>CM060935.1:55949660-58598410 GCA_030765085.1 Allium cepa
TTAGGAAAAGAGGAAATAAAAAATGTCTCCGACATGCTTGAGTTGAATCAACAATATATTGGAAAGCATCTCAAACCTCAAACTCATACTACACACAAAGACTCCTCCTAAAAGGTCAACAAGGAGCAGTGGCTTTAAAAATTGAATATTATCGGCTGGAACATAAGGGATATTTTTACACAACCTAAAATGCACTGTGTATTCACACTCATTATTATTCACAAGCTAAGCATCATTAGTTTTTTGGAGAATAAAATGTCCATTGAAAATACTGACAAGTTTATGAGGAGATTTAGCTCAAACTGATTTTATGTACATAACAACAATTCTGGTTGAAAGGGAATAATTCTGATGATTTTAACAACACAATCTGGGAACAAGTTGGGCTAATAGTGACTACAACAGCATTTAACAATGCTGCTTATTAATAAAGGAGGTTTTGCTTGCTACTGCTCTTTCATTATGCAAGTAATTTTTACTCAGAGAGAGAGAGAGAGAGAGGAGAGAGAGGAGAGAGAGAGAGAGAGAGAGGAGAGAGAGAGAGAGAGAGAGAGAGAGAGAGAGAGAGAGAGAGAGAGAGAGAGAGAGAGAGAGAGAGAGAGAGAGAGAGAGAGAGAGAGAGAGAGAGAGAGAGAGAGAGAGAAGGTTGATTCAAGATGCTTTCCAAATTAGTTCACCACGGTTAAGGGGATTTTAATGATGCCTTGAATCTGAAGGACAAAAATGGATGTTTGCCTATCCCTGTCTTATTGAAACTTGTTTATAGGGATGTAAATAAACATGGAGAAGGAAAGGACTTGCAACAAATATTGATAAGCATTTTCCAACAACTATCAACAATGACCATGCCTTTTGCCATAAGTCATACTCCCATACTTATAAGTTTTTCATCGAAGGCAAAAACAACAAAAGGAAAACCTTTCCGATGTGCAAATTCATGGCATCAGTATGATGGTTATAAAAAATGCATACAAGAGGGCCTCAAGGCTGTTACTTAGGGTGACCATACTCATCAACTGATTTGTAACTTCAGGACATCAAAAACAGATTAAAAGTCTGGAATAAGAATAGAAGTAGACATATAAACATAAATTAATTACAACAATTTATTTTAACAAGTTAATGATGATCCAAAACAATACAATATATATAATGAAATGTTACAGGCCAACATTCAGTTAAGACATCAACTTCAGAAACAGTCGGCATTTAACAGACAACAGAGCAAAGTTCTATGGTTACAGGATGGAGACACAAATTCTAGGTTCTTTTATGCTAAAATGTCCATGAGAAGACATAGAAATAAGATTCAGGCTTTATTAAATATTAATGGGGAATACATCTGTGATACATAAATGATAATAGAACAAGCCATTGGTTTTTATACTGATTTATTTAATGAGGAACAAATATGCAATTATCCTGAGATTCAACCTAGAATGACTATAAATGATGTAGGCAAGTGATATCTTTCTGGCCTTATTACTATTGTGGAAGTCAAAAATGTTATTATTTTTTTATTGACGATGCAAAGGGTCCTGGTCCAGATGGTTTCTCTTTTGAATTTTATAAACTCCACTGGGTTGTTTTAGAACAGAACTGTTGTTTGTTATTATAGAAATCTTTCAAACTACGAAACTGGTTAAAGGTTTAAGTTGTAACTTTATAGCCTTGGTTGCAAAAAAGAATAAACCATAATACATGTTAGACTACAAAGTACAAACCGATCTCATGCGCTAATGAACTTTACAAAATAGTGTCAAGAGTAGCTTGTGCCAGAATAGAGCATATTTTTACCATTTCTAATTGCGAAGAACCAGTCTGCATTTATCCTGGAAAGAATTACTGGAAAAAATATTTAGTAGCTCATCAACTAGTTAGAGTCTTCAAAAAAATTAAAAGAGGTAAAATTTGCATTAAAGTTGACCTACAAAAAGCATATGATATGATCAATAGGGAATTTGTTAGTCATATTGTATACATAATGGGCTTTCCAAATTCCCTAACTGATTTGATACATGAATGCATTCCTACACCTAATCTTCCATATTTATAGAATACATGATTTAATACATGAATGTACAAAGCATTAGGGATTTATATCTTCACAAGAGGACCGAGACAGGTGGATCCTCTATCCTTCCATTTATTTTTCATTGCAATGAAGTATTTCTCCTTGCTTATGGAAGATAATATATCTACTAACATGCTGCAGCCTATATCCATAGCTTATCCAATAATATCACACTTACTGTATGCTGATGTGATGATTTTTGCTCCTACAACTACCACTAATGCTACCGTGATAAATAATGCGTTCAGCACTCTTAAATAAACAGTGGGACTCAATATAAACCAACTTAAACGAAAGATATATTCTAGTAAGTTTGCAGTGAACAAAGAGGAGATTTTGGACATTCTTGCTATGATAAACGGTCACTTGCTTGTTAAATACTTGGCGGTGCCACTATCTTCAGACTATATTGACATTGGTTAATGTGTTCCTCCGTTGTTGAGGAATGTTGTGCAGAATATGGTTGAAGCGTATGGTTTTGAGGCGCGTAATCGCTGTCCTTAAAGCAATATATGCCCCCACTACAGTCGAGTTTGCTAACAGGGGTAGAATGCAAATTGCTTCGCAGGATACAACAAAACCAGAACTCAGAGGCGTAGCAATGCCTGTGAGTTCAGCGGAATGTTTTTATTGGTTGCAGAATAAAACAGAGCGTGTATGGAGAGAATCAGGAAGGAAGAAGATGTGTAGACTGGTCTGGGTTGATGGCTATATATAGCAGGTGAACATGTGCGACCGTTTGAACAGACGCGTCCATCTGTTTAAATTCAAAAAAAAAATATGAATGTTGTCAACAGTCACACCTTTTCCGTACGGTCACGCACGCGCCCACGTGGTCCAAGTGCCCAAGTGCCCATCTTTGACCCATAATAATAATGCATAGGCTCAAGCCCACATACCCGAGCCCCCATGCAATCATATTCAAGCCCATATCAATTTAATTCACAATATCCTAAGCCAACCATTCCTATATACCTAGGAATAGTAAGCAAAATTTGGTGATGTGGGACTAATTGCTTCCCTTTTAAAACAATCTCCCTCAACAATCCCCCACTAGATTGTTTTATCGATGATGTTCAGTCTTATTTTAGTTTGAGATTACGCATCATATGTGGTATCTATTCGATTAAACCACACATTAGTGTTAATATCTCAGGACTCTAAAGAAGAGCTGGGTGGTCTTAACTTAAATCGAGTCTCCTATGAGTTAATAAAGTCGGAAATATTACACCCGCAATTTCAATTTACCAATAAATTTCCCTACCTGTGAGCACCGTTATGGCCATGTGCTCCATCCCAGCTTAATGAACTTTTACAAGAGCAAACCCTATAAACTCTTGCTTAGAAGCGGCACCACTTCCAAGTTCATAAAGGTAAAGTTCTTTTCCTTTTCAATGTCTCTGTTACCAGACCAATTAGAACTTTATTAATGGTCATTCAACTCAGCCTCTTCATTCCTGTAACAGTTTTCACTAATCTGACTTGGTGCCTTTCCAATCAGATGATAGTTTGTTATTACCCATTAAACCTTAAAATTAAGCTAATTAATATTAAAGTTGGGTTTCCGCTATCATTGATTAATACATGGTTTAAGTCCCATTCCGACTGATGTTTTGAATTTGAAAATAGTCTTCCGAGGCACAGTCTCGGAATTCGACGAAACCAGTTCCATTGGGTCCGGAATATTGAATTATTACCGGATTTCAAATTTCGTATTTTTCGGAATTGTTATGTGGACACACGGTGAGAAAACGCATTGGAATTAAAATCAAATTCAACTTGAATTTAAAATTGAAATTTAGTCAACATCAGCCACTATAGCAAGTTTATTACAGCACGCTATTCTCCTTCAATAACGCCGAAGATCACGGAGAAGATCGTGCACGCATGCCTCGTTCGATTTTAAGTATCTCATCCCCCTCTTCCTTATCGTTCAAATCAAGTGAAAAAATAATGGCCGAAGCCGTCTCCCTCTATTCAAAATCAAGACGAGCTTTCCCTTTCTCAAAACCCCTTCTCTTCTAAAAACATAAGAATGGCCGAAGCCCTAAATCCTCCTCTTTCAAAACGAAAACAAGATCAAGTCAGTTGAATCGTGGGAGCGCGCGCTGGGCCGCGAGGTGGGGCTTCGGTGGCGTCGACGTTGTTCGATTGTGGGGGAAACTCGAGCGCGGCGCCATGGAAGTTCGGGCGCGCGATGGCAGTGGGAGCTCGAGCGCGAGGCTGTGGTAGCGCAAGCTTGGGGGCGGCAACAGGTGATTTAGGGTTCGTCGTTGAAGGCAAGCTCGAACGGCGGCAAGGTCGAGGCGGGGTCCAAGCGAGTTCGGGCTCGCGTGCGTTTGGGTGGCCAGTGGAGTCTTCGAGTTCGAGTTTGGGGATTTTCACAGCAAGATATTCGAACCTATTTCTCGAATTTAACTTCGATTCAATTTACACGGATACGTAATTGTAATCTACAGTTTGTTTGAAAAAAAAAATTTAAAACATAAACATACATGCTTATCTAATTTCATGCTGTATATAGTCGAGACTTTGAAAAAAAAAATATACAGTAAGATATAAAAAGTAGTTATGTTTTTAATTTTGTAAATATATATGGTTATTAACTCACATACATGTTTTTTTATATCAGGAAAAGAAAAGAGGGAAATTTGAAAATGTTAGTGAAAATAGATTTATGAAGTCTATAATTTGTTTTAAATTTTATATATAATGTTAAAAGAAAAAAAAATGTAACCTTTAGTTAAAACAAATTCAATTAAAGAAAATTAGTTTGAATTTAAATTTTTAGTTTAAAAAAAATGAAATCATTAACTTGAGTTCGAAATTTAAATTAAATTAAAATTTTAAAATGGAAAATTGAATGGTTCGATTTATTTCGAATATTAATCAATTGTATAAATTATTTATACAAGGTACAAAACATGAAAATCAAGCCGGGATTGGAAATGGATTGCAAATAATAGCAAAGGTGAGAACTTCTCACTCAAAAGGGTATTTAAATTTTAAATAGTTATATTTAAAATTTGCTGATTGATTGATTGTTTGCCTGATTGTGATATTAGATATTGTAGGATATATCTATATATAGCAATATATATATATATTGGCATATGTATATATTGCAGTTGATTGATTTCCCGCATTATATAGCGGATGAGACCCTATTGCGCCGCCTATTAAGCGGATATATATTTTATAAAATCTCATATACCGCGATATCCCGTCTTGAAGCGGGATTGGTATTGTTCTAACGTCTGTGGATGCAGGGAAACAGGTTGGAGGGATCCAACTGGATTCCTCACAAATATGTATTTGTTTATAAATATTGTGATGATTGTTGACTTTCATATTGATATACATGATGTTGTTCCCGTGATTGATTATATGATGCTGTTGCATCATCGGATTCATTTTTAAAGTTAAAAATAATGATTTTTATTTTTAAAAGGATTTTAAAGTGATTTTTTCCAGAGTATATGTTTTATTTAATTTTTGAATTGATTCACTTTAAAATAAATAAACGTATAAGTTTTTATGTTATAAAAAAATTGATACTTTTATAAAATATAACCCAAAAGGAAAATTTTAAAATAAATAGACTTATAAAATAGTTAGATTTGGGTTTTGAATAATTATCATAAATAGTTATATGAGAGATTTTATAAATTGATATTTATAAATTAAATTTATTGGAATTATGAAACGAGCTTATTAAGTGTTAAGTTGATGTATAAAATGGTTTTCATTAAAATTTATAGATGTATAAGTTGTGAAAGTTATAAAAATGAATAGATGTTGAAAATGAAAGGTTTATAAGTAATTAACTTATAAAACTGGGGTTTGGGCATTTAAATGGGATATTTCGAGAAATGGTAAATAAAGAAGATTTTATAAGTTGAGGTTGTTATAAAATATAAAGGAATCTTATAAGTAATAAGATTTAAAATTTGTGAAGTTTCAGTGAATGGATTATAAGTACTTAACTTATAATAAGGACTGTTGGTATAAAATTGGGATATATAAATTTAATGGGATAAATAAAAGAGATTTATAAATCGAAGTTTATAAATAGGAATGGAATTTATAAACATTGTTTATAAATTCGAAATCAATTGAATTTGATAAATTAAATATTGAAATTTATTAAAGGAAATATATTCACAATTTTGAACAGTAAATATATTATTAAAGAAAATGGATATATTTTGGGAAAGGGATGTTTTAAATGGAATTTAAAACAATTTAAAGGTGTTTTAAAATGCATTAAGTATCGAATACATAGATTTCAACATTCATTGTTGAAATAGATGTTTTCGAGAAATAAAAAGGGAATGGAAACATAGATTTCAACGTTCATTGTTGAAATAGACGTTTTCAAGAAAATAAGGAAATGATGGACTATAACACTGTCGTTATAGTAAATGATTTCCGAAAGGAAATATTTTGTATAGTATTGGGATTTACATATCTATTTTAAATTTCGAATCCCTATACTAGTGTTTTTGGGTCGTCGTAACGATGTTTTACGCAACATTCGTTTTGACCCAAATAAAAGTGAATAAAAGAATGTTTTCCTTAAAAGAATGAAATATATACTAAATTTTGATTTAAGTATATTGAATATTTTCAAATTGTTGAAAATAAATAAGATTTGTGAAATACTTATTATTAAATAAGTACGGAAATGCTTTTCCAATATGAAATGGAATGCTTTAAGAATTTATCTTTTTGAAAATAAATTGGAATTGAATATTTGAAATCTATTGAAAATTATAGATCAGTAGATAATTTGAAATATAAATTCACTATGGAATTTATAAATGGAAAGGGAAAATTTGTTTTAAAATAAACGTTGTTTATTTTTGAAGTGTGGAAAATTTTATATATATCTTGTAAAGATATTTTTGTAGAAATAAATAATTTGGAAAATTATTTGAAATCTGATGATGCTGCGCATCTTTATTGATAGTTAAATAACCGACTATCAGTATTTACCTTTAAATAGGTATTTGTTGTGATTGCTTGAATTTGAATGCCACACTTATTTTAAAATAAGCGCTCACTATTCGGGTTAACCGGGAAAGGACCATGGAGTCGTATAACCCATTCCGAATAGTGATACGTCGTTATGAATTGCAATTGAAGACCGGTGTTGAAGACCGGATATTTGTGAAAACGGATGGATTACCGTCGAGTTACTCTGCATCGGCTGATCTCCGATATAGAGGTTTTATCACCCTTAGTGACGGGATGTCCGGACGTGATTAGTGAATATCCGGATTGCAAGGGCTTCTTTGGAAGTGCCTTCGGTTCCGTTCGATCCCGGAACGGACTTGTAAGGATTGTATGTCTGACATTACAAGTTGAGATATAAAGCTGATTTCTTTCAAATATATTTCTGTTGGTGGCGGAGAATTTATTCTCTTAGCTTAACACCCTTATCTGAGACGTACGAGCTCAGAGGCTATATAGTTGAAGGTTATTAGTGATATACTCCCAATTTGGTAGTGTGGCATGCTGAGTGATGCTGTGAAATGATCATTGTATTGATCATTTGTGATAGGATCATTTGTTTGATCGTCTATCTTGATGATCATTGCTTTGATCATTTGTTGACCCAAAGCAGCTTTTGTATAAAGCGTGGCTTTGTGGACGAGACTTCATCGAGCCTCACACCCCGGATATGGTCAAAACAGAAAAGATGCGGCAAGGTTATTAGGGGGTAGCACCCCTTTAGTGTATGTCATTCCTTCTGGATAGAGGTGGTATCATGGTATGGAGCCCAGATACTTAACCTATGTGGTTACTGCAAATTTATTACTTTGTGGTTGTTGGAAATTGAGGATCCTCGGATATAGATCGGTTACGATTGGGGAATGACATATTCGTGTCAGTAGTTATCCAGTTAGGGGTAATCCGGCCTTGTGTTGGCAGAGATCCGGTTAGGTTCTCGGGACGTCATTCCAGAGGCGTTTCCATGTGGCAATGGGAAGTTCCTTGACCTGACCATTTGTTGGAAATCCAAAGAAAAAATACGAGCCTTGTACGGTTTTAGTTGTATTACCTGCTATGGAATGTGGCGGTAACCTGCTATTGAACATAGTAGCTATAGTAGGCATAAGTGCGGAATGCCTATGCTGGCTAAGATTTATATTCTACTTTCGAAATAGTTTTCTACACTATGCACTAATAATAATATCAAAGATGATTTGATTTTGCGTAGTAAGCATCTTTGACTATCATAAGGAGAAACCTTCTCCAAGTCTGCGTTTGCATCGTGTGTGTGGCGGGAGACCTTATGGTAGTCTCATTTTCTAAAAAGCATTGCGAATTTGTTTAAAAAATTATCCTATCCTTTGTTTTTAAAGACAAATAACTGTTTTAAGTTCTCACACCAGTCACATGACTGACCTGGAGTTTATTGTTCCCTTCCTAAACTCTGGGTGCCCACCAATTTCCACACGGGCAGTCGGAGTTAAGGTCTATCAGGTCATTCTGGATTCAGGTGTTGCTACAGATATCTGAAGGCGAGCTGGATGGCGTAGTATATTATCTATTGTATATAGTATTTCTTTTCCGTTGTTTGTTGTTGTAAACTCTGATAATGAATGTAATGTGATGTTATGTATAAAATGTATAGTTTTTTTTGTTTTAATGAATATTCATTTATCTATTATATGTTGTTCCGCTGCGATTGTGAGATTCTGATATTGTTGATTCTGATATTGTTTTGTTGTTCTTATTTTCTCTCTTCTTCTACCTCTTTCTTCTTCTTAAAAACCATAAAGGTTCGGTTTTTCGGCAACGAAAAATCGCGATCTTTACAAGTGGTATCAGAGCATTTGGTTAAGCGACAACCATGGCTCTGTTGGGTGTTACTCATTAGAGATGAAGTCAGTAGTACTCTAGGATGAGTTTGAGTGTAATAATAGATATGAGCGCGTATTTGTTAGTGAATATAAAATTGTTTTGTATTGTGTTGACTTATCGTTTGATTGTTTATAGATTATGGTCGGTGCAGTCTAGCTAACTGTGTCGATAGGGGTTTCTAAACTCTTAAACAAGATAAACTGACATGGTATTATTTTTAAAATAGGGTAAATGGAATAATTTTGCCCAAAACTATTTTTGTATATAAAAGAAATGATTTTCTATAAATTATTAGTATATGGATGCTTGGATGTTAGGAATTGATAGTATTAAACTATTACCATTGAAATTGAATTAGAATTGAAATCATTGTTATGAAAATTAAGATAAAGATAAGAAAATGAAATCCATATACAAATGAAATTTGAAAATATACATTATAAATGTGATTTATAATTAGAAATAGGATTCCAAAGAAGTTTTTGGAAATGTTTTTGAAAGAATTTGGAAATTTTAGAAATTAAATTCCTTTTTGATTTGAAAATGAGTTTCAAAAGTTTTGAAAAATGTTTTGAAAGAATGAAAAGCTCTAAACTCTTTTCGGTCGCTGGAAAATAATTCCGATGGTGATCGCGACAGCATCGGTGTTCATTTTCGGGTTTCCAAAAGAGGAATTGCTGCCGAATTGTTTAAAATAGAAGTTGTTTGGAAAATCTAAGTTTGGGTTTGAAATTCAAAAGATAATTGGAATTGATTTCAACAAAAATTGATTTTGAAAGGTTAAAAAGACTCTGGAATCCTATTTAAAATATTTTTGGAATAATAAATGAGTTGATAACTTATACAAATTAAATGTTGATAGAATAAATTTAATTTAAAGAATAGAGTTAAATTAAAGTATGTATAAGTGAATAAATTTGGATAAAAGTAAATTCGAGAATTTAATCTAATAGACTCAATAAGTTGAGATAAAATGAAACGGTGAATGAACAAATGAAGCTACATTCGCAAATAAATGAAATTGGAAATTATTTACAAGGAAATGAACTTGAGTTTGAAGTGAAATAGCTTAAGTAAATTCGAGATGAATATGAATATGGAATGTAAACAAAATTGAATGGAATCAATTGCAATTGAAGTAGAATTAAAATAAATTGAATTGGTATCAATTTAAATTAGTTATAAACTAGAATGAATATGAATTCATTTTGTTTAAAAAATGAATCGAATATCAAGAAACTGCATTGTAAGCCATTGAATTGAATGTAAAATTTGTATTGAAACTTGATAAATTGCAAATTGAAGTAAATTAGTGAATGAAACTAATTCAAACTAACATGAATCAATTGTAAATGAGAGCTGCAATTGAAAGATAAAAATCCAATATTCAGAAGTTAAATTGAATTCAAATGAAATTGAAATGTAAAATTGAATGAGAATAAATATGTAACTTCAATAGTGAAGTAAAAATGTATAAGAAGCATATATTGAATATTTTGTAAAGGAAATGTGCAAAATGGTTTGAATGTTGGAATTGGATACTACTACTAGCAGGTTATACAGGTGTATTAAAAGAAATGGAATTGGGATTTTGATTTCAAAGATAAAATTGAATTGCTCGACAAAAAGGTACGTATTTCAATTTTAGTATGGGATTTGATGATTTTCTTCTCCAGCCACTTGGCTTTCTCTTTTCTTTTTGATTCTGAGGGGCCGTGGTGCCATTTTGTAGTCGTACCGATCGAGCCGCGCAAAGGAGACACTGGCGAAATTTTTCGAAAATTTAGGGTGTTAGAAAAATTTTGAGAAATTTTGAAAGTTTAAAATTTGAATTTAAATTTAAATTTGAATTGTGAAGTAAACAATGTTATTTGAAACTTAGAATTGAAGTTGGAAAGTTAATTGAAATGATAATGGATCTTTAATAAAAAGATTTAGGTTAATAAGTTGATAAAACTAATTAGTTTTGGAAAAATAATAAACGGATTAGGATCGTTCTCCTTAACTTGTAATTTCGGGATGAAATTCTTTTAAGGGGGGAAGATTGTAACGACCCAGAATTTTGAATAATTTAATTTGAAAATATTTAATTAATTTTAAATATTTGAATGATGGTTTAGATTGAATTTTTAATATAAATTTGAATTTGGCGATTAAATTATAAAAATTTAATCTATTGAAAGTGAATAAAAATTTGAATCTTCAATTGTAAGCCGATTAAAAATATTTTCAACCGCTTGAAAAATTCATATTGATAATATTGAAGATAATCGAAGCTTCAGAATTGAATTTGAAAGTAATTTGTTCCGTTTTGAAATTTTATCGTTTAAATTGAATTTGAAAATAGTCTTCGAGGCACAGTCTCGTAATTCGACAAAACCAGTTCCATTGGGTCCGAAATATTGAATTATTGCCAGATTTCAAATTTCGTATTTTTCGGAATTGTTATGTGGACACACGGTGAGAAAACGCATTGGAATTGAAATCAAATTCAACTTGAATTAAAAATTGAAATTTAGTCAACATCAGCCACTATAGCAAGTTTATTACAGCACGCTATTCTCCTTCAATAACGCCGAAGATCACGGAGAAGATCGTGCACGCATGCCTCGTTCGATTTTAAGTACCTCGTCCCCCTCTTCCTTATCGTTCAAATCAAGTGAAAAAAATAATGGCCGAAGCCGTCTCCCTCTATTCAAAATCAAGACGAGCTTTCCCTTTCTCAAAACCCCTTCTCTTCTAAAAACATAAGAATGGCCGAAGCCCTAAATCCTCCTCTTTCAAAACGAAAACAAGATCAAGTCAGTTGAATCGTGGGCGCGCGCGCTGGGCCGCGAGGTGAGGCTTCGGTGGCGTCGACGTTGTTCGATTGTGGGGGAAACTCGAGCGCGGTGCCATGGAAGTTCGAGCGCGCGGTGGCAGTTGGAGCTCGAGCGCGTGGCTGTGGTAGCGCAAGCTTGGGGGTGGCAACAGGTGATTTAGGGTTCGTCGTTGAAGGCAGGCTCGAACGGCGGTGAGGTCGAGGCGGGTCTAAGCGAGTTCGGGCTCGCGTGCGTTTGGGTGGCCAGTGGAGTCTTCGAGTTCGAGTTTGGGGATTTTCACAGCAAGGTATTCGAACCTATTTCTCAAATTTAACTTCGATTCAATTTACACGGATACGTAATTGTAATCTACAGTTTGTTTGAAAAAAAAATTTAAAACATAAATATACATGCCTATCTAATTTCATGCTGTATATAGTCGAGACTTTGGAAAAAAAAATATACAGTAAGATATAAAAAGTAGTTATGTTTTTAATTTTGTAAATATATATGGTTATTAACTCACATACATGTTTTTTTATATCAGGAAAAGAAAAGAGGGAAATTTGAAAATGTTAGTGAAAGTAGATTTATGAAGTCTATAATTTGTTTTAAATTTTATATATAATGTTAAAAGAAAAAAAATGTAACCTTTAGTTAAAACAAATTCAATTAAAGAAAATTAGTTTGAATTTAAATTTTTAGTTTACAAAAAATGAAATCATTAACTTGAGTTCGAAATTTAAATTAAATTAAAATTTTAAAATGGCAAATTGAATGGTTCGATTTATTTCGAATATTAATCAATTGTATAAATTATTTATACAAGGTATAAAACAAGAAAATCAAGCCGGGATTGGAAATGGATTGCAAATAATAGCAAAGGTGAGAACTTCTCACTCAAAAGGGTATTTAAATTTTAAATAGTTATATTTAAAATTTGCTGATTGATTGATTGTTTGCCTGATTATGAAATTAGATATTGTAGGATATATCTATATATAGCAATATATATATATTGGCATATGTATATATTGCAGTTGATTGATTTCCCGCATTATATAGCGGATGAGACCCTATTGCGCCGCCTATTAAGCGGATAAATATTTTATAAAATCCCATATACCGCGATATCCCGTCTTGAAGCGGGATTGGTATTGTGCTAACGTCTGTGGATGCAGGGAAACAGGTTGGAGGGATCCAACTGGATTCCTCACAAATATGTATTTGTTTATAAATATTGTGATGATTGTTGACTTTCATATTGATATATATGATGTTGTTCCCGTGATTGATTATATGATGCTGTTGCCTCATCGGATTCATTTTTAAAGTTAAAAATAACGATTTTTATTTTTAAAAGGATTTTAAAGTGATTTTTTCCATAGTATATGTTTTATTTAATTTTTGAATTGATTCACTTTAAAATAAATAAACGTATAAGTTTTTATGTTATAAAAAAATTGATACTTTTATAAAATATAACCCAAAAGGAAAATTTTAAAATAAATAGACATATAAAATAGTTAGATTTGGGTTTTGAATAATTATCATAAATAGTTATATGAGAGATTTTATAAATTGATATTTATAAATTAAATTTATTAGAATTATGAAACGAGCTTATTAAGTGTTAAGTTGATGTATAAAATGGTTTTCATTAAAATTTATAGATGTATAAGTTGTGAAAGTTATAAAAATGAATAGATGTTGAAAATGAAAGGTTTATAAGTAATTAACTTATAAAACTGGGGTTTGGGCATTTAAATGGGATATTTCGAGAAATGGTAAATAAAGAAGATTTTATAAGTTGAGGTTGTTATAAAATATAAAGGAATCTTATAAGTAATAAGATTTAAAATTTGTGAAGTTTAAAGGAACGATTTGGTAAATGAATGGATTATAAGTACTTAACTTATAATAAGGACTGTTGGTATAAAATTGGGATATATAAATTTAATGGGATAAATAAAAGAGATTTATAAATCGAAGTTTATAAATAGGAATGGAATTTATAAACATTGTTTATAAATTCGAAATCAATTGAATTTGATAAATTAAATATTAAAATTTATTAAAGGAAATATATTCACAATTTTGAACAGTAAATATATTATTAAAGAAAATGGATATATTTTGGGAAAGGGATGTTTTAAATGGAATTTAAAACAATTTAAAGGTGTTTTAAAATGCATTAAGTATCGAATACATAGATTTCAACATTCATTGTTGAAATAGATGTTTTCGAGAAATAAAAAGGGAATGGAAACATAGATTTCAACGTTCATTGTTGAAATAGACGTTTTCAAGAAAATAAGGAAATGATGGACTATAACACTGTCGTTATAGTAAATGATTTTCGAAAGGAAATATTTTGTATAGTATTGGGATTTACATATCTATTTTAAATTTTGAAACCCTATACTAGTGTTTTTGGGTCGTCGTAACGATGTTTTACGCAACAGTCGTTTTGACCGAAATAAAAGTGAATAAAAGAATGTTTTCCTTAAAAGAATGAAATATATACTAAATTTTGATTTAAGTATATTGAATATTTTCAAATTGTTGAAAATAAATAAGATTTGTGAAATACTTATTATTAAATAAGTATGGAAATGCTTTTCCAATGTGAAATGGAATGTTTTAAGAATTTATCTTTTTGAAGATAAATTGGAATTGAATATTTGAAATCTATTGAAAACTGTAGATCAGTAGATAATTTGAAATATAAATTCACTATGGAATTTATAAATGGAAAGGGAAAATTTGTTTTAAAATAAACGTTGTTTATTTTTGAAGTGTGGAAAATTTTATATATATCTTGTAAAGATATTTTTGTAGAAATAAATAATTTGGAAAATTATTTGGAATCTGATGATGCTGCGCATCTTTATTGATAGTTAAATAACCGATTATCAATATTTACCTTTAAATAGGTATTTGTTGTGATTGCTTGAATTTGAATGCCACACTTATTTTAAAATAAGCGCTCACTATTCGGGTTAATCGGGAAAGGACCATGGGGTCGTATAACCCATTCCGAATAGTGATACGTCGTTATGAATTGCAATTGAAGACCGGTGTTGAAGACCGGATATTTGTGAAAACGGATGGATTACCGTCGAGTTACTCTGCATCGGTTGATCTCCGATATAGAGGTTTTATCACCCTTAGTGACGGGATGTCCGGACATGATTAGTGAATATCTGGATTGCAAGGGCTTCTTTGGAAGTGCCTTCGGTTCCGTTCGATCCCGGAACGGACTTATATGGATTGTATGTCTGACATTACAAGTTGAGATATAAAGCTGATTTCTTTCAAATATATTTCTGTTGGTGGCGGAGAATTTATTCTCTTAGCTTAACACCCTTCTCTGAGACGTACGAGCTCAGAGGTTATATAGTTGAAGGTATTAGTGATATACTCCCAATAGTGTGGCATGCTGAGTGATGCTGTGAAATGATCATTGTATTGATCATTTGTGATAGGATCATTTGTTTGATCGTCTATCTTGATGATCATTGCTTTGATCATTTGTTGACCCAAAGCAGCTTTTGTATAAAGCGTGGCTTTGTGGACGAGACTTCATCGAGCCTCACACCCCGGAAATGGTCAAAACAGGAAAGATGTGGCAAGGTTATTAGGGGGTAGCACCCCTTTAGTGTATGTCATTCCTTCTGGATAGAGGTGGTATCATGGTATGGAGCCCAGATACCTAACCTATGTGGTTACTGCAAATTTATTACTTTGTGGTTGTTGGAAATCGGGGATCCTCGGATATAGATCGGTTACGATCGGGGAATGACATATTCGTGTCAGTAGTTACCCAGTTAGGGGTAACCCGGCCTTGTGTTGGCAGAGATCCGGTTAGGTTCTCGGGACGTCATTCCAGAGGCGTTTCCATGTGGCAATGGGAAGTTCCTTGGCCTGACCATTTGTTGGAAATCCAAAGAAACAATACGAGCCTTGTACGGTTTTAGTTGTATTACCTGCTATGGAATGTGGCGGTAACCTGCTATTGAACATAGTAGCTATAGTAGGCATAAGTGCGGAATGCCTATGCTGGCTAAGATTTATATTATACTTTCGAAATAGTTTTCTACACTATGCACTAATAATAATATCAAAGATGATTTGATTTTGCGTAGTAAGCATCTTTGACTATCATAAGGAGAAACCTCCTCCAAGTCTGCGTTTGCATTGTGTGTGTGGCGGGAGACCTTATGGTAGTCTCATTTTCTAAAAAGCATTGCGAATTTATTTAAAAAATTATCCTATCCTTTGTTTTTAAAGACAAATAACTGTTTTAAGTTCTCACACCAGTCACATGACTGACCTGGAGTTTATTGTTCCCTTCCTAAACTCTGGGTGCCCACCAATTTCCACACGGGCAGTCGGAGTTAAGGTCTATCAGGTCATTCTGGATTCAGGTGTTGCTACAGATATCTGAAGGCGAGCTGGATGGCGTAGTATATTATCTATTGTATATAGTATTTCTTTTCCGCTGTTTGTTGTTGTAAACTCTGATAATGAATGTAATATGATGTAATGTATAAAATGTATAGTTTTTTTTGTTTTAATGAATATTCATTTATCTATTATATGTTGTTCCGCTGCGATTGTGAGATTCTGATATTGTTTTGTTGTTCTTATTTTCTCTCTTCTTCTACCTCTTTCTTCTTCTTAAAAACCATAAAGGTTCGGTTTTTCGGCAACGAAAAATCGCGATCTTTACATTGATACTCGAGTCTATTGGGGTACTTGCATCCTTAATTTTTAGATGTCCAAACTTATGAAGCACTTTTTGAATATAATGTGATTGACTTAGTGCATAGCCCCCACTAACTTTACTAACTTTTATACCCAGAATTGTATCAACTTCATTCAAATCTTTCATTTTAAATTTGAAGTTAAATAATTCTTGGTGTCTTGTATCCCTTTCATGTTAGTACCGAATATTAATAAATCATCTACATATAAACAAATGATTACTCCATATTCTTTTGTGAATTTGGAGTAGATACATTTGTCGGCACTATTATATGTAAAACCATTTTGGAGTATAATTGAGTCAAATTTTTCGTGCCACTGTTTTGGTGCCTGTTTTAATCCGTATAACGATTTTGTTAGTTTGCAAACTTTTCTTTCATTTCCAGGAAGGATAAAACCCTCTGGTTGTTCCATGTAAACTTCTTCATTAAGTTCACCATTAAGGAAGGCCGTTTTGACATCCATTTGGTGGATATGCAACTGATAGATTGATGCTAATGCTATTAGTACTCGAATTGATGTAATTCTTGCAACCGGAGCATAAGTGTCAAAGAAATCAATTCCTTCCTTTTGCCGAAAACCCTTGGCTACTAATCTAGCTTTGAAAGTTTGCATGCTACCATCGTTATTAAGTTTTCTTCGAAACACCCATTTGCAACCAATAGGTTTTGACCCTTGAGGCTAGTCTACCAAGACCCAAGTATTGTTTGATAAAATTGAATTCATTTCATCATTAATTGCCTTCTTCCAAAAAGCAGAATCTCTAGAAGTTATAGCTTCTTTGTATGTTTTTGGATCATCCTCTATATTTAGTACAATAGGAATTTTGTTAGTAACTTCATCTCGGGTTCCTTCTACAAGAAACGCTATAGCTTGAGATGATATAAAATCTGGACCAAAAGATTTCTCTTTCCTGATTCTTTGTGTCCTTCTCATTTCTGTTTGTTCTTCTGTTATTTTCCTTTTATTACTAGCAGAAGGTGTAGAAACATCCAGTGGTGTTTGGGTGGTGTTGGGATTTAATGGTTGATTTGTGGTTGAATCATCTTTGAATTTATTTTCAATAAACTCAATATCCCTTGATTCAACAATTGTGTTTGAGGATAAATCTAGTAGTCTGTATGCTTTAGAGTTTTCAACATATCCTACAAACAAACTTTTCAATGCTCTTGGACCTAATTTAGTCTGCCTTGGATCAGTCACCCTATAGAAAGCAATAGACCCCCACACCTTTAGATACTGTAGATTAGGTTTTCGACCATTCCATAGTTCATAAGGAGAAACTTTAGTTTTCCTTGAAGTGATTTTATTATGCAAATGACATGCAGACAACAATGCTTCCCCCCACAAATTAAGTGGTAATTTAGCATTTAATAACATAGAATTTACCATATCAACCAGAGTTCTATTTTTTCTTTCAGCCAACCCATTTTGTTGTGGCGTGTATGGTGCATTATGCTGATGAATAATTCCATGTTCTTCGTAGAAGTTAGAAAATTCAGTGGAGAAGTGTTCTCCTCCTTTATCACTACGTAGGACCTTTATTTTCCTACCCTTCTGATTTTCAACTTCTGTTTTATAGCGCTTGAACTTGTCAAAAGCTGCTTGAACATGTCAAAAGCTTCATCTTTATTTCTGAGTAAATACACACATGTGTATTTAGAAAAATCATCAATAAAGGTAATGAAATACCTTTTTCCACCTCTGGTTAAAACTCCATTTAATTCACATATATCGGAATGAATTAAATCCAAAAGTTCCGAATTTCTTTCAACACTTGGGAATGGTTTCTTTGTAATCTTGGCTTGTATACATATTTCGCATTTATCATGTTTATCATTAGTAACAGAAATAAGACCATGTTTTGCCATATACTTTAAAGATTTATAGTTTAAATGCCCTAAACGTGCATGCCATAAAGGTAAAGAATCAATAATATAAGCAGAACATTCTTTTATTTCATTAATACTGAGTTTGAACATCCCATTACATGCATAACCTTTACCCACAAACATGCCATTTTTGGACAGAATTAAACTATTAGCCTCTAAGACAGATTTGACACCGCTTTTGCATAAGATTGATGCATAGACAAGGTTCTTTTTGATATCAGGAACATGCAGCACATTCGTGAGTGTAATCTTCTTATTAGAAGTAAATTGAATCTCGACAGTTCCTTTTCCTAGAACTTTTGCTGCATTCCCATTACCCATGATCAATTCTTGTTCTGCAACCTCCTTATATGTCTTGAACAGATCTTTATTACTGCAAACGTGAACTATTGCGCCGGAATCAAACCACCAATCTGAAGTTTTTGTTTCAGAAATTGCCAAGTTCACATCGGTTATCATACCAATTTGTAAATCTAAAACCATCGCAATGATTTCCAGCACTTCTTCATTCTGAACCATATTTGCATTTCTAGATTGTTCTTTATTCTGTTTTGGAGGAGCCCTGCACTCTCGTTTGTAATGGCCAAGTTTGCCGCAGTTGTAGCAAGCCCTGTTCTTCTTATCTTTTGGATTAGAATTGGCTTCAGACTTGCTTTTCTTATTTGGCTTAAAGTTCTGATTTTGACCTTTCTTCCTATTTTTTCCAGAATTCACATTGTTCACGTTGTTTGATGGAAAAACACCATCGCGAATTCTATTCTCCTCTTCAATCCGTATGTGTTTTCCAATCCTTTCCAACGTGAGTTCTTCAGTCATGAGTAGGAGCTTTTTACGATAATTATTCCAACTAGGTGGAAGTTTAGCAATGATAGCCCCCACTTGAATCGATTCTGGAATTTTCACTTTTAAATCGGCAAGTTTTCCAACCAGAACTTGTAAATCATGCATCTGGTCCATAACAGAGATACCGTCTTTCATTTCAATTTCAAATATTGCAAAGTAAGAAACTTATCTGTTCCAACTTTCTCGGTTTTGTATTTTGCTTCCAGTGCATCCCAAATTTCTTTAGGTGATTTCAGCGGAGTGTAGAGATCATACAAACGATCTGATAGCGTGTTAAGTATGTGGCCTCGGCATAGCAGTTCATCTTCCTCACGTTTCATCCTCTGTTTCTTCAGTTCGTCGGTATCTTTATCTGTCGGAGGAGGAATTGGTGGAAGATTCTCATCCAGAACATATGAGACTTTGAGAGTAGTGAGAAGAAACTTCATCTTGTCCTGCCATCTCGTGAAATTGGTTCCGTCCATTCTGTCCAGCCCGACGAAGTCCTGGTTCATGATTTTGAATGCTGATTCTGCACCGTTTTCCATTGCTGATATTGCTTTAAGAATGTTGAGGAATGTTGTGCAGAATATGGTTGAAGCGTATGGTTTTGAGGCGCGTAATCACTGTCCTTAAAGCAATATCTGCCCCCACTACAGTCGAGTTTGCTAACAGGGTAGAATGCATATTGCTTCCCAAGATACAACAAAACCAGAACTCAGAGGCGTAGCAATGCCTGTGAGTTCAGCGGGATGTTTTTATTGGTTGCAGAATAAAACAGAGCGTGTATGGAGAGAATCAGGAAGGAAGAAGATGTCTAGACTAGTCTGGGTTGATGGCTATATATAGCAGGTGAACAGGTGCGACCGTTTGAACAGACGCGTCCATCTGTTTAAATTCAAAAAAAATATGACTGTTGTCAACAGTCACACCTTTTCCGTACGGTCACGCACGCGCTCACGTGCCTCAAGTGCCCAAGTGCCCATCTTTGACCCCTAATAATAATGCATAGGCCTAAGCCCACATACCCAAGCCCCCATGCAATCATATTCAAGCCCATATCAATTTAATTCACAATATCCTAAGCCAACCATTCCTATATACCTAGGAATAGTAAGCAAAATTTGGTGATGTGGGACTAATTGCTTTCCTTTTAAAACAATCTCCCTCAACATCCGTTGCATAAAATAGTTCCTTCTCTCCGCTATTGGAAGAGGAGATGTAATTCAAGTTACTATTACCTTAATAGTATGGTTATAAATATACCCTTTGTCTACTTCTGTATTGGACAAAAATGAATCAATGTGCTCAAATTTTTTCGTCTGGCAAAAACCTAAGGCGTCTTGGGAGGTATTATGCAGACTAAAAAAGAGGGTATGATTGGCTTAAGAAGATTGACTGACTTAAGGCAAACATCTATTATCAAGTTGACATGGATTATGTTAACCAAAATACATTATGGACAAGAGGGATGACGCATAAATATATAGGAAATAATCAATTCTGGACCATGTATATAAACAAAAATTTCTCATGTAATATGAAGCACATACTACGAGCTAGAGATGAGTAGCAAAGTAATTGAATAGAGTTGTAGTGGATGGTTCTAAACCTCCCTTTGGTTTGATCCTTGGTTGAAACATAAAACTATGGTGGAAGTGACAGGGTGGGATATACTTTGCATAAGCCAACATGAGCATTTTCACATGAATAACATTATTTGACATCAAAATTTCAATCCTAAAATATTACAAGAGACGAGAGAATTGGCACACTTACTCAGGGATGTTTATATTTGTGCTAATT
The DNA here is from genome assembly GCA_030765085.1 of Allium cepa. NCBI lineage: Eukaryota > Viridiplantae > Streptophyta > Magnoliopsida > Asparagales > Amaryllidaceae > Allium > Allium cepa. The sequence goes on from CM060935.1 coordinate 55,970,699, forward strand.
ATAACCATGATTATTAGAGTGTTTGAGTTTTTTGCAATTTAGAATGAGATCGAATAACAACATAGTCAACTGGCATGACTGTTTGTGCCAAAATTGGTCACAAACACCCAATATCACGAAAGCACCCATTTACGTACTCAACTCGATAATAATCAACACAGAACTCAGCAACAATCAATATAGAATTCAGCTCTAAGTAACCAATCACAGCAATTCACAAACAACAATCACAAACACAGGATTTATAGTGGTTCGGCGTTCCGCCTACGTCCACTTTGAAGGTTTTCTCTTTATTGCTTTGCTTGATTAAATCGATTACAACGGATTACAGTTGATAATAGCTTTGAAATCTGAATACAACAGTGATTCTGATGAATAGATTTGAATCCGACAGATTCTTGGTGTTCAATGGCAGAAGTTCTCGGAAGATCCCCTTTCTGAAGGCTTCAGGGTGCTATTTATAGGCGTTGGAGGCCCAGATCTTGCTGAAACTTCGGGAGACCTCTTCTGGCACGTGAGTGGGCCCACGCGACCGACCCCACCAAGTTTCGTCTCGATCTGACATCGATTCGAAGTCATTTCGAACCCATCAAGAAATGGTCCAATCGAGCTGAAACTTGGCAGGAACAATCATTATCTTGTATGAAAGCTACTGTGAAAATTTGGTTGTATTTGGATCAGTGGTTTAGGAGATATAATCGGTTCGAAATGAGGATTCTCGGTTGGCTGTTGTCTTCGAATCGATCAATTCGAATCGAGCACTTCGAATCGATCTCAGGGCGTGCAAGTGGGTTGACGTGACGTGCCTTCTTCGAGTCGATCCATATTTTTCGCCGAGTTGATTGGGTCGACTCCGAGTTCTTTGCCGTGTTGACCAAGTGGTTCGAGTGTTGGATTCGAAGGTTGCCTTCGAATCGATGTAATGGTATTCATTCGAATCGATCCAACTGCGCCACTTCGGATCGATTCGAAGTCGTCTCTAACATGTTCGATTCGAAGGCAGCATGAAGCCGTATGATGGGTTTGTGGTCGTGTGAAGACGGATTCGAAGCAAGGTTACCTGGGGGCTTGCTTGATGGAGTAAGGTTTAGTTCGTGGATTTGAAGGTGAGTCACTGTGATGGGGTCGAGGCCGATGGAGCCGAAGCAGGGATGGTTTCAGTTGGATGTAGTCGAAGGAAAATGTTAGCTGATGGATTCGAACGTCACCTCTTCGTATGGATTCGAACATGATGGGTTCGAACTAGATGGGTTCGAACGTACGAAAGGTGATGGGTTCGAACTGAGCAATGTCCATCCCTCTTAACTTGGATCCATCATAACTTGAGCATACGACCTCGGATTGACTTGAAATTTGAAATGACGACTCCTACGATCTTTATTGTCATGCCCTATCAAGTGTGGCCCGTTCCGGACTCGGACAAAATTCATCGATATCCATAGTGAAGTGGAATGCAACCGATCTCTGAGGCGAATTGTCTTTTTCTTTTGATCAATCTTTTGGTATCACGGCTTTGCCAAAAAGCGGGATAACATCTTGCCCCCCAAAACATGCCTTGCGGCAGGAAGGTATGTTTTGTAATGCTTTGAGTTGGACGTTCGTATCCGATCATCAACCTGCAAAGAACTTGATAGTTTCATATGGCCTCAAATGACGATCATTCGGGATCGAGCTATTTGGGATGAAGCGCGGCCGTTCGTGGTCAAGCGCTCAACTTCAAATGACGATCGTTCGTGATCGAGTCATTCGAGGTGAAGTGCGACCGTGCGCGGTCGAGCGTATAAATCCATGCGTCGATCGTTCGGGATCGTATGCGGTTTGAGGTGAATCGGGACCGTTCGCGGTCCGTGCCGTTCGTGGCATAGGATGGAATAGGACCGTTCGCGGTCGATTCCGTTTGCGGCAAATGATGAGATGGGACCATTCGCGGTCGACTGCTGTTCGTGGCAAATGATGATCGTTCGCGACCAAGTGCCGTTCAAGGCGAATGGTGACCGTTCGAGGTCGGATTTTATAATTAGTGAACCATGACCGTTCGCGGGCGGTGCCATTCAAGGAAGAAAGTGATCGTTCGCGATCGTGTGCCGTTCGAGGCGAATTTGTGACCATTCGCGGTCGGGTGTTGGACCTCAAGTGACGACCGTTCGCGATCAAGCCATTTGAGGTGAGGTGAGTTGTGACTGTTCGAAGTCGAGTGCCGTTCGAGGCGAACTGTGACCGTTCGAGGTCGGGTGCCGTTCGAGGCGATAAAGTGTGCCCGGGAGGGCTTGATGTTATCGATGCCAGGGTCACGTTCGGGTGAGATCCTGGATCGTTTGTCAGGGCGGTTCATCGCCATCTCAGAGCATGCCTAAGGATCGTTCGCGACCCCATACATGTGTAAGTAGCTTAGCCATTCCAGAGTTATCAGAATCAAATATCTATTAAACGGATGAGTTTTTAAAACAGAAATGTCCAAATAAGCAAAGTCTAAATGTTCAAATCAAAATGAAACGAAAGCAAAGCATGGATGTCAAAGTGTAAGTTCCCACTACGAAACGGTTAATGATCACTCAGAGCATGCCTGGAGATCGTTCGCGATCTCGCACATGTGTAAATGATTCAATTGCGTTAGTGGGAGCTTACAACTTGTTCATCGTTATTTCACTCAATTGATAACCAAGCGGTGCCTTGATTCAGGGTCGCCTCTAGCTGATGTGGACGGTGGCCGTTCTAGTTCTGCCACAGGAGCTCGCCTCCTTACATATTGAAGGAGCATACCGTTCCTGATATGCCCTTCCACCTCGTCCTTCAGGTGCCTACAATCATTAGTGTTATGACCATTTAATTCATGGAATACACAGAACTTATCTGATTTCCTTTCGTCAGAGGTTGGATCCCTTCGCATTGGTCTACGATACGGAATCTGTTCTTTGGTATCCTGATAAATTCGTTCCAGGCTCTCATTCAGCTCAGTGTAGGTGGTGAATCGCGGCTCCCTCCGTTGCCGCTTTGATCTGTCTCCGTCATTCTCAATCTTTCTTTTACCTTTATCCTTGTCCGAATCCTTTCTAAGAGGCTTTTCGTCTTTAAGTGCATAAACTTCTATCCCATCTCCTTCTTCTCTTTCTGCATTCGCATCCTCTAATCGTAAAAACTTTTCCGCCTCATGATAGAATTCTCCCAGATCCACGGGTGGGTCCTTAGTTAATGAATTTTTGAACTCCGTTCCGTCTGCTATTCCGGACACAGCCGCCATCATAACCATGGATGGATCCGGTCGATCCACCGAAGCTGCTACCGCATTGAACCGTGTCAGGAAACTTCTCAATGTTTCTCCAGCCTTCTGTTTTAAAGTTGCCAACGTCATCACATTCTTGGGTCTTGTAATGTGAACCTTGAATTGCCTCATAAATCTCTCAGTTAAATCGTTCCATGTTCCGATGGACCCACTATCTAGTTGTCTGAACCATAACGCCGCAATATCCGTTAAATACAATGGGAAGCATCGGGCCATAACCTCCTCTGATGCCCCCAGCACCTCCATATGTCTCATATATTTCGTCAGATGGACCGTGGGGTCCGTTCTCCCGTCATACATATCCAGCGATGGTAATTTGAAATCCGGTGGGTTTCTAGCTCGTCTGATTGCCGGAGTGAAAGGACTCCTATTAACATCCTTTAGGTCTTTGTTCACCAAACCGCCTCTCATTGCTCGCCTAACCATCTCTGCCAACTTGTCGGTGTCTCCAAGATGTAACCTTCGTTCGTTACTTTCATCCTGCCCCCCGAGTTCGTGAGGGAACTCTGGAATCTGCCCCTTTGACTGAGCGTTCACTCCTCTACTACTCCTAGGTTGCGCAGATCCTTCTCTCTCTCTTTCCAAGATTGGGTCAACATTTTCCATATGCGTGCCCCCTAGCTCGGGTGCTATGCCGGATGGTCCTGCTCCGTTCTGGACTCCATTGGCTTCTCTATTCTGTGCTCCAAGCTGTCCTATCTGTTGAAATAAACTCTGGATCAGCTCCTCTTGCTTCTTCATCATCGTCTCCATCTCGTCCCTAGTGATGTAGATCGATGGTTGATTCGCTCCTGAGGAAGCCTCCTGACTTCCTTGTTGTTCACTTCTCTCTGGCCTTGGCCTTCGGCTTGATTGTCTCGTCATAATTTCTCAAATTTGAACTTTCAAACTCTCTTTGAATTTGCTATCAATTGGTGGAACTTCCTGAGTTAGCGTTCTCGGTGAAAGCACCAAAATGTTTGCGCCAAAATTGGTCACAAACACCCAATATCACGAAAGCACCCGTTTACGTACTCAACTCGATAATAATCAACATAGAACTCAGCAACAATCAATATAGAATTCAGCTCTAAGTAACCAATCACAGTAATTCACAAACAACAATCACAAACACAGGATTTATAGTGGTTCGGCGTTCGCGCCTACGTCCACTTTGAAGGTTTTCTCTTTATTGCTTTGCTTGATTAAATCGATTACAACGGATTACAGTTGATAATAGCTTTGAAATCTGAATACAACAGTGATTCTGATGAATAGATTTGAATCCGGCAGATTCTTGGTGTTCAATGGCAGAAGTTCTCGGAAGATCCCCTTTCTGAAGGCTTCAGGGTGCTATTTATAGGCGTTGGAGGCCCAGATCTTGCTGAAACTTCGGGAGACCTCTTCTGGCACGTGAGTGGGCCCACGCGACCGACCCCACCAAGTTTCGTCTCGATCTGACATCGATTCGAAGTCATTTCGAACCCATCAAGAAATGGTCCAATCGAGCTGAAACTTGGCAGGAACAATCTTTATCTTGTATGAAAGCTACTGTGAAAATTTGGTTGTATTTGGATCAGTGGTTTAGGAGATATAATCGGTTCGAAATGAGGATTCTCGGTTGGCTGTGGTCTTCGAATCGATCAATTCGAATCGAGCACTTCGAATCGATCTCAGGGCGTGCAAGTGGGTTGACGTGGCGCGCCTTCTTCGAGTCGATCCATATTTTTCGCCGAGTTGATTGGGTCGACTCCGAGTTCTTTGCCGTGTTGACCAAGTGGTTCGAGTGTTGGATTCGAAGGTTGCCTTCGAATCGATGTAATGGTATTCATTCGAATCGATCCAACTGCGCCACTTCGGATCGATTCGAAGTCGTCTCTAACATGTTCGATTCGAAGGCAGCATGAAGCCGTATGATGGGTTTGTGGTCGTGTGAAGACGGATTCGAAGCAAGGTTACCTGGGGGCTTGCTTGATGGAGTCTAAGCAAAGGTTTAGTTCATGGATTCGAAGGTGAGTCACTGTGATGGGGTCGAGGCCAATGGAGCCGAAGCAGGGATGGTTTCAGTTGGATGGAGTCGAAGGAAAATGTTAGCTGATGGATTCGAACGTCACCTCTTCGTATGGATTCGAACATGATGGGTTCGAACTAGATGGGTTCGAACGTACGAAAGGTGATGGGTTCGAACTGAGCAATGTCCATCCCTCTTAACTTGGATTCATCATAACTTGAGCATACGACCTCAGATTGACTTGAAATTTGAAATGACGACTCCTACGATCTTTATTGTCATGCCCTATCAAGTGTGGCCCGTTCCGGACTCGGACAAAATTCATCGATATCCATAGTGAAGTGGAATGCAACCGATCTCTGAGGCGAATTGTCTTTTGCTTTTGATCAATCTTTTGGTATCACGGCTTTGCCAAAAAGCGGGATAACAATAACATTGTATAACATCAACTAAATGTAAAGAAAATGTAACGACACATAATTTACATATTGGAAGATTGTAATTTAAATTCATATTGTGTTGCATGACGTTATAACTTTGGGTTATGTTAAATAGAGATATTTTTGACCTTATTATTGGATAATTTACCCCAAAAAAATTATAACGACTATAACTTAAGATGTAAGCCGATTAGCGTCCGAGAGCACTTAATATGAAAGGATACAATGATTTCTCTTTCGTAGATTGGTCATAATAGCGGTTTGGTCTTACCGTTTGGTAGATATGGGAGTTTTAAGTTAGATAGTTTTTCAGATAGCTTAACGTGTAATTAGTGAGGTTTGGGGTGGGCCTGTTAGTCTATTTCAGGCTCAAGGGTTATTATGGCTAAAAGAATCATCCCCAAATCATTCTCCTTCATCCCAAAATAGATCTAAACCTTCATTAACCTTCTCTTAGCCAAAATCTCCTATAATCTCTTCCAAACCAAACCAAATCCTTAGACTAAGGTAGATTAAAAGGGGATTAGCAAGAGGCCTTCAAATCTACATTTTTGTAGAGAAAATTTTGAGGTTTTGCCATCTATTCTTGGATTTGGCTCGTTTTGCATGCAAATTGTCCATTTTTAGATGTTTGACGAGTGATTTATTATATCACATAATGATATATATGTATCTATAGGATTTAACATGTTTTGAACTCATTTTTAAATGTAACATTATGTTTTTATGATGTTTTAAATCCAATCTGAAGTAAAAACGGGATTTAAATAGTTTAAAGTGTTTTAATCATGTTATTTAATGTGTGATTACATTATGTTATAGAAATATTATACGATGATTTGCCATAAGTTGATGTATGTTTATATGGTTAAATTATGTTTGAATGTTGTTGATGCTTGTTTGGATGTTATTTATACGCTTAAATGGTTGCAAATGCTCATCAGAGCGAAATAGAGATAATGGACAATTCTATGGTTGAGGGTTCCCGTGCGGAATGAGTAGTAATGTGCTCTCCGATTTGATGAAGAAATGATGGGAGATCTATAAATATAGAATCGGACTTCGACAGATCGATTCTAGGATGTTTAGGGTAATATGATTGCATAAGCGATGCATACGGGTTGAAGTGTAGAAGCTAGAGATGAAATCAACAGAAAATTAAAAGCATTGGAACTTAATATAGGAAATTGGTTCGGCTAAGGGGTACCCGGTGATTAGCTTCGGGTCTAGAGGAAGTTGCTTCGGGTTTAGCTCGATCGATGATTGGAGGACTAGATAGAAAATGTTGTCCGGTGGTGATTTTTGACGAGCATAGAAAAAATGGGGAGACGCTTCAGTCCGGTTGCCAAACATAAGGGGTCCGGTTGCCAAACAAGATGTTGGGTTCTAGGTTTGGCAGCTTTGGGTTGGGGCATGGATAGCTTTGGTCCGATCTCGGTGAAATGTTGAGGATAATTGGAGTTGGGAGGACTTCGGGTTTGGAGGCGCAGTGTGTAACGACTTGGAATTTTATCGTTTTGATTTTTGAATATTTAATTAATTGTTTTTAGTGGTCAAATAACACTCTTTTAATTAATAAATAATAATGGTGAACTTATATTGAAAATCTGTTTACAAAAGTAAATAATTTGATGAAAAATTGAAAATGCAACCAAAAATCATTTATTTAGATTTTGACTTTTATCGAATGGAGTTGTCACACTGTTGTTATACACATATGTACACTTTTGTGTGATACACTTATACAAATAATAAGTGATTTAATAAAGTAAAAACGATTAGTAAAAGTTAGTATAATTAAAGAAGTGATTAATTAAGAGATGTGACTTTTACGTTTTAAAATAAAGAAAAGAGGACTTTTCCTTTTTTAATTTAAGTTCTTTTAGTGCATATCATCTTATAAAGTATAACGCCATGTGAAGGTGGAGTGGTGTATGATTTGACACTTTGGAAAGTGGTAAAAGGATATGGAAAAGTTGTTAATTAGCGGAATAGGGATCTTAAGTCTAAATTAACACAAGAAAGGGGGTGAATAGTGTTTAGTGGATTGTATGAATATTTTTCAAATTATTTAAGGTTCTAATTAGAATGGTGTAATTAACAATCACAGAAACAAAGTATAGTTAAAAGTAAGTACATTTTAAGTGAAAAGGAAAGAACAAACTAGGATTTTATACTGGTTTGGAGTTACCCAATATCCAGTATACAATTCCTTGTACGGATTTCTTTTTAACTAGTAAATGCAATTACAATCTCGATTTCAAGGCTACGAGACACACCCTCCAGAATCTCGGCCTCTAGGTAGAGTCAATTGATTTTCGGGCTACAAGCACACCCACTAGATTTCCGGGCTACTAAGCACACCCAATTGATTCTGTGGGCTACAATCACACCTACAAGTATAACAGTATGATTTGATAGAGTTTTACAGACTCGGATCTTCAGTCTTGATTACAATTGATCCTATAACTCTTGAATAGCACTTTGATCTTGGTTTGAGCAAGAGAGATGGGAGAAATCAGCGAGTAGATGAAGGAGAATCAAAATAGTGACGACTGAATTTCATTCTGGTTGAATTTTAGGAGAGTTTGGGTACATTTTGATTTAAAAATCAAGTGTGTGAAAAAAGGAGAGAAGAATAAGAAAGTAGATGTTAAAAATCCGTTTAAAAGTTTGGTATATATAGGAAAACAACGGTCATGTTCATTCGCAAAGAGATACGACAATAGGCACTTCCACTCAAAATTTGAATTTTGAATTTTATGGCTACTATATCAACATATAGGAAATGGATATGTCGACATATCCTTCACAAAATTGAAAAACACTTCATAAAAATTATTTTGAAAATCTGTTGCTTTGTAAAATAATTTGATACTTTGTAGAATCATTAAATATAGTTTATACATATTTTAATCAAAATACAACTTAATAAAACTTTATAAAACAATTTTGAAAAATTTAATAAGAATATTCAATATAATGAAATAATATATGTAAAATCAATATAGTTATAAATTATTAAAGTATAAACAAAAGTTCAATATATATAAAAACTTAAAATCACATCTTTATAAGTATATATGAGACTGAAAATCATTTCAAGAAATATTTCAAAAAATTATTTTAATACCAGGATATTTGAAAAATAATTTAAAAATTATTTGAGATAAAAAGAGAGAGAGAGAGAGAGAGATCAAGAAAGTGCTATCGGGGTTTTAATAATAATTCTATGACTCTATAACTTATTTGGAATATCTTGAAATTTTGAACTCTTCAATACTCATGAATCTTCATTCTCCAAGTCTTCAAACTCTATATCAGCATCTTAAATCTACTCTTAATACCACACATTCTTCTTAATCAATACCTTATAATATCATGCGCTATATATTATATATAACTTGATAAAGCATTAGTATCTATATTTATATAATGTCTTATAGTTGTTATCATTAAAACGAAAACCTAAGATACTAACAATCTCCCTCTTTTTGATGATGATAGCTCTATATATAAAATATAATATAACTGCCCCCAGGTTATAAAACACTCCATTAATCTATGGCTAGATTTTATACATTTCTCCCCTCTGCCATCAACAAAAATAACCAACTAAAACTATAACTCAAACACTAACTATTACTCTACTTCTAACTTTAACTCCCCTTAAACAAAATACTAATATATATATATATATATATATATATGAATTATATATAATGATGATGAGAATGATTGTATAAAAACAATAAGTGATATGTAAAATTAGATAATCATGAAATAATCATAATCAATCTAAATATTCATTTAATCCAACAAAGTAATATCACACACCATTCAGTCAAATCCACACAAATCAAACTAATCGAATCTAAACCAAATCATGTATCATTATTTATATACAATCAAACCTATTTAAACTAGACGTTTCAAGAAACTTCAACACATCCATCAGAGCCAAAGATTGAATCCGCTTTGATATAATCCAAATCTTCATCATTTTTGTTGATGATGCATTATAGATTAGTGTTTGGTTCTTCTTTGTTTAAGACATAGATCATCCGCCAAACTGTGTCGGCTCCTTGATCATCTGCATTTGACTTAATTCTAAGTGCTTCTAGTTTCTTAGGATGAAAGAAAGAATGTTTTTAAATGATTCAAGAGTTTGTTCGAGGTTTTCAGTCAATTTACGGATAGGAGAAGCCATTAATGTTTATTAGAGTTTAGGAACGAAAAGGAAGAAGAGAGAGACTTGAAACAAATGATTCTGTGGTCTTAACAGGTATTTAAATTGGTGAAAATTCATTGGAAATGAATAGACACTTACCATGTATTTAATTTTCAAAATATGAAAATTTTGAAAAATTATCGTTGTATGTCGACATACATGATTTGCATATGTCGACATATGCACTCTATTTTTCAAAACTATGTTATTTTACAATTATATTGCTTTGGCCTATACTATTATATTTGTTTGACTTTCTAGAGATAATTGACAATGTATAACAACAAGAAAAAGAATATTCATTGATAATAAGGATGAGTACAAGGAGTAAAAAAAGATATATGAGATCAACATAAACTTAAAATTAGAAAATCCAAATACAAAGATAGCTTAAACCATCAACTAGAAAAATATGATGAAGATGAAGAAGAACCATCATGTTTGCGGATGATATTTCCAAAGAATTTATCCATTTGGTTGGAAATTAAGATAAATCTCTTTGAGAATGATTTCTTAAGGTTTCTTTGGTTGTGAATGATCTTCTTTTAATTTTTGAGAAGATCTTTGTTGGATGGATTAGGTGGCATATTTATACTTTCCAAGGAAGTTTTCCCCTCATCTTCTTGTTCTTCTCCTCGACCTCCATTTACTCTCCATCCTCTTCCTCCTCTCTTATTTCTTGCTCGTCTCCCCAAGCCAAACTTTGTTCCTTTTCTACAAGCATTTCATAAGGCTCGAAAAGGGTGAAATATGTGTAAGTGAAATGTTGGCCTTTTCAGATATTTTTGGACCAAAATAATTGAAAACACGAGTAAGATACACACCATGAAATAGCATGTTTTCATCTTTAGAAAGATTTTTAGGAAAAAGTTCATTTAAAATGATTTGAGACCAATTTATGTCGTATTGACAATAAATACTGAAAAGATCTTTAAAAACTTTTCGTTCTAGGTTGTTATAATTACCAGTTCTAGAGGTGATACTACGTTGCAAAAGAAGGCTTAAAATTCTTGCATTTGGATGCAAGTTTTTGTTTTTAAATTCAAAATCATCATCACTTCCGAAAATGTTAAGGATTATCTCACAATTTTGAAAATCAGTTTGAAAAGTTTAAAGCCCCATTCCACTAGATTTGTATCTAAAAATGTGACCTAAAAGTTCATAATTTAAAATAATTTATGTCCCCTTGATACTACTCCAAACTTTTTCTTCTATTCCATCCTAAAACTTTCCACTTAAATTTACATAAAACATCTTCGCCAATTTTGGATAACAAACGAAATCATTTTGTGAAGCATCGATTAAACCAAGAATTTCATTTTGCAAACAAAGACTAAAAAGATCATAAGTAGGAAAATCTTCAAAAATAGAAAATCTTTCTGGAAAGCCTTTTTCGAAAGATATATATTCAATATAGTTTGCATGAATTCTTGATCATTAATAAGATATTCTTTTATTTTCTTAGAAAGCCTCATAGCTGCCTTAGTATTGCTTGAGGATGCCATTAAAGAATAGTTTGAAGAGATAAGAGAGTTTATGATTTTTGAATTTGAAAATGAAAGTGAATAAGGATGGATGGAGATAGAGTAAATAAGTAGAGAATCAAAGGACATGTTCTTTAGTCACGAGACGTATTTTCAGAACATTGGAGTTGGTGAAAAGATAGAGGAAAATTCAAAAATTGAAACTGAAATTGAAACTCAAAATCTGTCTACATATGTCGACATATGCATGTGGGATATGTCGACATATAGTTCGAAATTTTCGAAAATGTTTTTTGTTTTTAAATATATCCTATTTTATTATATATATATATATTATGGTTATTGTATTTATAGAAAAATATTTTTCAAAATAATTTAAAAATATTTTATATTACTATATCGTTAAAAGTGGAAAATAGGCATAAGGACAAACTTTGAAAAAAAATTAGACTGAAGGACAACAAGTTTCATTTTTAGGCTGAAGAACAAACTTTGAAAATAATTAGGCTGAAGGGTAATGCTAGTTGGAACTAGCGTTTTGTCTAGTGTAAAAACTGAATAAAATGCTAGTTAGAACTGGCATTTTGTATAGTGTAAAAATTGAATATGATGCTAGTTAGAACTAGCATTGTCCTTCAGCCAAAAAATAAATCTTGGTGTCCTTGAGATAAGTTTTTTATCAAAGTTTGCCCTTTTCCCTAATTCTCTCTTATTAAAATATATAAAGTATTTAAATTTAAAATATAATTACACAATATTCAACCAATATTATTATTAATCTATAGGACATTCCCAACAACAAATAAAGCAACTAAAAAAATCCATTCAAGAAATTAAAAAAATTGATATATTAAAAGCGTACCTTTTTCTGATCCATTTCACCATTTCGTTCTGAATTTCATATTGCTGTGAAGCATATGTTAGCAATTTATATATCTAATTCATTATCACTTGAGCATGTGTCTGAATTGTCTAATATTGTAGTATAGGCTCTTCTTCGTTTTCTGGATGAATCGGTGTTTGGTATGGTTTTCATTTTATCAGGATGTTGACGGTCTCATTTTAAATGGTCAGGTTCATCGCAGTTATAACATCAAATGCGATTTCCGCTTCCTAGATTTTTTTGTCATTTCTTTTGAAATTATTCATCTTCCTATATTTTAAAAAATTTCTGAAATTGCTTGTCATGAAAGCTATTTCTTCATTGTTATCATTGTCTGAATCCAGATTACTGTTATTGCATTGAAAGCTATAAATGTCTTCTCTATTGCTTTGCTTTCTCTCCTGCCCTTCATTTGTGCTTCAAAAGACATTAAATTGCAAGTTAACTCTTCAATTTTTAAAGTACTAACGTCATTAGCCTCTTCGATTGCAAGAGTCTTTTGATCCCATTCAGGAGTAAGTGAAATGCAATTTTCTAACTTGATCCTTCTCAAAAAAAAAATCCAATGCAATAAGTGAGTGTACTAAATCTTGGAATCTACTACACATATCAGAGACGAACTTATTTAGACTCATTTTGAATAATTGAAACTGGTTTGTTAACATTGAAATTTTGGTCTGTCTAAACTTACTTGTACCTTCATGTGTAACTTGCAAAGTTCTTCAAATTTTAAATTCAAACTTACATATAGATACTCTATTAAATTCATTTCTATCCAGTAAACAAAATAATATATGCATAGCCTTAGAGTTACATTATGCAACTGCTTTTTGGTTAGTAATCCACTGTGCAAATTAGTTTCGGGTTAAATGTACTCCATTTATGTAATATTCCAAGTGTCTAAACAAATTGAATGTAAATATCATTCTACATAACCAATATGTGTAATTACTGCCATTAAAAAGTGGAGGTCTGGTAGTAGATTGTTCTTCGACAAATGAGTTACTAACAAGTATATTAATAGTGTTACTAATAGTATTACTACTAGTGTTGGTAGCAATTTAAACTTTTTCAAAAACAAGATGATTAGTACTTTGCAAAATCAATGCTCTGATACCAAATGTTTGTCAGTGGAATAGGGATCTTAAGGCTAAATAAACACTAGAGGGGCGGAAGAGGAGGGGAGTGAATAGTGTTTAATGGATTATATGAGTATATTTAAAATTATTTAAGATTCTACATAGAATAATGTAATTAACAATCACAGAAACAAAATGTAGATAAAAGTAAATGCAGTAAAAAGGAATGAACACAGCAAGATTTTGTACTGGTTCGGAGTCACCCTACATCCAGTCCTGCACAATTCCTTGTACTGATTTCTTTTCAAATAGTAAATGCAAATACAATCTCGATTTCAAGGCTATGAGACACATCCTCCAAAATCTCGACTTCAGGGTAGAGTCACTTGATTTTCGAGCTACCAGTACACCCATTAGTTTTACGGGCCACTAAGCATACTAAATTGATTTTATGACCTACCGTCACACCCATAAGTATAATAGAATGATATAATCGAGTTTTATAGACTCTAATCTTCAATCTTGGTTACAATTAATCCTATAACTCTTGAATGGCTCTTTGATCATGGTTCGAGCGAGAGAGATGAGAGAAATTAGAGAGTAGACGAAGGGGAATAAAAATAGTGATGATTAAATTTGATGATGGTTGAATTTCGGCAGAGTCTGAGTATATTTTGATTTAGAAATCAAGAGTGAAAAAAGGAGAGAATTGTAAGAAAGTAGATGTTAAAAATTCAATTAATAGTCTGATATATATAAGGAAATAATGGCCATGTCCATTCGCAACGAGATACAACAAAATGACACTTTCACTCAAAATTTGAATTTTGAATTTTACAGCTACTAATCAACATATAGGAAATGGATATGTCGACATATCCTTCACAAAATTGAAAAACACTTTATAAAAATTAATTTGAAAAACTCGTTGCTTTGTAAAATAATTTGATACTTTGTAGAATCATTTAAATATAGCTTATACACATTGTAATCAAAATATAACTTAATAAAATAATTTTGAAACATTTAATAAGAATATTTGTATAATGTAAATAATAGATATAAAATCAGTATAGTTATAAATTATTAAAGTATAAACAAAAATTACAATATATACATATAAATTTAAAATCACTAAAATAACATCTTTATAAGTATAAGGGTGAAAATCATTTTGAGAAATATTTTGAAAAGATTATTTTAAAACTAGGATATTTGAAAAACAATTTAAAACTTATTTGAGATATAGAGAGATCAAGAAAGTGCTATCAGGGTTTTAATAAAAATTATATTATTCTATAACTTATTTGGAATATCTTGAAATATCAAACTTCTAATACTCATGAGTCTTCATTCTCTAACTCTTGAAACTCTATATCAGCATCTTGAATCTACTCTTGATACTTTACAGTCTTCTTAATCAACATTTGTCAAGTATCATGCACTGTATACTATATATAACTTGATAAAACATTAGTATCTATATTTTATATAATGTCTCATAGTTGTTATCATCAAAACCAAAGCCTAAGGTACTAACAAAAGTTTGGGTACTTTGGTAATTTGACAAAGGGGTATTTGGTGTCTTTTGCTTTTATTTCAATTTCTATGAAAGGACCAGCTTCCATTTCATTTTCACTTTTTTTTTCAATTATATTTCTGCTTTCATCTTTTTCTCTTATTTTCCATACCTTCTTCCTTCTTCATCCATTTCCATAAAAGGAAACCATATTAAAAACAACCTCTTTTTGCCCCCAAACTTCTTTCATGGCCTTAAAATAGCATAGCAAACATCACCACTATCCCAAAGTCACCAACTTTTGTGTCTATTCTCTATTTTGGCCTTGGGCCATGAACAAGAGAGGAGGGAGGCCTTCCATGAGCATAAGGTGGGATGGGGAGTTGTTTTCAAGCTATAAGCAAGGTGTTGAACTGGTTGTTGGACTATAGAAAGAAGTGTAGCTTATTTTTAGGTGTTTGGTTGAAATAAAGTGAGATTTCTCACTTTGATTTGGTTAGAAAATGTTATAATAATTTAGCGCTAGCCTATAGTGTTGCATGCATGTATTTGTGATGTGTATATATTGTTGTTGTTGATTCCCGCTTGAAAGTAGGTGATATAAATAACCATTGTGTTGTAGGGACTAAAGCAAAGAGAATGAAAGTTGAAGCGTCTTCATAGCGAATAGGTCGCACTTTGAAGAATGAAAATTTTGTAGAGGGATCCAAAAGGATTCCTCATCTTATTGATTTTTGTTTATATATATTATTGGTTATGTAAATGCTTGTGTATATGAAAAGTGAATATTGCTTAGTTATAATTAACTTACTTGTTGTTGGTTTTATTATGACAATGAAATCTCAGGCTCGCTTTTAAACGATTTACTGCTAATTTTTTAAAGTGTTTTCAAATGATTTTCGAACCTGACTTTTGTTTTCAAAGTTTTTAAAATGGTCTAAAATATAGCATGAAATGTGGTTTAAAAGTTATTTGATTTACAAAATAAAGTTTTAAAAGTTATGCTCTATTTGAACCAAAAATGGAACAAATACCCAAATGAGTATAGTAGAGAATAAAAAGTGAAGAAAACTAAATTAAAAAGAGCAAGAAAAGAAAAAATATATTTTATAGTGGTTCGACTAATCTTGGCCTACGTCCACTTAACTTTGTTAATAGTTTATAGTGATGTTTACACTTCTGCTCATATAGATTGGTATAAATTCATGGGAGTATAAGAGAATTATAGAATAGTTATAGAGAAGTGAAAAAGATACTAAAAAAATGAGACCCTACCCTCTATTTATATCTGTAGATGGCTTGAAAACTCGCCTCTATGATCTCCACTTCGTTCTCCATGCCCAAGATCTTTTATTTAAAGAAAGTGGTGGATACCTCATCAAAATTCGTGGATCGGTTATGATCCATGGTCTTGGATCAGTATAAATCCATAAAATGGTCATATGTACCATTTTGAATGTTTTTTCCTGACTTGATTCATGGTTATCATGATTCCAAATTTGTTTGCATCATTATTAGCTTTTTTCTAAGTCCAATTGATGGGTCCATGGAAGAATGAAGTTGTTGATTTCAAGTGCTTGTTGAGATCGTTAGAGAATTGCATGGGATCAATGAAATAGAACTTGGAACAAGCTACTAGCATCATTACTTGTGTATAGGAAAATTTTGGGTTGTATTGGGTGGAGACTTTGCTGGATTGTATCATCCATGGTGTTGGATCAGTACCGATCCAACACTTTGGTGGATTTTGAGTTGTGGTTTCTTGGGATGGCTTTGCACTTGCCTTGTGATCTTGGATATACTTGGTTTTCCGAGCTCCCGGGAAATTTCTCTGGGCTCGCTGTCTTGATATCTTGCAAGTTTGAGTCGTAAGGTTTGCCTGTATATTACCTGATCAAAAAGCTGGATAACAGGTTCCACATAGCGATAGTCGCCATGGATGCATTTTATCAATCGATGACTTGTTTTTGTAAGTTAAAAAAGAGTCGTCTATTTAGATATTTTGAAAATCCTTTTCAAATGTGTTTTATAAAGGTTGTTTAGGTATTTAAAAGGAAGTTTGAAGTTTTAAGTATATTTTTAAGAATTTATTTATTTATTTCAATAAGATGTTTAAATTTTACTCCTTTGTTTTAAAGTCAAGTTTTTTTAAAAAGTGACCATCTTTAAATGGGATGTTTTAAGTACAAGTTTAAAACTTGTTTCCAAAGAGCTTTAAAAGTAATTTTAAAAGAGGACGAAATCATGGATTACATCACCATTGTTGTAATAAATGTTTTCCAAGAAAAGGAAAGAGGTTTTGAATCATAACATTTTTGTTATAGTAAATGGTTTCGGAAAATTGAAAAGGAAGTTGATATATATCACTTTGTTATTATTAAATAAGTTATTTACTTGTGTAAAAGGAAAGATGTTTTATAGTGGTTTGGAATTTATCAATTAAAAAATGTTTGCCTCTATAATGGAATAAATGTTACCTTCTTAAATGTACTTTGGTTTAAATAAGTGATTTTGGAAAATGATTAAAGGAACATGTATATTGGAACTCTTGGATCCTATTTTCTAGACTTCAAGGTATAAAAACTTGTTCCTATTTTGAAAGTTAGAAGTGTTACCGAGTCAAGATTTGAGAGATAATAATACCCCAACTTGAATTGTTTCTTTTCTATCTGATAAAAAGTACTAGTTTGAAATTGAAGAGTGGAAATAAATTTTTGGAGTTAGTTTTTCCGATTGTTTCAGAAAAACTTTATTTTATGTAAGGAATTTCTTTATCGGTGCCATTAAGTAACACAAAACAAATATGATAAAATTGTGCTAAAATGTTGACATGGTTAAGGAAAGTAAGTCATCTTATATTTAGCAACTAAAGCCGATGAGTAAAATTAACTCTATCTATGAGATCTAGAATTGTAGTATTCTAACTAAGGCAAGGCCGGATCAGCTAGTGCTCCGACATACCTGACTATGATTCTGGGCAAGGGAAAGAGAAATCGAAATGTCGGAAACATTATAAGTATAAGAGGGTTAATTTGTATAAATGGGTCATAATTAATTAAGTATATGGAAGGTAATTCATCTTATACTCGACACTAAATTTTGAGGTATGGAAGCCTATTTCTACCTTTGAGAGTTTAAGAATGTACGTCGAGGAAAGGGTTGTAATAACGCATATTTTACGTATCAAAAGATTGTAAAATAATTCTAGTTAATTCATTTAATGTCGTATCATTATAATATTTTGAAATATGATTCTTAGGGATATTTTACACGTCCATGATTTTTCTCGAATTTCAATGTGACGATTTTTCCTTTAGAGATCTTATTTCGGCCATAACTTTTGATAGGAGCAGAATTAGATGTTCTAACCTAGTTCATTGCTTTGGGATGGTGGTTTTCCATTTCGTGGAGTGGTCATATAGGAAAATTAGATAAATGGTTAGGAAGTTATATCAGTTTTAAGTTTTGTAAACTACTGGTCAATATCAGAAAGGGGATTAATGGGCCACTTAGTAAGTCTACTCAGGTTTGGCTATAAAAATGAAGTGAGAGAGACCATTTGAAACCTTTGCCTCTCATTTCATATCAACCTACAAACCTACCTCCTCTCTAATTCTCTATCCATTGCATAAATATTATCCCAAATCGTCTCTAATCTTAAATTAGACGCTAGATCTTCATCGAGGGGCTTGATCTCGTCGATTGGATCACATCTACATCCAATTTTGCTGCTTTCTAGATTGGATCTCCTCTCATTTTCATAGGTTTGATTAGTTTCATGAGTGGTTATGATCTCTCACTAGTCTATGGTGGATCATAAGTTGTAATAAGGTGAATAAAAGTAAGGATTTTCAAATTAAACTATAAATTGATTAAACATAGGTAATTTCAGATTTAGAAACCCTAGATCAACCTAATTAAACATGTAACATGGATTACATCATTTGCTAGTGTCATTTATGCATATATGGCTATGTAAATTCTGTGATTTAGATTGGATCTATGCTTATTTATGATGTAGATTGAATTGGATGACTTGAATGTTTATGACTAAATGTAAATGAATGATTTGCTATGTTTGATTCACTTTTGTGAATGAAATTTCTTGCTATGCTTGATTCATTTGCTAGTGTTGTGCATTTTAGGACTTAGATCGGTGATCGGAGCATATCGAGAGCAAAGTTCGTTTAAATCGCACGAAATTTGGAGGATAGGCTCTGGAGCATGCAAGGAAAATACCCTAAATATTTCACGACGATTAGAGCTAAGTATTTGGATCAACACCGATACGATCCAATTGGATCGGTTGCAATTTGAATTTTTATGCCAATCGATGTGAGATGCAAGGGGAAGGTAGAGCATGGGTTCAAGTGATGCTTTATGAAGTTGGAACGAAGGATAGACATTGAAGATTTGATGGATCATCTATGTTGGATTAGCTAAATCATAGATGGAAGGACCAAGAGACTAAGAGGGAAATCAAGGGGTCTATGGTATCTAGAGGAAATTTACTAGAGGTTGGAAGTGAGAGGGAGCCAAAATTGGCTAAGTATTCAGATCAGTACGGATCTGATCCAATTGGATCGGTACCGATCAAAATCATTAGCTCCAAAGTTGATGAAATCTGGGGTGGAGACTCTGGAGTTGTAGTAGACCATGTTGGAAGTTGTAGCTCACTGATTGCTTTTATGGTTTGGTAGTTATGTCATGATGAAGTTTTAACTCTTTGATCCGAAACTCGGATAGGAGCGGGATTGAAGGAGTAGATTGACAGCTTGAGATGGAACAAGGCTGTAAGATAACAGACTTGAATGAGTAGTAGGATCGTGCCTGGAAATAGATTGGAGTTGCGAAAGATTTGAAGATTTGGCAGTGCCAAGGAACATTTGATGGCTCGGAGTGTTCTGGTTGTGTTCGAAGCAAGAGTACTATATGCGGGGGCACCTAAGGGCTGGTAGCGCCAGTCTATACTCTAGACCGGTACGGTCTAGTTCAGGTGGTACAGAGGTATCACAAGAGACAACCGTGCAGTGTTTTCAATTGGTGAGTACAGTGAACACAATCGAGAACCTGGATTTCCATTAGTCTTTGACAAAGCGAGGAAGAGGTCATATGAGTTATCATATGTTAAAGGCTTTAGAAGATGATAGCTAGGTTTTGGATTCTATGGTTGTTGTGATTGCTATGTTTGATTTTGGGTAGGCTATCATCTATAGGAATGCTAGCAAAGGTATTAGGAATAGGGCCAATGGAGGAGGCTGCTTAGGTTCTTCTATTATGTTCTGTTACAGTATTCTATTGCCGTTTATTTTGAGTGGCATATTATACCTTATTATTATGCGCTAACTCTTTGGTTGCAGGGATAGGTCATGTATGGTTTTGTGTGCCTTTCTAGTACCATATTATCCAATATAGCTTTTGATAGTCATTTACCACTCACACCAGACTATTGTCTGACCCAAGGTTTTATGTTTCCTCTTATCATCTTGGGTACTCTAAAATGAGTAGACTAGATGACAGGTTTGGAGATACAGTTGCTGTACGAATACAAGCTTGGAGGAGCTATGGCGTATTACTCTATATTTCAAGTTTCTGTTGTTTGCTATTATACACTTTGTGGGATGTGGTGAGGAAATGTTGTACTGAGATATTATGACATTTGTGCCATAACTCATTATGTTCTAGTGGAGATGTTATCTTTCATTGGTTATGGCTCACTATATTTCCGTTGTATATTTTCTATACTATATTTTTTCCATGCACTATGAGATATGCAACAGGTTTTCTATTTTTTTTGTTTCAACCTTGATGATCATCCCATATCAGCCTGGCATGTTTACAGTGTCAGTGTGTATGGATCGTGTATTTATATCTAATATGCAAGTGTAATAAATAGTTAGCTTATAACTAGCAGAGTAAAGTAAATAAAAAGTAAAGAAACAATCACACCAGAGATTTTATACTGTTTCGGACCTCCCGTCCTACGTCCAGTCCCAAAGCTCCGCTTCGGCCTTAACTAGTAACCAGCCCTTGCTTCGCCCGGAGGAATAGGCTTGATAGAAAAATCTTTTCTTGACAAGTGTGTTATTTTAGAAACACTTACTTTGACTTCACCATATAAATCTTCTTATAATCTCCTTTGTGTAGTATGTGTATGTGAAGCTTTGCTTTAAGGAAGTGATAAAACTGATATATTGATTGCTTTTAGAAATCAGAGTATGTAAAGAGTATAGGTATGAGATTAAGAAAATTCAAGTAATTTGTTTCTCAAAATCTTTACATATTTATAGGTGTTGAAGAATTTTGTTGAAGAGTAACATCTTTTAGTATGTTATATTTCAGTCTAAGGGTTGCAATCTTTGAGAAAGAACAGATGCGTTGATGAGATACGGATACAACCATTAGAATGAAAGAAGTTCCTGTTCATAGTTTAATTCTGTTACCCAGCACAGACGTCTACCCATAATTTCAGACGTCTGTTTTAAATATATATTTTTAAGTAGAGAACAGATTCACACGTCTAGCATATGTGATTAGACGTTTGATGTGTGTTAGTATTTTTTTAAATAGCATACAGGGTCAGGCGTTTGGCATATGTGGACAGTCGTCCGATGCCTGCTAATTGTACAGTTAACTTTTTTGAACAATGAAAAGCTTGAAAAGTCTTTCACTTGCAATGTTGTGTAAAAACGACTAAAGGAGATTTTATAAACCATCTATCTATGACTATAACACACTATAATAGGTTCTCTAGTACCAATGATTCTCCTCTTCTATGGGTCGTCTTCAAGTCCTGATAATGTGAATTCTGGAAGATTTTTCCTATAAATAGGTGGAATATATTACATTTGTATGATTTTATAGTTGTTTTCATTGAAACCATAGAATAGAGGTTCTAACATTTTTTTCCCTTTTTGATGATGGCAACTATACAATAATTTATTAAATAAACATTTAACTCCTTCTGAATGTGATTCCTCCCCCGTATATGCATGTAATATGATATCTCTCCCCTTTTGACATTATTAAAAAGAGATACAGAAATAATGAAATATGGGGAAAAAACACATAAAGAGTACAAGTTTGCATAGAATCGTAGATAATATTTGTTATGGTTATACAAAAACAAATTGTTTTTGAAGAAATCAAACAGAGATACATAAATCCTACATGATAAAAATAGAAGAAAACTTACAAATAGTTATAGTAACCCCAGAAATTAGATGAGTCTTTATTATATCCACCGTGTTGCCACTGAGACTGATCGCTGTGCTCCTAATCCTCTCGAATAGAGAGGCCCTGAAATGATGCATAATGACTGTAGTGCTGATGTTTTTGTAGAGGCCAAGATATATCTCCGCTTTCTTCGGTGTGAATGTTGATTGGTGCCTTATCTGGATGAGACTGTCGTGCCGATTCGCCTTACCGACCTGCGCTTGAAGAACATCCTGGTTGAAATACCTATGGCGGCTGCGGTGGTGTTGGGGAGGGAGAAGATGAAGACCGTGATGATGAATGACCCCATACCTTTCTCTTGACTTTTTATAAAGTTGAAACGACCTTTTCTAACGTCGTTTCTACTTTGATCATTCAAGTAGATAAGGAACGTTCTAAGTGAGTCATCTTTTTATCTACCACTTCTTGGTTCAAGGAGAGAGTTGGTTTTGAAGTGCAACATCTCGGTAGTTTTCTCCTTGTCCAGCTGCAATTTTAGCTTCTTGTATCTCTGAATCATAGTAATACTCAGTAGTTTCTAAAGCTCTAGATTGTGAAGGTCAAGTTGTAGGTGGTTGTTGATATTGGGAGAAAGGGGTTATACTCGGCGGAGTTTTAGGTAGATGCATCAAAGAGAGAAATCTAATGCCACTATCTTTAACGGAAATTTCTTCATATTAGAAGAGATGTGAAGGGATTCCAAACGACCTTAGAATTCTCTTTATATAAGGAGCATAGATGATGCTTCGACGTGTAGGCGTCCAAAATCTTTTAATTTGATCGAAAATATACGGTGCCCAATTGACTTCAATATGACCAAATATATCATACAAAGCTTTATGATCATTTTTTATACTTTTTCATGACTACCTAACCTAAGGATGACTGTGTTGAAGAGCATATGGTCAACTAGTCAGGCTTTTGGATGAAAACTAAATGTTTTTAATTTTCGCATATCATCTTCCCAAATAAGGTGAGTAGCATCATCTCTTAGGGCATATCGTGTATCGGGAACTTCTTGTAATCGAATTCCCGTATAAGAACAATTAAGAATTTGACCAAGCAATTCAACATTAAATTTTATTATGTTTCCCTAAGCACTTTGCCAAATCCAATTTTCCTCATCTAAAGGATTCCAATGCTTTAAGGAGCATAAATTAATAAGAAAGAGTAATACCGCTAGTTGATCTATCTTCCCAACATTATCATCATAGTTAACCAGGTTGTAGATATGAGCATCTTCAGTTAAATCAATAGCATTATAATGAATGAAATGGCGAATAGGATAGAACGCACCAGAGTGAATAGGCTTTTTCTCCAAATCTTGTAGTTTTTTCCTTCCATGTTCTTTTTCAACAATCCATTCTTCAATGTGATTATCCGTGACGAATTGTTGAG
The DNA here is from genome assembly GCA_030765085.1 of Allium cepa. Taxonomy (NCBI): domain Eukaryota; kingdom Viridiplantae; phylum Streptophyta; class Magnoliopsida; order Asparagales; family Amaryllidaceae; genus Allium; species Allium cepa. Next base: position 55,994,218 of record CM060935.1, read on the forward strand.
CAGAAGATTGTGAGCTTCGGCCTGCTGTAGATTTCTTACGTTTAGCAACGGGAACTTTAGCTTTTGGAGCCATTGATTTGGAATTGGAAATAGGAAATCGAATATGGGAATTAGGGTTTTAAGTTTTGGAGAGAGTGAAACGATGGAAATAATGAAAGACGGAAGAGATAATATATAGGTTGATGAAAAGGTATGTGATCAGGTGGTTGACTTACGTTTGTATATAAAGGTTACACGTCCGAACGGGGTTTAACTTTGACACAGAATGGTTGAACATACGTCTGGATGTAAACTCACACATCTGTGAGTAGAAGATAATTTTTCTAGAGACATTTGTCAGACGGCTGATTATAGATTCAGACGTCTGTGCTGAGACCTTTAAATTTACAAAGCGTTTGAACAGACTTCTGGTAACATATTCAGACGCCTGCGCTGAAGATTAAAAAAATTTCGAGCATATCTTCAGATATCTGGTAGTATTTTTTAACCTTTGAAATTTTTTCCTGTGCTTGTAGCTAGACATCTGCATATTTTTCTCAGTTTTATATTTATTCTATTTCTATGTATTTTGGTATACGTAAACAAAATTTTAATATTTAACAGGAGAAAAAATTCCAAACGATTATGCACGAATATACATGTTTATTTGATATTTATTAAACATCCGTCATTTAAGAAAGATTTCATTAATTATTAGCAGATGAATCGGGAAAATGGTAGTTTTGTTTCTCCCATGAATTTGGTTCTACTTTGAACTGCTCGGATGATGGCTTAAGAGGAGACCAGTATGGATGAACAAGACTGTGTTTGGCATTTGATGTTCCTTCTCCCCATAAGTTCTATGGGATTATCCCGTGTGCTCTTGGAAGAGTTTCTAGTAAACGTGGAGACCTTTGATGTGCGCAGTCTTTCGTTGGAGAATGACTACATATTGTGAGGATACATTTTTCAACAAAGTTTTAGTATGTGTTTGAGATCAAAATTGGGCACAACACTCTTCGGGAGTCGTTGAAGAGATAATAACGAAGAATGTAAATTCAAAACAGATATTATCTAACAAAAACTCCAATCAGCAGTAAATAAATGCGTAGACAAGCGATTTATAGTGGTTCGGCGTGTTGCCTACGTCCACTGTGAAATGTTTTGGTGTTTTATTGATTCTTTTTCAATGATTACAAGTTGTTGCAGCAATCAACAGCAAGTTACAACTAGAAATTCAAAATCAACAGTAAAATTATGATGTAGGATGATGGAGATCTCGATCCGGCAGAGTCTGGGCGCTTGAGAGTCGAAAAGCCCCTTTTCTGTTGGCTCTGGAGCACTATTTATAGGCGTAGGCTGCCGATATTTCACTGGAAACTCGGGAAACCACTTCAGGCACGTGAGGGGGAGTACACGCCCGGTCTTAGGAAGTTTGGGCCCACTTTGGCATCGGTTCGAACTCCATTCGAATCGATCAAGAATTCATCCAATCGAGGTGAAATTTGGTGTGGGCATTCTTCAACATGAATGCAAGCTTCTGTGAAAATTTCGTGGCATTTGGATCAGTGGATTGAGAGATACGATGGATTCGAAAAGGGGGTTCACTGCGTGGCTATTTGGTTCGAAACCATCCATTCGAACCGATGGTGACGCGTGCCTTCATGGTGACGTGGAGCGCTAACTTTGAATCGATCCGGTCTTCACTCCGTGTTGACCGCTTTGACTCCATATATCTCGGCGCATTCGAACCGATGAATGACACGTCATCATGGTTAGTTGACACAGTAGGTTCGAATGAAGCTTCATAGGTGGGTTCGAACAAGGCTTCCGTGATGGGTTCGAACAAGGCTTCTATGATGGGTTCGAACAACCGAAGCTTAGTGGATTCGAACAAGGATCTTTGGATGGATACGAGCCTTGCAAACTCTCCATGGACATGAGGCCCACTGGCACGAACCAGATGGATTCGAAGTTGATGGAGTCGAGTCGAGGCATTCCGATGGGTTCGAAGTCCCTCGGTTCGAAGTCCATCGGTTCGAAGGTGATCGGTTCGAAGGTGATCAGTTCGAATGGTGCATGATGATGGGTTCGAAGACACCCACCATGATGGGTTCGAAACCAGTGTGTTCACTTCAAGTTGGACCGATCATAACTTGAGCGTATGAACTCGGATTGACTCGAAATTTGAGACGGCGGCTTCTATGACCTCTCTTGACATGTCCTATCAATTGCAGCACAATTCGGGCTCGGACAAAATTCAGCGATATCCATAGCAAAACGAAGTATGACCAATCTCTGATACAAACTATCCTTTGTTTTTTGATCGATCTTTTTGTATCGCGGCTTTGCCAAAAAGCAGGATAACATTTTGCCCCTCAAAGTACGTCTTGTGGGAACATGACGTGCTTTGAATAGCTGCAATCTCTCTCTGAACAATCATTGCTCTCTTCTTCTTCTTCTTTTTGTTGAGACTCGTACTCCGTATTGCTATAACCTTGCGTTGATATGATTGACTGCTGTATGATAGCGCTTAGCCGTTGGCTGTTGCATTTGTAACAAGATAAGTGTTTGATCCCTGCAAATGCTTAAAATCGAATGTTAGTTCGATATATATGCACATATGCTAGTTTGATCTTTGTTAACGTCGTGCGTCTACAAGTCGTTGTTAGTTTTGTTTGCTATTGAATTTCGTATCGATTCTCTCCTGAACCGATTTTGAAATTTGAATTGAGACAACGCTTGATGGTTGTTTTGAAAGGTTCCTTCGTAACGATCCTCTCCTGAACTGATGTAGAAGGTTGAAGGAAACAAATATGCGTTGCGTGATTGTAATGCTTCGAACCGATGTGTTGGAGTATAGATGGGTTCGAAATCCACATTCGTATGGATGGAGTATACTTGTGTTGTGATGGGTTCGAAACTGATATTCGAACCGATGTGAATGGATGGATTCGAACTAGCAGTTCATTTCGGTAGGTTGTGGATGGAGTTGCGAACAGGGGCCTCGAATCGATGTGCCCACTGCGCGTTTCGCATCGATGCAACTCACTGTCCCGCTGTGTACTTCGTATCGATGAAGTGTGAGGGTAACTTCGAACCCACACAACATTAGGCAAATGGCTTCGAATGGATGTTTCGAAACGATCCATGCTATGACTGGTTGCGACCGGTCGCGTTTACCAGAAGGGGAATCGTCTCGGTCAAAATCAAAACTCCATATAAATAGCAGTGGGCCTGCCACTTTTTCACTTTTCACTTTTTACACTCGCCTTGCTTTGACTGTGTTCTGCATCGTCTCGAAGCTTCAAAGGAGAAAACATTGTGTCGCGTCATCGAATCAACCAAGATTCAAGTCTTCAATCTCTCGAATCCATCATTCAAACTAGGTAACTAGCCTCGAATCCAAACGGCAAAGCCATTTCGAACCCATCCCTTCTCCATCGACTGCTCATTCCAGTGATTGGCAAAACCAGATCTGGTTTGGGGGGGACATCGAATCGATACGTGGGCTCGAGTTCGAATCGATGATGGCGGCGTCACTTTCCCTTGGATTTTGCCTCGATCTCTGGAATGAATTTATGGGGTGACACAGTTCGCACCGATGGACCATCTTTGATGGGTCCATTCGAATCGATGGTTTCGAACCCATCAGCCATCGGTTCGAAGTTCTCCACTTTGCATCGATACGAAGGGCATCGATTCGAACGTGGTCGATGTGAAGTTGAGGGTTTGCTTATCGGTTCGAACTAGTTAACCAAGGTTGGATTCGAAGTCCTCCTTCATTGGTCGGTTCGAGTGTGCCTTCCTGCATCGATTCGAAGTGAAGTTAGCATTGGTTCGAATGAGCTCCCTTTGTTCGGTTCGAACCCTCTATGATGGATACCAAAGTTTGACATTTTCTAAGCATAATTCCGGCGAGCTTCATCCTTGCATATTTGGACTTTGATAATCGCGCTGCATACTTGACCACCTTTCAAAGCTCGTCGATGGAACCATAACGACTTCTATCCAAATCAAATTCCATCATACAAACGGTTTAGTGATGACGGTCAGTGATGACGGTCGTTATAACTGGGGAAATTAGCTTTGTCGTTTGCATGTTTATTTAACTCTGCGATATTTATTCAAGTAATGCATGGCACTGTTCAACATACATTCATACACTTTACACTGGGGAATGCACGGGTCCTTTGTCGTCTAACGATGGTTTCTCATGAGTTAGCTAGTTATGGAACCGTCAAGTTCACAAAAGCAGGAGGTTCAAACTACAGCTGCTTCGAGACTAGAGGTTCCAGATATCGAACCTGAGATCATTGGTCTGGCCCCGGACGAACTTCCCAATGCGTCTTTCATTGCCAATCCGTCGGATTCCGTTCAATCCAATATTTCTGAAGATATGTTGGGGAGAATATGCTTGAGGCACGGCCTGTCACTGGATGACGTCTTCTTGCTGGGGCCGAATAATAGACCACACAACCCGCCGGAGGGATATACAGCATTTAATCGCCACGCGTGCGCGGCTGGTACGCTTCCTCCGTTCAACGAGTACATAAGGGAGGTGTTGTCTTTTTTGAGGATCGCTCCATCTCAACTACACCCGAACGGGTATGGCTCCGTGAATAGTTTATTCATTGTCTTCATGGAGTACCTCCATAGACCACCGATCCCGATCGAGATCAGATATCTATTTAATTTCAAAACTCGAGGTGATTATCCTTCCTTCACATTTTTGGAAACGGTGAGGAACTGCCAAGTGGTCACTGGGTCCTGGACCAGGCTGAGTTACTATAGGACGGAATGGTTCTATGTCAGGTGTCCTCCGGGGTTTGCCCGGCGATGGTTATTCAGACGTGAGTGTAGCTGAGTTATCAAGTAATTACTAAGGCAATTGCGGTCAAATCGAAACTTATGTTTTCTCTTTTTTTTTACAGCGACGATTCAGCGACCTGAAGGCGAGCACTTTAAGGAGATGGTGCGAGTACTTCGAGAAGTCCCGAGTGGAGATAGGGATATTGAGCTGCTCTTGACGGATAGGAATCTCCGGACTTACGGATTGATTGAACGAGGGCAGAGCATACTGTTTGATGGGGCACTAAGGATTGTCTCTAAAAAACGAGTCAAGCACAAGAAGCCCAAAGTTATCATAGCCGAGGAGGCTGATTCTGAAAGAACTCATACTAACGACGAGCCGTTGTTGGAGCCTACAGACGTGGCTCAGGATGTTGAAGAGCAAAGAAAAGGCAAGGCAGCCGTCGTTACGCTAACTAAGAAGGGGAGATGGAAATCGGTTGTCACGGCCCGATCTTCTCCCGGAGTTAGAATTTCTGAGATGCCTCCTCCGCGAACTGAAAGTCTTTATGAAGGGCTTATCGATCTTCCAATCCCGGATGATGTGTATTTTCAACATGATGCCGGGTTGGAGGAGTTCCAGCGTACTCTAGAATTGAGCGAGCCTTTTATTACTAGCTCAGTCGACACTTCTGGTTGGTCGGGGGGGAATACATATTCATACACATTTCACGACACTACATAGCCTCGAGTCCTAGGTCATCGGTTTCGAGAAACCACTAACTTTATTCTCATTTCGCTTTGCAGATATTATGACTGGACGCGGTTCGATGTTAGGGAGCCTACGACATGCTCGCAAATCTTCCTCATACTACGAGTCACAACGGAGAGAAGGAGACATGGGTTACGGTCGCAGGTACTCCGGGTATTCTAGCCAAGAACGGAGAGATAGGGATTACAGACATCGGTCTTGATCACGCACTCCTCCTCCAAGAGTTCCTATACAACCTCCTGTCCATGTTTCTCGTCCTTCTAATTCCTCGCACTACCAGTCGGCCTCTCAGTCTTCTAAGCATGAATCTCGCCATCCCAGATCTGAGGCAATGCCTCCAATAGTCGCGGAACAAACTCCTACTGAAATTTCGGGGGAAGGAGCAATTAGGCTTGCTCAACTGAAGAAGGACTTTCCAAATATTTGCTTTGATAACTACATTTTTCCTCTTCACTTGAAAAGAATCCCGCCGGAGGCCGAGCAGACGGCACACGATTATGTGCACGACTTTTATGCCCAATACAGGGCGTGGTACAAGGCGGCCGAGAAAGCGTCGTCATTGGCCTTTGAACGTGGGGCCACCATCCAGAAATTGCAGGCTGAGTTAGCTCAACAGAGCCGTATTATTGAGGTGTTGAACACCGAAGCTGAATCTTCTCGGAAATCTGAAATGGAGGCTATCAAAAAGGCCGACGAAGCCCAAGCAATAATGGATAGGATGAAACGTGAGCACTATGCCACGGTAGAGGACATGGGCCATCGTAACACCATGGTTACTGCCGAGAGGGACGCAGCCCTAAAGGAGTTGAACGAGCTTAAGTCTAAATTTGCCGAAATCGCCAACGATAGGGTTGATGCGAATAATGCAGCCCAGGAGGCGTGTGAACAAGCCGTGATTCTCCGGACTGAACGGGATGCAGCAGTAGCCAAGGTCCAGGCGGTTGAGACGGAGGTTGAGGAGAAAGTTCATCAAGCGGAGGCCAGGCTGGAGGCCGATATTGAAGATGTGCTCATCACTTACAATGCCAACGTGTTGAGACACCAAAATTTGGCCTGGCTCCAAGATTACCCGATACACCTCTGCAGCGCTTGGGATCGATTGGTCGAGGAAGAAGAGGAAGCACGTCCGGGTGAATCGGTCGACCGATTCGAACTTGAAAACCGGCTGCTGACAGACGATGAGAAGAAGGTCCTTCATGATGCTATTATCGCTCATGAGGAGGAGATGATTGGCAGCCGATCTCTGGAGGTTGGAGAGGGATCAGGTGTTGAGCATCACGCCAGTGTTACTGAAATCACCGCTCCACCTCCGTTAGAGCCTGCATCTGTGGTTGGTTCGCAATCCGTCCCTGCTTACGACCACGAACAGCCGCGGTTATCTCCTATTCAGGAGCATACTTCCGAGGCCGCTCAGTCGTCTGCAAGCCAAACTGGGGAAGGTATTCCGAACTTATCTCAAGTGTTTTCTAAATAGAGAGTTTGTTCTGAAGCAGTTATTGATAACCTCTTATCTTTGTTTAGTGACTGGAGTTGCTCCGATTACCGCGACCCAAGAATCAAGCAAAGGGGATAAGGCCATCACCACCGAGACTACTGTTGTAACTGCAGTATCAACCGAGACGGCGCAAGGGAGCGGATTATCTCTTGACGAACAAATGGTGAGCGAGCTGCTCGGTGAGCAGGGTGGCTTCTCCACAAACCTGCCATTCATCATTAGTGACCTCCCGCCAACCTCTAGCCCTTCAATGCAGACTGCGGATGCCTCCAGCCAATCCCAGATGATTCGTGATGAAGAGATCCTGGCCGAGATTCATGCAGAATTAGAAGCTACGGGGCAAAGTGGTAGCGTTGGTGGTGGCATGGCGGTGCAGAGCCCAGCGCCTGCGAGGATAGTATCGTCGAGTGGCATTATCCCATCTTCCGTTGCGGGTCCGGTCCCTCCTACTCCTCCGGCAGGGAGCCTTCATTTAGATTCAAGCTCTGAGGAGGACGTAGATATTATGCCCCCGGCCGAAGAGCAACCACCGGAGAGGAGGTCGTCCAAACGAAGGATTTCCGTTCCTAGCAATTCTGATGACGAACCGCTGATAAGGAAGCCAAGAAAGAAGGAATAGAACGGCCTCCCAAGCAGATTTTTTGGTAGATAGGAACTTGTTTTCGTTTTTTGCTAGTAGGTCGTGTATAGATGCAGGTTCGGCCCCTACAAGTTGGAATTCTTTTTGGAAGAACTCGTCTACATGTAATTCCTTGTCTTTGGTCGATTGAAATAAAATTCAGTTTCTTTGTTTCAATTCTCATTTCTTTTTGTGCTTAAGTGTTTGTAGTGTCTTGTTTTCAGTTCGGTGCACTTGTGGTGTTTTTACCGTCAAGTAGAGTTCGTTTTTATTCGCCAAGTCTGAGAATCTTGGTCGCAAGTTATGATCGATGAATAACCGAACTTCGAACATTGTATCACTTTGGTTAGCGATTAACACTTAGCTTTCTTGCCCCCTAGTCTCGGGGCATAACATTTGTGTTTTGGTGGTTGAGTGCGTTTATTGCAAACTTTAAGCACATGTCCACATTCTGGGGACTTAAGATAATTTGAGATCGATAATCCGGTTCGCACTCCGAGAACTCGAGAGTTATCGATGCTTGTAACACGGTTCGCGCTCCGGGAACTTGGAATTGATGTTCACATTCCAACTCACATTCCGTGAACTCGGAGTTAGTATTAACATTTCAGTTCGCACTACGGGAACTTTAACTTGGTATTTGTGCTCCAATTCACACTCCGGGAACTTGGAGAAAACATGTATGTTTGGGTTCGCACTTCGGGAACCTGGAATTGATGTTTGTACTCCAACTCGCGCTTCGGGAATCTGGAGTTAGCCGCTGGATGGTCAGTCACACCTATTTGGGCTTTTTAGGAATTCGTTCACACTCTGGGAACGATGGATTTGATGTTTGTACTCCAATTCGCACTCTGGGAATTCGGAGTCCGTTCACACTCTGGGAACGATTTATTGGATGTTTATACTCCAATTCACACTCTGGGAAGTTGGAGTCCGTTCGCACTCTGGGAACGAGTTATTGAATGTTTATACTCCAATTCACACTTTGGGAAGTTGGAGTCCGTTCGCACTCTGGGAACGAATTGTTGAATGTTTATACTCCAATTCATGCTCTGGGAAGGTGGAGTCCATTTGCACTCTGGGAACGATTTATTTAATGTTTATACTCCAATTCGCACTCTGGGAATTTGGAGTCCGTTCACACTCTGGGAACGATTTATTGGATGTTTATACTCCAATTCACACTCTGGGAAGTTGGAGTCCGTTCGCGCTCCGGGAATGAGTTGTTGAACGTTTATACTCCAATTCACACTCTGGGAAGTTGGAGTCTGTTCGCGCTCCGGGAACGAGTTGTTAAACGTTTATATTCCAATTCACATTCTGGGAGTTTGGAGTCTGTTCACACTCTGGGAACGAATTATTGAATGTTTATACTCCAATTCACACTCTGGGAAGTTGGAGTTAGTTGTGGGACTGTCATGTGTTGGTCCAGTCCAGCCTTTGATGTGATGGCTTGCCCCCGAGCTGAAGTTTCACTTAGTGAGTGGTCGGTTGTATCGCAGTCACTCGCTATTTGAATAAATTCCATTGTTTGATGGAACTTAGCTCTTCGTGTGTCGTGATTGTTGAATGTTGTATTCGGTAAACCACAGTTCTAGCTTGAAGAGATAGTATTTTATTGCTGAAATAAGAAAATATGGCAAGTCAGTGCCTTATTACAAATTCAAATTTCAGAATGTAAAGGAAACTGCAAAGTATTCATAGATTGAAGGAGCCTGTCATGTGTGACAGTGACGAGGTTCTTCGTCGTTCCAGGCTCCTGAGTAAGTAGGTCCGCCACTGATGGCGTTTATCACCAATCTTCCACGGGGACAAGTCGAGTCCTCATGTCTCGGCCGATTGGGTCCATTGTTTGGATTTGATGGGCCCGCTTCTCTGGGCTGCGGTGTCCGCACAAACTGTTCCAGCTTCCTTTCTCTGACCAGTTTTTCAACAAGATCCGGTAAGTGACGACACTCGTTCGTATTGTGCCTGTAGCTTTCATGGAACCTGCAAAACTTTCCCGTCTGGATTTGTCTTTCTGACGATGGCCTCGGTGCAGGTTTTTGATATTGAATTGTATCACAGGTTTGTAAGTACAAGTCCTCTAGTGATGTATTTAGAGGAGTGTAACTGTCAAACATTGGATTCTTGCGCTGCGGGCCACGAGTTTGATCTTGTTTCTTAATTTGATTCACGCTTTCTCTTCGCCGAGCTTGTTTATTTTTAATGTTCAACTGAACTTTTTCGGAGCTCTCACCGGACTGTTTTATTGCAACATTACTTTGGGTCCCTTCTGCATTTGGCCCTACGTCAGTTTGCTTCCTAGACTGTTTCGCGTCTTCTCATCTCAGGAATTGAGCTGCTTTGGTATGGAAACGATCCAATGATGCAGGTGGTTTCCCAGCTAGCCAATTGCCGAATTCAGAATCGGGGTCAATCCCCTTAGTCAATGCCATAAGGATGGAGTTATCGTTTGGATTACTAATCTCCGTGCATGCAGTATGGAATCTCTCTAAGTAGTGTCTGAGTGTCTCTCCGGGAGCTTGCGTGACACTAGATAGAGTGTTGACATCTTTCGGCCTTGCGACGTGCATGCGGAATTGCTCGACAAATTTTGTGGCTAACTGATCGAAGGAAGAGATGGATCGAGGTGGCAACCGAGTGAACCACATGGTAGCGATGCCCCCCAAGGATATGGGGAAACTACGACACTTCACTACATCGTCGGCCCTGGCAGCAGTCATCGACCATTCATATTTTAGAATATGTTGGTTGGGGTCGGAGTTTCCCTCGTACATGGGTAGAGTGGGCATTCGGAATCGCCGTGGGGGTTCAATAGTAAGAATATCGTCCGTAAAGGGAGTGTGACTTCGGGAAACTCCCCAATCGTCGTTTGTGAATCCCTGACTCTCACGGATCATCTGACGTATCATAGTCGAAAGATTCGGCATTCGCGCCGGAGTATGATCATGTTCCATACTTTGAGTTTGAACCGGATATCGTCGACGGTCCAAGTCTCGCCTTCTCGGCTCGTAGTCCTCTGGGACGTATGGTTTAGGAGTACGCCCGCTAAGACGACGGTCCAGGTCCGACTGATCTTGGGCGTCGACCCCTGGCTCAGCCGCAATGTTAGTGGTGCGGTATTCTGCGGTGTGGTGAGGAACGGCACCTCCTCGGGAGGAGGGTCCGGTTTGGAAACTGGCTGACGGACCAACTCTAAGTTTTCCAACGGTCAATGTCGGTTGATTTCCAATGGGTGGCATACGAAACCCATCTAGCCGGGGTCGTGGAGGCCGGTTATGATAATCATAGGATGAAGAACTTTCGCTGGATGAGCGAGAGGCATGGTCTCTCATGGACCTCTTTCGTTTCTGGCGATCCAGCTTGTTGATTAACTCAGCGTTAACGCGTAGCTGTTCTTCTAGCTGTTGCCGACTCTGGGTCAGCTCTTGGAGTAACAGCTGCAACTCCTGTCGAGCAACAGCTCTGGGTTTTCTCAGTGAAAGCACCAAAGTGTTTGAGGTCAAAATTGGGCACAACACTCTTTGGGAGTCGTTGAAGAGATAATAACGAAGAATGTAAATTCAAAACAGATATTATCTAACAAAAACTCCAATCAGCAGTAAAATAAACGCGTAGACAAGCGATTTATAGTGGTTCGGCGTGTTGCCTACGTCCACTGTGAAATGTTTTGGTGTTTTATTGATTCTTTTTCAATGATTACAAGTTGTTGCAGCAATCAACAGCAAGTTACAACTGAAAATTCGAAATCAACAGTAAAATTATGATGTAGGATGATGGAGATCTCGATCCGGCAGAGTCTGGGCGCTTGAGAGTCGAAAAACCCCTTTTCTGTTGGCTCTGGAGCTCTATTTATAGGCGTAGGCTGCCGATATTTCGCTGGAAACTCGGGAGACCACTTCAGGCACGTGAGGGGGCCCACACGCCCGGTCTTAGGAAGTTTGGGCCCACTTTGGCATCAGTTCGAACTCCATTCGAATCGATCAAGAATTCATCCAATCGAGGTGAAATTTGGTATGGGCATTCTTCAACATGAATGCAAGCTTCTGTGAAAATTTCGTGGCATTTGGATCAGTGGATTGAGAGATACGATGGATTCGAAAAGGGGGTTCACTACGTGGCTGTTTGGTTCGAAACCATCCATTTGAACCGATGGTTTCGAACTGATGGTGACGCGTGCCTTCGTGGTGACGTGGAGCACTAACTTCGAATCGATCCGGTCTTCACTCCGTGTTGACCGCTTCGACTCCATATATCTCGGCGCATTCGAACCGGTGAATGACACGTCATCATGGTTAGTTGACCCAGTGGGTTCGAATGAAGCTTCACAGGTGGGTTCGAACAAGGCTTTCGTGATGGGTTTGAACAAGGCTTCTGTGATGGGTTCGAACAACCGAAGCTTAGTGGATTCGAACAAGGATCTTTGGATGGATACGAGCCATGCAAACTCTCCATGGACATGAGGCCCACTGGCGCGAACCAGATGGATTCGAAGTTGATGGAGTCGAGTCGAGGCATTCCGATGGGTTCGAAGTCCCTCGGTTCGAAGTCCATCGGTTCGAAGGTGATCGGTTTGAAGGTGATCGGTTCGAATGGTGCATGATGATGGGTTCGAAGACACCCATCATGATGGGTTCGAAACCAGTGTGTTCACTTCAAGTTGGACCGATCATAACTTGAGCATATGAACTCGGATTGACTCGAAATTTGAGACGGTGGCTTCTATGACCTCTCTTGACATGTCCTATCAACTGCAGCACAATTCGGGCTCGGACAAAATTCAGCGATATCCATAGCAAAACGAAGTATGACCAATCTCTGATACGAACTATCCTTTGTTTTTCGATCGATCTTTTTGTATTGCGGCTTTGCCAAAAAGCGGGATAACAGTATGCACCTTGACGACGTTGTTCATAATACATTTCTCGTCAAACCCCTACCACCTCTTGTTAATAATGATGAATCTCATCGACTTTGTCCGAGAGAGATGATGATTTTAGTTCGATTGAATGTTTAGCTTTCTTACCTTTCGGAGAGAAGCCAGTATAATAAGTTGGTGAAGTGATGATGTTGAGGGATGGAGATGATACAGGAGTTACTTTTGTGGGAGAGACATACGCGTTGTCGGACGATGGGAGGCGTAGTCAATAGCGTAGTAAGTGGACTCGTGATTAGATGACATTATTTATGCGTTTGTTTTAGAAATTTGGTACCTGTTTATTATTATTTTTAAATTTATATTAGTTGAATAAGATTTTTGATTAAGTATTATACTGAGTTTATAGGCTATGTTAAGAATATTGGTTTGAGGTTTATAATTCTCAAAAGTTTCTAGCCAAAAAAAGAGAGGTTAAGAGAGAGAAAATTATGATCGTAAGTAAAATCAAAGATATGTATGGTCTGAATTCAAGAAATATAATAGAACATTGGAAAGGCATGCGACTTTCTTCCACAAGTGCAGAGTTCGAGTGCCATCATCTCCAATTTTTGTTTTACTAAAAATTTATTTTAAAAAAAATTCATAACTCAATGATGAATTATAAATCATGCAATGACATAATGCTTAGTCCACATCCTAACTTAATAAAAGTTTGTTCACTTAGTGGTTTTGTAAAATTATCGGCTATTTGATTTTCGGTATTTACAAATTCTAGAGTTATTATTACTTTTTCAATATTTTGTCTTAACAAAAAAATGGTGACAAATATCTATATGTTTAGTCCGAGAATGATTAATTGGATTTTTATATAAGTTTATAGCACCAGTATTATCACAATATATTGGAAATTTGGTTATTGTTTTTCGAAAGTCTTTAAGTGTTTGTTGCATGTATATTATTTGAGCACTAGCTAAGACAGCAGAAATATATTCTGCTTCACAGGTTGAAAGTGATACACAGTTCTGTTTTTTACTGACTAAGAGACTAGAGATTGACCGATAAAGTGACATGTGATGCCTGTGCTTTTTCTATCAGTTTTGCAACCACCGAAATCTGCATCACTATATGATATGAGTCAAAAGAGCTGCCTTTAGGATAGAAATGACTGCAATCCTTAGTGTTGGTTAAGTAGCGCAAAATACGTTTAGCTGCTCGATGGTGTGAATCTTTAGGCTGTGCTTGAAATCTTGCACACGGACATACACTCATCATGATATCAGGTATATTAGCCTTTAATTATAATAGTGATCCTATTATGCTTCGATATAATTTTTGATCAAAATCTTTTCCGTTTTCATCTTTATCTAAATGGGTAGTAGTGCTCATGGGAATTGGTTTACTATATGTTTTTTCCATTCCAAAAAGTTTTAACAAATTGTCACAATATTTTTCTTGATTTATAAAAATACCATTTTTTAACCTTATGTATAATCCTAAGAAATAAAATTAATTCTCCCATATAAGACATTTCAAATTCACTTTTCATGATATCTACAAAATCGTTACATAACTTTTCATTTTGTTGATCCAAATAATATGTCATCCACATATATCTGAACAACCAAAATATCATTATGATCTCTTTTTATAAACAAGGTTGTATCTATTTTTTCCAGTTTGAAATCCAAAATTTATTAAATGAGTTTCTAGTCTGTAAAACCAAGCACGAGGTGCATGTTTTAAGCCATATAAACCTTTCTTTAGTTTATATACATGTTCAGGAAATTTTTCATGTATAAACAACGGATGTTGCTCAACATAAACCTGTTCTTTTATAAAACCATTTAGAAAAGCACTTTTTACTTCCATTTGAATTTTTTTAATGTTATGATGACATGCAAATGCAAGTAATGTTCAGATGGCTTTTAGACGTGTGACTGGAATAAACATTTGCTTCATAGTCATTGCCTTCCTCTTGATTATATCCATGTGCTACTAACCTTGCTTTATTACAAACAATGTTTCTGTTTTCATCAGTTTTATTTCTATAAACCCATTTTGTCCCGATTACGGATTGATCCGTAGGTCTCGATACAAGTTCAAATTGATTGAGTTCTTTTTGCATCGCCATAATCCATGACTCGTCATTCGATGCTTCTTTATAATTTTTAGGTTCAAAATTTAAAATGAATGCAACATGACTCATTTATAATTGAAGTCGGGTAGAAACTTTTGTATTTAAATCACCAATTATGTTGTTAATTAGATGGTCTTTCAAAATACGTGGTGGCGATCTTAATGTATTATCACTGTCAATAGAATTCTCATTATTGTTATACATAACTGTGTTATTAGATGGTTTTTTTAAAATTTCATCATCATCACTGTTTTTTTATTAGAAAAATTTTCTTCAAACGAAACATGTAGACTTTCTTTTATAGTGCTAATATGTTTATTAAGTACTCTATAAGTTTTGCTATGATCTGAGTATCCGACAAAGATTCCTTCGTCGGCTTTTGAATCAAAATTTTCAAGATTATCTATAGTGTTTAGCATAAACATTTTGATCCAAATATTCGAAAGTAGGATACTTTAGGTTTTTTACCAAAATACATTTCATAACAGGTATTTTTGGTTAAAGGATGTAATATGACACGATTCAATACATAACAAGTAGGTCTGTCAACGATACAGGTTTCGACCCGACCCGGCCCGAACCCATCCTATTTATATAGGTACAGGTTTTGCCTTTTACTATCCAAGCCCGACTTAGGCCCGATCCGGGCCGGGTACGGTTTTATCAAAACCCAGCCCAGTTAGGGCCCGACCCGACTATTAGTTTTTCATCATATCAAAACATGAGTGCGTATTTTACTTATTTAACATTTTTTTTGTTTACATGTAGATGTTTTTGCATACTTTTGTTATGATCTTGACTTCATCACTGTCCAATTTATATGTTAACATTGTTTGTATATAAATTTTACCAAAGTTGTAGTTTTAAAATATGGTTTTAACATAAATATTCTTAGTTAGGTATATAGTTATTACCCAACGGGATTAAAAACCCGACGGTTCGGGCACGGATATTGTGTTGAAATACCCTATGGGTTCGGACCGGGCATGGATTTTAATTATTGAATTAGACTCGGGTCTGGGTTTTATAATAGCCGGACCGAACCATGCACATTGACATGCTTAATAACAAGTAGTGGCTACAGCTTTTACCCAAAAATTCTTTGGTAGATTACTACTGTTAAGCATAGTTCGTGCACATTCTTTGAGTGTATGATTTTTCCTTTCTACAACACCATTTTGTTGTGGTGTTCGAGGAAATGAAGAATTATGTTTAATTCCCTTTTCGTTACAGAATTTTTCAGAAATATCGTTTTCGAATCACCTCCACAATCACTTCTTATATTATTTATTTTAAGATTCATTAAGTTTTTAACTCTTTTAGCAAAAAAATTAAACATCTCAAATGTATCACTTTTATGTTTTAAAAATAATGTCCTTGTATATCTTGGAAAGTCGTCTACAATAACAAATAAATACTTGTTATGATTTATTGAACGTACTTGAGTAGATCCAAATAAATTAAGATGTAATAATTATAAAGGTTGTTTGGTAGAAATTTCCTTTTTAGTTTTAAAAGAACTCTTCTTTACTTTGCCATATTGACATGCATCATATAAATTTGTAACTTTATAGTTTATTTTAAGATGACCTCAAACTAATTCATGTTTAACCGGTTTGTTTATAAACCTAAAGTTTATGTGACAAAACTGTTTATGCCATATCCATGGATCAATAAAATCCACGGATAGGCATAAATTGCTGGAGTTATCAAATTTCATATTTAAAACATAGATATTTCTTTTTCTTAAACCTTCAAAGATCATATTTTTATTTTAATCAAATATTTTGCATTTATTTTTCTCAAAATCAATTTTAAACCCTTTGTCACAAAGTTGACTAATGCTTAAAAGGTTACGTTTTAGATTTTCAACTAAAAGAACATTTGTAATAACAAATGAAGTGGACATACCAACATCGATGACATCTCCAATTCCAATGAGAAATCCTTTTGAATTATCTCCGAAGATTACAGTACCACCATCTTTGTATGTTATATTCAATAATATTTGTGCATTTCTATGTATATGTTTGGAGCATCCGCTATCAAGTATCCATTTTTCCTTGTTATTAGATTTTCTTTTGGGCACCTGCAAGATATAAACAATTTAATTGGTACCCACTTCCTTTGTTAGGTTTCTAAGTGTTAGAAAGTGAAGGTTGCTATACCCAAGAGGGTTTGGGACTTTAAAAGAGTAATTTTTATTATGAACAACATTTTTCAAATAATTATCTTTGTGTTTTTGTCTAATTAATTTGTTACCAGATTTTGGAATCCATATTTTTATTATTTTAGAGTAAGAATTATTTGCTTTGAAGTTTTTCTTGAAACCTAATCCATTTCAATTTCCAGATGGTTTAGAACTTTTGATCAAATTGTCCAAATTCTGTTTTCCTTTATTGAATTTTAAAATATTATTTGTAATCTTATCTAACTAGTTTTTAAGACTAAAAATTTTGGATTTGATATTTCTAGATTATCCTTTAATAAAATGTTTCTTTTATAATACCATCATTTTCTAGTTTAAATTTTCCTATTTCACATAATAGAGAATCATTTTGGCTCAATAGACTTTTATATATTTCTTATGTGGTTTCTAATTCTTCTTCTAGAATGATTTTCTCATCTTTTAGTAATCCTATTTCAAGCTCCATACGATTAAGTTTAGAAATATATTATTTATTTAATTTCTTAATTTCTCTACATTTGTAATCTCGTTCCATGCTAATTTCTAAAATTTCATTGTAAGTAAGATTAGGACATACCTCCTCAGTGTTTGCCATGAAGCATACATTTGCTTGCTCAGAATCACTATTATCACTATCTGATGGTGAAGACAAATCTGAATCATCCCAAGCTACATGAAAAGCCCTTTTTCTTTTTTTTAATTTCTCAAACTTGCTTTTCCTTTTTTCATTATTGAGTTTTGGGCATTGTTTGTGCATGTGTTTGAACTTGTCACATCCAAACCATTTTATGAAGCTTGGTTCAATGCATATGAATTTCCTCCGTGTTGGGATCTCGTCATGAGTTTGAATTTTTTGAACTTGTTGTAGTTTTTGGCAATAAATACGATCTCATCTTCATCTAAGTCTGAATAATTATTAGCTTGAAAAACTATAATTTTCTTTTTATTATTTTGTTCTTTTCTTGCTTGCAAATTAGCTTCGTACGACATCTAGTTTCCTATTAATTCTTCAACTTTAGTTGAGATAGATCATTAGCCTCTTCGATGGCTAACACTTTTCGTTGCCATACTAGTTAAGGAATTTAAAATACATGTAACTAAATTAAAATCTATAAATTTGACTCCAAGTGCCATAAGATCATGTTGAATAGTTTGAAATCTTGCATACATATGACCAATAGATTCAGTTTCTTTCATTTTGAATGAAGAAACTTGATTTTGTAATATGGAAATCTATGTTTGGTTAACTTTGTTTATGCTTTCATGAGTGATTTGTAGTGTATGTCATATATCATATGCAGTAGTGCATAACATGACACGTGAAATTCATTTTTGCCAAGTGAATAGAATAGAACATTCATGGCTTTAGCATTGTTTGTTGCCGTGTTCTTTTGAGCATCTATCCAAGTGCTTATGTCTATGTTTGATGCTTCATAATTATTTTGACGTGCTAACCAAATTTTTAGACCATTAGCTCCATAAAGATACACATTCATATAGACCAATAAGCATAATTTGATCCAGTGAATAGTAGAGGACGTGCAGTGGATTGACCTTCTCGGAATGTACTTGCCATATTAAATATGTTTCAATTATGTGTTATTGTAACTTGAAATAACCATGCTCTGATACCAATTTTTAGCGTGTATGGATCATGTATTTATATCTAATATGCAAGTGTAATAAGTTGTTAACTTATAACTAGCAGAGTAAAGTAAATAAAAAGTAAAGAAACAATCACACCAGAGATTTTATACTAGTTTGGACCTCCCGTCCTACATCCAGTCCCGAAGCTCCTCTTCGACCTTAACTAGTAAACAACACTCGCTTCACCCGGAGGAATAGGATTGATACAAAAATCTTTTCTTGACAAGTATGTGTTTTTAGTAATACTGATTTTGACTGCATAGTACAAATCTTCCTATAATCTCCTTTGAGTAGTATGTGTATATGAAGCTTTGCTTTTAGGAAGTGATAAAACTGATATATTAATTGCTTTGAGAAATTAGAGTATGTAAAGAGTATAGATATGAGATTCAGATAATTCAAGTAATCTGTTTCTCAAAATCGTTACATATTTATAGGTGTTGAAGAGTTTTGTTGAAGAGTAACATCCTTTAGCATGTTCTATTTCAGTCTAAGGGTTGTAATCTTTGAGGAAGAAGAGATGCGGATGCAACCATTAGAATGAAAGAAGTGTCTGTTCATAGTTTAATTCTGTTACCCAACATAGACGTCTGCCCATAATTTCAGACATCCGTTTTAAATATATATTTAAAAGAGAACCAATTTAGACGTCTAGCATATGTGATCAGACATCTGATGCTTGTTAATATATCTTTTTAAATAACATACAGTGTCAGACATTTGGCATATGTGGACAGATGTCTAAAGCTTGTTAATTTCTATAGCTAACTTGTTTGAATAATGAAAGGCTTAAAAAATCTTTGACGTGCAATGTTGTGTAAAAACTACTAAAAGAGATTTTACAAATCATCTATCTATGACTATAACACACTATAATAGCTTCTCTAATACCAATGATTCTCCTCTTGTATTAGTCGTCTTCAAGTCGTGATAATGTGAATTCTGAAAGATTTATCCTGCAAATGGATGGAATATATTGTATGTGTATGATTGTATAGTTGTTGTCATCGAAACCATAGAGTAGAGGTTCTAACATACAATGCTCTTTTAGGTCATTTAGTGCATGTGGTATGGGATGGTCGTCACATTTGGTATCAGAGATTTGGTTATAAGTTAACCAAAGCAATTCGAGAGTATCCTCTAAAGGAGGGAGCGTACTTGTTAATGAAGATATTAGGCTATATAATATTATCATATAGTATAGTATGCACTTGGGTACCATTACGGCTTTTCTTGAATAAGGATAATCATTCTTATAACAGATAAGAATGAATTAGAACATAAGAAATGCTCTTAAGAATAACTCTACTTTAGGAGTGGAAGAGGGAGCAAGATTGGGAGCTGCTACACTCGATTTTCAAGCCATTTTCGATGCAATGATGGCTTCGCTGATGAGAAGAGCCCAAACTACTCTTGGTGTGGCTTTAGATGGTGGTTCTCCTGTGCAAGTACCTAGTGTTGACTTCACGAAGCTTTGCAAGGATTATTCTACTCTAGGAGGTAAGCCATTCTTGGTGACAGAATCAGCTATCGAAGTGTAAGATTGGATGAATACCTGTGAGCGTATTTTCAAGGATGTGGAGGTGGAAGATGCTATAAAAAGGAAGCTTTCTTCAAGACAACTACAAGGCCGAGCTATGAATTAGTGGAATGATATTAGCATTACTACTCCATAAGATTAGATTTCCTAGGATAAATTCAAAGCTAGATTTGAAGAGAAATTTATTCTTATGGCTTAGAAATCAGTGCTCTTCAATAAGTTTGGTTAGTTGAAGTAAGGAGAGATGTCTATTTCTAAGCATGTGGCAGAGTTTGATGCTTTGTCGAGATATGGGATGCCTTTATTGATACATCTTTGAAGAAGAATGAGAAGTTTATCATTGGATTGGATGACCACTTGGGAGAAAAGCTAGTGGACCACATTGAAGCGTCTTTTGAGAAGCTTGTTGAGAAATCCCTCAGACATGAGAGTTTGTACCCGAAGAAGAAGAGTGCTATTGTGGTTGTTACTGAAAAGGAGGAACCAAAATCGCAACAAGGTGGTAGGGGTAAGAAGAAATGTATAGAAAGAGGAAGCAACAACGACAACAATGAAACGTGGGTCAAAAGAAGAGCAAGAGTGAGGTTTTTTGTCGCAATTGTAGTGAGGAAGGTCGCTATGGTAACGAATGTAAGGTGACCAAAAAGTGCTTCAACCGTGATAATCCTAGGCATATGAAGAGGAATTGTCCAAAATCGTCTAAGAATAAGCAGATTGTGAAGAAAAATGCTTTGGATGTAGTCCCAACTTTATCTTATGTTCCTACTGCTAGGGATAAGGGGAAAGGAGTTGTGGCGCAAGGTATGCTTTCCATCCAAGATGTTTATGTTAGAGTTCGTTTTGATACTGGAGCTTTGTAGTCTTTTATCTATGGTGAGCTAGTATGCAGACTATGTTTGGAACCTGAGATAGTAAACCAACCTTTGATCGTGACGAACCCTGTTGGAGGAACTACTAATATTTGTATGATTTGTTAGGGTTTAGTGTTATCGGATCATGGATGTTCTTTTTTGTGATTACTTTGTTCTTAATTTTACTGGGTTCGAAATTATTTTAGGAATGGACTGGCTTAAAAGGTATGCGGCTATAGTGGATTGCGAGAAACTAAAGGTGACAATTGGGAATGTGGATGGGGAAACAGTAGTGATACACTATTTACTAGAGAATGGGGTATTAGTCAGCTTTCTTTATTCGCTTGAGATTCCATAGGAAGAATTGTCATCCGTGCCTATCGTTGGAGAATATCCTGATGTTTTCGAAAAAGTTATAGAATTCTTGCCGCATAGGGAGATCCAGTTTCGGATCGACTTAGTGGATGGAGACAGACCTATAGTTATGCCTTTGAGGCATATGGCTCCTAGAGAGCAGAAAGAGTTAGAGGTGCAAGTGGATGATCTGCTAAGAAAGGATTCATTCAGAGAAGCATATCCGAATGGGGTGCACCAGCTGTCTTTACAATGAAGGCAAATGGTTATCTTAGACGTTGTGTGGGTTATAACGAGCTGAACAAGGTTAGAAAGAAGAATAAGTATCCGCTTCTGCGGATTTATGACCTATTCGATCAGTTGCACGAGGCAAAGGTGTTTTCATAGATGGATTTGGCAACGGGATTTCACCAGTTGAGAGTGGCTAAAGAAAGTGTGCATATTACTGCATTTCGAACACCGTCAAGTTTCTATGAGTGGTTGGTGATCCCTTTTGGATTAACTAATGCTCTGTCATACTCTATGGATCATATGAATAGAGTCTTCAAAGATCAGTTGAATAAGTTCGTACTTATTTTCGTGGATGACATACTGATTTACTCTAGAACCTAGGAAGAGCACAAGACACACTTGAGGATTGTGCTTGAGATTTTGAGAAAGCACAAGTTGAGAGCTAAGTTCTTTGAGTGTCACTTCTGGAAGGAAGAAGTGAGATTCTTGGGACATGCCATGTCAGGACAAGGAGTTGCAGTGGATCTCACAAAGGTGGTAATGGTCCAGGATTGGATTCAATCTAAGAATGCTATGGATGTGAGGAGTTTCTTTGGATTGGCAAGATATTATAGGCGCTACATAAAGGACTTTTCAAAGATTGCAACACAATTGACCAACTTGACCAAGAAGAATCATACTTTCACTTGTGATGCAAGGTGTGAGCATGCATTTTTAACTTTGAAGGAAAGGTTGACGAGTGCACTTGTATTGGTTATTCCAAGTAGGAACGAAGAGATGACAGTATACATCGATGCTTGCGGTACTGGTCTTGGAGCTGTGTTGATGTAGAAAGGGGGAGTTATCGCTTATGATACTTGACAGTTGAAATAACATGAAAGGAATTATCCAACTCATGAATTGGAGTTAGCGGCGATTGTATTTTCTTTAAAGATGTGGAGGCACTATTTGTTGGGAGAAAGATTTGACCTATTCATGGACCACAATTCATTGAAGTTTCTTTTCTCTCAAAAGGATCTTAACCTTTAACAGCAACGATGGTTGGAGTTCGTAGCTTCCTACGACTTTGATATTTCCTATACTCTTGGGAAAGGTAATATAGTGGTAGATGCATTGAGCAGAAGACGTGTTGGATTGGGAGCTATGCTTTTCGAATGGAAACATATGGAGCATATAGCTGGATTTGATTTCAGGCCACGTTGTGAGATCGAGCTGGAGATGCTAGCAAGTCTATCGATCAGACCACATCTCATTAAAAGGATTGGTACTTGTTAGAAGCAAGATGCTAAGCTAGTAGAGATCATGGAAAAGATTGAAATGGGAGTAGAATCTGAAGACTTGAGATAGTATGAGACTAACCGAGATGGTTGGCTTCGTAAGGATAAGAGATTGGTTGTTACGAATATTAATGATTACGAGATAAAGTTCTAAGGGAATGCCATCATTCCAAATTGACCATTCATCCTGGTGGTAACAAGATGTATAGAGACACGAAGAGGACTTACTACCGGGAAGGAATGAAGAAAGAGGCTGGAAGTTTCATGTCAAAGTGTATGAATTGTTAATTAGTGAAGGCTGATCAAAAGAAGCCTAGTGGATTGCTACAGCCACTAGATATTCTCGAATGGGAATGGGAACAAATATCTATGGATTTTATTGATGGATTTCCATGGATTAAAGCAGGATATAATTGTATTTGGGTAGTGGTAGAATGTCTGACCAAGAGTGCAAGATTCATACCTATTGAATCTACTATAATGACATCCAAGTTGGTAAAATTACATGTTAAGTGGATTGTTCGATTCCATGGTGTACCAAACAGTATTGTAAGCGATAATGATCCATTGTTTACTAGTGGATTCTAGAAGAGCATGCAAGAGATTTTGGGAATTGAGCTGCATTTGAGTGTAGCTTATCATCCACGGATGAATGGCCAGACGGGAGAGTGAATTGGATTTTGGAAGACTTCTTCAAGCATGCATTATAGATTTAGGAGGGTCTTGAGATGATCACTTGCATCTAGTGGATTTTGCATATAATAACAATAATCGATCGAGTATTGTCATGGCACGATATGAAGCATTATATGGATGACCTTGTAATTTGCTTACATGTTGGTGGAAAGCAGGCGAGAAGTCGATACTTGGACTAGAGATGATTAGAAAGACTTCAGAAAAGATAGAGATCATTGGCAGCGAATGAAGACTGCTCAAGATCATCAAAAGAGTTATGTAGATAAGAGAAGAAGAGATTTGGAATTCTCAGTTCGGGACATGGTATTTGTTAAGATTTCTCCTTCGAAAAATGTTGTTCGGTTTGGTAGGAAGGGAAAGTTAACACCCAGGTTTGTTGGACATTTTTCATTTATCGAGAGAATTGGGAAATTAGCTTATAGGGTAGATTTACCTCCGAAGACGATGGGTGTGCACAATGTTTTTCATATTTTCTATCTACGGAAATTTGTTCATGACTTAGGTATTGTGGTAGCTTGGGATCGACTAGAAGAGATACAGGTCGAGCCAGAAGATTCAAGACCTCGTACGCCGCATCTAATCATTGGGAATGAGACGAAATAGCTTAGAAGGAAGGTAGTTTGGTTAGTTACTGTACAATGGAGTGAGGATGATAGCGATTGTACATGGGAGACTGAAGAGAGTATGAGGACGGCCTATCTAGAACTCTTTGAGTGGTAAGACCTATAAGTCGTCTCTACTTGCACCATTATATCTTATACTATTAAAATTCTACATGCTAGGATAGGTTTTGCTTGCTATTGTTGATTTGGCTGCCTAGTTGGATTGTTAGATGGTTGCTAATGGATGGTGGCATGCGGGATAACCTTGGTTTCTTATGTTTGTTTAGTTATTTTGGAGGCGAAATTTCTAAAGGGTAATGTAACGACCTATATTTTACGTATCTGAGGATCATAAAATAACTCTATTTAATTCATTTGAGGTTGCATCATTCTAATATTTTAAAATATGATTCTTAGGGAAGTTTTACACGTCCATGATTTTTCCTGAATTTCACTGTGGCCATTTTGCCCTTAGAGATCTTATTTTGCCCATAATTTTTGATAGGAGCCGAATTAGATGTTCTAAACTGGTCCATTGCTTCGGGATGGTAGTTTTACATTCCGTAGAGTGGTCATACAAGAAAATTGGATAAGTGGTTAAGAAGTTATAGCAGTTTTAAGTTTTGTAAACTATTGGCCAGAATTAGAAAGGGGATTGATTGGCCATTTAGTAAGTCCATTAGTCTAATTAGGTTTTGCTATAAATATTAAGTGAGATTGACCATCAAAAACCTTTGTCTCTTTTTTCATATCAGCCTCCAAACCTACGTCCTCTCTAATTCTCCATTTTTTGCATAGATTTCATCCCAAATCGTCTCTAATCTTGAATTAGAGGCTAGACTTCATCGATGGGCTTGATCTCATCGATTTGATCAAATGTACATTCAGTTTGCTGCTGTCCAAATCGAATCCCCTCTCATTTTCATAGGTTTGATTGGTTTGGTGAATGGTTATGATCTCTCACTAGTCTATGATGGATTATACATTGTAATTAGTTAAATATAAGTTAAGATTTTCAAATTAAACTATAAATTGATTAAGCATATGTAATTTCAAATTTAAAAACCCTAGACCGGCCTAATAAAACATGTAATATGGATTAGATCGTTTGCTAGTATCATTTATGCATATATGGCTATGTAAATTCTATGATTTAGATTGGATCTATGCTTGTTATGATCATTGATTGAATTGGATGACTTGAATATTTATGATTGAATGTAAATGATTGATTTGCTATGTTTGATTCGCTGTTGTGTTTGATATTGCTTGCTATCTTTGATTTGTTTTCCAGTGTTATGCACATTTAGGACTTAGATCAGTGATCAGAGCATATCAAGTGCAAAGTTCGTTAGAATCGCATGGAACTTAGAGGATGGGCTCTGGAGCACGTAAGGAAAACGCCCTGAAAATTTCACGATGATTTGAGCTATGTATTTGGATCGGCATCGATCCAATCTAACTAGATAGGTATCGATCCGAATTTTATGCGCCAATCGATGTAAGATGCAAGGAGAAGGTAGGCATGGGTTCCAGTGATGCTCTATTAAATTGGATCGGAGGATAGACCAAGTGTTGAAGATTTGATGGATCATCTATGTTGGATCGGCTATGAAGCATAGATGGAAGGACTAAGAGGCTAAGAGGGAAATCGAGGGGTCTATGGTATCTACAGGAAATGTACTAGAGGCTGGAAGTGAGAGAGAGCCAAAATAGACTAAGTATTTGGATCGGTACGGATCCGTTCCAATTGGATTGGTACCGATCAAAATCATTGGCTCCAAAGTTGATGAAATCCGGGGTGGAGACTCTAGAGTTATAGCTTATCATGTTGGAAGTTGTGACTCGTTGATTGCTTCTATGGTTGGGTAATTACGTCATGATGAAGTTTTAGCTCTTTGATCCGAAACTTGGATAGGAGCGGGATTGAAGGAGTAGATCGATAGCTCGGGATGGAACGAGGCTATAAGATAACAGACAGGGATGAGTAGTAGGCTCATGCTTGGAAATGGACTGGAGTTGTGAAAGCTTTGATGATTTGGTAGTAACAAGGAACATTTGATGGCTCGGAGTGTTTTGATTGTGTTTCGAAGCAAGGGTACTATATGCGAGGGCACCCGAGGGCTGGGAGCGCCAGTCTGTACTCTGGATTGGTAGGGTCTATTCGGGTGGTACAAAGGTATCACAAGAGACAGTCGTGCAAGGTTTTTAATAGGTGAGTATGGTGAACCCAATCAAGAACCCAGATTTCCATTAGTCTTTGACAAAGTAAGGACGAGGCCATATGAGTTATCATATGTTCAAGGATTTAGAAGATGATAGCTAGGTTTTGAATTCTATGGTTGCTATGATTGCTATGTTTGCTTTTGGGTAGGCAATCGTCTATAGGAATGCTGGAGAAAGGATTGGGAATAGGGCTACTGAAGGAGGCTGCTTAGATTCTTCTATCATGTTCTGTTACAGTATTCTATTGTCATTTATTTGAGTGGCATATTATACCTTATTATTATGTGCTAACTCTTTGGTTACAAGGACAGGTCAGGTATGGTTTTGTGTACCTTTCTAGTACTATATTTTCCAGTATAGCTTTTGATAGTCATTTACCACTCACACCAAACAGTTGTCTGACCCAATGCTTTATGTTTCCTCTTATCATCTTGGGTACTCTTAAATGAGTAGACTAGATGACAGGTTTGGAGACGCGGTTGCTGTACAAAGACGAGCTTAGAGGAGCTAAGGCGTATTATTCTATATATCTAATTTCCGTCGTTTGCTGTCATATACTCTGAGAGATGTAGTCAGGAAATGTTGTACTGAGATATTATGACATTTGTACATAACTTATGATGTTCCAGTGGAGATGTTATCTTTCATTGGTTATGGATCACTATATTTCTGTTGTATATTTTCTATATTATATTTTATCCATGCACTGTGAGATATGCAATAGGTTTTCTATTTTGTGTATCAACCTTGATGATCATCCTATATTAGCCTGGCACATTTACAGTGCTTTTTTAGGTCATTTGGTGCGGGTTGTATGGGGCAGTCGTCATAAGGGTAATATGCTAATTTGTCTGACTTCATTGTTAATCGAGAGATAGTACAGGTTGAAATCGAAAAGTGATGATAAGTATATGATGTTCGATTTTCCATATGCAAAAAAATTACTTATACCAGATTTCGTTTTTCCACTATCGATAACTTGAATTTTTTGACTTAGGAAGTACATCAAAGCTTCACAATTTCTTATCGTTTGAGATTCCCTTATAATAACTCATTCCGAAGAAACGTCTCTAGCTTTTTGGGCATATATTCGAGATCCCTTTAAGACTCTTGTATAGTCCACTTGCTTCTGAAAGAACCGGGATTGAGTCAATTAGAAGCTATCATTTGTTGTTTCGGAGAGATTGAGATCAGATTAGTATGAGTTATCCGAAAAACACTTCAAGCCCGCATAAGCGTTCAAATTGGAGATATCTTGAAGACGATGGAATCGAAGACGGAGTTCTTTACGTGCAACGACTACTTTCTAATAATCCTAAGGATGTAGTAGAAGTAGTACCTTCAGTATGTTCATATCCTAAACAATTTGTATGGATGAATGCTGGCATTGTATTGTCGCATGGATGGCAGTGTTACATTCCAAGTGGGATTTGCTAAAAAGTTAAAGTGTAGCCTCAAGCCTCACACGCGGTAATGATTAAAACATGGGATATGCGGCAAAGCTATGTGGGTCACATCCATTAAGGTATGGTCATTACTCAATCTAGATTAGTATTTATATATTTATGTATGCTCGGGGCCCATTACGGTTATTAGCCCCAACTAGAGTGGTGACATATTCAGTACTATCCAAGAAGGGGTAGGCCAATTCTTTGTTGGCGGGGGTCCATGTGAGGCCCATGGCACATTTTTCTAGAGGTGTACTATAGTAGGCAGTACCCCAGTAGTCTTGTCTTTGTATGGAATCCATTTTACAATACATGCATTTACAGACTTAGTTGTACACTAAATATATTATTGAATGTAATTAATGTAACCATTTCGACTATGATTTAATATTTATTTTAAACCCTAGACATTATTATGATATCACAAGATTCCTATGAAATGGTTTGGTTACCGAAAGGTAAAAACCCATCTGTGTTTATGTGCGGTGTGTTTTTACAAGATATCTTTATTTTTAAAGTTTTTTATAAATATAATAATCCGATGATTTGAGTATCTTGCACTGGTTTATCAGACTTATCCGAGTGTTATTTTCTTATAATACTCGGGTCAGACCCAAGTATTTTTTTTCAAAGTTGGCTTTGGATGCTTAGAGCTTAAAAAGATGAGCCGGATGCTACCAATACTTAACGTATTTTATTTTTCATTGTATTTCTTCCTTTGCATTTATCAACATTTGTAAGTACAGGCTGTTATAACTGTCTAAGCCGATAATAGGTTAGACTTTGAAAAGTTTTTTTTAAAGATCGTTTGAATATTATATATTACTCATCATGATATAAGATTCTGTTATGTCATTTCTTTTCTTTCATCCTAATAATCTATCTTTTTGGCACTCGAATGCTTGATACGTGAATACCGTGGATGTATTAGTGTTGGCTTTTAAGGGTCAAAAAGGCGGGTCATCACATGATGCTTCGGGTTTTGCAAGGGCATGATTTGGGACCGCGTAGGGAATACTTTTAGGGTTTTGAGCAATGAACTGGGGCAAGGATGGATTAGTCTAGGATGACTCAAAGTGAATTTGGGTTATGTGGTGACAAATCCTTCAATGCGATGACTTTGGAACTTCAGTACGATGACTCTAAGACTTATGATGGGTGTTTGGAGGTGTTTTGATGAAGATGACTTAATGATGGGAGTTGTATTGTGATCCATAAGGACAAGTTCAATGATGGGAACTTGTGAGTAGAATTACGATTGCTTCCTAATATGAAGATAAATGGCATAGAATAATGATTGGGTTCCATTATAGAGATGTGTGCAAAGGGATCATCGATAAGTTAGAGCACTACGCCATAGATGACCTTCTGCAACATTTTTGCAAGGTGTTGCTAGCTAAAATGTTGCGACAGCTATAAAATTTTGGCCCTACTGCAACGTTGTATTTTTGGTGTTACCTTAGCCATAAAAATGTGTTGCTCTAGCTAAACAAGTGTAACACGATGCAATATTTTTATATAGTGTTGCCATATATATATTCTAATTAAAAAAATTAACAAAATTTTTTATACCTCAGCGATCCACACCACCATTTAAAACAAAATCTCAACCATCGATTCACACCATCGATCCACACCTTACCAATTTCCATTTCCCGCTTTACTTTTCTTTCTCATTCCTCTCTGTGTGAAAATTAGGGCACGCGATTTTTCTTTCTCGTTCCTCTCTGTGAAAACTAGGGCACGCGATTCCAGTTGCTTTGATGCTCTGATTGATCGAATCTAGTGTAAGAAACGTTCCTGGTAGCTTGCTCCTTCGTTCTCCTTGATTGATTGCTCGAATTGCTTTGACTTCGTCGTCGGGTGCGATGTGATATTATTTGGTATGTTTTCTGCCTTCTGGTTTACTTGATTATTCTCAATTTTGGTTACACTCGCACGCTTTTGCCAATGATGAATTGGGATTTATTTATAGGCTTTATTTCCTATAATCTCGAGTTTAATCTTTCTGTTGGACTTTGAGAAATCTGGTATGTTGGATTGCGATGATGTATTGGTATGTTGGATTTTGGTCCACTGGCTTGATTTTGTTTTGCCGATGATGAATTGCGATGTGATATTATTTGGTATGTTGGATTTTGGTTCACTGGCTTGTTTTTGATTTTTGATCTGAGCTTGTTGGCTCCTTTCTGCTGCATTTGTTAAACCAGAACTTGAACCTTTGTTAAACTTGTTCACATACCTTTGTACCTTGCTGCATTTGTTAAACCAGAACTTGAAGTATTTGTATTCTGCTGTCCTCTTGAAAACTGCTTCACTTGAAAACTTCTGCATTTTTGAAAATCAGAACTTTGAAAGTGATCTTTGGTTTTATTAAATTGTTGACTAATCTGAACATTGAGTTTTGATTTCCACGATATATATAAACATATGTGTGTTGAGCTTTGTTGGTTTTGCTTGGTCTGGACTGAACTGGTATCATGCTAACCTTGCTCTTTAACATGAACTAATGCTCCAAGTCCTCTGTATATCATATTACTGCCTATGTTTCTCTTGTACATGCCTGATGCATTCACTGTTTTTGCTTGATGGGCTGCCTATGTGTACTGTTGTGTTTCTTGCACTAGCTTGTCTACATTTTGCTGAACCTGGTACTTGTTTGTTTTGTTGGTTGCTTGGCCCTAAGTTGAATTCAGTCGATGAATCGGGTTTGAACTTGTGCCGTGTCCATTTTTTTGGCTTATCTACATATCTGGCTGCACTTGAGTATGAACTTGCACTTGAGTAGTTGCACTTGAGTAGTTTCTTGTACCAAGCCTTATGATGCATGTATGTTCATCCATGTACATGCATTTCTTGGTCATGTAATGTTGCTTGCTGTGTTGAGTACTACTTTGTGCACTTGGCTTCTCCTTTGTGCATTTTTGCCTGAACTGTTGCTTGCTGTCTTCCATACTGTCTTGTATCCTTGTGTTGCATTCATGTTTGGCTTATGCACTTGTGAACAGCTGACTTGTGCATTCACAGGTTGTCCGTGCAAATATTTGGTCCCTGTCAGAAAAAAATATGAAAAGAAACAACCCAAATACCTGAGGCAAATAATATAACAAAAATATTTTCATTTTCTGTTCGAGTTAAATATTATTTTCCCGATTACTGCTTTTGAATTATATGTGACAGGTATTGAAGACTGGACAGCTGAATACAAGCTTGAAGACAGAGTCAAATTAAATGTGCATGAGCTTGAAGACTGGACCCGCTACTCGGCTCGCCTTCGGCTCGGCACTCGGCTCGTCATATATTTGTCAGTGTCGATGTCTGTATAAATTGAAACTGCATATGTAATGAGTGAACTGAGTGATGTAGCGAGGAATATCTGTATATGTGAATATCAGTGTTATATATCATTGAATTGTAAAATAGTGGAGTCGGGAATTTGTACTATTTCAAATGTTGAAATAAAATATTATTCAAATAAATTACTGTTTGAATATCAAATTCTGTGCAATAGCATTTTATTAAATAAATATTTATTTCTATTAAAAAATCAAATATGCTCTACATTGTGGGCCCCACAAATTCAGAAAGTTAATATCTATAGCAACATTTTGGAATGTTGCTACAGACACCTATGGATGTGGCTATAGACCCAAATAGGGTTCTATTGCAACAATATTACTTATATTGCCTTAGATAGTAAAAATGTTGCCTTTGAGGTCTAAGGCAACAGCAAAAATTGCATCACCCCAAAGGTGTTGCCATAGACCTATGGCAACATTTTTTGGGCCTGACCCAACATTTTTTTTGTGTTGCAGAAGGCCATTTATGGCGTAGCGGAGGTTTCTAAAGTGCTCGTATAGAGAGAGTAAGGGGCGATGCCCACCTAGATTACGACCACATCCAAATTTTACTACTAAACTGATGATCTTAATACTATGGATCAGAGCACCAAGAATCCGATATTTAATTGGGTCTTTAGCTAACGGTCATGCCATACAAGTTACATATAGCCAACACAACTAAGTGATGTGAGGATTGTTTGATGGATACATATTTTGCTATGATTGTTTATCACTCTAGGGTGTCACACAACGTAGGCATTATCGACATGCTTACCTAGACACCGGATACTATACTTTGATTACTATACACCAATTTTACGATGATAGTAGATTAGAATACATCTGTTATTATATGCTAGCTCTTTGGGTGCAGGGACACGTTAGGTATGGTTCTACATACCCTATGTGTGATGACCGCCCATGACTCCCACACGAAAATAAGGAAAAGATGCGCTGAAAGGTGTGCCAG
Source organism: Allium cepa (assembly GCA_030765085.1). NCBI lineage: Eukaryota > Viridiplantae > Streptophyta > Magnoliopsida > Asparagales > Amaryllidaceae > Allium > Allium cepa. Next base: position 56,026,264 of record CM060935.1, read on the forward strand.
GCAGCCATGGACGATAGTCAGGGTAAGGTAAAACAGAATAGTCTATCGTATTACTCACAGCGCATGGACAAAATACAATAGAAAATATACATAGTGAAGCTCCATAGAACAGAATCATATAAACTCATAATAGTTTTATACAATCATCTGAATAGTCAATACATCAGGCCTTACTACATAACACTCAAAGTATCAAACAAACAGCGGAACATCCCGTACATATAGTAGGAAAACAATATGCAAAAGCCTCCAGCTCGTCTTCATCATCAACAGCGTTGGTAGCCAAGAACAACATCTGTCACCTGCTACCTAGTCTGCCCATCCCAACATGGATGAACAACCCAAGGTAATAAGAGTTGAACATAAAACCTTGAGTCAGACAACAGTCTTAGTGAGCAGTAAATCAACTATCAAACATACCAAAAGAGCATAAAGCGTAAAAGGAATAGGAATTCAACCATCCCACTCCACCTCATTCCACAGTGATAGCCCCCAGACCCTCTAAGCATAAACAAACATAGCAAAGTAGACAATTTAAGTAAAGCAATTATCACTCGAGTCAAGGTCGATGTTTTTCAAGTACAAACCCCCAAGGCCTAAACCAAGATCAGATAAGCACCCAGAAAATATCGCTCTTGAGATCGAATGATGGTGCAACCAAACATCCATGACTCTGGCTATCACTGTTATCATTACTTTGATATCACCGTTAATTGAATGACCGGCACCTTCTTTCAGCCGTCCGTCAAGGGCTAATGGCAACCCCGGTTCTAGACATAACTCCGCACGTCGTCATGACCCGTGCCTAGGACTATCGCATCTGCCCAGAGTACTAGCACGTCATCGTGACCCGTGCTTGGAACGTCATCGTGACCAGTCCCAACGTACTCTTGCTTTGAGTATGCTAGAACCTTCAACAACGATAAAATCTCAGCATTCTAGTCATCCTCCTTGACGACTATTCCCATACTAGCTCAAGCGCCTCTCAAGCTAACCATTATCCACAAACTCGGACCGCATCACCGAGTTATCAACATGCTTGGGTTGATCCCGTCTGGATTAAACCAAGGCTTTCACACATCATGCTTTGCTTCAACGCATCATAGCAAAGTCCCATCTCAACATCATGGTTTGCCCCATCACATCATGGCAAAGTCCCATCTCAACATCATCAAATCTATCCATATGAGCTTCAACATCTGCTTCATATGCCACGGGCAGCTTTCCTTATTCAAGAGCCTTTCCACTTAGCTTTTGAATCATCTTCGACCAACTTGTCCAAATCAAGTTATCAATCAACTAATCAATCAAATCAAACATTAATCCAAGTAATCAATCATTCAAACAAGATCTAAATAAACAATTATAACAATAATGGCAATTTCGTAAATAAAGAGCCCAAATCTAACATGCAATCTAACAAGCATGAATTATGAAAAATATCTCTACAACTTGATGAATAAACTTGCATAAGTGAACATGTAGTAAAATAGATGTCAAATCATCATGAGCAATAGATCTACATGCAGACTTAAGAAAAATGCACGAAATCACTCTCTTTAACACATAAACAAACCACCGATCCAATATACTCCTTTGGGTCCGTGTGAGAGATAACCACCACTCACCGAATCACCTAAACACCTCAAAAACAACCAACTCCAGATCTGGACAGCAAAGAATCAAGCTTGATCCTCCAAAGCTCCGCTTCAAACGATGAAATCTCTCTTCAATGGATGGAGATCTTCAACTTTGGCTCTTGGATCTTCGATTTGATCTTCAATTTAGATGGAAGGAATCACTAGATTAGAGTGGAGAAAAGAAGTGAAGAAGTGTTGTAGTCGAGCTCTCAAAATGGCAGAACTTCGTCGCTTCAAAATCCGGTGCCAAAAAGTGAACCAAACCCCTCTATTTATAGGCTGGAAATCCTTAGGTCGCCGCCCCTTAGGTCGTCCACGACCTAACTCTTAAGTCGTTCGCGACTTAGCGACACAAGCCTCCACGCGACCTAACACTCAACACAAAACGGCATGCGCGACCTAAAGGCACAAGCCTTAACACCAATGCGCGACCTAACAACTTCACGAGTTACGACCTACGACACAGGCTAATGCGCGACTTAACACCCCTACGACCTAACGACTCAACAGGGGAAAACAACCTAACACAACCTACGACCTACATCTTCATACGACCTAACCAGCCTGTCGACCTAACTATATACCTAAGCCATAACTCGTTCACGACCTAACTCTCTTAGGTCGCTAGCTTCTTAGATCGGTCAAATCTATAGGTCGCCCAAACTCCTAAGCCGCTAACTATCTTAGGTCGCTTCCTGTATTTAGGTCGTCTCAATATATAAGTCGTAACTCGTTAACCTACTCCAACTACTAACTCGATAACGACCTATTTCTTAACCCGTTAACTCGTTCTAACACACTAACTCGCTCACTGTCTTAAGTCATTCCAAATGACCCACGACCTAAGCACCTAACGACCTATCCCCCTAGGTCGCCTAAACCTTAAGTCGCTCACTCGTAGGTCGCTGACTTTTATAACTCGGCAACTTCCTTAAGTCGGTCAAGCACTATAGGTCGGTCATCCTATAGGTCAGTTACTACCTTAACTTGGCCACACTACTTAAGCCAACAATACGACTTAAAGCATATAGTTTAACAATGTTTCGATCCGTAAAAATACGGGTCGTTACATTCTCTCCCCCTTAGGAATTTCGCCCCCGAAATTCCAAACAAACAAGAGCAATTAAAACTATTCTGCATGCCTACCATCCATAGCAATCAACAAACCATGCATCCAATTACTAACCTAGCATGCAGAATTCTAAGATTAGAACAAGTTACAAATTCGTGAGATGTCACGACACCTTAGGGTCATACCTCGAAGAGTTCAGGATGAGCTGCCTTCATCCTCTCTTCCTCCTCCCATGTACAGTCGTTAACATCATCACTCCATTGTACCTTGAGCAACGTAATCGTCTTCCTCCTAAGCTGTTTCGTGTCGGTTTCAACAACACGAAGCGGCCTACGAGGTCTCGTAACAACTGGGTCAACCTCTAAATCTTCACAGCTATCAGCAGAAACCACTGTATTCGAGTCGTGCACATACTTCCGTAGATAAGATACATGAAAAACATTGTGCACACTCACCATCTTTTCTGGTAACTCCAATTTATATGCGAGCTTTCCAATTCGCTCGATGATCGGGAATGGTCCAACAAATCTCGGAGTCAATTTTCCTTTCATCCCAATCGAATAACATTCTTTAATGGAGAAATCCTCACAAAAACCATATCTCCTACGTCGAATTCCAAATCCTTACGAAGCTTATCGGCATAACTTTTCTGACGATCTTGGGCTGCCTTCATTCGTCGCCGAATGATCTCTATACAATCCGAAGTCTGTCGAATCATTTCCGGCCCAAGTATCAACTTTTCTCCAGTTTCCAACCAACATGCCGGAGAGTTACACGGTCTTCCATACAATGCTTCATATGGTGCCATACCAATGCTTGACTGATAACTGTTATTATATGAAAATTCCACCAAATGAAGATAATCTTCCCATGATCCTCCGAAGTCCAAAACACATGCTCTGAGGAGATCTTCCAAAACTCGGTTGACTCTCTCGGTCTGACCATCTGTTTGGGGGTGATAAGCTGTACTCAAACACAACTTGGTTCCCAAAACTTCCTGGAAGCTCTTCCAAAATCCACTAGTGAACAATGGATCTCGATCGCTCACTATACTCTTCGGAATACCATGGAATCGAACTATCCACTTAACATAAAGCTCAGCCAACTTCGATGCAGTCCTAATTGATCGAACAGGAATGGATCTTGCACTCTTAGTCAAACGATCTACAATTACCCAAATCCCTTCATTTCCCGTTCTGGTTCTAGGTAGACCATCGATAAAATCCATCGATATCTGCTCCCACTTCCATGTAGGAACCTCTAATGGCTGAAGCAATCCACTTGGCTTCTTCTGTTCGGCTTTAACCAACTGGCAATTCATACATTTGGAAATAAAATTTCCAACATCCTTCTTCATGCCTTCCCAGTAATAGGTTCTCTTCATGTCCCGATACATCTTATTTCCACCTGGATGAATTGTCAACTTCGAGTGATGACTTTCCCTCAGAACTTCATCTCTCAATCTATCTATATCAGGAACAACTAGTCGTCCTTGCTTCCGAAGCCAACCCTCTCGATCGACTTCGAATCCTTTATCCTTTTCTAGATTCAATCCAGATTCCAAATCATGGGTAATCTTGACAAGCTTATCGTCTCGCTTTTGGCTCTCGCCGATTCTTTCCACAAGAGTAGGTCTTATTGATAAGTTTGCCAACATCTCAGGTTCCAATTCACATCTGGGCCTGAAGTCAAATCCAGCCAAATACTCGAGACTCTTCCATTCTGAAAACATGGCTCCCAATCCTACATGTCTTCGACTTAACGCATCTGCCACTGCGTTACCTTTTCCCGGAGTATAGGCTATACCAAAATCATATGATGCTAAGAACTCTAGCCATTGTTGCTGTCGAAGATTCAAATCCTTTTGGAAGAACAGATACTTCAACGACTTATGATCTGTAAACAACTCAAATCGAACACCCAATAGATAGTGTCTCCACATCTTCAAAGCAAATACAATCGCCGCTAACTCCAAATCATGAGTCGGATAATTCCTTTCATGCGGCTTCAGTTGTCGACTTGCATACGTAACAACTTTATCTTTTTGCATTAGCACTGCTCCAAGTCCAGTACCACATGCATCGGTGTAAACCACCATCTCATCATTCCCACTCGGAATAGTCAAAACAGGAGCACTTGTCAGTCACTCTTTCAGGATTCCGAAAGCTTGCTCACACTTAGCATCCCATCTGAACACTTGGTTCTTTTTCGTCAATCCTGTTAACGGTGCAGCTATCTTGGAAAAGTCTTTGATAAACCGACGATAATAACCTGCTAATCCAAGAAAACTTCTCACATCAGATGCATTCTTAGGTCTAACCCAATCCTGGATTGCTGTCACCTTAGCGGGATCAACCGCTATTCCATTTCCAGAGATAACATGGCCTAAGAACCTCACTTCACTCTTCCAGAAGTGACACTTCGAAAACTTAGCCTTTAGCTGATGTTTCCGCAAGATTTCCAAAACAATCCGCAAGTGTGTCTTGTGTTCCTCTTTAGTTCTGGAATAAATCAAAATATCATCCACGAACACAAGTACAAACTTGTTCAACTGATCTCTGAATACTCTATTCATAAGATCCACAAAATATGCTGGTGCATTGGTCAATCCAAACGGCATTACCAGCCACTCATAAAAACCGGATGGTGTCCTAAAAGCAGTCTTCGGCACACTATCCTTAGCCACTCTCAACTGGTGTAATCCCGTTGCCAAATCCATCTGAGAAAACACCTTAGCTTCATGAAGCTGATCAAACAAGTCATCTATTCTCGGCAATGGATACTTGTTCTTCTTAGTCACTTTATTCAGCTCACGATAATCCACACACAACCTCAACGGTCCATCCGCTTTGGTTGCGAACACAACTGGTGCACCCCATTTGGACACGCTACGCCGAATGAATCCTTTCCGTAAAAGGTCATCAACTTGCACCTTCAACTCTTGCTGCTCCCTAGGCGCCATCCGCCTAAGAGGCATCACAACAGGTCTGGCTCCCTCAACTAGATCGATACGAAACTCGATCTCCCTATGCGGCGGTAACCCTTTGACCTCGTCAAAGACATCCTCAAATCTATTCACAATAGGCACCGATGACAGTCCATCCCGTGGAACAACCAGCGAATACATGAAGCTCATGAAGACGCCTTTTTCATGCTTACATCGTATCACAACCTTTCGCCCCTCCATATTCTCGACTGTCACCTCCAGCCTCTCACAATCAATCCCTGCCGCATACTTCCTAAGCCAGTCCATACCCAAAATAATTCCGAACCCCGCAAAGTTCAGAACAAAACAATCACAAACAAAAGAGCAATCATGACTCGATACAACTAGACCACGGCATACCATACTCAAACAAGACGAACCCCCAACTGGATTAGTCACAACCAATGGTCTATTAACAATATCCGGTTCCAAACCCAACCGGTCTACCAACTCATTACAAACAAACGAATGTGACGCCCCAGTATCAAATAACACTCTTACTGGAACACCACACATGGAAAGAGTACCTTGAACCACCACACTCTTCCCCTTTTCTTCAGCAGTAGGAGCTTTCAAAGATGATGGAACAGCTCCCAAAGCATAAGCTTGCACAATCTGCTTATCTTTCCTCGGTTCTGGACAGTCCTTCCTGATATGCCCCGGCTTATCACAGTTGTGGCACTTCAACTGCACCTTTGGATTCTTGCAATCCCTAGAGAAATGGCCCTTCTGCCGACAATTGTAGCAGATCACTTCACCCTTTGGCTTTTTCTGGCCATCCCTACCCTTCTGCTGCTGCTGCTTCCTCTTCTTGTTTCCATTTTGCTCCTTGGTCACAACAACAACAGATCCTTCCTTAGAAAACATATTCTCATGCCTGAGAGCTTTCTCCACAAGCTTCTCAAATGGATCGTCCAGATGATCCACCAACTGTCTCCTAAGATAACTATCCAAGCCTGTCACAAACTTCTCATTCTTATGATATGAAGATTCAATATACGATCTGGCATACTTGGACAAAGCTTCAAACTCAGAAACATACTCAAGAACTGGTCTCCCACCTTGCTTGAGCTCCACAAATTTCTTAAACAAAACAGATTTCTGAGCTGTAGAAATGAACTTAGCTTCAAATCTAATTTGGAATTGCTCCCAAGTAATCTCTTCCTCTGGAGTATCAATGGTGATAGAATTCCACCAATCCAAAGCTCTTCCCTGAAGCTGTCTTGATGCAAGCTTCCTCTTAGTTGCATCCTCAATTCCCAAATCACCAAAAATCCTTCTACAAGCATCTATCCATCTCTGAACTTCTATGGTTGATTCTGTTCCCAAGAAAACCTTTCCTCTAAGAGAAATATAGTCTTTGCACAACTTAGCAAAATCCACTGATTTTGGGGCTTGAACTTGAACTCCAACATCTACTGATGGTCCTGAAGTTGGTATCCTTCTCATGATCGAAGTCATCATAGCTTCGAACATTGCAGCATAGTCAGTAGCTCCCCCAACAGCATGACTTTCCCTAGCAGCTTGTCTCTCACTTCGACTCATCCTTAATATCTACAAAAAGGAATGACTTAGAACACCTTGAGAAACAACTACATAAGGAGTTCAAATCCTTCTAAGCTACTATATTATATATAGTAATCATCCATCAAAATACAATTACGTCTCTCATACGTAGTTACGTCAGCGAGCGTTGGCTAAAATCGATTAACCAAAGCTCTGATACCAAATGTGACGACCGCCCATGACTCCCGCACGAAAATAAGGAAAAGATGCGCTGAAAGGTGTACAAGGCAGCCATGGACGATAGTCAGGGTAAGGTAAAACAGAATAATCTATCGTATTACTCACAGCGCATGGACAAAATACAATAGAAAATATACATAGTGAAGCTCCATAGAACAGAATCATGTAAACTCATAATAGTTTTATACAATCATCTGAATAGTCAATACATCAAGCCTCACTACATAACACTCAGAGTATCAAACAAACAGCGGAACATCCAGTACATATAGTAGGAAAACAATATGCAAAAGCCTCCAGCTCGTCTTCGTCATCAACAGCGTTGGTAGCCAAGAACAGCACCTGTCACCTGCTACCTAGTCTACCAATCCCAACATGGATGAACAACCCAAGATAATAAGAGTTGAACATAAAACCTTGAGTCAGACAACAGTCTTAGTGAGCAGTAAATCAACTATCAAACATACCAAAAGAGCATAAAGGGTAAAAGGAATAGGAACTCAACCATCCCACTCCACCTCATTCCACGGTGATAGCCCCCAGACCCTCTAAGCATAAACAAACATAGCAAAGCAGACAATTTAAGTAAAGCAATTATCACTCGAGTCAAGGTCGATGTTTTTCAAGTACAAACCCCCAAGGCCTAAACCAAGATCAGATAAGCACCCAGAAAACATCGCTCTTGAGATCGAATGATGGTGCAACCAAACATCCATGACTCTGGCTATCACTGTTATCATTGCTCTGATACCAAATGTGACGACCTCCCATGACTCCCGCACGAAAACAAGGAAAAGATGCGCTGAAAGGTGTGCCAGGCAGCCATGGACGATAGTCAGGGTAAGGTAAAACAGAATAGTCTATCGTATTACTCACAGCGCATGGACAAAATACAATAGAAAATATACATAGTGAAGCTCCATAGAACAGAATCATATAAACTCATAATAGTTTTATACAATCATCTGAATAGTCAATACATCAAGCCTCACTACATAACACTCAGAGTATCAAACAAACAGCGGAACATCCAGTACATATAGTAGGAAAACAATATGCAAAAGCCTCCAGCTCGTCTTCGTCATCGACAGCGTTGGTAGCCAAGAACAGCACCTGCCACCTGCTACCTAGTCTGTTCATCCATGTTGGGATGGGCAGACTAGGTAGCAGGTGACAGGTGTTGTTCTTGGCTACCAACGCTGTTGATGACGAAGACGAGCTGGAGGCTTTTGCATATTTTTTTCCTACTATATGTACTGGATGTTCCGCTGTTTGTTTGATACTCTGAGTGTTATGTAGTGAGGCTTGATGTATTGACTATTCAGATGATTGTATAAAACTATTATGAGTTTATATGATTCTGTTCTATGGAGCTTCACTATGTATATTTTCTATTGTATTTTGTCCATGCGCTGTGAGTAGTACGATAGACTATTCTGTTTTACCTTACCCTGACTATCGTCCATGGCTGCCTGGCACACCTTTCAGCGCATCTTTTCCTTATTTTCGTGCGGGAGTCATGGGCGGTCGTCACACTATGCTCTTATTATTATATACGATTTTTATATGATTTTGAGACGACGTATCGCTCACACCATATTGTTGCCTGATCCAAGGTTTTATGCTTTTCTTTTTATTATCTTAGGTACTCTTACATGAGTAGATTAGGGATAACAGGTATGGATAACACATGGAGTTGTACAGAGTACATGCAGAAGGCTATGCTTTTATATATATACACACACTTTGGAGCTTACTATCGCTTATACTCCTCAGTGCAGTACTATGCAGCTATGTTAATACTTGTATCATTTAATAGATAATTATTAGAGATTATTTTATAGTTTTAGGATGTATTAACTATATCGTTTTTGTTTTGTATAGTCTTGTGAACATGTTGCACTATAGATTCTCATTTATGGTTCATTTGATTATATCACCATCTCGCATGTTTTATATGTATTTGTTTGTTCTATTTTTTCTATGTGCTATTAGATATTCTACAGGTTCTGTGGTTTGGACTTTTTTTACTTTACTCCTTTGACTATCATCCTACATCGGGCAGGTAATGTCATAGTGCACTCTCTCTATGTATATTGGACTAGAGGTGTAGGGAAGTTGTCATATTTGGTATCAAAGCTTAGGTTGCATAGTTGAACTAAGTTAGTTTTTGGATCCATCAGAGATAAGGATGAGTTATCACCTTAGGATGGTTCTAGTGATATATGGGAGAGCATACTTGTTGTATTTTAGTTTTCAAAACTACATAGTAGAGCGTACTTGTTGTATTTTGGTTTTCAAAACTACTTGTTGTATTTTGTAAGTTAGACTTTAATTTGTATGGCATGATATATAGGCTGTGTGTAGTAATATGATAAGGAACATGCTGTAGAATGCCCAAACATTTGTTCTTGCTATGGCTGTTGGTGGTGATGCTCCGATGCACGCGTCAAGGGCTGACTTTGCCAAATTGAACAAGGATTACTATAGTTTTGGTGGCATACTATTTCTTCGAACGGAATTAGCCATCTAAGTGTAAGATTAGTTGGACCCCTACAAATGCATTTTTTGAGGACTTGGAGTTGGCGGATGCGATAAAGAGGAAGCTAGCCTCTAGACAGCTTTAGGGACGAGCAATGGGGATTACCACTCCTGAAGATCAGGTTACCTGAGAGTAGTTTAGAACAAGGTTCAAGGAGAAGTATACTTTCTTCCTAGAATTCGGTACTATTCCATAAATTTGCTGATTTGAGATAAGGATGTTTGACCATCTTGGAGTCTGACATCCCCCACTTCAAGACTCGAAAATAGATGTTGATGATGCTGCAGTCATCCCTGAAGTTATTTTCCAGTGAAAAAGTGATTTCAGTATTATTTTGCATTATATAAATAAACAGAGCAGCTAAATAACCTTTTTCGTTTCATCAATTTGGGTTACATAATTCATCACATCATTTTAACCTAAATCGTTGCCCACATAGAGGTAAATATAAATAGAACATAAATAGAGTAGTGTTGTATCCGATGTATGAGGATGCCAACATAACATATAACTAGTTACGAATCCTAGTTTTACACAGCAGAATTTAAAAATACCTTTTAGTATGAACAAACCTCTTGTTTCGTCCTCAAAATCATTATTCGTCCTTCAAAAGCTACCTGTCTGATCCATAAACTCAGCCTAGTCGAATGAGTACCATGAGTTTATAGGAAATAACAAAAACATGGGTCAAATTGGTATAAATGAAATAGTTACCCTAGTTATCCATAGTGAGACCACAATGCTATCGTGGAATGGGCTTTCCCTCACTTTCTCATTACAGCCATATGCATCATATGATATAAACAAGAATAATCATTAATTCATCATAACTATGAGATTTCTTTCATACGAGCAAGACTAACTTCTATAGTCTTGTTATTAAATTGCTACATAAGCCTACCTTTGCTACTTCAAACCCATAGGTTATTCATAAGTGTTTTATCATAAAATTATCTTAAATCGGTAATTAGGTTTCCACATAGACCTTACATCATTATTCTCGAATTTCATTCAAGTTAAACAGTTGGATGCTACACAAGCCTTACCCCTACGCTCTTGCATAAATGTCATGGATAGACATGGGTTTCTACACAGAACTTCCATCAATGATACCAATTATAATGTCATAAGTTTGACCCTACGGAGCCGCACAGATCTTCCTTCATATACAATGTTGAAATTAGACATATTATCATCACTAAGGCTTTATATTACACATTATCGAATATGAAGTTGAATTCATACATCTTATTACAAAAATGGCCTTCCATTTGTATTCGTATTCTTACATATGGTTCCATACATCATTTTATAAATTATTTAAGCTTAATATCTTTTCATCCTTTAGTCAATTCATTCTTTATTAACTTGTCATCTCCTAAGTCCAATTTATACTTAAGATTAGCTATCACTTTGCACTTAGCCTTCATAATTTATTTAGTGTATTTATTCAAACTAACTTTACTAGGTCGTCGCTAGTTAAATCTCCCTGGGACATTGCATGTTAAGATAACACCAGCCATTACAAATAAAAAAAAGCTTTTGATAGTAAAAATGTGGCTATCCAAGGATGATATGAACATAGCTTTCAAGCCCTAATGAAATTTAGCTTTCGTGCATTAAGAAAATATGGCTATCGAGTCTTACTTTTAGTTCTTATGAGTTAAGGAATTATGTCTATCGAGCATTGAAAATATCTTTAATGAGTTAACTCCCATGTGTCCCTCATGCCTTAATAGAACATAGCCATCACATGTTATCTTTCTCCGAAGCCATCGTGTATTAACTTCCTCAAAGTTATCGTGTAATATTTTTCCCAAGGCCACTATGTTCTTTAACAAGACCATCATCTCCTTTTCCGAGGCCATTTTGAATTAATTATACCAATCTTTGTACATTAATATCCTTCCATAATCCTTCACATATTTTAACTATACTAGTCATCATAGGTTAATATTTAGTCTACTGTGCGTAAAATGAAACAGTAGTAATTATGTTGAAAACTGTTTTCTTGCTTTATTAAGTAATCTATTTATACCAAAACCCATTTGTTGTCAAATTATTATTGGCTAATCTTCTTCTTTATAGCTTTCTTTTAAGAAATAGACTAACTATATTTTCCATTAATTAATTAATTATAATTAATTAAACATTTCTTTCCCTAGCCAAATAATTCGTGTAAAATTGAAAATTGATGGAAAAAATCCCAAAAATTCATAAAAAATCCAGTTAATCATATTTTACCTTCTCCCAAAATTTCAAGTCAAATTAATTAATTTACCTAAAATCAACCTTTTCTTAACTTAGAAAATTTAAGAAAATTCCAAATAAACTCTAAATATTACGAAACTAAAAATCCATCATTGTTTTATCGTTACAGACATAATATCTCAAATTTTGAATCCTTTAACTATGATTACCTTATGGTACACCATAAAATATAAACTAAATTGTTACATTTAAATAAACAATGTTTAATCATTTAAATAATTTTCCACCATTAGGAACATCCATACATAATCAAATTCGAGCCCAAATGAGTTAGGATAGGTTCTAGGGGAAGTTCTACCCACCTTGATTATGAAAATATTACTTAAATCTCCTTTTTCCTTAAAGTTGAAAATTTGATCTTGCCTTTAATTTCCCCTTCTCTCTTGCTTTCTTTTCTTTCTTTTGGTTATGCGAAGTAGTGAGAGAATATATGAAAGTGAAGGGGTTATGAGGCTAGTAATTTATGCTTTGTGCTAAAATTTCATTTTAGCCTATTCCTATTAACTCTCATAACTCTTCATTTAAAGTTCATTCATAATTATATTTTTTATCTGTTATTTTTCACTTCATAGACTGACTTAATTAATTATTTAATTAATTAATTTTCCTCATGTTACAATACTTTAAAAATATGGGGTGTTATATGGAGTATATGGCCAAGTTAGATATGTTGTCGAAGTACAACCAATCTTTCATTGACATTCCACTAGAAAAGAATGAGAAGTTTATTACGAGCTTGGACGATTATCTCAAAGAAAAGCTAATTAGGCATATTATTGAAACCATTAAGAAGGTGGTGAAGAAGGCTCTTTGACTAAGAGTCTATATCCAAAGTCTGGGTTGGTTGTTGGTTTCAAGGATGGGCCAAAGCTGCAAGCGGGCAGGGGAGGCAAGAAAAGTTAAACAAAAACAATAAGAGGAAGTAGCTTTAGAACAACGGTGGCTAAATGAAGGGCAAGATGGAGCCTATTTACTATGTGGGGAAAAGGGCCATCTGTAACACCCCTAATTTTTATTAACATTATTCAAAAGATTTAATTAGTTAAATTAAATAGAATAATGTAAAGATTAAAATGGTTGAGGGATTGAGATTTGTGTAATTAGAAGGTAGCCAAGCCTAGTTGAACTAATGAACTAAATGGAATTTAAAATGAAATAGAAAAGGAAAATTAGAAAATGACAATATAGGAATAAGCTACATGCCTATACCCTAAACCCTTCATACCATAACATTTTTCATGTTCACAATCTAAAACACTAACCTAGATGCTGGCCACCATTGAAAAGAGTAAGGGGAAGAAAAGCTAAATCAAGAGGAAAAGCTTAATCAAATTTAATCCAAGATCAAATCTCAACTCCTTAACAACAAAGCTAAGATAAGTAATATGTTACATCCCATGTTTTGATGTTTTCAGTTTCTAAGGTTAGACCCAAATGATTTTGCAAAGTATACTGCTATGTTTTGAATGATAATTAGATATATATGCTTGTTGATGAATTATGCTTATTCATATTGATTTTATGACATGTTTTGGATCATAAAACCTATCAAATGACATCAAAATGCCTTACGATTTTAGCATTTGGTTAGAAATGTTATTTTAGAGATAGCTTTCAAGTTTTATATTTTTTTGATTTAAGTTTGATTTATTATTAATTTTCTAGTGAAGAAAATGGATATTTGGGTTTAAAATTAATTACGACAATTATATGTATATATATATATATATGTTTTGGGTCAGAAATTTAAATATATTAGAGAATATACTAAAAGTGATTTATGAGAATTTTTATAGAATTTTCCTAAATGTTTTAATAAATATATAAAATTATTTAAGGTATGGGGCTTAAATGTTTTATATGTTTATAAAAGGTGAAAGGGCTATCTGAAATGTTTTAAAATGTTAATATTTGAAACTCTATAACCCAGAAAAGATTTTGAAAAGTTAAAGCAACCAATTATAAGATGACAAATAAGCAGGTTAGTTGAAAAGAATTACCCTTTTAAGTTAAAAATCAGATTTTATAAGGTTCTGATGTTTCACCATCTTCGGCAGCAACCATTCGACTTAGTACCTCTACCTCCAACCTTAGTCGAAACCAATACACATGGTATCAAAATTCTCTGTACATAGTGGATTGGAGATAGGCGAAAGGTATAGGGTCGAAACAAGGGATTCCAAAGAGGGCGAAACCTTGCTTGCTTTTCATGGAAATGCACTTGATTTTCTTTCAAAAAGAATGGTTTCTAATAAGATAGCTTTCGACTTGGTCGATAGTTTTAAGAATGAATGCTTTTGAATAAGGTTGTGCCTTTGTTTTAAAGTAAATGCTTTCGATAGGGTCGAAACAGTTGTTGTTATCTTTTTCCTTTTGACCTAGATTGGTTTCTACAGGGTCTCTTTGTTTTAAAAATTCGAGTCGCTTCTCTATTGCTTTCAAAGGGCTAGGTTTCGACACCATCCACATTTTACTTAGGAAATTTCTTTCGAAAAAGTTGCTTTTAACTTTGTTGTTTTAAGACCCTTTCTGATATTATGAAAGTTAAACCCAAAGGTTTCGAAAGGAATGGTTTTAAAATGTTTATCCACATGTTCTAACTTAAACCCAATGCTTTCGAAAGGTAAATAGGTTTCGAAGGGGAGGTCCCAGTATTTTCCAAAGGTATACATATAAAAAAGGTTTTGATGGGGTGATTACCTTGTGTTTTTGAAAGGTTCACCTTAGTGTTTAAATGGAAGGTTTCCAATGTATTCGGAAGTCATATTTAAAGTGGTTTAAAAGAGGAGGTCAACGGTTTATAAAGCTTTCGAAAGAGATGATTTCAACGTCTTCAAAAGGTTTATGATTAATGTCTTTGAAAGGTATATTTTGACCATTCAGCCTAAGGTTATAAAGTAAAGTGGTTTACTTATATCAAAAGGGGTACTTTCAATAGTTTCGAAAGGGTACTTTCATTTGTTGCGAAAGAGAATTGTTTAAAGGCTTAAACAAAGGTTCTGAATGTTTTCATCTACAATGTTTTGAGTAAAGAATATATCATGGAAAAGAGTTTTGAGTAAAGCAATTGTATATTTTCCTTATTTAAGTGTGATTTAAATGGATTAAATCATTTTGAAAAGGTTTTCTAGGAAAATTTAGAAGGTAGTCACTAAGAAAATGTCTCAGATTAGAAGATCAGATGGGACTGGTGTAGTGTCATGCGCTACCCATTAGCTATTAGCCCCTAGCTAATTTAGTCAAAATTTCCAATGTGTAGGACTTAGTTATAGGTAAAACTTAAATGATGGTTACATATAGAAAGTAATATATACAGAGAAGAAGAGTAGGTCATTTGTAAGCCCAAAAAACCATTAGGATCAGGTGACCCTTGGAGAAATAAGTTAAGAACAAGCCATCCAGAAGTGTGTCTAACATATGTTAGATAATTTATTATTTTGTCCGGTAGTCCCAAGTTAGCCAAAGATTAGTAGTTAGCCAATCAAAACTACAGTTTGTTTTGAGAATATATGATATTGCTACTATTGATAATCAGTTTGATCAACTAGTTTGGTTGCAGGAATATGATTTGCAAAAAGATATGTTTTAAAAGCATATTAGTGAGGGGAAACCCATTACGATAAGCGGCATGGTCTCACTTGCTACCAATAAACCGAGATGTAATTGTATTATTCACACCATGCTTTATGTCATACTCGAAATTTAAGTTTTTCCCCTTAAACTCTCGGATGCTCAAAATTGATTTGAGTAGGCTGAGGGTTAAGGATTTACAGGTTTTAGTAGGATGACGTATAAAGCTTCTAAAGATGAGCAGGAGGCTAGTGGATAACTGTATTTAGGAGTTGTTTGTTTGTTTTTACTCCGCTGTGTTATATTAAGTCAGTTATGGCTATGTAGTACTCTGGTAAACCAAGGGGGCATCTTCATATGTCGCTCTTGACATATTTTGTAATAATTAAATTTGATCAGTGCCTAGGAAACGGTTATAGGATTATGTAATTTAAATGTGAAATATAGGGCTGTCAATAAGTCGGGTCTGGTCGGGTTTAAGTCGGGTCAAGTCGGGTTCGGGTTGATCTTAAATAGGTCGGGTCGATCTGTTTATTAAAAAGGTCATAAATAGCTCAATTCGAACCCGACCCAATTATAAATGGGTTGACCCGACCCGGCACGTGTAACCCGATTATAACCGGGCCGGGTCATGTCAACCCATATAAGGTATAAATGGGTTACAAACAGGTCGTAAACGGGTTATAAACGGGTCCAATTTGGGTTTACAAGTCATAATGGGGTCGGGTCAACCCATATAAGTATAAAAGGGTTATAAACGGGTCAAATTCTAGTTCACGGGTCATAATGGGGTTAGGTCAACCCATATAAGTATAAACGGGTTACAAACGGGTCAAATTCGAGTTCATGGGTCCACACAAAACCCACCTATTTATAAACGGGTCAAATCGGGTCGACCCGAAAATGACCTATCAACTTAATGAGGTCAAGTAAGCGTACTAATTTTCATGTAATCTTCAGGTTGTGCTGGAAATTGACAGCCCTAATGAAATATTGTTTTGAAATGTAATCAGAAAAGTGTTTTAATCTATGATGATTTTAATTCATATTCAAGTGCTTCTGATATTATGGATACAATTAACATTACTGTATTTGGTCATCAGAAGTTAATACTATGGATGACTGCAGCATCTGTAGAGCTTTGATTCAGGCCTTCCGATAGGGGATGTTACGACTTGGTATCAGAGCATAGGTTTTTGAAAAACTTTAAACTAAAATGATTTCTTGACAATGTAATCCTAAGGAATTAGAGAAAAGATTAGGTTATGTGATAACACTATAGTAACATACTTGTACTTGCTATACATAAGTGTTATCCCTCCTTTTGGCAAGACCATGACACCAAGGAATTTACTAAAAAACAAAGACAGATCATCCCAATAAACGAATGTGCACGGGTTTGCTATGCGTATTGGTAAATTTTTCCCAAGTTCAGATTGAGCTATAATTAACATGACACGACAAGCAAAGCTATGAAAGCCAACGTTCAAATTTCAGAACAATCAGAGGTCATATGCTCAAATTGTAGATCAATCAAGTTTCACATGAAATAAGCTAATTCGTATCCATCGGTCAATCTCCTCTGAATCGATCCATTTCGTGTTCATTGGTAAATCTCCTTCGAATCGATCCATTTCATGTCCATCGATGAACAAGCCCACTTCGTATCCATTAGCGATCGTGTACGTCGTATCCATCGGTAGTAACACGGGAGTCCAGTTTGTATCGATCTCGTTTCAAACATACTTCGTATCGATCGGCCACGAGTCGATATGAAATCAACACCTCCCATCGACGCGAAATCAACTGCTCTGTGATCGATACGAAGAGATCATCTATCTATCGATACGAAGTGACCATTAAGCGATCGACATGAAATGGCTTCAGGATTCGATACGAAGTAAGGTACAGCATACCAATATGAAGAGTGATTCAAAATCGATACGAACACGGCATGTAAATGTGACAGACTCGATCGTTCGACATGAAAGGTGGATCAATCCAAAAAGTTAGCGCCACGTCAACTACATCATGTGCAGAATCATCGATGTGAAACCATCGATAAGAACGATATCGATACGAAGTCAGCAGCCTTTAATAAATTCAAATTTGCATTGATTATAACTCAAAATATACAAGTCCAAATGCCACCAAATTTTCACAGGAGCTTGGGTACATCTTCAGGAATGTTCATGATCGATCCCGACTCATTTGGAATAAATCTTGATCGATAGGAATTGCGTTCGTATCGATCACGGATCGACTCGTAACGATCAGGGATCGATCGTATGGGCCCACCCACGTGAGAGAAGAGGTCTTCCGAGATCTGAGCGAGATATTTGCAGCCTGCCTTATAAATAGCAGCCGTGGACCTACTAAAAAGGGACTTTTGGCTCTTTTACGTCCAGACTCTATCAAAATCATTGTCGTACTCGAATTTTACTGTTGTAATTCGTTGTAACCAGCAAGCAAAATTTAATAAAAGTCAATTATTTCATAGTGGACGTAGGCCATGCGCCGAACCACTCTAAATTTGTGTGTTTCTTTGCGTTTTTCTTGCTTATTATTGGTGTGTTTGTTCGATTTTCCTCTTTTTCCATTTATATTCTTCATTTTATCTCTTCAAACATATCTGAAGAGTGTTGTGCCCAATTTTAGTACAAATACTTTTGTGCTTTCACTGAGAAAACCCAGTTTTCTCCTGCTCGTTGGATCTACTATTGATATCCGATTGCGTAAATATGAGAAGAAGATCCAAATTTCAAGTTTAAATTTCTTCCATCTTATTCAGATTTGCATCAAGTCTAGGAAAGAGCTACGCTATCCATCATGGTTAATACTAGAACAACTTCAACAGCTGCTGATCCAGAAGGACGGGACAGACAGAACCCCGTACAACTACCTCCTATCGAACAGAATGCTGCCGGACCATCAAATCTGCAAGGCCCTATCACCAGGGAAGAATTTCACTTGCTAATGCAAGATCTGACTCAGAGCTGCCAACAGCTTACTCAACAACTCTACGCTAACGCAGAATTGACCAACCAACTGAATTGTTAAAGACGAAGGAGATCCAGGAGGGATCAGGCTTCCTATTCATCCATTGAGAGTTTAGCCCCTTCAGACTTCCATCATAGATCCATGCGTCCATGGCTGGGCGGAAGTTCTGCATAGGGTACGTAACATCAGCATACACTGAATCTTGGGCAGCCGAGAGTTGGCCCATTTACCAGCAATCAGACCGGAACCTCCTCCCAAGGAGGAACTGTTCCTTATCATGTTATAGACAAACGCACCGCCACCACTGCAATTGAATTGGGAGTTGATGCCCGAAACTGGATAGATCTGAACCGTCGCCAACATGAATATACTCCTGAATTATATGTCCGCGAGAACTTAGAACTAAGGAGGCGAGATATGGACTGTCGATCGTGACATGCCCATCCTCGCATTGTGGAACCCGACCACACCTTGACTCGGTAGGCTCAAAATGTCCAGATGTCGGACATCCCGACGATGATCCGTCAGATGATCTAAAAAAGTTAAGGTCTCACCAACGATGACTGAGGAATCTCCTAGAGTCATACTCCTTTCATCGATGATATACTCTACGCTGAACCACCTCGGCGATTTAGGATGCTGACTTTACCTATTTATGAAGGGAGCTCTGATCTTAATCAATATCTTAAAGTATGAATGGTTAATGAATGCTGCAAGAGCCTATGATGTAGTTAAGTGTCGGAGTTTCTCGATCTCTCTAGGGGATAGCAACTATGTGGTTTACCCGTTTGCCACCTCGATCTATCTCATGTTTTGATCAGTTGGCGACAAAGTTTTTTGATCAGTTTCGCATGCATGCCACAAGGCCAAAAGATGTTAATACTTTGTCTAGTGTCATTGAAGCTCCTGGAGAGACACTCAGATGTTATTTGGAGAGATTTTATGCTGCATGCGTTGAGATTAGAAATCCCAATGATAACTCTATTCTGATGGCACTGACTAAGGGGATTGATCCTGATTCCGAGTTTGGCAACTGGTTGGCCAAAAAACCTCCTGCATCAGTAGACCGTTTCTATTCCAAGGCAACCCAATTCTTGAGAAGGGAGGATGCGAAACAGTCTAGGAAAAAGGATGACACAGGGCCTATTATGGAAGGAATTCAGAGCAATGTTTTTGTTAAACAAACTGAGGAGAGTTCCAGAAAAGTGCAATCGAACATACAGAATAAACAAAATCAACAGAAAGGCAATGAAAATCAAAACAGGAAACGAGATCAGAATCATGGGCCACGACATAGGGCTTCCATGTTTGACAATTATACTCCTTTGAATACGTCGCTGGAGAATGTGTATTTATAGACCTGCAATACTATTCAGTATAAGAAACCTGCTCTGAAACAATCATCGAAGAAATAGATTCAGATAGGGAAGTTTTGTAGATTCCATGAAAGCTATGGCCATAACAGGAACGAGTGCCATCATTTACAGGATATTGTTGAGAAGCTGATATGTGAGAGAAAGTTAGAGCAGTTTCTGCGGGCACCACAATCTGGAGGTGCAGGCCCATCGAATCAAAACCATATACCAAATCAGGCAAGATAGAAGGAACCTGCTTGAACCAATGGGAGGTTGGTGATAAATACTGTTGGTGGTGGTCCTCATCTAGCAGACCGAAGCTGGAAGGAAACGGAGTCATATGTCAGCTCTATCACGCATGCAAGCTTCAAATGTTGTAGTAGTTTGGAAGGCCGGGCTGTGGTCAAGCAACAGAAAACGATGACAGATGACATCGTATTTCGAGACAGAGATGCCGACAGGGTCGAAGCCCCAACCATTGATCCACTTGTCATATCAGCTCAAGTAGGTCCTTCTTGGATGAAGAGGATCTTAGTAGATAGTGGAAGTTCTACAAACATATTGTTTAAGCGATCCTATGACCTGATGAAGATGGAGACCAAAGATTTGAAGCCTTGTTAGTCCGTATTCATGGCTTCAATGGGAGTGCAACAACACCCACCGGAGTATTGGAACTGCCAGTGCAATTGAGAATTGGAGAATGCCGGAGAGTCCGGATATTACAATTCGTTGTGTTGGATATAGAATCGTCGTACAATTCTTTCTTGGGCCTACCGGCCCTAACTGAATTTAGGGCTACCATTGTCCCTTGGTGTCTAACTTTAAAATTCCCTGTCGACAATGGAGTTGGAGTCATTCAGGGAGACCAGACTGTTGGACGAGCCTGTTATGTTGCTGAGCTGTGAGAGGCACAGCGAAAAGAAAAAAGGAAATGGCGTAGAGGAATCTTTCTGCGTTCGCTTTGCTGGAAATTGACAGCTAACGCCTGGGTCTTGGCCTAGGCCCGGGCACCCCGACCAATTCCCAAGGAATCTTGACCTGAGAGATACCGAAAGTGAAGATGAAAGTAAAGACAGTCAAGCTTCCCCGACCGAGCTGACGATCGATGTTCTGATCGACGGTGACGACGATTCCAAAATGATAAATATTGGATCTCAGCTAAGCCAACAAATGCAAGAGGAATTGGTTAAATTTCTTCGAGCAAACCTTGACGTGTTTGCCTGGACGCATTCTAACATGTGTGGAATCTTCCCGGACATCGCTAGCCACACATTGAATATCGACCCACGGCATGTCCCGGTCAACCAAAAAAGGCGTGGTATGGATCCAAAGAGATCTGCCGCCCTTAAAGAAGAGGTATATAAGCTTAAATCGAATGGGTTTATTTGGGATGCGTTATACCCGGAATGAGTGTCAAATCATGTACTCGTCCGAAAGCCAAATGGGAAATGGAGAACATGCATTGATTACTCAGACCTGAATAAAGCTAGCACTAAAGACAGTTTTCCACTTCCACGAATCGATCAGCTCGTAGACTCAATGGATGGACATGAACTTATCCTTTATCAATGCGTATTCTGGCTACAACCAGATACCCATGAACGTACCTGACCAGGAGCATACCGGCTTCGTAATCGATCTGGGACTTTACTACTACAAAGTTATACCTTTTGGACTCAAGAACACCGGGGCAACTTACCAACGGTTAGTTAATCGAATATTCGCGAACCAAATCGGAAAAACCATGTAGGTATATGAAGACAACATGCTAGTGAAGTCGCAATTCTCCACTGATCATATCAAAGACCTGAAATTAATGTTTAACATCCTTCGAGAATGTAGAATGAAGCTTAACCCGTTGAAATGTCACTTTGGAGTCGCATGCGGAAAATTCCTTGGGTTTATCGTCAATGCTCGAGGAATTGAAGCCAATCCCGAGAGTCTGGGATATCAGAAATCTTGAGACCCCAAGAACTATAAAGCAAGTCCAAAGCCTCAATGAGAAAGTAACATCATTGAGAACGTTCATTTGAAAATCCACTGACAAATGCATTCCCTTCTTCAACTTGATCAAAAAAGGGAAACGAAACTTTGAATTGACTACGGAATGTGAGGGCGCTTTTCGAGCACTGATTCAACACCTCTCCACACCGCCTATTTTGTCAAATCCTATTGATCACAAGAAATTGTACATTTACTTGGCGGTATTAGAAAATGCAATCAGTGCAGCCCTAATTCGAGAGGAAGACCGGATACAATGGTCGGTCTACTACATTAGCAAAGGACCGACCGGAGTTGAGAGAAACTACCTGAAGCAGGAAAAGTTGGCTTATTATCTTGTCATTGCCTCAAGGAAGCTTCATCCGTATTTCCAGGCTCATCCTATCACTGTCTACACCGACCAGTTGTTACGATAAGTCCTTACACGGCCTGAGACGTCTGGTAGGTTGCTCAAGTGGAACATCGAGCTGAGTCGGTTCGATATCACTTATGCTTCAAGGCCAGCAATCCAAGGACAAGTCCTAGCAGACTTTATCGCTGAATTCACTATCCCCGAGGACTTGCCCGAAACCATTGCGCAAGTGCCGGAGTTGTACTTGAAACCCTGGAAGGTCGATCTATATGCTATGCTTTAAAGTTCAATTTTCATGCGACTAATAAGGAAGTCGAATATGAAGCCCTGCTTGCCGAATTGAGACTTGCCAGAGACTTAAGAATCATTGTCGTGGAGATTTATTGTGATTTGCAATTGGTTGTGTGCAAAGTTCGGGGGGAATACCAGGCCAAGGACCAAAGACCGGCTGCTTATCATGCTCGGGTTTAGGAAATATTAAATCAGTTCGACTATTATACCATCAACTGCATGCCTCGAGAGCAAAATCAGAAAGTCAGTTCATTAGCAAAGTTAGCCAGTACAGGTGAAGCATAGCAAATGGGAATCATTCTCGTGGAAACATTATCTTCCCCAAGCATCGATCAGGTGGAAACAGTTTGGGCGTCTGAGGTCGTTCCCGATAAGGAGTCGTGGATGACTCCGTTCAAAAATTATCTCGAGCATGGGACCCTGCCAGAGCGTAGAAGTGAAAAAAGACAAGTCCTTCGAAAGGCTTCGCGGTTCACTATTCAGAATGGGGTCATGTATAGAAGAGGGTATTCGGTTCCTTTACTCCGGTGTATCGCTCATGATGAAATCAAAAATGTATTGCATGATGTACATGAAGTAGAATGTGGCGATCACACCGAGGGGGAAGCTCTTTCCAAGAAAGTGCTCCGATATGGATACTATTGGCCAATTGTAAACCGCGATGCATTAGACTATGCCATAAAACGTGACAGATGTCAAAAACACGCTTGGATTCTTAGAGCCCCACCTATAGAAATAACTCAAATGGTTAGTCCATGGCCATTTGCAGTATGGGGCATTGAAATTATTGGTTCTCTAGCTCTAGCCAAAGGTAGTGCGAAGTATGCTATCTTCGCTGTCGATTACTTTACCAAGTGGGTGGATGCTGAACCCCTTGCCTAAATCACGACGATGAAAGTGATCAAATTTGTAGTGCGCAACATTATCTGTCGATTTGATCTCCCACATACCATCGTCATAGACAACGAAGCCCAATTCAACAGTGTTGAGTTTAAGAACTTTTGTCAACGACTCCATATCCAAAAGAAGTTCTCCGCATTTGCATAGCCTCAAGAGAATGGATAGGTTGAAGCTATTAATAAAGTTATAAAGTCTATTATGAAGAAATGACTGGAAAAGTTTGAGGGTAAATGGGTCGATGAACTTCCTATCACTTTATGGGCTTACCGAACAACCCACAAATCTACGACCGGCCACACTCCATTCTCACTTTCTTACGGTTCCAAAGCCATTATTCCAGTCGAGATGGAAGTACCATCTCATCGAGTGACCTATTACGATCTGAAAACGAATGCTATTGTACTTGCCGAATCTTTGAATTAATTGGATGAGAAGCATGAAGAGGCTGATTTGAGGGCAGCTGCATATCGAAGTCGAGTCATCCGGATATTTAATGCGAAGGTCCAACCACAAACCTTCGAACTCAGCGACCTCATCCTCAAGAGAATTTACCTGGCTCCTTCACATATGAAACCAATGTGGGAAGGATCAAATGTCATTGAACAAAAGCTCGAAGATGGTGCATTCAAATTATCGACCGTCGACGGTCTCTTTCTTCCAAGAGCCTGGAACAGCAAAAGTCCACATCGCTATTACAGATAACAGGTTCTGTCTATTTATTTAGTCTATTTTTCATTTTTAATTTGTTTATGCATTTTGAAACTTGAATTTGTAATAAGGCAACTGACTTTGCCGTATTTACTTATTTCAGGAATAAAATGCAATCTTTTCGAGCCAGAGCTGTGATTTTTTGAAAAGCGTCATACGACCATCATTATGCACAGAGAGCTAAGTTCCACCGTATGGTGGGATTTATTCAAATAGGGAGTGACTGTGATACGACCAGTCAGTCGCTAAGTGAAACCCGAGTTCGGGAACAAGTCTTTACATTGTAGCCAAAAAAGGATTGATACACGACAATCCTCTAACTAACTCTAGATTCCCAGAGCGTGAACTGGAGTATAAACCTGTAATTGCGATTTCGGAGAAGATGGATCCGTCCACCTAATGACTTCGCCTATATCTTAACTGAGTTTGAGGAGGATGGATCCGTCCATCTAACGACCTCGCTTGTTAACTCATGAGGGATGTGAATCGACCATCCACGATCCTGATAGATTCGTCGTTTCCGGAGTGTGAACGAAATCCTAAAGCCTAAAAAGATGTGACTGACCATCTGTTAGCCAACTCCAGATTCCTAGAATGCAAACTGAAGCATAAACATCAACTAACTCCGGATTCCCAGAGTGCGAACTGAAGTATCAACATTAACCAACTCCAGATTTCCGGAGTGTGAACCGGAGTATCAACATCAACCAACTCCGGGTTCCCAGAGTGCGAACCAGAGTATCAACACCAACCAACTCCGGGTTCCCAAAGTGCAAACCGGAGTATCGAAAGCAATTAACTCTGAGTCTTCGGAGCATGGATTGGAGTATAAAAACCGACTAACTCTAAATCCCCGAAGAGCGGACTGGAGTTTAAACACCGAACGGACACGAATCGATTATCCGTGAGACAACTTTGAGTCCCCGAAGTGCGGTCAGAGTATAAACATCAACCGAGTGGGACTGACCACCCATGAATCAATCCAAGTCCCCAGATTGTGGACGAAGTTCTGAATATCAAACTGGTGTGACTGACCATCAATAAAATAACTTAAGTCCTCGAAGCATGGATGTATCTCTAAACCTTGTGCGGGTGTGACAGACCACTTATCTACAAGTGCGATCTCTTGAGTGTGGATGCGATCACTAATAGACGAGCAAGTGTGATTTGACCACCTGAACTTGTCTTGTTTCAATTTTGCTTCGGCAAAGTTAAGCTCGATACATTAAAGAAAATCAACAATTATTAACCAATCTTTTCATTTTATCCCCGGAGCTGGGGGAAAAACTTAAGTGCCAGCTACTGATTGAGATAGTGCAATATTGGAATTCGACTTAGCGCTCAATCACGACCCGGAACCGTGACTCTAGGACTTAGCAACTAAACCCGGGTCTGATTTGAAGACTAAAACTTCACATGTGTGTTGAATGAGAGTTCGAATGCTGAAGCACTTTAACAAATGAACACAAATTGAGCTAGAAGAAAAAT
Organism: Allium cepa; assembly: GCA_030765085.1. Taxonomy (NCBI): domain Eukaryota; kingdom Viridiplantae; phylum Streptophyta; class Magnoliopsida; order Asparagales; family Amaryllidaceae; genus Allium; species Allium cepa. The sequence goes on from CM060935.1 coordinate 56,052,186, forward strand.
GAAATTTTATTTCAATCATTCTTTGGAAGAAAAAGGTTAAGTACAAAACTATACCAAAAGTCCTACTAGCAGGGATCAAACCCGTATCTATACACAACCCACAAAAAGAAAGCAAAAGTAGATTCCTATCTATCTACCAAAAATGAGCCAAAGAGACATGTCTACTCATTCTTTTCGCCTTCTTCTTCGGCGTTGACCCACTAAAACTGCCACTTGGCTTCCTCTTTGAGCCCTTGCCTTTTGGCGGCTGATCTCCAGTCAGGGGCATTATATCAACTTCCTCCTCCTAACTCACATATATTGGAATGCTTCCTAAAGGCAGAGTCGGAGGGATGTGATTAACAGTAGGAGGCGGGAGAGGCACACTGGTGTCGACGACCGTACCACCAGGAGAAATCATTCGTAATGAGGCTGGATCAGGGCCCGCCATTCCACCTCCAAAGCTACTAGCCCAGGCAGCTGCTTCCATTTTGGCATTAATTTCGGCTATTATTTCCTCTTCGTGAATTGTCTGAGCCTCGTCGAGAATGTTAGAAATTGGGCCTAAGGAGCTAGTCGTAGGTGCGCTTCCACTCATGACAAATGGTAGATCAGCAAATGGGTCACTGTGATGACTGAAAAGTTCCTCCATCATATGTTCATCGAAGGTAAGTGTGCTCCCTTATACCCCATCCGTAGATGCAGTAGCCGCTATCGTGGTCGCTTCCGTAATGATAGCCCTCTGCTTGTGATGCAACTCTTGGATTGCAGGAGGCATAGCACATGTTACTCCAATCAATGTATAAAGACAAAGGAAAAACTATTAATAATCACTTCAAGTAACGCTTCCGATTTTGAGCAAGTGTAGGAAATGTTCAGAGTACCTTCCTCAGCTTGACTTGCGGCTGGCGAAGCAGCTTCAGATACTTGCTCTTGGACTGAAGACAACTGCGGTTGATCGAGATTGTACGTAGGAATAGACTGGGGATCAACCGCAGATGTAGTTTCAGGCTGGGTCGGCATGAGAGTTTCAAGACTTACGTCATGGTGCTCAACACCAGAACCTTCTCCAGCCTCCGAGCGTTGAGTGCCAAGTCTCTCCTTTTCATATGCAATCATGGTATCATGGAGAACTTTTATTTTCATCTTCGCTCAACACCCGGTTCTCAAGCTCGATTTATCAATCGATTCAGCTTGGTCTTCGGCCTTTTCAACTTCTACTAATCGGCCCCAAGCGTTGTACATGTGCGTTGGATAATTATAGATCTAGGCTAGATTTCTATGCTTCAGAACATTGGCATTGTATGTGATCAGAAGGTCTTCAATATCGGTCTCTAACCTAGCCTCTGCCATCTTAACTTCGTCCGTAATGCTGGCCTCAGCCTCCCGAACTTGAAGTACTACCGCAACCCTTTCACCTCGAAGCGCCACAGCTTGCTCACACGCCTCCTAGGCTTCTTTATTCGCATCATTCTTTTCTTCGACAATTTCAAAGAGTTTGGCTTTAATCTCATTGAGTTCCTTCAAAGTAGCATCCCTCTCGGCCGTAACAGTGGTGTTTTGGTGGCCCATCTCTCGGCAAGCAAAATGCATCTGTCGCATCCTTTCTATGGATTGATTAGCCTCGTCAACTTTATTGGTGGCCTCTATTTTGGATTTTCGAGAAGATTCAGCTTCATTGTTTAGCACTTGAATTATACGGTCTTTTTGGACGAGATCAGTTTCTAACTTCTCAATTGTTCTTGCTCGCTCAAAGGCCACCCCGATGCTTTTTCCGCAACTTTCATCCGCTCCTTGTATTAGGTATAGGTATCACGAATGCAGTCATGCATTGTTTGTTCCGCCTCAGCTGGAATTTTCTTTAAGTGTGGAGGGAAGATAAAGCCGTCAAAAAAATGCCCGAAAAATCTTTCTCAACTAGGCCATTTTGATTGCTCCTTCCCCAGTAGGCCCAGTAATGGCTTGTTCTGTGACAATGGGGCCTAGGAGCTTGAGAAGACGGTTTTTGATGTGGAGGCTCTAATGGTTGTTTTCCATTACCTGAAAGTTGTGTAGAAGCTCGAAAAGGTAGAGAGCATGATCGGGAGCAATTTCTGTATTCTCTATCTCTATCCCTCTCACTCTCATAACGTTCTTGGCTGGAATAACTGTGATCGTGGTCTCTACCAGCCTCCCTTCGGTGGGACTCATAGTATGAATTAGATGACTGATGTGCTAAGCAAAGGCTTCCCAACATGGATTCTCGTCTAGTCATCGTATCTGTAAAGTGAAAGAAAAACAGGATCAGTAACTCCAGGAATGAATAACTTATGATTGGAAATCATGTAGTGCCGTGAAGTGTATGTATGCATGTGTTAAACTCCCTAATCAACCGGATATGTTGGCCACACTTGTAGGAAGTGAATCGCTTGAATATTAGGCTCTTTGAAGCCCTTCCATTCCGGTGTCATGTTGGAGCGACACATAGTCCGGAATTGGAATGCAAACAAGCCCTTTAAAAGGATTCTCTATTTGCGAGGGAGGAGCCTTCGAGATTCTAACATCGGAGACTGACAAAGAAACAATCATGGATTTCCATCTCATGGACTTATGATGCTTATGTGTTGCTTCATTGTCTTTTCTCCTTCCATCTAAGTCTTGAAAACTACCAGAAGGCCCGGCTATGGGTTCGTCGTCGGTGGGCATGTTCCCTTCATCGCCCTCCTTAACGATTATGATCCCAGGTGCTCTATGTTTAGCCCGTCTCACCGGGACTGCCCTAAGCGATCCCTCCAGTCCTATGCTTTGATTTCGATCGATTAAACCGACAATCCTCAAATTTCTATCTATAAGCACCGAGTCTATGTTTCTCATCTCGCTTGGCACTTCCTGAAGAATCCGTACTATTTCTTTGAAACGGGCACCTTCGAGTCATGGAATTGTGGCTATAAAGCAAAGAAGATATTAGTTTCAATGTTAGTTATGACTATCTCCTTAACTACTGGAAAAGTTGCAGCACTTATGTTTAACTAACCATCGGCTGGCGAACCTTGGAGGACATCGAACGTAAAACCACTCCGTCCTAAAATAACCAAACCTAGTCCAAGATCCCGTCACCACTTGGCAATTCCTAACTGCCTCTAGATGTGAAGGAAGGATTGTCTCCTCGAATCTTGACATTAAGCAAGTATCTGACTTCTTTTGGGGTCAGGGGTCGAAAGAGATGTTCCATGAAAACGATGAATAGACTGTTCAACAGTGCATATCCATTTGGATGTAATTGCGATGGAGCGATTTTGAAGAACATTTACACTTCTCGAATATACTAGTTGAATGGAGGAAGTGTTCCAGTTGTGCTCGAATGTTGATTAAAGGCCGTGAATCCTTTTGGGGGAGCGTATGGCCTGTCATTTGGTCCGGGTAACAAAACGTCATCTAATGATAGACCGTACCTTAAGCATATTCGTCCTAGCATATCTTAGGAGATATTGGATGACATAGAATCTTGAGGATTCGCGATAAAAGTTGCTCTTGACAGCTCATCCGGAGCTGGACCTATTACTTTGGCTGCAATGGCCGGCATATCTATTATTGAAGGAGATGAACATTGAAGCTCCTACTGTTGTCAACTTGTAGATTCCATAACTAGTCAACTCATCAAAAGCCATCATTAGATGATAATAAGCCCGTGTGTTCCCCAGTGTGAAGTGCATGAATGTGTTGTGCGTGTAGTGCTACATAGTGCTTAAAAGATTCTATACAATTTAAGAGATGTTCAAATTATAAGACTTTGAGATTCAATCGGAATGACCGTCATCACTGATCGTCCCCACCGCACCAATCAGACTTCGGAGATCAATCCTGGTTAATGTTCGATAAATTTTGTCCAGTTACAGTTCCATCGACAAGCTTCAAGGGGCAGTCAGATATGTAGTGAAACGGTTGAGTTCAATCAGGCAAGGCAGAAGCTCGTCGGAGTCAAATGTTCGAGTGTGGAAAAAGTTTCGTATCCATGGAGGACAAAACTTGGATCGATCGTAGGAAGCTTCATTCTTATCGATCACCAGGCGCATGATTCATATCGATCATTGGAAATAGGAGTTCGTATCAATTGTACAATGGTACTTCGTATCGATCACTTGAAGGTCACCTCGTATCGATGCCGAATCCTATACTTCGTATCGATCTACAACTACGCATTCGTATCGATTGCCCGTTCTAAGATTTTGCATCGATCGCTCCAGATCGGTACAAATTTCAATCATCAACCGATCAATGCTAATGCCCACCAACTAGCGATACGAAGCAATCCCCTCAGTCAATACGAAGTTCCATTATGTCCAGACCGATCCAAACTTTCTTCTTCATCCACAATTGATATGAATATGTCTTTGCGTCCATCATCCTTCCTATCTCCTTCTTCAAACAGTTCAGACTTCGATTCCTCCTCCCTCAGCCATGCTTCAACCTAATTTCAGCCTCATCGTCATAAGAAATGGCTGCGATTATGGACAATTGGCATTAAATCTCAAGTCTTATTGTTTTTAATGTGAGGTTGTTCAACTAATTACCTAAGTAAGAGTATCAATTTGAGGGATTAATGAGCTGTGGTGATTTGGGAACGAAGGCAATTTTTGTTTCCTCGGTTTTTTCTATCGATACGAGTAAAAAAGTAAAATGAAGGTAGATGGGAATTTCTCTAAGTCCCAACTGTATTTATATGGACTCGAACTCAAAAGGAAACGTTTCGTCTCCCAGCACAAATAACCGGTGAGAACGGTTATTCACATCAACAACACGAAGAGCCAACTTCGTATCCATCCACCAATGAACTAAAGCCACAATTATTCGTATCCGTCGATGATTCATCAATACAGAGGGAAAGCCTCATGTCCATCTAGTGATCGATGCAGAGCACAAAGCCAAAACTTACTTGGGCTATTCGAACCATTAGAATTGCATCGATACAAAGTGTTTTCATTTGTATCCTTCAATCGAAAGCCCACATAAACTCGTATCCATCGATACGAAAGCAAATTTTTAACTCCTCGAATCAATCTAGGAGAGGATCGATAATAGGGAGTATACCAAAACAACCACCAAGCGTTGTTGAATTTCACATGATTCAGGAGAGGATCAATACGGAATTCGATAAGAGAAAACTGACGACAACTTATGAGCGTGCGAATGTTAACGAGAGTTAGGTTAACATACGTACATGTATGATGGACTCAAATTCGAATTTTTAAAAAAGAATTCACAGGGGTTGAATATTCACCTGATTATAATAACAACAACAAATAATAGTTTGCCACCGTTCAACACTCACTTACAACAGTGCGCAATACAACAGTTAGCAGCAAACAAATCGTTATTTGAATTTCTAAAGGTTAATCAAAAGTTACAGCTTTCGACGAGAAGATAATAACCGTTCAGATAAGTCGGTTAAAATTATTTAGGATGAAGATTGCAAATTTTCAAAGCACATCATGTTCTCACAAGACATACTTTGGAGGGAAAATGTTATCTCGCCTTTTGGCAACATGACACCAAGGAATTGGCTGGAAATCAAAGATAGATCATCCCGAAGAACGAATTACGCGGGTTCGCTATGGATACTGGTAAATTCTGATCGAGTCTGTATCGAGCTACAATTAACATGACACAACAAACAAAGCTATGAAAGCAAACATTCCAAATTTCAGGTCAATCGAAGGTCATATGCACAAATTATAGATCGATCAAGTTTCACATGTAACAAGCTAATTCGTATCCATTAGTCAATCTCCTTCAAATCGATCCATTTCATGTCCATCGGTCAATCTCCTTCGAATCGATCCATTTCGTGTCCATCGGTGAACAAGCCCACTTCGTATCCATCAACGACCGTCAACTTCGTATCCATCGATAGTAACACGGGAGTCCATTTCGTATCGATCTAGTTTCAAACATACTTCGTATCGATCGGCCATAGGTCGATACGACATCAATACCTTCCATCGATGCGAAATGGACTACTTTGTGATCGATACGAAGAGATCATCCATCTATCGATACGAAGAGACCATTAAGCGGTCGATACGAAATGGCTTCAGTATTCGATACGAAATAAGGTACAACAGACCGATACGAAGAGTGATTCAAAATTGATACGGACACGACATGTAAAAGTGAAAGACTCGATCATTCAGCATGAAAGGTGGATCGATCCAAAAGTTAGCGCCACGTCAACTGGCATCACGTGCAGAATCATCAATGCGATACCATCGATACGAATGATATCGATTCGAAGTCAGCAACCTTTATAAATTCAAACTTGTATTGATCGTAACTCAAAATATACAAGTCCAAATGCCACCAAATTTTCACAAAAGCTTAAGTACATCTTCAAGAATGTTCATGATCGATCCCGACTCGTTTGGACTAATGTAAGGACCCGATTCTTCGACTTCCAAAAACCGACATCAATACGTCCACTGTATCAACTGCGAGAAATTGAATGTCGGAAAACCGAATTCTTAGGGTTTAAAGAAGAAGAAAAAGGTAGAAGAAGAGAGAAAAAGATAGAACATAACAGAATGAAATCACAGAACAATATCAGAATCTCACAATCGCAGCGGAACAACATATAATAGATAAATGAATAATCTTTAAGCAAAGAACTATATCAGTTATTACATTACATCACATTATATTATCAGAGTTTACAACAACAAACAGCGGAAAAGAAATACAATGTACTAGTTGATATACTACGCCATGCAATCCAGCTTGCCTCCAACAACTCCAGAATTCCAGAATATCCTGATAACATAACTCTAGACTGCCCGTGTGGAAATTATTGGGCACCCAGAGTTTAGGAAGGAAAACAATAAACTCCAGGTCAGTCATGGGACTGGTGTGAGAACTTAAATCATTTTATCTTTTTTAAAACAAACAAAGGGATATTTTTAAAATAGATTCGCAATGCTTTTTAGAAAATGAAACTACCATAAGGCCTCCCGCACACACACACAATGCAAACGCAGAATCGAAAAAGATTTCTCCTTATCATAGTCAAAGATGCTTGATATGCATTTATAAAGAAACGTTTGATATTATTACTAGTGCATAGTGTAGAAAACATTTCGAAAGTAAAGATATAAACCTTAGCCAGCATAGGCATTCCGCACTTATGCCTACTATAGCTACCATCCAAACAGTGGTGACCACCATAAGTGAATGATAGGTTCTACAACTAAAACCGTACAAGATCGTATTGTTTCTTTGGTTTTCTAACAAATGGTCAGGCCAAGGAACTTCCTATTGCCACATGGGTACGCCTCTGGAAAGACGACCCGAGAACCTAACCGGATTTCTGCCAACACAAGGCCGGGTTACCCTTCAAACTAGGTAACTACTGACACGAATATGTCATTCCTCGATCGTAACCGATCTATATCCGAGGATCCTCGATTCCAACAACCATAAAGTAATAAATTGGCAGCAACAACATAGGTTAAGTATCCGGGCTCCATACCATGATACCACCTCTATCCAGAAGGAACAACATACACTAAAGGGGCGCTACCCCCTAATAACCTTGCCACATCCTTCCTGTTTTGACCATTTCTGAGGTGTGAGGTCCGACGAAGTCTCGTCCACAAAGCTACGCTTTATACAAAGCCATGCTTCGATCAACAAATGCTTAACAGCACTTCGTATGCCACATTACCAATTTGGGAATGTATCACTAGTAACCATCAACTACATAACCTCTAAGGGTGTTAAGCTAAGAGAATAAATTCTCCGCCACCAACGGGAACATATTTGATCGAAACCAGCTTTACATCTCAAATTGTAATGTCAGACACACCTCCATACAAGTCCGTTTCGGGATCGAATGGAACCGAAGGCACTTACAAAGAAGTCCTTGCAATCCGGATATTCACTAATCACGACCGAACTTCCCATCACAAAGGGTAATAAATTTCTATATCGGGGATCAACCGATGTAGAAACATTCGACGGTAATCCTTCCGTTTTCATAAATATCCGGTCTTCAACACCGGTCATCAATGCTATCCATTACGACGTATCACATATTCAGAACGGGTTACACGACCCCAAGGTCCTTTCCCGGCTAACCCGAATAGTGAGTGCTTATTTTAGAAATAAGTGTAGCATTCAAATTCAAGCAAATCACAACAAATACCTATTTAAAGGTAAATATTGATAGTCGGTCATTTAACTATCAATAGGCGTGCTCAACATCACCAGATTCCAAATAATTTCCCAAATTATTTATTTTCCAAAAATATCTTTACTAGATATAAAATTTCCACACTTCAAAAGTAAATCAATATTTATTTTTAAACAAATTTCTCTTTCTTTTATAAATTCCATAGTGAATTTAAATTTCCAAAATATCTGTGAATATATGATTTTCAAATCGATTTCTAATATTCATTTTCAATTTATCTTTAAAAAGATAATTCTCAAAACGTTCATTTCATATTGAAAAAAAAAAACAATTCCCTACTTATTTAATAATAAGTACTTCACCAATCTATTTATTTTCAACATTTGGAAAATACTCGATATACTTAAATTAATATTAAGTATATATTTCATTCCTTAAAGAAAACATTCTATTAAACACATTATTTGGGTCAAAACGAATGTTACGTAAAATATCGTTACGACAACCCATAATCACTAGTATAGGGATTCGAATTTAAGATAGACATATAAATCCCAATACTATATAAAACATTTCCTTTTGGAAATCATTTACTATAACAACAGTGTTATAGTCTACCATTTCCTTATATTCCTTGAAAACGCCTATTTCAACAAAGAATGTTGAAATCTATGTTTTCAATACTTAATACATTTAAAACATCTCTAATCGTTTTAATTCTATTTAAAAATATCATTTTCCCAAAACATTTCTTCGATATATTATTCACTATCCAAAATCGTGAATATACTTCGTTAATCCAAATTCAACATTTTCTTCACATTCTATTTAAAAGGTTATCCATTGTCCAAAATCGTGGATACATCTCCTTTAATAAACTTCTATGTTTAATCTATCAAATTCAATTGATTTCGGATTTATAAAAAAACGTTTATAAATTCACATCTATAATTTTATAAATACTTCAACTTATAAAATCCCTTACTTAACGAATTCTATTTATATTTCATTTAAATGCTAAAACCCAATTTATAAGTAAATTATTTATAATTCTCTTATTTTACAAAAATCATTTCCTTTTGTAACTTCACAATTTATAAATTTCATTCGCTTATGAATTCATTTATAATTCATTTTAACGCTTATAAAAACTAGTTTAAAATCCTAATATTTTAATTTATAAATATCAATTTTATAAATCGTTTATATAAATCGTTTATAATAATTCCAAAAATCCCAATTTAAACCATTCATTTTAATCTACTATTTATTTTCAAAAATCAATTATTTATTTTCGGTATCTAACGATACCAGAATTTTATTCGGCTAAATTTTAGCCTTCAACAATTTCAATCATAAAGATAATCATATGGGGATTATAAACACACAACATCGAAAACAAATTCAATCTATTTGAGGAATCCAGTTGGATCCTTCCAACCTGTTTCCCTGCATCCACAAACATTAGCACAATATCAATCCTGTTTCAAGACGGGATATCGCGATATATGGGATTTATAAAATATTATCCGCGATTATGCGGCGCAATAGGGTCTCATCCTCTATATATTGCGGGAAATCGACTCCAAGTACATATATAATACCAATTCCACCTCAAGGTGGAATATCGTGGTATATGTGTGTAATATATAACATCCACTTAATAGGCGGCGTATAGGGTCTATTTCAATGCAATAGATAATACTATATTATCCAAACAAACAATCAACACAATCAACAATTTTAAATCTAACTATTTGAAATTTAACAAAACCCTTTTGAGTGAGAAGTTCTCACCTTTGCTTTTAATTTGCAGTCCATTTCCACCTTGACTCGGTTTCCTTGTTTTATACCTATTTAATTATTTACACAATTCATTAATATTCAAATCAACTGAACAATTAATTTCCATTTAATAGTTTTTTTGATTAGCTGATAATTCTTTTTAAACCAATTTTCTCCTTTAATAAATTTATCTAACTAAATTTCCATTAATAAATAAATTCTAGTAATTAAAACAATTAAATGAGTTTATTAAACAATTTGATCTCAATAATACATATTTTTAAAGTTTAAGCTTGTAAGTGAAATATATATATATATATATATATATTCATAAAAATGAAACTGGTTTCAATTTCTCTTCTAATTAAAATACAGGACTTAACTGTATTTAAAAACAGAATCATACCCAATTTATATTCAATCACTTTTTTTTCACAAGTTCATCATTTTGTTAAAAAAACAATTCCCTAAAACAAACAGACAGAAGAGTAGGAAAAAAACCCATACCATACTCCAGAATCCAGAACAAGCCAGCTAAGCTACAGGGCTTCTCCCCCTTCACTTCTTTCTCAACTTTCTGAACGCGAGAATCACCCACTCGCATGCACGCCTATACCTAACACGCGACGTCACTCCCATATTACCCTCGAACTACGGCGCCAACGTGCTCACCTCGTCGCCCTCCTCGACCTAGCATCGCTGCCCACCCCTCCGATACACCAAACAAATCGCGACAAACTCGAGTCTTCAAGATTGCCTAAACCCTTTCATATGCGCGCGGTAACTGATCCTTCCTCGAACTCGTGAAGTTCGCCATGCTCGAGAGCTTAATTCCACCGAAGTCAATCTCGATTCGACGAGGAAGGAGTCACACGCCCTTTCGATTTTGATTTTTTTTTGTGAATTTTGGAACGAGGGGGGAAGGAATCGAACAGAAAATGGAGGAACAAGAGGATTTTTTTTTCTTCTTCTGATTTCTGGGCTTCGGCCATTTGTTTATTTTGAACGAGAAAAAAAAAGTACGCGGCCATGCTTTGAGATGAAGGGGTATGTCGCGTGTACGAAGTGGGGAATAATGATTTGAAATGAACATGTTTGCCTTACCTAGCTAAAGTGTTTTGAGTTGAGGCCAAAAGTGCTGATGTTGACCAATTTCAAATTTAAATTTAAGTTGAATTCGTTTAAAAATTTCAACGCGTTTACTTAACGTACGGTCACACAACAACTCCAATCCCTACGAAATATGAAATCCGATAATAATACAATATTACGGATCCAATGGAACTGGTTTCGTCGAATTCCGAGATTGTGCCTCGGAAGGCTATTTTTAAATATCGATTCAAACGATATAATTTCAAAACTGATCAAATCACTTTCAAATCCAATTCTGAAGCTTCTACTATCTTCAGTATTATCAATATGAATTTTACAAGCCTTTGAAATATTTTTAATCAGCTTAAAATTGAAGATTCAAATTATTATTCAACTTTCAATAGACTAAATTTTATAATTTAATCGCCAAATTCATTCTGATAATTTGAAATTCAAGTCAAACCATCATTCAAATATTTAAAATTAATTAAATATTTTCAATTTAAATTGTTCAAAATTCTGGGTCGTTACAACCTTTCCCCCTTAAAAGAATTTCGTCCCGAAATTACAAGTTAGGAAAAATGGTCCTTAACTCGTTTATTATTTTTCATAATCCAAATAGTTTTATCAACTTACCAAAACAAATCTTTTTATTAACAACCCACTATCGTTTCAACTAGCTTTCCAACTTCAATTATAGGTTCCAAACAACATTGTTTTCTTAACAATTCAAATTTAAATTTAAATTTAAATTTCAAACTTTCAAAATTTTCTCAAAATTTTCTAATACCTTAAATTTCGAAAATTTCGTCAGCGTCTCCTTTGCGCGGCTAGCTCGGTACGACTACAAAATGGCACCACAGGCCCTCAAATCCCAAAAGAAAACGAAAAGCCAAGCGGCTGGACAAGAAAATCATAAAATTTCATATTGAATTGAAATACGTACCTTTTTGTCGAGCAATTCAATTTTATCTTTGAAATCAAAATCCTAATTCCATTCCTTTTAATACACCCGTATATCCTGATAGCGGTAGTATCTAGTTACAATATTCAAACCATTTTGCCAATTCCATTATGAAATCTCGATACTTACTTCTTATACATTTTTACTTCACTATTGAAGTTACATATCCATTTTCATTCAATTTTACATTTCAATTTCATTTGAATTCAATTCACAATTTCAATTCTATTTGAATTCAATTTATCTTCTATTCTGAATATTGAATTTTATCTTTCAATTATAACTGATTCATATTACTATTTTAAATTAGTTTCATTCACTAATTTACTTCAATTTGCAATTTCTAAATCGTTTGTTGCTAACGAAAAATCTTTCAACAATTTTCAAAAAAAAAAAAAAAAATTCTAATTCCCAAAATTTTCGGAAAATTTGGCAGAGTCTCCTTTGTACGGAGGAGCTTTTGCAATTTGACAAAAGATATAAATATATATACATCGACCCACATGGTCGAAAAAAACAAAAACATTTCATATTTCCTATTTTTATTGTGTAGGCGTACCTTATTTAGCATTTTTAAGCAAAGCGGCTTATTATTAGCATTTTAGCGCGACCAAATCCAGCCAAATGGCCCTCATGTACCTGTACTTACTTAATTTAAACACATAAGTAACATATATAGGAAATTCATTTACATTTCACTCATTTCAATAGAAAACACAAAGTTAAAAGCAATGCATGTGATATTCATTCATAAGCACATATTCAAGGTTTCAACACTAATTTTAATTTGTTTGCAACCAACTTACATACCATTAAATTCAATTCAAGTGATTTACAATTCACCTTCTTACATTCTATTCATTTTTATGTCCAAACAACTCATATTCATTTTAATCGATTCCAACATCAATTCTATTTGTTTTTATTAAGCCATTGAATTTATATATCTTGTTTACGTTAAACGACAAACAAATTTTTTATGAAATCCGACGAGATTTAAGTAAATAAACTATCATTTGAACTCATAACCATTTTAAATTTATTCTAACTCAATTTATATCAGTTTCAATTCCAGTTTAATCTTCATTCAATCATCAACTTAGAATATTTTCAATATCAAATTTACTTAAGAATTTCACTCTTCATTTCTTAGGTTCAATATAAATATTTCATATACTCATTATATTTATTTTCAATTTGCCACTTTGTTTATATTTACTTATTTTTAAACTGGATTTCCAATTCCATTCAACCTTTCATTATCAATCACTGAATTCAATTCATTTTCAAATCATATTTACTTTGTTTATCACAAATCAAATTCTATTTCCAATATTCAGCTTGAATCTCACTTACTAACAAATTCAAACGAAGTTAACATTCAGTTTTAATTTTATTTACTTGCAATTGTAAATTCCATTCAATTTATATTTAATTTACTTACAATTCCAAGTTGAATTTCTATTTATACTTAAGCTTCATTTCCAAACTCCATTATTTATTCACACTTCCAAATTTAAATTCCCGATTTGATTTTTCATTTATCAAATCCATTTCATCAACTAATTTAATTCAATTAGTTTCATTCACTTATCCATTTTAATTCCAAATTTCCATTCTCAATTTATCTCGAATTCATTTTATTAATAACAAGGAAATTTTCCATTTGTTTCCATTTGTTTCTACTTACTTGAATTTATCTGTACATTTAACTAACAATTCAAGTTTTAAATTAACTATTTCAACTTTCCTATTCTGAATTAATGAATTATCTTATTAATTTACTTGGATTCAATCCATTTTATTTATTTTTCTCAAGTTTGAATTTTATTTAATTTGATCCAAATCAAATATCATTGGTATATGAATTTTTGTATTTCTTAGTTTTTGATTTCAATTTCTTATTCAACAACCAACGATACTTTTAATATTATCATCTCCTAGCAACCAAGCAACTATATACTGTAATAATTTACAGAAAATCATTTCTTTTATATACAAAAATAGTTTTGGGTAAAATTATTTCATTTAACCATTTTTAAAAACAATACTGTGTCAGTTTATCTTGTTTAAGAGTTTAGAAACTCTTATCAACACAGTTAGCTAGACTGCACCGACCAGAATCTATAAACAATCAACCGATAAGTCAACACAATACAAAGCAATTTCATATTCACTAACAAATACGCACTCATATCTATTATTACACTCAAACTCATTCTAGAGTACTGCTGACTCTATCTCTAATGAGTAACACCCAACAGAGCCATGGTTGTCGCTTAACCATATGCTCTGATACCACTTTGTAAGGACCCGATTCTTCGACTTCCGAAAACCGACATCAATACGTCCACTTTATCAACTGCCGAGAAATCGAATGCCGAAAAACCGAATTCTTAGGGTTTAAAGAAGAAGAAAAAGATAGAAGAAGAGAGAAAAAGATAGAACAGAACAGAGAAAAATCGCAGAACAATATCAGAATCTCACAATCGCAGCGGAACAACATATAATAGATAAATGAATAATCTTTAAGCAAAGAACTATATCAGTTATTACATTACATCACATCACATTATCAGAGTTTACAACAACAAACAGCGGAAAAGAAATACTATGTACTAGTTGATATACTACGCCATGCAATCCATCTTGCCTCCAACAACTCCTGAATTCCAGAATATCCTGATAACCTAACTCTAGACTGCCCCTGTGGAAATTATTGGGCACCCAGAGTTTAGGAAGGAAAACAATAAACTCCAGGTCAGTCATGGGACTGGTGTGAGAACTTAAATCATTTTATCTTTTTTAAAACAAACAAAGGGATATTTTTAAAATAGATTCGCAATGCTTTTTAGAAACTGAAACTACCATAAGGCCTCCCGCACACACACACAATGCAAATGCAGAATCGGAGGAGATTTCTCTTTATGATAGTCAAAGATATTTGATACGCATTTAAAAAGAAACATTTGATATTATTACTAGTGCATAGTGTAGAAAACATTTCGAAAGTAAAGATATAATCTAAGCCAGCATAGGCATTCCGCACTTATGCCTACTATAGCTACCATCCAAACAGTGGTGACCACCATAAGTGAATGATAGGTTCTACAACTAAAACCGTACAAGATCGTATTGTTTCTTTGGTTTTCCAACAAACGGTCAGGCCACGGAACTTCCCATTGCCGCATGGATACGTCTCTGGAAAGACGACCCGAGAACCTAACCGGGTCTCTGCCAACACAAGGCCGGGTTACCATTCAAACTGGGTAACTACTGACACGAATATGTCATTCCCTGATCGTAACCGATCTATATCCAAGGATCCTCGATTCCAACAACCACAAAGTAATAAATTTGCAGCACCAAATAGGTTAAGTATCCGGGCTCCATACCATGATACCACCTCTATCCAGAAGGAATAACATACACTAAAGGGGCGCTACCCCCTAATAACCTTGCCGCATCCTTCCTGTTTTTACTATTTCCGAGGTGTGAGGTCCGACGAAGTCTCGTCCACAAAGCTACGCTTTATACAAAGCCATGCTTCGATCAACAAATGCTCAACAGCACTTCGTATGCCACATTACCAACTTGGGAATGTATCACTAGTAACCATCAACTACATAACCTCTAAGGGTGTTAACCTAAGAGAATAAATTCTCCGCCACCAACGGGAACATATTTGATAGAAACCAGCTTTACATCTCAAATTGTAATGTCAGACACACCTCCATACAAGTCCGTTTCGGGATCGAACGGAACCGAAGGCACTTACAAAGAAGTCCTTGCAATCCGGATATTCACTAATCACGACTGGACTTCCCATCACAAAGGGTAATAAATTTCTATATCGGGGATCAGCCGATGCAGAAACATTCGACGGTAATCCTTCCGTTTTCATAAATATCCGGTCTTCAACTCGGTCATCAATGCTATCCATTATGACGTATCACATATTCAGAACGGGTTACACGACCCCAAGGTCCTTTCCCGGCTAACCCGAATAGTGAGTGCTTATTTTAGAAATAAGTGTAGCATTCAAATTCAAGCAAATCACAACAAATACCTATTTAAAGGTAAATATTGATAGTCGGTTATTTAACTATCAATAGGCGTGCTCAACATCACCAGATTCCAAATAATTTCCCAAATTATTTATTTTCCAAAAATATCTTTACTAGATATAAAATTTCCACACTTCAAAAATAAATCAATATTTATTTTTAAACAAATTTCTCTTTCTTTTATAAATTCCATAGTGAATTTAAATTTCCAAAATATATGTGAATATACGATTTTCAAATCGATTTCTAATATTCATTTTCAAATTATCTTTAAAAAGATAATTCTCAAAACGTACATTTCATATTGAAAAAAAACATTTCCCTACTTATTTAATAATAAGTACTTCACCAATCTATTTATTTTCAACATTTGAAAAATACTCGATGTACTTAAATTAATATTAAGTATATATTTCATTCCTTAAAGAAAACATTCTATTAAACACATTATTTGGGTCAAAACGAATGTTACGTAAAACATCGTTACGACAACCCAGAATCACTAGTATAGGGATTCGAATTTAAGATAGACATATAAATCCCAATACTATATAAAACATTTCCTTTTGGAAATCATTTACTATAACAACAGTGTTATAGTCTACCATTTCCTTCTATTCCTTGAAAACGCCTATTTCAACAAAGAATGTTGAAATCTATGTTTTCAATACTTAATACATTTAAAACATCTCTAATCGTTTTAATTCTATTTAAAAATATCATTTTCCCAAAACATTTCTTCGATATATTATTCACTATCCAAAATCGTGAATATACTTCGTTAATCCAAATTCAACATTTTCTTCACATTCTATTTAAAAGGTTATCCATTGTCCAAAATCGTGGATACATCTCCTTTAATAAACTTCTATGTTTAATCTATCGAATTCAATTGATTTCGGATTTATAAAATAACGTTTATAAATTCACATCTATAATTTTATAAATACTTCAACTTATAAAATCCCTTACTTAACGAATTCTATTTATATTTCATTTAAATGCTAAAACCCAATTTATAAGTAAATTATTTATAATTCTCTTATTTTACAAAAATCATTTCCTTTTGTAACTTCACAATTTATAAATTTCATTCACTTACGAATTCATTTATAATTCATTTTAACGCTTATAAAAACTTGTTTAAAATCCCAATATTTTAATTTATAAATATCAATTTTATAAATCGTTTATAATAATTCCAAAAATCCCAATTTAAACCATTCATTTTAATCTACTATTTATTTCCAAAAATCAATTTTTATTTATTTCCGGTATCTAACGATACCAGAATTTTATTCGGCTAAATTTTAGCCTTCAACAATTTCAATCATAAAGATAATCACACGGGGATTATAAACACACAACATCGAAAACAAATTCAATCTATTTGAGGAATCCAGTTGGATCCCTCCAACCTGTTTCCCTGCATCCATAGATATTAGCACAATACCAATCCCGTTTCAAGACGGGATATCGCGGTATATGAGATTTATAAAATATTATCCGCTATTATGCGGCGCAATAGGGTCTCTTCCGCTATATAGTGCGGGAAATCGACTCCAAGTACATATATAATTCCAATTCCACCTCAAGGTGGAATATCGTGGTATATGTGTGTAATATATAACGTGCTTAATAGGCAGCATATAGGGTCTATTTCAATGCAGTAGATAATACTATATTATCCAAACAAACAATCAACACAATCAACAATTTTAAATCTAACTATTTGAAATTTAACAAAACTCTTTTGAGTGAGAAGTTCTCACCTTTGCTTTTAATTTGTAGTCCACCTTGACTCGGTTTCCTTGTTTTATACCTATTTAATTATTTACACAATTCATTAATATTCAAATCAACTGAACAATTAATTTCCATTTAATAGTTTTTTTGATTAGCTGATAATTCTTTTTAAACCAATTTTCTCCTTTAATAAATTTATCTAACTAAATTTCCATTAATAAATAAATTCTAGTAATTAAAACAATTAAATGAGTTTATTAAACAATTTGATCTCAATAATACATATTTTTAAAGTTTAAGCTTGTAAGTGAAATATATATATATATATATATATATTCGTAAAAATGAAACTGGTTTCAATTTCTCTTCTAATTAAAATACAGGACTTAACTGTATTTAAAAACAGAATCATACCCAATTTATATTCAGTCACTTTTTTTTACAAGTTCATCTTTTTGTTAAAAAAAACAATTCCCTAAAACAAACAGACATAAAAGGAGAAAAAAACCCATACCATACTCCAAAATCCAGAACAAACTAGCTAAGCTACGGGGTTTCTCCCCCTTCACTTCTTTCTCAACTTTCTGAACGCGAGAATCACCCACTCGCGTGCACGCCTATACCTAACACACGACGTCACTCCCCTATTACCCTCGAACTACGGTGCCAACGTGCTTACCTCGCCGCCCTCCTCGACCTAGCATCGCTGCCCACCCCTCTGATACGCCAAACAAATCACGACAAACTCGAGTCTTCAAGATTGCCTAAACCCTTTCATATGCGCGCGGTAACTGATCCTTCCTCGAACTCGTGAAGTTCGCCATGCTCGAGAGCTTAATTCCACCGAAGTCGATCTCGATTCGACGAGGAAGGAGTCACGCGCCCTTTCGATTTCGATTTTTTTTTTTGTGAATTTTGGAACGAGGGGGGAAGGAATCGAACAGAAAATGGAGGAACGAGAGGAACAATTTTTTTTTTCTTCTTCTCATTTCTGGGCTTCGGCCATTTGTTTATTTTGAATGAGAAAAAAAAGTACGCGGCCATGCTTTGAGATGAAGGGGTATGTCGCGTGTAAGAAGTGGGGGACAATGATTTGAAATGAACATGTTTGCCTTATCTAGCTACAGTGTTTTGAGTTAAGGCCAAAGATGCTGATGTTGACCAATTTCAAATTTAAATTTAAGTTGAATTTGTTTAAAAATTTCAACGCGTTTACTTAACGTACGGTCACACAACAACTCCAATCCCTGCAAAATTTGAAATCCGATAATAATACAATATTACGGACCCAATGGAACTGGTTTCGTCGAATTTCGAGACTGTGCCTCGGAAGGCTATTTTTAAATATCGATTCAAACGATATAATTTCAAAACTGATCAAATCACTTTCAAATCCAATTCTAAAGCTTCTATTATATTCAGTATTATCAATATGAATTTTACAAGCCTTTGAAATATTTTTAATCAGCTTAAAATTGAAGATTCAAATTATTATTCAACTTTCAATAGATTAAATTTTATAATTTAATCGCCAAATTCATTCTGATAATTTGAAATTCAAGTCAAACCATCATTCAAATATTTAAAATTAATTAAATATTTTCAATTTAAATTGTTCAAAATTCTGTGTCGTTACAACTAAATCCTGATCTATACGAATTGCGTTAGTATCGATCACGGATCGACTCCAAATGATCAGGGATCGATCGCATGGTCCCACCCACGTGAGAGAAGAGGTCTTCCGATATCTGAGTGAGATATTTGCAGCCTACCCCTATAAATAGTAGCCCAGGACCTATTGAAAAGGGACTTTTGGCTCTTCTATGCCCAGACTCTATCGAAATCATTGTTGTACTTAAATTTTACCATTGTAATTCATTTTAACCAGTAAGCAAAAGTTAATAAAAGTCAATCATTTCAAAGTGGACGTAGGCCATACGCCGAACCACTCTAAATCCATGTGTTTCTGTGCGTTTTTCTTGCTTATTATTGGTGTGTTTGTTAGATTTTCCTCTTTTTCCATTTATATTCTTCATTTTATCTCTTCAAACATATCCGGAGAGTGTTGTGTCCAATTTTGATACAAACAATAAGTATATGCCATATCTCTATTGTCCTATCTCTCTTAGGTCGTTCTTCTGTATTTTAAGAAGATTTGAATGCAGATATGGATGCTAGAAGAGGAAGAGTTAACCTTGGTAGGGAAAGCACCACTACAAATGGAAATGTCAGGCCAAATACAAGGAGAAACTAGGGTCAGGCATAAGTTTCAAATATGGGTGCTGGAGTCCCTTAAGTAGACATCGAAGCAATGTATCAGATTTTCGTAAACATGATGTAGGCAGGAATCGATGTTGGAGTAGTTGGAGATAATACTAGAGGAGGAAAACCAAGAATCTCCAATGGTGAATAACATGCTATTCTAAGTAGAGATTATGCACGAGTGGGAGGAAAGCCGTTTATTGGTACTGAAGATATAGTCGAAGTAGGGATTTGGCTACTTCATTGCGAGAAGATTTTCGCTGACTTAGGGCTTAATGATGAGCAGAAAAGGAGACTCGCTTATAGACAGTTCCAAGGGGCAGCACTGTTTTGGTGGAACATTGCGATGGTTGGATTTAACAAGGAGAATATGACTTGGGCTGAGTTCAGAGGGAGGTTTAAGGAAAGGTTTATGTCAGAAATAGCTAGGTCCACTCTGCTTAAGAAGTTTGATGAGTTGGAACAGGAAGATATGACTGTGCTCGAGTATGCGACGAGATTTGAGGAGCTAGCGAGATATGGTTATGCTACAATTGATTTTGCGATTAAGAAGAATGAGAAGTTCATCACGGGATTGAAGCTTGAGCTTGCTAAGGCCATGTTACCGCATATTTGGGATCTATGTGATGTTGTTGTTAAGATGGCCTTGAGGATGAAGAGATGCAAGCTTTTCTAGAAGGAAATAAGGTCAAAGAAGCTCAAGAAGGGCAGAGTCAAAAGAGAAAATTTTTCCACAAGAAAAAGGCTTAGAAGGATGGAGCTGCTAAGAAGACGAAGGTAGAAGTTGTCTGCTATAAGTGTGATAAGAAATGACACTATGCCCATGAATACTGGACCGGAAAGGGAAAGAAAGCTGGTGAGAAGAAAGGAATAAAGTGTTTCAAGTGTGATTAGATTGGGCACTATAAAAACCAGTACAAGGGGCCAACCAAGGATGGGAAAGGAAAATTGTTTGCATTAGAACCAGCTACCTCGAGACCAACAGCAGAGGAGAGGGAAAAAGCTGTGTTAGGAGGTACACTTTTGATTTATGGGGTATCAGTTAGAGTTATATTTGATACCGGTGCATCACATTCTTCTACATCTCATTGTTTAGTAGATAAGCTTAACCTAGAACCTTCATACATAGTTACTTCCTTAAGGGTTGCAAATCCGATAGGAAGTTATGCAGCACTTGGGATGAAGTATGCCACCTAGAATTTGACTTGTTAGGTCATACTTTTGTTTGCAGTTTATAAATGTTTGATTTCCAAGGGTTCGAAATTATTTTGGGTATGGATTCGTTAAGTAAATACGATGCTAGGATATTTTTCCATGATAGAAGAATATCGCTTAGGCATCCAGACTGTAGTGATCGGATAGTATATTCCGTAGAAAACCCTAGTTTTGAGGTAACAACTTTGTTAGGTGTTATGGAGGGAGAAGACGAGTTGGGTTGAGTTTTCTTTATTACAGAATTCACAGATGTCTTTGAATCCATAGTTGGATTGCCGCCACAAAGAGTTTTGAGTTTCGAATAGATTTAGAACCAGGAGAAAAATCGACGAGTAGACCGCCAAGCAGAATGACACCTACAAAGATGAGGGAGTTAAAGGTGCAGTTGATGGATTTGGAAAGCAAGAGTTTTAGCCGACCAGATAGTTCTCCTTGAGGAGAAGCCGTAGTGTTTGCCAAGAAGGCGGACGGATTGTTAAGGTTATGCATCGATTATCGTAAGTTGAATGAGAAAATGATAAAGAATCGATATCTATTACCTAGAATTGACAATTTGTTCGACTAGTTAAGTGGAGCCAAAGTGTTTTCCCAGTTGGATTTTGCAACAGGATTCCATCAGCTTAGAGTAGCAGAGGATAGTATTCCTTTGACGACATTTAGAACCAGATATGGATCGTACGAATGGTTAGTGATGCCGTTCGGACTGACTAGTGCGCCAGCATTTTTTGAGGATTTGATAAACCAGATTTTCCGAGAGCACTTGGAAAGGTTCTTATTGGTTTTCATAGATGATATTTTGATATACTCTAAGGATGAAAGAGAGCATGAAGTTCATCTTAGAGTGGTGCTTGAGACGCTGAGGCAGCATCGGCTAAAAGTGAAGTTTTCGAAGTGTCATTTCTGAAAGAAGGAAGTAAAGTTTCTTAGTCATGTTGTCTCAAGAAAAGTGTTGTCTGTTGATCTGATTAAGAGCGAACCGGTGAATAGTTAAACAGACCCATGACAGGGACTGAGATAAAGAGTTTTCGAGGATTAGCTGGTTACTATCGAAGATTTATTAAGGATTTTTCGCCGATAGCAGCATCGATAACTAAGCTAACTTGGAAGAATGTGAAGTTTGCTTGGACTGATAAGCGTGAGTAGGCATTCCAGAAGCTGAAACACTTACCGACTAATGCACTACTGTTAGTTGTTCTAGAAGGGAATCGAGATTAAGTGAAAATATACAAATGCATGTGGAACAAAGTTAGGAGCTGTGTTAATGCAAAGAGGTAAAATGATTGCCTATGCATCTCGATAGCTTAGACCGCACGAGGCTAGATACCCAACCCATGATTTGGAGTTAGCTGCAGTAATTTTACACTGAGGGTATGGAGACATAACCTTTTAGGAGGAAGGTTTGAGTTGAATATGGATCATAAATCGCTGAAATATTTATTCTCTTAGAAGGAGCTGAATATGAGACAGTAAAGATGGTTAGAGTTTTTAGCCGCTTATGATTTTGGCATCGAGTACACACCAGGGAAGGGCAACAAGGTTGTAGGCACACTTAGCAGAAAACATCAGAATGCAGTGTTAGCGATGATAGCATTGATTTAGAAGCATTGACAAAGGAAACTATAATTGAAATCCTTTTTATCTAGCATTAATTTAGAACCACGTGCATCTAAAGCACCTTGTACTAAAATCAATATAGTTGTATGCAAACCTAGAGCAATTTACACGATGAACCAAGAAATCTCCCAAAACTATTGTTAAGAAGAGTGAATTATTATTTTCATTAATATCATTTAACCAACTGGGTAACAATGTGCTTCGACCTGCATTGAATGCTAGTCCAGTTGTTTCTCGATTGACCTCCTGCAAAGAGGAGGTCAATTGAGAAAAAATGATGCTACTCAACCGTGTTTTGTGAAGTTTTTAATTATGATTCAAAATAAAATAAATGGAGTTACGCTTTGTAGGATTTGAACCTACGACATTGAGGTTTGGAGACCCGCATTCTACTGAATTAAATTAAGAGCGCTTTCTTATGACAAGAATTACAATTGTAAAGAAAAGTATTTTTTTACCCCAGTCTTGCATACAAATCCATGTAAAAAATGAAAAATAATGAACGCCTTATTTATTCCATTTTTATTTAATTGATCGCACTCAGTTAACCTTTCCTTTCATTATGCCCCTAGGAGAAGTAATAGGTAGGGATGACGGGATTTGAACCCATGACATTTTGGTAGACTATAGTGGAGATCTGAAGCTGGATCTGGTGGAGAAACTGTAGTATTATCATGTTTGGAAGTTCGACCAATGATGATCGAAAAGATTGCGTCTAAATAAATGGAGGATCAAGAGTTTGTTGAACGGATCAAGAAGTTAAGGGTTGGAACAGAGGGTGATCACTTGAAAGGCTTCAGTCTTGACTAAAATGGGTGGTTGAGAAAGAAAGGAAGGTTATGTGTTTCAAATGTGAGAAGCATTAGGAAGGAAGTTCTTAAGGAATGCCATCGTTTGAAGTTCACTATTTATCCAGGAGGAACTAAGTATATTAGAATATGAAGAGGAGTTTCTTCTGGGAAGGTATGAAGAGGGATGTAGGCTTATAGGTGAAGCAGTGTTTGAACTATCAACAGGTAAAAGCTGAACATCGAAAACCAAATGGATTACTTCAGCTTTTAGATATTCCAGTACTCGATGGATTTTATAGACGAGTTGCCAAGGTCAAATAGAGGAAATGAAAGTATATGAGTCATAGTGGACAGCTTGACCAAGAGTGCCCATTTTATTCCAGTTAAGTCAATCAGATGGCACCTGTTTTGTCTAAGTTATTTATGAAAAATATAGTTAGAATTCATGGAATTCCTAGTAGTATAATAAGTGATAGAGATTCCTTATTCACTAGCGAGTTCTAGAAGAGTCTACATGATATTTTTGGTACCAAGCTCAAGATGAGTAGCGCTTACCATCCGCAGACATATGGGAAAACAGAAAGAGTTGACAAAGTCTTGGAAGATTTGCTATGAGCTTGTGTGCTAGATTTTGGAGGATCATGGAAAGACCATCTAAACTTAGTCAAGTTTTCATATAACAACAGTTATCAGACTAGTATAGGGATAACACCATTTGTAGCTTTGTATGGAAGGCCATGCAAATCACCGCTTGTGGTTACAAACCAGGGATATGTTGGTTCTTGGTCCGGATTTTGTTATAGAAGCTGAAGAAAAGATTGAGATCATTCGAGCTAGGATGAAGGGAGAGAAGTCTAGGCAGAAGAGCTATACCGATAGAATACAGAAAGACTTAGAGTTTTCAGTTCGATACCATGTTTTTTGTCAAAGTGTCGCCAATGAAAGGTGTAATTCCATTCGAGAAATCAGGGAAGTTGGAACTGAGATTTGTTGGACTAATTCCTATAGTAGAAGGATTGGAAAACTCTCATATAGAGTAGAGTTACCAAACAGTTTGGTAGGAGTCCACGATGTTTTTCATGTTTCTCATCTAATGAAGTGTATTCGAGCTCAAGAGACTACTATAGCGCCGACTGTGTTAGATGACTTAGTAGTGGAGCCGAATTTGATTATAGTTAGGAAGCCAGTCCATATGTCACGAGAGATGAGAAAAGGCTAAGGAACAAGATAGTCAGATTAGTTAGAGTCTAGTGGAGTGACGATGAGAGAAATTGAACTTGGAAAACTGAGAGTAGAATTAAAGCTACTTATCCTGACTTGTTTCAAGGTATGTTTTACCTTTGTGCTTGATTTTGATGTGTACTTTATCGTAATTTCGAGGAAGAAATTCTTTAGGGAGGGGAGTCTGTAATTCCCTAATTTTTATTAGCATTATTCAGGAGATTTAGTTAGTTAAATTAAATAGAATAATGTAAAGATTAAAATGGTTGAGGGATTGAGATTTGTGTAATTAAAAGGTAGTCATGCCTAGTTGAACTAATAACTAAATGGAATTTAAATTGAAATAGAAAAAAAAATTTAGATAAGGGCGATATAGGAATGAGCTACATTCTTATACCCTAAACTCTTCATACCATAACATTTCTCACGTTCACAATCTAAAACACTAAACCTAGAGACCAATCACCATTGAAAAGAGTAAGGGGAAATGATAAATCCAGAGGAAAAGCTTAGTCAAATTCAATCCAATTAAATCTCAACTCCTTAACAATAAAGCTAAGGTGAGTAATATATTACGTCTCATATTTTGATGTTTTCGGTTTCTAAGATTAGACCTGAATGATTTTACAAAGTATATTGCCATATTTTGAATGATAATTATATATATATATATATATATATATGCTTGTTGATGAATTATGCTTACTCATATTGATTTTATGACATTGGATTGAAAAACCTATCAAATGACATCCAAACACCTTTATATTTCAGTATTATTCAGAAATGATATTTCAGAGATGGGTTTCAAGTTTTATAATTTTTTGAATTAACGTGGATTTATTATTAATTTTCAAGTGAAGAAAATGGAATTTGAGTTTAAAATTAATTACAACAATTATATATATACATATGCTTTGGGTTAGAAATTTAAATATGTTAGAGAACAAATTAAAAGCGATTTATGATAATTTTTTATATAATTTTCCTAAGTGTTTTAATAAATATATAAAATTATTTAAGGTATGAGACTTAAATGTTTTATATCTTTATAAAAGGAGAAGAGGCCATTTGCAAATGTTTTAAAATGTTAATCTTTGAAATTCGGAAGCATCTTTTAGAAAAGGTTTTGAAAAGTTAAGGCAACCTATTATAAGATGACAACTAAGCAGGTTAGTTGAAAAGAATTACCTTTTTAAGTTAAAAATTAGATCTTATAATGTTGCGATGCTTCACCATCTTCGGCAACCACCTTTTGACTTAGTACCTCCAATCTTAGTCGAAACCAATACAGATGGTATCAAAAGTATTGGTACATAGTGGATTGGTGATAGGCAAAAGTTATAGGGTCAAAACAAGGGGTTTCGAAGGGGGCGAAACCTTGATTGATTTTAAATGGAAATGCGCATGATTTTCTTTCAAAAAGAATGGTTTCGAAAAAGATAGCTTTCGACTTGGTCAATGGTTTTAAGGAAAGAATGCTTTCAAATAAGATTGCACCTTTGTTCTAAAGTAAATTCTTTCGATAGGGTCGAAACCCTTGCTGCCTCCTTTTTCCTTTACACCCAGATTGGTTTCGAAAGGTCCTTTTGTTTTAAAAACTAGAGCCACTTCTCCACTGCTTTCGAAGGGATAGGTTTCAACACCATCCACTTTTTGCTTAGGAAATTGCTTTCGCAAGAGTTGCTTTCGACTTTGTTATTTTAAGACCCTTTTCGATATTATGAAAGTTAAACCCAAAGGTTTCGAAAGGAATGGTTTCGAAAGGTTTATCCTCATGATTTAACTTGAACCCAATGCTTTCAAAAGGTTTGATTTAAGTAGTATACTTTAATTAGGAGGTTCCCAGTACCTTTGAAAGGTGTGTGTGTGTATAAGGTTTTGAAGGGGTGATTACCCAGTATTTTTGAAAGGTTCACCTTAATGTTTAAATGAAAGGTTTCCAATGTATTCGAAAGGCATATATAAAGTGGTTTAAAAGAGGATGTCAAAGGTTTATAAAGCTTTCGAAAGAGATGATTTCAATGTTTTCAAAAGGCCTATGATTAATGGTTTCGAAAGGTATGTTTTTACCTTTCGGCCTAAAGTTATAAAGTAATGTGGTTTACTTATATTGAAAGGGGTATTTTCAATAGTTTCAAAAGGGTAATTTCATTGGTTTCGAAAGAGAATTGTTTAAAAGCTTAAACGAAGGTTTCGAATGTTTTTATCAATAATGTTCTAAGTAAAGCATATATCATGATAAAGAGTTTTGAGTAAACCAATAGTATGTTTCCCTTGTTTAAGTATGACTTAAAGGGATTAAATCATTTTATAAAAAATTCGTGTAAAATTTAGGGGGCAGTTAGCCCTAAGAAAATGACTCAGATTAGAAGATCAGATGGGACTAGTGTAGGTCGTGCCCTACTCATTAGCTATCGGTCCCTAGCTAATTTAGTCCAATATTCCAGTGTGTAAGGCTTAGTCACATGTATTATTAGTGAGCCCGAAAAACCATTAGGATCAAGTGACCCTTGGAGAAATAAGTTAAGGATAGACCGTCCAGAAGTGTGTCTAACAGGTGTTAGATAATTTGTTATTTGTTTGGTAGGCCCGAGTCAGTCAAAGGTTAGTAGTTAGCCAAAAAAACTACAGTTATTTGGACAGATGGTCCATTTATTACATGTTTTGAGCATATATGATATTGCTATTATTGATAATCAGTTTGATTAACCACTTTCATTGTAGGAATATGATTTGCGAAACGATATGTTTTAAAAGGATATTAGCGAGGGGAAGCCCGTTCCGCTAAGCGGCGTGGTCTCACTTCATATTAGTAAACCGAGACGTAATAGTATTGTTCACACCAGGCTTTATGTCTAACTCGAAGTTTCTTTTTTTCCCTTAAACTCTCGGGTGCTCAAAATTGATTTGAGTGGGCTAAGGATTAAGGATTTATAGGTTTTAGTAGGATGACAAATAAAGCTCTCGAAGAAGAGCAAGAGGCTGATGGATAGCTATATTTAGGAGTTGTTTGTTTGTTTTTATTCCGCCATGTTTTAATAAGTCAGTTATGACGTTATTCTAGCTTCATCGAGTGATCCATTGGCAAAGAAAAGGGAAAGGATGTTGTTATACAAGATATATTTTCTTTTTCTGAGGCTTCAAATTCCTTCATATCTAGTGATTTAGTAGATAGATTAGGATTGGAACCGAAAATGGTTGACCAGCCTTTGATTATAACAAACTCTATTGGAGGATCGACTAGCCTTTGCATGGTTTGTCGAAACCAAGACTAATCAAGTCATGGATGTTTGTTTTTGATTGCTTTGTATTGGATTTTTTGGGGTTCGTTATTATTATAGGGATGGACAGGTTGTAGAGATACAGAGTAGTGGTGGATTATGAGAGGCCGTTGGCGACGATATGGATAGATGATGGGTGAAGATTGGAGTTGAGCTGGCTACCTGATGATGAGGTAATGGTTAGCTTTCTTTATTCGCTTGAGATCCTCATTATGAGTTGTAATCTTTGCCTATAGTTTGGGAGTATCCGGACATATTCAAGAAGGTGATCGGATTACCTCCAAGTAGGGAAATAGAGTTCCATACTAATTTAGTGAAGGATGTAAGACCAATAGTTATGCAATTAAGGCGTATGGCTCCCAAAAGGCAGAAGGAACTAGAGGTGCAAGTGAATGACCTTTTTCAAAGGGGATTCACTTGAAGGAGTACATTCGAGTGCGGATCACCTATAATTTTTTCCATTAAGGACCACTTTAAGGTTATGTGTTTATTATTGTGAGCTGAACAAGATGACGAAGAAGAAAAAGTATCCATTTTTGTGTATTAATGACTTGTTGATCATCTCTATAGTGCTAGGGTATCTTATCATTGGACCTTATGATGGGGTTTCACAAACTAAGAGTGGCAAAGAAGAGTGTACCAATTACAGCATTTTGTATTCCATTTGGATTCTATGAGTGGTTGGTTATGTCATTTGGACTAACCAACGTGTTGGCATACTTTTTTGATCTTATGAACCATATCTTAGGTCTGTGCTTGTGAATGATATCCTTATCTACTGGAGGACAAAGGAAGAACACAAGGAGCACTTAAGAATTTTGCTATAGGTGTTGAAGAAGCACGGATTAAAGGCAAAGTTTTCTAAATTTCACTTCAAGATGAGAGAAGTGTGATTTTTAGATCATATTTTTTTAAGCATGGAATTTTTATACATCTTACAGGGGTGACAACTGTTTAGGATTGGGACTGATCCAAGAATTCTATAGATATGAGAAGTTTCTTTGGACCAGCGGGATATTATAGATTTTTTATTAAGGAATTATCTAAAGTAGCAGCACAGTTAATCCATCTAATAAAGAAGAATCAGACTTTCTATTTGGGATGCTAGAAGCGATCATGCATTTGTGTGTCTAAAGGAGAAGTTAACGAGTGCATCAGCATAAGTCATTACTGTGGGAATGATGAGTTGATAATATACATTGATGCCCACGGTACTGGACTAGGTGGGGTGTTGATGCAGAGAGGGAAAGTTATCACATATGTTAGTCAATGGATAAAACCACACACGAGGAAGTATCTAACTCATTATTTGGAGTTAGTGGAGACAACGATTGTTTTGGAGAATTGAAGGCATTATTTTTTGGTATAAAGATTTAAGTTATTCGCGGGACACAAATTATTAAAGTACCTCTTCTCATATAAGGATCTTAACCTTCGTTAGCAGCGATGGTTTGAGTTCTTGACCACCTACGACTTTTAAAATTTCCTATGCGCATGGTAAGAGAAATGCAGTCGCTGATGCTTTAAGTAGAAGACTAGCTAGCTTGGGAGCGATGTTCCTAAGTGGAAGTAGCTTGAGTTTATTACTGGTTATGACTTCAGATCTCGATGTGAGCTAGAGCCAGATGTGTTGGCTAGTCTTTCTATCAGACCCACTTTGACTAAACGGATTGGTACTAGTCAGAGAAGAGATGCCGGACTAGAGGAGATCATGGCTACAATAAAGGAAGGAGTAGAATTTTAGGAGATGAAGTAGTATAAACTTGACCGTAAGGTTTGGCTCCGTAAGGATATGAGATGTTCGATGGTTTGAGGGATGAGGTGTTATGAGAGTGCTATCATTCGAGATTGATCATACGTCCTCACGGAAATAAAGTATACCATGATATGAGGCATATATTTTATTGGGAAGGGATGAAAAAGAAAGTTGAGGCACTCATCTTGAAGCATATTAATTTTCAGCTAGTTAAAGTCAAGTAGAAGAAGCCGAGTTGTTTTTTGTAACTGCTCGAGATTCTCGAGTGGAAGTGTGAGTGGATATCGATGGATTTCATCAATGGATTGCTAAGGACCAGAGGAGGGTGTGATGGAATTTGGATCATATCTGATAGATTGATGAAGAGTGCTAGATTTATACCCGTAAAGTCCAGTAGAACGACGATCAAATTGGCCAAGTTATATATGAAGTGGATAGGATGATTTCATGGTGTGCGAAGAGCATTTTAAGTGATCGAGACCCATTGTTCACTAGCGTATTTTGGAAGAGCTTATAAGAGGTGTTGGGGACAGAGCTGTATCTGAGCGTAGCTTATCACCCACAAACTGATAGGCAGACAGAGAGGGTGAATGATATTTTGGAAGATCTTTTGTGAGCTTGCATTCTCGACATTGGTGGCTCATGGGAAGATCACTTGCATTTGGTAGATTTTGCATACAATAATAGTTATCAGTTTGACATCAGTATGGCACCATTTGAGGTGTTATATAGCCGACCATGCAATGCTCTTTCATGTTGGTGGGAAGTGGGCAAAAACTGGTACTTGGGCAATATATTATTAGAGAGACTTCAAAGGAGATTGAGATTATTTGACAACGAATGAAAGTTTCTCAAGATAGATAGAATAGCTATACTGATAAGAGGAGGCATGATTTAGAGTTCCTAATCGCTGATATGGTATATGTCCGGTCTCTCCAATGAAGAATTTTTTCAATTTGGTACCAAGAGGAATTTTACACTGAGGTTTATAGGTCCTTTTTGAAACTTGAAAAGATTATGACCCTAGCTTACATAAGCGACTTACCTCAGAAAATGGTGGGCATGTATAGTGTGTTCAACGTCGGTTATTTATGGAAGTGTGTGCATCGCTCAAGACCGCATAGACCTATTCATATAGTTGGACATGATACAAAGCCGCTTAAGAGGAAGAGGGGGGAGTTGGTGAAGGTTCAATGGAGTAAGAGCGAAGATGATTGCACATGGGAGACTGAGTAAAGCATGAGCACAACTTATCTAGAGCACTTTACTTGGTGAGTCATCTCTTTTTCTTTCCTTTCCATATCATATAAGGTTGTTTAGTATCCTGCATGATAGGATATGTGTAGATGTTATTTTTTTACTTCTTTGGGCATGTTTGATGTTTGATATGCTTGCTTGTGGTTTTAGGTATATGAAGTAACTACGTTCGACTTGCCTTAATTGTAATGGAAATTTCAAGGGAGAAATCATTAAAGGGTTGGAGGGGGAGAGTGTAATGACCTGTAGCTTACGTATTAGAGGATTATAAATATTAATTTTAAATCCATATTGGGTCATATGATGCTATAGCTTTAGGTTATATTGAGTAGTGATATTTTTTACCCTTAGAAATTTTATTGGAGCTTTTACTCCTAAAAACTTATAACGGCTAGAAGCCAAACTAGTAGCCAAGATCGCTTCCATTGGAAAGACAGGATGGTTCCCCTTTCTATAAAGTGGTCATATTAGAAATTTAGACCTACCATTTTTAAGATATGGCTATTTGAAGTTAGATAGTTTTAGGACAGCTTAATGGGTTAGTTAGTCAGGTTTAAGCTGAGCCAATTATCCCATTTCAGGTTTGGGGGTTATTATTGCTGAAATAGTCATCCCCAAATCATTCACCTTTATCTCAAAATAGATCTAAACCTCCACAAATTTTCTCTTAGCCATAATATTCTCTAATCTCTATCAAATCAAACCAAATTCTTAGATCTACGGTAGATTGATAACGAGATTAGTAGGAGACCTTCAAATCTATATTTTTGGAGAGGAAATTTTGGGGCTTTGCTATCTATTCTTGGGTTTACCTCATTTTACATGCAAATCTTCCATTTTTGTTGTTTGATGAGTGATTTATCATCACACATCGTGTTATATATGTATCTATAGGTTTTAACATATTTTGAACTCATTTTAAAGTCAAAACTATGTTATTTTACTATTTTAAAACCCAACCTAAAGTAAAAACAAGATTTAAATGGTCTAAATTGTTTTAATCATGTTATTTTAATGTATGATTGCCTTCAGGCATTCAATTATGTAAAAGTTACATTAAATAATGAATTTACTATCATTTTGTGTATGTTTGTATGGTTATATGATGTTCGACTATTGTTGATGCTTGTTTGGATGTTATTTGTACGATGAATGGTCACTAGTGCTCATCGGAGTGAAATAAAGATGATTGATGACTCTATGGTTGAGGGTCCCCAGGCAGATGGAGTAATGATGTGCTCTCCAATTTGATGCACGAATGATGGAAGTTCTTTAAATGTATAATCAGACTTTAATGGATTGGTTGTAGGATGCTTGGGGTCGTATCGTTGCATAGGCAACGCACGTGGGCTAAAGCATTAAAGATAGTGATGGAATCAACATAAAATTAGGGTGTTGGAAATTGCTACAAGAAATTAGCTCGGTGGCTTTGTTCGGCTAAGGTGTGCCAACTGGTTGACTTTGGTTCTAGAGGAAGGTTGCTCCAGGTTTAGCTTGGTTGGGAGGATCGAATAACAAATGCTATCCTGTGGTGCTTTGAGTCGAGTGTGGGCAAAATGAGGAGATGCCTCAGTTCGAGCGCTGAACAGTAGAAGGGGTTGGTTGCCAAACAAGATTTTGGGTTCGAGGTTTGACTGTTTCAGCTTAGGGTGTGCACGGCTTCAGCTCGGTCTTGGTGAAACGTCGAAAAAGTCGGAGTTTGGAGTACATTGGGTCTGGAGAGGCGGTGCTCTAGTTTTTGCAGGAGCATGCATCGAGATAGCTTAAGGGTCACTTTAAGGTTTTTAACAATGGTTTGGGGAAAGGATGGATTACTTTACTTTGAGGTTGTGTGGTGATGAATGAAGAGATGATGCGTTGGCTTTGGAACTCTAGTATGATTACTCTTTGACTTACGATGGGTGTCTAGTGTTGTTTCGATGATGATGACTCAACGAAGGAGTTATGATGGTGATCCATAAGGATAAGTTCAATGAAAAGAACTTATGATTTGAATTAAAATTGCTTTCTACAATGGAGATAAACGATATGGAATAACGATTGGGTTCCATTATGCAGATGCGTGTAAAGAGATCATTGATAACTCGGAGGTTTCCAAAATGCTCGTATGGAGAGGGTATGTGGGGATGTTCACCTGGATTATGACTGTATTCGGATCTTACGACTATGGATTATCCTGGACTTGTATGATTGTGAGTCTGGTTCCTAGCCTTATGAAGTGGCATAGATTCGAGCACCAAGAAACCTGGATCTGATTGGTTCTCTGGCTTATGTCGTGCCATACAAGATGTCATATATATATATCCAATGCACTACAAGAATAACTGTTATTAATCGCATGGGTGTTACATCTTTGTATTATAATCTGCTGTTGTTATCTTATAAATCAAAGGATGATGCGGTAAAAATGAAGTATAGACGCTGTGAAAAAAACAGTAGTACAAAATTTACAGGCGGGCTTCCAAATTATTTCATGGACGCTAATTTTCCAATTCTTCCCTCCTCCTCTTCGCTCCTTCCTTACTCTCCAAATCCTTCCATTGTCAATCATGAAAAATCTAAAAAAACATCTCCTTCGTTCATCTCTCTTCTCACATCTCATGTAATCAATTCACCTCTCTTCTTCCGCCTCTGCCCACCTCGGCAGCTGCGTCTTCAGGAATCATCTTTGCAACCTCTCAAAAAAGCTCTTGACCTTTGTCGATGCAGGGTTGCCTCACGTACGTTGTTAATCTATACTCCGGTTGCATCCATGGTTAGCAAATCATCTTTCCTCTTTTATTTGTTACGCATTCTGATTTTTTATTTTTCGAATCATATTAAATTTCCAGCTGGTGGGAGAGAATTTTTTTTTTATTTCTTCCTACTTAATTTGTACGTGCTTCTCTAATATTTCATAATGCTATGTTTTCAAGTATTTTTTTTTTGTTTTTCTAATGTACCAAATGCCTTTAATCTAGTAGTAGGCCCAGGAGGGTATTTCTTTCATGCTAGGTAGGAATGTTATGATCTGTAAATAAGAAGTGGAGATTTAAATCCGGGTCACTGTCATATTCAGGTAGTGATATAGTTGCTTTCCTTCCCTTGTCTTTCCTAACTTTTTTCCTTTTAGCCTTTGAACTATGCTCATGTTTTTCATTTGCTTCTTGTTCTAAAAATATATCAGACTTTGGTGATGTGTTATTGGATATAGATTATGGCAGAGAAGATGCAGGTGTATGAATAGTGGATGGAGAGGGTGTGGTAGTAGGAGAGTGGTGTGATATGTCGACAGTGAAGTCACTATGTCTAGAATAAAGGCGGGTAAGGTGACGTGTGTATAAGGTTGTTAAGATGTTGGACATTGTTGTGTAGTAGCAAGAATAGGAATGTGAAGAGGAGATGCATTATTTGTTATGCATATTAGCAGTAGTTTGGGAAGGAGCTGCAAGTATTTGGTCATTAAGAGATGGGAGAGAAGTTGTATGTTGCTGGTTTGGGTGGCAATCACAATCATCCATGGGTAATTTGTCTGCATTACTTCTTTGCAAGGATTCTATTGAAGCTGGACCCAAAATCGATTTTGGTTGGCATTTTTTCCGTTGATATGTAAATTTTGCCTGTTTACCTCTATTAAAATCCCCTTCACTTCGTCATGTGTAACAGGAACTGTCTTTTGCCTGTTCACTTACTTGATCTGCTTATTATGTTGTGAATATACCTGGATTTTGACATCATTGATTCCTAGCATGTCCACTTTATAACAGCAGTCATTTACATGCTCATATTCCACATTACAGTCATTATCTTCATGTCCAAAACATGTACAATAACTACATATTTTAGGTCCCTAGTCATATCTAACTTCAATATATGAGGCATTTTCACCTTTCCCACACTTATATAACATCAAGTTGACATTTCTCAAGGGTAATTTCAATCAAGCTTTTAGCTTTAGCAGCAGATTTTTCACTGTATGCCTGCATCTATTTGAATGTGCTGATTTTTCACTGAATGAACTTGCAGTGGGGATGAGCATCAGGCTAGTAAGTTATTAGCAGGCATTGCTTCTTCATCCTAATTTTCAAGAACCTACATGTAATCTCTTACACATATTGCAGTAATCAGGACCATCATTGATATTTCGAAGTAATTCAATTACTTAATTGTTTGGATCACTCATTAGTTATGAACAATTCTCTCCAAATTCATACCATTTATTCAATATTTGCATCATTTTTATGTTCATTCAATTTGTTCATGACTGGATGTTCATTCAGTTATGCAGTATATCAGTTATCAGTTTATTTGGATCACTCATGACTGGAAAACATATGTCTCAAATTATCAAAGTAGTTACAAAGTGAAACTGTTAGTATGTTTATTGAAATAGATCGATGGAAACTACCTGATATCATGAATTTTTGATTACCTATTGAACTGATTCTTCGAGTACTTCACATCAACAAAGTGACAACTCAGAGAAATTAACAATGAAGCATGTTGGCCTGAAATAATCAGATTAATGAGTCTTTTGGAGCCCTTAGAAATATTTGGGGTCAGAACTATTCAATTTCACATTAGTTTTCATTTCTTATTTTGTCCTAATTTACCTCATTTGCTCCAGGTTATTCCATCTATTTTTTTGGGGTTAAACTACAGATAGGTTGACCTACATAAAGCGTGGCGATCATGGGGAGACATGACAGTTTCCAATTGATTTGCGGTAAATTCCAATATGTTTTTCCTATAGAACCACAGTTTCCTAATTATTTTATTTAGTATAAGTTATGCTTGAAAAAAAATGGAGTTGGTGCCACGTTTTAAGAAATATATTTCCCCAGTAGCATTATTCCACGCTGATAGTTGTTGGAGATATTTGTCATACATGTGCGTAATATTTACATGAATTCTAGTATTTATTCACGGGCATGTTGTTTTGAAGCAATACATAGAATATGCAAGTGTTTCGGACAATTTACACCAATATCTAGTCATATTGTTTTCAAATGTAATATAGCCATTGACAGATGCATCATTATATTTTTCTCATAGATAACTCAGTTTATATGTACAATAGCATGTGTTTTTGATTGATACAACTATAATTTATTTATGAGCATTTCATCGTAAGGTAATATGCATTATAGGGATCAATTTGTTTACTCATGACACGCTCATCTTGCTAATCTCGCTAGAGATATTGTCTAATATTGGAGTGCATTGACTGGAACACTCATCTACTATAAGTTTCAATTTTTATTTCTGCAGGTTTAACTAAATGAAAAATAAGCTATTATTGGATGTTACTTGTAACTAATAATTTAGATAGCTCGGGAGTTCACTTTGGTTTGCTATTATGATTTTTTGAAGACAATTGGATAGCTTAACCTAAGGTTGATTGTTGCTCTTGTTATTGCATGTTGCGGTTACAGTAGGCAGAAAATATAGCCATCTACACAAATAGAGGTAAATTTGTATACTACACAAAAGTTATTAGATATTGTAGGACACCGCAGAGGTAAATTTGTTAGATTATGATTGACCCGAGCGATGTATGCTTTAGCCATCTACACAAATATGTGTCTAATTTACTATCACCCAAGACTGTTGACGACTTGAGCATTTAGGTGCATTTGATTACCCAGAATTCAATAAGAATATTTTTTTTGCACTTTTTTGATCCACGGTTTTCAAACCTGGTCAACTTTTTTATATAACTCACATTACTTATGATATATATCTTTATACATTTTAACAGCTTAATCTTCATAATTTAGAAAAATAACAGTTCCTTCTCTTTCAGGAAATTGTTGGAAGTACCTGCACCTTTGTTTGTTGCTCTGCATAGATCAATGTTGCGCCTCAAACGATTAGTACTTTATAGTCAATTCTTTGAATAATTCAAATCTAAATGTAGAAACGTTGCATATTCCCTTGTTTGCATTTTACTATATTGTTAACAATATTATCGCCAATACCTATTGGATTTTTTTTTTTTTTGAGAAAAATGTGTTATCCTATATAAATAGAGGAGAGCATACATGAAACTATATATATCACAGAAATAAGGTGCTGCCAACATGACTGGCAGGTAACAAAACTAGATACATGTATCAAATCTCAGGTACCCTTAAGATGAGTTCCGACAAGGCCACCATCCATCACACCCCGATATCGAGCTCTGGCATGGTCACCGTCCGATATTAAGGTGTTAGAAGTATCTAAAAAATCAAAGAAAACCAAAAATACTGAATGTCATCAAAAACTAATAAGGAAGCTCCATGCATCTAGTTCAGAAGGAATGGATATGCATCTACTCTGAAGTGGAACTGCTGAATGGAGAATCCGCTCTGAAGACTCTCTACAAAAGGAAGAAGTGCCAAGCAGAAGAATAGATCCTTCTGAAAATAGTACGCAACAATGAAGATGAAAGTATCATGTATCTGTGGTGGAACTGCTAGTAATCCTGAGTGGAAAACTCTGCTTTGATGACCTCTCTACAATCTAAAATCCTGCAATCTGAAGACATGAGTACCTGCATAGTGAACCTGACACCCTATCACCCATACATGTGTCTGAAGGATGATTAAGGAAAAAAATTAGAGTGATATATATATATATATATATATATATATATATATATATATATATTGATGAGGTAGGAAATAAAAAACCAAAATAAGACTATCTGGACAATTACAAAATAATTAAATTAACTATAAACTAATACCAACAATGACTAGTACAATAATTGAAACAGATCTTAAAAAAATTCTTATGAACCTTTAATCATAAGTAAGTTATGATTAATAGTGAAATCATCATATAAATTTGAAAAAATATTAATACTACTATTGTTAATGTTAAATGTATTATTGTTGTGTTTAAATAAGTTAATATTATGACTAACCTTATTAAGGTACCCTTTAAAAAAGTTATTTTTAGCTAATTTATATTTGGGGTTAGAAATCCAATTAAACCAAAATGAAGAAATTGTAAAAACTAATTTGTTAAAATGACTATATTATTATTAAAAATTCTTTGATTTTTTTCAAACCAAATATACCAACTAATAATAATAAATAAAGTGTCTAGTAAAAATCTAATATTTTTTTTGAACCTAAATCTAAAATTATTCCAATAGGAGTCGCAATCCGAAATTTTAGTTATTATATTGAAGTAATTTTTTTTATGAATATTGTTTAGTAATGAGAATCCATGCAATCATTGTATATATGTTTAATATCATCAGGATGCTGATCACAAAAACAACATTTGTTATCATTATGTATGTTTTTTCTCTTTAAATTTTTTAATGTATTAAGTTTTCCATGCCGTATTAACCACATGTGAATTTTAGATTTAGGAGGAGCATTAGATTTTCAAATAAATTTAAAAGAGTTATTTATTGTCCCCGAAAAATTAATAAATCTGTAAAAAGAATTAAGTACATTTCTTACTCTTATCTCATTTCCAACTAATAATATCATTATCAATATCAATATTATAAAGATTTAATCTAGCATAAAGGAAAGAAAGTTACCTAAGGGTTGAACCTGCTGAAATTCTGTTAAAATTAAAATTCCAAGGAGGATCATTTTCAGAAGAACAAACTTTATTAATTAAAGCAAACTTAAAGTTGCATATTTCGTAAAGGTCTTTAAATTCCAACTTAAGAGGCAAGACTAAAATCTAACGGTCGTGCCAGAAAAAAGTACAATTACCAGAATGAACTATCATATTAATATCTAAGTTAAAAATCTCATGACATTTTAAAATGCTTTTCCAAAAGTTAGATAGATTATGACTGGAGAAGCAATTTGATATAAATTGCTATTACCATTATAGTAATATTTGGAAATGATCTCTTTCCAAATAGCATTATCATTTATATCCTTAAACTTCCATAACCATTTACCTAGTAAGGACAAATTCATATTACGCAAATTAATAACTCCTAAGCCATCTTCCTATTTGGCTTTACAAACTGTTTCCAAATTTACTAAACATTTTATACTATTATTAGGATTTTCCCCACTCCATAAGAAATATCTTCTAATTTTATCAATTTTATTAATAACCCAATCAGGAAATAGATGCACCGACACCCAATAAATCGGAAGGGCTGATAAACCAAATTTATTAAGACTAGTCTACCTACATAAAAATCTCCCATTCCAGTTAGAGATCTTATTTTTGATTTTATCAATGATTATAACCCAATCATCATGTTTAAGTTTGGTAGGTCTAATCACAAAACCTGGATAATCAAAAGGAAAATTCATAGTCTTGCAATTTAAAGTATTAACAACTAAGTTTTCAACTTTTTCAAAATCATTTAAAACTAAAACAGAACTTTTATCAAAGTTTATTTTTAAACCTGATAGAATTTCAAAACCGCATAAGATAAACTTAAGGGTAATAACGTGTATATGTAAATCCGAAGAAAAAAAGCAAGGTATCGTCGGCAAATTGGAAAACCGATATACCATTACACGATATGTCATTGCCTACATATCCTGAAGACGCATTATCCACTGCTCTTTTAATAATCTTAGCAAAAACATCAGAAGTTAAGTTAAATGATAAAGGGGATAAAGGGTCAAACATCTCTTAGATTGAATTTTATCACCTAATATACCGTTAACCATAATACTAGAGTTATCAGTTCTAAGCAAATTCACAATCCAACTAATCCATCTTTTATTAAAACCTCTAGCATGAAATATATCTACAAGTTCCGATCTACCGAATCAAAAGCTTTTGCAAAATCCAGTTTTAAAATCGCACAAGTTATGTTATTATTACAACAATGATTGATATATTCTTAAACAGCTGCCACTCCATCAGTGATATTTCTCCCTTTAATAAAAGCCGATTGTGAACAATCAATTAAATCGTTCATTCTAGTACTAGTCTATTAGCAAGAACTTTAGAAATGATTTTAACTGAGAAGTTAATCAAAGATATAGGTCTAAAATCTTTTAAGTTTTTAGCTCCTACTATTTTATGTAACAAAATAACATTTGCATAATTAAATCTCCCTAATTGCAAATTACAATTATAAAAATCACTGAACATATTAACTAAATCAAGTTTTAAAACGTTCCAAAAAGTTTTATAAAATAAAATTGGAAACCCATCAGGGCTCGGGGATTTATGACCTGGCAAGTCGTTAATAGCTTTACTAATTTCCTCTATAGTAAAAGGATTATCTAAATCAGTTAAATCAACTATAGAATCAGATGGATACAGATCTTTCCATCTAACATTGATTCTATGTTTGATTCTAGTGCCAAAAATATCCTTATAATAGTCTGTAAAAGCTTTATTAAGATCTCTTTGATCAACTAACTCTTCATTATTAACAATAATAGAGTTAATTGTATTACTACATTTTCTACCATTAGCTATATTATGAAAAAATTTAGTATTATTGTCACCTTCGTTGATCCACTGGATTCTGGATCGCTGCTTCCACATAACCTCCTCCTTTTCTAAAGTAGAATTTAGTTCATCTTTTAAATTAGCGAGAACATTACGTTCATCTAAATTTAGTGGTGTAGATTCTTCTAACTTATTTATTTTAAGCATTTCATTAAGAATATTATTTTTTTGATTTTTAAATTTCCAAAAATACTTTTGTTCCAATTTTTAAGAAAAATCCTTGGATCCTTAAGTTTTGAGACAAAAGATTTTGCAGAAATTTTCTCATTTCTAATATTATGGAAACTCAAAGAAATCCATTAACCATTAACTAAGTTCACAAAATTAGAATCCAAAAGCCACATCTTTTCAAATTTAAAATTATTTATAATAACTCTATGATGCTCACAGGTGAGGATAATAGGACAATGATCAGAGTACATATAAGGTAAACGAGAGACTCTATAGATTGGAAATTTATCTTCGATTTCATCACTAATGAAAAATCTATCAAGAAGAAACATGGATGGAGACTCTCTTACATTACTCCATGTAAACTCTCTATTAGAAATGAGAATTTCAATCAAATTAGAATTAATAATAAATTGATCGAATTCCTCCATACCAGAGTAATCCCCTTCCCTAGGAGAACACTTAAGTGCGTAAATAAAATCAAACCAGTTGAAGACTTTAGTGTTGACATTCTCTTCACATCCCTTACTTCCAGCAAATTGTCTAAAAAAATGAATGCCTCATCCTCCAAAAAATCTTCAACTACTACAGTTCCCTTCAACACTCGAATCCAACTACACCGCATGAATCCAACACTTTATCAAAACAATTTTTCCCATCAAACTTCGAGTTTGCTACAAAACTCTTTATGCCATAGATCAGTTGATCCCCAAAGCTGTTGGTACTTAATACCATTGAATCCAGCTCCATTAATTCGAAATCCACAACTCCTAGATCATCAGACCAATCCATCCTAACAACACTTGAAAAACTGCTATCAAATGAATTTACACCATCACCACTATCAGATATTGATATACAATCTCTCGAAATATTCATTTGTTCAGCAATAATATGCTCAGAGATAACCAACTAACCACCATCACCATCTAGATTATCAAAATTTAAGTCAGCATCTGATCTCGAAGAAAGATAATCAAATTTGTTAGAGATAGTTATCTCAAAATTATCTTGTACACGATGTTTGGATTTACGACTTTTACACGACTTTTATTACGATAAGAAGTGAAAACATGGCTCTGTTCTTCAACATTTTCACATCCATTCAAAGATGATATTAAATAAGATGAACCTTTACAAAAAGATACATCTGGATCTAAAAGAATGCGGTCGAAACCCAGATTATCTTCTTTGACAGCAACAGAGTTAGGGAGGATCGAATCTACTATAATAACCGCTGGAGAATCTTTCTTTTATTCAAGTCTTCAGAAACGAATTCTACAGGACTACCAAATCTTTCAATGTACCCTTTTCCAATATTCAGCTCGTTAATGATGTCAAAGTGATAAAAAAGATCGTCGAGATAGCTGATTCCTACATCTTTCTTGTGCCAGAGATGATCAATCAAAATTCCCCTCAACATCAGATATTTCAAAGCAAATTGAAAGCCATGATTAAATAATTTGGGTATAGAGTTCCCCTATTCTCGATATTTGGATTTGTTGGATTCAATATATTCCTTAACTTCCCCAACTTCTGATTTGCCAAATTATTCTTCTGGGTTACCAAATCTTTCTATATAGCCTTTACCTATGTTCGGCTCATTAATAATGTTGAAGTGATGCAATAACTCATCAAGATATTTTAATCCTACATCTTCTTATACTGGAGATATTCAAGCAAAACTCCTTTCAGCATCAAGAATTTCAAAATGGATTGGAAACCATGATTAATCGAATTCGAATTAGTATCAGAAGAAACCGATTTCATCACATAGTCCTTATTCTTGTGCCCAAAATCATCACAAGCAAAACATTTGACTGGGTCGCGACATTGATTTGCAAAGTGATTAAAATCCCCACATCTGAAACAATAATTCCTTCCCTTTCTGGAATCAATCCATTTCGTTTTAGATTTACGAATAATCGATCCTTGAGATTGAGATGAAGGCTGATTCTTGACGGCTTGAGCATATGTATAGAGAAAAGAATTACAATTAAAGAGATTAGAAATTCCAAAAGACGATGAAGATTGCAGACGAAAATCTTGAGAGGACGCCCTTTTTTTATGCTTGGACTAGTTTTTATCTTCCATCTGAAAATCTTGAGATTATTACTTCTTTAGTTTTTCCCATCTAAAAATTTATGAAAATGTGGTAGTGTATTATATATGTAAAGGAGATCTTACTCATTCTACTTACGGATAAGGCTAAAATAGTACTAATAGGAAAAAAAGCAATATATGTAGGAAATCTTTAAATTGGCACAACCAATGTCTAATGATATTACTGCACGACATGGGTTTACACCAGGCCCATTATCTTTGAATGAGAAATAGACGAAACATAAAATAATAGTGAAGAATTAAAATTACATACACTAGCATTTTGCATGTGCATTGCACATGTATTTTATGATATGCCTATCACACATTACTAAACTGATAATTATTGTTTGCGTGTTTATTCTATTATAAATTGCGATATGTTCAGCATACACATAGGTTCTAATAGATAGAACAACCCTCATCACATTCTTACAATTTACTTCTAAGAAAATTGGATAATGAATTTT
Organism: Allium cepa; assembly: GCA_030765085.1. Taxonomy (NCBI): domain Eukaryota; kingdom Viridiplantae; phylum Streptophyta; class Magnoliopsida; order Asparagales; family Amaryllidaceae; genus Allium; species Allium cepa. The sequence goes on from CM060935.1 coordinate 56,095,553, forward strand.
GACTAACAATTCTAATTGTTGAAAACTCTTTCTTTTATGTTGATCAAGAATCTTGCAGAGAATTCACTTCTTCGAGATTTATAGTGTATATATAGTTTTGTTCTGGATAATTAAGTGTTTAATGCTTGTGAGTTGTGGTGCACAATTTTAATAAGTCTGTGTTTGTAAATATTGTCTGTTGGATCATTTTCATACAAAATTCTGAAGATTTCTAGGATATTTTGATTCAACTCTTTTAAAAATTGGATTCCAAAAGGACGATACGAATTTTTCCAATACTTGTAAGTAGGAAGTCGCAAGTTGGAAGGAAATTCCATAATTTTTTTAATGGGCATTGTATTTCTAATTAAGAGCTTGTATTGTATGTATACCATAATTGTGGAAGATTAACCAAATTTTTTATGTTGTATATTTTGTGTAAGTGAGCATGTACAAAGAGGTATTTGACACAATTTTTTTTAAACAGTTTTGTATTATCTGAACGACCACATTTTCTTTTAGTTGCAAAATTCACCAACCCAGTTCCACTTTTATAAGTAGGCATGTACAAAGAGGTATTTGACACAATTAACAGTCGTCATACCTTCATATATCAATCAGTATAATCTTGACATGTTTTAAACCGATAATTTTCATCTATTCTATCACCATCAGGCTATCACACTTGATATTGCATTATTATCGATCATTCATATTTACCTTTTAGTTACGCAGTAGCCTTTTATGGAAATTCAGCTCATCCTTAACTCGTTATGTCGGTCGCACAGGGAAATTCTGCTATTTGACTTTGGCAAAAGTTAATGAAATTATGTTTATCAAATGCACTCTCCATTTCATTTTATAATTGGAATAAAAACAAGGATAGAGAGTAGTCTTTTTGGCTTTTAAGATCTATCCGGCTCAGGTAAAAATTGCTATTCGCTATGATTATTCTATTATAATTTCTTTCCCGCTTCTAGGATCCTATGACGAAGGCATGGCTTGCACATCATCAACATCCTTTATTTGGATTTCCAACATTGGTATGGTTCGGGTAGGGAACCACACTTCTTATTTTGAAGATTAAATTGAAGTTCTTTGGTGAGTTATCAATCAATTCAATCTCAGTATTGCACTTATTTGGGTCTGAGTTTACAATGCCTCATGTAGCTCCATTTTCTTTGGTGAGTTATCAACCAAGTCATGTATGTTTCTCTCTTTAAGAAATAAATAAATTAAAATACTAGTTCCATTTACAATGCCTCATATAGTTCCATTTATGTGCTGCAACTATAGAAATTTTGAACAAGTACAAACAATTTCATAGTTTTTTTTTTTACTTTTTTTACTTGGGTTGGGTAGTTAAAATATTAACTTATCTCATAGAAATATAATATAAAGCAATATACATGATGTTAATCTTCTCTCTATTAGTGTTAAGAAAATTTTGTAGTCTAATTTCAATTTAATATAAGATGTTGGCATTCTACTGACATCATTTATATCCTACGAATTATCTCAAGAAAAATTTTGTAGTCTATTTTCAGTTATAATATGAGATGCCCATCTTTACTAATTATTCCTTTTACTTTGCTATATTGGTACGCAAAACATTCCTTTACTACATTGAAGATTGCTAGCTAAAGTTGCTAATAAAATGTATGTTTTTATGCATTTGAATGTGTATGCTATTACGAAGTATATTTTGTTATATATGTATAAATCCGATCTTTTTTTGATCGTGTAAATGTTTATCGAATTGGGGTGTGTGGGAAAGCACTAACCGCGTAAAGGAGGTGCTGTTGAAAATTCATGAAATTCGATACGTTCATAAAAATCAACAAATTTTATAAGAGTTAACCAAGTTAACCAAGTTTTATAAAAATTGAATAATTTTCTAAAAATTAACTAGTTTTTATAAAATTAAATTAATATCTAAATATTAATAACATTTTATAAAATTTAAATATATTTATGAAAATTAACTAAGGATAAAAATTTAACTTAGATAGCTAGGTTATATAAAAAATAATTAAAAATAAAAAAATACACTTAATTTATAAAAATTAATCGTTTTTTATAAAAATTAACTACTTTAACAAGTTTTATACAAATTTAACTAGATTATCTAAAAGTTTATAAAAATTAACTAATTCTTATAAAATTTAACTAAGTTATATAAAAATTAACTAAAATTATTTAACCAAATTATAAACTAAGTCTTATAAATATTCAACTAACTTATTAAGTGAGTTTAATAAAAATTAATATAAAAATTAACCAAGTTATATAAAAATTAACCAAGTTAATTGAGTTTTATAAAAATCAACAAATTTAAATTTTTTTAATTAAATTAACTAAAGTTTTTGAAAATTAATTTAGTTTTATGAAAATCATGTTCTCTATTTTAAAATCTTTGTTAAATTGTTATAAAAATTGACTAAGTTTTATAAAAGTTGTCTAACTTTTATAAAAGTTAACTAAGTTTTATAAAAATTAACTAAATTTAAAAGAATAATATAATATAATATAATATAAACAGTAATAAAATAAAATAATAATATTAATAATATAACAACAGCAGACTAACTAAGTTTAAAATAAGTAACCAAGTTAAGTTTATAATAATTAAATAACCCAACTGTTCTTTAAATTAAATAAGTTTATAAAATTTAATTAAGTTTTATAAAAATTAATAACTTTATAACAATATACATGCAATTGTTGAATAAAGTATTTTAAACAAAATTTACTTTCATTTCAGAAAATTCCATATGTTGTTGATATTGTTTCCATATGACTATATCAATTAACTAATTTTTTTTAAATTAACTAAAGTTTATATAAATCAATTTAATATTATAAAGAATAATGAAGTTAATCAAGTTTTATATAAATTAATTAAGTTCCATATAAATTAACTAAATTTATAAAATTAAGTTTTGCACATGCACATATGTATGTATGTATAATTATAATTGCTAATTGTTGAATTTCTTTTTCATAGGTAATTACCCATTTTGTGCATACAAATAGCAACATGCTGTGGTATATTAGCGATTTAAAGTTCTTTTGAAGTAACAACTTTTTTGGTTTGCACATTTAGTCGTCATGTGTAGTACGATCTTTTATCGCTTGTATTATTTACACTTTTAATGTAATGTTCATTAAATATTACAACATATTATGCATTATTCATGTGAATGTTGAATGGTTAGTTAATTTTCGTTTAACGTGATCTATATGATTGTAAGAAATGATACATTAGGTTTATGTAAATTTGTCTATTATAGTGTGATAATGGATATGTACGTACTACAAAAATAAAATGCCATTAAAGGAGTTGATAGCGTTTTTAAAGCCATGTTAAAGGATTCAGCGTTTCTAAAATGCTACTAAAACATATAATAGCCTTTATGAAACGCTTTTATAGTTAACAATAGTGTTTTATGACCGTTGTAAAGGTTTTTCATAGCATTTTAAGAACACCATTAATAAGATTTTTTATAGCATTTTGAAAACGCTCTAAAGACATGTTTTTTATGGCGTTTCTTGTGTTGCAATAATAGATCACTGACTTATTATAACTTATTGATTTACGACATTTATAAAAACGCTATAAAAGCATTTTATAGCGTTTTTTAAACGCTTTTAGAAAGCCATTTTGTTGTAGTGGCACCTGAGTGATGTGCGGATTGTTTGATGGATGTCATGTTTTTCTATTATTGTTAGCACTCTAGTGTGTCACATGATGTAGCTTTTATAGACATGCATACCTAGGCACTAGATATTGTACTTTGATTGTAGTGCTTCCATATGATGATGATGTCAGATCAGCATATATCGATTGTTATATGCTAACTCTTTGGATGCAGGGACAGGTCAAACATGGTTCTACATACCCTATGCCCTTATTACCATATACGATTTTTATAGTATTTTGAGATGATGTACTGCTCATACCAGATTATCTTCTGACATGAGGTTTTATACTTTGCTTTTATTGTCTCGAGTACTCTTAAATGAGTATATTAAGGGTAATAGGTACAAATAGCACATGGAGCTGTAAGTAGTGCAAGCAGTAGGCTATGCTTTCATTTATCTATACTTTGAAGCTTACCATTGCTTATACTCCGCTGTGCAGTACTACAGAGCTATGTTAGTATTTGTGTTATATAAGAGAGAATTATTAGAGTTTCTTTGATAGGTTTGGGATGTATAAACTCTATTGTTTTTGTTTGTATAGTCCTGTGAGCTTGTGCACTTTGATTTGTTTATTTATGGTTCATTTGATTATATCACTATCTTACACATTTTACATCAATTCATTTATTATATTCTGTCTATGTGTTGTTAAATGTTCTACAGATTCTATGGTTTGGACTTATGTTACTTTACTCTTTTGACTATTATCCTACATCAGCTGGGTACTATCGTAGCTCACTATCCAAGTATATTAGGTATCAGAGGTGTAGAGCAGTTGTCACATTTGGTATTAGAGCTTAGGTATCGTAATTCACCTAAGTTGATACTTGGATTTGTCAAAAATAAGGAGTAACAACCTTAGGATGGGTCTAATGATATGTGAGAGAGCATACTTGTTATACTTCAGTTTTCAAAACTACATAGTTGTACATATAGTATATAAATCGCATTGCAGTCACAGACACTACTTAATCCATTTTGAGAGACCGATCATTCTTATTATAGCTTATAAGAACGAGCCAACAAAATAAGGAATGTTGCTAAGACTTCTGTTTCTCGCATAAAGATGGGACCAGGTGATGGGGAAGCTGTGAACCTCGATATGTAGGCTATATTCAGTAACATGATGAGGAACATGCTATAGAATGCCCAAAGATTTGGTCTTGCTATGGTTATTGGTGGTGATGCTCTGATGCCGAGGACGAAATTTGAAAAATTGAACAAGGATTACTATGGTCTTGGTGGTAGATCGTTTCTTAGAACAGAATTAGTCGTCGAAGTACAGGATTGGTTAGATACCTACAAATGCATCTATGAAAACTTGGAGTTGGAGGATGCAAGAGGAAGCTAGCTTTTAGATAGATTTTAGGACGAGCAATGGGTTAGTGGAATGCATAAAGATTACAACTCTCAAGGATCGGATTACCTAGGAGCAGTCTAAGATGAGGTTCGAGGGGATGTTTATGTTGGCTGCCAAGAAGTCAGTGTTGTTCTGTAAGTTTGATGATTTGAGATAGGGAGGTATCATAGTCTCGGAGTAAGTGGCCAAGTTTGAAATGTTGTTAAAGTATGACCTAGCTTTTATTGACACTCCATAGAAAAATAATAAGAAGTTTATTTTGGGCTCGGATGATTATCTTTGAGAAAAGCCAGCAGGAAATATTGTTAAAACCATTAAGAAGCTTGTGGAGAAGGCTCTTTGACACGAGAGCCCGTATCCAAAGCCTAGTCAGTTTTTGATTCCAATGATGGGTTAAAGTCGCAAGTAGACGAAGGTGGCAAGAAGAAACTGAACAATAACAATAAGAGGAAGCAACTTCAGAACAAGGATGCCAAAAGAAGGGCAAGTATGAGCCTATTTGCTATAATTGTGGGAAGAAGAGACAACTTATCAGTGAATGTAAAGTTGAAAGCAAGAAATGTTACAACTGTGACAAGTATGGTCATATTGAGAAGGATTGTCTAGAACTTTGAAGAACAAGCAAGTTGTGTCCGCTTATGCTTTGAATGCTATTTCGGCTTCGTTGAGAGCACCATCGGCGAAGGAGTGAGGGAAGGGGATTTTTATACAGGGTATGCTTTCTATTTTCGATGTACCCTTACATGTTTTATTCAATATTAAGGCTTTATATTCCTTCGTATCTAGTTGTCTGGTAGATAGATTAGGATTGGAGCATGAAATAGTTGACCGATCTTTGATTGTGACAAATTCTATTGGAGGACCGACTAGCTTTTGCATGGTTTATTAAGCCCGAGCCTTATCGAGTTAAGGATGTTTGTTTGTTTGTGATTGATTTGTATTGGGTTTTGTGTTGTTCAGTATTATTATGGGGATGGATTGGATATAGAGATACGGAGAAGTGGTGGATAATGAGAGGTCGTTTGTAATGATATGGATAGATGATTGGCGGAGGTTGGAGTTGGGCTGCCTACCCAACGATGAGGTGATGGTTAGCTTGAACCGGTGGAATACTATAGATGTCTTATCAAGGAATGCTCTTCGGTAGTAGCATCGTTAACTCATTTGAAAAAGAAGAATCAAAATTTTGTTTGGAACGTGAGGGTGCAAGCATGCGTACATGAGTCTAAAGGAGAAGCTAATGATTGCACTAGTGTTAGTCGTTCCGAGTGGAAATGAAGACTGATAGTATACACATGCGCCTATGGTATTAGACTAGGTGCATTGTTGATGCAGAGGGTAAGAGTTGCCTCATATACTAGTCGATAGATAAAACCGCACAAGAGGAAGCATCCAACTTATGATTTGGAGTTAGCGACAAGAGTTTTTGCTTTGGAGAATTGGAGGCATTACTTATTTGAGGAGGGGTTTGAGTTATTTGCAGACCATAAATCATTGAAGTACATCTTCTCACAAAAGGATGATGACCTTCATTAGCAGCGATGTTGGAGTTCTTGGCCTCCTATAACTTTCACATTCCCTATACACCTGGTAAGGAAAATGCAATCAATGATGCTTTAAGTAGAAGACATGCTAGCTTGGGAACGATGTTCCTAGGGTTGAAGTAGTTAAAGTTTATTACCAGTTATGGTTTCAAACCTCAATGTAAGCTAGAGCGGGATGTGTTGGCTAGTCTTTCTGTTAGACCTACTTTGATTGAGAATATCAGTACTATTCAAAGAAGAGATGCTAGACTCGCTAAGATCATGGTTTAAGATAAAAGGAGTAGAGTTTGAGGAGATGTAGCAATACATACTTAACCGTGAGGGTTGACTCCATAAGGACAAGAGATTGTTCATACCTGATGTCAATGGGTTAAGGGATGAGGTGTTACGAGAGTGTTATCATTCAAGATTGACCATGCATCTTAGTGGAAATAAAATATACCATGATATGAGGTAAACGTTTTATTGGGAAGGGATGAAGAAGGAAATTGGCGCATTCATCTCAAAGTGTATGAATTGTCGCTTGTTAAAGCCAAGTAGAAGAAGCTAAGTGGTTTTCTACAACTGCTAAAGATTCCCAAGTGGAAGTGGAAGCAAGTATTGATGAATTTCATTAATGGTTTTCCAAGAACAAAGGATGATATAGTGGCATTTGGGTCATAGAAGATAGATTGATAAAGTATGCTAAATTTATACCCGTAAAGTCTATTAGAACGACATCAAAATTGGTCGAGTTGTATGTGAAGTGGATAGTAGGATTCCATGTTATGTTGAAGAAAATTGTAAGTGACCAAGACCAATTGCTCACTAGTAAGTTTTTGAAGAGCTTACAAGAGGTGTTGGAGATAGAGCTGCATCTGCGTATAGCTTATCACCATAAACCGATGGGCAAACCGAGAGGGTGAATTATATTTTGTAATGTCCCTTACGTGCTTGCATTCTCAACGTTGGTGGCTCATGGGACGATCATTTTCACTTGGTAGAGTTTGCGTACAACAATAGTTATCAGTTTGGCATCGGTGTGGCACCATTTGAGGCTTTATATAGCCAGCCGTGCATCCCTTCTTCATCTTGGTAGGAAGCGAGCGGAATGCTAATATTTGGGATATATATGATTAGGGAGACTTCAAAGAAAATCGAGAACATTTAGCAAAGAATGAAAGTTGGTTAAGATAGACAGAAAAAATATGTTGATAAGAGAATACATGATTTAGAGTTCTTAGTCGGCGATATGGTATTTGTCAAGATCTTTCCAATGAAAAATGTTGTTTGTTTCGGTAATAAGGGGAAGTTGGCAACGAGGTTTGTAGGTTCTTTTTCGATACATGAGAAGATTGGGGACCTAACTTACTTAGTCGGCTTACCTTCGAAGATGGTGGACATGTGTTCTCCTGCCTTTTGGTCAGGCCGGGATATCACGGATTTGGCTAAAGTGGATGGATTGGAAATCAGTTACAGTTGAAACTATAGACAATAGTTGAATGGATTCGAATGGACAACACTCAAAAAATGGCTAAGTACCCAATCAAGGCGAAATCAATATGAAGTGACAAGGAAGGCCCCATGAGGGTACATGTCAAATTTTAAGTCAATAGGAGTTCGTATGCTCAAGTTATGGACAAATGAAGAATTTAATGGATCGATCGGGAACGATCCATAAAACAGCGCCAAGCAATGATGATGGATCAGTATCTCAAAATCTACAAGGCCAATTCATTTGAAACTTTTAGGGCATCAATATATTGAAGAATGGAGCCTACATGAATGATCGTAGGACAAAACTCATGAGAGTTAGAAACTACCTATCATTCTATACTGATCGTTCCCAACGATCGGTATAGAATTGCCAACATGCTATATTCAACAAAGGTTAGTCTATGTCTCACACATTACAACTCATAATGTCACCATAGTTTTGGAGCAAGGCCTAGATTCATGTGGAACCACCTATAAATGATCAAAGATCAAAACTCAGAAGAATCGAAACACACCGATTGTTACTTATCGAACGTTCCTAACGATCGGTGTAAATCAGTCAACATTCCATATTCGACGAAGATTGATCCATATCTCGCAAACTACAACTCATAATGACACCATATTTTAGGATCAAAGTTTATAGGCATATGGGACTCCCTATAAATGATGACGTGGCAATCCTAAGCAAAAATAACAATTGGTATAATTCATACCAATCGTTCCAAAACAATGAATTATGATTACTGGTCGTTCTAGTGGGCCCCTATGGATCTAAAGACTCTTCTGCCAAAATTTCAGCTCCATCGATGCACATCTTCACCTATAAAACAGCGGACTTGGGTCATTGCAAATGGGACTTTCTTTTATCTCTCCTTCATCACTTCTTACATCTTCCTTCATTATTTTTATAAGGAAAATAAATTTGTAACTGTAATCAAATAGTGTAAATAAAAGATCATTGGAGTGGACGTAGTTCGGAGATAGCCGAACCACTACAAAAATTGTATGTTCCTTTACTTTTTATGTTATTTATTTTGTGATCTGCATACTTATCTTTCTATTTAGATATTGTTTTTGGAAATTGGTACTTTCTCATATAACTAAGTGTTTATGACCATTTTTGGTGCAAACATTTTGGGGCTTTCATTGATAGAAACTTACACTCGCGAATTTGGAAGCTAGGACTTTGGATTTGGAAGCTTAGATACTTGGTTCTTGGAAGCAATGACTAGGCAATCAACAAGGAGAGCATTAGCGAATATAGCCATCATGGAAGGAGCCAGGAGGCTTCTTCTGTAGCTGGAGCAAATTAGACATCTATCTACATTAGCAAAGATGAAATGGGAACAATGATGGATGCTATCCAAGAGAGGATGCTAAAGAGGCAGGAGGAGATTTTGCAGAATTTACTCCGGTAGATTGGTCAAGCTAGAGCACAGAACCAAGGAAATGGAGTAGCGGGAAAAATTGGAAATATGGATCATGGAGTTGGAGCAATAACAGCTGTGGAAAAACAGAATCAAGACCAAGGAAATGACACCAACAAGATGCAGAATGGAGAGAAACGGTCGGGAGCAGCCCCTTACCAACCAAGAACGATCAGGGCCGATCGATCCATACTTAGGGGCATGCCCTCGGGTCACGCTGGATCAATCCCAGGTAGCATACTGGGTGGTGCCGTGCAGTTTGGCTTGATCGGAATGCGGATGCTCATCCAGAAGAGCAGATTTCAGGATTCCCCCGTGGACTCGAGGGGCGGGTTGAAAATAATAATCGAAGACTACCATTAGATGACAACGACAATCTAACGAAAATGATTAGACGGGCTATGAGAGGAGGATTGGTAAATAGGGTTCTGGAAGATGTAAATAGGAGTCCAATCGCTTCTAATATTAGGCAAGCTAAGAAACCACCAGAGTTCAAACTACCAACGCTTAAGACATATGATGGAAAACAGATCCCGCAGTTCATCTGATGAGATATGTAAGACACATGGAAGTACTAGAGGCATTGAAGGAAGCCATGGCATAGTGCTTTCCTCTTGTACTCAATGGATATATTAATATTATGGTTTAGACAGTTGGAAAGTAGCTCTATTAGCACACAGACCGAATTGGTCGAAAAGTTTATGAGGCAGTTTAGGGTTCACATCTCGAGACCCAAAAATATGATGAGTTTGGCAACACTGAAATAGAGGACCGGAGAGTCTCCGAGGAGTTTTCTAACATGGTTTAATGCCGCAACAGCATTGATGGATCATCCAGATCCATCCATGGTCTTATGGTAGCTGTATCTAGAATTGCTGATGGCACCGAGTTCTAGGATTCACTAGCACGGGATCTACTTATGGATCTCGAGGAGTTTTATCATAAAGCAGAAATGTTCCTACAACACAAAGACGTAGGAGCCAACAAACTAGAGGTAAATGCAATGCAAAGTTAAAGATCATCAGAAGATGTAAACAAGAATAATAAAGGCTATCAAAAAATGGATAACAATATTAATGCATCAAAGAGGCAATGGAGAGAATAATTTTTTTTTCTTATGTGGATTTGACCGAATCTCTGTAAAGGATTTATTTGGATACTCGGGGACGCCTTCAGTACAAAAGCCGACAAAATGGGAACGCTCAGAACATGAGCTGGCATCAGAAAAGCATTGCCTATTCCATAAGCTGGATGGGAACAATGCAAATGAATGCAGGCATTTAAAGGATGTAGTTGAGGAAAATTTGAGGAGTGGTCATTGGCAACAATATGTGAGGACATCGGCTGCGGTGGTGGAACAGGAGCAGTCATCGTCCACCTCGAATGAAAATGGCACTAGATTAAGTCATCATCTCAACTTGTTATCAATTAGTTAGGATGGCATGGAATAAGTAATAAACTCTACAGTAATACGGCTAAGTCACTTACACATGTACGGGATGAAGGACGGTCCCTAGGCATGCCCTGAAATGATGATGAACCGTAATGCTTGGATTTGTGAAATTTTGGTTTTCTTGTTTACTTCATACTCTGGTTTTTATAATATTTTGGTTTATTAGTTTTTGGGTTGTATAGACTCTTATTTTATATTTTGGAAAATGGACTTTGGAATGCATAAGTATGGATTAATATAATAAATAAAACTCATTGTGGTTGCAGCCCCAACCGAAGAGATGGAGCAATAACCATAAGTCGCGAGTCACTTCATCGGAGAGCGATAGAATGGATTTGTACATGGGTTAAGTCCTTGATTAGGGATCGGGGCCGGATAAGGATACCCCATGGATTAAGTCCTCGACCGAGGATTGAGGCCGGAGAAGGTTAACCACAGATTAAGTCCTCGACCCGGGATCGAGTTTGGAGAAGGATACCTCAGGGATTAAGTCCTCAGTTGTGGATCAAGGCCTAAGAAGGATACCCCTTGAGTTAAGTCCTCGGCCAGAGAGTCAAGGACGAAGAAAAAAAGCTCAACATGTCATCAGGTATGGATTATGCCTGACAAGGAGCAGGTCGCTTCGTCAGAGTGCGACAGAACCGGCCTACTCGGGTTGTCGAGAATGGATTATGCTCGGCAAGGGCCAGAAGAGGCCACAAACTCGGATAATGATCCAGAGAGATCGCGGATTGGCTTACTGACTTCTAGGATTTCAAATGGCTATGGATTTGGAAATTTACCTAGAGATGTCGTGAATTTGGATACGGACCTAGAGTGGTCCCAGATTCGGCCAACAACCCAGAGAGGTCAAGGATTCAGATATTATCTTTGAATAGCAATGAATTTGGCTTTAGATGAATACAGATTTAGATGAAATGATCTAGAGAGATCATAGATTTGGTTAATGAATTTGGAAATGGATTCAGAATTGGATATCGATTCAGAATAGTCATGGATTTCGCAAATGATCCAGAGAGATTAAGGAATTGGATTGGCAACGGATTGGATTCTGGATATAATAATACGGCTATCCATGGATTATGAAACTCATATTTTGGATTTATAGCGATTCAAAACATGCCTTCCTACCATAATACATATTTTGGAGGGTGGGGGGGGGATGTTATCCTGCCTTTTGGTCAGGCCGAGATATCTTGGATTTGGCTAAAGTGTATGAATTGGAAATCGACTACAATTGAAACTATGGACAATAGTTGAATGGATTCGGATGGACAACACTGAAAAAATGGCTAACTACCCAATCAAGGTGCAATCAGTATGAATTGACAAGGAAGGCCCCGTGAGAGTACATGTCAAATTTCAAGTCAATCAGAGTTCGAATGCTCGAGTTATGGACAAAGGAAGAATTTATATAGATTGATCAGGAACAATCCATAAAATTTATGTGTTCCTTTACTTTTTATGCTATTTATTCTGTGATCTTCATGCTTATCTTTCTTTTTGGATATTGTTATCGAAAATTGGTGCTTTGACATGCAACTGAATGTTTGTAACCATTTTTGGCCCAAACATTTTTATGCTTTCACTGAGAGGAACTTACACCTATGGATTTGGAAGCTAGGATATTGTATTTGGAAACTTAGAAACTTAGATCTAGGAAGCAATGGCTAGGCAACCAACAAGGAGACCATTAGCCGATAGGAGCCATCATGGAGGGAGTCAGGAGGCTTCTTCTAGTGTTGGAGCATATCAAACATCTATCTACATCCCCAAAGATGAAATGGGAACAATGATGGATGCTACATAGGAGAGAATTTTAACGAGACACGAGGAGTTGATATAGAATCTACTCCGATAAATTGGACAAGCTGAAGAGAAAAACCAAAGAAATTGAATGGCAGAAAAATGTTGGAAATATGGATCATGGAGTTGGAGTAGTTGGAATTAAGAAAAACCTGAATTGGGACCAAAGGGTCAAAGCTTACATAATGCAAGATGGAGTAGAATAGATGGGAGCGGCCTCTGATCAACCATGAACGATAGGGGTCAATCGTTTCAGAACGATCGATGCATATCGGTCCATACTTGTGGGCATACCCTCGGGTCATGCTGGATCGATCACAGGTAGGATACCGGGCGATGCCATGCAGTTTGGAATTGATCGAAATGTGGATGCTCGTCCAGAAGAGTAGATTTCAGGATTCCCCTGTGGACTTGAGGTGTAGGTTGAAGGCAATGATTGAAGACTATCACTGGATGACAAAAATAGGTTGGTGGAAATGATTAGATGGCTATGAGAAAAAATAATTCATACATATCATTCCAAAACATTGAATTATGAATAATGATCGTGCTAGTGGGCCCTTACGGATTTAGAGACTCTTATGCCAAAATTTTAGCTCGATCGACGCATGTCTTCACCTATAAAACATCGTATTTGGCTCATTGCAAATGGGATTTTCTTTTGGCTCTCGTTCATCACTTCCTACGTCTTACTCTATTATTTTTCTAAGGAAAAACACTTATAACTATAATCAAATAATATAACTAAACATTGGAGTGGATGTACGCCAGAAATAACCAAACCATTACAAAACTCGTGTATTATTTTACTTTCTGCTATTTATTACGTGATCTGTGTGCTTATCTTTCTACTTGGATATTGTTTTTGGAAATAGGTGCTTTCACATGCAACTGGGTTTTTGTACGGGCATAGTATGTTCGGTGTCTCTCATTTATGAAAGTTTATGCATAGGTTTGGCGTGGCCATTACATCAAATTAGCTAGATGATATCGAGATTGAATCTAAAGCTTGGAGACATCATAGGCTTATTCATATAGTTGGACATGACACGAAGTAGATTAGGCCTATTCATATCGAGATTGACGAAGAGTGCTAGATTTATACCCATAAAGTCCAGTGGAATGGCAACCAAATTGGCTGGTGTATATAAAGTGGATAATACAATTTCGTGGTGTGCGAAGAGAATTGTAACTGATCGAGACACATTGTTCGCTAGTGGGTTTTGGAAGTGCTTATGAAAGACATTAGGGACAAAGCTGTATCTGAGTATAGCTTATCACCCACAAATTGATAGGCAGACCTCAAGGGTGAACCGTATCCTGGAAGATTTCTTGTGAGCTTGCATTCTTAATATTGGTGGCTCATGGACTATCACTTGCATTTGGTAGAGTTGGCATACAACAACAACTATCAGTTTGGCACCGGTATGGCACCATTTGAGGCATTGTATAGTCGACATGCAATGCTCCTTCATGTTGGTGGGAAGCGGGCAAAAAACTGGTACTTAGGCCAGATATTATTTGAGAGACTTCAAAGTAGATTGAGATTATTTGATAATGAATGAAAGTTGTTCAAGATAGGTAGAAGAGTTATGCTGATAACAAGAAGCATGATTTAGAGTTCTCAATCGACGATATGGTATTTGTGCAGTCTCTCCGATGAAGAATGTTTTTCAATTTGGTTCTAAGAGGAATTTGGCACTGAGGTTTGTAGGTCTTTTTTCGACACTTGAGAGGATTGAAACCCTAATTTACACAGTCAACTTACCTTCGAAGACGATGGGCGTGCATAATGTGTTTAGCGTCTCTTATTTGTGGAAGTTTGTGCATCGCTCAGGTATGCTATTACATCGAATCAACTAGATGACATTGAGATTGAATCAGAAGTTTTGAGATCGTATAGGCCTATTCATATAGTTGGACATGATATGGAGTAGCTTAGGAGGAAGGGCGGAGTTGGTGAAGCTTTAGCGGAGTGAGAGTGAAGCCGATTGAACATCGGGGACCAATTAGAGCATGAAGACAACTTATCCAAAGCTCTTTACTTGATAAGTGTAACAGTCCGCATATTTAATGATAATATATTTAAATAGTTAATTTAAATATAAATAGTTATTGAATTGGAAGTCTAAAATGTAACTTTGCACATACGGTCGAAATAGGACTTAGGACCACTTCCTTTGAGTCTGGATCGACGTTGCAAATCAACATGAGTATACGCGTCGATATATTTCGACCAACGGTTTTTTAAACTTTAGCGTACGTTCGATTCGTAAATTGATCCAAAAGCTAACTTTTGTATATCATGGAATTGGGTCCCAAAACCTTTTCTAGTGAGTCCAAAATGACATTCAGAATTTGACTGAGTATAAGGTTTGATATATTTGGAGCTGATGATTTTCGAAGATGATTAGTGATTACATGAAAGGAGATAAATTGGGCTTTGGCCCATGGGCTTGGTTATAAGTTAGATTACCCTTCATAATTTCATTTCATTCTCCTACTTTCACATTCACTCTTCTTCATCTTCTCTTAGTTCCGTTAATCACCTCTTAATCACCTTTTAATCCCCTAGCCATAACCTCTATAAATAAATTTCCAAAAATCAAATAAAAATCACCATAAATCAGTTCCTATTCTCTGTAAAACCATTAAGGGATTGGAGTGAATCAGATTATGGATGGATATTTCGAAATTAGAGAGCTAAATTTAGGGTTTTGGTGATTAGAGCTTACTTTGGGTTTTGATTAAGATGAGTGGGATGGTTCTCCTATTAAATTTACGTATTTTACTTTATTAATTTATTCATCTATAATTATGAAGTATTATGGAATGGGTTGGGAGTTTCTACGCTAGGGTTTAGACTTGTATTCATGTTATAGACATGTTTCCCTTAGCTATTAATTGTTTAAGACCCTAATACTATGTTTTAAAAATAATTAGTAAGCCTTATATTTGATTTGGGCTAACTGGGTGATTGTTTGTGATGTTTTTGTTTGATTTAGGATTAACTATGCAGAGTAATGATGTGCATATCATTTGTAATAACTAATTAATCCATTTGAATTGATTAACAAAAGGTTAGTAGCCTAATTAAAGGGGTTTAGGAACTCTACTCCCCTCAATAAAAAGATTAGAGAGCTATCAAGCCTTAATTAATATTTGTAAAATGGTTTGAAGATTTTATAAATGAAGATTATATTTTATAAAATAGATATGACATTTTATAAAATAGTAAAATGATGAATACTTGATTTTCAATGAAGCAAGCTAAGTGTTTTAAAGAACTAAATTAATTTACAGGCTAACATTGCATTTTGTAAAATGGTATGAGATTTTATAAAATAGTATAAAGAGGTAATCTACTTTTATTGAAAATATTAGTGAGTAAAAGTAATATTTGATCTAGCAAGGGTCGGATTGCTTAATTGAATGTACATGCATGAGCGGCTATATGCGTATGTGCATTTGGAGCTAAGTGATAATTAAAATAAAGGCAATATTGCAGTTAGAATTATTATATGATTTTTTTATATAGTTATATAATTTACTATAAGTTCATTGCGGGCATTTCATATAGCCATAGCAATTATCATGCGTGCTATGTTGCGCGAGAGTATACCTAGCCGAGCAATGTCCTGATGAAGTCCAAAATGTAGTTCATGTTTGGTTATGTATTGCAAGAGCATGCATGCATAGGCATTGACAAATGAGTGCATCAACACATGTATAGGCTATGCATAAGGCCGGGTACGTCGTTTTGGCGTATTAGAGGAAGCCGGGTCGCCATAATCGCTGGTAGAACTATACTCATGTAAAGATTAGATTTTGATATCGAAATCGATTTTCAGCTACTTATGGAATTCACTTCTAAAACATCAACAAATGAACCATGGTAGATGTCCGATGGGATGGAGGTAGGCTTTAGTAGCAAGGTGATTCATCGCGAGAAGCGTTGAAGGAAATGGCGAGCGAGTTGGCATCCATTCAAGGAGTCTACTTCCTGCTCGGGCTCATTAGATGGAAACTATCAGTTTAGTCGACTGTCCTAGTCCATTCAGTCGACTGGTTGAGATGAAAAATGTCCATCTTGGCCCTAGTTCGGTCGGCTGACCAGTTGTATGTTGTGCAAACTTCAAAACGCGATAACTTTTGCGTACGAAGTCAGATTGAGGTGATATTTAGACCACTGTTTGCCATTTTTTAGGGCTACAATCTAGGAAATTTTGGTGAATTTAGAGTTCTTTGATTTTAAGGTCCACGTGGGACTAATCTCGGCATGTACTCCAAAACCATAGACATTGAGGTAAACCGGGAGGTTACATTGGAAGAGTATTATAACAATGAGGTCATGCGTTCCATTTCGTATGCAATTTGGGTTAATATGTGGTTTTGTTAGAGTTTTCCAGTAGGTTTTTAGGCTACGTCGATCCATACGTTATATACGGACTCTGTACTCTAAGGTTTCGACCATAGAGTAATATGCAATTTTTTTGGTGTTGAGTTGTTGTGAAGAGTATAGACTTATGTGACCTACCTATGTATCGACCTTGTTGTGGTGTGCCTAGAGTGTTGTTGATGGCCATGGCACACTCAACACGGTCTTATAGGGACCGTGAATAGCTTTGCCTTGTTGTGATGGACATTTTTGGGTCCTATGTTTGAAATCTTATGAAAATTTGGTCTTAGAAGTAGTGACCATACATATTATGAAATATGTATTTGGTCTTAGCAGTAGTGACCATACCCATTGCAGTGTACCTATTTGGTCTTAGTAGTAGTGAACATATGCATTGTAGCGTACCTATTCTGTTTTAGCAGTAGTGACTGTACACGTTGAGGATTATCGTACCAATCTTAGCACAGTGATTGTTATTTTTCGATCATAGTTTGGTCATGGTATATTTTTAGTATATTACTAATAGTGTTGGGCTAGTGTAGTGCGATAGAAGATATTGTGCTAACTTGTTGTTATAGAAGAAGAGCGGTTTATGGTATGATCTCCTACTTTTGAGATGGATTTATTGTACTTGTTTATATGCAATTCAGATTTCTCTTGAGCTATGCTTGTGGAGAGGACCAACTGTGATTTAGTAGTTCCTGTTTATATGTAGATAGTTTTAATGTATAATATCTTGAGATAGTTCCCCTCATACAAGACTTTATGACCGACTTTAGTTTTTATCCTTGTCTGCTTATGTCATGACAACTCTTGGGTACTCGATTGAGTAGTTTAGGAGTTAGGTGCTTTTGGGGATACACTAGCAGAGTGTGTAGCTAGAGCATCTTGGAGGCATGGCATCGATGTTTTGGGATATATATACTTATTACTTTATATTTGTATATGAGACTATTACATCAGACATTTATTCGGAATTCCATGCATTTGGGAGTCAATGTATTCTAATTTTCTGTACTAATATTTATTTGTCAGTTGCTTCTACTAGTGCAGTCTCTTATAAATTGTTATTTTATTCTATTTATGTATATTCGGTATATTATATATTGTCATCCCATTATGAGATCTTATGGATGTCTTGGTTTAATGTTTTATTCTAATTTTACCCCGACGATCTATCTCTTGTGGTATAAAAAAGTCATGCAATGATGTAAGGCAGATACTTTTAGGTAGTATGAAGAGCGTGTTTTGCAGCTAGACTTTCTATTTACCTTATTCGCTTTCACTTTCCATATCATAAAGCATTTTTTAGTATCCTACATGCTAGGATAGGTGTAGATATTAATTCTTACTTCTGTGGGCATGTTTGATGTTTGATATTCTTACGTTTGTTTGACATATGGACTAACTATGTTTGATTTTCCTTAGTTGTATTGGGAATTTCGTGGACAAAAATCCTAAAGAGGTGGGGAGAGTGTAAATAACCGTAGTTTACATATCGGAGGATTATATAATATTATTTTTAAATTTATAATTGATCGTATGATGTCATGACTTTGGGTTATGTTGTGTAGCGGCATTTTTTACCCTTAAAAACTTTCATTTGGATGCTTTTACCTTTGAAAACTTGTAAGGACTATAACTTACAATAGATGCCGAATTTGGGACAAAGACTACTTCCGTTAAAAATAAATAATGATTTACCTTTGCTTTGAGATGTCATGTTGGAGATTCAAACTTACTATTCGGCATATATGGTTGTTTTAAGTTAAACATTTTTTCGGATAGCTTAATGGGTAATTAGTGAGGTTTGAGGAGAACCCAGTAGCCCATTTCGGGTTTGGGGTTTATTATGGCTGGAATATTCATCTCTAAATCATTCTCCTTCATCCCAAAATAGATCTAAACCTCCATTAAGCTTCTCTCTTAGCCAAAATCTTATCTGCTCTCTTCCAAATCAAACCACATCCTTACATCTTCGACATATTATTAAGGGGATTATCAAGAGACCTTCAAATCCACATTTTTAGGGTGGAAATTTTGGGGCTTTGCTATGTATTCTTGGATTTGCTTCATTTTACATTAAAACCTTCCTTTTTTAGTTGTTTGCTGAGTGATTTGTCATCAAACAACATGTTATATATGTATCTATAGATTTTAACATGTTTTGAACCCATTTTAAAGTCGAAACTATATTTTTATTCTATTTTAAAGTCCAAGCTAAAGTGAAAACAAGATTTAAATGGTTTAAAGTGTTTTAATAATGATATTTTAACTTGTGATTACCTTTAGAGATGTTAGGCTATGTTATAGATATATTATATAATGATTTGCTATGATTTTATATATGCGTATGTTTAAATGATGTTTGAATGTTGTTGATGCTTGTTTGGATGTTATTTGTATGCTTAAATGGTTGCAAATGCTCACCGGAGCAAAATAGAGGTGATAGATGACTCTATGGTTAAATGTCTCCATATGGAAAGAAGAGTGATGCGCTCTTAGATTTGATACACAGTGGTTGGAAGATCTATAAATGTAGAATTGGACTTTAACAGATCGATTCTAGGATGTTTAGGGTCATATTGTTGTATAGGCGATACATGTGGTCTGAAGCATTTAAGGTAGCAATAGAATCAGCATGAAATTGGAATGCTGCAAATTTCTATAGGAAATTAGTTCGAATAAGGCGTGCCTAGTTGTTTGCTTTGGATCTTGAATAAGTTTGCTTCAGGTTTAACTTGGTTCCATGATGGGAGGGCCGAAAAACAAACGCTACCAAGTGGTGCTTCGAGTCGAGCATGGAAAAAATGAGGAGATGCTTTAATCTGAGTGCTGAATAAAAGAAGGAACCCGATTACCAAACAAGATGTTAAATTAGAGGTTTGGCTGCTACAGGTTGCTGCGTGGGTGGCTTCGGTTCGGTCTTGGTGAAATGCCGAACATAGTTGGAGTTTGGAGAAATTTGTGGTTTAGGGTGACAATGCTTCAGGTTTTGCAGCGGCATGCTTCGGGACAACCTAGGGGTCACTTTGAGGTTTTAAGCAATGGTTTTAGGCAAGGGTAAATGACTCCAGGACAACTCAAAATGGATTTGATGTTGTATGGAAGCGAATTAAGTGATGATGTGATGATGCAATGCATTAGCTTTGGAACTTTAGTACAATGACTCTATGACTTAAACTGGGTATCTAGAGTGTTCTGACGATGATGACCAAATGTTGGGAGTTGTGATGGTGATTCATATGGATAAGTTTAACGATGAGAACTTATGAATAGAATTACAATTGCATTCTACAGTAGAGATAAACGATATGGAATAATGATTGGGTTTTATTATGGAGACATGTGCAAAGGGATCGTTGATAACTTAGAGGTTTCTAGAGTGCTCGTACAGAGGGGGTATGTAGGGATGCCCATCTGGATTATGATCGCATTCAGATCTTACGACTGTGGATTATCCTGGACTTTTACTATTGTGAGTTTGGTCCCTAGCCTTATTACGCGGCATGGCTATGAGTATCATGAAACCGAGATTTGACTAGTCCTCTGGGTTATGATCATGCCACATGAAATAAATAATATCCTACGCAGCTGAGTGATGCAAGGACTATTTGATGGATGCCATGTTTCGCTATGATAAGAACCAGTTTAGGGTGTCACATGACGTACATATTATTGACATGCGTACCTAGACATTAGATACCGTAATTCAATCGTAGTATACCTATATGATGATGACTGTAGATTAGTATATATCGATTGTTGTGTTCTAACTCTTTGGACAAATGGACATGTCAAATATGGTTCTACATGCCCTATTTCCTTATTACTTTATATGATTTTTTTAATACTTTAAGATGTATTTCCCAAGCCAAATTATTGTTTGACCAGAGGTTTTATGTTTTGCTTATTATTATTTAGGGTACTCTTAAATGAGTACATTAAAAATAATAGATCTAGATAGCGCATCAAGCCATAAGGTGTGTCAGCAAGAAGCTACCCTTTCGTATATCTATACTTTGGAGCTTACTATCACTTATATTTCACTATGAAGTATTGTGGAGTTATGTCAGTACTTGTGTTATTTAAGAAACAATCATTGGAGTTTATTTTGAGATTTGGGATGTGTAAACTCTATTGTTTATGTTTTGTGTAGTCTTGTGAACCTGTTGCACTCTGATGTTCTTATTTATGTTTAACTTGATTATATCACTGTGTCGTCGTTTTTACATCTATTTGTTCATTATATTTTGTCTATACCGAGTGAGATGTTCTACAGGTTTTATAATTTGGAATTTTGTTACTTTACACCCTTAACTATCATCTTGCATCGATCGAGTCTATCATAGTGCGCTAATCATGTATATTGGGTAATCGAGGTGTAGAGCGGTTGTCATAGAAAATATCTATTTGTGAATAAAAAGCAATTTTATATAGACTTCCTACTGAAGAAAGACTATTTTCTTGGGGTTTTAGAGCATAAAAAGATGCATTCTTTCTAATAAGGCATATGAAGATCATGAGCATTTATATTTCAAATTCCCTTATGCAAATCCTTGATTACTCTTATGAGGTTGAAGTGTCGCTGATGACTAGAGAGTTGAAACTCCAAGAAGAAGCCTTACAATATAGGTTGCCTTCTTTATAAAAAGTGACATTAAAGATCTTACTAGTACCACCTTTATCACCATTATTTTTCGTATTTGGAAGGAATAAAACAGAAGATTTTTGAACGAAAGTAGAATAAAAAAATACAATAAGAAAAGCTTATTGAAGTTTATGCTAAATTCTTAATTCAATGGTCCAAAATGATGGCTGACGGATATCATTTCATGAAAATTTTGGAAAGATGAAGGATCGAATTTTTTGATCTGAAATAATGAAGAAGAATACTATGGAAGCTGAATGTTGTGCAAGATTAGGGTTTTGGTTTTATTTCTGTTTTAGGCTAGGCCAGATGAATAGTTTTGATGTGTAGGTAGAGACTGTGTTTTATTATTTATTAAAAGACTTATGTACTATTATAATTTAGGGATTATCGTTCTCTTTTTTATTTATCCCAGTAAGTTTTTTTAAAGAGGCGGGATCCTAAAGTGTTCTTTTCGTCATTAATAAGTAACCGACTTTTCAAAAAAATAAACACACACACACACACACACATATATATCCATGTGTATGCATGCACGTGTGTGTATATATATAATTGTTTCAACCAAAAAATATATATGAAAATGTTTGAAAATTTATATTTTGTTTTATTAATGTAAATGTATATTTTAAATATTTCATAGAATAATATATTTTAGTACTCGTATGCTTGCACGTGCACATACGTATATCTGTATGTATGCTAATATATACCTTGGTATTTTTGTAGGTCGAAATATAACTATTAATATATATATATCACATGTTTTTTGATCAATTATTACAATAAATTTGACTTAATAACTTTTAATATATATGTATGCGTGTGTGTTTATATACATACACCTATTAGTAGTATCTAAAAAAAATTATTATTTTTAGTTGAGCACATAAAGGAATGTATAATATTTATATAATAAAGATATTTTATTTTAGTTTTATTTTTAAATTAGTATATATATTATATATATACACTTCATATTATATATAAAAGACAAATTTCGACCGTGTATAAATATATGTTTTGCAAAATAATTATGGGCCAAGCCCAAAATATATATATATATTTTGGAAAATAGATTATACATATAAATAAATAATTTAAGTTTAAATACGAGCTATGGTAAATTAAAATTAGTATAAATTTAAATTAATTTATAAATGATGTCCATGAACCCATATTCGTGTTATATATGGATATGCTCATAAATCTTATGATCACATTTGTACACAATTACATGTTTGTAAACTTATTTTATATGTTATCTTAACTAAAAGTATTTGTATACCTATGATATTATTTGTATTTACATTGTATGTGCAAATATAATGTTTATTAATTATTATAACATAAAATAACCAAAGAAAAATTTAATTAAAATAAATTTCAAGTTATAAGACTCTTCGCATATAAAATTACAATAAATTATGATTTAATGTAGCAGAATTCTTCACGATAACAAAAATTAAAGATCTAGTGCAATAATTAATTAAATTGTTTTTTAAGTTTGTCCCTTTTTGCTCCACTACCGGTGCATTTGATAAAAAATGTATTAAAGCTCGAATTATGTTAACATGAATAATTCACTACCACAAAAGATGGTCTCTTGAAAAGTCCTATTAGATCGGATGTCACCTCTAATTAAGTAGAAGGTTACTCTAATTAAGGTAAGTTCTTAAGAATGGAAAACCTTCATACTCTAGGCCATTAGTTAGCTCGTCAAAGTGGTTTACTTTCAAGGTATGCCCTTAATGGAAGTTCCAAAAATGTTTTCTGCCTTAGGTTAATTCAAATATGCATATTTAAATGTTACAAATTTAAGTATAATTTTTTTGAGTTTATATCAAAATTCTATGCTAGCTATAAATATGTATTTAAAATTAGTATAAATTTTATATAAATGTAAAAGTTATGTTCATATTAAATAAACTAGCATAATAAATAAAGGTACACATATGAATATGTGTGTGTGTAAATTATAAAATTATAACTGTTATTACAAAATTACATACACATACACATACACACATACATGTGTGTATCACATTGTAACGACTTGCCTTTTCGACCTCTAAATGTCGACATTCATACATCCATGGTATTCATGTTCGAGCGCTCAAGTGTCGAAAAGAGAGATTGTTGGGGTAAAAGATGAAAAGCAAAAAGAACGAGGAATGTAGAACAAAACATCTAAATATCACAGCGGGAAGATAATATATAATATCAAAATAACATAAAGGGTTACTCTAAGATATAATGTAATTTTGAAGATACTAACCTAAGCACAAACATCAGCCTAGATAGTTATAACAACATGTCCTCACATTTGTTAATATATACATACTAGTAGTGCAACAGAAATAAAATACAATTATAGACAAATGGAAGCATCTAACTCGTCTCCTAAAGCTCCAAAGAATATAAATTGTAACGACCCATAATTTTCGACAATTTAAATTGGTTAAATTTATGAGATTTTGTAATTAAATTTAGTAGAAATAAAAACTTTATAAATTAATACTGAAATGAATGCTAAATTTAAAATATATATGGTAACTAAAACCTATTTATGAGTAATTTGAGAAATTTCAATAAATGAAATGGTGTAAGTATTATACCTGGATATAAATTGAATATGAAAAGTATAGGATAGGCATTGAATTAGTTAATATAAGAACAAATGCAATTGTTGTATTAATAGTATGAAATAAAGCATGCATTGAAATATAAGTCAATGTTAATTTTACCTATAAATGTCAACTTATTGAATAGTAGGGTTTTAAATCAAGTAACGGATTTGTTAAAGTTTCAGTTGATAATTTACAAAATTTAATGTGAAATTAATTGCAGTTAAGTGACCTAATTTTGCAATTGAAATGAGAAATCAAATTTAATAAAATTGGAAATAAATTTTTATTAGAAAAAAATGTAAATTAAATAGTAACTGTATGTTTCCTATTGAGGTAGCTTGTTAATTTAAAATTTGAAAATCAGTTACAATAATTTTAATTTTATATTACGTTAACAAAAATTAGAAGAATAACGAAAATTAGTAGAATAACGAAAAGAGTAAATGTATTTATTTAGAGTATTAATTGCAATTGGATAGAGTTTTAATGTAATATGTTAATGCAAGTTAAGTAATGCTAAATTGAGTCGAATAAATAAATAGTAAAGATGTAATTTGAGGCTTTGATAGACTGAATGGTAAAAAAAAATTGTAATAAATATAAGTTTAACGTTTGTGGGTGTAAATTTAAGTAATAATTGGAAATCAATGTTAATTATACCCGTGAAGGGTCAATTCATTTAAACAGCAAAATTTTAAATAAATAAACGTTTTATTTAGGTTTCAATTTGAAAATTTTGTGTAGTTTAATGGGAAATCAATTGCAATTAATTGCCCTAATTTATGCAGTTAGGATAGATTTGATTTGTCATTGAAGATGGTTAATTTTATAAGATGTAATTTATGCCAAGCCTGTTTATTTTATGAAAGTTTGTTGATTTAAAGATTTGGAAGCAATATTTATTAATTTGATTGAAGTGTAAAATTCAATAAATTTAATTTATTGAAAATAAATGAAATTTAACATTTATTATTACGTTAATTGAAACTAGATGTAATGGGAGGATATTGTTATAATAGATTTTGAATCAAACGTTGATTTCATCAGCTGTAATAAAGAAAGTATGTTGAATACAAGAATGGAAATAAAAATTTACAAATTTTTGAGATTCGAACTATAATAATTGGATTTAATTGCAGTAAAACAAAATTTAATTTATAATTTGTGAATATAATGAAATTGAAATTTAATAATGAAATGAATAAATTAGTTAACTCTAAATTTACATCTAGATTTGGTTTAATTAATGTGAAAGATTAAGAAAATAAATGTGTTAAAGATTGTTAATTTCAGAATTTAAATAGGAAATTTGATTTAATTAATTTATTTTAATTTATTTAATTAATATAAAAATAGCCATTTTGGCCATTGACTCGGATTTCGACGAAACCAGTTTCATCGGATCTATACAGCGAGTTATAATAGTGTTTCAAGTTTCGTAGCGATCGGACTTGTCGTTTGATCGTACGGACTCGAAACGCCTTGAAATTTATGCAATTAAAATCAATTGAAATCAATTTGGAAAGTATTGTTTTTAGCATAACTTCTTCATACGATGGAATTTGGACATGAAACCTTTTCCATTGCGTTCAGAATATTTTAAAACACCTATTTTGATATATGGGTTTACCCAATTTTGTTCCGGGGTCAGAATGGACTATTTGGGCCATGTTAGCGTTAGACGCGTATATCTATCAATCCGATCCATATATTTTATTTCAATTTGTCTATAAATACCCTACTAAACCCTAGCCTCCGCCTATTCTTATTTATCTGCGTGTAAAGATTTCACCAGCTCCTCCTCTTCCTCAATGGATGCAAACTTTAGATCCAAACACAATCCCAAATCAAATCAAAAGCTAAAAATCCAAAGTCCTCAGAAAAAATTGAAAAAAATATATGTTGAAGCTCTCGAATAGAGTAATTTATTGGTGGCGTTCGTTTTTCGTTTCAGTTTTTCGTTTGATGGGTATAAATCAGAGTAGTTTCGGCCGTTCATCATCATCGAAATCAAATTCTCGGATCGAGAAACCCTTTCTGGGTTTTGAAGAGAGGACCGAGGGGACTTCATCCATGCAGTTTATTTCACGAATCGATGGTTGGATTTGGCAGAAATCGCGATTAGGGTTAAGGGTTCATGGCGGCGGCCGGCTATTTTTAGGCGACGTTCGTGTCGCGTGGAGGCCGGGGTCGCGAGGAAAGGCCTGAGAGGCGTCGGCAGGATGGGACGGCGGTGGTTGAAGCCGCGGTGGCTTTGGGTGGCGAGCGCGTTTTGTTGAAGCAGCGTGTTGCATGCATGCGCGTGCTTGCTTTCAGCTGGGTAGGGTTTTGTTGCGATTAGAAGATGGTGACGTGGCACTAGCTAAGGTTGAGATAAAAGTGTTTTTATTTATTTATTTCAATCTTTGATTTGCAACACGTTTTAATGCATAAATTTCTCGTATGATATTCGTTTTACATGTGTTTTTTTTTGTTTGGATCGTAATAAAATTTCGGACTTGACGCTGGTTTGGACGAATTCTGAGACGGTCAAATTTTGGCTTTAAATTGGATTTAAATTCAATTTAAATTCGAAAGGTGAGTGTTTTAACCCACTCACAACTTCTAAGATTTCTTATGTTAAATTGATTTATGATGTGTTTAAAATTTTATTTATAGCTGTTTGGCATATATTTCATCATTTTCTCAGTTAAATTGCATTCATTTAGTTTACGCGTTTTTAATTCATTATTGCATTTAAAACTGCCAGTTAATTGTTAATTAATTTATTCACTGCATTTAAAACTGCCAGTTAAAAGTTTTAGTTAAATTTATTATTGCATATAAACTTCTAGTTAAATTTATTTATCATTGCATATAAACTATAGTTAAACAGTTATTTAATTCATTATTGAAAAATTAACTGTTAGTAATTAATTATTATTTATTGATGTGATTGTTTGAATTGGATGATAAATTGATGAATGTTTGATGATTGATATGACGGATGAATGGATACTGTATTTATATTGTATAAACTGCAAGTTATTATGCATTTTCATTCCATTCGGGATTGCGGTTTGAAATGATATACAACCGCATTTTTATTTTTAAATTGCGGGTTGAAATGATAAATATCCGTATCAGTTGACCATATGATAGAAAATTATATACAT
The DNA here is from genome assembly GCA_030765085.1 of Allium cepa. Classification (NCBI taxonomy): domain Eukaryota; kingdom Viridiplantae; phylum Streptophyta; class Magnoliopsida; order Asparagales; family Amaryllidaceae; genus Allium; species Allium cepa. The sequence continues at coordinate 56,123,141 of CM060935.1, forward strand.
GCACCGCGGTATATATATATATATAAATTATTTTTGAAATGATTTTCTATGGTTTTGGAAAGAATACGATTTAATAATTATTTAAATTTTAATACATATATATAGTAAAAATTCTTGAATTTAGCTATGTATAAACTTGTTTCGAATTATATAATAAGCTAAATAATGAAGTTGATTTCGTCTATATAATATGGTTAAAAATATATTTGAATTTCTATTGTATATAGAGTTTAATAACTCTAATAAAAGTAAGGTTGAAGATAAATGTGAATATGATTTGAATTAATGTATCTAAGAATTTTCCTCGAATTTTTTTGTTTTGAAATGTAAATGAATTAAGATTTAAAGGGAATGATCTTATAACTTGTTTTTTTGAGTAGAGGATTTAAACGAATATCAAATTTATTTAAAGAATATTATCAAGTTAATTTAATTAAAAGAATATCCTGTTATTGAAGTTTAAGGGTTTTGCTTGAATAATATTTGTTTAGTAGGTAAATATTTCAAATTTAAATAATAGGAATTGGATTTGATATATATTAAATTTTCAAAGAATCCATTTTGAAATAGTGGAATATTTAAAGATTGAAATATATGAACTATAAAGTTTTGAAGTATAGAATATTTAAGCTGTGAAATATATGGGAATTAAAATGGTTTATTTGGGGGTTCAAATTGATATTGAAATTTATTGTGAAATTTGAAGAAGCTGTTTATTTTATAAAGTAATATAGTATTTGAACCATTAAGTATTAAAAGTTATGTTTCAAAGTTATGGTTTCAAGGTATATATATATTTGAAAATATTATGATTTTGGGAAAGGATATTGATAAAATAAAATGATATCATATTGATTTTGGTTTTAAAAATATAAATGATATCACTTTTATATGGTTTGAAAGAGGTATCATATCCTAGTTTTAAAGTATAAATTATTTTGAAACAACCGCGGTGTTGTAATAACGTTTGGTTGTTAAAGAGACCGGGATCGAAAGTTGTCATACTCTCTGCCAACTTCGAAAACCACTTTAACAACCGTGTACGCGGTGGAGATTCCAGAATGAAGTAGGTTGGTGGCGGCGTATCCTCTGAGGTAAATGCGTGGACCCAACTCCCGTGAGTTGGCATAAGGTGGCTAAAACAGGAGCGATCGATGGGTTAATAAGGTAGCACCTTTGATCGGAAACTTCCCTTTGATACTATACTTTGACTTTGGATTAATTCGGTGGCCACCTTCACTTTTGATTTCTTTGATTTTGGGGAGTTTGTCCGAGGTGGGTGGTAGCTGCGCGCTACGCGTTACCACCGACTCGGAAGCGTAATTGGTATATCTACCCTGGCATTGCCTAGTTGTGCCGTGTCACCTACCCTATCGCGTCTTGTACGAGTTTGGATTTCTTCCGTAGCCCATGTGGTATCCTCTGATGGCTTCCCGATTTGGAGGGACTATGATATTGGATGGACTACTGGGACTATTACGTGTTAAGGTGGAAAATGTAAAGCCTTAACGCTATTTAAAAGTAAGTTTCTTTTACAATTAGACACTATTATAATAGCAAAATATACTACATAGTAAATAGATTAACGGATCCTTAGGAGATGTAAATCCCAAGCATCTATTGAGTTACTGCACTCATATTTACTTCTGTTGATTTAACTTACATAAGATCTTTTAGTTCTGACTCGAGTGTTTTTTCTTTTCAAATTCGCTCGGGTCAGTCCGAGCGTTTCAGGATTTGAAGATTTTAGCTCTGGAGGAAGAAGACGATGATTAGTATTACTATTATATACTATATTATTCCACTACACTACTGTATTCCGCTACATCGATTTTTATTCGTTGGTATGTGCAACTCTGATATATATTGTATAAGTAAATTAAATATTTTGTAAACAGCTTCATGAATTATATATTTGATTATTATATTTTATCCTTCCGCTGTGAGATTCTATTTTTGTTTTATTTGTTTCTTCTTTTTCTTATTTAACCCATAACAATCCGCCCTTCCGGATGGTTTGAATTGGCACGTGTGTCGATTTAAAGCGTGAGAAAAGGTGGGACGTTACATAAATGAAAACCGCCTTTCTCTAACTGCTCGAAGGACCAACCTAGGAATTAAAGAAATAATAAAATCATGAGTGAGACATAAATCTGGTATGAGAAATTCAAGAAACATCAACATAATGTAACGGTATCCTTTGAGACCAACCGAATCACCAGAATGGGTTTTCGCGTAAAAAGAACCAAAACCATATAATAAGTATATATGATAATACAATAAATAGTATCTAGGGTGTAGAATACAAATCAAAAAATAGCCATGCTGCTTGCATCTCACAACAAAACAATATTAGAAGTAGAACTAAAACTGCTAAAGTTCGTTTGCATATGGATTTCCATTAGAGGTCTCCTAAGTACATCGCCGTCGACCTCCTGACAAGGATCAAAAAGTACCTTTCATAACCATGTATATCTCTAGACAAAATATACCACAAAGGTTGACATAGTTAGTCCATGCCTGAACACATGATACCAAATACTATCAATTCCTGCATGCCTCAATCGAAAGCATCTCTAATATTTGGAATCGATGTACCCTTAGGTTAGCTAAACCCACTGGATATGCATCCTACTCAGTTTTATGTCATTTTTGATGGTGAAGTCATGTTCTTCATTTCAACGGACGAGTCTTCATCACTTAAAAAGATCTTGAATCTCTCCATGGATTCTAGCATAAGTCTTCCTATAAATAATAACTCTGCCCTCTCTTCAGGAATCATCCTCAAGTTAGATAGTACCCTCGCTAACATAGTTTGAAATATAAACGCTAACCACTCCCTTGGACTTGACCTTTGGATAGACAATGCAACTCTATAAAAATTTCTTCAAAACCGCTTCTTAAACATAGAACTCGTATACAGGTTTTGAAGTGGTTATGGTTTCGATTCATCTAATATAAGTACACTCCACTGCTTACTGGACTCTTCAAAACCAATCGATAACTTTCTAGTTAAATCAACTATCGTTCTTTCAAAAATAAAAAATTAATGCATACGGGCAGAGATCATCTCCTATCCAAATGGATTTCCTTATCTCTTGTCCTTAAAGAGCAAGGCGAGTTCACATGTAACTTATAGCATCACAACGAGGATAGTTATACTATGTAATTCTCATGTTTCTTCTAGATATTTCCTAAGTTAATTTTTGGTAAAATTCAAACAGCAATGAAAACGATTGCATATGAAAACCAAGCCTCTTATACTTATTACGTTTTAGACCTTTTCAACTTACACCATCCCTCGGTCAAGCGTGAAGCAGGTAGGTTACAACACTTTTCGCTTCTAAGCCCTACTCGAACATCATTCTTAACTCTCATGGATAGAACAAGCCTACTTTATCGGCTTCTAGTGCTCAATATAGGATTTAATACTTCCTATGGACAAGTAAAAAAACAAAGCAGATTAAGTCATGTAAGCGATCTATAATCTTGTTTTTGTTTAATTAATTCTTTTATTAGTCAGAACTTCTTTTACCAAATAATATTTCCTTCAGAAGTAAGAAAATGATGTATATGAATCCTCCTCGAAGGATCCCGTAAAAGCAGGAGATGTTTCATATGAATGAGTCCTCCCTAGGGGATGTCGAACCATATGAATCCATGATGCAATTCACTTCTTCTTTCTACCGGTATGTATAACTAAAAGCCTTTATGAATGATATATACATGTATACTTTCACTATTTATTTAAACTCTTTTCAATACTTCAAAATACATTTATATATTAATGTTAAAGGTATAAGAATATTCATTAACCACTTAACAATATTTTCTACTTTTGAAATATAATCAATAGGATTAAAGTCTAATCTTTATTAAACATTGTCATTATAAACCCAAAACCCTTCAAACTTATTATTATCTTTAAAACATACTTTTAAAATTCACTTATATTCAAAAGTATGTTCATAAGGGTTAAAAAAAACGTGACTAAAAAATTATTTACTATAAGCCTAAAATCATTTTATACTTGTCATTATCTTTATAATATTCATTTTAAAGATCTACTTATATTTAAAAGTATATTAAAATGGGTTAAAAACAAATGTGACTAAAACATTTTTACCATAAACTCAAAACCATTTTGTTCCTATCATTATCTTTAAAATACTCATTTTAAAGGTCTAAGTATACTTATTTAACAAGATAATGTACTTTTAAATAATTTCAAAACCATTCATTATAACTAAGTGTTATAACCAAAACCACCCTTTATAAAATACTAAACTCGTTTTACCGATCTTATATATATCTGTATGTGTATAAACACTCTTAATATAATTATAAATATATTTTTATATCCATATAAAATATTTCTTAAAATAACAAATTTAGAATTTTATGAAAATCATAAAGAAAAATGTGTTTTATATAGTAAACCCATTACTTTAAAATTTCATAAATAATTATCAAAAATATATTTAAACTTAAAACCACTTTTAAAATACTTTAAAATCTACTACTAAACATCCCTAAAAAGATCACATAAAAATAATAAATTAAATAACAATTTAACATGTTTAAAATCACAAAATAGCTTAAAACAGTACAACACTAAACAGTGCTATAAAAAGGTCTAGAAATGCTGCTGTAGGTCAAATACAACATTTATAAGTGCTGAATATTGGACAAAATGAAAGTATGAAATTTGGGACTATTTTTCTCCACTCAAATAAATGATCTAAAGTTTGAAATTTTTATAGTAAGTACTATACTTCGAGTACTTAAAAATTATGCAAAGAAACCTGTAAGGATTTGTACAAAAATCATATTAAAAGTTCCTAAAAACAAGCGATTTAAAGAGTGCTTAAATAGCGACCATTTCACTACTAACATTTGTAACTTTGTAACTTTGTTTAACCAACTCTAAAATGATTTGAACTCTAATTTTTTTTATAGTAAGTAGTACACATGTAGTATTTAATAAAACAACAAAGAAACCCCTAAGGATGTCTTTCAAAATCATATTAAGAATTCCCAAAACAAGGCCTATGATAAAGTGCTCATAAAGCGACATTTTCACTTCTAAAAATCCCACTTTTTTCAACCAGTTCCAAAATTATTTAAACTCTAATATTTTACACTAAATACTACATATATGATACATGATAAAACAATAAAGAAACCCCTAAGGATATATTTCAAATCCATATTAAAAATTGCTAAAAACAAGGCATTTACAAAGTGCTCATATAGCGACCATTTTCGCTATAATTTTTGAAACTTTGTTTAACAAGTTCTATGCTTTCCCAAATCATTTCCCCACTATCCTATGCACAACTATAAGTGTAGAGCATAACTAAAATATATTCTTTCATAATATATTCACATATATTCATTGTAAACCATTTATACACAATGGATTTTGAAGTGTACTTATAACGACTCTTTCGCTACAAACAAGTTCACATACACTTCCACATCACACACAATTATACCAACATGTAAACACAAAGTTTAGGCCATAATACATGCTTTAGAGCATTAATAGAAGCGATTATACAACATATAAAGCTGTCACTTGCTTTCCAAAGCAAGTGGGCCCAAAAGTGATAACTTGCGTTAGTTATTTACTTTAACTTTATGTTCACACACACACACACACACACACACATATATATTCACTTCGATGTTGAGTAAACTCACCCAAAAACCTAGCTACCTCCATGCACAAGCTATTAGAGCACATGACCCATTCCTACCATCAACAAACAAGCCAAAGACTCAACCTTTGTCTTCAAAAAGCTCACGACCACCTCCTTTCTCCCTAAATTGCTCATGATAATGCCATGGATGGGGGTTTGAGCTCCTTTTCTTCCCCTTTTGATGTGATATTCTTGTCTCCTATGTTGGGCTATGGTCTTTGCCAAAGTTTGGAGGAGTTTGGACTTTGTTTGATATTTTTTAAGAATTCAAAGTGAAGAGAAAGAGGGTGAAGAGCATATGTTTTCTATGTTTATAATTTAGCAAAGTGGATTAATGAAAAATATGAAGTGTATTTGTAGACTTAAACAAGAGGTAATCCTCACCACCTAAACCTTCCATGAAAGGTCAATAAACAACCTTCCTCTCTTGTACTTGCTTTCCACCAAAATATCTCCTTTAATTCACCCTTAAATTTTCCAAAAATACCCCTCTCTAAAATATCTTCTATGACATCACCCATGATATCATTATATGAAATTATGTAGCTATAAAACCCAAATTATTTTTAGTTGCTAGTTGACTACACATGAATTTTCTAATCAAGCCCAAAAAGTTCAAAAAACCTATATCGAGCAAAAAGCCGTTTATCAATAAAATGATTTTTGGCCACATTTTTGATACTTCTTCGAAATATTTATTTTTATAAACATATTTCGAAAACAAGTTTACCTTCATTAGTTATTAATTAAAAGGTGGTTAAAAAGGTTGTAAAATCTATTTAACTAAGACTCAAATATTCAAATATTTTAGATATTTAAATATTTAAATACGAAGTGCTCGAAATTTTGGGTCGTTTCATTCTCCTCATTTTAAAACATTTCATTCTTGAAATTCCAACATGAACTATTAACAAAATAAATGAGCACACAACAATACTCAATGTTATTCAAAATTTATTAGCAAACAAAGCTCAAGGTTTGCTCAGGTTCAAACACCCTCTCATCGCATAAGGACTTTAAATAATTTACCAAGTGTACCTTATTCTCAACAACCTCAGGTTATTACTTAGATGATTATTCAAGCTACCTCAAAGTAAATCGAAACATCATTCCAAGAACTCTAATATGCTAGCAAAGACTTAATATATATATGTGTGTGTGTGTGTGTGTTTGTGTGTGCACGCGCACGTGCACACACTATATATGTGTACGTTTATGTATAGATATCTCTCTCTTTGTGTGTGTACTTAAGTCCGTACCATGCACACGGACCAACTGTATGTGATATTCGATCCGATTAATTGCTCGATCACATAAATTTCACTTCCAAACTAGTATAGATCGTTTAAACATTGTAATGCAGACTTCAATCATGTTCCTTGATTAGATACCTCTATTTCTCTCACATAACCATGTACTATGATAGAAAACCTCAGAATCATACCAAGAACCTATTTAAAGTTTTCATCATTACAAATCAAGTGAATAATTATAGCTCGGATCGGTGTAAATCACCTAGAAACCATGTACTCTAATCCTGGATCAAGATTGTCATGACAATAAAATGATCTACGTACAACTTATGTGTCTTATCCTATTGGTTTCTTTAACTATGCCAATTTCATTCATATCATATTCATTTACACAAATAGTATCCTTCATATAATACTAAAACCATTTATGAAGCATTTCATAAAAACATAACCTCAAGTTAAACATTTTTTCAAGAGAACTTTATTTAAAATATTTCACAAAGGCATAACTTTAAGTTTATCCATGCATAATACTCTACTGCATCCTAAGAGTATATATTTATCATCATATTTATTTTACTTTCTAAAATTTAGATGGAAGCATAAAATAACTCTTGTTCTTATAACCGAGTCAACATTTTAGACTTTGTTAACCGTTGGGTTAGGCAAGTAGCTAGGAAGAGCAAGATATCGATATCCAAACTGGAGACTAGAGCCTACTTTCCTTAAACAACTCTTAGGTAAAGATGTTAATTAATTTGCCCAATAACATTGAATGTTCTACTTAACATGGATGCTCAAAAAAAATTAAAACTTGTTCTAACTTACTACCTTTATAATTCTAGAGTTACATAACCTCAACTTTATATTTTCAAAAGCACTTAGCTTCAAGTTCTATAATGACTTGAAAGTTTTGGACTGTCAAAAATCGTCGAAAAATCTATTTCGCTCTAAAAAATGGAAATTTTAGAACTAAATACCGGCTTTCATTTTAAATTATTTGAAATAATAATAATATATGCATGTATCCTTATTATATATCAAATCATAATTTCGATATTTAACAAAAAATCATTTTTCAAGCAGCATCGAATACTTTGTAAATAGTACTAAGTATCATGATCTCAATTTATAAACTAATTTTCTAAATATTTTCTTTAAAATCCATAGAAATATATATATATATATATGATATAATAAGTAACACCAAGATGATACTAAGGAAATGGGTCCTACCAAGTCATATAATATATCCCCTTACTATAAAGGATGATATTCACAAGAAATGCTTGCCAATCGGACATATCTCTTGTCCATTTTTAGTCACTTTTGAATCACTTGAAATAGATATCTTAAAAATATTATATTCCAAAATTGACTTGCGGATTCTAAGAGCAACCTCGAACTTGAACACAACTTAATACTTCTTTTAAAATATTAATCTCGCAAATACTTTCAACTAATATTGTTATTATTATCTCCAAAATCATAGAAACCATTTTCAAAGTTATCGGGATTTAACTTCTTAGATATTAGTTTAAATCCTCTTCGTTTATAAACCATGCTTAGAAAATGTATACTAAACCTCGTTTATTAAATTCAACTTCTAACCCAACATCATCATCGAATGTCTTATAGTCAAATTATGAAATTCAATTCACAAGGTGTGTGTTACAATACACCCACAATTACCGTCCACCCGACACATGTAGTAAAACGGTAAGCTACTCATAAATTGGTTAAGCACTAACCAATGATCACAAAACAAAAATCAATGGTCATAAACTGGTGAAGCATGACTAATCAATTAACAAATGATTGCAATGCCTATAAAATGGCCGAGCACATCTAAAATAAGTAACGAGGGATAATGAACGACCTTCATCATTCCCTTCATTAATTAAACTATGCTTACAACTCATACTTATATAAGTTACCTATATATAAGATATTTTAATTTTTTGTGGTTGGAAAACCATTAACATGTATGTTTATAACAAATACAAGTACTCTCTCTATATATAATACACTCAACTCATTCTAGGGCATCACTTACCATATCTCTAATGAGTTTACCCAACCAAAGCCAAGGTGTTTCGCTAAACTTTAGTCTAAGACTGGCTGTAACGACCTACCATTTTGATCTCTAAATGACGACACTAGTACATCCACGGTATTCACATGTTAAGCACTCAAATGAAAGAAAAATATATTGTTGAGGTAAATAAAAAGAAAAAGAACAAGGATGAGCAAAACATCTGAATCTATCAACGAGGTGATAATATTATATCAAAACAAAATAAAGAATTACTTTAAAATAAAATGTAATTTCAGAGTTGCTAGCTTAAATACTAACACCAGCTTAGATAATCATAATAGCTTATCCTTACAATTGCTAATATATACATACTAGTAGTGCAACTGAAATAAAATACAACTATAGGTGAATAGAAGCATCCATCTCGTCTCATGAAGCTCCAAAGAATATCAATAAAAACATGCCTTTCTCAGATTGATCGGAAGAGGACTCAGGAATTAAGGAAAATATAAAACCATGAGTCAGACTTAAGTCTGGTATGAGAAACTCAAGAAATATCAATATAATGTAATAGTATCCTTTGACACCAACCAAATTATCCAAATGGTTTTCCCCTCAAAAGAACCAAAATCATCTAATAAGTCCATATGATGATATAATAGATGGTGTCAATAGTGTAGAATATAAATTAGAAAATAGTTGTGCTGCTTGCATCTCTTAACACAAAAATATTAGAACAACAACTAAAACCGCTAAGGTACATTCACATATGGATTTCCTTTAGAGGTCTGCTCAGTACATCTTGGCCGTCCTGTGATAACCCGTATTTTGGACATCTAATAATTAATTGGTTTATTCAATTGAACAGATAAAAATTCTAATAATAAAAGATATCTGGATATGTAAATGAATTTGAAAATATAATAAAAGTAGAATTATAAATATTTGGATAAATATTATCTGATAATATCCTAATATAATTACTTAAAATCGAAAAACTATTCATTTAAAAACAAATAATAATAATTATTTATATATATAGATATAAGAAGATTTTAAATAGGAAAATTATTATTTTCAAATTCATTTACATATCCAGATGTCTTTTATTATCAGAATTTTATCTATTCAATTGAATAAACCAGTTAATTATCAGATGTCCAAAATATGGGTTATCACATTGGGATCGGATTTGCTTATTACAGCATGATAGGGGGTTCTCGTTTCGTGTTTGGTGGCGAGCAGGAGACTCTTAACCCTACATGTCCCTGAGAGGTAGTATAAAGCCTTGGGTTGGTTGCGAGTCGAGAGGCTGGCCGTAAAAGCAAATTCGAGGTACCACTGCATGCCACGGCAGAGAGTGGCCGCTGTCGATGGTTGAAAAGCCTAGATCGTTACATTTGGTTTTTTAAAACAATTTCACCAAACTTTTCCGTTGCTCTGATACCAAAATATAACGATCCGAAATTTTTGACCTCGAGAATTCGACACCAATATGTTCAACTGTAGAAGCGCCGAGCAATCGAATGTCGGAAATCCTAGATTGTTAGGTTAAGAAGAAAAGAGGTAGAAGAAGAACAGAAAACAAAACACAGAATCTCACATTTCACAATGGATCAAAATATAATATAAAATAATAGTGTTTATACAAGAAAAGCTATAATTATTACTTTACATTCAACATAACAGAGTACAACCATTTACAAAGAGACCAGACAGTTATATCAACCTTTCCCAGACTACAACCAAATCAAACTCAATTACACAGTGGTAAACTCCTTACGTTCCTGCCATCCAGCTCGCCTCTTAAGCTCCGAAATGTCCTAACCTAAAAATCTGTAATACTCGGCCTGACCCGAGCATTACATCAAAGTAACATCTGGGTTAGGCTGGAAACTAGCATGAGTAAACCCATCTAACATGAAATACTAATGCATAAAACTTATTTAAAACCCAAGGTAACTCGTACCTTATTACGAGTTCTATCTTGTTATAGTCAACACCCATTTCACACAAATAATATCTAAGTATCATTACTCCATTTAAATGATCCAGTTTACTTAATTTATTTTATTCCAGCTCATTTGATTCTAAACTCAATCTATAAAGAATTATTGTAGATTACAGATCGAAGTGGTTTCCGGTATTCGCTCATTACCCGACCTTGGTCTCTTCGAATCCAATATCATCTTAAACAAAGCTGTTTAAGTTTAAACAATTCCATTTATATCCAGAATTACATATTTACATAGCAATTCATCACAAATAGACAACGAATCATCTATAAGCAAAATAAATTAATTTGTACCATTTGTAATTTATTTTACTACTTTTAGATCCTGCTTACTTAACATTAATTAATTACAAACCACTAAATGATCAACCTTTAATTATCCATAATTACTTTCATTAAGTAATTATCATTTAAGTAATTAATCTCTAATTACTTTCATTAATTAATCTCTACTTAATAATTAATTAAATCTCAAATTAATAATTAACTAATCTCTAATTAATTAATAACCCTTAATCATTTCTTAAATGCTTAAAATTAATCACTTGAGAAATTAATTGGTTAAAGTTTAATGCCCTAATTAAGCACTCACTTAATTCCATCATTTATTTATTTGGAAACACTTATGATTCAATTCAATTAATTTACTTAATATAGAATTTCCCAAATAAAAATGATTAAATTCAAAAAAATTCTATTTAAATAAATAAATAAATTTGTAACTTATTCAAAAATAAGCTTTGAACTTGTTACTACGATTTAATTTTAAATAAAACAGGTTAACAAATTAATTCTGGTCCAAAAACCTGATCATTTATAACTTTTTCTTAGCTTTGAAAACTTGTTAAAGGTTTACGTTCATTAAGTTTAGAGAAACCCGAGCCAAAAGCCAAACTCCACGACCCAAAACCCGAGCAAAAACACGAACCCACATCTTCAAGACAATCCCTAATCTACCCGAGTCCTTTCCCTAGCAATCCCCTTCTTTCCCAAAGCCTCAACAACCAAGACACACTGACAAACCGTGTACGTGCACACATGGTCGGGGCGCCTTCGACCATCACCGCTAACTACAAGTCGACGACAACACTCTCTTACAATTTCGATCACCAGAACATCAAAACGATCTCCAGAACAAAAATTGAACAGAGACGAGAACCATCAAAACAAACCCAAACCATAGATTCGCCAAACACCATCACCTCCGACCATCTGAAATCTCGCCAACGGGCCCAAACATTCCCCAAAGTCCCACGCTCCATTTCCCTTTACTCCAATCGAACTCGACGTCGCCACTCCGGAGAAATCGACTCAAAAATCATCAACTAATAGCTCCAACCTTAAACTCTACTATGGTTTCCTTTCGCTGCCACGGCGATCGAAAAAATGTGAGACCAATTTTCTCGAGTCCGCCTACCCATGACCTCCCTCTGACCCCAACCCCGAGGTCACACTCCCACATGATCGCCGAAATTTGACAAGAATGCAAATATTGATCAACTTCCAAATTCTTCCTAAATATAAACTTAATATTAATGAAATCATTTTCTAAAATCATTAATTTCCAATACGAACTTGATTATGAAAACCAAATACGAATTTGTGATCATTGAATTTTTAGTTATATTCGATTTCTACTGTAATTTGTCATTTTTGAAACGGTTTCTTAATATAAATTCTTGAAACTATTTTTAAAGTTGATGTTATAATCTTATAATCAAATTTCATTTAGAGATCAAACTCTAAAAAGAATTAGAGTAAGTTTTTTGGATTTTGAAAATAATTTGAAAACCTATAATCAATAACATAGGCATATTTGCCTGCTCCCAGTCATGCACACTCAAATACTGCACATTTATATACATACAAGCGTAATATACATATGTAAAGACATTTTCGACTATTAAACTTCAAGCTTTAATCACATGCATCGGTTATCACAACAAATTAAAGGTTTAAAAAGAAATAGTTACTTACCAGACAGAGAAACCTAGATTATGAATTTGATCTGGACTTGATTAATGAACTGGAACTAGAAGCTTGTTTTGATTCACTTGATGTTTGAATTTGAATTGATCTTGAATTTGTTTTGCTCTTAAATCAACTATGTTGCTTTACCACAGTTTTACAATTTCCAAGTTTTGGAAATGGAAGAAGAAGTTGTTATTTGATTTGAGCCATGGCTTGATCTCAATCCTTTCTAGGTTTTACTATTGTTTTGATCCTTGTCTCTGGTTTATGTTTTCAGTTTTCCAAGTTTGATATTTTGCTCAATTTTGATTTTGACACCCAATTAAAGAAAAAAAATGAAGTGTAGGGGCTAAATGTGTTTATATAACTTTGTTCATCCCTTTTTTATTAAATTTAAAAAGAATAGAGAATTTAAAAGTATGTGACACTTGTTTATTTCATGTCACAATTAGGCTACACTTGTACAACTCCTCATTATATGATTTACACTTGTTAAATCATGTGTTATTAATGTTACACATGTCTTATTGAATTTATTTAATATGTTTTACAAAAAAAATTATATTATATTTTCAATTAGTTCATTTTCTATTTATTTCAACTATATTTATAACATGTATAAATTTAAAAGAAAGTACTTAAACTCTTTTTTTTTTATTAAATCTTTTTCAAATAAAGTCATTATATATAATAAATATTTATCTATAGAGTTTTAAAAAGATAAATTTTGCCAATTTAAATAATTATATCAGGAGATTATCAACTTAATATTTACCCAGATATACATTTTTATTATCAGAATTATTTATTTAACTTATAAATCAGTGTTTTCAATAGTTAAAATCAGATAATTATCCAATTACGCGATGCCCAAAAATCCGGGTTATCACATTCCTCCCCCTTTAAATCTTTTCGTCCTCGAAAAGGAATGAAACCAGAATTTTAAAATTATCCTTTAAACATTTTAACTATAAACACCTTTTTATTCAAAACTTAAAAATACTTAAAAATCTATATAATACTATGAAAATAGCTTTTATAAAAATACTTTTATAACTCGATGTCTCAACCAGTCCATCCTCGTTTTTATAGAAATTCGGTCATACATTGATCATGCGTAGGATTGAAAATCTACAAGTACTTGGTAAACCCATTTTCAACACCCAGTGAAAAATACTTGGGAAATTTTTTTGTTGAAAATATAGGAAACATCTTTGGTGAGGATGCTCTGGAAATCATCACCACCTCCATGGTCATAGTTAACCCGATGGTTACGTTGCCATCCCGACAAAATCCATAGATAACTGTAGGCACTCCACGCCCTTCGATTACGCCATGGAACCCGCCACAGATCGCAGTTACATCCCGGGTTATGTTGCCATCATGGAAAAAGTCCATGTAACTATAGGCATCAGCACCCTCGATTTTCGCTGCCGAATGAAACTTCACCACTCCTACATAGGTCGCAGACTACATCAGTCAAGTCCTAATATAGCCTTAGGCTCTCGCGGCCTGTCAACTTTCACCATGTCTCCATAGGTGGTAGTCTGCCGATGTTACGTTGCATCACAGCAAAATCAAACATAGACTGTTGGCTCTCAAAGCACACACGACTTCCTCTATGGTCCTCTGTAAATCGCAGTGACATCGAGTTTTAATGTCGTCATAGCATAACCCAAATGTCTCTGTAGGCATCACCGCCCTCGACTTTCACTACCCACAACACAAAATCCTCAGGAACTTCAGTTTGTCTGGACTTCCTCCTAGGATTCAATTTAGAGCATCCCCCTTAGACCTCAAGGCAGAACCACCCCGTGCATCTCTTATGAAGTTCATTCCAGTGGGAGCGCCTTTTTCTCTAGAGCCAATCTCAAAACACTTTATTCTATACACTTATAGTATCTTTCAAATCATACTCTATATGATTCACACAAATCTCCTTTACACAAAATCAATATCTCAAATCGATAGTTCCAAACTTGGCTATCCAAACTCCCAAAATTTAATTTTTCCAAAAATCAAAGCTTTTTTCAAGTCATAGATTCCACTTTTTTCGCAAAATCATTCTCATAAAACCATTCACACACACACACACACATACAT
The DNA here is from genome assembly GCA_030765085.1 of Allium cepa. Classification (NCBI taxonomy): domain Eukaryota; kingdom Viridiplantae; phylum Streptophyta; class Magnoliopsida; order Asparagales; family Amaryllidaceae; genus Allium; species Allium cepa. Next base: position 56,138,225 of record CM060935.1, read on the forward strand.
ACATATATATACAACTTATCCTTTCCAACTTGAAAATAATCATTGGATCACTTATATAGATTCCCCTTTAATACTTCAAATATTTTCAAAAACCCTTTCTTCTGGTTCTAGATTTAACATAAGGGGAGTTTATCATATATAACAAATATATGTAACTTTACTATGCCAATCAACATCAAAATTTGATTTTCTTTTACAAAATTACTTACCATATCACTTATATTTCATAAAGTGAATTTCAAAAGATATCCGACTTCCACTTTAATCATCCAAAATTTTCTCAATATATACCTTTCCTTTCAAAACCATTTCTCATTCTTTCAAAATTTCAATATTTATTTCATTTAAGCGCGTATGATGTACATATACCATCCGTACGCAACATCAAATTTGATCGCTCATTCGATCACACAATTTCACCTTCGAACTAGTATCGTCCACCCGACTTCCTATTTATCAGGCTGAGATTTGAATTCGGTTTGAAATAAATCCCGAGATCAAAGATTAATTAAATAATTAATGTTTAATTATTTAATATTTAAAGGTTGATTAATCAAGTGATTAAAGAGTGATCAATTAAAGGATAATTAATTTGTGTGATTAATTAATTAAGGGTATATAAGGACAATTAATTAATTTAAAGGTTAATTAATTAATGAAAGTGATTAAGGATGATTAATTTATTATTAAAGGTTAATTAATAAATGATTAAACGATAATTAATTAAAATGGTTTGTAATTAATTAATATTGATTAACTATGATTAGTAAATTATTCATAAATAATTAATCTGATTTAAAATTGATTAGGTGATTGATTGATCTTACTTATGGATGTTTGAATTGTATTAAATGCTTTGAATTGTTTATCCCTGATGTGTGATGTACCGTGATATGATTAAGCTCTGAACTGTGATTTATTTATCTGTGATGTATTTACATATTTATCTATGAATGAAAGATAAGCTTTATAAGATTATACCGCTTATCGATATTGTTATGCTTAAATTGATGATGATTGTTATATGTTAAACCCCTGGATTACACCACACACGCACAAATATGGATTTCATGAGGAATCAGTTAAGTCATAGAAATTTTGATTTTTTTTTTAAAAGTTGAATTTTGAATCCAAATGGTATTGGAAATGTAATTGAGTTGAATATGAAAAGCTTTTAGGAAAAGGAAGTTTCGAAATTGGAATTTAGTTTGAATATAATATATCTTACTTAACTTTTGAAATTATGTTGGAAATTATGGTTTGAAACGTTTATACAATATATATATATATATATATATATATATATATGGATTTAAAACTATTTTAAATAATTTTTTTTGGGAATTTGAATTTAATTCAAATAGAACTTGCCGATGATACGGCAGTTCGCTAAATTTCTGGTTTATACTTTTAAAGGCTATAACTTGTGTATATTTAATCGGATTTTTCCGAAACGGAAAGTATTTGTTTTCAAATAATAATGGCTTTCATATAACGAAAGAACTTCCAGTTTTTGTTGAAAAGATTTCAAGTTCGAAATGGAAATTGTTTTGAAAGCTATCTTTGTGAAAGATTGGTGAACCTTGTTTTAAATTGAAGAGGATCTTAGAAGGGTGAATCTTTTTTTAAAAAAGATGAAGAGTGGAAATTTGGTTTAAACCATTTGAAAGAAATGTTTTGGGTTAAAATGTTGTGACTTAACTAAGATCCAATATATCCATATGCTTTTAAAATTAGCGCTCATTATTCGGTTTAGCCGGGAGAGGACATTATGTCATATAACCCATTCCGAATAGTGATACGACAAAATGGATAGCATTTGAAGACCGACGGTGTAATTAATTAGACATTAATTAATTGATAATTAAGTAATTAAGATTAATTAATTTATAATTAGAGATTAATTAATTAAGCAATTAAGAATTAATGAAGTTGTAATTAAGCATTAGTTAATTAAGTAATTAGAGATTAATTAATCGATAAGTAAGGACCGATTAACTGGTAATAAGAATTACTTAATTTGTAATTAAGTTTTATTAATTAATAATTAAGGTTTATTGATTAATAATTAGAGAATAGTTAATCAGAAATTAAAGAATGATTAATTAATTCAAATGGTTGAAATTAATTAATGATTAATTAAGTAGGTTAGGTGATTAATTCTTAGGTTATTAAATTAATTTTAGTTAATTAATTAATTATAATATGGATTAATAATTCCTGCTTGTGGATGATTATTTGAGTAGAATCTCTGGATTTAGTGGTATCTATAGTTTGATAATCTATGATATTCTATGATGTGATATTGGATATAGCTGTGATAAATGTGTGATATTTATCTGTGATAAGTGTTTTGTGAATTCAAAGTATTGAATTGAATTGTTTAAACCTTAAACAACTTGACCTTGAAAACGGCGTTTGGATTTCGATGAGACCGTGATACGATATCAAATTTGATTATCCAAAAACCACATCGATGCAAGTTAAACGATAGGTCATGAAATCTCAAGTGAAGATCGAGATGGAGTTTCAGAGTGCAAGGGTTATTGTCGTTAACTCTGAGGGTGATTCCTAAAAGAGTGCAACGAGATAATGCATTTGGTTTCGTTCGAACCCGGTGCGAACTTGTATGGATGAATGCTATCAGACCATCGTCAGCGAAGGACGATGAGCATTCCAAGTTAAGTGTTCTCTAAAGGTAATCGTAGCCTCAAGCCTCATCAACCGGGAATGGATAAAACAGGGGAGGTGCACGCAAGGCTAAGTGAGTAGCACCCAAGTAGGATAAGATTTTCCCCTGTCTAGAGGTCCCTTTTATTCGACCGTGTGGGCGGTTGTTTGGCCACAACCGCGAGGTTGTCCTATTCTAACTATCCAGTTAGGGATAGCTCCGGCTTTGTGATGCAGGGGATCAGGGTGGATCCTCGGTATGGTGATCTAGACCACGTACTATGACGGACGGTACCACAATAGCCCTGCCATTGTATGTAATCGAATCTCCAATAAGTGCCTGTGCAGTTTTAACTGTGCCCAACTATGTTGGAACGTGGGATGTAAGCATTCCATCTATTTCTGTATTTTATATTGAAAACCCTAGACACTATTATAATGTAACTGGATTTCCTATCAAATGTTTTTGTTATCGTAAGGAAAAAACTTGTTCGTGTTTATTTACGGAGAGTCTTATGAGATACCTTTTATGTCAAAGGTTTTTCAAGTTAAAACAACTTAACCGTTTACTCACACCAGACCCATGTCTGACCCAGAGTTTATTTTGTTTTCTTAAACTCTTGGGTACTCAAATTTTTATGAGTAGCCAAGTGATCAGGTTTGGCTTGACGAATTTTGGGAAAGCTTAGAGCTGGAGTCTTGGCGTAGCTATATCTATACCTTTCCGCTGTGTTGTGTCTTTTGTTTGTTGTATTTTGAAATATAATGGATACACAAGTCTAATGTGATGATGTTGTGTGACTGTGTAACTCTAATATGTGTAAAGACTATGTAATAGATATGTGATATATTATATTTTGTTCCGTTCTGCTGTGAGATTCTGATGTTGTTGTTTCATTCTTTCTATCTATCCTTTTCTATCTATTTCTTTCTTAATGATGATACGCCTTTCTGTGGAATGAAAAGCGGGTCGTCACAGTTTGTGACGACCCCCTTCTATTCCATAAAAAAGTGTATCATCAATAAGAAAGAAATAGGTAGATATCAGAACCTCATAGTGGAAATAGAACAAAATATAATATATCACATAGATATTACATAGTCTTTACACATATCAGAGTTACACAGTTACACAACATCATCACATTAGACAGGCGTAAAGACCTGTCTAACCATTACATTTCAAAATACAACAAAAAAAGACACAACACAACGAAAGATATAAATATAGCAACGCCATGACTCCAGTTCCAAGCTTTCCCAAAATTCGTCAAGCCAAAATCGTTCACTCCTTTTATCGGGGAAACTTTGACAAAGACCAAATCTCCGATCTCAAATTCCAATTGTCTTCGTCTCTTGTCTGCATAACTCTTCTGGCGATCCTGCGCTGCTTTCATTCTTTTCTTGATAAGCTCTACCTTCGCAGATGCCTATCGGATCAAATCTGGACCAAGAACAAGATGATCTCCCGACTCTACCCAACAGGATGGTGATCTACACGGTCTTCCATATAAAGAATCATAGGGTGCCATCTTGATACTCGCTTGATAACTATGATTGTATGAGAACTCCACTAAATGTAGATGGTCCTCCCAAGATCCACCAAAATCCAGAACACACGCCCTCAGCCTATCCTCAAGAATTCGGTTCAGCCTTTCCGTTTGTATTACCATCATTAAGAAATATATATATATGTGTGTGGGATATACATAAAAATGATTTGAAATAAACTCTAAGTGTTGAGTTTTAAATTTTTCCTTGGAATGTGATATGAAAACCTAAAGTGATAGGTTTTTGAACTTATAAGTGGGAAGATTATAAATATGAAGTTTAAAATTTGAAATGAGAATTCAAATTTGGTTAAAGTTGACTGGATTAAGTTGAATTGAATTTAACTTAGGGGAAGTTAAATAAGTTTAGAACAAACAACCTGAATTGGAAATTTCAAGATGAAATTGACATTTAATGTGGGAAGTTAAATGGTTGACTTGAATTGAGAGTATATGTGATCTCAAAATGGGTTTGAGATCTGAAAATTGAAATTAGATGCCATTGATGAATGTTTTAAATAATTTGGATATTTATTTATTTTGACGTATCTTAATATCATCCTATTATTATTAATAATCCATGAAACTATGAATTGGATTATTTAAATGAATTAAGAAATGGATTGAGGTAATATACATCCATTACTGAAATAAAATGGAAATAAGACTTGAACTAATGAAAAGGAAATCACTTTGAACTGGAAGATTTAAATGTTAGGAATGGGCTTGCTGAAAATTTGTTGAGAATTGATTTCAAACTTAAAAATTGGGAAATAAATTGGATTCTGAAAAATTAAATTATTTAAAGAGTTTTTTGAACTCTTACTTGAACCTTGTAATAAGTTAAGTAAAGGTAATTTAAAATGGAATTTGAAATTTGGACTTAGAATTAAATTATTGGTTGGATTAAATCAACATTTAAAAATTTAACTCGAAGTTATGAAATTCGAGATGGTTTTAAGTTGAGATTTAAACTGAATTAGTTCAAATTAAATTTGATTTGAATTAATTGGAATTGAGATTGAAGATGGATAAATATAAAATTCAAATGGAAAATTTGAATTGAATTAATTTGAAGTGAAATTGAAGTTGAATAAGTTTAAAATTCAAATGGGGGTTGATTTGAATTTGGGTTAGGAATTGAAGTTAATTTAAATTAAATCAATTTAGATGGAAGTGGGAATTGGAAATTGATTGGAATAGGAGATTGGGAAATTGGACCAGTTTGACTCTGAAAGCTATTTTCAAATAAATTATTTAATATAAACTGTTTTAAATCTATTTTCCTAGCTATTTACTATAAAACTTTTATTTTTAAAACCCAAAACTTTCTTATAATTATTTTACAGCTACTTTTGGAACTACTTAACTATTTTGCAACATTTTTACAATTGTTTTATAAACTAATTACTATTTTACAATTATTTTGCAATTGACTAATTATTTACAACTATTTGACTATTTTACAACTATTTTATAATTACTTAACTATTCTACTGCTATTTTTTGCAACTAATGACTATATTATAACTACTTTTCTATTTTTTTTTCAAGCTATTTTCTTAATACAAGTTGGTCAGAGTGCAAACTGTCTATATTTGAATACCAATTGAGATAAGAATTAAAGTGTTAACCTAATGAAAATTGGGAGCAATTGTGAATAAGTAAATAGAATCAAATGAAGGTGAATAGAAAAGAGAATTAATTTAGTGTAACGACCCGAAATTTTCGAAGCCGAAAATTCCAGATAGTTATGAAAAAGAAGAAAGAGATGAAAGAAGAAGAAGAGTAGAAACACCAAACATCTCACATTCGCAGCGGATAAAATATAATATAAAATAACCGTTTACAAAAGAATATTATATCTATCGATTACATTTAATATACATCAGAGTTTCACATTATATACAGTCACTGAATATTTACAATTATCAAGTCTCAGATTAACAATAATATAAATACAGCGGAATACTCTATACGATATTGCCATCCAGCTCGCCTCCTGAGCTCCAGAACATCCTAACCTGGAAATCTGTAATACTCGGTCTGACCCGAGCATTACACCAAAGTAACACTCGGGTCAGGCTGGAAACCAGCGTGAGTAACCCCAACTAGCATGGAATACCAAAACAAACAACTTATATAAACCCGAGGTAACTTATATCAATTTAACCAATTTAGAATTTGCTATAGACAACACCTATTTCACATATCAATTTCTAAGTACCAAATTTAAATAAAATAATCCAATTCACTTAAAACATTTCATTCCTGCCTATTGATTTTACAAATCAGTTTACAAAAAAAATCAGCGTGGTTTCGGGTATTTCCCAATACCCGACCCCGGTCTCTCCGAAATTCATGCCACCCTTACCCAAGTTATCCAAATGAAATACTCAACATTTCATATCAGAGCTATCAACTCATCCAAAGCATTCAATACCATTCAATCATTCATAAGCAAAGCTTAATCACTTTCAAATTAATTAAATTAGTCCTGATTGAATTACTAACACCATCCACTTAGATTCCTTCATTCAATATTAATTGATTTCAAATCAATTAATAAATCAACCCTTCATTCTTTCATCTTAATCAATCACCTTGGATTAATTATCCTTCAATTGCATTTAAGTAATTATCTTTAATTAATTATCACGATTTAATTCTTCTTAATTAAAATCGATAAGTAATCTTTAATTACTTCATGAATTAATTATCTACTTTAATTACATTAATCTTTAATTACTTATATTAATTTATTTCTCACAAGTCACTTATTATTGATTCATTCATCTTAATTAATCAGTCTTTAATTACATCATTGATTTATAAATTAGTGATTTACAATTATATTTCAATTAACCCTAAACTAATGAATTACATCAAATAATTGATCATTAAATAAACCGCAAATATTACCATTCTTGATTTATCTCATCCCGTAATTATTCACCTTGATATTTACTTCATTAATAAATTAATTACTCCTTACTTAACTATCTTAATTAATCAAGTGATTATTTATCACACCATCAAATGATTATTCTGAATTACTTATACTTAGTAAAACAATTTAACCTTAATTAATTAATTCAAATCCTTAGTAACTTTTAAAAACGGAAATATTTTCTTATTTATGTTGAAGTTTTAAAACAGCTTAAAATTCCCAATATTTCGAGTTAAGCAACAATTAACTCGAGAACCATCCAAACCAAAATCACCAGATCATCAATTCACGGTGCATATCAAATCAAATCAATCATTCAATTAAATATTTAAATTTAACCGTTTAAATTTAAATAGAAATCCAACAAAGTGAGATTTACTTACCTTTGCTTTATTAGCATCCATTCTCAAATCCAGCTTGTTTCTTCTCAAGTTTTGACCTTATATAAATATTTATATAATTAATGAATATTTGAATTGATCGAACAGTTAATTACTTCTTACTTATCTAACTTAAACCAATAATTTGGTTTTGAACAAGTAATTAAATTTTAAACGAATTTCCTTTTCATAAATAAATATATATATATATTTCTTCTTTTGTAAATCAAAATTCCCCTTTTTATAATTCGCTAAATTAATGACCTTAATCCAAATCATAAACATAAAAACCTTATTAATTTAATTAATTAATCCATAACATTAATTAATCCACTTATTTATTTAATCCTTTTATTTACCTTACAATTTAGTAAATTTCAGATCATTAAATTTAATTGACTTTAAGATGAAAACATCATTTTTTTTACTAAGAGATAAATTGAATACAATCTAACGAAGATTACTCACCTGAATCCTGATTGCCCCCACTTCAGCGTGCACAAATCCAATCCCGGCATCGCCATCACTTCGCTCTGCACGACCTCGACCCGCCACCCACTACACTGTCGACTCCGCCACCCTCCAGTGATCCGCATCCAAGCCACTGTACCATCTCCAACCACAACAAAATCGACCCCAGAAAACCATCTCGACGCCTGGCGAATCGCGACAAGATCCCATCTTTTCCCCCCTAATCGACGAGCGTGGCCGTTCCTCTAGCGTCGCCGCCCTCAAGAACCCCCCACGTCACCATGCCATCCTCTAAGAGCATGTCGCTCAACTCGTTTCTCCCATGCCAACTCGAGCCTACATCCGATAATCGAAACCCTAAAATCCTTTTTTTTCCTTTCTAAACGGCTTCGGCCTCTCATCATTTTTTTTTATAAATAACGGGTCGCAATGCCTGAAGAGGTGGAAGAGGGGATGGGGATTGATTAGTTTTGAATGATTTTTAGAGAAGGAAAAAAATATCGAATTGGAATAGAAAATGAGGGAGAGGAAGGAGATATTTTGATCGGCCATTATCTTCTCTCTGAAGATTGTTTTTTTTCTTTTTTTTTCGATTCGGTATTGTGTTCGAAGATAGAGAGGGACGGAGCTGTATTAGTTGCGAATAGCTTCTAGCATAAGCTTTTATTATTATAAAATTAAATATTCAAAATATCTCGTGTTGTACATAACACAAAATCACAAATCACGAATCAGACATGCCGAGAGGCATTTATAATGTTTTACCCGCATTCCGAACACAATGAAACGTGTTTCGTAGGCTGATTTGAACGTATGTGCGAGTTACGGAATTAAATGATCTATATTAAATTAAATCGATTAAAATAAATCTAAGCGTTTCGAGCTGCCAGGGTCAACCGACAACTCCGATTGCTACGAAAATTGAAATCCGATAATAACTAACTATTACGGATCCAATGAAACTGGTTTCGTCAAATTCCGAGACTGTGCCTCGGAAGGCTGTTTTTAAATTTCAATTTAAACGATATATTATTAAAATTGAACAAATTACCTTGAAAATTAAATTTCAACATTTTTACTACCTTCAGTGCTATTAATATTAATTTTACAAGCCTTCAATTTTTTTTTTAAAACAGACTTAGAAATTCCAGATTCAGCTTTTTACTCAACTTCAAATTATATGATTCAATAATTAAACTATATAATTCAATAATTTAATTATCAAGTAAATATTGACATCTGGAATTCAAGTTCAAATTAACCTTAAATATTTAAAATCGATTAATTATTCCAATTTACTTTGTTAAAATTTCCGGGCCGTCACATTTAGCTAATGATCAATGAAGATAAATACGTAGGATGTACATATATTATTCTATTCATATAATGATATGATCCAGATTCGAGCACAGAATTTCGAGATAATATATCGATCCGAGTTAGGATTTTTCACTCGATTTTTAATAGCGAACCCTGAACATGGATTTTTGGTTAATTCTGGGAATTCTCAATCATGGTTATAACTATGCAAGGAGAATGATCTATTCTGATCAAGAAAACGGATCTGAGTCCGCACTAGGAAGTTGGGTGGACGATACTAGTTTGGAGGTGAAATTGTGTGATCGAATGAGCGATTGGATTTAGTGTTGCGTACATATGGTATATGTACATCATACGTGCTTGAATGAAATTGATATTGAAATTTTGAAAGAAATAAGAAATGATTTTTGAAAAGAAAAGTATGTTTTGAGAAATATATATGAATAAAGGTAGAAGATCGATATCTTTTGAAATTCACTTTATGAAAGTATGTGATATGGTAAGTAACTTTATAAAAGAAAATCAAATTTGAATATTGATTTGGCATAGTAAAGTTATATATATATATATATATATATATATATATGTTATATATGATAAGCTCCCCTATGTTGAATCTAAAATTAGAAGGGTTTTTGAAAATATTTGAAGTATAAAAGGGGAATCTATATAAGTGATCCAAAGATTATTTTCAAGTTGGAAAGGGTAAGTTATATATATATATACAAATGGTTTTATGAGAATGATTTAGGGAAAAAGGTTTTGGAACCTATGGATTTGGAAAAGGCTTTTGATTTTTGGGAAAATCAAATTTTGGGAGTTCGGAAAGCCAAGTTTGGAACTATCGATTTGAGATATCGATTTTGTGTAAAGGAGATTTATGTGAATCATATAGAGTATGATTCGAAAGATACTATAAGTGTATAGTATAAAGTGTTTTGAGATTGGCTCTGGAGGAAAAGGCGCTCCCATTGAAATGAACTTAATAAAAGATCCACGGGGTGGTTCTACCTTGATCCTTGAGGGGAGGCTCTAAATTGAATCCTAGGAGGAAGTCCGGACGAACTGAAGTTCCTGAGGATGTTGTGTTGTGGGTAACGAAAGTCGAGGGTGCTGATGCCTGCAGAGACATATGAGTTATGCTGTGATGACAGTGTAGCTCGATGTCACTGCATTCTACTGTGGACCATAGCAGAAGTCGTGTGTGCCGTGAGAGCCAACGATCTACATTTCATTTAGCCGTGATGGCAACGTAACATCGGTAGAATGTGACCTACGGAGACATAGTGAAAGTCGAGATCCTTGAGAGCCTAAGGCTACATTGGGACTAGACTGATGTAATCTACGACCTATGTTGGAGTGGCAAAGTTTCATTTGGCAGCAAAAATTGAGGGCGCTGATGCCTACAGTTACATGGACTTTTTCCATGATGGCAACATAACCCGGGATGTAACTGCGATCTGTGGCGGGTTCCATGGCATAATCGAGGGGCGCGGAGTGCCTATAGTCATCTATGGATTTTGTCGGGATGGCAACATAACCATCGGGTTAACTACGACCATGGAGGAAGTGATGATTTCCAGAGCATTCTCACTAAAGATGTTTCCTCTATTTTCGAAAATGTTTTCTGTATTTTTAACAAAATATTTTCCAGTATTTTCATTGGGTGTTGAAAACGGTTTTACCAAGTACTTATAGATTTCCAATCCGATGCCTGATCAACGTATGACCAAATTTCTGTGAGAACGAGGATGGACTTGTGGAAACATCGAGCTATAAAAAGTATTTTTGTAAAACTATTTTGGTAATATTATATAGATTTTAAAGTGTTTTAAAAAATTCTTAAAAAAAAAGTTTATAGTTGAAAATGATCAAAGAGTAATTTAACTAATGAATGGCAGTATAATTGAATCTCTAGCTTCGTTCCTTTTCGAGGACGAAAAGATTTAAAGGGGGAGGAATGTGATGACCCGTATTTTTGACATATGATAATTAACTGGTTTATTCAATTGAAAAGATAAAAATTCTAATAATAAAAGGTATCTGGATATGTAAATGAATTTGAAAATATAATAAAGTTGAATTATAAATATCTGGATAAATATTTAATTGATAATATCCTAATATAATTACTTAAAATTGACAAATTATTCTTTTAAAAACAAATAATAATGATTATTCATATATATAGATATAAGAAGATTTTAAATAGAAAAATTATTATTTTCAAACAAATTAAATTAAATATATGTTTGTTTTTATATATATATATATATATATATATTGAAATTGGGTATAAATTTTATAAAGGCATTTCAGCCCAAAGTTAAAAGCCTAAGCTAGTGGCCCAAATCATACATACAGATGAGTCCGACAGAAAAAAACATAGCACTCGAACTTTCCAAAAATAAAATCAACGAAAAACAGCTGCTCCTTCTTCTTCAGTTTTCATGGCGGCTGGAGCTGAACCAGGTAACTTGTACTTGGGATATTTGCCAATGGATAGTTCTGATCCTCTTCTTCAGTTCGAGCTCCGTCTTGTACCCATGAGGTAAACGCCCAATTTTTGATTCTTTTCTATACCAATCGCATGTCATTTATAGCTAGTTTACTGACCAATGTACAATTTCTTTGTTTATTTTGAAACAGACGATGATTTCTTTCCTTCCACATGCTCCAAACATTTATAGTGATAGCTATGCTCTTCTGTTTAGTTTCCATGTCTTTGCCGTGCCTCCTCTGAACTAGATAATTGATTTCTTCCTCCAATAAATTTGGTTGAGATGATGAATTTATTTGGGTTTTGGATATTTTCCACACCTCTGTCGAGAATTTGCAGGAGAAGAAGAGATGTTCATGAGTTTCTTCTTCTTGATTACATAATACACATTTATTTTCTGTTAAAATCCCCCATTTCACAAGTCTATTTTTTGTGGTCAATCTTTTAAGAACTGCTTATAAGCAATAAAGGCCATTTTAGGGCTATTGACATGATTCCAAATAATTTTGCTCCATATAACTTTATTATCTCGATGTCTTACCTCATTCCCAGCTGATTTAGTAGTAAATTCATTCCCAGTAGGTTTCCACACCCAGATATCATTTTCTCTGCCACTAAAGATTGGCATAAATTGAATTTTTTTCCTTGATGTCTTGATTTGTTGGTAGCAAAGAGCAATTCTATTCTTTATTGTTAATTGTATCTGTCACTTTTTTATCAGGACATCCGTAGTCGGAAAAGGTATTAAGTCCTAGGATATCAATCTAGGATTCACCTGGTATCCAAGGATCCTTCCACAAATCAGTCTCTCTGCCTGTAGCAATTTCTCTTACACAGCATGAAGCTAGTGTTTTTTTTACCCTCATGATTGCTTTCCAGTTTGTAGATGCAATGTTGTATATTTGCATGCACCCGAAATTGCCTCTAATATATCTTTTCCTCATCCAATTTCCCTACAGACCTTTTCCTTTGATAATTCTCCAGGCTAGTTTCAAAGTGTACACCATCCTCATATCTTTAAGCCTTCTAAGGCCTACACCTCCTTCCTTTTTAGGCCTGCATAAGTTTACAAATTTAATTTTATGCATGCCACCTTTCCATATAAAGTATGTACAAACTTTTTCTATTTTCTGTATTGAGGCATCAGGTAACTGGAAAATTTGTAACTAGAAGTTGACATTGGAATGAATAATCGTGTGCACCAGTTCAATTCTTTCTGCTAGTGATAAGAGTCTGGAACTCCATCCCTGCGATCTGTACCTAATCGAAGAGATCAAAACTGCACATTCTCTATCAGTATTGGAGGATAGAGGAGCACCTAAGTATTTAACAGGGAGTATGCCTTCTTTCACATTTAAGTAGTCCAAAATTTCACTTCTCCTGTTGCATATTTTATTGAAGTAACATTTAGTTTTTTTTCTCATTCATTTTAAGACCTTTGAATCTCTCTAGATTGCAGAAAATGTCTTCTAAAACAATAGCCGTTGTATAGATGGACTTTATACATATGAGCCGGTCATATGCATATAGTAAGTGGGTCACGATAGGCTGAAAATTACATGTAGGTTGGATTAATTTATTGTATGTTGCCAGCTCCATCTGTAATGAAAAATACTCCATGGCAATTGCAAACAAGCAAGGGGAAAGAGGGTTACCCTGCCTGATACCTCTATTGGAACCTATAAAACCTTTTGGTATGCCATTAATCAGAATTGAGAAGGTTGGTGTAGAGATACATTCTTTTATTATGTTCACTAAATTTGAGGGGAACCTCATAGCCTTTAGCGTATAGATGATAAAATTTCTATTTATTTTATCATATGCTTTGTGAAGATCTACCTAAAGACAGAGTTTGTTCGCACCTGGTTTGTTGAAGTTTCTTATCAATTCATGTGCCATCAATGATTTTTTATAATTGCTTCTGCCTTTGATGAACGCACTTTGACATTCTGATATAAGGTCAGGTAAAATAAGTTTCATTCTGTTGCATAGAATCTTTCTTAGAATTTTGTATACCACATTACAACAAGCTATAGGGCAGTAATCTTAAATTTTTGTTGGGTTGTCCTTCTTAGGAATAAGGCATATAAAATGTGATTGATTTCTTTTAAAAATTTACCACTTTGGAAAATATCATGCATCGCTAATAAAATATCTTCTTTCAGGGCTTCCCAATGAATGAGGAAGAATTTGGAGCCCAGACCATCTGGCCCTAGGCTGGAGTCAATGTGTATGGAGCGCAAAGCTTCCCAAACCTCATTCATGGAGATATTCTTGGACAACATCCTTTTCCCTATGGAGTTTATCTTCCTCCTGCATTGGATTTCTGGCAAGTTGTTATTAACTTCTCCATTGAACATGTCACTATAAAATTTTATAGCTTGTTTTTCTATCACGGAGCTGCTATTAAGTTCATTACCATCTTGGTAAATTAGATGATAATTATTATTAGTATTATGCCTGACTGCCATTTTAGTATAGAAAAATTTAGTGCACTCAACCCCATCAGTTAACCATTTTTCTTTAGCTTTCTGCTTAAGTTCCATGGCTTTTATTCTAAGAGCCTCTTTTAGTCTATTTTGGTTTTGGTAATATTGTTTCCATGTTTCATTAGTAGACTCAACATTATCAATTAAAGATAATATTTCTTCACTTTGTTTCTGTAAAGTATTGATCTGGTCATCTTCTTTAATTCTTTTTTTATTCCATTCTTTTAGACGTATCTTAACAGTCTTAAGAACCTGCACAAGTTTGTAGCATTAAGTACCCGCCTCCCGAGGAATGTCATTGATATGAATGGCCTCTGTATATCCTTCTAATTCATGCCATTGATTGGAGTATCTAAAAGGCTTGCCTTTCTCATTCAAGTTTTTCTCTTTTAAGCTTGTATGTATGGGACAGTGATCACTAGTGGAAGGAGGAAGTATATTAACTCTAGTGTTAGATAATTTATTTATGAATGCTACATTCACTAGTGCTCTATCAAGTTTGCAAGATATTTTTTACATTCCCCACTTCTCCATGTATATTTCAGGCCACAGTGGATAGGTTCCAACAATCCAGCTCCTGTGATGCATTTGTTAAACTCTTCCAATTGGGAAACTCTGATGGTAAGTCCCCCTTTTTTTCCTTAGCTTTAAGTATAGAATTAAAATCTCCCACGACGATCCAAGGCTCATTAATCTTTATGCTACTATCTGTCATAGTCTTCCAGAGATGGGTTCGGTGGGAAGCTGAATTACTAGCATACTCACAACTTAGAATAAGTTTAAGACCCCCCAAGTTAGTGGTTTCTACAACAATATGTTGATCATCTTTAGCCATAAGTTTTACATTCCATATTTTTTTATCCCATAAAAGAAGTATTCGACCTTTACCACCAACATCATTATTATGAAAATAATCCCACTCGAATTCTAGTGAGTCGGTAAAAAAATTAAGGTTATCACCAGTAAGTTTATTTTCTAAGATACTCAAGATAGAAGGAGAATAATTTCTCCTAAGTTTTAAGAGGTCTAAATGACTTGTTTCACTATTCAGGCCTCTTATGTTCCAACTAATTATGGACATTTCGATATAGGAGGTCGGCTCCTCAATTTCATAGGAGACACTTTGCGACTTATGTTCCCTTGTCTTTTGCCTCTATTTTCTTAAATTGCATTGCATATCTTTGGTTAGAATTTGTGTATTTATTTTTGCTATCCTCCTCGGATTCAGATCCTGAGTTCATATTATCAAGTACAACATTCTTAATTTCTTCCTCTTCTTCTGATGTTACAGATGTATTCCATACTGTGCTCTCATCCAAGCTACGGATCAATGCATTTTCCTCCTCTGTATTCAGTGAATGACCTGCAGTCTGGACTATCTCCTCAAGCCCAACATTATCTTCCACCTGCTCTGTAGCTTTCAAATTTTCTTGTTCAGTATGTATATTTGTATCTACTGTAGTGGGGTTAGTCTGTGTCATATTTTGTTGTAGAAGACCAGTGTAATTATCTTTAGTTGTAGTTTTTTGTCTCCATACTTGTTTGATGGGGGTGACGCAGTTTTACGTTGGTCCAATGTATGACCAAAGCATTTCCATTTATAGCAAATAAGTGGGATATGTTCATATTTTATTTCCTGAATGTACATATTTCCATGTCTATCTTTAGCTCTCACCTGTTTTTTGATATTGTCACTTACTTTGATTTCTACAAGGACTCTAGCAAAATTTAGTCTTTTAACATGTCTCGTATAGTCATCCATATCTAGGGGATTACCAATTAAACTCGCGATTTTACTGATGCCGCATGCATTCCCTAGAGATAAGTCCAAGTTCTTCAGTTTCACCCAAACTGGGTGTGATTCTAGCATGTCTCTCTCAAGTCTTAGATTTGGTTCCCATTTTTTAGTGGAAATAATTTTGCTGTCTATGAACCAGGGACCCCCATCTAAAACTTTCTTACAGTCTGCTTAATTGTTGAATTTAATAAAACAAAAACCATTTTTCCTAGGAAAAACATCCCATTTTCCAAAGGGTTTCCATTCGTTTAATATATGCGTTAAGATGAATATGATACGGTTTCTTACAACAACATATATGTATAGAGAGGTGCCCCACATACTTTTCGTAGTATTGAAGACTTCTTCGTCCAGATCGGCATATGCTCCTTCATCATCTTCCATAAAGTCAAATTTATTGACCCCACCGTCTATGCATGTGTTTCCAGCAATTGCATCTGCCCAAGTTCTTATTCCTCTCCTGAATTCTAGCTTATTGGTAGTAGGGTCCACTTGATCTGGAGTCCTATACGACTTTTTAATTCTTGATCCCACCTGATCTGAAACCCTAGAATTGACTCCCGCATGAGATGGAACCCAAGAATACTGCTGTTGATCCCTGATTCGATTCTAGATTTTATTTTTGTGTCGTACCACTGTCCAACCTGTATCGTCTGCTTCATTCTCCATGGTGATAGATTCGTTTGGTGGGATTTCCATAGCAGTAGCTTTGTCCGCCATTAATATATATATATATATATATATGAGTTGATTTTAAATTAAATTAGAATTGGAATTTGAATTGGAATTTGAATTTGAAATTCAAAGAATAAATATCTTAAAATAAATTGGATATAAATATATATATAGATGATTTTATTAGTATATAAATTGTTTTATATTATTTTCTTTAAAATATCATATTTATATAAATTAAGGAAAGTAATTACTAAATAGAAAATTTAATATAAAAGTTTTATGAAAAACATTTAAAAATGTATATAAAGTATATATATAACTAGTATATTTGTATAATATAAGTGTATAATTGGAATTTTTTACCATCTACTTTTAAAATTAAAAATAGGTAAATATAAGAGAAGTTTAAATATTAAAACACTTAAGACATTTATAAAATAAAACTAAATTGGAATTATTATAAAATATATATATATATATATAAGTTTTATAAAAGTCATTTAAAAATTTATTAATTCAAGGAAATTACACTTGTAAGTTAAGTCTATATAGTTTAATAAATGTAAATCAATTAATACATGCTAATGACAAATGTTAGCAAGTTAAACAAGTGTCACCATGTTATTTTATTTTTCTTTTATTTTTAATAATCATAAAATTAAGTCTATATATATACCAGTATCTTCTCTTCTCCATTCTTTTTCTATTTTCAATTTTCAAAAACTCTAATAATCAAAGCCTGTAAAAGAAAAAAACAAACCTGTAACCAGAAAAAAAAGGAAAATAAATATCAAGAAATCAACTACCTTAAATCATCTCAGTTTAAAGCAAGGATTAAGGCTTCAAACATGCAAATTCAAACTCAGTTCAGTGATCAAAATCAATATCAAGCCTCGGTATCAACACCTCACTTTCCAGATTTCAAAAAAAACTTCGTAGGCTTCTCTGTTATCTTCTACAGGTGAGTAAACCAAACATTAATCTGTTTTAAATCTGGATGCAAGAAATAAATCCTTGAAGTTAGGTGTAATGATTATTTGCATGGTTTTAAATATGAATTGTATGTATATATCTGAATATATGGATGTGCATGCTTGTATACAGAATGTTAGCTCTGTTCTTGATATACAGGTTGCAAAACTTGAAATTTTTTATCTCTCTCCCTAGTTCTTTTTAGACTTAGATGTATAAACAACACTTTTTTGTAATAACAAGATGTTTGATCTAAAATTATTTCCAGGTAAGATTTAAAGCTAGTTTTAACAAAAAGAAAGAAGAACAGTGAAATTTAAAACACATCAAATTTTCTATTTAAATGAATTCTGGTTTCTTGTATAAAATCAATTTCATTTTCGAAAATTAGGATTTTTAAGAACGAAATCATGAATTTTAAGTTCGTAAATCATGAGATATTTCATGTTGAACCGAGAGTGGGTTTTGTGCATTTTCTAGTGATCGATGGAATTTGGGTGGTCAGGGTAACTACTGGAGTAGGCCAGGAGCTCGAGGGTTGTGGAAAAAATGGTCGCAGGATTTTACGACCACCAAGACTTCGGCAAGGCTTAAATTTGAGGTTTTAGCATAGGAATCGGTTGAGGGTAGATTTTGGGTTGGTGTTCCGTCGTCAAGGCGTCAAAGATGATCGCGAGTGGGGGAAATGGAGCTTGAGTTCATGGCGAAGCTTTGTGCGGAGATTCGTGACCTTTGGTGGTTGGAGTCGTCGGGACGAGGTGGATTTTTGGTCAATGGTTTCTGACCAGTTCTGTTCCAATTGAATCAGGTTAACTCGATTTCGATTTCGATATATTGGAATTTGGGTTGTTGGGTTCTTAGGTGGAGATGGTCGATGACTGGTTGGTGGTGGTCGTGGATGCCGGAGCATCGCCGGCGGTCGATGCATGTGCACCAGATTTTCTGTGCACCTAAGTTTTGGTTTTGGGGACGATGAGTTTTGTCTCGAAGAGGAACTCGGGGGAAATAAGATTTGGCTCAGGTTCGTCTTTATGTAGAAATGTGAGTGTTTACATGTTTCAGAATTTAGTTTTAACAAGTTTAAACTTAAATTAAAACTAAGTTTTAAAAAGAAAAAGTGGATTTGTCTCGGGTCTAGGCTCGAGTGTATTCGGTTTGAACCCAAAGCAAAATTTAAACAGTTTTAAGTTTAAATAAAAGCAAGTTTTTAATTTTAAAATAAATCTAGTTAAACCTTTTTTTCTTAAATAAATTTCTTTTATATATAATAAATGGTTTATTTAACATTTGATTTAATAAGTGATATGATTTGTTTAACTTAAATTTGTAAGTTATTTTGAACTTAATTTAGAAATGGAATCAAGTGTTAATTAAAAAGATAAAATGTTTAAAATTTATATGTGATTGATAATTAAGTAATTAATAAGATAAATGGTTTATCTTAAAAGATAATTAAGGTTTTGATGATTTAAGATTAATTAAGTCAACAAGGTAATTAAAGAGCAATTAATTAATTTAATTAATTAATGATTAAGGATTAATAAATTAATTAATTAGAGATTAATTAAGTGGTAATTAGAAATTAATTAAGTGGTGATTAGAGATTATTAATGTAAGTAATTGGAGATTAATTACTTAAATGATAATTACTTAATGTAAGTAATTAAAGGGAATTACTTAGTGGAAATAATTCAGGATTAATTACTTAGTGTACTTAATTAAAGGATTGATTAATTATGGAAATTAATTAAAGGGTTAGTTAAATTAATGCATGTGATTAATTAAAGGATAGTTAATAAATGGAAGTGATTATAGAATAATTAATTAGAGTAATTAATTAAGGATCAATGTAATAACTTATTGTTAATAACAGTAATAAAAGGTTAATTAATGTGAATGGTTGAAGGACAATTAATTTGTCTAATTTATTAAAGGCTAATTACTTAATTAAAAATGATAATTAAAGAATGATTAATTAATTGATTTGTAATTAATTAATTTTAAGTAAGCAGGATTAAAAGTGATTGAAGTAATTAATTTAATTTATTTAATTAATTAGAAATGGTGTGACTAATTTATCTTGCTTATGGATGATTGAATGATATTGAATGCCTTGCATTATTTGATATCTCTGATATGTAATTTGTGATGCTATGTGAGATGATATGTTTAAGTTGAGCTGTGATAATATGGATTATCTATCTGTAATGGAATCGCTATGTGAATATGTTACTCTGAATATGAATTGAATTGTTTTCACTTAAACAACTTGGATTAAGAATGAAATAGGATTCGAAGAGACCGGGGTCGGGTATTAGTAAATACTCGAAACCACTTCGATTTGTAATCTATAATAAATTCTTTATGGATTTGATTTTGGAATAAATAGGCTGGAAGGAAATAAATGATGTAAACTTGGTCATTTAATCTGAGTAGTAATGCTTAGATATGATTGTAAGATGTGTATTTGACTATGGCAAGTTAAGAATTCGTAGTAAGGTACGAGTTACCCTAGGTTTTCAAATAAGTTTTATATCTTAGTATTTTATGTTAGATGGGTTTACTCACGCTGGTTTCCAGCCTTACCCGGGTGTTACTTTGATGTAATGCTCGAGTCAGACCGATTATTACCGATTTTCAGGTTATGGCATTCTGGAGCTCAGGAGGCGAGATGGATGGCAGAAGCGTATGGAGTATATCCCGCTATGTTATATTGTTTTTAGTCGGGACAAGTTAATGATAACTGCCCAGTTTATGTATAAATGGTTGTAACTCTGATAATTGTATATAAGGTAACAATTACAGTTTTTCTTTGTATATATGCTATTATTTGTTATTATATTTAATCCGCTGCGAATGTGAGATGTGTTGTTTTCTGTTCTTCTTCTTCTTCCTTTTTTCTTCTTTTCTTTAACAATCTGAAATTTCTGGCGTTCGATTTCTTGGCACTTCTACAGTGAACATATTAGTGTCGAATATTCAAGGTCGAAATTTTGGGTCATTACACATCCTCTAGACAAGGGTTAGAAAGTATCTTCTAAAAACACATATATCTTTAGATAAAATATACTACAAACGTAAACATAGCTGGTCCACATTCGAACACCTGATATTGAATAGCATCAACTCCTACGCACCTCAATTGAAAGCATCTCTAGATATTTGGATTTGATGTACTATTGGGTTAGCTAAACCCATTGGTTATGCATCCTACTCATTTTTGTCATTTTCTATGGTAAAGTCACATTTAGCATCTCAACCTATGAGTCTTCATCACTCAAACAGATCTCGAATCTCTCCATGGATTCCAACATAAATTGTCCAACAAATGCTAACTCTTCCATCTCTCTTGGAATCATCCTCAAGATAGATAGTACCCTTGTTTGCATTGTTTGAAATGTTAACAATAGCCTCTTCCTTGGAATTAACCTTAGAATAAACTGTGCAACTCTATAACATTTCACTCCACAACCTCTTCCAAAACATATAACTCATATACGATTTTAAAGTGGTTACGATTTTGAATCATCTCATATAAATACACCCCCAGACTGGACTCTTCAAAAATAGTCGACAAATTTTCAGTTAACTCAACTCTAGTTCTTTCATAAATAGAGAGAAAACGAATAAGGGTGGTGATCATCTCTAATCCAAATGGATTTCCTTATCCCTTATCCAAGAAGAGCAAGATGAGTTTATATGCAGGATATAGCATCACTACAAAGATAATCGTACCATTAATTCTCGAGTTTCTTCTGGATATTTCCTAAGTTAGTTTTTGGTCAAATTCAGATAGCAATGAAAATGATATCATATGTAGAAACAAAGTCTTGAATACTTATTATGTTTACGACCTTCTCAACTTACACTATCTCTTGGTCAAGATTAAAGCAAACAGGTTGGAGCATTGTTTGCTCCTCAGTAATACTCAATATCATTCTTAATTCTAATTGATAGAACAAGCCTAATTTGTCGGCTTTTAGTGCTAAGTATAAGATTAAATCATTCCCATGGATTAGTAAACAAAAAATACATGATTAAGTCACACAAGCGACTTCTAATCCCTATTTTATTCAATTAATTCTTTTATTAATTAAAACTTCTTTTGTCAAATAATACTTCCTTCAGAAGTAAGCGAACGATATATAGGAGTCATCCCCAAGTGATCTTTAAGATACGTTTTAAAAGAAAAAGACATTTCTTATGAATGAGTCATCCCCGAGGGAATTCAAAGAGTATAAATCCATGATGCTTTTATTCACTTCCTCTTTCTACTTTAATATATATTTAAAGTACCATTACAAATGATATATACATGTATACTACTATTTTACTATTCATTGTATTCTTTTTGATACTTCAAAATACGTTCATATACTTATCTCAAAGGTATAAGAATAATCATAAATCACCTAACTAGATTTTCTCCTTTAAAATACTACACACCGATCATTTTCTTTAAAACGTTAATTTAAAGATTCACTTATATTCAAAAGTATATTCTAACGGGTTAAAAACAAATGTTACTAAAACTTTGTTTACTATAAATTTAAAACTACTTTCTACTTGTCATTATCTTTTAAATATTCATTTTAAAGATCTACTCATATTCAAATATATACTCAAATGGGTTAAAAACAAATGTTACTTAAATATTGTTACTATAAACCCAAAATCATTTTATACTTCTCATTATCTTTAAAATGATTATTTTAAAGATTTAAGTATACTTATTTGATAAGTAATATACCTTTTATTAACTTCTCAAAACCATTAATTTTAACTAGGTGTTATAACTAAAACCGCCTTCTTTTAAATACTTAACACAATTTTCTAATCTTATATATAAATAATTTTAAAATAACTACAAATACATTTTAAAATCTATATAAAATATTACATAAATAACAAACTTAGAATTTTAAGAAAATCATAAAGAAAAAGCATGTATTATATAATAAAACCTTTACTTTAAAAGTTTAATAACAATTATTAAAATATATTTAAACTTAAAACTTCTTTTGAAATATTTTAATATCTTATACTGAACATCCCTAAAACGATCTCATAAAATGATAAACTTAAATAACATTTTAAGCACATTTTAAATCAAAAAATATCTTAAAACAACACAGCATCAAACAGTGCTGTAAAAAGGTTTAATAATACTGCTTTAGGTCAAAAATAGCATTTATAAGTGCTGAAAAAGATACTGGACAGAGAGCATATCAGAAAAGAACGAAATTTATGATCAGTTTTCTCCACTCAAATAAATGATTTAAGATCTATTTTTTTTACAATAAGTACTAAACTTGGTATACTTATAAACCCGAAGAAATCCCTAAGGATATCATCTAAATTAAAGTTTCTAAAATACAAGCTATTTACAAAATGTTCATATAACGATCTTTTTTCTACTAACTTTTGCGATTTCGTTCAACCAGTTGTAAAATGATTTAAACTCCAATTTTTTATATTGTAAGTATTACACATATAATACTTAATAAAACAGTAAAGAAACCCTTAAGGACATCTTTCAAAATCATATTAAAAATTCCCGAAACAGTGCCTTTTACAAAGTGCTCATATTGCGACCTTTTCATTTCTAATTTTTGCCATATTGTACAACCAGTTCCAAAATGATGTAAATTCTATTTTTTACACTAGGTACTACAAATATATTAGTTAATAGGAAAAAGAAACCCCTATGGGTATCTTTCAAAACCATATTAAAAATTGCCAAAAACAAGGCATTTACAAAGTGCTCATATAGCGACCCGTTTCGCTATAATTTTTGCAACTTTTTTCAAAAAGTTCTATTTATTTCCAAACCATTTCCTTACTATCCTGTGCACTACTTTTAGTTTAGTGCACAATCAACATATATTGTTTCACAATATATTTATATATAACCATTTTAAACAAATTATGTACAAGGGATTTCGAAGTGCACTTATAGCGACTCTTTTACTACAAACAAGTGCACACACTTCCATATCACATATAATGACAAAAATAGGTAAACACTAAGTCTAGGATACGATACATATTTTAGAGAGTAATAGAAGTGATTACACAACATATAAAGTTGACATTTGCTTTCCAAAGAAAAGGGTGTCTAAAAGGTGATAACTTGCATTAGTTCATTACTTTAACTTTATATTCACACATAAACATATATAAATACACACACACATATACACACACTATATATACAATGGTGAGCAAAATAACCCAAAAAATTTCTACATCCATG
The DNA here is from genome assembly GCA_030765085.1 of Allium cepa. Lineage (NCBI taxonomy): Eukaryota > Viridiplantae > Streptophyta > Magnoliopsida > Asparagales > Amaryllidaceae > Allium > Allium cepa. The sequence continues at coordinate 56,162,259 of CM060935.1, forward strand.
CACAATCCAGTAGAGCACATGTAACATCCCCTATCTTGAGGTCCGAAGCTAAGCGCTATAGATGCTGCAGTCATCCATAGTATTAACTTCCAGTGACAAAATATGTTAATGATAATGGTATTCTTAATATCAAAAGCACTTGAATATGAAATAAAATCAACATAGATTAAAACAACTATTTTGATTACATTTCAAAACCATATTTCATATTCAATTACATAATCTCAAAATGTTTCCCAAGCATTGATCAGATATAATTATTACAAAATTAGCCAAGAGAGTCATATGAAGATGCCCCCTTGGATGATCAGAGTAATAAATAGAAAAAATTGCCTTAACATATCACAGAAAAAATAAAGATATAAACTCCTAAATAGCAATCCATGCCTCCTGTATGTCTTCAGAAGCTTTATTCGTCCACCTGCTAAACCTAAAAAGCCGTGACTTTCAATCTACTCAAATTAATTTTTAGTACCTGAGAGTTTAAGGGAAAAACATAAATTTTGAGTGAGACCTAAAGCTTGGTGTGAATAATATTATTACATGTCGGTTTACTGATATTAAGCGAGTCTGCACAGCTTAGCGGAATAGGATTCCCCTTAATAATATCCTTTTAAAACATTTCTTTTTGCAAATCAATATCCAACAATCAAACTGATTAGAGCAAGAATAACAATTTCATTTATGCATATAAATTGGGTAATCAAAGGGTCCCGAAATATAGTTTTGTTTGGATAACCACTAACCATTGGCTGACTCGAGCCTATTAGACAGAATAAACAAATAATCTAGCACTTGTTAGACAAAATTCTAGACGGTCTGTCCTTAACTTACTTCTCCAAGGGTCATCTGATCCTAATGATTTTTCGGCCTCACCGATAACCTATCCTTCTTCTCTCTCTATATATTCTTTTCTGTGTGTAATCATCATTTAAGTTTTACCTACGACTAAGCTCTACACACTAGAATTTTGGACTAAATTAGCTTGGGTCAAGGCTAATGTATAAGGCGCAACCCTATACCAGTCCCATCTGGTATTCAAATACACGAGACATTTTACTCAGGGTTAACTACCCATTTTTCTTGAAAACCTTTCAAATTGATTTAACCCTTTAAATCATACTTAAACAAGGAAAATATATTTTTTCTTTACTTAAAACTATTTTCCATGTTATATATATATACTTTACTCAAAACAACATTGGTGAAATATATTGAGGGTTACATATCCCTCCAAAGTAAGTTAAAGCCCTCTTTAACTTAAAAACTCTTATGCCATAAAGCCAAGATAAACCTTTTGAAACCTTTGTTTAAAAAATTTAGACAACCCTTTTGAAACAATTGAAAGTATCTCTTTCGAAACATATTAAGTACTGTACCTTGAAACAATATGAGGAAAGGCCAAAACATACCTTTCGATCCCTTTATAACAAACTTTCGGAATCATTGAAGGTATCCCTTTGAAACCTTCCTAAACCTTAGACATCCTCTTTCCAAAACACTATAAAACATGCCTTTCGTAAGCAATTTGAGACCTTTCATTTAAAACTCTTTAAGTACCTTTCAAAACCATTGAGAAATCTTCTTTTCGGAACCTACATCTAAACATTTCGAAAGCATTAAAGTCCTTTACTTAAAACAAACCTTTTGAAAGCATTGGCTTCAAGTAAAAGTTTGTGGAACATAGTGTCGAAACCATTAAAACCATTCTATTCGAAACCTATGGTTTTGTGTTTCAATAGAACAAAGGATCCTAAATTAATTAAGTTAAAAGCACTCTTTCGAAAGCGATTTCCTAAGTAAAAGAAAGTGGATGGTTTTAACACCAAATATTTCGAAAGCATAGGAGAAGCATTTTAAAAGCAATAACACCCCTTAGAAACCATGTTTAAAGGAAACGACCTCAACTGGGTCGAAAGGTAGAATAAGGCAGCAGGGGTTTCGACCCTACCGAAAGCTTGTTATAAGATAAATGGCAGTAACCTCCTTCGAAAACTATTTTTAAACCCTTTTGAAACCTTTCTATTAAAGCAAGGTAGGCGACATTTCTTTTAAAAGCAGACCTAAGGTTTCGACCCCTACGAAAGCATGCCTTTCAACTCTATACATGTCACCTTTCTCCAATCCTCTGCATACTAAAGTTTGACACCATCTGTTTTGGTTTCGACTTGGTTGGGGCGGAAGTATAGTGTCGAAAGGTGATCTCTGGAAGTGGCGAAACACTACTTAGGCAAAAACTGTTTCGTTGCCTTTTTACATAAAACTTTTCAACTAACCTGCCCATTTGTTAAATTATGATTGGCTGCCAATTTCTTTTGCCAAAATCTTTTATAAAAGTGCTGCCAAATTTTAAAGATTATAATTCAAAATATTTTGTAAAATTCCGCTTCTACTTTTATAAATATATGAAACATTTATGTCCCATACCTTAAATAATTTTATATATCTAATAAAACACTTAGGAAAATTCTCTAAAAATTCGTATAAATCAATTTTAATACATTTTATAACATATTTAAATTTTTGATCCAAAGATAATACAAAATAGCTGTAATTAATTTTAAACCCAAATTAACCATTTTCTTCACTAGAAAATTTACAATAAATCCACAATAATTCAAAAATTTATGAAACTTGAAACCCATCTCCAAAATATTATTTATAACCATATACCAAAATCGCTAAGCATTTGAATGTTATTTGATAGGTTTTACAAATCAATTACTTTCATAAAATTTATATCAAAATGCCTAAATCATCAACAAGCATATATATATATATATATTCATTTAAATAATCAAAACATGGCAATCCTTTGCAAAATATGTTAAAGAAGTTGTAGAAAAGATTGAATAATTCCTTGGCCGGAGAGCCGAGGTCGGAGAATATGAAAGTCCTTGGCCGGAGAGCCGAAGACGGAGAATATGAAAGTCCTTGGCCGGAGGCCAAGGCTAGTGAATATCAAAGTCCTTGACCGGAGAGCCGAGGCCGAAGAATATGAAGTCCTTGGCTGGAGAGCCGAGGCCAGTGAATATCAAAATCCTTGGCCGGAGAGCTGAGACTGAGGAATATGAAAATCCTTTGCCGAAGAGCCGAGACCGGTGAATATCCAAGTCCTTGGCCGAAAGACCAAGGCCGAAGAACTTACAATCCCTTGACCGAAGAGCTGAGGCTGGAATAGGGTAACACGACCCAGCAAGGTCTATAGATTCAAGATTAAAACCAAAGAGATCATGAATTTAATAATATGGTCATGAACGGGACATGGACTTTGGATACCGGATGTGAGGCTATTCAAAACACACCTTCCAACAGAAAGGCATGTTTTGGGGTGAAAAATGTTAACCCGCCTTTTGGCAAGGCTGTAGACAGGCGGACTTAACTAAGTTGATTTCTCAGTTATCGTAAATGGAATGCAGTAGGTTTGAGTCGACTGGATGGATAGGTAACACAGCACGTTTGGAAGTGGTCGGCATGGAAGTCGCTCGGCATGGAAGTTGCTTGACATGGAAGTCACTCTGCATGGAAGTCGTTCGGCATGGAAGTCGTTCGGCATGGAAGTCGCTCGGCATGGAAGTCACTCGACATAGAAGTCGTTCGGCATGGAAGTCGCTCGACATAGAAGTCGTTCGGCATGGAAGTCACTACAGGAAGTCGCCATAGGAAGTCACCATAGGAAGTCGCAACAGAAAGTCGCACAAGAAGTCACTACGGGAAGTCGCCATGGAAAGTCGCCATAGGAAGTTGCCATAGGAAGTTGCTACAGGAAGTCGCTCATACTATAATGAAGGATGTTGGCTCGGCTATGGCCCTAATGGGCTCGGACTGCTAAGGAAGCCCAGTAACTCGGGATTTGCCTATAAATAAAGCATGAGGGGGTTCAAAAAGGGATCATCCTTCGGCTCTCTGGTTTTTTATTTTCTAAGGCTAGGACTACTCTGCAGTGTTGTAACTGTAATCGATTATTACAGCAATAAAAAGAAAACTTCTAGAGTGGACGTAGGCCAGAGTTAGCCGAACTACTATAAAATCTGTTGTTCTCTACTGCTTTCATTTTATTTTTGAATGTTCTTCATATTATTACCCTCTACATACATTCTATTTATTATCTGTGACTGTTAGTTGGTGCTTTCATTTACATTTGGGTGTTAGTGACCAATTTTGACGCTAACAATATCTAAATCTAAACTTATACGACATAATAGCGTACCTGATGATTGATAAAAAAGCAGGTTCCATATTAGTGGATGGTCAAGGAAACACATCCTCAATTACCAACCATGTGTGGTTTAAGAAAAGAATATGGGAAGGACTCACGCATGTGATGTCGTCAATTGACCTAAACATGACAATTCGTGAATAACTTTCTCCTTCGTTTGGATTACCATTTTATTATTATGTTTCATTTCAAAAAGGTTTTATAGCCAAAGGCCAAAACACTTATTAAACCTATTTTTAGTTAAAGTATAAAACATCTATTTGGTTGGACAATCATTACATACATGGCGATCCCAAAGAAATAAAATAGACATATAATATACCAAACATTTTAGGTTGGTTATTACGCATAAAGGGTTTATGTTTACTCTACAGCTTTCATTTTTCTAAACAATGTTTACCTCTGCAGCTTAATAATACCAATCTACAATGGTTAAATCATTTGGAAAAGGCCAAACTACTAATTAGTGGAGAAATGCATCTCAACTAACTACCATTGGCTGAATAGCTTAGTACTTTCAGATGGCATTTAAGGGAAATAAAAAGGTGTCTTGCTTATTTAAGAAACTTGTCTTGATTTAAAAACCTTATACTATATTTGTTTGGACAAGCAACCTCTACATATTTTTTCGACTGCAAACTAAATATTATCACATTAATTATGGTTTATGTCTAGCACTTATTTAATTCATTTTAAGTTAAAGTCAACAATGAAACCTCATTAATTTTAATGAAAGGGAGCTAACAAAAATATGGAAAGTATTCATTACCTAACAAACATGCAACCATTAATCAATAGCGAACATACAATCATACATAAATTATTAAGTAATAATAACTACATCAGGACACATGAATATAGCCACATTCCTTAATAATTTATTTACTACTAAAGAGAAACAACAACGAGACAACACATGCATCAACATAATAGTAAATAAATAAATGGAATATCTTATAAGGTTGATTTATTAGTGGATTAAGTTAATTAATTAACTTCTCTTATGAATATGTCATGCCAATATGAAAATAAAAGATAACAATACCAAAGCACCATGTCACCAAATCCTCTCATGCCCATCAACGACAATCATCTTAAATACGGTGATATGGACACTAACTTCAAAACCACAAGAATAAAAGAGACTGCATAATGGCAAGTCAAACTCCAGAGAAATAAGACTGCTTGAAAGCGAGTCCAACCCAAATGACTTAGAAGCAAGTCACAAATCATAAAACCATATAGACATGCACATCGCAAGTCAAACAAAAGCAAGCACAACGCAAGCTATAATAGTAGACACGTACTTCGCGTGCCAATAGAAAAGACATGCACTTCACAAATCAAATAAGACAAGCACTTCAAAAGTCAATAAATAAGATGGCATAATAGACAAGCACTTCGCAAGCCAACACAAGAAACATGCACTTCATGCGCCAGCAGAAGAGACGAGCACTTCGTAAGTTGAAACACCCCACACCCCTTAGTATCCCTAAAAAGGGCACACCAAAGGATGTGGTGCGTTATAGGTATAGCTAGAGCATCACATAGACTAAGATTCACAAGACAAACAAGTAAAAGTAGAGAAAAAATAATTACTTACCATTCAGAATTAAACTTTATTTCAAAATAAGTCATAAAAATATAACATGTCTCAAAAATCTCTTATGTCTCATGAAAATACATCCCAGTCTCACAAAATCAGAGTACAAAAATAACAAATAATCCCTCTCACAAGTGCCAATCCATCATAAGCCAAATAAAAAAGATGAAAACAGAAGAATACATCAGAAATGAGAAATCTTCGAAAATGAATTTGTAAGCAATCTGAATCAACATCCTCAATTCTGCTGGCCTAATGTGGAGAAAAGGAAAGATGGAGAAATAGGTCAGACAATAAGTCTGGTGAGTGAAAGTAATTATTAGCATTTCTATGCAAGATAAAGATATTAGACTAAGCAATAGTTCTAGCATGAAAGGAAAATACAGAAAAGATAAATCTCGCATAAAATACTATTTTTGATTTTGTTTGATTGTTTGCTTTGATTATTTGCTTTGATTGTTTGCTTTGATATTTTGCATTAGTCTTAAACTTCAATGATTAGGCTGAAACCCTAATCCTATCTTAACTGCTAACCTTGATTAGGCTGAAATCCTAATCCTACCTATTGATCGGCCTTTCCTATCTCTGTTGTACCACTGTAAACCAATACTATTGGTCACAGCAAAAGACTGTTCTTTAGCGCTTAGGACGCAGTAGCGGATTATTTACCCTAATCGATCTTGCGCGCTCGATCATCACCGGTACACACTAGTTGTCGCCCCCTATTTGACCCTTTATTTACCCTAATCAGCATAAGCGTACCCAGCTTCACCTATGTGTGAGACCTTCAGTCCTTGACCTGAAAGGGAATGCTGCCGGTATTGGTCCTAACAAACAAGTCTTCTAACTTTGGTCCCTTGCCCAAATCCCCAGATTTAAGCCTCTGTCTATTGGCTACTTATTTACCCTAATCAGCATAAGCGTGTGCCAGCCTCACCTACATGTGAAACCATCAGTCCTAGACCTGAAAGAGAATGCTGCCAGTATGGGCCCTATTTCTATATTTGCTTATTAAATTAATCCAAGATATAAGTTTTAAAATAAGCCTCTTTTGTGATCTCTTCTTTCTAATTATAACCTACGTTTTATAATTGTCCTTGCAACCATATTTTCTCTTTTTAGTTATAACTTCTTTCTATAATCATACTTGCAAATATCTTAAATTTTCCTATTTCAGTCCATCTCTATTTTATTTCAGTTTTCTCATTTTACATATGATTTTTGTAAATTTAGTGTTAATTTATTTTAGTCCATATTTGCGAATTTTTCTCTTTTTAATATTTTATTCACATAAAAAAGGATATAAGTTCTATAAAAAGAAACTAACATTTACAGGCTAAATTCCAACTTAAAACAGATGTAAATAGCTGAATAAAATATCTAAATAAAAATAGACTAAAAAGAACTTTTGAAATTTACTTAAAAATTGACCATAAATAAACTTAAATAAAAAATGTCTCAAAATTGTACAAAAACTACAACTATTGGGAACCCTATTATTTTAAATTGCTTATAAATCTAAATGAATTACAAAATACTCAGTTGTGTCCCTTGGCTCTTATCCTTAGCTTTCCTGGATCCACTTCTAGGGTGTAAAATATTTTTATTAAAAAGATTTCCACCCTAGAATTTTTTTCTATTTGGGGTTCAGCCTCAGGCAATGAACCCAATTGGGAGAAAATTTGAATGAGAAAAATAGCTAGGCCTAGGTTTCTATTTATACTGTAGCTTAGGAATCTCAGGCCATTAGATTTGAAGATTAAATCTGGTACAACCACATTATAGGCTCATTAGGAACCGTTGGATGCATCTACGAATGCACTGGATTAACCAAAAATCAAATTTTAAGGTGTTCGGCTCGTACCTGGACGAAATAGCGTCCAAGCAAAATGATGGGTCGACCTATGTATATTGGGGTCGACTATAGGTCGACTTGACCCAAGCAAGGGTCGACCTATGCCTTTGTATTTTTTTCCGTTTTAGTTTATTAAATTCTAATTTCTTGTTTCTCTCGTAAATTTTCATACTAGCTCGAATTTCGATAAGTTATATATGAAAATTGATCAGAAAATCGCCGCGGACCCAATGGTGCAACTCTCATAGCTCGATTCTGACAATTTCACAAACTTATTTTATTATTTAATTAATTATTATAGCTCAAAATTTGGGTTGTAACATTCTCCCCTCCTTAAAGGATTTCTCCTTGAAATCTCCAAGGATAGAAGAATGAAATAACTATTTTCATCCAAATTCCACAACCACATATTCAACCATCATCCATTACATCCATTGTCCTTTAACTTTATAATGCAACTTATGTTTTATGCAATAGGGTAATGTCAATGTTCCAAACCAATACAAAAGATTAGGTGGTCTACTGATTCAATCGACCTCCTTTTTATGCGCTCATGTCCATGTCATGTATCCAAATGAATGAAAATTCCCTAATGTCAATTTATAGTTTTATATGCATGCTACAATAATCATCCAAATGCAACAATAATATGCTAATCACTCATTATAGCAACCGTGGAAATAAAATAAAAATGCAAGTGCACACACATCCATATTCAAATGCTTTAGTGATCTAGTTAGGCCGATCTCTAAGAGATAATAGTGCCTATGTGTGTATATGCGTCCATTAGCATCCACTAGCAAACACTTGCAACCACTTGCGTCCAACATACATAACATGTTCTAGTGACATGTTTACATTCATTCTTACCATCTATAGGTTAAATCCTAAGATCTACCCTCCTAAAGGATACTAAAAGAAAGAACCTATTCAAAACTAAAGGTGGAAATAGGAAATTCAAGACATACTATCGAAGCGCTGCAGATAAGAGGTACGTATTTTCTCCTCAACCTCCCACGTAGCGTCCTTAATACTATCTCCCTGGTGTAACTTAACCAAAGGGACTTCCTTATTCCTAAGCTTCTTGATATCGTGCCTAACGATCTTGGTAGGAATGCGATGAACCAATGCTTCTCTCTCCACTTCAACTTCTTTAAGTTAGCTAGGTTCCACTACCTCTGATGAATCATGTAAACACTTTCTCAAGTGCGAAACATGAAAAATATCATGAACTCCAGCGAGCCACTCCGGTAGCTTTATCCGATACGCTACCTTCCCTACCTTTCCATAATGGGGAATGGTCCTATGAATCTAGAAGCAAGTTTCCCACTTGATCCAAACCTCACTACCTTTCTCAGCAGACACACCTTAATGAAAACCAAATCTCCTACCTCGAGCTCAATATCCCTTCTCCGCTTATCTGCATAGGATTTCTGTCTATCTTAGGCCGCCTTCATTCTTCTTCCAATCAAATCAATCTTTTTCGAACTCTCTCTAACAATGTCGGGACCAAGTAGCAATCTTTCCGTAGACTCCAACCAACACGAAGGCAACTTTCAAGGTCTTCCATAAAGGGCTTCTAAAGGAGCCATCCCAATGCTAGCCTGAAAACTATTGTTATATGCAAATTCCACTAAAGGAAGATGCTCCTCCCAAGTCCCTTCTAAATCAAGAATGCGCATCCTCAACACATCCTCAAGAACTATAATTACTCTCTTCGTTTGGCCATCCATTTGAAGGTAATATGTCATAACTAATCAAACCTGTGTCCCTAAAGCCTCTTGCAAGCTCCTCCAAAACTCGCTAGTAAAAATAGGGTCTTTGTCGCTCACTATGCTAGAGGGAACTCCATGAAGTCGGACTGTCTCATGAACGTATATGGATGCCAAATAAGGTGCTACCCCTCTTACTCTTGACCGGAATGAAGTGGGTGCTCTTAGTCAAATGATCTACAATCACCCAAATACAGGCATTCCCCTTCCTAGATCGGGGTAAACCATCTATGAAGTCCATCGAAACACTATCCCGCTTCCATTCGGGTACATCTAATGGTTAAAGCAATCTGCTAGGCCTCTGCTACTGCACCTTAACTCTTTGGCACACAAGACACTTAGCCACAAACTTGGCTATATCCTTCTTCATGTCACTCCAATAAAAACACTCTCTTCATGTCCCTATACATCTTATCACCAATCGGATGAATAGTCATCTGAGAATGGTGTGCCTCTGGTAGAGCTGCACTCATCAAATCACTAGTGTGGGGGACATAAAGTCTTCCATCTCTCCTTAGCCACCCTTTACTATCGATGGATTAGCGTTGGAGATGTCTAGAGATCTCTTCTCTGCTAATCCTATGCAGAATATTCACAAGCTTTGAATCCTCTCACTGCCTTGATCCAATCTGATCTATGAGGGTAGGCTTAACCTCAAGTGCGTCCAATAATCAAGGAGTAATGTCTGAAGAGGGCCTAAAATCAAAGGTGGAAATAAACTCTAGGCTTTTCCACTCCATGAATATCGAGCTAAGGGTTGTTTTCTTCCTACTTAACGCATCCTCAATCACATTCCACACAAATACCCATTTTCTTAGTTAGGCGAGTAAGCGGTGTTGAAATCTTAGCAAATCTCTGATAAACTTCCTATAATAACCAGCCGAACCTAGGAAACTTCTAACTTCGGTAACATTCTTGGGGGACTTCCAATCCTTTATCGCTACTACCGTAGCGGGTTCCACATCTAGACCCTCTCTTGAGACTACATGCCTCAAGAAACGTACCTCCATACGCCAAAAATGACACTTCAAGAATTTTGCTTTCACGATGAACATGAAGAGTATGAAGAACCTCCTCAAGATGAATAGCATCTCTTCTATACTCTTGAAAAACATGAGAATGTCGTCCTCAAATACTGCCACAAACTTATTTAGGACATCTCAAAAAACACAACTCATTAGTGCTACAAAATAGGCTGAGGCATTGTTTAGTCCGAATGGCATAATCAACCACTTAAAGAATCCACCGAGTGTCCTAAATATTGTCTTACCGATGTTATCGTCAACGAACCTAAGCTGATTAAATATAGTGGCTAAGTCAAGCTGAGAAAATACTGAAGAGCTAACCAACTGATCGAAAAGATCGTCTATCCTAGGAAGTGGGTAACGGTTCTTCTTTGTGAGCTTATTCAACTCTCTATAATCTATGCAAAGTCGAAGGGAACCATCCGCCTTTTTAGCGAAGATGACTGGGACCCCCCACTTAGATATGCTCCGTCTGATAAAGCCTTTCTCTAATAGCTCACCCAATCTACTTACTTAACTCCTTCCTCTCCCTAGGAGCCATATGTCTCACAGGGAATGCCATTGGCTTAGCATTGTCATTCAGATAGATCCTAAAATCGATCTCTCTCTTAGGGATAGCCCCTAACCTACTCAAAAATATCTAGGAGATCTCTAACAACTGAAACTGAATCTAACTCTTCAAGTGATGAATCAAGGGAATAAAGGAAGCTCAACATGACTAACCCCCTATGGGTCGTAAGAAACCTCGAGAGTCCATCCACTACATGTCCCTAGCCTAACGACTCTCCTCTTGCAGTCTAATATCACACCATAAGTGGATAACCAGTCCATCCCCAAAATCAACCCATATCCCGAAAATCCTAGTATATAGGCATCACAGTCAAAATCTACGTCTAGTATAAATAATTTCAAACCCCTATAAATCATGTATAAATGTGCCAAAACTCCTATGGGGTTTGCAACAACTATAAGTTCTACAACTAGAGAAATATCTAAGTGCAAACAATCAACCAAGGAACTAGAAATGAAAGAATGCGATGCTCCAGAGTCAAAAAGGGTCCAAATAGGAAAATCCAAAATAAAGATCAAACCTTATATAGAGACTTTCCTACCTTGGTCCGGTCCACTTCTGGAAGGTGTTGCATCCAAATCCTGTACCTGCACTGTAGGTGCTCCTGCTTTCTGCCCCATCCTCCGAGAACAAGCTCTATTAAGGTGTCCAGGCTGCCCACAACTGTAACATCTTCCCTTCATCGTGTCCTTCTTACAATCCTTTGAGTAACGCCCAACCAATCCACAATTATGACATTTCTCACCCTTCTTGATCTGTCCCTTTTGAGGTCCTCCTCCTTTCTTCTTGTCCTTATCCTTCTTATTCTTCTACCACTGCTTCTTAGAGTTTTCTAATTTAGGAACCTCCTTAACCTCTTCTTCCTTGGCAACATATGAAATTAGAGCCATTTCCATAAGTGACTCATACGTCGCTCACATAGGTACATGTGTCAATGCTAACCCTTAGAGCAGCTAGTTCGAACCTTTAGCAGACTTGGTGGCCTTCTTATGCGGTGTATTAACAAGCTCCATACCGAACCTCAATAACTCATTAAACTGATTTATATACTCTTTCACTGAAAGCCTCCCCTACTTCAGACTAATGAACTTCTCCAACTACAATCTTTCCTTGGCTTATGATAAGAACATTCGCTCAAACCTTTTTCCAAATCCAACCTAACCGATATCTCTACTCTCCATTTCTACAATCTCCCACAAGTGAGAAACCACTCCCTTCAACGACCAAGATGCAAGCTGAACTCTCTGTCGGTCCTCAAATCCTAACAGCCCAAACATTCGCTTTGTATTCCTCAACCAAACTCGTGCCTCTATGAAATCCTTCATGCCAGAAAATGTCTTGCCACCTAGATTGGTGAATTCCTTACATAGCTTAGAAAATTTGGCTGTCATAAGTGAATTAATGGGACCTCCATTCGCCGGTGCTGCATTGGGCGCTTGCCTTGCACCTCTGATGCTGTAGCTTGGAGGTATCTATGGAACCGACTAGGGACTTGGACACCCGCTGGAAGATTTAGGGAGTTTGCCACACTATGCAAAGAAAAGAAAATTTAGGCTCGAAAGAAGATTGAACTGGACTTAAAAGGGATTTTTATAAAAACTCTCTTATACTTGAAATCTATTTCTATAATAATAGTTTCTTTCTGAAAAATACTTTTAGTTTGAAGATACGTTACCTTTGAAAAATACTTTATTTTTAAAATATGCTTTTAAGAATCCTATAACCATAGGCTTTGATACTAAATGAAACACCCCACACCCCTTAGTATCCCCAAAATGGGCACACCAAAGGATGCGGTGCGTTATATATAGCTAGAGCATCACAGAGACTAAGATTCACAAGACAAATACGTAAGAGCAGCGGAAAACATTTAAATAATAACTTATCATTCATAGTTAAATTTTATTTCAAAATAAGTCATACAAACATAACTTGTCTCAAAAATCTCTTATGTCACATGAAAATACATATCAGTCTCACGAAATCAGAATATGAAAATAACAATAATAATCCTTCTCACAAGTGCCAATCCATTATAAACCAAATGAAAAAAATGAAAAGCAAAAGAATACATCTAAAATGAGAAAACTCCAGAAATGAATCTCCAAGCAACCTGAATCAACTATCCTCAACTCTACTGGTCTATTGGGAAGAAAAGGAAAGATAAAGGAGTGGGTCAGACAATAAGTCTAGTGAATGAAAGTAATTACTATCATTTCTAAGCGAGATAAAGATAATAAACTAAGTAATAGTTCTGGCATGAAAGGAAAATATAAAAAAGATAAAACTCGCATAAAATACTGTTTATGATACTGTTTGACTGCTTTCTTTGATTATTTGCACTTGTCTTAAACTATTGTGATTAGGCTGAAACCCTAATCCTATCTCAACCGCTAATCTTGATTAATCTAAAATCCTACCCATTGATCGGCCTTACCTATCTCTGTTGTGCTACCGTGAATCAATCTTGTTGGTCACAATAAAAGAAACCTCTTTAGAGCTTAGGACATAGTAGCGAATTATTAACCCTAATCGATGCCGCATGCTCGGTCATTACCCGTGCACACTAACTGTCATCCCTCTATTTTGCCCTTATCGGCATGTTAAAAAGGAAATGTTGTCGGCAATGGTCCTAACAAACAAATCTTCTAGCTTTGCGCTCCTTGCCCAAATCCCCAGATTTGAGCCTTTATCTATTGGTCACTTATTTACCCTAATCAGCATAAGCGTGTTCTAGCCTCACCTACATGCGAAACCATCAGCCCTAGACCTAAAAGGAAATGCTGCCGATACAGGTCCTACTTCTATATTTGCTCATTAACTTAATCCAAGATCTAATTTTTAAAATAAGCCTATTCTGTTATCTCTTCTTTCTAATTATAGCCAACATGTTATAATTGTCCTTGCCACTATATTTTCTCTTTTTAGTTATAACCTGTTATTATAATCATTCTTGCAAATATCTTAAATTTGCCTGTTTCAATCCATCTCTATTTTATTTCAATTTTTCTCCTTTTACATATGATTTCTGTAAATTTAATGTTTGTCTATTTTAATTCATATTTGTGAATTCTTCTCTTTTTAATATTTTATTCGCGTCAAAAGGATTAAATTTCTATAAAAAGAAACTAACATGTACAGGCTAAATCTAACTTAAAATAGATGTAAATAACTGAATAAAATAGCTAAATAAAAATAGACTGAAAATAACTTCTAAAATTTACTTAAAAACTGATTGTAAATAAACTTACATAAAAACTGTCTCAATATTGTAAAAAAACTACAACTATTGGAAACCCTATTATTTTAAATTGTTATAAATCTAGAATAGTTAAAAAACACTCACATATGGTCCTTAGCTCTAATCCTTGGCCTTCCTGGATCCACTTCTAGGGTGTAAAATATTTTTATTAAAAAGATTTCCTCCATAATTTTTTTTCTATTTATGGTTCAGCCTCAGGCAATTAACCAAATTGGGAAAAATCTGAATGAGAAAAATAGCTAGGCCTAGGTTTCTATTTATAGTATGGCTTAGGATCTCATGCCATTGGATTTGAAGATTAAATCTAGGTGCAACCATGTATAGGCTCACTAGTAACCATCAGATGCAGGTACGAATGCACATGATTAACCAAAAATCAAATCTTAAGGTGTTCGGTTCGTACCTAGACGAAATAGTGTCCATGCAAAATAGCGGGTCGACCTATGTATATTGATTGTCGACTTATAGGTCGACCTATGCCTTTGTATTTTTTTTCATTTTAGTTTATTAAATTCTAATTTTTTGTTTCTCTCGTAACTTCTTTATACCGGCTTAGATTTTGACAAGTTATATATGGAAATTGATCAGAAAATAGCCACGACCCAATGGTGCAAATCTTGTAGCTCGATTTTAAAATTTTCACAATCTTATTTTATTGTTTAATTAATTCGTTAATTAATTATTATAGCTCAAATTTTGGATTGTTACATAAGTCATAACTCACTTGTAAACGAGTATCACAAGATAGGCCTAGAAACCCATCTAATCCGCCTATAAATGGACAACATGAAGATGAGCCTGAAAACTCTCCAGAATAAGTGTTTTATACTTATGTATAATAATCATTCAATTAACGACCATGTGTCCCATCCTACCTACATTTACTTGAACATTTACTAAACATTAGTAAACTCCACTTGATAAGTGCAATATACTCTCGATTAGTAATTAAAGGAGTATTGCCGAATATCCCATAACCATTTTGCGATACTTGAATATATACTAAAAGATTGTAAATCCCACTAGACTAAAATTTTCAGTTGAGTGAGTCTAATAATTAATTGATGAGTAATGCAAATGTTACATACCACTTATATTTCTAAATCATTTAAATAGATTTCTCATTCAAATGAAGATAGAAACCGCAAGAAAATAATAATCCCAAAAGTGGTACAATAATGCCAATAAAGCACATAAATAGCCAAAGGCTAAGAACTATAAAATCCAATAAGAATTTATGGTTTTGAAAGTATATAATATAATTTTATCTTATAGGAAACAATTTCTAAAATACTTTATCCATGTATTTACCTACAACTTCTCATTTCTAAAATCCATAAACTCCTTTGTTATTCAACTATATATATATATATATATTCCATCACTTGATAAAATAAACTATAAGTCCGAATAAATATTAAAATATATATATATAGTTATTTTAAAATCCTATTAAAAGATATATAGTTCACAAAATGCATTTCAAAATCCATATAAATACACACACATTTGTTTAGAAATAATATAGGCTTGTATTTCAGACCCACACTTTTAGATCTATAAACTATTTCTACTTACTATACTTACCATCTAATAACTTATTATAATCATTTATAAAAAGGAATTAATTTGAAAACAAGTTTGAAAATGGTAAATTATGGCGAACTTTCTTTTGTAAATTTCTTGTATTCAAACTATATATATATATATTACATCAAAAATCATGAATCAAAGAATTAACAAAATAAAATCATCAACTCAAGATATAAAATCTGAAAATAAGCATTGGAATTCATCATAAAATAGGTATTAAAACCATGTACAAAACATCAAGATTTAACCGGGTAAATCAAAAGAATTGATAGATCCATAGAGTTTAACTCTATATCATTCCCAAATATATTTTTAATAAAATAATTAATAAGTTGAAATGGCTACCATAAGAGCCATAGTAACTCACTCATAACATAGAAAACAATCAACATTAAACAGTGCAACAAACGAGACGAAAAATGAGCGAATTAGGAAGTTTAACCTGGAGCAGGACTAGCTCCAGGTTACCACCACTGGTCCATTGGTGGTGGAAAATCTTGGAGCTACTTCAGCTCCAAGAATCCTCCAATCGACCTTTGATGATGGCTCTTCGATCTTAGATTGTTTGTAAGGGTTCTAAGGTGTAAATGCATCAACTACAACTCAAACATGGCATCATAATTTTCAATTAGAATATCAATTCTCTAATTTATAGGAAACTAATATTTTTAGCATGTAGTGATTTTTTGAATAACAACAAATCGATTTAATAAAACAACATCAATCAAGAATAGAATCACCCAGCCACACATGCAAATTGATCTAGAGAGTGGTGAGGTTAACCCACCTTAAGTCACCAATTAGACTTGCCAAACACTTCTATTTTAGCTTTGTAATTATATTTCAGGAAACCTTAGCAAATACCTCAACCCATGTAAATAACAACTAGGACTAAACATCGTAAAAACTAAAATTGAATAATCTAAAAGCTAGAATAGGTTTCAAAATCATTGCCTTGATCTTCCTAGATTTTCTCGCAATTTATTCCTATTTTAATTTGATCATTTTGCATTAGGGTCGAAGAGGAAATTTGATTATCTAACTTCTATTTTTCTTATTACTGAACTAAGATTGTACATATAGTATATAGAAAGGAGAAGCTATCTCTTAGGTTAATTTTTAAATGGGCTTGATCCAAAAAGAATTAACTAAGTCCCTTATTAGATTAAAAGAAACATTCTCTTTTATTTATTTAGTAAAACCCAACTTCGTGTTTCAAAGTTTTTAAAACCTTTACAATCCATGAATTTGAGAACAATACCCAACATAATAAACTCTATCATGCACATTTTTTAATTTATAACTAATTAAATTCTTATAATATCATAAATGGAAATAAAACCTCAATAATAACTATAAAGTGATTTCTAACAGTCTGAAAATACTAATATTGTCCATGTTAACAATGATTTACAATTAATCCTTCTAAAATGAATTAAAAAGAATACAAATTCCAGATTAATGATCTAAATTCTCCAATTTAAATTATTATTTATTTTATTTAATTAATTCAAAAATCGGGTTTGTTATAGTATAGGTGTAGAAAACAATGTGGAGATCGTAAGGACGAATTTTCAGGCAACCTATATCTATAAATAAGCGGGCATACACTCATTTTTGGGGATCTTTCAGCTCTAGTGCTCCCTTACTCTAATCTCTTGTAATCATCCATGGATATATACCGATTCATAAGAACTAATGCTTGTAAACCAGTGATATAATCAATATAATCACTAAGTGGACGTATCCTAATATTAGCCTAACCACTATAAAACGTTGTGTGTTCTTTTCTTGCTCTTTTTAATTTACTTTTCTTCACTTTTTATTCTTTATACAAGCTGTTGGGTGTTTGTTCCATTTTTGGGTCTAAGCATTTGGTGCTTTTATTGAGAGAGAAATTATCAGGCTCTTGGATCCATCATCCACTATTGCATTTCTTAGTTTCGAGATAGAGATCCAATCTTCTAAACTTACTGTTTGACTATTCAGATTTTCAACAATCCACAAGAAGCTATTCACCATGGCCCTAAGGAAAGGCCGTTCTACAAATTTCGAAGCTGCTAATGATTCTAAGAACCGAGATATTAGGAGTGTGGATGAAGTTGCACAACCAGAGCGGGTAGAGGTCCAGAACCCAACTGAGGTTCTGACAAGAATGGAAATGGACTGTATGACGAAGTCGGTAGAGGATAGGTTCCAAGAGAGTCTTAATGAGATGAACCAATAGATGTAGAAGAGCTTGGGACTGCTAAATGAGCTAACTCAGAACCATCGTAGAAGGAACGGGAGGGACTTAGCACCTTCTAGTTTAGAATTTAATAGTTCCTCATCGTATAAGCAAAGGCAGAGAAATTGGAAGCATAAAATGGCTAAAACGTGGCTGGAACCTTGAATCGGAGACTGAGACAAACTCACAGAAAGAGTTTATAGATTGATACCAATCCAAGGGGACATATCGGTACCAATCCAACAAATGTTGGATCCGGAGCCGACCCTCTAGATGGTGGCGTAAACTTGACCTCCAATCATGCTGTGGATGATCAGAATCTGGAATATCAAAAAACCGCTAATGATTTGATGCATAGGAATCAAACAAGGAGACTATTGGACGAACGGATCTCTCAAAGTCTGGAGAACCTAGTTATTGAAGGTCTGCCCAAGATTGTTCACTAAGTCGAATAATCGAAACTGATCCTGATCGCCACCGTTCAGTTGAACCTGTAAAACTGGAGTATTTGATTGAGATGGTCAGGAAACTTGTGAATGAAAACTAGTTCAGAAGTGATGATGAGTAAGGTAGTTATCCTAATCAGAATCCGTTTACTGAGAAAATTCTGTGTGAGGAGTATCAGGAAGGTTTGTAATGCTGACAATGCCATTATATGGTGGAAAAACGGATCCAAGGTAGCACTTGATAAAATACGACTGACATATAAACTCTGCCAGAGCTTCTGATGCCCTGAAATGTAATTGCTTTCCAATCTAACTGGATGGAATAGCGAAGATGTGGTTAACCCAACTTCCATCGAGATCCAAATTATCTTTTGTTGAGTTGACATAAAGGTTTCAAGAGAAATTCCATCTATACACTTCATGTCCGAATGAGGTGATGTCGTTATTAAACCTCTTCCAGGACGTGGGAGGATCATTGAAGGATTTCTTGAATAGGTTCTATACAGTTGTAATGGAAGTTACAAATGATAAGGATGACATAGTATTGATCGCATTGATTAGGGGGATTCATCTCAAAACTGATTTGAGGAGATGGTGTGAAATGAAACCCCCCTCGATGATGGGTATTTTGTACAGTAAGGCTAATCGGTTCTTGCACTTGGAAGAGTCATACATTCATTTTCAAAGGGATAATGCTGGGCATTTAGTTGAAGTGATGCAAAGCAATATTTCTATAAAAAAGTCCCGAGGGTGTTTTGAAAATGTGGATGTGAATGTTGACAATAAGAATGATGTTCAGAAATGGAGTGGTAATGGGGCAGGAAGCCAGGTAATAGGAATTGTCCTAAGATTCCTAAGTATGAAGTACACTAAATTGAATAACTTGATAGAGAATATCTACCTGGCAACTCAAGGTATCGAATAGTACAGGAAGCCAGCTTTGAGAGAGTCAATTGAGAAGGAGAAAAAATCTAGCAAGTTTTGCAGGTTCCATGAGACATATGGTCATAACAGCAATGAATGCAGACATGTGCATGATATGATCAAGAAGTTGAATCGTAAAAGGAAGTTGCAACAGTTTGTAAAAGCCCCACAAGACGGAGGAAAAAATTTCCAACCCCCCTGGGTCGTCATCCTAGCAGGGGTAAGTTGGACATAGTGTTGACGAGCCTAGATAGCTTGAAAAATGTCTGGTGATCAATATAATCATCGGTGGATCACACCTAGCCAATAGGAGTTGGAACGAGATGAATACATATGTTGGGGTTTAAAACATGTAAAGAACGAGATAAATATTATGTCGCTGAGCTAAAGCAGGCAAGGCAAAGTGAGAAAGGAAAGTGTAGAGGAGGCCTTTGCATAAAGGCTTTGGATGCATAGCAATCACCGCTTGTGCCCCGACTAAGGTAGCACAGTCGGTTCCATAAGGATATGGATCGGTGGAAAGAGCCACTAGATAGAAGGGCAGCTTCAGTCGAGTTGTCGGTTAACATCTTGGTTAACCAGGATGATCCTAAGAAGGCCTTGAAGATTGGATAATATCTTTCCATGAGGATGCTGAAAGAGTTAGTTCGTTCTCACTAAGTGAACCTAGATGTGTTTGCTTGGACTCACTCAGACATGTGTGGAATATCGCCAGAGATAGCGATCCATGCATTAAATATAAATCTAAAATGTGTTCTTATGAAATGGGAACACCATAGCCTAGGTTTGGAGAGATCCACTGCACTCGATGAAGCAGTGGAGAAGCTTAAAGATAATGATTATCCACGACGCCTTATACTCGGAGTAGGTATTAAATCCAGCCCTGGTGCAAAAGTCAAACAGGAAGTAGATGACATACATCAATTATTCTGACCTAAATAAGGCATGCCTAAAGGATAGTTTCCCGCTCCTAAGGATAGATCATCTGGTAGAATTGATAGATGGACATGAATTTCTCTCATTGATGGACGCATACTCTGGATACAATTAGATTCTAGTGTACATCCCCGACCAGGAGCGCACCAACTTTATTACCGACTTGGGACTATATTGCTGTCTTATCATGTCCTTTGGATTAAAGAATGCTGAAACAACTTATCAAAGGTTGGTAAACAAGATGTTCGAAGACCAGATTAGATGTTCGATTGGAATCTATGTTGTTGACATGCTTGTGAAGCATGATGTTCAAGAAACCACATTGATGATTTGGTAGAGATGGTCGGTGCTCTCCGAAAATACAAGATGAAGCTCAACCCTTTGGGTTGCTTGTTTGGCATTTCGTTAGGGAAATTCTTGTGCTTTATTATGAACTCCCATGGGATTAAAGCCAATCCAGAAAGGATCGAGATGGTGAGAATCGTCGAGGCTCCAAACGATCAAGGAGGTCCAAAGTTTAAACAGGAAGGTCCCTGCCCTGAGTAGATTCATTTCTAAAGCAATATAAAAATGTATCCCTTTCTTTAACATGATTAAGAAAGGAAAAAGGAATTTTGCTTGGACGTAGGAGTGTATAGATGCATTCTAGACTCTGGTATACCACTTGGAGAGACCCCTTAACCTATCAAAGCCATTGGATGACCAGGACTTATTTGTATATCTGAAAGTGTTGGTGCATTCTTTGAGCGTCATGCTCGTATGTGAGGAATATTACATCCGATGACCAGTCTATTGCATCTGTAAGTTATTGAACGGAGAAGAAAGAAATTACTTACGGTTGGAAAAGCTTGCATACTACATGTTGATCGCTTCAAAGAAGCTCCGTCCCTACTTTTAGGCTCATCCAATCAAAGTTCTCACCGACCAGCCTTTGTGACAAGACTTACAGTGACATGATACTTTTAGAAGGCTATTGAAATGGAACATCGAATGAGCTAGTACGACATAACCTATCACCCTCGGAGAGCAATCTAGGGTCAAGCTTTGGTAGATTTCATAGCTGAATACACTATAGGAGATGATATTCCAAAGAGCAGTGGTGAGCAGAATGTTAAGTAGAAGATGTACACGGATGGTGCATCTAACAAACATTGCTTTGATGCCAGAGTGGTACTCATAACTGTCGAGGAACATCCAATCCATTTTTCCTTGAGACTCAATTTCCTTACAAATAACAATGAAGCGAAGTATGAAGCACGGATTGCAGGAACTAAAATCACCAAGGAACTGGGATTTAAAAATTTACTTATCTTTTATGATTCCCAGCTGGTGGTTTGTTAAATAAGGAAAGAGTTCTAGGTGAAAGGAACGAAGCTAGCTCCTTATCTAAACCGGACCCTTGAATTGCTTATTGACATTGAATATTACACAATAATGCATATTCCTAAATCGGAAAACGCGAAGGCCGACTCATTGGCTAAATTGGTCATTTCTGGAGATACATAGCTCATAGGCCTAGTTCTTATAGAAGTATTGTTGACCCTATGCATCGACCAGATTGATGTCGATTGGATCTTAGAGGCCGAGTGTGAGAATGAGTCATGGATGACTCCAATAAAGGACTATCTACGAAGGAGAATCCTTCTGGATAGAAAGGACGAGCGATGGAAGCTCATTCACAAAGCTTCGAGATGTATCTTTTAGCAAGGAGCGCTTTTGTAGGAAATGATACTTAGTCCCAATGTTATGGTGAGTTGCCAACAATAAGGCCAAATAAATTCTAAGAGAATTTCATGAAGGAGCCTGTAGCGACTACACTTGAGGGCAAAACTAGCGAAGAAGATTCTCAACTATGGGGACCTCTGGTCAATCGTTAACCGAGATGCAACTAATTATACTAGAAAGTGCGACAAATGCTAGAGATTTGCTAAGAATACAAGAGCCCTACTCGTGAAGATTACTAAAACGGCCAGTCCTTGGCCATTTACAGTTAAGGGAAATATTATCGGTGTGTTGTCGATATCTATGTGTGGCGTAAAGTACGCCATTATCGCAGTTGATTACTTCACCAAATTGGTTAAGCCAAAGTCACTAGCCATAATTACCACAAATAAAGTTATCAACTTCGTGGTCTGCAACATCATCTGTCATTTTGGAGTTCCACAAGCAATCATTAATGATAGTGGGACCCAATTCGACTGCATCGAGTTTAAAGATTTCTACCACCAACATCACATAGAGAAGAAATTTGCTACGTTGGCACAACCCTTGGCGAATGGAAAAGTTGAAGATTAAACAAGATTATTAAGTCCTTCTTAAGAAGTGATCGAAAAACGCTAAGGGCAAGTGGGTTGATGAACTTCCATTGGCATTCTGTGCTTATTGAACGACCCACAAGTCAGTGACTCGTCACTTTTCATTCGCCCTAGCCTATGGATTAGAGGCTATGATTTCAATTAAAGTGAAAGCACCTTCTTATCGACTGACTCACTACAATGCACGGATGAATAAGCAACTTCTATTGGAGTCGCTTGATATGATCGGTGAGAAGCACAATGAAGCTAACTTAAGAGTAGCTGCACACCAAAGCTGGGTTGCGCAATATTATAGCCCTAGGTTAAGGAATCAGACCTTTGAAATTGGTGACCAGTTTCTCAAACAAAGCTTCCCAAGACCACAAAACTTAGGCCCAAGTTTGGAAGATCCATACGCAATCGAGTAAAAGCTTAGAGATGGCACTTTCAAGCTAGTAATAGTAGACGGGATCTCACACCTAAGGCGTGGAATAGTGAGCACTTGCGATGCTAATTCACTTAAAAGTAAATTTGTACATAATTAGTTAAACCCACGTATAAGACAGAATCTGTCGGTTCTTATCTAATATAAAATGAATTGCCTTGCTGAATCTGTACATAAGCTTAAGAGTTGTGAAACATGACCAACTCGAATGAATCTGCATGTGTATAATGCAGGTAAGCAAGTACCCGGAGATAGGTACTAACCAAACTTCTATGGTCCATGATCGGACACTTGAAGTTCAACCACTATTGCCGTGCAGGGGCAGATGCTAGCCAACTCTTACCCTTGATATGGGGATTGGAGTATAAGCTAGAAAGGATGTGACTTAACTGTCCTTTTGCTATCGGTTATCATTAAAGCACGGGGCAGAGGTATAAACATAAAAGGACGTGACATGACCGTCCATCCACTAACTCCTGCCTTTGCAGTGTGGGTAGGAGTATAAACATTCAAAGGTTGAATGAGACTGTTTGCCTCTATTACCCATGCCCAGAGTTAGGCAGAGCACTCACATCTTTCCTAGAGCAGGCGAGACAAAAGATCTACGCTCGGAGTTAGGCAGGATCTCTTTATAACTTTGGTCGTTGCTCGAAGTAGGCACAATCATTAGTGAACATCCTAAGTTGGGATCTTTAAATCACTATCTCAAGTGGATAACTCTAACCGATGCCTAAAAGTTAGGCACGATAACATGCAAGTCATTTTAGAAATAGACGTTCAAGTTAACTTTTCAGGCAAACAGAATTCGACCACGTTCCAAAATGGAGCATGATCGTATGTGGATGAAAGTCCTTATGATCGCTCTCTACTCACCTAAACAATGAATATATGACTTGGTTCGATGATCACAATGGGAAATGGATCTCAAACACATTAAATGTCATGCACATTTCTCAAATACTTAGGAGAATTTACATAAGGCTTGAAAAAGGCAAAAGTTTATATTATTCATAGTTTAAATAAGATTTAGAAGAAAAGGTACAAGTGTTACTGACAGTAAAAACAAAAAGGCAAAAGAAGAGACCGAATCTGCACAACACCGGTTAGAAGCAAAAAAAATCTAAAAAGTGCCTAGGTACCGCTTAACAAAAAACATAAAGAAGATGGATGATCCTCTTCTTATTCTCTTTCCTCTCTTTCTTCTCTGTAGAAGATGGCATAATAGATCCTTCAAGTTGCTTCCTTGTTCTTCCCCCCCTTCCTTTACCCTTCGAAAGCGAGCTATTGGTAGCGCTTTGAGTACTCTAAGTACTTGGAATACTTTGAGTAACAGGCACGCTCTGAGTACTACCAGTCATAGGTAGCATAACTGAAGCAAAGATGGTCTCATCTACTAAGGCAATGAATAAAGGTGGATGAAGATGAAATGGTTCCTGCTTAATTTCTATAGCTGATTTGAGCTGCTATTCGAGAAGTCGCTCATTGAAAGTCCATTGCAAAGGTTGACAAACTCGATGATCTAAACATCATCATCATCCAAATGTGTCTCATGGAAGTTACCAGGCCTCTCCTCTTGCAATGCATTGACCACTCGTGCATCTGGACTAGGGGCATTGCTAATTGGGATGCTCGAAGTCATCCTAGAAATAGTGACGATCGTTGACTTGGTCGTCCTTGCTTGTTTTCTTAGTAGGGAGCTCTTCTTTAGGAGACTTGGAAGTGCAGGCTGATCTGAAATTTAAATAGATGAAACAAGAGACACATCGAGTGATGACATATGGACTTCCTTAAATATTTGCGAAATCAACGAGATACCTCCTTTAATATGAGATTCGGTGTGGGCCAGTGTTCCATTAGTATTTCCTGCTAAGATGGGAGAAAGGATGGTTGACTTGTGCATTTGGATTTCTCAAGATCGTTGTTAACTCTCCTTCTGGCAAGGGAGTACACAGGTGGATTTAATCCAACGGACATCATGATCATCAAGGCGGGAAACTCAGACAAACAGTTACCAAGCTTGGAGATCGGCTATAAAGGAGACTATGGACGATGGTCGAGCAGATTCGGACTGGATCCATAATTTTTGTCCCAATTAAGGTGCCAATTGTTTGAAGTGATAAGGAAGGCCTTATGAGGCAGATTAAAGTGAAACTTTGGAAACAAGAAGAGGTGACACTAAGGAGTCTACCTTAGGGATCGCAAGGTATTTGGAGAAGTTGGAGGGATCAGTATCTATCCCTCTTAGAGATTGGCAGAACCCAACTTCATAAAAAAGATCGGTCAATAACTCAGGTTCTACCGATCCAATTGGCATGAAATTTGGAGGCTAAGGATAATACAACATGGAGAAGCTCTCCTAGAGATCACATATTATTTGGATGAGATTGGAGGGATTGGTACCTATTCCTCTAGAGGGATTGGTAGAAATCAGAATTAAACCAACACTACTTCATGGAAAATGTGATATCTCATAAATTATACGTCGAAATTGCACGAAATTTAAGGAACAAGTAGCTAACATCATTAGCACTCCTCATAGGGATTGCAGCACATTTGGATGCACTAATAGGGATCGGTACCAATCCCTATTGTTGGCACTGATAGGCCTGCTAATTTTTGGGTAACCTCGTCTTGGTCTCCTGAATCTTCTGTCAAAATTTCAGTCCAATTCATGCACGTCTTTCCTTATAAGTACAGTAGGCATGGCATCAAAAAAGGGATCCTACTTTCTCTATTGAGGCTCTGCCATGTTTATTCTTCACTTTTGTACTAGTGGGTCTCAGCCGATCCAAACATTCTTTTAATTATAATCAAGTGGAAGACCAAGATTACCCAACCACTATAAAAAACCGTGTGTTCATTTATGATATTTGTTATATTTTAATTTCATTCTTCATTTAATCTCTACTATAACCTATTGGGTGTTGATGCCCATTTTTGGCGTCAACATTTTGGTGCTTTCACTAAGAAATGAATTCTCAACTTGATTGGATCTCATCGTCTACTTGTGGATTCCTATTTTTGCGAGATAGATCCAGCTTTCAACCAATAAACTTTCCGTTTTACTCAGATTTGAAGGAAATCTAAGGGAAGCTGATAGTCATGGTTAGAAGAATTAAATAAACTTCATGCGGAGTTGAAGGAATGATGATTTTAGAATTCTTGATTGGTTTTGTTCATGTGTCATATCCATTTGGAAGGGATCAAATTCACTCATGTATGTGGGATCTTGGGATCAGATGCTAAAGTTTACACTCAAGTTAGGAGATAGTTGATCCCTCCATCCTTCGTATGTTGATTCCTCCATACTTCATATACCAATCCCTCCTTTATCCAATATATTCCAATCCCTCACCATTCCACTATGACTGATCCCTATATATGCTTTGTCCTCTCCAACTTATCACAACCGACTTTGCAATTATTCCCCTACCGATCCCTCTAGCATATACACCAACCCTTCTACAATGTGAGTATATATATACCGACCCCTCTACGAAGTATATATATCGACCCCTCTACGAAGTATATATACCGACCCCTCTACAATGTATATATATCAACCCTTCTACAAGGTATATATGCCGATCCCTCTCCAATCTGGTCAATACGGATCCCTCCGAAAGACGTCAATACCGATCCCTCCATACTTCATATGGTCGATACCTATATGCTTCATATGTCATCCCTCAATACTCCATATGTCGATCCCTCCGCATACTTCATATAAAGATCCTCTATACTTCGTGTACCGATCGCTCCAAAATATATGTCTACCGATCCCTCTCTCAAAGCCTATATGACCGATCCCTATTCCAAAAAAAATGGATCGGGAATGATCCATTTTAAAAAAAATTATGAATTAGGCACTGTCTCTATACTACCTATGCCGTAGCACAATGTCCCTGTATTCTAGATTCGAAACTCTACTTGAAAATGGCGCATTCTATCCACTTCTCTTATATCCCACGACTGACCGGGGAATAGGGGATCAAGCGGTAATTGCTGAATTGTAATCAAGGAATGGGCAAGGAATTGCTACTCAAATAGTACTTCCAGAACCAGGGTGATATGTCACAAAATAGAATTAGTTATCAGGTCAAGCTCCCATGGTGGATCACGACCGCCCTCAACTTACCAAATTCCAAGCACCTAACTTGGCAGCTATGGTATGATGGCTTGTTGAGGAGAGCCAAGATCGAACCAATGACGATCGGGGCATCTCCCTCCATCATAACCCGTTCACTAAAGTCGTTCCATGAGCAGAACGTCCAAGGATGCAATTTTATTATCGAACTTATTTCAAATGCCATGCAAGCTGCTCAAAGAATACTTGCATGAATTCAAAGTCGCCAACATTGAAGTGAGCAATCCCTATGAGGACATCAAACTGATGGCATTGATAAGCAGAACCGACCTTAAGTCAGATTTCAAGATTGGTTAGCAAGAAAGCCTTCTATGACCTTGGATCACTTCTATTGCGAAGTTAATCAATGTTTGCTGAAGGAGGATGTGAGACTAACATTAATAGGAAACAATGCAGGCCCGATGGCTGAAGGGGTTCAAATAAAAGAAACGATGATGCCGTAAATGAGGACTCGAATTCTAGGAGACAACCCAGAATCTTAAAATTTGACTCATATACTCCTTTGAACGATTCAATTGAAAATGTCTTCTTAGAGACTCATGACTCAGAGCAGTATTGAAAACCATCCTTGGAAGAGTCGATCAAAGTGCAGAATAAATTTCGAAAAATGTAGTATATTTCACGATACATGCAGTCATAACACTAGCGATTGTAGGCACCTCCGATATGTGATCCGAAAGGGAAAGCTTCAATAATATGTGGAAGCCCGGCATATTGGCCGATAGGGAACATTCGATCGATAAAGAACATTGATTATCAATTGGACTACTTACGGTTGACTTCCAATCGAGAAGGGCTGAGGCAAAGTGGAATAGTGAGCATATGATGTTGCCTCACTTACCGATAAGATTTATTTCAATTTCAATTATGTTGTGAAATACGACCATTTGAACTAGCCTACTTCCAAGCAATGCAGGTGACCAAGTACTTTGAATTGGATGCTAAAAAACCTCCATGGACCATGATTGGACCTTTGGAGGATCATCAGGACGAGCGTGATTCAACCGCTCATCAACTACCATATGCCCTTAACTTAGGGATAAGGACTCGAAATAGAAAAGCCCGAGATGGTTAGAATCCAATACAAAGTGGACATAACCGACCGTCCACTCATCAACCTCCACGCTTAACTTAGAGAACAAAGAAAGACTTGGAGTGGATGTGACCTGATCATCTGCTCCTTGGATCATAGTTGAAGTTCACCAAAATACATATGCCTCTCCCAAAGCTCTTGGACGTCAGGATCCGACTAAAATGGACGTGATTTGATCATCTATACATTGACTCCTACCCTGGACATAGAAGGCAGTTCAAAAGCTTAACTTAAAGTAGGTGTGACTGATTGCCTACTCATCAACCACGACCCTCAATACATGCACATAACTGCAGCATGAGATGGATGTGACTTGATCGTCCACCCAATAACTCTCTCCGTCGACTTTCTAGGAGGAGTACTAAGAAAATTGGATGAGACCTGACTGCCCAACATAGGCATGAATGTGATCTAACCATTCATCACTTATTCCCTTGACTTGATTAAAGGAGCTACAATCACCAAGTGGATGTGAATCACCTTCCAACGACCAACTCTGGTCCCCAAAGCATGAACTGGAGTATAAACATTAAACGGTTGTACTTGACCACACATTGACTAACTTTGGTCCCCAGAATGCAGACCGGAGTATAAATACCAAAAAGACGAATGCGATACGACCGTCCAACGACCAACTCTAGTCCTTAGAGTGCGGACTGGAGATTAAACATCGAACGGGTGTGACTGACCACCCATCAACCAACTCTAAGTCTCCAGAGTATGGACTGGAGTATAAACATGAATCGGGTGGAGACCAACTGCCCGCAAAATAACTCTATGTCCCCAGAGTATGAACTGGAGTATAAACATAAATCAGGCGAAGACCGACTGCCCATGAAACAACTCTAAGTCCCCAGAGTGTGGACCAAAGTATAAAAATAAATCAGATGGAGACCGACTGCCTACGAAACAACTTTGAGCTCTCAGAGTGCGGACTATAGTATAAACATAAATCAGGTGGAGACCGGCTGCCCGCGAAACATTTCCAAGTCCCTAGAGTGCTGACTAGAGTATAGACATAAATTGGGTGAAGGCCGACTGCCTGCGAAACAATTCCTAATCCCCAGAGTGTAGAATGGAGTATAAACATAGACTGGGTGGAGACCGTCTGCCTGTGAAACAACCCTAAGTCTCTAGAGTGTGGGCTGGAGTATAAACATAAATTGGACAGAGACCGACTACTAACGAAACAACTCTAGGTCCCCAGAGTGCGGACTGGAGTTTAAATATAAATCAAGTGGAGACCGACTACCCGTGAAACAATTCTAAGTCCCTAGAGTGCAGACTAATGTACGAACTTAAACTGGGTGTGATCCAGCCACCAATTAACTAAATCATATCCCTAGAGTGTGGATACGAACATGAATGAATAGATAAGTGGAGTTCGACCGTTTCTATTCCATAAAATTTGGACTAAAACCAATAGGAGGAGTATAAACTTTCTATGGATGGAATTTGACCATCCATGAACTAAATCCAATAACCTAAGATTAGGAGTGGGAATACAAACTACTGAATACAACAGCCCATTATAGCTCTAGCTTGGTATTCTTTACGACTTAAGGCAATGACCGCGAGGAGGCCTTAATACAAAACCAATCATAACGATGTTCGAAGTTATAGGAAACAGGCAATATCATACCACTGAATTGATAGGCAATATGATTTGAGTTTTCAATATCGTGTCGTTGGGTCGACGGTCAATATCGATCCGCATCAAACACAAATGGATGTGACCTGAATGTCCTTCGAATAATTGATCACCAGAGCATGGATAGGAGAATAAATCATGAATGAGTGTGACTTGACCATTCATTCTCAAACACCCTCCTTCGATCCATTAGGAGGAATGTAGAACTGGATGATTATGACCCAACTAACCTGAGCTAACTCTGTCCTCGGATCTAATAGGAGAATGTGAATCAAAATGAATGCGACTAACCATCCAGCTTCGAATGAAAGCAACATGACATTCAATCTTTGACTCTTACCATGATCCGAATAAAAGAGAAAGGCAAAAAGGACGTAACTCGACCTTCCATACACTGATCCTTGCCCTTGATCCTGTAGGGAGAGCATCAAACAGTGAGTGGATGTGACTTGACTATATGTTCTTTAGGTCCTCATGCTGAGTATGGCGACATTTGCATCGAAAGTGGTCGTGATTGACCATCCAGTAGCCAACTTATGCCCGAAATCGGGTGGAGCATCAAAGTATTCCCCCTGGAAGGAAAAACCAAAATACAATCCAGACATGCGAAACTTAGCTTTCCATCGACTAACTTGATCCCGCGATTCAACGGAAAATAGTATAAAGCTAAAGTGGACATGGCTTGCCTTCCTGCTTATCAACGTATGCCCCATACTTGGGGGAACGAGTGAGAAACAAGATGAATGTGAACCGACCATTCATTGGTCAACTTTAAGCCTTTGGAGCTTAGGTGAGAGTATAAACACGACTGGGACGAGACTCGACCGCCCATGCAGTACATTTATCAACCTAAGACCGGGGGGTAGAAGTGTGATCATCCAAAGAATGACTATGATAGCTCAACACTGTGACTCATATCTAGTGTTTACTACGACTCGAGGTTACGACTAAAGGGATGCCTAAAGATAGAATCATCGAGTCCATGCCCAAGCTTATAGGCAACTGGCTATCATTCCAAACTGAACGACGAGCAATAGACCGTGAACGGTACTCAAACACAAAAGTAGATGCAAACTCAAAGAAAGAGCCAACTATGCAATTGAGCGCAACACAAGGCTGAACCCTAATCGACATTTGATTTGACGCGCTCCACCTGACCTTCAACCATCACCGATAATTGCTAAAAGCATCTAGAATCCATTACTATCAGATTCAATAACTCATGACAAGACTCTAGGATTTGACCGGAGTAACTGTCATCATTGACTATCCTAACCAGATTTCACGTTGATTATTAAGCAAAATAGTTACGTTTGAACTCAAGGAATCTAAGGCTACACCCATTGAGCTAATAATCGACATTATAGTCAACCACGGCGACCCATCACGGGTACTAAAGATCAGATCACAACTCAATGCAACGACGATGAAGGAATTAGCTGGCTTTCTCCAAATGGATCTTGATGTGTTCGTTTGGACTCATTCTGACATGTATGTGATCTCACCGACTATCGCGAGCCTTGCATTGAATGTCAACCCAAGGCATGTCCCGGTGAAATAAAAGCAACATGACATGGATTTAGAGGGATTTGCTACCTTAAAAAAG
Organism: Allium cepa; assembly: GCA_030765085.1. Taxonomy (NCBI): domain Eukaryota; kingdom Viridiplantae; phylum Streptophyta; class Magnoliopsida; order Asparagales; family Amaryllidaceae; genus Allium; species Allium cepa. The sequence continues at coordinate 56,193,928 of CM060935.1, forward strand.
AAGTGGATAAACGAAAAAACAATAGGTTTACCCATGACGCCTTCTATTCGAAATAGGTGTCCAATCCAGTTCTTATGAGAACAGCAAATGGAAAATAGCGCTTATGCATCGACTACTCAAACCTGAACAAGGTGTACCCAAAGGACAGCTTTCCACTTCTGAGGATTGACCTGCTGGTAGATTCGACCATTCGATATAAACTGTTTTCATTTATGGATGTGCAAGCCAGATACAACTAGATCCTAATGCATGTCCTCGACCAGAAGCACATCAGCTTCATTACCGATCTAGGGCTATATTGTTATGTTGTGATGCAATTTGAACTAAATAATGCTGAAGCTACTTACCAGAAACTGGTTAATAGGATGTTCAAAGACCAGATCGGGCGATCGACGGAAGTATATGTGGATGATATGCTCATTAAGTCATGATGATCAAACGACCACATCGATGACTTAGCGGAGACGTTCAGTGTTCTACTAAAATATGGAATAAAACTAAATCCCTTGAAATGCTCTTTTGACGTTGCGTTAGGAAAATTTTGGAGTTTCGTTGTCTACTCTTGCAAAATTAAAGCCAATCCCGAGAATATTCAAGCAATTTGAAACATCCAAGCGACGAAGATAATTGTGCATGTACAGAGCTTAAATGAGAAGGTTTCCACCTTCTGCCTTAAGCCCCTTCATCTCTAGGGCCACCGACAAATGTATTCCTTTCTTCGACTTCATTAGAAGAGGGAAGAGGAACTTTGAATGGATGTAGGATTGCATAGATGCATTCTAGTTCTAGTAGATCACTTTAAGAGACATGCCATCCTATCCAAGCCACTGTAACGTGAAGGCTTATACATCTGTTTAGCAGTGTTGGTACACGCCATAAGTGCCACACTGTTACGTAAAGAGAATTAGATCCAAAGACCTGTATATTATGTTAGCAAGCAATTGACATGTGCTGATAGAAACTACTCAAAGCTGGTGTAACGACCCGGAATTTGGACGATATATTTTAATAAATATTAAATCTAAATTAAATCAAATATAAGCCTGTCAATGTTTAAATTGATGAGATATTAAATGATTAACAGTTATGTATGTTTATAAAAGGAAAGTTTGATTTGAAAAAATTTTAAAAAAAAAAAAATACTTCAAAACCATTTAAAAACAAAATTTGTCTTATTCAATAGAATCAAATCAAAGATTCATTATTTGATATATTTGATAAAATACTTATGAATACTATTGCAGTTTTTAAAATGATAAGTTTTAAAATTAACAAACATGAAATTATTTAACATAAATTTGGTAGTGCAAAACAATATAAGTGTAAACATTCAAAAACTAGTATAAAACACAATCATATATTATAAATGTAATCAAAGTAACATAAAAATACAAAATATAAATTATAATTTGAAAGATATAAATACAAGTATGTTTAGTTAAACATGCAGGCATTAGAAACAAGACAAGCTACTTAACAAATGAAAACATTCAGGCATTAGAAACAAAGTTCATTTCAACATAAAACAAGTTATCACTTCATAGATAATAATAAAAAAATATAAACAAAACCTGTAGCTTACTAAACAGGTTTGGCCGAAAATGATAAATGTCTTGTACAACACAAAGCAAATAACACAAATATCTTTGTACTAATAGAAACTGTCAGTAACCATTAATAACTTGCTGTCATAATTAATAACATAAACATTTATTAGCCAAACTTCTTGTTCAATTAGTACACAGCCGAGATCCTGAGCATAATTTTCTTCTGCAGGTTATTAACTCTTAGCCAATAAAAAAGGAAAATGACTTGCAAATAAAACTGTCCAGTTGCAACCTGTTGCTTAATAGCTTCTATATAAATCTACTTATATATCATCAGTTTATATATATATATCACTTATAACCTTCAGTTTACATATGAACACTGAACAACTTAAACTAAAAAAAAAAAAAGAAGAAGTAAAAACTGCAAACAAACAGAGAAAAAAAACAGAGAAATAGAGAAAAAGGAAACAAAGAGGGTTTCAGGAAGTTTCAGTTGCAAGTGTCTTCTTTAACATCTTCTGTTCAATTTGATTGGTGAGTAAACAAACTAATTTCAACTTTAGTTGTATATTTGTTTATGATATGTGCTTTATATTGTTTAACTTACTGCTCTGTGTATGTTTGTTTGATCTGGAAACTCTTATAGTTGTTCTTGATCAATACTTCAAGTTGTTACAAAGTGAAGCAAATAAATTTACAAATCTTATTCATATTAACTATTTAAAATTTTGTAAATTCAAGTTGTTTATATGAAAACAAAGCCTGTAAGTATGTTTGAAGTTTAACAGTAGGATATTAACCCTGTATTCAAACTACAGGTTTAAAAAGAAAATTAAGATTTAAAATTCAAATGTCGAAATTTGTAAATCCAATTGTATAATTAGTTTTCATAAACAAAATTATGATTTTACACATAAAAATTGTAATTTATAATCAAAGATTTGTTGAGCAGTTTTGCATTGAAGTTTTACTGCATATTTGTCAAATTTGGAAGATTAATGAAATTTTAATTCCTGGAATTTTGTATGAAGCAAGATTAAAGAGATATCAACCCTAGAAAAATAGTAATTTATTTTTCGAATGCATATGTTTTGAGTTTGAATCATAAATAGGGTTTAAGCCCATATGTTTTCAAAGCTCTGTAAAGAATTGATTTCGGCTCCAATATGGAACCGAGTGAAGCGCGACTGTAGGTGGAGCTAGGTGGAGGTGTAGGCGACGTCTTGGTGAATTTTCATCACCTCTGGTGATGTGTGGTGGTCGCGCGAACCATTTTGACAATGGCGTAGCTGTTGTTTATCTCGAGCACCAGCGTATATTTTTATTCTCAGCGTGAAATCGAAGTCTGGGTTCGAATGTCGTGTCTATGGGTGTTTTGTGGTTTGTGGGGATGGACGCGAGTCGCCGCAGGGGAGGTAGACCACCGTGCACGTGTACGGTGGCGAAGTGGGGTTCGAGGATTAGTTAGTGGAGCGTGCTCGAGACATTTGTGAGGATGCTTCGAGTAATTCATGTGTTTTCTCCGAGTCGCGTGCGAGAGTGGTTTCAGATAAGCGTTTACAACTTAACTTTTAACAAAAAAAAGAGAAAGAAGAAAAGAAGATCTGGAGAGAAGAAGAAAGGGGAAGGGAGAGAAACACGGGGAAGGTAGTGGAAAAGCACGAGACTGTCACGAGGAAACAGGGGAGATGTTCGGGTCCTTTATCAAGTGAGCATGCAGCAGAATTTTTACTTGAAAATTTAATTGGTAACTTTAAATTTGTTAATTAAAATAAATTATATGTTACAGAAATTGTTAAATCTTAATAACGTTAACTTATTACTGGAAGTTAATTAATGAAAATTAACTTAAGTGTTTAATCAGTACTTATGCTATTAAATCGATAAGTAAAGTAATTTGTAATAATTAAATAATTAATTCATTTTAATAATTAATAATTAAGAATCAACTAATTATTTGAGTAATTGAGTAATAGTTAATGAATAGAAGTTAATTAATTAAATAATTAAATAAAGGTTAGATAATTTATAAATTACTAATTAATGATTAACTAATTAATTAATTGATCATTAATCAGCTAATAAATCAGCAAATAAATTTACAGAATAAAATAGTTTATTCTTAAGCAGATAATTTAGTTAAGTAAAACCAAACTGTTTGGTATGCATTGATAATCATGTTGATTGACTGTGATATCTGTTGATGATACTTCTGTGATATGTGTGATATATTATGGATATCTGTGATAACTGTATATGATTTATCTGATATATCTGTTATGTTAATTTCTGATATCTACTTGAACTGTTAAGTTAAATAGAGAACTTGGCCCTTAAAATGGCGTTTGGATCCGATGATACCGGGATCGGAAGAATCAATTTTGATTCTCCGAAAACCACATCGATCCAAATTAAACGATAGGTCGTAACTTATCAAATGGAGATCGAGATGGAGTTTCAGAATGCAAGGGTTATCGTCGTTAACTCTGAGGGTGATTCCAAAATGAGTGTAACGAGATAATGCCTTCGGTTTCGTTCGAACCCGGAACGAACTTGTATGGATTGAATGCTTTCAACACATCGTCAGGCGGACGATGAGCATTCTAAGTGATATGTTCTTTAAAGGTAATCGTAGCCTCAAGCCTAATCAACTGGGAATGGCTAAAACAGGGGAGATGCAGCAAGGTTAGGTGGGTCATGCCCAAGCGGGACAAGATTTTCCCCTGTCTAGATGTCCCTTTTTATTTCGGCTTAGTGGGCAGTTTTTGGCCACAACTGCGGGGTTATCTTGTTCGGGACTGTTCAGTAAGGAATGGTTCCGGCCTTGTGTTGCAGGGGATGAAGGGAGTAATCCTCGGTACGGTGATCTAGTCCCCGTACTGTGACGGCGGTACCCCAGTAGCCCTGCCATTGTTGGAAATCCATTTACCCTACGAGACCCTGCGGTTTTGATTTGTATTACCCACTTTCGTGGCTATTAGCTGGAATTTAATGAATGTAACAATTTCGGCTATTTTCTATTTACTTGAAAACCCTAGACACTATTATAATATCACAGAATTTCCTATAAAATGTTTTGGTTAGCGTAAGGTAAAAACTTACCCGTATTTATTTGTGGGGAGTCTTACGTGATACCTTCATTTTCAAATGATTTTCAAAGTTAAGCAATTTTAACCTGTTTACTCATACCAGACCCATGTCTGACCCGGAGTTTATATTTTGTGTTTTCATAAACTCTTGGGTACTCAAATTTTTACGAGTAGCCAAGTGATAGGTATTGGAAGTGTTGCTTTTCTGGAGGAGCTATTTTGGGAGAAGACCATACGTATGTATCTATATATGTAGTTCCGCTGTGTAGTTAGTGATGTTGTATTTTGGATGTATGTCTGGTCATGTATGTATATGACAGTCCTGTTATATGATATTGTACGACTCTGATGTATGTATAACTATGTAATAGTTATGTGATGTATTATATTTTGTTCCATTCCGCTGTGAGATTCTGATGTTGTTGTTCTTTCTTTCTATTCTTTTCTGTTTCTATCCCTTTCTTTCTTAATGATGAAACGTCTTTCTGGGGTTGAGAAAGGCGGGTCGTCACAGTTGGTATCAGAGCGCTAGGTAAAGCGAGTACCTAGGCTCTTGTGTTATAGCTCTCTTGAGAGTGCATATTTGTATTTTCATATTATATATATATTTATCTAAATTGGTTGAGTTACCTGTTCAGGTGACCGACATAAGTTCAGGAAGAAGAGGCAGAGTTAGGGCCAGTACTTCTACAGATAATGGACGGAGTCAGAATGTTAGTGAGGCTGTCAATCCAGTACCATCTCAAGTTAGCTTTGCAGCCTTATGCAAGGATTTCAAACATCTTGGAGGTCAACCATTCAAGGGTTCGGAGTCAATAATTAAAGTTCAGGAATGGCTACGCTCTTGTGAACGCATTTTCAAGAGTATGAGATTGTCTGATGAGCGTAAGAGGCATATGGCATCGTGGCAACTGCAAGGTGGTGCAGCAGCATGGTGGGATTCAACTATTGCGAATATTTCTGAGGATGATATTTCTTGGGACAGATTCAAGGAGTTGTTTGAAGAAAAGTATGTGCCGACGGCAGGGAGTACCCAACTGTATCAGGATTTTCTGCATTTGAAGCAAGGTAGTATGTCTATTTCGGAGTATGAAACTAGATTCAACGAACTCTCTTGTTATGGATCAGGACTCATCGATACTCCTCTGAAAAAGAATGAGAAATTTGTGCAAGGATTGAGACCTAAATTCCATGGGAAATTGACAGTGCTTCTGAAGGGATCTTTTGTTGATTTGATTGATATGGCATTGAGGTATGAAAGTTTGATGAGTAAGAAACCAGGGGCTCCAGTTGCAACTTCAAGTGGGAATTTCACTAATTCGAATAAGCGAAAATTTGATCCAAAATGGAGGAAACCAAATAAGAAGAAACCTGGGAATAACAACGGACCCCGAAAGTGCTACATTTGTCATCAGGAAGGGCATTTGGCAAATAAGTGTCCTAGGAAGGGATTCCAGCAGCAACCGCACCAGAGTGGCCCAGGATCAGCTATGGTTCAGAAAACATTGTGCTTTAATTGTCATCAGCCAGGGCACATGATCAAGAACTGTCCACTTCTACAGAGAGCACCTCAGAATAAAGTTTTTGCTTTAGAAGCCGGACCATCTTCTTCTTCGGTGCGCAAAGGAGTATTAGAAGGTACTTTACTTTTAAATGGAAAATATATTAGAGTTTTGTTTGATTCGGGTGCTTCCTTGAGTTTTATTTCTTTGGACTCTGTTGAAAAGTTTTCTCTTACCCCTAGTTCAGTAGATAGTTCTATCTTGGTGTCTAATCCTATAGGAGGGGTGACCAAATTAGACTCTATTTGTAAGGACTTGAAGATCTCTTATCTATCCCACAGTTTTTCTTGTGACCCGTATGTGTTGAATTTTGAGGGATTTGATCTTATTTTGGGTATGGATTGTGTGACGAAACGAATTTTGCCCGCTCGAGAATCGACATCCATACTTTAAATCGTATTCGAATGCCGTAGATTCGATCGTTCAAATCCGATTCGCCGGAGCTTATAACCCAATTAAGTAAACATCACAGCGGAAAAAAAAAGAATAATACATTGATATACAGCATTGATACAATATCTGGTACAACAGAGGATACAATGAATATCAATATACATCAGAGATACAAGAAAATAGCAGGCTAGCAGTGGAACAAATAACTCTAAGATAGTCTTCACCGAAGAACTCCAAATCTAAAACTCCATCTCCAAGAACCAATCCAGCAATAGCTCGAACTCCCCATAACAATGCACCAAACTAGGCAAGACTGGTGCGAACCAAAGACTGAACTAAACTTCAGATAATCCACTGAACCTAACTATCTGAAAAACCCAACTCTAGACTGCTCGTGTAGAAAATAATGAGCACCCAGAGTTTAGGAAAGGAACAATAAACTCCGGATCAGTCATGGGACTGGTGTGAGCAACAAAAACAGTTTATCTTTACAAACAATCAACAAGAGAATTTTAAAGTAAATTCGCAATGCTTTTTGAAAATGAAACTACCATAAGACCTCCCACCACACACACAATGCAAACGCAGACTTGGAGGAGATTTCTTCTTATGATAGTCAAACATGCTTAATACGCAGAAAATTTCTTTGATATTATTATTATAAGTGCACAGTGCAGAAAACATTTCGAAAGTAGAATATAAATCTTAGCCAGCATAGGCATTCCGCACTTATGCCTACTATAGCTACCATGTTCAATAGCAGGTTACCGCCACATTCCATGGCAGGTTATACAACTAAAACCGTACAAGGCTCGTATTGTTTCTTTGGATTTCCAACAAATGGTCAGGCCAAGGAACTTCCCATTGCCACATGGAAACGCCTCTGGATGGACGTCCCGAGAACCTAACCGGATCTCTGCCAACACAAGGCCGGGTTACCCCTAACTGGGTAACTACTGACACGAGTATGCCACCTCCCGATTGTAACAACCTTTTACCGGGGCCCCAACATCAAATCACAAAACAAGATATATATAAGTTTGTGCTGTCCACATAAGTAAGTATTTGGGCTCCATACCATGATACCACTTCTATCCAGAAGGAGATGTACATACCCTAAAGGGGCGCTACCCCCTAATAACCTTGCTGCATCTTTCCTGTTTCGACCATTCCGGGGTGTGAGGCTCGACGAAGTCTCGTCCACAAAGCTACGCTTTGGTACAAAGCTATGCTTTGGGTCAACAAATGATCAAAGTAATGATCACAAAGATAAATGATCAAAAAAATGATCATATCACAAATGATCAAACAATGATCATTTCACAGCAACACTTAGCATGTCACATTACCAAATTGGGAATATATTGCTGATAACCTTCAACTACATAACCTCTGAGCTCGTATGTCTCAGAGAAGGGTGTTAAGCTAAAAGAATAAATTCTCCGCCACCAACAGAAATGTATTTGAAAGAAATCTGCTTTATATCTCAAATTGTAATGTCAGACACACAATCCATACAAGTCTGTTCCGGGTTCGAACAGAACCGAAGGCATTTCCAAAGAAGCCCTTGAAATCCGGATATTCACTAATTACGTTCGGACTTCCCATCACATATGGAGTCTCTATACCGGGGACCAGTCGATGCAAAGACATTCGACGAGTTGTCCTTCCGTTTTCGAAAATATCCGGTCTTCATCACCGGTCTTCAAATGCTATCCATAACGACGTATCACATATTCGGAATGGGATATATGACACAAAGGTCCTCTCCCGGCTAAACCGAATAGTGAGCGCAATATTTAAAAACATATGGATATGGGGATTTCAATTAAGCCACAACTTAATTATTCAAACATTTCTTTCAAATGGTTTAAACAAATTACCATTTCAAATCTTTAAACAAAAAGATTTATTTCACAAAGATCAATTCATAGATTTCCAAAACAATTTCATTCAATTGTATTAACTCGTTAAATCTTTAAATCAAAGATTTTACTTATAGCTTTCAAATCGTTTTCATAACTTGGAAATTATCTTCATTTCAAATTAGAGATCATTTTAACTCAAATTGGAAGTTCATTTCTTAAGTGAAAGCTTTTATTAATTGAAAACAAACAGTTTTCGTTTCAGAAAAATCCAATTATATTTGCTCGAGTTGAAGCCCTTGAATTTAAATTCTAATTCTCAAAATCAATATATTTAAAATGGTTTAACTCATATATAACTGGTATAACATCTTTAATCTCTAATTTCAAATTATAGAATTCAATTTCTAATTTTGAATTCAAATTTAAATCAAATTATTTAAATTTCAAACTTTAATCAAGTTATTCAAAAATAAATTACATCTTTGAAATTCCATTTCAAAAGCTTTTTACTTTTATTTCGATTCCATTTCCAAAACATTTTGAATTTAAATATTCAACTTCTAAAAATCATTTCAAAATCTGTGACTTAACTGATTTCCTCGTGAAATCCATAATTGTGTGTGTATAGGTGTGGTCCAGGGGTTTAACACAATTTGTGCAACATCAATCAACCATCATAGATCAAATACAGCAATATATTCGATAAGCGATATAAATTTATAACGCTTATCTTTCATACACAGATTCACAGACATATATATATCACAGATAATAAATTTCATCACAGATCATAACACAAATCAGGATAATCATAAAGCATCATATAACAGGGATATCAAACAGTTTAACATCCAATATAATCCAAACATCCGTAGGTAGGATTAATCCAATTATATGACCAAGTGAATCAGATTAATTTCTACGAATAAATCTGCTAGTTATGGAAAATTAATAATCAATTAATTTCAAAACATCTAAATACTATCCTTTAATTTATCATTAATTACTCCTTAATTAATAATTATTCTTGGTCACTTTTATTTATTAATTAGCCCTTGATAATTTAATTATTCTCAAATTAATTACTTTAATTAATTTATCACATTATCCTTAAATCAATTTATTTCTTAATCACTTGATTAAATCAACTTTAATTATTATTTAATATCCAATTAATAATTCTTAATTTTCAAATTAATTACCTTAATAAATCTTTAAACTTTAATTAAGTAATTAAACCTCTAATTATTTATTTAATTAATCCAAATCCTTAATCATTTAAATAAATTATCCATGTTAATTAACTTAATACTAAACGAATTATAAATCATTAATTCTATACTAACATAAGGTGAAACTCATACCTATTACGATTTCTTTGCCACTTACAAAAAAAATGTTGAGATTTAAACTTTTATTTAAAACTTGTTTAAATGCTTACTGTATACTTTCAAGTTCCATTATAAATTTCAATCCTCTTTAAACACACTTGAACTTAAACATTTTTAAGTTATTTAAAACAAATTAAATTTTAAAACTTTATTTCCAAACAATACTTCAACTAAATTTGAACTTATATTTTAAAATTTTGATTTAAATCTCAGTTCAATCCTTAATTAAAAATTTAAATTTGAAATTACAAAACAGATCAGGTTTGGTTTATAAAACCTGTACAAAACATTCACCCAACTCTCCCCTCTGCCTGCTTCGAGTCCAGCACGCAAAACTTCGAACCATCACTCGAGCCTATCAACCATTTTCTCGAGATTTTTCTCAGAGTACTTCTTCTCCAAAACGCAACAGTTAAACCCAACCAAAACACCACGACACTGTGCACGGTGTACGTGCACATCCAAGTGCGGCAACTCTGACCACCACCACCAGCGTTGACAAGTCGCCAATCACCCTCGCACCCCCTACCAACCCCCAAAACATCGATTCACGCGTCAAATCGAAATTTAGCCTCTCGAACGAAAAATTAGAACATGAAGCTGGGAGTTTCCCAAACCTGGAACGTCGCCGCTCCTCAAACTCCGACCATCAGCGAGCACGCCATCATTACCAGAGATGCAACATGACCTCCTCGCCACATTCCCCCACCCGCGATCGCCAGAAACACGATGGCGACGGCGTGATTAACTCACGACTTCGAAGCAGTAAACTCGACCCTTAAACCCTAATTTTCTCTCAAACGATCAACACGATGGATTATAAAATCGTTGAACATTTTTCTGATGATTCATGACTTTCAAGCATGCTTCCTTTTTATTCTCGAGATTTATCATCACCCCGACCAGCAGATTTTCATCAAAACCCAATTTTTATCTAACTCAAGAATGCTCGTGATCCCCTATCTTAAAAATTCTGATCCTTTTCTTAAAAATCATAACTTCCAAAAACAAAGCACATAATCTAATTGAATCAAGAAATTAAAATACTTAATTTTGACATACTTCAGTGTTTTCACTGTCCATCCTTGGTTTACAGTAAAACCATTTGATAATTAAATTCGAAAATATTTTTAAAACTCGGATATTGATTTTATAAACATATTTTGTTTATATTCTTAAGCTCACAAAGCATCAAGGGAAAGGCTTTTGAATTTATTTTGAAACAGGGACAGTAGACACAGAGGAGTATTGTTCTTTCCTGTACACAATATATATACACAGACATTCATTTTAATAAGAGCATGCGAACACAATTTACCACCATCCAAACATGATTCACAACATATATCAAATATAGATCCAAACATCAATGGAAATAGTAAAGTTAGGGGAATGTTTTGCTCACCTTTATTTTTGGAAGAAGAACAGAGTAGCTTATCTTTGACCCAGGCTTTGAATTTGCTACTGGAACTTTCACTTGCTTTCAGGCTTGCATTAGTGGTATTGATTTGTTTGAATTTAATTATATTTGCTTCAGTATATATTTTTTTCTTTAGCTTGGAATGGACGAAGCAAAATAAATGGTGAAGTTGATATATGGAAAGAAGCTTACAGTTTATATCATTTTGTACAGGTGATGTATACATTCTTTATATTGGTTTGTACCATAGGCAGAGATCTTTCTTTGTTCATGGTGGCTGAGTTGATATGTTTTGATGCTATAGATAACTTGCATTTATTGCCCTGTACAATTCTACGTTATTATATATTTTTTTTCTACTTGCCTACTTCATTCCATACTTGCTGGTCTTTGCTTCAGTACTTGTTGTGTTGTTTTCCAGGTTAAAGTATATTACTTTAGTCCTTAGTCTTCTTATTCTTATACATTTCCCATATCATCTTTTGTTTACAACTTGTTTTTCGGCTGAAGTGATATTGTTTATTTTATTTTTTTCTTGTGCTGAGATGATATTTCTTTTGTGGCTGAAGATCTTTATAATGAGTGTTATTATCTTTATTTTTCCTAAGCTTACATATTTAATTTATTTGTACAAAGATAATTTTTCTTGCTTTATTAATTAGCCTGATATTTCTTTACCTTGGTGGCCGAAATGATGTAAATTGTGTGCTAAAGATGTTTGCATTTTATTTCCTTTGTTTTCCTTTGCAAGCCTAAGATATCCATATTCTTTCTTTCATATTTTACATGACTATCAATTTATTTAAAATATTTGTTTAACATCAAATTTAATCATATCCAAAATCCAGATATAAATTTATTTTATAAGATATTTAAAATGTTAAATCCCGATTCAAATTCAATTATCAATCCATTTTATATACATGTTTATTTTCAAATATCCAATTTAATTCTCGATTAATTCAAAATTTATATTAAAATTTATATTAATTACCAATTTCTTCACAATTTTTATTCAGAAATGAAATTAATTATCAATTCATACTCAATTTAAATCCGGGATCGTTACAGACTTCCCCCCTTAAAAAGAATTTCGTCCTCGACATTCGCCAGAGAGAGATAACGGAGATAGATGAAAGATAGAGAAATATTCCTTCAGATCAAACTGGATATCGATTCTGGATTTGGCTCACCAAATCAGAATAGCAACAATAGATACAAGAAACTATAGTAAAATTTCAAATTTGGGTTTAAATGATATCGTTTATTGATTCAATTCAATTTATCCTTCATATTCTATAAATCAATTTAACTCAATTTAAATTTTCTAATTCCCAATTTTAATTCATATTCATTAAGGTTTAAAATCAAAAACCGATAAGAAACCGATGAAGATACGAAGTAAGAATTTTCTACAATGATTCGTAGAGCATCAACACACCGAACTTCTTTCTGGAGTTGTCACGAATCAATCAAAGAAATTGGGAAAGACGAATCAAAGGAAATTGATAAGAAAGTTGTTTCCACTGTCGCTACAGAGTATCGACCATTTATAGTCGTATTTCCCTGTCCCCTATCTCGTTCTCTTCTTGCACTCATACTTACTATCAGTGGATAGCAAGAGAATTTACTGAGACATTCAAACAGATATCTTAGGGATATATTCATTCTAGGGATACTTCACCCTATCTCTAATGAGCTACTTAACGTGTTATACTCCTGAGCTAAAGTTCAACCTTAGCTCTGATACCAAATGTGACGAAACGAATTTTGCCCGCTCGAGAATCGACATCCATACTTTAAATCGTATTCGAATGCCGTAGATTCGATCGTTCAAATCCGATTCTCCGGAGCTTATAACCCAATTAAGTAAACATCATAGCGGAAAAAAAAAGAATAATACATTGATATACAGCATTGATACAATATCTGGTACAAAAGAGGATACAATGAATATCAATATACATCAGAGATACAAGAAAATAGCAGGCTAGCAGCGGAACAAATAACTCTAAGATAGTCTTCACCGAAGAACTCCAAATCTGAAACTCCATCTCCAAGAACCAATCCAGCAATAGCTCGAACTCCCCATAACAATGCACCAAACTAGGCAAGACTGGTGCGAACCAAAGACTGAACTAAACTTCAGATAATCCACTAAACCTAACTATCTGAAAAACCCAACTCTAGACTGTTCGTGTAGAAAATAATGAGCACCCAGAGTTTAGGAAAGGAACAATAAACTCCGAATCAGTCATGGGACTGGTGTGAGCAACAAAAACAGTTTATCTTTAAAAACAATCAACAAGAGAATTTTAAAGTAAATTCGCAATGCTTTTTGAAAATGAAACTACCATAAGACCTCCCATCACACACACAATTGAAACGCAGACTTAGAGGAGATTTCTTCTTATGATAGTCAAACATGCTTAATACGCAGAAAATTTCTTTGATATTATTATTATAAGTGCACGGTGCAGAAAACATTCCGAAAGTAGAATATAAATCTTAGCCAGCATAGGCATTCCGCACTTATGCCTATTATAGCTACCATGTTCAATAGCAGGTTACCGCCACATTCCATGGCAGGTTATACAACTAAAACTGTACAAGGCTCGTATTGTTTCTTTGGATTTCCAACAAATGGTCAGGCCAAGGAACTTCCCATTGCCACATGGAAACGCCTCTGGATGGACGTCCCGAGAACCTAACCGGATCTCTGCCAACACAAGGCCGGGTTACCCCTAACTGGGTAACTACTGACACGAGTATGCCACCTCCCGGTTGTAACAACCTTTTACCGGGGCCCCAACATCAAATCACAAAACAAGATATATATAAGTTTGTGATGTCCACATAAGTAAGTATCTGGGCTCCATACCATGATACCACTTCTATCCAGAAGGAGATGTACATACCCTAAAGGGGCGCTACCCCCTAATAACCTTGCTGCATCTTTCCTGTTTCGACCATTCCGGGGTGTGAGGCTCGACGAAGTCTCGTCCACAAAGCTACGCTTTGGTACAAAGCTATGCTTTGGGTCAACAAATGATCAAAGTAATGATCACAAAGATAAATGATCAAACAAATGATCATATCACAAATGATCAAACAATGATCATTTCACAGCAACACTTAGCATGTCACATTGCCAAATTGGGAATATATTGCTGATAACCTTCAACTACATAACCTCTGAGCTCGTATGTCTTAGAGAAGGGTGTTAAGCTAAAAGAATAAATTCTCCGCCACCAACAGAAATGTATTTGAAAGAAATCTGCTTTATATCTCAAATTGTAATGTCAGACACACAATCCATACAAGTCTGTTCCGGGTTCGAACAGAACCGAAGGCACTTCCAAAGAAGCCCTTGAAATCCGGATATTCACTAATTACGTTCGTACTTCCCATCACATATGGAGTCTCTATACCGGGGACCAGTCAATGTAAAGACATTCGACGAGTTGTCCTTCCGTTTTCGAAAATATCCGGTCTTCATCACCGGTCTTCAAATGCTATCCATAACGACGTATCACATATTCTGAATGGGATATATGGAACAAAGGTCCTCTCCCGGCTAAACCGAATAGTGAGCGCAATATTTAAAAACATATGGACATGGGGATTTCAATTAAGCCACAACTTAATTATTCAAACATTTCTTTCAAATGGTTTAAACAAATTACCATTTCAAATCTTTAAACAAAAAGATTTATTTCACAAAGATCAATTCATAGATTTCCAAAACAATTTCATTCAATTGTATTAATTAAATCAAAGATTTAACTTATAGCTTTCAAATCGTTTTCATAACTTGGAAATTATCTTCATTTCAAATTAGAGATCATTTTAACTCAAATTGGAAGTTCATTTCTCAAGTGAAAGCTTTTATTAATTGAAAACAAACAGTTTTCGTTTCAGAAAAATCCAATTATATTTGCTCGAGTTAAAGCCCTTGAATTTAAATTCTAATTCTCAAAATCAATATATTTAAAATGGTTTAACTCATATATAACTGGTATAACATCTTTAATCTCTAATTTCAAATTATAGAATTCAATTTCTAATTTTGAATTCAAATTTAAATCAAATTATTTAAATTTCAAACTTTAATCAAGTTATTCAAAAATAAATTACATCTTTGAAATTCCATTTCAAAAGCTTTTTACTTTTATTTCGATTCCATTTCCAAAACATTTTGAATTTAAATATTCAACTTCTAAAAATCATTTCAAAATCTGTGACTTAACTGATTTCCTCGTGAAATCCATAATTGTGTGTGTATAGGTGTGGTCCAGGGGTTTAACACAATTTGTGCAACATCAATCAACCATCATAGATCAAATACAGCAATATATTCGATAAGCGATATAAATTTATAACGCTTATCTTTCATACACAGATTCGCAGACATATATATATCACAGATAATAAATTTCATCACAGATCATAACACAAATCAGGATAATCATAAAGCATCATATAACAGGGATATCAAAAGTTTAACATCCAATATAATCCAAACATCCGTAGGTAGGATTAATCCAATTATATGACCAAGTGAATCAGATTAATTTCTACGAATAAATCTGCTAGTTATGGAAAATTAATAATCAATTAATTTCAAAACATCTAAATACTATCCTTTAATTAATCATTAATTACTCCTTAATTAATAATTATTCTTGGTCACTTTTATTTATTAATTAGCCCTTGATAATTTAATTATTCTCAAATTAATTACTTTAATTAATTTATCACATTATCCTTAAATCAATTTATTTCTTAATCACTTGATTAAATCAACTTTAATTATTAATTAATATCCAATTAATAATTCTTAATTTTCAAATTAATTAACTTAATAAATCTTTAAACTTTAATTAAGTAATTAAACCTCTAATTATTTATTTAATTAATCCAAATCCTTAATCATTTAAATAAATTATCCATGTTAATTAACTTAATACTAAACGAATTATAAATCATAAATTCTATACTAACATAAGGTGAAACTCATACCTATTACGATTTCTTTGCCACTTACAAAAAAAATGTTGAGATTTAAACTTTTATTTAAAACTTGTTTAAATGCTTACTGTATACTTTCAAGTTCCATTATAAATTTCAATCCTCTTTAAACACACTTGAACTTAAACATTTTTAAGTTATTTAAAACAAATTAAATTTTAAAACTTTATTTCCAAACAACACTTCAACTAAATTTGAACTTATATTTTAAAATTTCGATTTAAATCTCAGTTCAATCCTTAATTAAAAATTTAAATTTGAAATTACAAAACAGATCAGGTTTGGTTTATAAAACCTGTACAAAACATTCACCCAACTCTCCCCTCTGCCTGCTTCGAGTCTAGCACGCAAAACTTCGAACCATCACTCGAGCCTATCAACCATTTTCTCGAGATTTTTCTCAGAGTCCTTCTTCTCCAAAACGCAACAGTTAAACCCAACCAAAACACCACGACACTGTGCACGGTGTACGTGCACATCCAAGTGCGGCAACTCCGACCACCACCACCAGCGTTGACAAGTCGCCAATCACCCTCGCACCCCTTACCAACCCCCAAAACATCGATTCACGCGTCAAATCGAAATTTAGCCTCTCGAACGAAAAATTGGAACATGAAGCTGGGAGTTTCCCAAACCTGGAACGTCGCCGCTCCTCAAACTCCGACCATCAGCGAGCACGCCATCATTACCAGAGATGCAACATGACCTCCTCGCCACATTCCCCCACCCGCGATCGCCAGAAACACGATGGCGACGGCGTGATTAACTCGCGACTTCGAAGCAGTAAACTCGACCCTTAAACCCTAATTTGCTCTCAAACGATCAACACGATGGATTATAAAATCGTTGAACATTTTTCTGATGATTCATGACTTTCAAGCATGCTTCCTTTTTATTCTCGAGATTTATCATCACCCCGACCAGCAGATTTTCATCAAAACCCACTTTTTATCTAACTCAAGAATGCTCGTGATCCCCTATCTTAAAAATTCTGATCCTTTTCTTAAAAATCATAACTTCCAAAAAAAAAGCACATAATCTAATTGAATCAAGAAATTAAAATACTTAATTTTGACATACTTCAGTGTTTTCACTGTCCATCCTTGGTTTACAGTAAAACCATTTGATAATTAAATTCGAAAATATTTTTAAAACTCGGATATTGATTTTATAAACATATTTTGTTTATATTCTTAAGCCCACAAAGCATCAAGGGAAAGGCTTTTGAATTTATTTTGAAACAGGGACAGGAGACACAAAGGAGTATTGTTCTTTCCTGTACACAATATATATACACAGACATTCATTTTAATAAGAGCATGCGAACACAATTTACCACCATCCAAACATGATTCACAACATATATCAAATATAGATCCAAACATCAATGGAAATAGTAAAGTTAGGGGAATGTTTTGCTCACCTTTATTTTTGGAAGAAGAACAGAGTAGCTTATCTTTGACCCAGACTTTGAATTTGCTACTGGAACTTTCACTTGCTTTCAGGCTTGCATTAGCGGTTTTGATTTGTTTGAATTTAATGATATTTGCTTCAGTATATTTTTTTTTCTTTAGCTTGGAATGGACGAAGCAAAATAAATGGTGAAGTTGATATATGGAAAGAAGCTTACAGTTTATATCATTTCGTACAGGTGATGTATACATTCTTTATATTGGTTTGTACCATAGGCAGAGATCTTTCTTTGTTCATGGTGGCTGAGTTGATATGTTTTGATGCTAGAGATAACTTGCATTTATTGCACTGTACAATTCTACATTATTATTATTTTTTTTCTACTTGCCTACTTCAGTCCATACTTGCTGGTCTTTGCTTCAGCACTTGTTGTGTTGTTTTCCAGGTTAAAGTATATTACTTTAGTCCTTAGTCTTCTTATTCTTATTCATTTCCCATATCATCTTTTGTTTACAACTTGTTTTTCGGCTGAAGTGATATTTTTTATTTTATTTTTTTCTTGTGCTGAGATGATATTTCTTTTGTGGCTGCAGATCTTTATAGTGAGTGTTATTATCTTTATTTTTCCTAAGCTTACATACTTAATTTATTTGTACAAAGATAATTTTTCTTGCTTTATTAATTAGCCTGATATTTCTTTACCTTGGTGGCCGAAATGATGTAAATTGTGTGCTAAAGATGTTTGCATTTTATTTCCTTTGTTTTCCTTTGCAAGCCTAAGATATCCATATTCTTTCTTTCATATTTTACATGACTATCAATTTATTTAAAATATTTGTTTAACATCAAATTTAATCATATCCAAAATCCAGATATAAATTTATTTTATAAGATATTTAAAATGTTAAATCCCGATTCAAATTCAATTATCAATCCATGTTATATACATGTTTATTTTCAAATATCCAATTCAATTCTCGATTAATTCAAAATTTATATTAATTACCAATTTCTTCACAATTTTTATTCAGAAATGAAATTAATTATCAATTCATACTCAATTTAAATCCGGGATCGTTACAGATTGGCTGGATAAGTGTAAAGCCGTCTTGGATTGTGAGGAGAGAACAGTTTCGTTGGAAACTAATCTGGGTAGAATTGCCAGAGTGTCGTGTGATAATTCTGGAATTCACTTGAGCAGTCTTCTGCATGGAATGGAGACATCTGAAGAGAGTGTTGAAGTTATTGATGCGGTTCAGGATTTTTCTGATGTATTTGAAGAAGTTAAGTGTTTGCCACCACATCGAGAAATAGAGTTCCGTATTGATTTGATTCCAGGATTCCAGGAGCTGTGCCGGTGATTCAACCCAGTAGGAGAATGGCTCCCAGGGAAAGAGAAGAGTTGATTAAGCAGATGCAGGATCTTTTAGAGAAGGGATTGATTAGACCTAGTTTTTCTTGTTAGGGTTCAGCGGCGGTGTTTGTGACCAAACCGGATGGATCACTGAGGTTCTGCGTGGATTATAGAGAATTGAACAAAGTGACTATCCGTAATAAATATCCTCTTCCTCGCATCGATGATCTTTTGGACCAGTTGCATGGTGCTTCTATCTTTTCTCAATTGGATCTAGCTTCAGGTTTCCACCAGTTGAGGGTAGCTGAAGACAGTATTCCCTTGACTGCATTTAGGGGACCGAATTGTTTCTATGAGTGGTTGGTTATGCCGTTCGGATTAACCAACGCTCCTGCTTATTTTGTTGATCTCATGAACCGAGTCTTTAGAGATGTATTGAATAAGTTTGTGCTGGTATTCATTGATGATATCTTGGTCTATTCCAAATCCGAAGAAGAGCACAGGGAACATTTAAGGATTGTATTGGAGACTCTGAGAAAGAATGTGCTGAAGGCGAAGTTTTCAAAGTGTCACTTCTGGAAATCGGAAGTTAAATTTTTAGGGCACATTGTTTCGGATGAAGGCATTTATGTAGACCCAGCGAAAGTTGAAACTATTCTTGAGTGGAAACAGCCAGAGACACCGACGGAAGTTCGCAGTTTTCTAGGATTGGCTGGCTACTACAGGAGATTTATTAGAGATTATTCCAAGATTTCTTCGCATTTGACTAAGTTGACCAGAAAAGGAGCGAAATTCAAATGGACGCCTCAGTGTGAAGAAGCTTTTCAGGAATTGAAGATAAAGTTTACTAGTGCACCAGCACTTGCTATTCCGGATGGGAAGAGCAAATTCGAGTTTTACACTGATGCTTGTATTGTTGGTTTGGGAGCAGTTCTGATGCAGAACGGAAGGGTAATTGCGTATGCTAGTCGACAGTTGAAGCCTCATGAGAAAAACTATGCTACGCATGATCTTGAATTGCTTGCCATTGTTTTTGCTCTGAAGATTTGGAGACATTATCTTTTAGGAGAGAAATTTGAATTGTTCACGGATCACAAACCGTTGAAATATTTATTCTCTCAAAAAGACCTTAATCTGAGACAGCAGCGGTGGGTTGAATTTCTTGCATCCTATGATCTGGATATTCTGTACACTCCAGGAAAAGCGAATGTCGTAGCTGATGCTCTCAGTAGGAATGCAGTTTTATCTCTTCTGGAGGTGGTTCCATCTCTTATTGAAAGGATCTCAAGCAAGCAAGAATCTGATAAGATGTTGAGGAGGATCATCAAAAGAGTCAGGAAGGGTCAGTGTCCCAGTTTTGACATTGATGACCAAGGAACGCTAAGGATCAATGGGAGAATTTGTGTTCCGAATGACAAGGATTTGAGGCAGGAAGTTTTATCCGAGAGTCATCGCTCCAAATTGAATATTCATCCTGGAATCTCGAAGATGTATAAGGACATGAGGAGAGTCTTTTGGTGGAAGGGCATGAAGGAGGATGTAGCTGCCTTTGTGAACAGTTGTGCCATTTGTCAGCAAGTTAACGGTGATCAACAGAAATCTGCCGGGTTATTGCAACCTCTGGAAATTCCGAATTGGAAATGGGAAATGATCTCGACGGATTTTATTGATGGTTTGCCTAGAACCAGGAAAGGAAATGACAGTATATGGGTTATTGTGGATCGTTTAACTAAGAGTGCCCATTTTATACTAGTGAAGGCATCCCGTACTGCAGTTTCTTTGGCAGAAATTTTCTTGAAGGAGATAGTTCGATTGCATGGTGTCCCAGTCAGCATAGTAAGTGATCGTGATCCTATTTTCACTAGCAAATTTTGGGAAGCTCTGCAATCAGCAATGGGAACAGATTTGAGATTAAGTACAGCCTATCATCCTCAAACGGACGGACAGACAGAGAGGCTGAATCGTATTCTCGAGGATATGTTACGGGCTTGTGTTTTAGATTTTGGAGGATCTTGGGAGGACCATCTTCATTTAGTGGAATTTTCTTATAATAACAGTTATCAAGCAAGTATTAAGATGGCTCCTTATGAAGCTTTATACGGAAGGCCATGTAGATCTCCATCTTGTTGGATTGAATCGAAGGATCGTCTTGTGTTAGGACCCGATCTTATTCGTGAAGCTTCTGCGAAGGTTGAGCTTATCAAGAAAAGGATGAAAGCTACTCAAGATCGTCAGAAGAAATATGCAGATAGAAGATGAAGACCATTGGAATTTGAGATCGGAGACTTGGTTTTTGTTAAAGTTTCCCCAATTAAAGGTGCTATAAGATTTGGAAAGACGGGAAAACTTGCTCCGAGATACGTTGGACCATTCCGAGTGTTGGAGAGAATTGGAACTGTGGCCTACAGGATTGAATTACCAGAACGGATGTCTGGGATTCACAATGTGTTTCATGTTTCGCATTTGAGGAAATTTGTTCATGATCCCTCACTGGTTGTAGAACCGGTAATTCAAGAAGATTTGGAAGTGGAACCCAATTTAACTGTGGTTAGAAATCCAGTTCAGATTGTCGACAGAGACGAGAAGCAACTCAGGAACAAAGTGGTGAAACTCGTTAAGGTGCAATGGAGCGAGGATCCCAGAGATTGTACCTGGGAAACTCTTGATAGTTTTAGGAGTGCTTATCCGGATTTATGTTCGGATAACTAATGATGTTTGTTAGAGTAGACTGTTTGTTTGTTTGCTATTTTATGAATGATATGTATGTTTAAATGGTTAATATAAAAGCTTTTGAATTTACTGTTGTTTAAATTTCGGGAACGAAATTCTTTTAAGGGGGGAGGAATGTAACGACCTGGAATTTTGACGATATATTTTAATAAATATTAAATCTAAATTAAATCAAATAAAGCCTGTCAATGTTTAAATTGATGAGATATTAAATGATTAACAGTTATGTATGTTTATTAAAGGAAAGCTTGATTTGAAAAAAAAATTTAAAGAATTTAAATACTTAAAAACCATTTAAAAACAAAATTTGTCTTATTCAATAGAATCAAATCAAAGATTCATTATTTGATATATTTGATAAAATACTTATGAATACAATTGTAGTTTTTAAAATGATAAGTTTTAAAATTAACAAACATGAAATTATTTAACATAAATTTGGTAGTGCAAAACAATATAAGTGTAAACATTCAAAAACTAGTATAAAACACAATCATATATTATAAATGTAATCAAAGTAACATAAAAATACAAAATATAAATTATAATTTGAAAGATATAAATACAAGTATGTTTAGTTAAACATGTAGGCATTAGAAACAAGACAAGCTACTTAACAAATGAAAACATTCAGGCATTAGAAACAAAGTTCATTTCAACATAAAACAAGTTATCACTTCATAGATAATAAAAAATATATATATAAACAAAACCTGTAGCTTACTAAACAGGTTTGGCCGAAAATGATAAATGTCTTGTACAACACAAAGCAAATAACACAAATATCTTTGTACTAATAGAAACTGTCAGTAACCATTAATAACTTGCTGTCATAATTAATAACATAAACATTTATTAGCCAAACTTCTTGTTCAATTAGTACACAGCCGAGATCCTGAGCATAATTTTCTTCTGCAGGTTATTAACTCTTAGCCAATGAAAAAGGAAAATGACTTGCAAATAAAACTGTCCAGTTGCAACCTGTTGCTTAATAGCTTCTATATAAATCTACTTATATATCATCAGTTTATATATATATCACTTATAACCTTCAGTTTACATATGAACACTGAACAACTTAAACTAAAAAAAAAAAAAAAGAAGTAAAAACTGCAAACAAACAGAGAAAAAAAACAGAGAAATAGAGAAAAAGGAAACAAAGAGGGTTTCAGGAAGTTTCAGTTGCAAGTGTCTTCTTTAACATCTTCTGTTCAATTTGATTGGTGAGTAAACAAACTAATTTCAACTTTAGTTGTATATTTGTTTATGATATGTGCTTTATATTGTTTAACTTACTGCTCTGTGTATGTTTGTTTGATCTGGAAACTCTTATAGTTGTTCTTGATCAATACTTCAAGTTGTTACAAAGTGAAGCAAATAAATTTACAAATCTTATTCATATTAACTATTTAAAATTTTGTAAATTCAAGTTGTTTATATGAAAACAAAGCCTGTAAGTATGTTTGAAGTTTAACAGTAGGATATTAACCCTGTATTCAAACTACAGGTTTAAAAAGAAAATTAAGATTTAAAATTCAAATGTCGAAATTAGTAAATCCAATTGTATAATTAGTTTTCATAAACAAAATTATGATTTTACACATAAAAATTGTAATTTATAATCAAAGATTTGTTGAGCAGTTTTGCATTGAAGTTTTACTGCATATTTGTCAAATTTGGAAGATTAATGAAATTTTAATTCCTGGAATTTTGTATGAAGCAAGATTAAAGAGATATCAACCCTAGAAAAATAGTAATTTATTATTCGAATGCATATGTTTTGAGTTTGAATCATAAATAGGGTTTAAGCCCATATGTTTTCAAAGCTCTGTAAAGAATTGATTTCGGCTCCAATATGGAACCGAGTGAAGCGCGACTGTAGGTGGAGCTAGGTGGAGGTGTAGGCGACGTCTTGGTGAATTTTCATCACCTCTGGTGATGTGTGGTGGTCGCGCGATCCATTTTGACAATGGCGTAGCTGTTGTTTATCTCGAGCACCAGCGTATATTTTTATTCTCAACGTGAAATCGAAGTCTGGGTTCGAATGTCGTGTCTATGGGTGTTTTGTGGTTTGTGGGGATGGACGCGAGTCGCCGCAGGGGAGGCAGACCACCGTGCACGTGCACGGTGGCGAAGTGGGGTTCGAGGATCAGTAAGTGGGGCGTGCTCGAGACATTTGTGAGGATGCTTCGAGTAATTCACGTGTTTTCTCCGAGTCGCGTGCAAGAGTGGTTTCAGATAAGCGTTTACAACTTAACTTTTAACAAAAAAAAAGAAAGAAGAAAAGAAGAACTGGAGAGAAGAAGAAAGGGGAAGGGAGAGAAACACGGGGAAGGTAGTGGTAAAGCACGAGACTGTCACGAGGAAACAGGGGAGATGTTCGGGTCCTTTATCAAGTGAGCATGCAGCAGAATTTTTACTTGAAAATTTAATTGATAACTTTAAATTTGTTAATTAAAATAAATTATATGTTACAGAAATTGTTAAATCTTAATAACGTTAACTTATTACTGGAAGTTAATTAATGAAAATTAACTTAAGTGTTTAATCAGTACTTATGCTATTAAATCGATAAGTAAAGTAATTTGTAATAATTAAATAATTAATTCATTTTAATAATTAATAATTAAGAATCAACTAACTATTTGAGTAATTGAGTAATAGTTAATGAATAGAAGTTAATTAATTAAATAATTAAATAAAGGTTAGATAATTTATAAATTACTAATTAATGATTAACTAATTAATTAATTGATCATTAATCAGCTAATAAATCAGTAAATAAATTTACAGAATAAAATAGTTTATTCTTAAGCAGATAATTTAATTAAGTAAAACCAAACTGTTTGGTATGCATTGATAATCATGTTGATTGACTGTGATATCTGTTGATGATACTTCTGTGATATGTGTGATATATTATGAATATCTGTGATAACTGTATATGATTTATCTGATATATCTGTTATGTTAATTTCTGATATCTAATTGAACTGTTAAGTTAAATAGACAACTTGGCCCTTAAAATGGCGTTTGGATCCGATGAGACCGGGATCGGAAGAATCAATTTTGATTCTCCGAAAACCACATCGATCCAAATTAAACGATAGGTCGTAACTTATCAAATGGAGATCGAGATGGAGTTTCAGAATGCAAGGGTTATCGTCGTTAACTCTGAGGGTGATTCCAAAATGAGTGTAACGAGATAATGCCTTCGGTTTCGTTCGAACCCGGAACGAACTTGTATGGATTGAATGCTTTCAACACATCGTCAGGCGGACGATGAGAATTCTAAGTGATATTTTCTTTAAAGGTAATCGTAGCCTCAAGCCTCATCAACCGGGAATGGCTAAAACAGGGGAGATGCAGCAAGGTTAGGTGGGTCATGCCCAAGCAGGACAAGGTTTTCCCCTGTCTAGATGTCCCTTTTTATTTCGGCTTAGTGGGCAGTTGTTGGCCACAACTGTGGGGTTATCTTGTTCGGGACTGTTCAGTAAGGAATGGTTCCGGCCTTGTGTCGCAGGGGATGAAGGGAGTAATCCTCGGTACGGTGATCTAGGCCCCGTACTGTGACGGGCGGTACCCCAGTAGCCCTGCCATTGTTGGAAATCCATTTACCCTATGAGACCCTACGGTTTTGATTTGTATTACCCACTTTCGTGGCTAGTAGCTGGAATTTAATGAATGTAACAATTTCGGCTATTTTCTATTTACTTGAAAACCCTAGACACTATTATAATATCACAGAATTTCCTATAAAATGTTTTGGTTAGCGTAAGGTAAAAACTTACCCGTATTTATTTGTGGGGAGTCTTACGTGATACCTTCATTTTCAAATGATTTTCAAAGTTAAGCAATTTTAACCTTTTTACTCATACCAGACCCATGTCTGACCCGGAGTTTATATTTTGTTTTTTCATAAACTCTTGGGTACTCAAATTTTTACGAGTAGCCAAGTGATAGGTATTGGAAGTGTTGCTTTTCTGGAGGAGCTATTTTGGGAGAAGACCAGACGTATGTATCTATATATGTAGTTCCGCTGTGTAGTTAGTGATGTTGTATTTTGGATGTATGTCTGGTCATGTATGTATATGGCAGTCCTGTTATATGATATTGTACGACTCTGATGTATGTATAACTATGTAATAGTTATGTGATGTATTATATTTTGTTCCATTCCGCTGTGAGATTCTAATGTTGTTGTTCTTTCTTTCTATTCTTTTCTGTTTCTATCCCTTTCTTTCTTAATGATGAAACGTCTTTCTGGGGTTGAGAAAGGCGGGTCGTCACAGCTGGAAAAGCTTGTGTATTACCTGTTGATTACGTCGTGAAATCTTCATCTTACTTCTAGGCCCACTCCATCAACGTCTACACCGACCAGCCATTACGATGGATCCTACAGCAACCTTAGACGTTTGGAAGGTTGGTCAAATGGAATCTCGAGCTAAGCCAATTCAACATCACTCACCTCCCTTGGAGAGCTATTCAGGATAGACATTAGAAGACTTCATTTCTAAATTCACTGCATTAGACTACTTTTTGAAGAGCAATGTAGAACCGACCGATGGAAAATGTTGATAGATGAAACTTCCATTGACCAGTGTTCTGGCATCAGAATTGTATTAATGACTCCAGAAGAATGATCGATCTGCTACACCCTGAAACTCAACATCCCTGCAACAAATAACGAAGCTAAATATGATGCTTTGATTGCTGAGCTCAAAATTGCCAGAGAACTGGGAGTGAAAACTTTACAATTCTTTTGTGATTCCCAGTTAGTGGTATGGAAGTTAAGGGAGATTATCATGCTAGAGGGAAGCAACTTGTTCCTTATCTCAGCCAAGTCCAAGAGCTACTGGTAGACTTCTATATTACACATTTACACACATACACACCCATGAAACAAATTAGAAAGCTGACTCACTGGCCATGCTGGCCAATTCCCAAGATGCGCAAAAAATGAGCTCGGTTCCAGTTGAAGTACTAAATGCTCCAAGGATCGAACAGATCGAGATATACCAGATCTCGGAGATGGACCCGGATAAGGAGTCATGGATGACCCCTATGAAAGACTATATATAACCGGGAATCCTTCCCAGATGGAGGAATGAAAAATGACATATCCTCCATGAATCTTCATGTTACACATCCGAGAAGGAATTATGTACAGGAAGGGTTTATCCTTTCTCTACTTCAGTGAGTTTTCCATGGAAAATATAACGAATATTGAGAGAAGTCTTACACTCAAAATCATTTTCAAAGAAATATTATTCCTCTTACCACCAACTTCTCTAATCCCTTCATCCTGTATCCAAAAAGATTTGGAGAGGATCAATGGACAAAAAATTATGAATGATTAAATTACATCCCACCAAATTAGCAATGACTCATGAGCGTGAGAATGCATCCGAGAGCCAATGACATTCCTAAATGTGCACATGTATATTCTTAAAATTCAATATCTTGAAATTGACAAAAATTGGATTCTCACATAGGGAAATTAAAGGAAGAATTAGATAACCTAGGCATGCTAACTCGATTACTCAGTTGAATGGAACTGAGTGCTGACGATTACCGATAGATTCTACTACAGAACATACATCGTTTTCTAACGACCCGGTGAGGTCGAAGGTTTATATAAAATGACCCAGAGAGATCACTGATTAGAATTGGATGTCGACTTAGAATGATCATGGATTTTATAAAACCCCTAATTTTAAATAACATTATTCAGGAGATTTAATTAGATAAATTAAATAGAATAATGTAAATATTAAAGTGATAAGGGGATTGAGATTTGAAAATTTAATTAGAGTCATGCTTAATTAAATATAAAGAATGGGTTTATGAACGGTTTCATTTTTTAATTAATAAGAAAATAACGCAAGGGCATTATGGGGATTAGCTACCACTAAAACCTCTAAACCCACATTCCCATTTCTTTACATGTTCATTTTTCAAAATTTTGAAACGTAAAAGAAAAGCTTAAGCCGGCTATAAACTAGGGAAAGAAAAGGGAAAAAATCAATTAAAGCTAAGGAATCAAGCAAGGGGAATTAATAGAAGATCAAATCTCAAGTTCCTTATCTTAATCAAGGTAAATAAAATCAAATCCGTCTCATTTATGTTTTCTAAGAGCATTTGATTTTGGTTATTAACCTTTATAATGATTTTATTGATGATATGCTTGGATTACATGACATGTTTATATCAAACAAGAATGTTTAATAATTTTTTATTTCGATTTTAAGGCGAAAATCGTATTTATTGGGTTTCGAATGCCATGAGAAATTAATATGTTATGTAAAACATTATTTTGGAGATGGGTTTAATTTTCATAATTTTCCAAGCTATGGATAAATTATTATGAATTTTTGAATAAAAGAATGAATAACTAGGTTTGATATTTATTTCGGCTATGATATAAAAGAATTTAGGCCCGAAATATATATATGTTAGATAACATATTGAAAGTGAATTATGATGATTTTTGGGGATTTCTCCTAAGTAATTTACTATAAAAATTAAATTATTTAAGGTGGAGGACTTAAATGTCTTAATTATTTTATTAAAGGAAAGGGCTAATTTGTTAATTATCTTTAAATAATTTCTGATTAAATTCGGCAGTCTTGTAGAAAAGATTTTGATAGATTTTATGTCAACCAATCCCATTTTCAGAAATAGGCAAGTTAGTTGAAATGTATTACTTAAAAAGGAAATAAAAACAATTTTGCATAAGCATAGGGTTTTGCCACTTCTAGTAACTACTTTTTGACCCAATACTTCCGCCTTAACCAAGTCAAAACCAATGCACATGGTATCAATACATTGATACATAGTGAATTGAAGAGAGGCGGTAGGTATGGTGTCAAAACCATGCTTTCAAAGGGGTCAAGGCCTATGTTTTACTATCCAAAGGAATGACACTTGCCTGCTTTCAAAAGATGCTTTCGAAGGAGTCGAAACGAAAATTTTAAACATCTTTCAAAGGGGTTGCCGCCTTTTTGTTTAAAGATTAACATTCGAATGATTTTCCCTGTTGTAAATCAATGCTTTTGAAAATGTCATTTGAACCCGAAACTATGTTGATGTCTTTATGCCTTTTGAATGGATTGAAGTCGTCTACGAGTTTGAAAGGTAGATTTCATTTTACAAATGTAATAAGTCGCTTCCCAATGCTTTCAAATGGGCTCTAGTAGCATTTTAAACTAAGGGTTTTGAAGGCAATGGCTTTGAAAGGGATTTCGAATCTATCCTTCCAATTGTTTACTTAAAAGTCTAATTCTTTCGAAAGGATGGTCCCAAAGCCATCATTTTTTCCATAAATACTTTGATTTAAAGAATAATGGTTTCAAAAGGGTTATTTTTGCTTATATTCACTTAGACTCGAATGATATGTTTAAGATTAAACTCAATGGTTTCGGAAGGGGTACTTTCAAATGGTTTCGAAGCTATACTTCTACTAGTTATTTAGTGATGCTTTAAGACTTTCGAAAGGTATGTTTTGTTAGTTTCGAAAGAGATGTTTTAAAGTGTTTCGAAAGGCATATGCATAGTGTTTTGAAAAGGAGATTTGAATGCTTTCGAAAGAAGTATTCCAATCGTTTTGAAAGTAAGGGTCTAAGGTTTCGAAAGCCTTAGTTTTCAAACCAAAGAACCCAATCTCAAATTTTAAAGGCTATAATGGATTTTAAATTTAAAGTTTTTGAAGAAGTATTCCTTGATAAAAATAATGGGTTAAAGGGATTAACCAAATTTCGGGGGAAATGATTTCAAGGGTATTAAGTCAAAAATGTTGGTATTATTTTTGTATATGCTTCTTCTACAAATATATTCACTAAGTAATGGGCCCATAACTATATTTTGGAGAGTAAGGGAAGCATAATTAGCTAGGTTGACCCAGTAGTGAATATAAACTAAGTAACTCCTGAATGAATATAGTTGCATCCAAGAGGTCAGGTAGACCAGAATATAGGATGCTTGAAGACTAATTAAGAAGTTGTCAGTTTGGACAGGTTTATAGTGAACCCATGAAAACTATTTTTAACAAGAGTTATTCACAAGTGCTAATAGGTTTATGGTGAACCCATGAAAACTATACTTGGATTAAGTTATTGACAGAAGTCAGTAGGTTCATAGTCCACCCATGAAAATTATGATATGAGGAAAGTTATTGGAGATACCAATTGGTTCAGAAAGAACCCATGCAATTATTAAATGAAGTTATTGGCATAGGCCAATAGGTTCTTAGTGATCCTATGAAAACTATGAAACTATATAGATAGTCCATAAGCTTGAAACAGGATATTAGTCAGCCCATGAAAACTAATAGGTTAATAGTGACCCTAGAAACTACAACTGAGATAGATAGTCCAATATACAGGAATGGAAAATCCAGATTATTTTGCTTATTTGCATATTATCGTAATATTTTAAATTGCTATGTTTTTAACCATTGTGGATGCTAGTGAGGGGAAAACTCGTTCCGCTAAGCGGCGTGATCTAACTAGATATCTAAATGGTTCGAGATTGTAGTTTATTATTTATGTCGGACTCAAAGTTTATGTTTTCCCCTTAAACTCTGGGGTGCTCAATTAATTTTGAGTATATGAGATTTGAAGTTTTTCAAGTACTTCATAGACGAATAAGCTTCCGAAGATGTGCAGAAGGCAAGCTATATTAGAAGTACTTTTTATTTTTGATTCCGCTATGTATTAATGTAAAGGAAAAGTTGTTTAATTGCCTATATACGTACTCTAATCATCCAAGGAAGCATCTTCATATGTCACTCTTGGCGTATGTTTAATATTTATATTGTTCTAAACATGGTTCTCAAAATTTGGGATTATTTAATAAATTTAAAATGTGCATTTGAAATGTAATAAAAAAAAGTTATTCCTGAAATCTTTGACTTTATTTCATATCCAAGTGTTTATGCTGTATCAATGAATCTAAAATTACCGTATTTGTTTACCAAGGATTAATAGCCATTGATGAGTGCTGCATTCAGAGCCATTAGTTTTGGGCCTCCAAGTGTGGGATATTACAAGTTGGTATCAGAGCATAGGTTTATGAAAACTTAAGAAATTTAAACCTAAAAGATTTTTTTTCAAAACAGGATCCAATGAATTTGAAAATAAAATCGGGGTTTGGGATAACGCTATAGTAACGTATGTGTCTTTGATATATGTATATATATAAGTATGTATTCCCTTCTTTCTTAGACCATTCTTCTATATCTTACCAAGCCACATATGCAATTTACGAGGAAGTAGATATGGAGGAAGGAATCGAAAGAGGAAATCACGGTGGCGGAAGCATCACAACAAATGGAAATGTTCGACCTACTAGGAGGAACCGGGTCGACATGCAAATGCTAATCGAAATGCAGTTGCCAACGTAGGTGCTGGAATCCGCTAGTAGATGTGGGGATGATTTATCAATTCTTTGTCAATCTGATGCAAGCAGAAGCAGCTACTGGAGTTATTGGGAATGTTGGAGGAGCTAGTCATGTGGCTCCAATTGGGAATAACTATGCTAAGTTGAGTAGAGATTACACTAGTCACAGTGGGAAGCCATTTGTGGGAACAGAGGATGCCATAGAAGTTGAGAATAGGTTGTTACATTGCGAGAGAATCATCGCTGACTTGGGATTGAATGATGAGCAGAAGAGGAGGCTAGTCTCTAGGTGGTTGCAAGGGGCAGTGCTTCATTGGTGGGAAAGTGTTACTGCCAGAGTTTCTGAGGAGGAGTTGACTTGGGCAGAATTTTGAAGGAGATTCAAGCAGAGGTTTTTGTCTGAAGTTGCCAAGTCGACATTGCTGAGAAATTTTATTGATTTGGTGAAGGGAGAGATGTCGATAATTGAGTATGCTGCTAATTTTGATGAGTTGTTGTAACATCCCGCCTTTTCGCACGCTTTTAAATCGACACACGTGCCAATTCAAACCATACGGAAGGGCGGATTGTTATGGGGTAAATGAGAAAAACAGAGAAGAAATAAAATAAAACAGAATCTCACAGCAGAAGGATAAAATATAATAATAAATATATAATTCATAAAACTATTTACAAACATTTGCTTCTACTTTATACAATAAATATCAGAGTTCGCATACCAATAAATATCAATGCAGCGGAATTAAATGGTGAAGTGGATTACTAGTAGATAATAGTAATACAAATCTTCGTCTTCATCCTCCAGAGCTAAAACTTTAAATCCTGAAATGCTCGGACTGACCCGAGCGAATTGAAAAGACAAAACACTCGAGTCAGAACTAAAAGCTCTTATGTGAGTTAAATTAACAGAAATAAATATGAGTGCAGTAACTCAAGAGATGCTCGGGATTTACATCTCCTAAGGATCCGTTAAACTATTTACTATGTAGTATATTGCGCTATTATAATAGTGTCTAATTGTAAAATAAACTTACTTTTAAATAGCGTTAAGGCTTTACATTTTCCACCTTAACACAGTTATATATTCCCATAGTCTATACAGTACCGTAATCTCTCTCGTGCTGGGCGTCGTCAGAGGGCGCTCCATAGATATGGTACAAAACCAAAATCGTATAAGGCGCGCTAGGGTAGGTGACACGGCACAACTAGGCAATGCCAGGGTAGATATACCAATTACGCTTCCAGGTCGGTGGTAACGCATAGCCGCAGCTACCGCCCACCTCGAGCCACACCCCCAAATAAAAATCAAAAGTGGCCACCGAATCAATCCAAAGTCAAAGTATAATGTCGAAGGGATGTGTCCGATCAAAGGTGCTACCTTATTAACCCGTCGATCGCTCCTGTTTTAGCCACCTTATGCCAACTCATGGGAGTCGGGTCCATGTATTTACCTTAAAGGGAACGCCACCACCATCCTACTTCATTCTGGAATCTCCACCGCGTACACGGTTGTTAAAGTGGTGTTCGGGGTTGGCAAAGAGTATGACAACTTCCGATCCCGGTCTCATCAACAACCAAACGTTATTATAACACTGCGGTATTTAAAATAGTTTATACTTTAATAATCAGAATACAATTATCCATTTCAAAACCCATAAATACGATATCATTTCCTTTTAAAACCCAAATAAATATGATATCATTTTATTTCAAATATTTTTCTTTTCCAAAATCATGCCACTTTAAATTTATAATATCTCGAAACCAAATATTTGAATTTTTAACTTTCAACATAATACTTCGAAATCCATAGTTTTAAAGCCATAACTTTCAAACTTAAATGGTTTGGATATTCAACAGTATATAAAATAAAACGATTGAATTTAAAATTTCTTTAAATGTAAATAATTTCCACACCTTCACAATTTTAATTCACTTTAAATTCAGCCTAAACCCATAACTTTTAGATTCACTTCAGTTTGAATAAAACCCTTCGATTTCAATATTTTTAAACTTTGAGTATTTAATAAATTTTAGAACTAAGGTTGGGAATTTCATATCAACAATTCATTTTCCTATTATTTAGTTTGAAAGGTTTACATGATAAATCCATAACCTTTAAAAATAAACTAAATTTATTAACACTAAAATTTTCTTCCATTTTTTTTATACTAGAATTATTCATTAAATCCAGTTATAAATATCATACCTTTAAAATTTCCAATTTTAATAAGTTAACATCAACTTATGGAGTTAAATTTTCAAATAAGCTCAATTCCAATTAAATTTCAAAGTTTATCTTTCAATCTTAATTGATTTGAATCATTTATAACTCTATATATATATACAAGATCTTAAACCTGTACTTACTTGTATACTATAAATTATCAAATGCCGTTTTCAACTTATTCATTTTCATTTAACAGATTTATGCATAGTTTAAATTCAACAATTTAACTATGTATGTATATATAAAATATATTTATATCATATCCAAATTTAATATTTATTAAACCGTATCATATCCAAACCATAAAAATCATTTCAAAAATAATTATATATATATATATACCGCGGTTCCTGTATATAATTTTCTATCCTATGGTCAAGTGATACGGATATTTATCATTTCAATCTGCAATTTAAAAATAAAAAAATGCGGTTGTATATCATTTCAAACCGCCATCCCGAACGAAATGAAAATGCATGATAACTTGCAGTTTATATAAGATAGAACACATCATCCATTCACCCAATATCAATCATCAACCAATTTATTTCAATCATCATCAATTTAAACAAACATCAATATATATAGCATATAAAATATAACAGGTAATAAATGACAGTTATTAACTAACAATTTATATTCAATAATAAATTTAATAACTGTTTAACTATCAGTTTATATACAAAAATAAATAAATTTAACTGTCAATTTGTATGCAACAATAAAATAAATTAACAGTTAAATTAAATAAATATGAATTAACTTAGATGATGAATAAAACATGCCAAACAGCCATAAATAAATTTCTACTCATATCCTAAGTCAATTTAACAGACATAGGAAATTTTAGAAGTTGTGAGTGTGTTAAAACACTCACCTTTTGAATTTAAATTGAATTTAAATCCAATTTAAACCCAAAAATTTGACTGTCTCAGAATTCGTCCAAACCACGTCATCAAGTCCGGAATTTCAAAATGAACCTAACAAAAGAAACCGCGCGTAAAATGGAGTTCGTATGTGAAATATGTAGCGAAAAATGCGATTGATTTTCAATTAAATAAAAAAAATTAAAAGTGAACACATTTACCTATAGTCCACGTCACTATAACACTCTTCTCCCAGGCAACTGTACACACATGAGAACACGCAGCAAAGAAACCCATTACGCACCCTTTGACCGTCCTTTTGACCAACGTTTACGCCACCTATGGCCATCGCCCTTCAGGCCAACCACCACCATGCTCCTCGCTTAGCCGAGACGCACGCAATCCCCCAGGTCCGACCCTCCCTTGTCATGGCCGGCCGCCACTTTGCACCCTATAGCTGAAACCCTAATCCAATTGTTTAGCATGATCCCACCGTTGATTTCCCAAACGAACGCTCCCGATGCGCTCCACTCGTCCCCCTCCACGCGACTATACCTCCGATTCGGCGATCCGACAAAGATCATCAAACAGCAATGAACGGCCGGAACTGTTTCAATTTTTTTCAGGTAAACGGTGCATCGAATGGAAAAACGAACAGCACCAGAAGATTTTGTTCATTGAGGGCTTCAACATATAATTTTTCCGGAATTTTCTAGGGACTTTGAATTTTTGACTTTTGGTTTGGATTGAAACTGGATCTAGGGTTTGCTGCCATTGGAAAGGAGGAGTTGAGGGAAATGAACACAAAAAAAATGAAGATAGATGGAGGCTAGGGTTTATATAGGTAGGTTAGAAATTAAGTGGATGGATCCGATTAACAAACGTGCTGAACGATAATTGGCCCAAAAAAGCCGTTTTGACTCCGAAACGAAATTGCGTCAACCCATATATCAAAATAGGTATTTTAAAATATTCTGAACGCGATGGAAAAATTTTCACGTCCAAATTCCATCTTATGAAGAAGTTATGCTGAAAACAATATTTTTAAATTGATTTCAAATTGATTTTAATTAAATCGATTTCAAAGCGTTTCGCGTTCGTACGATCAAACGATAAGTCCGATCGCTACAAAACTTGAAACCCTACAATAATTCACTGTTACGGATCCGATGAAACTGGTTTCGTCGAAATCTGAGTCAGTGGCCAAAATGGCTATTTTTATATAAATTAAATTAATAATTAATTGGTTAAATCGTTATTTGAAATTCAGTTTTTTATAATTCATAAATTTATCACCTTGTATTACTTAAGAAATTTAAAAATCTTTTAAACCAAATCTCATATCAAGGTAAAGTAAATAAATTCACAAATTATAGTATTTAACATTCAATTTAGTAAATCCAGTTATTTATAATTATTGTTTTACCTGATTTCAATTCTTCCATTATCTATTTAATCCTTTCAAAAATCATAGTTAAAATTTGTCCTTCTTTTTATTATACTAGTGTTCTTATTCCATCAAGTTTCAATTTACGAAATATTAAATATTGAATTTCATTTAGTTGCAATAAATTCATTTATTGAACTCTGCACTTAAACAAATTAATAAATCTTGCCTCTTTACTTTTTAAATCAACGAGGTTTCATATAGCAAATAGACTTATCATAAATTTCAACTTATAAAATTAACTATCTTAAATTCCAAAACAAATCTACCTTAACTGCAGCAATTTTAGTCAATTAACTATAATTGATTCCACATTAATTTTTATTAATTAAAGTTAAAACATCAATAAATTTCGTTTATTGATTTTAAAATTTTGCTATTCAGTAAATACATTAAATAAGTAAACAAAACATTGAATTAATATGCATTTCCCATGCATGCTTCATCTCCTAAAAATTCCCCTTTATTAACTAAATCACATTAACAAAACAAAATAATAAATTTAGATTTATTTCAATCGATTAACAGTCTTGACTTAATATACTAAATAAACGGGTAACCTACAACGATTGTTACCCTTTAGCATTCAAGTTTACTTAAGACTATCGTTAACACAATGTTGCCATTGATTTATAGTTATTTAAATAAATTATATGAATGGGTAAAACTTTACGATTATCTCACCTGCCAAATTTTACTCACATTCACCCTAAATTACCAACTTACAATTTAATTTTTATTTCTAAATTTGCATTGATTTTATCAAGTTGAAATTAAATACGTATTATTTCCTCAATTAATAAATCTTTGGATTTAAATTCCCAAATCCACAAATTATGTCCTAACATAAATCTATGCTTTTATTACTTTACGTTCACACTTCCGTTACACTATAATTAATCACTAAGTAACGTTATCATAAACCAACATTAATTAATATATTAAATCCTTACATTTATTTCTCTATATCCTTCCAACTTTGTTTATTAATGCTATCCCCTTATTTTGGTTACTACTTATCAACTTGCTCGAACCTTACTACCTAAATTTCTTGTAATTGTAAACCTTTAATATTTTCATCTAAATTAAATATAAATTTCAGTTCAATCAACCCTTTTCAACATGCAACTTATAGTAACAGCTTACAAGTACAAATGGAATTATCATTTATTATAATATTTCCTTAATTTACGTTAACCTATAAATAAATTTCCTTTAAATGAATCTTATATCCAGGTATAATACTTACTCCATTTCATTTATTGAAATTTATTCAAATTGCTAGTAAATAGGTTTTAAGTCACCATTTATAAAATTTAATTTAGCGTTTATTTCAATATTTGTTATAAAGATTTTTTTCTTCTAGATTTAATTACAAAAGTATTTAATTTAACCAAAAATAAATCCACGAAATTTATGGGTCGTTACAGTTGTCCCAATGGATATGCTACCATAGACACCATCGTTAGGAGGAATGAGAAGTTCATTTGGGGATTGAGACCGGAGATTGCTAGGGCGTCCCTGCCATATCTCTATGATCCTTGTAATGTAGTTGTGGAGAAGGCAATTCAACATGAGGAAATGCTTGCTATTTATGGGAAAGAAAAGCCGGTTGAAACCCAGGATTCTCAGATAAAGAAGAGGAAGTTCTTTATAGAGAAGTGAGCCCAGAAGGGAGAGCCTGCCAGGAAGGCAAAGGCTGATTTGGTCTGTTTCAAGTGTGATAGGAAAGGTCACTACGCTCATGGATGCTAGACAAGCAAGGAGAAGAAGGCTGTAGAAAAGAAGGATGTTAAGTGCTTCAACTATGACTAAGTTAGGCATTATAAGAATCAATGTCCGGAACCAGTCAGGATGAATAGAGGAAAGGTCTTTGCTATTGGACCATCACCTGCTATGCCAACTGCAGCTAAAAAAGGGAAGACTACAACGGAAGGTACGCTTTTGACTCATAGTGCACCAATTAGGTTACTATTTGTTACTGATGCATCACATTCATTTATATCTCAGTGTTTGGTTAATAATTTATGCTTAGAACCCACATACCTTGTTAATTCCTTAAGGATTGCGAATCTGATAGGAGGGTATGCAACTCTAGGGATTAGATGTGACCAGTTAGAACTTGATTTGTTAGGTCGTAAGTTTGCATGTAGTCTATATGTTTTTGTTTTCGTATATTTCGGTATCATTTTGGGTATGGATTGGTTGAGTAAATATGAGGCTAGGATATTTTACCAAGATAGAGAAATATCATTGAGACACCTTGATAGCCATAACCGAATTATATTCTAAGTAAGGATTCTGACCATAGTGCTTCTGCTCTGTTGAGTGCTATGGAAGTAGAAGAAGAGTTAAGACAGGCTCGAGTAGCAAGAGAATTTGTAGATGTTTTGAGCTGGTTATAGGATTACCACCAACACAAGCCATTGAGTTTCAGATAGGTCTTGTGCCAGGAGCTGATTCTGTAAGTAGACCACCTAGCAATATGACACCGACTGAGATGAAGGAGTTTAAGGTGCAGCTAGTGGACTTGGAAGGGAGAAATTTTATTAGACCAATCAGTTCACATTGGGGTTCGGCAGCAGTGTTCGTGAAGAAACTGGATGGGTCATTGAGGATGTGTATTGACTGTCATAAGTTGAACAAGAGGACGATCAAGAATAAGTATTCTTTGCCGAGAATTGATGATCAATTTGATCAGTTGAGTGGAGTCGGGGTATTTTTCCCAATTGGATTTGGCGACAGATTTCCACTAGTTAAGAGTGAAGAGGATAATATTCCATTGACTGCATTTCGGACTAGGTATGGTTCATACGAGTGGTTAGTAATGCCATTCGGGTTAACGAATGCATCAGCTTTCTTCATTGATCTGATGAATCGAGTTTGCTAAGAGTACTTGGACAGGTTCGTATTGGTGTTTATAGATGAAATTTTACTATACTATAAGGATGAAAGAAAGCATGAAGATTGTCTTAGAGTAGTACTTGAGAAGCTAAGGCAGCATCAGTTGAAAGCGAAGTTCTCCAAATGTCACTTTTGAAAAAAAGAGTTTAAGTTTATTGGTCACATAGTTTCAAAGAAAGTTTTGTCGAGTTTAAGTTTCTTGGTCACATAGTTTCAAAGAAAGTTTTTTCAGTCGATCTAGAAAAGATCGAAGCTGTTAATAATTGGAAGAGATTAGAGACGAAGACTGAGATTAGAAGTTTTCTTGGACTTGCTGGCTGTCATCGGAGATTCATCAAGGATTTCTCGTGAATAGAGGCGCCTATGACTAAGTTGACCAGGAAGGGTGTAAAGTTTGTCCGGTCAGATAAATGTGAGGAATCATTCCTTAAGTTAAAGCATTTGTTGACCAATGCGCCTGTGTTAGTGGTTCTAGACGGAAACCAAGGTTGGTGGTGCATGCCGATGCATGTCGAACTGGCTTAAGAGCTATATTGATGTAAAAGGGTAAATTTGTTGCCTACGCTTCATGACAGCTTAGACCACATGAAGTAAGATATCCTACTCATGATTTGAATTCGGTTGTGGTGATCTTCAAATTGAAGATATGAAAACATTGTCTCTTAGGAGACATATTTGAGCTATACACCAATCATAAGTCCTTAATTTATTTATTCTCTCAAAAGGAGTTGAATATGAGACAGTAGAGGTGGTTGGAGTTTTTAGCTGCCTATAATTTTGGTATAGAGAATACCCCTGGAAAAGAAAATAAGGTAGCGGATGCTTTTAGCAGAAGACATCAGAATGTGGTGTATGTTTTGTTAGCAAAATGGAAAGATTTAGAAGCTTTGACTACTTGTAGTGTGCAGTCAAGATCGACTACTAGTTCTGCCATAGCACTACCATATTATCCTATTTGGAAATTCGACCAGTGTTGATCGAAAGGTTTTCCTCTAAGCAGAAAGAGGATCCAGTATTAGCCAAGAGAATTAGAAGGCTTGAGGTTGGAATTAAGATCAATGATCTAAAAGATTATAGTCTTGACTAGAAGGGATGGTTGAGAAAGAAGGGACGGTTGTGTGTTTCGAATGTTGATGAATTAAAGAAGGAAGTTCTTGGGAAATGTCACCGATCCAAATTTACGATTCATCCTGAAGGGACCAAGATGTAACAAGATATGAAGAGGAGCTTCTGTTGGGTAGGAATGAAGAGGGATGTTGGCTTGTGGGTTAGGCAGTGTGCAAACTGTTAACAAGTGAAGGCCGAACATCAAAATTCGAGTGGCTTGCTTCAACCTTTAGAGATAATGGGATTCAATATCCATGGATTTTATAGATGGTTTACCGAGGTAAAATAGAGGAAATGGAAGTATGTAGGAGCATTTGGATAGGTTGACCAAGAGTGCCCATTTCTTTCTAGTTAAGTCAACCAGGACGGTGCCTGTTTTAGCTAAGTTATTCATGAAGAACATATTTAGACTTCATGAGATTTCTAGTAGTATAGTCAATGACCGAGATGCTTTGTTTACTAGTGAGTTCTGAAAGAGTCTATAGGATGTGTTAGGTACCAAGCTTAAGATGAGTACTGTGTATCACCCTCAGTTCGATGGGCAGACAGAGAGAGTCAATAAGGTAATCGAGGATTTATTGAGAGCTTGTGTATTGGAATTTGGTGGATCTTGGAAAGATCACTTATACTTAGTGGAGTTTTCATATAATAATAATTATCAGACTAGTATAGGAATGACGCCTTTTGAAGCTTTTTATGGAAGACCATGCAAATCACTAGCATGTTGGTTGGAGACTAGAGACAGATTGGTTTAGGTAAGGATCTGGTTGGAGAGGCGACATAGAAGATTACGTTGATCCGAGAAAGGATGAAGGAAGCTCAGTCTATACAGAAGAGTTATGCAGATAAGAGGCATAAAGAACTAGAATTCTCAGTTGGAGATAGGATTTTCATTAAAGTATCACCGATGAATGGTGTGGTGTGATTTGGAAAGTCAGGGAAACTGGCCCAGAGATATGTTGGTCCGTTCCAAGTTATAGAGAGGATCGAAAAGCTCACATACAGAGTAGAATTGCTGAGCAATATCGCAGGTGTCCATAATGTGTTTCACACGTCTCATCTTCGCAAGTATGTGCATGATCCAGAGACTACTATTCCTCTGATAGGGTTGGAAGATTTGATAGTAGAACCGAATTTGACCTTTATTAGACAACCAGTTCACATTGTGGCAAGGGATGAGAAAATGTTAAGAAACAAGACAGTCGGGTTGGTGAAAGTTCAGTTAAGCGACAACGAGAAGGACTGTACTTGGGAGACAGAAGACATGATTATAGATATTTATCCTGATCTGCTGTAAGGGTGTGTTCTATATTAGATTTATATATATTGGTGCTAGTCAGGTAGGCTGGTATGGTTGTTAGGAGCTATTACAGATGATTCCTATGTTTAGTATTTAGTCCTTACTGAATTTCAAGGACAAAATTCTTTGAGGAGGGGAGCCTTGTAACACTCCTAACTTTTAATAACATTATTCAGGAGAATTAATTAGATAAATTAAATAGAATAATTTAAATATTAGAGTGATAAGGGGATTGAGATTTGAAAATTTAAATTAAAGGTCGTGCTTAATTTAAAACAAAGAATGGGCAATGAAAAGTTCCATATGTTAATTAATAAGAAAACAATTAACACGAGGGCTTAATGAGTAATTGTCACACCATAATTCCATTACCCTTGAATATCTCATTTCCTTTATTTTATATGTTCATTTTTCATAACACAAAAACGTAAATCAAAGAAGAAAAGTAAGCCGATCATGATCTACGGACGAAAAGAGGAAAATCAAATTAAAGTTAAGGAATCAAGCAAGGAGGATTAATCTGAATCAAATATGATGTCCTTATCCAAATCAAGGTGAATAATAATCAAAACCATCTCTATTTTTGTTTTAATGATCATTTGATTTTTGATCTACGTTTAAATCCATTATGATGATTTTTGATGATGATATGCTTGGATTTCATGATATGTTATATTCAAACAAGTTTGTTTGATAAATGTTTTATGCGGTTTTAAGGCTAAAATAGTTTTGTGTTTCGAATGCCATGTAGGATTTACTTATTATGTAAAACATTATTTCGGAGATGGGTTTTAATTTTTGTAACTTTCTAAGCTATGGAAATTTTATTATGAATTTTCAAAGGAAAATATGAATAATTGGGTTTAGAAATTAATTTCGGCTATATTATGAAGAATTTGGGTCTGAAATTTATTTATGTTGGATAACATATTAAAATTGAATTTCTATGATTTTTTCTAAATAATTTACTATAGAAATTATATTATTTTGATGGAGGACTTAATCGTTTTAATTATGTGCTTAATGGAAGTGTATATTTGTTAAATTATTTTTATTTAGATTTGAAATAATTGCGGTAGTTTTTAGGGAAGAATTTGAAAAGTTTATGACAACCAATTAAATGTTTACAAATAAACATGTTAGTTAAAATGAAATTAGTTAAAAGGCATTAAAACATTATTTACCTAGAAATTATGTTTCGCTTCTTTCAGTTGTACCTTTCGACCCTATACTTCCGCCTCAACCAAGTTGAAAACAATACACAAGGTATCAAAGCATTTGTACGTAGTGGATTGGAAAACAATGGCAGGTATGGTGTCGAAACCATGCTTTCGAAGGGGTCGAAACCAGTTAGCTTTCGAAGGTCTTTGTTTTATTGACCAAAGAAATGCACTTGCCTTGTTTCCAAAAGAATGCTTTCGAAAGGGTTTAATATAGCTTTCGAAGAAGCTGCTTTCGAATATGTTTCCACCTTTTCGGTCTCGAAAGGGTAGCTTTCAACTAAGTAACCGTGTTTTTAAATCAATGCTTTCAAAAGGGTCGTTTGAACTCAGTCGAAACCATGTTGCCGACCTTTTGCCTTTCGAATGGAATAAATTCATCAACTGGTTCGAAAGGAAGCTTTAGTTTTTTAAATATAAATCGCTTACTAAAGATATCGAATGGATTTAATGGTTTCAAAGGAAACGGTTTCGAAAGGAGTTTTGAAGCCATCCTTTAAATATTTTACTTAAATGATTTAAGCTTTCAAAAGGATGGTTGCAAAGCCATCAGTTTTCCCCAAACTCTTCTATAAGAAAGTTAATGGTTTCGAAAGGGATTTTTTCGTTTATATTCACCTTAACCCAAATGATAACTTTAAAGATAAACCAAATGGTTCGAAAAGAGGTACTTTCAAATGGTTTTGAAAGGGGTACTTTCAATGGTTTTGAAGCTATGCTTCTAAGAATTAATAAGTAATGCTTTAATACTTTTGAAACGTATG
Organism: Allium cepa; assembly: GCA_030765085.1. NCBI lineage: Eukaryota > Viridiplantae > Streptophyta > Magnoliopsida > Asparagales > Amaryllidaceae > Allium > Allium cepa. The sequence goes on from CM060935.1 coordinate 56,236,966, forward strand.
TTTTATGGGTTTTGAAAGAGATGATTTAAAGTGTTTCAAAAGGATATGCTTAGTGTTTGAAAAGAAGATTTGAATGCTTTCGAAGGAGGTTATCCATTGGTTTCAAAAGTAAAGGTTTAGGGTTTCGAAGTTTCCAAAATAAAGAACCCAATCTCTTTTTTTTAAAAGGAAAAACCATGGCATAATAAAGGAATTTTAAAATGGTTTTTTAAGTATGAAGTTGTTGAAGAAGCTTTCCTTGATAAATATTAGGTTAACGGGATTGACCATGTTTCATATGAAAACGATTTCAAGGATATTAAACTGCAATTGTCGGTGTTATCATGTTATTATGTTTGCTTCTTCTAATATATATATTCATAGTATAATGGACCTATAACTATACTTTGGGGAGAAAATGGAAAAATAACTAGCTAGGTTGATCCAGTAGTGAATATAAATTGAGTTAGCTCCAGAATGAGTAGAATTGTATCCAGTTAGATAGACTAGAATGTAGGATGCCTAAATACTTATTAAAGTTGTTAGACAGATAGGTTCATAGTAAACCCATGAAAAATATGATTAGAAAGAGTTATTAGCAAGGGCCAATAGGTTGTAGTGAACCCACGAAAACTATATCTGGATAAAGTTATTGACAGAAGTCAATTGGTTTATAGTCAACCCATGAAAACTATGATAAGAGGGAAGTTATTGGAGATACCAATAGGCCGAGGGAGAACTCATGAACTAATAAAGTTATTGGCAGGGGCCAAACGGTTCTTTGTGGTCCCATGAAAACTAGGAAACCGGACAAGGAGCCTGTAACACTCCTAATTCTAAATAACATTATTCAGGCGATCTAATTAGATAAATTAAGTAGAATAATGTAAATATTAGAGTGATAAGGGGATTGAGATTTGAAAATTTGATTAAAGGCCATTTTTAATTAAATACAAAGAATGGGTTTATGAATGGTTTCATGTGTTAACTAACGAGAAAATAACACAAGGGCAATATGTGCCGCTATAACCCCTAAACCCCCATTCCCATTTCTCTACACACTCATTTTTCAAAATTTCAAAACCTAATACAAAAGCTCAAGCCGGCTATAACTTTGGGAAAGAAAAGGGGAAAAATCAATTAATCTAAGGAATCAAGAAAAGGGAATTAATCAAAGATCAAACTCAAGTTCCTTATACTAATCAAGGTGAAAAATAATCAAAGCCATCTCATTTTTGTTTTCTAAGAGCATTTGATTTCGGTTTAAGATTATAACCTTTATGATGATTTTAATGATGATATGCCTGGATTACATGACATGTTTGATTCAAACAAGAATGTTTCATAATTGTTTATTTCGATTTTAAGGCAAAACTCATATTTATCGGGTTTCGAACGCCATCATGATTTAATATATTATGTAAATCATTATTTTGGAGATGGATTTAAATTTTCATAATTTTTCAAGCTATGGATAAATTATTATGAATTTTTTTGAATGAAAGAATGAATAATTGGCTTTGATATTTATTTCAGCAATTATATAAAAGAATTTGGATCCGAAATTTATATATGTTAGATAACATATTAAAAGTGAATTATGATGAATTTTGGGGATTTTTCCTAAGTAATTTACTATGAAAATTAAATTATTTAAGATGAAGGACTTAAATATCTTAATTGTTTTAAAAAAGTGAAGGGCTAACTTGTTAATTATCTTTAAATAATTTTGACTAAATTCGGCAGTCTTTTAGAAAAAGATTTTGATAAATTTATGGCAAAAAATCACATTTTTACAAATAGGCAAGCTAGTTGAAAAGTATTACTTAATAAGGAAATAAAAATAGTTTTACACAAGCATAGGTTTTCGCCACTTCTAGTAACTACTTTCGACCATATACTTCTGCCCCAATCAAGTCAAAACCAATACACATGGCATCAATACAATGGTACATAGTGGATTGGAGAAAAGCGCAGGTATGGAATCGAAACCATGCTTTCGAAGGCGTTGGGACCTTTTTTTTACTATCCAAAGGAATGTTGGAATAATTGTATTTTTATGAACATGGTTCTCGAAATTTGTGATTATGTAATGAATTTAAAATGTGGATTTGAAATGTAATGAGAAAAGTTGATTTTGAAATCTGTGACTTTATTTCATATCCATGTGTTTTTGCTGTATCAATGAATCTAACATTACTACATATGGTCATCGAGTATTAATAACTATGGATAACTAATGGATCCCAGCTGATCCAAACATTCTTGTAATCATAATCAAGTGGAAGATTAATAAAAATATACAGTGGACATAAGCCAAGATTGCCGAACCACTAGAAAAATCCGTGTGTTCATTTATGATTTTTGTTATGTTTTTATTTCATTCTTCATTTAATATCTACTAGAATCTATTGGGTGTTGATACCCATTTTTGGCGTCAACAATCGTATTCAGGGATCGAGGATGAATCAGAAGTAACTTTAGGTCCAAATTTGTGACCAGTTGTGGCATCTTGAGGCGATGATCTGGAACCTTCACATATATCTTTCTACACTGTTGCAGCCAAATCTGGATGGAGGATGAGCTCACCTTTCCTTAGCACACTAGACTCATCTCCTGTCATGACCTCTTTTTTCTACCGTGTTAGGTCCACTTCGCTGCTTTTTAAAAATTCCTTCTCTTCCATAACAACCTGTTCATAGGCAGAGCTAGAGCCTTAGAATAATCATCACCGAGCCTTCCTAAGTTACGAAACTTAAGTTCATTGGCATTGTGCTTAATGATCATTGGCTCGAATCTCTCCATCATTTGCTTCTCACTGGCTTCAGCTTCTTTCTTGACAAGTGTTATCCTGCCTTTTGGCAAGGCTGTGACACCTAGAACCTAAATGGGAACCAAAGATAGTCTGTCCCAAAGTCTGGTTGTACACGCGTTCGTTATGGATATTAGTGAATTCTGTTTGAGTCCGGATCGAGCTACAATCGATATGATACAACAAGAAAAGCCATGAAAGTCAGCGGTTCCAAATTTCAAGTCAATTAGGGTTTGCATGATCAAGATATCAATTCATCAAAATCCAAGCGGAACTACTAATTCATATTCAGGAAAGGAGACCTCCTTCGTATCCACTGAAAGGCCATGGTTCGTATCCATCATGGTCGGCTGCAATTCGTATCCATGGGAAGGAGCAGGTACATTCATGTTCATCCACCACATATCTAAGGCCAAGCAACACTCACATTTGTATCCATAGAAGAGTTATCTCGGTCGTGTCCGCCCCACTCTTATAGTTCGTGTCCATCAAACATCCCTCACCTCGTATCCATCACGCCAACCATATTTCATATCCATCACTTAAAAATAAGTCGTGTCTCTTCCACCTATTGCCTAATTCATATCGGTCATTGTTGGCATAGTTTGTGTCGATCGACGAAGTATTGATACAAAACCATCCACCAACGATATAAAGCAATAGTCAAGAGATCGATATGAATGCAGTGATTTGGAACGCTACGAAAGGGACTATATCAGATCGATACAAAAGACATTGGTGTGCATCGATACAAAGAACACTACCTCCATAGTAATACAAGGTAAATGGTCATGAACGAACATGAATTGATGGATATGACCAAGGCCTATGAAGAGGGAAGACTCGGTCACTTGGCACGAAAAGTGGATTAATCCTAAATGATAGTGCCATGTCATTGGCCATCTCGTGCATTTCATCGATAATAAATGGAACAATACGAACGTATCGATACGAAGCTCGACTGTACATAGAAAGCACAAACTTACATTGATCATATCTGAAGATTTACAAGTCCAAATACCGCCAAATTTTCACAGAAGCTTGCGTACAGCCTCAAGAATGTACTTGACAAATTTCAGCCCCCAAAGGACCATTTACCGATCGATATGAACTCAATTCATATCGCTCCCGGATCAGTCTAAATCATCTAAACTCGATCCTGTGGGCCCTCTCATGTGAGAGAAGAAGTCTTTCGAGATCTAGGCGAGATATTTGCTGCCTATGCCTATAAATAATGACCCTGGACTTACAGAAAATGGGTTTTAGCTTATCAATGCTGACATTCTACCGGAATCAGTTCTATACTACTATTGTACTGTTGTAACCCCTTGTAATCAACGAGTGAGATTTCAATAATCATCAATCATTTCATAGTGGACATAGGCCATATGCCAAACCACCCTAAATTCTTGTGTTTCCATGCATTTTCTTATCTGTTGATTGGTTTGTTTGTTAGATCTACCTCATTTTACATTTATTTTCTTTATTTTATCTCTTCAAACACATTCGAAAAGTGTTGTGTCTAATTTTGGTAGAAATACTTTGGTGCTTTCACTGAGAATACCCAGCTTTTCTCCTGCTCGTAAGATCTACTGCCGATATTGGATTGCAGGAATCTAAGAAGGAGATCCAGATTTCAAGCCTAGAAGTTCTTTCATCCTATTCAGATTTATACCAAGTTTAGGAGAGGACTTTGCCATCCACCATGGTCAACATTAGGACTACCTCAGCAGCTGTAGATCTAGAAGGATGAGATAGGCAGAACCCATGCAACTTCCTCTTACAGATCAAAATGCTGCCGGACCTTGGAATCCACAAGGCCCCGTCACCAGGGAAGAGTTCCAACTACTAATGCAAGAGCCGACTTAAATCCGCCAACAGCTTACCCTGTAGCTCCGTGCCAATGCAGAGTTAACCAATCGGCTGAACCATGAAAGACGAAGGAGATCCAGATGGGATCAGGCTTCTACTCATCCATCGAAAGTTCAGCTCCCTCCGATTACAATCACAGATCCACGCGCCCACGGCTAGGTAGAAGCTATACACACAGGCTATCGGACATCAGCGCACTCTAAATCTTAGAAAATCGAGAGTTTCTCCATCAACCAGCCATTAGACCGAACCCCCATCCGTTGGTGGGACGGCTCCTTACCATACTACTAACAACCGCGCTGCTACCGCTGCTATTGAGTTAGGAGTTGACACTCGAAACCGAACGGATCCGAACCACCATCAACGTGATTATACTCCTGAGCCTTATGTTCCTAAAAACATAGAACTAAGAAGGCGAGATATGGACCATTGACCGCGACCGACCCATCTTCGTAATGTGGAACCCGACCACACCTTAACCCAGCATGCCCAGAATGTCCAAATGCTGGACATCCCAACAATGATCCGTCAGATGATCCGTGAAAGCCAAGGCCTCACCGATGATGACTGGGGAATCTCTCGGAGTCATACCACTTTCACAGAGGACATCCTTTACGTTGAACCGGCTTGGTGATTAAGAATGCCAACTCTACCTGTTTACAAAGGGAGCTCTAATCCTAACCAGCATATTTTAAAGTATGATTGAATAATGAATGCCGCACAGGCTGATGATGCGATCAAATGCCGAAGTTTCTCGATCTCCCTAAGGGGTATAGCGACTATGTGGTTTACTCGTCTACCACCCCGATCTATCTCATGTTTCGACCTCTTGGCAACGAAGTTTGTTGAATAGTTTCGCATGCATATTCAAGGCCCAAAGATGTTGATAACTTGTCCAGCGTCACTCAAGCTCCTGGAGAGACACTCAGATGTTGTCTGGAGAGGTTTTAGCATGCATGCACTAAGATTAGTAATCCTAATGACAACTCAATTCTGATGGCACTAACAAAGAGGATCGATCTTGATTTCGAATTTGGCAACTGGTTGGTCGAAAAACCCCCTACGTCATTGGGCCATTTCTATTCCAAGGCAGCTCAGTTCTTGAGAAGAGAGGATGTGAAACAGTCTAGGAAAAAGGATGATGCAGGGCCCAATGTGGAAGGAATCCAAAGCAATGTCACTGTAAAACTAACAGGGAGAGTTTCGGAAAGGTGCAACATACAGAATAAACCGAACCGATAAAAAAGGCAATGTAAATCAAGGAAGGAAACAGGATCAGAATCGCAGGCCAAGACGTAGAGCTTCCATGTTTGACACTTAGACTCCTTTAAATACGTCTCTAGAATTTATGTACTTGCAGACTTGCAATACTATCCAATATAAGAAACCTGCTCCGAAGCAATCGCTAGAAAAATAGATTTAAACGGGGAATTTTTGTAGATTTCATGATAGTTATGGCCATAACATGAATGAATGTTGTCATTTACAGGATATTACCGAGAAGTTGATCTGAGAAAGAAAGTTGGTGCAGTTTGTTCGGGCACCGCAGTTCGGAGGTCGGCCCATCGAATCAAAACCAAATACCAAATCAGGCGAGATTGGAGAAACCCATGCATACCGATGGGAGGCTAGTTATTAATATTATCAGTGGTGGTTCTCATTCAGTAGATCAGAGCTGGAAGGAAATGGAGTCATATGCCGGCTCTATTAGGCATGCGAGCTTTGAATGTTGTGGTAATTTGGAAGACGGGGCTCCGGCCAAACAACATAAAATGATGACAAACGACATCGTATTCTAAGATAGGGATGCTGACAGAGTCGAAGCCTCGACCATTGATCCACTAGTCATTTCAGCTCAGATAGGTCCTGCTTGGATGAAGAGGATCTTAGTGGACAGTGGAAGTACAATGAACATACTGTTTAAGCGAGCCTGTGATCAAATGAAGATGGAAGCGAAAGATTTGAAGCCTTATCAGTCTCGTGTCCATGGCTTCAATGGAAGTGCGACTAACCAACTAAGATGGTGGACCTACTAGTGGAGTTAGGAGTTGGAGAACGTCGTTATTATATTGGATATAGACTCGCCATATAATGCTTTCATGGACCGACCTGCCCTAGCTGAGTTCAAGGCTTCCATCGCCCCTTGGTGTCTAACTTTGAAATTCCCTACCAAAATGGCGTTGGAGTTGTTCAGGAGACCAGCCTGTTGGATGAGCCTATTTTGTTGCTGAGCTATGGGAAGTGCAGCGAAAAGAAATGGGAAAGGGCATAGAGGAATCTCTCTGCGTCCGCTTTGTGGAGAATTGACAGCTTATGCTTGGGCCAAAGGCTGGGCACCACAGTTGATTCCCAAGAGATCTTGACCCGAGAGATACCGTAAGTGAAGATGAAGTCAAAGACAGTCAGGCTTCCCCATCAAAGCTGTTGATCGATGTTCCCATTGATGATAATGACGATTCTAAAATGGTAAAGATCGGATCTCGGCTAAGCCAACATATGAAGAAGGAATTGGTTGAATTTCTCCGAGCAAACCTCGACGTGTTTGCTTGGACGCATTCCGACCTATGTGGGATCTCCCCAAACATCGCGGGCCATACATTTAATATTGACCCGCGGCATGCCCCGGTCAATCAAAAAAGGTGCGGTATGGATCCAGAGAGATCTGCCACCCTTAAGGAAGAGGTAGATAAACTCAGGTCGAACGGGTTTATCCGAGATGCGTTATATTCAAAATGGGTGTCTAATCCTGTACTTGTCAGAAAACCTAACGGAAAATGGAGAACATGCATTGACTACTCAGAGTTGAATAAAGCATGCCCTAAAGACAGTTTTCCACTTTCCCAAATCGATTAGCTCGTAGATTCAATGGTTGGACATGAACTCTTATCCTTCATGGATACGTATTCTAGCTACAACCAGATACTTATGCACTTGCCCGATCAGGAGCATACCAGCTTCGTCATCGATTTAGGACTTTATTGCTACCAAGTCATGACATTTGGACTCAAGAATGCCGGGGCAACCTACCAACAGCTAGTTAATCGAATGTTCACTAACCAGATGGGAAAAACTAAAAAGGTATATATGAACGACATGCTTGTGAAGTCGCAATTCTCAACCAATCATATCAAAGACCTGGAAACGATGTTCAACATCCTTCGAGAGTAAGAATAAAACTTAACCCGTTGAAGTGTCACTTTGGGGTTGCGTTTGGAAAATTCCTTGGATTCATCGTCAATGCTCGAGGAATCGAAGAAAATCCCAAGAAGATCTGGGTAATCAAAAATAATGAGACTCCAAAGACTATAAAGCAAGTTCAGAGCCTCAACGGGGAAGTAGCAGCACTGAGCAGGTTCATTTAAAAATCCATCAACAAATGCATTCCCTTCTTTGATCCAATCAGAAAAGGGAAACAGAATTTTGAATGGACTATAGAATGTGAGGGAGCATTCCAAGCACTGGTTCAATACCTGTCCACGCCACCCATTCTGGCAAAGCCTATTGATCACGAGAGATTGTACATCTACTTGGCGATGTCAAAAAATGCAATCAGTGCTGCCTTAATTTGGGAGGAGGACCAGATACAACGGCTAGTATATCACATTAGAAAATGACTAATTGGAGCAGAAAGAAATTATCCAAAGTTGGAGAAGTTAGCCTACTACCTTGTCATTGCCACAAGAAAGTTCCGTCTATATTTTCAGGCTCATCCTATCAATGTCTACACCGACCAACCGTTATGACAGGTCCTTACACAGCTTGAGAATCTGGTAGGTTACTAAAATGGAATATCGAGTTGAGTCAGTTCGACATCACTTACATACCAAGGCGAGCTATTCAAGGACAAGTCGTAGCAGATTTCATCATTGAATTCACTATCTCGGAGGACTTGCTTGAAACCGGTGAATCTTCCAAATATGTCTAGAAGCTACATACTGATGGTGCATCAAATGACCATTGCTCGGGCATCGGGATTGTACTTAAAACTCCAGAAGGCTGATCTATTGCTATGCTTTAGAGTTTGATTTCCATGCGACCAATAATGAGGCTGAATACGAAGCCCTACTCGTTGGCTTGCCAAGATTTAAGAATTATTGCTGTGGATATTTACTATGATTCACAACTGGTCGTGTACCAAGTTCGGGGTGAGTGCCAAGCTAAAGACCGGAGACTGGCTGCTTATCTTGCTCGGGTCTAGGAAATATTGAATTAGTTCGATTATTATGTCATCTATTGCATACCCTGAGAACACAATCATAAGACTGATTCCTTAGCAAAGTTATCCAGTACTAGTGAGGCACAACAAATGGGTCTCATTCCCATAGAGACATTATCTTCCCCGGGCATTGATTAGATGGAAACAGACTGGGTATTTGAAATCATTTCCAATAAGGAGTCATGGATGACTCCGATCAGAAACTATCTCGAGCATGGGACCCTGCTAGAACGTAGGAGTGAAAAAGACAAGTTCTCCAAAAGTCTTCGCGGTTCACTATTGAGAATGGATTCATATGTAAAAGAGGATAATTTGTTCCTTTACTCCGGTTTATCGCCCACGATGAAGTCAAACGAGTATTGCATGATGTACATAAAGGAGAATGTGGCAATCACACGACAAGATCTTGGCATGAAAGTGCTTCGGTATGGATACTATTGGCCGACTGTAAATCGCGATGCATTGGATTATGCAAAGAAATGTGACAGATGTAACAAACATGCTTGGATTCCAAGAGCTCCGCCTATTGAAATAACTCAGATGGTTAGTCCCTGGCCATTCGTGGTATGTGGCATCGACATTATTGGTTCTCTATCTCTTGCTAAAGGTGGCACAAAGTACGCCATCATTGCAGTTGATTACTTTACCAAATGGGTGGAAGCTGAGCCCCTTGCTACTATCACAACAAAGAAAGTGATCAACTTTGTGGTACGCAACATTATCTATCGATTTGGTCTCCTACATACCATCATTACTGACAACGGAGCCCAATTCGATAGAGTTGAATTTAATAATTTCTGTCAACGATTCCACATCCATAAGAAGTTCTCTGCAGTTACACACCCTCAAGCGAATGGACATGTTAAAGCTGTTAATAAAGTTATAAAATCCATTTTAAAGAAAAGACTGGAAAAGGTCAGAGGCAACTGGGTCGATGAGCTTCCTATGGCCCTATGGGCTTATCGAACAACCCACAAATCCACGATCGGCCACACTTCATTTTCACTTTCCTATGATTCAGAAGCCGTTATTCCAGTCGAGATGGAAGTACCTTCTCATCGTGTGACATATTATGATCCGAAGACAAATACTATATTACTTGCCAATATCTCTGGACTTATTGGATGAGAAGCGAGAAGAGACTGATTTGGAGGCAGCCGCGTACGAGAGTCGAGTCGTCAGATTGTACAATGCCAAGGTCCGACCCCAAACTTTTAAACTCGACGATCTCGTCATTAAGAGAACTTACCCGGTTCCTTCGCATATGAAACCAACAGGGGAAGGGCCATATGTTATTGAACGAAGACTCGGAGACGACACATTTAAATTATCGACCGTTGAAGGTCTCACTTTGCCGAGAGCCAGGAACAACGAAAGTCTTCTTTGCTAATATACATAATAGGCTTTATTCATTCAGTCTACTTTTCATTTGCAATTTTTTTATGCATTTCAAATTTTGAATTTGTAATAAGGCAACTGACTTTGCCATATTTTCTTATTTCAGCAATAAAATGCAATCTCTTCGAGCCAGAGTGGTGATTCTTAAGATGCATCATACAACTATCACGATGCATAGAGAGCTAATGTCCACTATACAGTAGGACTTGTTCAAATAGAGAGTGACTGTGTCATGACCGGTCACTTGCTAAGTGAAACTCGAGCTCGAGGGCAAGTCATCACACTAAAGCCACAAAAGGATTGATACACGACAATTCTCTAACTAACTCTGGCTCCCAGAGTGCGAGTTGGAGTATAAACTTACAAATGTAGGTTTTAAGAGAGTGGATTTGTACACCTAACGAATTCACCTGTGTTTAAACCAAGTCCGAGGAGGATGGACCCGTCCATCTAACGACCTCACTTGTTAACTCAGGGTGGATGAGATCTGACCATCCACGATCCTGATACTTCTATCGTTCCCAAAGTGCAAAGGAAATCTTAAAACGCAAAGCAGATGCGATCGACCATCTGATAACCAACTCTAGATTCCCAGAGTGTGAAACAGAGTATAAACATCAAAATGGGTGTAACCGACCTCCCATCGATTAACTCTATGTCCCTAGAGTGCTGATTGGAATGTAAACACAAACTGAGTGTGAAACGACCACGCGTAAAACAATTCCGAGCCCTCGGAGTGCAAGCTGGAGTATAAATGAAAATCTAGTGTAACTGACCACCCATAAATCAATCTAGGTCCCCGGAGTGTGGACGAAATTCCAAATATCAAATGGGTGTGAGTGACCGCCCGTAAAATAACTTAAGTCTCCAGAGGATGAATATATCTCTAAACCTTAAGCGCGCGGACCGACCGCCGACGTACAAGTACAATCCGCAGAGTACGGATGCGATCACCAATAGAAGAGCGAATGTGATTCGACCACCCGAACTCATCTTGTTTCAGCTTGGTTTCAACAAAGTTCCCGGGATTGGAGGCAAATCTTAAGTATCAACTACTGATCAAGATAGTGCAACATTGGAATTCGACTTAACGTTCGATCATGACCCGAAGTCGTGGCTTCAGGACATAATTACTAAACTTAGGTTTGATTTGAAGATTGAAACTTCATTAGTACATTGAATGGAAGTTCAAACGTTGAAATACTTAAGCAAATAAAGGAAAAACTATGCTGAAGACAAAATGGAATTTTATTTTAACTATTCTTTGGAAAAGAAGGATAAGTACAAAAGTGTTCCACATAATCCTACTAGAAGGGGCCGAACCCACATCTATACATGGCCTATAGGAAACAAAAAAAACTTCCTATCTGTCTACCAAAAATGAGGCAAGAAGATATGTCCATTCTCTCGTTTTCTTCTTCTTCTTCTTTGGTGTTGACCCACTGGAACTACTGCTCGGATGCCTCTTCGACCCCTTGCTTTTTGGTGGTAGATCTCCAGCCGGAGGAATTATGGTAACCTCTTCCTTCGAACTCACATAGATTGGAATACTTTCTGGAAGCAGAGTCGAAGGGATATGATCTATGTTGGAAGGCATGGGAGGCACTCCGGTGTCGACGACCGTGCCTCTTATAGAAATCATTTGCAGAGGAACTGGACTAGGACCCGCCATCCCACCTCCAATACCGCTGGCCTACGTTGCCGGCTCCATCTCCACATTGATCTCAGCTATTATCTTTTCTCTGTGGATAGTCTGGGCATCCACGGGATGCTACCGGTTGGGCCCGAGGAGCTAACCACGGGTGCACCTCCGTCCATGACAAATGGCAGATCGACAAAAGGGTCGCTTTGGTGGCCAAGAAGTTCCTCCATCATTTGATCATCGAAAGTAAAAGTGCTCCCCTATGCTCCATCGGTTGGTGCAATGGCCGTTGTAGTGGTTGATTCTGTTATGAGGGCCTCCTGCTCAAGATGTAGGTTTGGGTTATAGAGGGCACAACCGATGCAGCTCCTATCGCTGAATAGAGACAAGGAAAAAAGTGCTAATGATTACTTCGAACGACGCTCCCAACTTTGAATAAGCATAAAAAATGTTTAGAATACCTTCCTCGAAATGGCTTGCAGATGGTGCCGGAACAGCTTTAGTGACATGCTTATGAGCTGGAGATAACTGCGGTAGATCAAGATAGTATGTGGGCACAGATTAAGGATCAACCATAGGAGTAGATTCAGGTAGGGTTGGCATATGAGTTTTGGGGTCCACATCATGATGCTCAATGACAGAACCCTCTCCAGCCTTCGGATACCGAGTACCGATTCTCTCTTTCTTAAATGTGATAGTGATGTCATGGAGAACTCTTCTCTCATCCTCACACAGCACCCGATTCTCCAAATCAAATTCATCGATAGATTCATCCTGGTGCTCTACTTTTTCATCTTCCACCAAGTGGCATCAAGCATTGTATAGGTTGTGTTGGATAGTTTTCGAGCTAGGTTAGATTTCGATGCTTCAAAACATGGCGATGTAAGCGATAAGAAGATCTTCGATGTCAATCTCCAACCTGGTCTTCGCCGCCTTCACTTCATTCTCAACCCTAGCTTCTGCTTCTTGAAACTTAAGCATTGCCGCATCCATCTCATCCCTAAGCACCACTACCTGTTCAAATGCTTCTTGGGAAGCTTTGTTTACATCGTCATTCTCTCTAACAACTTAAGCAAGTTTGGCTTTAAGCTTCTCAAGCTCTTTAAACGCCCCATCTCTTTCGACCATGACTATGGTAGTCCGATGTCCCATCTCCTCAACCAAGGCTAAGTGTGTCTACGTCATCTCTTTCATCCTCCGGGTTGCCTCATCATCCCTCTAGCCCTCAAATTTTCGTCCGCAAGCACCGAGTCGATCTCTCTAATCTCGCCCAGCACCTCTTGAAGAATTCACACTATTTCCTTGAATTGGGCACCTTCAGGTTGTGGAATTAAAGCTGTAAAGGAAAAAAAATGTTAGACTCGACGTCAATTACAACTATCCCATTACTCGCCACGGAAAATGCAACACTTACGTCTAACTAACCATCATCTAGGAACTGGTGGGCATCGAACGTAAAACCACACAGTTTTGAAGTTGCTAAATTTGGTCCATATTCTGTTATGAGTTGACAATTTCTGGCTCCTGATAAGAATGTGAAAGAGGGGTTATCCCCCGTCTCTTTACATTGAATAAGAATATGATTTCCTCTGGAGTCGGGGGCGAAAAAGGTGCTCCATAAAGATGACGAATAGGTTGTTCAGAAGAGCATACCCGTTCGGATGCAACTATGATGGGGCAATCCCCAAATAAGACAACACCTCTCGGATATACCGATTGAATGGTGGACGCGTCCCAGTTGTGCAGAAAAATTGATTGAAAGCGGCATGCCATTCGAAGGAGTATATGGCCTATCGTTCGACCCTGGTAGCAGGACATCATCCAACGATAGCCCGTGCCTCAAACAAAATTTTCCCAACGTATCTTTAGAAACATTGGATGATACAAAATCTTGTGCATTCCCAGTGAAGGTTGCTCCTGGTAACTCGTCCAGAGCTGGACTTGTGACTTCGGCCGCTATGACCGTCATCTCTATTACCAAAGGAGGTGGACTCTGAACCTCCTGTTGCTATGAGCCCCCGGGTTCCACAACTAATCAACTCATCAAAAACCATCTTTAGGTTACAATAATCTGTGTTTCCCCTAGTGTGAAGTGCATGAATGTAATGCAGTGCAATGCTGTATATAAATAATGAAATGCTTCAAGATATCGAAGGTGTTCGAACAAAGATATTTCTAAATTCAACCGGAGTGGCCGTCATCGCTGGCTGTCACAACAGTGCCATCCAAAATTTGGAGATCGATTCAAGTTAAGGTTAATTAGATGTTGTCAAGTTATAGTTCCATCGACGAGCTTCGTAAGGCAGTCAAATATGTTGTGAAACGACTAAGTCCAATGATGCAAGGCAAAAGCTTGTCGTAGTCATATGTTCAAATGCGCAAGGGGTTTCAAGTTCATCACGGTTCAACTCGTATTGATCACCAAAGATCCAATTCGTATCGGTCGTAGAAGCTATTCGTATCCATCAAGATATGATTGATCATAAAAGACGACTTCGTATCAATCCCTCGGCATGTAGTTCGTATCGATTGGGAACATTGGATTTCGTATCGATCAAGTGCAACCCCTTCGTATCGATTAACAAGTCCAAAGCCTTCATATCGATCATCTTGAGTCGATACGAAACCTCGTCATCACTTTGATATGAAGACCTCCACTTCATCGTCACGAAGTCCTATTACCCAAATCGATTCGAACGACTCTCACCCCGAATCGGTACAACCCATTCTTTCTCCATCATCGATACGAAAACAGGGCCAAGCCATCCCCTCATAGATCCTTCATATCCCGAACTTCTTCTGCGCCAAGTCCACTCAGGCGTCATCTCCTCCTTCTCCAAACCCATTCTAACCATCGCGGCTATCACCTCACCAGAATCATTCACGGGAATGGCTAGAATGACAAAATATTTTAGGTCTCGTCAATTTTAGTGCAGATTCGTTGATTAATTTCCTAGAATTATTGATTGGTTTGGAGATTTGAAGGCCTGATTAGATTGAGAAGCGAAGACAATTCTATAATTTACTTTGTTCAGAGCGATACGAAAGCAAGGAAAAAGAGTAGGTAAATGGGAAAATGCTAAGTATAGAGCTTTATATACTAAGGGAGTGTCCATTCGTCTCCCAGTCACTATGATCGGTTGAAACAACTCCTCCTTCACTCGATACAAAGACAGTCTTTTTTTATATCTATTCTACATCAATTCGAAGTAACCATTGTTCGTACCCGTCAGGCAACGGAGATGAAGCTTGAAGAAAATGCCAATCGAGTTGTTCGTGCCCATTAAGAATTCATGATACTAAATGCTCTATTCTTATCCATTAACATAAAGCCATGGAGACCTGTATCCATCGGTACGAAATGTTTTAAAAAACCAACCAATTTGTATGGATTGTCATCGATACGAATACAAATTTTCAACTCTTCACATTGGTTCAAGAGAGTATCGGTACAAATAGATACTCTAAAACAACCATCAAGCATTGTTACAAATCGAATTTCACATCGATTCAGGAGATGATCGATACAAAATTCGATGCAAGAAAACTTGACAACGTCTCTTGAATGCGCAAACTTTAATGGGAGTCGGTTAACATACATACACGTATGATAGTCTACTATTAAATTTTTAAAATTAATAGGAATTGAATGCTCACATGATGGTGATTACAACAACGAACAACAAATTTTTAGCACTCGACACTCAGTTACAACAATTCAGCATTTATCTTATCGGCAAATCGATCGAAGGTTACATCTTTTGACAAAAAGATAACAACTGTTCAACGAATCAGATATAAATCTTCGGAATGAAGGTTGTAGATTTTCAGTGCACGTCATGTCCACACAAGACGTACTTTGAAGGGAAAATGTTATCCCGCTTTTTGACAAGGCCGCGACACCAAGAACATAACTGGAAACCAAAGACAGTCCATCCCAAAGACCAATTGTACACGCGTTCGCTATGGATACTAGTGAATTCTATCTGAGTCCGGATCGAGCTACAATCGATATGGTACAACAAGCAAAGCCATGAAAGTAAGCATTCCAAATTTCAAGTCAATTGGGGTTCGTATGCGGAAGATATTGATTCATCAAAATCCAAGTGGAATGACCAATTCGTATCCAGGGAAGGAGACCTCCTTCATATCCACTGAAAGGCCATTGGTTCGTATCCATCATGGTCGGCTGCAATTTATATCCATGGAAAAGAGCAGGTTCATTCGTGCCCATCCACCTTGTATCCAAGGCCAAGCAGCACTCACATTCGTATCCATAGAAGAGTTGCCTTGGTCGTATCCGCCACGCTCTTATACTTCGTGTCCATCAAACATCCCTCACCTCGTATCCATCACGCCAACCATGTTTCATATCCATCACTCAAAAATATGTCATGTCTCTTCCACCTATTGCCCAATTCATATCGGTTATTGTTTGCACGGTTCGTATCGATCAATGAAGTATCGATACGAAACCATGCACCAATGATATAAAGAAACAGTCAAGAGATCGATAAGAATGAAGTGGTTTGGAAGATACGAAAGGGACTGTTTCAGATCGATACAAAAGATGTGGGCGTACATCGATACGAAGAACACTTCCTCCATAATCAATAGGAGATAAATGGACACGAACGAACATGAATCGATGGATACGAGAGAGGCCTACGAAGAGGGAAGACTCGGTCACTCGGCATGAAAAGTGGATCGATCCTAAATGATAGTGCCTTGTCATTATCCATCACGTACATTTCATCGATATGAAATGGAGCGATACGAATGTATCGATACAAAGCTTGACAACACACTAAAAACAAAAACTTGCATCGATTATATCTCAAGATCTACAAGTCCAAATGCCGCCAAATTTTCACTGGAGCTTGCCTATAACCTAAAGAAAGTACCTGAAAATTTTCAGCCCCAAAGTACCATTTATGGATCGATACGAACTCAATTTGGATCGCTCGCGGATTAAGTCAAAATCAACTGTACTTGATTTTGTCGGCTCGCCCACATGAGAGAAGAA
This sequence comes from Allium cepa, assembly GCA_030765085.1. Classification (NCBI taxonomy): domain Eukaryota; kingdom Viridiplantae; phylum Streptophyta; class Magnoliopsida; order Asparagales; family Amaryllidaceae; genus Allium; species Allium cepa. Next base: position 56,253,911 of record CM060935.1, read on the forward strand.
GTCTTCTATTATCTGGGCAAGACATTTGCTGCCTACGCCTATAAATAGTGACCCTGGACCTAAAAAAATGGATTTTAAGCTTCACTATGCTGACATTCTACCGAAATCACTTTTATATTACTGTTGTATTGTTGTAACCTCTTAAAATCAGCGAGTGAGATTTCAATAAACGTCAACCATTTCATAATGGACGTAGGCAATACGCCGAACCACTCTAAATTCGTGTGTTTCTGTGCATTTTCTTATCTGTTGATTGGTGTGTTTGTTAGATCTGCCTCATTTTACATTTATTTTATTCATTTCATCTCTTCAAACACATCCAAAAAGTGTTGTGCCCAATTTTGGTACAAACAGGAAGCATGTCCACATCTCCAGCACATGCAACCATCTTGTCCCTTTCCTTACGAGTAGCAAGCAGCTCTTAACCGTATTCCTAAGCTTCTTGGAGAACTTCGTCCTTCATTTTTGTCCCGCTCTCAAGTTTGTTTAATTATTCATTTGATTTTTTGTCAAAGCATCTCTCTAGCACTTAATCACGATTTCGATGGTGCACAGTCTTTATCTCATCATGATGCTTGGTCCGCTCATTCTCAAGCACATTGATAGCATTATCTGCCCTTTTCTTGCTTCTACTTGTGATGTTTTCAAGCTCGTGACCTCCATGTTAAGACGAGTGACGATTCCTTTATCTCGGGCCTCCATAAATTTTAGATTACCGACCTCGAGCTTCCTTTCCCTCAAAACCATAGATATTTTCTCAACCATCCGCCTCCATACAGTATACTGGTCATAAATATCCATTACATAGGCAACTGTCATGCCTTAAACCTATGGTAGAATGTCCTTTAAATTGGGTGACAACATGATTACTTCGAAGCAAACGTCTAAAACTATGCCTTTAATTCAGCCATTCGAGAATCAGCAGTAAGTTGTTGCTCTATAGTGACAATCGAAGCTTCAGACGGTTTCTTGTTAGTCCTATAGTGAGAAGTCTTGGAACTTCCTTTATGGTGCCTACAGTCGGAAGGTCGACTGACTTGAGTTAATGTCGAATGTTGCATGGAAATGGAAGCTGGAGGTGGTGAACGAGAAGCATCATACGGTGGTAAGTCATATTGGCGATAAAAATGCATGTCCAAGCCTCTTGCCAGAGGTAACTGGACCTAAAGCTATGTCCAGAAGCAAAGTCATGCGATGGGTAGTCCCTGTCATGATTGCCTCTATCGTAGCTAGACTGTTGGCTGGACTTCGAGTCCTGGCTGCCACTTTTACGATACGTACTTAGGCAACGCCTTTGCTGTCGAGACACAATTTCCTCCAAGGACTGAAACATGTATTTCCACTACATGGATCCTATAAATGAAATAGCAATGAGTTAGCTTCAACAAGGGCATGAAACAGGTGTAGTCCGGTGCACATGTGTGTGGATGTCCTAGTGTTTCACCGACAGATCATGTGGATGAACTTTACCGATGGGAGTGATCTCTTCCATGCTGATAGAAGGCATGTTATTGTGAAAACAGATAGGGAAATCAAGACCCTCAGACTCATGTCATCGAGGCTAAAGGATTTAATTTCAGTTAGAATCAACCATAGATTAGCGAATCTATCTTCGGAATGGAGAGGAATTTTCTCCACGATTGTGACTAGGGGGGCTGTGTAGAAGTATGTCCTTCGAAAATCTTTACGACCAACTTTTTCTTCAAGACAAACTGCTAGTCATTTTTGGGTTCCTCGATTAAAGGCACTTGGCCCACATCAACATGATCATCGACAGCTTCATCACCTTCGTCTGCAATTTTTCCTTCTTCGGCGTGCTCTTGCTCCTCTTCAGCTTTAGTCCTTAAACTTGGAACATGGGGCACATTAGGTTTCACGTCGCCATATCCAAATGAGTTACCATCATCATCGCCATCGGCATCCACTTGGATTTGACTAGTGCTACGGCCTACCTCCAGTAAGTTACAGCTAAGAGATTCACATCAATAAGAAGAACTCCAACTTCTCTATCCCCTTTTGGAAGTGCCATGAGAGTCTTGATGGCATCTGCAAGTGCGGCACCACAAGGCCTCATTGAAACATCTGAATGAAGAAATGAATATGAGTTAAGCATGCAGAATAGCAAGGAAAATTAATATAAAACACACAAAGTAGGACTTACGTCAAAACAACCATCTTTGTGCGAACGCAGATGGACAACGGTCATAGAACCATTCACTCTTGAAATAACTTAATTAGCTCCAGGCACCAGTAACTATTCTGCATTGCTTATCTGGTTCAAGATAAGTTAGAGAAGGACTTCCTTTTAGACTTTTGAAACTATATACATATTGGATTACCACGTCGCTGGGCACATGATTCAAGTGTTGAGCGAAGAAAATATAGGTTCCATGAAGAAAACTATAACTATTAGGATGTAGTGCTAGAGCCAATCTCATGAAGTCCAAGACTAGATGAATGAAAGAATTAAAGGATGGTAAACATCTTACCATGAACATGTATCAGCTGTAAGCTATATAACCATATGATGGCTTATTAGGACTAGTTAATCCCCAAATGAATTCCATTTTTATCGCATTTTCTATAGAGTGACCCCTCTTCAATCTTTGAAGCAATAAAATCGATGGGATCGTGTAAGATAACAACATCCTCAAAGAGTGTCAAGAGCAGCTTCGACTTTAGGGCTTTCTACAGGCACTTAAGGAACCTCTAGATGAGGTTGATACGCTTATGGATTTTCAAGTATAGGTTGTGTTGGTGTATGTTGTGCAGAAGAAACCATAATTTAGCTCGGCTTGGTATCAGACTAAGCATGTTTGGATGTTGATGGACTTGAAGCTAAAGTGGCAAGATGCTTAGAAAATCTGTATTCTATTTCTATAAAAACTCAATAGATAATCAACATCAGATTAATCATAAGCTATACCCCCTCCCCTATGTTAAAGTGAGACCTATTACAGTGTCGTGCAATGCGGAATTTCGATATCGTGCAACATTTCGTTTTAAAATCTAGATATCGCCCTGATTGACTGTCATTGCTAACCATCCTAATAGACTTCACAACAGTGACCATGCATTAGGAATGCTTTAGAGTTCAGGAGGGAGTGATTGGCATAGTTTGAGTTGGATCAACAAAGCAAGATTCGATAAGGAGTTTAAAAATCAAAAATCCACTAAGTGTTCAATCAGCACCGACCAAACCAATGGATGGAATTCGACCTCTTCCTTCATCATCTCCTATTCCATGTAATAACTGCCAATGTCAAGAGTCCAACCACATCCATATCTAATACTACCACCCATCTAGAACTATTGAGGCATAAAGGCGATTGGTTTAAGTCTTGGATCGATGAAGTATAGATTAATTTTGTAAGGGTGGCACGAGATCTACCAAGGCGAGGCAAGCGATGTCATGCTTAGGTGAGAAGGCAGCGGTTGTTCAATGGTTAGACAAAGGAGATGCATTCAATTTCAGGAGAGTTTTCTTGTTAATGGGGTATGTGAAACATTTGTTCGATATAAGTAAAAGTGAGGAGGAAGATAGAAAGGATCGGGTTATATACCCATAAATCCTACTTTCCTGCCTAAAAATTTGAAGACTCGTTCTTAAGTCCTGGATCGGTACCGATCCAGAAATTTGGATCAGTACCGAGTCTTGACACTTTAAAAAATAGACGATGGATCGTACACATATATGCTTATATGAGTGTATGTATATGATCGAGAGCTTCCACAAGAGCATGCACGTGTTTGCGTGTATATACTTGTATTCAACATCCAACAAATGTAATTGGACGAAAACAAATCAAACCAGAAAAATCTTGAAAAGGAACCGGTTCAAGACTATCAAGCTTAGAATGATAGATCATGGGAGCACACTTTGGATTTATAGCACCAAATGCTGGTAAAGCATAATGACGAATCAATAGAGACATTACTCTTCACAAAAGCGATTCAAAAAAGGATAATGACTATTCGAAGCATAGAATGGAATCCTTTATAGAAATCCCAACTTGTCTCAACTCAAAGGACATCATGTCTGAAACAAGATGAACTTTAGGGGACAAGTGTTATCCAGCCTTTTGACCAGACAGTATCTAAATAGACTGGATGAGTTGAACTTTAAAGTTATCATGGCCAAAGCCCAGAGTGATAGTCCAAGAGTCCAGAAACTAAGAGCAAATAGAACCACGAGTCAAAGACAAAACCATCACAAGAATAGAGGATCCAAAGTCCAATAATGTAGGTGATCGATACCAATTTAACTCATGGATCAGTACCAATCCACCATTTTTCATTCTTTCTAGCTCAAACTCCTCTTGCATGCAAGTTTTGATGCTATATGCCTATTCCAAGTAATATTGCATTGATTCCATGCAATCCTCTATCAATCTCCTCAAGCACTTGAAATCAGAAACTCCATTCTTCTATTGATCCATCATATGGACTCAGAAACAAGTTAATATTGATGCAAACAAGTTTGGAATCATGGAGCTAACACGAGTTGAGTCTAAACAAAGCACTCATAAAGACTCATATGAAGGTCTTATGGATTGGTACTGATTTAAGCCCTTGGATCAGTACCGATCCACATATATTGATGATGCATCCTCTATTTTTCTCAAAAGAATGGGCATTGGCATGGATAATAACTTGCAGATCATGGGTGCAATTTTTCAGGCAACTTACAGCCATAAATAGGAGGCCAGAAGCTTACTTTTAAGGATCTTTCAGCTCCAGTGCTTTCTTACTCTGGTCTCTTGTAATTATCCCATAAATTTATACCATTTCATAAGAACTAGTGATTATAAACCGGTAATATAATAAATAAAATCACTAAGTTGACATAGGCTAAAGTTAGCCGAACCGCTATAAAATGATGTGTGCTCTTTTCTTGTGCTTTTTAATTTACTTTTCTTCATGTTTTATTTTCTACACAATCTTTTGAGGTATTTATGCCATTTTATTATTCAAACAGTCTGATAGTTGTAGCAAAGCTACACATTTGGATAAAATCAAATTTTATCTTAAAATATTTCATATTTATAATATTAATTAAATTTATTAATACCTATTCTGAATATATCTAACATATATTCAATTACTAACAATATCGTACAATAATGAATGGACTTGTGTTAACAATATATACATACATATAGATATTGTGATTTATATCTATTATGTGTGTGTCTTCTATATACACATACATACAAATATGTATTATACTTAAATATATATACGTGATAAATTCACATACATGTTAGGAATATAAATGTCTAAGTATATACATATGTTTAAATATACTATAATATATGTATATGATTTGTATACACATTCATAGTACAATATATATATATATATATTTAGTTTATACATATACATATATAAGCATGTGTGTGTGTGTATATTTTCATGTTATTATGAAATATTTTATGAAAAATATATCGAAGAGTTATTTAGAGAATAAACTCATGTTAGTTATTTTTTAAATTCTCAATTAAAAACTACAACTTTCCCTTAATGGCTTTTTAATACCAAATTAAAATCTTCCACTTATATTATTAAAAATAATTAATTAAAATTTAATTAAGTAAAATATATGTAAATATATATATGTATATAACTAAAAATGTTATAATTGAATTCCTATCTTAAAACTCTTTATGGTAAATTAAATAAACTTTTCAAAAATTAATAAAATATTTAGTTAAAATGCTTATTTAGTTGAAATGCTTATTTAAATTAATAATTTATTTGATAAATAACTAGTTAAATGTTATTTAACTAAATATGTATATATAAACTACAAATGGGAGACTTTAAAATTTAAATGTTTTTATTTGCTCAAAATAGTTTTACGTAAATAAACTAAGTAAATTTTTGATATTTATTAAATATTTAATTAAAATATTTAATTGGATAATTAATTAACTAAATAGTTATTTGATCAACATATATATATACATATTTTTGATATATAAATATACACTATAAAGGTTATAGTCAAATATTCTTCTTAAGCAGTTTAAGATGGAAAAAATAAAATTTTGAAAATTTAAAATAAATTTAATTACACCAGTTGATTAAATTAAGAAATGAAATTAATTGAATATGATTTAATCTATAAGATACACATAAGTCTTATATAAGTTAATTAAACTATAATAGTTATAAATAAATTGAACATATATAATTATATGTATAAGTTAAATCTAAGTTGAACTGAAGTAAACCCAAATAGATATGTGGAATAAATATAAGTGATAGACCAAAAATTAAGCCTAACTTATGTTCAAGTTACAAGCAAGAGAACAAGGTCAAATATGCTTAGGCAAGACAATAAATTCTTGAGCAAGCATAATTATGATTCAGTAGTCAAGGAAGTCAATCTGCAGATGGGCTAATATTCAATGTCCTTCATTATAAAATCTTAATTACAATTTAACCGAAGCACAAATGGATGTTCCAAATTTAAGCTTTATAAGTTTGGGATTTACAAATTGAAAATGAGGAAGAAGACTAATTCGGAATTCGCGCATTCTTAATAGGGGTACATGCCTATTTACAAAAGAATTATGCCCTTGGATCTTTAAAATGTGGCACCTATATACGATGAAAGATTAGGGTTCCTACTGACATGACACATTGCCGATTTGATATGTTGCATGATTCACTTCTAGCTTCTTTATGATGGCATGGAGTGACTGGACTAGTTAAGGTTTGCCACGTGGTTGATTAGAGAGTTTTTTTTAGCTATTTTGTCAATGTGCGACAATATTATCTCCATCTTGTGACAGCTTAGATTCTTTTATCTTGCGATAATTTTATTCATTACTTTCTTTATTTTGTCAGGCAATGGTCTTTTTCTTATTTTTCAATGGCTTGAATTCATTAATTTGCGATCACTTGGATTTACCTACTTGCGATAGCATGGACTTATCATTTTGCATTAGCTTGAACCCATCAATTTGTGATGCCCTAGCTTATCAACTTGCGATAGCCTAGTTGCTTTAACTTGCAATGCTCTAATATTATCTTGTGATGGCTTTTATAACTTTGATATGCACCGGTTTTAATCACTTCATCTTGCGATGGTTCCAACACTTTTAACTTGAGATAACTTCAATCACATTGGCATGTGATGGGTTAAATCATAAGAGGCGATGGCTCTTTTATCTTCATTACGTGATGATTTTAATCTCAATACAACGACTTCAATCTTATTAACATGCAATGGTTTCAACTTGCAATGACTCAAGTTGCAATGGTTCTCCTTCCTTCAACATGCGATGACTTCGTCCCTGTCAACATGCGACGAATTCGATCTTTGTTATATGATGGCTCCTTCACCCTCAATTGGTGATATTGTTTCCTTTTTTAACATGTAGTAGCTTGTTTATATCACTTGCGATGGTTTGAACCTATTCATACGTGAAATTTGGTGCAACATTTATCTCCCATTCAGCAAAATTATTTTATGCTTTAGTGTAAACATCAATACCTTTGTTTCTTTTAAATCAAACTCTTGTATTCCTCGAGTTTATCATCTTAGCCGTGAAATTTTTCCTTATTAATAATTGATGGTAATATCAGTTGTCTTCTTCCTCTGTATAAATGCTCTTCCTCCTACCTCCTTCACTCTTTACCAGTTTGTTTTGAATCAATTTAAACTTAACCTTCTCATAATTATTTAATTTTGGTTCCAATTTTCCAAGGTATTTGGCTTCCTATGTTATCATTATTTGTTGATTCTTATTCTCAATTTCATGATTTATTTTATTAGAACTTTTTTTAAAGCTACTTTAGTTTAATAGTTCAGATAGTTTCATAATTTTTCATATAATTTTCAATCTGATCTTTAATTTATTTTATTTTTATTAATCGCTAGTTTGTGGGCTTTAGATCTTGTCATCTAATATTCTCTTCTATTTTAAGTGTGCTACAGCTATAACTTTTAATTACTTCAACATTCGATGATAATTGAAAATACTTTTGACATGTGATGGCTCATTAGCCTAACATGTGGTTGCTTTTACTCCCATACAATAATTTGTCAATTCAACATGTGATACCAATATAAGATACCACCATATGATTTCTCATCAACTTCTTATGTGATATCTCCTTATTATTTCAATATGCAATACTTCATTAATCTCAATATGCAATAGCTCATCAACTTCTCAAGCGGTCGCTCCTTATTACATCAAAATGTGATAGCTTATTAATTTTAATATGCGATACCAATATATGATAGATCATCTACTTCTCATGTAATTGCTCCATATTACTTCAATATGCGATAGTTCATTAATTTCAATGTATAGTATCAATATGTGATGTCAGTATGCAATAGCTCATTAACTTCTCCTACGATATCTACTTATCACTTCAATATGTGATGGTCCATTAATCTTAATATGTGGTATCAATATGCTATAATAATTTGCGATAGCTCAATGACTTCTCCCATGATAGCTCCTTATTACTTTAATATGTTATAGTTCGTTAATCTTAATATGTGATCAATTTGCAATAGCTTACTATGTGATGGTTCCTTTCTCTGTCAACATGAAATGGCCCTTAGTTATTTCAATATGTGACAGTTCTTGGTTGATTCTTTTAGCTTCCTAGTCATTTCCTTATATTGTAAATTTAAAATTTTAATGACATTTTGAGATCAATTATTTGAGGGATTAAACTTATAATTTATTCCTATGGTATACTAGTTTATTATTTTACTTATGTCTTTCTTGTACGGCCACTATGTCAAGAAATAAAAAAGGGACCACAAAGAAATCACCAAGCATTCTTAAGCCCAGAAACAGTCTTCTTAAAGAAAAACTTTATAGTAATTGTCAGTCTTATTTCATGAAGAAAGAGGAGATAGATCATCTTCATTAATACTTTAGGATTTCAGGAATTAAGATTAACGTTCCTAGGCCTACGGATAGGATTAACATGCCTCTTAAGGGATTCTTTACTTTCACCCTCATTCACTTTTGGCATTCGTCTTATCTTCCTTTTAATGCAATCATCACTAGGATCACGTCTTTCCTTGGAATTGCTCCTATGCAACTTACTCCTAAATCATATAGCTATATTAATTCACGTTAAGTATTACTTAAAGAACTTAACATGGAAGACCTAAGCCCATCAATCCTATGTTCTCTCAACACCTTGCGAAAGGTTAAACACCAACCTAATGGCTCCATCATTTGTCTTTGTTCTTCTGATAATGGGTTGATTTAAAATTCTAGAAACAAAACCAAAGAATCGAGTCACTGATTTTTCTTTGTGAAGTTCTTTTCTCCTGACATTCTCAAAACTTTCTTTTTTCCTAGTAGGCTATTTATCTTGTATGTGTTATTGATTACATTGTTGTGAACTCATACCATGTCTTTTATATTTGCAAATTCAGCTTTAAAAGAAATTGACCCTAGGGTTTTAGCAAAGAGACAATGAGATATATGAAATAACCTAGGAGTTAGCTGAGGCTTCTTAATGAAGAAAATTTTAGGAATACTCTTTGATCACCCTTTCCACCTAGTTTTAGGTGAGTTTCCTTGATGAAGAGGAATACAACTTTCACTTTATTACTTCTTGTTGCAATGCTTGACACTTATCGATTAATACTCTAATTCATCGCTTGTCTTCTAATAGTCCCTGTTATTCACCAAATTTTAATGCCACCCTTTTTAATAATTATTTTCTTAGAACATAGCTATTATCTTCCAATCACTTTCTTATTTCTAATAGATGTTAGTTTAGTTGAACTTGCTCTTCTATCGAACAGTGTGGATTCAATGGTTCCTTTTCCTTTATCGATGACTTTTGGTAGATCATTGCTACCTCCTTCCTTAAAAGTGGTTACTTTATCCCCTACAACTAAAATGGATGATGCATTTCTTGTAGCCAAGTCTAAAAAATGTTGGAGAAGTTTGGATCATTTGCAGGATCCTTTCGAACCTCAACCTAAAAATATTTAAAGACGATGTCTCAACCTTCAAGACTTAATTGTTTTTACTTCAGATGCTAGCATGACTACCGTGCTAGTTTCTTTCTTTCCTCGAAGCCTTTTCATTAATATAACAAGATCTCCACTTAAGGGATCCTTGGCATTTTTGCATAAACAACTAGGACTTGATTCCTTGCTTCTTTCTAATGCTACTTTAGATAGTTTTGGCGTAGGAGCAACTACTCCTTTATTGTTCTTTCATTCAACTTACGATAATCGATATATAATCTCAACGACCTGTCTAGTTTCTTTATGAACACAATGGACGCTCCCTTAGGCGAACTGCTTAGTATAATGAAACTCTTTCCTTCTAAGTCCACCAACTGTAAATTTAACTCCTTCATCTCAGTAGGTATCATTCTGCTAGGTGGTCTGCTTACAGATTCAGCTCCAGGTACAGGATCTATTCAAAACTCAATAACTCATTTTAATGGTAGTCTTGCCACTAGCTCAAAGAGATCTACAAACTTTCTAATGACAAAAACTCAATTAAACTTGTATTCCTCCTCCATTACACCCAATAATGCGCAAACATCAAAACTCTAGTTCTCTACTGAGCATATAATTTGTTCGATACTGTTAGGGTGTTTCAACGATATTTTCCTATCTTGAAAAAATATCCTAGCATCATATTTTCTTAACCAATACATGCCCATATAATTCCAAAGCCCATAAAATCAAACACATACGAACTTTCAAAAAAATATGACCTAATAACTCAAACTCTAAATGGTCACATCTCATCCCAAGAGTTGAATAACCTCCTATTGGATTCATAATCCTTAAGGAAGTAACAAGGTATGATGGTTCTAAACTAAGCTTATTTACAAAACAATGAGAGATAAAAGAATGTGATGCACCAATATAAAATATTACTCTAATAGGTATGTCATGAATCATAAGCCTACCTTCCATCACAGCATTTTCCTTCTCCTCTACTGTTGGTCTTGAGGGAGCTGGTTCCAAAGAAAATGCTTCTCATTTCTTAAACTTAGCTTGTTCCTTGCATGGATTCTTGTGGTGTCCTATCTGATCATAGCTGAAGCACTTGATGATCTTCCTTCCAACAACTTTCTTTCCATCATTAGAACAACACTCATTGGTAAAGTGTCCTTCTTTGTCTCACTTGTACCATATAGAAATTATTTTCCTTTCTAGGCAGCTCCACCCTTTTGAGTTTCCATCTTTTGAAAGAACTTACTTTTCTAACTCGTACCACCCTGAATCTCCATTGGCTTGTTCTTACTAAAAAGTGCAAGCATCTCTTCATTACTCAATGCCATCTCCAATACCACATAAAGGTCTCTAAGATGCGGCATTGTTGCTCTGGATAGCTTTGGTTTTAATATTTTGATGAACTTCTCATTCCTCTTAATCATAGCATTCGCAGTTGCATATCCATATCTGAACGGCTCCTCAAACCTAGTCGCATACTCAAGCACAGACATCTCACCTTGTTCCAACTCAGCGAACTTTCTAAGCAAAGTCATCTTGCTATTTCAGACACGAATATCTCCTCGAATCTCCTTATGAACACTATCTAAGTCAAATTATCTTTTGGTACTCCCACAGTTACATTGTTTTACCAGAACAATGCAGCTCCTTGTAATTGCATGGAAGCTATTCTCCTCTTCTTCTCATTATTTAAACCTAAATCGACAAAAATCCTTTCATAATGAAGTAGCCAATTCTCTACTTTGATAGCATTCTCAGTTCCAATGAATGGCTTTCCTCTAAGTTTTGCATAATCCCAACTCAAAATAACATAGTTGTTAACAACTGAAACATCAAGATTTGCTTCTTCAGCATTACCACCCATTATTCTACCAGCAACTTCTTCTTGCATCATATTGGCAAATAATTGGTACATAGCTCCCATATCTACCGGCGGTGCTCTAACACCCACAACAACAGCTGTTTGTCGACCCAGATTTCTCCTAGTATTGGGCCTGACATTTCCATTAGTTGTGGTGCTTCCTCTACTGAGATTAACTCTTACATTTTTGCCTCCATGTCTTACTTTCCTTAAATCTACATTCGATGTTTCGTAAGATATGAAAGAATGGTGTAAGGGAGAGAAAAAATTAAAGACAAGATATATACTTATATGTAGCAAATACAAGTTTTTTACTATAGCATTATCCAATACCTCAATCTAATTCTCCGATCAATTTGGATTATGTTTTCAAAAACACTTTTAAATTGAAAATTCTTTTAGTTTTACATAAACCATTGCTCTACTACCAAGTTGTAATGTCCCTTATCCTAAGGACCAAAAATAAGCGATACTGATGCTGCAGTCGTCAATAGTACTATTCTTCGGTGATAAAATAAGGTCATTAATAATATCAATAACATCAAAACACATGAATATGAAAAATTTCAAAACGTTTCATAGGTTCAGATAAAGTATACTTAAGACAAAGTACGCAAAGAGCGACATATGAAGATGCCTCCTTGATTGATCAGAGTTTACTACAAGACACATATAATTTTTGCTATTATATACATTCAAACAAAATGATAACAGCACATCGAATATAAATAGACTCCTAAGTAGCGACCATGCCACATGCATGTCTCTGGAAGCTTTATTTGCAAAACATAAACACCCAAAACCTTACTCTCGAACTACTCTAATGAGCACCGAGAGTTAAAGGGGAAAAACAAAATTTTCGGATTAGATGAAAAGTTTGGTATGAATTATAATATGTCATCTCGATAATAGATATCTAGTGAGACTATGCCGCTAAGCGAGATGAGTTTTTGCCTCACTATCTAAAAATATGTCAATTACACTCCAACATTCACAATGGTTATATTGACATATAAAAAATCATATGCATGCTTGCTAAATGGGTAAACATGACCAATCTATCTCAATTAATGATTGTCTTCTCTACTTTATAGTTTTTCTCAGGTTACTACAAACCAATGGCTGATTCAGGTGTAGTAGATCAAAATTCTCTAACTTACCATTAGGAAGAAACTAGACTTTCCGTCCAACTGAAATCATCTTAGTGTTATCCTGACTATCTGTCTATTTCATAGTTTTGTGAGCCTCACTATGAACCTAATGGTTTTGCAAGCTAACCAATAACCTATCTAAATTATAGATTCCTTTCGATGTGTAACCTACTTTTATTTTTACCCTTAACAAAGCCCTATGCACAGGTATTGTGAAGTAATATCAACTAAGGTCTAGCGGTTAAAGTATAAGGCCCTTGAATCAATTTACCCTATTAGAAATTATCTAATGGTGATAAGAACAATAATTTCACTAGTAAATTTCTAGCCAAATACCCTCTTTATTTCTTTGAAAACATAATTCTTTGTCAATGATTTAACCCTTGAAATCATACTTAAAACAAGGAAATTATAGCCATTTACCTTATCCAAAATTTTATACCAAGATATATATTGTTTTATAAAATAGGTTCCACTGACTTCAAAACCACCGGTAGGTTATCATTCCTATAAAACCCTTAGGATCTAAAGCCATATAATAAAACCATTTAAATCAATAAAGCATGGCATTAATATTACTGGCATAGGTTATTGCACCCCTTCTATATCGAAATCATATTAAAACATCTGATTTATAAACCATAAGGCCATTAGACCAAAATCATTTATATCGCATAACACAAATATATAGATTGTCGAATATAAGCAGCATAGTCTTTGGTTTGCATAGTATAAAGCTTTAAAACTTAAAAATATGGGGATGCCGACATTGATGACCTTCAGCATCAATATCATAGAGTCATTAATATCGTTTATGTCGATATAGAAAATAGGCGGCGTCATTGTCATTTATACTGATGTCGAAAGTAAGGTTTATTTGCGGAATTGCTGCCTAAAGTAATAATGTTGAAATTATATATATGCGGCATCATGCCCTATTATATTAATGTCAAAAATGCAGCATTACTTCCTCTTTATATAGGAATGAAGATATGTGGGGTCATTGCTGCTATAAAAATTGTGACATCATAGTTTAAAGGGGTTGATATTGCAAACAAGCGACATTATTTCAAACCATGATGAAAACTTGTGGCATTACTGTAGCTGATATAAAATAACCGACACTGTTGGCATAATACATTTATCTTTAAAACAATACCAGTGGCATTACTATAGCCCATATGAAATACACAACATTGATAGCAATGGCATAGATGGACGTTGACATTGATTAATAACAACGTAGCAATCTCGTAATTAACATAAAAACTATTTTATTTCTTTAAAAGCAATTTCTTTTCTACAAATTTAATCCTTTGTCAAATAGCTATTGGATAATAAATTCCTTTTCAAATCCTTTACAGAAATATTTGTAAGAACTAGATTACATGCCCCAAAGTAATTTTTCAAATCAATAATTTTATATTATTATTTTATTATAACCATTAGGCTTTTCTAGCCTAATAAATTCATATAAAATCATATCAAAAATCATAATAGATCAAAATTAATGTATTCTTTAACATATAAAATTTTCGAGACTAAAAGCATTATTGAATTATTTTTAATAATTAAACCTAAAATAAATCATTTCCTCACTTAGGAAATTCATAAAATTATTATACTCGTTAGAAAAATTACAAACTTAAAAACCTACTTCTAAAATTATATCATGAACATCATATCCACATTTCAAGTCATTTGGATATCGAAAACTAGGTTTTCACTCTTAAACCTTAATAAATAATTCCATAAATAATCTAGTAAATTATCAGTAAGCATATAATCAATATTCATTCACAACATTTCATAATAACAACATAATATTTAGGTTTAATCAAAAACCAAAAATAAATAAGCATACTTGAGATGGGTAATCATTATTTACCTAGATTTGATAATAAGACTTGAGATTTGAGTTTAGATTTGATTTCCCTTAAGATTAATCTTGATTTCCTAGCTTTTCCTTCTCTTGAACTCTTTAGTGTTGGCCGATCTTGAGTATGCGTTTATGATTGTGTGAATGAATATGAATGAGGGAGATGAAAGTGTAAGAGTTTATGTTTAGGAAATGTGTCTATTCCAATTTTTCCATCCAAATAAATTCCTCTTCTAATTTGCGTTATAAACATTCTTATTAATTCATTAGTTAAGGCTCAACTAACTTAATAATCAAATATCATTCTCATTATCGTAATACATTATTTAATTTAATTTATTTAATTAAACTTCCTAAATAATTTTAATCAAAATTAGGGTTGTTATAATTACCCAACTTAATGAACGAATTTTTGATTTGGAAACTAACATAATGAAGTCCAGGAATGACTGCCAATTTTATGAACTCCTTCAAACTAAGGGAGAGACATGTCTTCCTACTCCTACTCTGGCTTATTCTTCTAAGAAAATTCCCTTGCAAATACCATCTCCATTCCATAGTTGTTCAAAACGCAGCGATAAACCTTTTGTCCCTAAGTCGTTTTCTTTTTTCGCGAAAGATGATTCATGGGTTTGTGTAGATTGAGATCAGAACTTTTAAGTTCGAACATAATCACAAGTTAAAAGACTACTGGAATAAGAAGTTCGTTGATGAGTTTTCAATCTTCGATTTCAGATAAAAAATTAGGAATGAGTTTTCTTGAAGGTATAAAAATTGGAAATTAACTGTAAAAATCAACTTCATCAGATTTCTCAACTAAGGGATAACAAAACTTTTAATGAGCTATAGCTACTCAAATTGAATCGATAAACACTCTTGATGTTATTTATTATAAGGAAAAGAAGTGAATGAAATTCCTTCTCGTGGCGATTCAACATATTATCAATCTTTCCTCCACGGTAGAGACTTTGATAAAGGAGGAAAGGGATATAAATACCAACTAGAATTGATGCAAATTTTTACCTCTCTTGGGTTTCTCAACTGGACTCCGTAGTGGACTATTTTACTGATGTCATTGTAACATTCGATCTAAAAGTTAATTTTTTATTTTTAGGCCTAGAAAGATACTGCTAACTAAGAAAGGCCATTGCTACAGAGGTATCAACATTTCTTCTTATACGGATGTTCAAATGTTCCCAATGACCTAGGCAAGCCTCCCATTTTGTATAAAAGTGTTGTTTCATCAAGTGAGACTCATCCCTACACTTTAGACATTCAAGGGAAAGGAAAAGAATCAGTGTCTCAACATCATCAAATTCCGCATCCATTGAACCATAGATTTGTGCGATGTTATGATTGTAAAGAGTACCTTTTTAGAAGAAATTATTTGTAAATAACTACCTATAAGAAAGATCTATAATATTAAAATATACAATGACAAAAATATCTTCCACATACCTTTGTGGCATGTTGATTATCTTTTGCACTTTTATATGATTGTTTGTATTCTCCTAGCCTTTATGGGTACCATCTTTTGTTTATTTGAGTTGTTGTGCCTCATCTCTATGCCCATACTACTAAAGCATTTTATATAGGAATATTGTCTTGTAATATGGAGAATATGGCTGGTTATGAGTATCCATCCATGAATATTCCTTTGGGCTAACACTGACATATTTTACTTTACCTTACATAAGAATAAATAACATGTAGCATTTGGCACAAACTAATAAACGCATTGCTAATTCTAAATAGAACAGTATATAACTAGTGTAAACCCGTGCTTCGCACACGGGCGTGACAAAAATATTTTAGTTGTAGTACGAAAATTAAATTATTTTGTAAAATCATCGAAATATAATGTTTATATGAAGGAATTATAAGTATTATTACAATATCAAGTATAAGTAGTTAAAATTAATACACAATCCTTATTGAGCCAATATAGTAATAGGATTAAATGCCGTCAAACATATATGTAGCCGAAAATTTTATAAGGGCAAAGTGTATCTGTCAGTAGGAAAACAAAAAGCATATGCACTAAGCATTAAACCCATCAAAAACAATTCTTCCATATTTTCATATAGTTCCTATTCATTTAAGTTGTTATTAGTGAATGGCACAGTAGCAAAGATAAATGCAAAAACGAATAGATTGGTTTATTAGTGCAGCTAGGACCAACAATATACAATATCATGGAGTAAATGATTGAGTAGATATAAAATATACCTAGAAAGAACTAACAGTGAAGTGGAAACAACCATCAGGACACATTTGCATTCTACTCTCAGTTTCTCACAGCAATAAATGCAACAATATTGGTTAGATAACTTGCTTCTAATTACACTATTTACCCAAATAATACACATTTCAAAAATTTTGCTAAAATATCAGCAAAACGGTTAATATCCAGTTAGCAGCAAAATTTGATTAAAATAAACTTTCACACATTAAACCATTAGAAGTAATGCCTAAAGTACAACATAACATATACTCAAAAAGTCCATCTATACATTCAGCTTGAGCAAAAAGTTTCAGCACTATAACTACTTTTTGGTCTACTCCAAAGGTCGGAAAAAAATAAGATATACATTGTAACCTGCATGTAAAACAACATTATGGAAAAGGTATGAAATATTTATTCATACAACATATATAATTTAATGAATATTCGACATCAAATGTTGTGCACTTGTACCCTCTGAAAACTCTAAGCAATGAAAATATGTATGAGAAAATTTATGGTCCAAGGTGTGTTTCATGTGGTTATTATGCCTTAGACTCATGCTTCTTGCAAAATTAATATAGCTAACTCTGTTGGAATAAATCAATAAGAGCATGTTCCAATGCAATTGCTTTATTATTATTTTTATTAGTAGTTAACTCCATGTGGTAATGTAGCATTGCAAGCATTCATGATCTAAAAGTTGTAAATTAAGGATATGCTATTATCCATACTTTGTTGGCAACCTATGTCTCTGCATATCACAATGTGTAAGAGAATAAAAATTCAAACTAAATGAATAGTTACATAGAAATAATGACAGTGGAATATAATAGCCATGTCTTGGTATACATTTAAATAAAGTTATGTGTTGAGGGAATAAGGTCAGATGTGTACATTTACAACAATTATTGAATTTTGTAACAGCCGCTGCCCATTTTGCAGGTATAAATCAAACATCATATTTGAAATAAGCTGGGTAGAAGTGAAATATTTTCCAGATATGTAGGAACCATGCCGATTATCATATGTCATAAATATATTCAAATCTGAGTAATACAAAAAAGTCGACTTACATAGTAGAACATGCTAAAGATAATTGTAAACATATTCAAATCTAATTAACAGAAAATGCAATCCTTAAAAGATGTTGTAGAAACAGTTGAGGTAAGACATATTTGTAAGTAGAGGAAACATTATCTGTCCAAAAACTGTTGTTACATAGTTTTTTTGTTGATTAATGAAACATGACAATGACTTAAAATACAATTTAAATTATTGCGAGTCAACTTTGTCAAATGCGCTTGAGTCCTATCCGTTAGCCTTAACCCATCCATCCACATAACGTTTTTTCATAAAGCATCGAGAGAATGGAAAAATAACAAAAGTATTCACGCATAAGAGTGAGTCATTTCATTATTGTGCTTATACTCTAGTTAATATTGCTGGGAGAAACATAAATGTATGTATAGCAACGGGGTGATAATAAACACAACCTTAATAGTAGCAGTGGATTAAGGTAGTGTATTTCATTGTATCGATAATGCGTAGATTGAATTCTTGAACAGTTAGCAAAGTTAAATACCTTTTTGTTTTCACACATGGTTCTTGTTGCACCAGCTTGCTCCTACATCAACAAATCCTTCTATTAGTTACCGGATATGCCACTCAGAAGTAACAAAACATTGCAGTAGTACTCTTTTTTCTAGAGAAATCATGTATGTACTTTTTTAGAGATAATACCTATATTCACATTAAAGCCTGTTAAATGTTATCAGCAGAGGTAATAGTTGAAAATTGCGAAATAAATTTGTGCACAATGTAATATGTGAAGTTGTAGACTGATATGTTCTTCGTTGAAGGCTGCACCTTTCAGTTATGTAAGTTAGTTTGAAGATGTACAGATTTATATATAATTTAGGTAAGTAAATGTTGTCTTTAAAACATTAATCAGGACATAAAAAGACTTTCAAAAGAAAATTACCTTCCAAATAAAGACATAAGCATCCCATTGTAAACAAAAAGGATAATGCTTGCCATCTGAAACTAACTCCAGAATGATGAATTCTGTTGTAGGCCATGAAAGGAAAAGATACTAAAAATAATAAACTAATTAGTAACAATGTTTACAGATTTTCATAGTACATGCTTTTTTTGTTTCAAGAAAGATATAAATTATTGAGAAAATATTATTCTACCAAACGATGTTAGTTTTAAGGTTAACATAATCCAAACCATAAAATAGTTTGTAAGATATTTTTGATCTTACAAAGTCATCCACTACAATGAATTTGTAAAGTTGAACATTGGAAAGGGATAAGAATTTATCTTTAATCATTTACCTAACAAAGAATACGACGATTACGATAAATGTTTAGGTGTAGATCGTTAGCAATAGAAAGTTACATCAAACTTCGAAATTTATTCATTTAAACATTTAAACATCAAACTAAGGATTGACTAAATAATTTCAAATTTCAAGTAATAGTAAAATAGCACATATGGCTATGCAAGCAAATTCATACCATGTCGAAAATTAGAAATTCATAAAAATAGCAGTCACCTGAATCACATGGTTAGGTGAAAGAAGTGGAATTAGCCTAAAGTAATTTTTTGCACACAATGATAGCCTAAAATATGCGATTCAAGTGACTTTTAGAAACTACAGTTATAGTTTTTGGAAGCCAACGAAAATAACTGTATATAGCCTTAAATAATTTTTTTCATATGGGCCGGGGATATTGCAAGTGAATACGTTGATAAGAATCAGTTGCAGGATTAGTTTTTGGTAGGTAGAGAAAAGTTTGAATAGATAAAAATCCGACTATTAGAAAATACAGTATATTAAAGTTGTCATAACAGCAGTTAATGGAAAAAAACAAATTTCAAACAACGGCAGCAATATTTGGCCAAAAAAATATTGTTATAGACCCCTTTTTGAATGACGAAACACCAAAAGTAGTTAAAATATAATAAAAAACAGTGCCATGCAGATGGAGGCTTCTCATTAACTTTATTTATCCATCAACGACCAACGTAATGCTATCCAAAAATATCAAAGCATCCTGGAAAAATAACATATTTGTTAGTTTGTTAGTGTTGGAAACATATAGTTAATATATTTTAATTAAACTTTAAATATTTTTGTCTAAAATGGTGTTCAAATCAATCGTACATTTGATGGTAAAAAAATGAATAAACTTGTTATTAGTTTTGTTAGAATCATCTGTAGTATTAAGTTTTTGTTGCATTAAAGGATTAATAACTAACTATTATTCTAAAAATAACAACGGTAGAGGAAGTATATGCAATATATTAAACTACGTAGGAAGCAATAGGAGAAATAATCATACTTAGAGAAGAGATTAAGCAAAACTGTATAACACTATTTATTTACCTATTAAAAATGACAACACTTAGAAAACTTCCATATATAATTAGTATATTTGTGCAATTGTGGGCATATCAACTTTAAAGTTATAGTTCATGATACTCTATAATCTTCTATTTTCTTCACTACTCAAATCAAATACAGCCAGTATTTGAAAATATCACAATAGTTAGTTGACCTCAAATGTTTTGGACTGAAAGCTTGAACTCATTCCTGCACATAGAGCAAATTGATCAAAATCATGTTGCAAACATATAGTGTTAATAATGGCTTCAGGATGAAGACTTGAAGTTCGGTACACTCATAGTTCTTCTATTCATGCCATGGATTATCAAAGCAATGTGTATATAGAGCGAGAACAATTTGAATCGAGAAATGACTATATAAATATGTTTTGTGCGTGGAAAACTCCATTCACTGTGAATTTATATAAGAAAATGGAAATCGAGGGGCTTACCGTTTCAGCTGTTAACTCTTTGAGGCTGTTAGCATTCATAGTTTGATATCGAAAACTGCAATAACTTATAAAATTGAAAAATCTTAGATCAGTATCACCATGCTGCTGCTAGTATAATTTTAATAGCTAAATCTTTATTATTATATCCACCTTTTGTAAATGATATTGCACTATACTAAGTTATCAGATCATCGAACAAAAAAAAAATTAAATGAGGAATTTGATTTTGACTATTACCGGAAGATGATAAATCCATTAAAGCAAGAGAAGTCGTCGATTATATTCCCAAACGAAATAACACTATTATGAATCCCATTCCACGAAGGCAAAGTTATACTATATACCGGTAAATAGAGCAAGCAGAAACTAATTCAATTATGAAAAAATAAAATAAAGTCAAGCAGAAATCAGTTTACAGAATTAACATTAGTCAAGCAGAACATCGAATATAAAAATTCTCCATACTCATATTTTGTAAGTGCAATAAAAAAAAGCATTTGATGTGGATGAAAATGGTTCATGATGCTAAGATGTACTGCTAACATAGAAGACCCTATCATAAATGACGTTTTTTTGTGGATAGGGAATTGCATATTACAAATAAGATGTAATTATGGTAATTTGGTGAATTAGGTAGGAGTGAATTTTGCATAATGTTATTAATAATAATGCCAAGTAGAAACTCTTTATAGGGAAAATTTGGGGTGGAGAATACAATGAAAAGGATAAAACTTAAGTTGACCGACGAACATTAAAAACTAAGGATGGCTTTATCGATAAATTATAAGTTGAAAATTTTAACACCCTATAGTTATTTCCTTATTGCTAAACAAATTCAACCAACTTTTTATTAGGAATAAATTTAGTTTAAAATTTTAATAAAGCTACAATTGTGCATTTAATTAATAAGGTATGAAATTTAGTCATCAAAGACGTAAGCAGCCGTCATACTGTTAAATCAAGCAAGGAAGAAAAAATTTAACCAAATTATATTGGCAAAAATCAGTTGGTATATATATTTATAAACCGAAAACTATGAACTAACGATTATTAATTAATGTTGAAAATTTAAGTACTATATTTCCATAAAATACATGGCCCTTATTTATATTATATTATGTTAAGAAATAATAGTAATCAATTTGAACATTGCATCATTTATTCCTTACCTAATTTTCCTACTGCTGAAAAAGCACTATTACCAAAAAAGAATAAACTATTATCTAATTTGATGTAAAAGTAAAGAGTTAAGCGCATAGATTCACAAACGGAGTTTGAATGCGGTGAAAAAAATTCCAACTGTTTACAAATATGATTTATATACATGGCTAGATATGCTTGATATTCAATGCCAAAAATAAACGTTTTATATGGAATCATAGCATTGGAAGATGTAATGAAGCATGTGATGAAATAAAGGAATAAATAGCAAGAATATCATATTTTATTAGGAAACTACAAATCTTAAAATTAAATTTACAAACTGGTAGTTTATTTTTCAGCTTTTGAATGGAACTTATTCTTACTTATAAGTCTACATTATCACTAATTAAATTATCACCATTAGGTAGTACTGAAATGAAATTTCATATTTGGGATGATAATTAAATATGACCATTTTTAAGGGTATTCACAAACTACCATGTATGGTTGGATGATACTTTTTTATCATATGCACATGCATAATTAGTTTTACATCGTATTTTACTTTTCAAAACAGTTTTATATTTTGTTTGTGAAAATACATTAAAAACATTCATCTTATACTTTGAATTCACATACTAACACAATTCCTGATTCCCAACAATGTAAGGACACAGAGAAACCCCACATGAGATATGTCAAAGATGTTAACTATATAATGAATAATGTCAAGAAGTATTTATACATACAAACATATATGTTGATGTATTAACCATTGATTTGAAGTAATAAAATAGATAAATATAAGTTTGTGAAACTAATAACCACTTCAAACAAATAATATAGATTTATGTAATCTCAAATATATAAAATAATATTCGGTAAGAATAAATGAAATATTTTGAGAAGTGAGGCTAAGTTATTTTCAATAAAAGTAAATAATTTATATACCTATCTAGTGTTTACTTTAGTGAAAGAAGGAAATTTAACTGTAAATAGTAATATGAAAATCTGAATTAACTATGGCATAGTGCAGATTAAGTTAAAAACTGGAAGTAAGAAATTTAGGTTAGCTTAATATATTGACTTTTAAAAATACATTTTCCATAAACCAAAAAATGTTTCTTTCAATAATTAATTGCCACTTTGAGTGATTTGGTAATTCTCAATAAGAATCAACTTAGGAGGCCTTTGAGTACGGACCAAACTATCCTTTTATTTTGTCAACTACTTTAAATATATAAATATGAAACAAAGCAGATTGGTAAGAGTCGTAAGATATAATCACCTCCACATAATGGAGTAGTAGAATGGACGTATGTGTGTCTTGTACTACTCAGTCTAATCAACTTAAAAGATGATCCATTTATACAACAAACAATTATCCTTGTTAAAGTAATAATACTAAAGTAAACATTATATATATATATATATATTAAAAATACTTGTTGTTATTATGAGTATAATCAACGTTGCAACATTTATTTTTTACATGACATTCCTTCCACTAAAAAATACTATTATGCATAAAGAATAACATATAATAAAAGTTGAGGTAAAAATGAAAGTTTAAACGCATATTGATTCATGGATGGAGCATAAACGCGGTAAATGAAAAAAGTTCCAACTATTTAAAAACATGATATACTATATATGGCTAGACATGCTTGATTTTCAATGCCAGAAGTAAAATATAATGTATAGAGATGTAGCATTTAAAGATGTAATGAATCATATAGCCAAATAAAGAAATGAAAGCAAGAATATTGCATTCTATTAGAAAACAACAAATCTAAAAATGAAATTTAGGAAAAGTGAAATTTTTTTTCTGCTTTTGAATATAACTCATATTTTCATAGAGAAGTTTATACTATCACAGACAAAATAACCATGAAATATCATATTTGGGATGATAATTAAAGCTGACCTTTTTATGGGTATTTAAAACTAATATATAAGTTAGGATGATACTTTTCTATCTTATGTCCATCCATAGTCAGTTATTCATTACAATTTTATTTTTATGTTTACGAAAATTTATTTAAAGTATTCACCCTGCACTTTGCGTCCATGTACTAAAACAATTTCCGATTCGAAATAATGTGTTAACGATTTTTTTCCAGAAATCCACATGAAATATATTAAAAATATGAACTACATAATGCATCATAAAATTACTTTAATGTAAATATAAGTATGCATGCACATAAAATACATATATGCGATTACTAATTAGAAGCCATGAAAAAATGGAGTTGGTGAAATTAAGAACCACTTCAAACAGGAATATAGATTTAGGTAATCTTGAATATAAAATAATATTCACTAAAAAATAAACGAAATCATTTGAGGAGTGAGGCTAATATATTTTAACTAAAATCATATAAATGGTCTACCTGTCTAATGATTTCAAAAAGAAGGAAATTTAAGTGTAAATAGTCATATGAAAATGCGATTAAATTGTGGCCTAGTGCAGATTGATTCAAAAAATAAAAGCAAAAAATTTAGATTAATTAATTATAATGGATAAAAAAATACATTTACAATAAATCAGAAAAGATTTCTTGCAATAATTTCTTATTATTTTGAGCCATTTGATAATTCTCAATAAGCATCATCCTTGTAGGCCTTTTCGTGCAGACCAAACATTCGTTTTGTTCCTTAAACTACTTTAAGTATTTAAATATGAAATAAAATAAAATAGTTAGAACCAACATATATAATGAACTCTACATAATGGAATAGTGGAATGGATATATCCTTATCTTATATAACTCATTTTAATCAGTTTAAAAGGTTATCCTTCATAAAACTAACAGTTATCCATGTTAAAGTAATAATACTGAAGCAAACATTATGTATTATAAATACTTGTTATTATTGTTAATAGTATTATCCATTTGAACTAACATGAAACATTGCTTCAATATTCATAAATAGAGATTTAACGTAAAAGAATCAAACCACTAATATTAGCATGATCACAAACTTTAAACAAACAAATAATTTAAAAATACTTAAAATATTGTTATTATGCCTTTACATTTTATATGTATGATTACGATTCTTATAATTAGGTATAAACCTCCTTATGTAAGAAGAATAAGTAATAAAATCAAGGAGATAACCATGCATCGTCACCAAGCATGAACACAAAAACATTGACAAAAGCTGGAGAATTTCTTATAAACAATAACTTACAATGACTTGATTGGATACCTAATCCAAAGAAGAAAAGAATATAGCAGCAATAAAAACATGTATACAAAAATAAGGATGAAAAAAAAAACTCTAGACTACGAAAGCACTCTAGGCAAAGGACGGACATCATTATAAAAAATTCTTAAGAAAACACTTCAAAATATGAAAAGAACAATCGACAACTTCAAGACCATAGATTTGATTATTTGTAAGATATGGAGAGAAAGCTCGAATCAAAAACATCTAATTTCCACTTCGCCACATATTTCCATATTCACAGGACTCTATTTCAACGGTTTCTCAGGAAAGCAAATGGTGTTTCCATATTGAAAATTAAATTGACAATACATCATTGAAGACGAACTTGATATTAAAGGAAACCTTATCTTTCCTGCGCATTAATATTTTCTACACAGTTTGAAAATGGAAAATTTGGGAATGAAGTAAAGGGTTTATGAGAATCGGGATAGAGAACAGGAATTAGAAATACTGTCTGAATTGAATAACATACTGCCATACTGAATTAAATTGAAATGAAAATTAGATTTCTCAAAAGATGAAATCATAACAATTTGAAAATGGAGCATTTGGGAATGGAAAATATTGCTGTCTGAATTAGAAATGAAGCATTTGAAAATGGAGCAACGTTTAGAAAATAAGAATTAGAAATGCTATCTGAATTGAAGAATATATTGCTAATTTGAATTAAATTGAAATGGAAATTAGATTTCTCAGAATATAAATCACAAATCAAGGGAGAGGCTATAGAAAAAGGATGTTGAATGTAAAAAATGTGTTGTCTTAATCCAAAGATCTCCAAAAGATTTACGGAAAATGAAGTGTCAAATTTAATGTAGTGTGATGATATTAAGAACACGGTCGAGGGGAAACATGCCAAAAAGAACTCATCAAAATTATGAGAAAAATGTATTCTACTCCAAAAATTGTAATAATAAAGAAGAAGAAGGGTGCATATTCATTTCTATATTTCTATATATATATATATATATATATATATTACAATAGATATTAAAGAAAAACTCACAATGTAAGGAGAGAGAGTCAGATACTCTTCCCTCTTTGTAGAGGATTTTGCTGGATCACTCTCATTTGTTAGTTTAGAAATTATGGCATCCTCAACTTTGCTATACATATACTTGATCTGATGCTTTGAATAGGAATTGAAGAAGTTGGTGGCTTTAGATCGGCATACCTATCAAAAAAATAAACATTGTATGTTTAATTAGTAGCTTAATTTTAATTAAACATATTTATTTTCATTCAGTACATATAAAAAAGAGATTCTCGTAATGCCTTTGGTAAATTCATAGTTTCGGTTTCCACTTCAATAGCTAAACTGGTAAGTTCTATATCTTCAATTACTGGAATTGGGTATAGTTTAGTTCCTTGTAGTTGCTGACATCGATATGAATATAATTCAGAGATGATAAAATACCAATATATTGAAGTATTTTATTCTGAACAGAAATAGTCTAGACATACATGAATTTCCAAAAAAAACATTCCAGATTAATGTGTGTTTTGTTACATGTATGTTGAAACATAATAGAACTTTAGCACAAGACAATGCATGAAAAAAACGATGTAAGTATATATATTACATAATACATAATGAGTAAAATGATGCATGAATAAATATTAGAAACCTCAACAGTTAAAAAGAGAACAAATTCGTATGTATTAGAGTGAGTTAAAACTCTTTAATTAGTTGAGTTAAATGCACAATTTCTTTATAGTTAGACGAACTAAAAACCCAGACTACTTTAAACCTGAAGCATTCTTATAGTCAGGAAGCCATTATCCAAATACATCTACCAACTTACATACACATATTAAAAACAAATTTTGAAGAGCGTGCATGCTTGTACTTTTAAAATACAATGTTTTTAAGTAAGCTGTTTACATTGTGACAATCACCTCTTGATCCTAAGAAAAGTATGATTTTAAGAGCATGGTTGTGGTACTACTAACATTATATACACCTATTGCTAATAAAAACAAAATTTGAAAAGCATTCATGCTTGCACTTGTTGAAGACAATGCTTTTAAGTTGGTTGTTCCCATTTTGACAATTTTTCTTTGTTCCTACAAAATTGAAATTTTGAAGAGCACGGTTGAACCTTTGAAAGGACATTGCCTTTAAATAAGACCATATCATAAGTTGGTTATATTCATAATCATCAAAAGAATAATATCATTAAAATAAAGTATTACCTCATTTGTGTCCAGTTCCAGTTAAAAAACATAGGCTATTTCAATTCTAATTCTAATCCTTTTCTCAATGACATCCTCCACCTATCATCAGGAAGTGAACATAGCCTTCACACCTTAAAAAACCCAAAAACTTTTAGATCCCAAAACTTGAAAATTAACCCCATCTAATTTAAATGCTAACAAAATCAAAATTACTTAATTCAAAATTGAAATTACCTCACAAAATCAGCCGAAGGGAAAAAAGTTCCTGGAAAAAGCAATGAGAATGAGTAGCAATTGCTGACCTCGGCGCGAAGAATAACCGTCGGAGAAACCAAACCGCAACGATCAGCTGTGGCACATATCGAAGTGAATTTGATTGACATTCCCTTAGATTAAAATTAAGGAAGTAGTAATGATGGGAGAAGAAATCAAAAAACAATAATTAAATGTTGAGACAATTTAGTTTGGGATACCTCAGGGCATTGGCGGGTGGTTGTCATTCGAGCGAGGATTCGAAGTTGTAGGGGATGGAGACGACTGTAGGAGAAGAGAACGGTTGGCAGCCATTAAGGTTAGTTTTTTTTCCAGGAGGAAGTGGAATTGGGACGGTAATATACCTGAGAGCTATACTTTTTTCGATTAGAGGAGGAGACAGGAAGAAGAGAAGGAATTTGTAGACAGGACATTACTATCTAGGGTTTGGAGGATGAGGCGGAAAGTGAGAGTTGGGGACGAATAAAAGAAAATGAAGTATGCCACTGTTAACAGAATAACGGAGAGGAAGAAAATTTTGGAGACTCTTCGGTTGCCAAAATTAAAGGAGGCTTGTGTGAGCTTCAAACTGAACTGACTAATAATAGAATAGTATAGATATATCAGAGAATACAAAATTATAGGTCATAGTGGAAAATATAATAAATGCCATAACTAAACATATACCATAAGTCTAAAAAATGGAAACACTAGACCCATATATAATAAATACATAACAGTAATTGATGAATACAAAATATACACCAAGAGTCAAAACATCCCATAATAGTGTTGTACAAAGCATATACATAGTAGTTTAATATAAGATGCTCTATCTGTCATCAAAACTAGCCTATCATCCATATCCAGTGAGTCCCAGTACTTATCATATCTCAATTTGACCTAGGTATTATTATAATAATAAACGGGTCAGACTATATCTAACTCAAAAAGGTGAGATCATAATAAATAGTATATGTGAATCTCAAATGGTCTAGTCATAACTATAATATATATGTTAATAGAAAATTAAGGAATTGGAATGACCGTAAAAAATACCATGTCATAAAGCAATATCATGCCCATCATAGGCTATCATAATAAATAAAGTGAAATAAGCATATCCAAATCAAATCCGTAAGACTATAATAAAATGAGACAATCTCGAGGAGCACTAAGCAAGTCTGAAACAAAGATAAGCGCTAAGCAATTCAAACCTTTAGGCGAGCATGAGGCAAGTCAAACTCAAAGATGAGCACGAGGCAAGTCACTGACAAATATTGACCAAAAATGTTATATACTTCCAAATAGTAATCTCTCAAGTATCGCCCATGTGTCCCATTCCACTTAGTGTTACTTGAATATTTACTACAAGTTAATAAATTCCAATCGCTAGAAATATTCTGCACAACAAATCATATAAATAACCGAGAAAGTTTTGCTGAAAATCCCATACCAATCAGTGCTACTAAATCGTTTATTTAAACTCATCATTACATAGAAAAAGGCAAAGTGTTATATACTTCCATATAGTAATCACTCAAGTATCGCTCATATGTTCCATACCACTTGGTGTTACTTGAATACTTACGATAAGTCAGTAAATTCCACTGACTCAAATTATATTCTACACAATAAGTCATTTAAGTAACCAATAAAGTTTTATTGAAAGTCCTAAACCAGTCGATACTACTAAATCGTTTATTTGAATTTCTCATTACATAAAAAGTAAAACGACTTTGTTAAACATATTTTATGAAACAACTTTTCACTTTATTAAAAAGATTAAAAACATATTTAAAACATTTGTTATGCTTTTCTAGTTAAAATGTACTTTATTAAAGTAATTCGTGAATTCATATATACATATGTATATGTGTGTGTTTGTATGTTTTTATGTGTGATTGTGTGTATGTACATATAAAGTTATTACTTTATACATATTATAGGAAAATAATTTTACTATGACAATTTTAAGTGCTTAATTCATTTTTAAATAAATAGTTATTTCTTTTTCAATGGCATGAAAACTCCTTTAAAATTACAATTATAGCTTTTTATACTCAAATACTTAAAATGGGATATGTTATTCTATATATGCTTTATTTTTCTTTCCCATAGCATAAAAAAATGTTGTAATATGTATTAATAATAGGGATGAATAGGCGAAATAAGAAAGGGCATTGTTGTAATTTTCACTACATAAGAAGTCTATAAATATGGAGTTTGATTGTATTGTAAGGGTTATCTCAATTCAATAAAATTGTTCTCTCTCTAATGTTCTCCATTCTCTTTATTTTGTAATATGTTATCAGCATGATTTCTGCAAAAAAATTCATAGATCTACAATTATGATAATCTGTGAAATCAGATCTATTCTGTTTCAGATCCAATTATAGATCTCAAAACGGTAAGTCATTTTACTGATCTTCAAATGGTAAGTCATTTTTTTGATCTGATTGATCTAATCTTCGAAATCATTTCTTTCGTTCTCTTTTTAGATCTTATTCCATTCTAAATCTACTTCTTCAAATCTGAATCTATTATGTTAGCTTTTAGATTTTATTATATTAGTCTTATAATTTTAGATCTTATATATCTAAATTTTGAGATCTCATTCTTATTTTGTTAGTTATTATATTTCAGATCTAATTTTATTTTGTTGTTATTTTTCTGATCTTATTATATTGTATATCTCAATATCATGCTTATTTTTATGTTTTTGAGTTCATTTATTTTGGAATGCAAGTTTGAACTTGGCAAAATTTGACATTGTCGATTCAAGCAAATTTATTGAATTTGATTGTATTTAGTTTGGACATGGATTTGAGAAATCAAACATGGTTGATAAATGGAGTTTTCATTTTGAAAACCTTTTTGATTTGATTTAGATTTGAATAAAGGATTTGAAAATTATCTTGACATATGATTTATATTTCCGGAAGAAATATTTTATTGTTTCTTAGAGAAACAAATATAATAATACGTATCTAGAAGATCGTATTAAGTTTAGATCTAACATTGATTTTGATTTAGCACATCCGAAGTGAACGGAAACATTAATAAAAGCTTACATGATAAGCTTAATATCTTCCAATATTTTCTTAAAAAAAGGAAAAAGGAAATAAGAATTGAGAGCCTGCAATTTCTATAATGATAAAAGATTAGTTTCCAAATCAGTGAATTATAAGTTTCCTCAAAATAAAGAACCAGAAGTTCCATAAATCAACCTGAAGTTGTGCAAAGAAATTTAATCGTCAAACGGAAATAGATTTTAACAACCTGAAGTTGTGCAAAGAAATTGTTTTAATAGAAGTTGTATAACTCAAAGTCCAAGACCTGGAGTCTTGAATTATGAAAAGACTTTCTGTTAAAGTTTACATGCTAGTTTGGGGTTTGCTTCTATATTTTCGTGTCTTTTCTTATATCACTCTTATTTTAATTCTTTGGCTTCTAAATTTGTATACTAGAATTATATATACTGGAAATGAAAACTGACTTTCCTTTCTCAGTTTGGCATGAAAATTATTATAATAGCATAACAACAATATTTCTCAGTTGTTCTTGACATTATGCCAATTTAACTGTACATATGTTAACAATGTTTATCTTTCAATTATTGTGGTCCTTAGTTTTGCGGATTATTGATTAACTCTTTGATTCTACATATAAAACATTTCGAACCTTGTATTATGTACAAACAGATAGTGAATGCTGCTGTAGCGAATATTTTCACATTATGCAATTTGTTTTATGTACAGTTCACAAAATGGAAAACATCGCCAAGCTTGAATTTAAAGCTTTGGGTATATCCGGACACAACTACTTATTATGGATACTGGATGCTGAGATTTATTTGCAATCTCAATGCTTAGAAAATGCCATTAAAAATGGCAATACTATGTCCCAGCAGGACAAAGCAAAGGCTCTAATATTTTTAAGACGTCATATCTACGACGATGTAAATACAAAATATTTGACTGAAAAAGACCCTCTCCACCAAAGGAACTCTCTGAAGGAGCGTTATGACCACCAGAATACAGTCATACATCCAAACACTAGGCAAGAATGGTTGAACCTAAGGTTTCAGGACTTTAAGTCTGTAAGAGAATATAATCTGCAATGTTTAGAATCACTTCTAAACTGAAACTATGTGGAGAAAATATGGATGACGCACAAATGCTTGAAAAGACTTTCTCAACATTTCATGCCTCGAATATACTTCTACAGCAGCATTATCGAGGGCGTCATTTTACAAAATATTTTGAACTCGTAGAATGCTTAATAATTGCTGAACAAAATAATGAATTGCTTATAAAAAATCACTCCTCAAGACCAACTGTTTCAACTGCATTACCTGAAGTTAATGCTAATTTTGCCCACTCTGGAAGAGGTAGGGGTCGAGGTAGAGGACGTGGTCGTGGACATGGATATAAATCCAACAAAGGCGATTATGGTGGTTTTAAAGGTAACAAAACCGCCAACTTTAAAAAGCAACAAAAGAAAATTGAGCATGTAAAGAATAATGATTCAGCTTCAGAAAATAAAAAGCATTATGAGGAAGTTTGTTATAGATGTGGACGATCTAGTCACTGGTCACATACTGTAGATCATGAAAGAAAATAGTTGAAGAATATCATTGCTCGAAGAATATTGAGGCAAATAATGCCGAAGAGTTACCTGAAAACACTAACATGAAGTTAGAAGATTTCTTCGAAGATGACAATGGAAATTAAATTAATGATGAAAATTTAAGCGCAAGGATCAATGGTATGACCGAGTTGATCAATTAAAAATAACTTGAAGTTTGTTATATGGTTTTCGTTTTATTTCATTAGCTTGCATTAATAAATCAATTTAAAGTTTGTGTTCGTTTGTTTGTATTTCCATTTGCAAAACTAGTTAAAAATAAAATGTAATATGGATGTAGTTTTTAGTCAGTAGCCTATTTTAATCATATTATTTTGTTTGTTTATAATACATTTATTTATGCACACAAATTTTGTCAAAAATCGATACCCGTACTTCACTTGCACTCGAATGCCGCAGATTCAACCGTTGAAATCTGATTCGTGTTGGAGCTTATAACACATTAAGTACAACAACACAGCGGAAGAAAAATGAATATCATTGATATACAACATTTGATACAATAAGTTGGTACAATTGAGATATCAATACAAATATCAAAGATGGATAATATCGGAAAACACAGCAGCAGCAGGGAAAAACAATAACTCCAATGCCAAAGCTCCAAAGACACCAGAAGCTAGATCCACCACATACTTTCCAAACGCAAAGCGAGAAACCCCTATCACGCTGCATTAAGCAAACTTGACCCAAATGCGATTGCCAAACCAAAGACTTCGAAAGCTATCGAATCGACATCTACTAGCTGATTATCTGAAAATCTAACTCCAGACCGCCCTTGTGGAAAATTGTGGGCATGCAGAGTTTAGATAGGGAACAATAAACTCCAGGTAAGTCAAGGGACTGGTGTGAGAAAACGAAAACAGTTTTAAACAAAAAAACAAAAGAATTTAAGATTGAAATCTGCAATGCTTTTTGGAAAATGGAACCACCATAAGGCGTCCCGCCTCAGACACCATGCAAATGCAGAATTGGAGGAGATTTCTCCTTATGATAGTGAAACATGCTTGATACGCAAAAACCGTTTTGATATTATTATTAGTGCACAGTGGAAAACATTTCGAAAGTATAATATTAATCTTAGCCAGCATACAACCATTATTGTATGCCTACTATAACTACCATGTTCAATAGCAGGTTACCACCACATTCCATGGCAGGTTATACAACTAAAACCGTACAAGACGCGTATTGGAGATTGGATTTCCAACAAATGGTCAGGCTAAGGAACTTTCTATTGCCACATGGGTACGCCTCTGAAGGGACGCCCCAAGAACCTACCTGGCTCTCTGCCAACACAAGGCCGGGTTACCCCTGCCCGGAAGTAACACCTACAATAATGCCATCCCCGGTCGTTTGCGACCTTAATCCGAGGGCTCTCAATCACAAAGCAACAACCACAAAGTAATAAATTTGCAGTGTCACATAAGTTAAGTATCTGGACTCCATACCATGATGCCACTCTTTTCCAGAAGAAATGGACATACCCTAGGGGCGCGACCTCTAACAATCTTGCCGCATCTTTCCTGTTTCGACCATTTTCGGGTTGTGAGGCCCGACGAGGTCTCGTCCACAAAGCTACACTTTTTCACAAAGACCATGCTTTGATCAAAAAATGATTAGCAACACTCAGCAGCACTCAGCATGCCACACTACTAAATTGGGAATGTATCACTAGTAACCATCAATTGCATAACCTCTGAGCTCGTACGTCTCAGACAAGGGTGCTAAGTTAAGAGAATAAATTCTCCGCCATTAAGCAGAAATGTATTTGATAGAAACCAGCTTTGCATCTCAAAGTGTAAAGTCGGGCATACATCCATACAAGTCTGTTTCGAGTTTGAACAGACCGAAGGCACTTCACAAAGAAGCCCTTGCAAATCCAGATAATCCCTAATCACGTCCCGACTCCCCAACACAAAAGGTGATCAAATCTCTATACTGCAGACCAATCGGTGCAGAGATATTCGAAGGGTTATCCTTTCGCTTTCGAAAATATCCAGTCTTCACCACTGGTCTTCAAATGCAATCCATAACGTCTTGTCATTATTCGGAATGGATTATATGACACAAAGTCCTCTTCCGGCTAAACTGAATAATGAGCGCAATATTTTAAAAACATATGGGTATATGGGATCTTAGTTAAGTCGCAACTTATTACCCAAAACTTTTCTTTCAAATGGTTTAAACAAATTACCATTTTCAAATCTTTAAACAAAAAGATTCACTTCGCAAAGTTTACCAATCTTTCATAAAGATTCATTCATAACCTTTCTAACAATTTCCCTTTCAAATTGGATTAACTCATCCAATCTTTATATCAAAGATTCAATTCATGGCTTTCAAAACCATTTCCATTTCAAACCTTTTATACAAAAGATACACCTTTTAGATCCTCTTCAATTTCAAATCAATGTTCAACAATCTTTCACAAAGATTCATTCATAGCTTCCAAAACAATTCTATTTCAAACTTGAAATCTTTTCAACATAAATTGAAAATCCTTCCTTTATGTGAAAGCTATTATTATTTGAAATCAAATAGTTTTTGTTTCGTAAAAAATCGATTACATTTGCACAAGTTAAAGCCATTCGAGTATAAAACTTGGGTTAAATTCAAATTCCCAAAACAATACTTTTAAAATGGTTTTAAAACCCATATAAATACATTTATAACTTATATAACCTTTTTAAACCATAATTTTCAAACACAGAATTCAATTTCAAATCTTGAACTCAAATTCAAATCAAATTATTTAAATTTCAAAACTTTATCAAGTTATTCAAAATAATTTTGGTCTTCAAAACTCCTCTTCAAAAGTTTTTCATATTTACCCAATTCCATTTTCCAAAATCACTTAGATTCAAACTTCAACTTTTAAATAAAATAATATCTAGATTTCAAAATATCTGTGACTTAACCGATTTCCTCGTGAAATCCATATTTGTGTGTGTATAGTGTAATCCAGGGGTTTTACACAATAGTGCAACAGCATCAATCATCACAGATTTAGTCATATCAATATCGATAAGCGGTATAATCCTATAACGTTTATCTTCATTCACAGATTCACAAATAAATAATATAAATTTATCACAGATAAATAAATTACATTCATCACAGGTCACACCAAAACAATTCATAGCACAAAGCATATCATATCAAGGATATCAAACAATTCAACATTCAATAGAATCCAAACATCCATAAATAAGATCAATTAATTATCTGATAAATTTAAATCAGATTAATTACTTATGAATAAACTACTAATCTTGGTTAATTAATATTAA
Source organism: Allium cepa (assembly GCA_030765085.1). Classification (NCBI taxonomy): domain Eukaryota; kingdom Viridiplantae; phylum Streptophyta; class Magnoliopsida; order Asparagales; family Amaryllidaceae; genus Allium; species Allium cepa. The sequence goes on from CM060935.1 coordinate 56,289,606, forward strand.
TTGATCACAAACCATCTTTATTAATTAACTTTTAATCATTTATCAATTAACCTTTGATAATAAATTAATTAACCTTTAATTATTAATTAATCAACCTTTAATTATTAAATAATTAATCTTTAATTATTAAATAATTAACCTTTAATTATTAAATAATTAACCTTTAATTATTTAATTGTTCTTTAATTAATTTTCCTTAATTACATTAATTAATTAACCCTTAATTAATTACCTTTTAATTAATTATCCTTAATTAATTACAATAAGTGATTATCCCTAATCAATTTCATTAATTAATTAACCTTTAATTAATTAATTATCCTCAAATTAATTACTTTAATTAATTAACCATATTAATTAATTATCCTTTAATTAATCACTTGATTTATCAACTTTAAACATCCATCTTAATTAATTACCTTTAATTAATTAATTATTCCTTAATTAATCACATTAATTAAATTAACCTTCAGGTTGATTACAAAATTAGTTATCCCTTAATTTCATTAAGTAATTACAAATTAATTAACTTTTAATCATAAATTAATTCATTTTTAACTAATAAGTAATTAATCTTTAATCACTTGATTAATCTTTAAATTAATCAAATTAATGAATCACATAAATTAAATCATTTTAAGTAATCAAGTAATTAATCATTTAATCACTTTAATTATCCTTTAATTAATCTTATTGAGTAATTACTCTTCAATTACTTTCATTTATTAATTATACTTAAATTAATTAACTTGATTAATTAATCATATTAATTAATGAATCATTTACTCAATCACGTACCTTTATTTGAAAACAATTAGATATTTAATATGATAATTATTAGTTTCATTATTTAAACCAAAACAATTTTTTTATTTAAACATTAAACAATAAAATTAAATCTTTGGAACTTGTTTAAAATTTGTTTCAATAACTTTATTTTGGAAAATATATTTAACATTTCTTTGAAAAACATTTACACTTTAAAACTTGATCATGTTTTTATTTAAAAACCTGGTCATTTAAAACTTTGAAAACCTGGTTAACATTGAAACGACCTGAGCCAAAATTTAAATTTCTGGAGCAACTACTTGAGTTTCTTCCCACTTGCACGAGCTTCTCCCTGAGACAATTTCAAACTCTACCGACCAACTTTATCTTCCTCAATACCACAAACAATCCAGGCATATACATATATGCACTGTGCACCTACACCACCCATCGTCGTTGCTCTGGTCACCCCCACCATCGCCGATAAGTCGACGTTGACTTTCTCCATCTATCCCGACCTTCCAAACCTTGAAACAACCCTGAAATCGAAAACGAGAAATCTGGCTACCCATTGGAATCCATCGATCAACGAAAACCACCCAATATCACCATCCTGACCACCTGAGACCACGGCCTCATGATCATAGCTTCGCCGACCATCCACTCACCTTTTCCCCCACATGCGATCGAACTCGATCTTCTGTCGACGACGAAATCGTCATCTCCTCAATATTGAATAAAACTGGGTTAAAAATCCTAAATCCACATCGCTTGATCACCATGATAACCAGGAAAATCACTGCGTATTTTTCCTGTGTTCGCCATCCTACAACACACCTCTGGCCAAAATTCTGATGTCCCTAACCTCCGTGATCACTATGAATTGACCAAAATTCAAATTCCATCCAACTCCGGATTTCTCGATCGATACAATATGAAAAATCATGATTTCTATTCTAAAAATCATTGTTTTTAAACACGAATCGATTTATATAACCAAAAATTAAAAATAAAAATATCGGATTTTTAGATTAAAAAGGATTTTACTGTAATCTCTTTTTTCCTAAATATTTACTAAATAAAAAATGCTTAGAATTGTTTGTGAAATTCAATCAGGTAGTAATTACCAAATTTCATTTAGAGTTCATCACCAAAATTTGTTTAAATCTTGAGATATGAATTTTTTTATTGGATGAATCTGTAGATTGTAATATGAACATAGAGGTATAAACAGACATGCATATCCTATGTGTGCATATATATATATATATGTGTGTGTGTGTGTGTGTGTGTGTGTATATATACACATACATATAGACATACAAGCATATTCACACATTTATTCAAGCACAACTCATATCACACTTTAAATGCAGATCAAACATTAAGAAACATAACAGGGTCAGTGTGTTTACTCACCTGGAAATTTGAACAAAGGACTTGATTTTTGAAATTTGGAAATAGATATTGATGTGCAGTTGATATTGAGTTGATCTAGAAATGTTGATTGTTGATCTTTGTTTAAAACTGGTTTGAACTTGCAGTTGATTTTCTAGGTTTAAGATGTTTTCAGGCTTTCTTCTTGAAAACAGATTTTGGTTTTTAGATGATTCCCAGGTTTCTCATTATTTTTTCTGTTTTGATTTATTTATTCCGATTGATTTTCAAATTTGTTTCAGTTTGAGATTTTTGAACAGAGAATAACTAGGTTTACAAATTTTCTTTCTTACATATGTGTTTATGAAATTAAATTTCCAAAAGAAAATTTGATTCTTGTAACAACCCGAATATTTTAACGGTTTAAATTAATTTAATTAACTGAAATTTTGTGGAATGGTAAACAATAAAATTTTGAAATATAAATTTGATATTTGAAATTCGTCTAGTTAAACATAGCAACTGGTAAATTTTTCGTCCGAAAATATGAAAGTTTATTTCGCGCGTAAATTTACTTCAATTTGATCAGTTAAAAATCGATGAAAATCAAAAATTTTCGAAACCTAAATATTTTTATACAGAAAAATTCTAAATCATCTTCTGAGCAAGATGTCATTTTTCGTTTTTCAAAATTCGGACTTCTGTAGCTCCGTCGATCTTATTTTTATATGTTTTTGCTGCATTTTCTGCTAGTATAAAATTTTGAATTTTTATAATTCAATCGTACCGCTAACATCTATATACCGTTTTGATCATCTCATCGTACTAATCTTTGTGATATATTCCCTTCTGTATTTCGAACTTTCGGTACCTGACGATATCGTGGAACAGACAATCGTATCGGTATGTTGCTAAACCTTTGAGTTCTGGTACCGTTTCTATTTTTCCCACCTTGTAATAACACCCTAACCTTTAATATTTCTAAATATTGTTATCAAATCCTTTACTATTCCACCTTTCCAATGTAATCATCGGTTCCTCTCACTTCCTCTCAATCTGCTTGAGAACACACAAATAATATTAATTTATACAAACTATTCATTTATATGCTTTGTTTTTCTCTGTATCTTCCCTCTCAAGCACACTATCATCATAAACTAAAAAAAAATCACGCAAGCACTGCCCTTGCCACACCCACCCTCACTTGCTGTAATTCCTTGACCACCGCCCCTCCACGCAACACTCCTCCGACCGACCCTGCTCACGCCGCTAATCCTAGAGCCCACAGTTCCACCACCCAGGCCTCCGACCAAGCAGCCCGCGTCAGATCCTTGGCTCTTTCCATCCCTTCACTCCGACCGCCCCTCCTCTCCAAGATCTGAGCCACCCTCGCCAGCTTGCAAACCGCCTTCTTCTTCCACGCGCAACCTTTCTCACCTCCAGCCGAAGGCCATGGCCAACATAACCAGCCCCTATGTTCGCAACAACCACTTCCACCTCTTAATCCTCCTAGACGCAGTACCTGACGCTTGTCTTCATCTAGCTCTCTCATCTTGCTTGAATTCATATTTAGTAAGTAAATATATTTAGAGTTGTGTGTGTATATATATATATATATATATATATATATATATATATATACTGCGTGATACATATGTGTTGAATTTTTCATTTCTGCTTTTAAGATAATATACATCATTCTATATATATATGAGTTTTATTTACGTTTTTTTTTCGATCATATAAATACTGCATACAGTCAAAGTTTGCAAGCTGATGTCTATATTTTGAAACGTTAAAAGTTGTATTTAGTATGTACTAAGTTGGTTTGAATATATGAGGATATTTATTTTTATATTAATATAAATTTGTAAACATTTTCAGTAATCTAAATTTGATGTTTCTATAATAAGATATATATAAGCAAAGGTTATAATTTAAGTAATAAGGTCGCATATATGATGGCAGAAGATAGATGTATATCTATATCCATGTGCCTGTTTGTATTGATTATTTGTCTCGCACTGTATGTTTAAAGGAGTTGAATAGTAAAGTGTTTGTTATTAAAATATGTACATACCTTTAAAGTATGATTCTTTTAAAATGAAAGTAGCAGCTTCTTTGTTCATTGTTTGCAAGATGTTATGGGTCTGTACTTTATTTTACTTTAATTTCTTATAGTTTAATAGTTAATACATGTTTTGGAAAAAAATAAAATCTATTTATTTGTTTAAAAGATAATGTGTATATTTATATTCTTTTACGTAAATAGAAATATGTAAGTTTTTGTAAGTTGTTTCTTTGTTGACTGTTCGTATATATAGGCCTATTTATATAAATTCTTTTATGTTTACAATTTAAGATTTGTTAGTTATTATATTAGTATATATATACACACTTTATCTTAAAATTATATGAGTTATAGTTTTATTTTTATATATATACCTGTGTAGATGGGTCTATGTATATATTTGTTTTGTCTTCTGTCTTGCATGGATGGATGGAAGCTTTTATCAATGCTAGTATATGTATAAAAGTTATATAAGCTTTGTTGAAGATTTTTTTGTGGTTTGCATATACGCATGATCTGGTTTCGGTGTATTTATGAATGTCGATTTGTGTGTGTATATATATATATATATTTATATATATATAATTTATTTTGGGTGTTAAGTTACATTTTATTTGAAAATAAATATGTACATCTTAATTTAGCAAAAGTTTGAGTTTAAAAAAAATAAAAAAATAAAATATGATTCTTTTTATATAGTTAGATATAGTTATATATATAAGTTCACTCATATCATTTATCATCATCTAGTCTTGACTTGACTTCGTCAAATTCCTATTTATCAACTTTGCTCGTCGAATCGTGTCCATCTAGCTTTGCTTTGAAACTCGTGCTTGGATCCGTAACCCATTCCATTTTCTATTCTCCCTAGCCTCGAAAGGTGAGCAAATCACTCATGATTATGTTCTTTTATTTATTAAATTCGATTTCAATTGAAACGACAATCGAAATATGCCGTTGTTAGTTGTTTACACTGTTATATATGTTATTACCTGAATCAGTTCACCTATGACAGCTGACACCATTATCTGTTACTTATATGATGATAATCAAGTTTGGTTGATTGATGATTGATTGTTTTATATTGATATTGGATGTTAAAATTGTTAATGTAGGAAGTGATAAAAATATGAAATTGAATTTGACGTGGGATAGTTAGCGACTTGAAATTGATATATATGTTGAATTTAATTAAACAAATTTGTATAATATGACCCCTTCAAATGTTTAAATAAATTGACACGTAGAAAAATAGTTAATTACCCTTGAACCATTTGAATTTATGTTGTATTAAATGATGAAGTATGAAATTGAATAATTGATGTCAAGTGTATAATTGCGTCGAATAATAAGTGAATAATCTTTAATCTACATGAAATGATAGTGTAGATTCTAGAAATAATTATATTAATTTGCACAAATAACAATGTGAATTAATACGATTATTTCGGGATATTGGAATTAATTATTGGATTGTTATTGATGTTTGCTATTGTCTGTTTATTTACTCTGACACCATCCCAGTTATCACACTGCAAGTCCCCTTTGCTATGCTTTGATTTGAATTGAAATGGAATCGGGTTGAAATGATAAATACCCAAATAAAACTTTGACATAGGACACAGAACTAAATAAAACCCGATTGGTCAAATGATTTGATTTAAAATAACATAAATATTTTATTTGAAAAATAATAAGGTTTGAAATAAGATTTGAATTTAAATTCTTATGAAAAGAAAATGTTAATATTTGAAATATGAACAAAATATTAACGTAGTAATTGAAGAAAGAACGTTGTTTAAATTTTTTTATTATTTAATAATTAAATTTGGAATTATTAGTAATTAAGTTTTGGAATTATTAATAAATAAGTTTTGAAATTAGTTGATAATTAAGTGAAATTATTTAATAATTTAATAAGATTGAATTATTTAATATTAAATAAAATTTAATTCTTTAAATAAGAGAAATTGAACTTTTGAATAAGTGAAACTAAGTTTCTTTATTAACTGGATTTTGAAATTGAAACTAAGTAAATAAATAAAAGGGAATCGAGTTTCTTTAACAAGAAATAAAAATGAGTTTATTTGAAACAAATATAAGACTTGTAATTTAAGAATTTGATTTGACGAATCTAATATAATTCAATTTGTAAGTTGATATAATGGAGTTGAACTTAAGTAGTTGATTTAATGAATTGGAAATTAAATAGAAATTGTTTGAATGATAATTAACTTAATAAATATTGAATGAAATCGATAAACGAATTTGAATTGATTTGAATGTTAAATTAAATGGATTTAAATGATTTCGGAATGAAACTTATATACGAACTTGAATCAATATTCGAATCGTGTGAAATAAAAATTGAAATTGAATTTTAAGATTTTGAAATGGTAATTTGAAAGTTTTGAAACGTAAGTTATGGAAAATGATTTAGAAAGACAAACAAAATGTTGATTTACAAATTCTAATTGAAATTGAATTTGATTTGGTTTTGAAATATATTAAACGACCAATCGGAGTAATAATCACGAAAGTTATTAAAGAGACCGAAATCGGTTATGGGCATACTCTCTGTCTAAACCGAAAACCACTTTAACAACTATACGCGGAGTGATGATCCAGAATGAAGTGGTTGGAATGATGTACGTGATGACTGAAGAAAGAGAACGATAGTGGATAGCCTTGACACTTGTGTCAAATTGGAAATGACTAAAACAGGAGCCGTGCCGGGGCAAAATGGGGTCAGCCACCTCGAGCGAACACACTTCTTCGTAAACTACTCATTACTTGTTATTTATTGGTGCACCCTCGTACTTTTGGGAGTGTTGTTTCACGGTGTTGCGATCGTTGCGGCGATGCGTTCTCACCAGTCCGGATCAGGCAAACAGTAGTTTCACTACCTTGGGTATTGCCTCATGTGCCTTGTCATATTTGTATCCCTATATACGCGACCACTACGAATCTGTTTTGTGTTGTACCTATGGAGTACTCCCTGATATACCACTAGTTTATGGTGGAGTTTACAGTGCTGTATAGACTATAACGCTTATATAAAATGTGTTAAGGGGGATAATGGTAACGCCTTAACATTATTTTGATATTTTATATTACTGATAGACATTATCTATTTAGCGTATATTACTACATAGTAGATAGTTTAACGGATCCTTAGAGGATGGTTATTTCAACATCCTTTGAGTTACTTGTATTTCAGTAGTTATTTCACTTGAGTTGGATTTATTGATATAAGAATGTTAATCCTGACTCGAGTGTTTTGTGTTTTGCTTTACGCTCGGGTCAGACTGAGTGTACCAGTATTCGAGACTCACCTTTGGAGTTGGAGCTTCGCTAGGAGATCCAGCTATCTATCCAGCTTCAGATATTCGGTTGATTCCAGTGATGTATTCTGATATTGTATTTGACTATTGTATTCGAGACTTCTATTGTAAGTTATTTAACTCTGTTATATATATAGTAGCTTCATGAACTACTATCTTTTGCTTCCGCTGCATATTATTACTCTGTGTCTGTGATTCTGTGATTATTTATCTAGTGTATATGCTTAGTTTTGCCAAATTTAAATTAAGAATTTGGTATTTTGAATTATTCAAGTCCGACATGTGCGGAAGAGAATGGTCCAAAATAGCGGGTCATTGCAGTTGGTATCAGAGCTTTCGTAGCTCCAAGCAAAACTTAACATATGGGGTAAATGTATTTACAGAATTACTCTCATTCGAGTTTCAATCTCTTCCTTTTGACTCAATTCCTTTGAATTTTGGGACGTTCCCTCGGTTCCTAAATTCATTCTTATCCCTCACTATTCACATTCTTCTGAGTTCCGTGTATCCCATAACTCCACTTCGATCTTATTCTTGAAGTTACGGTCGACCCGGTTATGGTTGCCGGTGAATTAAACAAGCTTATCCATCTTCCGATTTTGTTAATTGAATCACCTTATCTTTTCTTTCGAACTTGTATTCGAATCAAAGTTCTCTTTGATTTGAGCCCATCAAATTTGAGTCTCTATCCTTGCTTTGAAATCCATTCTTGTATCGTCGAGCGAGGAAGCGTATTTGTAAATTTTCAATATTAAAAATGTTTTATATATTGTGTTGTTGAGTTGTTGACGTTGATTTGGATTTTCGATCGATTCGTCTGATCAACGCTATCGATAGGATTTCCAAAACGCTTTAATAGAGAAAATTGACACAATATTGTTTTCTAAATTTGGTAAATAAAATAAAATTTGGTATGATTATAAGGAAATTTTCTGATAATTGATAAATGAATGGGTTAACTAAATGATGTTATTTGATTTTCATTTACTGTTTTGTAAACCACTGATTTACCAACATATAAATAAATGGAATTATAAAATAGTTTATAAATTGACTTGGAAATTTAAATGAATTCAAATCAGAAATTTGAGAATTTGATTTCCGGTGATTTCAAACTTTGATTTTTTAAGTTTTAAAGCGTATAGTATTTGAAATATGTTCAAATAGAAACTGTTTTAAGAATTTTAATTGGTTAAATATGTGCTCTTCTATTTTGTCGCTGAAAAATAATTTCGGTGATGATGGCCGCATCATCGACATTCATTTTCGGGTTTCAAAGTGGAGAGACCAGTCAGCAGCTTTGCTACTCTTTTGTTTGGAAAATAAATTTCATTTGAACTTCTTAAGAATGGCTTGATTTATAATATATATTATATATATAATATATGATCATAGATTTGATTTAATATATAGCACATGTACATTTATCTATAAAATGGTTTGAATTTAATTGAAAATTTATTCTTAAAATTTTGATTTAAGGATGATTTTTAATGAAGCCAAAACTTTGACTAAATGCTTAACTAGAATTAAGTAAATTGTAAAAATTTATATGGATAATACTCAATTGCATTATATATAACTTACCTAAAATTTTCAAAAGTTAACTATGTAAATGAATATTATATAGTGTAAAATGATGTTAAAGAAATTTATAAATAAATTGAGTGGTTATGATAAACGCAAATATACTTAATATATGTAATAGGACAGTAAGTGGAGTAAGTTTAATAATAATTTGGAACAAAGAAGAATTAAATTTGTTGAATAAAATATGATTATAATAAATGATTATTCAAATTGACGATTTTAGAAAATTGTTAATCGAGGATAATTGGATAATAAAACTATGAATAAATAAGATAAATAAAATAAAATTTTGTTTTGAAGATATCTTTTGGTACCAAATATTAATAAATTGAATTAAACCAACTTAAGGGAGTATCTTGAATTAATTGAATTTAAATTGAATTTCATTTGAAAGAAACCTTTGTACCTAACATTAATAAATGTGAAATCAAATCAATTTAATGAAAATCTTTAAAAAAACGAATTGATGAATATAAATTTATTTAAATTAAAATTTATATGGTTTAAATTAATTGTTTTATTTTGTAATTCAAGTCTATTTTCTTCTATTTGTTTCTATTCTCCTGCCTTCTTCCTTTTCGAGTGCGAAAAGTTCTGAGTGGGGGAGAGTGTAACAACCCAAATATTTTAACGGTTTAAATTAATTTAATTAACTGAAATTTTTTGGAATGGTAAATAAAAAAAAATTAAATATAAATTTGATATTTGAAATGCGTCTAGTTAAACATAGCAACTGGTAAATTTTCGTCCGAAAATATGAAAGTTTATTTCGCGCGTAAATTTACTTCAATTTAATCAGTTAAAAATCGATGAAAATAAAACATTTTCGAAACCTAAATATTTTTATATAGAAAAATTACATACCATCTTCTGAGCAAGACGTCATTTTTCATTTTCCAAAATTCAGACTTCTGTAGCTCCGTCGATCTTATTTTTATACGTTTTTGCTGCATTTTCTACTAGTATAAAATTTTAAATTTTTATAATTCAGTCGTACCACTAACATCTATATACCGTTTTGATCATCTCGTCGTACTAATCTCTGCGATATATTCCCTTCTGTATTTCAAACTTTCGGTACCTGACGATATCGTGGAACAGACAATCATATTGGTACGCTGTTAAACCTTTGAGTTCTGGTACCGTTTCTATTTTTCCCACCGTGTAATCACACACTAACCTTTAATATTTCTAAATATTGTTGTCAAGTAATTTACTATTCCACCTTTCCAATGTAATCATCGGTTCGTCTCACTTCCTCTCAATTTGCTTGAGAACACACAAATAATATTAATTTATACAAACTGCTCATTTCTTTGCTTTGTTTTTCTCTATATCTTCCCTCTCAAGCACACTATCACCATAAACTAAAAAAAAGAGAAAACTCACGCAAGCACTGCTCTTGCCACACCCACCCTCACTTGCTGTAATTCCTTGACCACCGCCCCTCCACGCAACACTCCTCCGACCGACCACGCTCACGCCGCTAAACCCAGAGCCCGCAGTTCCACCACCCAGGCCTCCGACCAAGCAGCCCACGTCAGATCCTTGGCTCTTTCCATCCCTTCACCCCGACCGCCCCTCCTCTCCAAGATCTGAGCCACCCTCGCCAGCTTGCAAACCGCCTTCTTCTTCCACGCGCTGCCTTTCTCACCTCCAGCCGAAGGCCATGGCCAACAAAACCAGCCCCTATGTTCGCAGCAACCACTTCTACCTCTTGATCCTCCTAGACGCAGTACCTAACGCTCGTCTTCATCCAGCTCTCTCATCTTGCTTGAATTCATATTTAGTAAGTAAATATGTTAAGAGTTGTATATATATATACTGCGTGATACATATGTGTTGAATTTTTCGTTTCTGCTTTTAAGATAATATACATCATTCTATATATATGAGTTTTATTTACGTTTTTTTTCCCGACCATAAAAATATTGCATACAGTCAAAGTTTGCAAGCTGATGTCTATATTTTGAAACGTTGAAAGTTGCATTTAGTATGTACTAAGTTGGTTTGAATATATGAGGATATTTGTTATTAATATAAATTTGTAAACATTTTCAGTAATCTAAATTTGATGTTTCTTTAATAAGATATATGTAAGAAAAGGTTGTAATTTAAGTAATAAGGTTGTATATATGATGGCAGAAGATAGATGTATATCTATATCCATGTTCCTGTTTGTATTGATTATTTGTCTCACACTATATGTTTAAAGGAGTTGAATAGTAAAGTGTTTGTTATTAAAATATGTACATATCTTTAAAGAATGATTCTTTTAAAATGAAAGTAGCAGCTTCTTTGTTCATTGTTTCCAAGATGTTATGGGCTTGTACTTTATTTTACTTTAATTTCTTATAGTTTAATATTTAATACATGTTTTGGCAAAATATAAAATCTATTTATTTGTTTAAATGATAATGTATATATTTATATTCTTTTACGTAAATAGAAATATGTAAGTTTATGTAAGTTGTTTCTTTGTTGACTGTTCGTATATATAGGCCTACTTATATAAATTCTTTTATGTTTACAATTTAAGATTTGTTAGTTATTATATTAGCATATATATATATGCTTACTTTATCTTAAAATTATATGAGTTATAGTTTTATTTTTATATATATACCTGTGTGGATGGGTCTATGTATATATTTGTTTTTTCACCTGTCTTGCATGGATGGATGGAAGCTTTAATCAATGCTAGTATATGTATAAAAATTATATAAGCTTTGTTGAAGATTTTTTTGTGGTTTGCATATACGCATGATCTGGTTTCAGTGTATTTATGAATGTCGATTTGCGTGTGTGTGTATATATATATATATTATTTTGGGTATTAAGTTACATTTTATTTGAAAATAAATATTTACATCTTAATTTAGCATACGTTTGAGTTTAAAAAAAATTAATAAAAAAAATATGATTCCTTTTATATAGCTGGATATAGTTACATATATAAGTTCACTCATATCATTTATCATCATCTAGTCCTGACTTGACTTCGTCAAATTCCTATTTATCAGCTTTGCTTGTCGAATCGTGTCCATCTAGCTTTTCTTTGAAAATCGTGCTTGGATCCGTAACCCATTCCATTTTCTATTCTCTCTAGCCTCGAAAGGTGAGCAAATCACTCACGATTAATGTTCTTTTATTTATTAAATTTGATTTCAATTGAAACGACAATTGAAATATGCTGCTATTAGTTGTTTACACTGTTATATATGTTATTACCTGAATCAGTTCACGTATGACAGTTGACACCATTATCTGTTACTTATATGATTATAATCAAGTTTGGTTGATTGATGATTGATTATTTGATATTGATATTGGACGTTAAAATTGTTAATGTAGGAAGTGATAAAAATATGAGATTGAATTTGACGTAGGATAGTTAGTGACTTGAAATTGATATATATATGTTGAATTTAATTAAACAAATTTGTATAATATGACCCCTTTAAATGTTTAAATAAATTGACACGTAGAAAAATAGTTAATTACCCTTGAACCATTTGAATTTATGTTGTATTAATTGATGAAGTATGATATTGAATAATTGATGTCAAGTGTAGAATTGCATTGAATAATAAGTGAATAATCTTTAATCTACATGAAATGATAGTGTAGATTCTAGAAATAATTATATTAATTTGCACAAATAACAATGTGAATTAATACGATTATTTCGGGATTATTGGAATTAATTATTGGATTGTTATTGATGTTTGCTATTGTCTGTTTATTTACTCTGACACCATCCCAGTTATCACACTGCAAGTCCTCTTTGCTATGATTTGATTTGAATTGAAATGGAATCGGGTTGAAATGATAAATACCCAAATAAAACTTTGACTTAGGATAGAGATCTAAATACAACCCGATTAGTCAAATGATTTGATTTAAAATAAAATAAATATTTTATTTGAAAAATAATAAGGTTTGAAATAAGATTGGAATTTAAATTCTTATGAAAAGAAAATGTTAATATTTGAAATATGAACAAAATATTAACGTAGTAATTGATGAAAGAACGTTGTTTAAATTTTTTTATTATTTAATAATTAAATTTTTAATTATTAATAATTAAATTTTGGAATTATTAATAAATAAGTTTTGAAATTAGTTGATAATTAAGTGAAATTATTTAATAATTTAATAAGATTGAATTATTTAATATTAAAAAAAATTTAATTCTTTAAATAAGAGAAATTGAACTTTTGAATAAGTGAAACTAAGTTTCTTTATTAACTGAGTTTTGAAATTGAAACTAAGTAAATAAATAAAAGGGAATTGAGTTTCTTTAACAAGAAATAAAAATGAGTTTATTTGAAACAAATATAAGACTTGTAATTTAAGAATTTGATTTGACGAATCTAATATAATTCAATTTGTAAGTTGATATAATGGAGTTGAACTTAAGTAGTTGATTTAATGAACTGGAAATTAAATAGAAATTGTTTGAATGATAATTAACTTAACAAATATGGAATTAAATCGATAAACGAATTTGAATTGATTTGAATGTTAAATTAAATGGGTTTAAACGATTTCAGAATGAAACTTATAGACAAACTTGAATCAATATTTGAATCATGTGAAATAAAAATTGAAATTGAATTATAAGATTTTGACATGGTAATTTGAAAGTTTTGAAACGTAAATTATGGAAACTGATTTAGAAAGACAAATGAAATGTTGATTTACAAATTCTAATTGAAATTGAATTTGATTTGGTTTTGAAATATATTAAACGACCAATCGGAGTAATAATCACGAAAGTTATTAAAGAGACCGGAATCGGTTATAGACATACTCTCTGTCTAAACTGAAAACCAGTTTAATAACTATACGCGGAGGGATGATCCAGAATGAAGTGGTTGGAATGATGTACGTGATGACTGAAGAAAGAGAACGATAATGGATAGCCTTGACACTTGTGTCAAATTGGAAATGACTAAAACAGGAGCCGTGCCGGGCCAATTGGGGTTAGCCACCTCGAGCGAACACAATTCTTCGTAAACTACTCATTACTTGTTATTGATTAGTGCACCCTCGTACTTTTGGGAGTGTTGTTTCACGGTGTTGCGATCGTTGCGGCGATGCATTCTCACCAGTCCGGATCAGGCAAACGGTAGTTTCACTACCTTGGGTATTGCCTCATGTGCCTTGTCATACTTGTATCCCTATATACGCGACCACTACGAATCTGTTTTGTGTTGTACCTATGGAGTACTCCCTGATATCGCACTAGTTTACGGTGGAGTTTACAGTGCTGTATAGACTATAACGCTTATATAAAATGTGTTAAGGGGGATAATGGTAACGCCTTAAAACTATTTTGATATTTTATATTACTGATAGACATTATCTATTTAGCGTATATTACTACATAGTAGATAGTTTAACGGATCCTTAGAGAATGGTTATTCCAACATCCTTTGAGTTACTTGTATTTCAGTTGTTATTTCACTTGAGTTGGATTTATTGATATAAGAATGTTAATCATGACTCGAGTGTTTTGTGTTTTGCTTTACGGTCGGGTCAGACTGAGTGTACCAGTATTCGAGACTCACCTTTGGAGTTGGAGCTTCGCTAGGAGATCCAGCTTCAGATATTCGGTTGATTCCAGTGATGTATTCTGATATTGTATTTGACTATTGTATTCGAGACTTCTATTGTAACTTATTTAACTCTGTTATATATATAGTAGCTTCATGAACTACTATCTTTTGCTTCCGCTGCATATTATTACTCTGTGTCTGTGATTCTGTGATTATTTATCTACTGTATATGCTTAGTTTTGCCAAATTTAAATTAAGAATTTGGTATTTTGAATTATTCAAGTCCGACATGTGCGGAAGCGAATGGTCCAAAATAGCGGGTCCTTGCAGTTGGTATCAGAGCTTTCGTAGCTCCAGGCAAAACTTAACATATGTGGTAAATGTATTTACAGAATTACTCTCATTCGAGTTTCAATCTCTTCCTTTTGACTCAATTCCTTTGAATTTTGGGACGTTCCCTCGGTTCCTAAATTCATTCTTATCCCTCACTATTCACATTCTTCTGAGTTCCGTGTATCCCATAACTCCACTTCGATCTTATTCTTGAAGTTACGGTCGACCCGGTTATGGTTGCCCGTGAATTAAATAAGCTTATCCATCTTCCGATTCTGTTAATTGAATCACCTTATCTTTTCTTTCGAACTTGTATTCGAATCAAAGTTCTCTTTGATTTGAGCCCATCAAATTTGAGTCTCCGTCCTTGCTTTGAAATCCATTCTTGTATCGTCGAGCGAGGAAGCGTATTTGTAAATTTTCAATATTAAAAATGTTTTATATATTGTGTTGTTGAGTTGTTGACGTTGATTTGGATTTTCGATCGATTCGTCTGATCAACGCTATCGATAGGATTTCCAAAACGCTTTAACAGAGCAAATTGACACAATGTTGTTTTCTAAGTTTGGTAAATAAAATAAAATTTGGTATGATTATAAGTAAATTTTCTGATAATTGATAAATGAATGGGTTAACTAAATGATGTTATTTGATTTTCATTTACTGTTTTGTAAACCACTGATTTACCAACATATAAATAAACGGAATTATAAAATAGTTCATAAATTGACTTGGAAATTTAAGTGAATTCAAATCAGAAATTTGAGAATTTGATTTCCGGTGATTTCAAACTTTGATTTTTAAGTTTTAAAGCGTATAGTATTTGAAATATGTTCAAATAGAAACTGTTTGAAGAATTTTAATTGGTTAAATCTGTGCTCTTCTATTTTGTCGCTGAAAAATAATTTCGGTGATGACGGCCGCATCATCGACATTCATTTTCGGGTTTCAAAGTGGAGAGACCAGTCAGCAGCTTTGCTACTCTTTTGTTTGGAAAATGAATTTGATTTGAACTTCTTAAGAATTGCTTGATTTATAATATATATTATATATATAATATATGATCATAGATTTGATTTAATATATAGTATATGTACATTTATCTATAAAATGGTTTGAAGTTAATCGAAAATTTATTCTTAAAATTTTGATTTAAGGATGATTTCTAATGAAGCCAAAAGTTTGACTAAATGCTTAACTAGAATTAAGTAAATTGTAAAATTTTATTTGGATAATACTCAATTGCATTATATATAACTTACCTAAAATTTTCAAAAGTTAACTATGTAATTGAATATTATATAGTATAAAATGATGTTAAAGAAATTTATAAATAAATTGAGTGGTTATAATAAACGAAAATATACTTAATATATGTAATAGGGTAGTAAGTGGAGTAAGTTTAATAATAATTTGGAACAAAGAAGAATTAAATTTGTTGAATAAAATATGATTATAATAAATGATTATTCAAATTGATGATTTTAGAAAATTGTTAATCGAGGATAATTGGATAATAAAACTATGAATAAATAAGATAAATAAAATAAAATTTTGTTTTGAAGATATCTTTTGGTACCAAATATTAATAAATTGAATTAAATCAACTTAAAGGAGTATCTTGAATTAATTGAATTTAAATTGAATTTCATTTGAAAGAAACCTTTATACCTAACATTAATAAATGTGAAATCAAAACAATTTAATGAAAATCTTTAAAAAAAACAAATTGTTAAATATAAATTTATTTAAATTGAAATTTATATGGTTTAAATTAATTGTTTTATTTTGTAATTCAAGTCTATTTTCTTCTGTTCGTTTCTATTCTCCGACCTCCTTCCCTTTCGAGGGCAAAAAGTTCTGAGTGGGGGAGAGTGTAACAACCCGAATATTTTAACGATTTAAATTAATTTAATTAACTGAAATTTTGTGGAATGGTAAATAATAAAATTTTGAAATATAAATTTGATATTTGAAATGCGTCTAGTTAAACATAGCAACTGCTAAATTTCCGTCCGAAAATATGAAAGTTTATTTCGCGCGTAAATTTACTTCAATTTCATCAGTTAAAAATCGATGAAAATAAAACATTTTCGAAACCTAAGTATTTTTATATAGAAAAATTCTATATCATCTTCTGAGCAAGATGTCATTTTTCGTTTTTCAAAATTCAGACTTCTGTAGCTCCGTCGATCTTATTTTTATACGTTTTTGCTGTATTTTCTACTAGGATAAAATTTTGAATTTTTATAATCCAGTAGTACCGCTAACATCTATATACCGTTTTGATCATCTCGTCGTACTAATCTCTACGATATATTCCCTTCTGTATTTCAAACTT
This sequence comes from Allium cepa, assembly GCA_030765085.1. Lineage (NCBI taxonomy): Eukaryota > Viridiplantae > Streptophyta > Magnoliopsida > Asparagales > Amaryllidaceae > Allium > Allium cepa. The sequence goes on from CM060935.1 coordinate 56,306,994, forward strand.
TCGGTACCTGATGATATCGTGGAACAGACAATCGTATCGGTACGCTGCTAAACCTTTGCGTTCTGGTACCGTTTCTATTTTTCCCACCGTGTAATCACACCCTAACCTTTAATATTTCTAAATATTGTTGTCAAGTCATTTACTATTGCACCTTTCCAATGTAATCATCGGTTCGTCTCACTTCCTCTCAATTTGCTTGAGAACACACAAATAATATTAATTTATACAAACTGCTCATTTCTTTGCTTTGTTTTTCTCTATATCTTCCCTCTCAAGCACACTATCACCATAAACTAAAAAAAAGAGAAAACTCACGCAAGCACTGCTCTTGCCACACCCACCCTCACTTGCTGTAATTCCTTGACCACCGCCCCTCCACGCAACACTCCTCCGACCGACCACGCTCACGCCGCTAAACCCAGAGCCCGCAGTTCCACCACCCAGGCCTCCGACCAAGCAGCCCACGTCAGATCCTTGGCTCTTTCCATCCCTTCACCCCGACCGCCCCTCCTCTCCAAGATCTGAGCCACCCTCGCCAGCTTGCAAACCGCCTTCTTCTTCCACGCGCTGCCTTTCTCACCTCCAGCCGAAGGCCATGGCCAACAAAACCAGCCCCTATGTTCGCAGCAACCACTTCTACCTCTTGATCCTCCTAGACGCAGTACCTAACGCTCGTCTTCATCCAGCTCTCTCATCTTGCTTGAATTCACATTTAGTAAGTAAATATGTTAAGAGTTGTATATATATATACTGCGTGATACATATGTGTTGAATTTTTCGTTTCTGCTTTTAAGATAATATACATCATTCTATATATATGAGTTTTATTTACGTTTTTTTTTCCCGACCATATAAATATTGCATACAGTCAAAGTTTGCAAGCTGATGTCTATATTTTGAAACGTTGAAAGTTGCATTTAGTATGTACTAAGTTGGTTTGAATATATGAGGATATTTGTTATTAATATAAATTTGTAAACATTTTCAGTAATCTAAATTTGATGTTTCTTTAATAAGATATATGTAAGAAAAGGTTGTAATTTAAGTAATAAGGTTGTATATATGATGGCAAAAGATAGATGTATATCTATATCCATGTGCCTGTTTGTATTGATTATTTGCCTCGCACTATATGTTTAAAGGAGTTGAATAGTAAAGTGTTTGTTATTAAAATATGTACATATCTTTAAAGTATGATTCTTTTAAAATGAAAGTAGCAGCTTCTTTGTTCATTTTTTGCAAGATGTTATGGGTCTGTACTTTATTTTACTTTAATTTCTTATAGTTTAATAGTTAATACATGTTTTGGAAAAAAATAAAATCTATTTATTTGTTTAAAAGATAATGCGTATATTTATATTCTTTTACGTAAATAGAAATATGTAAGTTTATGTAAGTTGTTTCTTTGTTGACTGTTCGTATATATAGGCCTATTGTAACGACCCGCCGCCCTGACCGCCTCTAGTCGGTAATTAAACCAACTAGAAACGTTCAAAATGACGGATTGTTAGTCAGTTTATAGAGTTTAAACAGAATCAGCCACAGAATCACAGAATAATCAAAATATTTTTCATAAATGAATTTTTCTTACATACATCAGAGTTTTATACTATGAATCAGATTTTAATACAGCGGAACAGTTATCTATATATATATATATATATATATATATCTTTTAGAGTACAAAGAAAATTTTCTCGAAAAACTTTAGTGAAGTGCTTTCCCCTCTCTCTCTAACTTTGCGGCCTGAAAATCTTCAAGCTGTAAAAATACTCGGTCTGACCCGAGTATTATATTCAAAAGAAAATAATACACAGGTCAGTCTAATTCAAACTCAGTTATTAGTGCATAGAGGCAATAATAATCAAACAACAATTAGACGACAGTCAATATAAATTTACCTATCCGATCCTTTAACAAGTAATCGGATAACGGTAAATATAACACTTAACAGTGTTAAACAACAATTCAACAGATTCAGATTATCAATGAGATAGATGAAGGGATTATTGATGAAGATCATTTAGAAAACAATCAAAATTTGCCTAAACGGCAATTAACTACAAAATCATCAAAATCGATTCAAAATATATTGAATTGGCAACATAAAATAATTTTCATCAAAAAGAAAACATCATTTTAAACATTAAATTTGGCAGGGCTGCAGTACACGCACTCGCGTACGGCCTCGCCACATTAAAAATGTCTACTCCGTGGCTGCAGTTCACGCTTGCGTGCACTGCCTCGCCACTACCGTAATGAAATATGCAAAAGATCATAAATCAAAACACAATAGTATATCAATAAAAATCAATGCCGTGTGGCTGCAGTTCACGCTTGCGTGCACTGCCTTGCCACTATCGTGATGATATACTCAAAAAATCAACGAACCAAAATCAATGAAGGTTCAAATATCGATTCAAAATGTCGATACTACGTGGCTGCAGTTGCACGCACGCGTGCGCTGCCTCGCCACAACAACTTGTGAATTAAGACAAGTTTCCAAACTTATTACTGCACATTTCAATAAGTGCAAAATTTTCATAAAAATGAAACTGCAGGTCAAATACTTGGACACAAGGGTAAGCTGCAACTAATACTGCAGTCACCACAAACATCGCACTTGAAAACAACTTAATGCAGATGCAACACCAAAGCTACAAAAGGTACCAGACTTGATTGTATAAAGCACGACTTCAAGTCCAATTGCACCAAGCTATATTTATCATCAACCCAAACTGAAATACTCGCCAACACCAATAGAAAGAGTGATACTGGTGCCAACTATATGAAACTGGACAAAAACCCTTCGAAAAGAATCTGAATCTAATGCATATACAGGGATGCAACTTTACGTATGCCCAATACTATGTGAAATAAGTGTGCAGACTGCCCCATTGGTTAAGGCAGCTACAATGAAGTGCTCAACACAACTAATTGCACAGATAGATCAATACACATAGCTGCAATGCAACTAAGGTGTACCAAAGTCAATGAATCAACACGAGTTCAAAACCATAAAACAACAGTCTCAAATCAAAACAGTACCCCAAAGTAAACAACCCAAGTCCAGTCTGGACAATACCATTATAACAAACATTCGAGGATGCAATATGTACGTGAGTGGTCAGTAAAACCCAAATGCTCCCTACATGGAAGTGAGACCAAAACAGTTCATGTGCAAACTGACCAAACCCCACAGTGAAGCCAACAATCAAATGGTGCAAGGGAAAAAAATGATCAATGCAACATAATCATATAACTAAACTTTTAACAGTGATGCAGTTCATGTTTGCAACAAATCCATTCAATATTCACACCTGATTTTCACATATATGCCTCTGTGAATATTTATTCACTTTAACATACCGGCAAGCAAACAAATTTTTATGTTAAGTTTTTAGAAAGTGAAGTTACTAGCAATTTAAATCTTGTTGTTTTTAAACAAATTTTATTAAACATCTCAACATTAAGCACTGCAGCCACCACAATATTCAAGTGAAATGAACATGTACAAATGAAACAGTGGAAACATGAACATCAAATGCTCAAGTAAATGAACTATCAATGCACATGAATGCACAGACTACATGGAAATATCATAGGTGATACCAGACTATAGTAGTTCAAGGTAAAGGGAGGAAAACTGCAAATATGCATCTATAACTCAGGTGAGACCAGACTCAAACTTCATTGTTGAAGATGAGGAGAAACAAGTACAGACAGCACACAACAGAACTGGCTAACCAGAAAAAAAACAAGGTAACCACTAACACAAGTGTACATAAGCAACAATGCACTGTACGTCAAGTGATATTAGTGCAACAGGTCAAGAATGAGTGTCAAACTGAAACGAAGAAAGTGCCAGAGGTCAAGCAATGATGCAGACCAAAAAAAAAAAACAAACCAACGATCATCAAGTTTTCAAAATATTATAGGTCAAGGCCTGAGACAAGTTCAACCCCAAAAATGTACAGATGCCAAAAGCTCGGGTACAAAGTGTCAACAACCACCAAACTATCGAAAGATGTAACAGTGATGAGGTAATGAAAGCTACAGGAATGGACAAATTCGAATGGCCAAAATATCAGGGGTGACTTCAAAAATACATCAAAGCAGTAATTTAAAATTTTACAACTGCAGTTCCAAGTGACCAAAGTCAAAGTCACAAATCGAATAGTTCAAACCAGAGTCAGAGAACAAGTGCAAAGCAAAAGTCAATGTCGTGCTTTACCAAAATCGAACAATATCAAAGGCCGAAGCCATAGCATAAAATCAATTTTCCAGAAATTCGAACAAGCTAAAATCATCAACATCAACAAAATTGAATGGCCAAGAAAATAATTGACAAATTCAAACAGTTATACATGAACGAAAATCACCGAATGTAAACCCAACAACCTGAGATGGAGTTAGATGTGAGTAACTAAATTACTCACCTTTTACCGAAGCCAAAGCCCTAGCTTGAATCGAAGACGAGACTCGAAGACGCCATTAATTTTTTTCTTCGGTTTGATTAGGGTTTTTTAAATGAAATTTGGGGAGGGGGCTTCGTGTTTTAAGAAGGGGATGGAGGAATGGGTATCGGCATGATGAAAGGCGTGTAAAGCGGCGTGGATTTAGCTGATGCAAGTAAGGTAGCGTATACTTATTATTTTATTTTATTATATATATAATTATATTTTTATTTTTATTTTGAAATCAAATTTGTTTTGTATTATTTTTGTTGTTAAAATTTTAACTAAGTGTAGTTACATTATATTTTTTCAAAGTTTATAAATATGTTCTTTGAAATTTTTACTATGTGTATTTATTTATTGATTTTATATTGATTAAGATTTTATTCCTTTTTATTTAAACTAAAGAAAAATGTTATTAAAACTAACCATCCTTTATTAATTTAAATAAATAATAATTCGTAAATCCAAACTATTTTTCTTCTAAGTCGTTAGTTTGAATTTCAATACAAATCCCATATTCAATTTCAAACTTCAAAGTTAAATTCAAATTCTATTCAACTTTAAATAGATTAAATTCAAAAATTTAATCGCCAATATCCTAGTTATATTGAGAATTCAATTTAAATCATCATTCAAATATTTAAAATTAATTAAATATTTACAATTTAAATTTGTTCAAAATTCAGGATCGTTACAATCTCCCCTACTTAAAAGAATTTCGTCCCGAAATTATAAGTTAGGAAAAACGTTTGCTAAAATCTCACCGATATTTATATCCTACACAATTTTACCAAGCTTCAAACTCGCAATAATTATAGGATTCATTCCATTTATTTCATTTCACTAGTTTTGTTCATCAATTTCAATAATCAAGACACAAAAGTCTTTTACCAAATTTTTGACTTACAAAACTCAGATTTTTAAACTTAAAATCTTTCATGCTAAATATTTGCATAATATATCTTATCCAAAACTGTGTGCTTTCAAAATATTCAAAAAGATCTTCCTCTTTAATTCATTAAGTTAGAATTATGTAATTCTAATTTCAGATTATTGATTTTCTATTCAAAGTTTTGAAAATACTTGATAACTCGAAGTTTAATAAGTCCATCGTCGTTCTTACAGACATTAGGCATACGCTGGCCAGGCGCAAGACTAAAAATCTCCAAGTACTAAACATACTTGCTTCAACTCCCAGTGAAAATACTTTTTAAAAATTCTTTTAAAATGGATATGGAAAGCACGTTCCCCCATGGATCACAGTTTACCCGACGGTTACGCTACTATCTCAGTAGAATCACTTGTAATCTTAGATTTCTCATCACTCTCGAATTTCGCCATGGTTATCGCCTTAGATCGCGGTCCACACGGCGGTTACGCTACTATCTCAGTAGAATCGCTCGTAGCCTTAGGCATCACGCCCCTCGAATTTCGCTTCGGTTTCCAGATCGCAGTTTACTCGGCGGTTGCGCTACTATCTCAGTAGAATCGCTTGTAACTGTAGGCATCACGCCCCACGAATTACGCCAGCATCAATCACATAATCCCAAACACGATGATCCATCGTGGGGGATATCATATCAGTCCCAATGGACATTCCACTAATGGAATTCTACGTAGCTACGATTTTCAATGGACACTCCACCGAGTTCCAATCACTTTCACACATAATAAATGGAAGGTACATTTCCATATCCTCGGTTTTTAGAAAACATATGTCATATACATATAGTACTTCATTTCACATTTCGTACTTATCATACCTATGTAAACTTACACAGGACTTTCATAATAATGACTTTCTAAACTGATGGTTTTCGATTATATTCACATATATAAGTTACGAAAACTCAATTCACATTCACAACAAAATAGAGGATTCCAAATTTTCCATCACGTTTAAAATTTTCCTCTAAATCGATTTGAAAATTTAAGGTTATCTCAAACCTAATTCACATTCATAATCCAATTCATTATCGACTTCACATTCGATTTGGATTTCACGTTACATCGTCAATTCTCAACACATAATTGATGTCTATCGATATATAACCTCTAAGCTCGTACGTCTCAGAGAAGGGTGTTAAGCTAAAAGAATAAATTCTCCGCCACCACAGATATATATTTAATAGAGATCAAATGCTATGTCATCAATTCACAATGTTAGACATACAATCCCAATCGACTATCCAAAATTCAAAGTTGAACTTATATTGTTTTTGGTGTCAAAGTTAAACTCAATTTAACTCAAAATTCAATTCTTTGAAAAATTTCCAAGTTGAACTAATCGTTCAAATTTCTCAAAGTAATATCTTTACAAGATATATAATTTTCACACTTAGCCATTTGAAACCAATTTCAAATATTCATTTTTCAATTTATCTTTAAAAGATAAAATTTCAAACCTTTCATTTCATATTGGAAAACATTTCCATACTTATTCAATAATAAGTAATTCACAAATTCTTTTATTTTCAACACTTTGAAAATATTCGATATACTTGAATCAAAATTAAGTATATATTTTACTCTTTAAGGAAATTATTCTTCTAAACACATTTATTTGAGTTAAAACGAATGTTGCGTAAAACATCGTTACGACAACTCAAAATCACTAGCATAGGGATTCGGATTTAAGATAGATATATAAATCCCAATACTATAAACAACATTTCCTTCCGGAAACCATTTACTATAACAATAGTGTTATAGTCTACCATTTCCTTATTCTTCTCGAAAACTTCTATTTCAACAATTGAATGTTGAAATCTATGTATTCGATAGTTAATGCATTTTAAAACATCTTTAAAACTATTAACTTTTTCAACTTCAACTTAATTCATAGTTTGAATTCTTCATACTTTTCATAGTATTAGTTTTAAATCGATTTCAAACTTTTCAATATTAAGTTGTTCACTTAATTTAATTTTCCGCACGTTTAAATTCAAATTCATCACTGAATTTATTAAACCTATAATGGATTATCATGTTGACAACTTCAAATTTGAAATCTAAATTTCATTTGAACTTTACATTTTCTTTCTATTTCAAAAATAATCAACTAGTTCTTTAGTAAATTATTCATCGAATTGGTTCCATTAGATCTATATTTCCATATTAACTATTTTAGGCAATAGTTTTAAACTTGAAATATAAACTTCACATCAAAACTAGTTTGATTCATACAGTTAAATCAACAATTAAACTTCCTTCCATAATATCACTTCCCAAGATGCTATTTCATTAAAATATTTCTTCCGTACAAAATTTTACATAGCTTAATACTTTTAAAAGACGTACACAAAAGATTGTGGATTACAAAGGATAGTATTACAAAATATATCGATTGGTTTAAGATTCAGAATAATTAAGGACTAACGACTTCTTGTCCGATAGTATGCATCTTTGCCAAACTTTCATCTTCGGATGACACTATTTCATGTTGTGTTAAAGGAGAATTAACACATTCAAAATCCACATGTCCCCACTCCTTACTCGGCACTTAATGGCATAATGTCCCTTTTTATGACATCGATAGCAAATAACCTCATCATATGGACCAGGTGCTTGCCTTTCACTGAATCTCCTTTCAATTTCCGCACGTCTCGCTTCTGCTTCTCTACGAGCAATTGCTCTTCGTTCACGGCGTGCTGCTTTTTGTGCTTCGGTTTTCGCCATTATAATAAACAAGGTGTTTTCGAAGTTTCCTATCAATATTTGCAATTCTTATTAGCAGAGGTTGGATTATTCAATCATTTTACCTAAAACATATCTGTTTTATTCAATAATGTATTCACTGTCCAAAATCGTGAATATACTTTGTCAATCAATTTCATCATTTCTTCAACTTATTTTTTTATTTTTAAAGGATTACCCACTGTCCAAAATCGTGGATATAACTCCTTTAATAAGCTACAACAATTTACTTATCAAATTCAATTGATTTCGAACTTATAAACAATCTTTACAAATTCCCTTTCTATTTATAAAACTTCGATTTATAAATCTTTTTATTAATTCAATTCAATTTATATAACTCAGTTATATACCCAAAATCCATATTATAAGTTAAATACTTATAATTCATTTATTTACTAATTCGTTCTTCACAACTTTTGAAATTAATTTCTAAAGAATTCAGAATCAAATTCTCAAGTTATAATTCAATAATTCTCTTGGTTATAACCAAATTAACATATCCTTTTATTTCCCAATTATTACTTGAAATATTCAAGTTATTCGATTTAAACCAATTCATTAATTCACTTAACTCATATTTCATTTTTCATAAATCTCAATAATTCGATAATGAGCTTCCGAACGATTGAAACTCAAATCTAATGAGACATTACCGAATATAAACTATCGCACTTAAATTTAGAGAGGGGAATTTTCAAAATAATTCTAACTTTCAAAATACCTTTTATTTTAAAGAAAACAATTTTATACTTCTTTAAATTTGAAAAGCACTTTCTTTATAGTGGTTCTAGTAACTATTCATATTAAACATCATAAACTGAGCTTTGAGTAAACCAAAGCTCTGATACCACTTTTGTAACGACTCGCCGCCCTGACCGCCTCTAGTCGGTAATTAAACCAACTAGAAACGTTCAAAATGACGGATTGTTAGTCAGTTTATAGAGTTTAAACAGAATCAGCCACAGAATCACAGAATAATCATAATATTTTTCATAAATGAATTTTTCTTACATACATCAGAGTTTTATACTATGAATCAGATTTTAATACAGCGGAACAGTTATATATATATATATATATATATATATATCTTTTAGAGTACAAAGAAAATTTTCTCGAAAAACTTTAGTGAAGTGCTTTCCCCTCTCTCTCTAACTTTGCGGCCTGAAAATCTTCAAGCTGTAAAAATACTCGGTCTGACCCGAGTATTATATTCAAAAGAAAATAATACACAGGTCAGTCTAATTCAAACTCAGTTATTAGTGCATAGAGGCAATAATAATCAAACAACAATTAGACGACAGTCAATATAAATTTACTTATCCGATCCTTTAACAAGTAATCGGATAACAGTAAATATAACACTTAACAGTGTTAAACAACAATTCAACAGATTCAGATTATCAATGAGATAGATGAAGGGATTATTGATGAAGATCATTTAGAAAACAATCAAAATTTGCCTAAACGGCAATTAACTACAAAATCATCAAAATCGATTCAAAATATATTGAATTGGCAACATAAAATAATTTTCATCAAAAAGAAAACATCATTTTAAACATTAAATTTGGTAGGGCTGCAGTACACGCACTCGCGTACGGCCTCGCCACATTAAAAATGTCAACTCCGTGGCTGCAGTTCACGCTTGCGTGCACTGCCTCGCCACTACCGTAATGAAATATGCAAAAGATCATAAATCAAAACACAATAGTATATCAATAAAAATCAATGCCGTGTGGCTGCAGTTCACGCTTGCGTGCACTGCCTTGCCACTATCGTGATGATATACTCAAAAAATCAACGAACCAAAATCAATGAAGGTTCAAATATCGATTCAAAATGTCGATACTACGTGGCTGCAGTTGCACGCACGCGTGCGCTGCCTCGCCACAACAACTTGTGAACTAAGACAAGTTTCCAAACTTATTACTGCACATTTCAATAAGTGCAAAATTTTCATAAAAATGAAACTGCAGGTCAAATACTTGGACACAAGGGTAAGCTGCAACTAATACTGCAGTCACCACAAACATCGCACTTGAAAACAACTTAATGCAGATGCAACACCAAAGCTACAAAAGGTACCAGACTTGATTGTATAAAGCACGACTTCAAGTCCAATTGCACCAAGCTATATTTATCATCAACCCAAACTGAAATACTCGCCAACACCAATAGAAAGAGTGATACTGGTGCCAACTATATGAAACTGGACAAAAACCCTTCGAAAAGAATCTGAATCTAATGCATATACAGGGATGCAACTTTACGTATGCCCAATACTATGTGAAATAAGTGTGCAGACTGCCCCATTGGTTAAGGCAGCTACAATGAAGTGCTCAACACAACTAATTGCACAGATAGATCAATACACATAGCTGCAATGCAACTAAGGTATGCCACAGTCAATGAATCAACACGAGTTCAAAACCATAAAACAACAGTCTCAAATCAAAACAGTACCCCAAAGTAAACAACCCAAGTCCAGTCTGGACAATACCATTATAACAAACATTCGAGGATGCAATATGTACGTGAGTGGTCAGTAAAACCCAAATGCTCCCTACATGGAAGTGAGACCAAAACAGTTCATGTGCAAACTGACCAAACCCTACAGTGAAGCCAACAATCAAATGGTGCAAGGGAAAAAAAATGATCAATGCAACATAATCATATAACTAAACTTTTAACAGTGATGCAGTTCATGTTTGCAACAAATCCATTCAATATTCACACCTGATTTTCACATATATGCCTCTGTGAATATTTATTCACTTTAACATACCGGCAAGCAAACAAATTTTTATGTTAAGTTTTTAGAAAGTGAAGTTACTAGCAATTTAAATCTTGTTGTTTTTAAACAAATTTTATTAAACATCTCAACATTAAGCACTGCAGCCACCACAATATTCAAGTGAAATGAACATGTACAAATGAAATAGTGGAAACATGAACATCAAATGCTCAAGTAAATGAACTATCAATGCACATGAATGCACAGACTACATGGAAATATCATAGGTGATACCAGACTATAGTAGTTCAAGGTAAAGGGAGGAAAACTGCAAATATGCATCTATAACTCAGGTGAGACCAGACTCAAACTTCATTGTTGAAGATGAGGAGAAACAAGTACAGACAGCACACAACAGAACTGGCTAACCAGAAAAAAAACAAGGTAACCACTAACACAAGTGTACATAAGCAACAATGCACTGTACGTCAAGTGATATTAGTGCAACAGGTCAAGAATGAGTGTCAAACTGAAACGAAGAAAGTGCCAGAGGTCAAGCAATGATGCAGACCAAAAAAAAAAAAAAACAAACCAACGATCATCAAGTTTTCAAAATATTATAGGTCAAGGCCTGAGACAAGTTCAACCCCAAAAATGTACAGATGCCAACAGCTCGGGTACAAAGTGTCAACAACCACCAAACTATCGAAAGATGTAACAGTGATGAGGTAATGAAAGCTACAGGAATGGACAAATTCGGATGGCCAAAATATCAGGGGTGACTTCAAAAATACATCAAAGCAGTAATTTAAAAATTTACAACTGCAGTTCCAAGTGGCCAAAGTCAAAGTCACAAATCGAATAGTTCAAACCAGAGTCAGAGAACAAGTGCAAAGCAAAAGTCAATGTCGTGCTTTACCAAAATCGAAAAATATCAAAGGCCGAAGCCATAGCATAAAATCAATTTTCCAGAAATTCGAACAAGCTAAAATCATCAACATCAACAAAATTGAATGGCCAAGAAAATAATTGACAAATTCAAACAGTTATACATGAACGAAAATCACCGAATGTAAACCCAACAACCTGAGATGGAGTTAGATGTGAGTAACTAAATTACTCACCTTTTACCGAAGCCAAAGCCCTAGCTTGAATCGAAGACGAGACTCGAAGACGCCATTAATTTTTTTCTTCGGTTTGATTAGGTTTTTTAAATGAAATTTGGGGAGGGGGCTTCGTGTTTTAAGAAGGGGATGGAGGAATGGGTATCGGCATGATGAAAGGCGTGTAAAGCGGCGTGGATTTAGCTGATGCAAGTAAGGTAGCGTATACTTATTATTTTATTTTATTATATATATAATTATATTTTTATTTTTATTTTGAAATCAAATTTGTTTTGTATTATTTTTGTTGTTAAAATTTTAACTAAGTGTAGTTACATTATATTTTTTCAAAGTTTATAAATATGTTCTTTGAAATTTTTACTATGTGTATTTATTTATTGATTTTATATTGATTAAGATTTTATTCCTTTTTATTTAAACTAAAGAAAAATGTTATTAAAACTAACCATCCTTTATTAATTTAAATAAATAATAATTCGTAAATCCAAACTATTTTTCTTCTAAGTCGTTAGTTTGAATTTCAATACAAATCCCATATTCAATTTCAAATTTCAAAGTTAAATTCAAATTCTATTCAACTTTAAATAGATTAAATTCAAAAATTTAATCGCCAATATCCTAGTTATATTGAGAATTCAATTTAAATCATCATTCAAATATTTAGAAATTAATTAAATATTTTCAATTTAAATTTGTTCAAAATTCAGGATCGTTACACCTATTTATATAAATTCTTTTATGTTTACAATTTAAGATTTGTTAGTTATTATATTAGTATATATATACTTTATCTTAAAATTATCTGGGTTATAGTTTTATTTTTATATATATACCTGTGCATATGGGTCTATGTATATATTTGTTTTGTCTTCTGTCTTGCATGGATGGATGGAAGCTTTTATCAATGCTAGTATATGTATAAAAATTATATAAGCTTTGTTGAAGATTTTTTTGTGGTTTGCATATACGCATGATCTGGTTTCATTTTATTTATGAATGTCGATTTGTGTGTGTGTGTGTATATATATATATATTATTTTGGGTATTAAGTTACATTTTATTTGAAAATAATTATGTACATCTTAATTTAGCATACGTTTGAGCTTAAAAAAATTAATAAAATAAAATATGATTCTTTTTATATAGGTGGATATAGTTATATATATAAGTTCACTCATATCATTTATCATCATCTAGTCCTGACTTGACTTCGTCAAATTCCTATTTATCAGCTTTGCTCGTCGAATCGTGTCCATCTAGCTTTGCTTTGAAACTCGTGCTTGGATCCGTAACCCATTCCATTTTCTATTCTCTCTAGCCTCGAAAGGTGAGCAAGTCACTCACGATTAATGTTCTTTTATTTATTAAATTTGATTTCAATTGAAACGACAATTGAAATATGCTGCTGTTAGTTGTTTACACTGTTATATATGTTATTACCTGAATCAGTGCACCTATGACAGCTGACACCATTATCTGTTACTTATATGATGATAATCAAGTTTGGTTGATTGATGATTGAATGTTTGATATTGATATTGGACGTTAAAATTGTTAATGTAGGGTAGTTAGCGACTTGAAATTGATATATATGCTGAATTGAATTAAACAAATTTGTATAATATGACCCCTTCAAATGTTTAAATAAATTGACACGTAGAAAAATAGTTAATTACCCTTGAACCATTTGAATTTATTGTATTAATTGATGAAGTATGAAATTGAATAATTGATGTCAAGTGTAGAATTGCATAGAATAATAAGTGAATAATCTTTAATCTACATGAAATGATAGTGTAGATTCTAGAAATAATTATATTAATTTGCATAAATAATAATGTGAATTAATACGATTATTTCGGGATTATTGGAATTAATTATTGGATTGTTATTGATGTTTGCTATTGTCTGTTTATTTACTCTGACACCATCCCAGTTATCACACTGCAAGTCCCCTTTGCTATGCTTTGAATTGAATTGAAATGGAATCGGGTTGAAATGATAAATACCCAAATAAAACTTTGACTTAGGATAAAGAATTAAATAAAACCCGATTGGTCAAATGGTTTGATTTAAAATGAAATAAATATTTTATTTGAAAAATAATAAGGTTTGATATAAGATTGGAATTTAAATTCTTATGAAAAGAAAATGTTAATATTTGAAATCTGAACAAAATATTAACGTAGTAATTGATGAAAGAACGTTGTTTAAAAAATTTATTATTTAATAATTAAATTTGGAATTATTAATAATTAAGTTTTGGAATTATTAATAATTAAGTTTTGAAATTAGTTGATAATTAAGTGAAATTATTTAATAATTTAATAAGATTGAATTATTTAATATTAAATAAAATTTAATTCTTTAAATAAGAGAAATTGAATTTTGAATAAGTGAAACTAAGTTTCTTTATTAACTGAGTTTTGAAATTGAAACTAAGTAAATAAATAAAAGGGAATTGAGTTTCTTTAACAAGAAATAAAAATAGTTTATTTGAAACAAATATAAGACTTGTAATTTAAGATTTTGATTTGACGAATCTAATATAATTCAATTTGTAAGTTGATATAATGGAGTTGAACTTAAGTAGTTGATTTAATGAATTGGAAATTAAATAGAAATTGTTCGAATGATAATTAACTAAACACATATTGAATGAAATTGATAAACAAATTTGAATGTTAAATTAAATGGATTTAAGCGATTTCAGAATGAAACATATATACAAACTTGAATCAATATTCGAATCATGTGAAATAAAAATTGAAATTGAATTATAAGTTTTTGAAATGGTAATTTGAAAGTTTTGAAATGTAAATTATGGAAACTGATTTAGAAAGACAAACGAAATGTTGATTTACAAATTCTAATAGAAATCGAATTTGATTTGGTTTTGAAATATATTAAACGGCCAATCATAGTAATAATCACGAAAGTTATTAAAGAGACCGGAAATGGTTATGGACATACTCTCTATCTAAACCGAAAACCACTTTAATAACTATACGCGGAGCGATGATCCAGAATGAAGTGGTTGGAATGATGTACGTGATGACTGAAGAAAGAGAACGATAATGGATAGCCTTGACACTTGTGTCAAATTGGAAATGACTAAAACAGGAGCCATGTCGGGCCAAATGGGGTTAGCCACCTCGAGCGAACACACTTCTTCGTATCTACTTATTACTTGTTATTGATTGGTGCACCCTCGTACTTTTGGGAGTGTTGTTTCACGGTGTTGCGATCGTTGCGGCGATGCGTTCTCACCAGTCCGGATCAGGCAAACGGTAGTTTCACTACCTTGGGTATTGCCTCATGTGCCTTGTCATACTGTATCCCTATATACGCGACCACTACGAATTTGTTTTGTGTTATACCTATGGAGTACTCCCTGATATCCCACTAGTTTACGGTGGAGTTTACAGTGCTGTATAGACTATAACGCTTATATAAAATGTGTTAAGGGGGATAATGGTAACGCCTTAACACTATTTTGATATTTTATATTACTGATAGACATTATCTATTTAGCGTATATTACTACATAGTAGATAGTTTAACGGATCCTTAGAGGATGGTTATTCCAACATCCTTTGAGTTACTTGTATTTCAGTTGTTATTTCACTTGAGTTGGATTTATTGATATAAGAATGTTAATCCTGACTCGAGTGTTTTATGTTTTGCTTTACGCTCGGGTCAGACTGACTGTACAGTATTTGAGACTCGCCTTTGGGGTTGGAGCTTCGCTTGGAGATCCAGCTATCTATCCAGCTTCAGATATTCGGTTGATTCCAGTGATGTATTCTGATATTGTATTTGACTATTGTATTCAAGACTTCTATTGTAACTTATTTAACTCTGTTATATATATAGTAGCTTCATGAACTACTATCTTTTGCTTCTGCTGCATATTATTACTCTGTGTCTGTGATTCTATGATTATTTATCTACTGTATATGCTTAGTTTTGCCAAATTTAAATTAGCAATTCAGTATTTCGAATTATTCAAGTCCGACATGTGCGGATGCGAATGGTCCAAAATAGCGGGTCGTTATAATTCTTTTGCCACTTGTTTACACTAACTAACACTTGTAATATGAATGCATCCCCTTATTTTACCAATGTCAAAAAAAAGAGTTTTTAGTTTTAAACCCTAAATTCATTTTTATTTATAAATTTATGTTTACCTTTTTATTTTATTTAATTTATAGATTTTTTTTAAATCCTGTATTAATTTATGAATTAATTTAGCTCATGTGTAATTTAGTTCTTATACTTATATTTCAAAAGATATATTCATATCAAAGCTTAAATGTTTATTTACATATGTACTAACTATAAAGAAAAGTATTCTAAATCTTTTATAAAATCTCATTATATATGTTTACAAACCAATTCTAAACATGTATATGTTTCCTTATTAATTTCCAAATATATATAAAAGAAATGTAATTTAATTGTTTTTATCAAATCTTATTTAATCTCAAAAGACTTGTGTATGTGTATATATATACTAAAACCTTTATTCATTCTTCTTTTAAAAATATAACTTTTAAATCCAATTAATTTTATAAAATATTTACATTTTGAAGTTCCAAAATCAAGATCTTATTTACAATAATTTCCAATTAGAAATTCTATTTAAAATCATATTTATATACATTTATTTTAATAAACAAACAAATATCTATTTAATTTGGAAAATACCATTAATTCACAATTTAATTCAAAGATTTAAACAAATCACTAAATTAAATTTGGCAAAAATTCGGGGATGTTATAGATTTCCACTTAAAAAAATTTCGTCCCCAAAATTTGCTAGACAGGAAGACAACAAAGAACAGATAAGAAATGTTTTTCCAGATCAAGCTAAATATTTATTCTGCATTTGGCTTACCAAATCAGAATATCAACAACAAATATGAGAACAAACTCATTCAATACTTTACAAAATATTTGGGTCATCAGTTCTACGAAATATAAAGGGACACTGGTTAGTCCGAAAGGATAACTAACCACTCGTAGAATATACCTAGACCCAATCAGAACAAACAATGGATACTCAATCCAGGTTGGAATATCCCCAAGTGTACACTAACTTGTCCCTCTTCAGACTTCAAATTTGGTTTTAACTGAAATCGTTTTATCGATACAAATCTTCATATTTTATTCATCAATTCATTTTAAATAGATTTTCAAATTCATTAAAGTTTAAAACGAAAGCTGATAACGAGAAACTGATAATCAGAATACGAAATAGGAACTTATATATACGATTTGCAGTGCCACCATCGCACCAAAGCTTCATCCTAGAGCTGCCACGAAGTTATCAGAGAATTTGAAATTGGATCAAAGGAGATTGAGAAGAAAAGTTATTTCTGTGGTTGCAGGGTATTGACCATTTGAAGTGGTACTCCCATTTCCCCTATCTCGTCCTCTTCTTGCACTCATACTTACTATCAATGAATAGTAAGAGAATTCACTGAAGCTTACGGACGGATATCTTAGGGATATACTCATTTTAGGATATACTTTGCCCTATCTCTAATGAGTTACTTAGTGTATTATACTCCAAAAGCTAAAGTTCAACCTTTAGCTCTGATACCAAATGTCACGACCTGAGTTTCAGCATTCGAAAATCGACACCCTTACTTCATTTGCACTCGAATGCCGCAGATTCAACCGATGAAATCCGATTCGTGATGGAGTTTATAGCACATTAAGTACAACAACACAGCGGAAGAAAAATGAATATCATTGATATACAACATTTGATACAACACATTGGTACAATTGTGATATCAATACAAATATCAGAGATGGATAATAGCGGAAAACATAGCAGCAGCAGCGGAAAAACAATAACTCCAATACCAAAGCTCCAAAGACTCCAGAAGCTAGATCCACTTCATACTTTCCAAACGCGAAGCGAGAAATCCCCATCACGCTGCATTAAGCAAACTTGACCCAAATGCGATCGCCAAACCAAAGACTTCGAAGGCTATCGAATCGACATCTACTAGCTAATTATCTGAAAATCTAACTCTAGACTGCCCGTATGGAAAATTGTGGGCACCCAGAGTTTATATAGGGAACAATAAACTCCAGGTCAGTCATGAGACTGGTGTGAGCAAACGAAAACAGTTTAAAAAAAAAGCAAACAACAAAAGAATTTAAAATTGAAATCCGTAATGCTTTTTGGAAAATGAAACTACCATAAGGCCTCACGCCGCACACACCATACAAACGTAGAATTGGAGGAGATTTCTCCTTATGATAGTCAAACATGCTTGATACGCAAAAACCATTTTGATATTATTATTAGTGCATAGTGGATAACATTTCGAAAGTATAATATTAATCTTATCCAGCATACAACCATTATCGTATGCCTACTATATCTACTATGTTCAATAGCAGGTTACTTTGCCACATTCCATGGCAGGTTATACAACTAAAACCGTACAAGGCGCATATTGGAGATTGGATTTCCAACAAATAGTCAGACTAAGAAACTTCCTATTGCCACATGGGTACGCCTTTGGTGGGACTCCCCGAGAACCTACCCGGCTCTACGCCAATACAAGGTCGGGTAACTCCTGCCTGGAAATAACACCTACAAGTATGCCATCCCCGGTCGTTTGCGACCTTAATCCGTGGGCCCTCAACCACAAAGCAACAACCACAAAGTAATAAAATTGCAGTGACCACATGAGTTAAGTATCTGGCATCCATACCACGATACCACTCTTTTCTAGAAGAAATGGACATCCCCTAGGGGCGCGACCTCTAACAACCTTGCCGCATCTTTCCTGTTTCGACCATTTTCGGGTTGTGAGGTCCGACGAGGTCTCGTCCATAAAGCTACGCTTTTCACAAAAGCCATGCTTTGATCAGCAAATGATCAGCAACACTCAGCAGCACTCAACATGCCACACTATCAAATTGGGAATGTATCACTAGTAACCATCAACTACATAACCTCTGAGCTCATACGTCTCAAAGAAGGGTGTTAAGCTAAGAGAATAAATTCTCCACCACCAAACAGAAATATATTTGATAGAAACCAGCTTTATGTCTCAAAGTGTAATGTCAGAAACACATCCATACAAGTCTATTTCGGGTTCGAACAGAACCGAAGGCACTTCATAAAGAAGCCCTTGCAAATACGGTTAATCCCTAATTACGTCCGGACTCCCCCATCACAAAGGGTGATCAAATCTCTATACTGGGGACCAGTCGGTGCAGAGACATTCGACAGGTTATCATTTTACTTTTGAAAATATCAGGTCTTCACCACCGGTCTCCAAATGCTATCCATAACGTCTTATCATTATTCGGAATGTGTTATATGACACAAAGTCCTCTTTCGGCTAAACCGAATAATGAGCGCAATATTTTAAAAGCATATGGATATATGGGATCGTAGTTAAGTCATAATTAATTACCCAAAACTTTACTTTCAAATGTTTAACAAATTACCATTTTCAAATCTTTAAACAAAAAGATCCATTTCACAAAGTTTACTAATCTTTCATAAAGATTCATTCATAACCTTTCTAAACAATTTCCTTTTCAAGTTGGATTAACTCATCCAATCTTTAAATCAAAGATTCATTTCATAGGTTTCAAAACCATTTCCATTTCAAATCTTTTATACAAAAGATACACCTTTTAGATCCTCTTCAATTTCAAAACAAAGTTCAACAATCTTTCACAAAGATTTATTCATAGCTTCCAAAAAAAATTCTATTTCAAACTTGAAATTTTTTCAACATAAATTGGAAATCCTTCCTTTATATGAAAGCTATTACTATTTGAAAACAAATAGTTTTTGTTTCGGAAAAAATCAATTATATTTGCACAATTTAAAGCCCTTCAAGTATAAAACTTGGGTTAAATTCAAATTCCCAAAACAATTCTTTTAAAGTGGTTTTAAAACCCATATGATACATTTATGACTTGTATAACATTTTTAAACCATAATTTTCAAACATAGAATTCAATTTCAAATCTTTAACTCAAATTCAAATCAAATTATTTATATTTCAAAAATTTATCAAGTTATTCAAAATAACTTTTATCTTCAAAACTCCTTTTCAAAAGCTTTTCGTATTCACCCAATTCCATTTTCCAAAATCATTTAGATTCAAACTTCAACTTTTAAACAAAATAATATTTAGATTCCAAAATTCTCGTGACTTGACTGATTTCCTGGTGAAATCAATATTTGTGTGTGTATAGTGTAGTCCACGGATTTTACACAATTGTGCAACATCATCAATCATCACAGATTCAATCATATTAATATCGATAAGTGGTATAATCCTATAACGCTTATCTTCATTTACAGATTCACCGATACATAATATAAATTTATCATGGATAAATAAATTACATTCATCACAGCTCACACCAAAACAATTCATAGCAACATTCAATAGAATCCAAACATCCATAAGTAAGATCAATTAATTATCTCATAAATTTAAATCAGATTAATTACTTATGAATAAACTACTAATCTTGGTTAATTAATATTAATTAATTACAAACCATCTTTATTAATTAACCTTTAATCATTTATTAATTAACCTTTGATAATAAATTAATTAAACTTTAATTATTAATCAATCAACCTTTAATTATTAAATAATTAACCTTTAATTAGTTAATTGTTCTTTAATCAATTTTCCTTAATTACATTAATTAATTAACCCTTAATTAATTATCCTTAATTAATTACAATAAGTGATTATCCCTAATCAATTTCATTAATTAATTAACCTTTAATTAATTAATTATCCTAAAATTAATTACTTTAATTAATTAACCCTATTAATTAATTATCCTTTAATTAATCACTTGATTTATCAACTTTAATCATACATCTTAATTAATTACCTTTAATTAATTAATTATTCCTTAATTAATCACATTAATTAAATTAACCTTCAGGTCGATTACAAAATTAGTTATCCCTTAATTTCATTAAGTAATTACAAATTAATTAACTTTTAATCATAAATAATTCACTTTTAATTAATAAGTAATTAACCTTTAATCACTTGATTAATCTTTAAATTAATCAAATTAATGAACCACATAAATTAAATGCTTTTAAGTAATCAAGTAATTAATCATTTAATCACTTTAATTATCCTTTAATTAATCTTATTGAGTAATTACTCTTCAATTACGTTCATTTATTAATTATACTTAAATTAATTAATTTGATTAACTAATCATATTAATAATCAATCATTTACTCAATCACATACCTTTATTTGAAAACAATTAGATATTTAATATGATGATTATTAATATTATTATTTAAACCAAAATGATTTTTCTATTTAAACATTAAACAATAAAATTAAATCTTTGGAACTTGTTTAAAATTTGTTTTAATAACTTTATTTTGGAAAACCCGGCTAACATTTCTTTGAAAAACATATACATTTTAAAACTTGATCATGTTTTTATTTAAAAACCTGGTTATTTAAAACATTGAAAACCTGGTTGACATTGAAACGACCTAAGCCAAAATTTAAAATTTACCGAGCAACGATCGAGTTTCTTCCCACTTGCACGAGCTTCTCCCCAAGACAATTTCAAACTCTACCGAACAACTTCATCTTCCTTAACACCATAAACAATCTAGGCATATACACATATGTACCGTGCACCTACACCACCCATCTTCGCTGCTCTGGTCACCCCCACTATCGTCGACATTGGATTTCTCCATCTATCCCGACCACCCAAACCCTGAAACAACCCTTAAATCGAAAACGAAAAATCAGGCTACCCACTAGAATCCATCGATCAACGAAAACCACCCCATATCACCATCCATGACACTTGAGACCACGGCCTCGCGATTATAGCTTCGTCGACCATCCACTCACCTTTTCCCCCACATGCGATCGAACTCGATCCGCTGTCGATGACGAAATCATCATCTCTTCATTATTGAACAGAATTGGTTTAAAAACCCTAAATCCACGTCGCTTGATCACCACGATCACCACGAAAATCACCGTGTATTTTTCCTGTGTTCGCCATCCTACAACATACCTCTGGCCAAAATTCTGATGTCCCTGACCTCCGTGATCACCATGAATTGACCAAAATTCAAATTGCATCCAACTCCGGATTTCTCGATCGATACAACATGAAAAATCATGATTTCTATTCTAAAAATCATTCTTTTTAAACACGAATCGATTTATATAACCAAAATTTTAAAATAAAAATATTGGACTTTCAGATTAAAAAGGATTTTACTGTAATCTCTTTTTTCCGAAATATTTGCTAAATATAAAATGCTTAGAATTGTTTGTGAAATTCAATCAGGTAGTTATTATCATCACCAAAATTTGTTTAAATCTTGAGATATGAATTTTTTTTATTGGATGAATCTGTAGCCTATAATATGAATAGAGAGGTATAAACAGACATGCATATCCTATGTCTGCATACACACACACACACATAGATAGAGACATACAAGCATATTCACATAGTTATTCAAGCACAATTCATATCACACTTCAAATACAGATCAAACATGAAGAAACATAACAGGGTCAGTGTGTTTGCTCACCTGGATATTTGAACATAGGACTTGATTTTTGAAATCTGGAAATAGATATTGATCTATAGTTGATAGTAAGTTGATCTTGAAATGTTGATTGTTGATCTTTGTTTGAAATTGGTTTGAACTTGCATTTGATTTTCCAGATTTAAGATGTTTTCAGGCTTTCTTCTTGAAAACAGATTTTGATTTTTAGATGATTCCCAGGTTTCTCATTTTTTCTGTTTTGATTTCTTTGTTCTGATTGATTTTCGAATTTGCTTTCAGTTTGAGATTTTTGAACTGAGAATAATTTGGTTTACAAATTTTCTTTCTTACATACGTGTTTATGAAATTAAATTTCCAAAAGAAAATTTGATTCTTTTGCCACTTGTTAACACTAACTAACACTTGTAATATGAATGCATCCCCTTATTTTACAAATGTCACAAACAAAGATTTTTTTTGTTTTAAACCTTACTTCATTTTTATTTATAAATTTATGTTTACCCCTTTATTTTATTTAATTTATATATTTTGTTTTAAATCCTTTATTAATTTGTGAGTTAAATTATCTCATGTGTACTTTAATTCTTATACTTATATTTCAAAAGATATATTCATACCAAAGCTTAAATGTTTATTTACATATGTACTACCTATAAAAGAAAAGTATTATAAATCTTTTATAAATCTCATTATATATGTTTACAAACCAATTCTAAACATATATATGTTTCCTTATTAATTTCCAAATATATATAAAAGGAAAGTAATTTAATTTTTTTATCAAATCTTACTTAATCTCAAAAGATTTGTATGTATGTATGTATGTATGTATATATATTAAAACCTTTATTCATTCTTATTTTAAAAATATAACTTTTAAACCAATTAATTTTATAAAACATTTACATTTTGAATTTCCAAATTCAAGATTTTATTTACAATTTATTTTCGATCTACATATATTCAAAAATATATTTATTCAAAATTTTCAAATTAATCCACATTAAGTTTATAATAAATATACTGTTCAAAATATTTATTTCTAAATTTCCAATTAGAAATTCTATTTAAAATTATATTTATATACATTTATTTTAATAAACAAACAAATATCTATTTAATTTGGAAAATACCAAGTTAATTCACAATTTAGTTCAAAAAATTTAAACAAATCAACAAATTAAATTTGGCTAAAATCCGAGAATGTTACAAATTTTTAATGATTGGCTAATTATTATCTTTAATTCTTAAGGTATGGAACTCCATTTAGGTGATGATATATGCTTTCTAGATAGTGCAACTACTCATATAATTTTGAAAAACCAGAAGTTTTTCTCTAAACTATCTGAAAATTTCTCAACGTAAGTCTCCACTATAGCTGAATCTGCTAATATAATTGACGGGTCTGGAAGAGCCCATATAATATTACCAAATGGTACGCCTATCTTTATTCAGAATGCATTATACTCAAGAAAATCTAAAAGAAATTTGCTGAGTTTCAAAGACATAAGAATGAATGGATACCATATTGAAACTATAAATGAAAACAACAAAGAATATCTTTGTGTTATTTCTAGAATTGAAAGCCAGAAGCTTATCCTAGAAAAATTTGGTACAATTTCAACTAGTTTATATTTTACAAAAATTGGCATAGTTGAATCTCACTCTATAAACATGAGCCAGAAGCGCACAAATAAAAAGACATTGATTCTTTGGCATGATCGCTTGGATCATCCTAGATCAACTATGATGCATAAAATTGCCAAAAACTCAAATGGACATGAATTATCAAACAAATTGAATTTAGCAAGTGGTTACTTATGCGCCCCATGTGCACAAGAAAAATTAATCACTCAACCTTCATATAGTAAATCTCTTCTGAATCTCCAACATTTATACAAAGAATTCAAGGTGATATATATGGCCCAATCCACCCTGA
The DNA here is from genome assembly GCA_030765085.1 of Allium cepa. Taxonomy (NCBI): domain Eukaryota; kingdom Viridiplantae; phylum Streptophyta; class Magnoliopsida; order Asparagales; family Amaryllidaceae; genus Allium; species Allium cepa. Next base: position 56,331,544 of record CM060935.1, read on the forward strand.
ATGTGGATCATTCAAATATTTTATGTATTGATTGATGCATCAACTCGTTGGTCACATGTATGTTTACTTTCTACAAGAAATTTGGCATTCACGAAGCTACTTGCTCAAACAATAAAATTGAAAGCACACTTACCTGATCATCAAATTTAATCAATTCGACTAGATAATGCTTGAGAATTTACTTCTCAAGTATTTGATGATTATTGTCTATCATTGGGAATTGAAATTGAACATCCAGTAGCTCATGTTCATACTCAAAATGGTCTAGCAGAATCATTAATTAAGCACTTGTAACTTATTGCAAGACCATTGCTTATGCAATCAAAACTACCCGTTTCAGCTTGGGAGCATGCAATTTTGCATGCATCGAAATTGTTTAAAATTAGACCAACAGCTTATCATCAGCTTTCACCATCACAGCTCTTAACTGGATCTCAACTAAATATTTCACATTTACGAAAATTTGGTTTTGCTATGCATATACATGTTAATCCCCCACTTCATACTAAAATGGGTCTTCAACGACCGTTGGGAATTTATGTGGGATTTGATTCCCCATGAATAATTCGTTACCTTGAACCACTTACAGGTGATGTCTTCACTGCAAGATTTTCAGACTGTAAGTTTGATGAGACAATCTTCCCGCCATTAGAGGGAGGAAAGACCATTCTAGTAGAACAACGTGAAATATCATGGAATAATCCATCTATATCTTATTTGGATCCATGTACCAAACAATGCCAATATGAGGTACAAAGAATTTGGCATATTCAAAATATTGCAAATCAACTACCAGATGCAGTTAGTAACACTGCAAAATCTCACATTCCAGTTGTTGAATATGCGCTCTGCGCTTATATGATTTTTTTTTGATGATAATAAACATATATACATTCGTTTAAATGTATTTGTTAATATACTATTTTGTTTTCACAGATTAAATAAATATTTGTTGAATAAATTAAATAACACAGAATTTGAATTCAAACGAATATTTTATTCAAACAAATATTTATTACAACTTTGAATAGTACAATTTCAAGCTCACACTATAACTATACAACTTTGATTACAATTACATCACATTTCATATTTATAGTTGACCTCACTACATATCACTCACACTCGTATTTATCTTCAACTGCATACCAGTTTGAATCCAGCATCTGAATAATCTGCAAAAATATTTTCAAACGCGGTAAAATTGAAAAAGAAATATTTTTGCAATTCAAAAATAAAAGATAATTTTGAAAATATGATTTGCCTCAGTTATTTGGGTTGTTCGTCATAATTTAAATTTGAATTCATCATACACGAACAACTTGTGACATACACAGTGTATTACTGTATATGCCACAAGGCCGTGCACGCCGATATACACAATTGATTGATTTACAGGGACAGGTAAGCACAGGTCAAACCCAAATAAAAAGCCGGGTTTAACTCACGTGCAATAACATAAAAGTCACAACACTCTCAGCACAAGGTCAAACCCGAGTTTTAAAACTGGATTCAACTCAGGTACAAATCAAAAGTACACATGAATGCTATGTTCAAACATGACACAGCCTCAAATCAATGGACATGCAGTCAACTCAAGTGCATCACTACAAAACAAGCTCAACTGGACAGTACCATCTAACCAAGTTCAAAGATGCAAGCATGCACATGTGTGGCCAGTAAAACCAAAGTATCAGCAACCGGCAGATTACTGCAAACCAGTTTGGAAATCACTCAAGAAAATTACAACCAAAAGGCTACCACTTCAACAACATATATACATATATGCAAATATATGTATACATGTACATGATACAGGGACAGTAACAAATATGCAAATGTCAAGACTAACAGAGTGCAATAGCCATTAAACAAACAAAGATCAGTGAACAAATGAGCAAGTGCAACTCAAAAACTACATGACATGAACCATGTAACTGATAGACAGTGCAACTCGAGCTTCAGAAATAACAAATGCAAGCTCGACCAACATAATGCAAACTACAACCCAACAGCAACATACTTGAAGACGATACAGTATGTAAAGCATGCAAGATCCAACAGCTACATGAAGCATCAAAACTCATGAATGCAGTAGCAAGGTTGCAAGCATATGAAATGCAGACAACAAGTGACAACATACTACAACGACCAGAATATAAATACAACTCGAATGAATGCAAGTTCATATGTACAGCAACCCAACAGTGATACAAATGCAACAACAAGCCCAAATATACAGAAGTCATAGCCGAGCAACAGAATTATCTATGCAATAGGAAATCGAAACATCTCAAAATTCAAAGCCAATGCACAAAGTCAAAGCCGTGATTTTATCCAGAAATCAAAACAATTTCAAGATGAACAAGCCAAGGCCGAAGCAGTTGCAATCAAGAAGCCGATCAAGTCAAAGCCGTAGTCAACAACGTGATGACCAAGGAGTTGACATCAATGCCGTGGGATTCAAGCAACAAAAAATTTACGCATATGAATAAGTCAGTGAAAATCATAAACATCCATACGAAAATCAACGATCAAAGCAATATCAGTTGACAAATTCAAATAGAGAATATACGACACAAATCTAGGGTTACAAACGCTATATAATCAAATTCACATCATCGGCATCATCATCGAGTTCGAGCAAGGCAAAACCAGAAAAGCAAAAGGAGTAAAGTACATACCGAAAACGCAGAACGAACTCGATCCAAATTAAAGAGCCGAGAGCAAATCAAAGAGCATCGAAGTCTACTATCAAACTATATCAAGCGGCGAACTTCAATTTGCATAAGCCCTAAATTTCGCAAAAGAAACAAAGCCCTAAGATCGAACAGAGCCGCCACTATCTCAAAGAGGAACGAAGCCCTAATTTGCAGAGCCACCATTTTCATAAAGGAACGAGGCAAAAAGGAACGGGCAAGAGTGAACGAAGATATAAAAGAGGCCGGCCTTGTTAAAAGGAAAAAGGGGATTAATTTTGTTTAGGCCTTTATTTTTAATATATGGTTTAATTGTCTTTTAATTGTTGTTTTTATTTTTCGAATCAAAGAATTTGTAAATCACCACCTAGGGTTTAGGTAGTGTCAGATTGTATAGTTAGAATTAGTTCAGTGAGCAGGGTGTGCGAGTTTGCAGAGCTCTATAGGCGGGAGCAGAGTTTGCGAGTAAGCAAAGCTCTATAGGCGGGAGCAGAGTTTGCGAGTATAGGCGGGAGCAGAGTTTGCGAGTAAATGAAACTCTATAGGCGGGAGCAGGGTGTGCAAATCTAGTAGAGTGTTTGTGAGCTGGAGCAAATGTTTGCGAGTGTAGTAGAGTGTTTGTGAGCGGGAGCAAATGTTTGCGAGTTTAGTAGAGTGTTTGTGAGCGGGAGCAAATGTTTGCGAGTCTAGTAGAGTGTTTGTAAGCGTGATACTGTTTAATTCTAATAGAAATCTAGGAATGCAGCAGTAGGCAGGGGTTGCCGAAGCTGGGTAAATTTTGTGTGTGATTTACTTTTCAGCATATTTATTTCTGCAGTTTATTTCTGTATTTAATTCGAGAAAATTTGCTATAACCCTATTCACCCCCCCTAGGGTTAATCTAGATCCTACAAGTGGTATCAGAGCCCGGTATTTTGTATTTAACTCTAGAGTCATGAATCCACCAAATAATGCTTTTTCTGAGGGGCAATCTATTGCTAGGCCACCCATGTTTAATGGAAATGATCATGCTTATTGAAAAGTTAGGATGGGTATTTATCTTAGTTCTGTTGATTATGATGTTTGGAATATTATTGAAACTGGCTATAAACCTCCCACTATAATCGTTGGTGATACTGAGATTCCTAAACCTAAGGATAGGTGGGATGCTAACGATAAGAGATTGAAAACGACAAATGCTAAAGCCATGAATGCTTTGATATGTGCTCTTGATAAAAATGAATTTAATAGAATTTCTCATTGTACAACAGCACAGGAAATTTGGCACACTTTGGAGGTGACACACGAAGGAACTTCTCAAGTCAAGGAGTCTCGTCTAGCCCTATTCAGCAATGAATACGAAAACTTTGTGATGGACAAAGGCGAAAGCATAAAGGACATGTTTGGACGCTTTTCAACCTTGGTGTACAATGCTAGAGCGCTTGGGAAGGTATTCACTGAAGTAGAGCTTGTGAGGAAGATACTACGAGTCTTACCAATGAACTTTGAGGCAAAACTCACAGCAATACAAGAATCGAAAGATCTGAGTAAGCTAAGCATGGAGGAGTTGATTGGCAACTTGATGACATATGAGCTTGAGCTAAAAGCAAAGAAAGAACGCAACAACTCCGAACCAAAGAAGAAGATGATTGCCTTAAAGAGCAAAGAAGAGAGTGATGAAGATGAAGAAGATCCAATTGAAGAGCTTGCAATGGCTGTTAATAATCTTAGAAGATGGTCGAGATTCAAGCCACGCAAGAAGAAAACAAAGGGCAATAGGTCAAAAGATTCTGAAAATTCCGATAATGAACTGACGTGTTATAACTGCAACAAGTCTGGCCACATCAAACGAAAATGCCCACTTCTCAAAGACAATAAAGGAAAGAAAAAGAAGAAGAAGGCCTTTGCAGCGACTTGGGATGATGAAGAAGGAGAGGAAGCTTCGGATAGCAGCTCAGAGGAGGCTAACTTGTGTCTTATGGCAAAAACAAATTCAGAAGCAAGCTCCGAGGAATCTAGTGAGGCAGGTGAGTATTCCTATAGAGATCTTGTTTTTATGTGCTTAGATCTTACTAAAACAATTGATAGTCTTGAATCTAAAATTGAAAAACTGAAATCTGATAGGAGAGAATTTGCTCGTGAAAATTTTAGGTTAAAAACTGAACTTGAAAATATTCAAAACCTAGAATGTAAAAGATGTAAGATTTTAGATTCAGAATTATCAAAACTTAGGAATAACTTTGAGAATCTTGAAAAAGAAAACTTGAATCTTAAGGAAAACATTGACACTAGGAAAAAGGATTTTATAAGCAGATGCACCTCACTTGTCACTGAAAACACAACATTAAAAATCAAAGTCCAAAATCTTGAGAAATCTCTGAATAACTTTTCAAAAGGAGAAAAATCTTTCAAAATGTTATTGAGAAATCAAATTTTTGCTAACAACAGAAAAGGACTAGGTTTTGGGAAATCATAAGATGATGATAATGCAAAAGGTAAAAGTGTCTTTGCTCGATCTGAAATAATTGGACATCATGTTGAAAATTATAGTCATAGGAACAAGAACACAAAATTTAATCAAGTCAATTTAATGTGCACAATTTGTAGAAAATTTGGACACAATCAAAATAATTGCTGGTATAGACCCAAACACGTGAAAACTATACCAATTTGGGTTCCCAAAGGCACAAATATAAAATCTTTGAAGGTCAAACAAATTTGGGTGCCAAAAGGAACATATATAAATAGTTTTGGGTCTCCACAAACATATTCTGCCACTATAAATCATGGACCTATAAAAACAAATAGGTCACAAAAATCTTTCATCGTGTAGGTGTGGTGGCAGGCTAAGGAACAACAACAGTGTTCTCTGGATTTTGGCTGTTCCAGAAACACAACGGACGACAAAGCAAAGTTCCTTAGCCTAGTATAAAGGCGACAGAATCACAATGGACAACAACGAAAAGTTATCGTAAAGGTAAAACAGATAAAACTGTTTTGAACGATATATTAAATGTGATAATCTGCACCGTATTCTGAATGAAATCAGCCAAAGATTGTGATGTTGAAAAGAGATGATTTTTTAATTCTGACTTATTCTTAATTGATATGATTTCTTTTGACTTGTTCTTACTTTGATTTGTGCTTAAAAGTAGACCAACCATCCTTTCATCATTGAACTTAATCTGTTTGGTCAATTTATGATGTTGATTGATTACTGTTTACTCATGCTATAAAAAGGATTTTAAGAAATTTTTGAAATTGTTGAAACTTTATGAAATTGTTGAAACTTCAAGAAATTGTTTTGAAATAATAATGAAGTTTTAATGACTGTTGATAGTTGTTCATCCTATGGTTTCTAAGTTTAACACTATGATATTTGTTTGAGTGATAACTTGGCTTCATTTCAAATTTCATTCTGAGATAGTTTGTTGAAATTTCACAAATCTGGTCTTTGACATCCAACGAGTGAATATTGAGTGAAATTTAAATTCAGATGCAGATTACACTGGTAATATAGTTGATAGAAAAATTATTAGTGTAACGTGATTAATTTTTGAAACATTCATTTGCTGCATCGTTTTTTTTTCAAAGAAAATATCTGCATATATTTCACTTGAAATAATTTTCAAATAGAAGAATTTTTTTTCTTCATATAACCACTTCGAGAAAATCATTTTTGACCATATTTTCAGATTAGTCATTTTTATTTGATTTTAAGTGACAAATTTTGACTAATCTAACTCCCTAATGATTATCGAAAAGATCAATAGTGATTGAAAAAGTGATGAGTGTCGATATTTGTCATACATTACTCAAGACAATATATTTAGAAAAATTTCTTTAGAATTTCATAACAAGAGTTATAAAAACTTTTTGTTGGGTAAAAGTTCCATGACCATTTCTATTTCTATCATCTTTCTATTGACCATCACTCATCAAAATTACATATAGTATGTAAATTTGTGGTAGTTTACAAAGGAAATCATTCGTTCTTCAATATCTTTAAATTTGTGAAGGAAATTATTTGTGCTTCAATTTATTATAATTGGCAATAAAAATAAATATCCAAAGTATTCACTCTCATTTAAAAGTCCTCACGGTTATGCATGGGTGAATTACTTGGATTTTTGATTATGTGCTTCCATGCTCATTTAAAAGTCCTTACGGTTATGCATGTATGGAACGCATACCAAAATTAATTGATTAAATAGACAAGTTGATTCTAATCCCATTTAAAAGTCCTCATGGTCATGCTGGTTAGATGATACTTGATTTCATTTTTTAAATAAAAATTAAATTGGAATACTACTAATCTCATTTAAAAGTCCTAACGGTTATGCATGATTAGTAGATATTCAAATTTCCTGAAATAAATATATCACAAATAGGCAGAATTGTATGATTTTTTGATGATTTTATCTCCATCACTTCTGAAAGTGGAATATGCGCCTGACAAGGGTAATTATGATTTTTGTTTGAGTTTTATTGAAATTTGATATTTATACTCAATTGAGTTAAATGTTTGATTCATGTTTGTCACTTCATCCCTATTTTTATAACACTGTTATTCTTTTGCTGATAACAAAAGGGGGAGAGAAAAGTTAAGATTTTGTCAAATAGAATCAAGCAAAGGTCAAATAATTTTCCATTTGCATATAGGCTCATTTACATATTTTTATTTGTATGCATATATGTAAGGGGGGTATAGTGTAGAGAGGGAGCATTTAAATAGGAGGAGCAAATTGAACGATCAGATACATTTAATACATTCAAAATCTTAAATATATGTTTGTTAACATCAAAAGGGGGAGATTGTTGAATATGCGCTTTGCGCTTATATGATTTTTGTTTGATGATAATAAACATATATACATTTGTTTAAATGTATTTGTTAGTATACTATTTTGTTTTCACAGATTAAATAAATATTTGTTGAATAAATTAAATAACACAGAATTTGAATTCAAACGAATATTTTATTCAAACAAATATTTATTACAACTTTGAATAGTACAATTTCAAGCTCCCACTATAACTATACAACTTTGATTACAATTACATCACATTTCATATTTACAGTTGACCTCACTACATATCACTCACACTCGTATTTATCTTCAACTGCATTCCAGTTTGATCCAGCATCTGAATAATCTGCAAAAATATTTTCAAACGCAGTAAAATTGAAAAAGAAATATTTTTGCAATTCAAAAATAAAAGATAATTTTGAAAATATGATTTGCCTCAGTTATTTGGGTTGTTCGTCATAATTTAAATTTGAATTCATCATACACGAACAACTTGTGACATACACAGTGTATTACTGTATATGCCACAAGGTCGTGCACGCCGATATACACATTTGATTGATTTAAAGGGACAGGTGAGCACAGGTCAAACCCAAATAAAAAGCCGGGTTCAACTCACGTGTAATAACATAAAAGTCACAACACTCTCAGCACAAGGTCAAACCCGAGTTTTAAAACTGGATTCAACTCAGGTACAAATCAAAAGTACACATGAATGCTATGTTCAAACATGACACAGCCTCAAATCAATGGACATGCAGTCAACTCAAGTGCATCACTACAAAACAAGCTCAACTGGACAGTACCATCTAACCAAGTTCAAAGATGCAAGCATGCACATGTGTGGCCAGTAAAACCAAAGTATCAGCAACCGGCAGATTACTGCAAACCAGTTTGGAAATCACTCAAGAAAATTACAACCAAAAGGCTACCACTTCAACAACATATATACATATATGCACATATATGTATACATGTACATGATACAGGGACAGTAACAAATATGCAAATGTCAAGACTAACAGAGTGCAACAGCCATTAAACAAACAAAGATCAGTGAACAAATGAGCAAGTGCAACTCAAAAACTACATGACATGAACCATGTAACTGATAGACAGTGCAACTCGAGCTTCAGAAATAACAAACGCAAGCTCGACCAACATAATGCAAACTACAACCCAACAGCAACATACTTGAAGATGATACAGTATGTAAAGCATGCAAGATCCAACAGCTACATGAAGCATCAAAACTCATGAATGCAGTAGCAAGGTTGCAAGCATATGAAATGCAGACAACAAGTGACAACATACTACAACGACCAGAATATAAATACAACTCGAATGAATGCAAGTTCATATGTACAGCAACCCAACAGTGATACAAATGCAACAACAAGCCCAAATATACAGAAGTCAGAGCCGAGCAACAGAATTATCTATGCAACAGGAAATCGAAACATCTCAAAATTCAAAGCCAATGCACAAAGTCAAAGCCGTGATTTTATCCAGAAATCAAAACAATTTCAAGATGAACAAGCCAAGGCCGAAGCAGTAGCAATCAAGAAGCCGATCAAGTCAAACCCGTAGTCAACAACGTGATGACCAAGGAGTTGAAATCAATGCCGTGGGATTCAAGCAACAAAAAATATACGCATATGAATAAGTCAGTGAAATCATAAACATCCATACGAAAATCAACGATCAAAGCAATATCAGTTGACAAATTCAAATAGAGAATATACGACGCAAATCTAGGGTTACAAACCCTATATAATCAAATTCACATCATCGGCATCATCATTGAGTTCGAGCAAGGCAAAACCAGAAAAGAAAAAGGAGTAAAGTACATACCGAAAACGCAGAACGAACTCGATCCAAATTGAAGAGCCGAGAGCAAATCAAAGAGCATCGAAGTCTACTATCAAACTATATCAAGCGGCGAACTTCAATTTGCATAAGCCCTAAATTCCGCAAAAGAAACAAAGCCCTAAGATCGAACAGAGCCGCCACTATCTCAAAGAGGAACGAAGCCCTAATTTGCAGAGCCACCATTTTCACAAAGGAACGAGGCAAAAAGGAACGGGAAAGAGTGAACGAAGATATAAAAGGGGCCGGCCTTGTTAAAAGGAAAAAGGGGATTAATTTTTTTTAGGCCTTTATTTTTAATATAGGGTTTAATTGTCTTTTAATTATTGTTTTTATTTTTTGAATCAAAGAATTTGTAAATCACCACCTAGGGTTTAGGTAGTGTCAGATTGTCTAGTTAGAATTAGTTCAGTGAGCAGGATGTGCGAGTTTGCAGAGCTCTATAGGCGGGAGCAGAGTTTGCGAGTAAGCAAAGCTCTATAGGCGGGAGCAAAGTTTGCGAGTAATCAAAGTTCTATAGGCGGGAGCAGAGTTTGCGAGTAAACGAAACTCTATAGGCGGGAGCAGGGTGTGCGAGTCTAGTAGAGTGTTTGTGAGCGGAAGCAAATGTTTGCGAGTCTAGTAGAGTGTTTGTGAGCGGGAGCAAATGTTTGCGAGTGTAGTAGAGTGTTTGTAAGCGTGATACTGTTTAATTCTAATAGAAATCTGGGAATGCAGCAGTAGGCAGGGGTTGCCGAAGCTGGGTAAATTTTGTGTGTGATTTACTTTTCAGCATATTTATCTCTGCAGTTTATTTCTGTGTTTAATTCGAGAAAATTTGCTATAACCCTATTCACCCCCCTCTAGGGTTAATCTAGATCCTACACCAGTAGCAAAAGAACTAGCAAAAATTGATGTTCCTGAAGGATCAAAAGTTAATATAGCAGTAACCGAATCTAATGCAAGACAAAAACATGGAAGGCCAATTGGTTCAAAAGGCTTGGCGCCTAGAAAAAGAAAGTCTAATGAAAAATCATCAATTAAGGAACCTCCTGAAGAGGTTATAAGTGATCAAAAGGATTACTCAAATGAAAATCCCAATTCTCCTAGAAGTGCGGAAGGAACTATTATCCCATAAGAGATAAAAGAAGCTTTCAACGATAAAATGGTACCTAATAATGATGAGATCTCAATATTTTATACGAACTATGGAGAAATATGGGTTTGAAGTAAAATAATAATTGATGATGTATTCTCATTGCAGTAGCTACTGAAATAATTGAAAGTCATGACCATAATGAGAATGACGATAATGAACCAAATGGCATAAATGAATGTCGAAAAAGACACGATTGGCTAAAATGGAAAGATGGTATCCAAGTGGAACTAGATTCACTTCAAAAACGTGGCGTATTTGAACCAATAAAGAAAACACCAGAAAATGTTAAACCAGTAGGTTATAAATGGGTATTCGTTGGAAAACAAAATGATAAAAATGAAGTCGTGAGGTACAAGGCACGACTTGTCGCACAAGGTTTCCTACAGTGACCAGGTTTTGACTTTAAGGAAACTTACTCCCTTGTTATGGATGTCATAACATTCCGATATTTGATAAGCCTTGTAGTTTCTGAAAAAATAGATATAAGATTAATGGATGTTGTGACAGCTTATCTTTACGGTGAATTAGATACCAAAAGTTACATGAAAATTGCAGATGGATGTAAATTGCCTGAAGCAAAATCAAAGTCCATGTACTCATTAAAATTAAGACGATCACTATATAGCTTGAAACAATCTGAAGGATGTGGCATAACCGTCTTAGTAAATATTTGGTAAAAAAAGGATACGAAAACAATCTCATTTGTCCATATGTCTTTATAAAGAAATTAGTAAAGGGATTTGCTATTTTAGCAGTTTATGTTGATGACATAAATTTGATTGGGACTCCAGAACAGATTGATGAAACAATAAATTATTTAAAGAAGGAATTTGAAATGAAAGATCTTGGCAAATCTAAGCACTGTCTCGGTCTATAGATTGAGCATAGTACTAATGGCATATTAATCCATCGATCAAACTACATTGACAAAATTCTAAAGCATTTTCAAATGGATAAAGCATATCCACTTAGTATGCCAATGGTTGTTAGATCTTTAGATATTAAAAAAGACCCTTAACGCCCAAAAGAAGAAGATGAGAATGTGCTTGGCCCGGAAGTGCCATATCTTAGTGCCATTGGTGCATTATTATATTTGGCCCAATGCACAAGACTAGATATTGCATTTTCAGTAAATCTTCTAGCAAGATACAATTCAGAACCAACAAAAAGACACTGGAATGGTATAAAACATATCATGAGATATCTTCGTGGAACGAAAAAATTGGGTTTAGTTTACTCTAACACAGGCAATAATCAAAATCTAGTTGGCTATGCTGATGTAGGTTATCTTTCTGACCCACATAAAGCAAGATCACAAACTAGATATGTGTATAATAACAATAATGCAGGAAGTTCGTAGTGATCTACAAAACAAACATAAGTAGCAATATCATCCAACCACTCTGAAATACTAGCACTACATGAAGCAAGTAAAGAATGTATTTGGCTGAGATCACTAATTGAGCATATTCGAAAAGACTGCCAACTCCCATCAGTAATAGAAGGGTCAACCATTATTTATGTAGATGATGTAACTTGTGTAGCTCAAATTCAAGCGGGTTACATAAAGGGTGATAGGACGAAACACATTTCTTCTAAATTTTTCTTCACACATGAGCTACAAAATAATAATAATATAGAAGTGAAACAAATCCAATCCCAAGAAATTCCGGCGGACCTATTCACAAAGGCGCTTCCAAAATCAACACGTCAGAAGATGGTGTACGAAATTTGCATGTGTCGGCTGCATCAACAGGCTAATTGAATAATGCGCTGTAATTCAGGGGGAGTGTATGAAATACACTATAATGTACTCTTTTTCCTTCGCTAATATTTTTCCCACTGGGTTTTTATTAGTAAGGTTTTAATGAGGCATTATCTTGATCTAGAAGTATCAAGCCTCGTGGTAACATTATAAAATATATGTTACTTAAAGATAAAATCAAGTTGCACCCTTTCCCTTGTTCATGATTTTTTCCCGTTGGATTTTTCATAACAAGATTTTTAATGAGGCAATTACTCTTATCATCTTTACGTACGCATACTCGAGGGGAAGTGTTGTAATATATATTAATAATAGAGATGAATATGCTAAATAAGAAAGGGCATTGTTGTAATCTGCACTGCATGAGGAGTCTATCAATATGGAATTTGATTGTAATGTAAGGGTTATCTTAATTCAATAAAATTGTTCTTCTCTCTCTAATGGTCTCCATTCTCTTTATTTTGTAACAAAAAAGATTTTATTTATTCAAAACATTTTCTGAAACCTTACAATTTCTTTTGGGAAGGGATTCTCTCTTTTTCAAAAGCTCAAAAAAAATTCATAAATATTTAAATATCTTATGTAATCAAAATCGCTCGAGTGAAAGAATTACTTTGATAATACATTATTTTTAATTTTTAACATTAGCAACATATTGTATTTTGTCTTTGAAACATTCTTCAATTTAGAATAGAATTGTCATAGTGGTTCAAAGGATTTTGGTAAATAAGTAAAACCCATTTGAAAATTTGGAATAAGATTTGAATAAAAAATGAGTTAAAAACTAAATTAATTTAATAATACTTTCCAAATAACTTTATACGATAAAATTCTAAAAACCATTTTAAAGAAATTGTAAAAATTATTTAAAATCAGTTAAAGAATAAAACAACCTAAAATGCAACTATATAGCAAAACTGCTGTAGAAAATATCATCTAATGATAGAAAATTATTTCAGCAATTTGAGTTGCTTTTTCGGCAAACTCCAATCAAACATCAATGTTTAAGCATCATTCAACCAAGCTACAAGAATAAAAATGCATATGGACAGTGTCTCCTTTGCATTTGATGATTTACAACATATATGCAATTTCACAATCAGCCATTGAATCACACCCAATATACCAAACACTCAATTCAACCAATTCAAGTGCTAAACAAGATGAAATCGTAGCATGCAATTTTAAATTAAATATAGATGTGAGTTTAACAACTCACCTTAACTCATTGCTAATCCAAACTTCCATTTTGCAATGATTTATGCCTTAACCCTAGCTGCCCATGGCTGACGCTGCACTTGAACCTACATCACCCACCATAATAAACACAACAACAGTGCCTAGAACTCTGTGCTCCTCCTTCAACCACCATAGTGGATCCTTCCAATGCCAGTTGTCTAGCACCACATCACGACATCAAAATTCCACCACCACCAGCCATGGTTCCCCTTGTCATTGCCAGGCTGCATGCAAACGCGTGCCCCAAATTTTCCTCGTGTCACTATATTTTCTTTCTTTCGATTTTTGTGAGTAATTTTAGTACTAGGGCAAGCAAACAAAATCTGGTATTAATTTGGGAAAAGAGAAGAGGAAAATGGGCTGGGTTTTGGTTTATGGTGCAATGAAAGAGAGAAAAGAATGTATTACAACCTTCAATAAGTTTATTTTTCAATTTTCCCCCTTTTTAAAATTTTAAATTATATCTCTGTATATTTTGATAATTTATTATTTCACTATGTATAGATACAGTTCAATTTAAATTAATCATGTATATGTTTTATAAAATATATCTTGTTAAATTAGACAACACATTTAACTTTAATAATTTTTTATCTTTGTTATCATTTTACTAATGTAGAATAAAATTCCGTTTCGACTATTTCAATTATTTGAAACTTATTTGCAATACAAATATACTTTATATTCATTATAAACATTTTTATTCGAATTCACTATAATTTTGAAAATTTTAATAATTAATTTAGCTTATTAAAACAAAATCCTTAATCAAATAAGCTTCAATTTAAGAAGAATATATTAAACAATAAAATCTATCAAAAATTGAATTCAAACATTTTATGTTAATTAAATTTACTTATTATAATGACATCGAAAGTAACGTTGTTATAGATCCCCGCCTTATAAAAATAACATCATTGCAATTTCCCACGGGGAAGAAGTCATACACAACTCATCCCCTTAATTTTCTTTGTATTTACAATCTTCCAGCAAGTTTAAAATTTACATAATCCTCTATATGCTCTCTCTAACTTATCTTATCATCTGTTATTTAAATGGACTCAATCAATGACTTTCTATTTTTTGCTTACGATAAATTTTATATGAAAATTTCAAACTGTCGAATTTTATAGAAACTTTCTATCGAGCCTTATTTGTATAGAGAGCGTTCTGAAAATTACAATGCAATAAAATCACAAAAATATATACATCCTAACAATGAGACATCTCCAAACATAAGGAATAATATAATAACACATATATATCGATACAGCGTAAAACATATATTTTTATTAGCATTTTAAGCAAACTACCTTGTTATCATGTAAACAAAAGCGAGCTAATGTCACCAATTAACTCAACTAGTCATTTTCAGTACCTATTCTCAACTCAAAATAGAGAGTAGTATCATATAAAAAGACATAAGCATTCATTTAACATACAAGCAATATAACGTTCAAATTTAGCCTACTTTTTGATCCAGTTTTAATGGTAAAAGCACAACAATAATTAAAGATTTCAAAGGTTGAGTTGTTGCAAACTACATTGGCTTTCCAAAAAAAAATTGTGGCTTACAAAAATGTAGAGTATAACATGAGTAGTGGGGTGTTTTCTAAAGATTGAAAAATATAAAATGCTAATAAATCCATACCTACATTAAAAATCTGCAGTTTTGCCCTAGAAAATGTCAAAATTTTGTGAAACTCTTAAAGCAAAAGTTTTTTCTTACCCTTTAGATTTCTAGGAAGTACAAGATAATAGAAATAGGATAAAGCTCTTGAAAGTTATGATCAAACGAAGTCGGTGTTGTTATGAAGGATTTTCACTTTCAGGACATCAATGAAATTCCTTTTAAATCATGCTTCTACCTTAGCAAAACTCATGTTTTTGCATTACACATCAGACAAAAATTGTTCTCCAATGATATAGCTTTCTAGTGAATAAAAATTCACCAAAAATAGGTAAATGATTTGAGATTTATGATTAAGACAACACATTGCTTCAACTTAGAAATTTCTATATATAATTCAAATCTTTCATTCATTTTTTTTTTTACAAAACGACACTCCAAAATAACACGCTTTAATTTTTATTAAAAATGTGATTATCATGTGAGTTATTATTTATAAAAATACATTTTTAATGGAAGGAAAATTGAATGTATCCGATCGTAAAGTCAAAACTTACAATCATGACGGAAGAACACAAAAATTAAAAAAATTGCAATTACAATTTTGCAACTTCAATTTTATCTCAATTTTGATGTTTAGAATATCAAAACTCAAATTTTATTTAGTGTTTAACAAAAAAACACTTTTTTTATTAAAGAACGACATTTTTTCATTAACAATTCATTTCTTCCATAATTTCATTATATGCATATATTTTTTCAAAAACAAAACAACATTAGTTTTCGTGTAAAAATTTGTTTTCAAAACATTTACAAAATCTGAATTTTTTTACGTAAAACCCTCTTTAAAATATTTTATTCAAAAATGTCAAATTTATATCATATATGCCATTTTTCTTTATATTTTCTACAATAAACTAGGATTTAATTTTCCAGAATAAAATAATTTACAATAAATTCAAAAGTGACAAAAATTTACTTTTAAAATTATCAATCATTCTTTGAAATACTATTTTCAGTCATTAATTTTTTTTGCCAACATACAAATTCACTTTTAAAATTTAAACCTCAAATTTTAACTGTTCACCTATTTAACTTTCACAAATACCTTTCTTTTTACCAACATATAAACTTCATTAATTTTTTTCAAATCCATTGCAACATTTTCAAAATAGATTGCATAAGTTATAAATTCATTGCTAATTTTTTTCCCACTATAACTTCATATTTGAAAAACTCACCTTCTAGATTTGTTTTATCAATACTATTATATAGTATATCTCTTTCTTACCTTGTATATACATTTTAAAACATCAATTAACGCTTTAACCTTTTTTTACCTGTTTTAATACCACACACTTTAAAAAAAAAATTTACAACCGTGCATAGATCAAACCGTGCATATATCCAAGTCATTAATTAATAAATTTACATGTGTGTATAATATGCAATACCAAATTTAATAAGCAAATCAAGTTGTATATTTTTAAAATCTTCTTTTCAGAAAACCATGAGTTGCAACAATTTAAATTGACTTTATCAAATTAAACTTATAAAGTTGAAAATAATTTTTCCATATGCTTATACTTTATTCAATAAATAATAACTATATATCTTTTCAATGAATTTTTATTTATTTTGAATATGACTTCAAATCATCTTTACATAATATATTTTTGCTAAGGCGCATTTTAAATTACATAACATTCTCCCATACTTTCTTGACAAATCTTTATTAGTAAAGTATGCACATATTTATTTTTATTTTATTTTTCTCATCAGAAATTTATCTGTAACTCAAAACCAATCTATTATGTGTGTATACCCATATACTTAAACAAATGTATCTTTATATAAAATAATCCATGCATGCGTTGTTCAAAATTATTTAAATCTAGGAAAATATTATCTTTATTTACAAATTAATATATGCTAGTTTTTAAACAACATACAATTCTAAGTAAAATATATTTTACACCATTTCCAAAATATTACGTCAATTTTTCTCATTCAAGTATTTTGAAACTTCTATCGTTACATTAGCTACTCGTATCAACCAGAATTAATAAATAACTCAATGGATAGTTCAACACAAATGAACTATTAAAATCCTTTTCAATCATTTTATGAAAATAATATTAATGATTATCAAAATCATTTGTTTGCTTCCATGAAAATATTTACTTATGATGTTTATACACACACACATTCATTTATCAACAATTTGCAATCAAAACAACACATCACACCATATTCCTTTATTCACAGAACCAAGAAAACATTCAATTTATTTTATTTTATTTTATACATTTTTAAATTCCATTTTTTGTATATATAATATGTTATTTCTATTCTTTTCAAAAATAAATTTATTGTCCCCTAGCGGTTTAGTTTCAGAAACTACTTGCTTATGTTAATGTTTGGATTCGTCTAGATTCAAACGGGTTCATAAATTTTAGAGCACTAACCCATACTCAATCCCCACATCTATACTATAATATTATCATTGAGTTAGATTTCAAGAGCACACAGACCTCCTTCATATTTTGGAAAATGAACAGTCACGTTTTTAATTACTTTCTATTTTAAACTTTGAAATGTGAACTTTTTCTACATTAATTGGATTTAAGAATCGATTTCACTATTAAATCTCAAATTTAATATGCTTTCTAATGATATCCATTGTTGATAGCTAAAAATAAATTTTTTTAAAATCATAGTTTTTTGGATTATTCATATTATTAAAGTTATTAAATCTGTTTGCCTTTATTTCTTTTAGCTAATCTATGTCGTTGATTGTTTTGAAAATTTCCAGCCTCTGATTCTACTTTCACAAATTGCAATCAAGTCTGGTGAAATCCAACATTACCAAAATACGGCAACAATGTTAGATGGAATTAGAAATGAAACCAAAAAGCGCAAAAGCATTAAATACAATTATATGCTTCTTATTATATTGAATTTACTTTGACTGTAAAAGAAATTCAATGGTATTTGTAACGACCCAGAATTTCTGTCATTCGGAATTCATATATTTAATTGATTTTAAATATTAACAAGTAAAATTTGTAAGTCAAATAAATTTTTATTTCGAATATAGTGATTTAATTTGATAACTAAATCGACAATTTAATATTTGAAATTATAGAAATAATTGGAAATTGGATTTAATGTGAATGAAATTGATTTATAGAGTTATATTAAATCATATTGGAGTTAGAATGATGTTATAGAACTTTTAAAATTGAATTAAAAGTTAATTTGTGAAAATTGAATATTTTAATATTTAATCGACGAGTAAAAATAGGCATTTTTCAAACGGTCTCAGATTTCGACGAAACAAGTTTCATCGGATCCGTAATGTTATATTATTGTAAGATTTCAAATTTTGTGTCAATCGGATTTACGGTTTGTCCGGGGCAGGCCAAAACGCATAGAAATTAGTTTAGCCGATTTAATTTAAATTTGAACGTTTATTTTTGTAACTCGCGCATATGATCGAATTGGCTCTCGATACCTATTCCATTGTGTCCGGAACGTGGGTTAAACCCTAGGAGCGTCAGCCGGCACGCTTCGTTTGGAGTTCGGAAAATCTCGAATGAATAGTGTTTTGAGAATTTTCTATAAAAGGACCTAGATATTCCACATTTGCACAAACTGAACTAGGGTTTACAGCCAGCCCTCATTATATTCAATGGCCGAAAAGCACCTAGCTTCTTCCATTAATCTCTTCCAATCCATCCACTTTTATCAGAAACCATCAACTACAACATTGTAGATCTAAGTGAGATCTACAAATCCATACGGGGATGATCGATTTTCGTTGAGAAAATCAACGGTAAAGCGAGTTTGAACGTCACGCATTCGAGAGCCGATTTTACAGCTAAGGCTCGACCGAGCTTCGAGGCGCTTGGAGCGGTGGTGCTGTCTCGAGATGAGCTTCGATTTGGTGGTGGAGTGATGGAGTCTCGTGCATCGCAGTGGCCGCGGCGTTCAAAATTTTGATCGTGAGCTATGGGTTCTTTGCGTACGCGTGACCTGGGAACAATGCAAAGTGGAAGAGAAGGATTCGCACAGCCTGGATCTGATGGGCGGAAATCAACGTTTCAGATTGATCTAGGTTATAAAAATAGAAAGAAAATTGAAATTAAATATGTATTAATTTGTATAATCTTTAAAACTCTGTAACTTGTTCATATGAGGTCGAAAACTGACGAAACAAATTGCGTTGGGTCCGTATTGACGAGCACTACATTATGGAGCTGGTTTGAAATCGATTGGAGCTAGTGATAATTTATGATAAAATTAAACTCGTGTTTAATTTTATTCGAAATAAAACACTGCAACTGTATTGGAAGCAAGGTGAGAAATTCTCACTCAATCGAATTTGTTTCGATATAAATTTTAAACAGTTAGATTTAAAATTGCTTGATTGTGTTGATTGTATGCTTGGATGATAAATTGCTATCTGTTGTATTGAAATAGACCTATACGCCGCATATTAAGCGGAGGTTATTATATTAAACACATATACCGCGACATTCCAACTCGAAGTGGAATTGGTATATATATGTACTTGGAGTTGATTTCCCACAATATATAACGGATGAGACCCTATTGCGCCACATAATAGCGGATGATATTTTATAAATCCCATATACCGCGATATTCCACCTCGAAGTGGAATTGGTATTTAATTGTTGTGCTAACGTCTGTGGATGCAGGAAAATAGGTTGGAGAGATCCAACTGGATTCCGCAAATATTGAATTTGTTTCATATGTTGTGTGTTGATTATTTATAATCCCTGTGTGATTTTATTTGTGGTTAAAATCGTTAAAGGCTATAATTTAACCGAATATATTTTTGGTATCGCTGGATACCGGAAATAAATAAAAATTGGATTTTTGAAAATTCAAGTTGGAAGTATATAGTAAACTTTATTT
The DNA here is from genome assembly GCA_030765085.1 of Allium cepa. Classification (NCBI taxonomy): domain Eukaryota; kingdom Viridiplantae; phylum Streptophyta; class Magnoliopsida; order Asparagales; family Amaryllidaceae; genus Allium; species Allium cepa. Next base: position 56,351,618 of record CM060935.1, read on the forward strand.
TTGAGAATTGGATAAATTTAAAAGAAGGAATTTTAAAAGGATAAAGTTTTATTTTTAATCCTATTGAATAAAATTCCAAATATGAGGAAAAGGCTTAATAAATGGATTTCGGGTAATATTATTCAAAGGTTGAAGAATTTATTTAAAATACGGATTTTAAATATTTTAAAGAGATAAAGGAATTTATTTCAAAAAGGAAATAAATTTAGAAATTAAATTAGGGATTTAATTTGGAGTTGAAACGAAATTTAGAAATCAAATTGGAAATTGATTTTGGTGATTGAAAATAAACCTTTGGGAAATCCATTTGGAAATTGATTTGGGGTGTTTGAAACAAATTTGGGAAATACATATGGAAAATTGATTTGGTATTGAAAGTGAATAATTGGGAAACGATTTGAAAATCGTATATCAATGGATATTTTAGAAATTTGAATTCACAAGGGAATTTCTAAAGGAAAGGGATTTACGAATTTGGAATGTAAATCTAAAATAAATCAAGAAGGGTTTATTAAATTGGTCTAAGTGAACCATTTTGAAATGAAAGTGTATTTTCACTGGAAAGCTGAGTATGTTTTGAAAGTGGTTTTTTCATATAAATTTTAATGTTCTAAATGTTTGTAAAAGAATATTTGTGAAGAAAATACTTTTGTAAATTGTTTCTAAATTTTTAGAGTAAAGATTTATTTAAGTTAATTTTTAGAAGTGACCATTTTAAAAGACTTAATTGATATTTGTTTTAGAAAATAGTTAATTATAACAATTATACTCTATTTACTGATTTTATTTTAAAAATTAGTTTGGACTTGAAATTTTATATGAGATATTGGTATAATATTTTCATAACTAATATTTAAATAAATGTTTTAGAATAATTTTATCTAGATGTTTCCAAGTATATATTTTGAATAAGTAATTTAAATTATTTTAAAGTATTTTAACTCGGCAGACTTTCAGTGGAAATAAATAATATCGGGAATTTTATTCCACGAGTGAATAGTGATTTGAAATTTGTTTTCAAATGATTGAAGTGTGAAATTATATCTTGCAAAGATATTTTGAAGATAAATAATTTGGGAAAATTATTTAAATATGGTAATTGTTGTGAATGTTGATTGATAGTTAAATAACCGACTATCAATATTTTCCTTTAAATGGCGTTTGAATTTCGATGCGACCGGGGGTCGGATTCCAAGTGGATATCCGAAAACCACATCGAACCTTTGTAATTGTGATAGATCTTTTATTTAAAAGATCAAAGTGGAAATTGTTGTGATTTGTTGAAATCTGAATGAACACTTAATTTTAAAAATAAGCGCTCGTTATTCGGATTAGCCGGGAGAGGACCTTTGTGTCGTATAACCCATTCCGAATAATGATACGACGAATGGGATTGCATTTGAAGACCGGTGGTGAAGACCGGGTATTTGTAAGGATGATAGGATGACCTATCGATTGTCTCTACACTGAGTAGCTACAGTATAGAGATTCCTTAAGTGATGGGAAGTCCGATCGGGATTGTGAATACCTGGATTGCAAGAGCTTCTTCGGAAGTACCTTCGGTTCTGTTCAAACCCGGAACAGACTTGTATAGAAGTGTCTGACGTTACAAATTGAGATGTAAAGCTGGTTTCTATCAAATACATTTCTGTTGGTGGCGGAGAATTTATTCTCTTAGCTTAACACCCTTCTCTAAGACGTACGAGCTCAGAGGTTATGTAGTTGATGGTTACTAGTGATACATTCCCAATTTGGTAATGTGGCATATGAAATGCTGCTGATCATTTGTTGATCGAATCATGGCTTTTGTGAAAAGCGTAGCTTTGTGGACGAGACTTCGTCGAGCCTCACAACCCGGAAATGGTCGAAACAGGAATGTTGCGGCAAGGTTTTTAGGGGTCGCGGCCCTAGGGTATGTCCATTTTCTTCTGGATAAGAGGTGGTATCATGGTATGGAGCCCTAATATTTTACCTATGTTGATGCTGCAAATTATTATACTTTGTGGTTGTTGCTTTGTGATTGAGGATCCTCGGGCAAAAGTCGGTAACGACCGGGGATGACATACTTTTTTTATGTGGAGTTATCAAGTTATAGCTTCATTGCACCCAGAAGCGTGTGGTAACTCGGCCTTGTGTCAGCAAAGATCCGGTTAGGTTCTCGGGGACGTCCGTCCAGAGGCGTTCCATTTCGGTGTGGAAAGTTTCTTTGCCTGACCATTTGTTGGAAATCCAAAGAAACAATACGAGCCCTGCACAGTTTTAGTTGTATAAGCTGCCATGGAATATGGCGGTAACCTGCTATTGAACATGGTAGCTATAGTTGGCATAAGTGCGAAATGCCCATGTTGACTAAGATTAATATTATACTTTCGAAATGTTTTCTGCACTATGCACTAAAAATAATATCCAAAGAATTTTGCGTATTAAGCATGTTTGACTATCATAAGGAGAAATCTCCTCCAATTCTGCGTTTGCATTATGTGTGTGGCGGGAGGCCTTATGGTATTTTCATTTTCCTAAAGCATAGCGAATTTCTCTTATTTTCTTTGTGAAAATAACTATTTTAAGATCTCACACCAGTCCCACGACTGACCTGGAGTTTATTGTTCCCTTTCCAAACTCTGGGTGCCCACCAATTTCCACACGGGCAGCCTAGTGTCAGGTTATCAGGTCATTCGCGAATTCAGGAGTTGCTGTGGAGATCAGGAGCAAGCTGGATGGCGAAGCGTATTACTTGTATATGTACACTCTGATAATATAATGTGATGTAATGTAATAACTGATATAGTTCTTTGTTGTAAAGATATTCATTTATCTATTTTATATTGTATAGCTGCGATATGTGAGATTCTGTTTATTGTTTCTGTTTCTTCTTCTACCTCTTCTTCTTCTTAAACCCTAATGGTTCGGTTTTCCGGCATTCGATTGTTCGGCAGTTGATACAGTGGACGTATTAATGTCGACTTTCGGGCGTCGAAAAATTGGGTCGTTACATTGTGGTATCGGAGCATTTGGTTAAGCGATAACCTTGGCTCTGTTGGGTGTTACTCATTAGAGATAGAGTCAGCAGTACTCTAGAATGAGTTTGAGTGTAATATTAGATATGAGTGCGTATTTGTTAGTGAATATAAAATTGTTTTATATTGTGTTGACTTATCGGTTGATTGTTTATAGATTCTGGTCGGTGCAGTTTGGCCAACTGTTTCGATAGGGATTTCTAAACTCTTAAACAAGATAAACCGACACAATATTGTTTTTAAAATAGGGTAAATGAAATAATTTTACCCAAAATTATTTTTGTATATAAAAGAAATGATTTTTTGTAAAATTTTATGGTATATAGTTGCTTGGTTGTTAGGAAGTGATAATATTAAACTATTATCATTGATTATTGAATAAGAATTGAAATCATAACAAAGAGTTAAGAAAATAAAATCCATATACAAATGAGAATTGTAAATTGTAAATGTAACTTATAATTTGAAATAGAACTCCAGAGAAATATTTGGAAATGTTCTTGAAAATATTTGAAATTTGAGAAGTTTGGAAATTAAATTCCTTTTGGAATTGAAAATAGTTTTCAAGGGTTTGGAAAAAAAAAATTGGAGGGATAAAAGCTCTAAACTCTTTTTGGTCGTTGGAAAATAATTTCGATGATGATCACGACGTCATCTGTGTTCATTTTCGAGTTTTTAGGAGAGGAATTGCTGCCGAACGATTTTAAATTGAAAATTGATTGCCAAAGTTGGGTTTGTTTTGGAAATACAAAGGGTTTTGGATATAAATTTGACCTCAAAATGATTTAAGAAATTGTTTAAAACTCTGAAATCCTATTTAGAATAGTTATGGAATGATAAGTAGGTTTGAAAACTTAGAAAATTCAGATTTAAACTAAAATTGACTTGAGTTAATTTGAATAAAGGTGAATTTTAGAAGTCTAATAGACTGAAATGATTGGAATAAAATTATTAAGATGGAAAATAAATTGAGTTTTGAATTGAAATAACTTAAGAGAATATTGGATCAAATGGAGCTAAATGTTAATAAATGAATTAAAAATTAGTTAGTGAAACTAATTAAAAGAATGACAAATTTAATATGGTTTAAAATGAATTGAATTCAATATTTATAAATGAAAGGTAAAACGAATTCATATGGAATTTGGAATCCTGTTTAAATATAAGTGGTTATAAACCAAAGTGGTGAATTGGAAATAAATATAAGAAGTATATAGAATAATTATCTTGAACTTAAGAAATAAATGGTGAAATTCTAAAGTAAAATTTAGAGTTGGGAAATATTCTAAATTAATAAATGGAGGATAAACTGGAAATTGTGTAATGGTTTTAATTGAAATGAATGTGAATATGGAATGCAAAATGAATTGAACGGAATCAATTGGAAATGAAATAGAATAAAGAGTAAATTGAGTTTGTATTAATTTAAATTTGTTATAAACTAGATTGGATATTCTATTTAGCGAATGTCGTCGAATTTGCATAGAAATGGTTGTTGTTTGACGCAAACGTGATTGCATAAAATTCTATGAGTTAATGAAAGCCAATAAAATTAATTTTTGGATTAATTGAAATAGATATGAATTCGTTTCGCTTAAAAATAAATTAAATGAAAGAAAGTGAATTATAAATCGCTTGAATTGAATAGAAATGGTTTGTGAACTGATTGTAAGCAATTAAAATTGTATCGAAACCATATAAATTGCTAATGGAAACAATTTTTTAATATTTTGCTTGTGAAAACTATGTGTTTACTATTGAAAATGGATGAAATGTAAATGAATTTCCTATATATGGCACTTACGTGTTTACATTGAGTAAGTACAAGTACAGGGTGGCAGTTTGCAGGATTTAGTTGCGTTAAAATGCTAATAATAAACCGCTTTGCTTAAAAATGCTAAATAAGGTGCGCCTACGCAATAAAAAATAGGAAATATGAACTGTTTTTGTTTTTTCGACTGGGTGGGTCGATGTATATATACTTATATCTTTTGTCAAATTGCAAAAGCTCCTCCGTACAAGGGAGACTCTGCCAAAATTTTTCGTAAATTTTGGGAGTTAGAAAAAAAATTTGGAAAATTTTTTGTTAACGAAAAGTCAATTTCTAAATTGAAATGAAAATGTAGGAATTGAACTGGAAAAGTGTAACCATCGGATTTTGGAAAAGTTAAGAATTAAAATGAATCTGAAATCAAGTTAGAACGGTTTGTTTTTGAAAAAAAAAGAGTTAATGGATTCTGTAACTTTTTATTACTTGGCAATTTCGAGGACTAAATTCTTTTAAGGGGGGAAGATTGTAACGACCCAGAATTTCTGTCATTCGGAATTCGTATATTTAATTGATTTTAAATATTAACAAGTACAATTTGTAAGTCAAATAAATTTTTATTTCGAATATAGTGATTTAGTTTGATAATTAAATCGATAATTTAATATTTGAAATTATAGAAATAATTGAAAATTGGATTTAATGTGAATGAAAATGATTTATAGAGTTATATTAAATCATATTGGAGTTAGAATGATGTTATAGAACTTTTAAAATTGGATTAAAAGTTAATTTGTGAAAATTGGATATTTTAATATTTAACCGACGAGTAAAAATAGCCATTTTTCAAATAGTCTCGGATTTCGACAAAACTAGTTTCATCGGATCCGTAATGTTATATTATTGTAAGATTTCAAATTTCGTGTCAATCGGATTTACGGTTTGTCCGGGGCACGCCAAAACGCATAGAAATTAGTTTAACCGATTTAATTTAAATTTGATCGTTTATTTCTGTAACTCGCACATATGATCGAATTGGCTCTCGATACCAATTCGCTTGTGTCCGGAACGTGGGTTAAACCCTAGAAGCGTCAGCCGGCACGCTTCGTTTGGAGTTCGGAAAATCTCGGATGAATAGTGTTTTGAGAATTTTCTATAAAAGGACCTAGATATTCCACATTTGCACAAACTGAGCTAGAGTTTACAGCTGGCCCTCATCATATTCAATGGCCGAAAAGCTCCTAACTTCTTCCATTAGTCTCTTCCAATCCATCCACTTTTATCGGAAACCATCAACGACAACATTGTAGATCTAAGTGAGATGTACAAATCCATACGGGGATGATCGATTTTCGTTGAGAAAATCAACGGTAAAACGAGTTTGAACGTCGCGCGTTCGAGAGCCGATTTTACAGCCTAGGCTCGACCGAGCTTCGAGGCGCTTGGGGCGGTGGTGTTGTTTCGAGATGAGCTTCGATTTGGTGGAGTGATGAGGTCTCGTGCATCGTAGTGGCCACGGCATTCAAAATTTTGATCGTGAGCTATGGGTTCTTTATGTACGCGTGACATGGGAACAACGCGAAGTGGAAGAGAAGGATTCGCGCAGCCTGGATCTGATGGGCAGAAATCAACGGTTGAGATTGATCTAGGTTATAAAAATAGAAAGAAAATTGAAATTAAATATATATTAATTTGTATAATCTTTAAAACTCTGTAACTTGTTCATACAAGGTCGAAAACTGAGGAATCAAATTGAGTTGGGTCCGTATTGACGAGCATTATATTATGGAGCTTGTTTGAAATCGATTGGAGCTAGTGATAATTTAGGGTAAAATTAAATGCATGTTTAATTTTATTCGAAATAAAACACTGCAACTGTATTGGAAGCAAGGTGAGAACTTCTCACTCAATCGAATTTGTTTCGATTTAAATTTTAAGTAGTTAGATTTAAAATTGCTTGATTGTGTTGATTGTATGCTTCGATGATAAATTGGTACCTGTTGTATTGAAATAGACCCTATACGTCGCCTATTAAGCGGATGTTATTATATTAAACACATATACCGCGATATTCCACCGTGAAGTGGAATTGGTATTATATATGTACTTGGAGTTGATTTCCCGCATTATATAGCGGATGAGACCCTATTGCGCCGCATAATAGAGGATGATATTTTATAAATCACATATTGGTATTTAATTGTTGTGCTAACGTCGGTGGATGCAGGGAAACAGGTTGGAGGGATCCAACTGGATTCCTCAAATATTGAATTTGTTTCATATGCTGTGTGTTGATTATTTATAATCCCTGTGTGATTTTATTTGTGGTTAAAATCGTTAAAGGCTATAATTTAACCGAATATATTTTTGGTATCGTTGGATACCGGAAATAAATAAAAATTGGATTTTTGAAAATTCAAGTTGGAAGTTTATAGTAAACTTTATTTTTGAGAATTTGATAAATTTAAAAGAAGGAATTCTAAAAGGATAAAGTTGTATTTTTAATCCTATTGAATAAAATTCCAAAGTACGAGGAAAAGGCTTAATAAATGGATTTCGGGTAATATTATTCAAAGGTTGAAGAATTTATTTAAAATACGGATTTTAAATATTTGAACGAGATAAAGGAAGTTATTTCAAAAAGAAAATTAATTTAGAAATAAAATTAGGGATCTAATTTGGAGTTGAAACAAAATTTAGAAATTAAATTGGAAATTGATTTTGGTGATTGAAAATAAACCTTTGGGAAATCCATTTGGAAATTGATTTGGGGTGTTTGAAACAAATTTGGGATATCAATATGGAAAATTGATTTGGTATTGAAAGTGAATAATTGGGAAACGATTTGAACAATCGTATATCAATGGATATTTGAAATTTTGAATTCACAAGGGAATTTCTAAAGGAAAGAGATTTACGAATTTGGAATGTAAATCTAAAATAAATCAAGAAGGGTTTATTAAATTGGTCTAAGTGAACCATTTTGAAATGAAAGTGTATTTTTCCTGGAAAGCCGAGTATGTTTTGAAAGTAGTTTTTTATATAAATTTTAATGTTCTAAAATGTTTGTAAAAGAATATTTGTGAAGAAAATATTTTTGTAAATTGTTTCTAAATTTTTAGAGTAAAGATTTATTTAAGTTAATTTTTAGAAGTGACCGTTTTAAAAAATTTAATTGATATTTATTTTAGAAAATAGTTATTTAAACAATTATACTCTATTTACTGATTTTATTTTAAAAATTAGTTTGGACTTGAAATTTTATATGAGATATTGGTATAATATTTTCATAACTAATATTCAAATAAATGTTTTAAAATAGTTTTATCTAAATGTTTCCAAGTATATATTTTGAATAAGTAATTTAAATTATTTTGAAGTATATTAACTCGGCAGACTTTCAGTGGAAATAAATGATATCGAGAATTTTATTCCGCGAGTGAAAAGTGATTTGAAATTTGTTTTCAAATGATTGAAGTGTGAAATTATATGTTGCAAAGATATTTTGAAGATAAATAATTTGGGAAAATTATTTAAATCTGGTAATTGTTGTGAATGTTGATTGATAGTTAAATAACCGACTATCAATATTTGCCTTTAAATGGCGTCTGAATTTCGATGCGACCGGGGGTCGGATTCCAAGTGGATATCCGAAAATCACATTGAATCTTTGTAATTGTGGTAGATCTTTTATTTAAAAGATCAAAGTGGAAATTGTTGTGATTTGTTGAAATCTGAATGAACACTTATTTTTAAAAATAAGCGCTTGTTATTCGGATTAGCCGGGAGAGGACCTTTGTGTCGTATAACCTATTCCGAATAATGATACGACGAATGGGATTGCATTTGAAGACCGGTGGTGAAGACCGAGTATTTGCGAGGATGATAGGATGACCTATCGATTGTCTCTGCACTGAGTAGCTACAGTATAGAGATTCCCTAAGTGATGGGAAGTCCGTTTGGGATTGTGAATACTCGAATTGCAAGAGCTTCTTTGGAAGTGCCTTCGGTTCTGTTCGAACCCGGAACAGACTTGTATAGAAGTGTGTCTGAAGTTACAAATTGAGATGTAAAGCTAGTTCCTATCAAATACATTTCTGTTGGTGGCGGAGAATTTATTCTCTTACTTAACACACTTCTTTGAGACGTACGAGCTCAGAGATTATGTAGTTGATGGTTACTAGTGATACATTCCCAATTTGATAATGTGGCATACGAAGTGCTGCTGATCATTTGTTGATCGAAGCATGGCTTTGTGAAAAGCGTAGCTTTGTGGACGAGACTTCGTCGAGCCTCACAACCCGAAAATGGTCGAAACAGGAATGTTGCGGCAAGGTTTTTAGGGGTCGCGCCCCTAAGGTATGTCCATTTTCTTCTAGATAAGAGGTGGTATCATGGTATGGAGCCCAGACATTTTACCTATGTTGTTGCTGCAAATTATTATACTTTGTGGTCGTTGCTTTGTAGTTGAGGATCCTCGGACAAAGGTCGGTAACGACCGGGGATGACATACTTTTTTTGTGTGGAGTTATCAAGTTACAGCTTCATTGCACCCAGAAGCGTGTGGTAACTCGGCTTTGTGTCAGCAGAGATCCGGTTAGGTACTCGGGGGCGTCCTTCCAGAGGCGTTCCATTTCTGTGTGGGAAGTTCCTTTGTCTGACCATTTGTTGGAAATCCAAAGAAACAATACGAGCCCTGTATGGTTTTAATTGTATAACCTGCCATGGAATATGGCAGTAACCTGCTATTGAACATGGTAGCTATAGTTGGCATAAGTGCGAAATGCCCATGCTGACTAAGATTAATATTCTTTCGAAATGTTTTTTGCACCATGCACTAAAAACAATATCCAAAGAATTTTGCGTATTAAGCATGTTTGACTATCATAAGGAGAAATCTCCTCCAATTCTACATTTGCATCGTGTGTGTGGCGGGAGGCCTTATGGTAATTTCATTTTCCAAAAGCATAGCGAATTTCTCTTATTTTCTTAGTGAAAATAACTGTTTTAAGATCTCACACCAGTCGCACGACTGACCTGGAGTTTATTATTCCCTTTCTAAACTCTGGGTGCCCACCAATTTCCACACGGACAGCCTAGAGTCAGGTTATCAGGTCATTCCCGAATTTAGGAGTAGCTGTGGAGATCAGGAGCAAGCTGGATGGCGAAGCGTATTACTAGTATATGTTATATTTTCTTCTGCTATTTGTTGTTGTACACTCTGATAAAGTAATGTGATGTAATGTAATAACTGATATAGTTCTTTATTGTAAAGATATTCATTTATCTATTATATATTGTTCCGCTGCGATATACGAGATTTTGTTTATTGTTTCTGTTTCTTCTTCTACCTCTTCTTCTTCTTAAACCCTAATGGTTCGGTTTCCGGCATTCGATTGTTCGGCAGTTGATACAGTGGACGTATTAATGTCGACTTTCGGGCGTCGAAAAATTGGATCGTTACAGTATTTTTCATATTAAAATAAATATTGTTGAATAATGGTTGTTAGTTCCAATAGTTCAAACATAAAATATGTATGCTTTAGATTTAGCATTTTTTTCACAAGAATCATTCAATACAGAAAGAAATCTCTTTATCCTCTAATCTTACCATTCTACAATAATATGATACTGCATAATATGTTCCTAGACATAGTCAGCTATGGGATCATCATCAACACTTGCGTTTCCATGAATTATGTCAACATTGCTTTTGGCATTTTTGGATCAGTGGTCAAGTGTAAACCAAATGTTGTTACCTACACTGCTCTTATAGATAGTTATTACCGAAGCAGCAAATGGAACCAACGACATCAAGTATTAAAGGAAATGATGGATAAATATATCTCACCAAATGAAGTTACGTATAATACAGCTGATGCATGGAGCAACAGCTGATGCACACAATAAATTTATATGTGTATAATTTATATGTGTATTGTGTGGAAATTTTATCTTTGAAATCATTTTTGCTCGATATTTTGCAATTGTTTATCAAGCACCAGTACTATCTGCATTACAGTTTTCAAAGATTTATACACAAGTTCTAGACAAAAATGCAAACTTATTTGAAAATTGATAAAAAAAGATCATTATTTCTTAATCATTGAATCACATAAATCATTTAAACATTTTATGATGATAAGAGGTTGAGTGCGATCCGTATGCGAGGCACGGGTACGCACTAGTTCTAAACATAGCCCAAATAAAAACAAACATTAATATAACAGTTTGGTTCAACCAAACAAGCAAACAAATGTCTGCAACGAAAAGTTATCTACCAGCTCTTGCTACGCACTCTTATCACTATTGGAACCTTCTATTTAAACTTGCTTCGTTATAACTTAGTGTTGTGGAGTATTCATAATGCAAGATTCAGATTATGGTCCCTTACGGCTTCCCTAACCAAGCTACTTCATTCTTACGCAAGTCATATTGATTTTTATTCAACATCACTAATGCTGACACTATAGTTCTGGCAAACAACTCCAAACTTCACTACCTATATCAACAACTTCCATTTCACATTAGAACAAATACACAAAAGAAGTAGGGATAAAGATAATATATAATATAAAAAATAATAAGTATGTCCCCTGATGACTACTCCAGTAATAACTGTATCTCCTATTGTCCCTTTAATATAAGGTAATTACCATACACCCAAGGGGAAACAGGGACACCAAGTCTCACTAAGGCCATGTGTCTCACATATCCTATATTGTTTTGAACAAAGCTCCGATACCAAGCTTTAATAACTCACCTCCATACTCATACTATCTAAGAATATTACATAGTAATATTGTTTGGTAATACAGAGAATAAGGCTGGTTGGGAGCGACTATTCATGAATATTCTAACGACTCAGTATTTTCAACCATTCGCATCCGCACATGTCGGACTTGAATTGTTCAAAATACTGCGTTGTAAAATAAATTTGGCAAAGCTCAGAATATGCAGTAAATAAATCACAGAATCACAGACACAGATATCAGAACTCACAGCGGAAATATAATATTCAGTGGTTCATGAAGCCACTATAAAAACTTTAACCAAACAGAATTACAAAGTTTAGAATCTGCAATACAGTTTAGACATAAATAGAAACAGAGTCTTCCAAAGTCTTGATTGCAAATAAGATAAAGACTGAAAAGCTTCCGGCAGCACGAATGATCTATGGGATGTCCTAGCTCCGGATAGAAACTGAAGCTGCAACTCAGGCTGACCCGAGCGTAAAATAAAACATAAACACTCGAGTCAGGACATACATACTTATATAATGTAAGCTAATTCAAGTGTACTGTAATATAGAGCAAGTAACTTAGAGGATGCTTGGGACCGCCCATCCTCTAAGGATCCGTTAAACTATTTACTATGTAGTATATTGCGCTATTATAATAGTGTCTATTTATAAAATAAACTTACTTTTTAGTAGCGTTAAGGGGTTACCCATATAGCCCTTAACACAGAATAATGTCAATAGTCTATACAGTACCGTAATACCTCCTGATCGGGAAGCTACCAGAGGATACTCCATAGGTACGACACAAATAGAAACTCGTAGTAAAGGCTCGGTATGGTAGATGACACGGCACAACTAGGCAATGCCAGGGTAGATATACCATTTGCGTACCCAGGCTGATGGAAACGCGTAGCCGCAGTTACCGCCCACCTCGAACAAACTCCCCCAAAATCAAAATATAAGTGGCCACTGAATCAATCCAAAGTCATAGTATAATATCGAAGAGGAGTGTCCGATCAGAGGTATGACCTCATTGGCCTGGGAATAGCTCCTGTTTTAGCCACCTTATGCCAACTCACGGGAGTCGGGTCCACGTATTTACCTTACAGGAAACGTCGCCACCACCTACTTCATTCTGGAATCTCCACCGCGTACACGGTTAGTCAAAGTGGTTTTCGGTATCGACAGAGAGTATGTCCATATCCGATCCCGGTCTCTTTGCCAACCCATCGTTATTATAACCCGTGGTTACAACTTTAAAAATGGTATTTATACTTTGAAATCAAAATAAATTTCAAATTCCTTCAATATCAAACTATTGATTTAAACATTTCATGTTATAATATACCATTTAAATTTTATTCAATCTATTTTGGAATTTATAGCTTTACCAAATTTTTTTGAAGTTAAATTCTTCCTTTAAAACCACAAAACAAATTCTTAACTTTTACATATTAAATTCCAAAATTTACAACTTTTCCCAAAATTAATTTCCATAAATTTTAAAACAATCAAATTCTAGATTCTGTAGCACTTATGAAATGCTACCTAAGGTCTATGGGTTAAAATAGTCCAATCTTAAAAAGACAGCATTTAAATGCTGTAATAGATTATTAACTTAACAATTCATTTTCAAATATAACTTATTATTAATTATTTTCTTAACTGAAATCTTACCCTTTCAAAAATCCAGAATTACCAAAATAAGTTATATTCCAAATTTTATTCAACATTTATTTATTCATTAACATTTATAACTCATTCACAATCAAATAAAAATCCTTTAAAGATATTAAATCAAAATATTTAACTTCCAAAATAATTTTTAAATATTTCAGAAAATATTATAAGAACCACGGGTCTGTATAAAATTTTCTAGCCTAGGTCAAGTGATACGGATTTATATCATTTCAATCCGCACTTTACAAAACCCCGGGTTCTATCATTTCAAACCCGCAATCCCAAGTTAACAGTTAAGCAGTTTACTGAATAATTGGACAATAATAATCATTTTAGGCCTATCATTTCAGCCCATAACAATCTAAATTTTACAGGGAACTTGCAGTGATGATTAAACAGTAAATAAACATTTAATAATATAACTGCAGAAATAATACAACAGATAAATAACTGATGAGGTGTCAATTTAAATGGGGTTCATCATTCTACGTTATACTACAGACAGATAATATTTAAATAAAATTTTACACATACACTTGCGATAATTTACCAAAATATATGTACATATGTCTGGTGAGAAATACTCACCTGAAAGCTGCAGAAAATTTGAATTTCAAAAACGACAATTTCGCCGGAAAAGAACGACAGAGAGTACCGATCAAAATTTCTCGGATGTCGCCTAGATTCAAATCTAGAACAAGATTCAAAATATTGAATACGCGACTTTAGAATTTACGGTCAAAGAAAAATTTAAAATAGAACGAGAATTGGTTTGACTTGCTCGACCACTCCACCGTGTAAATAGACTAAAATGTACCCAAATCCGTGAACCCTGCCAATACTAAAATTTACGACAAAATTCCTAAAGGCCGACTAAACAATATGGTGAAGTTTTTTTTCCTACTATATGTCGTGATACACTCATGTACACGTGCACATCTTTATTTCAACTCACACCTGTACACGTATACTCACGTCACCATCTCTTTAGCCTAAATTATTCCAACTCAGCTACAATTTAACTCATCTTCCATTTAGACTTCCAGGCTTTAAAATTTGTACAGGCAGAAAACCCAAGCTTTCACGCAACTACACCGAGTATATCATGTAATTTCTTCGAGCCAACCATGCAAGATCTTCGAGACAAATCTGCAAAACTTCGAGTAACTCACCCACTTTCAACTGCATTAGTTAAAACATCAACTACCCGAGTCACCCCTCCAAATACTTCAAGCCAACATGTGATTTCTTCGAGTCAAACTTGCTAGAACTCCGGGTAAAATGTCTGTGCACCATTCTCTGAAAATATGATACCAACCGCTACACTCAACACTGAAACTTGAACAAAACAACTACCCCTTACTTCTATTCATCATCAACAACTCCCAGTCTTCACTTACACACCAGGTCAGATGCAAATCTTCTCACCAAGCTCGGCCATCATATCTAATGCACGCTTTAACAGAAGTGGTGAGGACTGGGTATACATACATGCACACTGCTACACAAGAATCTGTGCATTCCCACCTACCCTATGCAATACCTCCCTGTACACTAGTGGCATGTAAACAAAACTTCACACACGGCCTTCCACACTTCTCTTGAGTCAATGCATATATGTCCACCTACGTATTCTAACCTAGTGCATGCCTCACTGATATATATATATGTGTACACAGTGCCACTCAGATATGTATAGCCTACTATGGAAAATTTTATATGCAGATTCTCCCTATGACTCCTATGCAACAAATTTACAAGCAACTAAAAAAAAACATCCACTGACATCAATTTAAAAGAACATGGCTCTCCTCTTAAATTTTCAGCCTAAGTCCACTATTTAGCTATGCACTTACACAGTTGGGCCAAATATCCTGACAGACTCTATGATACCATATGCATGCTCCCACCAAAAATGCATCACAGTTATATTATATACAAATCTTAAAACTTCAACATGCACGAGGCCCTACTCATTCCACTCAGACCTACGCATCAGCCACTAAGGCATTACATTGATATCTCATACCTTTTACAAATACAACCCTCTGTTTTTATATATGTTTCAAAGTATTTCCATGTCTCTACCTACAGACTTCTCCTAGTCTACATTTTTTTTTATGCAAAACAAAACTCACTCCACTCTCTGCCTATATTCCAATCCCATCCCACTAGATCTTTCAACTTATGCAAATTTTGGATCCCTATGCAGACAGTCCTATGGCAAAGCACGGTATAACAAAATAGAATGGCCGAGCAAGGCATCAAGGAAAGGAAAAAGAAGAACTGAAGAAGACAAGGGAATTTACCTGATGACTTGAGAGGAAGCAAGGCAGAATAAATGAGATGCAGAGGAGAAAGGGTATACTTATAGGTAAGGCTTGCGAGATTACAGGTGAAAGGCCATGTGAAAATTTGATTTTATTGATAAAGTTTCGAATATATAAGTAAATTTGTGTATGTTACTTACTGCCTAATCCCAACTGAAGGCAAATATTTTGAATGAATTAAAGGAGGGCCGATCATTTTGCTATCAGTTACTATTGTTAATTGTCTATTCACGTGATTTTCTCTCTACAGTTTGCACAAGGAATAAATAGGTTCGAACGTTGCAACTTAAAGGATTTGAACTGCTGCAAGATCAAGGGAAGAGAAGCAAGTAGTCATAGAGACTTGAAGCTGTCAGATCCAAGGATCTTAATTTACACATGCGTGATTTATGCGTGCTTCTTGGCAAAGACACAGGCAAGCATGGATTGTAGGCAATATCTTGCGAAATTACAGGGAAAGGTAAGTACAAAAATTTCCAGATTCAATGCAAGATGCATCCATCAGGGGAAGGCCGAGAGTTCACAAAAAGTTTTGATGATAAATTAAATGCTAGATTTATTGATTGCTAGTTTGCTTAGATATAACTTTCGTATGAAACATGGTGGTGTGATTGATGAAAAAGGATTTATTTGAGGCGAGTTTAACTGGAAAATGAAAAGAAAGGGCAAGCAGCTAAGTGGTTTTCAAGATATCAGTTACAACATATAAATAGTTTACTGGTATATGTATGCGTGATTAAATGCACAGAGAAGAAAAAGGCAATTGACTAAAGGTTTGGAAACGTATATGAACGTTTTGCAGGCGAGATCATAGGAAAAATAAAAGGAAGCAGCTGTTCAAGGGATAACGTTACCAGTGAGCACATTCTCCTATGTTTTGAAACTGAAACAAAAGGCAGTGAAACATTCACCAATCTGCTTGATTAGTGGTACGATATTTGATTTGTATTCCGATTGAATTTTAAAAGAACGGCAAGGATCTTGCAAAGCTTTGGGATGAGAATGTATACCCATTTATTTAAAATCAACTTCAGTTAAAACAGAATAACGTTTGCTATAAAACCACTGACTGATATTTTAAATCTAAAAATATTAAAAATATGATTTTTACAATACATCAGACTGCCGTAATACAGAACATCAAAAATTTCTATAAAAATAACATTTTTAACTTACACGTTTTATTACGTTACTTATACCCTATAATTGACGCGTCTTTTAAACGCGAAATTTAACAGTTCAAACATAGCTTAAATTTCACAGTTATTATTAAAACTTTATTGGTTTACAAATATTATATAAAATATATTTCAAAATCTTATAATTAAAAGAAATAAATAGCTAAAAACTAGGACTGTTACAAATATTCCCTAAGACTAATACCAACATGTTACTTTACCTCATATAACAACAAATGATGTGTATGGTATCGGCACAAAGCAATAAACAAGTTACTAAGTTTGAATAGAACAATACATAATTCATTAGAGAATAGAGAATCATACGTCATAGTAGAAAATATAATACATGCCATAACAATATATAATGTGAGTCTATTAAATGGAAACACTAGACCCATGTATAATACATACATAACAAGTAATTGATGAATACAAAATATACTCTAAAAGTCACAACATCACAATAGTGTCATACATAACGTCTACATAGTAGTCTAATATAAGATACTCCGTCTATCCTTAAAACTAGTACATCATTCATAGACAATGACTCCCGATACCTATCACGTCTCGTTCTGACCTAAGTATTATTAAAATAATAAATCGGTCAAACTATATCTAACTCAAAAGGGTGAAATAATAGTAAATAGACTATATGTGAATCTCAAATTATATAGTCATAACTTCGATGTATATGCCAAATGGAACAACCATAATAAAATCACCATGCCATAAAGCAATATCATGCCATCATTGGCTATCGTTCTAAAATATGGTGAAACAAGCATATACTATCATGTAGTCATATCGCTATTCATGTCTAGTATAATAAGCCGACACGGAGCTCTCATACAAATATCTATCAATAATATACTCCTCACTAAGTACCACATAAACCCATGAGTGTAATCTCCATTTGATTAACATTTACTTAAAAAGAATAATCAAACAAATAACATAACGGCATCCTATACCATCGCATGTTATTCGAATAACAATTCAATATACATGAACTACACTCAATCCCCACTAAATATCTCTATATGATAAGTCTGAGTAATAATTGAAAAAGTGTTACCGAAAGTCTCATACCAGACGGTATCACTAATCCATTTATTTAAATTTCTCGTCACACAGAAATGAAATCTCACAAATCAGATAAAAAGATGTCATCACCGTATCATCTTAAATATAACTCAAATCAATATTAATGGTGAATCATTCATATAACCTCATTCAATATGTATATAAAAGTAGATATCTAAAATTAAGATAAAATAAATTAATCAAATCACACACACGTACATACGTATATAAACCAACAAATCACTATTCAATAATAAATCAATCAATGTATACATTCTTATATCCAATACTTAAAAGTAGATAATAAATATTTAAAATTAACTAGATAATCAACTAATACCCAATATAAAACTCAATTACTAAAATTCATTACCAAATCCTTTTGTATATATTTTCCAAAATCACTTTACACATAAATAATTATAGAAGATGTTTTGTAATTTCTATAACTAAACGATATTTCAAAATAATTTCTTTTCATTTCAGACCTAAAAATTTAATCCAACATCTTTGCTTCACACACAAAATAATTAGAAATAACACAATTTTCTTTATCCTACACTGTATTTGAAATTCTTGTATTACAGAAGTAGAGATTTTGATATATTCAATACACTACTAAAATTACCTAGTTATTACATAAAATAAAATTCTATACTTTTCCATGTTTTGAAAACTTCTTCAATAATATTTAAATAACATTTATTATAGAAATCATTTGAAAATAATATTACTATGTTCATAAAATATATTTTATAAAATAGCAATAAATTATATATTAGCTTTAAATCAATTTCAAACTTATGATATATTGTAATGATGATTTAAAAAAGGGGTTTATAACCAAAAGAAATCTATATTTATATTATTTTTATTAAAATATTTACAAATTTAAATGTATCTAGGTTATTTATAATTTAATTAAAATAATTTTATTAAAATTAACGTTTCTAGCTTTTCAATCATCTTTTAAAAACAATAAAATCCATTGAACATTTAAAAAATAAATTATGGAGTAAAAGTCTCCAAAATCATCGATTATCAATATAAACTATATTGTCTGACCCAAGTCGATTTACATCGAGTTCTAACTATCCATACAGTGCATGCACAATATGAAATAAATTACACAAATTGTAATGCAAAAGGATGACATCTCTGCATTTTGGATGATTCAGCATATATTAAACTTCACTACGAAATCCAAATCATACAAATATCACAACAATCAGACTAATATCCTAAACGATCATTTCAATCAAACAAATCACCAACTTATTTTAAGTAAGCTACGAAATAAATTAACAATCAATCAATTTCTAAAGAAACGTTTGAACAATGAAAATCAATCAATACCGAGATTATGCAGATATATTCAACAGATGATAAATTTTAGATATAGATTGTGAGTTAGAAAACTCACCGCAAACAATGATTAGGACTCATCAATCACTGCCTCTGAACCCATACTGCAATATCCATCACCATTTGCACAGCAAAGGCCTACATAAACAACACCTCTTACACCCTCTTCGCGACTATCCAAACCTAATAGCTTCACCGCATCACCAATTGCCATGCCATCGTCGCTTTAAGTCGTTCTCAGCTACACACCCAGTAACTTCGCCATCGCCTAAGCCTCCATGCCACAGCTACACACTCGCCAACGACTGTTTACATCGCGATCATTTACAGTCTATAGGTCACGTCATCAACTAAGTCGTGGCTCCAAGTACCTCCCGTTCACTACTCCAATGTGTCGATATCGGCGTTATCTCTGTCGCCCCCGTTAGGTCGCGGCTACCTCCGCAATGCTCGCCTTCAAATCATGATTTCATTCTTTTTTTAATGAAGATGCTCTTTGTGATTTCAAAACGGGATTAGGGCTTGTAGCTGAAGAGAGAAAAAATGAAGCGGGTTGGGTTTTGGGCGTGAGTGGATAAGACGATGGAGAGTATTCGAGAAGCATCGAGAAAAAGAAGGTGGTCTTGAGCTTGTTTTAGTTAATATAGTTTGTCCAATTATTTACTCTTTTCATTTTAACAACTTATTTAAGTTATTTATTGATAAGTTTTCATCTATTATAAATTGATTCACCCCTTATTTACAAATTATATTATAAATAATTGAACAATCTTTTTCCTCAATTCAATACCCGTCTAATTTATTTAATCGTTCATTGTACTCTTATAAAATAAATTTCTACTCTAACTATTTCAATCATATAAGAAATATTTACACTTTGATATATTTATTTTCAACTAAAAAATTTATTCACTTTATAAATTATCATAGGTTGAATTCTAACACTTATAATTAAATTTATTTACGACGTAGAAAACAGGATTGTTACTGACTCTTCCTCTTAACAAAATTGCGTCCTCGCAATTTTTTATAAGAAGACGTCCTACAACTTATACCCTAACTTTCTTTATATCTTTAAACTACTATTAAATCAAACTTACACAACTCCTCTATGTGACTCTCACATTATAACTTATCTCATCATATGCTACTATTTCAAATAAAATAAAAACATTGTGAAAATTTTCTAACTGTCAAATTTTTTGGAAAATTCCGGTAGAGTCTTTTTTGTACGGAGAGCATTTCGAAAAATCAAAAAATAATATAATTATATAATCTACATCCCAATTAATGGGGCATCTCGAAACACGGGGGGTAAATATAATATCACATTATATCAATATTGCATAAAAACGTACCTTTTCGTTTAACGTTTAAGCAAGTTTCCTTGCTATAATGCGAGCAAAAGCGAACTATCGCTGCAAAGTAATACCCACAAGCTCCAAATGTACCTATTGTTAATCTCATATTCAAACATTAGTAACATAGGAGGAGTTATAAGAAGTTTGTGTTCATTAATATAGAACAATAGCATAATTATACTTGAACCTCTTTCTACAAAATTATAGATGTTAAAACACAAAACTATGTAATGGTTTGAAAAAATGGATGGTTGCATAATGAATTAAATTTTCAAAACAACTTTTGGAGTGCATAAATGTCAACCAAAACTTGTTTTATAACAATTATTCTATAGGATGTCAAAACTGAAATGGTCAAAAATGCGCAGGTCCATCAGTTTAATTGGACGTTTTCAACTAGCAAACATCAAAATTTAGCGAAAAACTTAAATGAAAGTTGTTGCACATATCCTAAACTTTCCAGAATGTTTAAAATCGTTGAATTCGGATGAGCCGTTTAAAAGTTTTAGTCATTTTAGAAAAAGTATTCCCTCGGCAAATATTATGTGCACAGCAGGTCCACTTTGTAAATTTACCTTTTTAGCAATGTAAACATCATAAATTTGCAAAACGCTTGGAATACAAGTTAAAGTATATATTTTAAGCATTTCGAAATGGGCATAATTTTGAAAATTGGACAAACCGTTTGAAAGTAATGCCAATGCTACAACACTTTAAAATGAAAATTTCTAAACTGCATCCTTTTTTCTTCTCTTTACTTCATTTTCTTTCTTCAATGTGACTTGCTGTGTAAAATGAAATCAAAATTGCATATTGTTTTGTTTTAAAAGCTTTGGTAGTAAACTATTTTATATGAAATACTTATACACACCAATATCATATGCTTTAGACATTAACATAAAAGTATTACAACTACTTTAAATTGCAGTAAACGGATATAACTAATTGAACACAAAAAAACATTGATTTGGTTTCAAATCTGTTTTTAGCTAAAACAAAGAGTTCATTCATTTTTTTTTTTCATTCAATAGCATGATAAGTTAGGTTACCAATTTATATTGTCATATAACAATACTATTATGAATTATCTATTCATAAGGTGTTCTTTGGAGAGACTGAATTCTAAAAACTTGGTTATAATGAATTTATCCAAATACAATAGAAGTCAGCTAGCAAATAAATAATATTTAATATTTACTTCTTAATATTAATTCATTTTACTTTAGTTTGTAATATATTGTAAGGTTGATTTAGCTTAGCTGTTGAGATGAAAAACCATGTTGCTTGCATCAAATGCAAACTTATCATTAATAACAACATCAGTTGGCAACAAATGCGATGCTCCTTTTTATTTTATTTTTCTAGTTCAATGTTATGAAATAGAAGGAGATAAGAAGCCATTAGAGAAGGAGAAAGAAGAAAATCTTATTACTCAGATATTAGTCATACATTTACATTATATAGACGTCTTTATATATAAGCCTTGGAGCATCGTATTGAACCTATCTCATGATGTGAGACTAAAAAAATATAACAAACATTGTATAGCATATTCACACTTTATAATATTACCACACTCCTCCTTGAATATTCATCTTCAAAATATTGAATGCTTTGCTAACTTGAAGTTGTCACTTTTGAAACATATATGATAATTGCTCCCCTTTATTATTATCTTGCTTGCATATATCCATTCAGCTAATATAGGTATTGTCTGTTGCCTCATTGAAATCCTCTGTTAGAAAAACCCAATGGGAAAAACCTTAAACGAGGAAAAGAGTGCAACTTGTGAAATCATAAATATCATATTAAATATGATATTCCTTCTAAGAGTTTGATACTTAAGGATCAAAACAATGTCTCATTAAAACCTCACTAAGAAAAACACATTGGGAAAAATCATAGTGAAGGAAAAAGAGTACAATAACTTATTTTAATATTTCATTTCATCTAATGAAGTTTGATACTTTTGGATCAACAATATAATGTCTTGTTATAATTTACTAAGAAAAACCCTGTAGGGAAAATTTTAGTGAAGGAAAAAGAGAATAATAACATATTTCAATAGTTTACTACATCAAATGGAATTTGATACTTCTAGATCAATATAATATTTCATTAAAAACATTACAAAGGAAAACTCGATAGGAAAAACCTTAGTCAAGGATAAAATTACAATTTAACTTAAATAACATATGTGAGATGTTATTTCTTGATTAGACGTTTGATTCTTCTAGATCAAGATAATGTCTCGTTAAAACCTTAGAAAGAGCAACCCAGTGTAAAAATCTTAAATATGGAAAAAGTGTGCATTATAACTTATTTTCAAATGGTGCTAGGGAGTGGTTAAGATAATGTCTCGTTAAAACCTTACTAATAAAAACCCAGTGAGAAAAATCTTAGTTAAGAAAAAAGAGTGCATTATAAAATACTTATGGATGCTCCCCCTGATTTAGAAGTTTGCTCTAAATTTGTATTCGTCTTTCGATAACTCAAATTGATTATGGATACTTCTGGATCCATAAATATGTATCTCAGTAATAATACATTTTATTAATAATTTCTTTTGATACAATCAAAATTTCCAAGATTGTTTCTTCCAAATATGATTTGCATTTTATGCATTTTGTATGCTACTTTTACGAAAAACACTTCATGGGCTTTCATTTTTGTGCTTCAAATCAGTTTTGCGTATTGCAACTATACATCTTTGATGAATATTAAAAAAATTCAATACAAAAATACTAAAAAGTAGGAAGTAATCTACTCACCTTGAGTATATCAAGATTTTCATTACAACAATACTTAAAAGAAGGTTGTAATTTACACTTTATGTCTTTTGCATTCTTTATAATTACAAAAGTTATATATATTCTTCAGGAATTTGTATACTTTAATAAGTTTTTGCATATCACAACTACCACTTCAATGGATATTAAGAGTTTCGTTACAACAATACTTAAAAATATGATGTAATCTACTCATCATGAATTATATCAAGACTTTCATTACAACAATACTTAAATGAAGTTGTAATCTACGCTCTTTGTTCTTTACCTTCTTTATAACCACCAAAGTTATTTATATTCTTCACGAATTTTTTTACTTCCATTGTTTAGTATGATTTAAACAATGTTTATACCTTCAAGGTATATTAAGTGTTTCAAACACTTTTACTACTTCAATCAATTCAATTATCTCTAAAAAATTATGCCCATGGTACTTAACATGTCGTTGACACTATATGTGCTTTAGTAATCTTAGTGAGCTTTATATACATGTTTCTAATTGTAATTTACGGACTATAAGTCCACATTTCTCATTTAGGAGAATTTCATGATGGCTAATCATGTTTTTCTTTAATCCAGGATCTTTAATCCATTTATAAACATAAACGCTTTATTATTTATGAATTTATCATCAATGATTATTTATTGTGACTTCTACAGATGACTTATTGTGATCTCTTTATTTATCATGTTTTAGATACCTAACCTACTTCTAGGGTTACTCAAAAATCATGTCATGGATCTCTATCAGAGCACCCTTAAGTGTTTCTTCAAGAACACTCACCTCCTTTATTTGGCATCTTTATTACTTACTCTAAAAATATTTGAACTGACTTCTGTGCCACATTTCAGATGTGGTTTACACCTTTTGATCCTTCATGAATTCAAATATATATTGGAGAAAGTCTATTAGGGATATTATTGATAATTTATTCAAATTACTTAATATTTTGCATCAATGTATATTTTAACAAACATTTAACACTGATCACCAAAATGAACTTGTATCCCTTTATCCTCCCCTTCGATATTGACAAACATTGTCACATTAAATAATAGTCATCTTTGGATTCTCAATTTAAACCATTATGATATTGCTACTAGCAAATACACCATACATATTAAAAATAGAATGATAATTTTTTTATTAGTTGATAAGATGCATTCAATTAATATTGCTTATTAGAGTTTGTTCTCATTCATTGATCTAGTCAATTGGAGGAATTTACTTATTATATAGATCATTTGAATACATACACGACTTTAGGTCATCCAACATTTATGTTGATTGAATCTCAAATCACTAAATAATATTTATACATAATCTATAAGATGAGCTCATAACAAACTATAGGTTGTTAGCTGAATATTTACATATATGGGTACACGTGCGTCCACGTGTTACACACACACACACACACACACATATATATATATATATATATATTATAAATTTACATATTCTTTCTCATTTGAATTAGTGATTTTTGTAATAAACTATTACAAGGATCCAAACTATTAATTTCTATTTATAGATCAATGTCAATGTGAATCCATCAAAAGCGCATGATAATGTTCAAAACATCTAGTTTGGAACAATATTGAACTTCTAGTTCGAACAAAATATACACACAACTTTAAGTTATAAAGTTCTAATCCTTAATTATGTCTCCAATATCAGTTTTAAACATTAATTGAACACATATCAGAGAATAATTTGTAATTACATATAGATTTCTACATATCTCTTTTGAGAGTTCAATAAAAGCGATATATTAACAAAACAAAGAGTAGCTTCTGGACACTTGGAATTTTATAAAAATATGCAATTGCATTTGTTGCACATATAGATATCTTCAAGATGGTATTTATAGCTTTCATGAAATGTATAATATGACATATGGACTATCTCTTCAGAAGAATATTTAAAGATATTTCTTAAAGAAATGATTATGCATATAATGTTTCTTATGAAATAATAACTAGAAACATGACCTTTAAGATATAATTAGACATGTGAACATAACATAGTGTATTCTAGATATAATTTGATTTCTTACCTATTTAGGAGGTTTTATATAATTATAATGAAATATATTGTTGAATATGCGATTATATGATTTTTGTTTGATGATAATAAACATATAAATATATATTCGTTTAAATGTATTTGGTAATGTACTATTTCATTTTTCACAGATTAAATGAATATTTTCTGAATAAAAATAATTAACACAGAATTTGAATTCAAACAGAATTTTTATTCAAACAAATATTTATTACAATTTTTGAATAGTACAAATTCAAGCTCTCACCATTCACTATACAATTTCAATTACAATACAATTTCTGATTACATCACAATTCAACTTACATAAATTCCTCACTACATATCACTCACACTCGTAGTTCATCTTCAACTTCATTCCAGTTAGAATACAACATCTGAGCAATCTGCAAAAATATTCACTAACGCAGTAAAATTGAAAAAGAAATATTTATACAATATAAAATAAAATATGGATTTTGAAAATAATATTTGCCTCAGTTATTTGGGTTGTTCGTCATCGTTTAAATACGAATTCATCATACACGAACAGCTTGTGACATACACAGTGTATCACTGTATATGCCACAAGGCCGTGCACATCGAAATATACACTTGATAAATTTATAGGGACAGGTGAGCACAGGTCAAACCCAAATGAAAAGTCGGGTTCAACTCAAATGCAACACAAATAAAGTCACAACACGCGCACAAGGTCAAACCCGAGCGTTTAAGCTAGATTCAACTCAGGTGCGATAAAATAATGTCACAAACTTCAGCACAAGGTCAAACACGAACTATTAGCTGGATACAACATAGGTGCAAATAGCCAAAACTCAAGAATCAAGTGTCGACTAGCTTAATATAAACAAAACCAGAGAAGAAAATGAAATGGCACATGTATATACAGTGCATAGCCGCATGATGCAGTCAATAACTACTCAACTGTTCAACAAATGTATTGGGGATATTTCAAATGGAGTTACAAAAATCAGGTCAGAGATTTAATACACTACAAGTGCAACAGGTAAATGAAGATGCGGTGAAGCATGTACATGGGAAAATAGCAAATACAAACTACAACAACACAAACACCTCAGCAATTTACAAATAACTCAAGTGAATATGTATAGTGATGCACCAAGTAAATGACACAGCAAAAATGAAACCAAATCAAACTCAGTTCAACATGACAGTAAGCAGTGTACCAAGACCACATGGTCAGTGAGAACAGATCAAAAGACCACATGGCAATATGCATCAGGTTAGAGCATTCCATTGTGTTCGGAATGCGGGTAAAACCTTATGAACGTCTGTCGGCATGTTTGATTCGGGTTTTGGGATTTCGCGTTATGCAACGAGATATTTTCAAATATTCAATTATTTAATATTCACGCATACGCTAGAAGCTACCCAATCCTATACCTTATTCTCGTTCCCCTCTTTCTATTTTCAAGCAGGTATTCAAATTTGATTTTAAAAA
Organism: Allium cepa; assembly: GCA_030765085.1. Classification (NCBI taxonomy): domain Eukaryota; kingdom Viridiplantae; phylum Streptophyta; class Magnoliopsida; order Asparagales; family Amaryllidaceae; genus Allium; species Allium cepa. The sequence goes on from CM060935.1 coordinate 56,378,467, forward strand.
AAAATGGCCGAAGTCGGCCTCATCTAAATCGATATCATAGCCGAGCAAAGGCGATTTTAGGGTTTCGATTCGGCCTGTAGGCTCGAGTCGGCATAGGGGAGGCGAGAGATCTCATTTGGGGGTCGCGATCGATCGTGGATGGCGTCACGGCTCGTGCGCACCGCGATGAGGGAAGGGGGGAAACGTGGCAATCGATGGAAGGGAGGAGTTCGTGAGAATGGCGGTGGCATCGAGGAGGTGCAGTGGAGGTTCGCGATTGGAGGGGGAAGTTCGTTGTAGTGGCAGCGATACTCAGCGATGTGGGTTTGGTTGCGGTAGCATTTTTGGCAGTGGCGCTTGCGTGAATGGCAGCTGCTTCGTGCGAAGCAATGTGTGAGGCAGAGAGGTATTGAATTTCTTTTCTTTATTAATAATAAAAAAAAATTGCAGTAAGTATATGTAAGATTTTGAAATGTCAAGTTAGATTTTTATTATACAAGCAGTTTGAAAGAAAAAATATATATACACACCTACATAGTTAATTTAAATATAAGCAGGGAAACGTATATATGTTATTTTAAATTTACTAGTATATTAAAGAAGAAATGAATGATGTATTATGGAAACTAATATATTTAATTAATCTATGTAAATATTTTTGTTAGTAAAAATCTATTTATTTTAAGGAAACCTATTTAAAAATCAATTTATTCGTTATAAGACTAAATGGTTGTTTAAACTAAATCATTGGTCAATTTAATTCATTGAATGATAAATTACTTGGAGATTATTTCAGATGTTAATAAAACCATCTAATTATTTATACAAGGTCAAAAATCGAGGAAACCAAGGCAATTTTGAAGTGGATTGCAAATAAAAGCAAAGGTGAGTAAATCTCACTCTGTTGGATTTTTATTTAAATTTAAATGGTTAAATTTAAATATTTGGTTGAATGATTGAATTGATTTATTGTGCACTGTGAATTGATGATCTGTTGATTTTGGTTTTGGTTGGTTCTCGAGTTAACTGTTTCTTAACTCGGAGTATTGAGGGTTTTAAGTTGTTTTAAACTTAAAACATAAATAAGAAAATGTTTCCATTTTAAAGTTACTAAGGGCTTAATGATTTGTGATTCACTAAAAGGGTAGGGTAATTAAAATGGATAATTAATTAATTCAATTAGAATTAATTAATTGATTAAGTTTTAAGTTATTTAATTAAGTGTAAGTAATTCAGAATAGTCATTGGATGGTTTGAGTAGTAATTACTTAATGTAATTAATAAAATAGAATTGCATTTTGGAATTAATCAAGAGATTAATTAAGATAATTAATTAAGGAGTAATCAATTTATTTAGTGAAGTAAATAAAAAGACATTAATTATAGGTTGAGATAAATTCAAAATGATTAATATTGTGGTTTAATTAATGATTAATTATTTAATGTAATTAAATTAGGATAAATTGAAATGCAAATGGGAAATCATTAATTTATATAATTGATGGTGTAAATAAAGATCAGTAAATTAAAACTGATTAATCCATAATAAGAGACTTATGAGAAATTAATTAGTATAAGTAATTGCGGATTAATGTAATTAATATAGTTAATTAGTTTATGAAGTAATTAAGATTTACTTATTGATTTTGGTTAAGAATAATTAATATCGTGTAATTAAACAAAGATAATTACATGAATGTGACTGGAAAACAATTAATCCAGGGTGATTAATTAAGATGAATAATGATGGGATGACTAATTAATCGATTTGAAATTAATTAAGATGAATAATGATGGGATGACTAATTAATTGATTTGAAATTAATTAATGTTAATAAAGGAATCTAAGTGATTGGGGTTTGAAATTCAATTAGAATCAATTGAATTAAATTGGAAATGATCAAATTTGTTATGAACGATGGAATGGTATTGGATGCTTGAATGAGATGATATTCCTGATATGAAATGTTGTGTATTTCATCTTGATAATTTGGGTTAGGATGACACGAGTCTCGAAGAGGCCGGGGTCGGGTATTAGGAAATACCCGAGACCAGTTCGAATATTTTTACATATTGATATGTGAAATCTATATGCTGGAGTGAAGTGATTTAAAGGAAATTGAACTATTTAAATCTAAGCCTTGGTACTTAGGAAATGGATGTGTGGAATAAAGGATGTCTATAACTAATTGTGGCTTTATGAATTGAATCGAGTTACCCCGGGTTTCATTTAAGTTGTTTGCTTTGGAATTCCATGTTAGTTTAGGTTTACTCATGCTGGTTTCCAGCCTGACCCGGGTGTTACTTTGGTGTAATGCTCGGGTCAGACCGAGTATTACAGATTTCCAGGTTAGGACGTTCTGGAGCTCAGGAGGCGAGCTGGATGGCAATAGCGTATAGAGTATTTCCGCTGTTTTTATATTATTGTTAATCTGAGACATGATAATTGTAAATATTCAGTGACTGTATATAATGTGAAACTCTGATGTATTAGAATGTAATCGACAGATATAATATTCTTTTGTAGACTGTAATTATTTATTATTATATTTTATCCGCTGCGAATGTGAGATGTTAATGTTTCTGTTCTTCTTCTTCTATCTCTTTCTTTTTTTCATAACTATCTGGAATTTTCGGGTGTGAAAATTTCGGGTCGTTACATTTGGTCATCCTATTGTTAATAAAAATCTTTAAATTGAGAATGGTATTGTATAAATAAAATAAATTTGAGTAATTGAATTGTAAAATAAACTTATTTAAGAACCGGCTTCAAACTGGAAGATAAAATTGAATAATAAATTAAATTTTGAAAACAAATAAAATTGTATTTACCTCTTATTTGAACCTTGAAATACATGAGTAAAGATAATTTAAAGTGGAATTTGGTTTAATTTGGGAAAGGAATCAAGATTGATTCAACTTGAATTGGGCTTAAATAAATTGCAAAAATTTTTTTTTGAAGTTATTCAAATTGACATTGAGTCAATTTAAACGGAAGTGGAAATTAAGATTGAATTGTTGGGAATGTGAACAGTTTGACTCTGGACTATTTTTCAACATAAATTGTTTTAATATAAATAAAATTTTCTAAGCTATTTAATATATACCTTTCTTATTAAACCCAAAATTATTTTATACTTATTTTATAATTATTTTTGGAGCTATTTAACCATTTTTCAACTGTTTTCTAAACTAATTACTATTTTTCAACTATTTCACAAACTAATTTCTATTTTACAACTATTTGGCAATTATTTAAAAATTTCTGAAACTATTTAACTATTTCCCAACTATTTTACGATTAATTAACTAGGTTATAGCTATTTTGTAAACTAATAATTATTTTTCAACTACTTATCTATTTTTAAAATTTTCAAGCTATTTTCTAAATATAAACTGGTCGGAGTTCAAACTGTTATTGATTTAAATACCCAACTGAGATAAGAATTGAAGTGATAATTCAATGAGAATTTAAGGCAATTGTAAATAAGTGAAAGGGAATTAATGGAAATGTGAATAGAAAGGAAATTGATTTGGATAATAATCAATGAAGTTAAATACGTAGGATATACGTACATTATTCTATTCGCATAGTGATTTGATTCAGATTCGAACACAGAATTTCGAGATAGTTTATCGATCCGAGTGGGGATTTTTCGCTTGATTTTCGACGGCGAACCTGGATATGGATGGTTGATTGGTTCTGGATATTCTCTATCATAGTTATGGCTATGCAAGGGGAATGACGGTTTCTAATCAAGAAACCAGATTTGTGTCCGCACTAGGAAGTCGGGTGGACGATGCTAGTTCGGAAGTGAAATTGTGTGACCGAGTGAGTGATCAGATTGCTATAGCATATAGATGATATATGTACATCGTACGGATTTGAATGATATTGATATTGAAAAGAGTAATCGAATTGGAATATTTGATTTTGAATAAACAAAGTTATATATCTTTGTTATACGTAAGATGAAACTCCCCTTGTTAAATCTATTGCTGGAAGAAAAGGATTTTTGAAGGTGTTTGAAGTATAAAAGGAGTTTTATACAAGTTTGAAAAGATCCAAAGTTTTTAAATTTTATATATCTGAATATATATATAAAGGATCTTATGAGGGATTTGGAAAAAGGTTTTGGGAACCTTTGGATTTGGAAAGGCTTTTGATTTTTTGGTAAAATCAATATTAAAATTTGGAAAGCCTAGTTTGTGAATTATCGATTTTGGGATAATCGATTTTGTGTAAAGGAGCTTTGTATGAGATCATACTAGGTGTATGATTTGAAGATATTATATGTGTATAGTATAAAATGTTTTGATGATGGCATTGGGGAAAAAGGCGCTCCCTTGAAATGAACTTCTCAGGAGTGCCACCGGGTGGTGCTGCCTTGAGCCCCAAGGGGGGGTTCTAAAGTTGATCTTGTAAGGAGTCCGGACAAAACTAGTTCCTGGGGATTATGAGTAGTGTATACCATAGCGGAAGTCGTGTGTGCCGCTGAGAGCCAACTGTCTGCGTTTGATTTTATATCGGTAGACTGCGACCTATGGTATAACATAGCGAAAGTCGTGTGTGTCGCTGAGAGCCAACAGTCTGCTTTTCATTTTATATCGGTAAACTGCGACCTATGGTATAACATAGCGAAAGTCGTGTGTGCCGCTGAGAGCCAGCAGTCTGCGTTTGATTTTATATCGGTAGACTGCGACCTATGTAGGAGTGGAGAAGTTTCATTTTGACAGCAAAAATCAGAGGCCACGGAGAGCCTGCATTTACATGGACTTTTGCTGTGATGGCAAAGTAACCCTGGGATGTAACTGTGATCTGTTGTGGGTTCCATGGCGTAATCGAGATGCTGGGGAGAGCCTGCAGTTGCATGGACTTTTGCTGCGATGGCAACGTAACCCTGGATGTAACTGCAACCATGGTTGGGGGTGATGATTTACAGAGCATTCTCACCAAAGATATTTCCTCTATTTCAAAATGCTTTCAATATTTTCAATAAAATTATTTTCAAAAGTATTTTCACTGGGTGTTGAAAACGGGTCTACCAAGTACTTATAGATTTTCAGTCCTACGCCTGATCAACGTATGACTGAATTTCTGTGAGAACAAGGATGGTCTGGTTAAGACATCGAGTTATAAGAAGTATTTTTATAAAAAGCTATTTTAATAGTATGAGGTGGATTTAAAAGCCTTTCTACATTTTTTTCAAATAAAAGTGTTAGAATTTTGGGAAATGAAAGAAATCCAAACTGGAACTATAAATAAGATTTAACTCAGGGAAATTTAAATGAAGTGATTTTTGAATCAAAAGTTGGAAGTAAGTTAATAAATAATTATTTGATAGAGTATGTTAATGAAAATTTAACTTGGTTAAACAAATGGATTGTAAGTTGATAATGGGTTTGGGAATGAATTCGAATTTCAAATAGAATTCAACTTAGTTCTAGTAATGAATTAAATAAGAAGAGATGTTGTAAAATAAAAATAAAATAGAGTTGGATTGTAAATGTGATGGTTTGAATTACAAATAAAATTCAAGTGTGATTTGAATAATATTTAATGAAATTTGCAAGTAAATTGGATATAATGAAAGTGAATTGTAATAGAAATGGTTTGAGTTGCAAATAAAATCCAGACGAGTAGAAACAGATTGAGAATGGCTTTGTATTAATAAAATGAATTCGAAAATGAATTAAGTAAGTAAATTTAAAATTTAAAATGGGTTAATTGAGTTAAATAATAAATGGATGAAGTCTGATAGAATAAAAACTAAATCAAAGTTGTGATTGGAATTGGATTATCAGACTGAACTTAAGTTTGGTGGCATATTAATTTGAAGTGTAAATGAGTTAAGTATGTGCTTGGATATTATTTTGATAAATTGAGAAGGTGAATTTAAAATTTAAAATGAATGGGCTAACTGAATTTAATGGAGGTTGATTAAATGAGAATCAAATAGAAGTAAACTTAAGTTTAATGTTGGAATAAATTAAAGTAAATTCACCTAAGTTTAAAATATATGGAAGCTTGGCTTCGAATAAGAGTGAAAGCCCATTAAATAAAAGCTTGGATTGAATTAATTTGGGAATGGTTAGAAGTATACAAGAAGGGAATGTGTCGAGCTAAATAAATGATTGGTTAATAAATTAGAAATGAAATTGAATTAAATTCAGAATGAGTTAAAATTAATTTGAAGTAGTTATAAACTAAAATAGATACTTTATTAAGCGAATATCGTCGAAATTGCATAACAATAATTGTCGTTTGGCGTAAACAAAAGTAATTAAATTTCTGTGAGCTGATAGATATTAAATAAATTGGTTTTAAAATTAATTGAAGTGAATATGAGCTTGTTTGGATTGAAAATCAATTGAATGTAAGAAATTGAGATGTAAACCATTAAAATTGAATAAAATGGCTTATGAATTGGTTGAAAGCAATTGAATTAGTATGTAGACATATAAATTGCTCGAGGAAGTTATTTTGAATGCATTTCTTTTAGAATTGTAGTGTTATAGTTGTTTATGTAAGAGAAATGTTATAAACTTCATATATATATATATATAGTGCTTACATATTTAAATTGAGTAAGTACAGGTACCGGGAAGCCGTTTGGCTGGATTTGGTTGCGCTATTTGCTAGAATAAATAAGTCGCTTGCTTAAAATGCTAAATAAGGTACGCCTACGCAATAAAAATAGGAAATATGAACTGTTTTTGCTTTTTCCGACCCTGTGGGTCGATATATATATATATATATATATTTATATCTCTTGTTAAATTGCAAAAGCTCCTCCGTACAAAGGAGACTCTGCCAAAATTTTCTGAAAATTTTGGGAGTTAGAAAATTTTTGGGAATTTTTTTGTTAACAATAAAACGATTTCAAATTGGAAATTAAAGTAAATTAGTAAATGAAACTAATATGAATCAGTTATACTTGAAAGATAAAATTCAATATGCAAAATTTAAAATAAATTGAATTCGTATGAAAATGGAAAAACTAATTTAAATAGAAATGGATATGAAACTTCAATAAGGAAAGGTATGTAAAGATTTGAAAAAGGCTATGAGTGGATGTTATTGCTAAGTAGGTTATGCAGGTATTAAAGGGAAAGAAAATTGGATGTGATTCCAGAAGATAAATTTGAATTGCCCGACAAAAAGGTATGTATTTAAATTTCTGTATGAAATTGGATTACGTTTTTGGATCTAGCCACTTGGCTTTTGTTTTCTTTTGGAATTTGGGAGCCCGTAGAGGCCTTTTGTAGTTGTACCGAGCTAGCCGCGCAAAGGAGACACTGGCAAAATTTCTCGGAAATTTAGGGAGTTAGAAAAAAAATTTGAGAAAATTTTGATCATTCAAAATTTGGTTTTAAATTGAAATCTAGATGATTGAGCAAAAGGGTTATTGTTTGAAACTATAGAAGGTTTTGGGAAGTTTGTTATTGTGATAATGGGTTTTTGATAAAAAAAATAGTTGGTAGGATGTCGATAAAACTGTTGTTTTTTGGGAAACGTAAACGGGTATTGGACCATCCTTCCTAACTAGTAATTTCGGGAACGAAATTCTTTTAAGGGGGAGGAATGTGACGACCCGTAAATTTTAACAAATTAAATTGGAATAATTAGTTGATTTTAAATATTTAAAAGTTAATTTTAACTTGAATTCCAGATATCAATATTTACATGATAATTAAATCATTGAGTTATATAGTTTAAATATTGAATTTAATAATTGAAAATTGGGTAAATTGTTGAATCTGAAATTTCTAAGCCTGTTTAAATAATTTGAAGGCTTATAAAATTTATAATGATGATACTGAAGATAATAGAATGGTTGGAATTTAAATTAAAGGTGATTTGTCCAATTTTAATAATATATCGTTTAAATTGACATTTAAAAATAGCTTTCCGAGGCACAGTCTCGGAATTCGACGAAACCGGTTCCATTGGATCCGTAATAGTTAGTTATTATCGGATTTCAATTTTCGGAGCAATCAGAGTTGTCGTTTGACCCTGGCAGCTCGAAACGCTTAGATTTATTTAATCGATTTAATTTAATACCGATCGTTTAATTCCGTAACTTGCATATACGTTCAAATTAGCCTCCGAAACACGTTCCATTGTGTTCGGAACGCAGGTAAAACCTTATGAACGTCTGTCGGCATGTTTGATTCAGGTTTCAGGATTTCGCGTTATGCAACGAGATATTTTTAAATATTCAATTATCTAATATTCAAGCGTACGCTAGAAGCTACCTAATCCTATACCTTATTTTCGTTCCCCTCTTTCTATTTTCAAGCAGGTATTCGAACTCGATTTAAAAAAATGGCCGAAGTCGGCCTCATCTAAATCGATATCATAGCCGAGCAAAGGCGATTTTAGGGTTTCGATTCGGGGTGTAGGCTCGAGTCGGCATAGGTGAGGCGAGCGATCTCATTTGGGGGTCGCGATCGATCGTGGATGGCGTCACGGCTCGCGCGCGCTGAGATGAGGGAAGGTGGAAACGTGGCAATCGATGGAAGGGAGGAGTTTGTGAGGATGGCGGTAGCATCCAAGAGGTGCAGTGGAGGCTCGCGATTGGAGGGGGAAGTTCGTTGTAGTGGCAGCGATACTCAGCGATGTAGGCTTGGTTGCGGTAGCATTTTTGGCAGTGGCGTTCGCGTGAATGGCAGCTGCTTCGTGCGAAGCAATGTGTGAGGCAGAGAGGTATTGAATTTCTTTTCTTTAATAATAATAATAAAAAAAATTTCAGTAAGTATACGTAAGATTTTGAAATGTCAAGTTAGATTTTTATTATACAAGCAGTTTGAAAGAAGAAAAAAAATATACACACCTACATAGTTAATTTAAATATAAGCAGGGAAACGTATATATGTTATTTTAAATTTACAAGTATATTAAAGAAGAAATGAATGATGTATTATGGAAACTAATATATTTAATTAATCTATTTAAATATTTTTGTTAGTAAAAATCTATTTATTTTAAGGAAACCTGTTTAAAAATCACTTTATTCATTATAAGACTAAATGATTGTTCAAGCTAAATCATTGGTCAATTTAATTCATTGAATGATAAATTACTTAGAGATTATTGCAGATGTTAATAAAACCATCTAATTATTTATACAAGGTCAAAACTCGAGGAAACCAAGGCAATTTTGAAGTGGATTGCAAATAAAAGCAAAGGTGAGTAAATCTCACTCTGTTGGATTTTTATTTAAATTTAAATGGTTAAATTTAAATATTTGGTTGAATGATTGAATTGATTTGTTGTGCACTGTGAATTAATGATCTGTTGATTTTGGTTTTGGTTGGTTCTCGAGTTATTTGTTGCTTAACCCGGAGTATTGAGGGTTTTAAGTTGTTTTAAACTTAAAACATAAATAAGAAATTATTTCCATTTTAAAGTTACTAAGGGCTTAATGATTTGTGATTCACTAAAAGGGTGGGGTAATTAAAATGGATAATTAATTCTAATTCAATTAGAATTAATTAATTGATTAAGTTTTAAGTCATTTAGTTAAGTGTAAGTAATTCAGAATAGTCATTGGATGGTTTGGTTAGTAATTACTTAATGTAATTAATAAAATATAATTGCATCGTGGAATTAATCAAGAGATTAATTAAGATAATTAATTAAGGAGTAATCAATTTATTTAGTGAAGTAAATAAAAAGACATTAATTATAGGTTGAGATAAATCCAAAATGATTAATATTGTGGTTTAGTTAATGATTAATTATTTAACGTAATTAAATTAGGATAAATTGAAATGCAAATGGGAAATCATTAACTTATATAATTAATGGTGTAAATAAAAATCAGTAAATTAAAACTGATTAATCCATAATAAGAGACTTATGAGAAATTAATTAGTATAAGTAATTAAGGATTAATGTAATTAATATAGTTAATTAATTTATGAAGTAATTAAGATTTACTTATTGATTTTGGTTAAGAATAATTAATATCATGTAATTAAACAAAGATAATTACACGAATGTAACTGGAAAATAATTAATCCAGGGTGATTAATTAAGATGAATAACGATGGGATGACTAATTAATTGATTTGGAATTAATTAATGTTAATAAAGGAATGTAAGTGATTGAGGTTTGAAATTCAATTAGAATCAATTGAATTAAAATAGAAATGATCAAATTTGTTATGTATGATGGAATGGTATTGGATGCTTGAATGAGATGATATTCCTAATATGAAATGTGGTGTATTTCATCTTGATAATTTGGGTTAGGATGACACGAGTCTCGAAGAGGCCGGGGTCGGGTATTAGGAAATACCCGAGACCACTTCGAATATTTTTACATATTGATATGTGAAATCTATATGCTGGAGTGCAGTGATTTAAAGGAAATCGAACTATTTAAATCTAAGCCTTGGTACTTAGGAAATGGATGTGTGGAATAAAGGATGTCTATAACTAATTGTGGCTTTATGAATTGAATCGAGTTACCCCGGGTTTTATATAAGTTGTTTTCTTTGGAATTCCATGTTAGTTTGGGTTTACTCATGCTGGTTTCTAGCCTGACCCGGGTGTTACTTTGGTGTAATGCTCGGGTCAGACCGAGTATTACAGATTTCCAGGTTAGGATGTTCTGGAGCTTAGGAGGCGAGCTGGATGGCAATAGCGTATAGAGTATTTCCGCTGTTTTTATATTATTGTTAATCTGAGACATGATAATTGTAAATATTCAGTGACTGTATATAATGTGAAACTCTGATGTATTAGAATGTAATCGACAGATATAATATTCTTTTATAGACTGTTATTATTTATTATTTTATTTTATCCGCTGCGAATGTGAGATGTTAATGTTTCTGTTCTTCTTCTTCTATCTCTTTCTTCTTTTCATAACTATCTGGAATTTTCGGGTGTGAAAATTTCGGGTCGTTACACAGGCACAGCCTCAAACCAGAGACGATCAAAGACAGAGAAAACAAGTCTACACAGGATACTGCAACATGAACATTTTCAGTTTTGTTGGAGTATTTTTTACACAATTATTTGTTAACAAACCTGATTATGCTAAGTAGTGCACCAAAAGCAAGCCAAGGTAAATGTACTCAAAGCTACAAACTGGACAATGCAAAATACAACACGACTGACCAGTTTCAACCAAGAATGCAACCAAGAATGCAACCAAGAATGTAACCAAGAATGTAACCAAGAATGTATGCATACACATATATGAGGGCCACAAAATCAAAGCCGAGGTAAACAAGTCAATGTCATAGAACTGCAGCCAATCAAGGTCGAAAGTCCTACCGAAGCCAGTAGATACATGAATGATGCAAATGCAAACAGCAGAGTGATGAACACAAAGATGGCCAGAGTCGAAGCCGACCAAAAATTCACGTAACAAATTCAAGTCAAAGCCAGAAATTCACGAAATCAAAAATAGGCGAAGTTAAAGAAAAAATCAACACCGTGATGACCACGATAGCAATGCAAAACCGTGTCAACCAAGAAAGCATCAATTATACGAATTTGATTAAATCAGTAAAATCATCGACATCAAAAATTAATCGAACGGCCGATCAAAATATTTGACAAATTCAAATATATGTGTACGAACGAAAATCAAGGGTTACAAACCCTATATAAACAAATCATCATCGGCAAATTGACGCATCGAGTTCAAGTAAGCATCAAACCAAAAAAGAGAAGGAATAAATAACATACCAGCATCAACCTCGAACTCGATCAGCTTCAAAGAGCCGTGAGCAATTCAGAGAAACAAGCAATCGACAAGGAAAAAGACGTGATAAATCTTCCATTCGATCGAGCAACCAAAGTCGGCATCATTGAAATTAAAAAGCCCTAATTTAGATCGAACAAAGGAAACAACAGAGCCGCCATTATCACAAAGGAACGGGCCAAAGAAAATAAAAGAGGAAATAGGGCCGACCTTTATTTTTAAATATTGGGTTTAAAGTTATTAATGAGGCTTTGGTTAAATTAGGGTTTAATTTTGTTTTTAAATTGTTTTTAATCTGTAATTTTCTTTTTAAACCGTTGTATTTACTAGTCGTTTGACTAGGGGATAAACTATGTGGCGTGATTTGAGAATTCGCAACTCAGTGGCTGAGTTGTGCCAGAGTTTTGAGCGTAGAGTTAGGTGTAGTCGATAGAGCATGTCGCGAGTTTACGTGTATAAGCGTCTGACTATCTAATTTCTAGTAGAAACCTTGGGGGCAGCACGTAGGCAGGTTTTTGCCGAAGCTGGGTAAATTCTACGTCGTTCTATTTATGCATTTATTATTCTGCTATTATCTATGCTACTATTGTTCTGTGATCTGTGTTGAAATTATTTTAAAAGCTTCGCAATTAATTTTTTATAATTAATACCATCAACCTATTCACCCCCCCTCTAGGGTGAAATCGATCCTACACATATAATGCGCATTACATAGCTCTTAAACTTTTAGGATCTAATCTAAACTAAATTAGGATCCTTCATAATCAAATTTTTGTACACTTATTTGACTTAATAAAATTACCAAATGCGACAATCCAGAATTTTCGAGCATTTAAAATTGGAATATTTAATCGATTTTGAATATTTAAAGGTTAATTTCTAAATTGAATTTCAAATGTCACAGTTTATTTGATATTTAAATTATTAAATTAAATAATTTGGAATCGGGTAAAATATGTAATCTGAAGTTTTAAGCCGGTTAAAAATAATTTGAAGGCTTATAAAATTTATATTGATATTACTGAAGAGAATAGAAGTTTTGAAATTAAATTTAAGAATGGCTTGTTAAGTTTTGAAATTTAATATCATTTAAATTGAATTTAAAAATAGCCTTCCGAGGCACAGTCTCGGAATTCGACGAAACCAGTTCCATTGGATCCATAATATTAAATTATTATCGGATTTCAAATTTCGTATTTATCGGAGTCAGTGTGTGAGTGTACGATATATAAACGCGCTGAAAAAAAAAATTAATTTAAATTGTTGAGCCTTCTTGTATACGCCTCCTCCCTTAACTTAAAATCGAATACAAATCGTCTTCTTGCAGAAGCCATTTTCTTTCCCACTTTCTCTTCAAAATTCTTACTTTCCAATCCCCTCTTTCTTCAATTCAAATCGCAGAAAAAACAAAATAATAATGGCCGAACTATTGTAAACAAAAATCACGCTACACCCTCTTTAATTCGTTCGCAAGTCCCCCCTTTCCTTCTTCCAGTACAAATCGAAATCATTCGATAATAAAAAAAAATTTGCGATTGAAATCGCGAGACCCAAAAAGGCGAGCGGATGAGGTGTAAGGAGGTATTAGCGTTCGATATTTCGAGTTTTAGGGTTGTGTGAAGCTGAGATCTTCATTGATATCAATTTTGGGGATGCGACTCCATTTTTGCACTTGCGGCCTGAAGTTCATTCGCTTGGTGATGTCGTGGCCGGTTAGGGGTTGCGGCGTTCGCGAGTACATGCACACGAGCGATGTTAGATGGTTGCGATCGATCTGGGTGAGATAGGGTTTGGTGGATGGGTTCTCGTTTGGGCGATGAGAGGAGTTATCGTGACGATCTGGTTCATGGTGGCATGGTCTCGAGCTCGGAAGTGAGGGAAGAAAGAACAAGGTGTCAAGGTGCATCGATCGTTGGAGGAAGGCAGTTCAATCTAGGGAGGAGGTGCTGTCAGTTTGAAGATGCTCGCGAGAGAGTTGTTAGTGAGGTATTATTTTCATTATTAATTTAATTTAATAAATGTTACATATACAGGAAGGAAGTATACAACGAGTTTTAAAATTTATTTTAATTTCAAAGCAGTTTTGTTTAAAATAGAATCAGCTATATATATATTTGGAACAGTAAAATAAATTCTTATTTTTGTTATTTATTAATGAGAAAAATATGTGCATAATTCTAAACTCACAATTTAATTTTTTTTAAATGATAAATAAGATGGTTAAATCATCGGTTAATTTAATTTCAAAATGTTTGAAAGATTTATAAAAAAAAGAGTAGATTTTAAAATCTACTAGTTTAATTTTTAAATAATAACGAATTTGAAGATTTAATTGTTCCAATTAACTTATTTAATTATTTGGATGCTAAAATATTCTATTAAAAAAGGAAATTAGTTTAAAATAATTTTGCTTGTTTAAAAATGAAATCACTGGTTAATTAAATTATCAAATAGGACTTTTATTTAATTGACTCGAATATTAATAAAACACCTAATGTTTATACAAGGTCTGAGAATCATGGAATCAAATCAAGAATGAAGTGGGTTGCAAAACAGGAATCAAAGGTGAGTTAATCTCACTCAGTTAAATTGAAATTTAAACGATTAAATTTAAATAATTGTTTGAATGGTTGAAAATTGATTGATGTGCTATAGTATGGTATATTCTGGAATTGACATATTTTTGTGCTAACATCTATGGATGCGGGGAAAACAAGTTGGAGGGATCCAACTGGACTCCTCAATATTTATTATTTATATTCTCTGTTGTGATTACTTGATATTCTATGAGAAATATATTGGAATATTGAATATTATGGTTTGATTGGATATATTTGGGTAGAATGAATTACCAAAAATATATAAATTGAATTCTTGCAAGAAAATAAAGGAAGTAAATTGTAAATGTAATAATTCCAAAAATTTAATAAATTAAGAAGGAACTGAAAAAAAATGGAAGTATGTTAAATACTAATAAATAACTTCGAGTATGAAAAGAAAAGGGTTTGAATAAACAGTAATTAATGAATTGTAAAATTATGTGATATTAATTTAAAGGAATAAAGAATTGCTTTAAAACTTAAAATTTTAAATTTATCAAAAGGAATAAGAAATAAATTGAGAAATCTAAATTGGTATTTCAACTAAAGGTATTTTAAATCATTATTAAGGAATAAATCCAAAAATTAAAAGATTTTGAAATAAATGAAGTAAATTGGAAATCAATTGGAAATTGATTTAAGTGTTTGGAATTGAATATTTGGAAGAATAAATTCAAGGTGGGAATTTATTAAGGGAATGAGAAAAATTGTTTAAAAATAAATAGTGATTTATTTTAAAAAGTTGTGAAGAGAAGTATATTTCTCTGGATAGCAAAGTACGTTTTAAGTAAATTTTTAAATATAAGTTTAATGTTGTTTTAAAAAGCACGTTTTAGGAAATTTATTATATCTAAATATCTAAATTCTAAAATAAATATTTTTAAATCTATTATTGTAGTAATTATTTGTAAAAAGTAACTTAGTATTTTGTTTTAAAGGAGAAAACCTAGTTTATATTTTTTAAAGTAACCTTATTTTCAAATATTTATATAGTATGTATTTTTAGTAAATTATTGATGTAGTTTTAACTTAAACGTTTTAAAGTATATTTCAAAGTAAGTGTTTTAAATCATTTTAAAATCTAAGTTTTGTGCTTGATGACTTCAGTGGAAATAGAAAATACTTGGAATTATTTCTGAGAAAGGAAGATAGTTTGAAAACTGTTTTCAAAAAGGGGTTTGAAAGTGAAAATATATCTTGTAAAGATATTTTGAGATAAATAATTTGGAAAATTATTTATTGGTTGATGGTTGATTGTGAATATTAATTGATAGTTAAATCACCGACTATCAATATTGGACAAATGCGTTGATCGTTTCGAAGAGACCGGGATCGAGATTTATTTCTCGAAAACCACTTCGATCTGGTTTGTACGTTTCGTGGAAAACGATTTTGAATTCGAAGATGGAGCAGTGAAGTGCAAGGGCTAGTCGCTACTAATCCTGAGGATATTTCCAAAATGGATGTAGTAGGAATAGTGCCTTCGGTTCCGTTCGAACCCGGGACGGACTTGTATGGATGAATGCTGGCGAAACATCGTAAGGTGGACGATGGGCATTCTAAGGGATATATTATAAAAAGGTAACACTTAGCTTCAAGCCTCATCAAATGGGAATGACTGAAAATCAGGGGATATGCAGCAAGGCTAGGTGGGTAGCACCCAAGCAGGGTGAGGTCATTCCTGTCTAGATGTCCCTTTTTATTTCAGCTTAGTAGGCAGTTACTGATCCTAACCGCGGGGTGATCTCGCTCGGGATTATCCAGTAAGGTGTAGTCCCGGCCTTGTGTTGCAAGGGAGCGGGCGTACTCCTCGGTACGGTGATCTAGGCCCCGTACTGTGATAGGTGGTACCCCAGTGCCTAGTCATTAGTTGGAAATCCATTCTCTCCACGAGCCTTGTACGAGTTTTGTTTGTATTACCACTTTATGGCTAGTAGCTGGAATTTAATCATGTAATAATTTCAGCTATTTATAAGTATTTGTATATAGACCCTATTATAATATCAGAGGATTTCAATAAAAATCGTTTTAGCTATCGTAAGGTAAAAACCCGACATGTTTATTTGTGGCATGGTCTTACGAGATGCTTTTGTTTTCAAAGTATTTCTAAAAACTTTAATAATCAATTGGGTGTGATTTCCTCACGCTGGTATTCCAGACTGACTCGGGTGTTATTTAACTGTAATGCTCGGGTCAGACCGAGTATTATAGGATACAGGATATGATGCTGTGGAGCTCAGGAGACGAGCTGGATGACGATACGTATTCTCATATTTGTTTTTTATATATATTCCGCTGTGTTGAGTTGCTATGTATCCATTTGCATGCTATTGATGTTGAGCTGAGATTGATGTACTCTGATGATGTAATATATATAAACAGATATTTGATTTTCAAGTAAAGATTGTTTATTATCTATTATATTTTATTCCGCTGCGATGGTTAGATTCTGCTATTGTTTTCTATTTTCTTCTTCTACGTCTTCTTCTTTAACTCAAATGGTTCGTATTTCTGTACAACTTGAGTTGATTTAGGTAGAATAGTGTTGACTCAAGGGGTACGGATTTGCGGGTCGTTTCACTTGGTATCAGAGCTTAGGTTGGTGATAACCTTGGCTCTGGTGGGAATTAGTCATAAAATAGAGTCCGTAGTACTCTAGAATGAGTTTGAGAGTATAAATAGATATGAGCGCATATTTGTTAGTGAATATAAAATTGTTTTTACATTGCGTTGATTTATCGGTTCAGTGTTTATGGATTTTGGTCGATATATGGGACGCCATATCATCGATAGGAATTTCTAAACTCTTAAACAAGATAAGCCGACACAGTATTGTTTTAAATAGGGTAAATGAAATAATTTTACCCAAAATTATTTTTGTATATGAAAGAAAATGATTTTTCGTAAATTATTATAGTTATATATGAATGCTTGGTTGTTAGGAATAACAACATTAAATTATTATTAATGAGTAAAATTGAATAAGAAATTGGGATAATAACCAAAGATTAAGAGATAAATTAATAAAATAAATGAAATTTGTAAATGTGATTATAATTAAATAAGGAATTGAAAACCATAATTAAAAACTAGGAAACAAATTCATATATAAATGAAATGTGTAAATGTAAACTATAATGTAAATTATAACGTGATTAATAATTAAAATAAAATAAGATTCCAAAGTAATGTTTGGGTATAAACTTAAAGAGTTTGGAATTTAAAAATGTGGGAATATAGATTCCTTTGAATTTGATAATGATTCTCAAGGATTGGGAAGGTAATATGTATTGAGAAATATTTTTAAATCGGATGTGAAATCTAGAGAGATTTGGAATTTAAAAATATTTGAAGGGTTTTAAGGGAAATAAAAGCATTGGACTCTTACGGTCGTTGGAAAATAACTTCGATGATGACTGCAGCATCATCGATGTTTATTTTCGAGTTTCCAAAAGAGGAATTGCTACCAGGATGTTTTGGTTTAATGTTTGTTGGAGGAAATTGGTTGGTTTTGAAAATGCAAAGGAATAATTTGGTGATATATATATATATATATATATGTGTGTTCAAAACTGAATGTTGAATTTAAGTTTGGAAAAGAAAATTAGTTAAGTTGGATTCAATAAAACAAAGTTTTGAGATTTAAAATTTATAAGTAACTGATTAATTACTATGTATGTAAATGAATTGAAAATTCAATGTTGGATGATGCTTGATTTAAAGGTGAAAAATAAGCGTAGAATAAGTTCAAATGAACTAAAATTAATTAATGTTTGAAAACAAAATTCATTGGTTGAAAATGAAATTAAGTGTGATGTTGAAATAAATAAATTAACTTAAGATTAAAATTTATGGAAGGGTGATTTCGAGGGAAGTGGAAAATTTATTAAATAAAAGCTTGAATAATTTAAGTTGAATGAAATAAAATCCTTATTCAAATAGAAATAGTTGGATAAGGATTAAATTGAATAAATAAACTTCGATTGCTTATCAAAAGAAATTTAATTGCATGAAATGAAAGTATGTTTGGCTTAATAAAGGTAAGATGTTGAGTTAAAAGTGAAAGATAAATGTGATTGGGTGTAGATGAATGGAAGCGGGGGAAAATAAATGAGTGTGTGACTTATAAAATTTTATAGGTGGAATAAATAAGTCAAAATAAAATATTTTGTATCTTGGAAATGAAATAGACATCCAACTTGGATTATAAAATTAGAATTGGACATAAAATATAATGAAATGATTTTGTAATAAAAATCAATATTTGATTGAAAATGGAAGTAAACTAATTTGGAATAACTTAATAAGTTGAATTGAGGGTTAATAAACTTTGATTATGACACAGGATTGAGTTATAAATAATATTCAATGCATATTGCCAGTAAACTAAATTGAAGTATTGTCGAATGAAAGAGTTAGATTATGGATTGAATTACAAACAAATTCAAGAGAGTGGAAATAAAATTTTGAATTGGCCTTATAATTAAATAAATAGATTCAGAAAAGAACTGTGAGTGTGAACTAAAATTTTTCAAAATAAGCAAAGTGAGTTAAGTTAGTAAGTGAAATGGGTTTAGCAAATAAAGATCAAATCAAGAATATAAATTGGAGATTGTTTATAAAAAAATATATATAAACTTGGTCTATAAAGCTGGGGAAAAAAATAACTTAAGCAAATAATTGGATGGAAGCTCGGTTTAAATAAACGGTTGCTTAAGGGAGTGTTTCCAAGCCAAATAAAATGGTTTGAATGAAACCAAGGTAAATATGAAATAAAATGCAAATCTATAGTTTGTAAATAAAAATTGGAATGGAATTAAATATAAATTGAGTAGGAATCAATTTTAAAATGATTATAAAATTAAAGAAATTGTTTATTTAAATAAATATCGTCGAGATTGCTTAACTTGGGCGTCCAACGTAAACGAGGGAAAATGAAATTCCATGAATTAATAAAAGTAAATAAAATTGATTTTTTTTGAGTCAGTTATAATAAATATGAGTTGTTAGATTATAAATGAACTGAATGTGAGGAAATGAGTTAGAAATCATCTCAAACTGGATAGGATGGTATAGAAATCGAGTAAAGCAACTGAATTAGTTTTAAGACCTTACCAATTGTTTATAAAACTGCTTTATGTGTATTGTTTGTAAAAGAAGAAGAAAAATATAGCCTTGTTGTTATTATAAACTGATAGAAGTAGCAGAGATTGATTTTTGAAATCAATTAAATCGAAAATGAGTTGTTTAGACATAAATATGAATTGAAGATAAGTAAATGCGTTGTAACTCGCTTATGATGAATAAAAATGGTATATGGATCGGTTGAAAGCAAATTGAACTAGTTTGGAAACTATACAAATTTGCTTATGGAAGTAATTATTATGCATTACTTATGTTGGTGATATGTTGTAGCAGTTTAAATGAATGAAATGTTATAAATTTCATAGATATGTTACTTATGTGTTTAAATTGAGTAAATACAGGTATTGGGAAGCTGTTTGGCTGGATTTTGGTCACGCTTGATGCTAAGAATATAAGCTATTTGCTTAAAAATGCTAAATAAGGTACGCCTATGCAATAAAAATAGGAAATATAAACTGTTTTTGGTTTTTCCGACCGTGTGGGTCGATGTATATATATTTATATCTTTTGTCAAATTGCAAAAGCTCCTCCGTACAAGGGAGACTCTGCCAAAAAAATTTAGAAATTTTGGGAGTTAGAAAAAATTTTGAAATTTTTTGGGAAAGATTTTAGTTAGCGACAAAATGATTTCAAAATTGGAAACTAAAATAAAGTGGTGAATGAAACTAATTTAAAATAACGACATGAATGAATTATATAAAAAAAATATATTTAAATATACAAAGTTGAAGATAAAATTGAATTCAGATAGAAATGAAAGAATCAACTTGGATAGAAATAGATATAAACTAAAGTGGTGAATTAAAAATAAATATAAGAAACATATGAAATGCTTATACTAAACTTAAGTAAGGAATAGTGGATTCTTAATTGGAAATCGATAATACAAATATATTCCAAGTTAATATCTGGATGGATAGATATTGGCATTTTGTGAGAAAGTCGATAAAATGTTTTGGAAATATTGTGATTGGATATTGGTGCTAAGCAGGATATGCAGGTATTATAAAAGGGAAAGGAAAATTGGTTTTGATTTCAGATGATAAATTGGAATTGCCCGACAAAAGGTATGTATTTAAATTTCTGTATGAATTTTGATTGGGTTTTTGATTGAGCCACTTGGGCTTTTTGTTTTCTTTTGGTTTTTGGGTGCCCGTAGAGGCCTTTTGTAGTTGTACCGAGCTAGCCGCGCAAAGGAGACGCTGGCAAAAAATTTCGGAAATTTAGGGTGTTAGAAAATTTTTGAGCAAATTTGAAAACTTAAAACTTAGTTTTGAATTATGATTTGTATGATTGAGCAAGTAATAATATTTGGAAACTATGGGAGAGTTGAGAAGTTAATAAGAATAATAATGGGTCTTTTATAAGAAGATAGTTGGTAAGGTGTTCAATTGTTAAAAACTGTTTGGTTTTGGGGAATAAGTAAACAGGTATTGGCCATTCTTCCTTATTAGTAATTTCGGGGACGAATTTCTTTTAAGGGGGAGGAATGTAACGACCCGGAATTTTTGAGCATTTAAAATTGGAATATTTAATCGATTTTGAATATTTAAAGGTTAATTTCTAACTTGAATTTCAAATGTCACAGTTTATTTGATATTTAAATTATTAAATTAAATAATTTAGAATCGGGTAAAATATGTAATCTGAAGTTTTAAGCCGGTTAAAAATAATTTGAAGGCTTTTGAATTTATATTGATATTATTGAAGAGAATAGAAGTGTTAAAATTAAATTTAAGAATGGTTTGTTAAGTTTTGAAATTTAATATCATTTAAATTGAATTTAAAAATAGCCTTCCGAGGCACAGTCTCGGAATTCGACGAAACCAGGTCCATTGGATCCATAATATTAAATTATTATCGGAATTCAAATTACGTATTTATCGGAGTCAGTGTGTAAGTGTACGATATATATAAACGCGCTGAAAAAAAAAAATTAATTTAAATTGTTGAGCCTTCTTGTATACGCCTCCTCCCTTAACTTAAAATCAAATACAAATCGTCTTCTTGCAGAAGCCATTTTCTTTCCCACTTTCTCTTTAAAATTCTTACTTTCCAATCCCCTCTTTCTTCAATTCAAATCGCAGAAAAAATAAAATAATAATGGCCGAACTATTGTAAACAAAAATCACGCTACACCCTCTTTAATTCGTTCGCAAGTCCCCCTTTCCTTCTTCCAGTACAAAATCGAAATCATTCGATAATAAAAAAACAAAAAATTTGCGATTGAAATCGCGAGACCCAAAAAAGCAAGCGGACGAGGTGTAAGGAGGAATTGGCATTCGATGTTTCGAGTTTTAGGGTTGTGAGAAGCTGAGATCTTCATTGATATCAATTTTGGGGATGCGACTCCATTTTTGCAGTCGCGACCTGATGTTCATTCGCTTGGTGATATCGCGGCTGGTTAGGGGTTGCGGCGTTCGCGAGTACATGCACACGAGCGATGTTAGATGGTTGCGATCGATCTGGGTGAGATAGGGTTAGGTGGATGGGTTCTCGTTTGGGCGATGGGGAGGAGTTATCGTGGCGATCTGGTTCATGATGGCACGGTTTCGAGCTCGGAAGTGAGGGAAGGAAGAACGAGGTGTCAAGGTGCATCGGTCGTTGGAGGAAGGCAGTTCGATCTGAGGAGAAGATGCTGTCAGTTTGAAGATTGTCGCGAGAGAGTTGTTAGTGAAGTATTATTTTCATTATTAATTTAATAAATGTTACATATACAGGAAGGAAGTATACAACGAGTTTTAAAATTTATTTTGATTTTAAAGCAGTTTAAAATAGAATCGGCTATATATATATTTGGAACAGTAAAATAAATTCTTATTTTTGTTATTTATTAATGAGAAAATTATGTGCATAATTCTAAACTCACAATTTAATCTTTTTTAAATGATAAATAAGATGGTTAAATCATCAGTTAATTTAATTTCAAAGTGTTTGAAAGATTTATAAAAAATAGAGTAGATTTTAAAAATCTACTAGTTTAATTTTTAAAATAATAACGAGTTTGAAGATTTAATTGTTCCAATTAACTTATTTAATTATTTGGATGCTAAAATATTCTATTAAAAAAGGAAATTAGTTTAAAATAAATTTGCTTGTTTAAAAATGAAATCACTGGTTAATTAAATTATCAAATAGGACTTTTATTTTAGTTGACTCGAATATTAATAAAACACCTAATGTTTATACAAGGTCTGAGAATCGTGGATTCAAATCAAGAATGAAGTGGTTTGCAAAATAGGAATCAAAGGTGAGTTAATCTCACTCAGTTAAATTGAAATTTAAACGATTGAATTTAAATAATTGTTTGAATGGTTGAAAATTGATTGATGTGCTATAGTATGGTATATTCTGGAATTGGTATATTTTTGTGCTAACATCTGTGGATGCAGGGAAAACAGGTTGGAGGGATCCAACTGGAGCCCTCAATATTTATTATTTAATATTCTCTGTTGTGATTACTTGATATTCTATGAGAAATATATTGGAATATTGGATATTATGGCTTGATTGGATATATTTGGGTAGATTGAATTACTGAAAATATATAAATTGAATTCTGGAAAGAAAATAAAGGAAGTAAATTGTAAACGTAATAATTCCAGAAATTTAATAAATTAAGAAGGAATTGAAAAGAAATGGAAGTATGTTAAATACTAATAAATAACTTCGAGTATGGAAAGAAAAAGGTTTGAATAAACAGTAATTAATGAATTGTAAAATTATGTGATATTAATTTAAAGGAATAAAGAATTGCTTTAAAACTTAAAATTTTAAATTTATCAAAAGGAATAAGAAGTAAATTGGGAAATCTAAATTGGTATTTCAACTAAAGGTATTTTAAATCATAATTAAGGAATAAATCCGAAAATTAAAAGATTTTGGAATAAATGAAGTAAATTGGAAATCAATTGGAAATTGATTTAAGTGTTTGGAATTGAATATTTGGAAGAATAAATTCAAGGTGGGAATTTATTAAGGGAATGAGAAAAATTGTTTAAAAATAAATAGTGATTTATTTTTAAAAGTTGTGAAGAGAAGTATATTTCTCTGGATAGCCAAGTACGTTTTAAGTAAATTTTTAAATGTAAGATAAAAGTTTAATGTTGTTTTAAAAAGAATTTTTTAGGAAATTTATTATATCTAAATATCTAAATTCTAAAATAAATATTTTCAAATCTATTATTGTAGTAATTATTTGTAAAAAGTAACTTAGTATTTTGTTTTAAAGGAGAAACCTAGTTTATATTTTTTTAAAGTAACCTTATTTTCAAATATTTATATAGTATGTATTTTTAGTAAATTATTGATGTAGTTTTAACTTAAATTTTTTAAAGTATATTTAAAAGTAAGTGTTTTAAATCATTTTAAAATCTAAGTTTTGTGCTTGGTGACTTCAGTGGAAATAGAAAATACTTGGAATTATTTCTGAGAAAGGAAGATAGTTTGAAAACTGTTTTCAAAAAGGGGTTTGAAAGTGAAAATATATCTTGTAAAGATATTTTGAGATAAATAATTTGGAAAATTATTTATTGGTTGATGGTTGATTGTGAATATTAATTGATAGTTAAATCACCGACTATTAATATTGGACAAATGCGTTGATCGTTTCGAAGAGACCGGGATCGAAATTTATTTCTCTAAAACCACTTCGATCCGGTTTGTACGTTTCGTGGAAAACGATTTTGGATTCGAAGATGGAGCAGTGAACTGCAAGGGCTAGTCGCTACTAATCCTGAGGATATTTCCAAAATGGATGTAGTAGGAATAGTGCCTTCGGTTCCGTTCGAACCCGAGACGGACTTGTATGGATGAATGCTTGCGAAACATCGTCAGGTGGACGATGGGCATTCTAAGGGATATATTCTAAAAAGGTAATGCTTATCCTCAAGCCTCATCAAATGGGAATGACTGAAAATCAGGGGTTATGCAGCAAGGCTAGGTGGGTAGCACCCAAGCAGGGTGAGGTCATTCCTGTCTAGATGTCCCTTTTTATTTCGGCTTAGTGGGCGGTTGCTGATCCCAACCGCGGGGTGATCTCACTCGGGATTATTCAGTAAGGGGTAGTCCCGGCCTTGTGTTGCAGGGGAGCGGGCGTACTCCTCGGTACGGTGATCTAGGACCCGTACTGTGCCAGGTGGTACCCCGGTGCCTAGTCATTAGTTGGAAATCCATTCTCCCTACGAGCCTTGTATGAGTTTTGTTTGTATTGCCCACTTTGTGGCTAGTAGCTGGAATTTAATCATGTAACAATTTCGGCTATTTTATAAGTATTTGTATATAGACCCTATTATAATATCAGAGGATTTCTATAAAAATCGTTTTAGCTATCGTAAGTTAAAAACCCGACATGTTTATTTGTGGCGTGGTCTTACGATATGCTTTTGTTTTTAAAGGATTTCTAAAAACTTTAATAATCAATTGGGTGTGATTTCCTCACGCTGGTATTCCAGACTGACTCGGGTGTTATTTAACTATAATGCTCGGGTCAGACCGAGTATTATAGGATACAGGATATGATGCTGTGGAGCTCAGGAGACGAGCTTGATGACGATACGTATTCTCGTATTTGTTTTATATATATATTCCGCCGTGTTGAGTTGCTGTGTATCCATTTCTATGTTATTGATGTTGAGCTGAGATTGATGTACTCTGATGATGTAATATATATAAACAGAGATATTTGATTTTCAAGTAAAGATTGTTTATTATCTATTATATTTTATTCCGCTGCGATGGTTAGATTCTATTGTTGTTTTCTATTTTCTTCTTCTACCTCTTCTTCTTTAAATCAAATGGTTCGTATTTCTATACAATTGAGTTGATTTAGGTAGAATAGTGTTGACTCAAGGAGTACGGATTTGCGGGTCGTTTCACTTGGTATCAGAGTTCAGGTTGGTGATAACTTGGCTCTGGTGGGAATTACTCATAAAATAGAGTCTGTAGTACTCTAGAATGAGTTTAAGAGTATTAATAGATATGAGCGCGTATTTGTTAGTGAATATAAAATTGTTTTTATATTGCGTTGATTTATCGGTTGAGTGTTTATGGATTCTGGTCGATATATGGGACGCCATATCATCGATAGGAATTTCTAAACTCTTAAACAAGATAAGCCGACACAGTATTGTTTTAAATAGGGTAAATGAAATAGTTTTACCCGAAATTATTTTTGTATATGAGAGAAAATGATTTTTCGTAAATTGTTATAGTTATATATGAATGCTTGGTTGTTAGGAATAACAACATTGAATTATTATTGTAACGACCCAGAATTTTTATTATTTAAAATTTGAATATTTAATTAATTTTAAATATTAATAAGTGAAATTATAAGTCGAATAAATTTTTATTTGAATTATTGGATTTAATTGGATAATTAAATCGATAATTTAATATGTTAAATTATGGAAATAATTGAAAATTGAGTTAAATATGATTGAAAATGATTTGTAAAATTTTATTTTATCATATTGAGGTTAGAATGATATTTTAGAACTTTTAAAATCGAATTAAAAGTTAATTTGTGAAAATTGAATATTTTAATATTTAAATCGACTAGTGAAAATAGTCAATTTTTGAACAGTCTCAGAATTGAAGGAAACCAGTTCCATTGGATCCGTAATAGTTAGTTATTACCGGATTTCAATTTTCGTGTCAATCGGAGTTACCGTTTGATCGTGGCAGCTCGAAACGCATCGAATTGTTTTTAAATTTAACTTGGCGAGTTAAAATAGCCATTTTTCAAAAAGTCTCGGATTTCGACGAAACCAGTTTCATCGGATCCGTAATGTGATATTATTGTAAGGTTTCAAATTTCGTGTCAATTGGATTTACCGTTTGTCCGGTACAAATTAAAACGCCTAGAAAATCGCTTAAATCAGTTTAATTTAAATCGATCGTTTATTGCCATAACTCGCACAGATGTCCGAATTAGCTTCCGAAACCTATTCCATTGTGTCCGAAACGCGGGGTGAACCCTAGAAACGCTGGTTACGGCGCGTGAATCGAAGTTTGGAATTTCCGGATGAATAGTGTTTGTTCAAAACTCTATAAATAAATAGCCCACCATTCTCAAAAAAAAAAAAAAAGAAACCTAACCCTAATCTATATGCACAGCCGCCACTTTATAAACCGAAGGCCAGAAACGTTCAATACTTCTTCCATTAATCTCTCTAAATCCATCGACAATTAGACGAAGTGATCAACTACAACATTGTAAGCAAGACGAGAGCTTTCGATCTATACGGATATGATGGAGTTTAGCATCGCATGGAGAGAGGGAGAAAGGGGGTGGACCGGCCTGATGCAGTGAATGGAGATCCAACGTCCAATATTGATTTAGGTTTAAAATTTTATAAATAATGTTGTAAATAGTTATTATAAATTCGTATAAACTTCATAAATGCATAACTTTTTCATACGAGGTCGAAAACGCGCGAAACCAGTTGCGTTGGAATCGTATGGACGAGCACTACGCGATGGAATTAGATTGGAGTCGTTTGGAGTTAGTGAGAATTTTGGGTAAAATTAAACGTCCGTTTAATTTTATTCGAAATAAATCGCTAAAACGAAATTAAAATCAAGGTGAGAACTTCTCACTCAATCGAATCAGTTTCGATTTTATTTTAAATAGTTAGATTTAAAATATTTGAATGCATGTTTGAATGATGATTGTTATCTATTGATTGTTAAAATAGACATTATGCGCCGTTAGTAAGCGGATGTTATTTATTAAAAACATATACCGCAAATATTTCATAAACAGTGAAATTGGTATTATATATAATAGCAATATATATATATTGGTATATGTATATATTGCAGTTGTTGATTCCCCGCATTTTTTAGCGGATGAGACCCTAGTGCGCCGTCTATTAAGCGGATAATATTTAATAAATCCCATATACCGCGATAATTTCGTACTGGAGCGAAATTGGTATTGTGCTAATGTTTGTGGATACAGGAAAACAGGTTGGAGGGATCCAACTGGATTCCTCAACAGTTTTATTTGATTTCAGATATTTTGATATTTGATGGATTATCATATCGATATATGATATCGTTGTAGTCGTGATTGACTATTTGGTGTGTAGCATCATTGGACCAAATTTGGAATTTTAAAATGATTTATAAAGTGATTTTTGAAAATATACTATATTCTTGGAATTGATCCATTTTAAATAAATAAACGTTATAATTTTTAAAGTTATAAAAATTATGATTTTGAGAAATACGGTTAAAGATTGATTTTTGAGAAATATATTTAAAGGTTGATTTTTGAAAATATGGGATTAATGATTTTATAAAAGAGTTTAATCGGGATTTTTGAATTTATTATAAAAAAGTTTAAATATAGGATTTATAAAATTTGATTATTTTATAAATCAAAATGATGAAGTTTTTAAAGGAGTTTAAAGACGTTTTAAAATAGTAATATAAATTGATTTATATTAAAAGATTTATAAATTGATATTTATAAATTAAAATGTTGGAATTATAAAACGAGTTTTTATAAGTGTTAGAATGGATTGTGAATGAATTTCATAAATGAATGAAATTCATAGAATTTTAAACGGTGAAGTTATAAATGGAATTTTATAAGCAGTAGGTTTATAAAATTTGAAAAGTTAATTGAAGAATGGATTTTTGATTAAATGAATCTTATAAGTTATAAGATTTATGAATTGGGATGTTTAAAAGAACGATTCTTGTAAACAAATAAATTATAAGTGTTTAACTTATAATGTGAACTTTTGGTTTATAATTGAGTTATAAATCGAATAGATTAATAAAGGAGATTTATAAAAAGGAGTTATAAAATAAATAGAAATGGAATTTATAAACATTGTTTTATAAATTCGCAAATGACTTATTTTGATAAGAAAATTGTTATAACTTATTTATGGAGTTATATTCACGTTTTTGACTGTGAATAATCCTTTGAAATAAAATGAATAAAAGGATGAAATTTGTTAACATAGTATATTCACGTTTTTGAATAGTGAATAATATGTTAAAGAAAATGTTTAGATTTGATGTTTTAAATAGAATTAAAACGATCTAACGGTGTTTTAAAATATGTTAAGATTCGAAACCATAGATTTCAACATTTATTGTTGAAATAGACGTTTTCGAGAAATAGAAGGAAATGGTGGACTATAACACTGTTGTTATAGTAAATGATTTCCGAAAGGAAATGTTTTGTATAGTATTGGGATTTATATATCTATCTTAAATTCGAATCCCTATACTAGTGATTTTGGGTTGTCGTAACGATGTTTTACGCAACATTCGTTTTGGCCCAAATAAATATGGTTAAGAGAATGATTTCCTTAAAGAATGAAATATATACTTAATTTCGATTGAAGTATATTGAATATTTTCCAAGTGTTGAAAATAGATGGATTTGAGAATTACTTAATAAGTAAGTATGGAAATGTTTTTCAAATAAAAAGTGAATATTTTGAGAATTTATCCTTTTGAAGATAAATTGAAATGAATAATTGAAATCGTATATGCATGGATATTTTGGAATGTAAATTCACTATGGAATTTATGGATGAAAAGGAGAATTTGTTTAAAAATAAATATTGATTTATTTTTGAAATGTGAAATTATATATCTTGTAAAGATATTTTGGAAAATAAATAATTTGGAAAATTATTTGGAATCTGGTGATGTGTGCATATCTATTGATAGTTCAATAACCGACTATCAATATTTCCCTTTGAATGGGTAATTGATGTGATTTGTTTGAATTGGAATGCCACACTTATTTTTGAATAAGCGCTCACTATTCGGGTTAACCGGGAAAGGACCATGGGGTCGTATAACCCATTCTGAATATGTGATACGTCGTTATGAATTGCATTTGATGACCGGTGTTGAAGATCGGGTATTTGCGAAAGCGATAGGATGACCTATCGATTGTCTCTGCACTGGGTAGCTCCTGGTATAGAGATTTCCTAAGTGATGGGAAATTCGATCGGGATTGTGAATACCCGGATTGCAAGGGCTTCGTGAGAAGTGCCTTCGGTTTTGTTCGAGCCCGGAACAGACTTGTATGGATTGTATGTCTGACATTACAAATTGAGATATAAAGCAGATTTCTTTCAAATATATTTCTGTTGGTGGCGGAGAATTTATTCTTTTAGCTTAACACCCTTCTCTGAGACGTACGAGCTCAGAGGTCATGTAGTTGAATGTTATCAGCGATATATTCCCAATTTGGTAATGTGACATGCTGAGTGTTGCTGTAAATGATCATTGTGTTGATTATTTGTGATAGGATCATTTGTTTGATCGTCTATCTTTGTGATCATTTCTATGATCATTTGTTGACCCAAAGCATGGCTTTTGTATAAAGTATGTTTTTGTGGACGTGACTTCGTCGAGCCTCACACCCCGTGAATGGTCAAAACAGGAAAGATGCGGCAAGGTTATGAGGGGTAGCGCCCTTTAGGATATGTGCATTTCCTTCTGGAAAAGGGTGGTATCATGGTATGGAGCCCAGATACTTACTCATGTTGAAAACACTTTATGATTGTGTGAATTGATTGCGAGCGCTCGGTGAAAGGTCCCAAAGGACCGGGGGATGGCATATTCGGTCAGTTGTTACTCAGTTAGGGGTAACCCGGCCTTGTGTTGGTAGAGATCCGGTTTGGTTCTCGGGGATGTCCATCCAGAGGCATTCTCATGTGGCAATGGGAAGTTCCTTGGCCTGATCATTCGTTGGAAATCCAAAGAAACAATACGAGACTTGTACGGTTTTAGTTGTAGAACCTACCATTTAATATGGTGGCTATAGTAAGCATACTATAATGATACCTATGCTGGCTAAGATTTATATTCTACTTTCGAAATGATTTTCTCTACACTATGCACTAGTAATAATAACAAATGTTTCTTTTTAATGCGTATCAAACATCTTTGACTAACATAAGAAGAAATCTTCTCCAAGTCTGCGTTTGCATTATGTGTGTGGCAGGAGGTCTTATGGTAGTCTCATTTTTAAAAGCATTGCGAATTGACTTTAAAAATATTCCTCTATTTTGTTTTCAAAGATAAATAAACTGTTTTGAGTTCTCACACCAGTCACATGACTGACTCGGAGTTTATTGTTTTCCTTCCTAAACTCTGGGTGCCCACCAATTTTCCACACGGGCAGTCAAGAGTTAAGGTTTATCAGGATATTCTGGAATTCAGGAGTTGCTGGAGGCAAGCTGGATGGCATGGCGTAATTACTAGTATATAGTATTTCTATTTTCGCTGCACTGTTTGTTGTTGTTTGTTGTTGTACACTCTGATGATATGATGTAATGAAATGTAATGTATAAAATGTAATAACTGATATAGTTCTTTGTTTAAAGATTATTCATTTATTTATTATATGTTGTTCCGCTGCGAATTGTGAGATTCTGATGTTGTTCAGTTGTTTTATGTTCCGTTCTATTTTCTATGTTATTTCTTTCATTTTCTATTTCCTCTTCTCCCTATTTTCTGTTTCCTTTCCTTTCTATTCTCTTTCCTCTCCATCTTCTATCTTTTTCTCTCCTCTTTTCTTCTTTTCGTCTTTCTTAAAACCCTCAGTGTTTGGTTTTCCATCGTTCGATTACTCGGCAGTCGATAAAGTGAGTATCGATGTTGAATTTTCGGAAGACGAAAAATCGGGTCCTGACAATTATTAATGAGTAGATAATAACCAAAGATTAAGAGATAAATTAATAAAATGAATGAAATTTGTAAATGTGATTATAATTGAATAAGGAATTGAAAACCATAATTAAAAACTAGGAGACAAATTCATATATAAATTAAATGTGTAAATGTAAACTATAATGTAAATTATAACGTGATTAATAATTAAAATAAAATAAGATTCCAAAGTAATGTTTGGGTATATACTTAAAGAGTTTGGAATTTGAAAATCTGGGAATTTAGATTCCTTTCAATTTGATAATGATTCTTAAGGGTTGGGAAGATAATATATATTGAGAAATATTTTTAAATCGGATGTGAAATCTAGAGAGATTTGGAATTTA
This sequence comes from Allium cepa, assembly GCA_030765085.1. NCBI lineage: Eukaryota > Viridiplantae > Streptophyta > Magnoliopsida > Asparagales > Amaryllidaceae > Allium > Allium cepa. Next base: position 56,409,961 of record CM060935.1, read on the forward strand.
AAAATATTTGAAGGGTTTTAAGGGAGATAAAAGCATTGAACTCTTACGATTGCTGGAAAATAACTTTGGAGATGACTGCAGCATCATTGATGTTTATTTTCAAGTTTCCAAAAGAGGAATTGCTACCAGGATGTTTTGGATTAATGTTTGTTGGAGGAAATTGGTTGATTTTGAAAATGCAAAGGAATAATTTGGTGAGATATATATATATATATGTGTGTGTGTGTGTGTGTGTGTGTGTGTGTGTTCAAAACCGAATGTCGAATTTAAGTTTGGAAAAGAAAATTAGTTAAGTTGGATTCAATAAAACAAAGTTTTGAGATTTAAAATTTATAAGTAACTGATTAATTACTATGGTGCGTAAATGAATTGAAAATTCAATGTTGGATGATGCTTGATTTAAAGGTGTAAAATAAGCGTAGAATAAGTTCAAATGAACTAAAATTAATTAATGTTTGAAAATAAAATTCAATGGTTGAAAATGAAATTAAGTGTGAAGTTGAAATAAATAAATTAACTTAAGATTAAAATTTATGGAAGGGTGATTTCAAGGGAAGTGGAAAACTTATTAAATAAAAGCTTGAATAATTTAAGTTGAATGAAATAAAATCCTTATTCGAATAGAAATAGTTGGATAAGGATTAAATTGAATAAATAAACTTCGATTGCTTATCAAAAGAAATTTAATTGCATGAAATGAAAGTATGTTTGGCTTAATAAAGGTAAGATGTTGAGTTAAAAGTGAAAGATAAATGTGATTGGGTGTAGATGAATGGAAGCGGGGGAAAATAAATGAGTGTGTGACTTATAAAATTTAAAAGGTGGAATAAATAAGTCAAAATAAAATATTTTGTATCTTGGAAATGAAATAGACATCCAACTTGGATTATAAAATTGGAATTGGACTCAAAATATAATGAAATGATTTTGTAATAAAAATCAATATTTAATTGAAAATGGAAGTAAACTAATTTGGAATAACTTAATAAGTTGAATTGAGGGTTAATAAACTTTGATTATGACACAGGATTGAGTTATAAATAATATTCAATGCATGTTGTCAGTAAACTAAATTGAAGTATTGTCGAATGAAAGAGTTAGATTATGGATTGAATTACAAACAAATTCAAGAGAGTGGAAATAAAATTTTGAATTGGCCTTATAATTAAATAAGTAGATTCAGAAAAGAACTGTGAGTGTGAACTAAAAAATTTCAAATGAATACATGAATAAACAAAGTGAGTTAAGTTAGTAAGTGAAATGGGTTTAGCAAATAAAGATCAAATCAGGAATATAAATTGGAGATTGTTTATAACAAAAATATATATAAACTTGGTCTATAATGCCGGGGAAAAAAATAACTTAAGCAAATAATTGGATGGAAGCTCGGTTTAAATAAATATGTTAAACGGTTGCTTAAGGGAGTGTTTCCAAGCCAAATAAAATGGTTTGAATGAAACCAAGGTAAATATGAAATAAAATGCAAATCTATAGTTTGTAAATAAAAATTGGAATGGAATTAAATATAAATTGAGTAGGAATCAATTTTAAAATAATTATAAAATTAAAGAAATTGTTTATTTAAATAAATATCGTCGAGATTGCTTAACTTGGCCATCCAACGTAAACGAGGGAAAATGAAATTCCATGAATTAATAAAAGTAAATAAAATTGATTTTTTTTGAGTCAGTTATAATAAATATGAGTTGTTAGATTATAAATGAATTGAATGTGAGGAAATGAGTTAGAAATCATCTCAAACTGGATAGGATGGTATAGAAATTGAGTAAAGCAACTGAATTAGTTTTAAGACCTTACCAATTGTTTATAAAACTGCTTTATGTGTATTGTTTGTAAAAGAAGAAGAAAAATATAGCCTTGTTATTATTATAAACTGATAGAAGTAGCAGAGATTGATTTTTGAAATCAATTAAATCGAAAATGAGTTGTTTAGACATAAATATGAATTGAAGATAAGTAAATGAGTTGTAACTCGCTTGTGATGAATAAAAATGGTATATGGATCGGTTGAAAGCAAATTGAACTAGTTTGGAAACTATACAAATTTGCTTATGGAAGTAATTATAATGCATTACTTATGTTGTTGATATGTTGTAGCAGTTTAAATGAATGAAATGTTATAAATTTCATAGATATGTTACTTATGTGTTTAAATTGATTAAGTACAGGTACCGGGAAGCCGTTTGGCTGGATTTTGATCACGCTTGATGCTAAGAATATAAGCTGTTTGCTTAAAAATGCTAAATAAGGTACGCCTACGCAATAAAAATAGGAAATATGAACTGTTTTTGGTTTTTCCGACCGTGTGGGTCGATATATATATATTTATATCTTTTGTCAAATTGCAAAAGCTCCTCCGTACAAGGGAGACTCTGCCAAAAAAATTTAGAAATTTTGGGATGTTAGAAAATTTTTTGAAAATTTTTGGGAAAGATTTTAGTTAGCGACAAAACGATTTCAAAATTGGAAACTAAAATAAAGTGGTGAATGAAACTAATTTAAAATAACGACATGAATGAATTATATAAAAAATATATATTTAAATGTATAAAGTTGAAGATAAAATTGAATTCAGATAGAAATGAAAGAATCAACTTGGATAGAAATAGATATAAACTAAAGTGGTGAATTAAAAATAAATATAAGAAACATATAAAATGCTTATACTAAACTTAAGTAAGGAATAGTGGATTCTTAATTGGAAATTGATAATACAAATATATTCCAAGTTAATATTTGGATGGATAGGTATTGGCATTTTGTGAGAAAGTCGATAAAATGTTTTGGAAATATTGTGATTGGATATTGGTGCTAAGCAGGATATGCACGTATTATAAAAGGGAAAGGAAAATTGGTTTTGATTTCAGATGATAAATTTGAATTGCCCGACAAAAGGTATGTATTTAAATTTCTGTATGAAATTTGATTGGGTTTTTGATCGAGCCACTTGGCCTTTTTATTTTCTTTTGGGATTTGGAATCCCGTAGAGGCCTTTTGTAGTTGTACCGAGCTAGCCGCGCAAAAGAGACGCTGGCAAAAAATTTCGGAAATTTTGGGTGTTAGAAATTTTTGAGAAAATTTGAAAACTTAAAACTTAGTTTTGAATTATGATTTGTATGATTGAGCAAGTAATAATATTTGAAAACTATGGGAGAGTTGAGAAGTTAATAAGAATAATAATGGGTCTTTTATAAGAAGATAGTTGGTAAGGTGTTCAATTGTTAAAAACTGTTTGGTTTTGGGGAATAAGTAAACGGGTATTGGACCATTCTTCCTAATTAGTAATTTCGGGGACGAAATTCTTTTAAAGGGGGAGGAATGTGACGACCCGGAATTTTCGAGCATTCAAAATTGGAATATTTAATCGATTTTGAATATTTAAAGGTTAATTTCTAACTTGGATTTCAAATGTCACAGTTTATTTGATATTTAAATTATTAAATTAAATAATTTGGAATCGGGTAAAATATGTAATCTGAAGGTTTAAGCCGGTTAAAAATAATTTAAAGGCTTATAAAATTTATATTAATATTCCTGAAGAGAATAGAAGTGTTGAGATTAAATTTAAGAATGGTTTGTTAAGTTTTGAAATTTAATATCGTTTAAATTGAATTTAAAAATAGCCTTCCGAGGCACAGTCTCGGAATTCGACGAAACTAGTTCCATTGGATCTGTAATATTGAATTATTATCGGATTTCAAATTTTGTATTTATCGAAGTTAGTGTGTGAGTGTACGATATATAAACGCGCTGAAATTTTTTTTTAATTTAAATTGTTGAGCCTTCTTGTATACGCCTCCTCCCTTAACTTAAAATCGAATACAAATCGTCTTCTTGCAGAAGCCATTTTCTTTCCCACTTTCTCTTTAAAATTCTTACTTTCCAATCCCCTCTTTCTTCAATTCAAATCACAGAAAAAATAAAATAATAATGGCCGAACTATTGTAAACAAAAATCACGCTACACCCTCTTTAATTCGTTCGCTAGTCCCCCTTTCCTTCTTCCAGTACAAAATCGAAATCATTCGATAATAAAAAAACAAAAAATTTGCGATTGAAATCGCGAGACCCAAAAAAGCGAGCGGACGAGGTGTAAGGAGGAATTGGCATTCGATGTTTTGAGTTTTAGGGTTGTGTGAAGCTGAGATCTTCATTGATATCAATTTTGGGGATGCGACTCCATTTTTGCAGTCGCGACCTGATGTTCATTCGCTTGGTGATATCGCGGCTGGTTAGGGGTTGCGGCGTTCGCGAGTACATGCACACGAGCGATGTTAGATGGTTGCGATCGATCTGGGTGAGATAGGGTTTGGTGGATGGGTTCTCGTTTGGGCGATGGGGAGGAGTTATTCCTTCAGGGAATATACTGTTTCCTTTTGAGGAATTGCAATTTAACAAAAATGAAATTCCTATAACATCTCTTCTGGGATGTTAGATTTTTCAATATAAATATAAATAAATCTCTAAAACATCTCTTCAAGAGATTAATATACACACATGCATCCGTAAATATAAATAGTACGGCATATGAATTTTCTATTCTAGAGAATATTAAAATGTATTTCTTCAACTAAATAGCCAGCCATACGTACATAGAAGTAATTTATCAAAACATTAGTTTTTTCTATGATTAGCAAATATCAGATCAATTAATTATTTTATAGTACTTATCAAACTTCAAGTTTGAGTTATCACAGATTTATTAATGAGAAAGCAATAAAGAGAATAATTAAATTACAGTTACACATTGACATCAAATTATACATTTCCATAATTGGAAGTAAATAATTAAGAAAAATAATTTAAAAGACTACAACATATAAACTAAAATGTTATTTGAATTCATACCAAATAATAAACGTCCTTTTCCAAGATTAAATTAACTGCTACTTTTTCAATCCGGTGATGTTTGAAATATCATATACCATAATGTCTTCAGGATATTTGGTTAATATAATGTAAATGTGAAGATATAGGGTAAGGTATAACTCATTAGGAGATTTTTGTAATCTCTTGAATGCAGCATCATTATCCCATATGATGATTTATTAATTTCCTTTAACTTCTTCAAGAAGTACAACCTTATAATTTCAATAGAGCTTCGGGCTTCTAATTCATAAGCATCAAGTTCATTAATTTGTTATGAACTTCGGGTTCTCAAATTTTGGGTAAACTTCCTTTTTAGAAGTTTATGCCTTTTGACAATTAAAAAAAATACTGATAAGAATTCAAGCTTGTAAAGTTTATCAGAAAATCATTTCATAATTCAAGACTTCAGGTCTTGAACTTTGAGTTATACAACTTTTATTGAAATGATTTCTTTGCACAATTTCAAGTTGTTGTTAAACCTATTTCTTCCATTACATCAGACATTACTTGTCAAAATATATACATCAAATAGTAAATCATATGTCTATTCTTATTCCAAACACAAACATACAACATCATTTAATTTACAATAACCAATGCACTTAATGCATTTAAGATAGCAAATAATTGAATTTGTTACCATAACACCAGCATTTATTTTATTTATGATAAAAATAAATATAGTTAACCTTTACGTAGTCTAGGATATAACTACTATCACAGCAAAATGATTTCATCGCAAACATATGAACCAATTGAATAAACAGTACTTAAAGAAATAAAATTTCATCCCAGATCTAGGTTCGATATTACTCAATAATAAAATAAAAATGAATATCTTAAAGTGAACATTTATTTCCCAATAATCTGTAATACCACTTGTTAGAAATTTTGAATCAATTCAAACTGAATTATTTATCAAGTACAAATTCTAAAAGAATAAATAAAATTGATTTCAACTAGAAGATATGTAAAAATAAGTAACTGCAGAAGTCATATCTGATTTCAACAATTAAATAAGAGAAAAGGATGAAAACACATGAAAAAGAACAGATTTGATGATTAAAATATATAGATCTCAAAGATATATCATTTGAGCATGATATCGAGATCTGTAAAAGATCTAAAAAATAATTAGAACATAAGATCTATAATAGAATGAGATTCAAAAAATTAGGTCTATAATTATTGAGATCTAAGAAGATAATATTAATGGAATAAGATCTGAAAAAGATAAGATCGATATAATTAAATTTGAAAAATTGCTTACCATCTTGAGAACTATAATTAGATCTGTAAAACAAAGTAGATTTGATCTTCTAGATTATCACAATTCAAATCTATAATTTTTTTTGTTTAGAGATCGTGCTGATAACGTGTTATAAAATAGAAGGAGATAAGAAGCCATTAGAGAAGGAGAAAGAAGAAAATGTTATTACTCAGATATTAGTCATATATACATTATACAGACTTCTTTATATATAGGTCATGGAACATAGTATTGAACCTATCTCATGATGTGAGACTAAACAAAATATAACAAACATTGTATAGTATATTCACACTTTATAATATTACAACAATCAAAAACTTATTTCTGTTAATTCAATAAATACATTTAGTTCAATTTAACACTAACCATAATTTTTTTCCTCTAGAACTCATAGTAATAGAATGGAACCATATAAAGTAATCCAACAATATTTATTTTTAGTCACAAAATTGGTCAATAACTAAAGAAGGCTCCTTTTCAATGGGAAGTAACAAGCATGCTAAAAATCCTCTTCCTTCATCACAAGACAAAGAGACAAAAAAATTTCATGGTTAGGCATTTTCTGAGGCCATCAGCCTCCACAATTGTGCGAACAAAGAAAAAAACATACAAAGGACATGAAATTTATGGAACACAATCCCATAAATTAACATTGCATGTCGCCTTCTACCTAATATACATACATACATACATACATACATATATATATATATATATATATATAATATGATTGTAGGGAGTTCAATGAATATCCAAATTAGATTTTAGTTCCATTTAGAAGGTTTAGATAGCATGCGTGTTTAGATATTTAAGCAGATATCTGTGTTTTAATTAATATATTTGAATTTAGGTATTATGTTACTATGATAAATACAACTCTGAATAATTTTCCTATTTCCATTACTTCACTAATTATTCAAGAAAGTTTCCTTAGATATTTAAATGCATCTACATAGTATCATCTGGACCAAATTATGATTGAACTTTGTAAAATTGATAAATAATTGATTGCTAGAAATTGGATTTGAATTCAAAATTTATCTGCTAATAATGTCAATATTTAAGCGGGTATAAAATAATTCTTTTCTCCTTAATTGTCTTTATTTCCTACAACAAAATATAGAAATATGCTCACAAATTTACTAGTGTTTGCTTTGATAATAATATGTTCATCTTTATTTTGTGCACTTATCCAGTCAATGCAATTAAGATACTAATTACTAAGTTGACAATTAAAGTCATTTTGGATTGAGTAGTCTTATTTCTATTGAAAAGCGGCAGTATTTCCCTCTGATGGTCCTTATTTTGAATTTTTTTCGGTGTAAGAAATAGGGATAGAGTGTGTAAGAATTATTCCTTTGATTACTATTTTTTCAAACAATCATCTCTTTATATACAAAAATGCGCCATACATTATTAGCGATCCCTTACGTTGTTTAAAATACATTCAAATCTAGAAAAATAACATTTTTGTTATCCAAATAATATATTATATTTCAAAGAAATATCCAATACAGAGAAAGTATTTCTTATATCATTCCAAAATATCATGTCATATTTGTCTCATTTAAGTGTCTAAGAATTCAAATCGATAACGTTAGCCACACGCATCGATCAGAATTCTTAAAGCACTCGACGGACAAGTTAACTCCAAAATAAACTATACAAACATTTTCGATCACTAGATAAAATCATATTTTTATTTTGTTAAATCACATGCTCGTTTGAATAAAAATATTTATTTTCAAAATCCTTATACAAGTTCAATTTAATAACCATTAACAGTGTAGTTTATATTGCAACATCCATCCATATATAAAACATGCACTATACAACAATACACACGCATTCAAACAAATAAATGCCTTCAGCGGAAGGTTATCCATCGATTATCGCTGTGCAACTCTAATCTCTACTGGGTCAGGCTACTCCATTCAAAGCCACATAGAGGTTTATTCATTTTCACCAATGTCGACACTACTCATCGAACTAATTATTCCCTACATCAACAACTTCCACTTAACACAAAGACCAAAAAATACAAAACCAATAGAGAAGGATAAAGTAATATGCATATACATATGGGAATACGTCTTATACGATTACCCTGGTAATCATCGTATACTCCTATTATCACTTAAGTGTAAACAAAAATCTAACACATCCCCATAGGTCAGGGACTCTAAGTCTCATATAAGATCTCGACTCATGTCTCTTATATATAATGTATTGTTTTGAACCTGCTCTGATACCAACTATAACACTCCACCTCTATACCCATACTATCCAAGAGTATTACAAAGTAATAATGTTAGATAATGCAGAGAATGAGGCTATATGGGGTTCACATGTGAAAATTCTCTTGGACTAACACTGGTACATTTTGAAAACATCTAATAAATAACTAATCTATACGTACATAGTATCAGTACAAAGCAATAGACACATGTTCCTCAAGTGAAGCACAATACATAATATACGGTAAAATAATAGAGAACACAGAGTTAGTCGTAGTGATAACATGTAATATATCGAAAACATTTATGTTATAAGAATACAATACAACTCAATGTCAACTATACATATACATATACATACAATGAATCTAATATTATTAACAATCCTAATAAAGTACTCCTCTAAGCCCGATAAAACACAAGCTGGTCATGTCATCCCTATCCCTGAAATGTCTTGGACTAATACGAGTATTATATAAATAATGAATGGGTCAGACTACATCTAAATCTAATGTTAATAAACATATGGTATTCAATATATGCTGGGTAATAACATAATAATGTTATCTCATACAAACTCAAATATCATATAACGTAAAACATCACAAAACCTTAGTATAAAATGTCACCACCCATATAACAATTCAATATAAATCAAGAATGCTATATCTAATGGCTGAATCATCCATACAATAAAACATCATTGTAGAAAATGAAATCATCAAATGAATTGAGCAAACTCATAGCTACGCTCTAGTACAATATCATAAAATCATATAATCAACGGATAATGTGAGATAGCCCATCGAACCATTCAAACGATATCCAATATTATACAAATCACAAAGATAAATCCAATACGAACCAAATCATAATTAATAATAAAGGCTATCTAAAAATATCAAATCATCAAATCGTATAGATCTAACAGGGACTGACTACACTTTAGAATCAACTAGTCTCTAGTCTAGTAAATTCATTATAGGAAAGAGACATATATGTCAATCCACTTCACACGCATATACCATGAATCTAACAGGATACTAACAGCCACTTACCGCAAGCCTGCTCAGTAACACAGGCCTACACGCAATCGCAGAGTAACCGTCTATTCCTATAGTCTTCAAGGTATATGTCAATCTACTATACTCACATACTTTGAACCAGATAGGGAAACTGACAACCGCCTACTACTAGCTAGCTCCAAGAACCCAGGTCTACTCGCCTATCGTAGAGTACCTATTAGTCCTTGAGACGATGGTTTTGATGACAACAACCTTAGGACTTATTATAAAATATAAATACTAACATTATAGTCTAGATATATATGTATATGCATGACATAAACATGCAGGTACCAAGAATGAAGACTGTACAGTATAGAGATTCAAGACTGAAGATATCAAGATTGAAGACTCATGAGTATCAAGATATCAAGAGTTCAAGATTTCAAAAGCACAAGATAAGTGTTGAGCCTAGAATTATGTTAAAACTTCTTGAAAGCACTTACATCTTTATTCGAAATCTATTCGTGGAATGGAATCCACTTTGAGCCTGTTAAAGGGATGGAACCCTAGTGGGATGGAACCCACGACAATATCTAGTGGAACATATACTGTCCTATTTTGATATCCACTAATTTTATAAAAATGCTTTTCAAAAATATATATCTCTTGTTTTTAAAAAATGTTTTCAGAACTTTCTTTTCAAAAAGACATCTCTCTTGGTTTTAAATATTTTAGCCTCAAAATTATTTTTATCATTTTTAATATTTTGATTTCAAAATTGTCCTTGTTTTAAAACCATCTCTTGTTTTAAATCTTTAGCTTTAAAATATTTAAGTACTCAGATTTTAAATCACTTTATAGGTTAAGATTACATATATTAAAAACTACTTTCTAAACTCTTTTATATGTTTAAACTATATTCAAATATATTTACAAAGTTTAGAAATTATTTTGACAAATTATAGAAACCAATTTTAATAAGAAAATCAAAACATCAATTTTGCCTTGAGCGTGTCGACATTCCTCAACCCCTCATGTCGACGTGTTGTCTATTATTTTCAAATTTCAATTTTCAAAGGAAGTGTCTATTCGTCGTATCCTTTCACGAATAGATATGGCTGTTGTTCTACTATAAACATCAGTAAGTTCTAAACGATTTTTTTTACTAGGTTTCATTTGTTTTCTCTCATCTTCATCCTCCACATTTATTCTAAAGAATCCTAAACTATACTCTGTCGAAATACCAAGTGCATCAAACTTGATCATCTTTTGTTTGATTCTCTACCACTCTTTCCGTAAGATCTCAGTGCTATTCGGAGTTATATAATCTTTTGTAAATCAAAATGTTAAGTAAAAGTTTCATTTGAGCCCTGAAATCAATTTGGTGTGATTGTAACCCCGGAAATCAATTAGGTGATCTTGTAGCCTGGTTAGATCAAGAGAGTTTGCCCAGGACTAGAATACAGGAGGGTGTACCCCATAGCCTTGAAACCGAGGGTGTAATCCGGGAGATTATTTTGATAAGAAATTCGTATGATTGTACGGGACTGGATGTAGGGTAACTCCGAACCAGTATAAAATCCTAGTGTGTTCTTTCCTTTACTTCTTTTATTTAGTATTTGCATTTGTGTCTGACTCTGTGATTATATCTGTGTCCGTGAATTGCATTTTTTGGTGATTAAATTACATAAGTTTCATAAAGATTTAGAAAATCCACAAAAAACTATTCACCCCCTCTATTGTTATTCCAGCCATAAGATCTGTAATCCGCATTTCTCACATTTTGTATCGGTGCATTGGTTTACAAAGTTTTCATAATCTGAATTTTGAATTTTTTTTTTTAACGGCTACCAACACTGGTTTTGTTAACACTATCACTAGTTCATTTGTAGAGGGTCAGTCTACTGCCAGACCATCACTTTTTTATGGCAGTAATTATGCATATTGGGCATGTAGAATGAAAATATATTTACAGTCAATAGGATTAGACACTTGGAATATCACACAAACTGAATATTCTGAACCCACAACTAGTTTTGCACGGTGGATTGCTGAGCAAAACACTATTGCAAAAAATAATTCCAAAGCCATGAATATTTTATTTTGTTCACTTGATAGGAATGAATTCAATAGAGTATCTGTTTGTAAGTCTGCATATGTTTGTGATAACCCGGATTTTGGAGTATTTGTTAATTGATAATTAACTGGGTTAATTAATAGAAATACTGATTTTTTTACTGATTGTTAAGGATGAAACAAATAAATCTAAAAATTAATATTCATATCTGGGAAAATAATTATTTGATAAACTCCTAATAGGATTATTTAAAAGGGGTTTTTAGGTTCAAGGAAAAAGTTAGAGAAAATTTTAGTTTCAGGGACAAGAAGTTTGTTTTTTAGGCTAAAGGACACTTTTTAGTGTAATTCACAGAATGATAGTTGAAACTATCATTTTCAGTTTATACTAAAAATGTCCTTTAGATTAAAAAGAAAACTGGTTGTCCTTGAGACTAATTTTTTTTCAACTTCTACCTTGTGCCTATTTATTTGTATTTAAAATGGGGAAAACTTATTATCTTCAACATAAATTTAATAATGTGTTTGTTTAAATTAATATATATTTGAGTTGATTTTAAATTGAAATTTTAAATTGAATTTGAATTTGAAATGTAAAAAGAATATATATATCTTGAAATTATTTTGGATATAAAAGAATATATGGATATAGTTTATTTAAAATAAGATTTGTTTTTTTATTAAAACAAAGGAATGTTTATTTATATAAATTTAGAAAGTATTTATTTAATGGTAAATAAGTACAAAAGCTTTTAAATTAACATTTAAAAATGGATTAAATAATTTTAGTTAGAATATAATTGGTTTTTATTTTATTTTATTTTAAAAGTTTTATTTTTATGAAATTAAGAAAAGCATTTATTAGTTAACAAATATGTTAATTAATTAGGAAATTTATTTCAAAGGCTTTTAAAATCATTTAAAAATAATAAAACTTGAATAAATACAAGTGTTTAATTTTGAAAACATATTAATAACATATGTTAAGAGTTAAATATTGGTATGTGACAAATGTAAACATTTTGGGCAAGTGTCATCTTTTTTGTTTTCATTTTTCTTTAATTTTAATAATTCTAATTTTACACTATATAAACTCTTACCTTCTTTCTTCAATTCTTTTTCTTATCTTCTAAACTCAAGCAAGAAAACTTCACCTATAAAACTTCTTCAAACCAGAAATCCCCACACAAAGTCAAGTTCAAAATATTGTAACAAATTCTCAAAGCAAATTCTGTTTTCAATCAAAAGCAGCAATTCAAAGTACTCTAGTTTTAAAGAAATCAACCAACTTCAAATTTTCAACCCGAAGCATCTTCAAGATTATCAAGCTAAGCAGTTCAAACTCAAGCAAGGATCATCTCATGCATTGCTAAATAAAAACCGGAGTCTGTGTTCTCTGTTCAACAGCAAAAAGGTGAGTAAATTCTTTTTTAAAAACAGATTTAAAACCTGTTAGTTTACCTGGAATTCTGTGATGATTTATGTAGTAATTTAATTTGCAAATGTTTGTGAAGATGAATGCATGTGTGTATATAAGGATTACATGACTGTATATTATTGTGTTTACACAGTATGCTTTGTGTATTTACAGGCTTGATCAGTAAATAAATTATATATCTCACCATAAAATCAATATTAGATTGATCAGTAAATAAATTAAATATCTCACCATAAAATCAATATTAGATTTTGATTTGTGAATGAATGATGTTTGAATTTGTGCAACATTTTTCCTAAAAATAATTCAAGAATTTTTATATTAGCAGTGATCTCAAAAACATGATAATATCAGTAAAGACCTTCACATATGTTAATATAACGATCCGCAAATCCGTAACCCTTGAGTCAACACTATTCTACCTAAATCAACTCAAGTTGTACAGAAATACGAACCATTTGGGTTAAAGAAGAAGAGGTAGAAAAAGAAAATAGAAACAACAACAGAATCTAACCATCGCAGCGGAATAAAATATAATATATAAATAATGATCTTTACACAAAACAAATATATCTGTTTTATATAGTACATCATCAGAGTACATCAATCACAGTTCAACATCAATAACATACAACTGGATACACAGCTACTCAACACAGCGGAATAAATATAAACAAATACGGAAGTACGTATCGTCATCCTGCTCGTTTCCTGAGCTCCACGGCATCATATCCTGTATCCTATAATACTCGGTCTGACCCGAGCATTACGGTTAAATAACACACGAGTCAGTCTGGAATACCAGCGTGAGAAAATCACACACAATTGATTATTAAAGTTTCAAAAATCCTTTGAAAACAAAGCATCTCGTAAGACCACGCCAAAAATAAACATGTCGGATTTTTACCTTACGATAGCTAAAACAATTTTTATAGAAATCCTCTGACATTATAATAGGGTCTATATACAAATACTTATAAAATAGCTGAAGTTGTTACATGATTAAATTCCAGCTACTAGCCACAGAGTGGGTAATACAAACAAAAATCGTACAAGGCTCATAGGGAGAATGGATTTCCAACAAATGACTAGACACTGGGGTACCACCTGTCACAGTACGTGGCCTAGATCACAGTATCGAGGAGTACGCCCGCTCCCCTGCAACACAAGGCCGGGACTATCCCTTGCTGGATAACCCCGAGTGAGATCACCCCGCGGTTGGGATCAGCAACCGCCCACTAAGCCGAAATAAAAAGGGATATCTAGACAGGGATGACCTCACCCTGCTTGGGTGCTACCCACCTAGCCTTGCTGCATAACACCTGATTTTCAGTCATTCCCGGTTGATGAGGCTTGAGGCTAAGCATTACCTTTTTAGAACATATCCCTTAGAATGCCCATTGTTCACCTGACGACGTTCCAAAAGCATTCATCCATACAAATCTGTCCCGGGTTCGAACGGAACCGAAGACACTATTCCTACTACATCCATTTTGGAAATATCCTCAGGATTAGTAGCGACTACCCCTTGCACTTCACTGCTCCATCTTCGAGTCCAAATTCGTTTCCCACGAAACGTACAAACCGGATCGAAGTGGTTTTCGAGAAATAAATTCCGAACCCGGTCTCTTCGAAACGATCAACGCATTTTACCAATATTGATAGTCGGTTATTTAACTATCCAACAATAAATAATTTCTCAAATTATTTATTAACCTCAAAAATATCTTCATAAGATATATTTCTATTTTCAACCCTTTGAAAACAGTTTCAAACCATATTCCATTTTCAGACTAAGCTTTCCCAAAAAAATTCTATCTCCACTGAAATCACCAAGCACAAAACTAGATTTTTAAAATAATTTAGAACACTTTACTTTGAAATACACTTTAAGGCATTTAGGGTAAAAACTACTTCAATAATTTGTTAAAAATACATACTATATGAAAATATGAAAATAAGGTTACTTTATAAAACTAGGTTTTCACCTTTTTAAACAAAATACTAAGTCACTTTTAAATAATTACTGCTATAATAGATTAAAAGAAAATACTTACTTTAGAATTTAAATATTTAGAAATAATAAATTTTTCAAAACAAACTTTTTAAAACAACTTTAAAACCATTAACTTATGTTTAAAAATTTACTTTGAAAACGTACTTGGTTATCCAGGGAGAATTTCCAATCTCAATTACTTAAATCAATTTTCCAAATTGATTCCCAATTTATTCAATTTGAAATAGATTTCTTTACTTATCAGTTCATTTCAAAATTCATTAGTTATGGACTTTATTATTAATGTTATTATTTCCCGTTTGATTTTAAATCTTTTAACTGAAATAACAAATTTCAGCTTTTTCCCAATTTCTTCTTTATTCTTTTCAATAATTTAAATCTTAAAATTTAAATAAATGTTTTGTTCTTCTAAAATAACAATACTGAAGTTTAAAATTCATTAATCTTTTGATTATTCAAAATTTCCCTTTCTATACTAAAGATTTATTATTAGAATTTTAAAGTCACTTTATTTCTTTTCCAATTCATTCTTAAATTTGTTCAAATTTCTATAATTATTTTACTTACAAATTCACTTCTTTTATTTTCCTTCCAAAATCCAATTTATATATTTTAGGTAATTCATTATATCCAATTATATCCAATCGAACCATAGCATTCAATATTCCAATATAATTCATCATAGAATATCAAATAATCACAACAGAGGGTATTAAATAATTTAAATAAATGTTGAGGGGTCCAGTTGGATCCCTCCAACCTGTTTTTCCCTGCATCCATAGACGTTAGCACAACATAAATATCTCTGTTATATAATGCGGGAAATCAATCATTTCAAGGTGTAGTTTATACTACTATATATGATATAACACACCAAAGCCAATCAATCAATCAATTATTTAAATTTTACCAATTAAATTTAAATTATTGATTCAGCTGAGTGAGATTAACTCACTTTTGATTTTAGCTTGCAATCTACTCTAACCCGGCTTGGTTCCTTCATGATATTGACCTTGTATAAACAATTTATATTTTATTAATATTTGAACTAATCAAATAATCAATTACCATTTAATACTTTAAATTCAAATTAACTATTTGGTTTTAACCCAATAAATTATAATTTTAACCAATTTCCTCTAATAAATTATTTTTAGGAACTAATTTGGTAATTTAATTTTTTTTAAACAAGTTAATCCCTATAATCTTTCAATGTCTAAAACCCCCATGTATATATATATTTTATTTTCGCTTTCTCTCTTTCCAAAATCTTATCTGAATATATATATATATATATATATATATATATATATATATATGTTTCTCTGCTTATAAAATTTCCCTTTTATATTTTCAAAATCGTTCACCCAAAGTCTACAGTCAAATCAAATGTGGAAACTGAAGTTGACATGCAAACAAAAATCAATCGAGATACTTACTAAATCGTTGACGACAACCCATAAGACAGCTCGACCCAAAATTGGCCGCTGTCTCGACATAAGCTTCGACAAGCTTCCTCGACCACGACCCCAGCGCCTCGCATCGCGACTGCCATATGCTGCCCCTACTATCGCGACCCCAAGTCTACCCTTGAAGCAGCTAATCGCGGTGGCATCCCTCAAAATGAACCCTAATGTCGCCTCCCCCTTTGCTGTCATGACCTCGACCAAGCTCGTGTGCTTCGACTCGAAAAAAAGGGCTTCGGCCTGTGTCGAACAAAAAGGGGAAAAGGGGAATTTCGAAATTGATTCTCTTGAAGGAACGAGATTGATTCAACTCTCTCGACTTCGGCCATTTTTTTATGAACTTAGATTTTTATAAAGAAGAGGTTCGGTAGAATTAGAAAATAAAGGAGACGAGGAGAATGATTTTAGATCGGCCATTAGCTTCTGAGGGAAGACAGAGTACGTGATGTGAATTGAGACGGAAAAAAAAAACGCTGATGTTATTAAAAGAGGGAACATGAATATGAAAGGAAGTCGGCTGATGTTGTTTCATTTTGACCAAGCATAATAAATATATATTTAAATTTTTCGATATAAATTTCAGGGCGTTTACTTACCATACGGTCACACAACAACTCTGATCACTACGAAATTTTAAATCCGATAATAATTCAATATTACGGATCCAATGGAACTTGTTTCGTCGTATTCCAAGACTGTGCCTCGGAAGGCTATTTTTAAATTCAATTTTAAAAAAAAATTCAAAACTTAACAAAGCACTTCCAAATTCACTTTTACCGCTTTTACTATCTTCAGTCCTATCAATATAAATTTTACAAGCCTTCAAATTATTTTTAACAGGCTTAAAACTCCAGATTCAACATTTTATTCAACTTCAAATTATTTAATTCAATAATTTAATTACCCAATTAAATAGTGATATTTGGAAATTCAAGTTAAAAATTAACTTTTAAATATTTAAAATAAATTAAATATTCCGATTTCAAATGCTCAAAATTTCCAGGTCATCACATTCCTCCCCCTTAAAAGAATTTCGTCCCCAAAATTACTAATTAGGAAGAATGATCCAAAACCCGTTTACTTTTTCTCAAAACCAAATAGTTTTATCAACTTGCTATAACATATCTTTTAATAAAGACCTACTATTACTTCAACCAACTTCCCAAAACCTTCCATAGTTTTCAAATAACTTTATTTGTTCAACCATTCAAATTTCAATTTGAAATCAAATTATGAATTATCAAAAAATTTCAAAAATTTTTCTAACTCTCTTAATTTCCGAAATTTTTTGCCAGCGTCTCCTTTGCGCGGCTAGCTCAATACAAGTACAAAATGGCCCTACGGCCTCCCAAATCCAAAAAGAAAACAAAAGGCCAAGTGGTCGATCAAAAACCCAATCAAATTTCATACCGAAATTTAAATACGTACCTTTTTGTCGAGCAATTCAAATTTATCTTTTGAAATCAAAACCAATTCTCCTTTTCCTTTATATTACCTGCATACCCTGCTTAGCACTAATAACCAATCACAACTTTCCAAAAACATTTTATCGACTTCCTTGCAAAATGTCAATATTTATTCATTTTAATATTAACTTCGATTATACTTGTAATATCAATTTCCAATCAAGAATTCACCATTCCTTTCTTATGTTCATATAAGCATTTAATATGTTTCTTATATTTATTTTCACCCTTCTACTTTAGTTTATATCTACTTCTATTCAATTTAGTTTTCCCAATTCCATAAGAATTCAATTTATCTTCAACTTTGAATATTTAAATTTTATTTTTCATTTACAACTAATTCATATCATTATTTTAAATTGGTTTCATTTAATAATTTATTTTAGTTTCCAATTTGAATTCGTTTTGTCATTAACTAAAATTTTCCAAACTTTTCAAGAATTTTCTAACTCCCAAAATTTCCGGAAAATTTTGGCAGAGTCACCTTTGTACGGAGGAGCTTTTGCAATTTGAGAAAAGATATAAATATATATACATCGACCCACCCAGTCGGAAAAACAAAAAAGAGTTCATATTTCCTATTTTTATTGCGTAGGCATACCTTATTTAGCATTTTTAAGCAAGCGGCTTATTTATTTAGTGGTTAACGCAATCAAATCCAGCCACACGGCTTCCAGGTACCTGTGCTTACTCAATTTAAACATGTAAGTACCATACATATGAAGTTTAACAACATTTCACTTACTTGCAATAGTTAAACACAGGAATTCTAACAGCAATGCACATTAAACACTTTTTATAAGAAATTTAAATATTCCAACATTAATTTTAATTGCTTACAACCAATCACACATCGTTACACTTAATCCGAATGGTTAACAACTCACAAGCTTACATTAATTTATTTTTAAGCAAAACAAACTCATATTTAATTCAATTGATCTCAAAATCAATTTATTTTACTCCTACCAATTCATAGCATCTTAATTACTTCCATTTACATCAAATGACAATTTATTCTATGCAATTTGACGAGATCTTTGTGAATAAATAAGTACTTATGTTTTATAACCATTTTAAATTGATTTCAACTCAATTTATACTTAATTCTATTCCATTTTTTAATTTATTCACAATCCATATATTCTCATTTTCATTGCATTTTAAATTTGAATCCATTTACTTGCATGTCATTCCATATTTGTTTATTCCAAACTATTTTATTTAGCTCGAAAACAATCCAGACTATTTCATTCAATAACCATTTCAATTTTATTCACGATCTATTCATTTGCGATTCATTTCTTATCCGCATTCATTTAAAACCATTCTATTACCTTGCAAACATTCTATTTTCCTTATTGTCTCTAGTTATTTCAATTCCTTAACAATTTAAATGATTTACAATTATTTATTTAAGAATATCATTCCATTAAATATTATCTGTAACTCACCGAATTTTATTTCGATTAAAATTTATTTTCACTTGGTTTAAAACCAATCCAATATTATTAAACTTAGTTTTAAGTTAAATTCAATTCAACTCCCCCTTCTATTTAGCTTAGGTCAATTTACTTCAATTTATTCAAATTTTATACTTAAGCTCATTTTCATTTTACAGGTAAAATTTTCTCTTCTATTCAACTTAATTCTATCTCAATTAAATCTCATTTTAAATTACAATTTATTTTGATTAGTTATTATAAAATTTAACCTTTCAGATTCAGCTCATTCAATTGATTACAATGCCATTTTCAATTTATTTCTACTTATTTGGATTTTATTCGCAATACAAACCATTACTATTTTAATCCAATTTCATTTTTATTCGATACATTTCCAATTATATTTAATTTGTTAACACTTCATGTTAAATTTTAATTTATAACTCAAGTTCTGAATCCACTATCCATTTCCAATTTACCACCCAATTTCATGAAATCACAATTCAATTACATTTACTTCACCAACAATTTAAGTCAAATTTAATTTATAACTTGAGTTTATTTCCAAACTTCAATATTAACTCACTAAATCAGCTTTTATTTAACTACATTAGATTCCATTTACACATTTCATTAACTAATTTGTTAACAAATTATTTCTCCCTTATTTATAGTTCAATACTTGATTTTTAATTCCAAATATCACTTCATTTAATTTTTCTTAGTTCAATTCATTTTATAATTCAAGTTTTGATTTTTGTTTTATTTTCCAATTCATCAAAAATATTTATTTTAGGTTTTTCTATCCCACTTTTCAATTTTATAAGTCACAACTCATTATTTTCACATTTCCATTCATTCTAGGCTTGAATATATTCTTCTTTTATTTTTAACTGAAGCCTTACGCTTATTTATAACCCAAGCATATTTTATTCCATGGATTTTTAATTCTTTTATAAGTTATTCTGATTTATTTATTTCAGTCTAATCCTTATCCAACTTATTTCCATTTATTCAGGTAAGAATCTAATTCCATTCAATAACTCAATTGAATTTTTATTCCAATTCAATTTTATTTTAACTCAGATTTATTTAACTTAATTCGATTTCAACTTAATTCGAATACAACTGGATATTATTTTCAACCTATTCAATTTATTTTAATCCAGTTAAATTTTTATTCCCCAATCCAAGTTAATTTCATTTTTTCTAACTTTCACTTTAAATTTAAATTTCCACCATTCAAAGCTTATGTTTCCTTCCTGATTTAAAAATCATCTCAATTTATAAGCTTACAACCTATTTTACCAGGATTTTTAAACACCCGACTTTTGGTTTCAAATCATTTTGAAATCTCCAACATCTCAAATCACATTTCTCAAGAATTTAAACCAATCCGGGTTTTATCCCCAGCAAATTTCCTTAGACATTTTCAAAAACAACTAGCTTTTCTGAACAAATCAATTTGGCAGCAATCCGTCACATAGAAATTCGAAAATGAATACTGATGATGCGACCATCATCATCAGAATTATTTATCAATAATCCAAGTGATTTCAATGCTATATCACTTTCAAAATCCATTTAAAACAAATTTCTTTTCAGAAATACCTCCAAAACAATAATGCTATCATTTATCTTCAAAACACTTCGACAAACACTTCCAAAATCTTTGGGATTTTAAATTTTCAAATCCTGCTTAAATCAATTTTATCTATAATTCGTTTGCATAGCTTATGCTCATACAAATTCTCATTTGATTATATTTCAATTTAAAAATCAAGTTGATAATTTATATTTATAAATTTCTTTTATAAATGAATTTATTTTTCCCTAATCTTTAGTTATGTTTTCAATTTCTAGTTAAATTTCCACTCAACAATGATAATAATTTAATACTATTTCTTTTCCTAACATCCAAGCAACCATATATTAGCTAAAATAGTTTACAAAAACTTTTCTTTTTATCAAAATATATTTTGGGTAAAATTATTTCATTCACCCACATTTAAAACAATATCGTGTCGAACTGTTCTATTCAAGTGTTTAGAAACCCCTTCGATACAGTTGTCCAGACTGTGTCGACGAAGGTTCATATGCCACTCAATAAACCAATCAACACAATATTAAAACAACTTATATTCACTAACAAATACGCACTCATATCTATTAATACGCTCAAACTCATTCTAGAGTACTTCAGACTCTAATTTAAATGAGTAATTCCCACCAGAGCCAAGGTTATCACTAACGTAAGCTCTGATACCAAGTGTAATGACCCGCAAATTCGTACCCCTTGAGTCAACACTATTCTACCTAAATCAACTCAAGTTGTATAGAAATACGAACCATTTGGGTTAAAGAAGAAGAGGTAGAAGAAGAAAATAGAAACAACAACAGAATCTAATCATCGCAGCGGACTAAAATATAATATATAAATAATGATCTTTACACAAAACAAATATATCTGTTTTATATATTACATCATCAGAGTACATCAATCATAGTTCAACATCAATAACATACAACTGGAAACACAGCTACTCAACACAGCGGAATAAATATAAACAAGTACGGAATTATGTATCGTCATCCTGCTCGTTTCCTGAGCTCTACGACATCATATCCTGTATCTTATAATACTCGGTCTGACCCAAGCATTACAATTAAATAACACCCGAGTCAATCTGGAATACCAGCGTGAGAAAATCACACTCAATTGATTATTAAAGTTTCAAAAATCCTTTGAAAACAAAGCATCTCGTAAGACCACGCCACAATTAAACATGTCGGGTTTTTACCTTACGATAGCTAAAACAATTTTTATAGAAATCCTCTGATATTATAATAGGGTCTATATACAAATACTTATAAAATATCCAAAATTGTTATATGATTAAATTCCAGCTACTAGACACAGAGTGGGTGATACAAACAAAACTCGTACAAGGCTCGTAGGGAGAATGGATTTCCAACTAATGACCTCGGCCAAGCTTGCATGCTTCAACTCGAAAAAGATGTCTTCGGCCTGTGTTGAACAAAAAGGGGAAAAGGGGAATTTCGAATCGATTCTCTTGAAGGAACGAGATTGATTCAACTCTCTCGGCTTCAACCATTTTTTTTTTCTGAACTTAGATTTTTATAAAGAAGAGGTTCGGTAGAATTAGAAAATAAAGGAGACGAGGTGAATGATTTTAGATCGGCCAATAGCTTCTGAGGGAAGGCAGGGTACGTGATGTGAGTGGAGACGAAAAAAAAACGCTGATGTTATTAAAAGAGGGAACATGGATATGAAAGGAAGTCGGCTGATGTTGTTTCATTTTGACCAAGCACAATAAATATATATTTAAATTTTTCGATATAAATTGCAGGGCGTTTACTTACCGTACGGTCACACAACAACTCTATCACTGCGAAATTTGAAATCCGATAATAATTCAATATTACGGATCCAATGGAACTCGTTTCGTCGAATTCCGAGAAGCCTTGGAAGGCTATTTTTAAATTCAATTTAAAAAAATAAATTTCAAAACTTAACAAAGCGCTTCCAAATTCACTTTTACTACTTTTACTATTTTCAGTCCTATCAATATAAATTTTACAAGCCTTCAAATTATTTTTAACAGGCTTAAAACTCCAGATTCAACATTTTATCCAACTTCAAATTATTTAATTCAATAATTTAATTACCCAATTAAATAGTGATATTTGGAAATTCAAGTTAAAAATTAACTTTTAAATATTTAAAATAAATTAAATATTCCGATTTCAAATGCCCAAAATTTCCGGGTCGTCACAGTTAAAGTCAATTAGGATAATTTCAAATTCTGATTATATAAACTGATATGTTAAATAAAATGATGAATTTTGGTATTTGAATCTGGATTTTTAAGCCTGTATGCATTGGGTTTTTCTGAATTGATCAATTTGGGATTTGTGGTCGATTGTAGTCGATCGGCGGTAAGGGGAGAGGCAAAATTAAGGCTGGAGGAGGATAGGATGTAGGGGAAGTCAGGAAAAATGGTTAAGGATTTTTCCAGTGGGCAAGGCGTCGGATCAGAGACGAATTAGGGCTTAAGGACCGGTGAGTAGCGACAACATTATCGGGGTTCTTGCGACATTGGTGAAGGACCGGTCGATCGTGAGGTGTGGCATTCGCAAAGGAGCTTGTGACGCTGCTTGGGTCGGAGGGAAGTGGATTCCGGTGGGCGAAGATGATGTCGGTGAAGGGTTTTAGCCGGTGGGTCGATTCCAGTTTCAATCGAAGTGCTCGTTTTCGATTCACGATGGGACCTTGATCTCTGGGTGTTCGAGGTAGATATAGAGGTCGATGTCGACATGTTGAAGACTAGAAGGACGGTCGGAGGGTACAGAAATCACCGTGCACGCGCACGAGATTGGGTTATATCTGATTTGCTCGATGGGTTTAGGAAGACGATGATTTTCTCGGGTTTAGTTAGAGGATCTCTAATACTGTCTCGAAGCTGTATGGGTCTCGAGTTGCTCGGGTAGATGTTAGGGATTTTTAGCATTTTGGCTTATGTATTGTTGTCGTGCTCGATTTTGTTTTGTTTGAGTTTCCAGATTTCTAAATTTTTAATGAGATGAAGTTTAGGTTTAAACCAATCAAGGTTTAATTTTACAAGTTAGGATATTATTTAAAGTTTTCAAGTAAGTGTGTAAATAAGCTTTTAAAAGTTTAAAAGATTTTAAATATATTAATTTCTAAATAAGATGTTTAGTTAAGATTTAAAATGTATTTAAGATTTAAAGTAAATTTTGAAACCATGTTTCAAGGGAAATTTGACCAAATTTTTAAGTAAAGGAAATTCTTAAATCAAGTTAAAAAAATAAAAAAATAAATAAGATGGATGTTTTTAACTAAGATTCGAAAGGATTTAATCAAGTTTAATAACACAAAAGCAAATGTAAATACCAAATTTTTAAGGTATATTTAAAATAATTAAGTTTTCAATGAAATAAGTACTTATTTAATCTATTAAATATGTTTGAACAAGTTTTTCAAGGGATTTAAAATGATAAAAATTAAATGTTAAGTTTTTTGTTTTAAAATTAATTATATTTTTTTAATTATGAAATTTATTACAAAGTATTTTCTAATAAAGTTTAATAAGTAATTAATGGGAAAAAAATTTCTTTAATTAGGGTTGAGATTAATTATAGATACTTAACTAGTAAAATTAACTAAAAGTTGTCACTTTATAAAAGGAATAAAATTGATGTTGATAATCAAAGTGTAATTACTTAGATTAAGTAACTAGTGATTTCGAGATGATCAATTAAGGTAATTAATTTAAGATAATTAACTAGTTTAAATTAATCATTTGATGATTGATTAAGTATAATTACTTAGTGTAATTAATAAAGAAGGATAATTACTTAGTGAAAGTAATTAATAATTAATTTCTTGGTGTAATTAATTTAAGAATTGATTAATAAAGTTATTTGAAGTTAATTAAATAATGTAATTAATTAAGATAATTAATTACTGATTGTGATTAATCAAGGTTGATTAATGAATAAAGATTAATTAAATATTAATTATTAAATATGATTAATAAATTAAGAAGTAATTAAGGGATCATTAACTAATGTAATTAATGATGTAATTAAGGATTGATTAATTAAGGGTAATTTATTAATAATAAGTGATTATCAAGTAATTAATTAAATGTAATTGTTATCCCATTTTTGGTCAAAACTGGAATGTCAATGTTGTGTGCGTTTCCACCACGACCGAACCAAGAAGAAGCAGCCAGCAAGCGTATATAAGTCTGGGGTTTCACTCATGACTCAAATATAAAAGTCCATTCGGTATCAAAGGCTTAAAGATTCATTCGGTAGTACATCACATATCTCATTCGGCATAGTTCATTCGGCACTCCACCTACTACACACCACCGATCCAGGAGGAAGGCACCACCGGTCCAAAAGCTTCTCCATCTTCCACCGAACCAGACCTTAGCCACTGCCGAACCAAAGTACACAAGTCCTTGCCGAACCACCATACTCCTACCACCGGACCAAAGCCCTACCGGCCCAACACCACTCCCTGCATAGCCGAACCAAGCTCCATCCACTCACCACCGGATACACCTTCACCGAACCAACGTCCCACCGGACCAACTCCACTTCCATGAACTACCGAACCAAGCCCTTGCCGAACCAACATCGCCAGACCAGATTGCTTCAGCCCAGGCCCACCAGCAGCTATATACATTCAGGACCCCTACCCCCAGCCTCACTCTATAAATAGAAGGGCAGGGGTACAACAATGGCAGACAAGTTTGAGAGCTCAAGCACGGATAGAACTTTCAAACAACTTTCAGTTACTTGTAATCAAAGCTTTGTACTTGTAATCTGAAGAGAAAAGGAGAATAACATATAAAGTGGACGTAGGCACGTTCTGGCCGAACCACTATAAATCTGTGTGTCTTTTACAGTTTCGTCCCTGCTTTTTATATATTTGCATAAATCACCCAAATCACTAAAAACAACTTAAAATCAACGGAATCATACGACTTTGAGGTGTTTGCCCATTTTTTGCGCAAACAGTAATTAATTAAGGATTAATGTAGTTAACTATAATTAATTAATTAATGAAATAATTAAAGTTTGATTACGGTAAATGGTTAAGGATAATTAATTTGTGTAATTAATTAAAGGCTAATTACTTATTGTAATTAGAGAATAATTAACCAATGGTGATTAATTAAGATGAATACATAGAGGATGATTAATTGGGTTGTAATCAATTAATGGTTAAGTAAAAAAAATTATAGTGACAAAAATAATTAATTTAATTTATTTTAAATTAATTAAAGACGAAGTAATTAATTTAGTTCATTTTAAATTAATCATACATGGTGTGATTAATAGATCTTTGCTTATGGATGGCTGGATGTTATGGAATGCCTTGAATTGTTTATCTCGGGTATGAGATATGTGTTGATTTGTGATATTAGGCGCTTTAGTTGAATGGTGATGATATGAAGTATCTATCTGTGAGATTATATAGACTAATTAATTAAAGGAAATCACTTAATTATGAATTAATTAAGTATAATTACTAGGTAGAGTAATTAATGGATAGTTACTGGATGTAATTAATTAAAGGGGGGAATTTCTTAATGAAGTAATTATAGGATAATTACTTAATGGAAGTAATTAAGGGTTAATTACTTAGTGTAATTAATTTAGTTAATTAATTAATGTGATTAATTAATTAATTAATGAATGTGATTAATTTAAGCGTAATTACTGAACATAATTAATTAAAAGTGTGATTAATTAATGAAGTAATTAATTAAGAATTATTAACTAATGTAATTAATTAATAATTACTTAATAAAGTAATTAAGGAAATTTCATTAGTGTAATTAATCAAAGGATTAATATAATTAATTAAGAAGTAAATTAATTAAGGTAATTAATTAAAAGATGGTTAATCACTTTTTATGATTAATTAAGGCTAATTAATGAGTGTGGTTAATGCCTTGAATTGGTTAATATCTTTGATATGAAATGTTTTGTGATATGATATGTTTGAGTGGACAGTAATATTGTGGTTATCTATCAATGATGAATAGCTGTGTAAAAAGAGACATCCTGTATTTAAAGTTGAATAATTTGAGTTAAGATGACATGAGATTCGAAGAGACCGGAGTCGGGTATCAGTAAATACCCGGAACCACTTTGATTTGTAGTTTACAAAATTCTTAGTAAATTAGAAATGTGGCATTAAACAGGCTGGAATGGAATGAATTGTGTAATATGGATATTTAACCCGAAATTGATGTGTGATGAATATTGACCATGAGAACTCGTAAAGGGTACGAGTTACATTGATATTCTCTTATGTTATAGCTTAGTACTTCATATTTTATGGGTTTACTCACGCTGGTTTCCAGCCTGACCCGGGTGTTACTTTGATGTAATGCTCAAGTCAGACCGAGTATTACAGATTTTCAGGTAAGGACATTCTGGAGCTCAGGAGTCGTGCTGGATAGCAGGAACGTATGGAGTGTTTCCGCTGTGACATATTGTTATATTGCTGGGATATGCGATTTTAACTGTCCGGATTATGTGTAATGGTTGTAAATCTGATGTATAAAATGTAAATTTACAGATAAAGTTTTTTGTATAAATGTTATTTTATGATATTATATTTTGATCCACTGCAAATGTGAGATTCTGTGTCTTGTTTCTGTTTTCTTCTTCTATCTCTTCTCTTCTCTTCTTAACTATCTGGAATTTTCGGGATCGGGTTTGCTTCATTACATCATGATAACGGGTTCTCGCTGCGCCTTTGGTGGTAAACAGGAGACTCTTACCCCTAAATGTCCCTTTTAGGTAGTTTAAGGCCTTGGGTTGGTTGCGAGTCGAGAGGCTGGCCGTAAAAGCAAATTCGAGGTACCACTGTGTGGAACGGCGGAGAGTGGCCACTGTCGATGGTTGAAAAGCCTAGACTGTTGCATTTGGTATCAAAGCGAAAGGTTAAAGCGAGAACCTTGGCTCTGGTAAGTTTACTCATTAAGAATAGGGTCAATGGTAACATAGAATGGGTTGAGTGTGTGTGTGTGTGTATATAGGAGAGCGTACTTGTTATTTTCTTATATAAAGGTTTTAAAAATGGTTTTAATGAATGATTTTTTATAAAAGTTTATATTTTATATATAAAGCAGTAATTGGTTATTGGATATTGAAATAAGAATTAAGTGGTAATTTGTCCATTATTGAGATAAAAAGGGAAATTAAACTTTAATTTGAAATTAAGGAGATGAAATCACTTTGAATTTAAAATTTAATTGCTCAAAAGGAACTTGGAAATTTAAATTGTTAAGGATTGGTTTCAAAATTGAAATTGGGTAATAAACCAGATTAGTTTGAAATAAATTGAAGTTGAATGAGTTTAAATTCAATGGGAAGTTGATTTGAATTTGGGATAGGAATGGAAGTTAACTTAATTTGAATTGAAATTGAAGATTAATTGGAAATTGGCAATCAATAGGAAATGGAGATTGGGAAGTAGAACAGTTTGGCTCTGGACTATTTTCAAATAAATTATTTTAATATACTCTTTCTTAAATCTATTTTTCCAAGCTATTTATTATATACAACCTTTCTTTTTAAACCCCAAACTATCTTATACTTATTTTATAATTATTTTTGTAACTATTTAACTATTTTAACAACTTTTTTATAAACCAATTACTATTTTTCAACTACTTTATAACTAATTACTATTTTGCGACTATTTTGCAACTATTTAAAAATTTCTATAACTATTTGACTATTTTCCAACTGTTTTACAATTACTTAACTATTTTACATCTATTTTATAAACTAATAATTATTTTTCAACTACTTATCTATTTTTAACTTTTCAAGATTTTTTTTTTAATTTAAGCTGGACATAGTTCAAACTGTTTATGATTTGTTATCAATTGAGATAAGAATTGAAGTAATAATCCAAATGAGGATTGAAGCAACTCTGAATAAGTGAATAGAATCATAAATGAATGTGAATAGAAAGGGAATTGATTTAACTAATAATCAATGAAGATAAATGTTTAGGATGTACGTATATTATTCTATTCGCATAGTGATTTGATCCAGATTCGAGCACATAATTTCGAGATAGTATATCGATCTAAGTTGGGATTTTTCACTCGATTTTCGACGGCAAACCTGGATATGGATTGTTTATTGATTCTGAATGTTCTCTATCATAGTTATGGAGAATGACGGTTTCTGATCAAGAAACCAGATCTGAGTCCGCACTAGGAAGTCAGATGGATGATACTAGTTTGGAAGTGAAATTATGTGATCGAGTGAGCGATCAGATTGATATAGTGTACGAATGATATGTGTACATCGTACGGATTTGAATAATATTGATATTGAAATTTGTGGATAAAAACTATAAATGATTTTTGAAATGAAAAGTATATTTTGTGAGATATATGATAAAATAAAGTGGAAACTGGATATTTCTATGGTAAAAATTTCTTGTTGGAAATAAGTGATATGGTAAGTGATTTTGTAGAGTAATCAAACTTGAATATTGGTTTAGTATAAACAAAGTGATATATATATAATTGATAAACTCCCCTTGTTGAATCTATTGCCAGAAGAAAGGGTTTTTGAAAATGTTTGAAATATAAAAAGGGAATTATTACAAGTATGAAATAATCCAAAGATTTTCAAAGCTATATATATATATATATATATATATATATATATATATATGAAGGAATTTATGAGAATGATTTTGGGGAAAGATTTTTGAAACTTTTGGATTTGGAAAGGCTTTTGATTTTTGGGTAAAATCAATTTTGAAAGTTTGGAAAGCCTAGTTTGAGAATTATCAATTTTGGGATAATCGATTTTGAGAAAGGAGATTTATGTGAGATTCGTACTAGGTGTATGATTTGGAAGGTACTATGTGTGTATAGTATAAAGTGTTTTGAGAATGACTTCGGGGAAAAAGGCGCTCCCTTGAAATGAGCTTCTTAGGAGTACCATAGGTTAGTACTGCCTTGAACCCTAAGGGGGGCTCTAAAGTTGATCCCGTAAGGAAGTCCGGACAAACTGAAGTTCCTGAGGATTTTGTGTACTGTGTAGCGAAAGTCGAGGGTACTGATGCCTACAGAGACATTTGGGTAATGCTGTGATGACAGTGTGACTCGATGTCCCTGCGATCTGCTGCAGACCATAGCGAAAGTCGTGTGTGCTGCTGAGAGCCAATAGTCTACGTTTGATTTTACATCGGTAGACTGCGACTTATGGTGACATAGCGAAAGTCGAGAGGCCGTGAGAGCCTAAGGCTACATTGGGATTTGACTGATGCAGTCTACGACCTATGTGGGAGTGGTGAAGTTTCATTTGACAGCGAAAATCGAGGGTGTTGATGCCTACAGTTACATGGACTTTTGTTGCGATGGCAACGTAACCCAGGATGTAATTGCGATCTGTGGCGGGTTCCATGGCATAATCGAGAGGTGTGGAGTGCCTACAGTTACATGGACTTTTGTTATGATGGCAACGTAACCCAGGATGTAACTGCGACCATGGATGGGGGTGATGATTTTCAGAGCATTCTCACCAAAGATATTTCCTCTATTTTCAAAAATGTTTTCTATATTTTCAATAAAATTATTTTCCAAGTATTTTCACCGGGTGTTGAAAATGGGTCTGCTAAGTACTTATAGTTTTTCAGTCCTACGCCTGATCAACGTATGACCGAATTTCTGTAAGAACAAGGACGAACTTGTTAAGACATCGAGTTATAAAATGTATTTTTATAAAACTATTTTCGTAATACTATGTAGATTTTAAAAGTGTTTTAAAAATTCTTAATAAAAGAGTAATTTTCCTGATAACTATCATCTTAATAAATTTTGGCTTCGTTCCTTTTCGAGAACGAAAAGATTCTAAAGGGGGAGGAATGTGACAACCCGAATTTTGGAGTATTTGTTAATTTATAATTAACTGGGTTAATTAATAGAAATACTGATTTTTTTACTGACTGTTAAGGATGAAACAAATAAATCTAAAAATTAATATTCATATCTAGGAAAATAATTATTTGATAATCTCCTAATAGGATTATTTAAAATGGGCAAAACTTATTATCTTCAACATAAATTCAATAATGTGTTTTTTAAATTAATATATATTTGAGTTGATTTTAAATTTAAATTTAAAATTGAATTTGAAATTTAAAAAGAATATATATATATATCTTGAAATTATTTTGGATATAAAAGAATATATGAATAAAGTTTATCTAAAATAAGATTTGTTTTATATTAAAACAAAAGAATTTTTATTTACATAAATTTAGAAAGTATTTATTTAATGGTAAATAAATACAAAAGCTTCTAAATTAACATTTAAAATGGATTAAATAATTTTATTTAGAATATAATTGGTTTTTATTTTATTTTATTTTCTTTTAAAAGTTTTATTTTTATGAAATTAAAAAAAGTATTTATTAGTTAAGAAATGTACTAATTAATTAGGAAATTTATTTCAAAGGCTTTTAAAATCATTTAAAAATAATAAAAGAATGAATAAATACAAGTGTTTAATTTTGAAAACATATTAATAACATGTGCTAAGAGTTAAATATTAGTATGCGACAAACGTAAACATTTTGGGCATTTGTCATCCTTTTTATTTTCATTTTTCTTTAATTTTAATAATTCTAATTTTATACTATATAAACTCTTACCTTCTTTCTTCAATTCTTTTTCTTATCTTCTTATTTTTAAAAGCATCTAAACTCAAGCTAGAAAACTTCACTTGTAAAACTTCTTCAAACCAGAAAATCCCCACACAAACTCAAGTTCAAAATATTGTAACAAATTCTCAAAGAAAATTCAGTTTTCAATCAAATTCAAAGTATTCCAGTTTTAAAGAAATCAAGCAACTTCAAATTTTCAACCTGAAGCATCTTCAAGTTTATCAAGCTAAGCAGTTCAATCTCAAGCAAGGATCATCTCATGCATTCCTAAATAAAAAAACTGGAGTCTGTGTTCTCTATTCAACAGCAAAAAGGTGAGTAAATACTTCTTTAAAAATAGATTTAAAACCTGTGAGTTTACCTGGAATTCTGCGATGATTTATGTAGTAATTTAGTTTGCAAATGTTTGTAAAGATGAATGCATGTGTGTATATGAGGATTACATGACTGTATATTACTATGTTTATACAGTATGCTCTGTGTATTTACAGGCTTGATCAGTAAATAATTCAATATCTCACCATAAACTCAATATTAGATTTTGCTTTGTGAATGAAAGATGTTTGAATTTGTGCAACATTTTTCCTAAAAATAATTTCAAGAATTTTTATATTAGCAGTGATCTCAAAAACATGATAATATCAGTAAAGGCCTTCACATATGTTAAAAGTCAATTAGGTTAATTTCGAATTCTAATTATATAAACTGATATGTTAAATAAAATGATGAATTTTGGCATTTGAATCTGGATTCTTAAGCCTGTCTGCAATGGGTTTTTCTGAATTGATCAATTTGGGCTTTGTGGTTGATTGTAGTCGATCGGCGGTAAGGGGAGAGGCAAAATTAAGGCTGGAGGAGGATAGGATGTAGGGGAAGTTGGGAAAAATGGTTAAGGATTTTTCCAGTGGGCAAGGCGTCGGATCGGAGATGAATTAGGGCATAAGGACCGGTGCGTAGCGACAACATTATCGGGGTTCATGCGACATTGGTGAAGGACCGGACTCGATCGCGAGGTGTGGCATTGGCAAAGGAGTTTGCGACGCAGCTTGGGTCGGAGGGAGAGGACTCCGGTGGGAGAGGTTGACGTCGGTGAAGGTTTTAGCCGGTGGGTCGATTCTAGTTTCAATCGAAGTGCTCATTTTTTATTCACGATGGGATCTTGATCTCTGGGTGATTGAGGAAGATGTAGAGGTCGATGTCAGCATGTTGAAGACCAAAAGGATGGTCGAAGGGTACAGAAATCGTCGTGCACGTGCACGAGATTGGGCTATAACTGATTTGCTCGATGGGTTTGGGAAGATGATGATTTTCTCGGGTTTAATTCGAGGATCTCTCGTATTGTCTCCAAGCTGTGTGGGTTTCGAGTTGCTCGGGTAGATGATAGGGTTTTTAGCGTTTTGGCTCGGGTATTGTTGTCGTGCTCGATTTTGTTTTGTTTGAGTTTCTAGATTTCTAAATTTTTAATGAGATGAAGTTTAAGTTTAAACCAGTCAAGATTTAGTTTTATAAGCTAGGATATTATTTAAAGTTTTCAAGTAAGTGTGTAAATAAGCTTTTAAAAGTTTAAAAGATTTTGAATATATTAATTTCTAAAGAAGATGTTTAGTTAAGATTTAAAATGTATTTAAGATTTAAAGTAAATTTTGAAACCATGTTTCAAGGGAAGTTTGATCAAATTTTTAAGTAAAGGAAATTCTTAAATCAATAAATAAATAAGATGGATGTTTTTAACTAAGATTTGTAAAGGATTTAATCAAGTTTAAACACACAAAAGTAAATGTAAATATCAAGTTTTTAAGGTATATTAAAATAATTAAGTTTTCAATGAAATGAGTACTTATTTAATCTATTAAATATGTTTGAACAAGTTTTTCAAGGGATTTAAAATGATAAAAATTAAATGTTAAGTTGTTTTGTTTTAAAATTAGTTATTTTTTTTAATTATGAAATTTATTACTATGTATTTTCTAATAAAGTTTAATAAGTAATTAATGGAGATAAAGAATTTTCTTTAATTAGGGTTGAGTTTAATTATAGATACTTAATTAGTAAAATTAATTAAAAGTTTGTCACATTATAAAAGAAATAAAATTAATGTTGATAATCAAAGTGTAATTACTTAGATTAAGTAACTAGTGATTCTGAGATGATCAAGTAAAGTAATTAATTTAAGATATTAACTAGTTTAAATTAATCATTTAATGATTGATTAAGTATATTACTTAGTGTAATTAATAAAGAAGGATAATTACTTAGTGAAAGTAATTAATAATTAATTTCTTGGTGTAAGTAATTTAAGAATTGATTGATAAAGTTATTTGAAGTTAATTAAGTAATGTAAATTAATGACTGATTGTGATTAATCAAGGTTGATTAATGAATAAAGACTAATTAAATAGTAATTATTAAATATGATTAATAAATTAAGAAGTAATTGAGGGATCATTAATTAATGTAATTAATGATGTAATTAAGGATTGATTAATTAAGGGTAATAAATCAATAATAAGTGATTATAAAGTAATTAATTAAATGTAATTAATTCAGGGCTAATGTATAATTAATTAATTAATGAAATAATTAAAGTTCAATTACTGTAAATGGTTAAGGATGATTAATTTGTGTAATTAATTAAAGGCTAATTACTTATTGTAATTAGAGAATGATTAATCAATGGTGATTAATTAAGATGAATACATAGAGGATGATTAATTGGGTTGTAATCAATTAATGGTTAAGTAAGCAAGATTTATAGTGATAAAAGTAATTTATTAATTTATTTTAAATTAATTAAAGATGAAATAATTAATTTAATTCATTTTAAATAATTATAGATGGTGCGATTAATAGATCTTTGCTTATGGATGGCTGGATGTTATGGAATGCCTTGAATTGTTTATCTCGGGTATGAGATATGTGTTAATTTGTGATATTAGGTGCTTTGGTTGAATGGTGATGATATGATGTATCTATCTGTGAGATTATATAGACTAATTAATTAAAGGCAATCACTTAATTATGAATTAATTAAGTATAATTACTTGGTAGAGTAATTAATTGATAATTACTAGATGTAATTAATTAAAGAGGGGTATTTCTTAATGAAGTAATTATAGGATAATTACTTAATGGAAGTAATTAAGGGTTAATTACTTAGTGTAATTAATTTAGTTAATTAATTAATGCGATTAATTAATTAATGTGATTAATTAATTAATGAATGTGATTAATTTAAGATTAATTACTGAATGTAATTAATTAAAAGTGTGATTAATTAATGAAGTAATTAATTAAGAATTATTAATTAATGTAATTAATTAATAATTACATAATAAAGTAATCAAGGATAAATTAATTAGTGTCATTAATCAAAGGATTAATATAATTAATTAAGAAGTAAATTAATTAAGAAGTAAATTAATTAAGGTAAGTAATTGCAAGATGGTTAATTACTTTTTATGATTAATTAAGGCTAATTATGAGTGTGATTAATGCCTTGAATTGATTGATATCTCTGATATGACATGTTTTTTGATATGATATGTTTGAGTGGACAGTGATATTGTGGTTATCTATCAATGATGAATTGCTGTGTAAAAAGTGACATCATGTATATGAAGTTGAATAATTTGGGTTTAGATGACATGAGATTCGAAGAGACAGGAGTCGGGTATCAGTAAATACCCGGAACCACTTCGATTTGTAGTTTACAAAATTCTTAGTAAATTGGATATGTGGTATTAAACTGGCTGGAATGGAATGAAATATGTAATATGGATATTTAACATGAAATTGATGTGTGATAAATATTGACCATGAGAACTCGTAAAGGGTACGAGTTACTTTGATATTATCATATGTTATAGCTTGGTACTTCATATTTTATGGGTTTACTCACGCTAGTTTCCAGCCTGACCAGGGTGTTACTTTGATGTAATGCTCGGGTCAGACCGAGTATTATAGATTTTCAAGTATGGACGTTCTAGAGCTCAGGAGTCGTGCTGGATGTCAAGAACGTATGGAGTGTTTCCGCTGTGACATATTGTTGTATTTGTGGAATATGTGATTTTAACTGTCCAACTTGTGTGTAATGGTTGTAACTCTGATGTATAAAATATAAATTTACAGATACAATTTTTTTTTGTATACATGTTATTTTATGATATTATATTTTGATCTGCTGCGAATGTGAGATTCTGTGTCTTGTTTCTGTTTTCTTCTTCTATCTCCTCTCTTCTTTTCTTAACTATCTGTAATCCTCGGGATCGAAAATTCTGGGTCGTTACGTCTATGATCACACTAGCCAAGGACATTACGGAGTAATGCCATCAACTAGCACGAAGAATAAGGCTGTTGAGGTGCGACCATCTAGTAATTGCTTTGTGGAGTACCGATATGTCAGATTGTGTAACATGCACATCATTTCAGGAGGAAATCTTACATATCAAATACAAACTCAAAGCTACTACGCAGTGGCTAGGTTCCCTTCGGAAACAAATATAAAACAAGCATGACATTAATCAGTCACAGATATTTATATCACAGAGGCGGAAACAGATATGAATATAACACAGAGAAGTGGACATCAAAGTAGTGGTCATGCAAGATCCACTACATCACAAAAGAATAGGTACAAGTGCTAGATAAAAGAATATGTATACATCAAGGAGTCTCTATCTCGAATATATAAACCAAAAACTACTAATCCAAAGTAGTTAGCCTAAAAAATCAAATGATAGATCCTGTTAAGAAGTCAAGTGGAAGCAACTGAAATACCTCGATCCGACCCGAGTTTTATTTAAGAAGAAAATAATAAACGGATCAGTCTAGCTATAATATCAGATAAAATGAGATCGGATAAGAGATATAACAAAAATGTATGATAAAGATAATGCCATACTGTGACAATTATACATTTAACAATCAACATCAATCACACAACACCCTAAAAATCTTATATACCAAAAAGAATGTCATATTCTTTATTTTATTCACCAAACCACAAATATTGACAATCATATCAATGCCAATCGCAAAAATTGGTGGAACACAAATTCCATAAATCATCAATTAGAAATCCAGAAATCAAAAGGGGGAGGCCTATCACAAACGGCAGCATGAAAACTCACCAACACGTGTATCACAAATGGGTCACTATCCCATGGTCGCTAACCATAAAGCCGGTGCAACGACGTAGTATAATAACGGTATGCTCAAGCAACCTTAAACTCGAATAATTCAAAACATCGAAGTAGTACAATAACGGTACGCCCCATGGACCTGAAACTCCAATAATTCAGAACAACAACGTAGTACAATAACGGTACGCCCAATGAACCTGATAAGCCGGAACAATGATGTAGTACAATAACGGTACATCCGATGAACTTGATAAACCGGAACAATAACGTAGTATAATAATGGTACATCCGATGATCCAAACTCCATGAAAGAATATGGGTCGCTAACCCATAAAAATGAGTCGAAATCCGAAGAATGATCAAAAGACCATGGGTCGTTAGCCCATACAAATGAGACGAAGCTCCATAAAATCGAGGTATAATCCCCCACGTGGACAAAGAGACATCGCATATCGCTAGTCTAAACCATAAAATGATCACCATTGATTAATAAAAAGTGTGAATTATACTAAGCTAGTAAATAAATAAGTTTAGCTTCATGTCCCATAACCACTGGCTTAACTTAAGTATTTACGAACAAATTGTAGTTTCCACTTGAAAATTGTCACAAGATTTCAATCGAACAAGTCCAATAATTAACCAACAAAGTAAACGCAAGTGTTTCATACCACTTGTTTCACTAAGCCGTTTAATTAGATTTCTCAGACGAATGAGGTAAAGGTTTATATATACTAATAGGTTGGAAAGCGGGTTTAAAAACAATCTTTGTATTAAAAATAGTGTTGAAATCGTTTTTTGCGAAAGAGTTTGAATATTTATTACTAGTATAGAGATCTTTGCATTTTAAAGTGACAAATCATAGAAATGATTGTAGAAATAATCAATTACCAAAAATTCACATATGATGACGTGAATCAAACCACCGAAATGATATTAAATCCATCAAAGTGGATATTCCCAAAAATCTAGAAAGAAGTCATCAAAGTCGATAATAAAGGACGACGACCAATCGGATCAACCAAGAAAATCAATATAAATGGAAACCCATAAAAAACAAGCAAGATGGCTGAAATCAGCAGCTCCCAACATCTGTGGTTCCCCTAGACGTTTGAGCTGAAAGACTGGAAATTTTATTTCAGATTGCCTAGACGTCTGGGAAGTAATCTCAGACGTTTGAGCCGATGGTCTGGAATTTTATTCCCGTAGCTCCAGACGTCTGACCTTAATACCAAACTTCTAGCTGAAGCTCAAAGCAAAAATATGCTAGGATAATGATGGCCAAATTATCTCAAAAGCGATCAAGCGAGCAACGATGGATAGGGATTTATGCCAAGCGACAACCCAGCCTTATAGGCTCTTCAATAAACTCCAAACAACATGTCAGAACATCTAATGTAGGATTTTTCATAAATTTTGACTTCAAATACCAAAATTTAGAAAATTCACCAGTTCAATTCAAAGCAAATGAACATGAAATAGGTGTAGGAATTCATACCTAACAACAATGAAGTCTATAGACATAGATGTGAGTTCAATAACTCACCTTTAAACCAAAAAGCACAAGCGAGAAGCTATAAAACAAGGCAAGATCAACCACTCTTCAATTTCAACTCAAGAAGCTGCAATCTAAGCTCATAAGAAAAATATTTCCTAAGTTAGGGTTCAGCAATTTTTGAAAGTGGAAGTGGGATTGAGACGGAGAAGATGAAGAGGATGCTTACCTAAGCTTCTCATTGATTTATAACTTGAAGTTGAATTTCCTAAGAGAATTAGAGCTTAGGAATTTCTAATCTCTTTTCTTTTCCCTATTTTTCTAGGGCTTGAGAGTGTTAAGAAAATGATAGAATGAATGAAGAGGAGAGAGGGTGAAGTTCAGGTAATATGTTGGGTTAATGGGTTGAAACCCAAACCCAAAGCCCAATAGAAAAATAGCAAAATTCAACTCAACTCCAAACATATCGATGTTTATACTCAAAAAGGTCGCAATCGTCGTTTTGACCTCAATGGAAGTGGTCTCGAGCCCTAATTCGATTATTTGCAAAAAGTAGCATTTTGGACTTTAATCCGACTAAAGATGCTATATTTAAATAAATCATTTAAATATACAATCGTAAAATATGCGGGTTGTTACACCCTCCCCTCCTTAAAGAAATTGCGTCCTCGCAATACTTAAGAAGATAATAAAGAGTAACAACAATAAAAGCATATCAACACAAAAGAAAATTTAAAATAAGAAATTCACCTCTAAAGAGCACGAGAGAGTAAGTCCGGATGTGTGCGCTCGATGAATTCTCTGGATTCCCAAGTGAAATCCTTAGGATTTGAGGAACGTTGAACATTCACAAGTGGGATATCTTTATTACAAAGATGTTTAACCTCCGTAGAAATGATACGAATAGGATGTTGCTCATAGGTCAAATTAGGTGAAACTTCAATTTCTTCAATAACATCATGCTCAAGAATAGAATCGGAATCCCTAAGGTATTTCCATAGTTGAGAAACATGGAATACATCATGAATAGCAAAAAATTAAGCTGGTAATAAAAGGCGATAAGCCATGGAACCAATACACTCGGTGATGGGAAATAGGCCAATATATCGAGGCGCTAATTTTCCCGATCGATTGAAATGCACAACACCCTTCATAGGTGAAACACGAATAAACATTGAATCTCCCACAAAAAATCCAAATTTCTTCTTCGATTATCGGCATAGAATTTTTGTCTACTTTGAGCATCTTTCATCCTATGACGAATAAAGTCAATCTTTTCTATGGAATGATGAATAAAATCTGGACCTTAAATCAGCTTCTTACCGACCTCAAGCCAACAAGAAGGAGATCGGCATGACCTTCCATAGAGTGCCTCGAAAGGTGCCATACCAATACTAGATTGGAAGCTATTATTATAGGAAAACTCAACAAGAGAGATACGATCTTCCCAACTTCCACCCAAATCGAGAACACATGCACGAAAAAGATCTTCAAGAGTTTTATTCACACGCACGGTTTGTCCATCGAACTGAGTGATGATAAGCGGTGCTAAAATTAAGCTTTGTTCCCAAAGCTTTTTGAAGACTCTTCCAAAATTCACTAGTAAACAATGGATCACGATCGCTAACAATAGAAGTAGGAACTCCATGCAATTTAATGATCTCTTTAACATAAAGTTTGGCTAAGAGGGTTACGGTCCGATTAGAGCGAACGAGAATAAAATGGGAAGATTTTGTAAGTCTATCAACTATCACCCATAAACTGTCATGACCCAATCAAGAATGGGAAAGACCGTCAATAAAGTCCATTAAGACTTGATCCCACTTCCAAACAGGAATATCTAGAGGTTGCAATAACCCACCAGGCCTTTGATGCTCGGCCTTTATGAGTTGGTAAGTCATGCAACGCTTAGTAAAGTTAGCAATATCAGATTTCATTCCATCCCAATAATGAAGTCGCTTCATATCCGCATACATTTTGCTACTACTGGGATGAATGGTAAATTTAGAACGATGAGAATATTCTAAAATGTCTTTACGAAGATCATTAATATTTGACACGATAAGTCTATCAAATTTTCGAATGCCGCAACGAGCATCGGTTTCAAAGTCTTTCAAACCATCAATATTACTGTCCCGACAACTTTGGCTAAGATGAGCCAATTCGGGATCATGCTTTTGAGCATCTAGAATGTAGCCTAAAAGAGATGGATGAGCCTCAAGGCTACATAAAGCAAGTAATGAACATGAACCGGATTCACGTTCTCAAATCTCACAAGTGGATAAAGTCTCAAGATCATTCCATTCGGATATCATTATTGAAACAACCTCTTGTTGCTTACGACTAAGGGCCTCAACAACACGATTCCCCTTTCCGGGTGTATAATGGATATCAAGATCATAAGATGCAAGGAACTCGATCCAACATTGTTGACGCAAATGAAGTTCCTTTTAAGAAAATAAATACTTCAAAGATTTATGATCGGTATAGAGAACAAATTTCACTCCCAAAAGATAATGACGCCAAATTCTAAGGGCGTAAACAATAGCCACGTAAATCATGAGCGACATATCTAGTCTTGGCAGGCTTTAATTGCCTAGAAGCATAAGCGATAACACGTTTCCTTTGCATGAAAAAGACTCCTAAACCAACACTACTGGCATCGGTATAAACAATAAAGTCTAGGTTCTCTTCGAGAATCACAAAAATAGGAGCATTAGGAAGGAGTTCTTTAAATTTCTGAAAAGAAGCTTCACATTTGTCTGACCAAATGTACTTAACTCCCTTCTTTGTCAAACTAGTAAGAGGGATAGAAACTTTAGAAAAGTCTTTTATGAACTGACGGTAATAGCCCGTCAATCCAAGAAAACTACGAATTTCCATCACACTCTCTGGTTTATTTCAATTTTGAATCGCTTCAATCCTTGAAGGATCCATGAAAATTCCGGATTCAGAAATAACGTGTTCAAGAAATTTCACATGACTTTTCCAAAAGTGGCACTTAGAAAAATTGGCTTTCAATTGGTTGCTCTTATGAGTTTCCAGTATAATCCGAAGATGTTTTTCATGTTCTTCCTTGGTTTTAGAATAAACAAGAATATCATCTATAAAGATGAGAACAAATCGATCGAGGAAGTCTTTGAAAACTCGATTCATAAGGTCAACGAAATAAGCTGGAGCATTCGTTAAACCAAATAGCATAACAAGCCATTCATAAGATACATAACTAGTACGGAACGATGTCAAAGGAATGCTATCCTCTGCAATACAAAGCTGATGAAAACCGGTTTCTAAGTCTAACTTGAAAAGACTCTACCACCACTAAGTTGATCAAATAAAACCTCAATCTAAGGTAAGGGATATTTATTCTTGATGGTGAGATCGTTAATCTTGCGGTAGTCAATGCAAAGCCAAAGTATACCATTGGATTTCTTCACAAAAATAGCTGAAGCTCCCCAAGGAGAGGAACCAGAACGAATAAATTGCTTCGCTTCCAATTTAGATAATTGTTTACGCATTTCCTCATTTTTCTTATTGGACATACGATAAGGAGGATAAGTGATATATAGAGCTTCAAGGATTAGATTAATTCTAAACTCAATTGCTCGCTTAGGGGGTAATACTAAAACGGGCTCAAATATGTCGGAAAATTCACGAACAACGTGAATGAGGGAAATTACATCTTCCTCATCATCATTGTCGTCATCTTGAGAGTTTAGAGAATACAAGGATGCTGCCAAATTGGAATCCGAATCTTTAAAAACAATAGAAATCTGCTTAACAGTTTGAGGATGTCGAAGATGAATAGTCCTCTTGGGACATAGGAAGTGGGCTTCATAACGGTTAAGCGAATCCATTCCCAAAATCATTCCGGAGCCTAAGTAACACATAACATGCAAATCGGCTCGAAAACAAAAATCACATAAAATAATCTCAACATCTTTGCAAAGAAAATCGAGTGTTGCGGATCAACCAACCAGTTTCGTATTTCTCAAAGAAGTCATCAAGCACATAACATTTAAAGACAATGTATCAGCAAGTTCTTTTGATATAAAAGAGTGAGATGCAACCGTACCAAAAAGAACTCGAATAGGTTGATCACGAAACATAATAATGCTACCAAGGATAGAATGACAAATACCTTGACCAAGAGATGTGTTATTGGCGCTTGCACAACATTTAATTTTCCC
Organism: Allium cepa; assembly: GCA_030765085.1. Taxonomy (NCBI): domain Eukaryota; kingdom Viridiplantae; phylum Streptophyta; class Magnoliopsida; order Asparagales; family Amaryllidaceae; genus Allium; species Allium cepa. The sequence goes on from CM060935.1 coordinate 56,452,369, forward strand.
TCCTTCTTGCCTTGAAGTTTGGGACATGAAGATAAAAGTTGACCAAAACTTTTGCAATAATATCAACAAAAATGTATGATAACGATAATGCCATACTATGAAAAATATACATTTAACAGTCAACAACAATCATATAATACCCCCAAGAATCTCATACACCAAAAAGAGTGTCATATTCTTTATTTTATTCACCAAACCACAAATATTGACAATCCTATCAATGCCAATCGCAAAAATTGGTGAAACACAAATTCCAGAAATCATCAATTGGAAATCCAAAAATCAAAAGGAGGAGGCCTATCACAAACGGGAGCATGAAAACTCACCAATACGTGTATCACAAATGGGTCGCTATCCCATGGTCGCTAACCATATGGCCGGTACAACGGGATAGTACAATAACGGTATGCCCGAGGAACCTGAAACTCGAATAATTCAAAATATCGACATAGTACAACAAAGGTACGCCCGATGGACCTAAAACTCCAATAATTCGAAAAATGACGTAGTACAATAACAGTACGCCCGATGAACCTGATAAGTCGAAACAACGATGTAGTACAATAACGGTACATCCGATGATCTTGATAAGCCGGAACAATGATGTAGTACAATTGCGGTACATCCGATGATCTGAACTCCATAAAAGAAAATGGGTCGCTAGCCCATAAAAATGAGTCGAAACTCCAAAGAACGGTCAAAAGATCATGGGTCGTTAGCCTATAAAAATGATATGAAGCTCCATAAAATCGAGGTATAATCCCCCACGCGGACAAAAAGACATCACATAACGCTAGTCTAAACCATAAAATGATCACCGTTGATCAATAAAAAGTGTGAATTACACTAAGATAGTAAATAAATGAGTTTAGCTTCATGTCCCATAACCACTGGCTTAACTTAAGTATTTACGAACAAGTTGTAGATTTCCAATAGAAAATTGTCACAGGATTTCAACTGAACGAGTCCAAGAATTAACCGATGCACTAAACGCAAGCGTTTCGTACCACTTATTTTACTAAGCCATTTAATTAGATTTCTCATACGAATGAGGTAAAGGTTTATATATACTAATAGGTTGGAAAGCGGGTTTAAAAACAATCTTTGTATTAAAAATAGTGTTGAAATTGTTTTTTGCGAAAGAGTTTGAATATTTACTACTAGTATAGAAACCTTTGCATTTTGAAGTGACAAATCAACAGAAATGATTGTAGAAACAATCAATCATCAAAAATTCACATACGATGATGTGCATCAAACCATTGAAATCGATATCAAATCCATCAAAGTGAATATTCCCAAAAATCCAAAAGGAAGTCATCAAAGTCGATAATAAAGGACGACGATTAATCGGATCAACCAAAAAATCGATATAAATGGAAACCCATCAAAAACAAGCAAGATGGCTGAAATCAGCAGCTCTAGACGTCTGGTGGTTCCCCTAGACGTCTGAGCTAAAAGACTGGAAATTTTATTCTAGATCGCCCAGACGTCTGGGAAGTAATTTCAAATGTCTGAGCTGATGGTCTGGAATTTTATTCCCGTAGATCCAGATGTCTGACCTTGATACTAGACATCTGAGCTGAAGCTCAGAGCAAAATTATGCTAGGCCAATGATGGCCAAATTATCTCAAAAGCGATCAAGCGAGGAACGATGGCTAGGGATTTATGCCAAGCGACAATCCAGCACTATAGGCTCTTTAATACACTCCAAACAACATGTCAAGACGACCAATATAGGATTTTTCATAAATTTTTACTTCAAAATACAAAAAATTGGAAACTTCACCAATCCAATTCACTTCAAAGCAAATGAGTATGAAATAGGTGTTAGGAACTCATACCTAACAACAATGAAGTCTATAGACATATGTGTGAGTTCAAAAGCTCACCTTTAAACCTAAAAGCATAAGTGAGAAGCTATAAAACAAGGCAAGACCAACCACTCTTCAATTTCAACTCAAGAAGCTTCAATCTAAGCTTATAAGAAAAATATTTCCTAAGTTAGGGTTTAGGAATTTCTGAAAGTGGAAGAGGAATTGAGATGGAGAAGATGAAGAGGATGCTTACCTAAGCTTCTCGTTGATTTATAACTTGAAGTTGAATTTCCTAAGCGAATTAGAGCTTAGGAATTTCTAATCTCTTTTCTTTTCCCCCATTTTTCTAGGGCTATAGAGTGTTAGGAAATGATAGAATGAATAAAGAGGAGAGGGGGTGAAGTTAGGGTAATATGTTGGGTTAATGGGCAGAAACCCAAACCAAAAGCCCAATAGAAAAATAGTAAAATTCAACTCAAGTCCAAACATATCGATGTTTATACTCAAAAAGGTCACAAATGCCGTTTTGAACTCAATCGAAGTGGTCTCGAGTCCTAATTCGACTATTTGCAAAAAGTAGCATTTTGGACTTTAATCCGACTAACGACGTTATATTTAAATATACAATCGTAAAATATGCGGGTTGTTACAATATGACGTCTGGAAAACTTTGCATGTTACTCATAAAGAAACAAGAAAAGTCAAACAGACTGTAATGACCCGCCTTTCATTCCACAGAAAGATGCATCATCAATAAGAAAGAAAGAGGTAGAAATAGAATAGATAGAGGAAAGAACTAAACAATAACAGAATCTCACAGCGGAAATGGAACAAAATATAATATATCACATAAATATTACATAGTCATTTAAATATCAGAGTTACATAGATACAACAACATTTCACATTTGATAGTTATAAAGATCTGTCTAATTCATCACATTCCAATACAACAGACAAAGACACTACACAGCGGAAACAGATAGATATAACTACGTCTGGACTCCTGCTCCATGCTATCCAATATTCGTTAAGACAAAACCTGATCGGTTGGCTACTCGTAAAAATTTAAGTACCCAAGGATTTAGGAAAACAGAAGTAAACTTCGAGTCAAACTTGGGTCTGGTGGGAGTAAATGGTTTAAAGTTGTTTAACTTTTAAAATCATTTGAAAACAAAGGTATCACGTAAGACTTCCCACACATAAACATGGGTAAGTTTTACCTTACGCTAACCAAAACATTTGATAGAAAATCCAGTGATATTATAATAGGTTCAAGGGTTTTCAAATAAACTAGAAAATAGCCGAAATTGTTACATTTATAAAATTCCAGCATACATAGGTATACAATCAAATCCGAGGGCACTTATTGGAGATTGGATTCCATACAATGGCAGAGGTACTAGGGTACCGCCCATCACAGTATATGGCCTAGATCAACATACCGAGGACCACTCTCGACCCCCTGCAACACAAAGCCGGAACCATCCCTTACTGGTTAGTCCCGAACAAGACAACCCCATAGTTGGTTGCAGTTCCAACTGCCCACTAAGCCGAATAAAAAGGGACCTCTAGACAGGGGTAAATCTCATCCTACTTGAGCGCGACTCACATTGCCTTGCTGCACCTCCCCTGTTTTAGCCATTCCTGGTTGATGAGGCTTGAGGCTACGATTACCTTTATAGAACACATCTATCTCAGAATGATCATCGTCCACCTGACGGTGTTCTGAAAGCGTTCAATCCATACGGATTCATTCCGAGTTCGAACGAAACTGAAGGCATTATCTCGTTACACTCATTTTGGAATCAACCTCAGAGTGTAACGACCCGTAAATTTTCGATAATTAAAATAGTTAATTTAATAAGATTTCATGATTTAGTGTTAGAAAAAAAATTTTGTAAGTCGTTTGGAATAATAAAACTGGAATGAATTGCAACGATAATTATCCAAGTAATGAAAAAAGCTACTTAGTGAATGCCTTTGCAATCAATAGTTGAATAGGATAATAAATGTTGAATTCATTGGGTATAATAGAGTAATTGATTGATAAGTAAAATCTATTTAAAATCAAATATCGAATATCGAACAGGTAAATTTTTTTAAGTTAAATAATGAAAACTTATTGAACAATTGAATAACTGTAAAATGAAAATAGGGTTCTGAGATGTGAATTGGTTTTAAAGGTTAAATTTTATAAGTTCGTTTGAATATTTCAAAGGATAGTGATTTAAGAATAATCAAATTTGTTAAATTTAATATTACGAATGTTTGAATAAATTAAATTTCGAATTTGATATGATTAATTGGATATGGCAATTTAATATATGAAAATAGAGTGAATAATTGAAATTTGATTTAATATAATTCAATTTGGTTTCCAAAGTGAATGAAAGTTATATTGGGATTATAATAGAGTTAATAGGATTTTAAAATTGGAATTTATTGGATAAATTGGATAACGGGTTTAATATGATTAAAAATGATTTGTAAAATTTTATTTTATAATATTGGAGTTATAGTGATGTTATAGAACTTTTAAAACTGAATTTAAAATTTATTTGTGAAAATTGAATAATTTAATATTTAATTATCGATTGAAAATAGCCAAATTTTGAACAGTCTGAGAATTGGACGAAACTAGTTCCATTGGATCCGTATTAGTTAGTTATTATCGGATTTCAATTTTCGTAGCAATCGGAGTTGTCGTTTGACCGTGGCAGCTCGAAACGCATCGAAATTGTTTTAATATTAATTTGGCAAGTTAAAATAGTCATTTTTCAAACAGTCTCGGATTTCGACGAAACAAGTTTCATCGGATCCGTAATGTGATATTATTGTAAGATTTCAAATTTCAAGTCAATCGGATTTACCGTTTGTCCGGGGCAAGCCAAAACGCATAGAAATTAGTTTAAATCGATTTAATTTAAATTGATCGTTTATCGCTGTAACTCTTACATATGATCGAATTAGCTTTCGAAACCTGTTCCATTGTGTCCGGAACGCGGGATAAACCCTAGAAACGCCGGTCACCGCGCGTAAATCGGAGTTCGAAAATTTGGAGGTGAATAGTGTTCGTTGAAACTTCTATAAAGGACACCCCTTTATCTTCATTGCTCAAACCCTAGCCTTTACAGTAGCCGCCGCCTGTGCTATTTCTAATGGCCAAAATCGCGCGCCCTTCTTCCCCTCCGATCTCCTCATCCATCGACTTTCATCCAAATCTCTCAACTAGAAAAACGTAGAGCACATCACGAACTACGAATCCAACGGTCAAGATCGTATATTGAGTGACGGATCAACGGCAATATGGCCTCAAAGTGGGCGCGTTCATTCGCGAATTCCGAGGCAATGGGGGGGCCGAGTGCAGCGTGGTGGCAGGCGTGGGTCGAGCTCAAGACGAGCTTCGATGTGGTGCTGTTGTGATGGGGTTTCGAGCGACGTGGGGGGGTGCGGCCCTATGCCCTTGTGCGTGAGGATGGGTTCGTGAACACGACCTGGAGCACGGCCTTGGGGAAGAAAGTAGCGTAAGTGGCTTTTATTAGGTAATTAGTGAAGTTAATTATTTATTTAATTATCCCGCTAATGACGTTTCGTATTTTGGTTATAACTTTTGCATGCGAGGTCCGTTTTGGACGCCGTTTCTTCCGTTGGACTCGTATTGACGAGTACTACGCTATGGAATTGGATTGGAGTCGTTTGGAGCTAGAGAAAATTTTGGGTTAAATCGAACGTCGTTCGATTTGATTTGAAATCGTAAAATCAAGGTGAGTGTTTTATAACGCTCACACCGTACTAAATATTTTTATGCTAGTTAAATTGACATTATGAAGTGATATGAATTTTATTTGTCGTTGTTTGATATAAATTTAATTGTCATATAGCTTGTTATTCGAATTAACCATTGAAAAATTTAATTGACAGTTAAATTGAAACCGAAATTGAATTGCGATTTACTTACCTGACATCGATAACTATGAAATTGCCATGAATTGTATTGCTTATTGGATGATGTATTTTGATGGATGCTATTGGTTGATAATTGAATGTTTGGATGTTTATTTGCTTATATAGATCCTGTTATGCATACATATGATACTGTGATTTAATTTAAGTAATATATACTCATCCCTGACATCTAATTGAAATAAATAACTACTTGGCCATAGGATAGAAAATTATATACGGACACCGAATTGGCTAAACTAATAATATATAATAATTTTTAAATCGTCGATTTGAAATTTATTTAAATGTTTGATGTGAAAGTTATAAATAGAAATCGAATTTATAAAAATCGAATTTATCGAAAATGTGAGTTGGAATGTTGAAATAAATTTTGGTTAAAGGGATTTTGTTAAATAATTTAAGTTGAGACTTTGAGGTTTGAAATTGGATATGATTGGATTTCGAAAATTAATTGTTTGAAGGTTTAACCTTGATTCGGGCTTTGAATATTATTAAGTAAAAGTGATATAAAAATGATATTTTGAAATCGAGCTTGGAATTGAATCATATTTGAAATTGGAATTTAGACTTGAATATTGATGGAAAATTTGTTAAGTGTTATAAATGGATATTTTGAAATCCAGCTCCAAATCGATAAAAAAATTGAAATTGAATAAATTGAAGGTGAATGTAGAATTGAATTGATTTGAAGTTAAAGTTGACGTTGTTTTGAATTGAAATCGAAATTGAATCGGTAAAATGGAAATTGAAATTGATTGGAATTGGGAAGTTGTAATTGAAATGGATTGGTTTTGAAGCTGTTTTAATTTGTTTTCCAAATTACTCTGTTATATAAACCATTTTGAATACTTAAACTATTTTAATCTATTTTTAATCTACTTAACCCAATTTAAATTATTTTAAACTAATTTATCTATTTTAAATCCATTTCAAGATTTTAATTATTTTTAACTATTTTAATTATTTAAACTACTTTTAAACTACTTAAAACTATTTTCTAAAAATTTCAAGCTGGTTAATAAGGTGGAATGTTTATGTTTAAATCTTGAATTTAAATACGAATTGGGTTAAATGAAGTTGCAACATAAAATTTAAATTCGGAATGATTTTGAAACCGAAATAAGATATTGAGACGCAAAATGATTTTTGAAAAGGAACCTTATATTTTGAATGGCTATGTCGATATTTGAAATGGATTTGATTTTGAAGTGAATATGACATTTGATATCAATCATGAATCGATTCGAAATGTAAAAGAGCCAACGGTGTAATAATACGTAGTTATTAAAGAGACCGGGATCGGATATGGACATACTCTCTGTCGATACCGAAAACCACTTTAATAACTATTATACGCGGAGTGTTGATCCAGAATGAAGTGGATGGTTTGGTGAACGCGTTGACTGAAGAAAGAGAACGATTATTGGATGACCCCTGACATGACTAAAACAGGAGCCGCGCCGGGCCATTGAGGTTCGCCACCTCTAGCGGACACACTTCTTCGATACCATATCTATTACATTTGTGATGCGATTTGGGTGCACCCCTTGATTTGGGAGTGTTGTTTCGCGGTGTTGGGGTAGCTGCTGGCTATGCCCAACATCAGTCCGGATCACGCAACTACTAGTATCCTAGTTGGTATCGCCTCATGTACCTTGTCATACTGATTATCCTATTCGCGACCACTACGTTTTGATTTGTACCTTGAGTATATGGATTGCCCTCTGGTGACTTCCGGTTTTGGGGAAACTACGGTCTTGTATATGCTTTTGGGAATATAAAATGTGTTAAGGGGGATTATGGTAACGCCTTAACGCTATTTTGATACTTTATATTACTGATAGACATTATCTACTTAGCGTATACTACTACATAGTAGATAGTTTCACGGATCCTTGAGAGATGGAAAATCCTGTAACATCTCTTAAGTTATTGCACGCACGTTGACACTGGATATGAGATGTCAAACCCCGTAAACATCTCTGACGCCGTTACACTCATATTTATTTACGATTGATTTAACTCTCATAAGGATATTTTAGTCCTGACTCGAGTGTTTTGTCTTTTCATTACGCTCGGGTCAGTCCTGAGTTTTCAGTTTAGGTTGAAGATCATTTCCTTGGAGGACGGAGACAAAGATTTGGTATATTATCTACTACTATTATATTCATTCCATTCCGCTGCATTGTTGTATGATATTTGTTGTGTATGTAACTCTGATAAATGTTGTATAATAATAATCAAATGTATTCATTTCAAATGTATTCATTTAATTAACAGCTTCATGAACTGTTATTTTATTATTATACTTTAGCCTTCCGCTGTGAGATTCTGTGTTGTTTCATTTCCTTTATTTCCCTTCCTTTTCTTTTCTTAATTACCCCAATAACTATCTGCCCTTTTAATGGTTTGGAATCGACATGGGTATTTGATCGTCGGTTTAAACTGTCCAAAAAGGCGGGTCGTTACAGTTGGTATCAGAGCTTTGGTTTAGCGATAAACCTTGGCTCTAGTGGGGAATAACTCATTGAAATAGAGATAAACTATATGAATGAGTTGAGTGTATATGAGAGAGCGTACTTGTTATTTGATATAAAATGGTTTTATATTGTGTTAATTTGTTCCGTTGAGTATTTATGAATTCTGGTCGATACTTGGGACGCCAAGGCGTCGATAGGAATTTCTAAATACTCGAATAGGACAAACCAACACAATATCGTTTTGGAATATATCTTTATATAAAAGAATTTTTCGAATATTTATTTATTTTGATTGAATTGATTGTTAGGAGGTGATAATATTAGATTATTATCGTTATTGTTTGATTAGTCAATATTTACAACAATTGATTAAATAACAATGGATTTAGGAAAATGAAATCTTGTAAACACAATTGATAATGAATATAAATGAATTTTAACTTGGATTTGGGAATTTAAATTCCGGTGTTTGAAATTGACTTACAAGAACTTGAAAATATAATATGAGTATTATATGATAGTATATTTGAGTTGAAATTGTTTTCGAAGGATTTTTTTTTTTTTATGATAAGTGTTATATTCCCTTCTCTTGACGCTAGAAAATGATTTCGGTGATGAGTGCACGCATCATCGGCGTTTATTTTCGAGAGTCCGAGTGGGGGAGACCACTTACTAGCTTGTCTAAACCTTGTTTGATTCAAATTGAATTTTATTTTGTGTTCTCTATAGTATGATTTGATATATAAATTATATAAGTATATATTATTTCAAAACTTGATTTGAAATGAAACCGGGATTGGAATTCTTAAGTTCTTTAATAATTAATGATTTTTTTTTTTTAATTTATAATTGTAATGAATTAATACTTAAATCATTAAGGAACTTCTGAATTGTGAAATGAGAAATAAACCTAAGAGCTAAGTGAAATATCAATTGAAGTAGAAATCCTCAAAATTAGGAAACTATGAAGTTAAAAATAAAATTGAAACTGTAAAACTCACATAGTATTAAATTTCATTCTATAGCATAGATATAACTTACCAAAATATTTAAGAAGTTCAAAAATGTTATATGAATTGTTAATTGGATAATATACACGAATAAGTTTGAATAATGAAATATGCATTTAATTAATGGTTTGCAAATATAAATAAAATTGTTAGTAAATAATTGGAATTTAAATGACATTAAAGGTGATTCAAAATTATGATGAATATAAAATGGAAATACTATATGTGAATGTAAATGTAAAATTAAATTATAGTGAAATTTAGGTAATGACTAAAGAATTAATTAATTGAAAATTCAACTCTGAATATAAAAAAAAAAAGAGTTGTATGTTGTTTAACTACATTCTATTTGCATAACTATAACTTACCAAATATTTTAAAAGTTTAAAGTGCTAATAAGGATAAGTAGAGGAATAATATACCAGTGAGAGAGTAAATAATAAAATGTGAAGATCTATTGATAGTTGTAAATATAAAAGAAATTTAAGCTGTAAAATGAATGATATATACAAGTGTATGAAAAAAAAAAGTTTAAAATTAATGAAATATAAAAATTTTAAATGGAAAATAATTAAATTTGAATATAACTAAATGTTAATAAACTTGGAAGTGTGTGAAATTAAAATTTGACTTGGATATGTATAATTGATTTTGTGTAGATTTTGGATGGATGTTAATGTTTGATATGCATTGGTTGTTAGATGGATGGTAATTGATTAAGTAGAATTCATTGGTGTTAATGGAATTAAATAAATGAAATAAAATTTTAAAATAATTAAATTCAAATTTGAAGCAAAGTGAAATAGATATGATTGAATTCAATTTAAATTGAAGCAAATTGACTTGAATTTAAAAATGTGAATGAAACAAACTAGAATAAATCGGAAAAAAAAAAATTGAATGTAAACATATTGCATGAATGAATAAGAAAATAAATGACTTTGTGGTTAAGATTGTTCTTTAGAAAATTTGAAGTTTTGATGGTTTGTACTTTGAAATAATAAAAGAAAATTTGAAAAAAAAAAAAAAACCAAAATTGTCCAGTATATGCTGAAACGAAAACAACCATAACTTTTAAATGGCTTAACGGAATACGACGATCTCGGACTTTTCGGAAACCCTAGAAACTGTGCTACATCTTTTGTTTAGAATGTTTTGATAAATACCTTCATCCACTAGGCTTAAAACACCAATATTAGTCGCTGGCCTGGGCGAAGTAGAAATCTAAAGCACCTTAGTATTCTCACCATAACTTTTTACTGGTATATCGGATTTTGACGATCTTGCACTTTCTGGAAAGCTTAGAACCTAAGCTCCAACTTTTATTTTATAAGCTTTTCTTATTTCTGTCATTTAAGAGGTCGAAAATCTGAAATTACATTTCAGGCCTGCACTAATTGCTCGGGGCTGAAGCGTATCATTTTAGTAAAACGGCCGTAACTTTTGGACGGATGGTCCGAATTTGATAATTTTGGACATTCCGGAAAGCCTGAAACGAATGCAACAACCTTTGTGTACATTCCATTGTCAAACTTTATCGTTTTGCTGACCAAAAAACTGAGATTCGTTGCTGTCCTGGAATTGGAATTTAAGTTTTGGAGCTAAACATGTTATATGTATGTTGTTTATGCTAAGTATATTGATCTATCTTTATATGCATGGTTCTAACTTGGTTATTGAGCATTTTAGTAGGTAGCAAAGGGGTTGCGCTTCGCTTGTGGAACTCGCTTCTGCGCTAAAATGCAAAATGTAAGTTAAATTGCTAATAAACGCTTAATAAAAGGTACGTTCTCGGATTTCGGTTTATGTTTTGGTATATTATTGTGTTCCCCATGTTTTGGGATGCCTCATTCTTGTAATGAGATGTACATCATGCAATTTTTACCACTGTGAAATTTTTTCGGTCCTAGCCGCGCAAAGGAGGTGCTGCCGAAATTTTCCGTAAATCCGGGTGTTAGAAAATTTTTCAAGATTTAAATTTTTTTATAACTTGTTTTGATAACTAACTTTTAAAGTTAAAAGGCGTTTGGAATAACTTAGTAAAAGCGTAGTAATGACTTTATAAATGGAATTTCATTATTTTATAAGTAGATAATTTCGAATATAATACATCTAATGTTGAATTCTTTACTTAGTTCCTTTTCCCTTCTTTTTCCTTTTCGGGGACGAAAAGTTTTGAGTGGGGGAGAGTGTAACGACCCGTAAATTTTCGATAATTAAAATAGTTAATTTAATAAGATTTCATGATTTAGTGTTAGAAAAAAAATTTTGTAAGTCGTTTGGAATAATAAAACTGGAATGAATTGCAACGATAATTATCCAAGTAATGAAAAAAGCTACTTAGTGAATGCCTTTGCAATCAATAGTTGAATAGGATAATAAATGTTGAATTCATTGGGTATAATAGAGTAATTGATTGATAAGTAAAATCTATTTAAAATCAAATATCGAATATCGAACAGGTAAATTTTTTTAAGTTAAATAATGAAAACTTATTGAACAATTGAATAACTGTAAAATGAAAATAGGGTTCTGAGATGTGAATTGGTTTTAAAGGTTAAATTTTATAAGTTCGTTTGAATATTTCAAAGGATAGTGATTTAAGAATAATCAAATTTGTTAAATTTAATATTACGAATGTTTGAATAAATTAAATTTCGAATTTGATATGATTAATTGGATATGGCAATTTAATATATGAAAATAGAGTGAATAATTGAAATTTGATTTAATATAATTCAATTTGGTTTCCAAAGTGAATGAAAGTTATATTGGGATTATAATAGAGTTAATAGGATTTTAAAATTGGAATTTATTGGATAAATTGGATAACGGGTTTAATATGATTAAAAATGATTTGTAAAATTTTATTTTATAATATTGGAGTTATAGTGATGTTATAGAACTTTTAAAACTGAATTTAAAATTTATTTGTGAAAATTGAATAATTTAATATTTAATTATCGATTGAAAATAGCCAAATTTTGAACAGTCTGAGAATTGGACGAAACTAGTTCCATTGGATCCGTATTAGTTAGTTATTATCGGATTTCAATTTTCGTAGCAATCGGAGTTGTCGTTTGACCGTGGCAGCTCGAAACGCATCGAAATTGTTTTAATATTAATTTGGCAAGTTAAAATAGTCATTTTTCAAACAGTCTCGGATTTCGACGAAACAAGTTTCATCGGATCCGTAATGTGATATTATTGTAAGATTTCAAATTTCAAGTCAATCGGATTTACCGTTTGTCCGGGGCAAGCCAAAACGCATAGAAATTAGTTTAAATCGATTTAATTTAAATTGATCGTTTATCGCTGTAACTCTTACATATGATCGAATTAGCTTTCGAAACCTGTTCCATTGTGTCCGGAACGCGGGATAAACCCTAGAAACGCCGGTCACCGCGCGTAAATCGGAGTTCGAAAATTTGGAGGTGAATAGTGTTCGTTGAAACTTCTATAAAGGACACCCCTTTATCTTCATTGCTCAAACCCTAGCCTTTACAGTAGCCGCCGCCTGTGCTATTTCTAATGGCCAAAATCGCGCGCCCTTCTTCCCCTCCGATCTCCTCATCCATCGACTTTCATCCAAATCTCTCAACTAGAAAAACGTAGAGCACATCACGAACTACGAATCCAACGGTCAAGATCGTATATTGAGTGACGGATCAACGGCAATATGGCCTCAAAGTGGGCGCGTTCATTCGCGAATTCCGAGGCAATGGGGGGGCCGAGTGCAGCGTGGTGGCAGGCGTGGGTCGAGCTCAAGACGAGCTTCGATGTGGTGCTGTTGTGATGGGGTTTCGAGCGACGTGGGGGGGTGCGGCCCTATGCCCTTGTGCGTGAGGATGGGTTCGTGAACACGACCTGGAGCACGGCCTTGGGGAAGAAAGTAGCGTAAGTGGCTTTTATTAGGTAATTAGTGAAGTTAATTATTTATTTAATTATCCCGCTAATGACGTTTCGTATTTTGGTTATAACTTTTGCATGCGAGGTCCGTTTTGGACGCCGTTTCTTCCGTTGGACTCGTATTGACGAGTACTACGCTATGGAATTGGATTGGAGTCGTTTGGAGCTAGAGAAAATTTTGGGTTAAATCGAACGTCGTTCGATTTGATTTGAAATCGTAAAATCAAGGTGAGTGTTTTATAACGCTCACACCGTACTAAATATTTTTATGCTAGTTAAATTGACATTATGAAGTGATATGAATTTTATTTGTCGTTGTTTGATATAAATTTAATTGTCATATAGCTTGTTATTCGAATTAACCATTGAAAAATTTAATTGACAGTTAAATTGAAACCGAAATTGAATTGCGATTTACTTACCTGACATCGATAACTATGAAATTGCCATGAATTGTATTGCTTATTGGATGATGTATTTTGATGGATGCTATTGGTTGATAATTGAATGTTTGGATGTTTATTTGCTTATATAGATCCTGTTATGCATACATATGATACTGTGATTTAATTTAAGTAATATATACTCATCCCTGACATCTAATTGAAATAAATAACTACTTGGCCATAGGATAGAAAATTATATACGGACACCGAATTGGCTAAACTAATAATATATAATAATTTTTAAATCGTCGATTTGAAATTTATTTAAATGTTTGATGTGAAAGTTATAAATAGAAATCGAATTTATAAAAATCGAATTTATCGAAAATGTGAGTTGGAATGTTGAAATAAATTTTGGTTAAAGGGATTTTGTTAAATAATTTAAGTTGAGACTTTGAGGTTTGAAATTGGATATGATTGGATTTCGAAAATTAATTGTTTGAAGGTTTAACCTTGATTCGGGCTTTGAATATTATTAAGTAAAAGTGATATAAAAATGATATTTTGAAATCGAGCTTGGAATTGAATCATATTTGAAATTGGAATTTAGACTTGAATATTGATGGAAAATTTGTTAAGTGTTATAAATGGATATTTTGAAATCCAGCTCCAAATCGATAAAAAAATTGAAATTGAATAAATTGAAGGTGAATGTAGAATTGAATTGATTTGAAGTTAAAGTTGACGTTGTTTTGAATTGAAATCGAAATTGAATCGGTAAAATGGAAATTGAAATTGATTGGAATTGGGAAGTTGTAATTGAAATGGATTGGTTTTGAAGCTGTTTTAATTTGTTTTCCAAATTACTCTGTTATATAAACCATTTTGAATACTTAAACTATTTTAATCTATTTTTAATCTACTTAACCCAATTTAAATTATTTTAAACTAATTTATCTATTTTAAATCCATTTCAAGATTTTAATTATTTTTAACTATTTTAATTATTTAAACTACTTTTAAACTACTTAAAACTATTTTCTAAAAATTTCAAGCTGGTTAATAAGGTGGAATGTTTATGTTTAAATCTTGAATTTAAATACGAATTGGGTTAAATGAAGTTGCAACATAAAATTTAAATTCGGAATGATTTTGAAACCGAAATAAGATATTGAGACGCAAAATGATTTTTGAAAAGGAACCTTATATTTTGAATGGCTATGTCGATATTTGAAATGGATTTGATTTTGAAGTGAATATGACATTTGATATCAATCATGAATCGATTCGAAATGTAAAAGAGCCAACGGTGTAATAATACGTAGTTATTAAAGAGACCGGGATCGGATATGGACATACTCTCTGTCGATACCGAAAACCACTTTAATAACTATTATACGCGGAGTGTTGATCCAGAATGAAGTGGATGGTTTGGTGAACGCGTTGACTGAAGAAAGAGAACGATTATTGGATGACCCCTGACATGACTAAAACAGGAGCCGCGCCGGGCCATTGAGGTTCGCCACCTCTAGCGGACACACTTCTTCGATACCATATCTATTACATTTGTGATGCGATTTGGGTGCACCCCTTGATTTGGGAGTGTTGTTTCGCGGTGTTGGGGTAGCTGCTGGCTATGCCCAACATCAGTCCGGATCACGCAACTACTAGTATCCTAGTTGGTATCGCCTCATGTACCTTGTCATACTGATTATCCTATTCGCGACCACTACGTTTTGATTTGTACCTTGAGTATATGGATTGCCCTCTGGTGACTTCCGGTTTTGGGGAAACTACGGTCTTGTATATGCTTTTGGGAATATAAAATGTGTTAAGGGGGATTATGGTAACGCCTTAACGCTATTTTGATACTTTATATTACTGATAGACATTATCTACTTAGCGTATACTACTACATAGTAGATAGTTTCACGGATCCTTGAGAGATGGAAAATCCTGTAACATCTCTTAAGTTATTGCACGCACGTTGACACTGGATATGAGATGTCAAACCCCGTAAACATCTCTGACGCCGTTACACTCATATTTATTTACGATTGATTTAACTCTCATAAGGATATTTTAGTCCTGACTCGAGTGTTTTGTCTTTTCATTACGCTCGGGTCAGTCCTGAGTTTTCAGTTTAGGTTGAAGATCATTTCCTTGGAGGACGGAGACAAAGATTTGGTATATTATCTACTACTATTATATTCATTCCATTCCGCTGCATTGTTGTATGATATTTGTTGTGTATGTAACTCTGATAAATGTTGTATAATAATAATCAAATGTATTCATTTCAAATGTATTCATTTAATTAACAGCTTCATGAACTGTTATTTTATTATTATACTTTAGCCTTCCGCTGTGAGATTCTGTGTTGTTTCATTTCCTTTATTTCCCTTCCTTTTCTTTTCTTAATTACCCCAATAACTATCTGCCCTTTTAATGGTTTGGAATCGACATGGGTATTTGATCGTCGGTTTAAACTGTCCAAAAAGGCGGGTCGTTACACAGAGTTAACGACAATAACCCTTGCACTCTGAAACTCCATCTTGATCTTCACTTTGAGATGTCATGGCCTATCGTTTAACTTGGATCGATGCGGTTTTCGGATAATCATATTTGATACCGGATCCCGGTCTCATCAAAATCCAAACGTATCTTAAAGGTCAAGTTGTTTAAGGTTAAACAATTCATTTCAATTCAATTCAAAACTTTGAATTCACACATCATTTAACATAGATAAATATCACACATTTATCACTGATATATCTAATATCATATCTCAGAATATCATAGCGTATCATCCAATAGATATCATCCAATTCAGACATTCTACACAAACAATCATCCATAAACAGGAATTATTAATCCATATTATAATTAATTTAATTAACTTAAATTAAATTAATTGCTTAAGTATTAATCACCTAATCCTGCTCAATTTATCATTAATTAATTACAAACAAATTAATTAATCATCATTCCCTTAATTAATCATCCTTGATTAATTATCTTTTAATACTTTATCAATCAATTAATTATCTCTAATCATAGATTAATTATTCTTTAACTATTAATTAATAAACTTAATTATTAATTAATATCCTTTAATACAAGTAATCAATCCTTAATTACTTTTATAATCAATTAATTAACCTTTAATTAACTGATTAATTTTCCATTAACTATTAATTAATAACCTTAATTATTAATCAATATCTCTCAATACAAATTAATTAATCCATAATTACTCTTATAACAAAATTAATTAACCTTTAATTAACTAATTAATTATCCCTTAATTATTAATTAATAAAACATAATTATTAATTAATAACCTTAATTACAAATTAATTGATCCTTAATCACAGTTGATTAAAAAGTTAATCAATCCTTAATTAACATTTTATTAATCCTTAATTACCCTTGATTAATCTTTAATTACCCTTTGATTAATCAATTAATTAATCTTTAATTATAGATTAATCATCCTTTAAGTATTAATTAATAAAACCTAATTATTAATTAATATAACTTAATTACAAATTAAGTACTTCCTAATTACTAGTTAATTAATCTCTAATTACTTAGTTAACAACTCTCTAATTACTAAATTAATCAATCTTAATTACTTGATTAATCAATTCTTAATTACTTAATTACTCAATTAGTTAATCTCTAATCATTAGTTAATAATCCTTAATTACAATTAATTAACCTTTAATTAATTAATTTATAACCCTTAATTATTTATTAAATAAACCAAATAATACTCTTAATTAATTACTTAATCAATCCATTATAATTAATTACTTAAATTAATTAATTATAATTAATTTCGTTAATTAACTTAATTAATCTTAAGACATTTAAACCTTAATTATTTTAAGATAAAACATTATCTTATTAATGCCTTTATTAACATTAACATATTTAAGCCAATTTATTTTCATAATTAACATTACTTAATTAAATAATTAATTAAGTTTTCAAAAATAAAATAATCATTAACTTGATAAATTAAAGTTAACAAGACATCCTTTAAATACTTTAAACATTATCAAGTAGTAGTTTTAAAACTAGTTCCAATTTAAAATTTAAAATTTTATTTTATAAAAAAAATCTTAAAATTTCACTTTTAATTTAAATTTTAAATAACTTTAAACTTAACTTAACAAAATTTAACTTAAACAAATTTCATAACTTCATAACCAATTGTTAAAGAAACAATTATTATATATAAAACAAGTTTATAAAAAAAATTAGACTAGATTTAATTTTAAATTTCAAAAACATTGATTTTTAAAACTTTTAAAAACTACTTATCACCTTACTTCGGGTTGAACCCGAAGACCCCTCGGGTATAGCCCCGAGTAAACAATCTTTTCTACCCATTTTTAAAAAACTTAGATTAAATTTTAAGTTTTAAAAACCCCACAGGCTCAACCCCACAAACCACTCGAGTTCAAACCCGAGTCACCATCCCAAAAACTCGATCCCACCTTCGAGTCAAAACCCAACCCCAAACAACAGATGCCAAATCTCCCCTGTGCACCTGCACAACCGCCTGCGATGACGGTGACCACCTCCGATAACTTCGACACATCGTCCATCACCATAGCGTCGGAGCCCGATCATCCAAATACATGCCCAAGCTTCAAATCAAAATCGAGCAAGGTGGTTGAAACTGGAACCCAAAATCTCACCAGAAATCTACCTCGATCACTCACCTTCAACCACCACATTCGCTACACTTCTGGCCTCGCAATCTCTGACTATCCCCGAAGCCATTCCCCTTGGTCCAGTGAAGCTCGAACCACCAAAGATGAAACAGTGATCCACATACCCAGCTTGACCAAATTAGGTTTAGAAACCTAAATCGCTTCGTCGTCGACGCCACGTCGATCAGGAACCCCTCTAAATATTTTTCCTAGACTTGCAGTACATCCTTCCACCTCATGACGAAGCCCCGACCCCCCAACGACCGTCGATCACCAGAGATCACCCAAAAACCCTTCTCTGGTTAACTTGAAATTTCACACAAAAACCTAAACTAAAAATCATGATTTTTAACTAAAAATCATGATATTTAACAAAAAATCATGATTTTATCTTAAAAATCATGTTTTTCAAAGAAGTTTCAAGTTATGTAGTTGGATTATCAAATTAAAAAACTTGATTTAACATGCATTTTAGAACTGCTACTGCATTTCTTGATTTCAGGATAAAATTCAAACTTATATTGCTTTAAATAAATTTTAAACTTAAATTTATGATTAAACAAACATATAGCGTTTGAATCTCTAAGCCTAATAAAGATCAGGTGAGTAGATTTTAGATTTTTGATCAAAACTTTTATTTTCTAAGCTAAGAACAGAGATGCTTAAATACAACAGGCATGCACACTTACAAACATTCATAAACACAGAGATAACTCATATATATGCACAACAAAACATCATTCATCTCAGACTTCACAAGCAAACAGATGTTTATTTACTTAGATTTTAATTTAAAAAGTGTTTACTCATAGATTTTAAAGAGGCAGAGGCTTGAAAAGCAGAGATTTGAAAACTAGAAGACTTGAAATTTTGAATTTCTAAAGAGAATACTTTGAAACAGACATGCTGAGACTTTGACTGATGCAAGTTGAAGCTTAATGCTGCTGATTCAAGATTTTGATTTGTTCAGGCTGCATTTGAAAATAGCCTTTGTCACAGGTTTTGATTTCAGGTTGCTTTGACAATCTGCTATAGGCTTGAGTATTGATTTGCATTTGTTTATAGGTTGAAGCTTCCGATTTGAAAATGGTTTCGGGCTTAACACTCCAGGATTTTGATTTGAAAAAAAAAATTGAAACAGAGGTGAATATTGGTATGAGAATGGTTATAGGTTTGCATTTGAAAATCTGTTACAGGGTTTTGATTTTTTTGTTTGGGGAACTTTTGATTTGAATATGAGAATCTTTCAGGTTTGTCTCATGAATTATCTGGTTTGAAAAAGATAGTTTTGAATTCTCTTAGAAATGGAGATGGAAAAGAGATGGAAATGGGAGATTTAAGTTTATATAATGTAATTTAGGATTTATTAAAATTAAAGAAAAATAAAAATAATGGAATGACACTTGCCCAAATGCTATGTCATTACCCATTATTAATTAACTTACATGTGTATTCACAAGCTTTATTAACCTAATACTTGTAATTATATCATTTTTATTTATTTTAAAAGATTGTAGAAGCTTTTATACAAATTTTCCTAATTAATAAATACATTTCTAAATTAATAAATGCTTTTCAACATTTATTTAAATAAAATATTTAAAAGAAAATAGAATAAAACCAATTGGATTCTAAATAAAATTATATATATTATATTTAATTCATTTAATTCATTTTTAAATGTTAACATAAAGCTTTTGCATTTATTTACTATTTAATAAACACTTCCATAATTTATATAAATAAAATTCTTTTAGGAAAATAAATCTTATTTTAAATAAAAACTTATTCACATATTTTATATCCAAAAAAATTTCAAGATATATATCCATTTAAATTCAAATTTAAATCTAAATTCAAACTCAAATTCAATTTAAAAATCTAATTTAAAATCAACTTAAATAAATATTAATTTTAAACAAACACAAATTAACTTGAAAATAATTACTTTATTTTAAAAATCTATTTTTAAAAAATCAATCTCAAATATATATATAAACAAACACCTTATTAACTCAAAAATGGTAATTCTATTTTAAAATCCATTTATATCTACATTTAAACATCACATTATCATTTATTGATTCAAATAAATAACAATTTTACCAATTTTAATTAATTTAATAAGTAGATTATCACATTTTAACTTCCTTGAAATTCCGAGATATCACACAGACCAAAATATCCATACTCAGGACTCAGTTTCAATTATTCAAAAAGAATCCTAATGAGTCCATTTCTGATATGTATAGTAGATTTCAGCATATTGTGCATTCTCTAATATCATTGGGAAAAAGTTTTTTAGAAGAAGATTAAGTCATAAAAATTCTAGATTCTTTTACTCCGGAATGGGATCAGAAAACTCTTGCAATTGAAGAAGCAAATGATATCAGTACTTTAAAGATTGAAGAATTGATTGGAAATCTAATAACGTTCGAAGTACAAATGCAAGGGAGAAGAGAAAGCAAGGCATTTGAAAAGAAGCCAATTGCATTCAATGCATTAACAGATGGATCAGACTCGGGAAGTGATGATGATGAAGAAATAGCTTTCATGACAAAGAATTTTCGAAAGTTTCTGAAAAACAGAAAGATGAACAACTTCAAAAAGAATTATCCTAGGAATTATGAAAATCATAATAAATAAAGTACCAAACCACATCAAATTTTCAAATGTGACGAACTAGGCCATCTCAAAAGAGACTGTCCGCATCCCGATAAGCAAAAGTTTCCTGCAAGCAATGATTATACAAAGAAAAGGAAAAGAGCGAATACCGTAACACTAGATAATTCAGAATCAGACTCAGACTCATCCTCAAGCGATGATGATTAGAAGATGGAAAATTCAAATATGTGCTTTACGACTATTTAAGATTCCGATGATCTCGGAGATACGGATCTATAAAAAGGTACACGTTTATAATATATTGGTTGAAATCGTTTGCTTAAAATTGTTTTGATTGTTTTTGAAATTATGCGTTGTTTGAATTTTAATTTTTTTATTATTTTTATTTTAAATATTATAAATTTTTTTACTAAAAGATTATTTTTATATTTAATATTACTCTAGAAAATACATAGACAATAAAAATAATATATGTATATAGATATTAAAGTATATAGGAAAATATAAGTCACACGAATTCTCTAACCCATGTCGATATGGCCCTACCCATGATGTCCACATCCCTGTCAGAAATTTGAAATTCAAACTTGAATTCAAATCTTTGAATTTCCCTCCAACTTTTCACCAAATCCAATGTTCTAGAAAGGTACCTCTTGACCAGAGAACATGTCTATTGAATATCTATTTATTTCCATTACCTTATCATACCTTTTCACTTTCATTTTAAAATTCAAACTCCCTTTCACTCTTTCAAACTTTCTACTCTCTTCAAAAATGGCTTCTTTAAGCACTCCATCTACAATGAGGCAATCTAGAACCATTAAAGAGTACCTTTATGATGATCTGGAAGCAATCAAGGCTTATATAAGTTATGCTAATTTTGGAAAAGTTCATAGGGGAAAGTTTGCTATCTTTAGCGATTTCTCTACATATGAAATCAATACTCTTCTTGAAGAGAATCATATCCTTAGTCTTTTTTATAATTCTCAAAATGATTTTGTTTGTTACCCAAATCTTGTTAAAATGTTTTATGCGAATTTGAATCGCGATTTTTATGAAGGAAATGAAAATGAAATTTGGAGTAGTGTTAAAGGCACTAAAATTGTTTTAAATTGTGAAAATTTAGGCAACATTCTCAATTGCAAGAATTCGGGAATATACCTTTCTACTTTTAATATTGACGAACATGACCGTGAGACATTTCATCATGTTGTCGAAGGAGATGACAACCTTGAATTTAAAAATCATAACATTCGTCTGAAAGCACATATTGTCAATCTTCTTTTGCAACATAATATCCCTCCTAGATCGAGAAATTTCAATAACCCAACTTTAAAAGTTTGTAAATCTCTTTTTGCTATCTTTGGTCATTATGACATTAATTGGGCGCAAGTGATTATGGATGAACTTCGTCCTAAGAATTTGAAAATTGGTGAGAATACCTTGTATCACGGAATCTAACTCGCTTGTATTTTTAATTAATTTGGCGTTGCTTACAAAAGGGAAGAATTTATTTCAAGAAAAGTGTTTAATCATGCCACCATTTCTCTCATGAAAATTCCTTTCATATTTCATTAATATGAATCTTTTGCCGAAAAGGATGAAAGATTGGCACATGAAAATATGGAGGAAGAAGATGAAGAAGAAGAACAAGGGGAGGAAATGGAAATTGAAGAAGATAACGAAGAAACCTCCTTGGAAAGTATTGAATATCCTACCGATACTAACAATCATTCCAACAAAACACTCCTCAAAAATCAAAAGATTATAGTGGAAAAATCAACAGATTCTCAAAAGATCCGTTAGTAAGAAATTGGATAAAATGTCCACTAATATGAACAAATTCTTTGCTAAAGTTGGGCAAAAACTTGACTTATCATCATCCTCCTCATCCTCTAGCACATTCTAAGAACTAGGTTGTGATGTATTAATTTATTTTGTGTTAGCTTGAATTGTCTTTTTATCATATTATGTAGCATCTTATGTATCATCTCATCTATTTATAAAAATCATCTATCTTATGTTTTTCTACCTTATCGTGTCTCTAGAATAAATGCTAGTATGGTATATAAGTTTATATATATACATACTTATTCACGAAATAAATAGGATACATAAATTAATAAACGTCGACATGCCTCTACCCCCTTATGTCGACATATAATTGTCAGATTTGGTTACTTTAAAAATTTTGAAATTAAAATAACTTACTCATGTCTATTCATTTTAAACGAATTTCTGCCTATTTAAACACCCATTTCTTCCAGAAATTTGTAATATTTTCATTTCTTCTTATCTCTATTTGCATCTCTTCACTACTTATCAAAAATGGCTTTCTCTTCTCAAACTCTAAATGATAATCTCAAAGAAACTCTCAATTCATTCAAGAATGTACTTACTTTTTATTCCCCGCAATAAAAGGCACTTAGAACTAAGTCAAATGCAGATGATAAAAGAACAAGAGAAGTATTTCGATGCCCTCTGTTGGATGATTTCTGCCCTCAACAAAGACGATCTCGATACAAATCCTGTAGGAACTTTGATTTAAGATAATGAAGATTGGAAAGTTATTAAAAAAGATCCTATCTTTGAAGAAGAAGGATGGGTTGAAGTTCCTAGAAATATTTGATCTCCTTATGGCTTGAATTGCATGTTTTCTATTTGTGTTATTTGATTTGATTTGATTTAATTTAATTTGCTTTGATTAGAATTGATTTGGTTTGAATGGATTGTATAACATTATATGAAACATAGTATATATTTATTGGGTTTAAACTTTCATATTTGTCATGTCTTTATTATTAACTCATGGTATTATATACACACACACACACACACACACACACACACACACACACACACACAGAGTCCACTATAATTTGTCACAGGTACTCCAGTATAAGACTAAGAGGGAGTTATATTAGTTTAGGATAAGTTTTTTTGTTGATGACAAAGAGGAAGAAATATAAAAAAGAGTATTTAGAGTAGTTAGGCTTAGATTATGGGGAAGTTATTAGTTTTGGGGGCGTTATTGCGAACGAGAAGTATATTTTATAAACATAGGCTGTCATCATCAAAAAAGGGGAGATTGTTAGTCCTTGAGATGATGGTTTTGATGACAACAACCTTAGGACTTGTTATAAAATATAAATACTAACATTATAGTTTAGATATATATGTATATGCAGGATATAAACATGTAGGTACCAAGAATGAAGATTGTACAGTATAGATATTCAAGATTGAAGATGTCAAGATTGAAGACTCATGAGTATCAAGATATCAAGAGTTCAAGATTTAAATAGTACAAGATAAGTATTGAGTCTATAATTATGTTAAAACTTCTTGAAAGCACTTACATCTTTAATTTATCCATGGAATAGAATCCACTTCGAGACTGTTAAAAGGATGGAACCCTAGTGGGATGGAACCCACGACAATATCTAGTGGAACATATAGTGGTCCTATTTTGATATCCACTAATTTTATAAAAGTGCTTTCCAAAAATATGTATCTCTTTTTTCTAAAAAATGTTTTCAAAACTTTCTTTTCAAAAAGACATCTCCCTTGGTTTTAAATATTTTAGCC
Source organism: Allium cepa (assembly GCA_030765085.1). Lineage (NCBI taxonomy): Eukaryota > Viridiplantae > Streptophyta > Magnoliopsida > Asparagales > Amaryllidaceae > Allium > Allium cepa. The sequence continues at coordinate 56,476,880 of CM060935.1, forward strand.
TCAAAACTATTTTTATCATTTTTAATATTTTGATTTCAAAATTGTCATTGTTTTTAAACCATATCTTGTTTTAAATGTTTAGCTTTAAAATATTTATATACTCAGATTTTAAATCACTTTATAGATTAAGATTATATATATTAAAAATTACTTTATAAACTCTTTTATGTGTTTAAACTATATTCAAATATATCTACAAAGTTAAGAAATTATTTTGACAAATTATAGAAATCAATTTTAATAAGAAAATCAAAACATCAATTTTGCATTGAGCATGTCGACATTCCTCAACTCCCTATGTCGACATGGTGTCCGTTATTTTCAATTTTCAAAAGAAGTGTCTATTCGTCGTATCCTTTCACGAATAGATATGGTTGTTGCTCCATTATAAATACCAGTAAGTTCTAAACAAATTTTTTACCAGATTTCATTTATTTTTTCTCCTCTTCATCATCCATATTTATTCTAAAGAATCCTAAACCACACTCTGCCGAAATACCAAGTGAATCAAACTTGATTATCTCTTATTTGATTCTCTGCCGCTCTCTCTATAATATCTCAGTGCTATTCAGAGTTATAGATTCTTTTGTAAATCAAACTGTTAAGTAAAAGGTGCGACTGAGCCTTGAAATCAATTGGGTGTGATTGTAGCCTGGGAAATCAATTAGTTCGTCTTATAGCCTGGTTAAATCAAGAGAGTTTACTCTATATGCAGGAGGTTGTACCTCGTAGCCTTGAAACTGAGGGTGTAATCCGAAAGATTATTTTGATAAGAAATCCGTACGATTGTACGAGATTGGATGTAGGGTAGCTCTGAACCAGTATAAAATCCAGATGTGTTCTTTCCTTTATTGCTTTTATTTAGTATATGTGTCTGATTCTATGATTATATCTGTGCCTGTGAATTGCATTTGTTGGTGATTGAATTACATAAGTTTCAAAAAGATTTAGAAAATTCATAAAACACTACTCACCCCCTTTTAGTGTTATTCCTACCTTAAGATCCGTAATATGAATTTCTCAAAGTACAGTCTATTCCTATAGTCTTAACTTACCTCGATGGACATCACGACCCCATCCTCCAGTAGCTTGTCTACACGTAGCTTCGGTCAAGACCCTGCTTTGACCTTAATGGTAATAGACGCTGGCCTAAGCGACACAAGGGCTATGTGCAATAATCTACCTACTACTATCAATACCGTGATGCACATCAAAGGGACATATATCTACAGTGTCATGTATCTGAGGTGCGACCCCACGATCAACCCGTCAAGGGGATATCGACCATCTGGTTCACTTTCGAAAAATAAAGGAAGCTGGTCACTATATGTATGGTCATGCAGTACTAATATCCTATCGCTATTCATGTCTAATATAATAAGACAACACCTAGCTCTCATACAAATATCTATCAATAAGATACTCCTCATCGAGTGTCACATGAACCCATGAGCGTAATCTCTGTTTGAGTGACATTAACTTACAAAGAATAATCAAACAAATAACATAATGGCATCCCATACCATCGCTTGTTATCAGAATAATTATTCAATGTACATAATCTAAACTCAGTCCTACTATATATCTCTATATGACTAGTCTGATAAATAACTAGAAAAGTATTACCGAAAGTCCCATACCAGATAGTATCACTAATCCATTTATTCAAATTTATCATCATACAGAAATAAAATCTTACAAATCAGGTAGAAGGATGTCATCATTGTATCATCTTAAATATAATTATAATTAATACTAATGGCGAATCATTCATACAATCTCGTTCAATATGTGTATAAAGGTAGAAATCTGAAAATAAGATAAAATATATTAATCAAATTGCACACACATATACATACAAATATAAATCAACAAATCACTATTCAATAATAAATCAATCAATATATACATTCTTATATCCAGTACTTAAAAATAGATAATAAATAAATTCATATTTAAATTAACCAGATAATCAACTAATACCTAATATAAACTCAATTACTAAAATTCATTACCAAATCCTTTTGTACAGATTTTCCAAAATCACTTTACACGTCAAAAATAATTATTGAAGATGTATTACAATTTCTATAACTAAACAATACTTTAAAATAATTTCTTTTCATTTCAGATCTAAAATTTAATCCAACATCTTTGCTTCACACACAAAATAATTCGAAATAACACATTTTTCATTATACTACACTGCATTTGAAATTCTTATATTTCAGAAGTAGGGATTTTGATATATTCAATACATTATCTGAATTATCTAATTATTTCATAAAATAAAATCCTATACTTTTCCAAGATTGGAAAACTTCTTTAATAACATTTATCAGAGAAATCATTTAAAAATAATAGTATTATGTTCATAAAATATATTTTATAAAATAGCAATAAATTATATATTTACTTTAAAATAATTTCAAACTTATGATATATCATAATGTTGATTTAAAAAGGGTTTATAACTAGTAAAAAAATTGTATTTATATTTTTTTATTAAAATATTTACAAATTTAAATGTATTCAGATTATTTATAATTTAATTAAAATGTTCATAAAATACTTTTAATAAAAAATTAAAACCTTTAAATAATGTTTCATAGCTTTTTAAAAATAAGAAAATCAATTGAACATCTAAAAATATAAATTATGGAGTAAAAGTTTACAAAATCATCGATTATCAATATGAACTATATTGTATGGCCCGAGTCGATTTACATTGAGTTCCGACCATGCATATGGTGCATACACAATATGAAATAAATTGCATGAATTGTAATGCAAAAGGACGATATTTCCTTTGCATTTTAGATGATTCAACATATATAAAAGTTCACTACCAAATCCAACTCATACCAATATTACAAAAATCAAACTAATATCCTAAGCGATCATTTCAATCAAACAAATCAACCAACCTATTTTAAGTAATCTACAAAATAAATTAACAATCGATCAATTTCCAGACAAACGTTTGAACAATGCAAATCAATCAATACTGGATTATGTAGATATATTCAATGGATAACAAAATTTAGATATAGATTATGAGTTAGAAAACACCTCAGCGACAATTAGGAATCATCAATCACTACCTTCGAACCCATACTGAAATGTCCGGCACCATTTTCATAGCCACGGCCGACATAAACAACACCTCTTACACCCTCTTCACGACTGTCCAAATCCACTAGCTTCATCGCATCACCAGTTGCCACACTATTTTTGCCTCAAGACGTTCTCAGCCACACACCCAGTAGCTTCATCGTCGCCTAAGTGTAACGACCTAGAATTTCAGTCATTTGATTTTGTAATATTTAAATGATTTTAAATATTGAATAATTATTTTTATAAGTCAAATAGCTAAAGTTTCAAATATAACGACCTATTTGATAATTTATTTTATTAAATTTAATAATTTAAAATTGTTTGAATAATTGAATATTGGGTTTTAAGTTGAATAAAAATGATTTAAAAGCTTATTTAATTTCAATTAATAAGAATGAAGATAATAAAACCCTTAAATTGCATTTAAAAGTGATTTAACTGATTTTGAAAATAACTTGTTTTAAATCAATGGGTAAAATAGCCTTTTGAGGCACTATCATGGACTTCGGCGAAATCAGTTTCATTGGATCCGTAATAATGAATTATAATACACCGTCAAATTACATCTTGATCAGATGAATCGTTTGGTCATGCAAGATCGAAACACGTAGAATTTAATATCAACAATTTAATATAATAACTGGGTTCAAATAACTATCTTCTGCATATGATTGAATTAGGTCTCAAAACAAGTTCCATTGTGTTCGAGATAGAGGTATAAAATATAGAACGCCAGGTGGCATGCCTCATTTGGAAATTTTGGACGTTGAAAATTTACAAATAATTTTTTTTGGAAACACACACATACATGTATATATTTTTTTATATCTTCACCATACTCTACCCATACCTCCGCACATTCTTAACCATACCTCCTTTTCTTATTTTAAAATGATACTTTCCCTCTCATTGTAACAATTTTTCCAACCAGAAAAGAAAAAAAATTGGGTCGACCATGGAAAAAATATCAAACTAAAATTTTAAAAATCCTAAAAATCAAAAGCTTAATTCTTTGAGTATTGAAGGGTTTTCAAAGGGGGTTTGGGCGATTACATTGGTGGTTTGGTTAGTGAGCAACATGAGGCTTAATCTAGCGAGGGTTTTGATTTTTTGTAAATTTGGGGTAGTATTTCACGAATCAAAGCATGTATTGTGGTTTGTGATGGAGTAGAGCATCTTGGGGTTAGTTTCGATGAGGAGCGCTGGCTTGAGGAAGATCGCGACATCTGTTGTGTCATTTAGGGAGGCATGGTCGTGATTTCTAGTGGAGTGTCGGACCTCCAATGGTGGTAATGGATGGGTTCAGCTAGTAAAGAGAAGGAAAATAGTGTTGTTGGTTTTGATTTTAATGCATCGGAGAGGGAAGGAGGATAGGATGAACTGTGCGGCAATAGTGAGGCAAGGGTTTGAAGGAGGTACAATTCAAATTGGGGAAGATGGAGAATAGGGCAAGCTTGTAAATATGGTAAAGTTATTTAATTATAAATTGAAATAAATCGATAACTTATAAAATTTATAACTCCTTCATACGAAAGTCCGATTGGGACGAAACCTTTTGAGTTGTGCTCGTATCAACTAGGGTTTCACAATTGAAATGATTTGGACGAATTCGAAGACTGTTGAAATTTGGGCTAAATTCGAACGTCGTTCGATTTTAGTTCCAAACCTGAAAGCCTCGATGACAATATAAAATTTCGGTGAGTTAAACTCACCTTTTTGGTTAACTAGTATGATATATAATTAGTAAAATTTGTCAAATGATTGTTTGGATGATTTACTATATTTATTAGTTAGTTTGGATATATTTTCGCCTATTGGAGCTGATGAGACCCTATTGCGTTCCCGTATACGAGCGGATGACCCTTTGTATACGAATCTCTCTTCGAAGACATTGATTTATATTTTATGATCATATAATGTTTGTGATGCAGGGCAAATAGGTCGAAGGGATCGAATAGGATTCGTCACAACTGTTGATTTTAATTACATATATATGTGTTGATATATATAAGCTGTGTTGTAGGGGGACAGGTTGGAGGGATCTAACGGGATTCCACGCTATTATTGAATTGTTTCAATAATATTTTTTTATATGGATTATTGAAAAATGTACCTAATAGTGGACACTGGTTATAACATGGTTATATGTTGAAAACTAAAACCCAGTAGTGATAGAAAATCAATATTGATATTGGTTAAATGTTGGGTTGCTATTGGCCACAAGTTAGTATTTTAAAAATACTATAAATTGCCATTTAAGTTGGAATTGGTTTTTGAGACAAGAAATGATTTTTAAAGCCCGAAACTAGATATCGATAATATTTGTTTTAAGGATCATATATTAATATTGTTTTTAAGTTATTTAATTATATTAATATTGTTTTAAGGTTATTAAATTATATAAATATTATTATAGGGTTATTTAATTTTATTAATATTGTTCTAAAGTTATTAAATTACATAAGTATAATTTAAAGGTTATTTAATTATATTAATATTGTTTTAAAGTTATTAAATTACATAAGTATTATTTTAAGGTTATCTAATTATACTAATATTGTCCTAAATTTATTAAATTACATAAGTATTATTTTAAGATTATTTAATTATACTAGTATTGTTTTAAAGTTATTTATTTATAGTTATATGGTTTTAAAGAATTTATCAAAATGCTAATATTCTGGAAGATTAATTATTTCAAGAATAATTATGGTTTTAAAATAATAATAAGGATTATTAATAAGGTTTTGAACATAAATTATTATTATTTATAAAAATGGTAAAAGTTAATTATGATTGTTTAATGAACAATATTTTGAATTATTAATTATAATTTTTAAGATGTAAAGTTAATAATTTTCATTCGCTTATATTATTTATTGTTAATAATTATTTTTACATATGATGTTTGAAGTAAAAAAATTTGATTATTGGTAAATGTTTCCGAGACCCATAAATAGAGTTGAAAGATTTTGATTTTATAAAGGAATTTATAACATGGTTTGAAGACATAAGAAAAGATTATTTACAAGGTTAAAGAGTTTATAAATGGTTAGATATTTATAAACGAATTTTATAAACGGGCTTATAAAAGGAGTTTTATAAATGATTTATAAATGATTTTTGAAATGTACAAAGAGTTTATAAGTGATTGAATTTTTATAAAGGGATTATAAATGGTTTTTATGATATTTATAAAATGGTCTATAATGGTTTTGGCAAATTTTAAGGAATTTGTAAATGATTTGGGAATCAAATAAAAAGAAAATCTTTCTCAAATTTGTGGATATACTTATACCGTTGAGATAAATATATTGATATTTTCTAAGTACTGAAAATATAGAGATTGTGGATATACTTTTGAAAAAGTATTTTTGTACAAGTAATTTAGAGAGTGTTTTTAAATGAATGAAAGATTTATTTAAATGAGGCTGGTGGTTACTTAGATGCTTAATCGATGTTGTTTTCACTTACGGAATAAATCTTTGATTGAATGTCTGTTGATAGTTAAATAACTGACTATCAAATCTTGGCCTAAATATGTAATCCTTCTTAATTTTTGTGGTATGGAAATATTCCTTACTTAACACCAAAGGATTTTAACTCGGGAAATATCGAGGAGAAACAAGGGAATTATATGGTACAGTTACTGTCGGTGGTGCTATATTATACGCATAAACTCATTTCGTTCTTCTAGGACAAATGATGAAGAGATTCGTCCACTTAATTGGTTAGGAGGCGATCCCTGCTCTTATGTATTGTCTGATTATTTCCTAAAAAACGGATACTGAGCATTTCGAAAAATCAACGTTTGGTTTTTGGAGCGCTAGGGAAGCGGAAGAGTGCATTCGTAAGAGATAACTCGAAAACCGTGACCACTTTGAAACCATATATAGTTCTCTAAATGCGTTTCGTGACATATATTGAAATGTTGGGATCCATGTGTGGTTCTGAGACCCTTTGGGGTATGGGATTCCATAATTTATTTGGTGGTGGTGCGTAAGCTGGAGCGCCAGATGTAGCCTCATCAGTGGTAATGGCTAAAGCCAGAGATAGGAGGCATAGCCAGTAAGGTAGGTAAACCTATAGGATGTGGTTGGCTCCTCCTAGATATTACTTACAGTTGTTATGCATGCATGAGGCGATGCATTCGGTCTTAGCGAGACCAGGCATGCTTTTCCTATGGTACATCACTGGGGATGTATGCTACTTTGGGAGGATATCTCCAATCCTTGTGCAGGAGGGCGTTCTCGAAGTTCTGAGGGCACATCCATGGAATCCTGCGCAATTAGCGAACATGCCTTATTTGTTTTTGATTATATACCTAGTATTGTTGCGATGTATACTCACGAGCATCATAGCTATTTGATTATTATTATTTTCACCTTTAGGCATTATTATAATATCAAAGGATTTTCTATAGAAAAGGTTTTGGTTATCGTATGGTAAACACCCGTCTATGTTTATTTGCGACGTGGTCTTTCGAGATATTTTTGATTTCAAGGATTTATATAACTTTAAAATCTATTTGGGCGTGTTTTCTCACATAGTTTTCCAGATTGACGTTTTATTGTAATGCTCAGGTCTGATTGAGCAAATTACAGATTAATGTGGATGCTTTGGAGCTTTAAGAGACGAGCTGGAGGGCTAAGGCGTATTAACATAGATGGTTATTTTTCATTGTATTCATTGTGGTATCTATCAGCAATTGTAAGGACACGTTGTTATAACTGTCTAGGCAGAATTAAGTTAGTATACTCTGATTGATGTCTGTATGTGTGTGTGTGTCTATATATATATATATTATAGTTTTGCTTTTGTGTAAAGATTGTGGTATATTATAGATTATTCATTCCACTGTGAGATCCTTTTTGGTTTAGTTTTCTTCTTATCTTTTTCCTTCTTTCTTTTTCCCTACCAATCGATTTTTCCAGCATTCGGTTGCTCGGCACGTAATACAATTAACGTATTAGTGTCCATTTTCGAGGGTTGAAAAGCACCGGTCATTACATTTGGTATTAAAACAAAGGTTAAGCGAGAACCTTAGCTTTGGTGGGGTAACTCATTAAAGATAGAGTCAGTAACACCCTAGAATGAGTTTGAGAATGTATGTGTGTCTGTGTGTCTATATGGGTTCATATTTTCTTAATGATATAGAAATTGTTTTATATTGTGTTGTCTGATCTCGATTAGCTTATGGATTCAGTTCAATACGAGTAAATAACGCCATTGGTAGGGATCTCCAAACACTTGAACAGAGCAGTTCGATATGGTATTATTTGAAATGGGTAAATGAAATAATTTTACCTTTATTATATTTTTATATAAAAGAATAACTTTTTAGAAAATCATTAAGATAAATATGGTGTGTTTGGTTGTTAGGAAATGATAATGTTAAATTATTATCATTTGTTGGTTGTTGTTTATGATCGAATAAAGGTTGTTATAATTAGAATGCAAAAGGGAATAAACCATTAAGGAAACCATTTATATAACCAAAGTGAAATTTTGTAAATATGATTTATAAAGTGGTTTATAAATTAAAAAGGATTAAAAGCTAGGAAATTTGGAAATTTAACATCCTATTGATTTTGAAAATTATTTTCAAAGTTTTGGAGAGTGATGCAGCTCAGGCCAAAGGAGTAAGTCGTACACGACTTAAGGAGGGCTTGAGTCGTCTACGACCTAAGGAGGCGGGTTTTAGTCATCCACGACTTAACAAAGCTAAGGGGACAGGGTTACGACTTAACGGGAGCTTGAGTTGTTCGAGTTTGATGGGTCGTACATGACCCAACGACTCATCTATAAGTCGTCCACGACTTATCATGAAGCAGGGGAAAGTTCCAGCTATTAAAAGCTTTGAGTCGGAGGAAGAGCACGACCTAGTTAAGTCGTTTGAGGAGATATGCCGCAGGGAGCTTGGGAGCTTGAGGCGTTGTAACTTGTATATGGATGAGTCGTAAGTCGCTATGGTGTGTTAAGTCGTGGAAGAAGTACCTGTTGCCATGTTGAAGACTAAGTCGTAGGTCGCAACTATTTTAAGTCGTGAATGCTGGGTTGTAATAAGCTGTTAAACCTTAAGTCGTGAGTCGTTGTAATGGTAAGTCGGGTATTGGGCATGTTATGTTGCTGTGTTGTGTATATGTGCACATGTAATGTTGTGTTAGGTCGGAGACGACCTTCCTTAAGTCGTATGTCGTGATGTGCTTATGTTGTACTGTCTTAGGTCGTTGTAATAAGTGAGTCGCTGAATGTTTAGGTCGCGCGCGACCTTAGTTAAGTCGTAAGTCGTGAGTTGGGGACGACTTAAGGGGCTGTGTTGTAAAATGCTATAAATAGGGAGTGTGTTGTACATTTTAAGGTGGTTGATTTTTGAATAAAATTCTTGTTTGATTGCTGTGTGCTTTCATCCTAAATTGGTAGTTGAGTGTAATCTCCTATCTCCACTTTCGGTTATTCGAGTGCGCTCGAATCAACGATTGTTGAAGCCGATTCGCGGAATCAAGTGCGCTTGATCAACGCTTGAAGAATTGAAGATCTTCTCTCACGGTATCGTGCGCGATCAACGTGTCGAAGATAGCTAGAATTCGGTATCTTTGTGATCAACGAATTTGGGCATTTCAGTATCTTCAATCCACCGATTGCTACTTTCATCGATCCATATCGTTTTGTTAATTATCCGCTGCGTCAGTTTTTGGTATCAGAGCTAGACTTAGCCAATCATAGCTAAGCCGAGTCTTGGAGCCAAGGAATTTGAAGTTGAAGTTCATCGTGTTCATCTTGAAGTTGCAACAAGTTAGAAGCTTTCGATCCATTTCATTTTGGATCAAAGTCCAGAAAGTGTTCGAATTTTTGGAGAAGGGTGTGAGCCGTGCATCATTTGTTGAGCCGAGCTAAGTATAGGCCGTGTATACTTGTGAGAAGTAGCCGAGCCTTGGTGAAGTTTGTTAGAAGTTTGAAGTTTGATTTGTAAAGAATTGTTGAAGTGTTTGTGATTGTGTAATCATGCCGCCGAGAAGAGCTAATCGTCATCAGAATGTTGAAGCGTTGTATAGAAGAGAAGAAGCCAAGCTTATGGAACAACGTATTAATGAGAAATTTGATGAAGGCATTGAAAAGTTAGAGAAATTGATGAATGATTTGAATCAAATTCAAAGGAGGAGATCACCAAACTCGAACCATGGAGGAAACCGAGTTTCGCCATCAGTTACGGAAGCGAGGAGGGTATCACCGCAATCTTTTAGAGAGAGAAGAGAAACATCAATTTCATCGAGGAGAGATCACCATGACTATGTACATGAAGAGAGGAGAACTCCGCGAGAGTTTGAAAATGAGCCATATAGAGATGAAGAGAGATATAGTAGAAGGGACATGCGTGATCAGAGGGATGATAATGGTCGAGATCGATATAGACGTACATTTGATTTTGATGAAGAGGGTGATAGAGCAAGTATTCATTATCGAGATCGAGACCAAGTTCGAAATTCTTATCGGGATGTTGAAGAAGATCGTCGATGGGAGTCGGGTATGAAGATGGAAATTCCAGAGTTCAAGGGTGGAATGGTAGCAGAAGAATTTCTTGATTGGTTATCTAATGTTAAAGAGATCTTTGATTTCAAGGAGATTCCCGAGCATAGAAGGGTGAAGTTAGTTGCTACTACGTTGAGGGGAAGAGCTTTGGCATAGTGGCAGCAAACTAAACTTACGAGAGAGAGAATGGGAAAGTCAAAGGTTGAGTCTTGGGATAAGATGAAGAGGTTGATGAGAGCTACATTTTTACCTTACAACTATCAATCACTTATGTACCAGAGATTGCAGAATCTGAGGCAAGGGACGAAGACAGTTAATGATTATGCAGATGAATTTTACCAACTCATTGCCAGGAATGATATTATGGAGACAGAAGAACAACTGACCGCTAGATTTGTTGGAGGGTTGCGAATGCAGATCCAGGATATGGTTAAAATGTTCGATCCAAGATCTGTAGCAGAAGCACACCAAAAGGCGTTGGCTTGGGAGAAGCAGGGAAGGCATGGAGGTGGTGTGTTTACTAATTCTAACAATCAAGTGAAAGGAGTCAGTGGAAGTTCTAATGTTCCTAAAGCTGTTACAAAACCAGTTGTGAAGGAGGTTGAGAAGGCAAAGGTTAATAGCAGTTTCAAATGTTACAATTGTCAGGAGTTGGGTCACAAGAGAAATGAATGTCCGAAACCTAAGAGGAGAGCAATGGTTGCAGAGATAGAAGAAGAGGATGTGGAAGCTGAATGTTCTAATTCATCTTATGAAGAGAAAGAAGAAGAATTATCCGGAGATGAAGGGTGCAATTTAATAATGAGGAGAAGTTATTTGGCACCGAAGCAAGAAGAGGAAAACAGTTGGTTAAGGAATAACATATTTCAGTCCACATGTACTATTCTAGGAAAGATTTGCAAATTCGTCATTGATGCTGGGAGTTGTGACAATATTATCTGTACAGAAGCAGTAAGGAAGTTGAACTTGAAAACTGAGAAGCATCCTAAACCGTACAAGCTAGCATGGTTAAGGAAGGGTGGTGAAGTGAAAGTTGGACGAAGAGCTTGTGTGAATTTTTCGATTGGGAAGAAATACAAGGATGAGGTTTGGTGTGATGTTGTGGACATGGATGTGTGTCATCTGTTGTTGGGCAGACCATGGCAGTTTGATAGAGCAGTACAACACGATGGTCGTGCTAATAGTTACAGTTTCATGTTTGAAGGTACTAAGATTATTTTAGTTCCTAAGAAGCAACAACATAAGGAAAGCAAGTTGGAGGAGATTGAAGAGCTGAAAACTTTGCTATCTTTGAAGGAGTTTGTTAAAGAAGTTGAAGAGGAGCCTGAAGTCTATGTCTTGATTGGACGAGAGAGTCATGAAGAGGTTGAAATTCCAGAAGAAGCGAAGCCAGAAAAATTGGTCCTATAGAAGTTGTGAAACGGATCAATGAAAATGTTTATAAGTTGAAGCTACCGGAGGATGTATATACTTCTGACGTGTTCAATGTTAAGCATCTTGTACCATATTATGGGGATGGACAATCAGATGTTGAAGAATTTACAAATTCGAGGACGAATTTTTCTCAACCAGGAGAGGATGATGCAGCTCAGGCCAAAGGAGTAAGTCGTACACGACTTAAGGAGGGCTTGAGTCGTCTACGACCTAAGGAGGCGGGTTTTAGTCATCCACGACTTAACAAAGCTAAGGGGACAGGGTTACGACTTAACGGGAGCTTGAGTTGTTCGAGTTTGATGAGTCGTACACGAACCAACGACTCATCTATAAGTCGTCCACGACTTATCATGAAGCAGGGGAAAGTTCCAGCTATTAAAAGCTTTGAGTCGGAGGAAGAGCACGACCTAGTTAAGTCGTTTGAGGAGATATGCCACAGGGAGCTTGGGAGCTTGAGTCGCAGAAGCTATGAGCTTGGGAGCTTGAGGCGTTGTAACTTGTATATGGATGAGTCGTAAGTCGCTATGGTGTGTTAAGTCGCGGAAGAAGTACCTGTTGCCATGTTGAAGACTAAGTCGTAGGTCGCAGCTATTTTAAGTCGTGAATGTTGGGTTGTAATAAGCTGTTAAACCTTAAGTCGTGAGTCGTTGTAATGGTAAGTCAGGTATTGGGCATGTTATGTTGCCGTGTTGTGTATATGTGCACATGTAATGTTGTGTTAGGTCGGAGACGACCTTCCTTAAGTCGTATGTCATGATGTGCTTATGTTGTACTGTCTTAGGTCGTTGTAATAAGTGAGTCGCTGAATGTTTAGGTCGCGCGCGACCTTAGTTAAGTCGTAAGTCGTGAGTCGGGGACGACTTAAGGGGCTGTGTTGTAAAATGTTATAAATAGGGAGTGTGTTGTACATTTTAAGGTGGTTGATTTTTGAATAAAATTCTTGTTTGATTGCTGTGTGCTTTCATCCTAAATTGGTAGTTGAGTGTAATCTCCTATCTCCACTTTCGGTTATTCGAGTGCGCTCGAATCAACGATTGTTGAAGCCGATTTGCGGAATCAAGTGCGCTTGATCAACGCTTGAAGAATTGAAGATCTTCTCTCACGGTATCGTGCGCGATCAACGTGTCGAAGATAGCTAGAATTCGGTATCTTTGTGATCAACGAATTTGGACATTTCAGTATCTTCAATCCACCGATTGCTACTTTCATCGATCCATATCGTTTTGTTAATTATCCGCTGCGTCAGAGAGTAATAATAGTATTGTTGGAACATAATTTTGAATGGACATATTTTTAAAAGGATTTTTAAAGAGGAAGAAAGCACTTAACTGTAGCATAATCGACATTCATTTTTTGGTTTACAAGAGAGGAATTGCCACCATTAGGATTTTGTTTGGTGAAACTAGTTTTGGTTTTAAATTCAAAAATACGATTGTATATGCTAAGGGAATTACGTATATATGATTTCAAAATGATTCTAGAAAAAACAAGGACAAGGTAATTTTCATTTAGTCGTTTTATGTAAATATGAGAAAATAAGTTTTATAATTTATAAATTTTGTAAATTAGTAAGTTAAAACAAGGTTTTAAAATTGTTGAGTATAAATGTTGAGAAAAGAAAATTTGAAATGAAATTTAACTTAAGTTAAATGAAATTATTTTTTAAAACGGAATGGAATGTGATTTGTAAAGAACCAATGAGATGAACTAATTAAATATATTAGTGAGTTGAATATGGTTTTGGAATATGGTTAAAATATTTAAATTGAACAACGGAATTGAGTTAAATAAAAGTTGGATTTGATTTAAAATGGATAGGACTTAAGTTGTGAAATGGTAGTACACATTAGAAGTTTTGTATAAAATATTTATAATAAACTTAAGTAAAAAGTTGATGGAATGATGTTTAAGTGATAATAATATTGAAAGAATATACAAAGTAATAAATGGATATGAATAAAGTAATGTAAATAAAAAGAATCTAGGATACCTAAGAAATCAATTGAAATAAATACATGGGTTGTACGTATACTATTTTATTTGCATAACAGTTTTATCTAGATTCGAGCGCATAATTTCAAGATGATTTACATCGATCCGAATAAGGATTTTCACCCGATTCTCGACGGCGGACACTGGATATAGGTTTTTGATTGATCCTGGAATTTTCTATCATAATATATGGTTATGCAACGGGAATGACGGTTTCTATTCAAGAAACATGATATGAGTCCACACTAGAGTGGTCGCGTGAACGATACCAGTTTGGATGTGAAATTGTGTGATCGAGCGACCGATCAGATTTGATATTACGTACGGATGATATATGTACACCGTACGAGCTTTAGTAAAGCAAATGTTGGAAATTAAAGTTGCAGAATAATTTGATTTTGAATTATGTGATTGGATATCATTAGTAAATAAGGTGTCGGTATATAAAAGCAAGAGCTAATTTGATGCTTTTGACTTCATAAGAAAAATTAGGTTACCGAACAAAAAGGTACATGTTTAAATTGTTATTTGAATTTGATGATTTTATGATTGAGCCAATTGCTTTTGTTTTCTTTTGTTGGTTTGGACCCGTAGTGGTGATTTATAGTTGTTTCGATCTAGCCGCATAAAGGAGACGCTGGCGAATATTTCGTAAAATTAAGACGTTGGAAAGATTTTGAGAAATTTTGAAGAAATGTTCGATAATTAAAATTTGATTTTGGGTTATAACCTGAAAGGATTGAGTGGATAATATTGTTTTGAATCTATGAATGAATGTGGAAACCTAGTAGAAATAATAATAAAGTTTCAATAAGTTGATTTTGGCAAAATTTAAAGGTTTAGAAGGATTTAGTAAGTTATTTCAACGAATAGGTTTTAAAAAGTAATAGGTTTGGCATTTTTCTTACCATGGCGATTTCGAGGACGAAATTCTTTGTAAGGGGGGAAGAGTTTAACGACCCAAAATTTCAGTCATGTGATTTTGTAACATTTAATTGATTTTAAATATTGAATAATTATTTTTATTAGTCAAATAGCTAAAATTTCAAATATAACGATTTATTTGATAATTTATTTTCTTAAATTTAATAATTTAAAATTGTTTGAATAATTGAATCTTGGGTTTTAAGTTAGATAAAAATGATTTAAAAAGCTTATTTAATTTCTATTAATAATGCAGAAAATAAAACTCTTAAATTGGATTTAAAAGTTATTTAATTGATTTTGAAAATAACTTGTCTTAAATTAACGAGTAAAAATAGCCTTCGAGGGCACTATCTCGGATTCCCAAAAAAACAGTTTCATTGGATCCACAATAATGAATTATAATACGCGTTCAAATTTCATGTCAATCGAATGAATTGTTTGGTCGTGCGAGATCGAAATACGTAGAATTTAATATCAAAAATTTAATATAATAATTGGGTTTAAAAGCTTCTTCATATGATCGAATTAGGTCTTGAAACAAGTTTTATTGTGTTCGAATTAGGGGTATAATACATTAAACACCCAGCAGTACGTCTCGTTTGGAGTTCAGAATTTTCAGACATTTAAAAATTGATATTTTAAAATCAAATAATATATACATATATATATATATATATATATATTGTTTTATTTCTTCACCATAATCTACTCATACCTCCACATGTTCTTAACCATTCTTCGTTTTCTTATTTTAAAATGATACTTTCCCTCTCATTGGAAGCATTCTTCCAACCAAGAAAAAGAAAAAGAAAAATGCTGGGTCACCACGAAAATAAATTCAAACTAAATGTTTAAAAATCCTAAAAATCAAAAGCTAAATTCTTTAAGTATTAAAGAGTGTTCAAAAGGGGTTTAGGGGATTATGATTACATTGATGGTTTGGACAGTGAGCAACGTGAGGCTTAGGCTAGGTAGGGTTTTGATTTTCTGAAATTTAGGGTAGTACTTCACGAATCGAATCTTGTATTGTGGTTTGTAATGGAGTAGGGCATCTTAGGTTCAATTTGGGTAAGGAGCGCTGGCTTGAGGTGGATCGCGACATCTGCTATGTCGTGTAGGGAGGCACGGTTGCGATTCCTAGGGGAGTGTCAGACCTCCAATGGTGGTGATGGATGGGTTAGGTTCGCGAAGAGAAGGAAGTCGGCGTTATCGGTTTTGATTTTAATGCATCGGAGAGGGAGCGAGGATAGGATGAACTATGTAGCAATGGTTAGGTAAGAGTTTGAAGGAGTGGAAAATCAAATTGGGGAAGATGAAGAATTGGAGTAAACTTGTAAATATGTTAAAGCTATTTAATTGTAAATTGAAATAAATCGATAACTTATAAATATTATAATTCCTACATACGAGGTGGGACCGAGATGAAACTTTTTGCATTGCGCTTGTATCGATGAGGGCTTCGCAATGGAACTGGTTCGAACGAATTTGGAGACAGCTGAAATTCTGACTAAAATCGGACGTCGTTCAATTTTAGTTCCAAATAGGAAAGCCTCGACGACAACAGAAAATTTCGGTGAGTTGAACTCACCCTTTTGGTTAAATGGTATGATATATAGTTAATAAAAATTATCGAATGATTATTTGGATGATTTACTATATTTATTAGTTGGTTTAGATATATTCCCGCCTATTGGAGCGAAAGAAACACAATTGCGTTCTCGTGTAAGAGCGGATGACCCTTTGTTTACAAATCCTACCTCAAAGCGGTTGATTTATATTTTATGATTATATAACGTACTGTTAGTCGTTGAGATGATGGTTCTATTGACAACAACCTTAGGACTCATTATAAAATATAAATACTAAAGTTATGGTTTAGATATATATATGTATATGTAGAACATAAACATGCAGGTACCAATAGTGAAGACTGTATAGTATAGAGATTCAAGACTGAAGATATCAAGATTGAAGACTCATAAGTATCAAGATATCAAGAGTTCAAGATTTCAATAGTGCAAGATAAGTATTGAGTCTATAATTATATTAAAACTTCTTGAAAGCACTTACATCTTTATTCGAAATTTATTCATGGAATGGAATCCACTTCGGGCCTGTTAAAGGGATGGAACCCTAGTGGGATGGAACCCATGACAATATCTAGTGAAACATATAGTGGTCCTATTTTGATATCCACTAAATGCTTTTCAAATATATATATATATATATATATATATATATATATATATATATATATATCTTGTTTTTAAAAAACATTTTCAAAACTTTCTTTTCGAAAAGACATCTCTCTTGGTTATAACTATTTTAGCCTCAAAACTATTTTTTATCATTTTTAATATTTTGATTTCAAATTTTTTTCTTATTTTTAAACCATCTATTGTTTTAAATATTTAGCTTTAAAATATTTATATACTTAGATTTTAAATCACTTTATAGATTAAGATTATATATTAAAAATTACTTTCTAAACTCTTTTATATGTTAAACTATATTCAAATATATTTACAAAGTTTAGAAATTATAGAAACCAATTTTAATAAGAAAATCAAAGCATCAATTTTGCCTTAGCATGTCGACATCCCTCAACCCCCCATGTCGACAGGGTCTCCGTTATTTTCAAATTTCAAAAAAAGTGTCTATTCATCGTATTCTTTCACGAATAGATATGGTCGTTGCTCTAATATAAATACCAGTAAGTTCTAAATGAATTTTTTTGTAGATGTCATTTATTTTCTTCCTCTTCATCTTCCACATTTATTCTAAAGAATCCTAAACTATACTCTGCCGAAATACCAAATGAATCAAACTGATTATCTCTTGTTTGATTCTCTGCCACTCTCTCCATAAGATCTCAGTGCTATTTAGAGTTATGAATCTTTTGTAAATCAAACTATTGAATAAAAAGTACGGTTGAGCCTTGAAATCAATTGGATGCTATTGTAGCCCTAGAAATCAATTAGGTGATCTTATAGCCTGGTTAAATCAAGAGAGTTTGCCCTATACTCAAATACAGAAGGGTGTACCTCATAGCCTTGAAACCGAGGGTGTAATCTGGGAGATTATATTGATAAAAAAAACCATACGATTATATGGGACAGGATGTAGGATAACTCCAAACCCATGTAAAATCTTGGTCTATTCTTTCCTTTACTGCTTTTATTTAGTATTTGCATCTGTGTCTAATTCTCTAATTATATCAGTATCTGTGAATATCATTCGTTGGTGATTAAATTACATAAGTTTCAAAAGGATTTATAAAATCCATCGAGCACTATTCACTCGCCCTCTAGTGTTATTCCAGCCTTCAGATCCATGATTTGCATTTCCCACATTTTGTATCGGAGCATTGGTTTTCAAAGTTTTCATAATCTAAATTTTGGAAAGTTTTAAAAATGGCTACCAACACTGGTTATGTTAACACTGTCACTAGTTCATTTATAGAGGGTCGGTCTACTGCCAGACCACCACTTTTTAATGGTAGTAACTTATCATATTGGGCACGTAGAATGAAAATATATTATAGTCAATAGGATTAGACACTTGGAATATCACACAAACAGAATATTCTGAACCCACAACTAGTTTTGCACAGTGGACTGCTGAGCAAAGACTATTGCATAAAATAATTCTAAAGCCATGATTATTTTTCTTTGTTCACTTGATAGGAATGAATTCAATAGAGTATATATTTGTTAGTCTGCATATGATATTTGGAAAACTTTGCAAGTTACTCATGAAGGAACAAGCAAAGTCAAACAGACCAAAATATCCATACTCAAAAATCAGTTTCAATTATTAAAAATGAATTCTATTGAGTCCATTTTAGGTATGTATAGTAGATTTCAGGATATTGTGCATTCTCTAATATCAATGGGAAAAAGTTTTTCTGAAGAAGATCAAGTCAGAAAAATTATAAATTCTCTTACTCTGGAATAGGATCAGAAAAATCTTGCAATCGTATGATATCAATACTTTAAAGATTGAAGAATTAATTGGAAATCTAATCTCGTTCGAAGTACAAATTCAAGGGAGAAGAGATAGCATGGCATTCGAAAAGAAGTCAATTGCATTCAATGCATTAGCAGATGGATAAAACTCGGGAAGTGATGATGATGAAGAAATAGCTTTCATGACAAAGAATTTTCGAAAATTTCTGAAATACAGAAAGATGAACAACTTCAAAAAGAATGATCATAGGAATTATGGAAATCATAATGAAGTACCAAACCACATCAAATGTTTCAACTGTGGCAAACCAGGCAATCTCAAAAGAGACTGTCCGCATCCTGATAAGCAAAAGTTCCCTACAAGCAATGATTATTCAAAGAAAAGGAAAAGATCGTATACCGCTACACTAGATGATTGAGACTTAGACTCATCGTCACGCGATGATGATCAGAAGATGGAAAATTTAAATATGTGCTTTACGGCTATTCATGATTCCGATGATCTTAGAGATACGAATCTAGAAAAAGGTACACGTTTGCATTATATTGGTTGAAATTGTTTGCTTAAAATTGTTCGATTGTTTGATTGTTTTTGATATTGTGTGTTGTTTGAATTTTAATTTTTTTATTATTATGCTTATTTCTATTTTAATATTATAATACTATTTATTAAAAAGTATTATTATATTTAATGTTACTCCGGAAAATATAATAGACATGAAAAATAATATATGTATATAGATATTAAAGTACATAGGAAAATATAAGTCACATGAATTCTCTGACCCATGTCGACATGGCCCTACCCATGATGCCGACATCCCTGTCAGAAAATTGAAATTCAAACCTGAATAAAAATCTTTGAATTTCCCTCCACCTTTTAACCAAATCTAATGTTCTAGAAAGGTGCCTCTTGACCACAGAACATGTCTATTGAATATCTATTTATTTCCATTATCTTATCACACCTTTTCACTTTCATTTTAAAATTCAAACTCTCTTTCGCTCTTCCAAACTTTGTACTCTCTGCAAAAATGGATTCTTCAAGCACTTCATCCATAATGAGACTGTCTAAAACCATTAAAGAGTATCTTTATAATGATGCGGAAGCAATCGAGGCTTATATAAGCTATGCTAATTTCGAAAAAGATCATACGGGAAAGTTTGCTATCTTTAGCGATTTCTCTACATATGAAATCAATACTCTTCTTGAAGAGAATTATATCCTTAGTCTTTTTGACAATTCTCAAAATGATTTTGTTTCTTACCCAAATCTTATTAAAATGTTTTATGTGAATTTGAATCGCAGTTTTTATGAAGGAAATGAAGATGAAATTTGGAGTGGTGTTAAAGGCACTAAAATTGTTTTAAATTGTGAAATTTTGGGCAACATTCTAAATTGAAAGAATTCGGGAATATACCTTTCTTCTTTTAATATTGATGAACATTTTCGTGAGACATTTCATCACATTGTTGAAGGAGATAACAAGTTTGAATTTAAAAATCATAACTTTCATCCGAATGCACGTATTGTCAATCTTCTTTTGCAACATAATATCACTCCTTAATCGGGAAATTTCAATAAGCCGACTTTAAAAGTTTGTAAAGCTCTTTTAGCTATCTTTGGTCATTATGACATTAATTGGGCGCAAGTGATTATGGATGAACTTCAACCTAAGAATTCAAAAATGGGTGAGAATACCTTACATAATGGAATCTATCTCGCTCGGATTTTTATTATTTTGGCATTGATTACAAAAGGGAAGAATTTTTTTCAAGAAAAGTGTTTAATCATGCCAACATTTCTGTCATGTAAATTCCTTTCATATTTCAACAATATGAATCTCTTGCCGAAAAGGATGAAAGATTGGAACATGAAGATATGGAGGAAAAAGATGAAGAAGAAGAAGAAGGGGAGGAAATGGAAATTAAAGAAGATAATGAAGAAACCTCCTTGGAAAGTATTGAATATCCTACCAATACTAACAAACCTTCCAACAAAACTCTCCTCAAAAATCAAAAGATTATAGTGGAAAATCAACGGATTCTCAAAAGATCTGTTAGTAAGAAATTGGATAAAATGTCCACTAATATGAACAAATGCTATGCTAAAGTTGGTCGAAAAATTGGATTATCATCATCCTCCTCATCCTTTATCATATTCTAAGAACTAGGTTGTGATGTATTAGTTTGTTTTGTGTGAGCTTATATTGTTTTTTTATCATATTATGTAGTATCTTATGTATCATCTCATCTATTTATAAAAATCATCTATCTTATGTTTTTCTACTTGTCATGTCTCTGTAATAAATGTTAGTATAGTATATAAGTTTATATATATACATACTTATTCACAAAATAAATAAGATACGTAAATTAACAGACCCATGTCAATATGCCTCTAACGCCCCTATGTCGACATATAACTTTCAGATTTGTTTTTTCTTTTAAATTTTGAAATTAAAATAACTAACTCATGTCTATTCATTTTAAATGAATTTCTGTCTATTTAACCATCTGTTTCTTCCAGAAGTTTGTACTCTTTTCGTTTCTACTTATCTCTATTTGCAACTCTTCACTACTTATCAAAAATGGCTTCCTCTTCTCAAACTCTAAGTGATAATCTTGAAGAAACATTAAATTCATTCAAGAATATACTTATTTTATTCTCCGCAATCAAAGGCACTTAGAATAAAGTCAAATGCGGATGATAAAAGAACAAGACAAGTATTTTGATGCCCTACGTTGGATGATTTCTACCCTCCACAAAGATGATCTCGATGCAAATCCTGTAAGAACTTTGATTCAAGATGATGAAGATTGGGAAGTAATTAAAAGGATGTTATCTTTGGAGAAGAAGGATGGGTAGAAGTTCATAGAAATATTTGATATCCTTATGATTTGGATTGCTTGTTTTTGAATTGTGTGATTTGATTTGATTTGATTTGATTAGAATTGATTTGGTTTGAATGGATTGCATAACGTTATATGAAACATAGTATATATTTATTGGGTTAAACTTTCATATTTGTCATGTCTTTATTATTAACTCATGTTATTATATATACACTCCATCATAATCTATCACAGGTACTCTGGTATAAGACTAAGGGGGAGTTATATTAGTTTAGGATAAGTTATTGTTGATGACAAGGGGGAGAATATAAAATAGAGTAGTTAGAGTTGTTAGGCTTAGATTAAGGGGGAGTTATTAGTTTTAGGGTGAGTTATTGTGAAGGAGAAGTGTATTTTATAAACATAGGTTGTCATCATCAAATAAGGGGAGATTGTTAGTCCTTGAGATGATGGTTTTGATGATAACAACCTTAGGACTTGTTATAAATTATAAATACTAACGTTATGGTTTAGATATTTATGTTTATGTAGAATATAAACTTGCAGGTACCAAGAATGAAGACTACATAGTATAGAGATTCAAGATTGAAGATATCAAGATTGAAGACTCATGAGTATCAAGATATCAATAATTCAAGATTTCAATAGTATAAGATAAGCATTGATTCTAGAATAATGTTAAAACTTCTTGAAAGCACTTGCATTTTTATTCAAAATTTATTCGTGGAATGGAATCCACTTTGGGCCTGTTAAAGGGATGGAAGCCTAGTGGAATGGAACCCACGACAATATCTAGTGGAATATATAGTGGTCCTATTTTGATATCCACTAATTTTATAAAAATGCTTTTCAAAAATATATGCCTCTTGTTGTAATGGCTCAAAATTTTTGACCTCGAAAATCAATGCTAATACGTTCGTTGCATAGAGTGCCGAGCAATCGAGTGTCGAAAATCCTAGACTGTTAGGGTTAAGAAGAAAAAGAGGTAAAAGAAGAAATAGAAAACAACAGCATAGAATCTCACAATCGCAGCGGATCAAAATATAATATACAAATAATAGCATTTACACAAAGAAAGCTGTAAATGTCAATTTACATAATATACATCACAGTACAATCATCAACAAATAATCCAGACAGTTGTAGCAACTTGTCCCTGAATACTATCAATACAGACTATACGTTCTCTAATCCACAGCGGAATCAATACGTCTTTGCCATCAGCTCACCTTCTGAGCTCCATAACGTCCTAACCTATAAATCTGTAGTACTCGGTCTGACCCGAGCATTACAATAAAGTAACACCCGAGTCAGGATGGAAACCAGCGCGAGTAAACCCATTTAATATGAAATTCTTAAGTTGTAGAACTTCTTTGAAAACCCAGGTTACTCGTTCATCCCTATGAGTTTTACCTTGCTATAGCCAAACACTTATTTCACAAAAATATATCTAAGTACCGTTACTTAGTTTAAATGGCCAAGTTTACTAAATTTATTCCATTCTAGCCTATTTAATTCTATAATTAAAACTATAAAGAATTTTGGATTACTAATCGAAGTGGTTTCGGATATCGCTGATATCCGACCCCGATCTCTTCAAATCCAAATGCCACCTTTAAGCTAGTTGTTTTTAACAAAACCATTCAGTTTCAAATTGTCATATTCACATAGGAATTCCATCACAGATGTCTATTTAAATAACGACTCATATTTAGCAACAATTCAAATCCAGGGTGTTTCATATCACAAAATAACAGGAATTAACATACTAGAGATATTTAAACAATGCACAACATTCAATTCAAACAAATCATGCATAGGCTACAATCATCCAATTAATTTAAAAACAAATTACTTATAATCCTTCTTAATTTTCATTAATTAATTACAAGCCAATCATTTTATTTAATTAAATATTTGGAATTAACTTAATATTAACATATAAAATGACTTAAGACCTTTGATTAATTAAAAGTTTAAACCATTTTACTTTCCTTAACCATCTACTTAATCTCACTTTTTAATCAAACAATATTTAAGTAAAACACTTATCATTTAAAATGTTCATCAGAATTTTTTTTTGGGGAAACTGGTTTATTTTCATGTTTTTACTTTTAAACTTAAACTTTTACTCGTATCCCCTTCCTTATTTATATATAATATAGAGAAACGGGACCAAAGCCCAAAACTCGGTCCTATTCCCCTCTCCTTCTTCCCTTTATTATTTTTTAAAACTTGTTAATGCAACTATGCAAACCGGAGACTAACTTGATCTTTCCCCCACGCAAACCCGAGCCAACCCCTCCCTCTTCTAATCTACAGCAACAATCCTGAGCCCAACTCGATGCAAACCCATATTCTCCCCAAGTCCAACCTGAGTCATTTCCCTCAATCTCTGCGTCTTCTCTCTACTAACCTACAGTGATACTACGAACTAGACACAAGCACGCAAGCACGTGCACACAAAATCGGAGCATCTCCGATCATCATCACCATCGCCAACAAGTCAATGATGCCACGCTCGATCGACCCGACCACCCAGAACTCTGAAACGAACCCTAAGTAGAATTCGAGCACACGAGCAACAACAAGCACCAAAACCCGATCGCAAGATCCACCATGCACCACCACCTCCGATCATCTGAAACCTTGCCGTTGAGTCCAGACCTTAGCCGCACATCCAAGCTTCTTTTCCCCTACTCCGGTCAAGCCAGACGCCGCCACACCACCGAATTAACCTCGAGAGCATCGCCGACACAAACAGGGTCTTAAGCCCTACAACATCACCATTCAACCACCACGTTGATCTGAAAAATCGATGGCCATTTTTCTCGAGCTCCTCGACCCTCATGCTACCTCCAGCAACAACCCCGACCTCCCACCATTCACCGATCGAAAGAAATCACCCAAAATACGATTCCCATTCATCTTGCACTTCCTCACAGAATACTAACCTAAAAATCTTCATATTATCATTAAAAATCATGGTTTTCAAAATCGAATCTGATGATGTAGACAAAACTCAAGATTTAAACAATTTATTTTCTGATTTGATTTTATTTTCACCATTATTTCTTCTTTCTAGTAAAATTACTTGCTAACTACACTTAAAAATATTTTTAAAAATAGAATTTAGTTATTACAAACATTTTTTCTTTAAAGATCAAATAACTTAAAAGAGATTAATTGAAGGAGATTGAAATTTTGAATTGTTTTTGGGTCTGTTAAACAAGAATAGAGGCATGCATGTATACACACAGAACATTCAAACCTTTTTACTCAAGCAAAATACAATTTCATCCATGCAGTCATATTCAAGCCATTTCCATAAACCAATTTTACATGCACAGAGATATAAAGAAGATTTTGCTTTTAAAATGAAGTTTACTCACTTAAAACTTATGAACAGAGAAACAAATTTAGAAATCTGGACAGCTAACTTGATGTTAAACTGGAAGCTTGATCTAGTATAGGTTGAGATGAACTTGAATCTGAATCTACTTTTGCTATGTTGAAAACTTGAAGAAGTTGTTTAGTTTTTCTCTTTTTATTTCCTGGTTTTGGTTTTAGATTTAAAAATTGAAAGAATGGAAGGGATTGAGATATATATATATATATATATATATATCTGTGTGTGTGTGTGTATGTATGTATGTATATATAAGTGTAGCACCTGTTTTCTTTTTTTCCTTTTTTATTAAATTTTGTTAGTGAAGAAAACAAATAAATTCGACACTTGTACACAGGATCTCTTTCTAGTCTTACAAATGTCTTTTATGCAAATATTTATAATTATTTATGTTTTTTTTAAACTTATGTTATTACTACCTTAATTAATATATATATATATACACATTAAAATGTAGATTTTTGAATCTAATTTATTTTTAAGACATATATTGTGAATTTCAAATCATAGTTCCATTTACAATCGACATATATATATATATATATATATATATATATTAGATAGCATATTTATTGTTTGAAAGATAAGTTTTGCGAATTTAATAGTAAAATGTAATTATATTAGAAGTATGTAGATAAGGGTGCATATATACATATATTTATATATATATTTATTGAACACCATAAGCTTGTATATCCTTGATCCCATATATATATATATATATATATATATATATATACACATTTTATATAATATTCTCTTATATTTTATTTCATATGGGCATAAATACATACATGCACATTTATGTACTTATATATACTATATATCTTGTACATATCCATTTGTATACTTATGGATATTTTATTTTTGAATTTAAATGATGAAATATATTATCTATTTATTTACTATAAGATTTAACATTTCCAGAGATTTATAATTCAACATTTGTTGTGGTTTTCAAATCAATTTATATTTGTTCAAATATTTCCATTGTCAAAAATTTATTTGTTTGACTAATAACATTCATGTTTCAATGATTTAAACCAATTAGTTACCCAATTAACAGACGTTAAAAATCTGGGTCGTCACACTTGTTTTTCAAAAATAAATTCAAAACTTTCTTTTCAAAAAGACATTTCTCTTGGTTTTAAATATTTTAGCCTCAAAAATATTTTTATTATTTTTAATATTTTGATTTCAAAATTGTCCTTATTTTTAAACCATCTCTTGTTTTAAATATTTAGCTTTAAAATATTTTTATACTTAGATTTTAAATCACTTTATAGATTAAGATTATATATATTAAAAAGTGAATATTAGGCCCAGGTCTCTAATAAGTTTCAAAATACACAAAAACCCCAGTAAAAAAGAGTATGTAAATTAGGTCCCTAGAATTAAGTTACTAAGTTATTGTATATAGTTATGCAATTATTCACTGAATAATTGCAAACATTTGTGCAATTATATCCAAAAGTTACATAAATTTATGCAATTTTTTTGGTGAATAATTGCGGAAATTTCCGCAATTTTCTTGGTGAACAATTGCAGAATTTTCCACAATTTATTTGGTGAATAATCGCGGAATTTTCCGCACTTTTTTAAAAAATTGCGGAAATTTCCACATTTTTTCACTGAATAATTAGGGAAATGTATGCAATTTTTTGATATAATTGCATAAATATCTACATTATTCACTAAATAATTGCGTAAATGTATGCCATTATTCAGTAAATTAATTCTAGGGACCTAATTTACAAACTTTTTTTACTGGGGTTTTTGTGTATTTTTAAACTTATTAGGGACCTGTGCCAAACTGTCCCTATAAAAAATTACTTTCTAAACTCTTTTATATGTTTAAACTATATTCAAATGTATTTACAAAGTTTAGAAATTGTTTTGACAAATTATAGAAACCAATTTTAATAAGTAAATCAAAACACCAATTTTGCCTTGAGCATGTCGACATCCCTCAACCCCCATGTCGACATGGTGTCCATTATTTTCAATTTTCAAAAGAGGTGTATATGCGTCGTATCCTTTCACGAATAGATATGGTTGTTGCTCTACTACAAATACCAGTAAGTTCTAAACGAATTATTTTACTAGATTTCATTTATTTTCTCTTCTCTTCATCTCCACATTTATTCTAAAGAATTCTAAACTGTACTCTGCCAAAATACCAAGTGAATCAAACTTGATTATCTCTTGTTTGATTCTCTGCCACTCTCTCCATAAGATCTTAGTGTTATTCAGAGTTATAGAATCTTTTGTAAATCAAACTATTAAGTAAAAGGTGTCATTGAGCCTTGAAATCAATTGGGTGTGATTGTAGCCTCGTAAATCAATTAAGTGATTTTGTAGCCTGGTTAAATCAAGAGAGTTTTCCCTGGACTCGAATATAGGAGGGTGTACCTTGTAGCCTTGATACCTATGGTGTAATCTGGGAGATTATTTTGATAAGAAATCCATATGATTATACAAGACTGGATGTAAGGTAACTCTAAACAAGTATAAAATCCTGGTGTGTTCTTTCACTTACTGCTTTTATTTAGTATTTGCATCTATGTCTGATTCTGTGATTATATCTATGTCTGTGAATTGCATTTGTTGGTGATTAAATTACTTAAGTTTCAAAAAGATTTAGAAAATCCATAGAACACTATTCACTCACCCTTTAGTGTTATTCCAGCCTTAAGATCCGTAATCCGCATTTCTCTCACGTTTGTGATGCTGGGGAAACAAGTCAGAGGGTTCCAATAGGATTCCTCACAACTGTTGATTTTAGTTGTATATATATGTGCTAATATATATGAGCTATGTTGCAAGGGAACATAGGAGGGATCCAACAGGATTCCTTGCTATTGTTGAATTTTTTCAACAATATTTCTTTATATGGATTATTGAAAAATGAACCTAATTGTGGATACTGTGGTTATAATATGGTTATATGTTGAAAACTAAAACCCAGTAGTGATTGAAAATCAATATTGATATTGGTTAAATGTTGGGTTGTTATTGGCCTCAAATTAGTATTTTAAAAATACTATAAATTGCCGTTTAAGTTGGAATTGATTTTTAAGATAAGAAACGAATTTTAAAATTCGAAATTGGGTTTCAGAAATATTTGTTTTAAGAATTATACATTAATATTGTTTTTAAGTTATTAAATTATATTAATATTGTTTTTAAGTTACTTAATTATATTAATATTGCTTTAAGGTTATTAAATTATATAAATTTTATTATAAGGTTATTTACTTATATTAATATTATTCTAAAGTTATTAAGTTACATAAGTATTATTTTAAGGTTAATTAATTATATTAATATTGTGCTAAAGTTATTAAATTACATAAGTATTATTTAAGGTTAATTATATTAATATTGTTCTAAAGTTATTAAATTACATAAGTATTATTTTAAGGTTATTTAATTATATTAGTATTGTTTTAAAGTTATTTATTTATAGTAATATGGTTTTAAAGAATTTATCAAAATGTTGATATTCTGGAAGGTTGATTATTTCAAGAATAATTATGATTTCAAATTAATAATAAGGATTATTGATAAGGTTTCGAAAATAAATTATTACTATTTATATGATTGGTAAAGATTAATTATTATTGTTTAATGAACAATATTTTGAATTATTAATTATTATTTTTAAGATGTTTAAAGTTAACAGTTTCCATTTATTTATAATGTTTATTGCTAATAATTATTATTACATATTGATTGAAGTAAAAGATTTTTGATTATTTGTAAACGTTTTCAGAGACCCATGAATAGAGTTGAAACATTTGGATTTTATAAAGGAATTTATAAAACGGTCTGAAGAATTAAGGGAAGATTATTTAAAAGGTTAAAGAGTTTATAAATGGTTAGATATTTATAAATAAATTTTAGAAATGGGTTTATAAACGGAGTTTTATAAATGGTTTATAGATTATAAAGGGTTTATAAATAATTTTTGAAATGTACAAAGAGTTTATAAGTGATTTAATTTTCATAAAGGGATTATAAATGATTTTTCAGAGATTTATAAAATGGTTTATAAATAGTTTTGGTGAGTTGTAAGGTATTTGTAAATGATTTGGGAATCGAATAAAAAGAAAATCTTTCTCATTTTGTAGATATACACATACCATTGAGATAAGTATATGGATATTTTCTAAGTACTGAAAATATATAGATTGTGGATATACTTTTGTAAAAGTATTTTTGTACAAGTAATTTACAAAGTGTTTTTAAACGAATGAAAGATTTATTAAAATGAGGCTAGTGGTTGCTTATGTGCTTAACCGATGTTGTTTTCACCTATGGCATAAATCTTTGTTTGAATGTGTGTCTTATGATGGTTAAATAACCGACTATCAAATCTTGGCCTAAATATGTAATCCTTCTTAATTTTCGTGGTATAGAAATATTCTCTACTTAACATCGAAGGATTTTAACTTGGGAAATATCGAGGAGAAACACGAAAATTATATGGTACAGTTACCGTCAGTGGTGTTATACTGTACGTATAAACTCATTTCGTTCTTCTAGGACAAATGATGAGAAGATCCATCCACTTAAACGATTAGGGGGTGATCCCCGCTCTTATGTATTGTCTGATTATTTTCTAAAAAACCGGTATTGAGCATTCCAAAAAATCGATGTTGGGTTTATAGAGTGCTAGGGAAGCGTAAGAGTGCACTCGTAAGAGATGACTCAAAAACCGTGACCACTTCAAAACCATATACAGTTCTATGGAGGAGTTTGGTAATATATATCGAAATGTTTGGATCCATGTGTGGTTCCGAGACTTATTGGGGTATGGGAATCCATGTGGGATTTCATAATCTATTTGGTGGCGTGCATAAGCTAAAGCACCGGATGTAGCCTCATCAGCGGTAATGACTAAATCCAAAGATAGGAGGCATGGCCAGTAGGGTTGGCAAACCCATAGGATGTAGTCGGCTCCTCCTAGACATAACCTATAATTATTATGCATGCATGGGGCGATGCGTTCAGTCTTAGCAAGATTAGCTATATTTTTTCTATGGCACATCACTAGGGATGTACGCTGCTTTGGGAGGATATCTCTGATCCTTTACATGAGGACCGTTCTCAAAGTACTAATGGCACCTCCATGGAATCCAACACAATTAGCAAATATGTCTTATCAGTTTTTGATTATATACCTAGTACTATTGTGATGTACACTCACGAGCATCACAGCAATTTGATTATTATTATTTTCACCCTTAGACGTTATTATAATATCAATGGATTTTCTATAAACAAGGTTTTGGTTATCCTAAGGTAAAATCCCATCTATGTTTATGTGTGGCGTGATCTTATGAGATAGTTTCGATTTTAAGGATTTATATAACTTTAAAATATAGTAGAGTGTGTTTTCTCACGCTGGTTTTCCAGACTGACTCGGGTATTATTTTATTATAATGCTCAGGTTAGGCCTAGCATATTACATATTAGTTTAGATTCTTTGGAGCTTCAAAAGACGAATTAGAAGCCTAAAGGCATATTAACGTAGATGGTTATTTTCCGTTGTATTCATTTGGTATCTATCAGCAATTGTAAGGACAGGTTGTTATAACCGTCAAGGCTGAAATAAATTAGTACACTTTGATTGATGTATGTGTGTGTGTCTATATATTACAGTTTTGCTTTTGTGTGAAGATTAGGGTATATTATAGATTATTCGTTCCGCTGTCAGATTCAATTTTGTTTAATTTCTAGTTTTCTTCTTATCTTCTTCCTTTTTCCTTTTCTCTAATAGTTGGTTTTTTTGGCATTAAATTTCTCGGCATGCAATATAGTGGATGTATTAGTGTCCATTTTCGAGGTCGAAAAACACCGGTCATCACAGCCACACGCTCGCTAATGACTATTTACATCGCGACCATTTATTGTCTAGAGGTTCCATCATCAACCAAGTCCTGGTTCCCAGTAAATCTACATTCACTCTTCTAATGTGTCAATATCGGCGTTACCTCTATCGCCGTCGTTAGGTCGCGGTTACCTCTGCAATGTTCCCCTTTAAATCGCTATTCCATTCTTTTTTTATAAAGACGCATCTTTGTGATTTCAAAAGAGGATTAGGGGTTGCGGTTGAAGAGAGAAAAAATGAAGCGGATTGGGTTTTGGGCGCGAACGGATAAGGCGAAGGAGAGTATTCGAGAAGAACCAAGAAATAAAAGTGGCCTTGGGCTTGTTTTAATTAATTTAGTTTGTTCGATTATTTACTCTTTTCATTTTAACAACTTATGTAAGTTATTTATTAATGAATTTCAATCTACTATAAATTGATTCACCCCTCATTTACAAATTATATTATAAATAATTGAACAAATTTTTTTCTCAATTCAACACCCGTTTATTTTTATTTAGTTGTTCATTGTACTCTTATAAAATAAATATATTGTCCAACTATTTCAATCATACAAAATATTTTCAACTAAACAATTTATTCAATTTTTAAATCATCACATATTAAATTCAAGCACTATTATTTTAATTAAATTTATTTACAACTTCGAAAGGAGGGTTGTTACATAAATCATATTGAATTATTCATAACTTTTAGGGACTGCTTTTACCCTTACTTTCAAAATTTAGGTATATACGATATTTAATCAGATTTAACAATTCACAAAATATGTAGGCAAGGTTCTAAAATTTATTGCATATTTATAAGCCTACAACTCCAAAATTTAAAATTAGGCATATAAGGAATAGATTAACAATGATTTAAATCCAATATTATATAAAATTATATAATTTTCCACTCACCTATAAGCTTCTAAATATCCAGATCTGAATTTGTTACCCCCGATTGATTCCCTTTCTATCTACAAAAATATGTATAAAAAGTTTAACATCCCTAATTTTTGATAATATTATTCAGGAGATTTAATTAGATAAATTAAATAGAGTAATGTAAGAACTAGGATGATAAGTAGATTGAGATTTCAATAAACGATAAGAAGGTCGTGCTTAACAAATTAAAATGGCTTAAGAATGATTTTTAAGTTAATTAAATTACACTAGGCCTTATTAGGAATATAGCCGCCCCTTATATCCACTTACTCTTTCATTTTCACGTTCACAAAAAAAAACGCAAATCAAAAGCGTGAAACCTAAGAAGCAAGCCGGCCATTACAAGGAGAAAAGGAGGAGAAATTCCAATCAAGCTAAGGGAAATTAATCTACAACAAATCTCAAAGTCCTTATCATAATCAAGGTGAATAATAATTTATACCATCTCTATTTTGTTTTATGATCATAGTTTTTCGGGTTTAAGATCTAATCCATTTTATGATGATTTGGGTGACGACATGCTTGGATTTATAATATGTTTGATTTAAACCAAATAGGTTAAATATGATTTTCATTCTTTCAAGGGTAAACCAAATATAGATAATTTTGAATGCCATGGAAAAATTATATGCTATGTAAAATATGATTTTGGAGATTGGTTTCAATGTTTGTAATTTTCCAAGCTATGGAAAATTTAATATGAATTTTCAAAGGAAAATATGTATAATTGGGTTTGAAATTTTATTTTGATTATTTCAGGAAGAATTTGGGTCTGGAATTTTTATATGTTAGAAAACATATTGAAAGTGAATTTCTATAATTTTTATGGATTTTTCCTAAGTAATTTACTATGGGAATTAAATTGTTTTAGAATGAAGGATTTAATTGCATAATTGGTTTTGCTTAATGGAAGGGTTTAACCGTTAAATTTTCCTTAATTTTGATCTATAATTATGCGACGGTTATTTTAGTAAATAATTTGAAAAGTTTAGGCAACCAATTAAATCTTTGCAGCTAAGGAGGTTAGTTACAAAAATTTTACTTTAATTAGCATTAATTCCACTTTTACCCAGTAAAGTGGGTTCCGCCTCCTTTAGAAGCACCTTTCGACTCATATACTTCCGCTTCGACTCAGTTGAAACCAACCTAACCGAAACCTACTAAAGCTAACACCAATACACATGTTATCAATGAGATTAGTACGAAATGGATTGGAGAAAGGCGGAAGGCATAATGTCGAAAGGATTGCTTACGATGAGGTCGAAACCTTTGCTTTGCTTTCAAATGAAGCGCCTGCTTTGTTTTACTTGAGCTTTCAAAGGATTCAAAACATATGCTTTTGAAAGGGGTTTTCTAACTAGCCTTCCAAGAGGGTTCTCATCTTTCATTTCTAAGTAAGAGCTTTCGAATTAGTTCCTTTAAATATAATACCATGCTTTTGAAAGAAGTCGTTCCGACCTAGTCGAAATCCTACTGTCGTTCTTTTACCTTTCGAGTGTATTGAAGTCATCTATGCTTTCGAATGGTATTTTTTGTTTAAACTTATACTAAGTCACTTCCTAAATGCTATCAAATGGGTTCAAGGGTTTCGAAGGCATTGGTGTTGAAAGGGGGTTTCAATGCTGTCCTTCAACTATTTTACTTAAATGTTTTATGCTTTCGAATGGATAGTGCCGAAGCCATTTGTTTTTCCCCAAACTCTTTTAATGGTTTTGAAAGGGGTACTTTCTCATGTATTCACTTAGATCGAATAAGGTATGTTTTAAATTAAAACCAATGGTTTTGAAAGAGGTTCTTTCAAATGGTTTCGAAGGGGAGATACCCCGATGTTTTCAAAAGGTCTTCAATGAAGGTTTCAAAAGGGAGTTACCCTAATATTTTCGAAAGGTATGTTTAAGGTGTCTTGAAAAGAGAATTTTATTGCTTTCGATGGAGGCTATCCAATGGTTTTGAAAGACTAGTTTTCAAAATAAATAACAAATCCTAATTTTTATAGAAAAACCATGGCATAAATAAAGGAGTTTTGAAATGGTTTTGAGTATAAAGTTTATGAAGAAGCTTTCCTTGATAAAGTAATAGGTTAAAGGGATTAACCATGTTTTATATGAAAATAGTTTCAAGGATATTAAACCACATGTGCTGGTACTATTATGTTATTATGTTTGCTTCTTCATATACACATTCACTTTAAAATGGACCCATAACTGTATTTTGGGGAAAAAGGGTAGAATAACTAGCTAGATTGGCCTAGTAACGAATATAAATTGAATAACTCATGAATGAGTAGAATAGCGTCCAGGAGGTCAGATGGACCAGAATATAGGATGCCTAAACACTTATCAAAGAAGTTGTCAAATAGATAGGGTCATAGTGTGCCCATGAAAACTATGAAGTTATTTGTAGGGGCCAATGGGTTCTTAGTGATCCCATGAAACCTATTAAATATGGCAGGGAGTCCATAAATTTATTGCTCAATAGTAAGCCCATGAAAACTATGAAACTGGACAAGAAGTCCATGAACATTATACAGGTTATTAGTCAGCCCATGAAAACTAATAGGTTAACAGTGACCTTAGAAACTATAAATATGATAGATAGTCAGTTAAATAGGGGATGGGAAATCCATAATGTTTTAAATTGTATGCATATAATCGTATTATTTTGAATTGTTTTAACCATTATGGATGCAGGAGCATAATATATGGTTTTATAAAGTTTTTAGGATACTAGTGATGGGAAAACCTGTTCCGCTAAGCGGCATGGTCTCACTAGATATCTAAATGGTTTGAGATGGTAAATTATTATACATACCAGGCTTTATGTCTGACTCAAGTTTATTTTTTCCCCTTAAACTCTCAGATGCTCAATTGATTTTGAGTAGTTAATTTTTAAGGTTTTCCTGTTCTCTTTTAGACGAATAAAGCTTTGGGAGATGTACAGGAGGCAAGTTAGTTAATAAGAGATCTTTTTATTCTGTTGTGTTTTGGTTATAATGACAAAGTTGTTTACTTGCCAAATTATATACTCTAATCATCCAAAGGGGCATCCTCATATGTCTCTCTTGGAATATGTGTAAATAATCATATTTTTTTGAATGTGGATATGATTGTTGGACTACGTAATGAATCTGAAATATGGACTTGAAATGTAATGAAAAAGCTGTTTTGAAATTTGTGTTTTATTTCATATCCATGTGTTTCTACTGTATCAATGAATATAGCATTACCGTATTTTGTCACCAAAACTTAATGCTATAGACGACTGCAGCATCTATAGCGCGTAGCTTGTGGCCTTAAGATGGGGGATGCTACAAAAATGATATACGTATTTACTAGAAATCTAGATCCGAGAAGAGATTTGAATTAAATAAAGATTTGGATTTGGATTTACGATTTATCTTTGGCTTTGGCAATTTGATCGACCGCATTCTTATTTTCTATTGTTTTCCGCTATTCTCCACTTATATACATAATTTGTATTGTATGTAATTTTTATATTTTTAGAGAAAAGAAAATGGCAAAGGTTCACTGTTGCTTCAAAAAATATAAGAAGAAAAGTGAGGGGCTGTGCCTATATTTATAAGGGTCCGAATAAATCCTAGTCGTTAAATTAGGTTATATTAAATCTGGACCGTTCGACCAAGATTTAATACATGCCGCTAGCTTAACACCGACCGACCGCTATAACCTCACTAGTCGACTGCTACGGGTCGATCGGTCATTGTATTTGTTAATTACTAATTTATATTCGGTTTGTTTCCTTTTACGACTTATTTTATTCGATGCGATTAACATTAATATTACGTAGCCATTTAGTTTTGGTTAACGTTTAAATGATGTTACCTAATAATATTTTTTTTTAATATATGTATATATATATATATATAATTATTTCCAATCTAAAATGTTCAAACGTTATTAACTTTTTCGTTTGAACTCCGATCATAATACTTTATATATAAGAGTTTATCAGAAAATCACCACCAATACAACAGCACAAGTTTTGTAGTCAAATTTTGACATGTGTAAAATTTCTATTTTCGAGTTTTAATAATTATTATTAATTTCTTTTTGATTAACTATCGCTCAATTTATAGGATGTTATAGTAGTTCATCATTGTTATTGCAAACTTTGCTCCTCCTTTTAAGGTGTGTAAGAGTCTTACTAAAATAATTCCCCATCAATCAAAGGCTAAGTGTTATAGAAAAAGTTTGATTCATTCGAGGAGGTATGATAATTTTTAGTACATGCCATATTTATTTATTATAAACAAGGGAATCATCACTCATTGGTAGCCAATAATACTCTTGCCTCATCACTTTCCTTGTTGGCTTTATATTGTTAGAATGACCTTTATAAAATCCTTTCTTGAGTTTTAATGAATAGTTATATCTACTTCGTAATAGTTATATCCGCTTCTTTTGGACTTACTCATTTCAGGTATGTGACTGACTAACCCTTCTTGTATAGTATTCCATTGATTATAGCATAGGGAGGCGCTTAGCATCTGAACTTCTTTGATCCATTGTTATCTCAAATTAGTGGTTCTTTTCCAAATATTCAATTGATATGTTTATCCAACTAACCAGGTGCTGATATTCATGGTTATTTATTCTTAATTTTTCATACGCTACTTTACGGCCATTCTCCTTTTTTGGAATTTCCTCTATTAGAGTAAGAATACATTGAAATATCACTAAGCTAAAAATTCCTAGATATGCATCTGAATCTTAGGATCGAAATAATACTCCATCTCGATTATGTTGAAAGAAAGAAACTATGGCAGTAGGAGTCTATCACTGAGATAAGAACAAAGAAGACTAAGAACACATATAACGATGAAATCCATAATCACCTAACAGGTATTTTGCATCTAAGTTTCAAGACCGATGATTGGGACTTTATCATTAGAAAATAATCCATATTCGACAAAGAATCCTAAATTCCAGTAGATTTGTGTTTTTGATTGATAAAATTCATGTATCGTATAATAAAGTTTCGTTTCTTATTAACTATTCGTTAACCTATCCGAATGAGTGGTTCGAAATAACATTTAGTCTAACAAACTATGTTGATCATTGGGTTAGGAGTGACATGCTTTAACAAAAAGAATTTACCATCTAGAAAACTAGAAATCCATTGCAATAGATAATTTAAATTTAGGTCTCAAAAAAGATGGGTGAAACTTCATTCCTTAACATCATATCAACGATATGAAGATTATCTATTTCTTTTCTGATGAATATGCTCACAATTTAAAGGAGAAATGCACTAAAAATTTATTCCCTAATGTAATAGCACCCTTGAAAATATTATTAATCAAATTTACTTCATAAAT
This sequence comes from Allium cepa, assembly GCA_030765085.1. Lineage (NCBI taxonomy): Eukaryota > Viridiplantae > Streptophyta > Magnoliopsida > Asparagales > Amaryllidaceae > Allium > Allium cepa. The sequence continues at coordinate 56,514,276 of CM060935.1, forward strand.
ACCGTTAACACTTATAACATACTATTTAGTACAGTTATTAAGAAAGCATATCCACTTATGGTGGAAATTAACCACCAAAATACATATTTACAAAAGAAAGTTTTAAAACATTTTTCAAAAACAGTATGTACTCATGGTTCGTAAATATTTATTTTTCTTTTTCTTTTTAAAAATAATTTTTCAATGGTATATTAGAAACAACTAATTTTTGAGAACATTTAAGGGATATCCTATTAAACTCAACCGAAGTATATAAATCTCGAAGATAGAGTGAATAATATTTTGGGATATGAACACCCCACTAGTGTAAATTTATATCAAACTTACGAAAGGATAAGGATCACAATTGTAAGCTCACTTTGAGAAGGCATATTTGCATAATCCAATAGAAATCCATAAAGAAAACTAGATAAAACATTAAAGTACATAAGAAGTCCATAGCTAAAAATGTATAGAATCCATGAAAAACCAAAGACCAGAATGCCATAAGAAGATTAATATCCTACAAGATCGCAAATCTGATAATACCAAAATTATGAGAAAACAAATAATTGGAAGGATAATATAAACAACAAGAACTGTACATGAAATTTAGATATTCCATTGAAATATTAAAAACCATAAAAAGATTTAAAAGGGAATACTAATATTTGGAATAAAATAATAATTATCGAGATGAAAACCAATAACCAAAGTCCACAACTTATAAAAAGTTCTAATATAATATCGATATAGCGCCAGAAACCAATATTTTATTCCATAAGAAAATATAATTTGAGACATCAAATAACTAATACAAAAGACCAAGAAATCCAAATACCAAAAGAGAAACCCTACAACAACCCACCTTTTTGGACAGTTTAAATCAATAATGAACCACACATGTCAAACTCAAACTGTTCAAAAGGGTAAATTGTCAATGGGGTTTAATAAGAAAATAAAAGGAAAGAATGAAAACAAAACACAGAATCCCACAACGGAATGACAAAATATAATAATCAAATAAACAGTTCATGAAGCTATTTTACATATAACATTTTATTACACTTTTGCAATACAATCAGAGTTATACATACAACAAGTATAATAGGAAAATGCAGTTAAACAACATGATGTAGTGGAATAAATTAATAAATAGTATACCAATCTCCATCTTCATCCTCCAAAAATAAAAAGGTATTTAATACGCCGAAAAGCTTAGACTGACTTGAGCATAATGAAAATACAAAACACTCGGATTAGAACTAAAATATTATCACGTAGGCCAAATCAATATCACGTGAAAAATGCATGTAATGGTGTTAGAGATGTTACGGGATTTTCATCTCCTATACGGTTTATAGCGTGAGTAAAATAAATTAAGAGATGTTACGGGATTTTTCCATCTCTTAAGGGTCCGTCAAACTCTATATGTAGTAGTATACGCTATATATATATTGTTTATCAGCAAAGTATAATATTGGAAACAACGTTAAGGCGTTACTTATATCCCCATTTACATATTTTATATAAGCGTTGTAGTCTACACAGTACTGTAAACTCCACAGTAAACTGGTGGGCTATCAGTGAGCACTCCATGGGTACGACACAAACCAAAATCATAGTGGGCTCAATAAGGCATATGACAAGGCATGTGAGGCAATGCCCAAGGTAGTATTCTATCGTTTTGCACTCCTAGACTGGTAGTAATGCATAGAATCTACTACCGTCCACCTCGAGACACACTCCCATAATCAAATCGAGGGTGGCCACTAATCAATCACAAAGTAATAGATATGGTATCGAAGAAGTGTATTCAATAGGAGGAGCAACCTCACGTAGTCTGGTATAGCTTCTATTTTAGTCATATTAAGCTGGCCCGAAGATCAAGGCTGGATTCTTACCTCACACCAATTGCGTTCATCATACCATCCTACTTCGTCCTGATTCTCCACCACGTGCACGTTTGTTAAAGTGGCTTCGGAATCGGTAGAGAGTATGACAATATCCGACCCCGGTCTCTTTAACATCCAGACGTTTATTTTACACCGTGGCCATTTTATAAAACATTTTTAATAATAAATACAGAAAATAGTTTATACCTTCATATCAAGATATCCGTATACTTATTCCAAAAGTATAAATACATTCATGAATGCTGAGGAAGATTTCTTTCAATCAATTCTGAAAATAATTTATAAATCTCTCTTAAACCATTTATAAACTATTTATATGCTTTAGAACCATTTATAAAGCTACTTATAAGTTCCAAAACAGTTTACAACTCTTCCCCTTTTCATAAAGCTCTATGCAAATCCCTTTAAAACGCTTCCAAATCCTTTGTACAAGTTCTTTTATAAAACACTTTATAAAATCCTTAAACTCCATTATAAAACCATTGTAAAAATCCTTCGTAAAAATCTTTTATAAAAACCGTTACAAAAATTTTTACAAAAATTTTAAATCTTTAACAAAAATCTTTTATCTATTAAAGTTATTATAAAAGTCTATATTTATTATCTTAAATTGAATTTTAAATAAATCTTTAAAACTACATTAAATATTTTATTAAATTAAAATTTGAAAGTGTTTTATTATATTACATTATTTAAATTATATATTTTAAACTAAATAAAATTATAAGTTAAAATCTTAAAACTTAGATTTTTCAAACTTATATTAACTAAAATATAAATTTTTAAATAAAATTTTTAAACTAAATTTGAATCAAATTTATTAAATCAAAACATACTTTACAATTTTAGAAAATAATTTAAAATGGACCAACGTGTCCGCATATAATTTTCTATCCTATGGCCAACTGATTAGCTAAATTTGATTTTAATTCTAAATTCAGGGATGGATATATATCATTTCGATCCAAATCAGGTGTCATAGGTATATATCATTTCAACTAATTTCTTAATTTATTTAATTTCGGATTTATTTGATGCCCGTAATATCCAGGGTGAATAACACGAATAAATCATCATAAAACAACTAGGTTGAATAATAGAAATATATCAACATAAACAAACATCCAAATATCTAACATATCAATCATTAGACATTCATCACAATCAATATCCAAAATAGTCACATATCATAATAGATTACTAGTTACAAATTCTCCGTTGTTTAACTACCAAATTAAATTCCTATTTCAATTTAAATGTCAATTTCAATTTCAATCTCAATTTAAATGTCAAACTAAATTACACTATTGATGCAATTCAATATAAAAGTCAATTTTAAACCATCAAACAATAATCAATAAATTTAAATCACTTCGTGATTTCAATTTAATGAGCATCATATATTTTTAGTATTTTGTGAGTGGTTTGAACACTCACCATTGATTTTAGTCAAATTAAAATCCAAAAGAATGCCCAAATTTGAACAATCTCAAGAACCAACCAAACCAGTTTCATGTTGTTAGGAATTTCGATATGATCCCAATAGAAGAAACTACGTCCAAATCCAAGTTCGTATGCAAATGTTATGCTAGTTAAGACATTTAAAATTTAAAATTAAAATAAAGGCAAGGGCATAATATTAAATGGCTACTTTCCCAAACCCTCATCTCAAATCGATCACGCACGTATAACCCAATAGTCGCGTTCGAACATCCAATTTTTGTCGCCGCCTTCTTCACTGATGCCAGATCAGAGACCATCGTGCCACTACGCAAGCCTAGGCACACGCCCTGGACCCGTCGCCATCATCTCCAGTCGAGCCCGCTTGCTCCACCGCCATTCACACACATGACCAATTTCTAGCGAACTAGTGACGATCTAGGATGGATGGCCACCATAGATCGAAACCTCTTGGCCTCCTCTACGTAGCAGTACTCGCCGATCGCTTTGATGTCAAATATCCACCATTGAAAACAAAACCCTAATATGGACGGCCAATCAAAAATTGCAAATATCTAGACAAACCGAAACACAATTGCGAAAACGAACTATAGGTGCAGATTACGTTCATCAAGAGCTTTTCAATGATATATAATTTGATATAGTTTGGACATATTAAATTTCAGATTTGATTTGGAATTGGAATTAGGGTTTGGGTTTTCTGCTATTGAGAAGGAGCAGATGAAAACAATAGTACGTACAGAAATAAAATAAAAGACTGCAAGGGTTTTAGGTAAAATCTATTTATATAGACAAAGATGGATAAGAACGTATGAAACATATCGAATTGGGTCGGAACAATAACAATAACTCGAAAAGCCCGTTTCGTTCTCAAAACGATAATTGGTCATCTAATATATCAAAATATATGTTTTCGATATTTTTAAACTCAATGGAACTAGTTTCAAACCATATTCTATTGTATATAGTAGTTAGCTATTAAAATCAAATTATATTTATTTAAATTCCTTAAATTGATTTCAATGCGTTTCGATCTCGCACAATCAAACGATAAGTCTGAACGCTACATCACTTGAAATCCTATTATAATTCACTATTACGGATCCGGTGAAACTATTTTCATCGAAATTTGAGACAGTACCCATAAAGACTAATCTTACACGTAAATTAATTAAATTATTATTAAACCAATTTATTCACTTTTAAATTCTAATAATTAACAATTTTCATCATTTTTGATTACACATAAATTAATAATCTTTTGAAATTCAATTTTCCATGTAAATTCCAAGGTTTAAATATTACACTAGTTACAGCTTTCAACTACAAATGTAATAAAATCCTAGTTAATTATATATTTAAATTCCCAATAAATTCTTTTATTTTGATATACACTCTTATATTAAATCAACTAACTCTTATATAAAATCAACTATTACCTTATGAATATAATTGACATTAGTTTGCATTTTATTACATTCATATTCTACAATTAACATCTTTCCCTATATTAATTGCAATATTTCGATTATATTAATTTTATGGATTTCCAAATTAATTTCAATGGATTAAATAATAAGATGGGAATAAATCAAGGGTTATACATTAAAAATTCATCTCTATTAACTTATTGTTTACAAACAAAGGTTGATAAATTACTTACCAAATATTGATTCCATTCTATATTAATGAATTTCAAACTAAATAACCTATGATTTCTATTTTTTTATACAACATTTAATTATTCCTTATTAACCTTTGCAATTATAATTGATTGGAATTAAATTAAAATAGATATTAGTTACATCCAATTAAATGTTAGTTTAATAATTTTTTATTATTTATAAACCATAAATTTCAATTTCTTGCAATATTAAGTTCCGAAATCTTATTAAATTCAATATTTTCAATTATCAAAAATACGGGTCGTTACAATCTCCGCACTTAAAAATTTTCGTCCCCGAAAAGGAACAAGAAAGAATTAAGAAAATCGATATATTTTTATTCAAAATATTCAATTTATAAACTTAAGATTTACATCATTAAGCTTTAATATAACTTTGAAAATAACCACATTTGCATAAAAAATTTCTTAGTCCTAAATTTATGAAAAATTTCGGTAGAGTCTCCTTTACGTGGATAATTCCGAAAAAATAATAGTATCAATAATTACAATATATATATGTATATATCATATTTCAACAATAAAGTATCCCAAACCATGGGAAAATAATAAAATACCGTTCCAAAACCGTAATCCGAAAACGTACCTATTTGTCGGGCAAACAAACTTTATTTATAAAATCAAAAGCAACTGTTATTGCTTCCATAAACCTGTATTTCACATATATAATCCAAAAGAGTTACAATTATGTAAAGGAATAATATATTAGTTGTTTAGATTAATAATACAAACAACACAACATAACAATAGTCATATGCAAACAAAACAGTACAACAGTTACATGAAATCAAAGAATCCATCATACATCTATAGCAATCAAAACAATTGTTTTGCTCAGGTTCAGACACTTTGCATTGCATAAGGGTGATAAATAAACTACCAAGTGTACCTTACGCTCAACAGCTTAAGATAATTACTTAATAGATTATCCATACAACCATAAACAATTTGAAGTGTCATTTCCCAAGCATCCTATAAGCCAAAACAACAAAGAATTTAAATATTATGCAAGTTTATCTATTGGTTTTCTTTCACATCATTTACTATTCATTTATTTTAAGTTTCATTCGGTAATATAAGATGATCTTTTATTAATTTACATTCATTTACTTACATTTTTTTTCCATTTACTACTAAAATCATCAATGAATCCATTATTAAAGTATTACATACATTTTACTGCAGTTTAATTCACCTTTATTATTTATTTATAACCTTTTATTAATATTCACTAATGGATCATTTCAACATTTTCTTGAGTTTATAATCATTTACTTAAATAGTATTCACTTTTTACTATTCAATTTAATTATTCTGCATTTCAAACATTAACTTATGTTTAAAACATTTCTTTTACATCATAATTCTTACTTGTAGACATAACTCAATTACTTAAGTTTTACTTGTATAAAATTCTATTATATATTATATTAACACTACAACTTTTTAAATGTTTCTGATAAGTTTTATATTTGTTTTTAGAATGTAATTGAATGTTATACAAATTTATCTTATTCTTTTTAGTCAACAAAAAGGTTCAATAATTTACAATAATTAAAATTTAACTTCTCATATTCATTTAAACACTTAACTTCTAATTTCTTATTTCTCATTTTAGAAGTTTCCAACTACAAAAAATTCATTTTATTTCTAAAACTCAAAATCATTAATTTAATAGGAATTTAAGAACCAAATACTGGGTTCATTTCAAATCATTTTGAATTAATATCAAATCACATATAGAAATTTTAAACCAAAATCTGTTTATCGACCCCAAATGCTTAGCAAAGCTTATAAGTGGCCTCGCTCACTTTGAAACTCAAAAATGAATGTCGATGATATTGCAATCATCACCGAAATTATTTTCCATCGACAGAAGAGGGGAGTACGGAACTTATTTCCTTTTAAAATCCTTTTAAAACACTTCTTTCAAATCTTATTAAAATGTTTCTATCCAAAAATGCTTCCAAATAATACCAATTTTTTTTTTCTTGGATCTTTGAAAACCAAATTCAGACACCAACATTTAAGTTCTCAATTCCAAATTAAATTCATTTTATTTGTAAATCCTATTATGCAATCAATATTTATAAAATTTCACTTCCTAATAATAAATATATCACATACAACTATATGCATTTATAAAAATTATTCCTTTATATAAAAAATATAATACTAATAAAATTATTTCATTTACCTATTTTTATGTCGGTTTACCCTATTAAGTGCTTAGAAATCCCTATCGGTGTCATAGTGTCCTATGTACCGAGCAAAATTTATAAATACTAAAAAACAAATTATTACAATATAAAAACATTTTTATAGCGCTAACAAATATGCTATCTCATATATATACACTTAGACTCATTCTAGAGTATTACTAAACCTATCTCTAATGAGTTAGCCCCAAGTAGACTAAGGTATCTATAAACCAAAGCTCTGATACCAACTGTGATGACCCACCTTTTTGGATAGTTTAAAACGACAATAAACCACACATGTCAAACTTAAACCATACAAAAGTGTAGATTATCAATGGGGTTTAATAATAAAATAAAATAAAATAATGAAAAAAAACACAGAATCTCACAATGGAATGATAAAATATAATAATCAAATAAACAGTTCATGAAGCTATTTTACAAATGACATTTTATTACACTTTGGCAATACAATCAGAGTTATGCATACATTAAGTATAATAGGATGATGCAGCGAAACAACATGATGCAGTGGAATAAATATAATAAATAGTATACCAATATCCGTTTTCATCCTCCAAAAATAAAATAGTCTTCAATACACTGAAAAGCTCATATTGACCCAAGCATAATGAAAAGACAAAATATTCGGATCAGAACTAAAATATTATCATGTAAGTGAAATCAATATCGTGTGGAAAATGCTTGTAATGGCATCAGAGATGTTGCAGGATTTTCATCTCCAATCCAGTGTATAGGGTGAGTACAATAACTTAAGAGATGTTACGGGGATTTCCATCTCTTAAGGATCCATCAAACTGTCTATATGTAGTATTATACGCTATATATGTTGTGTCTATCGGTAAAGTATAATATTGAAAATAGCATTAAGGCGTTGCCCATATCCCACTTAACACATTTTACATAAGCATCATAGTCTATACAGTATTGTAAACTCAACCGTAAAATGGTGGGCTATCAGGGAGCACTTCATAGGTACGACACAAACAAAAACCATAGTGGACTCGATAAGGCATATGACAAGGCACATGAGGTAATGCCCAGGGTAGGATTCTGCTGTTTTTCACTCCCGGACTGGTAGTAACGCATGCAACTGCTATCGCCCACCTTGAGACACACTCCCATAATCAAATCAAGGGTGGCCACCAATCAATCATAAAGTAACAGATATGGTATCAAAGAAATGTGTTTGATAGAAGGAGCGATCTCACTTGACCCGGTATAGCTCCTATTTTAGTCATATCAAGCTAACCCGAAGGTCAGGGCCGCGTTCTTACCTCATACCAGTAGCATTCGCCAAATGATCCTACTTTGTTCTGGATTCTCAAACATGTGCACTGTTGTTAAAGTGATTTCAGAATTGGCAGAGAGTATGACAATAACCCTAGTCTCTTTAAAGACCAAATGCTTATTTCACACCATGGTTGTAACGACCCGGGATTTTGGATATCCCGAGTTGTGAATATTAATTTATAATATTCAATAATATTGTGTTTTAATATACAATATTTCCATTAATTAATGATTAATGATTGTATACAATTTTCTAAACCAGTGTAACTTGAATTTTCAAATCTATATCAAATTGCAAATTTAATTAAAATAGAATTTATTATATGTATTTTTTGGTTTAAAAGAAAAAATGTATATATTGTTTTAAATTTAAAAATATGTATTTTTATTTTAAAGATAAATATGTATATTTTATTCTAAAGTTGAAACATAATAGAAAATTTAAATTTATTGAAAATCAAATAATTTTACATATAGGATAATAAATTTATATGTAATAAAGTTGGATGGAAATTCACAGTGAAGTAAAAGTGATATTTTTGATTTTGGAATATATATAAACAATGTTGTTTATATTAAATAAAAAGAGTTTGAGTTGAAAGCTTTTAAAATAAATAAATATATATAGATATATATATCTTGAATAAGGAAGTTGTATATATATTATGATAAGTTAAAAGAAAATTTTATAATATTTAAATAGATAAAATGTTATAAATAAAAAGATGTGTATAATAATCACTTAAATAAATAGGAGAAACTATTTATACATAAATATCAATGAACTTAGTTTGTTTTGAAGTAACATATTTTATATTATTAATTTATAAAGAAGGAAATGACTCGATTTTTGAAATAATATATTTCTATATAATAAATAAAAGATGTATATATGGTTATATATACATGAAGGATTTAAAAATAGTTTTTTTTTTACCACTTTGTAGTTCTTGTTTAAAGTAACATATATGTATACAAGTTAATTAGTATAAAATGTTATTTTATTTCATTTTTTAAAAGTAACATATATATGTATATGAGTATATTAGCAAAGAAGATTATTTTAATTTATTAGTTTCTCACCCTTATTTTAAAATAGGTAAGTGTCAAATGCAATGCTACTTTGTCAATAATAACTATGGGCTGTTTAACTTTATAAATATACTTATATATATTCTTCAAAATGTTTTATGGTTCATACATGAAAATATAATAAGGGAAAAGACTTCAGGTCATAGGCTGTAATAAAGAAATAGGCTAATAAAAACTATTTTAAACAAGTAAACCATGGGTAAGAAGAAATTTTTTATCGGTAAACATATACTAACATTTGACATAAGCAACCTGAACAAATCTAACGTAAATCATTTATGTTTTCCTTTCAAATTTATCTCAGCACAATAAAAATCCATTTCAGCCACCAAATAGTCACCTCTGTCCATTTTATTTTTATTTCAAGTTTGTGTGTGTATATATATATATATATATGAACATATCAGATCTAGCTGGGTTGTTTTAGAAAATCAAAACCTGTAAAGAAACCTCTGTTCAATTGTATAAAATCATAAAACAAAGTTAATAGAAGAAGAAAATACTCTGTAAACCAAGTCTGGAAAATACTCTATAAACCAAGTCTGGAAGTGTGGCAACAGGAAGCATTCTCTGTTCAAATCAAATTTCAGGAAATTTTAAAAGAAAGTTCAAGGATTTCAAATTCAACTTCAACTTTTTAAAACTTCTGGAACCAAGATGTGGAAGGTGATAAGCCTTAGTTTTAACCTGGAAATGAAATTTGTTCTATTATCTGTTAAATGTGAAGATTCTGTTCATTCCAGTATTCGAAATTCTTTATCTCATTATCTAGTTCTTGTTTATGGATGCTACAAACTAGGAAAGTGTTTAATTTTGGGTATAGTTTATGTTAAAAATAGTTTGTGAGCAAACTATGCTGTGTAGTTCGTTAGGGTTCTGTTTTACAGTAAACAATGTAATTTAGGTGAAAACTAAATGTTTTTAATTCTAGATTTCAAACATGCAACTTTGATTGTTGTATGAAAATATGAATTTTAGTGATAGAATTATAATTTTTAGTGTCGTATTTAGTGAGATGGTCAAATGAACGTTTTTCGTCCAAAAATTTATTTCTGTCGACTTTGTCGACGAGGGGTGATCCGGCCGGTTCTGGAAGAGGCAGGTGGTCATAGAGAAGGGGTTGACCTTGGCGGAATCTTTGATTTGGGCTTAGATTGGGGAAACGAGTCGACTTTAGGGTTTTTGGGTGTTTCGTTTTGACTCTGGCACGCGGTGATTTAGGGAACGAGTAGTCGGCCGGAGTTCAAGGGAATTGGCTTGGAGATGGCTGCATGGGTGAGCTTACGATCGAGGTAGGTGGCATGCGAGCTTGCAGTCGATCGTGGAGGTGGTGGTGGGTAAATTTGTGGTGGTATGTGGTTTCGTGGTTTGGAAATTTTTGAACTGGAGATCGATTTTTCGATCAGAGATGTCATTTGCATCAGCAGAATGGAGAATCGGGATCTGGTATCGACGAGTGACTGGGTGGGCCTGTCACGGTGGAGATATGGTCATGGGTGAAATTGTACACGTGCACAACGTGCATGTAGGAGTTCTTGGCTGGGTATAATCGTGCGAGGCATTTTGGGCTCTGGGTTGCATTTTGTCGAGAAGCAGGTGATGTTCGATTGGGAGACGTCGAGTTGGTCGGAGATGTTCTCTCCGGCTCGTGGCATTCGTTCAAGTGAATTTGGATGTTGCCTGAAAGCAGATGTTTTGGGAAGAAGAAGTTTTTGGTTAGGTTTTCGGGTTATTCTTTACTGATGGGTTTGGGCTTCGGCCCGTTGCTTGTGTTGAGTAAGTGTATGCACGCAGGTTTGCGTCGTTAGATTTTTGGGCTCAGGCCGATGATTTGTTATTTTATTTTTTAAAAAAAGTAAGATTTGATAAGGAAAGGATTTAGTTATAAAACAAATTGACTTTCAAAAAGTTATAAAAGGGATGATGTTTTGAAATAAATATTTTTAAACCAAATTTCTTTTATAAATATTATTTTTATAAAGACAAAGAAATTTAGAAATAAACTTAATTTATTTGAGATTTTATTTAAGTTGTTTAAATGAGTTATTTTATCATAAAGAGGACAAGCTTTTTAAAATAATTTATTATTAATCCTTGAGTTTTTGAATAAAGTGAAATATAATTTAAATAATTAAAGGAAAATAAGTATTTATACTTTGAAATGAATTCAAGTTCTTAAATGATATGATATTTATAATAATTATTTATTTCCACATAATAGTATGATATTAAGAAGAAGGTTCGTATCAACGAATGATAACCCGTCGTACGACCAGTTGTGAAATTAAATAAGTGAAATTTTATAAGCTTGTTCAGCCTGAATTTAATTTCCGTTGAGAATAAATGCCATTGTATAATTTGCGGCTTGTAGATTATTCAAACTGTTTGACATCTGGACAACGAAAACAGACACCATTCCGCTGAATAGTTAATCTAAATTGTTGTGGATAGTGTAAGCCATCGATCTAATATTATCTATGTAAATTGTTACTAGCAATAATAATTTTTGATCTGTTATTCATGCATACATCTACTATTTGTTTGTTAATTATATTTGAGAATATAATGTGAATCGATCTATGAAAGCTGATTGATTTGAATATCTGTGATTGTGATTGTGAATTATGAATTGATAAGTACCGTTGAGGCGGATAAGCCTAATTCTGTTTTGATTGATTTTTTTTCAAAACTAGTTTTGTTTTAAAAATAAATCTTATTTTGAGAAATGTTTTGAAGATTGATAAATATTTTGAAATATCAAAAGTATTTATTTATTATTTTTGAAAATCTTTATAAAGGTAAAATATTTATAAGTAGATATTATTTAAACTATTCCAAGTATTAAACTATTTTGTAATGATCTTTTTAAGATAAATTTTTATTAAATTAGTATTTAAGTATATTTTCTTCAACTTAAAACTATTTAATATAAATGTTGTTTTAAATAATCTTTTGTAATAACTTTTATAAAGAGTATTTTATCTAATAAACTTGAAAATAATATTTGGAATTTCATAAGTATGATTTGGATTGAGTATATATATATATATATATATATATATATATATATATTTCAAAGGAAATAAACTTTCTCGGTAAATTTTAATCTGTTTAGATTGTAAATAAGAACAAGGCTTAATAGTGGAAATAGAAATAACTTGGTTGAATTGATTGTTTGAATAGTCAAATAACCGACAATCAAATTTGGACAAAAACTTAACTTTGGAAATTCTAGAGGAAACTCGGGAATTATATGGTACGGTTACCGATCGAGGTGCTATACCGTATGTATAAACGCGTTTGTTCTCTAGGACGAATTAAAAGGAGACCCGTCCACTAACGGTTAGGAGGTGAACTCCGATCTTGTATTTCGTTTGTGTATTCCCTAAAGAACTGAGGTTAAGTTTACCGAGAAATAGCAAATGTTGTTTCTAAGAGACCCGGATCGGATTTGAAATTCGAAAACCACTTCGATCCAACGAGTACTTTTTCATGATGAAGACAAGAGCTTGGAGTCGAAGATTGAGCAGTGAATGCAAGGGCTAGTCGCTACTAATCCTGAGGGTAATTCCAAAATGGATGTAGTAGGAATAGTGCCTTCGGTTACGTTCGAATCCAGAACGGACTTGTATGGATGAATGCTTTCAGAACATCTCAGGAGGACGGTGAGCATTCTAAGTGATATGTTCTAAAAAGGTAACACTTAGCCTCGAGCCTCATCAACTAGGAATGACTGAAAATCAGGGGTTATGCAGCAAGTCTAAGTGGGTAGCGCCCAAGTAGGGTGAGGTCATCCCTGTCTAGATGTCCCTTTTATTTCGGCTGTGCGGGCGGTTGCTGATCCCAACCGTGGGGTGATCTTGCTCGGGCTAACCAGTAAGGGGTAGTCCGATCTTGTGTTGCAGAGGAACGGAGGGGTCCTTGGTACGCTGATCTAGACCAAGTACCGTGATAGGTGGTACCCCAGTGCCTAGTCATTCATTGGTAATCCATTCTCCCTACGAGCCTTTGACGGTTTTGATTGTATAACCCACTGTGGCTAGTATGCTGGAATTTAATAACGTAACAATTTCAGCTATTTGAATAAGTATTTGTATATAGACCCTACTATAATATCAGAGGATTTTATTAGAAATGTTATGGTTATCGTAAGGTAAAAACCCAACATGTTTATTTTTGGCGTGGTCTTACGAGATGCTTTTGATTTTCAAAGGATTTTTAAACTTTAATAATCAAGTTGAGTGTGTTTCTCACGCTGATATACTAGACTGACCCAGGCTTGGTGTTTTTCCTATATTGATGGGTCAGACCGAGCATATTCAACGTTTAGCTGGAAGAGTGGAAACTTCAGGAGAAGAGCTGGAATCAAGAGACGTATTGACATAGATGCTTATATTTTGTCTTTATTTGGTTATGTGGTCATTGTTGTAAGGACAGGATTGATATAACTATCCGAGTTGTGTGGTTGTAACTCTGATGTAAAGTCTGTATATGTTATATATGCAACAGTTTTGGTTTTGTGTAAAGATTTATTTATATTATACTTTAATCGATCCTCTTTGAGATTCTGATTGTTCTCTTTTCTTCTATCTTCTTTTTATTTCTACCTTCTTTCTTTCTTTCACTATCCGTCTTCCCATGCGGTTTGCCTGACAAGTGTGGTTTAAATTAGGTTTAAATCGGTATGAAAAAATGGGTTGTGACATTGTGGTATCAGAGAATAGGTTGGGTGAATACCTAGGTTCGAGTAGGTTGCTCATTAGGATCAGAGTCTGTAGCAACCTGTTTGAGTCTCTGTGTGTGTGTGTGTGTGTGTGTGTGTGTGTGTGTGTGTGTGTGTTTGTGTGTGTGAGAGTGTGTATTTGTTAGTTATATAAAAATGGTTCTATATTGTGTTAATTGATCGGGTAAGTGGCATATGGATTCTGGTCAATACGAGTAGCTAGCCTTGTTGATATGGATCTCTAAACACTTGAACCAGGCCAAGGGACACAATATTGTTTTAAGGGGTAGATGAAATAATTTTACCCAAAATATATTTTCTATATAAAAATATGATTTTTAAATATATATGGTATTTAAAATGACTGGTTGAGAAGATAGTAATTCATCATCTGGGTTCTGAGTGGTCGTTGTCGTCAACCTTGAGTATACCCTCAGAAATTGAACCCTTCAGAATTTGAATCTTTGGAAAATGGAGTTTATTTACCAAAGGGATTTAGAAAACTTTTAAACTAGTATTTTGGGAAAATTTCCCACCATTGATAATAATCTTAGAATAATTGGTTTCTAGAGAGAGATATTTAAGGATTTGAAACCATATAACGATTTATTTGTTATATATATATATATATATATATATATATATATTTGGATTTAGAAATTAAAGAAAAAAGTTGTTTATAAACTTACTGTATATATATATATGTATGTATTTTTCTCTACCTATAATCACTTTTCAAATATATCCTTAAACTATTTTTGGAAAGATGATTTTATAAAATTTTGGATAATAGAAATTTAAAAGGTGGAATAAATTTTGAAATATAAACCTTGATGTACTCCTTAGCCTATAGAATTCTAAACTTTAGGATCTCATCTTTGGGTTTGGTATTGGTTGTAGAGAACCCGTGGTATTAGTCGTGGATGATCTTTGGCTAGAGCTAGGAGAGATGGTGACTTTGATCGGGTCAGAAGGACCACGGCGGAAAATAAGCCGTCCTTGTATGAAGAAGAGCTAGAGGTACCAGTAGAGCCCATTGAGCAGCCTCAGCCCCAGCCTCAGCCTCAACAAGAAGATCCAGTGGAGGATTTCGATAGTGAAGAGGAATTCGAATTCGAAGGCGAAGAAGAGGAGTTCGACGACGAGGAAGAATTCGAAGTGCAGGAGGATCCCGAATCAGAGAATGACGATGTTGTCATTTGGGAGGCCATGGAGGGGCAAATTACTGGAGTAGATTTCCTTCCTAGAGAGCCTAGTACTAAGGTTGTTTGGGTCCGGGACAGCGATGTAGAGTCTAGGGAATTATCAGGACCCAAAAGGGAGGACTCTGAAAGTAAGAGTCCATAGTTATTTTGGGTTGCTTTCTCTTGGTAGTGTGTTCTTTTTTGTATGTGTTTTTGACCCACGGAAATCATGGATGTTAAATGTGTAACATTCCCATTTTTAGCTAGATTTAATTTGATGATTAATTTAATTTTTAAGATTAAGTTGTGAATTAAATTATGAATTAATATGAAAAATTTACATAATAAATAAAGATATATATTTTTATTAGAATATTGATGTGGGAATTATATATATATATAAGTTTTAAAATAAAGAATTTGATTTGGAAATCTAAATATTTTATAAATAGATTATAATTTGGAATTTGAATTTGAAATTCGAATACATATATGTTGAAAATAAATATTTGGAAAATATTTATAGATTGTGAATGAATAAAATATATATTTATAAAAAAATATTGCTTGTTTATTCATTTATAAATACAAATTGATTGTATATTTATTTTTGAATTTGAAATCTAGAAGTAAATATTTTAAAAATAAATTGGATTTAAAAACTACATAATTTTATAGAAATTTGTTTTCTAATTTTAAGAGACATATGTAGTTTGAAAATTGTGTTTTAAATTTAATATAAAATTTTCAAAAGCTATTTTAAAATTTAAAATCTATATTTTAAGAAAAGTATATATATATATATGTATGTATGTTTATTTATTTATTAAAGTATAAGTAGACTTCAAATTAATTTCTTTAAAGTTATAGATATTTATAACAGAAATGCATTAATATTAGATAATAGAAAATATAAATATATATATATATATAACTAAATCTATAAATTAAATAAAGTTAAGGACTTAAACACAATTTGAATAACAATAGACATTGTAAAAAGGTTATGCAAGCTAATGAACAAGTGCAATTTTTTTTTGAAAAAGTGGCAAGCAAGTGTTTTTTTCCTTTAAATTGGAATTCTATAAAAATATATTTGAGAAAGTGAAACCAAGTTTCTCTATTTTCATTTTCAGTTTGAACATCTCAAATCTGAAAACTTAAAACAAGTATAATAAAGATCAAAGCAAAAGGAAAAAATTCAAAACAGAAAAGGAAGCTAGATCAATTCTAGAAACCTGAAGCAAGCAAAACCAGAAATGGATATCTGGAAGCAAACAAATAACCGAATCAAAGATTGAAAAGAAAATTCAACTACTTCAGTTTAAGTGAATCTAGAAATCAACATTAAAAGCTCCATATCAAAATTTTCAAAAGATCAAAACCAAGGTAAAAATTTAAAATCTGGAAATCAAACCAATATCAAATCTGGAAGTTACAAACTTGATGCAATGTAAAGTAGATCAAGCAAACAAATTTAACAAAATCAAGTTCAGGCTAAATCAAATTTCAGACAAAACCTTTTTGCTTTTCAAATTCTTGTCCTCTGATCTGCAACTCCAGATGAGCAAACCCGCTCATATCTGCCTACATCTTTTGATATTATGATTGATGTTTGAAGTATGTTGTGGAAGTGTTTGTGTAATATGCTTTATGTTTGAATATATAGATTAGTATGGGTGTGCATGTCTGTGTATAAAAATACACAGGCCTCTGTTATATTTCCAAACCCAAGAAAATCCAATGAAAAATTCATATCTTTCTTCTCGGGCTAGATTAGGCTTTGATCTTCAAAAAGAAATTGGTTGTAACATAACGTTTTAAATTTTAAAAATGGTCCTAAGTAAAGTTGATACGTGGATATTTTTTTAAATAAAGATTAACAGTAAAATCTATTAAAATAAGACAAATTAATGGTTTTAATTTGGTAATTTGACTTCGTAATCTAATACGTATTACAATTTGATGAATTTTGATAATCGAATCTCGATTTTTAAGTGGGGAAATCGCGAGCATTCGCATGTTGAACAAAAAATGCGTTTTGGGTCAATCCTGTTGATCGATGGAGAATTCATTAGCGCGATAGTCGCTGGAGGAAGTTCAGGTGATGATGGTCATAGGAAAAATGCTCGCAGAATTTTTAGTATGCCGTAGCGGCGGCGTGGCGTCGAATTAGGGTTAGGTTCACAATTTTTATTGGAAGAGCTTTTTGGACTGTTGCATCGTCGACGATGGATTATAGAGGATTGGACCGGGTGGAGAAGCTTCGTGGGTCGTTGGAGCAGTTTGGGTCATGAATGCATGGCGTCAGGTGGTCGGCATTGTTCGTTGATGGGGCGTTTTAGCCGATTGGGTTGGAATGTCTGGATGATCAAACTGTTCGTTTTTGACTTTGGAATTTGTTCGAAGTTGAGGTGGTCGGAATCAAGGAAGGAGGTCAACATTGACTCGTTGGCATAACAGTGGTGACCAGAACACCAGCGGTGGTTGGAGCAGGTGCACACGTGTTTGCGTGTGTCAAAAGGTTGGGTAGTAGGAAAAGGGAGGTGATGGTCTGGAATTCATTCTCGGGTTTATGCTCGGGAGGTTTTGAAATTTGCTCGGGGATTTTGAAAGGAGGTTCGGGTTGTTCGAATACTAAACTGTACAACAGCAAGTTTTTTTAAAAGATAAAACGAAGTAAAATAGGAAGAAGTGGAAATACTCGGGTTTTACTCGAATATTTTAAGTGTTGAACCCGGGCTTGTATTGGAATTTAATTAATCAGTTTTTTTTTAAGTTAAAAACAAAAGTATTATCAAGTTTTAAAGTTTATTTTAAGTAAATAAATAATATTAAGCAGTTAATTATAAAAGATAAATGTTTTAAATAATATTGATGATAATGTAGTAATTAACAAAGATAAATGGTTTATCTTAATAATGTTTTGATTATTTAATTACTTAAAGGTTTTAAAATTTAGTTAATTGTTAATGATGATTTACTTTATTTAATAAGGTTTAGAGAATATAATTAAATGATTAAATAAGAATAACTACTTTGTGTAATTAAAGTAAAGTTAATACTTTGGGTAATCACCTTTAAGAACAATTAATCAATGTTATTAATTAATTAAAATGATTTGAGGTTAATTTGTTAATGTTATTTAATTTACGATATTTAAGATGATTAATCAAGCGATTAAAGAATAATTAATTAAGGGTAATTAATTTGAATGATTAATTAATTGAGATAATTAATTTGAGGATAATTCATTAATTAAAGATTATTTAATGAAAGTGATTAGGGATAATCACTTATTGTAATCAATCAAGGATAATTAATTAAGGTTAATTAATTTATGTAATTAATTGAAGATAACTAATTAAAGGGTAATTAAATAATTAAAGGTTAACTATTTAGTGATTAAAATTTGGTTTATTTATTATTAAAGGTTAATTAATAAATGATTAAAGATTAATTAATGATTAAGGTTTGTAATTAATTAATATTACTTAACCAGGATTAGTAGTTTATTCGTAAGTAATTAATCTGATTTACATTAATCAGATAACTAATTAATCTTATTTAAGCATAATTGAATTGCATAGAATGCTTTGAATTGTTTGATATCCCTGATGTGTGATACTTTGTGCTACGAAGTATTTTGATTTGAGCTGTGAATTGTGATCTAATTTATTCATTTGTGATGAATTTATATTATTTATCTGTGAATCTATGAATGAAGATAAGCGTTATAGGAATATACCGCTTATCGATATTGATGTGCTTGAATCTGTGATGTGATGATTGATGATGTTGCACTATTGTGTAAAACCCCTGGACTACATCATACACACAAAAATATGGATTGCACGAGGAAATTAGTTAAGTCACAGATATTTGAATCTAATATTATGAAATGGTTTTAAAGATTGAATTTTGAATCCAAAATAGTTTTGGAAATGGAATTGGGTTAAATATGAAAAACATTTGAAAAGGAGTTTTGGAGATCAAAGTTACTTTGAATAACCTGATAAAGTTTTGAAATTTAAATGATTTGATTTGAATTTGAATTCAAAATTTAAAATTGATTCTATGGTTGGAAATTATGGTTTAAAAAGGCTATACAAGTTATAAATGTGTTTATATGGGTTTAAACCATTTTAAAAGTATTGTTTTGGGAATTTGAATTTAATCCAAGTTTTATACTTTTAGGGCTTTAACTTATACAAATATAATCGTATTTTTTCCGAAAGAAAACTATTTGTTTTCAAATAATAATAGCTTTCATATAAAGAAAGGATTTCCAATTTGTGTTGAAAGGATTTCAAGTTTGAAACGAAAATAGTTTAGAAAGGCTATGAATGAATCTTTGTGAATGATTACTGAACTTGGTTTTGGAATTAAAGAGGATCTAAAAGGTGTAACTTTTGTATAAAAGATTTGAAATGGGAATTTTTTTGAAAGTTATGAATTAATCTTTGGAAATGGTTTTGAAACCTATGAATTGAGTCTTTGATTAAATGATTGGATGAGTTAATCCAATTTGGGAAAGAAATTGTTTGAAAAGCCGTGAATGAATCTTTGTGGAAGATTGGTGAACTTTATGAATTGAATCTTTTTGTTTAAAGATTTGAAAATGGTAATTGGTTTAATCCAATTGAAAAGAAGGTTTTGGATAAGAAGTTGTGACTTAACTGAGATCTCATTATCCATATGGTTTTTAGATATTACGCTCATTATTCGGTTTAGCCGGGAGAGGACCTTGTGTCATATAACCCATTCCGAATAATGATACGATGATATGGATTGCATTTGAAGGGCGGTGGTGAAGACCCGGTATTTTCGAGAACGAGAGGGTTGCCCGTCGAATAACTCTGCACTGAGTAGCTACGGTACAGAGATCTCCATATGTGACGGGGAGTCCGATCGAGATTGTGAATACCTGGATTGCAAGGGCTTCTTTGTGAAGTGCCTTCGGTTCTGTTCGAACACGAAACATACTTGCATGGATGTGTGTCTGACATTACACTTTGAGATGTAAAGCTGGTTTCTATCAAATACATTTCTGTTTGGTGGTGGAGAATTTATTCTATTATCTTAACACCTTTCTCTGAGACGTACGTGGTCATAGGTTATGTAGTTGATGGTTACTAGTGATACATTTCCAATTTGGTAATGTGGCATACGGAGTGCTGCTGATCATTTGTTGATCGAAGCATGGCTTTGGTGAAAAGTGTAGCTTTGTAGATGAGACTTCATCGAGCCTCACAAACCGAAAATGGTCGAAACAGGAATGTTGCGGCAAGGTTTTTTGGGATCGCACCCCTCGGGTATGTCCATTTCCTTCTGGATAAAAGTGATATCATGGTATGGAGCCTAGATATTTAACTGTGTGGTTGTTGCTATTTGTTGGTGAATTCTGGGATAAATATCAGTAACGACCGGGGATGGCTTACTTGTAGGTGTTACTTCCCGGCAGGGTAACCCGACCTTGTGTTGGTAGGAAACCATTTTGGTTCTTAGGGGCGTCCCTCCAGAGGCGTCCCATTTGTTAAGGAAGTTCCTTAGCCTGACCATTTGTTGGAAATCCAAAGAAACAATACGCGCCCTGTGCGGTTTTAGTTATATAACCTGTCATGGAATGTGGTGGTAATCTTCTATTGAACATGGTAGCTATAGTAGGCATACAATAATGGTTGTATGCTGGCTAAGATTAATATTATACTTTCGAAATATTTTCTGCAATATGCACTAATAATAATATCAAAAGAATTTTGCGTATCAAGCATGTTTGACTATCATAAGGAGAAATCTCCTCCATTTGTGCGCTTACATTGTGTGTGTGGCGGAGGCCTTATGGTAAATTCATTTTCTAAAAAGCATTGCGGATTTCTTTTTAAATTCTTTTGTTTGTTGTTTAAAAGATAAAACTGTTTTTTTTGCTCATACAAGTCCCATGACTGACCCGAAGTTTATTGTTTCCTATCTAAATTATGGGTGCCCGCAATTTTTCACACGGGCAGTCTAGAGTTAGCTTTTTCAGATAGTCAGATAGTAGATGTAGGTTCGATATCCTTTGGAGTCATTAGATCTTAGCGATCACATCGATGACTGACCTTGCTTAAGTCCTACTTGATGGTAGTTCGAGCTAGTTTTGGATTGGAGATTGAATTTCTAATATTGGCTTATTTCTTTCTCTTTTTGAGATCAAGATGGAGATTTTCTTTCCGCTGTTATTTTTGGCTGTGATAATGACATTCAAATTGTTATACTTAATGTGTTATAAGCTCCGGCGAACCAGATTCGAAGTTTGAATCTACGGCATTCGAATACGAGTTGAAGTTTTAGTGTCGATTTTCGAATGCTGGATTTTGGGTCATCACAAAATGTTTGGTAGTGTGATAACATATCTTTATATCTTTGTATGTTTGTTTGGATGATGATAACATCTGTAGGAATATTTTGGATGGTGCTTAATGTAATGTATATTTTGATATAGTGTGAATCTACGTGTTTACTGGTGCAGTTGGATTGTTATTGATATGTTCTAATTTGTGTGTGGATAATTCAGAAACTAGCTATAGAATTTTGGGGACGAAATTCTTTTTAAGTGTGGTGGAATGTAACGTCCTGAGATTTTTGACATCTCGAGTTGTGAATATTAATTTATACAATAATATTATGTTTTAATATACAATATTTCTATTAATTTATGATTAATGATTGCATACAATTTTCTAAACAAGTGTAACTTGAATTTTCAAATCTATATCAAATTACAAATTTAATTTAAATAGATTTTCTTATATGTATATTTTGGTTTAAAAGCAAAAATGTATATATTGTTTTAGATTTAAAAATATGTATTTTGTTTTAAAGATAAATATGTATATTTTATTCTAAATTTGAAATATAATAGAAAATTTAAATTTATTGAAAATCAAATATTTTTACATGTAGGATAATAAATTTATATGTAATAAAGTTGGATGGAAATTCATAGTGAATCGATTTATTTTGAAATAATATATTTCTATGTAATAAATAAAAGATGTATATATGGTTATATATATACATGAAGGATTTAAAAATAGTTTTTTTGCCACTTTTTAGTTCTTGTTTAAAGAAACATATATGTATACAAGTTAATTAGTATAAAATGTTATTTTATTTTATTTTGTTTAAAAGTAACATACATATGTATATGAGTATATTAACAAAGAAGATTATTTTAATTTATTAGTTTCTCACCCTTATTTTAAAATCGATAAGTGTCAAATGCAATGCTACTTTGCCAATATTAACTATGGGCTATTTAACTTTATAAATATACTTATATGTATACTTTAAAATGTTTTATGATTTATATATGAAAATATAATAAGGGAAAAGATTTCAGGTCATAGGCTGTAATAAAGAAACAGGTTAGTAAAAACTGTTTTAAAAAAGTAAAACCATGGGTAAGAAGAAATTTTTTATCAGTAAACATATACTAACATTTGGCATAAGCAACCTGAACAAATCTAACATAAATCAGTTCTGTTTTCTTTGCAAATTTCTCTCAGCACAACAAAAATCCATTTCAGCCACCAAATAGTCACTTCTGTCCATTTTATTTAGATTTCAAGTTTGTGTATATACATGAACATATCAGATCTAGGTGGGTTGTTTTAGAAAATCAAAACCTTTAAAGAAACCTCTGTTCAATTGTATAAAATCAGAAAACAAAGTTAATAGAAGAAGAAAATGCTCTGTAAACCAAGTCTGGAAGTGGGCAACAGGAAGCATTCTCTGTTCTAATCAAATCTCAGGAATTTTAAAAGCAAGTTCAAGGATTTCAAGGATTTCAAATTCAATTTCAACTTTTTAAAACTTCTGGAACCAAGATGTGGAAGGTGAGAAGCGTTAGTTTTAACCTAGAAATAAAATTTGTTCTATTATCTGTTAAAATGTGAAAAAAAAATTCATTCCAGTATTCGAAATTCTTTATCTCATCATCTAGTTCATGTTTGTGGATGCTACAAACTAGGTAAGTGTTTAATTTTAGGTATAGTTTATGTTAAAAATAGTTTGTGAGCAAACTATGCTGCGTAGTTCTTTAGGTTCTGTTTTACAGTAAATAATGTAATTTAGGTGAAAAATAAATGTTTTTAATTCTAGATTTCAAACATGCAGCTTTGATTGTTGTATGAAAATATGAATTTTAGTGATAGAGTTATAATTTTTAGTGTCGTATTTAGTGAGATATGGTCAGCTGGATGTTTTTCGTTCATAAATTTATTTCCATCGACTTCGTCGACGAGGGGTTATGCGGCCGGTTCTAGAAGAGGCAGGTGATAGCAGAGAAGGGATTGGCCGTGGCAGAATCTTTGATTTGGGCTTAGATTGGGAAAGCGAGTCGATTTTAGGGTTTTTGGGGGTTTCGTTTTGACTCTAGCATGCGATGATTTTGGGGAACGAGTAATTGACTATACTATCTGTTTATATTTGAATTCTCTATGGTAAAATTCATAATCTATAAGTATATTGATAATAAGTTTAAATACATTATTCAACCCCCTCTAGCATACATTAGCCTTAATATTCATCCTATATATATAGATTAGGTTATCACATGTATCACCGTCTCCCCTTTCATATGTAATTCATCTTGTGTACTACTCCTTGCACCTACGGATTGATTGCTTGTAATTTTTTGATGCCAATATCTCTTTCCAAATTCTTTAATTGATGTAGACATTTGGCATCATTTGACAATTGAGATATCATAGTTTAAATATATTGATATTGCATGGATCTATAACATGTCTGTCTCTTTTGGTTGATCTTCCTTTTATATTTTGCTAACTGCTAGTAATATATAAGCTTTTGATAACAAATGCCTTCGACTCATGGTGTATGGTACTCAAATTATCATCGTCAAAACAACTTTAAGCAGAAAAAGGTGTAACAATCCTTTAACTCTTAACATTTGGGAATTGTACATAATTTATCGTTGTTATCACATAGGATACTCTATTTGACTTTATAATTCATCTATGACTATCGATGATTCATTCTGTAATTACTCCAAATAACACAGATACATGATCCCTTGATGCCCTTAACAACCATGAGTAATTCACAATTTACCGTATAAAGTGTGTTAAATACACCAGTCTCAACGGATCTATCGATATTCCATTCTTGATATTTCTTGACTAAGAACATCTAAAGATAAGTATTTATTGACACAATTCAATACTCATAGTTACAAACACATTCCTGATGACAATTGATTAAATACTTTTTATTAGGATTATCTACTTTATATACATTTAATGCAGTTGAAACATTAGGAGTAGCCCAACATATTTACAATTGAAACAAAAATAAAAAGCTTGCTTTATTTTGAATTACATGCACTGTAACTTAAATTATATAATCAAATTACATAGTTTTCCTTAAGACCCACGTTTAACTCTCTTAAACAGCGTCGAGCCAATGATCGAGTTTACGGGTTGATACTATAACAAAATACTCATTTTGCAACTGGAAACGCCAATTGTAATCAAGGTTGTAAAAATCGCTAGGTAAATGCTAGACGGTAAGCATGGACTAAGAATTAGTCATCTAGGTGGGAATTAATCGAAGCTAGGCGTTTTGGATAATTTCATGGATTTTGGATAAAATATTAGTATTTTGTTTAGTATTAATTGATCCATAATAAGATGTCATGGATTTAGATGGTTTTGGAAGCAACCATGGAGACAAAATTTCTTGAAACAAACATTTTGATGCTTATAGGTGGCGTCAAGCCTAAATTTGTGTATAAATGGTTCTTATAAACGATTTATATGATAAGATAATACAGTAAGTGTTATCTAGGCGGATTAGTCAAACTCATAGGCAGTAAGGCTAGTTTAACGACTAGGCAGGAGCCGAGAAGGATTTTTACAACACTGGTTGCAATAGGCCTATTACAACTATCAATCATGAGTCCTAATAAGCGAAGTTGTAATAGGGTTGGAGCTTTTACAACTAGTTTGGACTGTTGTAGGTGCTCATTGTAATAAAGTATTTTACAAATGTTTATACCAATTGTTAAAAAAATGCAAAAAAAAGGTACTTAAGCAGCGCATGCCCGTAGATATAATATCATTTTCTAGCTGAACCAACATTATACTAATAATAGTCAAAACAATTCACATTTATTAAAAATAACATATTTTCCTTATTTCAACAGTACAAACTAGTCTTGCATTATACATCTACTAAAACGTTCAAAAAAACAAATAATAAATCTTGCAACACATGTAGAAAAATAATAATAATAATGATAACACGTATAAAAGTAAAAAATGACTACAAGTTCATAGTCGATGTGATAGTCTCTGCCACAAACCAATCTTTAATTTATTTTCCCTCATACCATATACTCTTATTTATAATATTCTATAATAAAAAATAATATCAACATCTATAACATC
Organism: Allium cepa; assembly: GCA_030765085.1. Taxonomy (NCBI): domain Eukaryota; kingdom Viridiplantae; phylum Streptophyta; class Magnoliopsida; order Asparagales; family Amaryllidaceae; genus Allium; species Allium cepa. The sequence continues at coordinate 56,540,284 of CM060935.1, forward strand.
AACTATTCATAAGATATAAAATAAAAATCACACGTACACTCTTCATTAACTGTTGTAGAAATATATTGGTACTACTATTATATTTGTTAACTGAAATGCAATATGTTGAAGAATAGTAGGTGCCTAATATGGATTGAAAATGGCTATTAAGGATAATTTAATTGACTAAATAGAAGACAAAAGAAAATTAGATAATGGAAATGAAGAGGCAACCTACGTCGTTCCTATCAAAAAACCGACTTAATGCAAGTGCCCAAAGGGTCACCCTAGGCCCTTACTTTATATGAGGATTAAAATTTATATGTAGAATTAATTTCTTAATGTTGGATTTTTTTAGCAATATGTAAATTTGAGTATTTTTCCTTTAAAGTCATAACAAATGGTTATTAAACGCAAAAGGAAAATTCTAACCAAATGGTTGCTTGAAGATGCAAAGCAAAGGAAAATCCTAATCAAATGGTTGCTTGAAGATGCAAAACAAAGGGAAATCCTAACGAACATACAATATTGAGAGAGTTATGATTGCCTTAATAGCTACATTTATTAAAAGCAGTATCACAAGTGTTCTAAAATGATGGCTCTTTCTCACATATTTTGATCCAAGAAATAAATTCCCATCACAATGCTTACATTAACAAGAGGAACGGAAGAGAATTAGAAAGAAGGTAGTTCAACAAATTTACTGCTTTATGTAGATGTATATGGCTCATGTTCAGAAAAAACATAACCATTTTTCACTAAAATAAATGAACATACAACTATTGTTGTAGTGATATTGAATATATTATCTAACGAAACATGATAGATCCTTTCTTTTCCATGTCTAAATATTCAAAAATCATTTAGAAGCAGTATCCAATGGTGTTGTGGTTAGCCAAACCAAGTGCGGATATTTATAAACTTGAAATACTTTGGTCGGAGCCATCATATAAATTAAAAACTTTTTCTATTATTGGGTTTGTACATACCAACAAAGATAATATAAGATTTTATTTTTTCACATTATAGGTCAGAGAGAACGAGAAAGTAGCAGCATGACAAGGTATACATACTTTACCAGGTTTGCAAGCAGTACTTGTATAACGCAACAAAATGTGCAAATGTTAAAAGATAGAAAAAAATATTTAGGATGATAGCTAAACTTTTCAACAATATGGCAATTCCCTATACCATAATTAGACGAGAAGCCATGGATATCAGCACGTCCACTATAACCAATATTTAATGATCAAACACAACAAAGATTAATAGAAACCTTTGTTGTATTAGAGGCTAAGAAAAGTCGACAAATTTATTGCATGGCTTAATGGTGCTTAAGCACCACAAACTTTAGTTTTTGATCTTCAAAACTTTTGGTCAAACATTTTCCATCAGAAGAAAATTTCGACATAGTCATTATCATTTTCATGCGTTCATTGAATCAAAGTGTAATCAAGGGCTGGAAACTTACTCATTTTCACCAAAGTGCTTGTTAATCCTGCTGCAGCACAAAAGAGCTGGAAACTTATCAAGAGTTAAATTTTTTATCTGAATTTTACCTAGCCTAATACCTTATTTGATGTTAATTGATTGTAATAAAAATTTAACAAATAATAAATGTCTTTAAACTTCAACTAGAGCCTAAGACGGGGGGTGTGAGAAATGCGGATTACGGATCTTAAGACTAAGATTAACACTAGAGGGGGGTGAATAGCGTTAATAAAGAATTACTAAATTTTTTTAATTTATATTAATTTAGACACAAAAGTATGTCAATATACAGACACAGATATGATCACAGAAACAATCACAGATGCAGAAATAAAAAAAAGTAAAGGAAAGAACACACCGGATTTTATACTGGTTCGGAGTTACCCTACATCCAGTCCCGCAACACAAGTACGGATTTCCTTTCAAAAGCAATCGTAAAATTACACCCTCGGTTTCAAGGCTACGAGGTACACCCTCCAGAATTTCGATCCTCTGGGTAGAGATACTTGATTTTCGGGCCACAAGTTTACCCAATTGATTTACCAAGGCTACAATCACACCTTTTCCCTTTTGATTGATTTCCAAGGCTACAATCACACCTTCTCTTGCTTAATAGATTACAAAGAAGTCTATAACTCTGAATAGCACTGAGAATCTTGTAGAGATAGTGATAGAGAATCAAACTAGAAGTAATCGAGTATGATTCAATGTTGATTTTGGCAGATGATAAGAATATGTATTAAGAAATGAGGAAGAAGAAGAGGAGTGAAAACCAAAAAAAAGTGATTAAAAATTCGCTGAAACTGACCCCTATTTATAGAAGAACAACAGTCATGTCCATTCATGAAGAGTTATGACGAATAGACACTTCTTTTGAAATTTGATTTTTTGAATCAAACTGTCACCATGTCGACATGTTACCCATAGGCATGTCGACATCCCAAAGCATTTTATGATGTTTTGAATTTCTTTGAAAATAACCTTTATCTTATATAAAAACTATTTTAAACTATATAAATATACTTGACTATAGTTAAAATTCATAAGTAAATATAAAGAATAATATATATAGATTTTAACTATAATTTTATATTTAAATCTAAGTATAAATATTTAAAAGTTAAATATATTATTTGAAAAGATAGTTTAAAATCTGGAGTAATTTGACTTTGAAATTAAAGATGTTTTTTAGGCTAAAATTATTGAAAATCAGGATCGAGGGTTTTGAATCTTTTAAAAGGAAAGTTTTGAAAACATTTTGAAAACAGGATATAATTTTGAAATATCATTTTAAATAAAAGTTAGCGGATACAAAACAATGTTCCACTAGATTTTTCGTAGGTTACATCCTACTTAGGGTTCCATCCCTTTAACGGGCTCGAAGTGGATTCCATTCCACGAATAAATTGGATTTTAAGATGCCAGTGCTTTTCTACGAGTTTTAACAAAACTTCCTAATAATAAAAAATACTTATCCTTGAAATATTGAACTCTTGATAGTCTCGATACTCATGAGTCTTCTATCTTGATATTTTATCTTGATATCTAGAATCTTTATACTGTACAATCTTCATTCTTAGTATCTGCATGATTAAACCCTGCATATACATATATATCAAAACTTATAATGTTAGTATTTATATTTTATAATCTATTCTAAGGTTGTTGTCATCAAAACCATCATCTCACGGACTAACACTCTCCCCCTTTTTGATGATGACAACCTTTGTATATAAAATATTATTTCTATCCTAATAACTCCCCCTAAAACTAACAACTCCCCCTTAATCTATACCTAACTATCCTATTTTATATTTCTCCCCCTTTGTCATCAATAAAAACTCTATCTAAACTAGATAACTCCAAACTATATAACAACCCCTAAAACTATTACTCTATGACATGTGATTATTATGATAGTGTTATCATAATAATCAACACTTAAGTCTAATACTAAAACATAGTTCTAAACTATCCTAACTAAGAATTCACAATAATACTTATAATAAAAACACATATAAGGACATGAGTTATTTATTACGTATATGGTTGTATTTACATTTGCGTTTGAAAACATAAAAACACAAACAAGAACGGAAGGAAAGAGAAGAAACAAATGTGTGTTTCTGAACATAGGAGATCTATGAATCGAACAGTTTGGATAGTGGAAACAGAAATTTCCACGTTGTTCGACAAGATTTCCATTTTTGTCGAAACACACTTCTCCAACACACTACTTGGTCATCATCCTCCTCGTGTGCTTCTTCCATGGGTTCTTCTTCTTCTTCTTCGTCGCCGGCCTCTTGTTCTTGATTGAGTGAAGAGTCTTCATCGATCAAGATAAGGTTGGCATGGTTGTCCATTAGGAATTTTTGCGAATTCCTAAGAATCTTGCCTTGTCTTTCCTGTTCCTTTTCCATACGAAGTTGAGTTACTTGAATTTCAGTCAACATCTGAAGAACATCCTTCATGGATTCCTCCATTTTAGTCACACGAGCGAGAGTAGTGCATTGGAATGGACCAGAAGTAGGAGAGGGAAATGAGAAAGTTGATTTTATTTTTGATTTTGAGGGTGAAGCCATGATTTTATTTATTTCAGAAGAGAGAATGAAGAGAAAACAGAGAGAATGAATTAAAAGTCGAAGTTAAGAAGAATATATAACTAAATTTCTGAATTTTGGTGGGAAATTTTTTAAAAAATCAAAAACGTTATATGTCGACATGTATACCTAGGGGATGTCGACATGGTCTTTTCAAAATTTAACTCTTTGATTTATTTTGATACCAATTGTTAATTATACTTGTTATTTATATTTTATATTTCAATTATAGAACAAATATCTAATTCTCTTCTTAATTTAGTAAATGTTAATTCATTTAAAGGTTTTGTCAAGATATTAGCAATTTGATTTTTAGAATTGATATAATCGAGAGTAACTACTTCCTTGCTTATATTATCTCTGAGAAAATGATGTCTAATATCAATATATTTAGTTCGAGCATGTTGAGTAGTATTTTTGGATAAATTTATCGCAATCGTATTGTCACAATAAATTGGAGATTTTGAGAAATTTAAACCAAAATCTTTTAAGGTTTGTTGCATATATATTACTTGAGAACAAGCCAAAGCAGCAGAAATATACTCTGCTTCAATTGTTGATAAAGAAATTGTGTTTTTCTTTTTACTAAGCCAAGAAATCAGAGAATGCCCCAAAAAGTGGCAGGTCCCACTTGTACTTTTTCGGTTTGATTTACAACCAGCATAGCCAGCATCACAGTAAGATATTAAGTCAAAATAATTATTTTTAGGGTAGAATAAACCATAATCAGACGTGTGTTTAATATATCTTATGATTCGTTTCACGGCTTTTAAGTGACTCTCTTTAGGTTGGGATTGATATCTAGCACAGAGATAGGCACTATGCATGATATCAGGTCTACTAGTAGTAATATAGAGTAATGAGCCAATCATTCCTCTATATAATTTTTGATCTACATATTTCGAGAGATCTTCTTTACTAAGGTACTCATTGGCTGCCATGGGAGTGAGTTTTCCACTTGCAGTAGTCAAACCAAATTTACTAATTAGGTCTTTAGCATATTTTTCTTGACTAATAAAGATACCATTATCTAATTGTTTTATTTGTAATCCTAAAAAGTAATTTAATTCACCCATATGACTCATCTCACATTCTTTTTTCATTATTTCAGAAAATTCTTTATTCATTTCAAAATTAGTTGAACCAAAAATGATATCATCTACGTAAACTTGTACTAGTTGAATATCATTTTTATTTCTTTTAATAAAAAGAGTATTATCTACTTTACCAATTTCAAAATTAGATTGCAATAAAAAAGATCTTAGTCTATCATACCAGGCTATAGGAGCTTGTTTTAGACCATATAACACTTTTTTAAGTTGTAAACATGATTTGGTAATTTATCATTTTCAAAAAGTGGTGGTTGTTCGACATATACTTCTTCTTTTACAAATCCATTTAAAAAGGCGCTTTTAACATCCATTTGAAATAATTTGAAACTATTATGATTTGCGAAAGCAAGTAGAATCCTAATGGCTTCTAATCTTGCTACGGGAGCAAAGGTTTCATCAAAATCTATTCCTTCTTCTTGACAATAACCTTGAGCGACTAATCGAGCTTTATTTCTAACTACCTCTCCTTGTTCATTCATTTTATTTTTATAAACCCATTTAGATCCAATTATAGTTTTATTTTCTGGTCTAGGAACAAGTTCCCAAACGTCATTTCTAGTAATTTGATTTAATTCTTCTTGCATAGCCTAAATCCATGAATCATCAGTTGATGCATCTGTTGGATTTTTGGGTTCAATAGTTGATATAAAAGCTACATTACTCATTTGACTTAGTTGATTTCTAGTTTTAGCAACAAGTTGAATATCTCCCAGTATATTTTCTATAGTGTGATCTTTTAAAAGTTTTGTCCTTTTATTAGGATGATCGATTTCATTATTAGTTTCAATAGGTTCTTGATTTTGAGTGATTAAATCCTCTTCATCATTTGTATCTTCAAAAATTTTGAAATTTTCATCAAATGAAACATGCATTGTTTCTTCAATGGTATTAGTTTTTAAATTAAACCCTCTGTACGCTCTACTTCTATTAGATTATCCGACGAAGATACTTTTGTCAGATTTAGGATCAAATTTATCTAAATTATCTTTTGTATTTAAAATAAATCATTTACTTCCAAAAATTCTGAAATAAGATACCTTAGGTTTCTTTGAATAAAGAAGTTCATAAGATGTCTTATCAGTTAGAGGTCTAATTAAAGTTCTATTCAAAATATAACAGGCGGTGGCAACTGCTTCTGCCCAAAAATTCTTTGGTAAATTACTATCTGTAAGCATAGTTCTCGCACACTCTTGAATCGTCCTTTTTTTACATTCTACTACTCCGTTTTGTTGTGGAGTTTTCAAAAATGAATAATTGTGAGTTATTCCCTTTTTATTGCAGAATTCCTCAAACTTTTCATTTTCAAATTCACCACCGTGATCACTTATAAAAGTTATAATTTTTAGAGAAAATTGATTTTGAATTCTTTTTGAAAATGTTTTAAAATATTCAAAAGTATCACTTTTATGTTTCAAAAATATTGTCCATGTAAATCTAGAATAATCATCTACAGTTACAAAGTCATATTTACTATGATTTATTGATAGAATTTGAGATGGACCAAATAAATCAAGATGAAGTAATTCAAGAGGTTTTGAAGTTGAAATCATATCTTTTATATTAAAAGAATTTTTTATAAGTTTTCCTAATTGCAAGCATCACATAAATTATCTACTTTAAAATTCATTTTAGGGAGACCTCTTACTAGATCATGTTTTGACAGTCTAGATAGGAGTTTGAAATTCAAATGCTCAAATCTCTTGTGCCAAATCCAAGGGTCACTTGTATTTACCAACAGACACAGGTTATCATTTGAAACTTTCATACTAAGAATATATATATTCTTTTTCCTGACTCCCTCAAATATAATGGTTGAATTATTATCTTCAATGTGACATTTATCTTTTTCAAATTTAATATTATAACCTTTAGCACATAGTTGACTTATACTTAGCAGATTATGTTTCAGATTCTTAACTAGCAAAACATTAGTAATAGTAGGAGTTTCAGAATTACCGACTTTACCGATGCCAATCACATATCCTTTTGAATTGTCTCCAAAGTTAACCAATCCTCCGTATTTGTATATTATATCATTCGGTACATCTGGATTTCCAGTCATGTGTCTAGAACATCCACTATCAAGTATCCATTTGTTCTTTCTGATCTGCATAATTTGTCCGTCGTGGATTGATTCCTGAACACCCATGTCATGATTCCTGCACATCAAACAATTTTGGTAGATAACTTGAATCTGAATATTGATTATATGAAGACTCATGAAACAATGATGATCTAAATTAGTATTAACGAATATAGCAATTTTAAAAACTTTTCAAAAATCAGATTATGAAACTTTGAAAACCTTGCTCTGATACCAATTGTGAGAAATGCGGATTACGGATCTTAAGGCTAAGATTAACACTAGAGGTAGGTGAACAGTGTTAATAAAGAATTACTAAATCTTTTTAATTTATATTAATTTAGACACAAAAGTATGCAATATACAGACATAGATATGATCACAGAAACAATCACAGATGCAGAAATAAAATAAAAATAGTAAAAGAAAGAACACACCGGATTTTATACTGGTTCGGAGTTACCCTACATCCAGTCCCGCAACACAAGTACGGATTTCCTTTTTAAAGCAATCGTACAATTACACCCTCGGTTTCAAGGCTACGATGTACACCCTCCAGAATTTCGATCCTCTGAGTAGAGATACTTGATTTCCAGGCCACAAGTTTACCCAATTGATTTCCAAGGCTACAATCACACCTTTTCCCTTTTGATTGATTTCCATGGCTACAATCACACTTTCTCTTGCTTAATAGATTACAAAGAAGTCTATAACTCTGAATAGCACCGAGAATCTTGTAGAGATAGTGATAGAGAATCAAACTAGAAGTAATCGAGTATGATTCAATGTTGATTTTGGCAGAGTAATGATAAGAATATGTATTAAGAAATGAGGAAGAAGAAGAGGAGTGAAAACCAGAAAAAAGTGATTAAAAATTCGTTGAATTTGACCCCTATTTATAGAAGAACAACAGCCATGTCCATTCATGAATAGTTATGGCGAATAAACACTTCTTTTGAAATTGATTTTTTGAATCAAACTGTCACCATGTCGACATGTTACCCATAGGCATGTCGACATCCCAAAGCATTTTATGATGTTTTGAATTTCTTTGAAAATAACCTTTGTTTTATATAAAAACTATTTTAAACTTTATAAATATACTTGACTATAGTTAAAATTCATAAGTAAATATAAAGAATAATATATATATATATATATATATATATTAACTATAATTTTATATTTAAATCTAAGTATAAATATTTAAAAATTAAATATATTATTTGAAAAGATAGTTTAAAATCCGGAGTAATTTGACTTTGAAATTAAAGACGTTTTTGAGGCTAAAATTATTTAAAATCAGGATCGAGGGTTTTGAATCTTTTAAAAGGAATGTTTTGAAAACATTTTGAAAACAGTATATAATTTTGAAAAATCATTTTGAATAAAAGTTAGCTGATACAAAACAATGTTCCACTAGATTTTTCGTAGGTTCCATCCTACTTAGGGACCCATCCCTTTAATGGGATCGAAGTGGATTCCATTCCGCGAATAAATTGGATTTTAAGATGCCAGTGCTTTTCTACGATTTTTAACAAAAATTCCTAATAATAAAAAATACTTATCCTTGAAATCTTGAACTCTTGATAGTCTCGATACTCATGAGTCTTCTATCTTGATATTTTATCTTGATATCTTGAATCTCTATACTGTACAGTCTTCATTCTTAGTATCTGCATGATTATATCTTGCATATACATACATACATACATATATATATATATCTAAACTTATAATGTTAGTATTTATATTTTATAATCTATTCTAAGGTTGTTGTCATCAAAACCATCATCTCACAGACTAACAGGGGGTACCATCATTTCACCTTCCAAAGATAGTCAAAGGTGTTAGGATTTCAACATACTTCAGGATAGATTAATTGTGAAACCCTAGATCGAAATAGATGGCCTATATTGTTTTGATTTATAAGAAATCAGAGAAAGTAAATAGATTAGTGGAAGCCATACCTGAATCCATAGTTGCTGATTAAAAGAAAAGAAGAATTGGTTTGATCTTCTAAATTGACACACACACTAGATCTCATTTATTTCTAAAGTAGATTAGAAGAATAACTATAGCTAATTTAGGGATCATAACCCCTTATTTATAATGTTGTCATTTTCTAATTTTCCATTTAACCAATTAGAATTGCCTCCGTATCTACACATTAATACCATGACAATTATACCTATAGGCCTTTTAACTTTAATTCATAATTTGATCACTTTAATTAGGCTATACACCAAAATAGCACTACATGTTTTATTTTACATATATGGCCCACATGTAGCAATTTTCCAACAATATCCCCTTGGGCCATATACGTAATAACATTATAAATGTGTATAACTTTATGAGCCTCGAAATTTTCTATTTATGACATATGATGTTTCCGAAACAACTTCATCCATTAATTATTTGGTAAAGGATCAAAGAGGATTTTGTTACTTTTATTGTAACTAAACTCATCAATGGTCACACATACCAACACAATCAAACGACATAGATCAATCATGAATGCATAGCATGGAAATTACATGAGATGTTGTCAATGTATGTCTATTTCAACCTGGTTCTACTTTTGTGAGATCAAAATGTTCAATATTTGAACAACCTAATATGCAAACAAAACTTTATTATTTTAGTTATGATCAGAAAAAAACTTGATATATATATCTGTAACCAAAGTATAGAGCAATATGCCATAAGATAGTACCGAATACAAACTCTCCCTAAACCAAAATATTCATATATAAAAATTACACCGATTGAGCAAGATGCTCATGGACGACTTTGAATGATAATCCTTTTGTAAGCAGATATGCCACAATGGAGTTTGTCACGATGTACTTTATGAATTACAATCTATTTTGCACTCCCCCTTATTAGAAAATAATATATTGTTTGTTGTCATGATATTACTCAATGGTCTTTCAATTTCTTTATTCAATAGTCGATAACATTATAACAAAATTTTATAATTGTTTTCCATCGTTGAAAGCCCCTTACCAGAAAATAGTAAAGAAGGCTATAAGTGTCTATATGATAACTTTCCTTATATAGATTCATCCAAAAAAATTAACAACAACAGTATTGTTGTTATTATCTGAAGTGGATCTTTTATACTCTTGGCATCCAAAGTATTATGATTGTAATGGTTAATGGTCACCAGCCAATTCGATCTTTTATCTTTAGCATATAATCCTTTTGTTCCTTAAAGATATCCCGTAACCTTCTGGTTACTAACCATTGATCTACTTTCAATTGCAGTAAGATATCTAACAAATAATACACACAATATCCATATGTGTATATGCCTTAGCATGCATTGGAATCCACGTCACAAATGCATAAGGGATCTTTTGCATTTCTTTAGCTTTAAGAATGTTCTTATGTTACTATGTAAGACAAAATTTATCTATTTTGGCGAAAGAGAATTAATTGATTCATAGTTTACATATCAAACCCCTTTTAAACCTTATTCATCTAACCCTTTTGTGATAATCCAATATCACCTCATGAATAATAATGGTATATTTGAATCCCTAATACAAAAGGGTAACCCATAGGTGGATTTTTTTTAAGTTGTCCATCAATGTCTTCATTGAGAAAACACAACTTTAATATCCTTCCGATATTGTGTAAAATTATAATCTACAACAAGTTTCAAAATAACCAAGAGTCTTTCAATAAAACTAAAGAGAAAGTCTCTTTAAAAATAAAACATCATTTTCCTTTTGAGTACAATCTTTTCTATAGTGATCCTTGTATCTTTCCATATTACCCACTTGATCCTTTTTTGTTCTGAATAGTTATCCATAACCAATGATCTTATTACCTTAGGTAATGGAAAAGATCTCAAACTTTGTTGTCCTTATAGATTTACACTATATATTCATACCTTAAATCCACATTTCAAATTAGTACCTTATATGGACTGATCATCTTTATCAATCAAATATTTATCTTTATAGAGAAATACTATATAGTCATTTGGAATGACATTTCTTCATTTTCAAGTGCATTTCCATAGTGACCTTGCACTTTGAGGTTGGTGAATTTGTTTTCTTGAAACAATAACCTCAACTTGAAGAAAATTTGTTTAACTTGTCTTATTATGGTTCCTAGTTTACTTCTTCTTAATGAAAAGAGACAAATCATATACATTATCCGAAGAAGTAACTGTAGTTGAAACAAAGATAACGATTTTTTAAGGACAACGATCCATGTTATACTTTTCTTCCCAGATAAAGATTTTTTTAAGGATAATGATCCATACTATACTTTTCTTCCCAAACTCAATATCCTCAAAAACGGTTTCATTTCTCCTCTTAAAACTTTTCCTTTAGGGGGGTTCATAAAACTATAACATTTAAGTTGCTTAGAATATCAATAAAATATTTTCTATCTTTGGTGCCATCAGTAGGCTAAAACAAATAATCATATTAACCACCAATCAAAATTTGAGACTTCATTATCAAAGGTATTCAACATAAGAAGATATAGGCTATATTTTACACAGTAGGAGCTGCAATTCCGATAATATTTGAATTTACTCATAAATCAATCTTATTATTTCTAAATGGATAGTAATAACCTAATTTTTTCATATTAGAAATTGAAAACCGAAATCTATCTAATGACAGCATAACATAAATATCAAATAAATCCAAACAATATAACTGAAATCTCAACAATAACTTCAAAAATACCTAGTATACTTTACTTTACGTGTCTTTATATCTCATTAAAGAAAAAAATGTAAATATATTTATATGTTATTTCTTTTCTTTTACATCCTTAGCGACTTCTTTATCCTTATACATTTATTTACAATGTATGTTAAATGGGTACTTTCAATGTTGCATGCTTCAATCCCTCTTCTTCTTACCACAATACTAAATGAGCTCAATAAAATGTCATTTTATTCTTAAAAAATAATAATTAACAATAATCTTACAATGGTTATACTATGAAAAGTGAGAGTATAGAAAAATAATAACTTAAGTGCCTTTAACTTTTGAAATAATATTTTCCATATAGTACTCGTTTATATTTTCGTTACATATATTTTATGGAATCAAGCAATATAAAGTGTGCTTGTTTCCCATATTCATTTTTTTTAACAAAATGCTTTTCAGTTTGCAAAGAAGCACTTAAAATTGATTATCCCTACGGATATCATACCCTTGAAACCCTTTTCAAGTATTATAGGTTATGTCATTTGACTCTTGCAATTTGAATTATCATACCTCATAAAATTCTTCATAATATTATAAGAACGTTCAACTGTAATAGGAGTGGTTGTGATCCTTGTGGAATATGCGATTGTATAACCGTTATATAATTTTTGTTTGATGATAATAAACATATATATTCGTACAAATGTATTTGATATTGTGCTATTTCATATCTCACAGATTAAAGGTCAATATACAGAATAAAATTGAACAACACAGAATTTGAATTCAAACTGAAATTTTTATTCAAACAATCTTTTTATTACGAATTTGAATAGTACAATTTCTCTCACTATAACTGTACAATTTCTGAATACATACATCTTTCTGATTTTACATCATTTCCTCACTACATATCACTCACACTTATATTTTTGTCTTCAACTGAATTCCAGTCTGATTCCAGCATCTGAATAATCTGCAAAAATATTTTCAAACGCAGTAAAATTGAAAAAGAAATATTTTTGCAATTCAAAAATAAAAGATGATTTTGAAAACATTGTTTGCCTCAGTTATTTGGGTTGTTCGTCATCATTTTTGATTGTATCTGTGCATATCAGCATTTTATCAGGGACAGGTTGTACATAAGTGGCTGCAGTACACACGTATACATTTGTACACGTGTGCACTGCCCCGCCAACTCGTGTGCACAAATCAAACAAAAGCACTGCTAACAATTCAGCACAAGGTCAAACCCAAATAACACACGGGTTCAACTCAAGGCAACTTGAAGAATACAAGGACAAATAATCAAACTGCAACAAAATTTCTGAATGGAGGCAATGAAACAAAGACACAGCAGTGTCAAGTGAAACAGTGGATAAGCCAAGACGTTCAAATAACCAGAAGTGTGCTCAAAGCAAAACTAGTGCCAACATGAACAAAAACATGAAGCACACAAGCTCAAATAATCACTGCAACAATACTTTTAAATGGAGGCAGAACAACAATACAAACAGCAAATGTCAAAGAAAACTATAAAGCAACCCAGTGACTACATCTACAACATCAAAGGCAATGCACCAATGAATCATCAAGGGATCAGTGTAACCAAATCAAAACAGAAGTATCAAACTGGAACGAAGTGATGAACCAACAATGCAAATAACAACAAGTACAGGCCGCAACAGTGTGCACCAGTCCAGGCTACTACATGAAGCAAACAGAATGAATGAACTCGACCAGTAACCAAGGCTACAAAGTGCGCAGTGACTATAATAAGTACAGTGAATAACATAGTTGCAGCATGAACAAAAGATCAAAGAAATGCACAAAGATGCTCAGGGATAAACACATAGATGGATCAGTGCCAAAGTCGAAGAATAACAATGCAGACGCAAAAATAAACAATGCTGTTATAAATTCATGTGACTATGCAGTATTGACAAAGTCAAATATCAACACCGTAATGACCACGATAGTAATTCAAAACCGTGTCAACCAAGCAAGCATCGTATATACGATTGTGAACTAGTCAGAGAAATCAACAACGTCCAAGCATAATCGAACGGCCAAAGCAAATTTTTGAAACAATCAGACGAACAAAAAATAAGGAGATCGAACGCATATAAATCCCAATCATCATCGGCAATTTTAGGTATCGAGTTCGAGCAAGCCAAAACCAGCAAAGCAAAAGGAGTGAAGTACATACCCAAAAACGCAGAACGAACTCGATCCAAATTGAAGAGCCGAGAGCAAATCAAAGAGCATCGAAGCCTACCATCGAACTGTATCAAGCGGCGAACTTCAATTTGCACAACCCTAATTTTGGAAGCAAGGAGCAAAAGAGCCGAAGCCCTAATTTAGTTGCAAAGAGGAACGGTCATCATTTTTTTTCACAGGCCAAAGAAGAAGAAAGAATCGGGTTAGAGAATAAAAGGGCTGGCCGTGTTTTATGTCAAGAGGGCTTTAGTGTTTTAATTAGTTAGGGTTCAAGTGTTATCTTTTAATTGCTGTTTAATTGTTTTTATTTTTACTTTACGAATCAAAACTTTGTAAATCACCACCTAGGGTTTAGGTAATGTCAGATTGTCTAGTTAGAATTAGTTCAGCGAGCAGGGTGTGCGAGTTTGCAAAGCTCTATAGGCGGGAGCAGAGTTTGCGAGTAAGAAAAGCTCTATAGGCGGGAGCAGAGTTTGCGAGTAAGCAAAACTCTATAGGCGGGAGCAGGGTGTGCGAGTCTAGTAGAGTGTTTGTGAGCGGGAGCAAATGTTTGCGAGTCTAGTAGAGTGTTTGTGAGCGGGAGCAAAAGGGTCTGCGAGTCTAGTAGAGTGTTTGTAAGCGGGATACTGTTTAATTCTAATAGAAATCTGGGAATGCAGCAGTAGGTAGGGGTTGCCGAAGCTGGGTAAATTTTGTGTGTGATTTACTTTTCAGCATATTTATTTCTGCAGTTTGTTTCTGTGTTTAAATCGAGAAAATTTGCTATAACCCTATTCACCCCCCCTCTAGGGTTAATTTAGATCCTACAAGTGGTATCAGAGCGAGGTATTTTACTTTAACTCTAGAGATATGTTTGAACGCTTTTTAACTTTGGTATACAAGGTCTCTGCAGCGACTTGGGATGGTGAAGAAGGAAAGAAAGCTTCAGACAGTAGCTCAGAGGAAGCTAATTTGTGTTTGATGGCAAAATCAGATTCAGAAGTCTGCTCAGAGGAAACTAGTGAGATTTGTTGGCGGGCTAAGGAGCAACAAGAATGGTTTCTAGATTCCGGCTGTTCTAGACATATGACAGGTGACAAATCGTAGTTCCTTAATCTAGAGAATTTTAAAGGCGGAAATGTGATCATGGGAGACAACAGTAAGTGTAAGATCATTGGTAAAGGTGAAGTAGATAACGGTAATTTTTCTTTGACTAATGTTTTATACGTTGAAAATTTGCATCACGATCTCATTTCTATTAGCCAACTATGTGACAAAGGTATGAATGTTGTCTTCGATAGTGATACTTGCAAAATCAATGATAAAGATTCTAATAAAATTGTTTTTATGGGCAAAAGAAAAGGAAATGTTTACTCACTTTCATTTGATAATCTAAATTTTTCTAGATGTTTGGTAGTCACAGACGAAGAGGCATCTTTATGGCATAGGAGACTTGGTCATGCTAGCATGAGCCTCTTAGAAAAACTTGAAACGAAAGAATTAGTCAGGGGGTTACCACATCAGAAATTTAAAAATAACAAAGTGTGTAAAGCATGTTCCTTGGGCAAGCTTAGTCGATCATCATTTCGTCCTAAAAACATTGTTAGCACATCAAGGGTCCTTGAATTGATTCACATGGATTTATTTGGACCAAATGAAATTGCAAGCTTAAATGGAAAACGTTATTGTTATGTATTGGTTGATGATTACTCTAGATTTACATGGGTTTATTTTTTAGCCAAAAATCTAAATCTTTTGATTATTTTTCAAAATTTGCAAAACTTGTTCAAAATGAAAAAGGAGTTTCAATTAAAACGTTGAGAAGTGATCATATAGGCGAATTTGAAAATTTGGAATTTGAAAACTTTTGTGAAGAAAATGGTTTAAAACATGAATTTTCTGCTCCACGAACACCTCAACAAAATGGGGTGGTTGAAAAATCGTACGTTGCAGGAATTGGCTAGATCATGTTGAATGAGTATAAACTACCTCTAACCTTTTGGGTAGAGGCAGTGAATACTTCGTGCTATATAATGAATAGAGTAATGATTAGACCAATACTTGGCAAAACATCTTATGAATTGTGGCATGAAAGGAAACCTAACATTTCTTATTTTCGTGTATTTGTATGTCCTTGTTTCATTCTTAACACAGGTGATCAACTTGGAAAATTTGAATCAAAGGCTGACGAGGGAATATTCATGGGCTATTCAACAAGGAGCAAGGCTTACAGAATATACAACAAACGAACAAAGACAATTGTTGAATCAATCAATGTGAAATTCGATGAATCTGGCCTGGAAAGGACGACTGAAAAGACAGATGACGATGGGGTAGATCATGAAGGCATTGAAGATGAGACATCTAGTGAGAAAGTTGAAAATAGAACTGTTGATGCTGGTAGATTGAAATTCAAATCCAATCATCCTCCTGAATTGGTTATAGGTGATCCTACGGAAGGTATAGTACTCGCTCTTCATTTGATAAAAATTTGTGTTCGTTTTGTTATCACAGTGGTTTTATTTCTGAAATTGAACCTGATTCTGTTGAAATGGCTCTTAATGACGAAAATTGGGTTTTAGCAATGCAAGATGAACTTAATCAATTTGAGAGAAATAAAGTTTGGAAATTAGTTCCCAGGCCTAATGACTATCCAATTGTTGGAACTAAATGGGTGTTCAAAAATAAAATTGATGAATCGGGAAACGTAATTAGAAACAAAGCTAGGTTGGTCGCAAAAGGATATAACCAAATTGAAGGCTTAGATTTTGATGAAACATTTGCTCTAGTTGCTAGGTTAGAAGCCATTAGGATTTTGCTAAGTTTTGCATGTTATAAGGGTTTCAAACTTAAACAAATGGATGTAAAAAGTGCCTTTTTGAACGGTGATTTGAAAGAAGAAGTTTTTGTTGAACAACCCCTCGGTTTTGAAAATCATGATTTTCCAAGTCATGTGTATAAATTAGAAAAAGCATTATATGGTCTTAAGCAAGCTCCTAGAGCTTGGTATGACTGCCTTTGTACATATCTTTTGGAAAATGGTTTTAAAAAGGGGAGTGCTGACACGACACTGTTTCTATTACATAAAGGAAGTGAATTTTTGATAGTTCAGATTTATGTGGATGATATCATTTATGGTGCTACTAATGAACTCTTGTGCGAGAAATTTGAACAAGTCATGCAGGCTAAATTCGAGATGAGCTTGGTTGGAGAATTGAAATATTTTCTTGGATTTCAAATCAAGCAAAGCAGTGATGGTATTTTCATCTCACAATCCAAGTATGTGTTGGAATTGTTGAAGAAATTTGGAATTGAGAACTCCAAACCATTGAGAACTCCTATGAGTACATCAACAAAGTTAGACAAAGACGAGAAAGGAATTGCTGTTGATCAGAAGAAATATCGAGGAATAATTGGTTCACTTCTCTATCTTACTGCTTCTAGACCTGATATTATGTTTTCTGTGTGTTTGTATGCATGTTTTCAATCTAACCCTAAAGAATCTCATTTGAAAGCCACTAAACGAATTTTTAGATATCTTTCACACACACACAAATTTGGATTATGGTACCCTTCTTGTGAAAATTTTGATTTAGTTGGTTATTCTGATGCTGATTATGCTGGTTCATTGGTTGATAGAAAAAGCACCAGTGGGACATGTTTCATGCTAGGACATTCATTAGTTTCATGGTCAAGTTGGAAACAGAATTGTGTTGCATTATCCACCACTGAAGCAGAATATATTGCTTTGGGAAGTTGTTGTGCTCAAATTTTATGGATGATGCAAACTCTTTCTGATTTTGGCTTAGTCTATAAACAAGTTCCATTAAAATGTGATAGTAGGAGTGCTATAGATTTGTCAAATAATCATGTTCATCATTCACGCACAAAACACATTGATGTGAGACACCATTTTCTTAGAGATCACATTGCTAAAGAAGACATTTGCATTGAATATATTTCAACTGAAACTCAACTTGCTGATATTTTCACAAAACCTCTCCCCGAAGACAGATTTTCCAGATTGCGTTTGGATTTGGGAATTATAGAAATTGACTAATCATTTTTTTAAAAAAAAAAATTTAAAAAAAAATTGATTTTTTAATTTGATTTTAAATGACTATTTTTTTTACTTATCTAACTTCCTAATGATTATCGAAAAGATCAATAGTGAATAGAAAAAGTGATGATTGTCGATATTTGTCATACATTACTCAAGACAGTATATATAGAAATTTTTCTTTAGAATTTCATAACAAGAGTTATAAAACCTTTTTGTTGGGTAAAAATTCCATGACCATTTCTATTTCTATCATCTTTCTATCGACCATCACTCATCAAAATTACATATAATACGTAAATTTGTGGTAGTTTACAAAGGAAATCATTCGTTCTTCAATATCTTTAAATTTGTGAAGGAAATTATTTGTGCTTCAATTTATTATATTTAGCAATAAAAATAAATATCCAAAGTATTCACTCTCATTTAAAAGTCCTCACGGTTATGCATGGGTGAATTACTTGGATTTCTTGATTATGTGCTTCCATACTCATTTAAAAGTCATCACGGTTATGCATGTATGGAACGCATATCGACATTGAGCTTTTAAACTGATAAGTTGATTCTAATCCCATTTAAGAGTCCTCACGATTATGCGTGGTTAGACGATACTTGAATTCTTTTTGTAAATATTGTGAATACTACTAATCTCATTTAAAAGTCCTAACGGTTATGCATGGTTAGTAGATATTCAAATTTCCTGAAATAAATATACCACAAATAGACAGAGCTGTATGATTTTTTTGATGATTTTATCTCCACCATTTCTGAAAGTGGAATATGCGTTTGATAAGGGTAATTATGATTTTTTTTATTGAAATTTGATATTTATATTCAATTGATGTTAATGTTTGATTTATGTCTGTCATTTCATCTCTGTTTTTATAACACTGTTATTCTTTTGCTGATAACAAAAGGGGGAGAAAAAAGTTAAGATTTTGTCAAATAAAATCAAGCGAAGAAGTCAAATTTTTATCTGTCTATTTATTTGACTATGCATTGATGAAGGGGGAGTTTTGAGAAAATAGGAAGCATTCAAATAGGGGGAGCAATTTCAATGATCAAATACATTTCATATTTTCAAAATCTTAAATATATGTTTGTTATCATCAAAAGGGGGAGATTGTGGAATATGCGATTGTATAATCGTTATATAATTTTTGTTTGATGATAATAAACATATATATTCGTACAAATGTATTTGATATTGTGCTATTTCATATCTCACAGATTAAAGGTCAATATACAGAATAAAATTGAACAACACAGAATTTGAATTCAAACTGAAATTTTTATTCAAACAATCTTTTTATTACGAATTTGAATAGTACAATTTCTCTCACTATAACTGTACAATTTCTGAATACATACATCTTTCTGATTTTACATCATTTCCTCACTACATATCACTCACACTTATATTTTTGTCTTCAACTGAATTCCAGTCTGATTCCAGCATCTGAATAATCTGCAAAAATATTTTCAAACGCAGTAAAATTGAAAAAGAAATATTTTTGCAATTCAAAAATAAAAGATGATTTTGAAAACATTGTTTGCCTCAGTTATTTGGGTTGTTCGTCATCATTTTTGATTGTATCTGTGCATATCAGCATTTTATCAGGGACAGGTTGTACATAAGTGGCTGCAGTACACACGTATACATTTGTACACGTGTGCACTGCCCCGCCAACTCGTGTGCACAAATCAAACAAAAGCACTGCTAACAATTCAGCACAAGGTCAAACCCAAATAACACACGGGTTCAACTCAAGGCAACTTGAAGAATACAAGGACAAATAATCAAACTGCAACAAAATTTCTGAATGGAGGCAATGAAACAAAGACACAGCAGTGTCAAGTGAAACAGTGGATAGGCCAAGACGTTCAAATAACCAGAAGTGTGCTCAAAGCAAAACTAGTGCCAACATGAACAAAAACATGAAGCATACAAGCTCAAATAATCACTGCAACAATACTTTTAAATGGAGGCAGAACAACAATACAAACAGCAAATGTCAAAGAAAACTATAAAGCAACCCAGTGACTACATCTACAACATCAAAGGCAATGCACCAATGAATCATCAAGGGATCAGTGTAACCAAATCAAAACAGAAGTATCAAACTGGAACGAAGTGATGAACCAACAATGCAAATAACAACAAGTACAGGCCGCAACAGTGTGCACCAGTCCAGGCTACTACATGAAGCAAACAGAATGAATGAACTCGACCAGTAACCAAGGCTACAAAGTGCGCAGTGACTATAATAAGTACAGTGAATAACATAGTTGCAGCATGAACAAAAGATCAAAGAAATGCACAAAGATGCTCAGGGATAAACACATAGATGGATCAGTGCCAAAGTCGAAGAATAACAATGCAGAAGCAAAAATAAACAATGTTGTGATAAATTCATGTGATTATGCAGTATTGACAAAGTCAAAAATCAACACCGTAATGACCACGATAGTAATTCAAAACCATGTCAACCAAGCAAGCATCGAATATACGATTGTGAACTAGTCAGAGAAATCAACAACGTCCAAGCATAATCGAACGGCCAAAGCAAATTTTTGAAACAATCAGACGAACGAAAAATAAGGAGATCGAATGCATATAAATCGCAATCATCATCGGCAATTTTAGGTATCGAGTTCGAGCAAGCCAAAACCAGCAAAGCAAAAGGAGTGAAGTACATACTGAAAAACGCAAAATGAACTCGATCCAAATTGAAGAGCCGAGAGCAAATCAAAGAGCATCGAAGCCTACCATCGAACTGTATCAAGCGGTGAACTTCAATTTGTACAACCCTAATTTTGGAAGGAAGGAGCAAAAGAGCCGAAGCCCTAATTTAGTTGCAAAGAGGAACGGTCACCATTTTTTTTCACATGCCAAAGAAGAAGAAAGAATCGGGTTAGAGAATAAAAGGGCCGGCCGTGTTTTATGTCAAGAGGGCTTTAGTGTTTTAATTAGTTAGGGTTCAAGTGTTATCTTTTAATTGTTGTTTAATTGTTTTTTTTTTACTTTACGAATCAAAACTTTGTAAATCACCACCTAGGGTTTAGGTAGTGTCAGATTGTCTAGTTAGAATTAGTTCAGTGAGCAGGGTGTGCGAGTTTGCAAAGCTCTATAGGCGGGAGCAGAGTTTGCGAGTAAGCAAGGCTCTATAGGCGGGAGAAGAGTTTGCGAGTAAGAAAAACTCTATAGGCGGGAGCAGGGTGTGCGAGTCTAGTAGAGTGTTTGTGAGCGGGAGCAAATGTTTGCGAGTCTAGTAGAGTGTTTGTGAGCGGGAGCAAAAGGGTCTGTGAGTCTAGTAGAGTGTTTGTAAGCGGAATACTATTTAATTCTAATAGAAATTTGGGAATGCAGCAGTAGGCAGGGGTTGCCGAAGCTGGGTAAATTTTGTGTGTGATTTACTTTTCAGTATATTTATTTCTGCAGTTTGTTTCTGTGTTTAAATCGAGAAAATTTGCTATAACCTATTCACCCCCCCCCTCTAGGGTTAATTTAGATCCTACAATCCTCCTAATTGCAATAGCTAGATCCATGAAGTCAAAAAATATGTTCTCTTACTAATCCTTAGAGTTAGTTCCAAACCAAATGCGAACATTATTAAAATTGGTAGATGCTTTAGTCAAATTAGTTGAAAATGGAGCACAAATAAGGATTGAATGTATATATTTATATCCAAATGTCAGCCATAGTAAATTCAAATAACTAGTATGTCTCTTCTCAATTTACCTAGCACAACATTAATATCAAATCTTTGGATAGTAATATTAACTTTAAGTGGTACTCCTGTTGTAATGATCGAACACTGATATAAATTCAAGTCAAATAACAATCTTCTTTTGGGCCAACTAGTTATTCACTTGTAAAACCTTATAGTTGTCACATATTTATCATCACACTTGTGTAAGTAATTTGACTAAATATTAGTCTTCCTATGGGCCAAAGTCGGGAAGAAACAATGTAACATTCATTGGGGCCAGCTAACGTCCGCATGAAAACATAAATGTCAAATATTTTCATAAACAGCTAAAATAAAAGATGTCACTTTGATGACATGTTATTTCAACTAGCTCACTTGGAATGTAGGATATTTACAACTAGTTTGCAAAGAGACACCAAAAATATATTTAAATTTATTTCTTAGCATATGTAGAACATATCTCGAGTGTTATAAAACACTCCCAAAATAGCTTTAGGCCTCTATGCCACTTGAAAATTTCAAAATTATAACCATGGCATAACATGTTTTACTCATACTATTATAACTTTTTTTGCTTTAAGCATATAGTTATATTCATGACATTTTCTAAATAAACAAGATACAAGGCATCATAAATAAATTACAGGACAAATGTCATAGATAAATGCCAGAATTAAATGCCACATTAAGTTATATATGAATGACATAGGAAATGTGACACTAAATAACATGAATGAATGTAATGGCTATGATGTATTTCTAAGCCATAATTTTGGCTATATAGAACTACTATGTCACTTTAACTTTAATTTATTATTTGAATATAATGGTCAGTAACCATGAATTTTGACAAAATATGAAAACTAATGCTTCTTTTATTTTATGTTAACCAAAATATGAAAGCGAAACCTATTTTCAACGAGCACGGATCATGCGTATGAAATATTTGTATCTATCAAAAATAAATGCATTAAATAATAAACCATGTGTCATTTCTTATTCGAAATACAAACATGTTGCATAATTAAAGTTATTTCAATTGGCACATTTAGTACATTTATGATAATAAGTAAATAAATTTATTACTATAACAACCACATTGTAACAACAGCATATTTTACGATTGTATATTTAAATATTTTATTTAAATATAGCATCGTTAGTCGGATTTAAGTCCAAAAAAGATACTTTTTGCAAACAGTCAAATTAGAACTCGAGACCACTTTCATTTAGTACAAAATGGGGTTTGCGACCTTTTTGAATATAAACATCGATATGTTTGGAGTTAGCTAAAATTTCGACCTTTTCACTTAGGGCTTTGGGTTTGGGTTTCAGCCTATTAACCCCAACTTAAGACTCTAGCTCCACTCCTCTTCATTCCTTCACAATATTTCCTACAACTTAAGGTTTAGCAAAAATGGTGGAGGAGATGGGAAAATCCTAAGCCCTAGTTTCTTTAGCAAATCCAAGTTTTAGCTCCAAAATCAAATAGAAGCTTAGGTAAGCATTTCCTTCTTCTTCTCCATCTCAATTCCCCTCCAATTTCAGAAATTTCCTATAAATTAATTTGGGAAATTATTGCTTATGATCTTAGATTGGAGCTTTTAGAGTTGAGATTGAAGAGTGGTTGATCTTCCTTTGTTTTCAAGCTTCTCCTTCCTTGTTTTTGTGAAAAGGTGAGTTTTTGAACTTACATCAATGTCTATAGCCTTGGTAGTTGTTAGGTAGTGATTCCTAACATCTATTCCTTGTCCATTTGCTTTGGATTGAATTGGTTTTATGAATATTCCAATTTTTGTTGTCCTGAAGTTAAATCTTTACAAATCCTAGCTTTGATTTTTGATCATGCTTTTGGTAGTGCATCGAAGGGCCTATGGGGCTGGGTTGCCGAATTGAGTAAACCCCTAGCACCCATCGCTCGTCCAATCACAAATTATTTGGGATTTTGCCCCTTGAGGGCTAGGCTGAGAATACTGGAATTACCAGTTCAGTCGACTGAACTAGAAGGTCAGTCGACTGAATGGAACTCAGGAATTTTCCTGGGCCAGTATCAGTCGACTGACCATTCTGGTTCAGTCGACTGAGCCTGGAAACCGAAAGTTTCCAGGCGTGATTCAGTCGACTGACCACTTTGGTTTAGTCGACTGAACCTGGAAACAAAAAGTTTCCAGGATTTGTATCAATCGACTAACCACCCAGGTCCAGTCGATTGGATCTGCTGTCTTTGCCTATTTTGCCTTTCGTGTTTGAATTTTCAATTTTTAATCGATTATTGTTTCTCCAATTTGTAGTTATCACCTTTTTTGACTTTGATAACTTCTTTTTCGGGATTTTTGGGGAATACCCATTTTGATGGATTTGGTATCAGTTTCTTTGGATTTGATTCACGTCCTCGAATGTGAATTTTTTGTGATTGATTGTTTCTACAATCAATTTTGTGACTTGTCACTTTTAAATACAAAGGTTTCTATACTAGTAGTAACTATTCAAACTCTTTTACAAAGATTATTTCGACTCTATTTTTCATACAAAGCTTGTTTATAAAATCGTTTACCAATCTATTAGTATATATAAACCTTTACCTCATTTGTTCGAGAAATCTAATTAAATGACTTAGCAAAACAAGTGGAATGAAACGCTTGCGTTCACTTTGTCGGTTAATTCTTAGACTCGTTCGATTGAAACTCAAGTGACAACTTTCGAGTGGAGATTTATAGTTTGTTCGTAAATATTTAAGTTAAGCCAGTGGTTATGGGACATGAAGCTATACTCATCTATTTACTAGCTTAGTGTGATTAACACTTCTTAGTGATCAATGATGATCATTTTGTGATTTAGACTAGCAATGATGATCATTTTGTGATTTAGACTAAACCCCGTTTCTGTGGAGCTTCGGCTCAATTTTGTGGGGTAGTAACCCATGGTCTTTAGACCGTTCTGTGGAGCTTCGGCTCAAAATTAATGGTTAGCAACCATGGAATAACGTTCTGTTTTGTGATACACGTGCTGGTGAGTTTCATGCTCCTGTTTTGTGATAGCCCCCCCTTTTGTGATTTCTGGATTTTTAATTAATGATTTCTAGAATTTGTGTTTCACCGCTTTTCGTGATTTACATTGATAAGTTTTATCAATGTTTGTGCATTGGTGAATTTGTGTTTCGACAAACTTTTACGATTGTCATTGATATATTTGTCAATATTTGTGGTTTGGTGAATGTGGATAAGAATATGACATTCTTTTTGGTGCTTTGAGATTATTGAGATATTATATGATTTTTGTTGTTGCTTAATGCATACTTGTCACAGTAGGGCACTATTGTTATCATACTTTTTGTCATATCTCTTATTCTATCTCATTTTATCTGACATTTATAGCTAGACTGATCCGTTTATTATTTTCTTGTTAAATAATACTAGGGTCAGACCGAGATGTTATAGGTGCTTCTGATTGACTCCTCGTCTCGGAGTATTACCTGACTTTTGGCTAACTAAATTAGATTGGTAGTTTTTTTTTTGTTATACATTCGAGATAGAGACTTCTTGATGTATACGTATTCTTTTGTCTAGCATTTTTATCTATTCTTTTGTGATATTGTGGATCTTATTTGACCACTACTCTGATGTACACTTCTATGTGTTATATTCATATCTATTTCCGCCTTTGTGATATGGATATCTGTTACTGATTTATGTTATGTTTATTTCTATATTTGTTTTCGAAGACCATATAGCCACTGTGTAGTAGCTTTGAGTTTGTACCGGCATGTCAGATTTCCTCTTGAAATGAAATGTATGTTATACTATCTGACATATCGGTGCTCGCATAAAGCAATTACATGGATGGTCCCTCCTCAACAGCCTTATTCTTCATGCTAGTTGACGGCATTACTCCGTAGTGTCCTCGGCTAGCGTGAGTATAAAGGTGGGGCGTCACAGCTTGGTATCAGAGCGAAACTTCGGAATAATGTAGAACAATCTAGCAAGGATCATCGTCCTAAGTCCATCTTAGGAGTCGTGTCTTAGGGTTTTATTCGAGTCATTGGACCCGTTCTATCCTATTTTCTTTGTGATGACTTGTTTTATCAATCATTATTGTTTGATATTCATTCTTAGAAAACTTTTTCTTCTTCTTTCTTTCTTTCTTAAAGAAGAGAAATGGTTAGACCAGGCCGTCCCAGCGCCGGTCAATCCAGTGCCACTCCTTAGGATGGAGTATTTATGTCTGCCCAACAGCTTCTAGATCTTATAAAGAATGCTCAAGCTGTCGGACTCATTCCAGAGCCTACTCACTTAAAATCCGAATTTACACGCCTGTCCAGTGATTATACAAATTTGGGTGGAAAGTCGTTCAGGGGTTCCAAGGGCGTTATCGATGTCCAAGCTTGGCTTAGAACATGCGATCGCATCTTTTCTCGCATGAATCTTATTGATCTTCATCGAGTCCAGGTGGCTTCTAGTATGCTCCAAGAAAGAGCATTAGATTGGCATGAGCTTCTGATTTCTAAAATAGTTGAAGTGGATCTTACTTGGGAGCAATTCCAGGAAAAATTAGAATCAAAGTTTGTGCCGGAAGCTGAAAAAGTGACTCTGGCCCGTCGTTTTATTGACCTTGTTCAAGGTGAATCTTTCGTGGCTAATTATATCGCATCTTTGGAATCCCTCTCTAAATATGGGGTCGAGTATGTGAATACCCCATTAAAGAAAAATCAGAAGTTCATCTATGGCTTGAATAAGAATCTCAAAAGGCCTTTACTTCTGAAACTGGAAGTTTCTTTTGATCAACTTGTTGATATCACTCTTCGACTTGAAGAGGCAGATAAAGAGAGTGATGTTGAAGTTGGGAGTGCCAAACCGAACTTCAACAACAACAAGAAGCGGCCTAATAAGTTCAAAGGTCCTTATCCCAACAAGAAAGGGAAACAAGCAACTCTAGTAGCTAAGACTTCTACCTCTAGTTGTGGCAATGCTACAATTGTGGTTCTAAGGACCATTATGCGAATAAGTGTTCAAAGCTCTTTGCTTGTCGCTATTGCAAAAGTTCGGGTCATTATATATCTTCCTGTCCCAAGCTTCAAAGCAAGAAGGAGGGAAAGCAAAATGTTGTGCGAGCCTCTAGTAACAATTCTCGTGGTCAAGGTATTTCTCATTCTATCCTGGATGGCATTATTATGTTTCGTGATCATCCTATTCGAGTTCTTTTTGATACGGGTGCGTCCCATTCTTTTATATCAAAAGAGCTTGTTGATACTTTTTCTTTGAGTGTTATGGCTTTAATGACTTCTTTGAGAATTGCGAATCCGGTTGGTGGATCCGCAACATTCAGTTTGCTTTGTAAAGATGTCGAGATTATTTTATGTGATTTTTCTTTCCAAGACAATTTGCATATCATGCGTTACTTAGGCTTCGGAATGATTTTGGGAATGGATTGGCTTAACCGTTATGAAGCTCATATCCTATGTCCGGAGCGGACTATTCATCTTCGACATCCTCAATCTTTAAGCAGATTTCTATTGTTCTTAATGATTCGGATTCCAACTTGGCAGCATCTTTATATTCTTTAAATCCTCATGATGACGATAATGATGATGAGGAAGATGTCATTTCTCTCATTCATGTTGTTTGGGAACTTCTCGATAGACGACGGAATGAATGAAACAATCCTGCCCTTCTCGGTGATATATTTGAGCCCGTTTTAGGATTACCCCTAAGCGAGCCATTGAGTTCAGAATTAATCTAATTCCTGGAGCTTTACCTATTACTCATCCTCTTTATCGTATGTCCAATAAAGAAAATGAGGAGATTCGTAAGCAATTATCCGAAATGGAGATGAAGCAGTTTATTCGTTCTAGTTCCTCTCCTTGGGGAGCTTCAACTATTTTTGTGAAGAAATCCGATGGTACACTTAGGCTTTGTGTTGACTACGCAAGCTTAATGATATTACCATTAAGAATAAATATCTTTTACCTCGGATTGATGATTTGTTCAATCAACTTAGCGGCGCTATAGTCTTTTCACAGTTAGACTTAGCAACCGGCTTTCATCAGCTTCGTATTGCAGAGGATAGTATTCTTTGACGTCGTTCCGCACTAGTTATGGATATTATGAATGGCTTGTTATGCCATTTGGTTTAACGAATGCTCCATCTTATTTCATTGACCTTATGAATCGAGTTTTCAAAGACTTCCTCAATCGGTTTGTTCTCATCTTTATAGATGATATTCTTGTTTATTCTAAAACCGAGGAAGAGCATGAAAAGCATCTTTGGATTATGTTGGAAACTCTTAGGAGCAATCAATTGAAAGCAAAGTTTTCCAAGTGCCACTTTTGGCAATCTCGTGTGAAGTTTCTCGGTCATATTATTTCCGAATACAGAATTTCCGTGGATCCTTCGAAGATCGAAGCGATTCAAAATTGGAAGAGACTGGAGAGTGTGACGAAAATCTGCAGTTTTCTTGGATTAGCGGGTTTTACCGTCATTTCATAAAAGAATTTCCAAAAATTTCCATGCCTTTTACTAGTTTAACACAGAAGGGAGTTAATTACATTTGGTCAGACAAATGTAAAGCTTCTTTTCAGAAATTAAAAGAACTCCTTTCTGATGCTCCAATTCTTGTGATTCCCGAAGGAAACCAAGATTTTATTGTTTATACCGATGCAAGTCATATTGGTTTGGGAGCCGTTCTTATGCAGAGGGAACGTGATATTGCTTATGCTTCTAGGCAATTGAAGCCTGCCGAGACTAGATATGCCACTCATGATTTAGAGCTCGCAGCTATTGTTTTCGCCCTTCTATTTGGCGTCATTATCTTTTACGAGAGAAATTTGTTCTCTATACCGATCATAAATCGGTGAAGTATTTATTTTCTCAAAAGGAACTTAATTTGCGTCAACAACGTTGGCTCGAGTTCCTTGCGTCTTATGATCTTGATATTCTTTATACTCTCGAAAAGGGAAATCGTGTTGCCGATGCCCTTTTTGTAAGCAACAAGCAGTTATTTCTATGATGATATCCGAATGGAACGATCTCGAGACTTTATCCACTTGTTAGATTCGAGATCGTGAATCCGATTTATGTGCATCTCTTATTTTATGTAGTCTTGAGGCTCATCCTTCTCTTTTAGACTGCATTTTTGAAGCTCAAAAGCTAGATCCCAAATTGCCTCTTCTTAGCCAAAATTGCAGGGATCAAATTGATATTGAAGGTTTGAAAGATTTTGATATTGATGCTCGTGGCGGCATTCGAAAATTTGGTAGACTTATCGTGCCAAATATTAGTGATCTTCGTAAAGACCTTTTAGAAGATTCTCATCGTTCTAAATTTACCATTCATCTCAGTAGTAGTAATGTGTACATGGGTATGAAGCGACTTTATTATTGGGAGGGAATGAAATCCTTGCTAACTTTGTTAAGAGTTGCATGACTTGCCAACTTGTCAACGCCGAGCATCAAAGGCCCGATGGGTTATTGCAACCTTTGGACATTCCAATTTGGAAGTAAGACCAAATTTCCATGGATTTTATTGACGGTCTTCCCCGTTCTCGTTTGGGTCATGATAATCTTTGGGTGATAGTTGATAGACTTGCTAAATCCACCCATTTTATTCCCGTCCGGTCCAACCGGACCGTACCTCTTTTGGCCAAACTCTTTATTAAAGAAATTGTTAAATTGCATAGAGTTCCTACTTCTACTCTTAGCGATCGTGATCCATTGTTTACTAGTGGATTTTGGAAGAGTCTTCAAAAAGCTTTGGGAACGAAGCTTAATTTTAGCACCGCTTATCACCCTCAGTCCGATGGACAAACTGAGTGTGTGAA
This sequence comes from Allium cepa, assembly GCA_030765085.1. Classification (NCBI taxonomy): domain Eukaryota; kingdom Viridiplantae; phylum Streptophyta; class Magnoliopsida; order Asparagales; family Amaryllidaceae; genus Allium; species Allium cepa. The sequence continues at coordinate 56,570,019 of CM060935.1, forward strand.
TCAAACTCTTGAAGATTTTCTTCATGCATGTATTCTTGATTTTGGTGGAAGTTGGGAAGATCACATTTCTCTTGTTGAGTTTTTCTATAATAATAGCTTCCAATCTTGCATTGGTATGGCACCTTTTGAGGCACTCTATGGAAGGCCATGTCGATCTCCTTCTTGTTGGCTTGAGGCCGGTAAGAAGCTGGTTTTAGGTCCAGACTTTATTCGTGATTCCACATAAAAGATTGACCTTATTTGCCATAGGATGAAAGAAGTTCAAAGTTGTAGCGACCCGCCTTCCTATCACCAAAAAGACGCTTCATTATTTAAGAAAGAAAGGGATAGAAAAAGAAAAGAAAGAGAAGAAAGAATAACAACCCATCAGAATCTCACAGCGGAACGAACGAAATACAATACATAACATATACAAGGTATCAAATACATCAAAGTACACAACTCATACAACTCAAATTAGACAGTTATAACATTTCTCTCTAATATACAACACAAGAACATCAATACAGTATCACAGCAGAAACTCTAAATATCTATACGCTGAAGCCTCCTGCTCCAAAGCTCCTCCAGAATTCGTCAAGGCTAATCTGAATCAATTGACTACTCATACATAATATGAGTACCCAAGAGTTTAATAAAACAGAAAATAAACACTTGGGTTAGACAGGGGCCTGGTGTGAGTAAACGGTTTAAAATTTGCTTAACTTTAGAAAATTCTTTGAAAAGAAAAGGTATCACGTAAGACTCCCCACACATAAACATGGGTAAGTTTTAACCTTACGCTAACCAAAACATTTGATAGGAAATCCAGTGATATTATAATAGTGTCTAGGGTATTCAAGTAAATATTCACATAGCTAAAATTGTTACATGATTAAATTCCAGCATACTAGCCATAAAGTGGGTAATACAATCAAAACCGTAGGGTCTCGTAGGAAGAATGGGTTTCCATCAATGGCAGGGCTACTGGGGTACCGGCCGTCACAGTACCTGGTCTAGATCAGAGTATCGAGGATCCACCCTAAATCCCCTGCAACACAAGGCCGGAACCATCCCTTACTGGACAGTCCCGAACAAGACAATCCCGCAGTTGGCTGCAGATCCAACTGCCCACACAGCCGAATAAAAAGGGACATCTAGACAGGGGTCGAACTCGTCATACTTGAGCGCGACTCACTTAGCCTTGCTGCACCTTCCCTGTTTTAGCCATTCCCGGTTGATGAGGCTTGAGGCTGCGATTAACTTTGTAGGACACATCTATCTTAGAATGCTCATCGTCCACCCGACGATGTTCTGAAAGCATTCAATCCATACAAGTCCGTTCCGGCTTTGAACGGAACTGAAGGCACTATCTTGTTACACTCATTTCGGAACCACCCTTAGAGTTAACGACAATAGCCCTTGCACTCTGAATCTTCATCTCGAATCTGAAAGTACTATCTTCGTTAAACCCATTCTGGAATCACCCTCGGAGTTATAACGATATATAGTTCTTACACTTCGAGTCTTCACTTCACTTCACTTGAGATTCACGACCTATCGTTAATTTGGATCGATGTGGTTTTCGGATATAAAATCTGATCCCAGTCTCACCGAATCCAAAATGCCATTTTAATGTCCAAGTTGTACTTAAGGGTTTAAACAGTGGATATTCAGAATATCACTTAACATAAATGGATGATTCATAACACATAGATAGATAATCCACTATTATCTAATTCATCCACACATATCACAAAGCAACATATGTATCACATCTCAGATATATCACATTCAAATCATTAAATATCATCCAATGACATCCAATATCATTTACCCATTCATACAGAAAGTTTGATCCAAACTTAATTAATTTAATTAATCCTTAATTAAATTAATTCCTTACTTAATCACTTGGGTTATCAATAATCCAACTTACTTACCATTAATTAGTTACAAATTAATTAATTAATTAATTAATCATCGCTTAATTTTCCACTTTAATTAATCTCCCTTGATTAATTATTTCTTAATTACTTTAAGTAATTATTCCTTAATTACAATTTTAGTTAATCATCTTGATTAATTACTTCTTAATTATACCAAGTAATTGTCTCTTAATTACTCTTTTAAATTAATCATCCTTGATTAATTACTCTTTAATTAATCACACTTGATTAATTACTCTTTAATTACATTTAGTAATTAAAACTTAATTACAGATTAATTAACCTTTAATTATTAATTACTAATTAATTATTTAATTAATAATTACTTCCATTAACTAAATCCTTTCTAATTATTATCTAACAAGTAATTAATCACTTTATTAATTACCCTTAATTATTAATTAATTTTTCTTTAATTAATTAATTTAAACCTTTAATTAATTATGTTAATTAATTCTTTTAATTAATTACTATGTGATTAACCCTTATCACTTCCACTTAATTACTTTCATAAAGTAATTAACCTCTAATCACCTTATTAAATAATTACCCTTCACTTAATTACATCCAGTAATTATTCATTAATTACTTCACTAAGTCATTACACTTAATTAATTTCCAAAGTGATTATTTCTAATTAATCACTAATTAATCACTTAGTTAATTTAACTAATCATTTAAAATTAATTAAATAATTTCTTAACTACTTATATTTATAAGACCCTTAATTAAGAAAAATTATTATCTTAATTAAATCATTTATATTAACCAATAACTCTTTAATTATTAATAATAATTGAATTATCATAATTTATCTACACACATTTATTTATCTTAAATTAATCAAAACTCTTAATTACTTAAGATAACAAATCTTTCTTATAATTTATTACTAAATCTTAATCATTAAACTTTATTTAAAATGAAATTCTTTAGAAATCAAATATAATTAAAACAATTTGAACATTGAATTTTACTTTTAATTCTTTGAAACTTTTCTAAGTTATTAAATGAATTTAAATATATAAATCAATTTGAAAAAACTACTTTCCTATCTTTAAAAACTTATATATTTCAATATATATAAAACTTATTAAAACTTATTCTTGAAAACAAATTAAATTTATAAGTAAAAACTGGTTTTACTTTTGTTTTTTAAAACTTAGGACATTTCAAAGGAATCAAATTACTTTGTTTTTGAAATTCTAACATTTCTGAACAAAACTTAAGCCTGAACACCTAAAACCGCTCTCATCAAAACTCGAGCAATACCCAAACCTTCCCGAAGCAAACACGAAACCTACCCATATTCTTCCTGCTTCGAGTAAAACTCGATCGACCCCGAAGAAAACTCGAGCAAAATTCCGTCGTCTCTAACAACCCATCCAGATACACGCGAACATGCACATCCACGTGCACGCCGTCGCTGGCCGCCGACGAACCCTGCGTCGACCTCCAACGAGTCGACATCCACCTCGTCTACACGTATGATCACCTAAACTCCTTCGATTCGAACAAGAATCGAATCCGACCTCCAAACCCATCAGCCTGAACCAAACACCAACGGAAATATGACCGCCACCATCGATCTAGACCTCGAGACACCATGTCATTCTCGCCATAGCTTCGCCACTTCATCCTGCACCTCCGGAATATCTCACGATCGATTCCGGTCGTGCCTCGACACCGCGAATCTCTATCGAACGTCGACGACAAAACCAGATGCTAAAACCCTATTCCTCCATGGTCTGGCCACCACGGCCATTGCTATACCACAGCGCCAATTTTCCTACCCTAGCCAGCAACTCAACCACCTCAGGCCCAAATTTCGTGCCACTACTTGCCGCCGATTGACTGAAATCGATCAAAACCTTTGCAATGTTCGACTCAAGAATGCACACAACTTTCCAAATTTAAAATCACGATATATACATCAAAAATCATGATTTCCTATAGTGAATTCAATCCTGTAATCAAAACTTAAAATTGAATTTATAAATTTTTGACCCATTTTAATTTTTATTGTAAATTTAAAAATTCCGAGCCAAATATAGATTTTAAATTTATGTAATTATTTTTAGAAGGAATGTTACTTGATTTAAAACATCTTTTATTTACAAATCAAAGGCTATTAGAGATTAAATGATGAGATATAGAATTTTAAGAAAAATCAAAACCTGTAGTTTATCAACAGAGCCTATTTTTAAAACTACATAGGCATTCAATAATCACACATATAACATGCATCCATTCCATCCAGATTTTCAGGCTAACAAGATGAATTACATTCAGATATCACAGAAAAATTCAGGTTTTCAAACTGTTTTTTATATAAAAAAAAGTTTACTCGCCAGAACTTAGAATAGAGACAGAGAACCTGTTCTTGATTTCCAAGCTGATGTTTTCCAGGCTTTATTCATTTTAAATAAGAATTTCTTTTTGCTTGTCGAATTTTAATCTTGCTGTTGGTCTTTGGTTTCATTAGATGATCTTGCATTGATGTTGATCTTTCCTTTGCCTTTGATTTCTTTGATTTCTTGCTTCAGCTTTTCCAGATTTTCATTTGCCCAGGTTTTCCAGATTCATATATATATATATATATATATATATATATATATTTGTTTTTATTTTTAATAGAAAAGATGAAGAACTAAATAACAGGGAAGATCTGAGATGAATCTCAGTTTTATTTTATTTTATTAAATTTTAATTTTAATTATCAAAGAGAATGCCATTTGTCCATTTATTGTTTTAAATTGGTTACACCTATGCTTATATCCTTACAAATGTCTTTAACATATTTTAATATTCTTACACGTGTTACTTTTCTTTTTATAAATTTATTTAAGTTATGTATATGTATTTATGAAATATTTACATGTATATAAATGTATTTATCTTTTTAAGCTTTTAAATTTTATATAAATATACAAAAGTGAATTTAAGTGAGCATTTATTTATAAACAACTTTTGCTTGAATCCAATTAAATGTGTTATATGTTTATAAGCTTGAGAAATTTATTTTAACTCTATATATATTTTCAAACCAAATTTATCTTATGTTTGAATTTAAAAATAACAGAATATTAAAAACAAATGAACTTTAAATTTAGATCTTATTTTAAATTCGAGCTAAAATATATATTTAAAATAAACAAGAAATTATCCTTGTTGTTAAAGATTTTAAATTTCAAATATCACTTTAAAAGTATTAAGTTAAATCGTAATTTCCAAACTACAAACTATATATATTCAAAGTTTGAAAATACTTCAATTAAATTCAAAACAATATTTTTCCATTTCCAATATATATAAATATATACATTTTAAATGGAAAACATTTTAATATTAGTTTTGAATATTATCATATTAAATTTTGAAACACAATTTCAAATCACAATATATATACATATATATTACAATTTGAAAACATAGCTTTTATTACATTAGAGACTTCCTATTTACAATATATATCACTATGTATATATTATAAATATAGAAAATATTTTGATTAGCTTTGAAAGATAAATCTTACCAGTTTTAAATTTTTAGAAAAAGATATTAATAATTATTGCCAAATTAAATATTATTAGCTTTTAAAAGAATTTAACTTGTCAATTTATAATATAAAATGATCAAATCAATTTAATTTTTATTAAAGATTATTAAATTGATATTGCTCAAAATTCCGGGTCATCACATTCCTCCTCCCTTAAAAGAATTCGTCCCCGAAATTTAAAAGCAAAGATAATTTAATAACCCAGCAAATTTTTTTAATTTCAAACAGCAGCCATTGCAACCAATTCAAACAAACAATTTTGACTATCCAAACAAAATTCTGGATAGAACTTACTCATATTATCTAGAGTTTCTAGGTATATATACTGGACTACTCGCTCTATAGGACCTTAAGTAACTACGCTACTATCCAGAACTCCTTCCCATCTAGATCTACAAATCTGAACAAGACATCAGTCTAAACTCAAAACCAGCTCAACTACCATATCCATCTGAACTACTGATTCGATCACCCATGATGAATCATACACGTATTCCTCAAAGATACGTGAAATACAATGAATCCAACAATCTGAACTGGCAATTCAAGCCTGTAGATCGAAGAACTAATCTTCTTGAAAACACAAAAAAAAATCTCAAAATACTTCTTGAGCTAGCTCTCCAGTTTTACCCAATCTTATATCTCCTTTGATCGGATAAAACTAAAACAATATCCAAATTCCATTTTCGCATTCCAAATTCACATCAGTTCTTAACTACATAACTCTACTGACGATCCTGGGTCACCTCTATTCTTTCTGATCTGCTTAATCCTTGCTGATGCTTCTCGAAATAACTGGACCAAAATCAAACCGATTTAAAAATCCTACACCACAAAATGGCTCTCCAAAAATTCTCTGAAATCCAGAACACAACTCTACTCCACAAGCATTAGTGGACTTCAGACCTACCTCTCTTATCTGGAATAGCCCAATAGTTGCACTTGACAACCTTGCTTTCCAAATCCTAAAAATTCCTTCATACTTGAATTTCCTGTAGAAATCCTCTAATCCAAGAAAACTGCAACTCCCGGATGCTCCCATTCTAGAACAGCCGCTATCTCGCTTTCGCTGCACAACTCTGATCTGGAGAAGATGAGAATGCTATCGGAGAACTCGAGCATAAACTGGATCCATACACAGTTTATCAGACCCATAGAATCTTAGTGACCCATTCCATTTGGTCCAAAACACCCAGCAGAATCTTAACTAGAAACTAGATGATCAATCCTTCTTCAAAGAATCCTGAGCTGCTTCACTAAACTTTTCTCTCTCAAAGAGCCCTCCCTCTACTAGGTTGAATCATTAGTATTGCTTCTGGAATCCAAGTCGATAAGGAAACTCACTCCCTGATTTAGGTAACTTATGACTTCCTCAAAAATATCTGGAAAATCTCTGACTACTTAGATAGCTTTTGCCTCCACTTGAGATGCCTCAATCTCAACAAAAGATTTCTCAATGAACTCCCAAACTAATCGCAAGTCACTTTTGCAATCTTACCATATTCAGATTCCAAAGAAACTATCTTCACCAACTAGAACGGCTTCCCTAATCAAGGTCAACCTTCCAACAAATATCTTGCTCTGCTGAGCCTTCCAAAGAAGTGGATAAGCCTTCACTATCTGCCCGGGCTGCTGATAGTAGAATCCCAAAGATTTCTGAATCATCGAAGAAACGGGTCCACGCTGCTGCTTCCAAACTTCGATTCAATGATATTGCCAAGCCGAAAGATCTTCCTCCAAAATATCCTTGAAATTAAAGCTATCAACCAATTCCATAAAAAAAGATCCTTGAGATAGGCTGACATCTTCTTAAGAAACTCGTGCTCCTAACCAAGCACCAACAACTTTCTCTTCTTAAGGGAAACAATGAGACCATGTCCGAAACAAAGCAATAAATCGACCTTAGTCTCATACTTCAATATAGATAAGATACCCATATTCGAGATCTAGAAGATCCCTAAGCATCCGAATCTTCCCTGCAGTAGGCATCACTGTTCCTTCAACACCATCTTAATCTTTCTACAAAAGAACATCTTCAGAACCATCTATGGATACCGCATCCCACCACAAAGCTACTACTCTCTGAAGTCGCCAAGATACCCTCGCCTGCTTCAGCTCATCTGACAGATTCAACTCTTGGAAATCCCGCTCACACAAGAGCAAACCAAACTTACACTTCAAGAATATACTCCAATTCTTGAAAAGACTTTCTCTGAGATTAAAGAAATCCTTTCACTAATCTGCAAAGCTTATTCGAGACGGTATTAGGTCTACAGTCTCGATAGATACACCTCCAACCACAATATATGAGCCTCTTCCATTAGTGGCAGTCGTGTTACACACACTCCTACCTTATCTACCTTTATAACTTATGTTGGAAAATCCGAACAGATAACCCAACAGATTAGGTGTGTGTGTGTGTGTATATTACAAGTACGCTCTCTCAAGAAAGAAGGCACTCCAAAGCCTAGTATTTACTCAACCTAGTGCTCTGATACCAACTGTAACGAGCTGCCTTCCTATCACTAGAAAGACGCATCATTATTTAAGAAAGAAAGGGATAGAAGAAGAAAAGAAAGAGAAGAAAGAACAACAACCCATCAGAATCTCATAGCAGAACGAATGAAATACAATACATAACATATACAAAGTATCATATACATTAGAGTACACAACTTATACAAGTCAAATTAGGCAGTTATAACATTTCTATCTAATATACAACACAAGAACATCAATACAGTATCACAGCAGAAACTCCAAATATCTATACGCTGAAGCCTCCTGCACCAAAGCTCCTCCAGAATTCATTAAGGCTAACCTGAATCACTTGACTACTCATACATAATATGAGTACCCAAGAGTTTAATAAAACAGAAAATAAACATTTGGGTCAGACAGGGGTCTGGTGTGAGTAAACGGTTTAAAATTTGCTTTGAAAAGAAAAGGTATCACGTAATACTCCCCACACATAAACATGGGTAAGTTTTTACCTTATGCTAACCAAAACATTTGATAGGAAATCTAGTGGTATTATAATAGTGTCTAGGGTTTTCAAATAAATATTCACATAGCTGAAATTGTTACATGATTAAATTCCAGCATACTATTCACAAAGTGGGTAATACAATCAAAACTGTAGGGTCTCGTAGGAAGAATGTGTTTCCATCAATGGCAGGGCTACTGAGGTATCGTCCGCCACAATACCTGGTCTGGATCAGATTACCCAACCCTAAATCCCCTGCAACACAAGGCCGGAACCATTCCTTACTAGATAGTCCCGAACAAGACAACCCTCAGTTGGTTGCAGATCCAACTGCCCACACAGCCGAATAAAAAGGGACATCTAGACAGGGGCCAATCTCGTCCTACTTGAGCGCTTAGCCTTGCTGCACCTCCCCTGTTTTAGCCATTCTCGGTTGATGAGGCTTGAGGCTGCGATTACCTTTGTAGGACACATCTATCTTAGAATGCTCATCGTCCACCTAACGATGTTCTGAAAGCATTCAATCCATACAAGTCCGTTCCGGGTTCGAACGGAACTGAAGGCACTATCTTGTTACACTCATTTTGGAATCACCCTCAGAGTTAACGACAATAGCCCTTGCACTCTAAATCTTGATCTCGAATCTGAAAGTACTATCTTCGTTAAACTCATTCTGGAATCACCCTCGGAGTTATAATGATATATAGTTTTTACACTTTGAGTCTTCACTTCACTTCTCTTGAGATTCACGACCTATCGTTAATTTGGATCGATGTGGTTTTCAGATATAAAATCCGATCCTGGTCTCACCGAATCCAAAACGTCATTTTAATGTCCAAGTTGTACTTAAGGGTTTAAACAGTAGATATTTAGAATATCACTTAACATAAATGGATGATTCATAAAACACGGATAGATAATCCACTATTACCTAATTCATCCACATATATCACAAAGCAACATATGTATCACATCTCAAATATATCATATTCAAATCATCAAACATCATCCAATGACATCCAATATCATTTACCCATTCATACAGAAAGTTTGATCCAGACTTAATTAATTTAATTAATCCTTAATAAAATTAATTCCTTACTTAATCACTTGGATTATCATTAATCCAAATTACTTACCATTAATTAATTACAAATTAATTAATTAATCATCACTTAATTTTCCACTTTAATTAATCTCCCTTAATTAATTATTTCTTAATTACTTTAAGTAATTATTCCTTAATTACAATTTTGATTAATCATCTTGATTAATTACTTCTTAATTATACCGAGTAATTATCTCTTAATTACTCTTTTAAATTAATCATCCTTGATTAATTACTCTTTAATTAATCATACTTGATTAATTACTCTTTAATTACATTTAGTAATTAAAACTTAATAACAAATTAATTAGCCTTTATTTATTAATTACTAATTAGTTTTTAATTAATAATTATTTCCATTAACTAAATCCTTTCTAATTAATTATCTAACAAGTAATTAATCACTTTATTAGTAACCCTTAATTAGTAATTAATTATTCTTTAATTAATTAATTTAACCTTTAATTAATTAATTTAAACCTTTGATTAATTATATTAATTAATTCTTTTAATTAATTACTAAGTGATTAACCGTTATTCACTTCCACTTAATTACTTTCATAAAGTAATTAAAATCCAATCGCCTTATTAAATAATTACCCTTCACTTAATTACATCAAGTAATTGTTCATTAATTACTTCACCAAGTAATTACACTTAATTAATTTCCAAAGTGATTATTTCTAATTAATCACTAATTAATCACTTAGTTAATTTTTTAACTAATCGTTTAAAATTAATTAAATAATTTCTTAACTACTTATATTTATAAGACCTTTAATTAAGAAAAATTATTATCTTAATTAAATCATTTATATTAACCAATAACTCTTTAATTATTAATAATAATTGAATTATCATAATTTATCTACACACATTTATTTATCTTAAATTAATCGAAACTCTTAATTACTTAAGATAACAAATCTTTATTATAATTGATTACTAAATCTTAATCTTTAAACGTTATTTAAAATGAAATACTTTAGAAACCAAATATAATTAAAACAATTTGAACATTCAAATTTACTTTTAAATCTTTGAAACTTTTCTAAGTTATTAAATGAATTTAAATATAAAAATCAATTTGAAAAATCTACTTTCCTATCTTTAAAAACTTATATATTTCAATATATATAAAACTTATTCTTGAAAACAAATTAAATTTATAAGTAAAAACTGGTTTTACTTTTGTTTTTAAAACTTAGGACATTTCAAAGGAATCAAATTACTTTGTTTTTAAAATTCTAACATTCCTGGAAAAAAACTTACGCCTGAACACCTAAAACCACTCTCATCAAAACTTGAGCAAAACCCAAACCTTCCCGAAGCAAACACGAAACCCACCCCTATTCTTCCTACTTTGAGTAAAACTCGATCGACCCCGAAGAAAACCCGAGCAAAACTCCATCGTCTCCAACAACCCATCCAGATACACGCGAACGTGCACATCCACGTACACGCCGTCCCTGGCCGCCGACGAACCCGCACCGACCTTCAACGAGTCGACATCCACCTCGTCTACACGTACGACCACCTAAACTCCTTCGATTCGAACGAGAATCGAATCTGACCTCCAAACCCATCAGCCTAAACCAAACACCAATGGAAATCTGACCGCCACCGTCGATCTAGACCTCAAGACACCATGCCATTCTCGCCATAGCTTCTCCATTCATCCCGCACCTCCAGAACCTCTCGCGATCGATTTCGGTCGTGCCTCGACACCGCGAATCTCGATCGAACGCCGACGACAAAACCAGATGCTAAAACCCTATTCCTCCCTGGTCTGGAAACCATGGCCATTGCTATACCACCGCGTCAATTTTCCCACCCTCGCTGGCATCTCAACCACCTCTGGCCCTAATTTCGCGCCACTACTAGCCGCCGATCGACTGTAATCGATCAAAACCTTCCCAACCTTCAACAAAAGAATGCACACAATTTTCCAAACTAAAAATCACGATATATACATTAGAAATCATGATTTCCTACAGTGAATTCAATCCTGTAATCAAAAATTAAAATTGAATTTATAAATTTTTGACCCATTTTAATTCTTGCTATAAATTTACAAAATTCTAAGCCAAATATAGATTTTAAATTTCTGTAATTATTTTTAGGAGGAATGTTACTTGATTTAAAACATCTTTTATTTACAAATCAAAGGCTATCAGAGATTAAATGATGAGATATAGAATTTTAAGAAAAAACAAAACTTGTAGTTTATCTATAGAGCCTATTTTTAAAACTACATAGGCATTCAATAATCACACATATAACATGCATCCATTCCATCCGGATTTTCAGGCTAACAAGATGAATTACATCCAGATATCACACAAAAATTCAGGTTTTAAAACTTTAAAAAAAAAATAGTTTACTCACCAGAACTTAGAATAGAGACAGAGAACCTGTTGTTGATTTCCAGGCTGATGTTTTCCAGGCTTTATTCATTTTAAATCTGAATTTCTTTTTACTTGTTGAATTTTAACCTTGCTGTTGGTCTTTGGTTTCATTAGATGACCTTGCATTGATGTTGATCTTTCCTTTGCCTTTTATTTCTTGCTTCAGCTTTTCCAGATTTTCATTTGCCCAGATTTTCCAGATTCATATATATATATATATATATATATATATATATATATATTTTGATTTGTTTTTATTTTTGGTAGAAAAGATGAAGAACAAAAGAACAGAGAAAATCTGAGATGAATCTCAGTTTTATTTTATTTTATTAAATTTTAATTTTAATTATCAAAGAGAATTCCATTTGTCCATTTATTGTTTTAATTTGGTTACACCTATGCTTATATCCTTACAAATGTCTGTAACCTATTTTATTGTTCTTACAAGGGTTACTTTTCTTTTTATAAATTTATTTAAGTTATGTATATGTATTTTTGAAATATTTACATGTATATAAATGTATTTATTTTTTAAGCTTTTAAATTTTATATAAATATACAAAAGTGAATTCAAGTTAACATTTATTTACAAACAACTTATGCTTAAATCCAATTAAATGTATTATATGTTTATAAGCTTGAGAAATTTATTTTAACTCTATATATATATTTTCAAACTAAATTTGTGCTATGTTTGAATTTAAAAATAATAGAATATTAATAACAAATGAAATTTAAATTTAAATCTTATTTTAAATTCAAGCTAAAATATATATTTAAAATAAATAAGAAATTATCCTTGTTTTTAAAGATTTTAAATTTCAAATACCACTCTAAAAGTATTAAGTTAAATTGTAATTTCCAAATTACAAACTATATATATATATTCAAAGTTTGAAAATACTATAATTAAATTCAAAACAATATTTTTCCATTTCCAATATATATAAATATACATTTTAAATGGAAAACATTTTAACATTAATTTTGAAAATTATCATATTAAATTTTGAAACACAATTTCAAATCATAATATATATACACACATATATATATTAAAATTTGAAAACATAGCTTTATTACATTAGAGACTTCCTATTTACAATATATATCACTATGTATATATTATAAATATAGAAAATATTTTGATTAGCTTTGAAAGATAAATCTTACCAGTTTTAAATTGTTAGAAAAATATATTAATAATTATTGCCAAATTAAATATTATTAGCTTTTAAAAGAATTTAACTTGTCAATTTATAATATAAAATGATCAAATGAATTTAATGTTTACTAAAGATTATTAAATTGATATTGCTCAAAATTCCGGGTCATCACAAAAGTAGATAAAAATCCTATGCCGATAACCGAAGAAGGAAATTAGAATTTTCTGTGGGAGATTTGGTGTGCATTCCTGTTTCACCTATGAAGGGTGTTGTGCATTTCAGTCGATCGGGAAAATTAGCGCCTCGATATATTGGTCCATTTCCTATCACCGAACGTATTGGTTCCGTGGCTTATCGCCTTTTATTACCGGCTCAGTTTCTGCTATTCATGACGTATTTCACGTTTCTCAACTACGGAAATGCCTTAGGGATTCCGATTATATTCTTGAGCCAAGTGTTGGGGAATAAATTGATGTTTCGCCTAATTTGACTTATGAGCAGCATCCTATTCGTTTTATTGCATCGGAGGTTAAACGCCTTCAAAATAAAGATGTCCTGCTTGTGAAAGTTCAATGGTCCTCAAATCCTAAGGATTGTTCTTGGGAATCTAGAGAATTCATCGACCGAACACATCCAGACTTACTCTCTCGTGCTCTTTGAGGTGAACTTCTTATTTCAAATTTCTTTTGTGTTGATATGCTTTTATGGTTGTTACTTTTTATATTTTCTTCTTAAGTATTGCGAAGACGCAATTTCTTTAAGGAGGGGAGTCTGTAACAACCCGCATAGTTTACGATTGTATATTTAAATATTTTATTTAAATATTGCACGTTAGTCGGATTTAAGTCCGAAAAGCTACTTTTTGCAAACAGTCAAATTAGAACTCGAGACCACTTCCATTGAGTTCAAAATGGCGGTTGCGACCTTTTTGAGTATAGACATCGATATGTTTGGAGCTAGCTAAAATTTTGACATTTTCACTTCGGGCATTAGATTTGGGTTTCAGCCCATTAACCCCAACTTAAGACTCTAGCTCCACTCCACTCCTGTTCATTCCTTCAAAATATTTCCTACAACTCAAGGTTTAGCAAAAATGGTGGAGGAGATGGGAAATTAAAATCCTAAGCCCTAGTTTCTTTAGCAAATCCAAGTTTTAGCTCCAAAATCAAATAGAAGCTTAGGTTATCATCTCCTTCTTCTTCTCCATCTCAATTCCCCTCAAATTTCATAAATTTCTTATAACTTAATTTGGGAAATTATTGCTTATGATCTTAGATTGGATCTTTTAGAGTTGAGATTGAAGAGTGGTTGATCTTCCTTTGTTTTCAAGCTTCTCCTTCCTTATTTTTGTGAAAAAGGTGAGTTTTTGAACTCACATCTATGTCTATATCCTTGGTAGTTGTTAGATAGTGATTCCTAACACCTATTCCTTATCCATTTGCCTTGGATTGAATTGGTTTTATGAATATTCCAACTTTTGGTGTCTTGAAGTTAAATCTTTAAAAATCCTAGCTTTGATTTTTGATCATGCTTTTGGTGGCGCATCGAACGGCCTATAGGGCTGGGTTGCCGAATTGAGTAAACCCCTAGCGCCCATCGCTCGTCCGATCACAAATTGTTTGGGATTTTCCCCTTGGGGGTTAGGCTTAGAATACTGGAATTACCAGTTCAGTCGACTGAACTAGAAGGTCAGTCGACTGAATCAAATCCAGGAATTTTCCTGGGCCAGTATCAGTCGACTGACCATTTTGGGTCAGTCGACTGAGCCTGGAAACCGAAAGTTTCCAGGTATGATTCAGTCGACTGGCCACTTTGGTTCAGTCGACTAAACCTGGAAATAGAAAGTTTCTAGGATTTGTGTCAGTCGACTAACCACCCTGGTCCAATCGACTGAATCTGCTGTCTTTGCCTATTTTGCCTTTTGTTTTTGAATTTCTAATTTTTAATCGATTCTTGTTTCTCCAATTTGTAGTTATCACCTTTGTTGACTTTGATAACTTCTTTTTGGGCATTTTTGGGGAATACCCATTTTGATGGATTTGGTATCGATTTCTTTGGATTTGATTCACGTCCTCGAATGTGAATTTTTGGTGATTGATTGTTTCTACAATCAATTTTGTGACTTGTCACTTTTAAATACAAAGGTTTATATACTAGTAGTAAATATTCAAACTCTTTTACAATGATGATTTCAAATCTATTTTTAATACAAAGCTTGTTTATAAAACCGTTTACCAATCTATTAGGACATACAAACTTTTACCTCATTTGTTCGAGAAATCCAATTAAACGACTTAGCAAAATAAGTGGAATGAAACGCTTGCGTTTACTTTGTCGGTTAATTTTTAGACTCGTTCGATTGAAACTATTGTGACAACTTTCGAGTGGAGATTTACGGTTTGTTCGTAAATATTTAAGTTAAGCCAGTGGTTATGGGACATGAAGCTAAACTCATCTATTTACTAGCTTAGTGTAATTGACACTTCTTGATGATCGATGATGATCATTTTGTGATTTAGACTAGAATATGTGATGTCTCTTTGTCTGCGAGGGAGACTAAACCCCGTTTCTGTGGAGCTTCGGCTCAATTTTGTAGGGTTGCGACCCATGGTCTTCAGACCGTTTTGTGGAGCTTCGGCTCAAAATTAATGGTTAGCAACCATGTAATAGTGTGTCGTTTTGTGATACACGTGTTGGTGAGTTTCATGCTCCCGTTTTTTGATAGGCCTCCCCACTTTTGTGATTTATGGATTTCTAATTAATGATTTCTAGAATTTGTGTTTCACCAATTTTCGTGATTTACATTGATAAATTTTATCATTGTTTGTGCATTGGTGAATTTGTGTTTCCACCAACTTTTACGATTGACATTGATATATTTGTCAATATTTGTGGTTTGGTGAATGTGGAAAAGAATATGACATTCTTTTTGGTGCTTTGAGATTATTGAGATATTGTATAATTTTTGTTGTTGTTTAATGCATACTTGTCACTGTAGGGCACTATTGTTATCGTATGTTTTTGTTATATCTCTTATTCTATCTCATTTTATCTGATATTTATAGCTAGACTGATCCGTTTATTATTTTCTTGTTAAATAATATTCAGGTCAGACCGAGATGTTACAGGTGCTTCTGCTTGACTCCTCATCTCGGAGTATTACCTGACTTTTGGCTAACTACATTGGATTGGTAGTTTTTGTTGTTATACATTCGAGATGGAGACTCCTTGATGTATACATATTCTTTTGTCTAGCACTTTTATCTATTTTTTTGTGATATTGTGGATCTTATTTGACCACTACTCTGATGTACACTTCTATGTGTTATATTCATATCTATTTCCACCTTTTTGATATGGATATCTGTGACTGATTTATGTTATGTTTATTTCTATATTTGTTTCCAAAGACCACATAGCCACTGTGTAGTAGCTTTGAGTTTGTACCGGCATGTCGGATTTCCTTTTGAAACGAAATGCATGTTATACTATCTGACATATTGGTGCCCACACAAAGCAATTACACGGATGGTCGCTCCTCAACAGCCTTATTCTTCGTGCTAGTTGACAACATTACTCTGTAGTGTCCTCGGCTAGCATGAGTATAGAGGTGGGGTGTCACACACATTTAATGCATTGATGATAAAAATAAATGCAGTTGACCATTGTGTGGTCCAAAACATAAGTTAATGTTATGTTAAAAATTATTTCAATAATAAAATAAACACAAATACTTTAAAGTAGCATCTTTATTTTTTAGTTTTCTGAAATAACCAAAATACCTTATATATTGATTACTTTTCCAAAAGTTGATTAAGGTAAAATAATCATAGAACCAGATTTATAGTACTTGCATAAATGTTCTAGATATAAATTATATATGTTTATCCATACCATTTATAAACATTGAAGAAAATGACTATACATATAAGATCCAAAGTATTCCTTACTTAAAATTCATAACTTATTTAAAAAATATATAAGAATAAACATGTTGATGTTTTAATCAACATAAGTTGTTCCTGAAATTTAGAGGAATTAAGATATTTCTCATAATTTAATGATTTTAAAGTTTTAAATTATTTCATAAATAACTTGCAGATCGTTTAGATCTATATTTTTACACCAAAACAGTTTCACAAATTAGCCTTTTAATTTACAATATATAGGGAAAATTGATGCTAAGTCAAATCCAAAATTGTCACATAAAAAAGCCAATACATAGATCAAGAAGATCTGAAACAAGTGGAATTTAATGATTTCTAAATGAAGTTTAATTTAGAACTTACCCATGATTAAAAAACAAAAAACCTTCCATTGAAATCAATGATGGGTTGATGCAGCACGATCTATAATTCCTCAAGGGTTAAGTCGGTCATGAGTTAACATAGCTCTAGGACGTGTGGAGGAAGCTTCGGAGTTGGGCCGTTCGAAAATTTTAAGTCGTTGCCGACTTAAGGGGCATAGTTCACGGCCTAACAAACTATGTGAAGATGAGCTACGGCCTAACTCGTACACAAGAGCAAGGAATGAGTCGACTCATAGAAGAATTGAGTCGTCCACGACTCAACGTGGAGGAAATGAGTCGTCCACGTCTCAACGTGGAGGAATTGAGTCATCCACGACTCAACTGGAGGCCGTATGGGACACATGGGAAGAGCTACGAGTTAATGAAGGGGACTTGAGTCGTTTGCGACTTAACAAAGCTCGGTTCCGACCTAACAACACTACCATAAGTCGTCTACGACTTATCATGAAGCAAGGGAAAGCTCCATCTATTGAAGGCCTTGAGTCGGAGGAAGTTGAGGCGGCAAGGAGTTAAGTCGGCTGGGTGTTGAGTCGGTTGAGTCGTGTTGTAATGAGTCGCATTGTATGTTGTGTCGTGTACTGTTTGTTTATTTCTTGAGTCGTGACATATGTTGAGTCGTATGTCGTGTAATCTGTTTTGTTTGTTGAGTCGTAGTGTTTTTAAGTCGTAAGTGTTGTACTTTGTGTTGCTCTTAAGTCGGTACGTAGGTGAGTCGTGTTGTGATATAATGGCTTTGAGTCGTGTGTATGTGCTATGATGATGAGTCGTTGCCGACTTAAGTAGGTCATGAGTCGGAGAGGCTTGAGTCGTATACGACTTAAAGGGGCTGTGTTGTAAACACTATAAATACGCGTGAGTTGTACATTTGAACGTGGTTGATTTTGAATAAAAATTTCTTGTTGATTACTTTGTGCTTTCTTCTCCAATTAGTAGTTGAGTGTAATCTCCTATCTCCACTTACGTCATTCGAGTGCGCTCGAATCCACGTTTGTTGAAGCCGATTCACGGTATCTAGTGCGCTAGATCAACGTACGAAGAATCGTAGATCTTTGAACATGGTATAGTGCGCTATCAACGTGTTTGAGATAGCTAGAATTTGGTATCTTCGGATCAACGAATTTGGGCATTTCGGTATCTTCATTACATCGATTTCTACTTTCACCAATTGAAGTTTATTTTGATTTTATCCGCTGCATCAGTTTGGTATCAGAGCTAGACTTAGCCAATCATAGCTAAGCCGAGACTTGGAGCCAATTTTTGAAGTTGAAATTTGAAGTTGTTGTTCATCGTGTTCATATTGAAGTTGCAACGAGTTTGAAGATTTTGATCTATTTCATTTTGGATCAAACTTGGAAGAGTGTTTGAATTTGAAGTTGCGTGGAAATCTTGAGCCGAGCCAAGTTAAGCCGTGAAGCGTTTGAAGGCCGAGCATAGTTGTGTTGAATCACATTTTGTTGAGGTGGAGGCCGAGTCAACTTGTTGCCGAGTTAAGGAGTTAAGCCGTGAGTTCAAGCCGAGACAAGTGTTTGAGCCGTGAGTTGAAATTTGTGAAACTTGTGAAGTTTGAAGTGTTTGTGAAGAATTTCCAATCATGCCGCCAAGGAGAGCTAACCGTCATCAAAACGTTGAAGCTTTGTATAGAAGAGAAGAAGCCGAGCTTATGGAACAACTTATTAATGAGAAATTTGATGAAGGCATTGGAAAGTTAGAGAAGTTGATGAATGATTTGAATCAAACTCAAAGGAGGAGATCACCAAACTCGAACCATGTAGGAAACCGAGTTTCGCCATCGGTTACGGAAGCGAGGAGGGTATCACCGCATTCTTTTAGAGATAGAAGAGAAACATCAATTTCATCACGGAGAGATCATCATGACTACGGACATGAAGAAAGAAGAATTTCACGAGAATTTGAGAATGAGGCATATAGAGATGAAGAGAGACATAGTCGAAGAAGCATGCATGAACGAAGGGATGATAATGGTCGAGATCGATGTAGGCGTACTTTTGATTTTGATGAAGAGGGTGATAGAGCTAGCAGTCATTATCGAGATCGAGACCAAGTTCGAAATTCTTATCGAAATGTTGAAGATGATCGTCGATGGGAATCGGGTATGAAGATGGAAATTCCAGAGTTCAAGGGTGGAATAGTAGCTGAAGAATTTCTTGATTGGGTGTCAAATGTTGAAGAAATATTTGATTTCAAGGAGGTTCCGGAGAATCGAAGAGTGAAGTTAGTTGCTACTAGGTTGAGGGGGAGAGCTTTGGCATGGTGGCAGCAAACTAAACTTACAAGGGAGAGAATGGGAAAGTCAAAGATTGAATCATGGGAGAAGATGAAGAAGTTGATGAGAGCTACATTTTTACCTTACAACTATCAATCACTCATGTACCAGAGGTTGCAGAATCTGAGGCAAGGGACGAAGTCTGTTAGTGATTATGCTGATGAATTTTACCAACTCATTGCCAGGAATGATATTATGGAAATGGAAGAACAGCTAACTGCTAGATTCATTGGGGGATTGAGAATGCAGATCCAGGATATGGTTAATATGTTTGATCCTAGATCAGTTGCAGAGGCACATCAGAAGGCGTTGGCTTGGGAGAAGCAAGGAAGGCGTGGAGGTGGTGTGTTTACTAATTCCAATAATCAAGCGAGGGGTGTTAGTGGAAGTTCTAATGTTCCTAAAACTGTCAATAAGCCAGTGGTGAAGGAGGCTGAGAAGGCGAAGGTTAGCAGTGGTTTCAAATGTTACAATTGCCAGGAGTTGGGTCATAAAAGCAATGAATGTCTGAAGCCGAAGAAGAGAGCAATGGTTGCAGAAGTTGAGGAGGATGATGGTGAGGAGGCAGAGTGTTCAAATGCACCTTATTTTGAGGAGGAAGAAGAATTGTCTGGGGATGAAGGTTGTAATCTTACGATGAGGAGGTCATGTCTTACACCAAAGCAAGAAGAGGATTCTAGTTGGTTGAGAAGCAATATTTTTCAGTCGACATGCACTATTCTGGGAAAAATTTGCAAGTTCGTTATTGATGCTGGAAGTTGCGATAATATTATTTCTACAGAGGCTGTGAAGAAGTTGAACTTGAAAACTGAGAAGCATCCTAAACCGTACAAGTTAGCATGGTTAAGGAAGGGTGGTGAAGTGAAGGTGTGTCGAAGGGCTTGTGTTAATTTTTCTATTGGGAAGAAGTACAAAGATGAAATTTGGTGTGAAGTTGTAGACATGGATGTGTGTCATCTATTGTTGGGCAAACCATGGCAGTTTGATAGAGCAGTGCAACATGATGGTCGTGCTAATAGTTACAGTTTCATATTCGAAGGTACTAAAATCACTTTAGTTCCTAAGAAGCAACAACAGAAGGAAAGCAAGCTAGAGGAGATTGAAGAGCTGAAAACTTTGCTATCTTTGAAGGAGTTTGTCAAGGAAGTTGAAGAGGAGCCTGAAGTCTATCTGTTGATTGGACGAGAGAGTCATGAAGAGGTTGAAATTCCAGAAGAAGCGAAGCCAGTTTTGAAAGAATTTGAAGATGTATTTCCAGAAGAGTTGCCTAAGGAGTTACCGCCACTGAGGGACATTCAACATCAAATTGATCTTGTTTCGGGAGCAGTGTTACCACATCGACCACATTACCGAATGAGTCCGAAGGAACATGAAGAGTTGCGAAGACAAGTGGAAGAGTTGTTAGAACAGGGACGTGTTCAGGAAAGCTTGAGTCCTTGTGCAGTACCAACCTTGTTGGTGCCGAAGAAGGATGGAACATGGAGAATGTGTACCGATAGTAGAGCTTTGAACAAGATTACTATTCGCTACAGATTTCCTATGCCGAGGTTGGATGACTTGCTAGATCAGTTGAGTGGGGCTACTATCTTTTCGAAGATTGATTTGAAGAGTGGTTATCATCAGATTCGAATTAGACCGGGAGACGAATGGAAGACCGCATTCAAGACGAGGGAAGGTTTATATGAATGGTTGGTTATGCCGTTTGGTCTATCAAATGCACCGAGTACATTTATGAGGGTGATGAATCAAATTTTCAGACCGTACATTGGGAAGTTTGTTGTAGTTTACTTTGATGATATTCTAATCTATAGTGCGAGCACAAAGGAGCATGTAGAGCATTTGAGGAAGGTGTTAATTATTCTTCGTGAGGAACGATTTTATGCAGCTACGAAGAAATGTGTGTTCATGGCTCGAAGTGTATTATTTTTGGGATATGTTGTATCTGAGAAAGGAATCCAAGTGGACCAGAGTAAAGTTGAAGCTATTAGAAATTGGCCACAGCCGAGAACTATCACTGAAGTTAGAAGTTTTCATGGATTGGCATCATTCTACCGAAGGTTTATCCTACACTTCAGTAGCGTGATGGCACCAGTTACTGATTGTATGAAAGGGAAGCAGTTTTCTTGGTCGGAGGAAGCAGGGGTTGCTTTTGAACGAATCAAAGAACTTTTGATAACAGCACCAATTCTTGTGTTATCGGATTTTCAGTTGTTGTTTGAGCTACATACTGATGCATCAAAGGTTGGGATTGGAGGAGTGTTGATTCAGTGTGGAAGACCTATTGCATATTTCAGTGAGAAGTTATCAGGGGCAAAGCTGAGATATAGTACATACGATGTTGAGTTTTACGCTGTTGTACAAGCTGTTAAACATTGGAGGCATCATCTATTTCAGAAAGAGTTTGTTCTTTACACTGATCATGAAGCGTTGAAGCATTTGCAGGGGCATAATAAAATTTCAGCGAGACATGCATCATGGATCGCTTATTTACAGCAGTTTACTTTTGTGGTCAAACATAAGTCAGGGGTGACGAACCGTGTGGCTGATGCTTTGAGTAGAAGGAACCATTTGTTGACTACAATGAAAGTTGAGGTGACAGGGTTTGAATTATTACCAGAATTGTTTGAGGAGGATCCTTACTTTGCGAAGTTTGTTGAGAAAGTTAAGGATGGGAGTACTGATGAATTTATGTTAGTTGATGGATTCTTGTTTAAAGGAAATCGGTTATGTATTCCTGAAAGCAGTTTGAGAATGAAAATTATCAAAGAATTGCACGAAGAAGGACATGTGGGTCGTGATCGTACATTGCAATTGATTTCTCAATCTTACTTTTGGCCGTCAATGAGGAGAGAGATTGAAAGGTTTGTGGAGAGGTGTCACATTTTTCAGATTTCGAAGGGAACAGCGACAAATGCAGGATTGTATATGCCGTTACCTGTACCATCTAAACCGTGGGTTGATATCAGCATGGATTTCGTTTTGGGTTTGCCGAGAACTCAAAGGGGAAATGATTCTATATTTGTTGTGGTGGATAGATTTTCGAAAATGGCACATTTTGTTGCTTGTAAGAAAACGGCGGATGCTGTTCATGTTGCTCAGTTATTTTTCAAAGAGATCTATCGACTTCATGGATTGCCAGAATCTATTGTGTCGGATAGGGATACTCGTTTTCTGAGTCACTTTTGGTTAAGTTTGTGGAAGATGGCTGGAACGAAGCTGAAATTTAGTAGCGCTTATCATCCGCAAACGGATGGACAGACGGAAGTTGTTAACAGATCGTTGGGAAATTTGTTGCGATGTCTTGTGAAGGATAATCTGAAGAGTTGGGACACGAAGTTATGCCAGGCAGAGTTTGCACATAACCATGCAGTAAATCGTAGTACAGGATTCAGTCCATTTCAGATCGTATATTCAAGTTTGCCAAGGGGACCGTTGGATTTGGCTGTAGTACCACAACCGAAGGGGACGGTTAGACGAGCTACTGATTTCGTTGAAAGTTTAACGGAATGTCATAGAATCGTTCAGGAACGATTGATGAAGTCAAATGAGAAATATAAGCGAGCTGCTGATTTGAAGCGTCGAAATGTTGAATTTAATGAGGGTGATTTGGTGTATGCAGTATTAACAAAGGATCGTTTTCCAGTAGGCTCTTATAACAAGTTGAGAGCTAGAAAAATTGGTCCAGTGGAAGTTGTGAAACGAATCAATGAGAATGCTTATAAGTTGAAGCTACCGGAGGATGTATACACTTCTGACGTATTCAATGTTAAGCATCTTGTGCCGTATTATGGAGATGGACAATCTGATGTGGAAGAATTTACAAATTCGAGGACGAATTTTTCTCAACCTGGGGAGGATGATGCAGCACGATCTACAATTCCTCAAGGGTTAAGTCGGTCACGAGTTAACATAGCTCTAGGACGTGTGGAGGAAGCTTCGGAGTTGGGCCGTTCGAAAATTTTAAGTCGTTGCCGACTTAAGG
Source organism: Allium cepa (assembly GCA_030765085.1). NCBI lineage: Eukaryota > Viridiplantae > Streptophyta > Magnoliopsida > Asparagales > Amaryllidaceae > Allium > Allium cepa. Next base: position 56,593,749 of record CM060935.1, read on the forward strand.
GGCATAGTTCACGGCCTAAAAAACTATGTGAAGAGGAGATACGGCCTAACTCGTATACAAGAGCAAGGAATGAGTCGACTCATAGAAGAATTGAGTCGTCCACGACTCAACGTGGAGGAAATGAGTCGTCCACGTCTCAACGTGGAGGAATTGAGTCGTCCACGACTCAACTGGAGGCCGTAGGGGACACATGGGAAGAGCTACGAGTTAATGAAGGGGACTTGAGTCGTTTGCAACTTAACAAAGCTCGATTCCGACCTAACAACACTACCATAAGTCGTCTACGACTTATCATGAAGCAAGGGAAAGCTCCATCTATTGAAGGCCTTGAGTCGGAGGAAGTTGAGGCGGCAAGGAGTTAAGTCAGCTGGGTGTTGAGTCGGTTGAGTCGTGTTGTAATGAGTCGCATTGTATGTTGTGTCGTGTACTGTTTGTTTATTTCTTGAGTCGTGAGTCGTGACATATGTTGAGTCGTATGTCGTGTAATCTGTTTTGTTTGTTGAGTCGTAGTGTTTTTAAGTCGTAAGTGTTGTACTTTGTGTTGCTCTTAAGTCGGTACGCAGGTGAGTCGTGTTGTGATATAATGGCTTTGAGTCGTGTGTATGTGCTATGATGATGAGTCGTTGCCGACTTAAGTAGGTCATGAGTCGGAGAGGCTTGAGTCGTATACGACTTAAAGGGGCTGTGTTGTAAACACTATAAATACGCGTGAGTTGTACATTTGAACGTGGTTGATTTTGAATAAAAATTTCTTGTTGATTGCTTTGTGCTTTCTTCTCCAATTGGTAGTTGAGTGTAATCTCCTATCTCCACTTACGTCATTCGAGTGCGCTCGAATCCACGTTTGTTGAAGCCGATTCACGGTATCTAGTGCGCTAGATCAACATACGAAGAATCGTAGATCTTTGAACACGGTATAGTGCGCTATCAACGTGTTTGAGATAGCTAGAATTCGGTATCTTCGGATCAACGAATTTCGGCATTTCGGTATCTTCATTACATCGATTTCTACTTTCACCGATTGAAGTTTATTTTGATTTTATCCGCTGCGTCATGGGTGGCTCTAAACCGGTTATTAGGAGTTTAACATACTTTATGGTAGACTAATCGTGAAACACTATATCTGAATAGGTGATCCATATTGATTTGATTGAGAAGAAATCAAAGGGAGTTAAATAAATTAACGAAAGCCATATCTAAATCCATAGTCGCTGATTGAAAGAAAAGAAAATTTGGTTTGATCTTCCAAATTGACACAAACCCTAAATCTAACTTGTTTCTATTAAAGAGATTAGGAGAGTAACTAGAGCTTATGTAATTCGGGGACTATAATATATTATTTATAATGTTGGCATTTTCTAATTTGGCCCTTTAACAAATTAGAATTGCCCCGGTATCTATAAATTAATACCATGATAACTATACATGTGAGCCTTTTAATTTTAATTCATAATTTGATCATTATAATTAGGCTTTACATCCAAAATAGCACAACACGTTTTATTTTACATATATGACCAACATGTTGGAATTTTCGAATAAAAGGATGCTGCAGACAAGATGTAGGGTCTAGAGTGCTTGGAAAGGAAAGTAATCTACCTCGCCTAGGATAGGGGTACTATCTTGTTATATGAGGTAGTCATAGGCGTCGACCATGGAAGTTGACTAGATGTCGTCGACGAGGTGAAGGTTGCCATATAACTCATGTAACGACCCGCCATTTTGACCATCGAAAGTCGACACCAAGCACTACCACTGTATTCCAATGTCGTGCATCCAATCTACAAAAGGGTAGATTGTTAGGGTAAATAAAAAAAGATAGAACGGAGAAACATAGAATCTCACAGTGGAATCGACAACATATAATATAACGGGGATAGTACAAACTGTCACTCCAAACGTATAGAATATATCGGAGTTAAAAAAAGCCTTAACGGTTGGACAGTTATAAAATCCTGACCTTACAAATGCCGATAGGTATACTATATATTACAGCAGAAAATAAAACTAAGATAGGTGAATCTTCATCTCCCCTTCATGGTCTCCAAAACTTCAAAGATGTCTTAGGAAAAATACTCTTTTTCAAACGAGCATTATAAATAAATAACACCCGAATCAGTTTGGAAATATCAGCCTAAGATAACACGAAAAATGAGAAACATATATAAAAGTTCTATAGCCATGCTGCTAATGCTGAAAGGTTTTCACCTCACAAGAATAACATCCATACAAGCAAGAGCAGAATTAAATATTAAGAACAAATCCAAATATGAATGAGCATATATAATATTTAACCAGACTTGAAAGAATGGAAATAAACCAAGTAAAATCCAAACTGGACAGAATAGATAAAACAAGGGAAGCAGTCCAATTCGATAGAATGGACCGAATAAGCTAACTATCCAACTTGATAGAATGGACAAAATAAGGTAACAGTCCAATTTTGATAGAATGGATTAAATCAATGTTTAAATGCCATGATAAGGAGTTGGCTCTATTCGTGGCAATTCAAAGCTAAAATAGACTCAGGGATACGAATCAAATAAAAGGAAATTTTCCAACAAGGTGCTCCCCCTTGAAATATACCTCTAGTAATATACTCCTGAGAAACTCATTTACTCTGTGACACTTCTCGAGACCGTCCAAGCCGTACCCCGCCATACCTTACCGAGAATCCTAATATTTCACATCTAAAACACAAACCGTTTTTCACGTGATGGTACACAAAAAATCTATATGAGATGTGAAATACCCTTTTGATGAGAGCAACCCCACATAGCTTGGCCCCCTCTCATGTTTTTGGTTTAGTCATTTTCAACAAAGGATAACAATGCTCGATTGAGTAACAAATTGTTTTTTAGGCGACGGTACACCATAACGAAAGCTGAATCTGATTAATTAATAAATCAAATATCAAGGATAATTAAATGATCATATATGGAAATTAAATTTCATGTATTTACAACTACTCATTGATTCCAGACAAACTCTATCTCTCACTTGAAAGTGAAGCCAGGAAAGTTGATGTAGTGTTACCTCTAGGTATCACCTTGATGACATTTTTAACCTTTGAGATAGAAACGAGTCCAAGCCTCAATGTTTAGCGTTAAATTTAAGACTAGATCCTTTCCACATAAGCGATATCAATTACAGAACTATTGTCCTATAACCGAAATCGAAATCTTACTTTTAGAAACTAATCTTGTGCTTGATGTCCATATTTCCATTTAGTAAAACACTTTTAGAATTAGTTTCTAATTGTTGAAACATTAAGAGAGAAAATTTTCCAAGTGCGCGACCCCGAAGGCCTAAACCAACATCAAACCGAACACCTAGAAAATTATCCAACTTAACATCCAAATAATTGAGTTCCAATTCTTTTTTATAAATTTTAAACAATATTAATTATCTCGTAAGATAATTAATCACATTTAAAATCTCCTTTAAATAAACAAATCCATTTTCTATAATAAAATAGATAAGTATTTCCAAACACTTATATCACATCGGTAAATTAGCTTTAAAATCTTTATTAAATCAGTTTACTAACATTAAATTAGTTGATTAAAGCAATTTATTTATATTGGATGATTTACTTAAATCACTTATATTAAATCGATTAATTAACTTTAAATATCATTAATTACAAAGATTAATTAAAATGGAATAACCATTAGTTAAAATGAATACGTCACCTCAAACATCATTTATTAAAATGATAAGTAATTTTAAATTCCATTTATTAAAACAATTCATTAAATTCAAATAATCATAAGTTAACTAGATTAATTAAATTCAAGCCTTATTAATTAAAATGATTAATTAAAATATCATTTGTTAAAAAGATTTGTTTAATTATAAAACATCATCAATTAAAATGAATTAATTACATTCCAAAGACCATTAATTTAAACAATTAATTAAATTTAAAATAATCATTAATTAAAATGATTAATAAAATTCAAATATCATTATTTAAAATGATTAAACACTTTTAAATATCATTAATTAAAATGATTATTAATTTCAATTACCATTAATTGAAATAATTAATCAAGTTTAGTAAATTAATTAAAATCCATTATCATTAACCAAAGTAATTAATTAAACTTAAATAATCATTACTTAAACGATTAATTAAGTATAAAACATCACTAGCAAAAATGATTAATTAAATATAAAGATAAACCAAATTTAATCAACATTGATTAAATTGGTTAATTAATCGCAAAATCATTAGTTAAAATGATTAATTATTTCAAATTATCATTAAATCAAAATGATAAATAAAATTTAACATTCTGTTTATCGAAAACAGAAGCTCTAGTTCATATGACAGGGTTTTGGAGATGACTGAATAAATGACGGTATAGCGAAATTACTACAACGACACTTAACAATTTAAATGGGATATCAGGATTTATTTTCAATTAACCATCGATAACAGCCTACCGATGTAAATAAATTATTTTCATGCAAGAAACCCCCTTTGGGTCTCTCTATAGAGTTTTCCTGCATGACAGTAGTTATGGATAATACATATAATCATCTGGATTTATAATGATCGAATTAATATGTCATCCATTTTCCAATCGGAAATTCAACCAAACAAACAATCAAACAATTTATCTAACAACCAAACAATCAATATACATTTATAACATCATTGATATGATATTTTAAAATTAAATGTGAGTTAAACTCACATTGATTTTCCTTTTTCACTAAAACGTCCCGATTTCGGACTAAAACCAAGCAGACGTTCGACTTTAGCCTAAATTTTTACTTGCTCCAAATCCATCCAAACCAATTCCATCGTGAAGCTCTCGATGACATAAGTCCAATGCAAAACAACGGTGTTCGAATCCGACCACATGTAAAGGAGATACGAATTTAATAATTTATCAATAATTTTAATCAAAATTAAATAACCTATGTAATTACCAAAATACCCCTCCACTAACTACTTCTTCCTCCTAAATCACATGTGCACGCACAGAGACAACCCAACATGGTCGTGCATGATATCCCATTGACATGGGGCAAGACACAATGAAATTTAATTCCGTATTTGTCGATGAACTCCACTCGCCAAAACGACTAGCCTGGCACCACCACGACATCTCTACCTACCCCAAAAAAAGGCGACCTGGGCCAAACCCTCCCGCTCACGCATAGTGCCTCCCAATCCATCATCGCACATGTCAAAAATTGGCGACTAGATGCACGACGCCTCCATGAATCCAAAACAATGCTCCAAATGCCGGATCGACGACCATACGCTCCTCAAAGCTCTGCCCTAGATCATCCCCAAAACTGACATCGGCAAAAACATGATCGGTTATCATGAAAATATGTCGGATCGAAGCCCTCATCAAAACAAGAGTTTTAAGAAATGTTTCATAATTTTTAGTTGTTCATTTTATTTTAATTTGACTTTAGAAATTTTCAAGAACCTCATTTTCTTGTTACAGGCAATGTTACATAAGAGAAAGCAGGTAAAGGGTAAGAACGTGGGTGATATGGCCTCAACAGTAAGGGCATGGGCTAAATATGGCTATGGATATGGCCTAGATATGGTATATATGAATATATATTATTTAAAATTTTATAATATTCAACAAAATATACCCAAAAATCCCAAACTCCAAATGAGGCATGCCCCCCGGTAATTTATACGTCATACTCTTATTCCGAACATAATGAAACTTGTTTCAAGACCTAATTCGATCATATGCAGAAGATAGGTTTTTGGACCTAGTTATTATGTTAAATTTTCGATATTAATTTCAACGCGTTTCGATTTCGTACGACTAAACGATACGTCTGATAGCTACAAAATTTGATGGTGTAACATAATTCACTTTAAGGGATCCAATGAAACTTGTTTCGTCAAATTCCAAGACTGTGCCCCGGAAGGCTAATTTCATAGATTTGAATATTTATTTATTGATATTTATCCACTCTATTTTATATTTCTAAATAAGTTTACAAACTAAACTTACTGATATTATTTATTTGTTATATAGAGTTAAATAAAATTATTAAATCCATTTAATTTACATTTACTTCATCATTTAAATATTTAATTATTCCTTATATTTGAATTATAAATTATTAAATTCCAAAATTCAATTATTTTAAACATTTAAAATTAATTAAACATTTCAAATAAAATATCCTAAAAATTTGGGTTGTTATAACTCATCTCGATGAACTGGTTATTCTAGTGGATCAAATCGCTTGCTTCCTTATGGTTTGTGCTGATAGCGGCATCAAGATTAAACTGACATCGAGCTTGACATGGATTTGGCCAAAGGAGCACTTAGATGAAGCTAAATGTCGATTGGAATCGAAGCCAAAAAATTTCTACTAGAGGATGAAGCAAAGTGTGGATTGAGATCGAGATTTGGCCAAAGAATCATGAGAGGAGAATAAGCTGACGTTTTGGAAGATGATGAGGAAAAAGGAACTTAGTTGAGAACGCCAAAATTCTAAAGTTGGAGCCAAAATTAAAAGAATGGAGCCAAAATCTAGGAGATGCGCCAAGATTTTTACGAGTTAAAATTAAGAAAAGAAACTCTATATCAAACAGGATGTCATAAAAGAAATTATCTAAATGTATATTTACAACATAATGTTTCTATTTTTTTAGTTTTGAACTTATTTTAATACTTTTGAATTTTATAAAATTTTCAACATTTTATTAAATTTAAATTTTTGCCTTTTTTTTTAATTTTATCAAAACTTCACACATTTAATTAAATCTTATGAATTTTTTTAATTCATTTTAGAAGATTTCAAAATTTTAAAAAATTTTGGAATGTTAAATGTTAAACATAACTAGTATTTATAATTATTAAATAATAAACATTACTTCTTAATTAATAAAGATTACTTATCAACCATTGATTATCACAAATTAATTCTTGAATAGTAAATATTTATTATTACTTCTTAAGTATTTAATAGGAAAATTTTAATTGTTAAATAATCAATATTAATTACTAAATGTTTTTTTTATTAATTATTAATTATAATAATTTAGTATTTATTATTAGTTATTTAACAGTAATTATTAGATTTTAGTTGTTAAAAATTAATTACTAAATATTTCTTCTTAACTATTAAACATTTTGATAAAACAATTTAAAAAAATTATAAATAAAAGAAAATAAAACAACAAAAAAAATTATCCATAATTTATAAATAATACTTATTCAATTTTTTTGCAAACTTTGGGAAATATCAATAGTTACTACGATCAAAACCAAAAAGTTGTTATAGATCTCTGTTACAACTTGTGACAATTGGGATTTTCAAACTAGTCAAAATCGTCGAAAACCCTAAGAAAGTTTCTACTAAAATAAATGTTATTTTCCCAAAACAAGTTATTTAAAAGTATGCGACATCTTTACCTCAAACTTCCTTAGATTTGTTTATATTTTCTATAACTTTTCAAAACATATAATTTACTTTTCCAAGCACTTATATAAGTGTATAAATCAACCAAAATTTTTTTATCAAAATATGTTCTTAAATCACCACTTTTCACAAATTAAAGTTAGGGATTTCTAAATGCGATTATAGCGACTATCCATATATGGACAATTCCATATTCAATTCAATATTCAGTTTTATTCCTTTTAATACATATATATGATTCTAAACTTAAATCATATTTGTACTAAACATGTGTTAACTTATGTACTAATAATCATATCTATTTTAGATGTTTAAATGTGCTTAATTTAAACAACATAATTCCATTCTCTTTAAGGCAACTACTTCAACAAATCATATGCTTTTGGAAGCATATAATAAGATGTTATAATTTTAAATAGTTAGTGTCTATTATTATATATAACAGCAAACAATGTCAACAAGCATTAATATCAAGCAATTAACTTCATTCAAAGGGAGAATAACTCACTTTTATTCAACCCAATTTCTTCCTACCAACATTCTATCATTCCAACACTTCTACCAACACCTCCTAATCAAACCAAAACATCACTTAACCCATTTTTCTTTCTTTTAATGCTCACGTCCATAACCATAACCCACGCCTTGGCTCACAGCCATCATCACCATCCATCTTAGCTCACGTCCAAGGCATTTCCACTACAAAACAGGCTTGGTTTAGTGATGGTCGCAAGGGCTAGTGACGACTAAAAAAGGCGGTCGTCGCTAAACACGGGATAAACCGCCAGGCCAAGAGCAAAACACTTTCACTTTCCTTCCTTTCCCCCAACCTGCTGCCGATTTCCCCCGCCCCTCCAACCACCCTCTACCGATGTCAACAGCCTTCAGAAGTCGTCGTCGCCCTCCGGTGCTGCTGTATTTCCTCTATGTTCTTCGATTTCTCAATTTCTAGGTATAATCTCTAAACTTTAATTTCTAAAAATAATTTGATTATGGGTTTGAATATGTTAGAAGAATTGATATTAGTTGATGGTAATATTTTATTGGTTGATTTGGGGATAAAATTAAAACCCTTATTTAAAAAATTAGTTGATTATGGATTTGAAATTGATGATTATTATATATGTATTAGTTGATGCTAATGGTATATTAGTTTACTTAGAGAAGTTAATAAGTGGTTAGATTATTTAATTTTTAAATAAAAATTAGGGTTGGTTTAAAACTCAAAAACTAGTGTGTAACCGCTGATTAGTATGCTTATTGATAAGTGTACAATGTTTAATAAGTGTGAATGAATTATTAAATTTTAAAAGGAGCATAACAACAACAAATATTCTAATGAAATGGATTTTGTAAAAAAATTAAGCAATGAATATAACAACAACAAATAATTCACTGAAATCGATTTTGTAATAAAATTCAGAAATGAATACAACAACAACGAATATTCTTCTAAAATTGATTTTACAAAATGTTAAGAAATTAACATAACATGAACAAATATTTACTAAAATCGATTTTGTAAAGAAATTTAGAAATGAACATAACAACAACAAATATTACATTGAAATCAATTTTGTAAAAAAAATTAAGATATGAATATAAGAATAGCTGAATGAATTATAAAGATACGTTTTAAATTTTTAGATTTAATTAATAAACATTTAAATAGTTAAATGAATTATAAAATAGTTTTTGTAGTTGTTAAAATAGTGATTGTAAAATGTGTTTAAATTTTTTAATCCCTTAGATAGTTTTTGGCCCCGTCTGACAAGTGTTGTATATGATCGTTATATTGATATTCATTTTTTAACTAAACAGACATCTATATTCATCTGATACAATATTTGTCAGATTTGTCCCTATATTGGACAAGGTACAAACATAATAAAATAATTACATAATCATTTCATTTTAAAAGGTTTACAAAATTTCGACAGCACTTTCTTCTCGTTCCCTGTGTACACATATTTGTGTACGATACAGGAAATAGAAGGAAAGTGCTGTCGAAATTTTGTTGAATCGTTTAATATGAAATGATTTATAAAATATAATTACTTTATTATATTTGTAATGGAAATTAGGATGACCAACTATCAAAGTAAAAACCAATGAATTAAAAATTATAAAATAAAGCGAAGTGCTTATTTGAATTTTCCACAATTATGAAGTGTTTACAATGATGAAGTATTGAAAACTATTCCTACAGTTGAACTGTTTGCTTTAACTTTCTAACATATATTTTCAAATCAGCGAAAATGTTCGATTATTTCCTCGACCGTAGTTGGATGTATGAAGTCGGAACTGGTTGGAAAGGTTCAATAAAGGAACATTTCTATAACGGTATCCACGAATTTATTAGATTTTGCTAAACCTAATAATCGAAATAACAAAGAAATTCGTTGCTTGTGTAGTAAATGCCAACATTTGAAGCATAGGAAAGCAGAAATAGTTGAAGTACATTTGTATAAATATGGTTTCGCACCAAATTATTATTTCTGGAATCGTCATGGAAAACTTGTTGAACCTACACCTAATCCTGTAGTGTTAGAAGACGATAATATTATGATGAATCAGATAGAAAAGTATAGTGGAAGATGCAACACGATTAATGTTTTCTACCATTCAAGCTGACGATGAAGATGTAAATATCGAAGAAGAACCGACTGTGGGAGCTAAGATAATATATGATTTATTGGATTATGCTAAGAGGTCGTTGTGGGACGGTTGTAAAAGCGGAACCGAACTATCAGTAACCGCCGAATACATTACTATAAAATCAAAATTCGACCTTACAATAGCTACATTTCTAGCAGTTGTACAAGCTGCAAAATGACACATGCCATCCAATAATATGATGTGCGATAGGCATTATAAAGTGCAAAAACTGATGTCCACTTTCGGTCTGCCGTATGAAAAGATAGATACATGTATAAAAGGTTGCATCTGTATTGGAAAGATGACATTGACCTTAGAAAATGCAGAATATGTAGCGAGAAAAGATACAAACCAAGAAAGTAGAAAGGAAAAGAAGTTCCATACAAGAGAATACATTATTTACCCATCACACCCAGACTTCAAAGGTTATACGCATCTTCTACTATGGCATGTCATATGCGATGTAAGAACAGCGGAAGAAGGAACTTTGATACACCCATCTGATGGAGAAGCATGAAGATATTTCGCTAAGATTTATCCTACGTTTGCTGCAAAAAGCCGTAATGTCAGACTCGGTTTCTGTACGGATGGATTTTCACCATTCTCTCATTTAGGTAGTAAATATTCATCTTGCCCAATTATCATTACTCCGTATTATTTACCTCCATGGATGTGTATGAAAACACCATATATGTTTCCCACTATTGTCGTCCCTGCCCCTCATAATCTAACACAAAGAATCGATGTTTATTTATAACCATCGATCGAAGAGTTAAAAAAAACTATGGAATGGAGGAGTTGAAGCATACAACATTTGGAGAGAAAAAATTTCATATGTTCGCTTCTTTATTATGGACTATTAGTGATTTTTCTGCATATCGAATGCTTTCTGATTGAAGTACGGCCGGTCGTCTAGCCTGCTCTTATTGCATGGAAGAAATACGAGCATTTTCTATATGGCATGTGAAGAAAGTTTCTTGGTTTGATTGTCATCGGTGTTTTCTCCATCCCAATCATACTTTTAGAAGAGATAGAATTTTTTTTTATAGCTAACAGAGAAGATAATATGCAACCACCAAAGATTTGATCAAGTGAAGAATTATATGAAATTTTAAAGGACTATCCAAAGATACATGAAATTGGAGTGCAGATTGAAATTCCAAGAAAATCGAACATTCATACTTGGTGCAAAAAAGGTATATTTTGGAAGTTACCATATTAGAAAGATCTCTTACTTTGACATAATATTGAAGTGATGCACAACGAAAAAAATGTGTTTAATAATGTGTTTAATACAATTTTGAATGTAAAGGGGAAAACTAAAGACGATTTAAATTCAAGACTTGATACAACAAACTATTGTAAGCGCCTTGATAAAACCCAATGATAATAAAAAACCCAAAGCATGTTTTAAGCTAGAGACAAGCAAGTAAACTCGTGCTAAAGTGGTTGGAAGAACTAAGATTTCCTAATGGTATTTCTTCTAATCTTCGTAGATATGTTGACTTTAAAAACAGTAAATTGAGTGGGATGAAAGGTCACGGTTGTCATATCATGATAGAATATATATCTCATGGCTTCCAAAAAAACTATTGCCCATAAAAGTATGGAGTGTTATAGCAGAATTAAGTATGTTTTATAAATAGCTTTGTTCGACGACATTAAAAGTAGATCGTGTACATAAAATTGAAATAGAAATCCTCATACTACTCTGCAAACTGGAGAAAATATTTCCGCTAGGTTTCTTTAATGTAATAGAGCATTTACTTGTTCATCTTCCATCCGAAATACTTCTTCGAGGTTCTGTACAATATGGATGAATGTATCCATTTTAGAGGTAATATTGAATATATATAATATTTATGTCATTTTAAAATTCAGATTTCTAATTCTAAATATAAATTAAATTTATTTTGTAATAAGTACTTCAATCATCTGAAGAAAAAAGTTAGACAAAAAGCACAAGTTAAAGGTTCAATTTGCAAATCATATCTTGAAGAATAAGCTTCATTCTTTTTCTCTCATTACTTCAGTGCTGATGTAGAATTTATCATTTGTAAGTGTTCCTTATAATGATGAAGTCATTGAACAATTTTTTTTCAAACAATGTTATCTATTTTAGACAACATAGTCGATCTGTTGGAAAATATGTGGACATATGGTTAGACGATAGAGATTACGATGTAGCACATACATATATTCTTCTAAATTGTGCTAAAGTTGCACCATTTGTTAGGTAATAATAAATTCATATATAATTCACTTGTACATACATATTAATTATAAGCCATATTACATATTTGCAGTATCTATGAATCATAGCATCCATTTGGCAATCTTAGTAAAGAATTTGCTAAATGGTTTTCGAACTACGTTTTTGATCCAAGAAACTGTGTTGTTGATGAAGGTTTACGACATCTTGGGATCGGACCAAAAAGAAATGTGAAGACTTATCCAATATTCTTCGTCGGTGGATCTAAATTCAACACAAAAGATTGCAGCGTCTTAACACAAGTTCTAAAGTTGATATATTATATAGAACCTGTAGAAAAAGTTTTTTTATTCAAATGCAATTGGTTCAGCAATGTTCCTGGTTCTGGAATCAATGTTCACAAAGATTATAAGCTTATTGAAATAAAGGATGCCTCACATTACTATAGGTATGATCCTTTCGTGTGAGCCAAGTAAGCATTACAAGTTTATTTTGCTCTGTATCCATCCTTAAAAGAAGATAAAGCGGACTGGTCGGCTGTTTTTAAAATAAAGCCAAGGTTTACGTTTGATGGAAATAATATTCCAGATGAAGCAGTGTATCAAGCGTATCTTGAATCAAATACAGAAATAATAATAATGGATGACATTGATTTTGGGTTGTTGAATGATAAATCGAACGTTTTAATAGATGCATTTGAAAATACCAAAGAAAACGAGATAGAGTACGATACCGAGTCTGAATCAGAAAACGATGAAGACTGAAAATTCTGAATATTTGTATCGCTTGTTGTATATTGTATTATTCTGAGCTATGTATTAATAATGATGAATAATGATGACTATGTTATGAGCTATGTACTATTCTGTTTTGAAATTTCTGTATATGTATTCATGGGATCTTGTCCCATTTATTATGATTTATCTTATGTGAAAGTTTGCATCTTGTCCTATGGAGAAACAACCAGAGATCCGACCCTTCTCCTTCTTCCGATGCAGATGCTAGTGGCACGGCACCGGATTTACGCCCACTTGTGGAGGTAGTTCCAAAAAGCATCCGGTAAGTATAAACTTTATTTGAAGTATATATTTTAAAAATTATTATATATCTACATCAAAATTTATACAGGAGATTTAAGGTAGAGCCTTCGGATTTCATCTTACAAGTTTCCAAAAAGTCGTTTATGAGTAGGATGTTTGGCTGTTGGCCTTATTGAGATGACATCCCACCGCATATCAAGAACGCTATATTGGCAGATGTACTGGTAAGTATAAGTTTGTATTTCAGTTGAAATTAATATAATGTACATAATTCAAACTAATTTCAATATGCAGGCAGCCGTGCATGTAGACCCAAAGGATATTGATATTTTTACCAATCGTTGGAACTAGAGGATGAAAAAAATTATAAGGACATTCTATCTAAGGCTAAAAATGCAGGAAAAAACCCAATTGGATGGGCGCTGATGTGTGGGCTGAGTATCTCCAGCTTTGGGAAACTCCTGAAGTAAAAGTAAGTTATATAATTTTGCATTGTTGTTATAATTTTTTTAAATTTCAGTGTTGGTTGCAATAATTTAGTTAATCGTATATTTAAATTTGTAGGAATTATCTACCCGGAACCGTGTAAATAGGAATAAAAATCTTGCTTTGCACCGTGGCGGCACCAAATCCTTCCAAGAACATAGGAGAGAGTTGGTAAATTTATAAATTATGTTTATAAATATCTAAAATGTTGTTTAATTATATTTGTAACATTGTTTATTCATATGAATATATTTTCAAGCGACGAGGTACAATCGCGACCCTACAATGACTGAGGTGTTCACCGCCACGCATGATGTTGAGCAGACAGATGAGGAAGGTAACGTTTCATATCATTGAAAGGACGATAAATCTAGATCTGTAATGGTAAACATGCTTATCCGTAATTACAATGTTTCATATTCCTTTATTTTGCATTTCATAAACTTTAAGTTGAATATTTATCATGTCAAGCTATTATTCGTAATCGCAGAAAAGATATAAAGCGGAGTGAGCATGAGTAGCGCAGTCCACCGTACAGGCAGAGTTAACGTTTGAGGAGTCAAACCGTATAAGGGATGCTATTATTGATCCGCCTTCGCGAAATAGGCGGTACGGTTATGGAAATCAGTAGTAAATTTCTTCATTTACTAATATATAAATTTACACATGCAAATGAATTTAAACTTAAGTGAACAAATTATAAATTGAATAAGGAACCTGAATAATTGAAATAAATAAATTACAACCAATGTGTAATATTTAATAAAATATTAACCACATAATTAGTCAACATTTTTGTTCATACTGTTTACAATGTTCATAAATTACAACTAGATATCAACTATTTCACACGCGTTAATGTCCCAAAGGACTTACAGGAGATCCCAAGCCAAGAAGGAGATTGCTCAAATGAAAGAATAGCTGGAGAAGATAAACGATTAGAGGAAGAGCGCATTCGTGCACTAGCTAGACGGTCATATTGCAGCATACTTGGCACAACATGGGACGATGCCTAGAGAGGATGGGTCGGGCGACGACGATGAATAGGTATGCTTGTGTTTCTGTCGAATTTTCATCATGTTGTTTTGCAGTTATGAATAGGTATGCTTGTGTTTCTGTCGAATTTTCATCATGTTGTTTTGCAGTTACGTGACATTTGTGTATATATTTGATATTTGTTCGTTGGTTGTGATGTTTGATGGCTTAGTAGACATTTGTGTATACATGTGATTGATGGATAGTATTTGTACGTATAATTTAGCTTTTTGATGGATTTGGAATATTCCATTTGATTGGTATGATATATTTATATGGTGGTGATGAAACATTTATGTAAATTTATATGTTGCATTGTATATATGATTATTTGTGATATGTGTGAGATTATATGATGGATGAAGTGGTATTAGTTGTGAAATTGAATGTATACGTGTTGGAAAGAGATATAAAATTGGTTGTGTGGTTAGATGGATCATAGAGCAGAATTTTGGATATGAAATTCGGTCCAGATTAGCGACGACCTTTTGGTTCCAGGTTAGCGACGGCTAGCGTCGATTTGAGGCGCCATCCTGGTGTTAACTAATTTGCCACGTGTACAGCAATGCATCACCAACCGTCGCTATATTGACGGAGCCATCGCTTTATTGTGTGACGGGGGTTATTTAGCGATGGCTTGCGACAGCCGACGATGCTCCTTGCACACGTCTAACCTCCTTCCTCTCCCTTAAAACCCACGGCTCTAGGCTACTTTTTCACTATAAGGCATACAGCCAAAGAATATAAGGGAAGATATGAAGAGAAGAAGAGAAGAAAAGAAAGAAGTGAAGACCTTATGTTAAGAAGTGAATTTGTTCTTGAGAATGAAGTGGAACCTCTCATCTATTTATAGGCTTAGGAAATGAGTGGAAAAGTTTGTAAAAGCCCCTCCTTAGCCATGAAGTAAAGTGGACTTCATATGAAAAGCCATTCTCTTACACAACCATGCCTTCCTTAATCAATGCCTTAATTTAGGGGTCCTTTTAGTACCACATGTTCCCATAATTATATATACTTACTTTAGTTAATTTATGGTAAACTTTTATGTGTTTAATTCTTGTTTATATGTGCATACGTTTCTATACAAGTTGCAAAATATTTGCACAACTTGTGTTGCATAAAAAGTAGTTTTTTAATAAAAAGTTTACGGTCCCATTTTCAGTATTTCTCCAAAATGTATACTTTTGTAAACACATTTCAAAATTAAGTTTTCTATCATTAATTATTAATTGAACAGTGGTTAGCAAGCTTATAAAATCATATTTAATCACATTAAATCTAAAATACAAATATTTAAATAATTCAGATATTTAAATACGAAGCATTTGAAATTTCGAACCGTTACACAACCGGTTAAAACAATTTTCTTGAAAAATATGTTTATTACAACTGTTAGAAAAATGAGTTGTTAGAAATACGTTTACTATAACTGTGCTGAAAAAATAGTTGTTTTACAACCGTCATGAAAAACTAGTTGTTAAAAACCCTTTATTGCAACTGTCGTTTTGTGAAAGTTGTAAATAACTTGTTGTGATAGAGTTATTTTTTTGTAGTGCGAGACTTGGGGATTGGGCAGATCACCCTAACTTTCTTGGGAAATCGTAATATCATTTAGTTATTAGAATGATGATTTGGTGATCTACTTAAATTAAAAAAATGACTAACATAGATATTATAATGTTATATTCAGTAATTTCTTGTATTTTAATCAAGGTTCAAAATTGCGGTTTTCCGTTCCGGTCGCTAGAAACTTTTAAAATTTCGGTCCTGTTTCAAAAATTCCGGACATTTCGTTTAAATTCCGGTTTCGGATTCCGTATCATTTCAATTATTTATATATATAAATAAAACAAATTCATACAGTTGCAATTATATGTTATACTCCTTTTTTATTTCTGTACTGAAATTCATTTTAAATCAAAGTCCAGCAACAAAAATAGCCCAAGTAAAATATTTTACATTAACCCTAAAAATGTTCTTTGTAGCCCTGCAGTTTAATTTTCTATGTAGCCGCCTTTGTTATTCTCACTTTCCCCATTTCATTTATCTCCTTCTCCCTCCACTCCTTCGGCCGATGCTCATACTTTCCATTTATCATTTTCTTTTTTCTTCAAGCTTGTATGTTTACTCAATATCTTCCTGCTTCACGCTGATGCTCGACGTTGGAATTTTCAATTTCGCTTCCTAGATGTAACCCTAAAATCAACAGAGGCTAAAAGGTCGATGCGCGAATCTTCCACTTCCTCTGTTACTGGAAACCGTTAGTTAAGCAGGTTGTAGTTGATTGCAAACAGATTTTTTTTCTCGTTCATCCAACGAAACGATTTTTGAGACAAATTCCGGTTTGGTAACGCCGAAACCGGGTCGGAATGGCCAAGATTCCGGCTTGCCGGACGGAATCTCGAACCATGATTTTGGTAGCAAACTGTATCATTAATTAGTATACAACAAAATCAACATATTTTCTTGAACTGAGCACTGTATTTTTATTAGGAAACTGTTATCCCATTTTTGGTCAAAACTGGAATATCAATGTTGTGTGCATTTCCACCACGACCGAACCAAGAAGAAACAGCCAGCAAGCGTATATAAGTCTGGGATTTCACTCATGATTCAAGTATAAAAGTCCATTCGGTATCAAAGGTTTAAAGTTTCATTCGGCAATGTAGAGCGAAGTCTCATTCGGCATTCAAGATGCCTTGGTTCATTCGGCGTTCCCAATACAAGAGCTCATTCGGCACTCCCAAATATAGAAGCATTCGGCATTCCCAACTCATCACCGAACCAACTCCACTTCCCTTCCTAGCCGAACCAACCACACTTTCATGTACTACCGAACGAGCTCCACCGAATCACCTCCACCGGACCAAGCTTCACCGGCCCAAACCCACATCGAACCAACCCACACCGAACCAACCTACCACCGGTCCAACCATCCCAGCTACGACCGAGCCAAGCTCCGCCGAACCAGATGTGCCAGGCTAGATTGCTTTAGCCCAGACCCACCAGCAGCCATATACATCCAGGACCCCTGCCCCTAGTCTCACTCTATAAATAGAGGGGCAGGGGTACAACAATGACGGACAAGTTTGAGAGCTCAAGCACGGAAGGAACTTTCAAACAACTTTCATATACTTGTAACCAAAGCTTCGTACTTGTAATCTGAAGAGAAAAAGGAGAATAACATATAAAGTGGACGTAGGCACGTTCTGGCCGAACCACTATAAATCTGTGTGTCTTTTACAGTTTAGTCTCTGTTTTTTATATATTTGCATAAATCACCCAAATCACTAAGAACAACATAAAATCAACTAAATCGTTCGACTTTGAGGTGTTTGACCATTATTTGCGCAAACAGAAACGTTTGACATACATGCCTAATAAGTTTGCAAATACACAAAACATCCCTCCGTTTAATTATAAGTTTCACGTCTCTACTTTTGAACCCGGTAATTTTATTTTCAAACATACCCTTTTGTCTTCCCCAAACAAAACACAGAGCCGTCGAACAAGATTTCATCAACCATAGTTCTAAAAATACCATAATCTCCTGAAATATCAATTTCCATTTTTCCAAAACATTTGATCGAAGATGAAATCGAATCCACTTGAAAAGAAAACTAAAATTCAGAAGACGAAAGTAATAAAAACCACAAAATCGAACGTTATCAATTAAATTTCTTTGTAATATCGATTTTTATTTTATTATAATTGGTTCGATATGTTGTTAGGGTTTATCGACTGTTCAGTAGAAATTTTCAATAATTGCATCCAAGTCTGTAAATATTTAAAATAATTGCAGACAGGTCTGCAATAATTTACAAGTTTAACAACTATAATCCATTTAACACACATACAATGTCTGCGGTTTATTATTCTCTTAAAATCATTTATATTCATCTTTCTTCCAATTATTCATAATAATTGCAAAGGTATATGCAACTATTATGAATAATTGCATGTGTGTATGCAATTATCGTCGATAATTACATATATGTTTGCAAATATTCTGATTAATTGCATGCTCATCAGCAACTATTCATATAAAAGCATTTCAATCCAAAACTAGACATTTATAATTGTAAATAAAAAAATAAAGAATTTTAGTTCAATTAAGAAGATTAAATTCATCATTCTTTGCAATTATTCATAATATTTGCATAGTTATCAGCAATTATTCTCAATAATTGCATTTATTGCTGAATTATTCTGATTGATTACATTCTTATCAGCAATTATTCATGTAAAATCATTTCGATCAAAATTCATTTCAATCCTAATTCATCTTTCTTTGCAATTATTCATAATAATTGCATAGTTATTAGCAATTATTCTCAACAACTGCATTTATTTCTGCAAATATTCTAAATAATTGCATTCTTATTGGCAATTATTCATGTAATCATTTCAATCCTAAATTCATGTAAAATCATTTCAATCCTAAATTCATCTTTCTCTACGATTATTCATAATAATTACATAGTTTTCTCGTGGAGTCAAATTCTCATCAGTACGAGTCAAGGGGATGGTTCCTTGGCCTTTGATTTCCATATAAAGAATACGATGAGGAAAAAGACCCTCTTTAACCTCCATTCTGATTGATTGGATATCTTTCATAAAGAAGCGAAGGAAAATGCGACGATTTATTCCGGGGTTATCAGCAATTATTCTCAATAACTGCATTTATTTCTGCAAATATTCAAAATAATTGCATTCTTATCAGCAATTATTCATGTAAAATCATTTTAATCCAAGAAAAGAAACTTGTTGCGATTATTCATTACCGCAAATATTAAGTATATCATATTTTGTAAAAAGCTTGATTCGTCTTCAATTTAACTACAGTTTTCCATTTAAATCGAAAAATAAATCTTCGATTTTGTAGAGTCTTCAACTTAATTTCTTGATTCTCATATTTTATATACTCAACTTGGTTTTCAATTTGATCACAAGAAACTGAAGAAGAAAATCAGGGCTCAACAATGAAGCGCGGGGTAATTTGGAGAAAAAATAGGCGGAAACAAAATATATTTTTTATTACAGAGATCCGCTTTGACTTAAGTTTCATTTTAAGGATTTGTATCTAGTATTCATTTTTTATTAATTATCTTTAGTTATATTACAAACTCAGTGTCATATTAAGCATGCAAAATCAACGTAGTTCTCTTTTTTGGAAATATAAACACTAAATGTTATTAAATTTTTGTTTCTATCAATGCGTTAATGTTTTCAGTAATAATATTAAATTAAAATAATGAAAATTTTAAGAAAATGAATTTTAGAATTAGATAAACAAAATGTTACTGTTGTGCGGTTATACTAGTTATATACATTTAATATATTATTACCGGTTATTTTCTTTCACCTAATAGTAATAATATATTTAAATTGGTACATAACTCGTCAAGTCTTAGGACTGTTGAATCTACTTTGACCTATGCTGGGCTCGAGTCAGGGTGATAATCCAAATTCACACGGGTATATGGCAGATTTGGGGTGGGGTTTTACAAACTCGGGGTTGGTTAGAGAGATGAAAAATCCACCCCCAGTCATCTTACTCATTGTGCATATGTTAATTACTACTAACTACTATTAAAGGTCGAAGGTTAACTATTAAATAACAAGATGATCAAACATAACCTATTTATATTAGTTGTTGACGAGAGATTCTGTCCCAGTGGATTACTTTAATCTATCATTTCACTTTGACATTCACGTACTGGAATCAAATGCATAAATCGACTTGCAAAGGTGATTAATTTGCAGTCAAATGTCCGCTAATCTTCTAGATAGCATAATAACTAATTAAACAGATAATATTATATTGTAATCCATCGTGCACCGCCACATTAAAATATGCTTTGAATACAACAGATGACAAATTTTGGTATTTATATCCATTCAGTCATTGAAAAATGGCATCGAATATGCATCAAACAGGCAGATATGCATGAAAGGTGACAACCAAATTGTTCTTTCAGTTAGCTTTACAATATTCTACATTAGCGGTTCCTTTGGAAAATAATAATCAATGATCATTTTAGACATTCTGTATACAGTTAATTGTAATAAGCCTTTTTACTGGGTGTGTATGTATGTATGTATATATATGTATGTATGTGCTGCCTAATTATACGAATATGTCAATTCCAAAGCAATTAGCTTGCTAAGCTAAGATACCAATGCTTATATTGCCTATAGTTGTAGCATTGCAATTTCCATTCCATAACTCAACATTGTAGACTAGGAAGAGCATCTACAAGGTTCACATTGTTTTCATATCACATATTAAGCTATATATTCACAAACTGAGAAGTCTACAATGTTGCTAGCTGTTGACAGCTGATATATTCATATTTTATTTTTGTGAACTTATTAATTGAGACATGGATATTTATGATGAATTGGTAATGGGTTAAAAATGTAAATTCAATGTACTCATACACTGAATTTAGAATGACTGATTCAATACCTGTACATAAAATCTTGTTAGGTTGATGAACAAGTAATACTATGCATGTTCATGCATTATTGCTGCAGAATAACAAATCAAACTCTTGGATTTCTTCTTAGATATTTGCATACTAATAATCAAGTTGTAGTCCCAGTTCATGATGATTACCAAGGGACCATATGTTATTTGATAACGAAGGGTTTTTGTTAGAGGGGATAAAAAAAATTCAATGAGAATTGAAAATTTGATGAGTTTTGATTTATTATATTTGTCTCTGTTTCAAATTAAATTTGAAATTATAAAATAAAAATCATGCATAATGTGAAAGAGAAAAGGATAAACAAGTAGTGTTTCAAATCAGTAAATGTTTACTATTTTTATTTGAAAAAACAACGATTTGATATTTTTTTAGTTATGAAAAATTCTATTATTTTTGTACTCTTATGTATAAACTTGTTCACTTTAGTGATTCCTTTATTTTCAATTTCTTAGCAATTACTTGTGAATAATGACATTCTTATTATAATGATTCAAATTAGTCAATTTTTACTAGTTTTTATGTGATGAAAACTAATGATTTGATTTTTTTTCTTTTAATAAAGAATTACAAAAACTTTATTGTTTTTATACTCTTATAAACTTTGTTTACTTTAGTGATTCCTTTAATTTCCTCTTCGTTTATGACTAATGACATTCTAATTGTAAAGGTTCTTCATTTGGAAATAAAAAATACAAAGGAGAGAAAAATATATCAAAATGCTGTGTTGACAATTTATTATGTGGGTCATATATGACGTGGGACTAACTCATTTGTGACCTTATCTGTGATTTCATTAGGAACCGCTTCCTATCATATTATTTGTGTTATTCCGCCCATCAAACAAACGTATCTTTACTCATTTTTGTCTCCAATCATAGTACGAAACAAGAAGTACAAAACATAGTCAAACAAGCAATGCAACAAAGAATGTTCTTTAACCATATTTCATACAGGTTAGTTAACAAGAAAAAGTTTGAAAAGGATTCTTGTTATTATCATGTTAACAATGGGAATGTTTGACCAACACCCGTTATATTATACACTAATGCGACAAGTCATAGATTCGAAACTTAAATAGCGTGATTTGAACTATTAAACATACACTGATACGTAGCTAAGACTTGTAGTACTAGTATGTATAAGTATTCAATTTTTGAAAAAGAATGTAAATGTTGAGTTAATACCATTAATTAACATTAATAACATTTCCACATAATACCGTTTCATGTGTGGATAATACAATTTGATTTGAAACGTTTCCTATATTCTCTATCAAGCCTTTCAAATAGAATGCTTCAAACAATAACCTACATAGAAGATCAAAATAAGAAGGTACGAGGCTAATTAACCTCAACTTTCTTGTCTTACATTCTTTCTTGTCTTCCTCTTTAATTCTATGCTATAAATTTTCACAACAACCTTTCATGTACTATTTGACCGAAACATTTTCTCAATTCTCTCTTTGTTACATCTCAAACTCCTCTATAAATGCATTCATAACCTCAAAATTTACCCAGACAAAGAAACTTGTATCCATTTTCTAATATCTTGACTCTTACAAAGAGATAAAAGAAAAGAAGAGAAAAATATGGGTGTTCTTGCTAATCAACCTATAGGGCAAATATCCATAGTCAAACCACAAAAATCACTTCCTTATGTCCCTAACATACCTTCAATTGACCTTTCAATTCCTAACTGTGAGTCCCATATCGTCAAAGCTTGCGAAGAGTTCGGTTTTTTCAAAGTAACCAACCATGGTGTTTCTAAAGTGCTCATGACAAAATTAGAAAAAGAAGCTGCAAAATTTTTCTCTTTACCACAGTTTGAGAAAGAAAAATCAGAGTGCTACGGCAACAAAAAGATTGGTGCTAATGGAGATATTGGTTGGGTTGAATATATTTTATTTGAGCTTAAAAATAAGCCATTCCTTAAAGAGCCTTCTGCTAGATTGTTTCTGTAAGAAATATTCTTTTATTAGTCAACATTGAATTATCAATATTGTTATTTTATGTATGACCTGAATTTACAAGCAATGTGGTTGCATAATATTGTATTGCAGGTCAGCTTTGAATGAGTACATAACAGCCATGAAGAGCCTATCATCCGAGTTACTTGAACTGATGGCAAAAGGATTAAATATAGAAAAAGAAGCACTGAAGGAAATAGGAATGAATGAAGAAAGTGATTTGATGGTTAGAGTGAACCACTATCCACCGTTTCCTCTTCTTCAAGAACTCAAATGCAGCTTGACTGGATTTGGAGAACACACTGATCCACAGCTGATCTCGATATTAAGATCGAATGATTCAGATGGGTACGAAATTGCTTTGAAAGATGGAAGTTGGCTACCGATTCCACCTGATGAAGATTCTTTCTTTGTTAATATTGGAGACATGTTACAGGTATATAATGTTGTTAACACATTCTTATATCAATATTTAAGTTAATTTTGAACATCCGACGTACGAATGATAGTTACATGTAGCTGTTATTACATATTTTGGCCCCTGCATGAAATTAGTAACTGTTATGATTGTTGCTGTTGTTGTAAAGTTCAAGTTAGTGGAAGATGGTTACATTGTTATATATGTGATTGTCAATCAGATAATTGTGTGGATGGTGGTGCATTTAGTGTTCCAAAAGTTATTTTGTTAATAAATAGACTGAAAAAGATAGAGGTGAGGATATTTTTGTTGATACAAACTGTGTAAATTATCCACTTTGATGCCAAAGTACACCAACTAGTGTTTGAAAGAGTTTGGAGCCCAAAACTTTCTTTTAATTTGGCAGTTCGATATTAAAGGAGTCTTTGGTAGAATACATT
Organism: Allium cepa; assembly: GCA_030765085.1. Taxonomy (NCBI): domain Eukaryota; kingdom Viridiplantae; phylum Streptophyta; class Magnoliopsida; order Asparagales; family Amaryllidaceae; genus Allium; species Allium cepa. Next base: position 56,617,923 of record CM060935.1, read on the forward strand.
TTTGTGACAGGATGACCATTCATTTTGAAACTTCAAGAAGGTTGTTTTAAAAGTCGTTCTTTACTAAATCCAGTCTTTAACTTGAAATTTAGAGGAATCGCCACTTCACTACATGGTCTTTGATAAGAACACTTTTATTTTGAACTAGGTATAGACTTATAGTTACTTTGTATATGATGGGTCAAAACATGAAGCTGATAATGAAGAGGCATCATTCATTCATGTTTCAATTGGTGTAAGTGACACTAAATGTCTCTATAAGTTGCTTTTAAAAAAGCAACTCGGACACTATGCTGTAGCATAACATCTCCCTCTCTCATGCTGTTGTTATTCTTCTTAAATATTGTTTTAAAGAACTTGTGCAGAAATCTAAATAGATATACTTTAGACAGAGAGCATCATTTTTTAATAGACTTTTACTGGTAATTAGTATGTATATGCATAAGCATTTACTGACTTCTGAGTAATTCTGTGACTATAGCATTAGATATCAGTCATAGCATTCAAATAGGTGTGTATCACAAAAATGTTATGTTACGTCAAATTATAATCCATTTAATGTCACCATTAAGCTAAACGGAGAATGAAACCATATTTTTATGCTTTCATATTGTCAAATATACTGTCACCAAAATGATAATGACAACAAACATTTGGTATTTGAAATATAGGACTAGACAATTCTTAGTAATCTAGACATTGTATAATATCTTCCTATCGTATGAATGTTAAGTATATAATGACCACTTTTGTTGAAATGTGAAGCATGGTCTTGGTATTTATATAACATTTATTATATAAATTCTATTATGTGCGACTATACCCCATACATGTGATGTATCATGAATCCAACGCATGGACATTTACACTGGGTAACATAAAACAAATTTGTTAGTTAAGTACACTCAAAGTAAACACACTCTCGTATCATATTAGAAAACCATTTATTGTTAAAGAACCAATAAGGAGTTCTTTTAAGTAGCATCAGAATTAACAGCCATCCTGCCCAGCTAAAAAAAGAATTGTTCATGTGCTTGGCTCTTACACACTAGAGAGGATGTGTCAAAAATAATTTTTCTATGAAAATTATAAAAATAAAATCTTTATAAATGCTAGAAAGACCACCATTCACATTGCCAATTAGTAATGTGAAAGCTGAGTGGTTCTCAAAGTTTGAATAGACTTGATATTATGATTTATGAACTCTTAAGTCTTAATCAAATTTAATTTTTTGACTGTAGTGTAGTATATGTTCAACCAGTAAACAAGCAAAACAACAATTCTTTTTAAGAACAGTGATTTCATAATCTCAACATTACATTAATACATATCATGTGCCTACTATCTTAAAGCCATATAAATGAATACTGCAGGTCCTGACAAATGGGAGATTCAAGAGTGTGAAGCATAGAGTGGTGACAACTGGAGTAAAATCTAGGGTTTCTATGATATTTTTTGGGGGGCCATCACCAAATCAACTAATTTCAGCTTTGCCACAGTTACTGAATACTGAAGAAAAAGAGAAGTGTAGGTACATTGAGTTCACATGGGCTGAATACAAAAGTACTGCCTTTAAATCAAGACTAGCTGATAACAGGCTTGCTCTCTTTGAGATCAAACCTTAGTTACTTCTCAAAACATTGAATGCTATTGACTGTTGCTGGCTGTTGTTTATGTGCTAGCAAAGCTAAGTGACTATACATTGCACCTTCAGGACTGTTTTGAATTCTTAATCCAAAATATATTCCGAAACTAATGAGGTTTCTCCTCTTTCATTGTCATTCACTTATTTTGATGGTTGTTTCATGTAGTACTTCAGATTTTTTGACAGTTTGCTCTGTAACCTTTGTTGCAAGCTACAGAGCAGGCTTTGCTGTTTATTTCTTGTTTGATTTCAACTGTAGACAGACCGTGACCAGATACACGGCTTGCGTGGGCCCAAATCGGGCTTCGGTTTATTTTGCCCGATTCTTTTAATAATAAAGACGTCAAATATTTTGACATATAAGACTGGGGAAGATCGAAGGCCCTCAACATTAAGCCTTCTTTTAATCCTGGAAACAAAATAAAATTTTGGCGGTTTGTGCTTGGGTATGTGTTGTACATATAAATATATGTGTATGTACAAAAAATTCATTATATTTGCTAAAATTTTATCATTCTTTAGACAAAGACTCCGTTTTTTTCCTCTTTCCGAATGGTAAATATTTCTCAGAACATAGAGTGTGAATCAAATCCATGTTTGAGTTGAAACTAAGATACTTATGCAAGTAATTTGGTAGTTAAATATATTTTAGGGGAACAATTAGTAGAATTGTTAAAACTAGTCTAGGATGTAATGTTGGAGTTGGTATAGTAGTAATAATTAGTACCAATATGAGAAAATCGTCAACGTACCGATACAATCGATTGGTTAAAAATGACTATCGATATTATATCGTTACGGTATAGCGATAGACTAGTAAATCGTTGATTGATAATGATAAATTTACCAATAAATGATAAAAAAATCATTATATTAAAACTTTGGTAATGATAAAAAATAAATATTTATGATTGATATTGAGCCCAATAACATGTGTATCAACATTATTTTAATTATGCCGACATAGAAAGTATTCTCGATTCTTAGATTTTTTTTCAAAAATATGGAAAAATACCTTGGTTAATGTAAAATTTTAAAGCTAGCAAAACTATAAGCAACAACATCATTAATAAAACTGTAGAATCGATTTCACCCTAGAGGGTGGGTGAATAGGGTGATACTAATAATAACAAAAATTAATGCAGAAATATATAAAATAATTGCAGCACAGATAATAGCAGAATAAAAAAAGCAGAAATAGAACAACATAAATTTACCCAGCTTCGACAAAACTCTGCCTACGTACTGCCCCCAAGCTTTCTACTAGAAATTAAGTAGTCAAACGCTTAAACACATAAACTGACGACACCCGCTATCGACTAACTCTACGCTCAAAACCCTGTCACAACTCAGCTACTGAGTTGCGAATTCTCAAACTACACCATCGTAGTTCGTCCCCTAGTAAAACGACTAGAATTTTATAAAAGTTTAAAAGTAAAATACAAAATAAAAAACAAACACTAAACAAGAAATCCTAATTTTAAAAATTAAACCGAATAGAAATTATAAGCCGGCCCAAAGAAAAACAGCGATAAAAAAAATCTGTTCCCTTTTTCTCTTTTTATTTCCGTCTACCGATTCCTCTTTCGTTCAGTTCTTCGTTCGTTCCTCTATCGAAAATTTAGGGCTTATGGAAATTGAAGCTGCCGATTCCAGTTGATTGATTGAATAAATATTTTCACGTTGATTGCTTTGTCGATCGATCGTCTTGCTTTGACTTCACTCGGCTACTTCAGTTTGTCAAGTTCGAATTGAATAATTCTGGTATATGATTTCCTTTATTACTCTCGTTGATATGCTAGAACTCGATGCCTGCATGCCGATGATGTTAATGGTATTTATAGGGAATAAAACCCTAAATTATCGTTCGAATATATCATTGGAATTCATCTGATAATTTAGCTTGGCCGTTCAATTTTACTTGAATACGTGTGATTTGTTTAGACTGATTCAATTCGAATATTTCTTTGCTTGATTATCATGGCTTGCGTTTGCTTTGGATTTGGTTCCGTTCTTTTCTCGCTGACATCTCTGATTTTGGCACTTTGAATTTTTGAGATAATTGACTTAGTTAATTTCTTTTTTGACTTGTTCATTTGTGTTTTACCTACTAGTTACCTTCCTTGATTAGTTCATGGCCCACGACTTGATTTGTGTTCTTTCATCTCTGCTAGCAGTTTTGACTTGAGATATTGACATTCAAATTTTTATGAATTGCTTTGGTCAGTTCCTATCGCTTCGCATGAATTGCTTCTCTTTACTGTTGGCAATTGTTATTCGAACTGCACTTGAGTCATGTTGTCACCACTGCCAGTTAAACATGGCTTCACTCAGTTCATATTGTTAGTTGTTTGTTGCTTCATTATTTCACCAGTGGTTTGTATATTTTATTCTGGTTGAAGTTGATGGTGGTCTCATGATCAAATTGTTTTCATGCCCGAATGTAGTTTGTGTACACTTGTGTCTTGTTTGGTGATTCTCTGGCATCATCCTTTGAAAACCGTTTGCTCATACTTTGTTGCACATGTATATACATGTTGCTTCACTGTTCTTTGCACCAGTACTGTTCCACTTTGTTGCATTGTATCATGTGCTTTGTTGTAGCTTGATTGTTTGCAATATTGAGCTGGTCTGATTTTCACATATGCATATACAGTGTTAACACTGTTGTCTTGATACATGCCATTTCTTTGAGTATGGACCTTGTTGTCCTTGTTTGGTTGCCATTCACTTGTTTTCATGTGCACTGACCTAGCGTGGTGCATTTGTATCATCACTGCTTATACCATCCATGCTTATAATTATTGTTCACTTATGGTTGTTTCTTTTCGCTTGATCTCTGTTGCAATGTTGTACTGACCTGGTGCCATTGATATTTGAGTTCATTGGTGACCTGTTGAGTGTTGTTGCCTTTGGTCATTGTATTCAAGTTGTCATGTCTGTTTATGTTTATTTGTGTTCTGGTCTTCATGTATGCTGTCATGTGAACAATTGACTTTTGAGGCTATGTTGCTTGATTGCTTTGATCGAAAATTTTCACTTGTACTTGATATTTTGTGATGTTTTTGTTCTGCTTGATTTATATTGATATTCAAGTGCGTCTGGTTGCAATGTTCATTTGTTTGGAGTCTAGTCTGGTTACATTAGCTTCATCTTGATTTTGGAATTTTTATGCACTTTGAATGCTTCTCATCTCCACTTGTATACATATTTACATTTATGTATGTATATATGTGTGTGTTCATTGAGTCTAGTTTCATGTGGAGCTGAGCAGTCTGCACTGATGCATGCATTGTATTTGTACAGGGTTGTTAGTCTTCATTGTTGAATATGCGAGTATATGATTTTTGTTTGATGATAATAAACATATATATATATATATATATATATATATTTAAATATATGTGTTAATGTGCTATTTTATTTTTCACATGATTAAATTAATATTTGCTGAATAAAATAAATAACAAAGAGTTTAAATTCAAACAGATATTTTATTCAAACAAATATTTATTACAATTTTGAATAGCACAAATTCGAGCTTTCACTATGCATACACAATTTTGATTACAATATAAATTCAATTACATCATAATCTTTCATTTACAAATGTCCTCACTATATATCGCTCATTCACTCATAATTCATCTTCAACTTTATTCCAGATTGAATCCAGCATCTGAGCAATCTGCAAAAATAAATACTAACGCAGTAAAATTGAAAAGGAAATATTTTTGCAGTATAAAATAAAATGTGAATTTTGAAAATAATATTTGCCTCGGTTATTTGGGTTGTTTGTCATTATTTAAATTTGAATTCATCATACACGAACAGCTTGTGACATGCACAGTGTATCACTGTACACGCCACAAGGCGTGCACACCGATATACACTTGGTAAAGTTACAGGGACAGGTGAACATAAGGTCAAACCCAAATCAAGATCCAGGTTCAACTCAAGTTAAGTCACGATATCAGCACAAGGTCAAACCCGAGCTACAAGCTGGATTCAACTCAGGTGCACTACAAATCATCACAAAACTGTCGAGCACAAGAATTCAAATACAACCAACAAATGAAGACATATATAAGTGCATCGAACCACACCGCAGCTCGAATGAGCAACTGCACCAGACCACACTCGAGTGCACATGAAAACAACTCAAACTCAAGAAAGAAGTTCATTAAGCAACAACTCAAGTGAAACTGCACATGATTTAAATGCACCAGACCAAGCTAATGATCAAACAATATGTACCAGCTCAATATGCTATGTACAAGTAACCAAAGTCAAGTGTATGAAGACGGTTCACTAGGAATCAAAATGAAACTCAAAGCTAACATAAACATATACACACACATACATATGCATGTGTACACATGATGAAGGGATAAGCGCGTGCACTAGTGAAACAAAGACCAGACTCCATGCAGACCTGATTGCAAGTGCAAAGCAACATTGAAGCAACTCAAGCTCCAAATAGTACACAAGCGAATGAATGACAACATGTACATAATGTCAATTAGTGACAGTGATCAAGTGCAAGTGAAACATAAGAGTACAAGTCCAAATACAACAACACACAATAAATCAGTTCAAGGTTCAAACAAGTACAACTGTGGTGCAGCATATACATGTGTAGTGAAAACAACTACAAGTATCAAGTCGAGCCAAAGGCAGAGCTACCGAACATACAAATAGTTTGATATGTCAAGGCTGAAATTGAACAAAGACAGAGATGAATAATTCAAGTTCAAATGCACAAGTAAAGGAAGAAACAAAACCAAGCAGGAAGGTTCAAAAATGACCAAAGTCAATTTGCAGCATCAAGTCAGAGCCGTGATGACCAAGGCAACAAGTTCAGAGTCAAGCCCGAAATTCACGACGTCAATTTACAGTTATAAAAATCAAAACAGTAGCAAGTTCAAACCAAAGTCAGAGCCGTGTAAATCAAGTAATCAAATATACGAAATTGAAAAGGTCAGAAATTATCATCAACGTCCAAGCAAAATCGTACAACCGAGAAAAAATCAATTGACGAATTCGTATAAAATATACGAACGAAAATCAAGGGGTTCGAACCCTATATAAACAAGTAACATCATCGGCAGTTGATAATCGAGTTCAAGCAAGCTAAAACAATAAAGCAAAAGTAACAAAATCACATACCAAATTGTTGAATCAAACTCGATCATCGAAGCAGCCAAAACCGAGCAATGAAAAAACGATCGATCAACAAAGCTACACGCAAATTCCACTTGATTGATCAACAAAGTCGGCAGCTTCAAAAATAATCACGAAGCCCTAAATCGGAATGAACGAGAACGAGCAACAGAAAGCCGCCATTTTTCACAGGAAAGTGATACTAGGCCGAAGAAATAAAAGGAGCAGATGGATGATTTTATAACACTTAATTTATTTTAGGGCCGGCCTCACTTATACATCTGGGCTTTAATAATTTAGGGCTTTGTTTTTAGTTTGTTTTTTAATTTGTATTTTCCTTTTAAACTTCCATGTAATTTCTAGTCATGTGACTAGGGGACAAACTACGTGGCGTAGTTTGAGAATTCGTAACTCAGTGGCTGAGTTGTGGCAGAGATTTGAGCATAGAGTTAGGTTTAGTCGGTAGCGGGTGTCGCGAGTTTACGTGTGTAAGCGTCTGACTACTTAATTTTTAGTAGAAACCTTGGGGGCAGCACGTAGGCAGGGTTTTACGAAGCCGGGTAAATCTGTGTGTTTTGTCTTCTGCTTTTTATATTCTGCTATTATCTGTGCTGCTATTATTCTGCTGTGATATGTGTTGAAAATATTTTATATAAACTTCCGCATTAAATTTTTATAATTAATAGTATCACCCTACTCACCCCCCTCTAGGGTGAAATCGATCCTACAAGTGGTATCAGAGCTAGGAACAAAAGCCATTTTTGTTTTAAAAAGTTTGATTTCTCAAAAACTAATTTTTTTTAAAAAAAAAAAACTGAATTTTTAAAATGGCTTCTTTTAATAATGCTTTTGCGGAGGGTCAGTTAATAGTTAGACCACCAACGTTCAATGGTGAATATGCTTATTGGAAAAATAGGTTGGAAATTTTTCTGAAAACCATTAACGCTTGGGATATTGTTGAGACAGGGTATAGAGCACCAACTATAATTGTAAATAATCAGGAAATAAATAAACCGAAGGATCAATGGACAGATCTAGAAAATAAGTTACAGAATACTAATGCCAAAGCTATGAATTCGATTATTTGTTCATTAGATCAGTTTGAATTTAATCGTGTCTCACATCGTCTAACTACATAGGAAATATGGCACACACTAAAAGTGACTCACGAAGGAACATCTAAAGTCAAGGAATCTCGCCTTGCCATGCTGAGTAGCGAATACGAGAATTTTACAATGGCCAAGGAAGAAAATGTTAAAGAGATGTACAGACAGCTTTCCAACATCATATACAAATCAAAAACTCTCGAAAAATCATACACGGAATTGGAAATAGTCCGAAAAATCCTCAGAGTCCTTCCAGGAAGTTTTGAAGCCAAAAGTGACTGCCATTTAAGAATCGAAAGATTTAAAACAAATCAAAGTTGAAGAACTCATCGGAAATCTCACCACTTATGAGCTAGAAATGAAATTCAAGGAAGAGCGTGAAGGAGGAGATACTCGAAAGAAATTAATAGCTATCAAAGGAACAACTGAAAGTGATGACGACGACGACGATGATGAGCAGCAGAGTTGGAAATAGTAATAAAGAGATTAAAAAAGTGGAACCGCAAATACAGAAATCTAGCTCTAAATCAAAAATTAAAAAGCAGAATAACCAAAGTTCTAGATAACACAGAACAGCAAGAAATCGTATGTCATAAGTGCAACCAACCCGGACACATCAAGCCCAATTGTCCTCAAAATCGACACGACTTTGAAAAGAAATCAAAAAGGAGAAATTTTGCAGCCACGTCGAATACAAGTGATGAAGATAATAAAAGTACTAGCAGTGAGAGTGAGAAAGCAGATATGTGCCTTTAAGGTAATATAACTGGTAGCGACGATGACAAGCCAAGCGAGATATCAAAACTCACTCACTCAGAATTACTTATATATTTCCACGAAGTAAATGGCATTTTGAACGACTTAGGGAGAAGTATGCCAAATTTGAATCACAAAAAGATACTTCGATAGATTTAAATAAACAACTTGACCAATTAGTTAAAAGCTATCAAAGTAGGATCCCTAAGTGTGATAAGTGTCCAACATTCGAAGAAGAGATTAAAAAACCAGAAATCAAAATTAAATCGCTTGAAAATGAAATTCTGATTTTAAAAGAAAGTGAAAATACAAGAAGGAAAAATTTTATTAAAAAGTACACACAATTATTGAACAAAAAAGAGTCTCTCAAAACACAAGTCCAACAACTGTCAACGACTTTAGATAAATTTTCCTAAAGTGAAAAATCATCGAATATGCTCTTAGGGAAACAAACGGTTAATACAGTCAAACAAGGACTTGGATATAATCAATCTGAACCTGTTAAAAGAAAAATTAATCAAGTCAATTCAATGTGCACAATTTGTAGAAAATTTGGGCACAATCAAAACAATTGTTGGTATAGACCCAAACACGTGAAAACTATACCAATTTGGGTTCCAAAAGGCACAAATATAAAATCTCTCAAAGTTAAAAAAATCTGGGTGCCGAAAGGAACAAATATAAATAGTTTTGGGTCTCCACAAAATTAGTTTTTCAAAATATTCTGCCACTAACAATCATGGACCTATAAAAACAAATAGATCACAAAAATCTTTTATCGTGTAGGAGTGGTGGCAGTCTAAGGAACAAAAACAGTGTTATCTGGATTCTGGCTGTTCCAGAAACACAATGGGCGTCGAATCAAAGTTCCTTAGCCTAGTACAAAGGTGATAGAATCACAATAGACAACAACGAAAAAAATATGGTAAAGGTAAAAGAGGTAATGGTATATTCATCTTGAACAATATATTAATGTGATAATCTGCACCATATCAGATTTGAATTAAATCAACCAGTAATGTGATGATGAAATGAATGATGACTTTGATTCTGACTTATTCAAAATTGTTGGCCAATTATATTCTTATGCCAAGAACACTATAAAAATCTCTAGAATCTTTGAACTACTTCATATGTAATAGTTTGGATTAATGATAGTGTTTTATTGGTAAATGATAATACATTTGGTTATTTTACGGCCGATTCTATATTCACAGTTTTTTGTTTATTGGCACGACTTCAATTAAAATTCAAAAGAACATTCATTTAAAAAGTTGAAAAAAAAGGATTTCAAGAAATTGTTGAAAATTTCACAGTCTGGTCTATAACATTAACCAAATGATAATTTTGAGTGAAAGAAAAATCAGATGCAGATTACACTGGTAATCTAGTTGATGGAAAAATTACTAGTGGAACGCGATTTATGTTGAGACATTTAGTAACTACATCATTTTTTAAAGAAAACATATGCATATTTTTCATTTCAAATAATTTTCAAAAAGCAGACATTTTTTAATAAAACCTCTGCTAGAAAATCATTTTTGACCCTGTTTCAGATTAGTCATTTTGAAAATTTGATTTGATAATTATTTTTGAATTTGAGCTTAAATGACTACATTGACTAATCTGATTCCCTACTAATTATCAAAAAGATAAATAGTGATTGAAAAAGTGATAAGTGTTGATGTTTATCATATATTATAACTCGAGATGGTATAATCAGTAAATTTCTTTAGCAATTTAAACAAGAGTTATAAAACTTTTTGTTGGTAAAAATTCCATGACCATTTCTATTTCTATCATATTTCTATCAACCATCACTCACCAAAATCCATTATAGTATGTCAATATGTGGTGATTTAAACAGGAATCATTCGTTTTTCATTTTATATTTTAAAAAAACCAAAGTATTCACTCTCATTTAAAAGTCCTCACGGTTATGCATGGGTGAATTACTTGGAATTTTTGGTTATGTGCTTCCATGCTCATTTAAAAGTCCTCATGGTTATGCATGTATGGAACGCATATCAAAATTGATTTATTAAGTAAAAAAGTCGATTCTAATCCCATTTAAAAGTCCTCACGGTTATGCGTGGTTAGAAGATACTTGAATTTATTTTTAAAAATAAAATTGGAATACTACTAATCTCATTTAAAAGTCCTAACGGTTATGCATGGTTAGTAGATATTCAAATTCTTGAAATAAATATACCACAAATAGACAAAACTATATGGTTTTGTATGATGACATTATCCCTATCATTCAAAAGTGGAATATGCGCCTAATAGAGTATTTTCGATTTTTGTTTGATTTTTTTATTGAAATTTAATATTTATATTCGATTGAGTTTTAATGTTGTATTAATTTCTATCACTTTATCTCTATTTTTCTAACACAATTACTCTTTTGCTGATAACAAAAGGGGGAGAGAAAAGTTAAGATTTTGACAGATAAAGGCCAAATATTTTCTATTTGCATCTAGGCTCATTTGCATATTTTTATTTATATGCACATATGAAGGGGGAGCTTTGTGTAGAGAGGAAGCATTCAAATAGGGGGAGCAAATTGAATGAAATTGAATAATCAAATACATTTAACAAATTCAAAATCTTAAATATATGTTTATTATCATCAAAAGGAGGAGATTGTTGAATATGCGAGTATATGATGTTTGTTTGATGATAATAAACAATTTATATATTCATTTAAATGTATGTGTTAATGTACTAATTTATTTTTCACATGATTAAATAAATATTTGTTGAATAAAATAAATAACACAGAGTTTTAATTCAAACAGATATTTTATTCAAACAAATATTTATTACATTTTGAATAATACAAACCATAGTTGGTATCAGTGCTTTGGTTTAGCAATAACCTTAGCTTTGTGGGCTTTGACTCGTTAGAGATAGGGCGGTAGTATTCTAGAATGAGTTTGACTGTATAGATATGAGCGCGTATTTTTTAGTGAACATAAAAATTGTTTTATATTGTGTTGGTTGGTTTGTTGAGTGGCTTATGGATTCTGATTAATACGAGTAATTAACGTTATTGATAGGGATCTCTAAACACTTGAACAGAACTATTCGACATAGTACATTTTTGAAATTGGGTAAATGAAATAATTTTACGCTAGTTATATTTTATATATAAAGGAATAATTTTCAGAAATTATTATGGTTTTTTAGTATGTTTGGCTGTTAGGAATGATAATATTGATTATTATCATTAATTAGTTGTTGTGCCTTAATAACAGATGTTTATTATATGATAAACAATGATAAAACATTTGTGAAATGTTTTTAGAAAGTGAAATTTAATTTTTATAATGTATAAATGTGACTTATAAATTACAATGGATTTAAACTGAGAAGTTTTGAATCTAAGTCTCGGAGATTTTGAAATGTGTTTCAAAGTGTCTTGGAGGAAATAATAATGATAGTATTATTTTGGAAGTGTTTTTTTAAATAAAAAATGATTTTCTTCAAAAGAAATCAAAGTAGTAAGCTCACTTCTATCGTTGGAAAATAATTTTGGTGATGACTGCGCCACATCATCGACTTTCATTTTCGAGTCTCAAAGTGGGGTGACTTTTGAGAAGCTTCATTATGAATTTTTTTTGAAAAACAGACCTTGGTTTAAACTCCAAAAGTATGATTTGATATATAAAAGAGATAAGTATGTATACTTATTTCAAATGATTTGAAATGTACCCGGTGTTTAAAATTTTAATGTCTGTTAATTAATAATCTTCAAATTATTTGAATGAAATGAAATATTTGAATAACAAAAACTATTAAAATGAGAGAATTAAGGAATCTAAGCTAAATGTTTTGAGAATCTTTAGAGTTGAAGTTTGCAACTCTTAAATTGAAAGTAAAGAAAATTTTAACAAGTTGGAATAGTGAACATTCTGATTAAGTAAAAATGAATCAGTTGATTTGTATAATGCCAAATTGCATTCTAATAGCATATAATAAGACTTATCAAATGTTAAAAAGTTAAAATATGGCTTGGATATGTAATGGGATGTTATACAAGTAAACAAACTTAAAAGTAATTAGAATGCATGTAAATGGAAATTTAGTTGTAACAGTAAGTGTTATATACTTAGGTATATTATGAAATGATTAATGACTAAATGGAATAAGTAAGTGAGCTTAAGAAAGCGGATAAATGAATTAAATAATATCTGTGTAAATTGGCTATAGAATTAAATATAAACTTGCAAAGGAATTGAGAAATTGAATTTGTACCTTTGAGATAATTGTAAATTTAGATAAAGCCATGTATAAGAAGTTGGACTTTTATGGAAAAATTATAAACTAAAATGACGATTAATAAAATGTTTTAGAGATAAATTTGTTATTAAAGGATACAATAAAAATGAAGGTGAATGAAAAGAACTTGGTGTAACCGAGAATCAATTAGAATAAATATGTAAGTTCTATGTATATTATTTTATTCGCATAACGATTTGATCCAGATTCAAGCATAGAATTTTGAGATAATTTATATCGATCCGAGTTAGGATTTTTCACTCGATTCTCGATGGAGAACCCTGGATATGGATTTTGGATTTGATTTTGGAATTCTCTATCATAATATACGTCTATGCAAGGAGAATGATGGTTTCTGATCAAGGAAAAAAATCTGAGTCCGCACTACAGAGTCGTATGAACGGTACTAGTTCGGAAGTGAAATTGTATGATGGAGTGAGTGATCAAATTTGATATTGCGTATGGATGATATATATACATCATACGGGCTTAAGTAAAGCTAATATTGAAAACTGAAGTTGCAAAATATAAAATGATTTTAAATTGTTTGATTGGATATCATTAGTAAATAGGATGTAGGTATTTAAAATCAAGAAAATATGGATAGCCCGACAAAAAGATACATATTTATTATGTCATTTGATTTGAGGGTTTATGATGGGGCCAATTGGCTTTTGTTTTCTTTTGTTGGTTTGGGGCCCGTAGAGGCAGCGAGTATTTGTTTTATTTACAGATATTGTGATATATGTTGTTATCATGTAAATATTAAAGTGGCGATTTCAAACTAAAAAGGATTTTCAAGTAATTTTGAAAATAGATGTTTTATAAATTTTTGACTTGTTAAGAAAATGAATTTATTTTAAATAAATAAAAGTTATAATTTTTATGTTATAAAAATTATGATTTTTGGCAAATATAATTGAAATGTGATTTTTGAAATATGGAGTTAAATATTTTGTAAAATAGTTTAAATTGGGATTTTGTACTTATTATAAATGGTTTATATATAAGATTTATAAAATTTATATTTTTATAAATCAAAAGTGATGGGATTATAAAGGAGTTTTATAAGTGTTAAAATGAAGTAATAATTGGATTTTATAAGTGAAATAAATTTAAGAATTGTGAAGTTATAAAATGAATGAATTTGTAAATAAGAGATTTATAAGTAATTAACTTATAATCGGGTTTTGGCATGTAAATAAGATATAAACGAGATTGGTTAATAAAGGAATTTTATAAATGGAAGTTTTTATAAAATATAAATGGAGTTTATAAACATTGTTTTATAAATTCGAAACCAATTGAATTTGATAAGTTAAATATGGAAGTTTTTTAAAGGAATTACATTCACAATTTTGGTAGTGAATTATCCTTTAAATTAAAATGTGTAATAATAATGAATTTGGTTAATGAATTATATTCATGATTTTGGACAGTGAATAATATTTTAAATTAAATAAATATTTCGAAAAGTGATCTTGTAAATAGAGTTAACAAGATGTATGAGCTTAAGGGTTGTATTTTTGTGAAAGGCAATTAGTAGTCAACAGAAATGGCCATATGACATTCTAAGTGATGTGATATGTGATATGTGAAAGGTAATCGTTACCTCAGGCCTCATCAACCGAAAATGACCAAAACAGGGTTAGATGCCGCAAGGCTAAGTGGGTCACTCCCATCAGGGTATGATCATCCTCTTTCAGATATATTTCTTCCCGCTATGATGTTCGGGATATAAATCAATGTGGTTTGTATGCTATAATGGCACTCGAAAAAGGTCGGTAACGACCGAAGGATGACATATTCGGTACTATCTAGATACAGAGATAGGCCGGTCTTGTGTTGGTTGAGGAGCTTTATGATGGTTCCTCAGGACATCTATCTAGAGGTGTACCCATCGAAAGGTAGTCCCTTGCCTGGTCAATTGTCTGGAAATCCAAACTCCACTACGTGCCTGCCATTTTGATTGTATTGCCCATTTTTGGCTATATGCTAGAATTTAATTAATGTAACAATTACGGGTATGATTAATATTATTTGTGAAATAGATACTATTGTAATATAAGAGGACTGGATGTAAAATGTTTTGGTTATCGTAAGGTAAAAACATGTCCGTGTGCGTGTCTTACAAGATACTTTTGTTTTGATAAAGGAAAAGTTTTGGTAATTTAATAAATTCAGTTGAGTGTGTTTCTCGTGCTGGTTTACCAGACTGATCCGGGCATTATTTCTTTTCAATGCTCGGGTCATACCGAGTATATTTACAGGTTCAGATTTGGTGCTTTTGGAGCTTCAGTAGGAGAGCTGGAGATCTTTATCTTCCTATAAACGTATCAGTTTTGCTTAGTGATGTTTATTATCCGCTTTGCGTATTGTTGTTGTATATTACCGGCAATTATGAGGAAAGGTTATTATAACTGTCCAGGCTGATAACTAGTGATTGCTTGTTGTACTTTGATTGATGTATGTATATACAATTTCTATTTTGTTAAGATCATTGATACGATATTATATGTTTTCCGTGACGGTGTGAGATTCTGCATTGTTTATTTTGGTTCTCTCTTTCTTCTCTTCTCTTCTTCTCTCTTCTTTTCTTTCTCATGACTTTCCATCGGTCTGTTCTTTTTATGTCGGACATGTTGGTTTATTGTCGATTCAAAGGGTACAGATTTGTGTGTCATCACACATGGTATCAGAGCTTCGATTTTGTATATTCCTAGGCTTTGATGTGTACTCAATACGGATAGGAACAATAGAACCCTAGATTAAGTTTCATTGTATTATATATATAAGCATGTATCTGTTAGTGATATAAAATATTTTATATTGCATTTACTTATCACTTGAGTTGTTTGTGAATTCTGGTCGGTATGTGGGATGTCATGTTATCGACAGAGATTTCTAAACACATAAACGAGGCAAGTCGACATGGTATTATTTTTAAATTAGGTGAATGAAATAATTTAACCTTGATTATGTTTTATATATCAAGGAACAATTTTTTAGAAGTTATCATGGTGTATATAAAAATGAAATGTTTGGTTGTTTGAAAAAAATGTAAATATATATCAATTAATAAAAGCTGTTTGAATAATCTAAATAAAAACAACAATTGTAAAAGAATAAATTATATAAGCAAATGAATTATAAAGATGGAATTATAATTAATAGGATTTACAATTGTGAAATAATCGTATATATAAGAAATGAAACTACTTGAACATATTAATAAATTTGAGTTATAAATAAAAATGAATTTAAAATAAAAAATTTAAAATTTGAATTCTGTTGATTTTGAAAGTTATTTTTCAAAGTTAAAGATGTTATATTATTATAAATCTACATAAGATAAGCAAATATGGAATGAATCTTATATAAGTAAAGTAAAACAGTGAAATTGTGTAAGTAAATAAGATTTTTAAATGAGATTTTTAAATAATAAAAAGGAAACTTTTTAAATGAATATAAGGCACTGAATTCACTATTGTCGCTGGAAAACAATAAGGGTGAGGACTGCAGCATCATTAGTATCATTTTCGAGTTTCTATGTGATGGATTTGTTACCAAAAGTAAATTGAAAATCTAAGTTTTGATGTGATAAAAAAATTTGAATTTAAAAAATCCAAGTTGAAATTGATAAGTATAAGTAAAATGAATTTGGACTTATAATATGAAATAATTTTTTTTAACTCTAGTGATGTTAAATAATTGTGAGTCGGTATAATAAATACATGATTTGAAATTTAACAAAAGGAAGTTTAAATAATTTAAACTAGATTAAATGAGTTATTGAAATGGAAATTAAACTTTCAAGTGATTGTATAATATGAATTTGGAAGTTTAAATAGTTGTATAACTAATAAAATGAGAAAAAGTAAGTAAAATCAACTGTTAAAATGGTTAAACAATTTTGTCAAGCAAAACAAAATCTGAATTTGGATAGTGATATGAATTTGACTTTAGTAAAAGTTAAATAAAATGACTTGAAATGAAATTTAAGTTAAGTTAGACAAATGATGTTTGAAAAAGAAATTAACTTAAGTGGTGTTGAATGAAGTTGAATTTGATACCAAAATGAATTAATAAAGTGAATTAATGAAATGAAGTAATTAGATGAATACGAACTTGAGTTATATAATAAATTCAACTTTAATTGTAAAAGTGACTTAATAAATAAATATGGATTAGAAATGTTGTTGTTAAGAATTGAAAAAACTTAAGTTAAGAATTTGTGAATTAATAATAATATTGGAAGTGTTGGATAAAAATGCGAATATAGTGAATACTAGAATTCAATCTAAACTGAATATCAACCAACTGAAATTAAAAATGTTAAACCAAATTGAATGTAAATGAAGTAAATATGGATGTTGATTGTAAATTACATAAAGTTGGTTATGTTGGATATGCATTGGTTGTTAGATGAATGTTAGTTGATTGTATAGAAATTCATTATATATTAATGAAATTGAATCAATGAAATCGATTATTATAAATAATTGAATTCAAATTATAAGTAAGTAGACCTAAATAGAATTGAACTTAATTTGAATTCGAAAGTGAACTAACTTGAATATTAATTAGTGAATGTAAACTAATTGAATATGAATAAATGAATGTTAGTAAAATCCAATATTAATGAATCAAACGCTATTTAATTGAAAACCAATTCAATGAATATTAATGAGAAATGAATATATATTGATTTGGTTATAGATTGATTGGATAGATATTGGTTTGTTGGATATTAGTTGGATGATAATTGTTTGACGGTGGGATTTGTTGCTTATTGATTGCATTTGCTATATTGGCATATATAGTTGTTGTATTGGTATATGTTGTATATTGATATTACTTTCATACATACATACATACATACATACATACATACATACATACATACATACATACATACATACATACATACATATATGTGTGTGTGTGTGTGTTTCTCATTTGTTTGTTAAGTATTTAGTAGGCGCGGATGGCGTATGCTCCGCATTTGGAGCTCGCTTTCGCGTTATATTAGCCGTATATGCTTGTTAATAATATACAAGGTACATATCTCGGATTACATATCGTACTTTTATATTTTTTTCCTATGGGATGCCTCATCCTCAAAGGTGAGATGTATATTTGTGATATATATACGCTGTAATCCTACTATAATTGAATCGCGCAAAGGAGACGCTGGCGAATTTTTTCGAAAATTGCATTAGAAAATTTTGAAAAAAATTGGAAAATTTTTTTAATAACTAAAATTTTGATTTTTGAGTTTTAAAGTTAAATAATATTAGTTGGTTTTGAAAAGAATAACCATGAATGTATTTGAAAACTTAGAAAAGTTTTTATAAGAAGTTTAACCAAATGATTTTGGAAAAGTTAAAAGGTTTAAATGAATTTGATATCTAGTTTGAAAGAGTTGTTTTGAAAAGTTAATGGATTTTGTAAATTTTTCTTACTTGGTAACTTCGAGGACGAAATTCTTTTAAGTAGGGGAGAATGTAACGACCTAGAATTTTAATCATTTGAAATTCGTAAATTTAATTGATTTTAAATATTCACAAGTAAAATTTATAAGCTAAATAAGTTAAAATTCGAATGTCTTGATTTAACTAGATAAGTAAATTGTTAATTTAACATTTGAAATTGCAAAAATAATTGGATTTTGAATTTAATATGAATCAAAATGATTTATAAAGGTGAATTTAATCCTAATTTGTAAAAATAACCATTTTTCAAACAGTCTCAGAATTCGACGAATTTCATTGGATCCGTAATGTTATATTATTATAGGATTTCAAATTTCGTGTCTATCATATTTACAGTTTATTAGTGGCAAGCAAAAACGCGTAAAAAATTGTTTAAGTGAAATTTTAATTTTAAATAATTCGATTCGAAAACGTATCTTCCAAATATGATCGAATTGGCTCCCAATATATATTCCATTGTGTTCTGAATAGAGGTAAAACATTATAAACTCCAGGAGACACGCTTTGTTTAGAGTTCGAAAAAATTTCGGATGAATTGTGCATAAAAATTTTCTATAAAAGGCCACAACATTTCACATTTTTCACAAAACCCTAATGCATCTAGAGCAAGCCGCCACTTTACATTCCAATAGACAGAAACTCATGCTATTTCCCCTTAATTATCTCGCAATCCATTCATCTTCATGTCTCGACCTCTAAAGCAACATTGAAGAGCTTTATGAGATCTAGCTGTTCAACGGTGGTGATCGTCTGATTCGCGACGTGGGGGAAGCTAAGTGGCCACGTTCGTTCCACGTTTGGGTTCTTTTTTCTCGGCCATGGATGCACTAAGCTCGTTGTCGTCGATGGCATGTCTCGCGATGGTCTTTCGATTGATGGTCATTGATCGATGCCACGATGCATGATGGAAGCTCGAAGTCGAGGAGAAGCAAACGCATACATGGGTTTGTTCGGCCTGGATCGGATGAGGTTAAAAATAAAAAAGGAAATTGTAAATTAATTATATATTTAAATCCCATGATGATTAAAATTGCATAACATCTTCATACGAGGTCCGTCTTGATGAAACTAGTTGTGTTGAGTCCGCATTGACGAGCACTACATTTTAGAACCAGTTTGGAGTTGATTGGAGCTAGTGTAAATTTTGGGTAAAATTAAACGGCTGTTTAATTTTATTCGGAATAAAACGCTGCAACATCTATTGGAATCAATGTGAGTATAATTCACTCTTTCTGAATCACTGATATTTTTATATATGTGAGAATAAATTTATTTTATGCTAATTGATGATTGTTTGGATGATACATTGTATATATTGATTGGTATTTCGATATATTCCTGCCTATTGAAGCAGATGAGACCCTATACGTTCCCTTGTATGAGTGGATGACCTTTTGTACGTGCGTCTACCTCGAAGTGGACGTTGTATATATTCTCTAATACATATATTTGTTGAAGGTGACTGGTTGGAGGGATCCAACTAGATTCCTTACTAGTATTGGTTTTATTTACAAATATTGCTATATATGCTATTATCATGTGACATATGATGATTTGGATGCCGTGATTGATATATATTTAGTGTTGTTGCAACATTGGGCCTATTTTTGAAATTCTGAAAATATTAAAGTGACGGTTTTAAATTAAAAAGGATTTTCAAGTGATTTTGAAAAAAGATGTTTTATAAATTTTTGAATTGTTAAGGAAATGAATTTATTTTAAATAAATAAAAGTTATAATTTTTATGTTAAAAATTATGATTTTTGAGAAATATAATTGAAATGTGATTTCTGAAATATGGAGTTAACTATTTTGTAAAATAGTTTAAATTGGGATTTTGTATTTATTATAAATGGCTTATATGTAAGATTTATAAAATTGATATTTTTATAAATCAAAAGTGATGGTATTATAAACGAGTTTTTATAAGTGTTCAAATGAAGTAATAATTGGATTTTATAAGTGAATAAAATTTACGAATTGTGAAGTTATAAAATGAATGAATTTGCAAATTAGAGATTTATAAGTAATTAACTTATAATCGGATTTTGGAATGTAAATGTGATATAAACAAGATTGGCTAATAAAGGAATTTTATAAATGGAGGTTTTTATAAAATATAAATGTTTATAGACATTATTTTATAAATCCAAAATCAACTGATTTGATAGTTAAATATGGAAGTTTATTAAAGGAATTACATTTACGATTTTGGACTGTGAATTATCCTTTAAATTAAAATGTGCAATAATAATGAATTTGGTTAATGAATTATACTCACGATTTTGGACAGTGAATAATATTTTAAATTCAGTAATGTTTTGAAAATTGATCTTTTAAATAGAGTTAAATTGTTGAAGATGTTTTAAAACGTGTTAAGTATCGAATACATAGATTTCCACATTCATTGTTGAAATAGACATTTTCGAGAAGTAAGGAAATGATGGAATATAAGACTGTTGTTATAGTAAATTATTTTCGAAAGGAAATGTTTGGTATAGTATATGGGTTTTATATATCTACCTAATTTTCGAATCCCTTAATGATTTTGGGTTGTCGTAACGATGTTTTACGGAACATTCGTTTTGATCCAAATAAGAATGCTTAAGAGAATGTTTTCCTTAAAGAATAAAATATATACTTAATCCTGATTTAAGTATATGTAATATTTTCTAAGTATTGAAAATAATTTGATTCTGATTTAAATATATACTTAATCCTGATTTAAATATCGCTTTTAACGACATATTTTCAGAACTTAACAAAACACTTGCAAATTCAATTTTAACACTTTTACTATCTGCAGTATCATCAATATAAATTTTACAAGCCCTTAAATTATTTTTAATAGGCTTAAAATTCCAAATTCAACATTTTACCTAATCTCCGGTAATTAAATCCAATAATTAAATTTCCAAATAAAGGTGATATTTAAAATTTAAGTTGCAAACTAACTTTTAAATATTAAAATCAATTAAATATCCCAATTTGAATTGATCGAAATTCCGGGTCGTCACATTCCTCCCCTCTTAAAAGAATTTCTACCTCGAAATTGCTGGTTAGGAAGGATGGTCTATAACCCGTAAGTATTTTTCCAAAACCAAATAGTTTTATCAACTTGCCATAACATATCTTTTATTAAAGGCCCACTATCATTCTTACTAACTTCCCAAATTCTCCCATAGTTTCAAACAATACTATTTGCTCAATCATTCAATTTCAATTTAATACCAAATTTTTGAATTATCAAAATTTTCTAAATAATTTTCTAACTCCCTAAATTTTCGAAAAATTTCGCCAGCGTCTCCTTTGCACGGCTAGCTTGGTATAACTACAAAATGCCTCTACGGGCTCCCAAATTCCAAAAGAAAACAAAATGCCAAGTGGCTAGATTAAAAACCCAATCAAATTTCATACAGAAATTTAAACACACACCTTTTTGTCGAGCAATTCAAATTTATCTTCTGAAATCAAAACAAATTTTCCTTTTCCTTTATAATACCTGTATATTCTACATAGCAATAATATCCAATCACAAATTTCAAAAAAAAATTATCGACTTCCTTACAAAATTTTCAACATTTATTCATCCAAGCC
This sequence comes from Allium cepa, assembly GCA_030765085.1. NCBI lineage: Eukaryota > Viridiplantae > Streptophyta > Magnoliopsida > Asparagales > Amaryllidaceae > Allium > Allium cepa. The sequence goes on from CM060935.1 coordinate 56,639,969, forward strand.
CGTATGATGTACCTATATCATTCGTACGCAATATCAAATCCGATCGCTCACTCGATCACACAATTTCACTTCCGAACTAGCATTGTCCACCCGACTTTCTAGTGCGGACTCAGATCTGGTTTCTTGATCAGAAACCGTTATTCTCCTTGCATAGTCATAACTATGATAGAGAATTTCCAGAATCAATCGAAATCCATATCCAGGGTTCGCCGTCGAAAATCGAGTGAAAAATCCTAACTCGGATCAATATAGCTATCTCGAAATTCTGTGCTCGATTCTAGATCAAATTGCTACGAATAAAATAATATACGTACATCCTACGTATTTATCTCGATTGATTATCAACTATATTAATTTTCTTTTTTATTCTCATTCATTTTGATTTCTATTCACTTATCAACGCTTATCGTTTTTATTAAATCTTCACTTAAATGCTTATTCAATATATTTTTCCGACACCCATATTACTTATGAATTCTACCATTTCTTCTTAAGTTCAATAGAAGTATTTTATACGCTTCTTATATTTATTTTCACTTCACCACTTTAGTTTATATCTACTTCTATTCAAATTGGTTCTCCCATTTCCATATGAATTCAATTTATCTTCAACTCTGAATATTGAATTTTATCTTCCATTTGTAACTGATTCATATCATTATTTTAAATTAGTTTCATCCACTAATTTATTTCAATTTTCAATTTGAAATCGTTTTGTCGCAACAAAAATTTTTCCAAAATTTTTTCTAACTCTCAAATTTTTCGAAATTTTTTGCAGAGTCTCCTTTGTACGGAGGAGCTTTTGCAATTTGACAAGGGATATATATCGACCCACCCGGTCGGAAAAACAAAAACATTTCATATTTCCTATTTTTATTGCATAGGCGTACCTCTATTAAGCATTTTTAAGCAAGCGGCTTATTTATTTAGCAATTAGCGCGACCAAAATCCTGTCAAACGGCCTTTAGGTACCTGTACTTACTCAATTTAATCATATAAGCACTATATATAAGATGTTTATAGCATTTCACTTATATTTAAATAGTTAAAACATGAATTCTATAACAATGCATGTTATATACTTTCATAAGCACATATGTAAGGTTTCGACACTTATTTCAATTGCTTTCAATCAACTCTCAACCCATACTATTCAATTTAAGTGATTTACAACTCACTTGCTTGCATACGATTCATTTTTGAACCAAACGAACTTATATTCATTTCAATTGATTCGAAAATCAATTTTATTTACTTCTATTAATTCATAGAATTTTATTTAATCTCATTTTCGTCTAACGACAATTATTTCTATGTAAATTCGGCGATATTTATGTGAATAAACAATTACTCAAGCTTCTAATCATTTTAAATTGATTCCAATACAATTTATATTAAATTTTATTCCATTCTAACTTATTTACAAACCATTCACTTGCATTTCATTAATTCCCACGTTAGTTTCATTTAAACCCATTCTCAGTTATTTAAAAAAATATCCAAGCACATATTTAACTCATTTATACTCGAATTGGATTTTATTTGCAACTCAAATCATTTCTATTACAAGCCAATTCCATAACAACTTTAATTCATGTTTAATTCACTTACAATTCCAAGTTGAATTTCTATTTATAATTCGGGTTTAATTTACAAACCCATCATTAACTCAAATTTCAACTTTTATTTATCCAACTAGTGTTCCATTTCCATATCAAATAATTAATTATCCAATTAGCTCACTTCCAATTTACAATTCAATCTTTGATTTTTATTTTCGAAAATCACTTTATTACTTTACTTGAGTTTAATCTAATTCGAGTTTAGATTTCTACTTCACTTTCCAAAATGCCAAATACATTTATAAATTCATTTGTTCATTCACAAATTTATTTTCAACCAATAAATTTTATTTCCAACCATTAATTATTTTTAGTCCATTTGAATTAATTCTACACTTCATTTTACACAATTTAAAATCAAACATTATCCAATATTCAATTTTATTTCATTTGCATACCATATAAATCAATCGGTTACTTACTAATTTTAATCTCAAAACTTTGTTTTATTTAGTCCAACTTGACCAATTTTTCCATTCAAACTTAAGTTCAACATTCAGTTTTAATTCCCTTTTGCTTACACGTTTAAACTCATTACTATAATGTTAAAATTCAATTTTGAAAACATATATATCTAAATCAAACTCTTCCTTTGCATTTTCAAAATCAAACCTAATTTCACAAACAAACATTAATCCAAAACATCCAGGTAGCAATGCCCCTCTTGGAAACTCGAAAATGAACACCGATGATGTTGCGATCATCATCAGAATTATTTTCCAGCGACCGTAAAGAGTGCATTGCTTTTATCTCTTTAAAATCCCTTTAAATATTTTTAAATCCCAAATATCACCAGATTTCAAATCCAATTCAAATATTTTCAAATAATATTCCTATTATTCCTTCCCAAAACCCTTGAAAAATCATTTTCAAACCCAAAGGAATTTATCTTTTCCCAAAATTCCAAATTCCAAATTCTTTCAATTCATATTTAAATATTACTCTGAAATGTTATTTTAAATTATAAATCACATTTACAGTCTACATTTACAAATTTCCTTGTATATGAATTTATTCCTTAGCTTTAGTTATAATTTCAATATCTTATTCAATTTTACACAATAATGATAACAATTTAATATTATCATTCCTAACAACCAAGCATCCATATATATATATATATATATATATTTAACTATAATGATTTTTGAAAAATTATTTCCTTTATATACAAAAATAATCTGGGTAAAATTATTCCATTTACCCTATTTAAACCAATACTGCGTCGGTTTATCTTGTTTAAGAGTTTAGAAACCCCTATCGATGACATGGCGTCCCACACATCGGCCAAAATCCATAAACACTCAACCGATAAGTCAACACAATATAAAAATAATTTTATACTCACTAACAAATACGCGCACATATTTATTAATACACTCAAACTCATTCCAGAGTACTATAGACTCAATTTAATGAGCAATCCCCACCAGAGCCAAGGTTCTCGCTTAACCGTCGCTCTGATACCATTCTGAAACAACCCGCAGTTCTGTAACCCTTGAGTCGACACTATTCTCCATCAATCAACTCAAGATGAACGGAAATACGAACCATTTGGGTTAAAGAAGAAGAGGTAGAAGAAGAAAATATAAAACAACATCATAATCTAACCATCGCAAAGGAATAAAATATAATAGATAATAAATGATCTTTACAGAAAAACAAATATATCTGTTTATGCATTACATCATCAGAGTACAGCATCAGAATATACATAACACACAACTGGACAATAATTATAACCTGTCCTCACAATCTGAATACACAGCGGAATATTTAACACAAATACGGAAGTACGTATTGCCATCCAGCTCGTCTCTTGAGCTCCACAGCATCCTTTCCTGTATCCTATAATGATCGATCTGACCCTAGCGTTATAGTTAAGTAACACCCAAGTCAGTCTGGAATACTAGCATGAGAAAACCACACTCACATTGATTATTAAAGTTTCAAAAATTCTTTGAAAATCAAAAGCATCTCGTAAGACCACGCCACAAATAAACATGTCGGGTTTTTACCTTACGATAGCCAAAACACTTTTTACCAAAATTCTCTGATATTATAATAGTGTCTATAGAAAGTAAAATAGAATCTAGCTGAAATGCTTACATCTCACGTTTCAGCAATAGTTGGGCACAATCAAAACCGTACAGGCGCGTAGGGAGAATGGTTTTCCAACTAATGACTAGGCACTGGGGTACCACCTATCACGGTACCTGTCTAGATCAGCATACCGAGGATCACTCCCGACCCCGTGCAACACAAGACCGGGACTACCCCTTACTGGATAATCCCGAGTAAGATCACCCCATGGCTGGGATCAGCAACTGCATCACTAAGCCGAATAAAAAGGACATCTAGGTAGGGATGATCTCACCCTAATGGGTGCTACCCACCAAGCCTTTCTACATAACCCCTGATTTTCAGTCATTCTTGGTTAATGAGGCTTGAGTCTAAGCCTTACCTTTTTAGAACATATCCCTTAGAATGCTCATCGCCCACCTGACGATGTTCTGAAAGCATCCATCCATACAAGTCCGTCCCGGGTTCGAACGGAACCGAAGGCACTACTCCTACTACATCCACTTTGGAATCATCCTCATGATTAGTAGCGACTAGCCCTTGCACTTCACTCCTCCACCCTCAAATCCAATCTCGTCTTCCTCTCGAAAACGTACAAACCGAATCGAAGTGGTTTACGAGAAATCAACCCTGATCTCAGTCTCTTCAAAACGATCAGCGCATTGGCCAATATTGATAGTCGGTTGTTTAACTATCAATTTACATTCACAAACATCCATCAAACAATAAATAATTTCCCCAAATTGTTTTTTAACCTCAAAATATCTTCGCAAGATATATTTCTATTTTCAACCCTTTTGAAAACAGTTTTCAAACCACACTTTTCACATGAAATAAATTTCCAAATATTTATTTCCAGTGAAAACAACCAAGCACAAAATTTTAGTTTTCTTTAAAATAACTTAAAACACTTTATTATAAAATATCCTTTAAAACATTTAAATTAAAAATTACTTTAATACTTATTCGAAATATATACTTTAAGAATATTTAAAATAAAACTACTTTGTACGATATAAAACTAAATTTCTAACTTTTAAAAACATAATACCAAGCCACCTTTAACTAAATACTACTATAATAGATTAACAGAAAATACTTACCTTAGAATTTAAACATTTAGAAAATATAAGTTTTCTAAAACATGATTTTCAAAACAACATTAAAACTTTTAACTTATATTTAAAATTTGCTTTGAAAACGTACTTGGTTATCTAGGGAAATACGCTTCTCTTTCACATCTTTTAAAAACAAATCACTATTTATTTTTAAACAAATTTACCCATTCCTTTAATAAATTCCCACCATGAATTTATTCTTCCAAATATCCACCGATATATTACTTCACTTTTATAAACCCAGTTTATAAATTTCATAATCACATTCTCCTTTAAATTTCCAATTCCAAACACTTAAATCAATTTCCAATTCACTCTAGTTTGAAATAAATTTCTTTACTTATTCGATTTATTTCAAAATCAATTAACTTCAGATTTTATTTCTTAATTATGATTTAAAGCCCGTTTTAACTGAAAATACCAATTTCATACCCTTTTTACAAATTCCTTCTTTGTTCTTTTAAATAAATTTAAATCTTGGATTTTAAAAAAAATTCTTTATTCCTTTAGATAATCTCACATAAGTTTTAAATTCGTTACTCCTCTGTTTATTCAAAATCTCCTTCCCATATTTTATTTATTTAAAAAAATGATTCACTTTTATTCTTTCCAATTTATCCTTCAATTTATTCAAACTTCTATAATTATTTTACTTAAAGATTTTCTCTTTTATTTTCCCTTTTCAAAAATCCAATTCTATAGATTTTGATAACTCAGTATACCGAAATATATTAATTTCAACCATAGCATCCAATATTCCAATTATCAATGAAATTCACCATATAATATCAAATAATCATGATACAGAACTATTAGAACAATCTATAAAATTTTGAGGAATCCAGTTGGATCCCTCCAACCTGTCTCCCTGCATCCACAGATGTTAGCACAATATAAAATACCAATTCCACTTCAAGGTGGAATATTGCGGTATATGGGATTTATATAATATCATCTGCTATTATACGGCGCAAAGGGTCTCATCCGCTATATAATGCGGGAAATCAAACACTCCAATATATACTATATGCTACTATATATAATATAGCACATCAAATCAATTCAATCACTCAACCAATTATTTAAATTTAACCATTTAAATTTGAATTAAACCCATATGAGTGAGATTAACTCACCTTTGATTTTTTTTGCAATCCACACCAAATTGGCTTGTTTGCTTCACGTTTCTAACCTTGTACAAACATTATGGGTTTTATTAATATTTGAACAAACCGAATAATCACTTATCATTTAATAAATTTAATTTAATTTAACAATTGATTAGATTTTAAACTAATTTCCCTTTTAAAGACTTTTAGTAACAAAAATAATTAACTAAGTTTATTAAATACCACTATAATACGTTACTTAAAAAAAGTAAACTAGTAGATTTAAAATGTGGATAGGTACATTTATTTTATTTTCATTTTCAAACTACATATAAAATGATCTTTATTGGTTTAAAAATCTAATTTTACATAAAATTTAAACCCTTATTTTTTTTCAAAATCCTATATATATTTGTACTACTGTTTTGAAATCAGCAATCTAAACTTACTATTTTCAAATAAAAAATCATTTTAAAATAAATGTTAATATACCTTACTGCCACTAATTTTTTTTATCTTTATGTTTATTTTCAAATCTGCAAATATGATAAATAGAATACCTTACGGATCACTCAAAGCCAAAGACTGCCCCAAGCGAACCCCCGTCAGAAATCAACGCAACCCAAATCGAATTCACCCTCCAGGACATGCGTCGACGAGCCACCTCGAAGTCTCCCACCTGCCTATACACTACATCGCGACCACCACCTCTTCGCTGCACACCCTCCATCGCTCGTCGCCCACACGAGCAGCCGAAACCTCCCACGCGCGCGAGCTCGTTCGCGCTTCCTCACCGAAGCCTCAGCATCGCCGACCCCTTGATGCGAGACATCGAACTTTGAAGGGGAAAGCTGCCCCTTTTTTGAATTAGATCTAAATTCTTTCAGTGGAAAAGAAATTTGGAGTGAATAGCTTTACTGCTTTAATTACAAATGGAAAAGAACGAGAGAGGGAAACGTGATACGATCTATTTTTCTTTCTCGGCCATGGATTTATCTTATTAAAATTTGGTTTTTGTTATGAAGAAGCACGACAACAAAAAAGAAAAATAAAAAAGAAAAGAGGAAACGTGTTTGATTACATGTTATCGAGGGGGACGCGATGGGATGTTACAAGGATGGCTACAGTGATAGGAAAAAGTTTTTGTGACGTCCCGCCTCTATACCCACGCTAGCCAAGGACACTACGGTGTAATGCCGTCAACTAGCATGGAGAATAAGGCTGTTGAGGAGCGACCATCTGTATAATTGCTTTGTGCGAGTACCGATATGCCAGATAAGATGTAACTTGCATTTCTTTTCAAGAGGACATCCGACATACCGACACAAACTCAAAGCTACTACACAGTGGCTATTATGTCTTCGAAAACAAATATAGAAATAAACATAACACAAATCAGTCACAGATAATTCATATCACAAAGGCGGAAATAGATATGAATATATATAACACATAAAAGTGTTCATCAGAGTAGTAGTCAAGAAGATACACAATAATACAAAAGAATAGCAACACGTGCTATACAAAAGAATACAACTATAAGTCTATATCTCAAGTGTATACAAAAAAATAAACTACTAATCCAAGTAGTTAGCCAAAAGTCAGAGAAATCAATCCCAAGTGAGAAGTCAAGCTGAAGCACCTGTAACATCTCGGTCTGACCCGAGTATTATTTAATAAGAAAATAATAAACGGATCAGTCTAGCTATAAATATCAGATGAAACGATATAGAATAAGAGGTATGACTAAACGCATAATAATCACAATGCCAAGATGTGATAAATAAGTAATTGAAAATCAACAAGAGATTAATCAATATCACAAAAACCTTCTCAAGGATCAAAAGGAATGTCATACTCTTTATTTCGTTCACCAAACCATAAATATTGACAATTATATCAACATTAATCACAAAAGTCAATGACGCACAAATTCACCAATGCACAAATATTGATAAAACTTATCAATGAAAATCACGAAAATTGGTAAAGCACAAATTCTAGAAATCATCTCAAGAAATCCAGAAATCAAAAAAAGGGGGAAGGCCTATCACAAACGGGAGCATAAAGCTCACCAACACGTGTATCACAAACGGAACGCTAATTCCATGGTTGCTAACCATCACAAATTGAGCCGAAGCTCCACAAATGGCCCGAAGACCATGGGTTGCTACCCCACCAATTTGAGTCGAAACTCCACAAACGGCCCGAAGACCATGGATTGCTACCCCACCAATTTGAGTCGAAACTCCACAAAACGGGGTTTAGTCTCCCTCGCAGACAAAGAGACATCGGACATTGCTAGTTTAAATCACAAAAATGATCGTCATGATCATCAAGAAGTGTCAATTACACTTAGCTAGTAGATATATAAATTTAGCTTCATGTCCCATAACCACTAGCTTAACTTAAATATTTACGAACAAATTGTAGATCTTCACTAGAAAATTATCACAAGAGATTCAATCGAACAAGTCCAAGAATTAACCGACGAAGTAAACGCAAGCGTTTTATACCACTTGTTTTACTAAGTCGTTTAATTAGATTTCTCATACGAGTGAGGTAAAGGCTTGTATATACTAATAGGTTGGAAAACGGTTTAAGAAACGAGCTTTGTAATAAAATAGTATTGAAATCGTTTTGATGAAAGAATTTTGATATTTACTACTAGTATTGAAAACCTTTATATTTTTGAAGTGACAAATCATAAATAATTGTTTTAGGAACTATCAATCACTAAAATTCACATACGAAGACGTGAATGAAATCCAAAGAAATCGATACCGAATCCATCAAAATGGATATTCCAAAAAAAATTCCGAAGAAAAGAAGACATCAAAGTCAATAACAAATGATAACAACAAATAGGGAAATAACACGAACCGAATAACACGAATCGAATAAATTTGGAAACCACGCAAAATAGGCAAAATAGCAACAGGTCGGTCGGCCGGCTACAGAGCTCGGTCCACCGGACCCTGTTCTAGAAAAATTCTCGGGAAGCAGGTCGGTCGACTGAGCTCTGTAGTTGGTCGACCGGACCTGTGTGAGAGAAGTGCTACGCACTTTTAGCAACAGGTTGGTCAACCGGCCCAGTGGTTCAGTCGGCCGAACCTGTATTCTTGCACTACCTTCCCTATTTCAAAAGAGGTGCAAACTCTCTCAATTTGCAAATGGTCGAGCAACGGCACTAAGGGTTTACGCCAATCGACTACCCGGCCATAGAAGCTCTTTGGTTCATCACCAAACATGATCAAAACATCAAAGTTATGATTTTTAAAGAATTGAACCCAAAACACCAAAAATTGGAACATTCGTCAAATCAATCCAACCAAAAGCAATTGCGCACGAATAAGTGTTAGGAATTCATACCTAACGATCGAAGATAAATATAGGCAAAGATGTGAGATAAAAATCTCACATTTTCACAAAAACAACGAAGGAGAAGCTTGAAAGCAAATGGAGAATCAACCACTCTTCAACACAACCCAAATGAGCTTGAATCTATGCTCAAAAGAAGAACATACCCAAAGTTAGGTTTAGGAATTTCTGAAATTGATAAGAGAATGAGTTGGAGAAGAAGAAGAGGAGGCTTACCAAAGTATCTTCTATTAGTTTGGAGCTAGAGCTTGATTTGCAAAAGAAAACTAGCGCTTGAGTTTTAATTTCTCATTCCACTCTCCATTTTTGATGAAACTTAAGTGTTAGGAATTAGAAGTGAAGTAATGAAGAGGAGAAGTGGTTCAGACTGAATACATAAGTGGAGTTATTGGGCTCAGCCCAAACCAAAGCCCTAAGTAAAAAGTGGCTAAATTCCTCCAACTCCAAACATATCAAAGCTTATACTCAAAAAGATCGCAAACGGTGTTTTGAACTCAATGGAAGTGGTCCCGAGTCCTAATTCGACCGTGTGCAAAAAGTAGCTTTTCGGACTAAATTCCGAGTATCGACAAAATATTTAAATAAAATATTTAAATATAAAATCGATAAATATGCGGGTTGTTACAGACTCCCCTCCTTAAAGAAATTGCGTCCTCGCAATATTTAAGAAGAAGATATATAGTAACAACCATGAGAGCATGTTCAACACAAAAGAAATTTAAAATAAAGGGTTCACCTTAAAGAGCACGGGAGATTAAGTCCGGATGCGTTCGCTCGATGAACTCTCTAGATTCCCAAGAACAATCCTTAGGATTTGAAGACCATTGAACTTTAACAAGCGGAACATCTTTATTTCGAAGGCGTTTGACCTCCGAAGCAATAATTTGAATAGGATGCTGCTCATAAGTTAAATTAGGCGCAACTTCAATCTCTTCCACAACACCGGGCTCAAGAATAGAATCGGAATCTCGAAGACACTTCCGTAATTGAGAAACGTGGAACACGTCATGAATAGCAGAAAATTGAGCCGGTAATTCAAGGCGATAAGCCATAGAACCAATACATTCAGTGATAGGAAATGGTCCAATATATCAAGGCGCTAACTTTCCCGATCGACTGAAACGTACAACACCTTTCATAGGTGAAACACGAACAAACACAAGATCTCCTACAGAAAATTCTAATTTCCTTCTCCGGTTATCGGCATAGGATTTTTGTCTACTCTGGGCTTCTTTCATCCTATGACGAATAAGATCAATCTTTTCTGTGGAATCACGAATAAAATGTGGACCTAAAATCAGCTTCTCACCGGCCTCAAGCCAACAAGAAGGGGAACGACATGGCCTTCCATAGAGTGCCTCAAAAGGAGCCATACCAATACTAGATTGGAAGCTATTATTATAGGAAAACTCAACAAGAGAAATGTGATCTTCCCAACTTTCACCAAAATCAAAAACACATACACGAAGAAGATCTTCAAGAGTTTGATTCACACGCTCAGTTTGTCCATCGGACTGGGGATGATAAGCGGTGCTAAAATTAAGATTCGTTCCTAAAGCTTTTTGAAGACTCTTCCAAAATCCACTAGTAAACAATGGATCACGATCACTAACTATAGAAGTAGGAACTCCATGTAATTTAACAATCTCTTTAACAAAGAGTTTGGCCAAAAGAGAAACGGTTCGGTTAGACCGAACGGGAATAAAATGGGCAGATTTAGTAAGCCTATCAACAATCACCCATAAGCTACCATGACCCAAATGAGAACGGGGAAGGCCATCAATAAAATCCATGGAAATTTGGTCCTACTTCCAAATTGGAATTTCTAAAGGTTGCAATAACCCACTGGGCCTTTGATGTTCGGCCTTAACGAGTTGGCAAGTCATGCAACGCTTAACGGAGTTAGCGATGTCAAGTTTCATTCCCTTTCAATAATAAAGTCGCTTCATATCCGCGTACATTTTACTACTACCGGGATGAATGGTAAATTTAGAACGATGTGAATCTTCTAAAATATCTTTACAAAGATCGCTAATATTTGGCACGATAAGTCTACCAAATTTCCGAATGCCGCCACGAGAATCGATATCAAAGTCTTTCAAACCTTCAATATCAATTTTATCCTTAATATTTTGGCCAAGAATAGCCAATTCGGAATCTAGCCTTTGAGCTTCAAGAATGCGGTCTAAAAGAGAAGGATGAGCCTCAAGACTACATAAAACAAGAGATGAACATAAATCGGAAACTCGATCTCGAATTTCACAAGTGGATAAAATTTCGAGATCATTCCATTCGGATATCATCATGGAAATAACCACTTCTTGCTTGCGACTAAGTGCATCGGCAACTCGATTTCCTTTCCGGGAGTATAAAGAATGTCAGGATCATAAGATGCAAGGAATTCGAGCCAACGCTGTTGACGCAAATTAAGTTCTTTTTGAGAGAATAAATATTTCAAAGACTTATGATCGGTGTAGAGAATAAATTTTTCTCCCAATAGATAATGACGCCAAATTCGAAGAGCGAAAACGATAGACGCAAGTTCTAGATCATGAGTGGCATATCTAGTCTCAGCTGGCTTCAATTGCCTAGAAGCATAAGCAATAACACGTTCTCTTTGCATGAGAACGACACCCAAACCAACGCGACTAGCATCAGTATAAACAATAAAATCTTGATTCCCCTCAGGAATAACAAGAATAAGAGCATCGGAAAGGAGTTATTTTAATTTCTGAAAAGAAGTTTCACATTTGTCCGACCAAATGTATTTAACACCTTTCTTAGTTAAGCTAGTGAGAGGCACGACAATTTTTGAAAAGTCCTTGATAAAACGACGGTAATAACCCTCCAATCCAAGGAAGCTACGGATTTCCGTCACACTCTCCGGTCTCTTCCAATCTTGAATCGCTTCAATCTTTGAAGGATCTATGGAAATTCCGGATTCGGAAATAATATGACCGAGAAACTTCACACGAGATTGCCAAAAATGGCATTTAGATAATTTTGCTTTAAATTGGTTACTCCTAAGAGTTTCCAACATAATCCGAAGATGCTTTTCATTCTCCTCCTTGGTTTTTGAATACACAAGAATATCATCAATAAAGATGAGAACAAATCGATCGAGGAAGTCTTTGAAAACTCTATTTATAAGGTCAATGAAATAAGCCGGAGCATTCGTTAAACCAAATGGCATAACAAGCCATTCATAAGATCCATAACGAGTACGGAACGACGTCAAAGGAATCTTGTCCTCTGCAATACGAAGCTGATGAAAACAGGTAGCTAAGTCTAATTGCGAAAAGACTCTAGCACCACTAAGCTGATCGAATAGATCATCAATCCGAGGTAAAGGATGTTTATTTTTAATAGTAAGATCGTTAAGCTTGCGATAGTCAACGCAAAGCCTAAGTGTACCATCGGATTTCTTCACGAAAATTGCTGAAGCTCCCCAAGGCGAGGAACTAGAGCGAATAAATTGCTTCGTCTCTAATTCGGAAAATTGTTTACACATCTCCTCATTTTACTTATTGGACATGCAATAAGGAGGACGAGTAATAGGTTGAGCTCCAGGGGTAAGATTAATTCTGAACTCAATTGCTCGCTTAGGCGGTAATCCTAAAACGGGATCAAATATGTCGGAAAATTCACGAACAATGTGAATAAGAGAAATTATATCTTCCTCATCATCATTATCGTCATCACGAGGATTTAAAGAATATAAAGATGCAACCAAGCTGAAATCTGAATCTTTAAGATTAATAGAAATCTGCTTAACAGATTGAGGATGTCGAAGATGAATAGTCCGCTCAGGACATAGGATATGAGCTTCATAACGGTTAAACCAATCCATTCCCAAAATCATTCCAAAGCCTAAATAAAGCATGACATGCAAATCGGCTAGGAAAGAAAAATCACACAAAATAATCTCGACATCTTTACAAAGCAAACTCAGAATTGCAGATCCGCCAACTGGATTCGAAATTCTCAAAGAAGTCATTAAAGAAACAACACTTAAAGAAAAAGTATCAACAAGTTCTTTTGATATAAAAGAATGGGATGCACCCGTATCAAAAAGAACTCGAACGGGTTGATCACGAAATATAATGGTGCCATCAAGGATAGAATGAGACATACCTTGACCACGAGATGTGTTGCCAGGGGCCTGAGCAACATTTAACTTTCCCTCCTTCTTGCCCTGAAGCTTGGGGCATGAAGATTTAACATGACCGGGACCTTTGCAGTAGCGACAAGAGAGAGACTTTGGACACTTGTTCGCGTAATGGTCCTTCGAACCACAATTATAGCATTCCCCACGACCTAAGGAAGAAGTCTTTGCCACAGAGGTTGCTTGCTTCCCTTTCTTATTGGGATAAGGACCTTTGAATTTATTAGGCCTTTTTCTTGTTGTTGTTGAAGCTTGGTTTGGAACCCACCACTTCAACATCATTTTCCCTATCCGCCTCTTCAAGACGAAGAGCGATATCAATGAGTTGGTCGAAAGAAACTTCTAATTTTAGAAGTAATGGCTTCTTGAGATTTTTATTTAAGCCATAGACAAATCTTTGGTTCTTCTTCAATGGGGTGTTGAAGTATTCAACCCCATATTTGGAAAGTGACTCGAAGGATGCAACATAATCAGTCACGGAGGCTTCACCTTGAACAAGGTCAATAAAACGGCGAGCCAAAGTCACCTTCTCAGCTTCTGGTATGAATTTTAACTCGAAGCACTCTCGGAATTTCTCCCAAGTGAGATCCGCTTCATTTATTTTAGAAATCAGAAGCTCGTACCAGTCTAATGCTCTTTCTTGGAGCATACTAGAAGCCACCTAAACTTGGTGAAGATCAATGAGGTTCATGCGAGAAAAGATTCGATCGCATGTCCTTAACCAAGCCTGGACTTCAATAATAGTTTCAGAACCTTTAAATGGCTTCCCACCCAGGTTAGTGTAATCATTGCACAAACATGCAAACCTAGATTTAGGGTGAGTAGGTTCCGGATTAGAACTAGCTGCTTGAGCATTCGTGACAAGGTCAAGAAGTTGCTGGGTAGTCATAAAAACTCCATCTTGGGGAGTAGCACTAGATTGACCGGCGCTGGGACGGCCAGGTCTAACCATTTCTCTTCCTTTAGAAAGAAATAAAGAAGAAGAAAAAGGTTATTCACAAAATGAATATCAATCAATCTTGATAGATAAAACAAGGAATCATAAAGAAAATAGGATTAATCGGTACGAAGACTCGAATTGAATCCTAAGGCACGACTCCTAAGAAGGACTTAGGACTATGATCCTTGCTAAATTATTCTACATTGTTTCGAAGTTTGGCTTTGATACCCAGCTGTGACGCCCCACCTCTATACCTACGCTAGCCAAGGACACTACGGTGTAATGCCGTCAACTAGCACGGAGAATAAGGCTGTTGAGGAGCGACCATATGTATAATTGCTTTGTGCGAGTACCGATATGCCATATAAGATGTAACTTGCATTTCTTTTCAAGAGGAAATCCGACATACTGACACAAACTCAAAGCTAGTACACAGTGGCTATTATGTCTTCGGAAACAAATATAGAAATAAACATAACACAAATCAGTCACAGATAATTCATATCACAAAGGCGGAAATAGATATGAATATATATAACACATAAAAGTGTTCATCAGAGTAGTAGTCAAGAAGATCCACAATAATACAAAAGAATAGCAACATGTGCTATACAAAAGAATACAACTATGAGTCTATATCTCAAGTGTATACAACAAAATAAAATACTAATCTAAGTAGTTAGCCAAAAGTCAGAGAAATCAATCCCAAGTGAGAAGTCAAGCTGAAGCACCTGTAACATCTCGGTCTGACCCGAGTATTATTTAATAAGAAAATAATAAACGGATCAGTCTAGCTATAAATATCAGATGAAACGATATAGAATAAGAGGTATGACTAAACGCATAATAATCACAATGCCAAGATGTGATAAATAAGTAATTGAAAATCAACAAGAGATTAATCAATATCACAAAAACCTTCTCAAGGATCAAAAGGAATGTCATACTCTTTATTTCGTTCACCAAACCATAAATATTGACAATTATATCAACATCAATCACAAAAGTCAATGACGCATAAATTCAACAATGCACAAATATTGATAAAACTTATCAATGAAAATCATGAAAATTAGTGAAGTACAAATTCTAGAAATCATCTCAAGAAATCAAGAAATCACAAAAAGGGGGAAGGCCTATCACAAACGGGAGCATAAAGCTCACCAACACGTGTATCACAAACGGAACGCTAATTCCATGGTTGCTAACCATCACAAATTGAGCCAAAGCTCCACAAACGGCCCGAAGGCCATGGGTTTCCACCCCACCAGTTTGAGTCGAAACTCCACAAAACGGGGTTTAGTCTCCCTCGCAGACAAAGAGACACCGGACATCGCTAGTCTAAATCACAAAAATGATCGTCATGATCATCAAGAAATGTCAATTACACTAAGCTAGTAAATATATAAATTTAGCTTCATGTCCCATAACCACTAGCTTAACTTAAATATTTACGAACAAATTGTAGATCTCCACTAGAAAATTGTCACAAGAGATTCAATCGAACAAGTCAAAGAATTAACCGATGAAGTAAACGCAAGCGTTTCATACCACTTGTTTTACTAAGTCGTTTAATTAGATTTCTCATACGAGTGAGGTAAAGGCTTGTATATACTAATAGGTTGGAAAAAGGTTTAAGAAACGAGCTTTGTAATAAAATAGTATTGAAATCGTTTTGATGAAAGAATTTTGATATTTAATACTAGTATTGAAAACCTTTATATTTTTGAAGTGACAAATCACAAAAATGATTGTAGGAACCATCAATCACTAAAATTCACATACGAAGACGTGAATGAAATCCAAAGAAATCGATACCGAATCCACCAAAATGGATATTCCAAAAAAATACCCAAAGAAAAGAAGTCATTAAAGTCAATAACAAATGATAACAACAAATAGGGAAATAACACGAATCGAATAAATTTGGAAACCATGCAAAATAGGCGATAGGCAAAATAGCAACAGGTCGGTCGGCCGGCTACAGAGCTCGGTCGACTGGACCCTGTTCTAGAAAAATTCTCGGGAAGCAGGTCGGTCGACTGAGCTCTGTAGTTGGTCGACCGAACCTGTGTCAGAGAAGTGCTACGCACTTTTAACAGCAGGTCGGTCGACCGGCCCAGTGGTTCGGTCGGCTGAACCTGTATTCTTGCACTTCCTTCCCTATTTCAAAAGAGGTGCAAACTCCCTCAATTTGCAAATGGTCGAGCAACGGCACTAAGGGTTTACGCCAATCGACTACCTGGCCATAGAAGCTCTTTGGTTCATCACCAAACATGATCAAAACATAAAAGTTATGATTTTTAAAGAATTGAACCCAAAACGCCAAAAATTGGAATATTCACCAAATCAATCCAACCAAAAGCAATTGCGCACGAATAAGTGTTAGGAATTCGTACCTAACGATCGAAGATAAATATAAGCAAAGATGTGAGATAAAAATCTTTTCACAAAAACAACGAAGGAGAAGCTTGAAAGCAAATGGAGAATCAACCACTCTTCAACCCAACCCAAATGAGCTTGAATCTATGCTCAAAAGAAGAACATTCCCAAAGTTAGGTATATGAATTTCTGAAATTGATAAGAGAATGAGTTGGAGAAGAAGAGGAGGAGGCTTACCAAAGTATCTTCTATTAGTTTGGAGCTAGATCTTGATTTGCAAAAGAAAACTAGGGCTTGAGTTTTAATTTCCCATTCCACTCTCCGTTTTTGATGAAGCTTAAGTGTTAGGAATTAGAAGTGAAGTAATGAAGAGGAGAAGGGGTTGGGACTGAATACATAAGTGGGGTTATTGGGCTCAGCCCAAACCAAAGCCCTAAGTAAAAAGTGGCTAAATTCCTCTAACTCCAAACATATCAAAGCTTATACTCAAGAAGATCGCAAACGGCGTTTTGAACTTAATGGAAGTGGTCCCGAGTCCTAATTCGACCATATGCAAAAGGTAGCTTTTCGGACTAAATTCCGAGTATCGACAAAATATTTAAATAAAATATTTAAATATAAAATCGATAAATATGCGGGTTGTTAAAGTTTTGATGTGAGAGGATTTTGACTGGTTAACAATTGTATATGTATATATCAAATTCTGAATTTAAATTCAAATCGTTTGTATTTATAGCTTAAAATCTTGATATCCTATCGCAGCCTGTCGCTAGGCGTTTATAATGTCATATCCCTATTCTGAACGCAATGGAAAAGGTTTCAAGTCCCAATTAGGTCGTATGGAGAAGATAGCTTTTTGAACCCAGTTATTATATTAAATTTCAATTTAATTTTTAACGCGTTTACTTATCGTACGACCAAACGGTCACTCCAAACACTACGAAAATTGAAATTCGATAATAATACACTATTACGGATCTCATGGAACTGGTTTGTTGAAATCCGAGACTGTGGCTCGGAGGGCTATTTTTAAATATCAATTTTAACGACATATTTTCAGAACTTAAGAAAACACTTTCAAATTCAATTTTAACACTTTTACTATCTTTAGTACTATCAATATAAATTTTACAAACCCTTAAATTATTTTTAATAGGCTTAAAATTCCAAATTCAACATTTTACCCAATCTCCAGTAATTAAATTTCTAAATAAAGGTGATATTTGAAATTTAAGTTACAAACTAACTTTTAAATATTAAAATCAATTAAATATCCCAATTTAAATTGATCAAAATTCCCGGGTCGTCACAGGTTTAAAAACGCTTTTGCGTTGTTGGTGTGAAGAGATCGGGATCTGATTTATCTGAAAACCACTTCAGACTAACATTTATGCGACGATTGTGCAGGTTGGTTGTGATGATATTGTGATTTAGGATTTTCATAGTGGAGGACTGCATGTTGATTGTTTGGGGTTAAAATCCCAATATACATCCAGTAGCAGCAGTCTCTTCGTTATGAAATATCAAATGCATGGACTATTCGCTACTAATCCTAAGGATTTTCTGATAGGATATGGTAGGAAAGTACCTTCAGTTTGCCCAGTTCCTGGACAACTTGTATGGATGTTTGTCTGACATTGCATTTCTAAAGATAACGTACATTGGTTTTTAAAACGTACATTAGTGGTGGCGGAGAAGGCAACTTCTTTTAGCTTAACACCCTCCTTGAGACGTATGAGCTTAAGGGTTGTATTTTTGTGGAAGGCAATTAGTAGACAACGGAAATGGCCGTGTGACATTCTAAGTGATGTGATATGTGAAAGGTAATCATTACAACAAGCCTCATCAATCGAAAATGACTGAAACAGGGGTATGATCATCCTCTTCTAGATATATTTCTTCCCGCTATGACATTCAAGATGTAAATTAATGTGGTTTGTATGCTATGAGGGCCCTCGGAAAAGGTTGGTAATTACCGAAGGATTACATATTATGTACTATCTAGTTATAGATATAGGTCGGTCTTATGTTGGTATAGGGGCTTTGTGATTGTTCCTCGGGACATCCATTTAGAGTTGAACCCATCAAAAGGTGGTCCCTTTACCTGGTCATTTGTATGGAAATCCAAACTCCACTATGTGCCTACCATTTTTATTATATTACCCATTTAGGCTATATGCTAGAATTTAATCAATGCAACAATTTTGGCTATGATTAATATTAATTGTGAAATAGACACTATTATAGTATAAGAGGATTGGATATAAAATGTTTTAGTTAATGTAAGGTTAAAACATGTCCGTGTTTATGTGTGGGCGTGTCTTACGAGGTACTTTTTTTATAAAGGAAAAGTTTTGTTAATTTACTAAATTCAGTTGAGTGTGTTTCTCACGCTAGTTTACCAGACTGATCCGAGCGTTCTTCCCTTTCAATGCTCGGGTCAGACCGAGTGTATTTACAGGTTCAGATTTGGTGCTTTTGGAGCTTCAGTAGGAGAACTGAAGTCCTTCATTTTCGTATACACGTATCAGTTTTGCTGTCACGACCCGAAATCTTGCATTCAAAAATCGACATCAAATACCTCACTTGTATTCGACTGTCGGAGATTCAAACGTTGAACTCCAGTTCAGTGGAGCTTATAACAAAATCAGATGAATACAAATAGCGGAAACAAAAGATGATTTCATTGATCACATCATAGATACAACATTTGATTACAATAAATAACCACCATCATCAAGTGATACACACCTACAATAATAGAATGATAACACCACAGTGGAACAATAATAACAGGGCCTTCAAAAAATCTCTAACATACTTTGACTTCGATATGTTCTTCCAAAACTCCAAACACTTTTAGATCCATAAGGCTTCAAAAGATATCCAAACTAAAAACTTCCAAAATCCCGACAGCTTCCAAAAGACTTCTAAATCAAGCTAGCACCAAATCTGAACTAGCTCCAGAACACGGATAACTTATTTGTAGGCTGCTCGTGTGGAAAATTATGGGCACCCAGAGTTTAGGAAGGAAATAATAAACTCCGGATCGGTCATGGGACTGGTATGAGTAAACAAAAACAGTTGTTTGAATAAAAATAATTTATAAAAGAAATCCGTTCATGCTTTCGGAAAATAAAACTACCATAAGGCCTTCCGCCACACACACAATGCAATCACACAATTGGAGGAGATTGCTCCTTATGATAGTCAAACATGCTTGATATGAGAAAACTCTTTTGATATTATTGTTAGTGCATAGTGTAGAAAATATTTCGAAAGTACAATATTAATCTTAGTCAGCATACCACCATTATGGTATACCTACTATAGCTACCATGTTTTATGGCAGGTTACCGCCATGCTGCATAGTAGGTTATACAAATAAAACCGTACAGGGCTCGTATTGGTTTGTTTGGATTTCTAACAAATGGTCATGCAAAGGAACTTCCTATACCGAATGGATACGCCTCTGTAGGGACGCCCCGAGAACTTAACCGGATCTCTGCCAACACAAGGCTGAGTTGCCTCTATAACTAAGTAACTAACCGTCATGAGTATGACATCCCCCAGTCGTAACCAACCTTTATCAAGGGCCCTCAACACCAACAACCACAAAGAAAATTATCTGGGTTGCATACTAGAATACGATTTATTATCCAGAAGGAAATACACATACCCTAAAGGGCGCGACCCTCATAAATTTGCCGCATCTTACCTATTTTGACAATTTTCGGGGTGTGAGGTTCGACGGGGTCTCGTCCACAAAGCTACACTTTTCACAAAAGCCATGCTTTGATCAAATATGATCACCACTCAACATGCCACATTACTAAGTTCGGAGTATGTCACTAATATCCATCAACTACATAACCTCTGAGCTCGTACGTTTTAGAGAAGGGTGTTATGCTAAGAGAATAAATTCTTCGCCACCAACAGAAATGTATTTGATAGAAATTAGCTTTATATCTCAAGTGTAATATCAGACATACAAACATACAAGTCCATCCTGAGTCTGAATGGAACCGAAGGCACTTCATCCAATAAAGGAAGAAGCCCTTACAATCCATGAATCCACAATCTCGATCGGACTCCCCATTACATATGGAGATCTCTATACTGGAGCAACTCAGTGCAGAGACAATCGACAGGTAATCCTTTCGTTCTTGAAAATACCTGGTCTTCACCACCGCCTTCAAATGCACTCCAATTTCGTCGTATCATTATTCGGAATGGGTTTTATGATACAAAGTCCTCTTCCAGCTAAACCGAATAATGAGCGTTTATTTTAAAAACACGTGGATACACAAGTCACCTAGATTCATCATTGAAATTCGATGTCGGTTTTGGATAACCAATTGGAATCCGACTCCTTGTCGCATTGAAATTCAAATGTCGTTTTATGGGCCAAGGGTTATTCACATTCACACAGTAATATATCACAGATGTCATAGCTCAGCACAAAGCAAGTTATATCACAAAGTATCACAATCGCATATCAGAAATATCAACTAATACAAAATATTCAATAATAATCTATTATTTAATGATTAAGTAATCGTGTGATTATAATTAATTAATCACATAATTATTTTCGTTAATTATCTTTAATTAATGATAAAATATTCTTAATTATAAATTAATTTGTCCTTAATTACTAGTTAATTAATCTTAATCACTTTCATTAATTAAGTATTTCTTAATTATATTAATTAACTAATCCTTAATTATAAATTAATTAACCCTTAATTAATAATTAATTAACAATTAATTAATCTTTAATTACTTAAATACTTAATTAATTAAAAGACAAATCATTTACCTTAATTAATCACTCACTTATCATTAAAATCTTCAATTAGTAAACCTTGTAATTAATTATCATTAACACATAAATCAACTTATGATATTTAAGTTAATTAATAATTGAAAACATTCCTTACTCAACTTCTTAATTACGTTTTTTTAAGTTGATTTAAAAATAAAGGTTACATATTATTTAAAACACTTTAAACTTAATTAGTTTAATTATAAAACCTTCACTAATCCAAACTTAAACAAAACCTTAATTATTTAAAAGAAATAAGTTAAGAAAATTATTTAAATTAAAACATGATTAGTTTTAAATTTTAAAAACTCGGCATTTCACAAAAACTTCCAGACCCGAGTCTTACTCGAGTCACACTCGTATACAACCTCGAGTAAAATCCCACACCTACGTCTTCGAGCAACGTTGTACGACTTCGAGTTCAACCCCAGGCAAAGTCTTCTTCCCAAACAATGACGAAGCCAGATACTTAAACTATCTCATGCACGTGCACACGAACCCCGATCGCTTCCGACCATCAACGCGACCTTCAACAAGTTGTCGGCGATCCCCTCAAGCCTCGGACCACCTAGAAATTTGATTCAATGTCGAATTTGAAATCGAGCTATACAATACAACTTGGAACAAAACTTTGATCAACCAAGATGCCTCACTCTGACGCCACAAGCCGCTAGAAACGTCGAGATTCTGGCCAGAGCTTCGTCTACCTCTCTCCTTTTGATTGCCACTGGTGCGATCGACTCCGGTGCGACAACGAAGCGGCCGTAACACAAAATCCGATCATGACTAATAGGTAGGTTTAAACCCTAAAATGTTGTCGTTCGACCACCATGGTGGTGTATAATTCCACCCACCATTTTTGCCGACACCACCGGCCTCCTCGTCAACTTCACCAGCGATCCCGAAGTCCAAGAACTCTCTAATCATCGGAATTTTTTAAAAACCCATTTTATGTTCAACTTACAAATTCTCGCAATTTACTAAGTTAAAAATCATGAATTTTATTTTAAAAATCATGGTTTTCGATGTCGAACCCAGTAATGGAGATGAATCAAAAGATTATGAGATTCGAATTAATCATGTTTTTAAAATTTTCACTATATATTTAAATTTCCAGATATACTCAAATTTATTCTTCTTAAAAATATTTTTTACACCTAGTTCTTGGTGATACAAACAAAATTTGTTTAGATCCTAAGGCCTAACATGGACTGGAGATTTAGAATTTGATTTTCAAAATAGATTTTTGAGCCCTGTGGCCAAACGGAGGAAATATTGCCTGTATATCAAACATGCATGCATATGTATATATATATATATATATATATATATATATATTTGTATACATTCAACATATTTTCACATATTCAAACCATTTGCCTAGCTTTACTTCACAAAACAACAGGAATTGGATTGAATTATCAGGAGTTTACTCACTAATTTATGTTGCACAGGGAAGAAGCCTGTATGTTCGCTTTTAGAAAACTGGAAACTGGAAGTTGATTATTTTAAAACTAGATTCTTGAATGTTTGATTTGCTTATCGTTGATGTTTGATCTTGAAACTGGAATTGTTGAATTGATAGCTTGCTTGAATCTAAACTGACTTGATGATCTTGGTGAAGTTGTAGTTGAATTTGTAGTTTAAATTTTCTTTTGATTTTTTATTTCTTTTTCATTGTTTGAGTTTATACAGGCTTTTGATTTCTTGCTTTTGCTAGTTTGAAATTTGATCAGATTAAAGAAAATGAGGGAGAAGGAGATGTTGTGTTTATATAGTCTTGTTTCTTATTTTATTAATTTTCTAAAAACATAAAAAAACACTTGTTAAATTATATTGATAAAACTATTGCACTTATAAATTCATGTGTTAAAAATTAAACACTTGTCTAATTTCATGAAAAAATGCTACACTTGTACTTTTGCATGAGAAAAATATTTATACATATATTTTTTAAATTGTATTTTCTATTTAATAAATATATTCTCCTTTATTAATATTTGTATATAACCTTTAAAGAAAATAATTTGAAACTAATATATAATATATATATTAATAAATAATCACATGTATTATTTTTCAAATCTAAATTATTTTACTAAGATATTTATTTTTAAATTCAAATTCAAATTCAAATTTATCCACCCATATATATGTAAAATTAAACACTTATCTTTTTTGTTTTGAAAATTTAAAATTAATTCAAATTAACTTCAAAAAAAAGTCCAAAATTTATATCAATTACTAATTTAATTTTGATTTAAAAACGGGATTGTTACAGATTCCCCCTTAATAAAATTTCGTCCTCGAAATTTGAAAGAGAGAGAGAGACAAACAAAAACATAAGAATATATATAAAAAGACAGAGAAATGGCTTACAAGATTAAGCCGAAATAAATATCCACTCTGCAACTGGGATAGGTCTTTTGCATGCTATCCCCTGTTTCCCATGTACAGTCATTTGAATCACCACTCCATTGCACTTTAACCAATTTCACAATTTTATTCCTCAACTGCTTTTCATCTCGATCAATTATCTTCAACAGTTCTCTTTTAACTGCCAGATTTGGTATGATCTCCAAATCCTACTGAGCGCCTTCCTCAATGATACAGTCTGGATCGTGTACATATTTTCGAAGGTGAGAAACATGAAACGCATCATGCATGCCAGATAACCAATTGGGTAACTGTATTCGATATGCCAAAGGACTGATCCTCTCCGGTATAGGAAAAGGACCTATATATCGCGGTGCCAGCTTACCAGTCTTTCCAAATCTCAACACTCCCCGCATTCGAGAAACCTTTAGGAAAATGACATCTCCAACCTGGAATTCTAAATCTCTTCTCCTGAGACGAGCATAACTTTTCTGACGACTTTGAGCCATTTTCAATTTCTTTCGAATAAAATCAACCTTTTCAGTAGCTTCTTTTATCATATCTAGTCCAAGAACAAGTCTATCAACCGACTCAATCCAACACGTAGGTGATCGACGCGGACGACCATATAAAGCTTCGAAAGGATCCATTTCGATACTGGCCTGATGGCTATTATTGTATGAAAATTCAACCAGATGCAAATGGTCCTCCCATGAACCGCCAAAGTCAAGAATACAAGCGTGCAAAAGGTCTTCTAAGATTTGATTTACCCTTTCAGTCTGCCCATCAGACTGCAGGTGGTAAGCAGTACTGAAGTTCAGCTTGGTTCCTAATGCGGCTTGAAATGCCTCCTAAAATCTGCTAGTGAAGATCGGGTCACGATCACTCACTATGTTGCTTGGTATACCGTGGAGACGAATAATTTCTTTCACATACAATTCTACTAAACTTGCTGTCGTTCAGGTAGATTTTATTGGGATAAAGTGGGCAGTCTTGGTCAGACGATCCATGATAATCCAAATAGCCTCATTCCCCTTTCGAGTGCATGGATACCCATCTATGAAATCCATAGACACTTGATCCCATTTCCACTTAGGCACCTCCAATGGTTGAAGTAAACCCGCCATCTTCTTTTGATCACTTTTGATTTGTTGACAAGTAGCACAACGACTCACATAAATAGATATATCCATTTTCATTGTTTTCCACCAGAAGGTCCTTTTGATATCTCGATACATCTTATTAACTCCTGGATGAATACAAAGTTTGTACTTGTGACACTCGTCCAAAACTACACGTTTAAGATCTGGGATATCTGGACACACAACCTGCCTTTCAGTCTAATAATTCCTCTATTACCCATTTCAAAATTAGAATCTTTATCATCACATATTCTTCTATAAATTTCTCGAAGAAACTTGTCTTCTTTCTGCTTACTAGCAACCTCCTCGAGAAGATTAGGGGTGACATCAAGATAAGCAAGAAAAGCATGTCTTCTACTTGAAGTATCAGCCACCATGTTGGGTTTTCCGGGTGTATACTGAATATTCAAGTCATATGATGCTAGAAATTCCAACCAATGATGTTGTCTCAAATTCAAATCCTTCTAGGTAAAGAGATACTTCAAAGATTTATGATCGATGAATAATTCAAAATTTTCACCTAAAACAAGAAGGGTTCATTAAGTATAAATATTAAGTTAAGTTAAACTTTTAATTTTTTTAGAAAAGCTGAAAGAGATTTTACCCAAATGATAATGACGCCAGATTTTCAAAGAAAAAATAACAGCTAGAAGCACCAGATCATGGGTTGGGTAGTTTTTCTTATGTGGACGCAATTGTCTACTCGTGTAGGCAATCATTCTACCATTTTGCATTAGCACAACACCCACACCTACACCACAAGCATCTATATAGACAGCTAAGCCTTGATTCCCGTTAATAATAGCAAGAACGGGAGCAGTAGTCAATCTCTTCTTCAACTCCTAGAATGCTTCATCACACTTCGCAGTCCAATAAAATTTAGCATTCTTTATAGTTAGCTTAGTCAATAGACTGGCTAATTTGGAGAAATCCTGGACCAACTTTCGATAATATCCAGCTAAACCCAGAAAACTTCTGACTTCTTTCGGAGTTGTGGGTTGCTTCCAGTCTAGAATAGCGGAAACCTGGCCCGGGTCCATAGAAATTCTCTCTTCGGTAATAATATGTCCGAGAAATCTAACTTCCTTGACCCAAAAATGGCACTTAGAAAATTTGGCAAATAGAATGTTCTTCCTTAATATTGCCAAAAAAATTCTCAAATGCTCGGCATGTTCTTCTTCAGTTTTGAAGTAGATCAGAATATCATCGACTAACACAAGAACGAATTTATACAATACCTCTCGGAATACATGGGTCATTAAGTCTATGAAGTATGCGGGAGCATTGGTTAGTCCGAAAGGCATAACTAAACATTCGTAGAATGTGTCAGGACCTCTGAAAGCAGTTAAGTGAATACAATCTTCAGCAATTCACAATTGATGGAATCCTCGGGCTAGATCCATCTTTGAAAAGAATCGAGAGCCATATAGTTGATCGAACAGGTCGTCGATTCTGAGCAAAGGAAATTTATTGAGATCACGGTAGTCCACGCACAATCTCAAGGACCCGTCAGACTTGGCCACGAACACCATAGCTGAACCCCAACGGGAAACACTGGGATGTATTAATCCTTTCTCTAGCAAATCTCGGGTTTGCTTAACCAGCTCTATTCTTTCCTTGGGTGCCATCCTATGGCTTGCATGAACAACAGGATGAGCATTGGGAACCAAATCGATTCTGAATTCAATCTCTCTGTGCGGAGGCAAAGATTTGACTTCTTCGAATACATCGGGAAATTCCCGGACAATAGGTATAGATTCCAGACTAGGTTCAGGATACCCCAAGATATACATCAACTTATCCCTTTTTGGACTGGGATACTCACAAGAAATTTCGATAAAATTTCCAAATTTGGTTCTGATCGAAATCATTCAATTATTGCAATCTAATTTAGCTTCGTATTTCGTTAACCAGTTCATTCCCAATAAGAGTTCAAATTCATTAAAATCGAGGACAAAGAGACTAATAGGAAATTTATAACAAGAATACAAGATAGGAACTTCTCTACATCGTAGACAAAGGTTTGCAGGGCCACCAACCGGATTTCTCACACAAATGGGCTCGTCGACAAATTTAGGTTCAAGTTTAAATTCATTTACTGTTTGTTGGGAGATAAAGCTATGTGTGGCACCCCTATCGAACAAAACCCTAACAACTCTATCATAAATTAGAAGGTTACCTTCTAAAACTCCTTTTCCTTTTTCTGCTCCATAGATTGAAGGTTTATCTTTGATCGCATACACCTTCGCTACTTGATCTTGCTTCATTGTTTGGAAATCTTTAACTTCGTGTTCTGGCTTATGTCATAGCATTGCCTGAGTCTTGTCTTTATAGATTGATTCTTCTTTCCTTGTTTCTTTGTCTTCTTACAACTATTCGAATAGTGGCCTTTCTCCAGACAATTAAAACAAGTAATGTCTTTTGCTTGGCTCTCATGATTATTCTTCTTCTCCTTGCCTTGATACGGTTTCTTCCCTTCGAACTTCCTTTTCTTCCAATTCGGATTGCTTGTACTTCTTTTCTCCTCTGAATCTTCCTGCTTGTCCAAGGTAGCATATCTATAACCATATCTATCAAGTCAGAAAAGGACTCCTTCTCATGGGCTGTTATTCTCTCATGGAACTTCTTATTCATTCCTCGAATAAATCTTTCATTCTTCTTCAAAGGGGTGTTCACCAACTTCGGACCAAACCGAGATAACTCGTTGAACTTATTCAAGTACTCTTTGAAAGATAGGCTCTCTTGCTTTAAGTTAGTGAAATCTTGGTACATCCTGGAGATACTGGCAGATGGCATATAATGTTTCTCAAACACTTCTTTGAATCGACCCCAAGAGAACTCATCCTTCCGCTCATCCACTGTAACAGCCTCCTACCAGGCTAGAGCTTCCTCTCGGAGTTGCCAAGAAGCTATCAATCTCATCCGATCATCCTCTAACTTCAATCCTCTAAAAAAAAATTCACATGATCGAATCCAGGCTTGTGCTTCGATAATAGACTCCTTGGCTGTGAATGGATTTCCACCAAGCCTTGAGAAACTTCGATATAAATCAGCCTGATTCGGCTAAGGTTGCGTGGGAATAGCTACTACCGTTGTTGCAGGGACTTGACCGGTTGTAGTGGTATTTCCCCATCCCCTACCTTGTCCTCTTCTCCCACTCATTCTTATTATCTGTAAATAGTAAGAAAAACTTGATTTAGGCATACAGACAAGATATCTTAGGGCTATACTCATTCTAGGGTATTTCCATCCATATCTCTAATGAGTCACCTAAAGTGTTATACTCCATAGCTAAAGTTCTTAGTCAACCTTTAGCTCTGATACCACTTGTCACGACCCAAAATCCAGCGGTCAAAAATCAGCATCAAATACCTCACTTGTATTCGACTGCCGAAGATTCAAACGTTGAACTCTAGTTCGATGGAGCTTATAACAACATTAGATGAATACGAACAGCGGAAAAAAAGTTGATTTCATTGATCACAATACAGATACAACATTTGATTACAATAAATAACCACCATCATCAGAGTGATATACACATGATACAATAACAAAATGATAACACCACAGCGGAACAATAACAACAAGGCCTTCAAAAAATTTCCAACATATTTCGACTTCAATAAGGTCTTCCAAAACTCCAAACACTTTTAGATCCAAAAGGCTTCAAAAGATCTCCAAACCAAAAACTTCCGAAATCCGACAGCTTCCAAAAGACTTCTAAATCCAAGCTAGCTCCAAATCTGAACTAGCACTAGAACACGGATAACCTGTTTGTAGGCCGCGCATGTGGAAAATTATGGGCACCCAGAGTTTAGGAAGGGAACAAAACTCCAGGTCAGTCATCGGACTTGTATGAGTAAATAAAAACAATTGTTTGAACAAAAACAATTTATAAAAGAAATCCATTCATGCTTTTGAAAAATGAAACTACCATAAGGCCTCCCACCACACACACTATGCAATCGCACAATTGGAGGAGATTGCTCCTTATGATAGTCAAACATGCTTGATACGAGAAAACACTTTTGATATTATTGTTAGTGCATAGTGTAGAAAACATTTCGAAAGTACAATATTAATCTTAGCCAGCAACCACCATTATGGTATACCTACTATAGCTACCATGTTTTATGGCAGGTTACCGCCACACTTCATGGTAGGTTATACAAATAAAACCGTACAGGGCTCGTATTGTTTTGTTTGGATTTCCAACAAATGGGCAGGCAAAGGAACTTCCTACACCGAGTGGGTACGCCTCTGGAGGGACGCCCTGAGAACCTAAACAGATCTCTACCAACATAAGGCCGGGTTACCTCTGTAACTAGGTAACTATCTGTCATGAGTATGCCATCCCTCGGTTCTAACCGACCTTTATCGAGGGCCCTCAACGCCAACAACCATAAAGCAAATTATCTGGGCCCCATACCAGAATACCACTTATTATCTAGAAGGAAATGCACATACCCTAAAGGGCGCGACCCTCATAACCTTGTTGCATCTTTCCTATTTCGACCATTTTCGAGGTGTGAGGTTCGACGAGGTTTCGTCCACAAAGCAACGCTTTTCATAAAAGCCATGTTTTGATCAACAAATGATCAACACTCATCATACCACATTACCAAGTTGGGAGTATATCACTAATAGTCATCAACTACATTACCTCTGAGCTCGTACGTCTCAGAGAAGGGTGTTAAGCTAAGAGAATAAATTCTCCGCCACCAACAGAAATGTATTTGATAGAAATCAGCTTTATATCCCAAAGTGTAATGTTAGACATACAACCATACAATTCCATCCTAGGTCTAAATGGAACCAAAGCCACTTCGTCCAATAAAGGAAGAAGCCCTTGCAATTCGGGAATCCATAATCCCGATCGGTCTCCTCATCACATATAGAGATCTCTATACCGGAGCAACTTAGTGCAGAGACAATTGACAGTAATCCTTTCATTCTTGAAAATACCCGGTCTTCACCACCGTCTTCAAATGCACTCCAATTTCGTCGTATCATTATTTGGAATGGGTTTTATGACACAAAGTCCTCTCCCGGCTAAACCGAATAATGAGCGTTTATTTTAAAAACACGTGGATACACAAGTCACAAAGATTCATCATTAAAATTCAATGTGGGTTTCGGATAACTAATTGGAATCCGACTCGTTGTCGCAACGAATTCAAATGCCGTTTTACGGGCTAAGGGGTTTTCACACTCATACAGATATATATCATAGATGCCACGGCTCTACACAAATTAATTTATATCACAAAGTATCACAATCACATATTAGAGATATCAACCAATACAAAATATTCAATAATAATAATCATTTAATGATTAATTAATCATGTGATTATAATTAATTAATCACATAATTATTTTCGTTAATTATCTTTAATGTAACGACCCAGAATTTCTATTAATTAAAATTTGAATATTTAATTAATTTTAAATATTAATAAGTGAAATTTATAAGTCGAATAAATTTTATTTCGAATAATTAGATTTAATTGAATAATTAAATCGATAATTTAGTATGTGAAATTACAGAAATAATTGAAATTTGGGTTAAATATGATTGAAAATGATTTATAAAATTTTATTTTATCATGTTGGAGTTATAATAATGTTATAGAACTTTTAAAATCGAATTAAGAGTTTATTTGTGAAAATTGAATATTTTAATATTAAATCGACTTGTGAAATTAGTCAATTTTCGAATAGTCTCAGAATTGGATGAAACTAGTTCCATTGAATCTGTAATAGTTTATTATTATCGGATTTCAATTTTCGTAGCAACCGGAGTTTTCGTTTGATCGTGGCAGCTCGAGACGCATCGAAATTGTTTTAATATTAATTTGGCGAGTTAAAATAGCCATTTTTCAAACAGTCTCAGATTTCGACGAAACCATTTTAATCGGATCCGTAATGTGATATTATTGTAAGGTTTCAAATTTCATGTCAATCGGATTTACCATTTGTCCGGGGCAAGCTAAAACGCCTAGAAATTTGATTTACCGATTTAATTTTAAATTGAACGTTTATTGCCATAACTCGCACAGATGACCGAATTAGCTTCCGAAACACGTTCCATTGTGTTTGGAACGTGGGCTAAACCTTAGGAACGCCAACCGGCATGCTTCGTTTGGAGTTCGGAAATTCCGAGATGAATAGTGTTTGCGAAATTTTCTATATAAGTGCCTAAAAATTCATTATTTGCAAAATAAAACAAGCTAGGGTTTCTAAAACATCAGGCCGCCACCTCCAAGGGTTTAATGGCCGAAATTTAACTTCATCTTTCCTTCAAATCTCTCAATCCATCAACATTCAGCTAATTCTTCCAACTACAAACTTGTAGAGCGTCGAGAGATCTTCCACTTCAACGGCTATGATCGAAAATCTCGCGGTGGATCGACCAGAAATCGCTTGTGAAGGTTACGCGTTCAATACGTTTTTCGAGAAAGAAGGAGCAACCGGGTGGGGCCGCACTTGGCACGGAGGCGGGGTGGAGGAAGGCGCACGTCGCGGTGGTTTCTGATCAACGCGAAGTCGGTCGTATGGGTCGCGTTTTTGAAGGTTGGAGGGCGGCAAAATGGGTTCGTGTGCGTGTATTGCCTGTAGAAGTCGCGTGGGGGAAGAAATAGAAGTGGGCGGCCATGATGTTGCAGGGGTAGGATCAACGGCTTGGATTCATTTTAGGTTTAGAAAAA
Organism: Allium cepa; assembly: GCA_030765085.1. Lineage (NCBI taxonomy): Eukaryota > Viridiplantae > Streptophyta > Magnoliopsida > Asparagales > Amaryllidaceae > Allium > Allium cepa. The sequence continues at coordinate 56,671,827 of CM060935.1, forward strand.
AATTTATGTTGTAAATTTTATATAAAAATTTGTGTAATCTTTAAAATGTTATAACTTTTTCATACGAGGTTGAAAACGCGCGAAACTAGTTGCGTTGGAATCGTATGGACGAGCACTACGCTATGAAATTGGATTGGAATCGTTTGGAGTTAGTGAGAATTTCGGGTAAAATTAAACGTTCGTTTAATTTTATTCGAAATAAAAGCTGAAAACGAAATTGAAATCAAGGTGAGAACTTCTCACTCAATCGAATCGAATCGGTTTCGATTTAATTTTAAATAGTTATATTTAAAATTCTTGAATGTATGTATGAATGATGATTGTTATTTATTGATGTTAAAATAGACATTATGCGCCGTTAGTAAGCGGAGGTTATTTATTAAAAACATATACCGCGAATATTTCACAGTACAGTGAAATTGGTATTATTTATGTAGTTGGAATTGATTTCCCACAGTATATAGCGGATGAGATCCTATTGCGCCGTATAATAGCGGATAATATTTTAAATCCTATATACCGTGATAATTTCGTACTGGGACGGAATAGGTATTGTGCTAACATCTTTGGATGCAAGAAAACAGGTTGGAGGGATCCAACTGGATTCCTCAACAGTATCTATTTGATTATGGATATTTTGATATTCGTTGATTATCATATACAGATATATGATGTTGTTGTTGTCGTGATTGACTATTTGGTGTGTAGCATCATTGGGCCAATTTTGGAATTTTAAAAGGATTTTTAAGTGATTTATGAAAGTATACGTTTTATAAAATAATTTTGGAATTGATTCGTTTTAAATAAATAAACGTATAATTTTAATGTTATAAAATTTTGATTTTTGAGAAATATAGTTAAAAGTTGATTTTTGAAAATATGGGTTAATGATTTTACAAAATAGTTTAAATCGGGATTTCTGGATTTATTGTAAAAAGTTTAAATATAGGATTTATGAAATTTGATTATTTTATAAATCAACGAGAATGATGAAATTATAAAGGAGTTTAAAGACGTTTTAAAAGAATAATATAAATTGATTTATATAAAAGATTATAAAATTGATATTTATAAATTAAAGATATTGGAATTATAAAACGAGTTTTTATAAGTATTAGAATGAATTGTGAATGAATTTCATAAATGGATGAAATTTATAGAATTTTAAACGGTGAAGTTCTAAATGGAATTTTATAAGCAGTAGGTTTATAAAATTTGTAAAGTTATAAAAAAAATAGATTTGGGTAAATTAATGAATCTTATAAGTTATAAAATTTATAATTTGGGAAGTTAAAGGAACGATTTTGTAAACAAATAAATTATAAATATTTAACTTAAATTATGGACTTTTGGTTTATAATTGAGTTATGAATTGAATAGGTTAATAAAGAAGTGCGACGACCCGACTTCCTATCTCCAGGAAATCGCGTTGCCGATGAAGAAAGAAAGGGATAGAAGAAGAAAAGAAAGAGAAAGAAGAACACAACAACAACAGATAACTCACAGCGGAACGAATAAATATAATATATCACATAGAATATTACATAGTATCAGAGTACATCAGAGTTACACATCTTATACAACACATATTAGACAGTTATATACATCTGTCTAATTCATACAACTCAAGTATACAAGACACAGATACAACATACACAGCGGAAACATAATATCTACACGTGGAAGCCTCCTGCTCCATAACTCCTCCAGAATTCGTCAAGCTAACCTGAATCACTTGACTACTCATATATAATATGAGTACCCAAGAGTTTAATAAAACAGAAAATAAACACTCGGGTCAGACAGGGGTCTGGTGTGAGTAAACGGTTTAAAATTGCTTAACTTTAGAAAACCTTTGAAAGAAAAGGTATCACGTAAGACTTCCCACACATAAACATGGAAAAGTTTTTACCTTACGCTAACCAAAACATTTGATAGGAAATCCAGTGATATTATAATAGTGTCTAGGGTTTTCAAGTAAATATGAAATAGCCGAAATTGTTACATTCATTAAATTCCAGCTACTAGCCACGAAAGTGGGTAATACAATCAAAACCGTAGGGTCTCGTAGGGAAAATGGGTTTCCAACAATGGCAGGGCTACTGGGGTACCGCCCGTCACAGTACGTGGCCTAGATCACCGTACCGAGGATTACTCCCTTCATCCCCTGCAACACAAGGCCGGAACCATCCCTTACTGGACAGTCCCGAACAAGACAACCCCGCAGTTGGCCGCGACCCAACTGCCCACACAGCCGAAATAAAAGGGACCTCTAGACAGGGGAAAATCTTGCTCTCCAGTGGGAGCTACCCACGAAGCCTTGCTGCACCTCCCCTGTTTTAGCCATTCCCGGTTGATGAGGCTTGAGGTTACGATTACCTTTATAGGACATCAAATCTTAGAATGCTCATCGTCCACCTGACGATGTGCTGAAAGCATTCAATCCATACAAGTTCGTTCCGGGTTCGAACGAAACCGAAGGCACTATCTCGTTGCACTCATTATTGGAATCACCCTCAGAGTCAACGACCATAGCCCTTGCACTCTGATTCGCCATCTCGAATCTATAAGCACTATTCCGTCAAACTCATTACGGAATCACCCACAGAGTTATACTGACGTATAGCCCTTATACCTCGAGTCTTCACTTGCTCCACTTGGATACACGACCTAACGTTTAATTGGTATCGATGTGGTTTTCGGATTCCAAATATGGAAATCCGATCCCGGTCTCACCGAAACCAAACGCCATTTTAATGTCCAAGTTGTACTTAAGGGATTTTAAACAGTTTTAAACTTATATACAGGATGATATATAAACAGATAGATGAATAACATTATCACAACAGATAATCATATCAAACATTCATCTCATAAACAGTATATCACATAACAGATATATCCAAATCATCCAATATCATTCAATCACTCAATATCAATCAACATTCAATATCAATCAATCATCCAATATCAATCATTCATACAGAATTGATTAACTCTAAATCAATTTAATTAACCTATAATTAAATTAATTACTATCCTTTAATCACTTGGATTATCCTAATCCTGCATCATTTATTTATTACAAATCAAATTAAATTAATCATCTCTTAATGATTATCTTTAATTAATCTTCCTTGATTAATTATCTTTAATTACATTCAAGTAATTATTCTAAACCATATTCAGTAATTAACTTTAATTACTATCATTAATTACAATAATTAATGATCCTTCATTAATTAATTATCTATAATTAATTACATTAATTAATTACAATTAATTAATCACATTTTAATTAATTACTTTTATTAATCACCTTGATTAAATTCATTAATTACATTAACTAATGATCTTTATTAATTAATTAACCTTTAATTAATTAAATAATTAACTTATAATTAATCATCTTATTAATCTTTAAACAGTAATTAACAATTTGTAATTACTTAAATTAATTAATTAACTTCTAAATTAATTAACTCTAAATCAATTATATTAATCCTTAATTGATTAATCCATTTAATTAATCTTTAATTACTTCATTAAGTAATTATTATTCAATTTAATTAACAATTAATCCTTAATTAATTACTTAATTAATTAATTACATTTTAATTAATTACCTTTAGTAATTAATCTTAAATTAATCTTATTCATTAATTAATTACCTTAATTAATTAACTAAAATAAATTAAGTAATTAACTCTTAATCTTACATAAGTAATTATCTTTAATTACTTCATTAATAAACCTTAATTACTTCCTTAATTAATTACTTATCAAATAATTAATCCCATCATTAATTAATTCTTAATTCTTTAATTAATTAATTACTTCATAAATAATTAACCTTAAAACAATTATATTAATTAATTCCTTAATTAATTACAACAAGTGATTACCCATTAATCACTGCAACTAAATTACTTCCATAAGTAATTATCATTTCTAAATTACATTCAATTATTAAACATTAATTACTTCATTAAGTAATTACACTTAATTAATTCTTAATTAAGTGATTATTTTAAAATTAAATAAATAATTAACTAATTATTTAAAATTAATTAAACAATTAATTAATTAACTTCTTATAATTCAAAATCCTAAATTAATTAAGAGAATATTAATCTTAATTAACAAATTATATTTAATTTAAATATTCTCAAGTTAATAATAAAGATAAATTAACCTTATTTATTTTCATAATTAAATTATTTGAAATTAAATCAAATTTAATTAACCCGAAAGACAAATTTATTCAATTTGGTTCACATCAATATAACTTAAACTTTATTTGAAAATAAGGTATTCAGAAACAAATTTCCAAATTTCAAATACTTTAAATCATCAAATTTTCAAACCTATTTACTTCAATATAAATTGAATTTGGGTTTAAATATTACTTGAAAATTTATCTTAAACTTTGATTCGATATTTAAATTCAAAACATTCTTCATCTAAATTAAAAATCACATTTTAAGTAAGTTAAATTACTTCCAATACATACTCTTAACAATTTAAAATTTAACTTAAACTAAATTATTATTTTAAAGATTGATTTACTTTATTTTTCAAAGCCACAAACTTTAACTTAGTTCATCTTCTTTACACTTGAAATAGTTCAACAGGTTTATATTAAAACAATTCCATTACAGAACTAAACTACCCATCATCTCCAAACAACTCGAGACCACTCCCCCACAAACTCGTGCCTACCCCGAAGCATCATCCAAACAATCGAGCTACAACCCACTTCGAGTCGACCCTGAATACAACGCGAGTAGTACTTCGAGTTGCATGAGAAAACGCGAAAGCTTCAACTGCACGAACTCTTTCTTTCCCAAACTCACTCTTCAGTGCACAGATTGTGCATGCGTGCATACTGCACGGTGATCCCTTCGGCGTCGAGACTTTCTCCGACCATCACCCAGTCACCGAAGGCCACGATGTGCCTCTCGACCAACCAAACCCACAAATCCTCCCATGGATCGAAAATTGGCCCTCTTGCTCAAAAAAAACAGCAGCAACCCCCAACTTTAAACCCCCCACGGCCATCGTTCTGCCACCGTCCAACTCCACCGTCCTCACATCAACACGTCACAACTCGAACTTCGTTTTCCCCAAGCGCGAACCCCAAAATCCCACCCTTCTTCATCGCGAAACCATTTACAGTTGAACCGAAACCAAAATCAAACTAAACCCTATTCTCGGCAATTCCCATCAATTTACTCACCTGAAAAATCCTTATGTATTTTTCCTATAATCTATAGCTCATAAGCTAGCTATGATTCAAATATCAACTAAAGTTAATGCACGGATAATCCACAATTCTCAGAATCCCCAATTCCATATAAACCCTAATTTCAACATGATTACTCAATTAAAAATTATCATACAAGCTCTAAAAATCATATTTTTTCAAATGTAATTCGATTATAATTTCAAAACTAAAAATTGTAATCATGAAATTTTGCCCAAGTTTGGTTTTTCACTGTATATTTGAAAGTTCTGATCAAATTATTCATTTTAAAATTCTATAACTATTTTTATATGATCATTCACTTGATTACAAACAACTTCTCTTCACATATCAACATCTAATATTGTTTGGATGACAAGATTTTGAATTTTCTTTTAACAGATCCTTACAGTAGTTCAACTGAAACCATACTGGCATGCATACAGTCAAACAACTCTTCAACATATAGGTTCCAATCCATATAAATTCAAGCTATAAGTTTTCAATATAAGTAAATAACAACTCATGCATGAAAGTAAAATAAGATTCAACTGTTTTTTTATAAAAATAGTTTACTCACCTCTGTAATACATATGCAGAGCAGATTTGTCTTAAACTTCCAGGCACTGAATTCCTTAAATTTTGAAAAAGCTTTTACTTTGCTGAAGAAATACTTTGCATGCATGCTTTTAATTTGTTGTTTTAAACTTGCAGTTGCCCTCAAATGAAATGCAGGTAGAAGTTGAATTCTTGCATTTGCAGGTTGAAGATTCACTTCAATTGCAGGTTTTGATTTTGCAGATTGGATTTGCAGTTGGACTTGATATTGTAGGTTTGATAAAAAAATGTTGCAATTGATCTTTATCCTATTTAATTTGCAGGTGAAGTTGCAGATTGATTTTAGTTTTCAGGTAGCATTTTGTTTTCAGGTTTGATAAAATAGTTTTTTTCAAGGTTGCCATTAATTTGTTAGAAGAGAAAACAAAGGAAAGTGAAAATGTTATGTAAAAACAAGTTTCCCTCTAAAAAAACATTTAATAAAAATAAAAAATGAAATTGTTGCCACATGTTTACAATTTGAACAAATGTCTCTTAATATGCTTAATCTTCTCACATGTGTTAAAACCTATGCAAAATTGCTTTTAAAACCTTATAAAAATAACAATTACATCTTATATCTATGTAATATGGATATTTGTATTTATGAAATGTCTTTATGTTAATAAACTTTGAATTTTAAATAATTATACAAGTATAAAATCTTTAAACATGTATCTTATTAGCATTTTAAAAGAAAGTAAAACAAAATGTTTAAATCCTTTTAATCCTATCATATTGAAACAAACCATTATCTTATATTTTTAAAACAATTGAATTAAACTTTAAATTATCTTTTGAAAAATATTATGTTTAAAACAAAGCTTTCAATTACAATATTCATTCATATATAAATTATCAATAGATTAAAAATAAATTTCAAAACAATATCAAAGTATAACATATACATACATATATGTTACAATTTAAAAATTTATCTTTAATTTAAACAGAAGATATCTTATTCACAATATATATCAAATGTATATATTATAAATAGAATAAAAATTTTAATTAGCTTTGAAAAATAAATCTTATCAAATATTGCCAGATTAAAATTTATTAACTTTTAAAAGATTACATTAACCAATTTTAAATTAAAATTATAAAGAAAATTATCAAACCAGTTAAACTATTTACACAGATTATCAAATTGTTATTGCCCAAAATTCCGGGTCGTTACAATCCTTCCCCCTTAAAAGAATTTCGTCCCCGAAATTTAAAACAAAGGTAATTTAATAATCCAGTGAAGATTTTAATTTCAATCAGCAAAGCATTCCTATCAACCAATTACTAACAACCATAACAATCGATCCAACAAACAATTCTAACTAATTATCCTGACACAAATCAGAATAAATTCTACTAATACTATCTCGAGTTTCCCAAGTATAAAACACCGGGATACTCGCTCTACAGAAGCTAAACTAACAAACTACATCACCAATATCCAGAGCTCCTCTCTTCTCTAGATCCATCAATCTGAATAGAACATCAGACTATTCTCAAATCCAGCTTAACATCCAACTCCAACTGAACTACAGATTCAATAACCAATCGATGAATCATACACGTATTCCCTCAGAGATACGTGACATACAATGAATTCCAGCCATCCAAACTGGCAATCCAATCTTATCCAATCATACTGCTCTCTTAACCAGAGAAATCTATCAACAACGAAGTTTCCTACTTCGAATTCCAATCTCCTTATCTCAAATCTGCATAACTCAACAAATAATCCTGGGCTTCCCATCTTCTTCCTGATCAGCTCAATCTATGCTGATACTTTCAGAAACAACTAGATCAAAGCAAACAGCTTTTGGATCCTATTCAACAGAAAAGCCCTCCAAAATCCGTTGAAATCCAGAACTCAAGCTCTACTACCCAAGCAATATCAAACATAACTTGCTTCTCCTTTGCACAGCAGCTATCTCGCTTCCGCTGCACAACTCTGATTCTGAAATAAATGAGAATACTATTGATGAACACGAATACAAACTTATCCACTATCTCCGGGAAACTTTGTTCATCAAATTCAGAAAAATCTGAGTAACACATCAGACTCAGTCACATAATTTCAAAACAGAATCATATTCCCAAAAGCTAGATCAGTCCAATTCCATTCCAAAAATAACTGAGCTGTTATACCAACTCATCTTTCCAAAAAGCATCCTACTACCAGGCTAACTATCAGCATTGCTTCCGGAATCAAAACAATAGGGAACTCAACTCCAGATGCAGACAAACTTCAAAATACTCCAGCAGCTCCTACTTCTCATGAGAATCCTCAGTCTCAAACAATAGATCACCCAAGATAGCCTAAGAAAATTCCCAAATTAATCGCAAGTCACTTTTGCGATCCAACCTAGTTCGGATCCCAAACAAACTATCCTCTCTTTACTAATTAGAACAGCTTTAAACTTTCCCAAACCAGGTTAACCTTTCAAGAAAACATCACCACCCTTAGCCCGGGCTGCTGAAAGAGAACCACAAAGATCCTTGGACCATCGGAGGAACAACCAACTCAGCTGCTTCCAAACTCTACTTCGATGATGCTACAAAGCTAAAAGATCTCCTTGTCAGCACATCGAACACTTCGAGCTGAAACTGCTACCACAACTAACCAAAGACTCTAATCCAAGGTTTCTCAAAACCCAAAACCTTCAACAAACCACACAACTGACTTCCAAGATGGCAGACATCTTCTCAAGAAACTCGGACTCTACACCAAGCATCAATATCTCGCTTACCTTAAGGAATAACAATGAGACCATGCCTGGAGAGAAACAACTCATAGACCTTAGTCTCATATTCCAAAACAACCAAACTCCTTGCTGAAAATCCAAACAACTTCCACACAAACGAGTCTTTCCTGCAGCAGGTGAAGACTGCTCCTCAACCACTACTAAATCTACTTCAAAAGGAAACATCTTCGGAAAATATCAAGGATACTGCATCTCATCACGCAGTTATCAAGATACCATCACTATTATCTGCACTTCCGACAAACCAAACTCAAGAATAATTCGCCTACCCAAGCGAAATCCAAACTTACACTTCAAAGATACTCTCCGAATCTTCAAAAGATTTCCTTCGGAAATCAGAGAAACCCTCACTCCAAACTTCACATCTTATTCAAGACGGTATTAGGTCTACAGTCTCGCCAAAAACTTCCAACCTCAACCATATGGACCTTTTCCATAAGTGGTAGTCGTGTTACACACACACCACTACTCCATCTATCTACCTCTAAAAATTATGTTGGAAAATCCGAACAAATATCCCAACAAATTAGGCAGATACAGATATATATATAAATACATATAATTATATATAAAAATTACAAGTACGCTCTCTCAAGAAAGACACCACTACAGAGCTTAGGTATTCGCTCACCCTAACGCTCCCTAAAGAAAGACACACTTCAGAGCCTAGGTATTCACTCAACCTACAGCTCTGATACCAACTGCGACGACCCGACTTCCTATCTCCAGGAAATCGCGTTGCCGATGAAGAAAGAAAGGGATAGAAGAAGAAAAGAAAGAGAAAGAAGAACACAACAACAACAGATAACTCACAGCGGAACGAATAAATATAATATATCACATAGAATATTACATAGTATCAGAGTACATCAGAGTTACACATCTTATACAACACATATTAGACAGTTATATACATCTGTCTAATTCATACAACTCAAGTATACAAGACACAGATACAACATACACAGCGGAAACATAATATCTACACGTGGAAGCCTCCTGCTCCATAACTCCTCCAGAATTCGTCAAGCTAACCTGAATCACTTGACTACTCATATATAATATGAGTACCCAAGAGTTTAATAAAACAGAAAATAAACACTCGGGTCAGACAGGGGTCTGGTGTGAGTAAACGGTTTAAAATTGCTTAACTTTAGAAAACCTTTGAAAGAAAAGGTATCACGTAAGACTTCCCACACATAAACATGGAAAAGTTTTTACCTTACGCTAACCAAAACATTTGATAGGAAATCCAGTGATATTATAATAGTGTCTAGGGTTTTCAAGTAAATATGAAATAGCCGAAATTGTTACATTCATTAAATTCCAGCTACTAGCCACGAAAGTGGGTAATACAATCAAAACCGTAGGGTCTCGTAGGGAAAATGGGTTTCCAACAATGGCAGGGCTACTGGGGTACCGCCCGTCACAGTACGTGGCCTAGATCACCGTACCGAGGATTACTCCCTTCATCCCCTGCAACACAAGGCCGGAACCATCCCTTACTGGACAGTCCCGAACAAGACAACCCCGCAGTTGGCCGCGACCCAACTGCCCACACAGCCGAAATAAAAGGGACCTCTAGACAGGGGAAAATCTTGCTCTCCAGTGGGAGCTACCCACGAAGCCTTGCTGCACCTCCCCTGTTTTAGCCATTCCCGGTTGATGAGGCTTGAGGTTACGATTACCTTTATAGGACATCAAATCTTAGAATGCTCATCGTCCACCTGACGATGTGCTGAAAGCATTCAATCCATACAAGTTCGTTCCGGGTTCGAACGAAACCGAAGGCACTATCTCGTTGCACTCATTATTGGAATCACCCTCAGAGTCAACGACCATAGCCCTTGCACTCTGATTCGCCATCTCGAATCTATAAGCACTATTCCGTCAAACTCATTACGGAATCACCCACAGAGTTATACTGACGTATAGCCCTTATACCTCGAGTCTTCACTTGCTCCACTTGGATACACGACCTAACGTTTAATTGGTATCGATGTGGTTTTCGGATTCCAAATATGGAAATCCGATCCCGGTCTCACCGAAACCAAACGCCATTTTAATGTCCAAGTTGTACTTAAGGGATTTTAAACAGTTTTAAACTTATATACAGGATGATATATAAACAGATAGATGAATAACATTATCACAACAGATAATCATATCAAACATTCATCTCATAAACAGTATATCACATAACAGATATATCCAAATCATCCAATATCATTCAATCACTCAATATCAATCAACATTCAATATCAATCAATCATCCAATATCAATCATTCATACAGAATTGATTAACTCTAAATCAATTTAATTAACCTATAATTAAATTAATTACTATCCTTTAATCACTTGGATTATCCTAATCCTGCATCATTTATTTATTACAAATCAAATTAAATTAATCATCTCTTAATGATTATCTTTAATTAATCTTCCTTGATTAATTATCTTTAATTACATTCAAGTAATTATTCTAAACCATATTCAGTAATTAACTTTAATTACTATCATTAATTACAATAATTAATGATCCTTCATTAATTAATTATCTATAATTAATTACATTAATTAATTACAATTAATTAATCACATTTTAATTAATTACTTTTATTAATCACCTTGATTAAATTCATTAATTACATTAACTAATGATCTTTATTAATTAATTAACCTTTAATTAATTAAATAATTAACTTATAATTAATCATCTTATTAATCTTTAAACAGTAATTAACAATTTGTAATTACTTAAATTAATTAATTAACTTCTAAATTAATTAACTCTAAATCAATTATATTAATCCTTAATTGATTAATCCATTTAATTAATCTTTAATTACTTCATTAAGTAATTATTATTCAATTTAATTAACAATTAATCCTTAATTAATTACTTAATTAATTAATTACATTTTAATTAATTACCTTTAGTAATTAATCTTAAATTAATCTTATTCATTAATTAATTACCTTAATTAATTAACTAAAATAAATTAAGTAATTAACTCTTAATCTTACATAAGTAATTATCTTTAATTACTTCATTAATAAACCTTAATTACTTCCTTAATTAATTACTTATCAAATAATTAATCCCATCATTAATTAATTCTTAATTCTTTAATTAATTAATTACTTCATAAATAATTAACCTTAAAACAATTATATTAATTAATTCCTTAATTAATTACAACAAGTGATTACCCATTAATCACTGCAACTAAATTACTTCCATAAGTAATTATCATTTCTAAATTACATTCAATTATTAAACATTAATTACTTCATTAAGTAATTACACTTAATTAATTCTTAATTAAGTGATTATTTTAAAATTAAATAAATAATTAACTAATTATTTAAAATTAATTAAACAATTAATTAATTAACTTCTTATAATTCAAAATCCTAAATTAATTAAGAGAATATTAATCTTAATTAACAAATTATATTTAATTTAAATATTCTCAAGTTAATAATAAAGATAAATTAACCTTATTTATTTTCATAATTAAATTATTTGAAATTAAATCAAATTTAATTAACCCGAAAGACAAATTTATTCAATTTGGTTCACATCAATATAACTTAAACTTTATTTGAAAATAAGGTATTCAGAAACAAATTTCCAAATTTCAAATACTTTAAATCATCAAATTTTCAAACCTATTTACTTCAATATAAATTGAATTTGGGTTTAAATATTACTTGAAAATTTATCTTAAACTTTGATTCGATATTTAAATTCAAAACATTCTTCATCTAAATTAAAAATCACATTTTAAGTAAGTTAAATTACTTCCAATACATACTCTTAACAATTTAAAATTTAACTTAAACTAAATTATTATTTTAAAGATTGATTTACTTTATTTTTCAAAGCCACAAACTTTAACTTAGTTCATCTTCTTTACACTTGAAATAGTTCAACAGGTTTATATTAAAACAATTCCATTACAGAACTAAACTACCCATCATCTCCAAACAACTCGAGACCACTCCCCCACAAACTCGTGCCTACCCCGAAGCATCATCCAAACAATCGAGCTACAACCCACTTCGAGTCGACCCTGAATACAACGCGAGTAGTACTTCGAGTTGCATGAGAAAACGCGAAAGCTTCAACTGCACGAACTCTTTCTTTCCCAAACTCACTCTTCAGTGCACAGATTGTGCATGCGTGCATACTGCACGGTGATCCCTTCGGCGTCGAGACTTTCTCCGACCATCACCCAGTCACCGAAGGCCACGATGTGCCTCTCGACCAACCAAACCCACAAATCCTCCCATGGATCGAAAATTGGCCCTCTTGCTCAAAAAAAACAGCAGCAACCCCCAACTTTAAACCCCCCACGGCCATCGTTCTGCCACCGTCCAACTCCACCGTCCTCACATCAACACGTCACAACTCGAACTTCGTTTTCCCCAAGCGCGAACCCCAAAATCCCACCCTTCTTCATCGCGAAACCATTTACAGTTGAACCGAAACCAAAATCAAACTAAACCCTATTCTCGGCAATTCCCATCAATTTACTCACCTGAAAAATCCTTATGTATTTTTCCTATAATCTATAGCTCATAAGCTAGCTATGATTCAAATATCAACTAAAGTTAATGCACGGATAATCCACAATTCTCAGAATCCCCAATTCCATATAAACCCTAATTTCAACATGATTACTCAATTAAAAATTATCATACAAGCTCTAAAAATCATATTTTTTCAAATGTAATTCGATTATAATTTCAAAACTAAAAATTGTAATCATGAAATTTTGCCCAAGTTTGGTTTTTCACTGTATATTTGAAAGTTCTGATCAAATTATTCATTTTAAAATTCTATAACTATTTTTATATGATCATTCACTTGATTACAAACAACTTCTCTTCACATATCAACATCTAATATTGTTTGGATGACAAGATTTTGAATTTTCTTTTAACAGATCCTTACAGTAGTTCAACTGAAACCATACTGGCATGCATACAGTCAAACAACTCTTCAACATATAGGTTCCAATCCATATAAATTCAAGCTATAAGTTTTCAATATAAGTAAATAACAACTCATGCATGAAAGTAAAATAAGATTCAACTGTTTTTTTATAAAAATAGTTTACTCACCTCTGTAATACATATGCAGAGCAGATTTGTCTTAAACTTCCAGGCACTGAATTCCTTAAATTTTGAAAAAGCTTTTACTTTGCTGAAGAAATACTTTGCATGCATGCTTTTAATTTGTTGTTTTAAACTTGCAGTTGCCCTCAAATGAAATGCAGGTAGAAGTTGAATTCTTGCATTTGCAGGTTGAAGATTCACTTCAATTGCAGGTTTTGATTTTGCAGATTGGATTTGCAGTTGGACTTGATATTGTAGGTTTGATAAAAAAATGTTGCAATTGATCTTTATCCTATTTAATTTGCAGGTGAAGTTGCAGATTGATTTTAGTTTTCAGGTAGCATTTTGTTTTCAGGTTTGATAAAATAGTTTTTTTCAAGGTTGCCATTAATTTGTTAGAAGAGAAAACAAAGGAAAGTGAAAATGTTATGTAAAAACAAGTTTCCCTCTAAAAAAACATTTAATAAAAATAAAAAATGAAATTGTTGCCACATGTTTACAATTTGAACAAATGTCTCTTAATATGCTTAATCTTCTCACATGTGTTAAAACCTATGCAAAATTGCTTTTAAAACCTTATAAAAATAACAATTACATCTTATATCTATGTAATATGGATATTTGTATTTATGAAATGTCTTTATGTTAATAAACTTTGAATTTTAAATAATTATACAAGTATAAAATCTTTAAACATGTATCTTATTAGCATTTTAAAAGAAAGTAAAACAAAATGTTTAAATCCTTTTAATCCTATCATATTGAAACAAACCATTATCTTATATTTTTAAAACAATTGAATTAAACTTTAAATTATCTTTTGAAAAATATTATGTTTAAAACAAAGCTTTCAATTACAATATTCATTCATATATAAATTATCAATAGATTAAAAATAAATTTCAAAACAATATCAAAGTATAACATATACATACATATATGTTACAATTTAAAAATTTATCTTTAATTTAAACAGAAGATATCTTATTCACAATATATATCAAATGTATATATTATAAATAGAATAAAAATTTTAATTAGCTTTGAAAAATAAATCTTATCAAATATTGCCAGATTAAAATTTATTAACTTTTAAAAGATTACATTAACCAATTTTAAATTAAAATTATAAAGAAAATTATCAAACCAGTTAAACTATTTACACAGATTATCAAATTGTTATTGCCCAAAATTCCGGGTCGTTACAAGAAGATTTATAAAAAAGGAAGTTGTTATAAAATAAATAGAAATGGAATTTATAAACATTGTTTTATAAATCCGCAAATGAATTATTTTGATAAGTAAATTGTTATAACTTATTAATGGTGTTATATTCACGTTTTAGACAGCGAATAAATCCTTTAAAATAAAATGTATAGAAATGATGAAATTGGTTAACGTAGTATATTCACGTTTTTGAGTAGTGAATAATATGTTAAAGAAAATGTTTTGGATGTGATGTTTTAAATAGAATTAAAACGATCTAACGATGTTTTTAAAATGTGTTGAGATTCGAAACCATAGATTTCAACATTCATTGTTGAAATAGACGTTTTCGAGAAATAGAAGGAAATGGTGGACTATAACACTGTTGTTATAGTAAATGATTTCCGAAAGGAAATGTTTTGCATAGTATTGGGATTTATATATCTATCTTAAATTCGAATCCCTATACTAGTGATTTTGGGACGTTGTAACGATGTTTTACGTAACATTCGTTTTGACCCAAATAAATATGTTTAAGAGAATGATTTCCTTAAAGAATGAAATATATACTTAATTTCGATTTAAGTGTATTGAATATTTTCCAAGGTTGAAAATAAATGGATTTGTGAATTACTTATTAATAAATAAGTATGGAAATGTTTTCCAATGTGAAATAAAACGTTTTGAGAATTTATCTTTTTGAAGATAAATTGAAAATGAACAATTGAAATCGTATATGCATAAATATTTTGGGAATATAAATCCACTATGGAATTTATAAAAGAAAGGGGAATTTGTTTAAAAATAAACGTTGACTTATTTTTGAAGTGTGAAAAAAATATATCTTGTAAAGATATTTTTGGAAAATAAATAATTTGGAAAATTATTTGGAATCTGGTGATGTTGTGCATATCCATTGATAGTTCAATAACCGACTATCAATATTTACCTTTGAGTAGCTATTTGTTGTGATTGCTTGAATTTGAATGCCACACTTATTTTTAAATAAGCGCTCACTATTCGGTTAACCGGGAAAGGACCTTGGGGTCGTATAACCCATTCCGAATATGTGATACGTCGTTATGAATCGTATTTGAAGACCGGTGTTGAAGACCAGATATTTTTGAAAGCAAAAGGACAACTCGTCGAATGTCTTTGCATCGACTGGTCCCTCGTATAGAGACTCCATATGTGATGGGAAGTCCGAACGTGATTTGTGAATATCCGGATTGCAAGGACTTCTTTGTAAGTGCCTTCGGTTCTGTTCGAGCCCGGAACAGACTTGTATGGATAGTATGTCTGACATTACAAATTGAGATATAAAGCTGATTTCTTTCAAATATATTTCTGTTGGTGGCGGAGAATTTATTCTCTTAGCTTAACACCCTTCTCTGAGACGTACGAGCTCAGAGGTTATGTAGTTGATGGTTATTAGCGATGTATTCCCAATTTGGTAATGTGACATGCTGAGTGTTGCTGTGAAATGATCATTGTTTGATTATTTGTGATATGATCATTTGTTTGATCACTTATCTTTGTGATCATTTCTATGATCATTTGTTGACCCAAAGCACAGCTTTTGTATAAAGCGTGGCTTTGTGGACGAAACTTCGTCGAACCTCACACCCCGGAATGGTCAAAACAGGAAAGATGCGGCAAGGTTATGAGGGGTAGCTCTCTTTAGGGTATGTGCATTTCCTTCGGGAAAAGGGTGGTATCATGGTATGGAGCCCAAATACTTACTCATGTTGAAACACTTTATCATTTTGGTGTGATGTTGGTTACGAGCGCTCGGATAAAGGTCCCAAAGGATCGGGGGATGGCATACTCGTGTCAGTAGTTACCCGGTTAGGGGTAACCCGGCCTTGTGTTGGCAGAGATCCGGTTAGGTTCTCGGGGACGTCCTTCCAGAGGCGTTTCCATGTGGCAATGGGAAGTTCATTGGCCTGACCATTTGTTGGAAATCCAAAGAAACAATACGAGACTTGTACGGTTTTAGTTGTAGAACCTGCCATTTAATATGGTAGCTATAGTAGGCATAATATAATGGTACCTATGCTGGCTAAGATTTATATTATACTTTCGAAATGATTTTTCCTACACTATGCACTAATAATAATATCAAATGTTTCTTTTTAATGCGTATCAAGCATCTTTGACTATCATAAGGAGAAATCTCCTCCAAGTCTGCGTTTGCATTGTGTGTGTGGTGGGAGGTCTTATGGTAGTCTCATTTTTAAAAGCATTGCGAATTGACTTTAAAAATATCCCTCTATTTTGATTTTAAAAATAAATAAACTGTTTTAGTTCTCACACCAGTCACATGACTGACTCGGAGTTTATTGTTTTCCTTCCTAAACTCTGGGTGCCCACCAATTTCCACACGGGCAGTCAAGAGACAGGTTTATCAGGATACTCTGGAATTCAGAAGTTGCTGGAGGCAAGATTGATGGCATGGCGTATTACTAGTTTATATAGTATTTCCTTTCCGTTGTTTGTTTGTTGTTTGTTGTTGTACACTCTGATGATGTAATGTAATGTATAAAATGTAATAACTGATATAGTTCTTTGTTTAAAGATTATTCATTTATCTATCATATGTTGTTCCGCTGCGATTGTGAGATTCTGATATTGTTCTGTTGTTATTTCTTTATGTCCTATTATATCCTTTTCTCTCTTCTTCTACCTTTTTCTTTTTCTTTCTTCTTCTTTTTAAACTCTAATGGTTCGTATTTCCGTTTATCTTGAGTTAATCGATGGAGATTAGTGTCTACTCAAGGGGTACGGAAAAGCGGACTATTACATTTAATTAATGATTAATTATTCTTAATTAGAAATTAATCAGTCCTTAATTACTAATTAATTAATCTTAATCACTTTCACTAATTAATTATTTCTTAATTAATTATATTAATTAATTAATCCTTATTATAAATTAATTAACCCTTAATTAATAATTAATTAACCTTTAATTAATCTTTAATTACTTAAATACTTAATTAATTAAAAGACAAATCATTTTCTTAATTAATCACTCAATTATCATTAAAATCTTCAATTAATAAGCCTTGTAATTAATTATCATTAACACGTAAATCAACTTAAGATATTTAAGTTAATTAATAATTGAAAACATTTCTTACTCAACTTCTTAATTACATTTTTTTAAGTTGATTTAAAAATAAAGATTACATATTATTTAAAACATTTTAAACTTAATTAGTTTAATTATAAAACCTTCACCTATCCAAACTTAAACAAAACCTTAATTATTTAAAAGAAATAAGTTAAGAAAATTATTTGAATTAAAACTTGATTACTTTTAAATTTTAAAAACTCGACATTTCACAAAAATTTCCAGACCCGAGTCTTACTCGAGTCACACCCGTATACAACCATGAGCAAAATCCCACACCCAAGTCTTCGAGTCCAAAACTGTACGACTTCGAGTTCAACCCCAAGGCAAAGCCTTCTTCCTAAATCATAAAGAACCCAGATACTTAAACTCTCTCATGCACGTGCACACGAATCCCGATCTCTTCCAACCATTTCCGTGACCTTTAGCAAATCGCCAACGATCCCCTCAAGCCTCACGACCACCTAGAAATTTGATTCATTGTCGAATTTGAAATCGAGCTACACAGTGTAACCTGGAACGAACCTTTGATAAACCAAGATGCCTCGCTCCGAGGCCACAAGCCACCAAAATGTCGAGACTCCGGCCAGAGCTTCGTCTACCTCTCTCCTTTCGATTGCCACCGATGCGATCGACTTTGGTGCAACGACGAAGCGGCAGCAACGCAAAATCCGATCATGACTAACAGGTAGGTTTAAACCCTAAAACGTTGTCATCCGACCACCATGGTGGTGTATAATTCCACCCACCATTTTTGTCGATACCACTGGCCTCCTCACCACCTTCACCAGCGATCCCGAAGTCCAAGACTCTCCGATCACCAGAATTTTGTCAAAACCCATTTTACGTTCAACTTACAAATTCTCGCAATTTACTAAGTTAAAAATCATGAATTTTATTTTAAAAATCATGGTTTTTCGATGTCGAACCCAGTGATGTAGATGAATCAAAAGATTATGATATTCGAATTAATCATGTTTTTAAAATTTTCACTGTATATTTAAATTTCCAGTTATACTCAAATTTATTCTACTTAAAAATATTTTTTTAGACCTATTTCTTGGTGATACAAACAAACTTTGTTTAGATCTTAAGGCCTAACATGGATTGGAGATGAAGAATTTGATTTTTAAAATAGATTTTTGAGTCCTGTGACCAAACAGAGGAAATATTGCCTGTATATCAGACATGCACACATATGTATATACATTTTTGTATACATACAACATATTTTCACATATTCAAACCATTTTCCCAGCTTAACTTCGTAAAACAACAGGAATTAGATTAAATTATCAAGAGTTTACTCACCAATTTATGTTGCACAGGGAAGAAGCCTGTAAGTTTGCTTTTAGAAAACTGGAAACTGGAAGTTAATTGTTTGAAAACTGGATTCTTGAATGTTTGATTTGCTTATTGTTAATGTTTGAACTTGAAACTGGAATTGTTGAATTGATAGCTTGCTTGAATCTGAACTGACTTGATGATCTTGGTGAAGTTGTAGTTGAATTTGTAGTTTAAATTTTCTTTTGATTTTCTTTTTCTTTTTCCTGGTTTGAGTTTATACAGGCTTTTGATTTCTTGCTTTTGCTGGTTTGAAGTTTGATCAGATTAAAGAAAATGAGCAAGAAGGAGATGTTGTGTTTATATAGTCTTGTTTCTTATTTTTATTAATTTTCTAAAAAAATAAAAACAAACATGGTACTTGTTAAATTATATTGATAAAACTATTACACTTGTAAATTCATGTGTTAAAAATTAAACACTTGTCTAATTTCGTCATAAAATGTTGCACTTGTACTTTTTCATGAGAAAAATATTTATACATATTTTTTTAAATTGTACTTTCTATTTAATAAATACATTCTCCTTTATTAATATTTATATATAACCTTTAAAGAAAATAATTTGAAACTAAAATATATATATTAATAAATAATTACATGTATTATTTTTTTAAATCTAAATTATTTTACTAAGATATTTATTTTTAAATCCAAATTCAAATTAAAATCTATTCACACACACACACACATATATATGTAAAATTCAACATTTACCTTTTTTGTTTTGAAAATTTAAAATTAATTCAAATTAACTTCAAAATAAATTCCAAAATTTATATCAATTACTAAGTTAAATTTAATTTAAAAACGGGATCGTTACATTTGCTTAGTGATGTTTATTATCTGCTTTGCGCATTATCGTTGTATATTATTGGCAATTATGAGGATAGGTTATTATAATTGTCCAAGTTGATAACCAGTGATTGATTGTTGTACTCTGATTGATGTATGTATATACAGTTTCTGTTTTGTAAAGATCATTGATATGATATTGTTTGTTTTCCGCTGCCACGTGAGATTCTGTATTGTTTTGTTTGCTTCTCTCTTCTCTCTTTCTTCTCTTCTCTTCTTCTCTCTCCTTTTCTTTCTCATTACTTTCCGCCAGTCTGTGCTTTTTGGGTCGAACATGTGTGGTTTATTGTCCATTCGAAGGATATGGATTTGAGGATCATCACAAAAGTCGAAGAGTTCCTTAAGCTTGACATATCTAACGGTCATGATCAACTATCGTGACCACGTTCGATCATATTTAGCTCGAGAAGGCGGCGATTTCATTTGCGTTTTTCAAGCTAAGGAAGGCGTCGAGCTTCACATGGCCATAGGCAAAGGTACGTGGTGAATAGGGCGATGGTTTGGCAACCTTGGATCGAATTCCGTTGGTGTGGTTGAGGTTCGATGATCGATCATTGGATGTGTGCGATGGGTTTATTTGTCTGGGTACTTGAACGTGGGAAAAGAATGGATAGGCGGCCTGGATCTGGGGATGTAGATCGAATGGCAAGATTTGATTTAGGGTATAATATTAAAAAAAGAGAAACGATAATTTTATATTGTTTCAAAAATCATTTATCTTATAAATTATATATCATTTTCACACGTTATCAGAATTGGACGAAACAAGTGGCATTAGAATCGTGGCGACAAGCACTACATTTTACAAATAATTTGGAGTCATTTGGAGCTAGTTGAAATTTTAGGTTAAATCGAACGTCATTTGATTTTATTTAAAATTGAAAACTCAAGATGAGTGTTTTATAATGCTCACAACGCACTAGAATATTTTTATGATAGTTAAATTTGAATTACGAAATGATATTAATTTATTGATCGTTGGCCGATAAATTTTATTGTCATCTAAATTTGCATTTGAATTAACTGTTAAAAATTTAAAATTGACAGTTAGATTTGGAATTCAAATTGAACTGCCAGTAAAATAACTGATTTTAATAACTATGAAATTGTTGTAAATTATATTGACGGTTTGGATGTTTAATTGGATGGATGCTATTGCTTGATATTTTGGATGATTTGGATGTTTATTTATTTGATTTATCTGGCTATCACCCTGTAATTATTTAAAGTATATAAACTATAAATTGAATTATTCAGAATGGATTAAGAAATCGGTTGAAATGAAATATACCTATGACATTGTGATTTGGAATGAAATGATATATTTCCCTGAAATTAAATGGAAATAACTTATCACTTGGACATACGATAGAAAATTATATATGGATACCGGATTGGTTAAATTAAATGATTTTAAAATTTTTGATTTGAAATTATTTAAATGATTTGATTTAAGGAGTAAAACAAATTTATGGAAATCAAATATTTTCGAACTTGAGCTCGAAATGTTAAAATTTTAATTTGGTAATCGAAATTGTTTAAAGTAATCGAAGTTGAGATTTTAAGTTATAATCGAAATATAATTTATATTTTTGCAAATCGATTTGTTTTAGAAGACCAAACTTTTATTCGAACTTTGAATATTACTAAATAAAAGTGATACAAAGACGATATTTCAAAATTGAGCTCGAAATTGAATTATATTTGAAGATTGAGATTCTAAACTGAATATTGAAGGATAATTTGATTTAAATGTTTTGAATCGATATTTTAAAGATCGAGCTCGAAATCGATTTAAATTGAAATTAAAATTTAATGAATTGGATTTGAAAGTAGAATTGAATTAATTTGAAATCAAAGTCGAAATTGATTTGAATCGAAATCGAAATTGAATCGATTGAATGGAAATTGGAATTGAAATGAGCTGGGAAGTTGGAATCAATTCGGTTTGACTTTGAAACTATTTTCAAATAAATTATTTAATATAAAACTATTTAAAAGATATATACTTAAATTATTTTATATTATACTATTTTAACCATTTACACTATTTTGACTATTTTAACTATTTTAGTTATTTAAACTATTTTAAAATATTTAAATTATTTTTCAAAAATTCAAACCGGTCAAGGTAGGAATGTTTATATTTAAATCATGGATTTAAATACGAATTGGGTTCAATGAAGTTATAACCCAAATTGAAATTCAAAATAATTTTGGAATCGAAATCGAGATTTTAAGAAGAAAATGATTTTCAAAAGTGAAATGGTATATTTTGAGTAAATATGATGATTTCAAAATGAATTTGATTTTTGAAGCGGATATGATATTTTGGATATCAAGTTGAAATGTTTTCAAATTGTAAATGTACCAACCGGTGTGTAAAACGACGTTTGGTTGTTAAAGAGCTAGAGCCGGATATGGGCATACTCTCTTTCGTTACCAGAACCACTTAAACAACTGTGAACGCGGAGGAGACTCCAAAACGAAGTGGTTTGATTTGGCATCGTTTTCTAGATTTGAAGAAAGAGAACGATGACGGATTTTCCTGGCACTTGTGCTAAATTGAAATGACTAAAACAGGAGCCGTACCGGCAAAGTGGTTTTGCTACCCTGAGTGGATGCACTTCTTCGTATTACCATTATTTACATTGTGATTGGTTGGTGCGCACCCTTTGGATTACTGGAGTGTTGGACGCGGTGGGCGATCATGGCTACGATGCCTTACCACTAGCAGGGAAGGATAAACTGGTAGTATCCTACATTGGGCATTGCCTCACATGCCTTGTCGTACTTTTATTCCTAAATGAGACCCCTGTGATTTTTGTTTAATGTTTTCATATCACGGAGCATCCCTATCCGCCGACCATTTAACTGGTGTTTTATATGCAAACTGTACGACAATGTTTAAAAACGCATTAAGGGGGATCAATGTAAAGCCTTAACGCTAAGAAAAATATTTATTTTATTGATTAGACATTATATATGTAGCATATTCTACTACGTATAAATATTTTGATGGTTCCTTAAGAGATGGAAAATCTCATAACATCCCTTGAGTTATTGCATGCACTTTATACACCGGACAAGAGATGTAAAAACCCATAAGCATATCTGACGTCATGGCATTCATATTTTATGCATTATCGATTTGACTCACATAAGGATATTTTAGTTTTGACCCGAATGTTCTTTCATTTCATTACGCTTGGACCAGTTCTGAGTTTTTCAGCTTATTAAAGATTCTGGAGGACGAAGATGAAGATTTGGTATACTACTACTATTATTAGTCCTACATCATGTTGTCTGCTGCATTATCTCTTTATCTCCGATGTATAAATATAACTCTGATGAATGTTGTATAGATTATAATCAAATGTAAAATTAAAAACAACTTTGTGAACTGGTTATTTGATTATTATACTTTGTTGTTCCACTTCGAGATTATGTGTTTGTTTTTTCTTCTGTTCTTATTTTTCTTATTTAACCCCAATGATTATTGTCAATTTAAACCTTCCAAAATGTGGGTCATCATATGTACGTAGCACTGACTCCCTTAAGTCAGCTTGATGTGGCTAAAACAGGATCTTTATCGGGCTAAGCGAGGTTGCTCCTCCTATTGGGCACATTTCTTCGATACCATATTATGACTTTGTGATCGATTTGGTGGCAACCCCTTGATTTGATTATGGGAGTGTGTTTCGAGGTGGGCTGTAGCAGTTGCTATGCTTTACCACCAGTTCGGGAGTGCAAATGGTAGAATCCTACCCTGGCATTGCCTCGCGTGCCTTGTCACATGCCTTATCGCACCCACTGCGAGTTTTGTTTTGTACCGTGCCTATGGAGTGTTCTCTAGGTAAACCACCGGTTTGGTGGAGTTTACGGTACTGTATAGACTACAGGAATATATAAAATGTGTTAAGGGGTATATGGGTAATGCTTTAACGCTATTTTAATGCTTTACTTTACTGTAGACATATTATAATAGCATATTATACTACATAGTAGATAGTTTAATAGATCCTTAGGAGATGGTAATCTCGAACATCTCTTAAGTTATTGCACGCATGTTGGACACTGGATAGGAGATGTAAAACCCCGTAAACATCTCTAAAGCCGTTGCACTCATATTTATTGATTGTTGATTTGATTTACATAAGATCTTTTAGTTCTGACTCGAGTGTTTTGTCTTTTCACTATACTCGGGTCAGTCTGAGCTTTTCAGTTTATTAAAGACTTTACTTATGGAGCACGAAGGCGGAGATTTAATACTATTATTATTTATTATATGTATTCCACTGCATCATGTTGTTCCGCTGCATCATTTTTTTATTCCTGTTGTATGTATAGCTTTGATCTGTAATGTAAAATTGTAATCAAATGTTATTTGTAAAATGCTTCATGAACTGTTGATTTGATTATTATATTTTGTCATTCCACTGTGAGATTTTACATTTTGTTTTTCTTTCTTTTCTTTTATTTTTCTTATTTACCCCATAACAATCCTCCATTTTGAATGGTATGAGTCTAACATGTGTGATTTATTATCAATTTAAACCATTCAAAAAGGTGGGTTGTTACATTTGGTATCAAAGACAGGTTTAACGATAACCTTAGTTCTGTGGGGTCCGACCAATTAGAAATAAGGTAGAAATACCTTGGAATGAGTTGCTTGAGCATATATATGAGGGAGCGTATTTATTGGTGTTATAAAAATGTTTTATATTGTGTTAATTTGCTATGTTTAGTATTTAAAAATTCTAGTCGGTACATAGGATGCTATGGCATCAATAGGGATTTCTAAACACTTAATAGGGCAGACCGACACAATATTGGTTTTAAAAATATAGGTAAATGAAATAATTTTACCTAGTATTATATTTTATATATAAAAATATAATTTTATAAATGTATATAGTTTTGATAAATTTGTTTGTCAGGAAGTGAAATGTTATAAATATTGATTGTAAAATAAAATTTACAAATAAAGTAAATATGAATTGGTATTTGAGAATGTAAGTTTCGGGGTTTTAAAAAAATTCAAACGGATTATGGAATATAATATTAGTTTTATTTGGAAATATTTTCAGATATAAATATATTTCAACGTGATTTGAAAGAAATGTTTTAAAAGAATTTTAAAATGAAATGAGTTTTGTACTCCTATCTCTGTCGTTGGAAAATAATTTCGGTGATGAGTGCACGCATCATCGACTTTCGTTTTCGAATTTCAAAGTGGAAAGGCCGTTGTGGTAGTTTTACAACATATTGTTTTGGTAACAAATCTTAAATTTTAATTTCTAAATATGATTTGGATATATATAAGATATGATTATATATACATATTATTTTAAAAAGATTTGAAAATGGAACTGCTGTATTTAGTTCTGAAGTTTCTGTAAATTAGAAATTTTAATTATTATAATGAATGAAATCTTGACTATACTAATAATTGGAAACTTCTAAAAATGAAATAAGAAATTAGATGTTGAGTAGGTAGTGAAAGATATAAGAAATTGAAATTGTAACTTGTAAATGTGAAAATTTAGAAGATATAATTATTGAACATTTTGTTAACTAAATGAATAAGACAAACTTATGTAACATTCAACTGTATCCTTTAAACATATATATAACTTACCAGAAATACTTAAAAAGTTATAATGTCAAAAGAAATAAGGAATATAATATTATACAAGTAAAACTTAAGTAATAAAAGTGTTCAAATGGAATTATTTCTATATTAAGAATTTTGATGTTACAAAAATGTTATAAACTTAAGATAATAATTTGAAAAAAAGTAATTAATTTTAATAGAACAGTGAATACTGTAAGTAAATAATAATAAACTTAACTTAATATTTGAAGCTAATTATATTTGAGGTGAATGGTAAAAGTGAATACTATATTAATTAAATGATTATAACTTCAAAAAATGTGCAATGATCCACAAATTATGTCAGACCCGTCTTCCACTATCCAGAAAGACGTATCATGAATAAGAAAGAAAGGGATAGAGAATAGAAAGATAGAGAAGAAAGAAGGAAAGACAACATCAGAATCTCAACAGCGGAACGAATATATTATATTAATCACATAAATATTACATAGTATACATCATCTATCAGAGTTACACAGATAATACAACACATACTAGACAGTTATAAACACCTGTCTAGTTATTACAACTCAAACACAACATCAACAAATAACTCAGAGATACCAAACATAGCGGAACACTATACATATCTACAACGCCGAAGCCTCCTGCTCCATTGCTTCTCCATAATTCGTCAAAGCTAACTTGAATCCCCTGTCTACTCGTAAAAATTTGAGTACCCAAGAGTTTAAGAAAAACAGAAGATAAACTCCGAGTCAGACATGGGTCTGGTGTGAGTAACAGGTTAAAGTTGCTTAACTTTTGAAAAACCTTTGAAAAGAAAGGTATCACGTAAGACTTCCCACACATAAACATGGAAAAGTTTTTACCTTACGCTAACCAAAACATTTGATAGGCAATCCGGTGATATTATAATAGGTCTAGGGTTTTCAAGTAAATAAGAAACAGCCGAAATTATTACATTTATTAAATTCTAGCTACTAGCCACAAAAGTGGGTAGTACAATCAAAACCGATGGCACTTATTGGATTGGGCACTTATTGGATTTGGGATTCCATACAATGGCAGGGCTACTGGGGTACCGTCCGTCACAGTACGTGGCCTAGATCAATGTACCGAGGATCCATCCTAAATCCTCTGCAATACAAGGCTGAAACCATCCCTTACTGGACAGTCCCGAACAAGACAACCCCGGCAGTTGTCGCGAATCAACTTCCCCACACAGCCGAATATAAAGGGTGTGATGACCCAGAAAATTTGACATTTGAAATTAAAATATTGGGTTGAATTTTTAATATTTGGAAGTTGATTTAACTTGAATTCCAGAATTAACTATGAATTTGGCAATTTAATTATTGAATTTAAATTATTGAATTTGGATAAAAATTTGAATCTTCAGTTTTAAGCTGATTAAAAATATTTCAAAGGCTTGTAATATTCATATTGATAATATTGAAAATAATAGAAGCTTTAGAATTGAATTTGGGAATGATTTGTTCAGTTTTAAAATTTTATCGTTTGAATCGATATTTAAAGATAGCCTTCTGAGGCACAGTCTCGGAATTCGACGAAACCAGTTCCATTGGATCCCTAATATCATATTATTATCGGATTTTAATTTCCGTAGCATTCGGAGTTTTCGTATGATCGTACGAGATAAAAACACCTAGACAATAATTATTGATTTAATTTAAATATCTTTATCTGAAAAAAATATATCAAATCACAGTCGAAATTCTTTCGCCTTAGCCGACCTACTTTCTACTTCATCACGTACCCTTCTTTTCTTTCCTCAGAAGCTTACATCGAAAGTCAAAATAAATCAATGGTCGAGCTTCTTCGTTTATAATTTTCGTTCAAATTAAACAAAATCAATGGCCGCCCTTTTTCTGCTCAAATCAAAATCAAACGGCCGAAGCCCTCTTCCTCAGTTAAAAAAAGAAGAAGAAAATCGACAGTACATAAAAAAAAAGGGGTCGAAGCCTCGATCGATCGAACTTTTTCACGAGTAGGCTCGCGACTGAAGTTAGGGGGTGCGCGATGTTGTCATTCTTTCTAAGCTAGGGTGGTGTCACGCTGATCGAAGAGGTCGAGGCGGCGACAGATGCTAGGGTTTGCATCGTGATTAGGTGCGAGCGCAAGGCAACTCGATTCTAGGGTCTGCAATTTTTCAATAGGAAGATGAGAGCGAACAGGGGCTCGAGTTCGACTTGAAGGCGGCGCATAGGAGTAGCTCGATCTTGAGCTATCGATCGTCGGCGGCAATGGCAAATAAGCGACGGCAGCGCGCGGGGGAGCTAGACTCATCGCGAGTCGAGGCAGTTCGTGGATGCAGGGAGATTCGATCGTGCATAAGTGCGCGTAGCCGAAGGTGAAAGCAATCGGTGGTGCTCGCGATAAATTTTTGGGCCGCAACGAGGAGCTGTGGCCAGAGATTTCGAGCGAGCATGGATTTTCAATTTCCAGTAAGGTATCGTCTTCATTTTAAAATAAATAAATAAATATATGTTCACGCATGTAAAAAAAGAGAAAATAATTTTAGTATAAGCTTTTGCAAATATATTGAAAGGAAATTCTATTTTAATTTATATCTATATATGTATATATGTTAGGGAAATGATTTACAGTCAGGTGAAGTTTGTATTTAAAGAATAAAAAAAGAAATTACATATATAAAGATAAGATTTTTATAACCCGTATAGCCTATTTTTATATATACACTTTGAAAAATAGAAAATAGAGACAAAATACAATTTACTAATTTATTTTAGTAATTAAATTGTTTAGTAACTTATGTAATTAGCTTGGTTGCTAAAATATTTTATTTGAAGGAAAAATTAGTTTAAAAATAAAATATTAGTTAATTGAACTATCAAGACGAAAAAAAATTGATCATTCGATTATTTCGAATGCTAATAAATTGTATAATTGTTTATACAAGGTTTAATACCGTGAAGACAAAATCAAGATTGGAAATGGATTGCAAAATAAAAGCAAAGGTGAGATCTTCTCACTCAAACAAAGGGTTTTGTTTAATTTTAAATAGTTAAATTTAAGATTGTTGATTGTGTGCTTGGGTGATGGTTGATATTATTTGTTTTGAAATAGACCCTATTGCGCCGCATAATAGCGGATAATATTTTATAAATCCCATATACCGCGATATTCCACCTCGAAGTGGAATTGGTATTTAATTGTTGTGCTAACGTCTGTGGATGCAGGGAAAACAGGTTGGAGGGGTCCAACTGGATTCCTCAAACATTTGAATTTGTTTCATTTGTTGTGTGTTAAATTATTTATAATCTTTGTGTGATTATATTGTAATTGGAATCATTGTAGGCTAAAATTTAGCCGAATATATTTTTGGTGTCGTAAGATACTAGAAATAAATAAAATAGGATTTTTGAATTTAAGTAGAAAACCTATAGTGAAATCCTATTGAATAAATTCTAAAATATGGGGAAAGATTTTTATAAATGGGTTATATTATTTGATAGTTAAAGAATTTATTTAAAATATGGATTTTAAATAGTTTGGAAAATAAAGGGGTTTATTTTAAATGATGCTAAATGTGGAAATCCATGTAAAATTGCTTTGGTATTTGAAAATAAATCTTTGGAAATCAAATTGAAATTTGATTCGATGTTTGAAACAAAATTTAGAAATCAATTTGGAAATTGATTTTTGTGATTGAAAATAAACCTTTGGGAAATCCATTTGGTGATTGATTTGGGTGTTTGAAATAAATTTGAAATCAATTAGAAATTGATTTAGTGTTGAAAATGAATAATTGGGAAACGATTTGAAAATCGTATATCAATGAATATTTGGAAATTTGAATTCACAATGGAATTTATAAAGGAAAGGGAAATTGTTTTAAAAATAAAGTTGGTTTATTTTTAAAGTGTGGAAAGGGATTTACGAATTTGGAATGTAAATCTAAAATAAATCGAGAAGAGTTTATTAAATTGGTCTAAGTGGACCATTTTGAAATGAAAGTGTATTTTCCTGGAAAGCCGAGTATGTTTTGAAAGTAGCTTTTAAAATATAAATTAAAAGTTCTAAAGTTGGTTTTAAAAAAGAATATTTTGGAGAAATAATTTACTTGGTTTATTTGAAAACCTTTAAA
Source organism: Allium cepa (assembly GCA_030765085.1). Lineage (NCBI taxonomy): Eukaryota > Viridiplantae > Streptophyta > Magnoliopsida > Asparagales > Amaryllidaceae > Allium > Allium cepa. Next base: position 56,701,854 of record CM060935.1, read on the forward strand.
GTAAAGATTTAATTAATTAATTATAGAAGTGATTATTTAAAGATTTAATTGATATTTGTTTTTAGAAAGTGGTTATTTAAATAGTTATACCCGATCTACTAACTTTATTTTAAAGTTAACTTGGATTGGAAGTTTTATATAAGATATTAGTCTAATAGTTTCATAACAAATAATTTAAGTAAATGTTTTAAAATAGTTTTTATCTAAATGTTTCCAAGTATATTAATATATATATTTTGGACAAGTGATTTGAATTATTTAAAGTATTAGAGCTCGGCAGACTTTCAGTGGAAATAAATAATATCAGGAATTTTATTCCGCGAGTGAAAAGTGATTTGAAATTTGTTTTCAAATGGTTGTAGTGTGAATTATATCTTGCGAAGATATTTTGAAAATAAATAATTGGGAAAAATATTTGAAACCCAGTGATTGTTCTGTTTGTTGAATGATAGTTAAATAACCGACTATCAATGTTTGCCTTTAAATGGCGTTTGAATTTCGATGCGACCGAGGGTCGGATTCCAAGTGGATATCCGAAAACCACATCGAACCTTTATGATTTGTGATAGATCTTTTATTTAAAAGATCAAAGTGAAATATTTTTTGTGATTTGTTTGAAATCCGAATGAACACTTATTTTTTTTAAATAAGCGCTCGTTATTCGGATTAGCCGGGAGAGGACCTTGTGTCATAAAACTCATTCCGAATAACGATACGACGAAATGGGATTGCATTTGAAGACGGTGTTGAAGACCGGGTATTTTCGAAAGCGAAAGGATTACCTATCGAATGTCTCTGCACCGGGTTGCTCCGGTATAGATATTTTATCGCCCTTTGTGATGGGGATTCCGGACGTGATTTTTGAATATTCGGATTTGCAAGGGCTTCTTTGAAGTGACTTCGGTTCCGTTCGATCCCGGAACGGACCTGTATGGATGTGCGGCTGGCATTACACTTTGAGATGTAAAGCTGGTTTCTATCAAATACATTTCTGTTGGTGGCGGAGAATTTATTCTCTTAGCTTAACACCCTTCTCTGAGACGTACGAGCTCAGAGGTTATGTAGTTGATAGTTACTAGTGATACATTCCCAATTTGGTAATGTGGCACACGAAATGCTGCTGATCATTTGTTGATCAAAGCATGACTTTGTGAAAAGTGTAGCTTCGTGGACGAGACCTCATTGGACCTCACACCCCGAAAATGGTCAAAACAGGAAAGATGTGGCAAGGTTATGGGGGTCGCGTCCTTTAGGGTATGTCATCTACTTCTGGAAAAGGGTGGTGTCAGGTGTGGAGCCCTGATGTTTGACCTTTGTGGTTACTGCAAATACTTTTCTTTGTGGTTGTTGGTGTAGAGGATCCTCGGATAAAGGTCCCAAAGGACCGGGGGATGGCATACTCGTGCAGTAGTTACCTAGTTATAGAGGTAACCCGGCCTTGTGTTGGCAGAGAGCTAGTTAAGTTCTCGAGACGTCCCGCCAGAGGCGTACCCATGTGGTAGTAGGAAGTTCCTTAGCCTGACCATTTATTGAAAATCCAAAGAAACAATACGCGCCCTGAACGGTTTTAGTTGTATAACCTGCCATGGAATGTGGCGGTAACCTGCTATTGAATATGGTAGCTAAAATAGGCATACAATAATGTTTGTATGCTGGCTAAGATTAATATTCTACTTTCGAAATGTTTTCTGCACTATGCACTAATGAAAATATTAAAAATATTTTGCGTATTAAGCATATTTGACTATCATAAGAAGAAATCTCCTCCAATTCCGCGATTGCATAGCGAGTTTTTTTTATTTTCTTTGTGAAAATAACGGTTATTAAGATCTCACACCAGTCCCATGACTGATCCGGAGTTTATTGTTCCCTTTCTAAACTCTGGGTGCCCATAATTTTCCACACGGGCAGCCTAGAGTCAGGTTAGCATTTATTCGGGGGTGAAGTCAAGAAGTTGCTATGGGAATCAGGAGTTGAAGCTGGATGGCGAGGCGTATCACTTATATATGTAATATTTATTTCCGCTGTTTGTTGTTGCACACTCTGATAGTGTAATGTGTTGTAATGTAATAACTGATATAGTGATTCTGTTTAAAGATATTTATTTATCTATTATATTTGTTCCGCTGCGAATTGTGAGATTCTGTTATTGTTTTCTTTCTTTCTTCTTCTACCTTATTCTTCTTAAACCCTAATGGTTCGGTTTTCCGACGATCGATGGTTCGGCAGTTGATACAGTGGACGTATTAATGTCGACTTTCGGAAGTCGAAAAATCGAGTCGTTAGAAATATGGTATCAGAGCATTTGGTTAAGCGACAACCTTGGCTCTGTTGGGTGTTACTCATTAGAGATAGAGTCAGTAGTACTCTAGAATTAGTTTGAGTGAATTAGTTTGAGTGTAATAATAGACATGAACGCGTATTTGTTAGTGAATATAAAATTGTTTTGTATTGTTTTGACTTATCGGTTGATTGTTTATAGATTCTGGTCGGTGCAGTTTGGCCAACTGTATCGATAGGGATTTCTAAACTCTTAAAAAAAATAAACCGACACAGTATTGTTTTTAAATAGGGTAAATGAGATAATTTTACCTAAAACTATTTTCGTATATAAAAGAAATAAATTTTCTGTGAATTATTATAATATATGGTTGCTTGGTTGTTAGGAAGCGATAATATTAGATTATTATCATCGTTGTATGAGAAATTGAAATCAAAACCAAAAGCTAAGAAAATAAAAAAAATACAAATGAGATTTGTAAATGTAAATTTTAAATGTAATTTATAATTTGGAATAAAATTCATTAATGGAATGAAATTGGTAATGTGAATGTATAAATGAGTTTTATAAATTAAATTGAGATTTGACTTGGATCAAGTTGAATAAAAAATCCAAACATGGGGGAAAAATGGATTGAATTCAATTAAACTAATATGATAATTAATTAATTCATGAAATAGGAAAGTTGAATTAGTTAAATTAAAACTTGAATTGTGAGTTAAATAAAAATGGTTCGAATTTGCAAATAAATTCAAGTAGGTAGAAATAAATTGAAAATTTCCTTGGTATTGATAAAACAAATTCGAGATGAATCGAGAATGGAAAAAATTGAAATATAAAATGGATAAGTGAGTAAAACAAATTTAATTAAATTAGTAGATGGAATGAATTTGATAAATGAAAATCAAATCAGGGATTTAAGTTTGGAAGTGTTACAAGAAAAAATTAAATTTGAATTTTGAATTGAAATAACTTAAGTAAATATTGGATAAAAGCTCGACTTAAGTAAAATTGTGGAATGGTCGTTGTCAAGTTGTATGGAATGGTTGTGAATGAAACTTGTCTGATTAATGGAATGCAAAATGAATTGAACAGAATCAATTGGAAATGAAATAGAATAAAGGGTAAATTGAGTTGGTATCAATTAAATTAGTTATAAACTAGATTGGATATTCTATTGAGTGAATATCGTCGAATTTGCATAGAAATGGTTGTCGTTTGACGCAAACGTGATTGCAAAAAATCCTATGAGTTAATGAAAGCCAATAAAATTGATTGTTTGAATCAATTGAAATGGATATGAGTTCGTTTCGGTTAAAAATGAATTGAATGAGAGAAAAAATGTGTTGTAAACCATTGAAATTGAATGGAAATGATGTGTGATTTAGTTGTAAGCAACTAAAATTGTATCGAAACCATATAAATTGCTAATGGAAACAATTTTGAATATTTTGCTTGTGAAAACCATGTGCTCACAATTGAAAATAAGTGAAATGTAAATGAATTTCCTCTGTATGTCACTTACATGTTTAAATTGAGTAAGTGCAGGTACAGGAGGGTCGTCTGGCTGGATTTGGTCGTGCTAAAAATGCTAAAAATAAACCGCTTTGCTTCAAAATGCAAAATAAGGTACGCCTACGCAATAAAAATAGGAAATATGAACTGTTTTTGTTTTCCGACCGGGTGGGTCGATGTATATATATTTATATCTTTTGTCAAATTGCAAAAGCTCCTCCGTACAATGGAGAATCTGCCAAAATTTTCTGAAATATTTGGGAGTTCGAAAATTTTTGAAATTTTTTTTAGCGACAAACAATTTTAAATTGGAAATTGAAGAAAATTAGTAAATGAAACTAAATTAAAATAATAATATGAATCAGTACAATTGAAAGATAAAATTCAATATTCAGAGTCGAAGATAAATTGAATTCATAGGGAAATGGGAAAACAAATTTGAATAAAAGTAGATATGAAACTCCTATAAGGAAATGTATAAAACGATATTTGAATGTTGTAATTGGATATTATGAATGTCAGAATATACAAGTGTGTGCAGGGAAATGGAATTGGAATTTTGATTTCAAAGATAAAATTTGAAATTGCTCGACAAAAAAGTATGTATTTAAATTTCTTTATGAAATTTGGTGATTTTCTTATCCAACGGCTTGGCCTTTTGTTTTCTTTTGGAATCTGAGGGCCTGTGGTGCCATTTTGTAGTCGTACCGAGTTAGCTGCACAAAGGAGACGCTGGCAAAAAATTTCGAAAATTTAGGGAGTTAGAAAAATTTTGAGAAAATTTTGGAAATTTGAAATTTGAATTTGAATTGTTAATAAAACAATGTTGTTTGGAATCTATGGAAGATTTTAGAAAGATAATTGAAGTGATAATGGATCTTTAGTAAAAAGATTTGCTTTGACAAATTGTTGAAAACTATTTGTTTTGGGAAAGTACTAAATGGGTTAAGGATCATTCTTCTTAACTTGTAATTTCGGGACGAAATTCTTTTAAGGGGGAAGGATGTGACGAACCAGAAAATTTAAATTTTGAAATTAAAATATTGGATTGAATTTTTAATACTTGGAAGTTGATTTAACTTGAATTTCAGAATTAACTATGAATTTGGCAATTTAATTATTGAATTTAAATTATTGAAGTTGGATAAAAATTTGAATCTTCAGTTTTAAGCTGATTAAAAATATTTCAAAGGCTTGTAAAATTCATTTTGATAATATTGAAAATAATAGAAGCTTCAGAATTGAATTTGGGAATGATTTGTTCGGTTTTAAAATTTTATCCTTTGAATCGATATTTAAAAATAGCCTTCCGAGGCACAGTCTTGGAATTTGACGAAATCAGTTCCATTGGATCCGTAATATCGTATTATTATCGAATTTCAATTTCCCTTGTCGTGTGATCGTACAAGATAAAAGACGCCAAGACAATAATTGCCGATTTAATTTAAATATCTTTATCTGAAAGAAAAAATTCAAATCACAGCCGAAATTCTTTCGTCTCAGCCAACCTACTTTCTACTTCATCACGTACCCTTCTTTTCTTTCCTTAGAAGCTTACATCGAAAGTCAAAATAAATCAATGGCCGAGCTTCTTCGTTTATTATTTTCGTTCAAATACAACAAAATCAATGGCTGCCCCTTTTCTGCTCAAATCAAAATGAAATGGCCGAAGCCCTCTTCCTCAGTTAAAAAGAAGAAGAAAATCAATAGTACATAAAAAAATGGGGGCCGAAGCCTCGATCGATCGATCGTTGTCGCGAGTAGGCTCGCGATTGAAGTCAGGGGGTGCGCGATGTTGTCATTCGTTCTAAGCTAGGGTGGTGGCACGTTGATCGAAGAGGTCGAGGCAGTGACGGATGCTAGGGTTTGCATCGTGATTAGGTGCGAGCGCAAGGCAACTCGATTCTAGGGTCTGCGATTTTTCAGTAGGAAGAGGAGAGCGACCAGGCGCTCGAGTTCGACTTGAAGGCGACGCGTAGGAGTAGCTCAATCTCGAGCTATCGGTCGTCGGTGGCAATGGCAACCAAGCCACGACAGCGCGCGGGGGAGCTAGACTCATTGCGAGTCGAGGCAGTCCGTGGATGCAGGGAAATTCGATCGTGCGCAAGTGCACGTAGCCGGAGGTGAAAGCAATCGATGGGGCTCGCGATAAATTTTTAGGCCGCAACGAGGAGCAGCGGCCAGAGATTTCGAGCGAGCCTGGATTTTCGATTTCCAGTAAGGTATCGTCTTCATTTTAAAATAAATAAATAAATATATGTTCACACATGTAAAAAAAAGAGAAAATAATTTTAGTATAAGCTTTTGCAAATATATTAAAAGAAAATTCTGTTTTAATTTATATCTATATATGTATATATGTTAGGGAAATGATTTACAATCAGGTGAAGTTTGTATTTAAAGAATAGAAAAAAGAAATTACATATATAAAGATAAGATTTTTATAACCCGTATAGCCTATTTTATATATACACTTTGAAAAATAGAAAATAGAGACAAAATACAATTTACTAATTTATTTTAGTAATTAAATTGTTTAGTTAACTTATGTAATTAGTTTGGTTGCTAAAATATTTTATTTGAAGGAAAAATTAGTTTAAAAATAAAATATTAGTTAATTGAACTATCAAGACGAAAAAAATTGATCATTCGATTATTTCGAATGCTAATAAATTGTATAATTGTTTATACAAGGTTTAATACCGTGAAAACAAAATCAAGATTGGAAATGGATTGCAAAATAAAAGCAAAGGTGAGATCTTCTCACTCAAACAAAGGGTTTTGTTTAATTTTAAATAGTTAAATTTAAGATTGTTGATTGTGTGCTTGGGTGATGGTTGTTATTATTTGTTTTGAAATAGACCCTATTGCGCCGCATAATAGCGGATAATATTTTATAAATCCCATATACCGCGATATTCCACCTCGAAGTGGAATTGGTATTTAATTGTTGTGCTAACGTCTGTGGATGCAGGGAAAACAGGTTGGAGGGGTCCAACTGGATTCCTCAAACATTTGAATTTGTTTCATTTGTTGTGTGTTAAATTATTTATAATCTCTGTTGATTATATTATAATTGGAATCATTGTAGGCTAAAATTTATCCGAATATATTTTTGGTGTCGTAAGATACCAAAAATAAATAAAATAGGATTTTTGAATTTAAGTACAAAATCTATAGTGAAATCCTATTGAATAAATTCCAAAATATGGGGAAAGATTTTTATAAATGGGTTTTGATTAATATTGTTTGATAGTTAAAGAATTTATTTAAAATATGGATTTTAAATAGTTTGGAAAAATAAATGGGTTTATTTTAAACGATGATAAATGTGGAAATCCATTTAAAATTGCTTTGGTATTTGAAAATAAATATTTGGAAATCAAATTGAAATTTGATTCGATGTTTGAAACAAAATTTAGAAATCAATTTGGAAATTGATTTTTGTGATTGAAAATAAACCTTTGGGAAATCCATTTGGAGATTGATTTGGGTGTTTGAAATAAATTTGAAATCAATTAGAAATTGATTTAGTGTTGAAAATGAATAGTTGGGAAATGATTTGAAAATCGTATATCATTGAATATTTGGAAATTTGAATTCACAATGGAATTTATAAAGGAAAGGGAAATTGTTTTAAAAATAAAGTTGGTTTGTTTTTAAAGTGTGGAATGGGATTTAGGAATTTGGAATGTAAATCTAAAATAAATCGAGAAGAGTTTATGAAATTGGTCTAAGTGGACCATTTTGAAATGAAAGTGTATTTCCCTGGAAAGCCGAGTATGTTTTGAAAGTAGCTTTTAAAATATAAATTAAAAGTTCTAAAGTTGGTTTTAAAAAGAATATTTTGGAGAAATAATTTACTTGGATTATTTGAAAACCTTTAAAGTAAAGATTTATTTAATTAATTATAGAAGTGATTATTTAAAGATTTAATTGATATATGTTTTTAGAAAGTGGTTTTTTAAATAGTTATACCCAATCTACTAACTTTATTTTAAAGTTAATTTGGATTGGAAGTTTTATATAAGATATTAGTCTAATAGTTTCATAACAAATATTTAAGTAAATGTTTTAAAATAGTTTTATCTAAATGTTTCCTTGTATATGTATATATATATATATATATATATATTTTGGACAAGTGATTTGAATTATGTAATGTATTCGAGCTCGGCGGACTTTCAGTGGAAATAAATAATATCGGGAATTTTATTCTGCGAGTGAAAAGTGATTTGAAATTTGTTTTCAAATGGTTGAAGTTTGAAAATATATCATGCGAAGATATTTCAAAAATAAATAATTGGGAAAATTATTTGAAACCCAGTGATTGTTGTGAATGTTGATTGATAGTTAAATAACCGACTATCAATGTTTTCCTTTAAATGGCGTTGGAATTTCGATGCGACCGGGGGTCGGATTCCAAGTGGATATCTGAAAACCACATCGAACCTTTGTGATTTGTGATAGATCTTTTATTTAAAAGATCAAAGTAAACTTTTTTTGTGATTTGTTTGAAATCTGAATAAACACTTATTTTTTAAAAATAAGTGCTCGTTATTCGGATTAGCCGGGAGAGGATCTTGTGTCATAAAACCCATTTCGAATAACGATACGACGAAATGGGATTGCATTTGAATACGGTGTTGAAGACCGGGTATTTTCGAAAGCAAAAGGATTACCTGTCGAATGTCTCTGCACCGGGTTGCTCCGGTATAGAGATTTTATCACCCTATGTAATGGGAATTCCGGACGTGATTTGTGAATATCCGAATTTGCAAGGGCTTCTTTGAAGTGCCTTCGGTTCCGTTCGATCCCGGAACGGACTTGTATGGATGTGTGGCTGGCGTTACACTTTGAGATGTAAAGCTGGTTTTTATCAAATACATTTCTGTTGGTGGCGGAGAATTTATTCTCTTAGCTTAACACCCATCTCTGAGACGTACGAGCTCAGAGGTTATGTAGTTGATAGTTACTAGTGATACATTCCCAATTTGGTAATGTGGAACACGAAGTGTTGCCGATCATTTGTTGATCAAAGCATGACTTTGTGAAAAGTGTAGCTTTGTGGACGAGACCTCATCGGACCTCACACCCCGAAAATGGTCAAAACAGGAAAGATGCGGTAAGGTTATGAGGGTCGCGCCCTTTAGGGTATGTCATTTCCTTCTGGAAAAGGGTGGTGTCAGGTATGGAGCCCAGATGTTTGACCTTTGTGGTTACTGCAAATACTTTTCTTTGTTGTTGTTGCTGTAGAGGATCCTCGGATAAAGGTCCCAAAGGACCGGGGGATGACATACTCGTGTAGTAGTTACCTAGTTACAGAGGTAACCCGGCCTTGTGTTGGCAGAGAGCTGGTTAAATTCTCGGGACGCCCCGCCATAGGCGTACCCATGTGGCAGTAGGACGTTCCTTAGCCTGACCATTTGTTGGAAATCCAAAGAAACAATACGCATCCTGTACAGTTTTAGTTGTATAACTTGCCGTGGAATGTAGCGGTAACCTGCTATTGAACATGGTAGCTATAGTAGGCATACAATAATGGTTGTATGCTGGCTAAGATTAATATTCTACTTTCGAAATGTTTTCTGCACTATGAACTAATGATAATATTAAAAAGATTTTGCGTACTAAGCATATTTGACTATTATAAGAAGAAATCTCTTCTAATTCTGCGATTGCATTGTGTGTGTGGCGGGAGGTCTTATGGTAGTTTCATTTTCTAAAAGCATAGCAGATTTCTTTTTATTTTCTTTGTGAAAATAACTGTTTTTAAGATCTCACACCAGTCCCATGACTGACTTGGAGTTTATTGTTCCCTTTCTAAACTCTAGATTCCCATAATTTTCCTCACGGCTAGCCTAGAGTCAGGTTAGCAGTTATTCGGGGGCGAAATCAAGAAGTTGCTGTGGGAATCAGGAGTTGAAGTTGGGTGGCGAGGCGTATCACTTATATATGTAATATTTATATCTGCTGTTTGTTGTTACACACTCTGATAATGTAATGTGATGTAATGTAATAACTGATATAGTGATTTTGTTTAAAGATATTTATTTATCTATTATATTTGTTCCGCTGCGATTGTGATATTTGGTTATTGTTTTCTTTCTTTCTTCTTCTACCTTCTTCTTCTTAAACCCTAATGGTTCGATTTTCTGGCGATCGATGGTTCGGCAGTTGATACAGTGGACGTATTAATGTCGACTTTCGGAAGTCAAAAAATCGGGTCGTTAGAAAGGGACATCTAGACAGGGGAAAATCTCGTCCTACTTGGGCATGACCCACTTAGCCTTGCTGCACCTCCCCTGTTTTAGCCATTCCCGGTTGATGAGGCTTGAGGCTACGATTACCTTTAGAGAACACATCTCTTAAAATCTCATCATCCACCTGACGATGTTCTGAAAGCATTCAATCGATACAAGGTCGTTCCAGGTTCGAGCGAAACCGAAGGCGTTATCTCGTTACACTCATATTGGAATCACCCTCAGAGTTAACGACGATAACCCTTGCACTCTGAATCTTCATCTTCACTTGAGATTCATGACCTATCATCAATTTGAATCGATGTGGTTTTCAGATATCCAAATCTGGAAACCCGATCCCGGTCTCACCGAATCCAAAACGTATCTTTTAAGGCCAAGTTGTTTTAAAGTTTAAAACAATTTCAATTCTATTATCTATATACACACAGATAGATAATTCACATATCACAATAGATAATCAACATTATCATCATAAACAGATAATTCACATTATTATCACAATGCAACCAAAGCATTCATATCACACAGCATCACTTATCTCATCTCTGAGATCTCAAACCATTCAAGGCAATCAATATCATCCATTCATACATAAGCAAGGATTTACTTAATCACACTATAATTAATTTAACATGAATTAAATTAATTACTTGCATCTCTAATTAATTTAAAGTAAATTAAATTAATTACTTTACCATTTTTAAATCTTGCTTACAAATCCATTTATTGATTACAAATCAATAAATCAATTATTCACTAATTACTCACCTTAATTAATCATCCCTGATTAATCATCCTTTATTTACATTCAAGTAATTATCCTTTAATTAATTTCACAAATTAATTATCCTTAACCAAATACAGTAATTAACCTTTAATTACTTCATTAATTAACTAATTATAATTAATTACATTAATCCTTAATTAATTACATTAATTAATTACTTCGTTAATCACTTGTTATTGATTAATTAATCTTAATTAATCAACCTTAATTACATCATTAGTTATATAAATTAACGATCCCTAATTACATTTTTAAATTATCCTAATTTAAATTAATTACATTAATTAATCTTAAATTAAACCACATTTATTAATCACTCTTGATTAATCTCATTCAGTAATTAACTACCCTTAATTACTTCATTAAATAAATTAATTACTCCTTAATGAATTACATTTAATAAATAAATTTTAAATTAATTATATTTATTAACCACTCTTGATTAATCTCATTGGTAATTAATTATCCTTAATTAATTACATCACTTAATTATTTCCAAATGACTTAATTAATCAATTCTTTAATTAATCACACTGAGTAATTAATTATTAATTACTTTCACTAAGTAATTACCCTTCATATTAATTACACAAAGCAAATAATTCCAAAACTCTTCCATACTTCAATTAATTACATCCAGTAATTATTTATTTTAATTACCTCTCTAAGTAATTATTCTTCATTAACTACATTAAGTAATTACTTGTCAAACCATCCAATGATTATTCTAAATTAATTAAACTTAATTAATTAACTTAAACTAATCAAATTAACTTAATTAATTACAATGAGTAATTAATTCCTTAATTACTTTCACTAAGTAATTACACTTAAACAATTCCATAAATGATTATCCTTAAAAATTAATCAAATTAATTAATTATTAAATAATCTTAAGTTAATGACCTTCATTAACTATTAAAAATTCTTTAATTACTTTCTTAAGTAATTAACTTAACTTATTCATTATTAATTACAAATTAATTAATCTCTAATAACCATTTAATTAATCACTAATTATTTAATTAATTAAGTTTAACTGTAATTTAATTAATCTTAAATTACTTGATAAATTAAATCCTAATCATTAATTAAAATCTTAACTTATCTAATTAATGATCTTATTTTCAAATTAATTAATCTTAATTAATTAACTTCAACCTTAATTAATTAATTCAAATCATATAAATAATTAAATTAATTAATTATTCTTTAATTACCCTAAATAATTTAATTTATCCCAAATCACTAAATCTTAATTAACTTTAAGGTAACATATTTTCATATCAATGATTTAATTATCATTTACAAACACATTTGAAAACATTTTACTTTCTACTTTCAAATTTCATTTCAAATTTAAAATGAAAACAACTTTAACTTAACAAAGTTTAAAAACCATTTACAAACTTTAAAAATCATATGTTGAAGAAACACTCATCTTATAAAAGTACTTTAAGAATTTAAACCAAATTTACTTTTAATTTCTTACCCTTTAAAATACATGTTAAACAATTAAATTTATAAAACTTAATTTAAATTTAAAACTAGGATTCAAACTCAGTTTTGAATCCATACTTTAAATTTTGAGTTTTAAACTCTGTTTAAAACTTTCTTTCAAATTTAAAACTAAATTTGACTTTAAAAAAACAGGTTTCCAGAGAAACCTGTAACCACCCTTATACCCAAGCCCCCTTCTATTTACTTCGAGCAAAATATTACATCACTTCGATCCAAAACTCGAATTTCTCGAGAATTACCCGAGTCCAAAAATCCTGCAACCCCCAACCTTCACCTGACACAATCACTACACCATGCATATGCACGGTGGCTACGACCCTCTCCGGTCATCACCTATGGCCCCACCATAACAGCAAACTTCCACACAACCCATCTCGATCATCATATCGTGTTCATCATCTCGAAATCAAATTCGAGTGTTCCCTCAAAACCTGGAACAACCAAATGCAGATCTGGAAACACCATCATCCACGATCCTCCGACCACCAGAATGCCTACACCTCCGGCCACGACTTCGTCCATATTCCAACCATCATCTCCTAGAATCTTGTAAAACTCGATCACTCAGAAAGACTGTGTCGATCAAAATTTCAAGAGCACGCCAAACTAGGTTTACAGGCTTCATCGACCAACCCTTGTCGCCACCATACTTTGATCAACGATCCAATATTTTTTCCCAAGTCACTGACCATTCCTCTTCCTTCAGAAAGAATTACGACCCCTCAAACTATCGAGTTCATTAGAATTTCATCAAATTCCAATTTCTGGTTAAACCAGAAATACTTTGAAATCCTATTACTAAAAATCGTAATTTTTGTTTCAAAAATCAAGTTTTAGCTTTAGCATTTGATTCATATACCTAAATCTATGAATCATGATAATAGAAATTTAACCTATTTCAAATTTGTACTGAAGTTTTATTATTTCCAGAGGCAATACAAACTATTTTGAGTTAAACATATTTTTAAACCTACAACCATGATTCAACAAAAAAATTTTATTCAAGACTTAAGTCTTAACAAGATTGGATCAAGAGTAAGAGATTTTTGATTTGAATTTAAGCCTGGAACTACAATCAGAGAAGAAGAATACAGATACACAGCATGCACACCAATATTTTCATATATATACACAAATCTAAACTTATAAATTCATTCACAAACATATTTGTTTCAGAGATGAACAAGCAACATAATTATATATTTAACTATTTAAATTATGATGTTACTCGCCTGGAAACAGTGATGATCAGAGCACCAGATTTTTGAAAAGCTTTTGTTTTGAATTTAAGACCAGAGTGCCTTTACTTTTAAAACTTCAACTTGAATGCTTCTTTTAATTTGATATAAAACTTGTGTTGCTGTTGTTTAGACTTGCATGCAGAGATGGCTTCATCTCAGGTTGAAGAAAGTGAACTACAAGTAGGCTTTTGAAGATGATTCCTGATTAAAGAAAATGTATGCAACCTTTGAATTGAAAATGCTTTGCATGTTTTATTCTCAGATTTGGAAAAATGCAGATGCTTCAGGATTTAAAACATGTAGGCTTTGATTTTTATTTGGTTTGAGGAGGAAATTTTCAGATTTTAACATGATATACAGGCTATTGATTTGAATAAGTTTATGGTTTTGGGAAACATTTGAGTTACAGATTTGTTTTGAATAATTTTCAGCTGAAGTTTTTATCTTAACTTTTGAAAATGAAGATTAAAAAGAAATTAGAAGGAGGAGAAACATGTTTTATAAGTAAAAAAATGATTTATTTAAAAGAAATAAAAGAAAAATTAAAAACAAAATGACACTTGTATTAGATCTTTACATTTGTCAATTTTATTCACTTATCAATTTACACTTGTTATAATGAGATCTTAATATAACAACACTTGTCTTTTTAGTAATTAGTATTAATTTTAAATGCTTAATATAAGTATATACTTAAGTAATTAGTTAACAAGTACTTTATTATTTATATGTATAGGTAATTAAAACCAATTATATACATAAATAAAAGTTTATACAAATATTCTAAAATCCAAAACATTTTAAAATGTTACCCTTTTGAATTTAAAAATTAATTCAAATTCAAATCCAACTTAAATTTAAAAATCCAATTTAAAGTCAATTTGTAACAACATATTCAATTTAAAAATAGCAATTCTATATATATTAGAATCTATTTATATTTATACATTTATTAATATTGTTTGAAAATAACACATTAATCATATTTAAATAATTTATAAAAGAGATTATAAATTACTTATTACTTATCTTGCTTAAATGAATTAATGTTTCATTTGAAAATTTGTATTTTAAACTTATACATACTTCAAATCTTATTTATCAAGCTATATTTAAAAAGAATATAAAATAAACCTTATATTTAAATTGAAACTTAAGCTAAGATATAATTTAAACAATTAATATTTATCTTAAGTATTTACAAACCATATAGTTATTTATTAACTAGCTTTGAAAAGTTATATCCTCTAAATTAAATCATAATTTTCCAAATTATCAAAATGTATATTAGAAATTTAAAACAAGATTTTATTTGTTAAATTTAAAACAAAGCTTATCAATTTACAATACATACATACATACATATATATATATATATATATATATATTATAGATAGAAAACATTTTATTATCTTTTTGAAAGATGAAATCCACTAATTAAATATTTATTTAATTAGATTATTAAATTAATTCAGAGTTTATTACAAAGATTATCAAATCAATTTAATTTTTAATACAGATTATTAAATTGATATTGCTCAAAATTCCAGGTCATCACAAATTGATTTAATATTTAATAATATTACATATGAAAGAAATAAACAGGAAAAAGAAATAATCTATTAATGGTGAATTTAAATTGTAAAGAGACTTACATAATATATTAAGAACTAATTATGGATGAACTAAATAATTGAATGAGAATAACTTTTGTAAGTAAAAGGATGTAAAGTAATGGAATAAAGGCATTATATAAATGAACGAGAAATGAATTTTTGTTAGTAATGAAGTTATATTAATAAAATAGTCATTGTATGAATCAATGAAAATGATGAACAGTAAATGATGTGAAAGGAAAGTAATAAGAATAAACTTAAATACTGTTTGAAATTATGGTTTTTTTGGCCTATGAGATGGTTGGGAAAAGATGCTTCTAAATGTACAAAGATGTATAAATAATCTATTAAGTTTTATCTAAGACTGTATAATGTATCGTATACTTAGTAGTCTATTTATCATTTTATATAGTTAAAAGTTTTTGAACCTGAACAAACCATTTGTTTTGGTTGTTATGGATGGATGGTTGATTACTTTGATTGCATGTGATGATTGTATGGTTTTGTTTGCAAGTGACTATTGTTATGTTGTGTTGATTTGTTTTATTATTAACTGAAACAACTTAAATATTTCTCTTTTTATATAATTATTAACCATTTTGGATTATATAAGTGAAATACAGGTTTATGGAAGCAATAGCTACTTCTTTTGGTTTTATAAATAAAGCATTATTTACCCGACAAATAGGTACATTTTCGGATTACAGTTTTATGGCGATATTATATTGTTTTCCCATGGTTTGCGATATTTTATTTTATGAAATATGATATATCTTGTTGTTGTTGTTGTTGTTATTGTTTTCCGGACCTCTCCGTACAAAGAAGACTGTCGAAATTTTCAGTGAATTTTAGACATAGAAAATTTCATGAAAGTAAAGATAATTTCAAACTTTTATTAACTTGCATATGAAGATTTAATTGTTTATAAATTGATATATTTATTTAAGTACTTAATTATTTAAATTAATTGTTTATAAATTGAATACTTTGAATAAAATATATTAATTCCCACTTTTTCCTTTTCGAGGATGAAAAGTTTTGAGTGGGGGAGAGTGTAACGAACTGTAAATTTTGATAAGTTAAATTGTTAGATTTCATAAGATTTTGGAATTTAATTTGGGAGAAATTATAATTTACTATTTATTAATAAGAAAATAACTAGAATGAAATTCTAATAATTTTAATTCAAGGTAATTGATGACTATTTGGGTGCAATATCTAGTAATTGAAATAATTGCAAATTTAAATTGGTTAGAAATTGTAGATAAGAAAATAAATGTTATATTAAATGGTGAAATAGTATGTAATTAATTAAAATTGAATATAATAAGTGTTGTGTAAGTAGTTATAACATTATTTTGTAGATGATAAATTTAATTGTGATTAAATTAAGTAAAAGGCAACCAGTGTTATTTATCACCTTTTTGTTTGATCCATTGAAATTAAATTAGAAATCAATTGCAATTAATCTAATTAAATAAGGCGGTTAATATGATTAAGATGATAGAAGATTAATGAAAATAAATGTAAACGGATGTTAATTGTATTCATAAGGTAATAACTGATCGTGTAATAAGATGTGAATCAAAATAAATGGATTTATTTGAATTTAAATCATAATTAATGAAGTTATTGAAATTAAAATTGAATGCTGTAATTAATGTAGTATCTAGATATTGGATTTGATGTGGAAATTTATTTTAAAAGGTTATTAATTTTTTAATCAAAAATGATGGAAATTGTTAATTATTAAAGTTGAATTTAAAAGTGATAAAATCCATTTTAATAATAATTTATTTAATTAACGTGAAAATAGCCATTTTGGCCACTCTCTTGGATCTCGACAAAACCAGTTTCATCGAATCCGTAACGGTGAATTATTATGAGATTTCAAGTTTCGTGGCGATCAAACTTGTCGTTTGATTGTACGGGCTCGAAATGCATAGAAATCAATTTTAATGAATTCAATTAAAATAAGCTGATTTTAAAAGCTAACTTCTATATACAATGGAATTAGGGTTTGAAACCTGTCCCATTGAGTTTAAAAATATCGCAACATCTATTTTGATATATGACATGACCCACTTTCATTTCAAAAGCGGAACGGGCTTTTCAGGTCGTTATTGTCATTCGAAACAATTCGATATGTTGTTCAATTTCGGGCCATGTCTGTATAAATAGGTTTTTCTAACCCTAGTAGCCTTTTCGATTTCTTATTATTGTACATACTAAAATTTCTGCCTATTCCTTTCTTCAAACGGCAGAAACCAAATTCCAATTACAAATCCTAATTCAATTTCAAATTCTAATCTAAAATCAAACTCCCCAAAACTATGTCATATTATATATCATTTGAAAGCTCTTGATGAGCGCAGTTGTAACGACCCGCTATTTTCAACCATTCGCATCCGCACATGTCGGACTTGAATAATTCAAAATACCGAACTGTTAATTTAAATTTGGCAAAACTGAACAAATACAGTAAATAAATAATCACATATCACATACACAGAGTAATAAATGCAGCGGAAACAAAAGATAGTAGTTCATGAAGCTACTATATATATAACAGAGTTAAATAAGTTACAACAAAAGTCTCGAATACAATAATCAAATACAAGAATCAGGATATATCACTAGAATCAACTGAATATCAGAAAGCTGGATAGATAGCCGGATCTCCAAGCGAAGCTCCAACACCAAAGGTGAGTCTCGAATACTGGTACACTCAGTCTGACCAGAGCGTAAAGCAAAACACAAAACACTTGAGTCAGGATTAACTTTCTTATATCAATAAATCCAACTCAAGTGAAATAACAACTGAAATACAAGTAACTCAAAGGACGTTGGGATAACCATCCTCTAAGGATCCGTTAAACTATCGTAGTAGTGTACGCTAAGTAGATAATGCCTATCAGTAACATAAAGTATCAAAATAGCATTAAGGGGTTACCATTATCCCCCTTAACACATTTATATAGCATTATAGTCTATACAGCACTGTAAACTCCACCGTAAAGTAGTGGGATATCAGGAATACTCCATAGGTATAACACAAAACAAATTCGTAGTGGTCGCTATAGGGTTACAAGTATGACAAGGCACATGAGGCAATACCCAAGGTAGTGAAACTACCGTTTGCCTAATCCGGACTGGTGAGAACGCATCGCCGCAACGATCGCAACACCGTGAAACAACTCTACCAAAATTTCGAGGGTACACACCAATCAATAACAAGTAATGAGTAGTTTACGAAGAAGTGTGTTCGCTCGAGGTGGCTAACCCCATTTGGCCCGACACGGCTCCTGTTTTAGTCATTTCCAATTTGACACAAGTGTCAAGGCTATCCATTATCGTTCTCTTTCTTCAGCCATCACGTACATCATTCCAACCACTTCATTCTAGATCACACTCCGCGTATAGTTATTAAAGTGGTTTTCGGTTTAGACTGAGAGTATGTCCATAACCGATCCCTATTTCTTTAATAACTTTGGTAATTGTTACACCGATTGGTCGTTTAATAAATCCATAACCAAATCAAATTCAATTCAATTAGAATTTGTAAATCAACATTTCATTTGTCTTCCTAAATCAATTTCCATAATTTACGTTTCAAACTTCCAAATTACCGTTTCAAAATCTTATAATTCATTTCAGTTTTTATTTAAACAATTCAAATATTGATTCAAGTTCGTATATAAGTTTCATTCCTTAATCATTTAAATTATTTTAATTTAACATTCAGATCAATTTAAATTCATTTATCAATTTCATTCAATATTCGTTAAGTTTATTTATCATTCAAATAGTTTCTATTTAATTTCTAATTCATTAAATCAATTACTTAAGTCATTATATCAAAACTTCAAATTGAATTAAATTAGATTCGTCAAATCAACTTCTTTAGGTTACAAGTCTTACACTAATTTCAATAAATCACATTTTTATTTCTTGTTAAAGGAATTCAATTGCACTTATTTATTTACTTAGTTACAAATTTCAAAACTCAATTAATAAAGAAATTTAATTTCACTTATTCAAGAAGTTCAATTTCACTTATTAAAGAATTCAATTTTTATTTAATTAATAAATAATTTCAAAACTTAATTATAAATAATTCCAAATTTTAAAACAACGTTCTTCCATCAACTACTATGTTAATATTTTGTTTCAGATTATTAAATATTAACTTTTAAATTTCACTAGAATTCAAATTCCAACTTCATTTAAAACCCTTATTATTTTATTCAAATAAAAAATTTATTTTTATTTTTAACAAATTATTGATCAACCGGGTTTTTATTTAATTCTCTATCCTAAGTCAAAGTTTTATTTGGGCATTTATCATTTCAATCCGATTCCATTTCAATTCAAAAATCAAAGCATAGCAAAGGGAACTTGCAGTGTGATAACTGGGATGGTGTCAAAGTAAATAAACAACAATAACCACAATCAATAACAATTCAATAATTAATTCAAATAATCTCGAAATAATCGTATTAATTCACATTGTTGTTTGTGCAAATTAATATAATTATTTCTAGAATCTACACTATCATTTCATGTAGACTAAAGATTATTATATTAATATTTATATGGTTCTTCACTTGATATATATTATTCAATTTCATACTACATTAATTTAAATAACATACATTTAAATGGTTCAAGGTGTAATTAACCAAATTCTACGTGTCACTTAATTAAACATTTAAAAGAGGTCAAATTTAACTAATCAAATTCAACACATATATCAATTTTAAATTATTAACTATCCTATATCGAATTCAATTACATATTATTTATCACCTTAAACATTAACAATTTACCGTCCAATGTAAACATCAAACAAACAATCAATTATCAACCAAACTGGATTTATCGTATAAGTAACAGATAATGGTGTCGGATGTCACATGTGAGCTGATATACGTAATAGCATATATACCAGTGTAAATAACCAACAGCAGCATATTTCAATTGTTGTTTCAATTGAAATCAAATTTAATAAATAAAAGAATATTAATCGTGAGTGATTGTCCACCTTTCGAGGTTAGGGACAGACGAGATTGAGATGAGTTTCGAATCCCAGCACGAGTTTCAAAGTAAAGCAAGATGGACAAGGGTTCGACGAACAAGATGATAAATCGAAAATTGATGAGAATGAATCAAATTAGCTCGATCAACTGAAAAAAATAAATATTATAAATTTTGTTAAAAATCAAAACTTAACTTAAAACACCCGTCAAAAAAAAAAATCTATACATATATACATAAATCCTAAAACCCAATATCCACACAAAAATCTATATATTTACAATTCAAAAATCAATGTTTATAAGATTTATACATTTCTTTCAAAAATTTCCTTAAATTCACCTTAAACGTTATCACTAACGTTAGTAACCACACACATATATATAAGTTTGTGTAACATATATGCTTTCTATAAATATCAGAATATACGTATATATAAAACAAGTTAACTGTCACATATACACTAATATAAGCAAACTTTATATACACCTGTATTATAATTAACAGATATCTTTATAAGCTTTATAATTATATAACATATACACAGAGAAAGAAAATATAGTTTATAACTTAACAACAGTTGCTATTCAATTATATACCATTTTATACAAACGACACATTATATAAGTAAAATCTTTTATATAAACTAATATATATATATATATATAAACTCTAAACATACCTTTAAGCTCAATATAGTTATAAAATATATATACACAAACAGGCATATTAGTGTAAACAAAACGTGATAAATATAAATGTAACATAGTTAATGCCTATAAATATAAAGTACTGTAACAACTTACTACAATATGAATAGCTTTATAAACCTAATACATTAATATATTTGAAAACTTTATATACACTTTAACTAAATCATACATAACCTGATATTATAACTAACTCAAAATCTTGTACCCAGTAATACGTATAAACAGATAATGTATATAAACAAATATTTAAATCCAACTAATATATATATGCGATAGATCATAACACTTAAAACTAATTTTGTTATTGGTACATGTATACTGTAACCAATATATATGTAAAAGTCTTGTGTACAGTGATATATCCAAATATAGCAGTACACAATAGAACAATATATGAGTAAACTGTAACTTTATATACGTAAACAGTAACTTTAACCAAATAATATATATAGCAGTACAAAACGTGTAACATATATATAAACAGAAAACTTATATAAATATATACTATAACGCAATGTTCAAAGTAGACATCTTTTTAAATATAATATAAACTATGATATACATAGCCAATATGTAACTTTACATACATATCAGGCTTTAAACTCAAAGTTTTTTTAAAAAAATCAATGTTAAAATTTAAAACATATGTATAATAAAGATTTGGAAAGTAAAATATAAAAACAGGTAAGCTATAATATAACAGCCTATATATAACCTATATAACTCACATATATACAAGCTGACTCATCAATATAACATATACAATACAAATATGTGATATATAATTAATATACCAGCCGATATATATAACATACCCATACCAACAGAAAGTGAAACGTAGCAGAAGAAGCTGAGGTTGAGGAGAAGCGGAGGAATTTGTGGCTGCCATCGTGAGTTGGGTGCAGCTGTTATAGCAAGGGCAGGCCGACGTGCAAGGTAGCAGAGGGATGTGCTATTGGATGTTGCTGAGGTTTGCACGCATACAGGAAGTGGAGGTGGTGCTCGCGGAAATGCCTACACGCAGTGGGTTGGAGGGCACTTGCTGGCGAAGGAGAGTACGGGCATGGAGGCTGTTAAGATGATGGCGTAACGGGGTTGCCAGCATGGTCGGAGGGGATGAGCACGACTGGGTGTAGGCGATGGGTACTGGACGAAGGGGAGATGCGGTGCTCGGCGTGGCTTGCGTGTAGGGTGGAGACTTGCTCGGTTGGAAAGTTTAGCCGATGGTGGGAAGAGAAGAAGACGAGCAGTGGTTAGGTTAATCACGTGATAGAAAGGAAAGGATCTCGGCTAGCATGCGAGTCGGTGAGGCTTTGGTCGTGGATGACAGGAACGAAGAAGAGGAACCGATATATGGGTAGCATGGGAAGAAGAACGGTTCTTTTCTCTCTTTTTTTTCAATATGGAGGTTAAATGAAACTAATATCATATGTATTTATATTATTCGCAAGCAAGCTTAGGGGTTTCAGATAAAAGAATGCACATGAACCGATTAAAATTAATTGACACTAGAAAGTTTGAACGACAAAATTATTAAATTTTCTAGGAATGATAAGAAAACTAGTGTCTATATGGTTTCACGGGTAGATAACCAATGGTCATGGGAAAACAAAAATACAAGACCGGTAC
Source organism: Allium cepa (assembly GCA_030765085.1). Classification (NCBI taxonomy): domain Eukaryota; kingdom Viridiplantae; phylum Streptophyta; class Magnoliopsida; order Asparagales; family Amaryllidaceae; genus Allium; species Allium cepa. The sequence goes on from CM060935.1 coordinate 56,724,457, forward strand.
GATATCGGTACCGTTCACACGGATTCCGCTGCGTACCGACTTCAAACACAGAATGGAATATACCGTAGAGATCAGCACGACGAGACGATCAAAATGGCATATAGATATCAGTGGTATGATTGAATTATAAAAATTCGAATTTTCTACTAGTGGAAAATGCAGCAAAAATGCAGAAAAATAAGATCGACGGGGCTAAAGATGTCCGAATTTGGAAAAACGAAAAATGACATCTTGCTCAAAAGACGATTTACAATTTTTCTATATAAAAATATTTAGATTTCGAAAACATTTTATTTTCATTAATTTCTAACCGATTAAATTGAAATAAAATTTCACACGAAATAAACTTTCATATTTTCGGATGAATATTTATCAGTTGCCATGTTTAACTAGACGCATTTCAAATATTAAATTTTTATTTCAAAATTTTATTATTTAAAATTTCACAAAATTTCAATTAAATATATTCATAAAACAAATAAAATTATTAAAAATTTACGGGTCGTTACAACAGTCCACTGTTACTGCTCGTTTTTCAATTCCAGTCACCGTTTGGCTAGAATCCGTCGATAATTTCCGGTCGTTCGTATTAGGATTTTGGGATTTGACGATGGATCTTTGTCGAGGGTTCGATCGGGTTATATGGGATTGTAGAGGAGGTCGAGGCAAGGTGATCTAGAGGTTTACTTCGTGTCGAAGTGGTCACTATCGCCAGAATTTGGCACATATAAGGAGCGACGACATTGGCGTTTATAGGCGGCCGGAGGTGGCCGCAACTCAGCCAGAGGGTCGGCCTGGGGTGTGCTTCGTGATGGCATGATTCGATCGTGGCAGGAACAAGCGAGGCAACGACATTTTAGGAAAATAGGTGGCTACTGTAACCCTAGGTTACGTGTGCGACTTAGAAATTGAGCCGAGGCGAGGAGGTGATGGGTATGTTTTATTATATTATTTTATTTATTTATATTATAAATGTATAATGTTCTAATATGTATAACTTTTACGTACGAGGTCGGATTCACACGCATTTTTTCCCCTTACGATCGTATCGAAATTCCGGTCAAACTTGTTTGGATGAATTTTGAGACTGTTAGATTTTGGGTTATTTTTGGATTTTAAAATCGTCGACAAATCATTATTAGTGTTTTAACCCACTCACAACTACTAAATTGTCTTATATTAGTTAAATTTAAGTGGAAATTAGCCACAAGGGCCTTTTTAGCAAGTGCAATTAGTTTTCAGGACACACAATTGAAATAATTACTTTTAAGGACAAAATGCAAAATAATTAGTTTCTAAGGCCTAAAAGCCTATGAAATTATGTCCTTGAAAGTAATTGGACTGCTGACTTTGTCATTAAAAGTAATTATTCTGCTAACTTTGGCCTTGAAATTAATTTCTGTGAATGTGTGTCCTAGAAACTAATTGGACTGCAAAGTTTGTCCTTATAGTGAAATGCCCCTAAATTTAATTTATGATGTGATTAGAAGTTGATTGATTGCTGTTTGATATATTTTATATGGCCATTCCAGTTAAATATGACTTTTGTTGAATATATTCGCCATTTAATTTAATATTGAGTTTTAAATTGCCAGTTAATACCTATAAATGATGATCAGTCAAATTGTTGTTATTGATTCGTTGATTTGAATGATGATTGGGATGGCTGTTTAAATTTTGTTATTGGATGACTGAATGATATATTTATATATTGTTATCACACTGCATGTCTCCTTAGTTAATTGTTAGTAAATCACCATGGGTAGAAATGATACATACCTGAACGATCTATAGATTAGGGAAAATCATTATGGGTTGAATTGATAAACCTAAGCGATTTTATGGATTTTGAATTTTGTTCGGGATTGCGGGTTGAAATGATATATACCCATAAATTTAAATGTATTGTGGATTGAAATGATATATTTACGTATCACTTAACTATTGGATAGAAAATTATATACGGACACCGGATTAGTTAAATTAAATGATTTTAAATCCTAAACTTTTGAAATTTAGTTAAATGATATTTTGAAATAAAATTAAATTTATATAAACTGAATTGTTTTCGAAAATCCAAGCTTTAACTATTGAAATTGGAATTTGTTTACATGAATTTTTTAAAGAAATTAAATTGAAATTTCAAAGTTTGAATTGTGAAATATAAATGAAATTTATCGAAATTGACTTATTAAAATGTTTGAATATCTAAACTTTGAAATCTATGCATATGAAGTGCTTTAGAATTGTGGTTCAAACATGAATTTGAAATCAATATAAATTGAAAAGAATATTGGATTTTTTATTGAAAGAAAATCTAGTTTGTTTGAAATCTGGATATGGTTCAGATTTGTTGAAATGGAAGAAATAGTTTAATTTAAAATTAGTTTCAAATTAATTATTTTATTGTAAACTATTTAAAGATATATTATTTTGAATTCAAATTGATTTAGATTTTTAGACTATTTAGTACATAAACCATTTCTAGTAATCAAACTATTTTATTTTAAACTATTTAACTATTTTAATCTATTTTTAAACTATTTTAACCTATTTTAAACTATTTAACTATTTTAATCTATATTTAAACTAATTAAATCTATTTTGACTATTTTAACTATTTAGAACTAATTTAATCGGTTTAAAATACTTTAAACCATTTAAACTATTTTAAAACATTATTTAAACTATTTATGACTAACTTAACTATATTTCTAAATTTCAAACGGTACAAGGTTGAACTGTTTATATTTAAATCCTTGATTTAAAAGCGAATACGGTTAAATGATGTTATAACCTAAGTTGGGATTTGATATGATATTTTCTAGTGAAATGACATATTGGAGTAAATATGATGATTTTAAAATAAGGATTTAACTTATTTTGTCGATATGATTTCAAAAGTAAATATGATTTCGAAAGTAAATATGATTTCGAAAGTGATATGGTTTGAATTGAATATGATATTTCGATATCAATTATGAATCTGTTTTGGAAATGTAAAAGAACCATCTGGTGTGAAATATGCATTTTATTGTTAAAGAGACCAGGATCGGATATTGTCATACTCTCTACCAATACCCAAAACCACTTTATCAACTGTATACGTGGTATAGATTCCAGAATGAAGTAGGATGGTTTGGCGAACGATTCTGTATGAGTATTTACGTAACCCCGACTCCCTCGAATTATCTTGATGTGGCTAAAATAGGAGCTATACCAGGCCAAGTGAGGTCGCTCCTCCTATCGAGCATATTTTTTCGATACCATATTATGACTTTGTGATTGAGTTGGTGGCCACCCCTCAATTTGATTATGGAAGTGCGTTTCGATGTGGGCGGTAGTTGTTGCTATGTGTTACCACCAGTCCGGGAGTGTAAATGGTTTATTCCTACTCGAGCGTTGCCTCGCATGCCTTGTCACATACCTTATCGTGCCCACTACAAATTTGTTTTTTACCATACCTATGTTGTGCTCTTCAGGTAAACCACCGGTTTGGTGGACCTTACGATACTGTATAGACTATGGTAATATATAATATGCGTTAAGGGGGATATGGGTAATGCCTTAACGCTATTTTAATACTTTACTTTACTTATATATGTTATAATAGTGTATTATACTACATAGTAGATAGTTTAACGGATCCTTAGGAGATAGTAATACCGAACATCTCTTATGTTATTGCACTCACATTAGACACTAGATAGGAGATATTAAACCCCGTAGATGTCTCTGAAGCTGCTACACTCATATTTATTTATTGTTGATGTAACTTACATAAGATCTTTTAGTTTGACTCGAATGTTTTGTCTTTTCATTATGCTCATGTCAGTCTAAGCTTTTCAGTGTATTGAAGATTTTATTTTTGAGGGATGAAGACGGAGATTTAATACTATTATTATTTGTTATATGTATTCCACTACATTATGTTGTTCTGTTGTATAACTTATTTATTCCCATTGTATGTATAACTCCGATCCGTAGTGTAAAATTGTAATCAAATGTTATTTGTAAACAACTTCATGAACTGCTTATTTGATCATTATATTTTTTCATTCCACTGTGAGATTCTATGTTTTGTTTTTCTTTCTTTTTTCTTCTTTTTCTTATTTACCCCCTAACAATCCTCCTTTTTGAATAGGTTGAGTCTGACATGTATGGTTTATTGGCAATTTAAACTGTCCAAAAAAGGTGGGTCGTTACAAACTTGTAAGTCGATTTATATTATTTAAAATGGATTGGAAATCAGTTTTCATTTATTCATTTGAAAAGTGTTTTGATATTTTAAATAATTACTTAAAGCAATTTGGAAAATAATTTTTGTTCTCTGAAAATAATAATTTATATATATATATATATGGAGTTAAAAATAAGTGCTTGCAATTCATTAATAAATGCTATCGAGATTTGTAAACTGGGTTTTAATTAATGAATGTGAATTTATAACAGAAATCTTATACTGAAATTCTGGGAACTTAAGGAAAAATCCAAATTGTTTAGAGATGAGAACTTCGAAGATGGATCTGAATTCATTAAAGGAGTTAAAAATGGTTGGTTGTATTATAAATATGTATAATCGATAACTTTTGGAAATTGTAAAGGGAATTGATAAAATTGCGAAGATTTAAGAGATAAGTACGGAATATTTCCTAAGTATAGATATTAGAAATGATTTTGAAAAATAGACTCATAATATTTCCTTGACTATTAGAATTAAAAGTTTTGGAGTTTTAGCAACGAAATGATTAATATAGAAATGTTTTTCTATGTAATGAATTATAAATTGGATTTGGAAATATTTCTATGTGTTGATATGGGTTAAAGTATCCTGTTATGGATATAATATTTTGAAATTGTTTTCAAATATTGAATTATCGGAAATTTTTTGGATACATATATCTTTGTAAAGATATTTTGAAATAAATGTTTGAAAGATTTATAATACGGGCCTAGTACTGCTTATATGTGTAATTTGATATCTAAATGATCGACTATCAGATTTGGCCATATTCGTTGATCATTTCGAAGAGACCGAGATCAAGTTTAATTATCCAAAAACCAATTCGATCTGATTTGAACGTTGCAAATTGTGATATCATGTAGATAATGAAGATGGTGGTTTTAGAGATTCGGTTTATTCAAATCTAGAAAAATTGTATGGATGAATGCTATCATTGCATTGTTGCCTGGAAGGCGGTATTAGCATTCCAAGTATATGAATGCTAAATATAAGGTAATACGTAGCCTCAAAACCTCATCAACCGAGAATGACTGAAAATCAGGAGAGATGCAGCAAGGCTAAGTGGGTCGCACCTATTAGGTTATGTTGTCACCTTTTTAGATACCCTACATCTACATATTTATGTATTGGTCGTGCGTTTGATCTCAAAATGGTTGCAAAGCAACCGAGGTGATGGCATATTCGGTACTACCTAGTAAGGGGTAGGCCGGTCTTGTGTTGGCAAGGATCGATAGGTTCGATCTCGGTACATTTTCTAAACATGTACCATGATAGATGATACCCCAGTGCCTAGTCATTAGTTGGAATTCATTCTCCAATACGAGCTTTACGGTTTTAGTTGTGTACCAAATATGTTGAAACGTGAGATACAAGCATTTCAGCTATTTTATAGTTATTTTCTATAGACACTACTATAATATCAGACGATTTTGATACAAAATGTTTTAGTTATCGTAAGGTAAAAACTCATCGTGTTTATGTATGGCATGGCCTTACGAGATACCTATTTTTCTTAAAAGGATTTTTGAAAATAATAAAATTCAAATTAAGTGTGTATGTTGTATATTCAGCACTTGTGAGGAAAAATCATTATAACTGTCCAGATTGATTTGTTGATTATTGTACTCTGATAGTGGTATGTATATTAATAGTTGAAGTTTCCATTGTATAAAGATCTATTATTATTTGTCATATATTTTTCCGCTGCAATTGTGAGATTTTTTTGTTATTGTTTTTGTTTTCTTCTTTCACTTCTTCTTCTTTACCCATAGCAAATTGGTATTTTTGCACTCGATTACTCGGCATGCTATATAGTGAACGCATTGATGTCGATTTTCGAGGGTCGAAAATCCCAAGTCGTTACACGCGGTATTAGAGCTTACGTTGAGTGAACACCTAGACTTTGGTAGGGATTACTCAGTAAGGATAGGGTCAGTAGTACCCTAGAATGAGTCTGAGTGTATTATAGATATGAGCATGTATTCGCTAATGAATATAAATTGTTTATACTGTGTTGACTAATCGGTTGAGTATTTATGAATTTTGGTCGGTACGGTCAGGATAACTATACCGATAGGGGTTTCTAAACTCCGAACAAGTTAAATCGACATAGTATTGTTTAAAAGTGGATAAATGAAATAATTTTACCCAAATTATATTTTGATATAAAATTAATAATTTTCTGAAATTACTATAGTATATTGATGTGTTTGGTTGTTATTATTATAATCAAAACAAGATTATAAATTGGAATGGTCATATATTATAACGACCCAGAATTTGACCACTTTAAAATATACTATTTAAATTGATTTTAAATATAAATTAGGTGATGTTATACTATTCAAACAATATTAGATAGGATTAGGAAAGAGAAATATACACAGAAATAGTAACATTTGTCTATATCGACAAAAGTGACAAAATGATGATTTTAGAAAAATAAGTTTCGATAGTTAAATAAATTATTTTAATTTATCTATGAGTGTTTATATTTTTAAATAACATTATACTAATTTAATTTAAATTTGGTTTATGTAAAAAAATAGTTTAACTAAAGAGTCAAAATATGACCGTAAAACATTTTGTCGAAAATCAACGTTTTGTTGATTAAAAGTTGTTGCACCTTTATTTTCTTATATAGGAACATATATTCAAATAGTATAAGTATTAATTAATTTACTAATCAAGTTTACTTTTACTCAATATACTAAGAAAATCCTAGAATATAATTAACAAAAGGTAAGCATAAAAAGACAAAATGTGTTATAAAAGTCAAAAAGTAAAAAATCAAACAAACATAATTATTATATTCTTTACTTAATACTTAAGTGAAAATTAGATAAAGTAATGAATTGAAATGTGATGTTAAGTATTGAAAAAATAAGGTTGCCTAAAAAGTAAGTAAAGGGTATTTTGATCATTTTACATAATAATATTCTATTTCAAACTTTTTTCTATAAATACCTACCACCTCTTTCACAAATTCCACACTCTTTTCGTTCTTCTCCTTTTCATTTTCTAAGCTCTCTTCTTCTTCTTCCTTAGAGCATTAATGGCTTCTTCTCTTCCATTTCCTTACTAACTTTTTCAAAACCATATCAAAAAAAGTCAAAACTCCACCAGACTTTGCTAAAGACCTTAGAATTTCACCAAAACATGGTTTAGCATCAAAGAAATGAAGAAATAACGAAGGAAGGGGTGGACCAAGGTGTGGCCGAGCCCTATTGGTGTTTTCGAAAGATTTGGTCGAGAGCAAGTGGAAGTGAAGTGATGGCCGTGCACTAGAAAGTGAGGTGGAGTTGTTAAGGTGATGGTTTGGTGAAGTTAAGATGATTTGATGAAGTGCTGGAAAAAATGAATATTGGTAGGAAGTTAAACGATTTGGTTAAAGGTGAGTACTCATATTCTAAGTTACTAATTCTTAAAAAATATTTCAAGTCAATTACATGAAAAGTAGGTTATATGTTGGATGATTAAATGTTTAATAACTTGGTTGATATTATGGTTGATCATATGTTTGTGATATGGATGATAACTTGGTTTGACAAATGATAAGAGAAATGATTAGTAAGTATAGTAAATTCAATGGAAATTAAATCCATATAAATGTGTATATGAAAATTATTTAGCCTCATAATGATTTCAAAATATCTAAAAAGATTGAAAATGGTATAGTAATAATATAATATTATAATATGAAATGAAATGAAAAATGTGTTTGTAATATAAAAATATTGCTTTAAATAAGTTAAAATAGTTTAAATATGGTTTTTAACAAATTTAAAGTGTTTCCGACAAGTTCCGAAGCAATTTACAAAATTGGTCAAAATCAAGCTCGTCGTGTGACGGTAGTTCGTAAATTTTGATTCGTAACTTCAAATTAACGTAGAGAATGATTTATAAGTCGTATTTCTTTGAAATAAAGTTTTTTGGGTCCACAATGATAACAGTTTTCCAATGAAGAAAGAAAATCAAAATTTCATCAAGCAGAGTTTGAAATATGTTCAAAACAATTTTCTAAAAACATCGCGGTTTTGCTGTTTGAAAATTTAAAATGAGATTTCTTTATAAATGATATTTTTAAATGATTAGAAATATGAAATAAATTTGAAAAATCTATTAAAATGGTTTAAAAGAGATTTGGAATGGAAAAATATGAATTTTCAGATACTGAAATGTTGTTTAAATTAAATAAGCTTATATAGCACTTTCCATGGCACTTTTATGCTGCGAATTCTATAACCTTTAGAATATAAGTTTAAACGTAAAGATATTTCTTAGAATCAATTATGAATGTTTTCAGAAGGAAAATTAAGAGTTTAAAAGATAATTTAGAATCTTATAACCAATTTCAAAATAAATTTAATAACTGAGTATGCGGAAACGACTAGTACATTTGTCCCGCCTGTGAGATCTAGAAAGATAAAACTAGGTATTTAACTAAGGTTAAAGATGGAGCAAATAGTGCCCTGAACATACACGGTCTATGTTTTCTCTTTTTAGGCGAGGGGTTCAACAAATCGGAAGGAAAGCCCGGATGCTCTAAAGGACTATATTAAGTTTTCCAAAATTAAAGAAGATTGGTATAATCCAAAATTTAAGCAATCACCAAAATGAATAAAATACAACTTCAATTGCATAGAGATAATCTTCTTATAATTGGTATTAAATTTTGAAGAGGGAACTCATCCTGTTCGTGGAATTTAAAAGGTAATCTCACCGTTATTCTGCCCATAGCACTTGTTGAATATAGAAATTGATGCTAGGTAGAATTAGAATAATTTCTATGATTCTATTTACTCAATAATGTTTGCTAAGATTTAATGAATGATTTGGGAATATTTTCCCTAAGTTAAAAGTTATAACTTGGATATAAGAAATCTCTGATTAAGATTAAAAGAATGATTTGGAAAAAAATTCCTAAGTAAAATAGAAAATGATTTGGAATTATTCCAAGATTTAAGAAAGGTTTAAATATACCAAATGATTTAACAAATGAGGCTTAATGATTCCATATACACTTCAAAAAAATGGAATAAATTGAAAAGAATATATCTAAGAAAGATATTTGATTTAAATAAATTATGAAGTAATTTGATGATTGATATCCACATATGAACTTAACATCTTTTAAAGCGATGATTGGCTTTGAAGGGACCAGCATCGGATTTGGGTGATCCTTATCTGAAAACCACTTTGAACCACTGTATACATTCGAAAGTGAAGACATGTTGAAGATGATGATTATTGAAGACTGAGGATCTTCATAGCTTGAGGACTTATTGTTGACATGCTTTGGGTCGCTCCTATTATAGAGTTATTTGTAGCAGTGGTCTCCCCATTGTGGATATTATTTCGGATTGCAAGCACTACTCGCTACTAGTGGTATGAGGAGAGTGCCTTCGGTTTCGTTCAGTCCCAGAACAAACTTGTATGGATGTTTGTCTGACATTGTATTCTAAATCACATTAGAGTGATTTCTATATATATATATATATATATATATATATATATATATCAGTTGGTGGCGGAGAAGGCACTTTCTTTTAGCTTAACACAATTTCTTGAGACATACGAGCTCAGGAAGTTATACTTTTCTAGAAATCAGTCGTGTGACGTGGAATGATAATGTGGCATTCAGAGATGTGATATGTGATATGTGAATGGTAATCGTAGCCTCGCAAGCCTCACACCCCGGTTATGATGGGATTTTATGTGGTCAGATGTATGCTCGCATTTCGAATAGTAGTGATTTGGGTTATCAGATGTTCTAAGCCCTAGGTACTAGATACGGCTGGGCCTCATGGTGGGGATGCATGAAGTCCGAGTCCTTGGATGTTATTCGCAAATTGTATCCCCTTTTGGCCACTTGTGTTGTTGTATAACGGTGTCTGAGTCTTGGACGTAATCTGTGGATAAAGATTGATCATTCCACTAGTTTCCAATCATGTTAAAAAATTCAATTCCAATATGTGCTTTACGGTTTTGATTGTATTCCCAAAATAGCTGTAATGACTTGCAAACATTTCAGCTACCCCTTTTGGTATCATATATTTCGTTCGGTATATTCTGTTGACCCAGTTCGGATATATTCCCTTAGACGTGGTATGAGTATTAATAGCTTATTTGAATAAGTTTATTTGAAAGATGTTTTCCGAAAGAACGTCATTAAAGATAATATCAAATTATTTTGGTAATAAAAGTATTTTGGTTATCATAAGGTAGAAAAATCGTCTGTATTTATGTGTGGATATGGTCTTATGAGATACCCTTCTTCTCAAAGATTTTGATGACATCGTCCTGATATATACATTTGAAAATTCGAGTATATCATGCAGGTTTATCAAGCCTGATCCGGGTATTTCTAATAATCGGGTTAGATTTAATTAGTTTCAAGTTTAGTTGAAGACGGTTGGAGTTTCCAGATGAGAGTTGGAGAAATTTTCATCGTATGGACGTATTCTATTATCCGCTATATCTATTGCATTTGTTTTGTTGTTTTCATCATTTGTAAGAACATTTTATAACTGTCCAGGCTGAATCTAGGTTTAACTTTAATATTGTATTTTAAAATTTTCCACTGTAAAGATTATTATTGAAATAATATATATTTTTTCATTTGTTTGAGATTCTGTTCTATCTTTATTTTCTTTCTACCCTTAATGATCTGTTTATTCGTGCAATTTGAGTTGGACATGTGTGGTTTATAGTCGATTCAAAGGGTATGAAAAAAAACAGGACATTACATTTGGTATCAGAAATAAAGGTTAAGCGAGAACCTTGGCTTTGGTGGGGTAAAGTTATATCAGAGATAGGGTTAGTAATACCCTAGGATGAGTGACTCATTAGAGATAGGGTTAGTAACACTCTAGAATGAGTTTGAGCGTATTACATAAGAGTGCGTATTTATTAGTGACTAGTAAATTGTTTTATGTTGATTTATCTGTTGAGTGATTTATGGATTCTGACCGATGCGCTTGATCACCGTTATCGATAAGGGTTCCTAAATATTTAAACAAGGCGAAACGACACACTAATTTTGAAAAAATTAGTAAATAAAATAATTTTACTTAGGGTTATATTTTGAATATAAAGTATATATTTTGAAAAGGGGGTTTTCACTTCAAGGGCTTATTTGTGTAGGTTAATAAGTTTAAGGACACTACTTCTGAAAAATTAGTTTTAAGGACATTTTACAGGAAAAAGATAAAAGAATTTATCATTTTTAGTTATATAGAAATAATGATAAAAGGATTTATCATTTTCCTGTATAACTTAAAAAGATAGATGAATTTATCATTATGCTATAAATTGTCCTTAAAACTAATTATTCAAAAGTGCTGTCCTTAAAACTTATTACCCTGCAAATAGAAGCCCTTTAACCTAATTCCACTTTTAAAAAGTTGTATAGTTAAAAATCATGATTAGTGAAATTTAAATATAAACATCTTGTGATTAGAATTTCGCAGTTTGACTGCAAGATATTTCATAAAGATAATCGATAAGTAAGAAATTTGATAAGGTAATTAAGATCTTTAATACTTATTCCAAAATAATAAATTAAGAAATGATAATGTTTACTTACTATCATTAATTGATCAATTGTTTGATTTAAAAATTTAAGTGCAAATACCTTGTGAATTATGTTTCACAATTTGACTATAAGGTGTTTGATAATAAGATTTGTTTAAGGAATGAATATACAAGATAAAAATTATTTAAATAATATAAAATAATTATGTAAAAGGAAAAAATGTATAAAAGGAATGATAATTAAAATTCGGAAAAAGAATTGTGGAAATTTAAATGAATTTAATTAATATAAGATAAAATGAATTCATAAAATAGGTTTTATAAAGTAGTCTCTAAAGGATTTTGAAAATGGTATTATTTCAAACAAAAAGAGGTATTTTATGATAACTAATTCGATTTCCTCGAAAATAAACTAAAAATGGGCAAGAGACGTGTTCGTATGATAAGAACTTCTCTTAAGTATTACTCTTCTTGTTAAGAGGATATATGATACTATTGGTAGTACCCAGTTCCTTGGTATTTTTTTAGAGTTACTCGGTCTATATAATTTTCTTAAGTTAAAGAGATAATGTGAATCATTGATTAGTAATCTTTATAAAAGTGTTTAAACCAAAGGTAAATTGGGATCGCTAATTGATAAAAGAAAGCCGAATTTCCGACGATTTTGGACAGTCAAAAATTTTCGAATCAACCAAACTAAGAGATAAGAAATTTGTGAAAACTTTTGGTAAAAGATTAAATACTTTGAGTAAATAAAATAAGACAAGGATAATTTATAAATCTGATTTATAAAAGAAAAAAGATTTAGGAGTTAGGAGTATGAGGATTTAAATAAGGGTGGTTTTAAAAAAAATTCAAACGAGAAAATTAATAATAGTATTAAACAAGAAATAAGTTTTATAACTTATGAATTTGAGATAATAGTAAATTACAACAAATTTAAATTTGTTAGACGGACGGATTTAAGTAAAATCAATTTGAAATTTAGGATTTATATGCTCTTGGGATGTAAAGGTATATCATATAAATATAGATTTAAGTCATGAACTATCTATAGACTTAAGAAAAATAATGACTCTTTAAAAAGGTAATTATAACCTAGAAAATGTTTTATTAATGAATTCTAACATAAATTAAAATTTTCAACTTAAGTCTTTAAAAGTGATTGATTTGCATACATTATAAGATGAAATAAACTTAAGTAATAATTTTACGAAATGATTCATAAATAATAGCAGCGTTAAAAGAAATATACTAAGTTAAAAGATCGTGGGAATTTTTTTTTAATAAAGGTAAATTATCTTTTGAGTAAAAGATGGTTTCTTTATAATATTTTCCTTTATTAAAAATATTTGAAAATAAATCATTAAAGGGATTATATAAAGAAGCACCTTTATTGAATGTTTGAACTTAAGGTAAAAGTTTTTATGAAAGTTTTTTGAGAGTCTATAAATAAATATGTTATATATAGATCATTTCATCCCATAAATTTTGATCTATGATTCGAGTTTGGAACTTTGAGGTGTTTGCATTGGTCCAAAAAAGGATTTATCACTCGATTGTTGACGATGAACATTGATTAGGGTTTGTGGTTAGGTACTTGAGTTTTCTATCATAGTTGAGAACTATGCAAGGAAAGTAAAGGTTCCGATCTAGAAGCCTAATTAGAGTTCTCACTAGAGGATCTGGGGATCGATACTAGTTTGAAAAATAAAGTTATGTATTCGAATAGGAGATCGAATAATATATTTCATATGGATGATCTGTGTATATTATATAGAATTAAGTTTAAAGATAAATGTTTTAGGCCAACTTTTGTTTTAGGTAATTTCGAGGACGAAATTCTTTGAAGTATGGGAGAATGTAACGACCTAGAATTTGATCACTTTAAAATATACTATTTAAAGTAATTTTAAATATAAATTAGGTAATGTATGTGATTTAATTAATATTATATAGGATGTAGAAAGAGAAGTATAAACAAAAATAGTAACATTTGCCTATATCGACAAAAGTGACAAAATGCTGATTTTAGAAAAATAAGTTTCAATGGTTAAATAAATTATTTTAATTTATTTATAAGTGTTTATATTTTTAAACAAAATTATATAAATTTATTTTTAAATTTGGTTTACGTAAATAAATAGTTTAACTAAAACATCAAAATGTGACCATAAAACATTTTGTCGAAAATCATTGTTTTGTTGATTAAAAGTTGTCGCAACATTGTCGCACATTTATTTTTTATATAGGAATATATATTCAAATAGTATAAGTATTAATTAATACACTAATCAAGTTTACTTTTACTAAATATACTAAGAAAATTCTAGAATATAATTAACAAAAAGTAAGCATAAAAAGACAAAAAGTGTTATAAAATTCAAAAAGTAAACATCAAATCAAACAAACATAATTACTATATTCTTTACTTAATACTTAAGTGAAAATGAGATAAAGTAATGATTTGAAATATGATGTTAAGTATTGAAAAAATAAGGTTGCTTAAAAAGTAAGTAAAGGGTATTTTGGTCAGTTTATATAATAATATTTTATTTCAAACTTTTTTCTATAAATACCTACCACCTCTTTCACAAATTCCACATACTTTACACTAGTCTTCTTCTTCATTTTCTAAGCTCTTATCTTTTTCTTCCTTAGAGCTTTAATGGCTCCTTCTCTTCCAATTCCTTACTAAATTTTTCAAAACCATATCAAACAATGTCAAATGACCACCAACTTTGCCAAAGACCTTAGAATATCACCAAAACATAATTTAGCATTTAAGAAGTAAAAAATGATGAAGGAAGGGGATGATCAAGGTGTAGCCGAGCCCTATTGGTGTTGTTGAAAGATTTGGTCGAGAGCGAGTGGAAGTGAAGTGATGGTCAAGCACTAGAACGTGAGGTGGAGTTATTTAGGTGATGGTTTGGTGAAGTTAAGATGATTTAGTGAAGTGTTGGGAAAAATGAGTGTTGGTAGGAAGTTAAATGATTTGGTTAAAGGTGAGTACTCATATTTTAAGTTATTAATTCTTAAAAAATATTTCAAGTTAATTACATGAAAAGTTTGTTATATGTTGGATGATTAAATGTTTAATAACTTGCTTGATATTATGGTTGATTATATGTTTGTGATATGAATGATAACTTGGTTTGATAAATGGTAAGAGAAATGATTAATAAGTATAGTTAAATCAATGGAAATTAAATCCATATAAATGTGTATATGAAAATTATTTAGCCTCTTAATGATTTCAAAATACCTAAAAAGATTGAAAATGGTATAATAATAATATAATATTGAAATGAAATGAAAAATGAGTTTATAATATAAAAATATTGTTTTAAATAACATAAAATAGTTTAAATATGGTTTAAAACAAATTTGAGGTATTTCGGACAAGTTCCGAAGCAATTCACAAATTTGGTCAAAATCAAGCTCATCGCATAACGGTCGTAAATTTCGACTCGTAACTTCAAATTAACGTAGAGAATGATTTATAAGTGGGATTTCTTCGAATTAAATTGTTTTGGTCCACAATGAAAATATTTTTCCAATGAAGAAAGAAAATCAAAATTTCATCAAGTAGAGTTTGAAATATGTCCAAAACAATTTTCTAAAAACATCGCGGTTTTGCAGTTCAAAAATTTAAAAGGGATTCTTTACAAATGATATTTTTAAATGATTAAAAATATGAAATAAATTTGGTAAATCTATTAAAATGGTCTAAATAATATTTGGAATGTAAAATATGAATTTTCAAATACTAAAAAGTTGTTTAAATCAAATAAGCTTATATTGCACTTTCTATAGCACTTTTATGCTGCAAATTCTATAACCTTTTGAATATGAGTTTAAACATAACGATATTTCCTCGAATCAATTATGAATGTTTTTAAAAGGGAAATTAAGAGTTTAAAAGATAATTTGGAATCTTATAATCAATTCCAAAATAAAGCTAATAGCTGAGTGTGCGGAAATGACTAGTACGTTTGTCCCGCCTATGAGATCTGGGAAGATAAAACAAGGTGTTTAACTAAGGTTAGGGATAGATCACCTAGTGCCCTGAACATATCTGACCTATGTTTTCTCTTTTTAGGCGAGGGGTGGAATAGATCGAAAGGAAAGCTTGGATGTTATAAATGATTATATTAAGTTTTCAAAAATTAAAGAAGATTAGTATTATCCAAAATTTAAACAATCTCCAAAATGAATAAACTACAACTTAGATTGCATAGAGAATCATATTATACTTGGTATTAAATTCCAAAGAGGTAACTCATCCTATTCATGGAATTTAAAAGGTGATCTCACCCTTATTCCGCTCATAGCACTTGTTGAATATGGAAATTGATGTTGAGTATAATTAGATTGATTTCTATGATCCTATTTACTCAATAATGTTTGCTAAGATTTAATGATTGATTTGGGAATATTTTCCCTAAGTTTAAAGTTATAACTTGGATATCAAAAAACTTTGTCTAAGATTAGAAGAATTATTTGGCAAAGTTTTCCTAAGTAAAAGGGAAAATGATTTGGAATTATTCCAGGATTTAAAAAGGTTTAAATAAACTAAGTGATTCAATAAATGAGGCTTAATGATTCCATATACACTTGAAAAGAAAATGGAATAAATTGAAAAGATTATATCTAAGAAAGGTAATTGATTTAAATAAAATACGAAGAATTGATTGATGATTGATATCTACATACGAACATAACATCTTTTAAAGCGATGATTGACTTTGAAGGAACCGGGATTGAATTTAGGTGATCCCTATCCGAAAACCACTTTGAACCGATGTATACTTTCGAAAGCGAAAACATCTTGAAGATGATGATGTTGAAGACCAAGGATCTTCATAGCATGAGGATTGCTTGTTGACATGCTCTAGGTCGCTCCCATTATAGAGTTATTTATAACAGTGGTCTCCCTGTTGTGGAGATTCTTTTGGATTGTGTAATGATCCCATTTTTGAGTTAGATTTAATTTGATTTTAGATTAAATTGTGAATTAAATTGAATTTTCCGAATTGAATAAAGATATGTGTTTGTTATTTATATATATTTATATAAATAGTTGTAATTTGAAATTTGAAATTAAAATTCAAAAAAATAAATATCTTATGAATATATTGAATTTGAAATTTTTTTATTTTAAACTAACAGAAAATTTGTTTTCTAATTTTACTATATATATATATACGCATTGTGATTTGAAATTTATGATTTAAATTTAATATAATAAATTTTCAAAAGGTTAAATTCTTATATATATAAAATATATGTGTTAAAGTATAATTTTATTTTAAAATCAGTTTCTTTAAAATTATGGATATATATAAATAAAAGCAAGTGGATTTATTTAAATTAAGAAAATATAATTAAAAGCATAAATGCATGAAAAATACAAGTGTAAAGGATTTAGAATGCATTTAACAATTGTAGCTATTTTAGCGTATTATATTATCAAGTGTAATTATTTTAATATATGAAGTTAACAAGTTTCATCTTTATAAATTCTCTTTTCAATTTTGAATTTAATAACTAAAAGGAAATTAAAGATATAAATATCACTAACTCCTCATCTTCTCACTTCTTTGTTAAAATTCAAAGCAAAAACAAAATCTGAAAGTACAAAAGTAGAGAAAGAAAATAAGATTCAAAGAAAATTCAAATATAAAGATGCAAATCAAAGCAAAGTTCAGCAAACAAATTACAAACTTAGGAATGAAATTTTTAATCAAACTCAACATCAGTTTTTTAAACTGTTTCAACCTGAGAAGGAAATAAAAATTGGAATCAAACAACAAAGCTTCAACCTGAAAAATTCAAGAACAAATGCAAGATCAACAATCAAGTGCAGATGTAAATCAAAAACAGATTCCAGTTTTTAAATCAAAGTCAGGATCCAATTTTCAGATAAAGTTCCAGGCCTCTGTTTTCAAAAAAAAAACTAGGTGAGCAAACTTTCAACCTTAATCTAGTTATATGTTATTGCTTGTGAGTAAACTAAGCAATAACTCTATTTAAAATCTTGATGCATGCAGTAAAACTTGAATTTAAATTGGTGATAATGGTTTGCATGGTTGATTATATGATTATATGTGTGTGTGTGTGTATGGATATATTTGTGTGCCTATCTGTGTTATGGTGTTTTGCTCTATTCTTCAATTATAGGTTGCAAATAAAATTCAAAATAATTAACCGCTCTTCCTCTGATCCTCTTTAGACTTCGATATATAAAAAAATTTGGTTGTTATAACATGATATAAATTTTAAAAATGATTTCAAGCTAAATCTGAAGCCAGTTTTAATAAAAACAAAGAAGAACCGTAGGATTTTAAATCCTATCAAATAATCGACTTAAATGATTTCTAGTTTCAAGTATATAATCATTTTTATTCTCGAAATCTAGGATTTTTAAAAATTAAATCACAATTTTTAAGTGTATAATTCGAGAGGAATTGCATGTTGAACGAAAAGTGAGTTTTTAGCATTTTTTGGTGATCGGTGTAACTAGGGTGGTCGGGGTCTCTACTGAAGCAAGCCTGGAGGTAGGCGATGTCGGCAAAAATGGTCGCAAGATTTTACGACCATCGAGGTGTCGGCGAGGGATCAAAGTAGGGTTTTAGTTGAGTTTTGGGTCGATGTTGGATAATTGGTTATTGCGTCGTCTCTGGAGCACCGGAGTTCACCGGAGGTGGGGGAAAGGGTACGAGGTTGGTCGGTTAAACTATGGACGGAGTCTGGAAGGTATTGATGGTCGGAGGCGTCAGGTCGATGTGGTTTTGGGATGAAGGTTCCTGTTCCATTTTTAACATCGTATGCTCGTTTTCGATTGAGTGATTATGTTGAAGTTTGGGTGGTCGGAATCGAAGGTAGGGTTGGTCGATGACTTGTCGGCGGTAGTCGAGAAGGCCAGAGCAACGCCGGTGGACGGTGCATGTGCACGAGACATTCTGTGCACCAGTGTTTGATGTGGCGACGAAGGAATTTTCCTAGGAGTCGATCTCGGGGAGAAGAAAGGATGTCTCGGGGTTGTCTCGAGTGTGTTTGCGTGAGTGTTTATAAAACTTTTAACAGTTTTAAATTATAACAAGCATTTTTAAAAATAATGAAGCTCGGGAAAAGGGGAGTGAAGTCCGGGTTTAGTTCGAGTAATCCTGGGATTTGTCTCGGGTAAGAATAAATATTAACATAATGGTTTGAAGTTAACATAATTAAGTTTTAATAATACACTTAATAATTCTTTTATATAAAAGTGTTTATTTAAGTGTTTGATTAATTAAGATTTTAACTTAGTAAGTTAATTCTTAAAGTTTACTTAATTAATAATGTAATTAAATTAAGAACATTAAACGTGTTTTATCATTAATTAAACTTAAAGATCTTAAGATAAAATATAGATTAATGATAAATTAATCCCAAGTTTATTAAATAAGATTTTAAATGATAATTAAGAAGTTAATTAAGATAAATGAATTATCTTTTAATTGATTAAGTTTTCAGTGATTAAGTTTAATTAATTAATAAAAGTAATTAAAGAGTAATTAATTAATAAATTGTTTGATAATTACTTAATGAAAGTAATTAAGGATATTTAATGATTAAAGGTTGATTATTCAAGCGATGAAAGAATAACTAATTAAAGGATAATTAATTTATGTGAATAATTATTTAAGATAATTAATTTGAGGATAATTAATTAATTAAAGGTCAATTAATTAGTGAAAGTGATTAAGGAATGATGATTAATTAAGGGTTAATTAATTAATATAAGTAATTAAGAATAATTAATTAAAGAATAATTAAACGATTAAAGAATAATTATTAATAATGAAAGATTGATTAATTTATAAATTAAGGTTGATTATTTAATGATTAAAGATTGATTGATTTATTAATTCAGGTTTATTAATAAATGATTAAAGGATAATTAATTCAAATGGTTTGTAAATTAATTAATGCTAATTAACCAGAATTAGTAATTCATAATTAATCTGATTAAATTAACCGGGTGATTATTTAATCTTACTTATGGATGTTTGGATTGTACTGAATGCTTGGAATTGTTTTGAAATCCCTGATGTGTGATGTTCTGTGATATGAATTGTTTTGATTTGAGTTGTGATGAATGTAATTATTTATCTGTGATGAATTTATATTATTTATCTGTGAATTTGTGAATGAAGATAAGCGTTATAGGATTGTGCTGCTTATCGATATTGCTGTGCTTGGATTAGGATGATTGATGATATTGTATTGTTGTGTGTAAAACCCCTGGACTACTCCACGCACACGCAAATATGGATTTCACGAGAAATCGGTTAGTCACGGATATTTTGAATTTAAATATTATTTTGTTTAAAAGTTAAATTTTGAATCCAATTGGTTTGGAAGTGAAATTGAGTTAAATTTGAAAACTTTTGGAGAGGAAGTTTGAAATTGAAATTTAGTTTGAATATAATATATCTAGTTTAAGAAATTATGGTTTGAAAGGGTTATACAAGTTATACAACACACACACATATATATATGGATTTAAAACTATTTTGAATAAATTATTTTGGAGATTTGAATTTAATTCAAATATAACTTGTCGATGATACGGCAGTTTGCTAATTTTCTGGTTTATACTTTTAAAAGCTATAACTTGTATATATTTGATCAGATTTTTCTGAAACGAAGAGTATTTTTTTCAAATGATAATGGCTTTCATGTAATGAAATAACTCCTAGTTTTTTTTTGAAAGATTTCAAGTTTGAAATGGAAATTGTTTTGAAAGCTATGAATGAATCTTTGTTAAAGATTGGTGAACCTTGTTTTGAAATTGAAAAGTGGATCTTAAAGGTGAATTGGTTTAAAAGATTAAAAGTGGAAAAATTGTTTTGGGGAACAAGTTGTGACTTAGCTAAGATCCCAATATATCCATATGGTTTTAAAAATTAACAGCTGTGACTTAGCTAAGATCCCATTATTCGTTTTAGCCGGGGGAGGACTTTGTGTCATATAACCCATTCCGAATAGTGATACGACGAAATGGATAGCATTTGAAGATCGGTGGTGAAGACCGGGTGTTTTCGAGAACAAAAGGATTACCCGTCGAATGTCTCTGCACTGAGTCGCGCCGATATAGAGATCTCCATATGTTATGGGGAGTCTGATTGGGATTGTGAATGCTCGGATTGCAAGGGCTTCTTTGAAGTGCCTTCGGTTCCGTTCGAACCCAAAACGGACTTGTATGGATGTATGCCTGACTTTACACTTTGAGATGTAAAGTTGGTTTCTATCAAATACATTTCTGTTTGGTGGCGTATAATTTATTCTCTTAGCTTAGCATCCTTCTCTGAGACGTACGAGCTCAGTGGTTATGTAGTTGATGGTTACTAGCGATACATTCCCAATTTGGTAATGTGGCATACTAAGTGCTTCTGATCATTTGTTGATCGAAGCATGGCTTTTGTGAAAAGCGTAGCTTTGTGGGACGAGACTTCATCAGAACCTGACAAACCAGAAATGGTCGAAACAGGAAGGATGCAGCAAGATTATTGGGGCTAGCTCCCCTTAGGGTATGTCCATTTCCTTCTGGATAAAAGTGGTATCATGGTATGGAGCCTAGATACTTAACTTATGTGGTTGTGCAAATTTATTGCCTTGTAGTTGTTGTTGTTGGGGCCCTGGATAAACGTCAATTACGATAGGGAATGACATACTCGTGTCAATAGTTACCTAGTTACAGAGATAATCCGGCCTTGTGTTGGCAGAGATCCGGTTAGGTTCTCGGAGCGTCCCTCTAGAGACGTACCCATGTGGGATTGGAAGTTCCTTAGCCTGACCATTTGTTGGAAATCCAATACGCGCCTTGTACGGTTTTAGTTATAGAACCTGCCATCTAACATGGTAGCTATAGTAGGAATACTATAATGGTACGTATGCCGGCTAAGATTAATATTATACTTGCAAATGTTTTCTGCACTATGCACTAATAATAATATCAAAAAAGGTTTTGCATATCAAGCATGTTTGACTATCATAAGGAGAAATCTCCCTCAAGTGTGCGATTGCATTGTGTCTGTGCCAGGAGGCCTTATGGTAGTTTCATTTTTCAAAAAGCATTGTGGATTTCCTTTATTTTCCTTTTTTTTCTTTTGTTAAAGAAAAACTATTTTTTTTTGCTCACACCAGTCCCATGACTGACATGAAGTTTATTGTTTCCTTTCTAAACACTGAGTGCCCACAATTTCCACACGGGCAGCCTAGAGTCAGATTGTTATATAGTTAGCTAGTAGATGTAGATTCGGTAGCCTTCGGCCTTCTGTTTGGAAATCTTTGAGGTCTTTGGTCTTTGAAGCCGTTTGGATTTTGCGATCGCATTGTGTTTCATTATGACTAACCTTGCTCAATACAATGTGGTGGGGGTTCGAGGTTGTGGTTTGGAGCTTTGGCTATAGAGTTGCAGTATTGTCGGATTTTCTTTCTCTCTTGCTTGGCATTGAAGATATTATTTCTCCGTTGCTTTTGTTTCCGCTATTGTATCTATCTCTGATATGTTGATCTTTATATGTATCAAATGTTGTATCCATTGTGTATCAATAAAATTATTCTTTTGTTTCCGCTGTGTTGTTTACTTAATGTGTTATAAGCTCCAACGAACCAGACTTAACATTTGAATCTACGGCATCGAATATGGGTGATGTATTCGGTGCCGATTTTTGAAGGTCGAGTCAGGTTCGTTATAGATTGCAAGGACTACTTACTACTAGTGGTAGTAGGAGAGTGCCTTCGATTTCGTTCAGTCAAAAACGAACTTGTATGGATGTTTGTCTGACATTATTTTAAATCATATTTGAGTGGTTTCTATAAATATATATCGGTTGGTGGCGAAGAAAGCAACTTCTCTTAGCTTAACAAACTTTTTCAAGACATAAGAGCTCAGGAAGTTATACTTTTCTACAAATTGGTCGTGTGACGTGGAATGACAGTGCGGCATTCAGAGATGTGATATGTGATATGTGAAAGGTAATCGTAGCCTCACGAGCCTCACACCCTGGTTATGATGGGAATCTACGTGGTCAGATGTACACTTGCATTTCAAATAGTAGTGAGTTGGGTTATCAGATGCTCTAATCCTTAAGTACAGGATACGTTTGGGCCTCATGGCGGGGATGCACGAAGTCCGAGTCCTTGGATGTTATTCGCAGATTGTATCCCCTTTTAGCCATTTATGTTGTTGTATAATGGCGTCTGAGTCTTTCACGTAAGCGGTGGATACAGATTAATCATTCCACTAGTTTCTTATCATGTTGAAAAATCCAATTCCAAAATGAGCTTTACAGTTTTGATTGTGTTCCCAAAATAGATGTAATGACTTGCAAACATTTTAGCAACCCCTTTTGGTATCATATATTTCGTTCGGTATGTTCCGCAGACCTAGTCCGAATCTATTCCCTTTGACTTAGTCCAGGTACTGATACCTTATTTGAATAAGTTTATTTGAAAGGTGTTTTCCAAAAAAAATTCATTAAAGATAATATCAAATTATATTTGTAATAAAAGTATTTTGGTTATCACAAGGTAAAAAAAGCCACCTATATTTATGTATGGGCGTGGTCTTATGAGATTTCCTTCTTATCAAAGGCTTTGATAACATCGTGATGATCTATACATTTAAAAATTCGAGTATCTCACGGTGGTTTATCAAGCTTGACCCGGGTATTTTTAATACTCGGGTCAGATCCGAGTAGTTTCAAGTTTAGTTGAGGACGGTTGGAATTTCCAAAAAAGAGCTGGAGATCTTCATCATCGTATTGACGTATTCTATTATCCGCTACATCTATTGCATTTGTTTTGTTGTTTTCAGCATTGTAAGGATAGAGGTTTATAACTGTCCAGGCTGAATCTAGCTTACACTCTGATATTGTATTTTAAAATTTTCTGTTGTAAAGATTATTATTGAAATAATATATGTTATTCCATTCGTGTGAGATTCTGTTCTATCTTTATTTTCTTTCTACCCTTAATGATCTGCTTATTCGTGCAATTTGAGTTGGACATGTGTGGTTTATTGTCAATTCAAAGGGTGCGAAAAAATGGACCATTACATATATAACCAAATTAAAAGGTATAAGTATGAATTATACAAATGAGTTAAAATAAAAATTTGATCCAAACTAGAATTTGGAAATTTAAATCCTTGAAATTTCGGTTTCCCAAGTGTGTTGAAATAAATAATGGCAATATTATTGTGGAAATGTATTTGAATAGAAAATGTTTTTAAATGAATTTTGGAAGTGATAAGCACTGAACTCACTTCAGTCGCTGGAAAATAAATTCTGGTGATGACGGCCGCATCATCAGTCTTCATTTTCGAGTTTCTAAGTGATGGATTGCTACCAACAGCAATTTGATATGAGGATTTTTGTTTGGAAATAAAGGTTGTTTGCGAAATTTCGAAGGGAATTGTTTTGAATAAAAACCAGGTTTGGTTTAAATGTAAAAGTGTGATTGGTATACAGGGAGATATATATTTATGATTTTAAAATGATTTGAAATGAAACCGGGTGTTTGAATTCTGGAATCCTTATTTAAATGTTTTAGGAAAATATATGGAAATAAAATTTTGAAATTATAAGTTGAGAATGATATTAGTAAGGAAAGAAGTGTGAAAAAATGGAATTTTGGAATTGAATTTTAACTTAAGTTAAAATGAGTTGTATGAATCGAAATTTAACTTAAGCTAAGTTAAATAAAATTAGATTGGATTAGAAATGATATCGAATGGAATTGGATATCAAAAAATTGAGTTGAAAAATGATTATACAACTATAAGTTATAAATTTTAATGGAATCAACTCAAGTATAGAATTAATGAAAATATGAAAAATAAGTTGTGTAACTTATAAATTGGAAAAGTGAAATAGGAAAACCGAAATAGAAATGGTTTGATATTTTTGTAAGGGAATGAAATCCAAATTTTTATTATAAAATAAAGTTGAACTCAAGTCGACCTAATAGAATGATTTTTGAAATAAAAATCAAATTCTGAATTATAAAATAAAGGTGAACTAATTAGATAAATTAATTAGTTTACTGAATATAGAAATGGAACATAACTTGGTTAAGTAAAATAGAAATGGATTGAAATGGTGATAACATGATTATAAATGAATTCAATTTAAGTGTAAATTGAATATGGTTGGGAATATTGTTGATAAGAATGGAATTCAACTTAAGTAACCAATTTATGAGATGATTCATAAATAAATTGGCATGGATTGGGTTGTCGTTGAATATAAAACCGAGAAACAAGATTTTGTGAATATATTGAATGTGGATGAATAAAAAGTTGATAAATTGATTTGGAATCAATTTAAAATAGCTATAAACTGGAATGGTTACATTATTAAATGAATATCACCAAATAGCATGGATTGAACTATCATTCGACATAAATGGAAGAAAATAAAATTTTGTGAATTAATGGAAAGTGAGTAAATTGATTTAGAATCAATTTGAAATGGATATGAATATATTATGTGTAAATATGAATTGGATACAAGTAAATTTGGTTGTGAATCATTCAAATTGAATGAAAAGGTATATAAATCGACTAATAGTAACTAAATTAATGTTGGAACCCTGTAATTGCTTTTAAGTACATGTAGAACATGTTAATTTATGCAAATATTTTATTCAACTAGGGAATGCTTAAAATGTTACCAAATTTCATATTTTTGGGACTTACGTGTTTAAATTGAGTAAGCACAGGTACAGAAAGACCATTTGGTTGTATTTTAGTTGCGCAATTGCATATAAATTGAGCTCGCTCGCTTAATAATGCTAAAATAATGTACGCTTATGAATTTAGAATGCGAAAAATAAAAATATTGATATATATATATAGCGTTTTCCAGCCATGAGAGCTAATTTATATCTTTTTATCGTATTTGCCATATTGTAAATGGCTCTCCATATAAGTGAGACTCTTCCAATTTTTTTTGGATATTTAGGGTGTTGGAAAAATTTTGAAAAATTTTCGTTTATCGAAATTTGATTTTGAATTGAAATTGAAATAAGGGATTTTGGTCCAAAAATGGAAACTAAATGTTTTGTATGGAACTAAAGGATTTAGAAAAGTGAAATATCGATTTTTAACTAAGTGGATTTTGGTAAGATAATGGGTTTGGAGCATTTTTCCAACCTTTGCAATTTTGGGTGATGAAATTCTTTTAAGGGGAAGGAATGTAACGACCCGGATTTTCAATCGTTTGATTTTGGAGATTTAATTCATTTTAAATTTTAAGTTTTGAATGTAAATGGATTTTTGATATGAAGTTATCGACCGAAAAAGTGGAATAAGATTTAAATTTCAAATATAGCGATTTATCGGTAATACGAAAATGGTGAATTACTAGAATTTAAGCTGAATATGAATCGGAATAAATTTTTAAGTGGATATAAATTCTATTTGAATCAGGATTGAGTTATAAGTTTTTAAAATTGGATTTCAAGTGATTTCGTCAACTTTTGAAACCGTCAATTTAATCGACGCATTAAAATAGCGATTCAGGACACAGTCTTGGAATTAGATAAAACTAGTTCCATTGGATCCATAATAGCATATTATTATTGGATTTCGAATTTCGTAATGATTGGATTTACCATTTGGTCGTACGGGATAGAAACGTGTTGAATTTAATATCGAAAATTTAATATAATAATTGATTTCAAAAAACTATCTTCTTCATACGATCGAATTAGGTTTTGAAACTAGTTTCATTGCGTTTGAAATAGGGGTATAACATTAGGAATGCCAAGCGGCATGCCACGATAGGGGTTTGAGATTTTAAGTTACTATAAGTGAGATATTTTGTATTTAAATAATAAAATATATTTTTGTTGATTGGACTTTACCTACACTAAACCTTCTTATCAGCCAACCTATTTGTACCCTTCATGCCCCCTTATGATATCCCTCCTCTTGGTTTAAGCAGCAAATTGAAGGAGAGAAAGAAAAACATAATGAAAGGAAAAAATATAACATGTCGAAGTCGCGATGCTTTGGTCCACACGAGCGCGCACGGCTGTGAGGAATGGCATGGCTACAGATGCGAGGTAATGGGGTGGATATCAGTGGCGTCACTTCAGGTGACAAAGATAGTGGTGATGGGAAGCTGTGGTTCAAGGCTACCTTCGTCAACTTGCAATGGACGTTGGCGACGAGGAGGCGGAGCTGGCGGGGAGGGGGCGGGGCGGTTCGTTCATTGGTGGAGGTGTTCGATTTGAAGTCGCGAAGATGATAAAAAAGGGAAGCTGAAGGAAGTCGCATGTGTGGCTGGGCTTTGGAAGGAGAAGGTTTATTTGTTTTAAACCTTTAATTGATTTAGTTAAGTTAATTTAATCACCGCAAATATTTATTAATCCATATTTAAGTTGTACGAGGTCCAAATCAAACGCAACAAATCGTGTTGGGATCGTATCGACGAGTGCTACACAACGAAATTTGTTTGGAGATTTTTGGTGTCAACTGGGATTTTAGATTAAATTGAATGTAGTTCAATTTAATTTAGAATTGGAATGGATTGTAAATAAAAATCAAGGTGAGTAAATCTCACTCATTTGGATTACTGGTTTTAATTTATAATGTTAAGAATTATCTATTGGTTGATTGGATGAATAGATAATAATTTATCAGTTGGATGTTATATTATTTATAGTAGTGTGTGTGTGTATTAGTAGTTGGAAATATTTTCCGCCGATTGGAGTGGATGAGCCACTATGCGTCCCGCATAATAGCTGATGGCCATATATTATTGCGATATCCCACCCTAAAGCGAGGTTATTTTCATTTTGTTATATAACATCTGTGGTTGCAGGGAAACAGGTTAGAGGAATTCAACTGGATTCCTCAAATATATTGATTGTTTTTCATATATAGCGATAAATGATATGATTGAATAATCTATTACGAATTGTTGTGTGATTTGATTTATTGGATGCTATAGTGCGCTAACCTTATTTTTGTATTTTAAATACCATAAAGTATATTTTGAATTTTAAAAAGAAATTCAAAAGGGGATTTGTGGAAATAAAAATATTTATATGGATTAGGAATATTCGATAAGAAATGAATGTGGATTAAATAAAAAGATTTGATTTGGAATTCACTTATTTATTTTGTAAAATATTTTCGAATAAATATTTTTGAAATTGATTTATCAGCGAATTTGGAATAATAAATTTTAACGATATTTCTAAAATTTTAAAATGGAAGTTGAAATCGATTTTTTGAATGGATTTGGAACATAATTTGTTTTATTAGAAATAAATTTCTAAATGGATTTTAAAAGAGAAATAGATTGTAAATGGATTTTGTGATATGATCTGTTATTAACAGGGAAAAACAAGAATGAGTTTATGAATCCATGAATGTTATTTATAAATAGAGTGGACGGTTATAAATTGATGAAATATAGAAAAAAAAAAGTTTAATAGATATTTGAAAGGATTTTGGAATTAAATGTGATTTGAAAAGAATAGAGTTAGAAAGAGGATTTTATAAATGAGAAGATTTTATAATTAAGGAGGAAAAAAACTAGAAGAACTTAATAAAGTCATAACCAATGTTATAAATAAGTGGAAATGATTATCAGTTGATAATTTGGAAATATAAATCCACGGTGTGGATTTAAAATGAAATATGAGAATCGGCATAGAAAGGAATATTGGATTTTATTATGGAAAACGAGGGAGTGATCATGAAATTGAAATCGTGAACCGATGTGTATGAATCGAGGATATTTTATAAATTGGAGATGGTAATATTGAAATTTTAAAAATGGGTTTTTGGTATCGAGAAGAAGGTTTGGCTTCCAAAAGGAATTATTTATTAGACACTGTTGTTTAAAACTGTTACTAGTATTTACAATATTTTGGAAAGGTTAACTATTCCAATAATCTAAATTTATTATTAATAAACTTTGTAAGTCAATTTATTTATTAAAAATGGATTGGAAATCTCCATTTGTTTATTTGAAAAGTTTTTTTATGTTTCAACTAATTACTTAAAGAGTTTTGGAAAATAATTTTTATTCTTTAAAAATACTTATTATTATTATTATATATATATGGAGTTAAAAATAAGTGATTACAATTTATTTATAAATTCTCTCGAGATTTGTAAACCGGGTTTTAATTAGTGAATGCGATTTTATAAGAGAAATCTTATAATGAAATTCTAGGAACTTATTAGATATGGGAACAACGATAATGAATCTGAATTCATTAAAAGAGTTATAAATGGTTAGCTGGATTATAAATATGTATAATCGATAATTTTTGAAAATTTTAAAGGGAATTAATAAAGTTCCAGAGATTTGTGAGATAAGTATGGATATTAGAAATGATTTTGGAAAATAGACTTATAATATTTTCCTGAGTATTGGAATTAAAAGTTATGGAGATATTTTAGCGATGAAATGATTTATATATAAATGTTTTTCTAAGTAATAAATTATAAGTTGGATTTAGAAATATTTCTAAGTGTTGATATGGGTTGAAATATCCTGTTATGGGTATAAGAATTTGAAATTGTTTTCAAATATTGAATTATTGAAAAAAATTGAATACATATATCTTTGTAAAGATGTTTTGAAATAAACGTTTGAAAGATTTATAATATGGGCCTAATGACTGCTTATGTGTGTAATTTGATAGTTAAATAACCTGTTGAGTCACAAGTTTTATGAAAGTTTTGATTTCTGACAAATAAGACGATCGACAAAACAAGGTCATTAGAGCTACATATGTTACTATAGATTATAGGATGATTATTTGATATTGTAATAGTTATAAACTTGTTAAAATCTATCCTCAAATAATCATGCACCTCAATATAATCGATATATATATACGTTTAATAGCATTGCACATTCATTGTGCAAATTAACAGGAACCGGTCGACCGGTTAATAATCATACGGTCGACCGTTTCTGTGTAAAATGCACAATGAACGTGCACACATGCACATAACGTATATATATTTTAAATTCCTGTCTACTGGTCACTTTTTAACCTGTCGACCATTTTTGAACAGAAAATAATTTTTCCAAAAGACACTTCTCTTCTCCAAAGGTTGCATCTCTTACCTTTCACCAAAGATCATATCTCTTAATGACAAAGAGTTACAACCATTCTTATCTATATAAACTCATCCAATTCATTGATTAAACAATAACGATTTCATATTCTTTTAATCTAATCTCTGATCTTATTTCTGCATTATAAAAGCTCTAAATTATTTATTGAATCTTTGAAACTATTTCATATCCTTTGATTCAATAATATACTTTCCTTAATCTTTTCAAAACATCATATCGCATACTTTGAGGATAAGATTATAGGAAAGGTGTACTGCTAGTGACAAATCCGTGTTTTCAAGAGCACAAGTTGTCAACAACAATTGTATTTGTTCTTTTGTTGAAGTCCTCTGTGTTGTAAGAGGCAAGTGTTGAAGTCCTCAGTGTATTAGAGGCGTGAAATCCCGTTCGGTTGTTCGGGTGTTGTAAACCTGTTCCTCCGGGTGAAGCGAGGTAGTTAATAGTGAAAATCCAGATAGAAGTCTGGGACTGGACGTAGGACGGTGCTCCGAACCAGTATAAAAATCTCTGGTGTGATTTTTCTATTTTTTTATTTACTATGCTATTATAATCTATTTCCGCATTTGTATTGTAATCCATATTACACGATCCGTGTATACTATATTAGCACATATAATTGTATACACACCGCACTTTCAATTGGTATCAGAGCACGGTCATCATATAACCGTAACACAGTTATTTGATATATTATAGTAATATGGCAAATAACGTAAGTACTAGCACTCAAAACACCACTTACACGGAAGGTCAATCGACACAAAGACCTCCATTTTTCAATGGTCTTAACTATAGTTATTGGGCAACACGTATGTCATTCTTTATGCAATCAAATAACTATGATGCTTGGAATGCCACTCAAAGAGAAATAGTGAATCCAACAACTGATTATTCAGAATGGACTGCAGCTGAGAAAACGGCAGCAGCTGTAAATGCAAGAGCAATAAATATGTTATTCTGTGCATTAGACCAAAATGAATATAACCGTGTTAGTATCTGCACTACTGCATATCAAATTTGGCAAACACTAAAAATCACTCATGAAGGTACTAACAAGGTTAAACAAGCCAAAATAGCCATGCTGAAAAGTCAATTTCAAAATTTCAAAATGAAACCAAATGAGACAATCAATGACATGTATTCACGGTTTCAAACTATTCACCATGCTCTTATTGGCTTAGGACAAAAGTATTCTGATTTCGATGTTGTTTCAACAGTCCTACATTCTCTGACTAGTGAATGGGAAGGAAAAGTATTAGCAATCGAAGAAGCTAATGACCTTTCCGTCATGAAGCCAGATGAATTGATAGGAAATTTAATGTCCTATGAAGCAAATTTGCAGGCTAGAAAAGAACAGAAGGAAGAAAAGAAAAATGTAGCATTTCATGTTGAGAAAGATGAAAATGAATCAGATTCTGAAGACGAAGATTTGGCATTCATTGCGAAAGGATTCAAAAAATTCTTAAAATATCGAAAAGCCAGTCATTACAATAAAAGGAAACCTGGATCAAATAAACCATCTTCATCTGCTATAGAATGTTTCAACTGCCACAAAAAGGGACACATGCAGAAAGATTGTCCAGAACAAAAGAAGAAGTCAGGAAATGACAAATTCAAATATAAAAAGGACAAATCTAAGAAACGAGCTTTCTCAGTAACATGGGATGATTCAGAGTCATCTTCATCAGAAAGTGAAAGTGATTCAGAGAATGAACAAGCTAATGTTTGTTTTATGGCAACAGAAGATGAGGTACAAATTCCTACATTTGATGAATTACTTGATATTAATGCTGAATTGATAGTCAAATATAAAGACATAAAACGTCAATTAAAAGTAGTCAAAGCAGATTTAAGTAGAGCAGAGCTTGAACGAGATATGTTAAAAGATGAGAAGAAAATATTAGAAGAGGAACTTGAAAATATTCAAGAATCATCATCTAATGTTGATTCTCAAATATCCCTTTTGAGTCAAGAAATAGAAACTCAAAAAGAGAAAAATAATGCTCTCACTACTGAAAATCATGAGCTTAAAGCAAAAGTCAAAATTCTAGACCTAGAAAAAGCTAGCTTACAAACAAAGTTTGGTGACATTACTCAAAATGTTTCTAACTTTAACAAAGGTCGAGAAAACTTGACAAAAATCATTGAAAGTTCACAATCTATTTCAGACAAACAAGGATTGGGATATAACAAACAAGAAACCAAGAAACATCTTGGAAATAAAAGGAAAAAGAAAGTACAAAAAACTGAAGCTAAGAAAAATCTTAGTTTATTATATTCCAAACCAAAACCAGTTGTGAAATTTCAAAAGAAAAATGTCAAGACTATCAAAATATGGGTTCCTAAAACAAATAATAATTTGATTATGAACAAATACATTCAGCAATTCATGAATACTGTGCATTTTAATAACAATTATATATATAAAGGGGATACCGGACCCAAATGGGTTTGGACTCCTAAGACCTAACTCTTAGGACCCTATAAAAAGTGGGTACCATGGACTTAATTCTATTTTTTGCAGGTCCCACTTAAGAAAAGAGGAAAGTGGATATTGGACAGTGGTTGCTCAAAGCACATGACAGGAGACAAGAGTTTATTAACAAATATTACATATTCAGATGGTGGCTCCGTCACTTTTGGAGACAATTCAAAAGGCTATATCATCGGCAAAGGCGATGTGAGCAATTGCGGTACATCTAACTTACCTCTTATTACTAATGTCATGCTAGTTAGAAACTTGAAACACAATTTGCTAAGTATTAGTCAGTTATGTGACAAGAGTTTTATTATTTCATTTTCAAATAATAAGTGTAGTATTCTAGATAAAGACCATAATTTGGTTTTCGAAGGTTATAGAGACAGAAATATATATATTTTGAATATGAACATTAATCATAATTCAGATATGTGTCTTGTGGCTAATGACAATGATCCATGGCTATGGCACAAACACTTCTGTCATATAAACTTCAGAACTATTGACAAGCTAGCCAAAAACAATCTAGTTAGAGGACTACCCAAAATGAGTTTTAAAGTTAACAACATTTGTGATGCATGTCAAGTAGGAAAATTGACCAAATCATCTTTTAAATCCAAGAAAGTCATATCAACATTACAACCACTTGAGTTACTACACATGGATTTATTTGGACCTACTAGAGTTCAATCAATAAATCACAGTCAATATGTGCTTGTAATTGTAGATGATTTCTCTCGTTATACATGGACAATTTTCTTAAAAAATAAAAGTGATACTTTCGATCATTTCAAATCTTTCGTCAAAAGAATTCAAAAATCAAAAGGGATTAAAGTTAAAAATATAAGAAGTGATCATGGCGGAGAGTTTGAAAATAATGAATTTGAACAATTTTGTACAAAGAAAGGTATATATCATAATTTTTCGTTTCCCAGAACTCCACAACAGAACGGAGTTGTAGAACGGAAAAACTGAACTTTACAAGAATGTGCAAGAACATTATTGAATGGAACCACCTTACCAAAACATTTTTGGGCAGAAGCTGTGGCAACTGCCTGTTATGTTTTAAATCGTGTATCCATAAGACCTCTTACCAAGAATACTCCTTATGAATTATTTAACAAAAGGAAGCCTAAAATCTCATACTTCAAAGTTTTTGGTTCGAAGTGCTTTATTTTAAATACAAAAGACCAGCTTGGCAAATTCGATCCAAAGGCCGATGAAGGAATATTTGTCGGTTATTCGGAACGAAGTAAGGCCTATCGGATATTTAATAAACGAACCAAAACTATTGAAGAATCACTTCATGTCTCTTTTGATGAAATCTATCAGCACCCTCACACTATATCAGATGATGACGAATCAATAGTCACTGACAATCAAATCATCACAAATATTGATTCTGACTCAGAAATAGTTATTGAGAATATTCCTCAAATATGTGAGTTACAATCACCACCAAGAATATTAAGAGACCATCCGCCTCAAAATATAATCGGTGAAATAACATCACATGTCAGAACAAGAAGTCAACTCAATCAAATGGGTCATGTCGCTTTTCTCTCAAATATCGAACCTAAGAATCCAAAAGAAGCTGCTACAGATGATTACTGGATCATTGCCATGCAGGAAGAACTAAATCAGTTTGAGCGCAATGACGTTTGGGAACTTGTTCCAAGACCAACTGATCAGTCAGTAATTGGTACTAAATGGGTCTATAAAAATAAGGCTGACGAACAAGGCAATATCACCAAAAATAAAGCAAGATTAGTAGCACAAGGATATAATCAGGAAGAAGGTATCGATTATGAAGAAACTTTTGCACCGGTTGCTCGACTAGAAGCTATTAGAATCCTATTATCTTTTGCTTGTCACCATAATTTCAAACTTTATCAGATGGATGTCAAAAGTGCTTTTCTCAATGGATTTATCAAAGAGAATGTCTATGTCGAACAACCTCCTCTGTTCGTACATGAAAAATATCCTGACCATGTGTTCAAACTTAAGAAAGCTCTGTATGGGTTAAAACAAGCACCTCGTGCTTGGCATGAACGACTACGTAGCTATCTTATTAACTCAGGATTTCAAATAGGCAAAATCGATCAAACTTTGTTTATTAAACATTCTCGAAAAGATATTCT
Organism: Allium cepa; assembly: GCA_030765085.1. NCBI lineage: Eukaryota > Viridiplantae > Streptophyta > Magnoliopsida > Asparagales > Amaryllidaceae > Allium > Allium cepa. Next base: position 56,759,020 of record CM060935.1, read on the forward strand.
AGTTATCCAGATATATGTAGACGATATCATCTTTGGTTCAACAAACGATAAACTTTGCAAAGAATTTGCAAATATTATGACCAAAGAATTCGAAATGTCTCATATGGGAGAACTATCTTATTTTCTTGGACTTCAAATAAAGCAACTTCCAAACGGCATTTTTATTAATCAAGAAAAATACTGTGAAAACCTTATCAAACGCTTCGGATTAGAAAATACATCTGGAAAACCAACTCCTATGAGTACAACTACACATCTTGACAAAGATGAAAGTGGTAAGAATGTTGACCAGAAATTGTATCGAAGCATGATTGGTTCTCTTCTTTATCTTACAGCTAGTCGTCCAGATATAATAATGAGTGTTTGTTTATGTGCTCGTTTTCAAGCCGATCCAAAGGAATCACATCTACGAGCAGTAAAACGTATAATTCGTTTTCTTAATAATACCAAAGATTTCGGTCTTTTTTATCCAAAAGAATGTCCATTTGAATTAGTATCATATAGTGATGCTGATTTCGGTGGCTCACGAACGGATAGAAAAAGTACAAGTGGTACGTTCCATTTTATTGGAAAATCACTTGTCTCTTGGTTCAGTAAGAAACAGAATTGTGTTTCACTATCAACATGTGAAGCTGAATATATATCAGCAGCTCTTGCTTGTACTCAAGTACTATATATGCAACAAACACTTCAAGATTTTGATATTCATTTATCAAATTCTATTATATACTGTGATAACACTAGTGCTATAAATCTCTCTAAAAATCCAGTAAATCACTCCAGAACCAAACACATTGATATCCGTCATCATTTCCTTCGAGATAATATTGACAAAGGAAATATATGTCTTGAATATGTTCATACTGACAATCAATTAGCAGACATTTTTACTAAGCCTCTGCTCGAATCTAATTTTATTAAATTACGAAGAGAGCTTGGTTTAATTTCAAGAAAAAATCTTGACTAAGAAATTTCTAAAAGAACATCTTCTTGTTAGTTATCCTTCAGTTATTCTCTTTAGTTATCCTTTAACTATAACTATTACATAAACTATATTTTTTACATTAAATATAAGCCACTGCTTTATTTAATGGTTAAATTCACTTTACTTATTTTTTTGTGTGATCGTTCTTTACTTTCTTATCTTATAAATTCAGTTTTTAAAAAGAAAGCTATTTTTAGACTTACAAAAAATTTTCTGCTTATATTTTCTTGGTTAAAATTTATCAGTAACTCACATCCATAGGTTATACATAACAAACTTATATATAAATTTGCAAACATTTTATATTTTGTTCATCTTTTCTTTTTATCAAACCATAATATTGTATACAACATACACTATGGCTCACATTTGTGATAAATGTGCTCAAGAATCATACATTTCAATTACGAGTTCTGAGTCGGAGGAATTTTATTCTCCTACAGCTCCAAAAAAAAAATCAAGTTGTCATCATCAATGCTCTTGTATGTCTGATAAAACTCCAAATTCAAAACGAGTAAAGCGGACACTATTCTATTCTCCTCGTACCAAAGCTCAAATCGACGAGATACACCACTACCAGAAACATCAGATAGACCTTCAGAGACAACTCCATTACGGGCAAAGTCAACTTTATCACGAGCAACAACGGACGTCGGCACGATTGTCTGTTTTAGAAAAGTTGGCAACATTTTTCTGCGGTTCCAACAAACATGACGTGCATGAACCAATGTCGTCTAGGCCATCAACATCTAAAAGTCCTAACTCATGGGATCGGAACTATAAGAAGAATGAAGGAGCTCAGAAACAATGGAGTCCATGGTCGAAACGTATTGAAGGAAACAACGATAATTATAATGACGAACTTTCTCATTAGACTAATATATATAGTTATTATATTTTTATCTATCTCTTGTAATGACGGTTATATTTTGTATTATGTATAAAATATAATATATATAGGTTGATATATGATAAAAACTTGAAATATAAACTTAAATGTCACAACAGACCAAGACCGGTCGACCGCCCCTGTTATAGTCGGTCGACCGTTTGCTCTCTGGTTGAAAACGGTCGACCGGCCAAAAACAGTAGGTCGACCGGTTGTCGTATTTTCAGTTTTTTATATAAACCTATACGTTACTTTTCCCTCTACCCTCATTCACTCTTTACTCAAACTGTTCTCTTACCCCAAATCACAAACCCTAGTTCCCATTCTTCAATTCCCAAATCACAAATCCTCCAACAATGGCTCCTCCTCAAAAGAAATCAAAGAAAGGAGCAACCTCTGAAACTTCATCTCTTACCATCTCCGTCAAAAAATGGCTTCAAACTCCAATTGCTGTAACAAGATGGAATCAAATGACAAATTACAAGTTTCATCCAGGCTCTTTCATCAAATTTGATGATTTCACGGCTTACGGAGTTCGGAGGTTAGCCAATAATGCCAACATTACTCCATTGATAGATTTTTCTGCAAATAGTGTGGAGATAAATCATTTGATGATCAAATTATTTTACGCCAACATGAATCTTGATGAATATCAACCTGATAATCCAAACGGCGTCATCTGGTCTATGGTCTGTGGGAAGCAAATTTTTCTTACTCATGCTAGAATTGCCTCTATACTTGGTATACCAAATCGAGGCGAAGAGTTTTCATCTACCTTCTGCGAAGTTTTCACTCGAAATAGTACCAGTCATCAGTTTATAGAAGACAATAGCGATGGCACTAAGTCTATTGGACTTCGCCCGACAGCCAGGTTACTTCATCGGGTCTTGATGCATTCTCTTTTTCCTAGACTTGGAAATTATGATGCAATGTACAAAGAAAACTTCAAGGCACTCTATGCTATCTATGGTGAAATCCAAATCAATTGGGTTCACATGCTTTTTGATGAAATTCTCAAGGTAAATAACTCAACCCGGCCTCATTTCTTTTACAATGAATATATCATGAGACTTTTGTTAGCTTGTGGGGTCAATCCTCCTGATTCTGCAACCTCAAAACCAAAATGCATTGATTCCATCACCATCAAGCGAATGAAGCTTCCTCCACCTTATCTTGAGATTATGCCTTTCGAAGATTGGCAACAAAGAGGACCAAGGAAACAACGAGCAACTTCATCTCGTCCTCGTTCCGATGAAGTAAAACTTTTAAAATCAAAGTCATCAACAAAAGAATCACTTGAAACAATCGCGCGTAACCAATTTTTGCTTGAATCACGTCTCAAGCGCATGGACTCTAAAATCGATAAGTGCTTCAATAAGGTCAAGTCATTCTTTGGTATGCTATGGGATGCTATATCATGTTCCACATCCACCTCTGTTCAAGCACAAGACCCAGGAAAACGTCCTGCTGCTCCAGTTTTCACCTGGACATTATCTGACGAGTCTACAGGAATGAGTGGTCATGGACATGGTGAATCATCTAGAGGGCACAATGATGAGGAAGAAGAAGATGATGATGATGACGACGACGACGATGATGAAGAGGAGATACGATCTGCTTCATCCTAGATTTTATTATGTTTTAGCTCTTTAAAAACATTCATCGACACTTGTACTAAATAGTGTCGTTATTTATGATTTTCATTTGACATTATGTTCTGTAGTAAACTCTGTTATGTTTTTGATGTGTTAATAATTTATTTTTCTATGCATATCATATTCATTCTATGCATATCATATTCTAGTATCTGTTACTCCTTTTTGTCGATGACAAAGGGGGAGAAAGGGCTAACAATTGCTTGCAGGAACATACATTTATAAGAATTCAAAGAGAAAGAGATCACGTACTTAGGGGGAGATTCAGATTTGCAGATATATATTGTCATCAATCAAAAAGGGGGAGAATGTTGAGTCACAAGTTTTATGAAAGTTTTGATTTCTGACAAATAAGGCGATCGACAAAACAAGGTCATTAGAGCTACATATGTTACTATAGATTATAGGATGATTATTTGATATTGTAATAGTTATAAACTTGTTAAAATCTATCCTCAAATAATCATGCACCTCAATATAATCGATATATATATACGTTTAATAGCATTGCACATTCATTGTGCAAATTAACAGGAACCGGTCGACCAGTTAATAATCATACGGTCGACCGTTTCTGTGTAAAATGCACAATGAACGTGCACACATGCACATAACGTATATATATTTTAAATTCCTGTCTACTGGTCACTTTTTAACCTGTCGACCGTTTTTGAACAGAAAACAATTTTTCCAAAAGACACTTCTCTTCTCCAAAGGTTGCATCTCTTACCTTTCACCAAAGATCATATCTCTTAATGACAAAGAGTTACAACCATTCTTATCTATATAAACTCATCCAATTCATTGATTAAACAATAACGATTTCATATTCTTTTAATCTAATCTCTGATCTTATTTCTGCATTATAAAAGCTCTAAATTATTTATTGAATCTTTGAAACTATTTCATATCCTTTGATTCAATAATATACTTTCCTTAATCTTTTCAAAACATCATATCGCATACTTTGAGGATAAGATTATAGGAAAGGTGTACTGCTAGTGACAAATCCGTGTTTTCAAGAGCACAAGTTGTCAACAACAATTGTATTTGTTCTTTTGTTGAAGTCCTCTGTGTTGTAAGAGGCAAGTGTTGAAGTCCTCAGTGTATTAGAGGCGTGAAATCCCGTTCGGTTGTTCAGGTGTTGTAAACCTGTTCCTCCGGGTGAAGCGAGGTAGTTAATAGTGAAAATCCAGATAGAAGTCTGGGACTGGACGTAGGACGGTGCTCCGAACCAGTATAAAAATCTCTGGTGTGATTTTTCTATTTTTTTATTTACTATGCTATTATCATCTATTTCCGCATTTGTATTGTAATCCATATTACACGATCCGTGTATACTATATTAGCACATATAATTGTATACACACCGCACTTTCATAACCGACTATCAAATCTGACCAAATTCGTTGATCGTTTCGAAGAGAACGAGATCATATTTAATTATTCGAAAACCACTTCGATCCGATTTGAGCGTTGCGAATTGTGATATCCTAAAGATAATGAAGATGGTGGTTTTGGAGATTCGGTTTGTTCAGACCCAGAACAACTTGTATGGATGAATGCTATCATTGCATTATTGCCTGAAAGGCGGTACAAGTATATGAATGCTAAATATAATGTAATACATGGCCTCAAGCCTCATCAACCGAGAATGACTGAAAATCAAGGGAGATGCAGCAAGGCTAAGTGGGTCGCAACTATTAGGTTATGTTGCCACCTTTCTAGATAACCTACATTTACGTATTTATGGATTGGTTGTGCATGAGATCTCAAACGTGTTGCGAAGCAACCAGGGTGATGACATATCGGTACCATCCAGTAAGGTGTAGGCTGGTCTTGTGTTGGCAATGATCGATGGGTTCGATCACGATTCATTTTCTAGGCGTGTACCGTGATAAATGGTATCCCAGTGCCTAGTCATTAGTTGGACTCCATTCTCTAATACAAGCTATACGGTTTTAGTTGTATACAAAATATGCTGAAACGTGAGATACGAGTATTTCAACTATTTTATTGTTATTTTTTATAGACACTATTATAATATCAGATGATTTTGATATAAAATGTATTGGTTATCGTAAGGTAAAAACCCGTCTTATTTATGTATAGCGTGGTCTTACGAGATACCTTTGTTTTTTAAAAAGATTTCTGAAAATAATAAAATTCAAATTAAGTGTGTTTTCTCATGCTGGTTTTCCAGACTGACACGGTGTTATTTATTATAATGCTTAGGTCAGACCGAGTATTACAGATTTAGGTAAGAATGTTATGGAGCACATGAGATGTGCTGGAGGAGTCTCAGGCGTATTACACGTACTTTATTATATTCCGATGTGTGTGTATGTTGTATATTTAGCACTTGTGAGGACAAGTTATTATAACTGTCTAGATTGATTAGTTGATTGTTGTACACTGATGATGATATGCATATTAAAAGTTGCAGTTTCCTTTGTATATAGGTCTGTTATTATTTATTATATATTTTTCAGCTGCGATTGTGAGATTCTATGTTATTGTTTCTGTTTTCTTCTATCTCTTCTTCTTCGTCACCCTTAGCAAATTGGTATTTTCGGCACTCGATTGCTCGGCAAGCTATATAGTGAATGTATTGATGTCGATTTTCGAGGGACGAAAATCCCCGGTCGCTACACATTTATTTAGTCAAGACCATGTATTGCATTCTATGAGTTTCGAACTCTAAAAGAAATTCAAGAGTACAAATATTTGATCCGTATACAATTGCATATAAATGTTATATGGTGAATGGTCAAAGTTTGTAATATACAATTCGATGAAATTAGTTCATCCGAAAAACCAAATAAACCTTAGTGCGAGTTTGAATATTCAATCAGATTGATTACAAAACGTATCATGTTGAATATAGAACTAGACCAAAACTACAATATAAATCTAAGAACTCGGTCGTTGAAATGTTAGTTTGATCTGTTTTCATAAAGCAGAACATATCTGATGTCCTTAAAAGCTATGGTTAATTGAATGCGCTTTTGTAAAGAGTATATTATGATATTATAGTATGGTTTTCTTTTGAATAGTTTGACCATTTGAAAGGAAAACGAATGTATAAGAATAGATGTAAATTAAGCTACAATTGGGATGAAGAGAATGAATAGTCAATTCTGCTTCATAGAGAAACATCGGAAACGAGAATTGTAATAATAATTGATACTTAATATTAGAATAAGAAATATGATTCCTATTCCGAAATGTATTTTCATATAGAAAATTGTTTTCTATGATATTTATTTCTTTGAGTTCAAGATTTTTGACCAACGAACTCTCCACTGTAAATAGTTACAGTGCATGAAATAAATAAATGGTATTAAGTGAATGATGGACCTCCGAATTTAGTACGCTATTATAGTAATGGTGGAAATATTGGAAGAATATCATATAGCACTTATTAATTGCATCACAGTACGAAAAATATTTCTGCAAAACTTACCGTACATTATTTACAAAGTAATGATTATTTTTCAGTATTGACTGAAAAGAATAGACATGGCTATATTTCAATACGAATATTATGAATATTCTTTATGAAATAAAACTATAATGTGGTAATTTTTTATAAAAAAAGTGATGCATTGGAAAATACAAAAGTATCTAATATTATTTTCAATTGTTTTGGAATTATAGACCAAGCCATAGCTTTGAGAAATAATTTAATTGTACGATTTTGAATCATATGATCCTTGTTAATTATATCTCAAACAATAGCTACGCACCCATTCAGTGGGAGTATTATAAGAGTTGACGAACTCTTCATATTGACATATATAGATGTATGAAATCATAATTCTATAAATACCAAAACGGTTCCACGTACTTCATCATATTCACCGATGAGTTATCGTCGTCATGGACATGTATTTGATACACATGTAGTATGTCTATGGTAAACTTATAGAATATAAAATAGAATTAAATAACATAACATGAGGTAGAAATGATTTGATTTGATTGAATGAGTGAGTATATTGGAAAATGTTTCGAACATACCTAAAATGAATAAAGATTCAATCTCAAAATTACTCTTCCATATGATACATAATGATGCATCGATATGGAGTAATCGAACTTTGTTGGACAATGTACGATTAATTGTGAGTGAAGTTGAATTAGTTTCTTTCTATAAAGTAATGTACTTAAAGGTGGTATATAAGGTCGATGTTATTTCATCTGAATAACAGTGTACAAAATTTTACAAGAGATGGGTTTATAAGAAACTCCAACATATCTTATGCCAATGAGTTGGCAGATTGTGTAAGTTGAAAGATTACACGTACTAATTGTTCATGACGTATCTTGTATGAATCTCCCCAAAAGGATTTTAAAAAGAATGTCATTGGATGACATATTTATGTTTCAAACATAATTTTTGTAAACTAAAACCAAATCAATTTTTTAAATAAAGGAATTCATAAAACGTTTATAAATACCTATTCTATTGCACTGAGAAACAATTGTTGTTTCAAGATATACCAACTTCATTGTGAAGAAATTTCTTTGAGGAATTATTGGTTGTGAAATGAAATTGGATACAATCCATTGATAGAACCGATTATATGAGATAAAATGAAATTAAATAACGTATACGAACACGTAGCATTAGCATGTCTAATAAGTATTCTCGCACATCTAGGAGAAACTATGAGTTTCTTATTAATATCGAAAATATACAATCCTAGATTATTTAATTGAACCATTGAGAGTGTTGACTCTATATGGTATGATGCACAAATCCAAAAGAATTCCGAGTACGCTATCAAAATATAGATTTTGGTGGTTGTAACTGAAGAGATATGATCCATCGACCTCGACTGTGTCTTTATGACTAAGGCTAATGCAATTGGAATTAAATGAGCAATGTTGATAAGAATAATATCGCAAATTTCAATTAGTGAAATTAACGTAATAGATTCGTATTCAACATGTTCAAGTCAATTTGGATTTACTCACAAATTTATCGCTTGATAAGTCCTTGTATTTTGGTACATATATATTGAAACAGAATATTCTAAATAACAATTTAGAGTAAGCTGTTTACACATATTAAACAAAAATGTGTCAAAGTCTGTGGGAGCGATATTGAGTTTGTGAGTCTTTCGATATGATCCAAGAAATGATACGAAGGTATCATTTTATAAGCATCTAGATTGAATAAGTATTTTGATAGAAATATCAAATACTTTGATTTTTAATCGAAATGTAGAGGAAGCGTATGTTCATAAGAAAGAACTTTAAAAGTTACACTGATATTTCTAAACTATAAGTAAACAGCACATTGTTGATTTTAACAATGTACTTGTGTTAAAATCAGCCTTAGTTGTTTTAATACTCAACAATAAATTAATAAATGATGTCGGGAATGTCTCAAATGATATGCAAGGACACCTTATTAAAATGTTTAGTATGGAACATGTAAGATTTATTCCTCTACAGTGGCAAAAAGGAATTATCATATATGTTGTGTTGTCTACGATATCATGATTTGTTTATGTATTTGATACATGAAGCAAATATCAAATCCAAATTGATATCACTAAATGGTTGTTTGAAATGTTCTCGTGTATTTATGAAATACTAGAGAATTGTTTACAGAAACAAAAACTCCTTATAAAGGAGTTCTCAAACTCAAACTTCACAAGTCATATTGAGTGTAGTATGTCAATAATAAATTCAAGTTAAGAATCTTAAAGTTGGAAATGTTCTAAATAAAAGATTCTGGCTTATTCAATGAAAAAAGGCTACGTACATCGCCTTGAATATTGTCGCAATAAAAATAATGTATATAAAATTATAAATGCACAGTTTATATCCGAGTTGATTTCAAATGTTGAGAATCTCATAACATTGTTATATGATAACAATGTTGTGATATGGTTTGTAATAGAACTTAGAGCTCACTAGAAGTCGAGAGACATACTTCGAATTGTTCCACATGATAAAATAGTTTATCACCGTCGAAGAGAGTTGATTGACAGAGTACATAATTAAAACATAATAGCATACCCATTCACAAAGAGACTGACCCAATTGGATTTGAGAAAACTGATTGAAGAAGTTGGAATAAGATTCCATAATTGACCCTAAGTGCAAGTGGGATTGATAGAGTTAAGAGTATACATTAGGGGTAATTATGTAATTTTTTACATATATCTAACTCGTTGACCAATCTTGTTCGAAATAAAGGTATTTTCTTTCTATTATATACTTGATATAACATAGTTATATTAATTAATCAGTTTAATTAAAATTATATTTAATAGAAAATCCACAAATGGTATGTTTTGAGATAGTAGGTACAAAGTGTTGTAATCATGGGTAATTTATCACGATGAAACAAATATATCATTTTAAATGTTCATAGTCAAGATGCAACGGGACTGGATATCGATGTATCCGTTGAGACTAGAGTACGTAACGCTCTTCAAATGTTGGGCAGTGTATTAATCATGACCGTTGGGGGCACCAAGGGATTACGTACTGATAGTTATTGGATCATTATGGAATGACTCACTAGATAGTTTTCAGTTGGTTAATATAACTAAGGTCAAGTAGAGAATATCGATGTGAGTAATTTACATAGTTCTCTCGACTTGAGAATATTGTTGATCTTTAACGTGGAAGCTCAGCTTTGATTATAGTTAAATCATGGCACGATGTCCTCGAACGACTATAGTTGGATCGAGTGGAAGCATTGGAAGTAAAATACTATTCAAGAGAGGATTCCTCTCCTTAGTTATACGAGGTTGGTATCGCAGTCAACTGAAGTCGACTCAAAGTTAATGTCTCTGGCCAGAGCATTTCGGTTAATAATAATTGTTATTATTGAAACAAAGACTTTGTGTTTGGACTGCAAAGTTGAATGCAGTGATAATGGAATTTTGACTAGTACCAAATTCTATAAATCCAAAGTGATATAGTTTTGATGAAGAGAATTGGTGTAGATAATTGTTACTTTTAGGTATAAGTAAAATTGGATTTTACCAAAAGATGTGTAAGCGATGAATTCAGTCAAAATGTCACACCACCTGCTAAGTGATGTTTGAACATTAATATTTGAATTGTTTAATATTAATCGCCGACTGAGTTTACACCTTTGAGTCACACAACCGTAATGATGAATTCTTCGAAAAACCGCATAATTTAATTAATTTATAAAAAGTTGTAAATTAATTAAATTAATTAGTATTTGAGAAATATTAATTATTATTTATTTTATTTGATGTTTTTGAGTTATTTATAATTAGTTGAATGCATTGATAAAAGTTATATTTGCACGCATTGATATATAATATAATTGTAATTAAATAAAAGATAATTACGTGCGTTAATTTATGGAATCTTATGTCATTTGATGACACATAATTTTCAGCCATACCATGTAAATAAATAGGAATGAAAAGAGAAAGTTAATCAAGAGAATTAATTAGAGAAGTTTTAATTAAAGAATGAGAAAGGTTTCCTTCATTCATATAAAACGTATTCTCTAATTCATTATGTACATACATATGAGTTTCTCATTTTTCATTCTTTTTTCTGCAACTTTTCCGGTTCTCTCCTGCTCTAATGGCCTTAAATATGAGATCTTTCATGACTTCAATTATTCCTAAAATTAAATAGAAATAAAATCAATTATGAAAAGTGGTTTATTCCTATTGATTCTTGCAACATCTGGAGGCTGATGTAACGACCCATAAATTTAGTGGATTAAAATTTGTTAAAATTTATAAGTTTTGTAATTTAATTTAGTAGAAATTTTAGATTATAAACAAATATTGAAATAAACGCTAAATTAAATTATGTAAATGGTGACTTAAGACCTATTTATAGAAATTGTAATAAAATCCAAATGAATTAAGTAGAAAAGGATTTTTACCTAGACATAAAATTTAATATGAGAAATTAATGAAATTATTAAATTGATTTAAAGCAATAAAAGAGTGTAAACGGTAATTGGAATAAATTAAGCAATTATGTTAATGCAAGTGGATCATTTATAAACTTAAATGAAACATTCCAATTTAATAGAGTTATTCGAATGTTATGACTTATTTTAAAGGTAAAAATCGAATTTAATTGGAATTTGTTATATTTGGTTTAAATAGGAAAGGAGTAATACAAAAGTAACTGTGAATAGTGAAGTCGCGACTATAAATGGAAGAAATTGAAATAAGGGGCAGTAAACATTGAATAAATAAATAGGAATAAATGCCAACATTGAATTGTTATAAATGTGATTAAATATTACAAGTGTGTGAAACGTAAAGATAAGGGTAAGAGTTGCTGGAATGGGTATATTAAAATAATAATAAAGTGTGAATAAAAATTTGATTGGTTATATTAATTGAGGGGAATTCAAATATGTTCGGAAATGTAAATGGAATAAATGAAGTTATGCAGTAATGAATGAATAAATAAAAAAATATTGCAATAAAATAGGAAACTGACATAACATTTATAAATGATAACGAACATTGGTAAGGAATAACTGAGAACAATTGAAATAAAACTTAAAGGTAATTAAAAGTTGAATAGTTACCATTTTAAGATACCTATTTGGGTAGTTGATAAACTTTAATGTGAAATGGATTGAAAACTTTTGGCCAAATTTGGGTAGTTAGTGTAGTTTTGATTTGTCATTGTAGTTTCTTAATTCTATAAGATGCAATCAATGTTAACTTTATTTCAATATGACGTTTTGGGTGATTTAAGAAGTGAAAAACCAAGATTTATTTATTTATTTGAAATTTGAAATCAAATTTGTGGATTTATTGCAAATAAGTGAAATTAATGTTTAACTATTACGTTAAGAGGGTCTAATAAATTAAAAGGGGAAATCAATAGGGATTAATCTAATTTAAGGTTATATTAATATAAATTTGGGTAAAAAGGTGTTGGACCAAGGAAATAATATTAATTGGTTTAGAAACCTTAATTTAAAATGTAAAGTAGACAAGATTTCACGTCATAACCATTTATACAAATCCAGGATGTATGTAGAAGTATTAATGGAATAAAACGGAAACAAATGTTGAATAAAAAGAATAGGAATCAACATTTATTTATTTAATTGGATTTGACTACGATAGTATGATTTATTGCCATTAAATGAAAATTTAATATATAGAATATTGCCTAAAAGGAAAAGTAGATGAAATCTAAAGAAATAGACGAAGACAATAGTGAACTAATGAAAAATTTCCTCTCTTTGATAATAATAGACTGAATAGCAGAATGAAAATGAATTTTTGAAAATTTAATTTACAAATTCTGAATTCAATGAATATGAGATAAGCACTGAAGATTGTTAGATTTGTCAACTGTAAATTTACTTTTAAATTGGTTGAACCATTGTAATTGGTTTGAGAAATATAAAGTGATAAGATTGGTCAAATTTAAGATTGAAAATAAAATTTTGAAATTTTGTTAATTAATTATTAAATTATTTAATTTATATAAAATAGCCATGTTGGTCACGGACTCGGATTTCGACGAAACCAGTTTCATCGGATCCGTAACAGTGAATTTTTGCAAGGTTTCAAGTTTCGTAGCGATCAGACTTATCGTTTGATCGTACGAACGCGAAACACCTTGAAATCGATTTAATTGAAATCAATTTGAAATCAATTTGAAAATATTGATTTCAGCATAACTTCTTCATACGATCGAATTTGGACGTGAAATTTTTTCCATCGCGTTCAGAATATTTTAAAACACCTATTTGGATATATAGGTTTAACAAATTTCGTTCCGGAGTCAGAATAGGCTTTTTGGGCCAGTTAGCGTTAGCACGTTTGTTTATCCGATCTATCTATTCAAATCTCTAACCTACCTATTTAAATCCGGTTATAAACACTACCTCCATCTATTCTCATTGTTTGTGCGTTCATTTCATCAGTTCCTTCTCTTCTTCCAATGGCTAGAAACCCTAGATCCAATATCAATTTCAAATCAAAAGCTGGAAATTCAACCACCTCAGAAAAATTTCTAAAAGTTATATGTTAAAGCTCTCGGAATACGTAATCTGCTGGTACAAATCGTTCTTCGTTTTGGTTCGTCGTTTGGCCAGATGAAATCAGAGAAGTTTCGGTCGTTCGTTACATCGTGATGGACTTCGTCGGATCATCAAATCATTGATACTATTGGATAGAGATCAACGAGGGGATTCTATCTGAGTCGTTCGTAGGAGAAGTTAGTGGATGGATCGACGTCAACAATTCAAAGAAGGCCAAAACCCTAGCGGCGGCCGGCGACGATTGGAGGGGCCGGACCTGGTCAGTGGCGTGCGGCTGCTCGTGGGCCGAGCGTGGGATGTGGGCGGCGACGATCTGATGGCCAGAGACGAGCGCGAGAAGGGGTCAAACGTGGGTCAACGGCTAGGTTTCAGCGTAGTTGCGTGCGTTCTGTCTTCAGGGACAAGGCGCTGTAGATTGAAGAGAAAACATGTGATGACGTGGCCAATTATTAAAGGTGAGTTGTTTTATTTGTTTTTAATCTATTCTTGATTTCAATCAATTTAAATCGAATATCTTCCACTTACGAACTCCATTTCGCACGATTTTTTTTTTTGTTAGGATCGTAATAAAATTTCGGATCTGTTGATGCTGGTTTGGACAGATTTGGAGACCGTCGAATTTTTGAATTTAAATTGGATTTAAATTCGATTTAAATTCAAAAGGTGAATGTTTTAGCCCACTCACAACTTCTAGAATTCCTTATGTTTGTTAATTTGACTTAAGATATGAGTAAAAATTTATTTATGATTGTTTAGAATGTTTTATTCATCATCTCAGTTAATTCGCATTTATTTAGTTTAACTGTTAATTTATTTTATTTATTTCATATAAATTTGACAGTTAGAATTTATTTATTTGCATATTAACTGCCAGTCATAGTTATGTTAAATTTTTATTTCATATTAACTGTCAGTTAAATTTACATTTACTTTTGCATATAAACTGCTAGTTTAACAGTTGTTAAATTTATTATTGAATATAAACTGTAGTTAATACATGTTATTTATTACCTGTATAATTTATATGCTCTATATCGATGATTGTTTAAATTGGATGATGATTGCAAATAATGGTTGATGATTGATATTTGGATGAATGGATGCTATATTTATATTGTATAAACTGCAAGTCATCATGCATTTTTATTTCATTCGAGATTGCGGTTTGAAATGATATACAACCGCATTTTTATTTTAAATTGCGGATTGAAATGATAAACATCTGTATCACTTGACCATAGGGTAGAAAATTTATACAGGCACCGCGGTAAATATATAAAATTATTTTTGAAATGTTTTACTATGGTTTTGTAAAGCTATATATATATATATATGGTTTATGGGATATTGAGTTGGTTATTTATATATATATATATATATAGTAAATTTTCGGTTTTTAAGCTTTGTATAAATTTGATTTGAAGTATAAAATAAAGTTTGATTTTCGAGATCAAATACGATTAAGAATTTATTTAAAATTAAATTTTTGGAGTTTTAATGACTTAAAAGAGAATAAGGTTGGAAGATGAATATTAAGTTAAATTGAAACTAAATGAAAAGTTAGAATTTTTAAAGGATATGATTTTTGTAACTTGATTTTTGTGTAAAGTGATTTGAATGAATATCAGGTTGATTTAAATTAATATATCAAGTTTAATAAATTGAAAGATTATCCAATTATGTGAAGTTATAAGTTTTACTTAAAGTATATTAAATTCATAGTAAACATTTCAAGTCTAAATAATAAGTAATTGAATTTGATATATATGGGATGGTCAAATGAGTTTGTTTTGAAATGGTGTAATATTTAAAGCTTTGAAACGTAAAAATTTAAAATGGTATTTAGAAGTTTAAATCGATATTTGGAATTGATTTGTGAAATGTAAAGAAGCTATTTTGTTTTATAAAAGTAATTTAATATTTAACCATTTGAGAGATGGAATTTGTTTCAAAGTTATGGCTTTCAAGGTAGTATAATTTGGAAATATTATATTCAAGAGTTTTGATTTCTAAATATTTTACTTTGAAACCACTATGATTTTTGGAAAGAATATATTGGAAAATAAAGATGATATCATATTGTTCTGGGTTTTAAAAGGAAATGATATCATATTTATATGGTTTTGAAATGGATATTATATTTTGGTTTTAAAAGTATAAATTATTTTAAAGGACCGCGGTGTTATAATAACGTTTGGTTGTTGAAGAGACCGGGATCGGAAGTTGTCATACTCTCTGCCAACTCCGAAAACCACTTTAACAACCGTGTACGCGGTGGAGATTCCAGAATGAAGTAGGTTGGTGGAGGCGTTTCTTGCAAGGTAAATACGTGGACCCGACTCCCGTGAGTTGGCATAAGGTGGCTAAAACAGGAGCGATTCTCGGGCCAATGAGGTCATTCCTCTGATCGGACACTCCTCTTCGATATTATACCTTGACTTTGGATTGATTCAGTGGCCACTTTTACTTTGATTTTTTGGGGGAGTTTGTTCGAGGTGGGCGGTAGCTGCGGCTACGCGTTTCCATCGGCCCGGATAGCAATTGGTATATCTACCCTGGCATTGCCTAGTTGTGCCGTGTCACCTACCATACCGAGCCTTTACTACGAGTTTTTATTTGTGTCATACCTATGGAGTGCCTTCTCGTAGTCTCCCGATCAGGAGATATGCAGGCACTGTATAGACTATTGGCATTATTTGTGTTAAGGGGGAAAATGTAAAGCCTTAACGCTATTTAAAAGTAAGTTTATTTTACGATTAGACACTATTATAATAGCGCAATATACTACATAGTAAATAGTTTAACAGATCCTTAGGAGATGTAAATCCCGAGCATCTCTTGAGTTACTGTACTCATATTTATTTCTGTTAATTTAACTCACATAAGATCTTTTAGTTCTGACTCGAGTGTTTTTGTCTTTTCAAATTCGCTCGGGTCAGTCCGAGCGTTTCAGGATTTGAAGATTTAGCTCTGGAGGACGAAGACGAAGATCCGTATTTTTTTTATATTATTGCACTTCACTCATATTGTTCCGCTGCATTGTTATATGGTATGTGCACTCTGATATGTATTGTATAAATATAATCAAAGGTTTTGTAAAACAGCTTCATGAACTGTATATTTTGATTATTATATTTTATCCTTCCGCTGTGAGATTCTGTTTAGTTTTTTTCTTCTTCTCTTCTCTGTTTTTCTTATTTATCCCATAACAATCCGCTCTTACGTATGGTTTGAATTGGCATGTGTGTCTGTTTAAATCGTGCGAAAAGGCGGGATGTTACAGCTGATTTCTGAATTTAGAAGATTTGATTCATCATTCAAGGTGCAAATCTTTGTCTTAATTTTTGGTAATTCTAATTTCATTTATTTGTACACTCATCATATTGAAATGGTCCAAGTTTATTCATATTATGTATGTTCTATCTCATTATGTTTAAAAGGTATAGATTTATTCATATTACATCTCTTCTATCTTGTATATTCATCTTGTAATATAACTTAGATACCCTTTTGTTCATATCATTTAGTTATATGATCATTATGTAGATTTAATATTGAATCTCTCCTTATTTACATATCCATTGACAATATATTTATTATGGTTGACTTCAAATCCTTTATCTGTTTTAATTTGTGTCCCTTTTGTATAGTCAGATCTGATTTATAATACAACAAATTTGTATATGCTGAAGTTGTCCGATATTTTTTCTGTCATTGTTTTGGAATTGAAAAAAAAGGAATGTGAAAATATTTTATTATGTTGTAATGTTGTATATAAAATTTTGTAACATCTGTATACATAAACATTAATAAACTATATTTGTTGGTGGTTTAATACAGTAAAATTAATTTCCAATGTTGCATAGTTAATTTCCAAAATGATTTAATTTTACTTGTTTTAGTCATAAAAGTAAATTTTTCCTTTTGTTTTATAATTCATTAGTGGTCATTTATGTAAAGTTATAGACTATTATTTCATACTTAAGATTGAATCATTTTGTTAGCATTAAATTTAAACATATATATTACTTAAATTGCAATCTTCATACATATATATAAATATATGTGTTATTTTAATATCAATACATAACTTGCAATTATTTATACATGTAGATATACATGTGTTTATGTTATTTTAATCTAAATCAATATGGACTTTTTGTGAAACTGTAGAATTTAATTTCAAGCTCTTCCTTAATTGAAACCTTTGTTACAATTGTTAATTCTTTTTTTGACAAACTCATATATACAAGAAAACTTATTTTAACATATGTATGTGTAAACTTATCAATTATTATACACGTATATTTTATTACTTTAAAAAAACTTGGACAATAAAGGCATATGCAAATTCTATTGTAAATGTCATTTAATATGTCATTCAATGTAATTAAAAAGAGAAAAAAACATAAGAGTTTCTCTCTCCACATTTATAGCCTTATCTTTCCTCAGTTTATTATACATGTCAAGAGAATGAAAACTCTAAAATTTCTCATGCTTAGTACATAAATATACACATCTTATATGTTACACTTATATTTACCAACATGAATGTATTTTATACATTCATTCCATTACACATAGACGCATGTGATGTTTCGCTCTCTCCAATTAATATTGTTTACTTTCTTAATTAACTACATAACAATTAGAGAAGGAAACTAAATGTTACTTTCTCATATTTATTTTAATAAGTAACTACTACACACATAGGTGTATTTGATACACTCATTCATATAAATTTATATAATATTCAAACCCTTTTGAAATCATTTTACCAAATTATATAAAATATTGATTTTATTTAAAAGAAAATTTAGATAAGATCTAAATGCACGTAACTTGATAGGTCTGTTAATGATCCAAAAAGGTAAAAATTTTGAAATTCACCAATTTCTTCCGCTGTGGGCTGACCCAATTCCTTCGCAGGCTTTTGAATTTTCCCTTATTTATCCTTCATCTCTCATGTTAAGAGATAACTTGAGTAAATTGGTTAGACCGAAAAGGTTTTTAAAGAAAATTATTCTTTTGGTAGTAAGTCCCATTTATCAAAATATTGCTTTCTTCGTGATCTTTATCACATGTATACCCACTTTCCAAACTTAGATTTTAGTTTTGTAGGGGATAATAAAGAACGATTCATGAAACTTGAACTAATTACGCCAAACTATTATGTAGCGGACTTAGCCATCCTCCTAAAGAATGGAATTATCGTTGGTTTGCCTCGATAAACACTCCTCTCGACATCAAAGCACCTTTCAGTACTACATTTTCTCTTTCGCCTTCCTCCTTTAATCAGATTCGATATATCATTTCTTATTCTATAAATTAGAAACACTTCAATATTCATGGTTATTATTCTCTATGAATGTAATAGTCCAGGTTGTTTCTCAATTATTAATAAAAGAAATTATTGTTTTTTCTTTCTTCTTTTTACTAAAAATTAATCATCATTTATTTTCTAATTTAGGATGAAGAATCATCCTTATTTCTTGATGATTCTAACCTTAATCAACGGCTTAAGAATATTCGATCCAAATTAGTGACAGCCTCGGAAGATCATCGAACCCGTTCTCCTTTTGGTTTGTTATCTATTGATAATGTTGAAGCTAACAAATGTTGCGGGAAGTATATTTATGTGACATCTATCTTAGAGACTTCTCAAAAGTTGATTAAAGATATTGAAAAGAAGATTTATTCCAAGGATGATAAAATCTCAAGATTAGTTGGAAAGCTTGGATCATATTCCGACCCTAAATAATAATAGGAATATGATGGAAAAATCATTTAACTGAATTAGTGTATTATCGATTTGGACATAGACTTAATGAAGTCCAAAATGAGTGTCAGTCATGTGAGCTTATATAAACCGAGGGCAGAAATGGTTTGACAATTCCAAGTCCAACCAATTCTCCTAAGAAGGCACCTTAATGTTCCTTTTCTTTGTCTTGAGGTCATTAGCCACGTGGCAACGACATAACCGATCCACTCTAGAAAGCGAATTTGGAGAACTCACAAGATTAAGCATATCCTTCAAGTTGGACTGTAGTTGACAAAAAATAAAGATTATTAGTGTTAAAATCACTATTTTAGTGTTTTGATGATAACAATCATATGAAAATGCTACTAATTTGTTTATTGAGTAATTTCAGTTTAAGCAGGTATACAATGGAGAAAAAGTTTATACAAACTGTATAAAAAAATAGCATCAAATACTTGCACCACCCACCAAGTACATTACAACTGCTCATATAAAAGGAAAGCTTAGCGCATTTTATTATATTGGAAACTAGAAAATTAATTTGCTGAAAAATACAAAGGATGAGAATCATCCATTACTACTACTAGATTTATATGACCGTTAGAAAACGACTTGTGCTCTTCCAAGCGTTGCGAAGTTCCAACGGATGCATCTTTGCCGAACTAAATTGCTGAAAGCTTGCTCTTGTTCAGTGACGTCTAATCACTCCTATATAATCCTCATATCATCTCCAAATCAAATAGACGATCCTATGCTCTCAAATTACTTCCATATTGCTTTCTAAAGCCATAAACTCTATATTTGGTCCAAAAGCAAACTTAGACTAGTGCTCTTTCACTCCACAACATTTGGTTCTATCCTAATTCACTTTCTAGCCTCTGCACGCTCATTATGCATCATTTTTTATGGTTACAGAATTGTACTCTTTTTCGACTACTCGGTATATTGAAGACATAATATATAGTCAAGTTATTTCATTGTAAAGGAAAGATTGAAGTCCCATTCGGCTGCTCAGATGTTTATTCCTTTTGGGCGAAGTGAGGGTGTTTGTTAATTAATTCCAGAAGGAGCGGAAGACTGGACAGAGGACTGAGGTCCAAACTAGTACAAAAACTCTGGTGTTATTGCATCTTGCTTTACTTTACTATTTATTCCCACTGCTATTATAATTATATTGCTGCTCCTGTGATTACTACGCTTCAATTCTATATCTATATATTTGGCCATCATCGATCTAGTGTATAGAAACTATTGATCAACGCTATGCCACTATCAAGTGGTATTAGAGCCTGATGTTTTACTAATTCTAACATAATCCTAGATAATGGCCAAAACGAGAAGATCCGGTCAGAGCTCTAAGATTGTCAAGACAAGCAAAATTTTGAAAGCAGGCAACTGGAAATAGAATCTCGATACATGTGCAATGTGGCTACACTCAGATACAAATCGGTACGCAATGATTCTGTTTATAATTATCTTTTAGCATCACATGATAGTTTATTTTAAAATTTTAAATAGATACAAAAGGTCAATAATGTTGTTTGGCGAGAACTAAAGGACTGTGAACTTAAATATGATAAATTAAAGGAAGAAAATGATTTCTTAATGAAACAAACTATATTTTTTGAAACTACCGTTGAAGAACTTGTTTCACAAAATTATTTTTCTTTAAAAGAAAATGAGCTTTTGATTGATAACAATGCTATTCTTTTAAAGGAAAATGAATCTTTTGAAAATAAAATTTGATTTTTTGAACTTTTTTAAACAAGTCTAATTGTAAATTTTAGTTTTTTGAAAAAAAGAATAGTGCTTTGAATGCTAGATTTGGATTTAATCAAAGAATGCAAGTTTCTAAAAGAAAATAATGTTATTTTTCAAAACTAAAGTTCACAATAATAAAAAGCGGTTTAGGCTATAAGTACGATAAACATAAAAAAGTACTAGATATGCATTCATGTATACATGTTTTAATACCAGTGCTAAAAATAGATATAGTTCTAAAACCACTTCATGTCATGATAGTATTTTACATAAAAATGGAGAAAATTCTTGAATACTAAATCAATGACAATTAATGTTGATATATGGATTTCTGCTAATCTAACTGATAATGATAAACAAATATACCATAGCAATCATTACCACACTGTTATTAATAATGAAATTATATTTTTAAGAGGTCAATTACATTCAAATGGATATGGCTTCCTAAGTCGTAAACCTTATATCTTTTGTAAAATGAGTATCATTTTGCTTACATTTGACATATATTAGATACTCATCACTTTGCATTAATGTTAAATTATCTAACATATCTATGATACTTTCTATCTCATTTTACAAAAGGGAAGAAAAATTATACACATATATTAAAAAGCTCATAGAATTATTTCTTAAGATAAATATTATATTTATGGGGAGTTTTTAATATACAATATGTTTATGCGCTTATTCTTTTTGTTGACGACAAAGGGAAAGAAATTTAAGCATATTGATAAGGAGAGTATATAAATTTAGTGGGAGCAAACATTAAGGGAGAATAATATAATACTATTGTAGAAAGTCAAATGGTTGTCATCATCAAAATGGGGAGAATGTTGAAATCACTATTTCAGTGTTTTAATGATAATAGTTATATGAGAATCCTATTAATGTGTTTACTGAGTAATTTTAGGTTAAGCAAGTATACGATGGAGAAAAAGTTAATACAAACCGCATATAAAAAAATGGCGCTAAAGACGTGCACCACCCACCAAGTACATTATAGCTGCTCATATAAAAGTAAAGCTTAGCACAGTTTATTATGTTAAAAATCAAAAAATTAAATTGCTAAAAAATACAAGGGGCGAGAATTGAACCAATGACATTGAATATGCGAGCAGCCCTTTACCAACTGCACTGGAGACAATTTTGTTGAATTGGCAGGTGGTGGTATTATTTAATTGAAGAATTACCAAATGGATTGGAGCAAAATTTTAACGAGACAAAGGCAAGACTCGAACTCAAGTTACCAGAGAAAGCAAAGGCGCATCTCTACCACCATACTATAAATGTTTATGGTAATAGTTGATTAGCATATTTTGTTGTTAAAAATAAAGCAAATTAAATGGCTGAAAAAAGAGGCAAAGTAGGATTTGAACCTAAAAAAAGCGACACCATATGGAAAAATAAAAAGAAGAGCAGGACTCGAACCTAGCACAACAAGGATGGAATGCGCATCCATTACCACTCTTTCACCCATTACTTTTCTTATGTTGCTACTACTAGATCTATATCCCCATTAGAAAACAACTAGTGCAAGTATCCATTCAAGCATCTCTTTCAAGTGTTGTGAAGTTCCAACGGATGCATCTCTTCCGAATGGAATTGCTAAAGGGTTGCTCTTGTATAATAACATCTAATCTCTCCTATATAAGCCTCCTATCATATCCAAATCAAGTACACAATCCTATGCTCTCAAACTACTTTTATATTTCTTTGTAAAGAGATAAACTTTATATTCACTCCTAAAGCTAACTTAGACCAGTGCTCTTTCACTTTACAATATTTGGATCTGGTCTTAATCACTTCCTAGCCTCTGCATACACATTTTGCATCATTTTTGTTGTAGAAGTTGTACTCTAGTTCGACTACTCATTGTATTGAAGACACAATATATAGTTCTTTGTAAAAGAAAAGATTGAAGTTCCATTCAACTGCTTGGGCAAGTGTACTGAAATCATGTTCTGTTGCTCAGGTGCCTATTCCTCTAGACGAGGTGAGGGTATTTATTTGTTAATTGCAGAAGGAGTCTGAGACTGGACATAGGAGTGGAGGTTTGAACCAGTATAAAAGCTCTGGTGTGATTGCTTCTTGCTTTACTTTACTATTTATTCCCTTTGGTATTATATTATATTACTACTACTGTGCTTACTACGCTTCAATTTTGAGTCTATATATTTGGACATTATCACTCCAGTGCATAGTGATTATTGATCGACACCACGCAACTAACAATTAGAACAAAAAGTTTATCGAAACATTCTCGTAACTTAGATTGGAAGTCAAAACATTGGAATGTCAAAAGAATGAGCTTTCATTAAGGATTCAATCACTTGAAAATGATAAACACGGCTTATCTCATAAAGTTCCTCATTTAAAGAGTGCTAGAAAAATTTAAGAGAAGGCATTATTGGTTTGACTCCGTTGATTCCCTTAGTGTTATCCATCATAAGGAGAAAAAATCGAAGAAATACCTTCTCGTAGCCATTCAATATATTATCGACCCTCCTACTGCATCAGAAACCTGAATAAGGTAAATGACCTTAAAGATCAATTAGGGTTAATGCAATTTTATTCTATTAGATCCTCTTAACTTGATTCCTAGTAGATTATTTAATTAATGTTATAGTGGCTTTTAACCTAAAAGTTAACCTTTTGTTTTTAGGCTAAGAAAGAAACTGCTGGTCGAAGAAGGATGTTACTTTCAATTATCAAAGATATCAGCATTTTTTTGATATGGAGGATCCAATGCTCTTAAGGAAATTGGTGGACATCCAATTTTGTACAATAAAACTAGTTCAACCAATGAAGTATACTTTTGCACTTTAAAAGTTGAAGGGAAGGAAGGGAAAGGGAAAGAACTGGTTTGCCACCATCACCCCTTCTTCATTCTCAAGAACCATGAATTTTAGGAATATCTTATTGTAAATGCTAATTTTATTATAAGGAATAATTATTGTATACTATAACTTTTGTGTAATAAAAATTTATGTATCTATTTCGTAGTACCTCCTGATGAGTTGTCTATTTGTACATTGTAATATAGCCTTCATGCTTTTCCATTAATGATTTGCCCATATTGAATAATAAAGTTAGAGAACATTGTCCTCTATTTTTATATTTTTGCTAAAGCTTTGAAGCAGATTTTATCATCATTCATCTTTCTTGAATAGTTCCTTTGGCCAGACCTGGCGGTGGGATCAAAAGATTGATTGACTGTCACCCTTTGGATGGTTACTATAAGACCCCGTAAATTGTATGATAATTAGTTAAAACTAATTATCAAAGCCTAAAAATGAAATTTTCACGTATATTATAATGTGACTACGAAACTTGCACCGTTATATTCGTGGAAATTTTCTAATCAACTTTCATACATAAAATTTTACGATTGAAGTTCAAACAAAAACATTATTAATATTTGAAGGTTTCAGATCGGAATAATATATTTAGTTAAGGAAATAAACATAATTAATTAATGTTAACGAATACTTAACAACTAAGCAAAGTTAACGTTAATCAGATCAAAACAAATTGTATCAAATAAGATTCAAAAAAGAAGAAATGAACATTTAATAAAAACAACAGGACTAGTTGACACCTAGGTTCAACCGATCGACCGCCAATCGGTGGTAAGCTGGTGGCTACTGAACCTAGATCGAACAATCTGAATTTAATATAATCTAATCTAACGATTGCGATTGGTTTGAACCCTTATAAATACGGGTCTAGCCTCTCACTTTTCTTCTCATATTTCTAAAGCGACGACGAAGCTTTGCCATTTTCTTTTCTTCATAAATTCTAAAATGGTATAAAATAATATATATATATATATATATATATATATAAGTAGAGAATAGTGGAAACGATTAATAGAGAAGAAGAGTAGAATCAATTCAAGTCACTAAAGCCACGGTAAATCGTAGATCTAAATCCATTTTAAATTCAAATCTCTTCTCGATCTAAAATTCTATTAATTATGTATATGTTTTTGAGACATATTTTGGTAGAAAGAAAAGGAGTCAATAGAAATAGCAGATTTAGATCTGGAGATTTGGAAGCTTAGAGATGAATGAAAAATTATATACTTTTATATAATATTGGATTTATATCATTGTAAATTTATTCCTTGTATGCCTAAATGTAAATTTTGGAGTTGTAGGCTTAATATACATATGCAATGAATTTGAGAACCATGCCCACATATTCTGTAAATTATTAACTTTGATTAAATATTGCATATACTTAAATATGGAAAGTAAAGGTGAAAGTAGTCCCTAAATTTATAAGATAATTATTGTATAATAATTCTACGTTTGTTAGTTGAATATTATATCTATATATTGTTATCAGGGTTTTTAATCTAGCAGAATCCAAAGAAAGTTAGGTCAAAGTAAGTCATAACATCTAAGTCAAGTCAGAACAAACTAAGAATCAATCAAAATGACTATTACGGCAAGCCAGGAATAAGCCAGAAAAAAGCAGAAAAACGTTAAGGACATGGATCGTCAATGATCCATGGCGTTTGCTGCTACAACAAAAAAATTGGCTAAGTATAAGGATCGCTAGCGATCCATACATTTTATTAGTTCGGTATTACAACAAAGCAAGGGGAAGGCAATGGATCGCTTTCGACCCTAATCTATGTATCGCTGGCGATTCATAGAGTTAGCTCAGTTCTGACACAATTTCCAGCGCACCTTCTTATTGTCGTGTGCAAACATTTTGGAAAACGGGCTTGGCCCAATAGCTCTTCAACCTCTATAGATACTCTCCTACCTGCAACATAAAGGGGATGCTCTGCACTGGTTGCTGAAACTCTACTGAAAGCTTTCTTCACTCTTCACCTCCTTCACAATAATCTTCAAAAATGAGTTCATCGTGATTCTCCAGTGAATTCCAACCTTGGAGATTCAATCTAGCTAAGCATAATCAAGAGCTTTGTAATCAAGTACTTCTTGTAACAGCAATCGGTCTATAATAAAAACAATAAAGTGGACGTATACTTGATTAACAGCCGAATCACTATAAAAATCTTCTTGTCTTCTTTCTCTTATGCTTTTTTCTATATCTATTTTCTACATTATTGCTCTGTGAAAACAACGCTGGTGATTTCGATGTTGATCTAATTTTTATGTTAACATATACAATGAGGATATATAAAATGCTACAGAGAGTTATATTCAAAACAATTCGATTTAACAAAAGACAGCGTTTAAAATGCTGTAATAGTGTTACATTAGTTTCAAAAAGAAAACTTAATTTAATCCAGCAATTATAGCATTATAGAATGCTATAATAGCCTTTAATTCAATTTAGCTATTTAGTTCACTTATCAACTACAGCATTTATAAATGTTGCATTATCATTTACATTGGAAATAATAACATTTCAAAAATGCAGTTAATTAACTTCAAATATAATTTCACAACAATTATAATTTTCTTTGAATCACTTTTAACTTATAAAATCACACATTTTTACTTTTATAAACATCATTTAATTTTCCTTAATTTCATGATTTCATAAAGTTAAATTTCCATTTAAAAATTCATTTTTAATACTAATTCACTTATTAAATTGCAACATTCAATTTTAAATTGATTACATTAAATTTCAACTTAACACTTAAGTTCAAATTTCCAAATATAACTTAATTTTATTTTTATTTACTTAACTAAAAATCCACTTTTAAGTCAATTTTATAAATTTCCAATTTTAGTTATATTTCAAAATTTCAACTTAAATATTCATTCACTTCACATTTTAACTTTATTCAAAATCATAATATATTATAAAATCACTTTAAATTCATTTAAATTCCAAATTATCATAAGTTTATCACATTTCATATTTAATTTAATTTCCAATTATACTTAAATCAAAATTTCCAAAATAACTTACATTTAGATTTTCTAACTTTTCATTAATTTATTTAACTAATAAATTTCCAGAAAATCAATAACACTTTACAAAATTCATTTTTAAATTAATTTTGAATCAAAATATTATAATAATTAAATTTCTAAAATATTTTAAAATTTTTAGAAAAACATATTTAACTACGGGCCTGTATTTAATTTTCTACGCTAGGTAAAGTGACATGGGTAATATATCATTTCAACCCATAATTTACAAAGAAAACCCGGGTTTTATCATTTCAAACCTGCAATCCCAAGTAAATGAAATAATTTGAAAATCGCTCAGGCCTGTCATTTCAGTCCATAACGATTTTTCCTTATTCTAAAGTCCGTTCGGGTATGTATCATTTCAACTCATAGTGATTCTAATCTAAAGGGAACTTGTAGTGTGATAAACTGATAAAAATAACAGAACGGCATAATATAACAGTAACAAATGTTATAACATGTGTTTAAGCATGGGTGAACATCATATAATCATAATATAGTAGATATAACATGATAATGCATTTTGCAGATTCAAAGGGGGTCAATTCACTAGTTATATATGTACGTATTGTCTGGTGAGAATAACTCACTGGTTTGTGCTGGAGACACAACGACGAATGCACGAATGAGATCCAAACAAGCACGATAACACGATTCAAATATAAGTGGAGGAGCCAAAGTATCAAATCCCTTGAAACAAGTCACACAAACAATAATAATATACATAAGTTTCAAATGCAAATACGATAAACGATGATAGAATAGACTGCACAAATCAAAGTGGAATTGTTTTGCACTTGCTTCCAACTTCCATAGGCTCAACCATGGCTGGAAAGTACACGACTACGGAATGTTCTAGGGTCTGGTTGTGGACCTATAGGGGTCGGTCATGCATAGATAAAATGGTGCACTAGTTGGTGAGGCAAAAGGCTAACATTTCAAGGCAAAAGCATGGATTTCAAGGCGACTTATGGGCTCGGCCAAGGCATGGAGGGCATGGCTATTTCAGGTAGGGTCAGCAGGTGGTGTGCAGAGGTGTCTCAGGTCTGGAACAGGCTGGTGGTGGTGGTGTTTGGTCGGCCATGTGGAGGTTTGGAGGTGGTAGACATGGATGTGCTCGGTCTACGCAAGTTTTATGGAGTTTGTTGGATTTTGGTGATGGATCAATCCACAAGGAGGCATGGCTTGGGGTTTGGTCAGAGAAGAGGTGAAGATGGTGGTGTTCTCAGGTGGTGGTGGAGGCGGCTGGGGCTGGAGAGGAGGTGGCTGAACCTATGACATAAGAGAACAAGTGCAAATCAATGTCAAACAATAAGAAATAAACAAAAGAAGAAGAGAGAAAGAATTTTTTTACCAAACTTTCTCCTCAAGCAAGGCCAAATTTTTTTTGTATCAGAAGTGAGAAATGAGTTTACGTGAATGGAAATAAAAATATGCGGATGAAAGATGTGTAAATTAAAAGCTAATTGATGAATAGTTATGATAAATGTGAAAGGGTGGAAGATAAAGGGCCATTTGAAAACCAAGAGTCAAAACCCTTTCAAATTTCTTTTAATTTACTTATATAAGATTAAATTACTGAAAATAATAATTATTTCAGTTAAAATTTCGAAAATTTAACAAAATATAAAAATATATAAAAATATTTGATAATTAGATAAGGTTAAAATGAGAAAATAGCACAAAATTGCAAACTAGACTAGAAAATTTTGAAAATAACAGAATAAATTTTAGAAAAATTATATGGACTTGGAAAAATATTTATAACAAAGATAATAAAATAAAAATAAAAATTCATTCACAAAATAAATAAATATAATTTAATTAAATATAATTTATGTGAAGAAAATAGTAGAAAATTAGAAAACATCCTTTAAAAATAGGAAATAAATACAGTAAATTTTGAAAAAAATTCTATTATCATTTTAAAAATATTTAGAAATGAAATCACACAATTAAAACAAATTTAAAAATAATTTCAAACAAAATAAAGTCAAATTCAAATTTATAGTCAAAAATCTAGGGTTGTTACATGAGTATTGGAAGAAGGAAACCTTTATAGCTTGGTTGGTCCTATGGTCAACAATGGAAAGCGAGTGATGGTTGATGGATCTAGTACACAGCAAGGTGGATAGGTTAATATGGTCACTACTTATGATTCTAGCATTGAGGATCACATTTTAGATAGGGGTCTTCATGTTGATGATGCTTGAGGGATCGATAGTGATCAGGTAATGAGCTTAAATCGAGTTATAGAAGGGTGTCGAATTACAAAATCCACAAAGATAAGACAGAGATCTTTGTGGTATTACAAATGTTTTTTAAACCGGATTTTTGTGGTGCACCTCATGTAGGAGATGCATCACTTGCAAACGGTGGTTGAGGTTTTTAATTTACTGTTGTTGAGATATGGGGATTGTGATAGATCTAGATATTGCATGCTTGATATGTTGGAGATATATGATTTTGCATGAAGGTGTAGTGTTAAATTTTGGTGATACAAAATCACAAATAGAGGGAAATAAATATGCAAAAGATAGAAAGAGAAGATTTTGTTTCCTCTAATTAATAGGCATATTTGAGTATGTTTATTTCTCTTTCTAATTGGCTAATCAAATTATTTTTTGCCATCTAATGTTAACTTGGGCATTAAATAATTGATTATATAAATAGAGAGTAGAAGAGAGGGAAAATCAATTTTCTAATTTTCTCTTCTTCATCTTTGTTCTTTTTCTCTGACAATTTTAGCCATATAGATATTTTCTCCCTTTCTCAATTTGGTTATTGAATCAATGGTATTTTGTTTACTTTAGCTTTGTTGTATTAATTGTAAACAAAATTATGGTGAATCAATAAAGTGGGTGGTTGGGTGGAATATTTTGTGTTATTGCGTTTTGATTTCAATTCCATCTTGTTTTCAATCCAAATTATCCTTTTGTTATTTGGGTGACAAAGATCCGTTGATAAAAGCTTCTGCAAAGCGCTGCTATTTTCATAACAGTACATGTGTAACGACCCGTAATTTTTGTTAATTAAAATTTTCATTTTAATAAGATTTACGTAAATTTAATTTAAAAGAAATAAAGATTTTATAATTAATAATGAAGCAAATGATGAGAATGAAATGAAACCATGAGAATATAAGGTTAAGTATTTACAGTTGAAACAAAATGACGAATAAATTAAAGTGATGTAAATTATTATACTAGGCTAAGAATTGCATATAAGCGAACCAGGGTAAGTAGTGAATTTAGTTAATGAATTAATAATATTAAATAGTAAATTGAATTAAATCAATGTCCGGTAGAAATTGAAATATTGTTTGGAATGAAAGCTTATAAATTGTAAGCATTTAATTTATAAATGAAATCAGTGTATTAATTTAGTTGTAACTGAATGTAAATTAATGAAATTATGTAATAATTTATAAATGATGGCATTCATGAATGAAATAAGATTTGTATGTAATAAAGGAATAATTGAAATAAACATTTACCAATGAAATAGTATATTGATTTATATAGACTTAATAAAAGAGTTGAATTGAATCAATCTATTTAGTTGAATCTAATTAATTGGTATGCAAATTATAAATGGGTTTATAGTAAGAAATTATACTACCGTGAATTGGAATTAAGATGAAATTGAAAATTTCAAGTATGTGATGCAAATATATCATATATAGCAGTGGAATAAAAATTAGTGTTATTATAACCTGGTTGGTAAGTAACAAACTTATAACTGAATTTAAAAGAAAATAGGTGACAATGAATATAGATTGTTCATTTATTTGATGTGTTAAATAAATTTTGGCATTCAATCGCAATAAATATAAATAATTAATTGAAACTGTTGTAAGGCCAAAATTTATTGCATATAATAAGTTGGAGGATAGATTTCATTAAAGGTAATTTATTTATTATGTTAAAGTAAACTAAAATAATTAGAGGTACGTAAATGATGATTAATACCATGTTTGGAAGTTGTAATTTAGAAGATATTAAGAATTAGGAATTGAATTTTGAATTATTTGCAATACAAATAAAGAAAATGTTACATTATTGCTAACTGAGGGAATCATTAATTAATTGAATGAAAGTTAAATCAGTGGAATTAATGGAGATTAATTTACGTTAATTATTTAGGGTAGTGACTAAATTTGGTAATCCATTTGCAATTAATGATAGTAGTGTTGATATAAGCTAATAAGTTAAATGTCAATGCGGTACCAGTTAATGGATTGAATGTGATTACGAAATTGGAATTAGATAAATGCAGTAACTAATTCAGGGCAAATAAAATTTATGGAACAAATGTTAAAATCTAAACTGATGATAATTAATAATTGAAGATAATGTAAATTCCATTTATAATATGACTATTGGTAAATGAAAAGATTGTAAATCAAGATTTGTTTATTTATTTGAATTTTATGAAATTGAAGATTTATATTGATTAGTCTTTAGTAAATTTACATTCAAAAATTGTTAAATCATTGTAAATGTTTGGGAATTATAAAGTGATAAAGATTTCAAATTTCAGAATTTTAACGCGAAATTTGATTTAATTACTTTATTTTAAATTTATTTAATTAAATGAAAATAGCCATTTTGGCCACTGACTCGGATTTCGACGAAACAAGTTTCATCGGATCCGTAACGGTGAATTATAATAGTGTTTCAAGTTTCATAGCGATCAGACTTGTCGTTTGATCGTACGGACTCGAAACGCCTTGAAATTTATGCAATTGAAATCAATTTGGAAAATATTGTTTTCAGCATAACTACTGCATACGATGGAACTTGGACGTGAAACCTGTTCCATTGCGTTAAAAATATTTTAAAACACCTATTTCGGTATATGGATTTAACCACTTTCGTTCCGGGGTCAGAACGGGCTTTTTGGGCCACGTTAGCGGTAGCACGTATATCCATCAACCCGATCCATCTATTTTTCAACTTTATCTATAAATACCTTACTAAACCCTAGCCTCCGTCTATTCTCATTTGTCTACGCGTAAATTTCATCAGCTCCTCCTCTTCTTCCAATGGCTGCAAACCCTAGATCTAATTTCAATTTCAAAAATCAAATCCAAAGCCTAAAAATCAAAGTCCTCAGAAATTCCGAAAAAAAATATATGTAGAAGCTTCCGACTAGCGTAATTCACCGGCGAAATTCGTTTTTCGTTTTGATTCATCGTCTGATCTGTAGAAATTAAAGAAGTCTCGGCCGTTCATCACGTCGAAATCAAACTCGACGGATCGACGAACCGTTTCTGGGTTTTATAAAGGGAACCGAGGGGAGTTGATCTGTGGCGTTCGTTCATCGAATCAACAGCTGGATGGTCGCGAAAATTCGATTTAGGTTTAGAAATTAAGTGGCGGTTGGTGGATTTTGTGCGTCGTTCGTTGACGCGGAGGGGTTCTCGTGAGGCGTGGGGGCGAGGCCGAGCTTGCGCGGCGGTATCAAGGTGGTCGCGGCAAGCGGCGGGGGCTTGTTTCAGGGTTGACGAGTTGCTGTGTCATTTGCGTGATGGGTTCGAAGCTACAAGCTAGGGTGAAGTGTTTCTGGAAGATAGGCACGTGATGATGTGGCTTAGAAGAAAAAGTAGGTTTTGTGTTCTTTTTTTAATTTAAAATTTAAAATTCAATCACAATTATCGCTATATCTTTCACATACAATATCCGATTTACGCACGGTTTCTTTTGTTAGGATCGTATTGAAATTCCGGACTTGATGACACTGGCTTGGACGAATTCTGAGACGGTCAAATTTTTGGATTCAAATTGAATTTATATTCAATTTAAATTCAAAAGGTGAGTGTTTTAACCCACTCACAACTTCTAAGATTTCGTATGTTTGTTAAATTGATTTATGATGTGTTTAAAATTTTATTTGTAGTTGTTTGGCATATATTTCATCATTTTCTCAGTTAAATTGCATTCATTTAATTTACGCGTTATATAATTCATTATTGCATTTGAAACTGCGAGTTAGTTGTTAATTAATTTATCCATTACATTAAGACTGTCAGTTAAAATTTTAGTAAAATTTATTTTTGCATATAACCTGCTAGTTAAATTTATTTATTATTGCATATAAAATACAGTTAAACAGTTATTTAATTCATTATTGAAAATTTAACTATCATTAATTTATTTATTATTTATTTTTGTGATTGTTTGAATTGGATGATAAATTGATCAATGTTTGATGATTGATATGATGGACGAATGGATGCTGTATTTATGTTGTATAAACTGCAAGTTATTATTTTGCATTTTCATTTCATTCGAGAGTTCGGTTTGAAATGATATACAACCGCATTTTTATTTTTAAATTGCGGGTTGAAATGATAAACATCTGTATCACTTGACCATAGGATAGAAAATTATATACAGGCACCGCGGTATATATATAAAATTGTTTTTGAAATGATTTTCTATGGTTTTGGAAAGAATACGGTTTAATAAATATTAAATTTTGATATATATAGAAAAAATTCTTGAATTTAGCTATGTGTAAATTTGTTTCAAATTTTAAAATAAGCTAAATAATGAAGTTGATTTCGTTAATATAATATGGTTAAGAATATATTTGAAATTCTATTGTACATAGAGTTTATAATAACTCAAATAAAAATAAGGTTGAAGTTAAAGGTGAATATGATTTGAATTAAAGTATTTAAGAATTATCTTAGAAAAAATTATTTTGAAATGTAAATAAATTAAGATTTAAAGGGTATGATTGTATAATTTGATTTTTGATTTGAGAATTTAAATGAATATCCAATTGATTTAAAGAATATTATCAAGTTAATTTAATTAAAAAGAATATCCTGTTATTGAAGTTTAAGGGTTTTACTTAAATAATATCTGTTCTATTAAGTAAATATTTCAAATTTAAATAATAGGAATTTGATTTGATATATATTAAATTATCAAAGAATCCAATTTTGAAATAGTGGAATATTTAAAGATTGAAATATATAAACTGTAAAGTTTTGAAATACAGAATATTTAAGCCTTGAAATATATGGGAATTAAAATGGTTTATTTGGAGGTTCAAATTGATATTGGGAATTTATTTGTGAAATTTGAAGAAGCTGTTTATTTTATAACGTAATATAGTATTTCAACCATTAAGCATTAAAAGTTATGTTTCAAAGCTATGGTTTCAAGGTATATATATTTGAAAATTTTATGATTTTTGGGAAAGGGATATTTATAAAATAAAATGATATCATATTGATTTGGGGTTTTAAAAAATATAAATGATATCGTATTTATATGGTTTGAAAGAGATATTATATTCTGGTTTTAAAGTATAAATTATTTTGAAATAACCGCGGTGTTATAATAACGATTGGTTGTTGAAGAGACCGGGATCGGAAATTGTCATACTCTCTGCCAACCCCGAAAACCACTTTAACAGCCGTGTACGCGGTGGAGATTCCAGAATGAAGTAGGATGGTGGCGGAGTTTCCTTTGAGGTAAATAGGTCGACCCGACTCCCGTGAGTTGGCATAAGGTGGCTAAAACAGGAGCGATTATCAGGCCAAGGGGGTTAGCGCCCTTTATCGAGTACTCCTCTTCGATATATACTCTGACTTTGGATTTATTCGGTGGCCACTTTTGATTTCTTTGATTTTTGGGGGAGTTTGTCCGAGGTGGGCGGTAGCTGCGGCTACGCGCTACCACCAGCCCGGATAGCAATTGGTATATCTACCCTGGCATTGCCTAGTTGTGCCATGTCACCTACCCTAGCGCGCCTTATACGATTTTGTTTTGTACCATACCTATGGAGTGCCCTCTAACGACGCCCAGACGGGGGAGATTACAGTACTGTATAGACTATGGGAATATATTTTGTGTTAAGGGCTATATGGGTAACCCCTTAACGCTATTTAAAAGTAAGTTTATTTTACAAATAGACACTGTTATAATAGCGAAATATACTGCATAGTAAATAGTTTAACGGATCCTTAAGAGATGTGAATCCCGAGAATCTTTTAAGTTACTGCACTCATATTTATTACAGTCGATTTAACTTACATAAGATCTTTTAGTTCTGACTCGAGTGTTTTGTCTTTTCAATTCGCTCGGGTCAGTCCGAGCGCTTCAGGATCAAAGACTTTAGCTCCGGAGGACGAAGACGGATATTTCTATTATTATTATTATTATTATTATTATTATTATTATTATTTATTATTATTGCACTACACTCATACTGTTCCGCTGCATTATTATTGGTATGTGTAACTCTGATATGTATTACATAAATATAATCAAATGTTTTTGTAAACAGCTTTATAAACTGTATATTTGATTATTATATTTTATCCTTCCGCTGTGAGATTCTGTTTTGTTTTATTTCTTTCTTATTTTTTTCTTATTTACCTCATAACAATCCGCCCTTTCGTATGGATTGAATTGGCATGCGTGCGAAAAGGCGGAATGTTACAGTTGGTATCAGAGCTTTGGTTTAGCGATAAACCTTAGCTTTGTAGGGTTTGACTCTTTACTAATAGGGTAGTAATGCCCTATGGGAGTCACTGAGTGTATATATGAGAGAGCGTACTTGTTAGTGTTATAAAAAAGTTTTAATATTGTGTTAATCTGTTCCATTTTGTATTTATAAATTCTGATTGATGCATGGGACGCTGTGACATCAATAGGGATTTCTAAACACTTAATATGATAGACCAACATAATATTTGTTTTTAATATAGGCGAATGAAATAATTTTGCCTATTATGTTTTCTATATATAAAATAAATTTTTTAAATGATATATATATATATATATATATATATATTTGGTTGCAATAGATTGGTTGTTAGGTAATAAAGTGTATAAATTATAATAGAAATAAGTTTGAAAAATAAAATAAATGAAATTTGGAAATTTAGAACTTAAGTTCCGGAGTTTTGAAATTTCTTTCGAATAAATTTTGGAATATAATAATATTGTTTATAAGTATTTTCTGATATAAATATTTTAATATAATTCGAAAGAATTTTTTTAAAGAAGATTTTGGAGAAAATAAGTTTTGTACTTTCCTCTCTGCCGCTGGAAAATAATTTCGGTGATGGCGGCCGCATCATCGACTTTCATTTTCGAGTTTCGAGGGGGAAGGCCACTATAGTAGTTTTACTGCAGTTTCATTTTTGAAAGAAATATATATATATATATATATATATATATATATATATAAACTTTGAATTGTTTTAAATATAATTAGAGATATATAAGGTGTAAGAATATATTTATCTATTATTTTAAAATGATTTGAAATAAAACCCGGTATTTAATTTTTAAGTTTCCATTAATAAATAGTTTCAATTGCTGTAGTGAATTGGAACGAAGGTAATTAATAAATTGAAGCCTCTAAAGGAAATAAGAGATTTAATGCTAGGTTATAAATAGTATTAAATGAATTTTGAAATTGGAACCTATGAAATAAAGGGTATAATTATTGAACATTTAATAAATTTTAAAAGAATTAAGAAAAACTTGTAAAACTTTCAATTACATTCTTAAAGGCATATATATAACTTACCAATTATTAAAAGTTGAAATGTTTAATAAGAAAATGAAATGGGAAATCTTACAAGTAAAGTTTAAGGTGATGAAAGTATTCAATGAATTTGCTGTTATAATTGAGGTCATGCAATAATAAATGAATGAATGATTGTAATAAAATAAAAGGAACTGGCATGACCTGAGTTAATGGAAATGAATAAATTGTAAGTAATAAGTGAAAATAAACAAAA
Source organism: Allium cepa (assembly GCA_030765085.1). Lineage (NCBI taxonomy): Eukaryota > Viridiplantae > Streptophyta > Magnoliopsida > Asparagales > Amaryllidaceae > Allium > Allium cepa. Next base: position 56,795,800 of record CM060935.1, read on the forward strand.
CAAACAGTGAATGAGTAAATGAAATTAAATTTTGTTAGAAATAAATGAAAATTAAAAAGGGTAAATCATTGTATAAATAAAAAGGAAATCAAACAACAAATGTATAGAATAAAAGTAATAAGAATGAAATGGCTGTTTAAATGGTGTTTGTTTTGGTTTATGATTGTTTGGGTAAGGAAACTTTAAAATTGTTTGGATGTATGAATAATCTATTTAGTTTCACCTAATACTGTTGAGTGAAGGGTACACTTAGTAGTTTATTCTTCATTCTGTACAATTTAAAGTTTGAACCTGAACAACTATTTATTGTGTTTGATATGAATGAATGATTGTTCTATGGTTGTATGCCTTGTTGCAAGTGTTTGATGTTGTATTGATTTTGTTTATTAATGGTTGTTTGTATTGAATTGGATGTTTGTGGTTGAAACCATTTTTAATATTTCATTTTATATAATCGTAACTTTAATCAAATTATATAAGTGAAATACAGGTTATGGAAGCAATTGCTACTGCTTTTGGTTTCATAATTAAGCGTAAATTGCCCGACAAATAGGTACGTTTCGGATTACGGTTTTATAGCGTTATTTTATATATTTTCTCGTGTTGGGATATTATATTTTGGATATTATATGTGATATTTTGATATATTTGATATTATATTTTCTCCCGAGCCTCCTCGTACAAAGGAGGCTCTACCAAAAATTTTCCGTAAATTTTGGACTTAGAAAGTATTTTGAAAATGTTTTCCAAACTTTATTAGTTTGAGTATAAAACAAAATTAATGATTATAAATTAGTATATTTTATCTAAATTAATTTTGTAAATTTATTTGTTTATAAATTTAATATTTAATATGATATTGATTTCTTAATTCTTCTTTTCCCTTCTTTTTGCTTTTCGGGGACGAAAAGTTTTGAGTGGGGAAGAGCGTAACGACCTGTAATTTTCGTTAATTAAATTTGTCATTTTAATAAGATTTACGTAAATTTAATTTAGAAGAAATAAAGATTTTAAAATTAATAATGAAGCAAATGCTGAGAATGAAATGAAACCATGGGAATATAAGGCTAAGTATTTACAGTTGAAACAAAATGACGAATAAATTGAAGTGATGTAAATTATTATACTAGGCTAAGAATTGCATATAAGGGAACCAAGGTAAGTAGTGAATTTAGTTAATGAATTAATAATATTAAATAGAAGATTGAATTAAATTAATGTCCGGTAGAAATTGAAATATTGTTTGGAATGAGAGCTTATAAATTGTAAGCATTTAATTTATAAATGAAATCAGTGTATTAATTTAGTTGTAACTGAATGTAAATTAATAAAATTATGTAATAATTGATAAATGATGGCATTCATGAATGAAATAAGATTTGTATGTAATAAAGGAATAATTGAAATAAACATTTACCAATGAAATAGTATATTGATTTATATAGATTTAATAAAAGAATTGAATTGAATCAATCAATTAAGTTGAAACTAATTAATTGGGATGCAATCATAAATGAGTTTATAGTAAGAAATTATACTACTGTGAATTGGAATTAAGATGAAATTGAAAAATTCAAGTATGTGATGCAAATATATCATATATAGCAGTGGAATAAAAATTAGTGTTATTATAACCTGGTTGGTAAGTAACAAACTTATAACTGAATTTAAAAGAAAATAGGTGACAATGAATATAGATTGTTCATTTATTTGATGTGTTAAATAAATTTTGGCATTCAATCACAATAAGTATAAATAATTAATTGAAACTGTTGTAAGGCCAAAATTTATTGCATATAATAAGTTGGAGGATAGATTTCATTAAAGGTAATTTATTTATTATGTTAATGTAAACTAAAATAATAAGAGGTACGTAAATGATGATTAATACCATGTTTGGAAGTTGTAATTTAGAGGATATTAAGAATTAGGAATTTAATTTTGAATTATTTGCAATACAAATAAAAAAAATGTTACGTTATTGCTAACTGAGGGAATCATTAATTAATCGAATGAAAGTTAAATCAGTGGAATTAATGGAGATAAATTTACGTTAGTTATTTAGGGTAATGACTAAATTTGGTAATCCATTTGCAATTAATGATAATAGCGTTCATATAAGCTAATAAGTTAAATGTCAATGCAATACCACTTAATGGATTGAATGTGATTACGAAATTGGAATTAGATAAATGCAGTGACTAATTCAGGGCAAATAAAATTTATGAAACAAATGTTAAGATCTAAACTGATGATAATTAATAGTTGAAGATAATGTAAATTCCATTTATAATATGACTATTGGTAAATGAAAAGATTGTAAATCAAGATTTGTTTATTTATTTGAATTTTATGAAATTGAAGATTTATATTGATTAATCTTTAATAAACTTACATTTAAAATTGTTAAATCATTGTAAATGTTTGAGAATTATAAAGTGATAAAGATTTCAAATTTCAGAACTTTAACGCGAAATTTGATTTAATTAATTTATTTTAAATTTATTTAATTAATGGAAAATAGCCATTTTGGCCACTGACTCGGATTTCGAAGAAACAAGTTTCATCGGATCCGTAACGGTGAATTATAATAGTGTTTCAAGTTTCGTAGCGATTTGATTTGTTGTTTGATCGTACGGATTCGAAACGCCTTGAAATTTATGCAATTTAAATCAACTGAAATCAATTTGAAAAATATTATTTTCAGCATAACTTCTGCGTACGATGGAATTTGGACATGAAACCTATTCCATTGCGTTTAAAATATTTTAAAACACCTATTTCGATATATGGATTTAACCAATTTCGTTCCGGGGTCAGAACGGGCTTTTCGGGCCACGTTAGCGGTAGCACTTATATTTGTCAACCCGATCCATCTATTTTTCAACTTTATCTATAAATACCTTACTAAACCCCTCTGCCTATTCTCATTTGTCTACGCGTAAATTTCATCGGCTCCTCCTCTTCTTCCAATGGCTGCAAACCCTAGATCCAATTTCAATTTCAAAAATCAAATCCAAAGCCTAAAAATCAAAGTCCTTAGAAAAATTCCAAAAAACTTATATGTAGAAGCTCTCGACTAGCGTAATTCAACGGTGAAATTCGTTTTTCGTTTTGTTTCATCGTCTGATCTGTAGAAATTAAAGAAGTCTCAGCCGTTCATCACGTCGAAATCAAACTCGACGGATCGACGAACCGTTTCTGGGTTTTGTAGAGGGAACCGAGGGGAGTTGATACGTGGCGTTCGTTCATCGAATCAATGGCTGGTGATCGCGAAAATTCAATTTAGGGTTAGAAATTAAGTGGCGGTCGGTGGTTTTTGTGCATCGTTCGTTGACGCGGAGGGGTTCTCGTGAGGTGTTGGGGCGAGGCCGAGCTTGCGCGGCGGTATCAAGGTGGTCGCGGCAAGCGGTGACGGCTTGTTTCAAGGTTGACGAGTTGCTATGTCATTTGCGTGATGGATTCAAAGCTACAGGCTAGGGTGAAGTGTTTCTGGAAGATAGGCACGTGATGACGTGGCTTAGAAGAAAGAGTAGGTTTTGTGTTCTTTTTTTAATTTAAAATTCAATCACAGTTATCGCTATATCTTTCACATACAATATCCGATTTACGCGCGGTTTCTTTTGTTAGAATCGTATTGAAATTCTGCACTTAATGACACGGGTTCGGACGAATTCTGGCACGGTTAAATTTTTGGATTTAAATTGAATTTAAATTCAATTTAAATTCAAAAGGTGAGTGTTTTAACCCACTCACAACTTCTAAGATTTCTTTTGTTTGTTAAATTGATTTATGATATATTTAAAATTTTATTTATAGCTGTTTGGCATATATTTCATCATTTTCTTAGTTAAATTGCATTCATTTAATTTACGCGTTATTTAATTCATTATTGCATTTAAAACTGCCATATAATTGTTAATTAATTTTTCCATTGCATTAAAACTGTCAGTTAAAATTTTAGTAAAATTTATTTTTGCATATAACCTGCTAGTTAAATTTATTTATTATTGTATATAAAATACAGTTAAACAGTTATTTAATTCATTATTGGAAATTTAACTATCAGTAATTTATTTATTATTTATTGTTGTGATTGTTTGAATTGGATGATAAATTGATCAATGTTTGATGATTGATATGATGGACGAATGGATGCTGTATTTATATTGTATAAACTGCAAGTTATTATTTTGCATTTTCATTTCATTCGAGAGTTCGGTTTGAAATGATATACAACCGCATTTTTATTTTTAAATTGCGGGTTGAAATGATAAACATCTGTATCACTTGACCATAGGATAGAAAATTATATACATGCACCGCGGTGTATATATAAAATTGTTTTTGAAATGATTTTCTATGGTTTTGGAAAGAATACGGTTTAATAAATATTAAATTTTGATATATATAGAAAAAAATTCTTGAATTTAGCTATGTGTAAATTTGTTTCAAATTTTAAAATAAGCTAAATAATGAAGTTGATTTCATTTATATAATATGGTTAAGAATATATTTGAAATTCTATTGTATATAGAGTTTATATAACTCAAATAAAAATAAGGTTGAAGATGAAAGTGAATATGATTTGAATTAATGTATTTAAGAATTATCTTCGAAAAATTTGTTTTGAAATGTAAATAAATTAAGATTTAAATGGTATGTTTGTATAACTTGATTTTTGATTTGAGAGTTTAAATGAATATCCAATTGATTTAAAGAATATTATCAAGTTAATTTAATTAAAATGAATATCCTGTTATTGAAGTTTAAGGGTTTTACTTAAATAATATCTGTTCTATTAAGTAAATATTTCAAATTTAAATAATAGGAATTTGATTTGATATATATTAAATTATCAAAGAATCCAATTTTGAAATAGTGGAATATTTACAGATTGAAATATATGAACTGTAAATTTTTGAAATATAGAATATTTAAGCCTTGAAATATATGGGAATTAAAATGGTTTATTTGGAGGTTCAAATTGATATTGGAAATTTATTTGTGAAATTTGAAGAAGCTGTTTATTTTATAAAGTAATATAGTATTTGAATCATTAAGTATTAAAAGTTATGTTTCAAAGCTACGGTTTCATGGTATATATATTTGAAAATATTATGATTTTGGAAAAGGGATATTTATGAAATAAAATGATATCATATTGATTTGGGGTTTTAAAAAATATAAATGATATCGTATTTATATGGTTTGAAAGAGATATTATATTCTGGTTTTAAAGTATAAATTATTTTGAAATGACCGCGGTGTTATAATAACGATTGGTTGTTGAAGAGACCAGGGTCCGAAGTTGTCATACTCTCTGCCAACCCTGAAAACCACTTTAACAACCGTGTACGCGGTGGAGATTCCAGAATGAAGTAGGATGGTGGCGGAGTTTCCTTTGAGGTAAATACGTGGACCCGACTCTCGTGAGTTGGCATAAGGTGGCTAAAACAGGAGCGTTTCTCGGGCCAAGGGGGTCAGCGCCCTTTATCGGATACTCCTCTTCGATATATACTCTGACTTTGGATTGATTCGATGGCCACTTTTGATTTCTTTGATTTTAGGGGGAGTTTGTCCGAGGCGGGCGATAGCTGCGGCTACGCGTTACCACCAGCCCGGATAGTAATTGGTATATCTACCCTGGCATTGCCTAGTTGTGCCGTGTCACCTAACCTAGTACGCCTTATATGATTTTGTTTTGTACCATACCTATGGAGTGCCCTCTAAGGACGCCCAGTACGGGGGAGATTACGGTACTGTATAGACTATGGGAATATATTTTATGTTAAGAGCTATATGGGTAACCCCTTAACGCTATTTAGAAGTAATTCTATTTTACAAATAGACACTATTATTATAGAGAAATATACTACATAGTAAATAGTTTAACAGATCCTTAAGAGATTTGAATCCCGATCATCTTTTAAGTTACTGCACTCATATTTATTTCAGTCGATTTAACTTACATAAGATCTTTTAGTTCTGACTCGAGTGTTTTGTCTTTTTAATTCGCTCGGGTCAGTCCGAGCGTTTCAGGACCGAAGACTTTAGCTTCGGAGGACGAAGATGGAGATTTCCTTTGTTATTATTATTTATTATTGCACTACATTCATATTGTCCGCTGCATTATTATTGGTATGTGTAACTCTGATATGTATTATATAAATATAATCAAATGATTTTGTAAACAGCTTTATAAACTGTATATTTGATAATTATATTTTATCCTTCCGCTGTGAGATTCTGTTTTGTTTTATTTGTTTCTTGTTTTTTTTATTTACCCATAACAATTCGCCCTTTCGTATGGATTGAATTGGCATGCGTACGAAAAGGCGGTGTAACAACCCGTATATTTATCGAGTTTACATTTAAATATTAAATCGTTAATCGGATTTTGGTCCGAAAAACTACTTTTTGCAAACGGTCAAATTAGGACTCGAGACCACTTCCATTGAGTTCGAAATGTCGTTTACAACTTTTTAAGTATAAACATCGATAGGTTTGGAGTTAGTGAAATTTCACTAACTTTTCCCGCTTTGGACTTTGGGTTAGTTTAGCCTATTAAGCCCAAGTTCCAACCCTCTTCTCCTCACTCTTCATAAATTTCCTAACTAACTCAAGCTTTAGCATTAATGGTGAAGAGAATGGGAAATTAAAACTCCAAGCTCAAATTCAATTGCAACTCCATCATTCAACTCCAAATTCAAGCAGAAGATATTGGATTCAAGCTTTGGATTGCTTCTCCTTGCTTTCAAGCTTCATCTTCATAAATTTTAGTGCAAAGGTGAGATTTTTATCTCACAATTCTAGCCTATAATTATATTGGACTGTTGGGAATGATTCCCTATCATTTTTGCATGCATGTTAGCATTTGGTTTGGATTGGATTGGCAAAAAACTCCAATTTTTAGCGTTTTGTTGAATTTTCTGCACTTGAGTCGTTCTGGCCATTTTTAGGTCGTTCGGAGTTAAGTCGTTCGTCCTTGAGTCGCTGAGTCGTTGGACCCTTGAGTCGCTGAGTCGTTGGAGCCTTGAGTCGCTGAGTCGTTGGACCCTTGAGTCGCTGAGTCGTTGGACCCTTGAGTCGCTAGGTCGTTGGACCCTTGAGTCGTTAGGTCGTATGACCCTTGAGTCGCTGAGTCGTTGGACCCTTGAGTCGCTGAGTCGTTGGAGCCTTGAGTCGCTGAGTCGTTGGACCCTTGAGTCGCTGAGTCGTTGGACCCTTGAGTCGCTGAGTCGTTGGAGCCTTGAGTCGCTGAGTCGTTGGACCCTTGAGTCGCTGAGTCGTTGGACCCTTGAGTCGCTGAGTCGTTGGACCCTTGAGTCGTTAGGTCGTATGACCCTTGAGTCGTTAGGTCGTATGACCCTTGAGTCGTTAGGTCGTTAGACCTTTGAGTCCTTAGGTCGTTAGACCTCATTTTATCTTCACTAGGTCGTACCGTTTTGGTCGGGACGCTGCCCCGCACCCCGCCGGGGGCGCTGCCCCCTGGACCCCCACGACCTGACCGGGCCGGTCGAACCCCGTAAGCGGTGGCGTTGCCCCCGCACCCCCACCTTGGGGGGTTGCCACCCCCCCTGGACCCCCCCTCCGTAGGCGATCTTATCTGAAAAACATTCAACATAACTTGCTTTGTTGAGATGATGAGTTGACCATTCTTCGAGACAAACCATCTCTGGTTATCTCGGCCACGTTTGGTCGTTGGGGAACTTCCACTTTGATGCTTTTGAGCCGATTTCCTTGGATTTTATTCACATCTCCGAATGTGATCTTTGTGATGATTGTTTCTACAATCTCTTCTGTAATTTGTCATTTTAAAAATATAAAGGTTTCAATACTAGTAGTAAATATCAAAACTCTTTTAACAAACAATTTCAACTCTATTTTTAATAACAAAGCTCTTTTCTTAAACCGTTTTCCAATCTATTAGTATATACAAGCCTTTACCTCACTCGGATGAGAAATCTAATTAAACGACTTAGTAAAACAAGTGGTATGAAACGCTTGCGTTCACTTCGTCGGTTAATTCTTGGACTTGTTCGATTGAACCTCTTGTGACAATTTTATTAGTGAAGATTTACAGTTTGTTCGTAAATATTTAAGTTAAGCAAGTGGTTATGGGACATGAAGCTAAACTTCTATATTTACTAGCTTAGTGTAATTGACACTTCTCGTTGATCTTGATGATCGCTTTATGAATTAGACTAGCAATTGCGCGATGTCTCTTTCATTGCAAGGTTAGACTAGACACCACTTGTGTGATTCCATTCACACATACCTTTCTGCTTTTTGGTTAGTCTTGACCTCAATCTGTGTGATTCCATTCACACATGCGGGGTAGCTCCCCTTGGTCTTCGGACCGTCATGTGATAGGCCTCTTTCCCTTTTTATGATTTCTGGATTTCTCGTGTTGATTTCTGGAATTTATGTCATTGACTTGTTATGAGTACAAGTTTAGGGTATGATGCCCCCTTCGAATCTTTGAGAAGATTCTTGTGATATTGATTATCTCTTATTGATTGATCTTCTGTTGATCATTATTTACATACTTATAGTGGTATGTCGTTATGGATGTTTATGTTTATGCCATATCTTTTATGTTATATCATGTCATCTGATATTTATAGCTAGACTGATCCGTTTATTATTTTCTTAAATAATACTCGGATCAGACCGAGATGTTACAGGTGCTTCTGCTTGACTTCTTCCCAGGGATTCATCACTCTGACTTTTGGCTAACTGTTTAGATTAGCAATTTTTGTTGTATACACTTGAGATATAGACTCATAGTTGTATTCTTTTGTATAGCACGTGTTGCTATTCTTTTGTATTATCGTGGATCTTATTGACCACTACTCTGATGTACACTTTCATGTGTTAGTTATATATTCATATCTTCTTCCGCCTTTGTGATATAGATATCTGTGACTGATTTGTGATATGATTATTTCTATGTTTGTTTCCGAAGATTATTTATAGCCACCGTGTGATAAGCAATTACATGGATGGTCGCTCCTCAACAGCCTTATTCTCCGTGCTAGTTGACAGCACTTCTCCGGAGTGTTCTTGGCTAGCGTGGGTATAGAGGTGGGGCGTCACAGGCGGGATGTTACAACATGCTACCTACATTTCCATATAGCGTGATCAATAGAAATACTTTAAAGATTTTCATAAATTCAAACCCATAGTTTGTCTTATTGATTTGAGCTTTTATCAATCCAAAGATTGATAAAGTTTAGTTACACTATTTCATGTTACCGAAAATCTACATTCATCGGTAGGTAATCAATTTTGGAAAATAAAAATTATCAAAAAAACCAACTTAAAAAACATTGATTCATGGTAAAATGCTAAGAAAGTAAAATTTTACTTCTTAATCACAGATTACAAAACTAAGAAAAATTACAAGAAAAGTCAAGCCACCGTGACCACATTACTTGAAAACATGCATGCAACATAACCTTAGCCACTAAGTTAAATTAAAGCAAAACATTTATAAATCATAACTACTACAGTTTCTATTAGTAAACTAGCCCTTGAACTGAAATGTTCGACGTGATCCATTATTGACAGTACACTTAATGAAGCTTATTTCTCACATGGTCTATTGTTGCCCCTATTGTTTCTCATCTCTTACTCATTCATAGAACATGTTACTGTTACTCACATATTATTTTCTTATAAGTAAATTGTTTTTTTATATCTACACTCAAATGCAATACAATTATTTTCTGAGCTAACCAAACAAATTCCTTAGTGAACTTTACCGAGCTGCTTGATATTATTCCGTTTATTACCAAGTTTCTTTAACCTTCATCATCTTATGGTTTAAATACAAAGAGAGAGACGACGCAAAAGCCAACAGTCTAGACGTAACCATGCAATAAAGAAAACTATTTCAAATAGAAGGTCCCAAACAAACAAGAACTCCCATTCGAGTCAACTAGGTATTTATTTTATATAGATATTTTTTTCTTCAATTTCTACTTATGTCGTATTGGACTCAATGAAACGACCCGACTTTCTTACCACAGAAAATCGCATCATTTTTAAGAAAGAAAGGGATAGAAAAGAGAAAAGAAAGAAGAGAAGAAAGAAACAACATCAGAATCTAAACAGCGGAACGAATAAATTATATTAATAATATAAACATTACATAGTTTACAACCATTATCAGAGTTACACAGATTATACAATACATACTAGACAATTATAAACACCTGTCTAGTTATACAACTCAATACAGTACAAGAACAACTCAGAGAAATCTACATAGCGGAAAACAATATATATTTACACGCAGAAGCCTCCTGCTCCATTGCTCCTCCATAACTCGCCAAAGCTAACCTGAATCCTAACCTGAATCCCTTGGCTACTCGTAAAAATTTAAGTACCCAAGAGTTTAAGAAAACAGAAGATAAACTCTAGGTCAGACATGGGTCTGGTGTGAGTAACAAGTTAAGGTTGCTTAACTTTTAAAAACCTTTTGAAAAGAAAAGTATCACGTAAGACTTCCCACACATAAACATGGAAAAGTTTTTACCTTACGCTAACTAAAACATTTGATAGAAAATCCATGATATTATAATAGTGTCTAGAGTTTTCAAGTAAATATGAAATACCCGAAATTATTACATTCATTAAATTCCAGCTACTAGCCACAAAAGTGGGTAATACAATCAAATCCGTTGGCACTTATTGGATTTTGGATTCCATACAATGGCAGGGCTACTGGGGTACCGCCCGTTACAGTACGCGGCCTAGATCAACGTACCGAGGAGTACGCCCGCTCCTCTGCAACACAAGGCCGGACCCATTCCTTACTGAACAGTTCCGAACAAGATAACCCCGTGGTTGTAGCTAGCAACCACCCACACAGCCGAATGTAAAGGGACTTCTAGACAGGGGTAAATCTCGATCTCCAGTGGGGGCTACTGATGAAGCCTTGCTGCACCTTCCATGTTTTAGCCATTCCCGGTTGATGAGGCTTGAGGCTACGATTACCTTTATAGGACACATCACTTAGAATGCTCTTCGTCACCTGACGATGTTCTGAAAGTACTCAATCCATACAAGTTCGTTTCGGGTTCAAACGAAACCGAAGGCATTATCTCGTTGCACTTATTTTGGAATTATTCTTAGAGTTAACGACAATAACCCTTGCACTCTGAACCACCATCTCGAACCTATAAGAACTAGTTCTGTCAACTCATTATGGAATTACCCCCAGAGTTATACTAACGTATAGTCCTTACACCTCGAGTCTTCACAAAGCTCCACTTTGATTCACAACCTAGCGTTTAATTGGAATCGATGTGGTTTTCGGATATCCAAAAATGGAAACCCGATCCCGGTCTCATCGAAATCCAAAGCGTGTCTTTTAGGTCCAAGTTGTTTTAAAGTTTAAAACAATTCAATACAGTATCTATATACACACAAATAGATAATTCACCGATCACAATTGATAATCAACATTATCAAATAACAGGTAATCCACATTATCAATATAAAAATAGATAATTCATATATCACCATCACAATAGATAATCTATGTTATCATCACAATGCAACCAAACATTCATACCATACAAAAATATTTATCTCATTTCTGAGATCACAAAGCATCCAAGACAATCAATGTCATCCATATATATATATATATATATATATATATATATATATATATAAGCAATGATTTACTCATGAGAATATAATTAATTTAAAACGAATTAAATTAACTATTTCCATCTCTAATTAATTTAAAATGAATTAATTAATTACTCCATCTTTAATTAATTTAAAATAAATTAAATTAATTACTTCATCAAAATATATCTTGCTTACTCAACCATTTAATTGATTACAATCAATTAATCATTCATTATTAATCACCTTAATTAATCACCCTTGATTAATTACCCTTAATTACATTCATGTAATTATCGTTAATTAATTCTACATATTAATTATTCTCAACCAAATAGTAATTAACCTTTAATTACTTCAATTAATTAATTAATTATAATTAATTAACTTAATCCTTAATTAATTACATTAATTAATTACCTTTAATTACTTATTATTGATTAATTAATCTTAATTAATCAACTTTAATTACATCATTAATTAAAATAATTAATGATCTTTTATTATTCCTTAAATTAATTACCTTAAGTAGTTAACTCATAATTATTAATCTCCCTCATTAATTTCATTTAGTAATTAACTAACTTAATTACTTTATTAAACCAAATCAATTATTCCTTATTTAATTCCTTAATTAATCCCTTGATTAATTAATTTAATCCAAATTACTTCATTTTTAAACATCTTCATTTAATTACAACCTGTAATTATCAATCAATTACTTAACTAAGTAATTTCCAATTCATTAATAACATTAAGTAATTATCTTTATATCCCAAGTGTTTAAAATTAATTAAACTTAATTAATTAAATTAAACAATCATATTTAATTCAACTAATTACCTTAATTAATTAATTTCTAAATTACTTCATAAAGTAATACACTCAAATCATTCACAAATGATTATTATTAAATTAATTAATCTAATTAATTATTAAAAATTAACCATATAAATTAATTGTTAAATATCCTGGTTAATGACCTTCATTAACCATTCTCTAATTATTTTTATTAAGTAATTAACTTAGATAATTACAATTTAAATTGTCTTTAATTATCCATTAATTAAAGTTTAATTATTTAATTAAATTAACCTTGATTTAAAACTTAATTACATAATTAATAATCCGTTAATTATTAATTTAAAATATAATTAATGATCTTAATTATAAATTGATTAATCATTAATTAATTTTAATTATTCCAAATTCAATTAATTAATTAAATTAATTAATTAATCTTAATCACCTTATCAATTAAATCAATTCTAAAACATCAATCTTAACTTAAATTTAAGAAAAAACCATTTCTAAATTATGTTTTAAAACAAACTTGTTTGCAAAGTACTTTTGGAATTACTTTTAAATTTCATTTTAAATACAAGCTTTAAAATAAGAATAATTTACACTTATTAAAGTTAAATAATTTAAACCTTTTTAAATTGCAAGACAAACAAACAAGTGCTATAATAATTTTAAAGTTAAATTCATTTCAAAAAATTTATAGCTTCAATTTATATTTAGTTTAAAACTCAAATTTAAACCTTCTTTTAAATTTAAAAAAAACTGAAGTTCATTTTTAATTTTAAGATTTCCATATTTAAATAAACTTCAAATCTTACTCATATTTTTAACAAACTTCATTTTTAAAAAAATCCAAACTACTTTACCATAATAAAGTAGTAACTTAAGTTTAAATTTAAAACTTTATTTTTGTTTAAAAACTTAGATTTTTAAATTTAACTTAAATTCAAAAATCCAAACTTTGAATTTAAACTTTCCTTAACCATACATTTCAGATTTTAAAAATTTTCAAAACCTTAACTACAGGTTTCTGTAACCTGAAAAACACAAAGCAAAATCTGTAACCTGAAAAACACATAGCAAAACCCGAGAACCCCTTAAAACTACTTCGAGTTTTATGCCTGTCTTCTTCGAGTCATACACCCACCTACTTTGAGTAAACACACAATCTCCCCTACAACACCCCAAACCCAAAATACTTCATCAGTAAACTCATCGCCCTGCATATGCACGGCGATCACTGCCTCTACTGATCATCAGAGATGATCGTAATACTCCCAGCAACACTCCTACACCCATATGCGAACATCAGATCGAACAATTATTCAACAAATCAATTTCCACCCCCCCAATTCAAAACCTGGAAAAAATTTAATAGGTTTTCCCCCAAACCCTGTCAACGGTGAGTAATCTCCACTCCGACCACCAGACCATCAACCCCTCCGGCCACGAACTCAACTACATACCATCTACCCATTCCCCAATTATCATAGCACTCGACCCAACCTTCACCTCAAACTGACCCAATTCTTAAATCCATTCAAAACTAGGGTTTAACACTAAAATTTAAAACTGCATCAAATCTAACAAATTTTAATCACTTCTCTGATTTTTCTCAGAATATCCTATACCTACTTCACCACTCAGAAGAATCCTAGAACTTTCATAAATCAATAGAATTTGCTAAAATCCATTTTTAGTTCAAGAGCCAACTGCAATGTAAGCCAAATTCTAAAAATCCTAAAAATTGATTTAAAAATCAAGTTTCAATTAATACTATTGTTTACTGATACTGAAATACAAAATTAACTCGTTTAATTTTGGTAAGAATTTACATGCATGGATGTTTTTGGTTTTACAGAGGCAATATCCTGTACATTAACTTGCTTAAAACTTTTAAATATTAACTTAAGAAAATAAACAACTATACTTTAAATATTTCATCATTTCAGAAGCTAACTTTAAAGGATAGTTGTTTTAGATGATGTTTTTGCCAGACAAATCCATGAAACAGAACAGGAAATCAATTCAACACATGCACACATATCATCTTCATACCAGATTTTCAAAAATACACAAACAATATTTGTTTATATCAAATATTTAACATGCAACCTATTTTAAAATTTTAAATTTAAAAAAAATTACTTGCCTTTTATTTAAAAGATGCAGACCCTCAGTTTTGATCTTTTGAATTTTGCAGAAGACATCAAAATGCAGGCTTGACTCTTTTTACTTCATGTTGAATTGATATGCAGATTTGCTTATGTTTTCCCTGACTAAAATGCTTGCATGCAGATGCTTTTGACTAGCTTCACATCTGAAGTTGTGTAGAGAGAAGAAAATGCAGACTTGCTAATTTCCAAATGCATGTAGATTTTTTCATCTCCAGGTTTTAAAAACAGAATGCATGCCTATTTTGCTTTTGAGAAAGTGGAATATGCATATTTGTTTACAAATTTAGTTTTGATGAGGAGTTTTGATTTTTGAAGATGCTTTGAAGAGTTTACTGATTTTCGAAGTGGTGTTTAAAGTTTCTCTTGATTAAGGAAATGAAAAAAACATGTATGAAAGAAAATGCAAGTTTATATAAATGAAATTTTCAGATTTAATTTAATAAAAGAAAAATTAAAACAAAAATTTACACTTGTACAATTATTCAACACTTGTTAAATTGTTATGTTAATTTTTGAACACTTGTTTAATCAATGCTTAAGAATGCAACACTTGTTTCTTTTAAAGGTAATTAGTATTAAATTTACAAATTAATGTGTGTATTAGCGTAACTTTAATTTTGTTAGTTTATATTTAAATATGTATATAAATTTATAATAGAAACAAACCATGTTAATAAATAAAACTTTTACATATAAAATTAAAACAATTAAGATTTTATACTTTTGAATTTAAATTCAAATTAAATTCAAAATCAATTATTTTCAAATCAAGTTATGATTACAAATTTAATTTGAAATAACAATTGCAAATTTTATTCAAAATCTATTTATAAAGACAATACACTATTAATTTTGTTTTATAAATATTTTATTATTAAATTAAAATCATTTTAAAAGAAATTATATTTTTTTATCAATAAAATATCTATTTTATTAATCCATAAAACCTTTTTATTAATTCATTCTAAATTTAAAACTCAAGCCAATTTAATTTAGCATTTTAATACTCTTCTTATCAATTTTAAAATCATATATTTATTTATGAAATAGTTTTAAAAACTCAATACTAATTTGTATTGAAATTTCCAAATAAAAAATGTATATATTAGAATTTTGAAACATGATTCAATTATTAAATTTAAACCAAGATCACTTAGTCAATAACTTTGAAACGCTAATATTAAATAAAACAAATTTTCAAAATTAATACAATATTAAAACTAGAAAATATGCTTTACTTATTAAAACTAAAATAATGCTAATATATTTAAAATATAAACCATATATTTATATTGTAAATAGAAACCAATTTATTATTTTAAAAAGATAAAATAACTAATTTAAATAATTATCGAAGATGATTATTAAATCTATTTGAATTATTATTAACAAAATATCAATATCAATTTAATTTTTAATACAGATTATTAAATTGATATTGTTGAAAATTTCGGGATGTTACACTCAAACTACCTCATTGTATTTTATTTCTCTGACTTTAACATCTTTGATTGATGGTAAAGCTGAAATGCTCCTTTATTTTAACTCTTTACGGTAAACCTTTTAAATGTCCATATAACATGATAAGAGTTTCTAATCAACTTTGGAGACATTGATATTTTATGTCAAGTAGTTGAACAATTTTACTGTGACAGCTATAATTTTGTATTATATAGGCTGATTATTTGACCTCTAGGCTGTCTTAAATCATCTTGCTCTTATTGAAAACACACCCTTGACATAATACAATAGTTAACTATAATCAAAAGTATCCGGAGATTTATGATTCACAGGTAGAAATGCATTAAAGTGGAAATGAATGATAACATTACATAAAAAAGTTAATTCTTTATCATAGTGGAATGACTCTTTTTCACCTTCTGCTAAATCTACTATTAGAGACCCATATAGGCCTGCTACCCTCTACATACCATAATGCCCATGGTAGAAATATGTACCTGTTTATTCATTATCATTATGTAGAAGCAAAAAAATGAGATATTTAATGAATTAAGTCGAAATCAAGATTACAATTAGATTGGTAGACTTGAATTTACCGAAGCACACACTTAGTATCCATCCTGTGCATTTAAACGGTGCTTGAAAGTATCACTTTTTATACTTACAATAGCGATTTAGGAATGGAAAATTACTCGGCTACAATATTACTTACAGTATCATTTTTTCCCTTACAATAGTGACTTAGAAATGTATATATATA
Organism: Allium cepa; assembly: GCA_030765085.1. Taxonomy (NCBI): domain Eukaryota; kingdom Viridiplantae; phylum Streptophyta; class Magnoliopsida; order Asparagales; family Amaryllidaceae; genus Allium; species Allium cepa. Next base: position 56,812,651 of record CM060935.1, read on the forward strand.
TATTCTTTATTACATGCCACTTCAAGAATATCGAATTATTTGTTAGAGCTTTTAAAGAAATACAGTGTGAATAATCTTTTATACTTACAGCAAAAATTCCGTTAGTAATATAAGACCAAAAGTAGTTATACTTGGGTTACCGTAAGGAATATTTTAATTGTTTAATTTAATTAAGCTTCATCCTTTTTTGGAATAACCTAACTCTGTCACTTTTGATTTATATAAATGTTTGATTGCCGCTTCTTAAATAGAGTATATCTTAATGCTCCAAGTTAAAAGCCTAACATGCGTTCGTCAAAATTAATATTATACACTTAAAAACTAAACATCCAAGATTTTTAGCCTATTAATTTGGCACCTCTAAAATTTGAAGTTCTCTTTGAAAGGAAGTTGTGCGTGATAGTTTGGACATGCATTACACACATATTATGATTAACGTATACCAGGGACCAATTAATTACTTTGTGTTGACTAAGAATTATACAATCTAGCAGTACATATTGTCAGTGTGTGTTGTTTTTTTCCTATAAAGTGTAGGCACAATAAGATTTTAAGTATACAAATGTTTTGTTACTAGATCACAAAGATGGAGCATATAATGGACTCCAAAACATAAAATATCAAATTGTAATGAACATAAATAGTATAAACTGAGAATTAACAAATTTGAAGTTTATTTTTTTACTTAGTATTTCAAGTTCATATTATAGAAGGAACATGTTTCAAAATATAATGAATATTGATTATTTCTTTTACAACAATCAATCATTGAAGAAAGAGCATAATCAACTCAAACACGTAGGAGACAAAAGATTTTAACATCTTATGTTCTAGGTATTTTTCTTTAATTAAACTATACTATCTCATTTAATTTGTATTTTTGTCATCCTAATCATTACAACCTTTGTAGTCATTTAGGATCATCTGACTATGAACAATAAATGATAACTCGATCCACTTTCATAACAAACTATAATTGTGGTCAAAATTTTATTACTATATAATATTTTAACAAGAACATGCTACTTGCTCCTACTTACTGCCAATTTTTTGGCTCAAAGATATTCTTTCATGGGACATTAGAGATTAGTTGTAAAAATGTTAAAATTACCATTCAAAGACCGACAACACGTCAACAATAACTAGATTTGTATTTTAATCAAACCGAAGTTGATGTCCATTTTAGAAGTAACATAAGATCTTTTAATAATGCTTTTGCTTTTGCACCAATGGGTGCTAACATTGATCATAGCTTAGCAAATGCAGCAAATGGAGTTTAATCATATCATGCATAAGGTTTCGTATATTATAACATCGATAGTTTTTACCTATGGATGGAATGAGACCAAGATATTTGCAGCTATATATTTATGATACAGACCACGAGATTGGAAATAAACAACATGATAATGCACCGATGAGGCTAGAATGCTTTTGACTTTAAAACAAATTTTGGATATCCATAATCCTTTTGTATAAGTATTTTGACATTTTAGCCAGTGGGATGATATACAAAATTATAGAATAAACATAAAAGAGCTTGTCGTAAATAGACACATCCATGAGTTACCAACTGCACCACAAGTAGAGAGTATCACTGTTGGAGATGAAGAAGATACCAATTTGAATAATAGGGATACTATATTTCAAACAAGAAGTGGAAATTTACAAAGGGTTCAAGATACTGTAGGATTTTATAATCCATTACAATATCCACTTTTATTACCATATGGTGAACATGGATGGGATCTACACATACATGATAATGGAGGCACGATAATAAGTTATAGAGCTTATTATTCTCATCTTATAGATAAATAACAATTACTATTTACCTTTAATTACTTTTATTTTTATAATCATTAGTGATTTGTATATGTGTTTAGATATGACCAATGGAGATGTCGCTAATTTTGCTTGGCGGTCGTGTATTACAATAGTATGTGGTTGATATTTATGTTAAAATAGAAACAATGAGATTAAGGTACCTCCGTAACAATCAAGATACTATTAGAACCAAATTATATTAAGGTTTACAAGATGCTCTAACTTTTGGAAAGACAGCCGACGGTTAGTAACACTTTATAATCAATTATTTATTATGTTTTTGTAAATTTATATGAAAATTATATTTTGTAATTTTATTTTATTTTACTGTAACCTTTAGGAAATGTTGGTGTTCGAAAAATCCTTCCATCATCTCATACCGGTAGTTCTCGAGATATGCATAATCGATATCAAGATGCAACAACAATAGTGCAAAGGTATGGAAAACTTTATTTATTTATTATTGTCTCATGTAATGTTAAGTGGTTAGATATTACACAAGAACTACTACTCGATCAACAAGCATAAGATAGACCCGATTTTAACAATAAGGGCATTTCATGTAGAATTAAAACAATTAAAACACGACTTATATGAAAAAGGTGTATTAGGTAAAGTCATTGTGCATGTGCACGTCATTGAGTTTTAAAAGAGTGGTCTACCTCGTTCACATATATTAATTACTCCACGTGAAAATGATAGGATTAACAACCCTGACGATTATAATGCTTTAGTAAGAGCTGAAATCCCAGATAAAGATTAAGAACCAGAATTACACACTACTGTTATAAAACAAATGATTCATACTCCATGTGGTTGTTTCAATGCTAATGCCATGTGCATGAAAAACAATCAATGTAAGAAAGGATTTCCAAAGTCTTTTTCACCTATAACTTTACAAGAAAGTGATTCGTATTCGATTTATAGAAGACGTGACAATAGAATAAAAGTACAAAGAGGTAGACAAATAATTAACAATCGCTGGATCGTTCCTTATAATCCATATTTCCTACTAAAACATGATTACCATATAAATGTTGAAATTTTCTAAGTATAACATCTATGAAATATTTATATAAATATGTTTATGAAGGGTTAGATTGTGTTTTTAAAATGTATCTTCTAACACAAATGATTAGAATGAAATTTCTCACTTTGTTAACGCTAAATGGATTTGTGCACCTGAGTCAGTATGGCGAATATTTGAATTTACACTAAGTTGCATTTCTCCTTCTGTTATAGGACTACAAATACATCTTCCAAACAGATAACAACTACAATCTAGTGCAGACAAAAACTTAGAAACTATTTTAAGTGATGAACATAGATCTGAAACAATGCTTACTGAATTTTTCACTAAGAATATTAATGATGTAAATGCATGTCAATACTTATACTATAAATTTCCTAGATAATATTAGCGCGAATATAAACAAAAAAAGGATATGTAGATAAAACAATCGTAAGGTAATTGGTCCATTTTATACAGTATCTCCTACAGAAGGTGATCGATTTTATTTACGATTACTTTTAAACCATGTTAGAGGGCCAACATCTTTTACGCACTTACTTACCGTTAATGGAACTCGCTATAACATCTTCAAAAAAGCCGCGGAACATAGGGGTTTGCTCAAAATGATAATAGTATAAAGGAATGTTTACGAATCTTTAAACACACACTTTCCCACCGCTTTAAGAAGATTGTTCGTTACAATTTTAGTGTATTGTGAGCCTTGCATGGTGCGAGAACCATGAGACGATTTTTCCATATTTAATTTAAGATTACCCTTCTACGTATACCTTTAACCAAAATAATACATATTTAATAAACGGATGTCTTTTTGACCTTAATAACCTCCTAAAATAATATAACATTATTTTTGACTATGACATCCCTCATAACGATCAAGATTTTTTCCACCACTATAATAGTTCAACCATTATTTTAGAAGAACAATCTATAGAGATACCACTAACCGATATAGATTATGTAAATAACTTAAACACTGAACAAAATGATGCATTTCAAAGGATTATGCATTCTATAAAAGAAAAAATAACTCAATATATTTTATAGATGGTCCAGGAAGTACAGAAAAAACATATCTTTATAAAACAGTTTTTGCCCATATACGAATCCAAGGTTTTATTGCTATTGCGGTTGCTACCTCTGGAATTGCTTCTCTAGCGCTGCCTAGAGGTCAAACTGCATATTCTAGATTTAAAATTCCTATCAAATTGGATTCTTTATCAACATGTTACATTCCTAAACAATCTGATAATGCAAAACCATTACGTATGGCTACTATTATACTATATGATAAAGCAACAATGGCTCATCATAACGCATTTGAAGCACATTAAGGGACCAAACAGATATAAATGCACCACTTGGTGGGAAGATTATTATATTAAGGTGATTTTTGACAAGCACTACCAATTGTCATAAATGGTACTAGAGCTCAAATAGTTGATACATGTATAGTATGAGCATATTTAGGGACAAGTGTTCATGTAAGTCGTTTAACACCAAATCTGTGAGCGAGAAACGATCAATCGTATGCTGAATTACTTTTACATGTTGGAAATTTAATGAAAACTTATGTACAAGATGACCTTATAAAACTCCCAAATTATATTGTTATATCCAACACCACAAGTTCTTAATGTCGTTTGATTGAGGAAGTCTTTCTTACACCCCATGAAAAATTAGGTGATACTGATTGTATAATGAATATAGAAATATTAGCTCCAAGAAATGAAACAACAAATTAGATAAATAACGCGATCATAAATCTGTTTCCACGAGAGAAACATATTTATTATTCTTTTGATAAGTTGAAGATGATACTAATAATGTCCTGAAGTTCTTTGTAACATTGTAAAGTTTCTTTAACTCTTTGTGCAATTTCATAATGTTCCTCGTCCCATAATTACTTAATCCGAGATTGTAACATAGTTTATGTTGAATCTAAAGGATTGTTTGCTGTAATTTGTATCAGTCGAAATTTTAAACTCGCTAACTCTAGGTGGCTTGCCACTACATAAAGTAACACTTAAAGTATGATCCCGAATAATGTTACTTAGAAATATTTACCGAAAAATTGGATTATGTAATGGAACAAGATTAATATGTTGTATCTTTCATAGAAATCTTATAGATGTAGAAATTATGGTTGGTCATTATCATGGTACAATTATTCCACGTATACCCCTAAAGCCTTTTGAAAATATTAACATGCCTTTTAATCTAATTCGTAAACAATTCCCAACTAGATTATCATATTTGCTTTAATGATTAACAAATCATAAGGACAAACCATTCCTCATGTTGGAATTTATCTTTCAGAGCACGTTTTTCGTTTAAGTCAAATCTATAACAATGATAATTTTACATTTTTATGGTCATTATCGTAACGTGGATTACTTAAAGATAACCATTAAAAAATGTTTTTGACTCCACCAACACCTATTAATTAGTGTTGCCGGTCTCAAACCCGGATAAAGGAGGAGAGAAAACAATTTATAAACAAATGGTGACATTTTTCGTTCACGTCAACAAACTGCAACACTATAGTTATGTAAGATTAGCCGCAAAATGACAGTATAAGTATGCAAACTGAGCCGGTAAGCTGAGGCAATTGTTGGACAAGGCATGTTTTGGATAGGGAATGATTTGAGCATATGAGCCTACTTTGGACGTGTGAGCAAAATCTGAGCTACTTGCAACATCATGGCATAGTAAGAGCTAAAGATGACAGAAGCTGCTGCTGTCAGTCAAGGCATGATGTAGGTAGAAACTGCTGATAATCCAGAACGTCCATCGCAATTTATAACCCAACATTTTATTTCTAACTAACAACGATGTTCTATGAATATTGTTCATGACAACACGTAAATAAATTCAAGGTGATGACTCATGCAAACTACATGCAATAGCACATAAATAAATTCAAGTTTATGCCTCATGCAAACTACAAGTAACGGGTAGGAAAACTCTTGGCCACAATACATATTGAATTCGAGGCGACAACACGTTATGCTTAAGATGTTTTATTAATTCATTGATGAGACAAGAATGTCTTTATTGGGCACGATAGCTAATATCATGGTTGAGGTCCTGACGGGTGAAGGATCGGTCCTTTTCTTCTTGATAATTACCCACTAGGACCTTTAAAAAAGATGATGTACTTTTTATTGTAAATATACAATTCTTTAGAAATATGTGGTTTATGTCAAATTTTGTGTGTGTCAAAAAGTAAAATTTTCATTTATTGGAATATTGATATCCTTAATTATGTACAAGCTCAAATCAAGATAAAGAGAATATGCAAATAACCCACGTTTTCACTGTGTGTATGAGTGTTCAAATTGAGAATATATCTTTCAAATTAAAGTTTACTTTGTAGATTAAATTGGTTCAAAATAGAATGCAACAGTTTGTCTGCGTCACTACACAACGCAATGTAACAATATTATATGTTACAACAACCAAACAGCAATAGTCTAAAGTGTTACAAAATCAAAAAGTGCAACAGATTAAAAAACATTGCAATGCAACAATGGTATTCTGTAACAGATTCGGCGTATCAGCAATCGAAAGCAAGAAGAATACCAAAGTTCGTCGGAGGCTTGTCGTGACAATCGCCTTAAGACTTTATTTGAAGTCTCCCAGCGTACAACCAACGAAACTGCACGAGACTGCAAGGAGTATGTCAGTCTGAGATGATGATGGCAGCAGAAATGAATTGACCGAAGAAAGTATGTCGGGGAAGAAGAAGAACCGAAAATTAGTGAGTGATATGATCAGAATCCGTCACTAATTTATAGTTGCTGGACGATCACGGTTGCGTCCGTTCAAAATATATCCATTCTGAAAAACGACATCCCTTCATTCTTCCAACGAGTCGCACCCGTATTCAATTCAAATTCAAAAGGGTCGCGCCCGTATCTGGTTGTTACTTTAGCCAAATAAAAACTTGCCGAAAATTGCAGTGTTTTCTGTAGCAAAAATAAGATTTCATAGTAGACCCAAACCCAAAACCGAGCCCGAGCCCGGTTCAGTTTGGTACGGACGGGCGACGCGTGCGCGCGCGTGTTCATCAGATTTGGGTCCTCCCTCTCGCACAAAATTACCTAACCCTAAGGGACAATATAGGGAATGAGGATCCTACATATATACACAATTTAATCTTTCATTTTGCCAATGTGGGACTAAAGCTTATTTCATTCATCTCTTTAGAATTGTCAACAATCCCCCACATGAATGACAATATACTTTTTCCCCACACGAAGTGGAATATCTCAGACTACGTATGGAATAATGCTTTTTGAAGGATAAGTAGATGTTTCACTTTGAACTTTCCCTTGTTAACACTCATCGGATATACTTGGCTAATCGGTGAATTATTTCATCTTGAACCGTCTGTCATTATTGTATAACCAGACAATAAGGTTAACAAAGCATTGTTTCCCTTCTCATCCAATCTCTTGGTTGTGTTCATTTCGGTCATGAACAAATTTGGTTCTACGAGTGTATTTAGAGAATTTAAGCCTTTAATATTCTCATAGAGCTGACCCAGCTCACACTAACATAGGTGATCGCAACCATAAGGAGTATCGTACATATACACGACTTGTTATTTTACAAGATATGGTTATCATTAAAAAGCATAGTTTTAACCTTTTAATACTTCTGTAGGCATGCATTTATGTTTTGCACCATAGGAATGGAATGGACTATGTCCAGAAAAATGCATTACGTCTTGAGTTATTTAGAACTGGTTTGCCTATTGATCCTAGTCCGTGGGATCTCCAGTCGCTAGGATAGATTTCCGTATAAGATAGCACTTGTTAGTTTAGGCTTTTAAACCCATTCTCCTCGATACACAGTCTATTTTCTCTCTTGATAACGCTTTTGTAAATGGATCTGCTAGGTTATCATTTGTTCTTACATAATCAATGGAGATAGTTTTACTAGAGAGTAACTGCCTAACTGTGTTATGGCGTCGACGAATGTGTCGTGATTTGCCATTATACACAAATTTTTTTGCTCTACTTAGCACAGCTTGATTGTCGCAGTGAATACATATGGCCGTTACAGGTTTAGGCCATAAAGGAATACCTTCTAAGAAATGACGAAGCCATTCTGCTTCTTCTCCTGCTTTGTCTAATGCAATGAACTCTGATTGCATAGTGGATCGAGCTATGCATGTTTGCTTCGTTGATTTCCATGACACTGTTGCTCCTACAAGAGTGAAGACATAACCACTTGTGGATTTTGATTTCTCTAAATCTGCAATCCAGTTTGCATCACTGTATCCTTCTAGAACACCTGGATATTTTCCGTAATGCAAGGAATAATTTGTGGTATTCTTCAAGTATCCCAGCGCTCTCATTTGTTGAGTCACAGGTTCTATGAAGTTTTTGATTTCTGACAAAGAAATAAAGGTGATCGACAAAACACAGACATCATGGCTATAAAGAGGCACAAAAGAGCTACATATGGTACTCTAGATTATAGGTTGATTATTTGATATTGTAATAGTGATAAACTTGTTAAAATCTATCCTCAAATAATCATGCACCTCAATATAATCGATATATATATGTTTGAAAAGCATTGCACATTCATTGAGCAAATTAACAGAGACCGGTCGACCGGTCATAAATCAGGCGGTCGACCGTTTCTGTGTAAAATGCACAATGAACGTGCACACATGCACATAACGACTATATATTTGAAATCCTGTCTACTGGCCAATTTTTGACCTCTCGACCGTTTTTTAAACAGAGAGCAACCTTTTCCAAAAGACGCTTCTTTCTCCAATGTTTGCATCTCTTACCTTTCATCAATGATCATATCTATTAATGGCTACTGTTCACAAAGAGTTACAACCATTTTTCTCTACATAAACTCATCTAAATCATTGATTCAAAATATGAATATACATGAAAATATATTTTTCTTTACTCTAATTTCTGATCTTACTTTCTAAATACTCATGCATTCTAAAAACTCTCAATTATTTTAATTGCTTATTGAATCATTGAAATTATTTCATATCTTTTGATTCAATAAGTAATATACTTCTCTTAATCTTCACAAAACATCATTCACATATTTTGAGGATAAGATTATAGGAAATTTGTACTACAAGTGACAAAACTGTGTTAGCAAGAACACATACCGTCAACAAACAATTATATTCATCGTTTTTGAAGTCCTCGGTGTTGTAAGAGGCAAGTGTTGAAGTCCTCGGTGTTGTAAGAGGCAAGTGTTGAAGTCCTCGGTGTTGTAAGAGGCAAGTGTTGAAGTCCTCAGTATATTAGAGGCGTGAAATCCCGTTCGTTTGCTCGGGTGTTGTAAATCTGTTCCTCCGGGTGAAGCGAGGTAGTTAATAGTGAAAATCCAGAAAGAAGTCTGGGACTGGACGTAGGACGGTGCTCCGAACCAGTATAAAAATCTCTGGTGAGATTTTTCTATTTTTTTATTTACTTTGCTATTATCATCTATTTCCGCATTTATATTATATTTCATATTACACGATCCGTGTGTACTATATTAGTTCGTGCACTCGTACACTATCACATCACTGCGCCTTTTCATTTGGTATCAGAGCACGGTCATCATATAACCGTAACACGGTTATTTGATATATTCTTGTAGTATGGCAAATAACGCAAGTACTAGCACTCAAAACACCACTTACATGGAAGGTCAATCGACACAAAGACCTCCATTTTTCAATGGTCTTAACTATAGTTATTGGGCAACACGTATGTCATTTTACGCAATCAAATAGTTATGATGCTTGGAATGCAACTCAAAAAGAAATAGTGAATCCAACAACTGATTATTCAGAATGGACTGCGCTGAGAAAACGGCAGCAGCCGTAAATGCAAAAGCAATAAATATGTTGTTTTGTGCATTAGACCAAAATGAATATAACCGTGTTAGTATCTGCACTACTGCATATCAAATTTGGAAAACGCTAAAAATCACTCATGAAGGTACTAACAAGGTTAAACAAGCCAAAATAGCCATGCTGAAAAGTCAATTTCAAAATTTCAAAATGAAACCAAATGAGACAATCAATGATATGTATTCACGGTTTCGAACTATCCACCATGCACTTATTGGCTTAGGACAAAAGTATTCTGATTTTGATGTTGTTTCAACAGTCCTACATTCTCTGACTAGTGAATGGGAAGGAAAAGTATTAGCAATTGAAGAAGCTAATGACCTTTCTGTCATGAAGCCAGATGAATTGATAGGAAATCTAATGTCCTACGAAGCTAACTTGCAGACTAGAAAGGAACAAAAAGAAGAAAAGAAAAACATGGCATTCCATGCAGAAAAAGACGAAAATGAATCAGAGTCCGAAGACGAAGATCTGACATTCATAGCAAAAGCTTTCAAAAATTCCTAAAACAGGGAAAAGCCAGTCGTTATAACAGAAAGAAATCTGGATCGAATAAACCAACGTCATCCTCTATAGAATGTTTCAACTGCCACAAAAAGGGGCACATGCAGAAGGATTGTCCAGAACAAAAGAAGAAGTCAGAAAATGACAAATTCAAATATAAGAAGGACAAGCCAAAGAAACGAGCCTTCTCAGTAACATGGGATGATTCAGACTCATCTTCATCAGAAAGTGAAAGTGATTCGGAGAATGAACAAGCTAATGTATGTTTCATGGCAACAGAAGATGAGGTACAAATTCCTACATTCGATGAAATGCTTGATATTAATGCTGAATTAATAGTCAAATATAAAGACATAAAACAACAGCTAAAAGAAGCCAAAGCAGATTTGAGTAGAGCAGAATTTGAACGAGATATGTTAAAAGACGAGAAGAAAATATTAGAAGAAGAACTTGAAAAATTTCAAGAATCATCATCTAATGTTGACTCTCAATTAGTTCTTTTGAGTCAAGAAATTGAAACTCAAAAAGAGAAAAATGATGCTCTCATTACTAAAAATCATGAGCTTGAGGCAAAAATCAAAATTCTGGACCTCGAAAAGGCTAGTTTACAAACTAAGTTAGATAACATTACTCAAAATGTTTCTAACTTTAACAAAGGTCGAGAAAATTTGACAAAAATCATTGAAATTTCACAATCTATTTCAGATAAACAAGGTTTGGGATATAAGAAACAAGAAACCAAGAAACATCTTGGAAATAAAAGGAAGAAGAAAGTACAAAAAACTGAAGCTAAGAAAAATCTTAGTTTATTATACTCCAAACCAAAACCAGTTGTGAAATTTCAAAAGAAAAATACCAAGACTATCAAAATATGGGTTCCTAAAACAAATAACAATTTGATTAGGAACAAATATATTCATAATTTCATGAATACTGTGCATCATAATACTAATTATGTATATAAAGGGGATACCAGACCCGTATGGATTTGGACTCCTAAGACCTAACTCTTAGGACCCTATAAAAAGTGGGTACCATGGACTTAATTCTATTTTTTGCAGGTCATACTTAAGAAAAGAGAAAAGTGGATATTCTGGTTGATATACTCCTATATTATTTCATTATTTATTATTCCTTTTTGTCGATGACAAAGGGGGAGAAAATGCTAACAATTATTTGCAGGAATATATATATATATATATATATATATATATATATATATATATATATATAAAGAATACAAACAAAATCTCACGGGAGATCACATATTCAGGGGGAGATTCAGAACTTCAGATATATGTTGTCATCAATCAAAAAGGGGGAGAATGTTGAGTCACGGGTTCTATGAAGTTTTTGATTTCTGACAAAGAAATAAAGGCGATCGACAAAACACAGACATCATGGCTATAAAGAGGCACAAAAGAGCTACATATGGTACTCTAGATTATAGGTTGATTATTTGATATTGTAATAGTGATAAAATTGTTAAAATCTATCCTCAAATAATCATGCACCTCAATATAATCGATATATATATGTTTGAAAAGCATTGCACATTCATTGAGCAAATTAACAGAGACCGGTCGACCAGTCATAAATCAGGCGGTCGACCGTTTCTGTGTAAAATGCACAATGAACGTGCACACATGCACATAACGACTATATATTTGAAATCCTGTCTACTGGCCAATTTTTGACCTGTCGACCGTTGTTTAAATAGAAATCAACCTTTTTCAAAAGACACTTCTTTCTTCAATGGTTGCATCTCTTACCTTTCATCAATGATCATATCTATTAATGGCTACTGTTCACAAAGAGTTACAACCATTTTTCTCTATATAAACTCATCTAAATCATTGACAAAACATGAATATACATGAAAATATATTTTTCTTTACTCTAATTTCTGATCTTACTTTCTAAATACTCCTGCATTCTAAAAGCTCTCAATTATTTTAATTGCTTATTGAATCATTGAAATTATTTCATATCTTTTGATCCAATAAGTAATATACTTCTCTTAATCTTCACAAAACATCATTCACATATTTTGAGGATAAGATTATAGGAAGTTTGTACTACAAGTGACAAAACTGTGTTAGCAAGAACACATACCGTCAACAAACAATTATATTCATCGTTGTTGAAGTCCTCGGTGTTGTAAGAGGCAAGTGTTGAAGTGCTCGGTGTTGTAAGAGGCAAGTGTTGAAGTTCTCGGTGTTGTAAGAGGCAAGTGTTGAAGTCCTCAGTGTATTAGAGGCATGAAATCCTGTTTGTTTGCTCGGGTGTTATAAACCTGTTCCTCCGGGTGAAGCGAGGTAGTTAATAGTGAAAATCCAGAAAGAAGTCTGGGACTGGACGTAGGACGGTGCTCCGAACCAGTATAAAAATCTCTGGTGTGATTTTTCTATTTTTTTATTTACTTTGCTATTATCATCTATTTCCGCATTTATATTATATTCCATATTACACGATCCGTGTGTACTATATTAGTACGTGCACTCGTACACTATCACATCACTGCGCCTTTTCATCATTAGTGCTTTCCAGTATTTGGATTACTTGTATACCTGCTTCTTCGACTTACTGCATAAGCTATATCTGGTCTCGTTCAATTCATGAGATACATTAGACATCCTATTACACTGGAATATTCCAGTTGCATTACACTTTCACTAGAGTTTTTATGTAGTACATCTGATGTATTAAAAGGTGTTCTTACTCCTTTAATTCCATAATGTTGGAATTTCTCAATTATTTTGTCTAAATAATGTGACTGAGATAATTGTATTCCGTTAGGTGTTTTTATTATTTTGGTTCCCAAAATAATGTCAGCAACTCCTAAATCTTTCATATCAAAGTTGTTGATAAGCATTTTCTTTATGGTCTCTATAACTTTAATGTTAGGACCAAAGATTAGCATATCGTCCACATATAAACAGACAAACACGTATGATTGTCCAACTTGTTTACAATAAACACATTTGTCACACTCATTTATACGAAAACCATTTCTCATCATGACACTGTCAAATTTTGCATGCCCTTTTTTTGGAGCTTGTTTGAGTCCGTATAGTGATTTTACCAATTTACAGACATTGTTTTCATTCCCCTTGGATACAAATCCCTTAGATTACTCCATGTAGATTTCCTCATCGAGATCTCCATTTAAGAATGCTGTCTTTACATCCATTTGATGAATTTCTAGATTGTAGATGGATGTAATTGCTATTAGCATTCTTATTGAGGTTATTCGTGTAACTGGTGAATATGTGTCAAAAAAGTCTTTACCTTCTTTTTGACGATATCCTTTGGCTACTAATCTGGATTTATATTTATCAACAGAGCCATCTGGTTTCATTTTCTTCTTAAAAACCCATTTGCAGCCAATAAGTTTTGTTCCAGGTGGGATATCAACAATTTCCCAAATTTTATTACTTACGATTGAATCGATCTCACTTTGTATTGCTTCTTTCCAACATGAAGACTCAGAAGATGACATTGCTTCCTTATATGTTTGAGGTTCGTGTTCTAAGACATATGTGAAAAATCCGAACCAAATGATTTGGAAGTTCTAGCCCTTACACTTCTTCTTGGGTCTACTTCATCACTTTCCTGATGAGTTTCATCTTCATGTGGGCTATTTGACTCTTCTCGTGTCCTTTTAGGGACATTATTCCCTTCATTCTTTTTGTGTGAAAACACTTCTTCAAAGAATGAGGCATCTCTTGGTTCCATGATTGTATTTACATGAATATCAGGTATATCAGACTTAAATACCAAAAATATATATATATGCACTACTATTTTGGACTGGTCTTAAATAGTAACAATCTACAGTTTTTGGTCCAAGTTTGACCTTCTTTGGAGGCGGGATATGAACTTTTGCTAAGCACCCCTACACTTTGAGGTATTTGAAGCTTGGTAGATGTCCTTTCCATAATTTATATGGAATTTTTCCCGTTTTACTATGAGGAACCTTATTTAATATGTGATTAGACATATTTAAAGCCCCCCCCCACAAGTTTGTTGGTAGGCCAGAGGTTCAGAGCATGACATTAATCATATCTTTTAATGTTTTATTCTTTCTCTCGGCTATACCATTTTGTTGTAGCGAATATGGTGCTGTTGTTTAATGAATTATTTCATTTTCTACATAGAATTGTTCAAACGGCGACTCATATTCTCCACCTCGATCAGATCTCAATATCTTGATCTTTTTATTTAGCTGATTTTCTACTTCAGCCTTATATTTTACAAACGAAGTAATTTCTTCATCTTTACTATTTAAAAGATACACGTAGCAATATCGTGTATAATCATCAATAAATGCGATAAAATACTTTTTCCCACATCTTGTAGGTAAGTTTTTGAAATCACTTAAGTCAGTATGAATCATTTGTAATGGTTCAGTACTTCTATCAACAGTATGAAATGGTTTCTTAACCATTTTTCCTTCTACACATGTCTCACATTTGTATTTTTTATCTTTTTGAAACTTTGGAATTAAATCCAGATTTGCAAGTTTTTTCATCATTCAAAAGTTTATATGTCCTAATCTTTCATGCCATAATAGAGCATCATACTCGACAACATACGAAACTTCCTTTTTATTCATTTCAGAATTACAATATACATCATTATTGCCCATTACGGCTATATTAGCCTTAAATAGGCCATCACACAAGTATCCTCTCCCTATATAGATTCCAGCCTTAGACAGAACAACTTTATCTGATTCGAAGACCATTCGGAAGCCTTTCTTCGAGAGTACAGATCCAGAGATCAAGTTCTTGCGAATGTCTGGAACATGAAACACATCATTCAGCGTAATAGTCTTACCAGATGTGAACTTGAGAATCACTTTCCCGCTTCCCTCAATCATTGACACTGCAGAGTTGCACATGTACAACTTTTCTTCATGATCGAGTTCGTTGTAAGAGAAGAACATGGACTTTTCAGAACACATGTGTCGTGTAGCACCTATGTCAAACCACCACTGAGAAGGATTCTGAACTAGATTGCATTCCGACACAACTCCAGAAAAGTTAGACCCATCGATTTCCATGTTTTCCACCATATTTTTCTTTTTGTTTTTGTTGGGGTTTCCTTTTTTACCTTGCCCCTTCTGCAACAAAAGCCTCTTCGTTTTTTGGTTTAGTGACTCCGCGGTTATCTGCCTCGATCTTCAACTTGACGATGAGGTCTTGTAAGGATATCTCCTTCTTCTTGTGCTTCAAATAATTGCAGTAGTCCTTCCAAGATGGTGGTAGCTTTCCAGTGATTGCTTCAACCAGAAAGATTCACCAACTTCGTGGCCTTCTTCTTGCAATCCTTTGCTTGATGTCCAGTCTTGTCACAAACCCAACACTGTCCATTGAACTTCTTGAACGGCTTCTGATCATTTTGTTTGGTTTCTGGCGCCTTTCTCTGTTTTAACCAAAACAGTAGAGTCTTAAGATGTAGATTAAATTGGTTCAAAACAGAATGCAACAGTTTGTCTGCGTCGCTACACAACGCAATGTAACAATATTATATGTTACAACAACCAAACAGCAATAGTTTAAAGTGTTACAAAATCAGAAAGTGCAACAGATTAAAAAACGTTGCAATGCCACAATGGTATTCTGTAACAGATTCGGCGTATCAGCAATCGAAAGCAAGAAGAATACCAAAGTTCGTCGGAGGCTTGTCGTGACAATCGCCTTAAGACTTTATTTGAAGTCTCTCAGGGTACAACCGACGAAACTGCGCGAGACTGTAAGGAGTATGTCAGTCTGAGATGATGATGGCAGCAGAATTGATCGAAGAAAGTATGTCGGGGAAGAAGAAGAACCGAAAATTAGTGAGTGATTTGATCAGGATCCACCCATTCTGAAAAACGACATCAATTCATTCTTCCAACGGGTCATAGCAGTATTCAATTCAAATTCAAATGGGCCGCGCTTGTATCTGACTGTTACTGTAGCCAAATAAAACCCGCCGAAAAATGCAGTGTTTTCCGTAGCAAAAATAAGATTTCATAGTAGACCTAAGCCCGAGCCCAGTACGAAACGGGCAACATGTGTGTTCATCAGATTTGAGTCCTCACTCTCGCACAAAATTACCTAACACTAAAGGTCAATATAGAGAATGGGGATTCTACATATATACACAATTTAATCTTTCATTTTGCTAATGTGGGATTAAAGCATATTTCATTCATCTCTTTAGAATTGTCAACACACTTGCAGTGTTATTAGTTTTACTGTATACTGGACGTGTATTACGTTTTTCTTTTAAACATGCAGCAATGGCAAAAATTGCATTTTTTTTTATCAAAATATACACTGCAAACAACGTTTTAGGAAGCAACGCACATTATATCACAATAGTACACTCTAAATTCCACCATTCGCTTTGTTTCTTAAATTTTGATATATTTTTTAGTACCTATAATTTGATCGAGTGTTTTACAAATGTTGTTGCATCTATACCAAATGTTTGTGCATATTCAAGTAAATGGAAGAGCTAATATGTAATTATTAGAAAACATGTGTTGTACATATAGATAGATAATCTAAGAATTTATGCATCATTATTATATGTGACATGCCTGAATGCGTAGAATGTTTAAAATTAATTATAATTTTGTATGATGCATATAGTTCAATTTAGCAGCCCTTAGAATGCATATAACTCATTTTTTCAATTAATTTTAGGAGTTTGTCTTGGGTCGCCCTGCCTTTGTGCGTTGCAGCGACAGCTATGAGGAGCTATAATAATAAATCTATTATGCATACTCTCAAATGAAGTTTTGAAATTAAATTAGTAACCTTTCGTATTCAAAGTTAATTAGAGGACATTTCTGTAAGTTACGAAGTATTGCGTTCCTTGAGTAAAAAAAATCATTGTTTTCTTTCCATATTCTCTCTTCTTTTCACTTTGGGTGCAGTTTCTAACTCTCATATATCATTCCATTAATCTTTCATTCTCAAAACTAATCACACACACATATATATCATGTCTCTATTCATTTTTCTATATGGACATATAATACATAGTTTATAGCCATGAAACAAGCACAAATTATTGTCTGGAATAAGAATTCTTTTTAACATTTTCAATAAATGAACCGTTGTTGGAAATTTTGCGATTCGAGACGGATTTGATGGCGATAGTGATGAAGACAATGCTGTACATCCGACTTCAAGAATCTATGAGATAGATTCTTTCAGACAATAGTTCAACTCATCAGGTACAAATGGGTTATCGAACTATCGACTTTCAGGATTCAATGAAGCCCTATAACAGCGTAATCGAATTCAAAGTTTGCACAACTTTGATCCGACCAAGAACACTTTAGAACGGTTTCTTATGATGCAATTTGTAGAGAAAAAATGAATAAGAAGGGGAGAACAATTCTGCAACGGTTTCTGAATTTGCAACACTTTGGAGGCGTCACAAAACAGAGCAGCGGATTAGTGGCGTCGTAGAACCGTTTGGGAAGAAGAAGAAGAATTAAAACTGTTACGGAATGAATTCTGGACGTTGCTATTTATAGTGTTGAAGAGGTGTACATTCGCGAAACGTCGCGACGGTTCGCAGCCGTTACGAATGAATTCAAAAACCAAACGTCGCGTCAATTCACATTTGTAACGTTCAGAAAACGTTACAAATTCCCGCCATCGTTCAAATTCTGAATTCTGATTCTGGGTCGTTAACGGGCTGAAATCTGACCCGTTACTGTTCATATTTTGATTCAAAAATATTTTCAGATCCGAAGCCGAAATCCTACCCGGCCCGGCCCGATCGGACGGCGGCGGCGTGCGTGTGGTGTTGCATGACTTCTCTCCTCACAACAAAACAAACATGTGGGAGCCCCAAGTCTCCAACATCCCCTTGAAAGAGCTATACTTATTCAAGATTCTTGTATAAAGCTCTAAAACGTGTGACTAAACTCTTCTTTCTGCTTCTTTCTTTTCTTCTACTCTTCAAATACAAAAGACCCAAACCCGAAAGACTCTCTTTGAAAATTTTCAACAACCGTCTGTAGAACCCCTCACAGAAATCATGTTGAAAGGGCTGTCCTTTGAACCCTGTCAATATCATCATTAAAAAGAAGAAGAAAAATGCTTAAATCAGTGTATAATATGGCAGTGCTCAAATCCTAATGTGTATAAAAGTCCATTGCTTAATGACATGGTAGATATATAAAGCACAAACAAGCAAGCTGCATTAGAATAATTTCTGCATGCTTTGGATATATAATTGATTTCTTAACACGCCAGCACGGTTTAGTTTTGAAGAAAGAATCTGTATAGTCATTAGATCGGACTATTCCTATGGGTATTCACAAACATTTCTGGCGACGACTTGAGTTAGAACACTAAGCAGATTGTGACAGCTCACCAAGTAGCATCAAACAAATTATAAATTGATAGTGCACGTGTTGTGTGTGTATCACTATGAAATATAGGAACAACTTTCTACAAGATGACTGATATATGCATGCGTTATACATGAAATATATATGGAGACCTGGAGACCATGCCTCCATTATGTGTGTGCATTACGTACAAATATTTATAAATGGGCACGGCAGGACATATGTAACATATACAAGGATTGAAACAACTGCATGCGTATGGCCACATTTCATAAAACACATAAGCATTAAAAATAGGCATACATGCATTTAGAACTCACGCATCTAACTGTTTACATTCAAGAGAAGTTAACTTGCGATTGCCTTTGCACATGTTCAACGGACGTGCCATATGTACTAGTGTTAATAAACATGAAATGGATGTTGTTATAAATTGGATTGAGATTTGACTAGTATTTTAATTCATTGGAATGAAGTGTTTTAGAACCTAAATTTCTATAAATTATCCAATTTTTAATTATATGTAAAAGTGTATTGTTTGAAATTACAAGGAATATGCTTAAAAGAAAGAGATGTACAAAATAGAAATGTTTACTGTATTTTGTATCGTCTATTTCAAAAATAACAGTAAAGATAATCCATTGTAATTTCAAACACAATATAAGTCATCTTTTAAATAATTTATGGAAAAGTTCAATGTTGATGTTTCCTTTTAGGAAGATGTAATGCCAGCGCATTAAAATTTAGAAATCCTTAAGAATAATCAAAAGTTTTGCAAGTAGAGATAATAAGAATAATTTGATTGTAAATTCAATTGTTATTCAAACATAAAAGATTTAAGATGAGTTAGGGAATAGGTTATAAGCGATGGAATAAAAATAAAGCAATGAGGAAGTAAGAAGTTATAATCATCGAAATATAGTTAATAATTGAATAGGAACGACAAGTGCTAAGTGGAAGTTAAGCAGTAAAAGATATTTAATCTATTAAATTAGAAATAAGTAGTAAATGATAATAAATGGCATTAATGAAACAAATAATTATGTAAAAATAACTGAATACTATTAGTTGAATATAAGAGGTGTAGTAACTCAATATAGTCTCGAGGATACGTTTATGACAGGCGTGAATTATTGGACCTAACTGGTTACTTAAAATAATTAAGAATGAAGCGGTCATTAGTAAGGGTTAGAATGCGAGGTCGGTAGTGTTGCACAATAGAAGTCTACAGATCGAAAAGAGCTACCAGCGGATATGTATACATTGTACTGATGTGAGGCATCTTCAATTGTATGACCCATGAAAATATACGTTCACGTTTAGGTGAAGGGAATATATCAAAGTAGGGTACACCACGGTTTGAAGTATTAAAAGTTCAACTACGGTCTATGTGTTAAGTAACCAAGTGAAAATTTCCTTGATTGCATTAGGTAATCTAAAAAGGAAGGTGAGCATAGGCTCGGCACTGTCGGCAATGTTGGTACCATATTTGTGAGGAGTAGGGTTGTACACATAGGTCAAGAGTGTCATCGGTCCTAGAGCGGTTAGTAGAAAGACTCGGATTACGCCTAGATAGAGTACACCTTCAAAAGTGTAGGTCATATATGGGACATGCACCACCTCAAAGTTGTTTATTAGTTTGTTTGTAGTTAGGAGACAAGGCTAGATTGATAGAGCTAGGGGTATTCCCTAGGGGCAATTATGTAATTTATTATATATATCTAACTCGTCGACCAATCTTGTTCGAAATAAAAGGTATTTTCTTCCTATTATATACTTGATATAATATGATTATATTAATTAATTAACTTAATTAAAAGTATATTTAATAGAAAAATTCATAAATGATATATTTTATGATAGTAGTTACAAAGTATTTTAACCGTGAGTAATGTATCATTGCAAAACAAATATACCATTTTAAATGGTTTTAGTCAAGATGCGTCGAGATTGGATATCGATGTATCCGTTGAGACGGGGGTACGTAACGCTCTCCAAATGTTGGGCAGCGTATTACTCATGACTGCTGGAGGCACCTAAGAATTACGTACTAATGATTATTGGATAACTATGGAACGACTCACTCGATACATTTCTATTGGTTAATATAAATAAGGTCAAACAGAAAATATCGATGTGACTTATTTACATAGTTCTCTCAACTTGAGAATACTGTGAATTTTCAATATGAAAGCTCTGCTTTGTTTATAGCTAAATCATGGCTTGATATCTATCGAGTGACTATAGTTGAGTCGAGTGGAAGTATTGAAAGTGAAGCACTATTCAAGAGAGGATTCTTCTCCTCAGTTATATGCGGTTAGTATCATAATCAACTCAAGTCAACTCAAAGTCAAAGTCTCTGGCCAGAACATTTCGGTTAATAATAATTGTTATTACTGAACCAAGGACTTTATATTTAGACCATAAATTTGAGTGTGGATGATGTTGGAATTTTGACCGTTACCAAATTCCATAAGTCCAAAGCGATACAGTTTTGACGAAGAGAATTGGTGTAAACAAATGTCACAACCGAGTAATACTTATTAAATTGAAATTGGATTTTAACTAAAATGATTAAGCGTTAAATTTAGCCATAATATTACATCACTCGCTGAATGATGTGTGAACGTTAACATTAGAATAGTTCGATATTAATCACTGGCCAAATTTACACCCAAGAGTTACACAGCCAAAATGATGAATTCCCTTAAGACCGAAAAATTTAATTAGTTTATAATTGTTATAAATTAATTAATATTTATGAAATATTAATTATAAAATTTGAATACGATTTGAGAAATAAATAATGTTATATATATATAACAGTTATAAATATATCGATCGACATAAAAAATCGACAAGCGATTAAACAAGAGATTTAATTGCATAGTATTTTGGCTTGGGCTTAGATGGGTTTAAAGCCCATAATTAGTGCTGCAAATTTTGGTTTTGACAAGTTATTGGAGGCGGCTAAAATTTACGATTAGACCTAGAGATTGATGGCCAATATTAAGAGGGAATAGGTAATAAGATTGTCCTAATATTTCTCTTGTGCAAGGCTATATATATGAATCTCTAAATCCTTAGTCAAAAACAACTTTTGGCTGCCATAATAATCAAGTTTGCTGGCCAAAATTAATACTTATATCAGTTATAAGAATCTCAAATCAATTCAAGTTAAGTAAAAGCACTATTTGAGAGAAAAGGCCGACGATTCCAGACTTGCAATCTGACGGATCGAGCATAACTAGAGAAGGGAATTCATTGATTCAAGTGGACTCAAAGGCATCATCAATTGGTATTTTATTTATATATTATAGTAATCATATCATATTTTATGATTTAATATTGATTAATCTCAAATTGTGTACGTATTAATGCCATATATCTAGTTAGGTGAGATTTTCGTATGTATATGTAGTTATCACAAATTAGTTTGGTTATGTGCAATATTATATTATTATGTGTTATAATTTATGTATAAAAAAAATCTAATTTTCTATAAGAAAAATATTTTGTCATTATTAATTATTTTATATATATTTATATATTAATTTAAATATAGACTAATGTATATTTTAAAAATATAATTACATATATTTATATTTATAATCTATAAAAAACTTAGAAATTTTCCTTACACCCATTTATACATAATATGAATTATCAAATTCAAAAATATTTTATATATATATATAGGTAATTTTAAATTATCTTTTATTGATTATTAAAATTGTTTATTATATCTAAAATAATCATTGCATTAAAAATTCGATTTATATTTTCTAAAATTATTACATCTATGCAGTGATCCATGAAAAAAAATTCAGAATTTTTTGTTAAATTTTAATATTTTTAATAATTAATATAATTATGTTGAACATTTCTTTTATTTATTAAAAATAATATTTTATTTTAAAAAATTATGAATTTTTTTTTTGAACCTGTACTTATGATCCTAAAGTTTCGTAGATTTTAAAATTTGATTTTTATAATATTTATTACAAATATTTTTAATTTTAAATTATCTGTTATTGATTATTTAAATTGTTATATCTAAAATAATCATTGCATTAAAAATTCAATTTTATATTTTCTAAAATTACTACATCTATGCATTAATCCACAAAAAAAATTCAGAATTTTTTTAAACTTTAATATTTTTAATAATTAATATAATTTTGTTGAACATTTCTTTTATTTATTAAAAAATATATTTTATTTTAAAAAATTATGAAATTTTTTTTGAACCTATATTTTATGATCCTAAAGTTTTGTAGATTTTAAAATTTGATTTTTATAATATTTATTACTAATATTTTTAATTATTATGATCAAAAATATATATTATATATATATGATAATGATAAAATTATAAAATTATTATTTTATTTTTTTATGCTAGTTTCGATGTGGACATAACTTTAATATATATATATATATTAAGTATTTGAATGTAATTAATTATTCATATATATACATTTTATTTAATCTTATATATATAATTTTAATTATTATATATACATGTATGTACATTTTATATGTTTAATTATGTATATATATTTATAAAAATGTTTTAAACTATATATATATATATTTAATTTTTTGAGACTTTAGTTATAAAATATATTTTAAATATATGTATACGTATATATATAAATATACTTTGCATTATAGATTTATGCACATATTTAGATAACATACAATACATATGAAATGAGCTAATGTGTCCGTTGCAATGTAAATCCCAACATCTATATATGGGCATGTTATACGGATTATACTGTTACACATGCACAGACATATGTATATGTATATGATACATGTATATATATAAATTAAATCCTTCAAATTAACTTTACGTTACAAAATACTTAAATTGAAATAAGATACATGATTTTATTTAGAACAAATTTAGAATTTTTATAAATGAATTAGACTTCATAGGCCCAATAGAAGATCCAAAAGGGTAAAAGTTTTGAAATTCACGCACCACTACCGCTGCGGGCTGGCCCAGTTCCAACAATGGTATAAGAGCCCAATAGCCTATGCGGTATAAATTAGTCATATTGGGGCTAACTAATTAAGCTTGCCCACTTAGCACGGTGTCTAGAAAGGTAATGTCTAGGATTGAAATTGGGTAATCAAGTGCCTTGTCCTACCTAATTACCGGCTTGGCCCAAAAGGTGAAGTGAGCTCAAAGGTTGCTCCTAA
Organism: Allium cepa; assembly: GCA_030765085.1. Taxonomy (NCBI): domain Eukaryota; kingdom Viridiplantae; phylum Streptophyta; class Magnoliopsida; order Asparagales; family Amaryllidaceae; genus Allium; species Allium cepa. The sequence continues at coordinate 56,836,489 of CM060935.1, forward strand.
TAGAAAAGGCCCAACTTATTGTGGGCCCTGGGCTTTTTCAAAATCGTTTTGAAAATTAATGGTAAAGATTTTAAATTTAATGGTTAAATTAAAATAAAACATGTCTATTATAAAAATTATAATACTAGATAAGTTTTCAAAATGTTGAAAGGATAATGATATTTTCAAAATGTTTGAAAATATTTATATAATAATTTCAAATTTCAAATTTATTAATAAGATTAATAAAATATATTAATTAAATATGTTAATTAATTAATGCATATATGCATATGTTGATATATATTATGTTATTTTAAAATGTTTAAGATAACATAAGTATACATATGTATACAAGATAAATTTTGAAATTAATAAATTTTAATAAAATTGTTTAATTAAATTAATTAATTAAAGGTTAATTAATTAAATAAAATACACATATAAATGATATATGTGTGCTACACTACAAAGGTTATAGCATACGCTATAAATGTTATAGTAGATATGTCCAATATAAAAGTTATATTAGAATACTAATTTAAAATTAATTAAAAATTTAATTGATTAAAATTAATTAGTTAAGATTTAATTAATGGTATATTATACATAAGACTATCATGAAAGTAATATGAAATATAAATGTTACATAACAATAAACTTATATGATATGTGTATAAACTAAATGTGGAACATTAAAGAAACCCAAACAAATTTGAGAAATAAACACATATGTAAATGTACATGTACCATGATTTCTGATATGTTTGACACTTGAATCGCTGGGGTATTTCATAAGAAATATATTATTCTATAAGTCGTTTTCACTCAATATATATATTGAAAATTATGAATCTTCAATATAATGTTATCCTCTACCATGTATATTCATATATATATATATATATATATATATATATATATATATTAATAAATTACTTACGTATGCATTAGTTGTTGAGCAAACTCAAGTTTGGGATGTTATACATAGTATTATCAATATATTGGATAGATGAGGTAAGATAACTATATGCATTTGTTGAGCAAACTCAAGGTACATATACCATACTTAGGCCATCACGATTGGTAGGTATGTGTGTATAATCTCTTACGATTTGTTGAGCAAACTCAAGGTCGAATTGAGATTAGAACAAGGAAAAATGGGTTAGGAGTTGTATATGATACAACCGATAATGAGTTATCCATCGTTTGTGGGGCTATGATTTGTTGAGCAAACTCAAGGTCACAATAGCAAAACAAATAAGTCCTAACACCCACTAGTGAAGTTGTAAGACTTCTATGTTTCATCTTAGGGTTTGGAGAAATATAAAAGACTAGTGGGAGGCTTATTAAAAAAAATGAAATGGTAACATTTAACCTTTTCTAATACTGTAAGAACGTATACTATATAATGTTATAATTATCTACAATGTTAAATTTGGGCATTTAATATGATTGATAAAATGTTTATCATTTAACATATATAAACAAATTGAATTGAAAGTTGACAAATAGAAATATAATATATACTTACTAATAATTCTAATTTCATGTTATATAATGTTACTATACCCATGCAAGTGCCCAATTTCAACTAATTAATACATTCGTAAGTTGGTCACTTATATGTTTATTTGGTTTAGATCGTGCATTGGATTTTATGAGTTTTTGAACTCTAAATGCAATTCAAGACTATGGATATTTGATCCATGTACTTTCACATAAAATGTTGTATGGTGAACAGTCAAAGATGATAGAGTACAATATTTCGATGAAGTTAGTTCATTCGAATTAAGCCAATAAATAGTATTTTAAGATCATGTATTCAATTTGAATGATTTCAAAAGGATCAAGTGTTAATGTAATACAAGACCATAAACTATGAGATACATCTAATAACTCGATCATTGAAATGTCATCTTGACCGGCTTACATAAAGTGTAACATATTCGATGTCTTAAATGTTAAGAATAATCGAATGCGCTTTATAAAAGCTTTGTTATGATATTGTAGTAAGGTTTTCTTTTGAATAGTTTGAGCATTTGAAAAAAAAAGAATGTATAATAATAGATGTAATTTAAGGTAAAGTTGGAATGAATGTCACTTCTTGTCACGAACAAAATTTCAGCGTTCGAAAATCGGCACCCGTACTTCACTTGTACTCGAATGCCGCAGATTCAACTGTTAAAATTTGAGTCGAGCCGGAGCTTATAACACAATTGAGTATAACAACACAGCGGAAGAAAAAGAAATGAATATCAATACTCCAACATTGATACAATATCCAGATACAATGATGATACAATAGATATCAATATACATCAGAGATATGATACAAGATATAGCAGCGAAAAGAAAATAGATAACACTAGCAGCGGAACAAATAACTCTAAGATAGTCTTCAAAAGAGAACTCCAAGGCACCAATCCAAAAATAGCTCGAGCTCCCAATAACGATGCACAAAGATAAGCAAGTGCAGTCCATATCCAAAGACTGAAGTAGCTCCAGATAATCTACTAAACCTGACTATCTGAAAAAAACCCAACTCTAGACCGTCCGTGTGGAAAATAGTGGGCACCCAGAGTTTAGGAAAGAAAAAATAAACTCCAGGTCAGTCGTGGGACTGGTATGAGTAACAAAAACAGTTTATCTTTAAAAACAAACAAAGAAATATTTTAAAATAGATCTGCAATGCTTTTAGAAAATGTAACTACCATAAGACCTCCCGCCACACACAGCATGCAATCGCAGAATTGGAGGAGATTTCTTCTTATAATAGTCAAACATGCTTGATTCGCAAATTTCTTTGATATTATTACTATACGTGCAAAGTGCAGAAAAACATTTCGAAAATATAATATTAATCTTAGTCAGCATAGACATTCCGAACTATGCCTACTATAGCTACCAACTAAACAGTGGTGACCACCATAAGTAAATGGCAGGTTCTACAACTAAAACCGTACAAGGTACGTATTGGAAGATTGGATTTCCAACAAATGGTTAGGCCAAGGAACTTCCCGTTGCCACATGGGTACGCCTCTGGAGGGACGTCCCGAGAACCTAACCGGATCTCTGCTAATACAAGGCCGTGTTACCTCTGAACTAGGTAACTACTGACACGAGTATGCCATCCGCCGGTTGTAACCAACCTTTATCCGAGGGCCCAACAACATTCACAAAGTAATATATATATATATATATATATATATATATATATATATATATATATCTGCGATATCCACATAAGTTAAGTATCTGGGCTCCATACCATGATACCACTTCTATCCAGAAGGGAATGAACATACCCTCAGGGGGCACTATCCCCAAATAACCTTATTGCATTCTTCATGTTTTGACCATTTTCCGGGGTGTGAGGTCCTGATGCAATCTCGTCCAAAAAGCTACGCTTTATACAAAAGCTATGCTTTGATCACAAATGATCAGCAGCACTCAGTATGCCACATTACCAAGTTGGGAATATAATACTGATAACCTTCAACTACATAACCTCTGAGCTCGTATGTCTCAGAGAAGGGTGTTAAGCTAAGAGAATAAATTCTCCGCCACCAACACAAATGTATTTGAAAGAAATCTTCTTTATATCTCAAAATGCAATGTCAGACATACTATCCATACAAGTCTGTTCTGCGTTTGAACAAAACCGAAGGCACTTCCGAAGAAGCCCTTGAAAATCTGGATAATCCATAATCACGTCCGGATTCCCCATCACATATAGAGTCTCTATACCGGGGACCAGTTAATGCAAAGACATTCGACGAGTAATCCTTTTGCTTTCGAAAATATTCGGTCTTCACCACTAGTCTTCAAATGCTATCCATAACATCGTATCACATATTCGGAATGGGCTATATGACACAAAGGTTCTCTCCCGGCTAAACCGAATAGTGAGCGCAATATTTACAAGAAACATATGGATATTGGGGTCTCAGTTAGGTCACAACTTATTGCCCAGAACTTTTCTTTCAAATGGTTTACACAAATTACCATTTCTAATTTTTTTAAACAAAAAGATTCATTTCACAAAGTTCACCCAGTTTCACAAAGATTCATTCACAATTTTTCAAATCAATTTCCATTTCAATTTGGATTAACTTATCCAATTATTAAGCCAAAAACTCCATTTATAACTTTCAAACAATCCCCATTTCAAAAAAAAAAGATACACTATTTGAAACTTCCTTTGATTTCAAAACAAGGTTCAATCGTCTTCACAAAGGTTAATTCATAGTTCTCCAAACTATTTACTATTTTATGAAAGCTATTATTATTGAAACAACTAGTTTCCGGTTTGGGAAAAACTGATTACCATTTTCATAAGTTAAAGTTATTCAAGTATAAAACTTGGATTTTAATTCAAATTTCCAAAATCATACTTTTTAAATGGTTAAAAACCCATATAAACATCCTTTATGACTTGTATAATGTTTTAGACTAAAATTTCCAAGTTATTGAATTCAATTTCAAATATTGAACTCAAATTTAAATCAAATTATTTAAATTCCAAAACTTAATCAAGTTATTCAAAATAAATTTCATCTTTGAAATTCCATTTCAAAAACTTTTCGCATTTAACCCGATTTTATCTCCAAACCATTTGAATTCAAATTGTCTATTTAAAATTGTTTTCAAAAATATGTGACTTAAATCGAGTTCCTCGTGAAATCCATATTTGTGCATGTATGGTGTAGTCCAGGGGTTTAACACAATAGTGCAACATCATCATTATCACAGATTAAAATACAACAATATATTTGATAAGCGGTATAAACTATAATGCTTATCTTTCATTCACAGATCATAGATGTACATATCACAGATAATGAATTACATCACAGATAATTAATCACATCATATATGAATAAATTACATCACAGCTTGAATTAAAACAATTCATATCACAAGACATCACACAGTAGAGATATCAAAGATTTAACGTCCAATATCATCCAAACATCCATAAGTAGGATCAATTTAACTATCCAATTTATATAATCAGATTATTTTTTTACTTATGAATTTAATTATCAATCCTGGTTAATTAATATTTAATAACAACCCTTTATTATTAATTACTCTTTAATCATTAATTAACCCTTAGTTAAAAACTAATCCTTTGATTAATTAATCTTAATTAACTCTTAATTAATAATTAATCCTTAATTAATTATCTTTGATTAATTACAGTGACAAATTAATTACTCCTTAATACTTAACGAATTATAAATCATTAATTCTTCATTAACATAAGGTGAAACTCATTCCTATTACGATTTGTTTACCACTTACAAAAATGTTGAAACGTTTATTTTAAATTTGCTTTTTAAATTCCATTTAAATTCCAAAATTTAAAATGAACTACAATTTATTTTTAACAAAGTTTAAAACTAATTCTTAAAACCTTTAAGTTTACATGTTACGATAATACTTTTATTACAAGAGCAATTTAAAGAGTTAAAATCAATTTCCTTTAAGATTCACATAATTAAAAGAATATCTTTAACATTAAACTTATTTAAACATTTAATTTATAAAAGTTTGTTTAATTTCAAAATCTAGACTTTAATCCAGTTTTAAACTCAGATTCCACTTTTGGTTTTACTTTGTTTAAATTCCTTTCTTTCATTTCAACTTCACTTTAAAAATTCAAATCCTTTTAAATCCACTTATATGCTTAAATAACTTTAAGTTTCAAAACTGAACATGCATTTATTTTTTTAACTTTGATTAAAACTTAGTTAAAACTTTGTTTGTCAGATTTAAATTTAATTTTTGCAATTCAAACAGAAACAGGTTTAAAATCTGTATAACATCATATACCCGAGCCCCTTCATGATTTCCCCGAGTTAAACCCCCACGAACTCGAGCTCTACTTCGGTTTTCCCAAATTTTGACCCGAGTGCCCCAAAATTTCAATCTAAAAATTTTCTAAGTGTTTTTATGTCGCATTAAAATCTCGCTTCGAGTTATAACTCGAGCTACCTCACGCGTTGCACAGCAGTTTCCCCGAGCCACCTTCCTACTCCTTCTTCTTCCAATCCAAACTTCACCAGAGATGAAGACAGTGCACCGTGCACGTGTACATCGTCGACCATCACCACCAGCCGACGTCATAATGTTGAGCAAGTCAACGGTCTCCCAAGCAACTCATCACGATCATCAGATCATGTTCATCAACTCGAAATCAAATTCGAGTCTATGATTCAAAACCTGGAACATCAAAATCCACCTCAACCCAAACCTGGAACGGCGTCGTTCGCCACACCCCAACCACCAGAAAACATGAAACCCTGGTCGTTCACTCCTTGACACTCCCTCCACCATCTTCCCGAACCATGTCGAACTCGATCGCATGTAGATGACAAACGAACCAAAACTCTCGACCCCAAGAAAACTAGGTTTACGAATTTAAAACGCTTGTCGCCACCACCACCGTGGACGATGCCACCTCCAGTTATTTTTCCTACCACCACCGTAGGCTCGACCACCTTCTCACACAACCCCGACACCTTCGGTTCATCATATCGCCGGCAATTGGCCAAAATATCCATTTTGATCATCTTCGAACTGTTATTAAACCACCAACCTAAAAATCACCAAATTCATTTTAAAAATCATCGTTTCAGGTAAGGATTCAAGTTACTTGAGTCAACGTTTTGTTAAATTTAAAATTTTCAAACTTTAAAGTTTCTTTTGTAAAATTATATTTTTCCATCCTGTATACCTTTACACTCAATAAAACTATTTTTAAATTATCATTCATACCTATACACAGCTATTTTGTTAAAGACCCAAAGGCTAATACTAATTAGATAGGAAGAAATCTAATTTCTTAGTTGATGATCAATGCTCTGGGACTAGACAAAGAAGAGGTACATAGCTTGGTACTGCCAAATTCAAATACTACTAATCAAAGAAGCAAACCAAACCAGTTCAGTGAACTGAAGTGAGGCCACAAGTGTACAACCACTCCAGAGAACTCATATATAAATAACACTTATAAAAAATCCATATCTTTGGATTTAAAGTGAAAACAAAATTTACTCACAGTAAAAGTTTTTGAGCAGAAAATGATTTGCTTTTGAAAACTGTTAGCTGAACCCCCCTTTTGATCTTCTTCTTGTTTTTTTCAAAGCAAATTTTGTTTTAAGTTTTTGATGATGCTTACTTGAGTTTTACTCAGTTTTGATAAACGAAACTGAGATGAAGGTTTGATATATATAAAAAGAAATGTACGAGGTTATTATATTGTTTTGTACAACATCATAGATATTTTTGCTTTGCTTGTTGACTTCGGCTGATAATCTTTCTTCCTTTGGTGGCCGAGATGATCTTGCATTTAATGCTTTGTACAATCTACACTTATACCATACTTGAAGATATTTTTCTGTCCTTTCTTTTTACTTGCCTGAATAACCTTTCTTTACTTGTTTTCCAGTTCATACTTATCCAATTCGTTCATATTTGTGTATTTCTTCTTTTGTTTCATACTTGAATGTTATTCGCTCTCTTTCTTAAGTTATATTGCTTTGTAATTCAAATGAATTTCTATAATTATTAGGTTGTTAAAATTTTCTAATGTATTCACTTAATATTTTACATAATTTATTAATATGTTGTTTGACTTTATAGTTTATGATTTATCTTATATATATATCTTTCTATTTGTAACTTAAATTTTTATTTTCATCTTTATCTCATACACCTATTTATTTTTAAAGATCCAAATTAATGTAATTTAAATAAATACATAATATAACTAGTATTTTATATTAATTTCCAATTATTTAACAATTTTTATTCAAAAATTAAATTAATTATTAGTTTAAACTTAATAAAAAAAATCCGGGATCTTTACACTTCTGGTTCATAGAGGAACATTGGAAACAAGAATTATAATAATAATTGATACTTAATATTCGAATATGAAATATGATTTTTATTCTGAAATGTATTTTCGCATAGAAAATTGTTTTCCATAACATTTATTTCTTTGAGTTCAAGATATTTGATCAAAGAACTCTCCTCCGTAAACTAGTTGCAGCCTATGAAATAAGTAAACAATATTAACAATATTAAGTGAATGGTGGACCTCTAAATTTAGAACGCTATTATAGTAATGAGGAAATAGTGGGAGCATGCCATATGGCACCAAATGATTGCATCAAATTACGAAAATTGTTTTCGTAAAATGTACCGAACATTAGTTGTGAAATAATGTTTATTTTTTGGTATTAACTGAAAAATAGATATAACTATATTTCAATATGAGTATTACGAATATTCTTAACTATATCATGAAATTTATTTCATAGTAAAAGCGATGCAACAAAATACATAAGTATCTAATATTATTTATAGTTGTTTTGGAATTATAGACTAAACAGTTGTTTTGAAAAATAATTTTACTATATGATCATGAATCATATGATAAAGATTAATTATATCTCAAACAATTAATAGTTATGCGCCCATTCAGTCGGAGCATCATAAGAGTTGATAAACTCTTTTAATTAATACATATTGATGTATGCGATCGCAAGTCTATTAATACCAAAGGGTTTCATATACTATGTTATATTCATCGATGATTTATTACCAACATAAACGTGTGTATTAGATACACGTGTAGTAAGTTTATGATAAAATCACAGAATATAAAAGAAAAGTAAATGAAATAACATGCAATAGAATAAAATGATTTGATTTGGTCGAATAAATTAGTATATTGGAAAGAGTTCCAAATATACGTAAAAACTAATATAGATTCAATCTCAAAATCATTCCTCTGTGTGATACATAATGATGCATCAATAAGCAGTAATTAGACATTGTTGGACAATTTACGATTAACTGTGAGTGAAGTTGAGTTAATTTCTTTCTATAAGGTCATATACTTAAGGTTAGTACACAAGGTTGATATTATTTTATCTAAACACCAGTTTATAAAATCATACAAGATAAGGTTTTGTAAGAAATCCCAACATATGCTAGGCCAAGGAGTTGGCAGGTTGTGCGAGTCAAAAGACTGCACGTAATAATTGTTCATGAGGGATCTTGTATGAATCTCCAAAAGTTTTTAGAAAGGTCTGTCATCAAATGACATATTTATGTTTTGAACATAATTTTTCTAAACTAAAATTAGTTTTATAAATAAAAACATTCATAAAACGTTTATGAATCCCTATTCTATTTACACTAAGAAACAATTGTTGTTTCAAGATATATCAACTTCATTGTGAAGAAATTTCTTTGAGAAATTTTTGGTAGTTAAATGGAAATGGATATGATCCATAATAGAACTGATTATATGACATGAAGTGAAATTAACTAAGCTAAATGAACACATAGCATTAGAATGTATAATAAGTATTCTCGTACATTGAAGAGAAACTACGAGTTTCTTATTAACGTCAAAAATATACATTACCCTGGTTGTTCAATTAAACTGTTAAGATAGTTGACTCTAAATGGTATGATGTGTAGATCTGAAAGAATTCCAAGTACGTTGTTAAAATATGATTTTGGTGGTCATAACCAAAGAGATGTGATCCATTGGCCGAGATTGTGTCTTTATTGGAAAGACTAATGTGGTTGGAATTAAATAAGCGATATTGATAAGTAAAATTCACAAATTTCAATTGTTGAAATTAGCATAACAGATTCGGTACTTAACATGCTCAAGTTAATTCAAATTTACTCATAAAATAATCACCGATAAGTCTTAGTGTTTGGTACTTATGTATAGAAACGGAAAATTCTAAATAATGAATTAGGGTAACCCTTTTACACATATTAACCAAAAATACCTCGAAGTTAGTGGGAGCGATATTGGGTTTGTGGGTCTTTGAATATGATCCAAGAAATGATATGAATGTATCATTTTATAAGCATCAAGTTGAATAAGCATTTTGATAGAAATATCAAATGGTTTGATTTTCAATCAAAGTGCGGAGGAGGCGTGTGTTAATAAGAAAGAACGTTAAAAGGTACATTGATATTTTTAAACTATAAGTAAACAACGCGTTGTTAATTTTAACAATATGCTTGTATTAAAATCAACTTTATTTGTTTTAATACTCAATTTTGAATTGTAAATGATGTCTTTTATAGTGAGTATAAAAGATATGGGGATTGTCCCAAAACGATACACAAGAGCACCCTATTAAAAGTAGAACATGTTAGTTGGATTCCTTATGCATTAGCAATAGGAATTATCATACAGGTTATGTTGTGTATGATATCGTGTTTTTTATGTATTTGATACATGAAGCAAATATAAAATCCAAATTGATATCACTAAATGGTTGTTTGAAATGTTCTCATGTATTTATGAAATCTCGTTATGATGGAACGTTTGGAAACAAACTTTTATAAATGATATTGAGTATAACATGTCCATCGAGTGACTATAGTTGAGTCAAGTGGAAGTATTGAAAGCGAAGTACTATTCAAGAGAGGATTCGTCTCCTTAGTTATATGTGGTTAGTATCACAGTCAACCCAAGTCAACTCAAAGTCAAAGTCTTTGGTTAGAGCATTTCGGTTAATAATAATTAAAATTATTGAACTAAGGACCTTGATTTTAGACTATAAAGTTGAATGTGGATGATGTTGGAATTTTTTCCATTACTAAATTCCATAAGTCCAAAGCGATATAATTTTGACGAAAAGAATTGGTGTCAACAAATGTCACAACGGGGTAACGTTTATTAAAATAAAATTGGATTTTACCGAAAATGAGTAAGCATAAATTTGGCTGTAATGTCACACCACCTATTAAGTGACGTGTGAACGTTAACATTAGAAAGTTTGATGTTAATCGCTGGCCATATTTACACCTAAGAGTTAGACAACCAAAATGATGAATTCCCTTAAGACCGAATGATTTAATTAGTTTATAACTATTATAAATTAATTAACTATAAAATTTGAATATGATTTTAAAAATAAATAATGTCATATTTATTTATAATAGTTATAAATATATCAATCGATATGTAGTATCGACAAGCGATTAAATTTGATTTAATTGCATAGTATTTTGGCTTGGGATTAGGTGGGTTTAAAGCCCATCATAAGGACTTAAAATTTTAGGACAAGTTATTGGAGGCGGCTAAAACTTAGGATTAGACCTAGAGATGGATGGCCAAGATTAAGAGAGATAAGTAATGAGATTGTCCTACTATCTCTCTTGTACAAGGCTACATATAGTGATCTCTAAACCCTTAATCAGAAAAAAAAATTGGTTGCCATAATTATCAAGTGTACTAGCCGAAATTAAGCCCCGTATCATTTCCAAGAATCTCAAATCAATTCAAGTTAAGTAAAAGCATTATTTGATAGAAAAGATCGACGATTCAAAACTTGCAATCTGACGGATCGAGCATAACCAGAGAAGGAAATTCATTGATTCAAGTGGAATTAAAGGCATCATCAATTGGTATTTTAATTATGCATTATAGTAATCTTATCATATTTTATGATTTAATATTGATTAATCCCAAATCTGTGTATATATTAATGATGTATATCTAGTTAGGTGAGATTTTCGTAGGTATATGTAGTTGTCACAAATTAGTTTAGTAATGTGCATAGTTATATTATTATGTGTTATAATTTATGTATAAACAAATCTAATTTGCTGTAAAAAAAATTAAATTTTGTCATTATTAGTTATTTTATGTATATTTATATATTAATTTTAATATATACTAATGTATGTTTTAAACATATAATTACATATATGTATATTTATAATGTATAAACAAGTGATTATTTTTCCTTACTATTATTTTTACATAATATGAATTATCGAATTCGAAAATAATTTTTTTACATATATAAATAATTTTTAATTATCTTTTATTTATTATTTGAACTGTTTATTATATATAAAATAACTATTGCACTAAAAATTCAATTCTATATTTTTTAAATTATTGCATCTACGTAGTAACACATGAAAAAAAATTAGAATTTTTGTTAATATTTAATATTTTTAATAGTTAAATTACTTCGGTTGAACATTTCTTTTACTTATTAAAAATAATATTTTATTTTAAAAAATCATGGAAAAATTTTGAACCCGTATTTTATGATCCGAAATTTTCGTAAATTTTAAATTTTGATTTATTATTATTTATTACTAATATTTTTAATCATTATGATCAAAACTATTTATTGTATATATATAATAATGATAAAATTATAAAATTATTTTTTATTTTTTATGCTAATTTCGATTTGGAAATAATTTCAAAATATATATATTTATTTTTAAGTATTTGAATGTAATTAATTATTCATATATATACATTTTATTTAACCTAGTATATATATGTTAGCACCAGAATTGGTCACTAGCACCCTTGAGTAGAGTTATTTAGAGAGATTAATGAAGAAAATAAATTCAAGCAGAGGATAATATGCTAAATTAAATGTAGGAAACAACATCACCAAATTTATAGTGGTTCGATGTAACGGCGTACGTCCACTTTGAGGTTAATCTTTATTGATTTTCTCACTAATCAATTACGGATACAATCCGTACACCAACTATTTGGTTACAATTGTTAAGCAAAAAAGATAAGTCTTGAATGAGTCTTGAACGCGGTAGAGTTTTCCCGGTGTTCTCGAAAAAAGGTCCCTTTCACTGTGCCCCTGCCTCTCTATTTATAGACGAAGATGGATTGGACTTCCCTGGTGGGCCAAGTAGTTAGACAGTTCGGCCCAAAATGAGTGAACTCTGTGTGTCGAACTACAAACGCCAATCGGAAAATGCCGAGCGCTTCCTTAATGTCGAACGAGGCGATGTTTGAGTGAAGAGTGCAAGACGAACGAGAACCGATGCCGATCGAGGGGAGATGCCGAACGAGACCGGAATGCCGAACGAGCTTTATGCCGGTCGATATTGAATGCCGAACGACTCTGCCGAATGACTCTGACATGCCGAACGGCCCTCAATGCCAACGAGGTCTAGATGCCGAGCAGTGTGGAATGTCGAACGACTTTGACATGCCGAATGGCCCTCAATGTCGAACGATGTTTGGATGCCGAGCAATGTGGAATGCCGAATGACTCTGTCATGCCGAACGGCCCTCAATGCCGAGCGGTATACAATACCGAACGACCCTCCATTCCGGACGACCATAGATGCCGAATGGCTTGGTCGTACCGAACGAGGACAGATGCCGAACGAAGTCTCTTCATCAAGTCTTTGGTTGCCCGGTCAATCCATTGGGTAACACTTGCCCCTAAAGTGTATTATGTGGATGAACATGACACGCTTTGAGTCATGAGTTCTCCATGTTTTGCTCCAAGCTCTTGTTTCGTTTCCTCGATGGTACTTTCTCTTGAATGCCGAATGAGTCAATGTATGCTGAATGACACTTCGATGCCGAACGATATATAAATGCCGAATGATTTAGCTGATGCTGAGCGAGGGATGTGCACTGGCCGGTTCTATCAGTCATTGTCCCTTCGATTTCCTTTCTTCCCCTTATAAAGGTCGGCACTTCACTTCTTCTTCTCTTTTTCATTTTTACCTCTGCTACCCTGTATTCGCGAACTTTTCTTTTTTAACAAACTCTAAATAATTAACCACTCTTCCCTCCTCAAACATCGTACGTTACCTCACTCCTTTCCCAAATCAATCGAAACTAATTAAAACTGCTCTCCTTACTTCAGAACCCTCCCAAGTTTTCAAGCCGTTTACTAGGTAATGACCTCTCTCTTTGAACGCTACCCTTTGGCTAATAAACTTAGCACGAGATTCAAGTTCGTGAATCTCTGTAGAACCATGGCCAGTAGGTATCACGCGGATGAGGGAATCAGATCATGATCAGGATACGTTTTAAGTCTAAGTAGTGTGAGAAAAAAGGAGAGGTCGGAGGCATGTGAAGGAGGGAAAAACAGAGGAGGAGTAGGGATTGGTTAGAATGCCGATCGGCTCAGTATAACCTGCTGAAGGACTCGACCATGTCGTTCAGTAGGGATGGAGGATAAGAATAAAATTGTTATTAAGGATGGAGTGTCGAGCATTGTGGCTCGGCGTAACTTTGGTTCGGCATGATTCGCCATATGCCGAACAGTGGAGTGGATAAGTGGAAGGGTGTCGTTGTTGAGAGTAGAATGACGAGCGATGCGGCTCGGCTGAGGGTGGTTCGACATGATCCCCTTATGCCGAACGGTGGAGAGGACAGAAGGAAGCATGGAATGCCGAGCGATGCGGCTCGACATGCAGTGGTTCGACAAGACTCCTTTATGCCGAACGGCGGAGAAGACAGATGGAAGCATGGAATGCCGAGCGATGCGGATCGACATGTAGTGGTTCGACATGACTCCTTTATGGCGAACGGCGGAGAAGACAGATGTAAGCATGGGATGCCGGGCAATGGACTTGGGTCGGATGGTATTTAGGCCGAACTGGGTTGAGGCCGAGCAACATTTAGGCCTAACGGCATTTAGGCCGAGCGCCATTTAGGCCGAACAGCATTTATGCCAAACGGTATTTAGGCCGAACGGCATTTATGCCTAGCGGGTTTTCCGGCCATGTGTTTCAAGTGTCGCTCGGCCTTGACCTTCGATGAATGGATAACAACAGTCGAAATCATGCCAACTGGAACATAACCCTCGCCGAGTTCACTTATTTCCCATGCTTAATCATATGACAAAAAGAAGGACAAGGACTTAAGCAAACCAGCATATCGAACTAATCCGGACTGATAACTCCTCGGATTCGACAATCATAAGTCTGAATTTAAATCGATAAAAACAGATAATAGCCTTCAACATATAGTGCCAATGTCCGAGTCCAAAATCGAAAACATCGTAAGACAGGTTTTCGGAGACGGTCAGCGATGACGGTCTTAGAAGATGACAATTCAAAGTTCAACTTTATATCGTCAACTCTATGACTTTTAATTTCTCAGCACTTATATTTGAATGATCACACTAGTTCACACACCACACGGGGGGAATATTTATGTTGTTAAGTCTAACGTCGATTATTTTTCAAGTATAGTTCAAATAGGCACTCTGTTAGATTATGTCTTCATTAAAGATGTCTAGGAAATCTAGCTCTGTTACGATCTCAGATAGACCCGGGCCATCCTCTCGACAAGAAGTCATAGATACTTCACATTCGTGAACTACCCCCACTCAAGACTTTCCGAACCCTGTGACTACATCTGTCGACTTGGCTCCCGACGCTTTGGAGGCAGTAATTTTTCTAGATGACCCAATCGATTCTCAGGCTTAAAAAATTAATGAAAGTACACTTCGTCGGATCTTCTCTGTCCACGAAATCCCCTCTGACGATGTATTAGTTCCATTGGGGCATGATCGTCCACACTTGCCCCCAGTTGGATACACAGCTTGCAACAAATTCATGTGTTGGGTTGGCAGCGTGCCGCGGTTCAATTAATTTCTTCGAGACGTGTTGCAATACATCGATGTTGCTCCATCGCAACTGCATCCGAACAGCCACACATTCATCTACGACACTTGTATCCTCTTCATGAGTGTCCTCTCTAGGCTTCTAACTCCGGGCGATATTCGATACATGTATTGCATCAAGAGACGGAAGGATAGCCCATCTTTCGTGTTTCTTGAGCCGTACAACAAATGTTAAATCTTAACTGGGGCATGGAGCAAGTTTTCCCTGTACAAACATGAATGGTTTTACGTGCGCTGCCCGCTCGGTTTTGCGAGGAGATGGGTGGAAGGAAGTAAGTTTTTTTCCTGGGTCGATACTCATGTTTGGTCGAAGTTGTACCCTTTCTAACTCTCTTCCATCTTTTCAGGTATCAATCCGCGTCCCGAGGGCCTCGGATATTCCGAAGCTGTCGAAGCTATTTGAGCCATTCCTGCCAAAGACCGGGACATCAGAATCCTTATTTCAAATGATACGCTTAAGAAGTTCGGGCTGTTGGCAGAAGGTCGCCGGATAAGCCTCCCTCAGGGCGTTACAATACCCAGGCCTGCTTCTGGCAAAGGGATAAAACAAGCTGAGTCTTCAGCAAGTAATTCCATTGACACACTAGAAGAGGGGAAAATTAAAGAAACTGAAACGCCTGAGACACAAGATGAGAATGCTAGTCCCACTCGGGACCCGATAGTCGAAGTTCACGACATCGAGACGTCGCCTTCCCCTTTGAAGGGGAATAAGAAACTAACATACATGCTAAGGAGGAAAACAATCGGTGGAACTTCTAAACTTACTCTTGTTCCAGTGGAGAAAGAAGCTTCCTCACAACATTTAGAAAGTTCACTAAAAGGCCTGTCGAACCTGTCCATACCTGACGATTTACTCAACTACGACTTCGACGATCGAGAGGCCCTTAAGCTTCCTTCGCATGCGAGAGGTGATACAAGCGTTCAAGCTCAAAACCAGGGAGAAAAAACTCCTATTAGTAAAGAAAATGGTCTGTCGGGGGGAAACACTTGGACACACACAAACACATGAACTCCACCTTGCACTTAAATTTCCGTTGTCACCCTATTCTTTACTAACTCGCCGTTATTTAAACTTTGTGCAGGTGACATGTGGCGCACACATGGACTTGACCGCCTTCGCGGGTCATCGATTTTCTACCAATCTGGCCGGGATTCGAGCTTCGGCAGGCACCGAGACAGAGATGAATCTAGCGACCGAGACTACCACCGTCGGGAGTCATCACACCGAAGAAAAATTTATAATCAGCTGTCATATCCTCGCGATCCTCCCTCTCAATCTGAGCATAGCAAAGAGAAATCTGGACATAAGGGATCTCAGCCTGAGGCACATTGGGATCAACACTCTGGTTCATCAAGTACCAAGCAATCTCGAGATCCCCATAAATCGCCCGCGGTCTCCAAGCAGACTCCTCTTACTCCCGTGACCAATCCAACGGTTGTTGAGCTGCTTTCTGAACTTAAAGCCTCATTTCCGTAGATATTCTTTGATGGCTTAAATTTTCTTCCAATGATCCACCATATTTCAGGGTGTGTGAAGCAAAGTGCTATCGCTTGTACCAATGATGTCTATGTACAGCATGATGCGTTCATGCACTTAGCTGAGAAAGTTTCAAAAGTTTCCATAGAGCGTCAACGTGAGATAGATCGCCTGAAGCTTGAGGCTATTCATGACAGAGATATAATTAAAGATCGGGACTAAGAGCTTGCGTCTTACTAGTCTCAGCTTGAAGCCGTCCAGCAGAGCGCCAAAGATACTGCCGAAGCCGTAACTCGTCTGGAATCAACCCATAAAAAAGAAATCGACGAGGCGGTCCAACGCTGTGGGGCCCTAGCTTTGGAGAAAGACTCGGTGCAAAATGAGAGGGACGCCTTTGCCCTTCGAGTTAGGAGCTGGAGGAACAACTCCATAAAAAAAGGAGGAGAAGACCGCTGCCCAAGAAGAGTCGCAACGATATTGCGACGAGATCGTTGCCACACGACTTTCAAAGGCGAAGCTTGAGGATGAACTTTCCAAGGTTGAGACGCTAAAGAATGAAGCCCGTGAAGAGAGAAAGAAGATAGCATCTGCGGAGGTCGACTCCCGCCTTGAGGCGGCTAAAGAAGCAGGTAGGGAGGGGGTCAAAAGCATGTTCGACCCACTAATTGCAGAATCCAATGCCCGCATCCTCATGCACCGAGCATTAACTTTTCTTGGTGAGGGCTGCCTCGAATCTTTAGCTGAGGCATGGGAGACCTTAGTAGAAATCTGGAAAGCCGAACATGGTACCGAGGAGGTTGATGAAGGAGCTTTGATAAAAGAATTTCTTAAGGGAAACGAGCCTTCGGACCTGTGTGCTGCAAAAGCCCTTTACTGCAAAAGCTCCCCCTCAACGAAAGGGAAAGGGAAAGAGGTTATTGCTGGCCCATCCAGGATTGAGTCTCAAGCTCATGCACCCACTCAGCCGGCCGATCGGCCGATACTTGATCCCTTTGAGCAGCATGTTTGTTATGATTCGGAGGATCCCGGCCTCGACGTTCACATTTTGTCTCCTATTCCAGAGGGTGAGACCCCTCTGACGGCTGAGAGCCAGCCGGAACCTGGTAGATAACTCTTCACTTTAACATTCCAAAAGCCATCGTTTTCCACCAGGAGCCGTCGTATTCTAATGCTTGTTTTTCATGATTTTGTGCAGGCCGTTCTGATCCCGAGCCCACTCCGAGGAGCGATGTCGCCAAGGAGATGAAGGAAAAGACAAGTGAGGCTACTCATGCCGGGGAGGATCCTGGTCTAGATGCTCAGGTGATCGGAGCACTTGATGATGATAAGTCCGAGATTTCCTCTCCTATCGATAGGAGTTATGAAATCAAAATTACAGGCGCCTCTGAACACACATCTAAACTGAGCATGAAGGAGCAGCTTGAGAAGGAGATGAAAGTCGAGCTTCAAGCTGTGGACCAGGACGATCCTTTGAGTAAGCCATTGAAGGTCATCCTTCCGGCAGGTCCAAGCCCATGGAAGTTCCCCATACTTCTTTAGTTGTCACCTCCCCATCAAAGAAAACTATCAAGGGAAAACGCACGGGAGAGGGGTCATCTGGAAAAAAGTCGAAGAAGTAGTCGTCGCTTCATTCAACGAGAGTTAGTTTAGATTATGTAATTACTTTTATTTATTTTCGTAGCCCATGTAAATAAACTTTTGACTTTGAATTTTGAAGGAGTTTTTGTAGAAACTTATTTTTGATGAATAAAACTTAGTTCTTTTGCCTTTCAAAAGACTTCTGTTGTTTGGTTTTCTGTATAACCGTGGTCAAAACCCAAGCTATTGCGAGTTATATGAACTTCTCGATTCATCTACAAATAAGTTGATAACTTTTTGGCATTGCACAATCTTTATTCCACGCTTTGAGTACTTAGAATATTTTCCAGTCCGCATGCCAAAGATTCGATGACTTCAAGTCATTTGTATCCAGTCCGCCCTCAGGGGACTTGGATATTTAAATCGTTTATACTCTAGTCCGCACTCCGGGGACTCGGAGTACTCCAGTCCGCACTCCGGGGACTTGGAGATTTTGGGTCATTTATACTCTGGTCCGCACTCCGGGGACTCGGAGTACTCCAGTCCGCACTCCGGGGACTTGGAGATTTTGAGTCGTTTATACTCTGGTCCGCACTCTGGGGACTCGGAGTACTCCAGTCCGCACACCGGGGACTCAGAGTACTACAGTCCGCACACCTGGGACTTAGAGATTTTTAGTTGTTTACACTCTCGTTCGCACTCTGGGGACTCGGAGTACTCCAGTCTGCACTCCGGGGACTTGGAGATTTAGAGTCGTTTATACTCTGGTCCGCACTCCGGGGACTCATAGTACTCCAGTCTACACTGCGGGGACTTGGAGATTTTAGTGTCGTTTATACTTTGGTCCGCACTTTGGGGACTCAGAGTACTCCAGTCCGCACTCCGGGGACTTGGAGATTTTGAGTCATTTATACTCTGGTCCACACTCCGAGGACTCAGAGTACTCCAGTTCGCATTCCGGGGACATGGAGATTTTGAGTGCTCGTGTGCGTTCGTACGTCAGGCGAAATAATGTATCTCTTAGTAATTTGTCACAGTGTTATCATACACAGAAACATCGACAATTCATAGAGAAAATGGCTTCAATCCTTTATTACTGCAAACAAGCTAAATTGTCTTATTACATGCCGTAAACTAGGAATAAAAATTTGCTGGAAATAAATGCAACTAAAATATGAAAGAAATGAACTAAATGTAATAATGCCGCCAATGCTCGCTATTCCATGCTCGAGGGAGTGTCGCACCATCAACGGTCGCTAGCTTGAAAGTTCCTTCTCTAAGCTTCCGTTCAATGACGTATGGACCTTCCCATGCGGGGCTCATATGTGATGGAACCGGGAAAACTCGTTTCAAAACGAGATCACCCACACCAAAGATTCTCGGTCGGACTTTTTCATTATAATATCGAGCGACTTGGTGCCTGTATGCGGCCGCTCTTAAATTAGCTTCTTCACGCTTTTCATCAATGAAGTCCAATGATTCCAGCAAAAGGTCTTGATTTGACTTATGGTCATAACAAGTTACCTGATGTGATGGAACTTCAAGTTCTACGGGTATGACAGCTTCCATGCCGTATGCCAATGAGAATGGAGTGTGGCCAGTCGCGGACTTGTGGGTGGTTATGTAAGCCCAAAGCGCTGTTGGAAGCTCGTCCACCCACTTTCCTCTAGCCTTTTCCAAACGTTTTTTCAATATGGATTTGATTATTTTGTTTATGGCTTCCACTTGTCCATTGGCTTTTGGGTGAGCAACTGCTGCAATTCTTCTCAATACCATATTTTTGGAAAAATTCCTTGAACTCTTTGCTTTCGAATTGAGTTCCGTTGTCTGTAATGATGGTTCGTGAAAAGCCAAAACGGCATATAATATTTCGTATAACGAAATTGATGACATTTTTGGTGGTGATAGTGGCCAAAGGCTCTGCCTCTGCCCACTTGGTAAAGTAATCGACCGCTACTATTGCGTATTTTGCACCACCTTTGGATAGGGGTAAGGAACTGACTATATCGATCCCCCACATTGCAAATGGTCCGGGACTAACCATTTGTGTGACTTCCGTCGGTGGAGCTCTCGGGATTTTCGCATATTTCTGACATTTGTCACATCTTCTCACATAGTCTGCGGCATCCCAATTTACAGTCAGCCAATAGTATCCACGGCGGAGGATTTTCTTTGCTAATTTCCACCCTTCGGTATGGTCACCACATTCACCTTCATGGATTTCCTACATGACTCGTTTTATCTCATCATGGGCAATACACCGGTGTAAGGGGGTCGAGAATCCCCTTCGATACATTAATCCATCTTGCATTACATAACGTGAAGCCTTACGAATGACTTGTCGCCTTTCGCTCTTTCTTTTGGGCACGACCTCGTGTAACAATTACTACTTGAATGGGGTCATCCATGACTCGCTCTCGATTTCTGTTTCTAACATGAAATCTGCCACCATTATATTTATGCTCGGAACATGTAAGGTTTCAACAGGAAATAATCCCATCTATTGTGCATCGACAGTGCTTGCAAATTTTGCCAACGAATTGGCTGCTCTGTTTTGCTCACGCGGGACATGTGAAATATCATAATACTCGAGATTCGCTAACAGCTCTTGAACTCGGACCAAATACAGGCCAAGTCTCTGCCCCTTTGCTTGATAGTCTCCTCGCACTTGGTACACCACCAGTTGCGAGTCGCAAAAGATTTCAACCGATCTTACTCCCAGTTCTTTGATAAGTCTTAAGCCGGCAATCAATGCTTCATACTCGGCTTTGTTATTCGTTGCTATAAATTCGAGCTTCAAAGCGTAGATAACTGATCGGTTCTCAGGAGTTACAAGAACTATGCCAACCCCCGAACAACGGTCATTAGATGCCCTATTGGTGTACATCTTCCATCGAACCGAAGGTATGACATTACGGCCGTTTAATTCGTCTATCATGGTGAATTCAGCAATGATATCTGCTAGCGCTTGCCCCTGTATAGCCCTTCGTGGTAGGTAGGTAATATCGAACTGACTCAACTCGATATTCCATTTTAACATCCTTCCTGAAGTTTTCGATCGTTGGAGTACCTATCACAAGGATTGGTCGGTGTAAACACTGATCGAGTGTGCTTGGAAGTATGGGCGAAGCTTGCGTGATGCAATCACCAAGCAATAAGCTAGTTTCTCAATCTTGGGATAATTTCTTTCTGCCCCCGTCAAACGTTTACTGACATAATATACTGGCTTTTGAACTCGGTCCTCCTCGCGAACTAGAGCCATACTGATAGCATGTTGGGATACTGCCAGGTATACATGCAACGTTTCATGGTCAATTGGTTCTATATGTCTAACCAGAGCTCGAATGCTTCCTCGCAGTCAGACGTCCACTTGAAATTCCTCTTTCCTTTCTTTATCACATCAAAGAAAAGAATGCACTTATCTGTGGCTCTGGATATGAATCGACTCAGCACGGCCACCTTTTCGTTCAAGCTTTGTACTTGCTTTATAGTTCTAGGCACTTGTATGTCCCGAATAGCCTGAATCTTTTCCGGGTTGGCTTGAATTCCACGTGCATTCACAATGAAACCCGAGAACTTCCCTGATGCAACGCCAAAAGAACACTTTAAAGGGTTGATCTTCATCCCGTAATAACTGAGTATATCAAACATTTCTGCTAAGTCTCGGATGTGGTCGTTTGACTGCTGTGACTTCACGAGCTTGTCATCCACATAGACTTCCATCGTTCTACCAATCTGGTCTTTAAACATCCGATTCACCAGACGCTGATAGGTTTCTCCCGCGTTTTTCAATCCAAAAGGCATTACTACATAGTAATATAGCCCCGCATCTGTGACAAAACTGGTGTGTTCTTGGTCTGGAATGTGCATCAGGATCTGATTGTGTCCTGAATACGCATCCATAAATGACAATAATTCATGTCCGGCGGTAGAGTCGACGAGCTGGTCGATTCTAGGTAAAGGGAAACTATCCTTCGGGCATGCTTTATTCAGATCAGAGTAATCAGCACAAGTTCTCCACTTTCCATTCGTTTTTCTTACCAGCACAGGGTTAGATACGCATTCGGGGTAGAGGGCGTCGTGGACAAACCTATTGGCTTTGAGTTTGTCCACCTCCTCTCTGAGAGCAGCGAACCTCTCCAGGTGCATACCTCTTCGTTTCTGTTTTACTGGGACGTACTTCGGGTCTACGTTCAACATATGACTTGCAATGGCGGGTGAAATCCCGCACATATCAGAGTGTTCCAAGCAAAAACGTCTAGATTCGCTCAGAGGAAATCAGTAAGATCCTCTGCCATTAAAGGGTCGAGTTGTGATCCAATCCTAAGAACTCATAATGGGTCATCCCGACTGACTAGAATGTCGATCGTCGGCTCATCCGGATCTGCATTCGTTTCCCTGGGTTCTTCATCATCATCTCTCAGATCTATGTCTCTAAGGATCCGAGAATGTCGCCCGAGCCTGGGCTCGGGCAATACTTGTCGATCATCGGTATTTAGGATGCGGACGGAGCTGTCTGCAACCTTCCCCATTTCTCTTCGCCAAGCTTCTCTCAGCTCTGCCACATAACATGCACGATCGGTCGCCTGATCACCATGTACTATGCCGACTCCTTTGTCTGTTGGAAATTTTAATGTCAAACACCACGGGGCCAAAGCGGCCCTAAAATCTGCCAGGGCTGGACGACCCAAAAATACATTGTATGGAGAGTTAACATCCATTACTATGAACGGTAGGACTCGTACTCTCCTACGCTCGCCTTCCCCCAGTTCAACTGGTAACTCAATATACCCCATCGCGTCGGTTACGGCACCATTAAAGTCGTGGATACGGGCTTTGCATGGTTTTAAATCTTTTGTCTCCATCTTCATTTGGTCATAAGCCTTCTTGAAGATGATGTTGACATAGCTTCCACAATCAATCAAAATCCTTTTGGCGTAAGCTAGCCCGATCGTTGCAGATATGACCATCGGGTCGATAGTAGGAGCCTCCACCCTGTCTACATCTCGACTCCTAAACACTATATCGTCAGTCATCATGCGTTGTTGTTTTGCGGGGGTTCCATCTTCCACATTCGAACAACATTCATAATTTGCATGCCTCAAGAAGGTAGCATATCGTTCCATCTCCTGCCAATTCTTGTCTGCAGGATGAGGTCCTCCGACTATAGTGTTTATGATCAACCTACCTACGGTCCGGGCAGGTTCCTCTGGGTAGCGTGGAGCAGGCCCGCGTCCTGGATCTGACGTTCCTTGCCTACCCTCTGGTGGGTTCTTAACAAACTCCTGTAGCTTTTTCTGCCTGATTAACCTTTCTATGGCGTCATGGAGGTGTCTACACTCCTCGGTATTATGCCTATGGATCTCATGGAAGCGACAGTACTTCCCCGTCCATTTCTGTTCCTCGGTGGACTCCTTTGGGCACGACTTTCTGCATTGGAAGGTGTTACAGGTAGATAGATAAATGTTTTCAAGAGACGTATTCAGGGGGATGTATTTGTTGTAGGTCAGAATCCTCGACTTCAACTTCGCCGTCCCTTTTTCTTTCTGGGATTTCCACCTCCGGATCCTTTAGACTGCCCAGGCTTGTTCTAGACGTTGACTTGAACTTTTCCCAAACTATCGCCAGATTGCTTCAGGTGATGTTGCTTTTCAAAGTGTCCTGAATAGGCCCTGGTGCCTTATCTCGTCTCGTCCATTGAGCTTCCTCCCTCCTTATGAACTGGTGAGCTTTGGAATAGAATCGCTCCAACGTAGTTGGGGGCTTTCCTGCCAACCAATCTCCAAACTCCGAGTCTGGATCTACAACTCGCATTACCGCCATCAAGATTGCGTGGTCATTAGGGTTTCTAACTTCAGTGGCGGCAACATGAAACCTCTGCAAGTATGCTTTCAAAGACTCTCTCGGAGCCTGGATCACGCTTGATAAGGATATCACGTCCTTTGAATGAGTAGCATGTATCCTGAATTGTTCAACAAATTTCATCGCCAACTCGTCGAAGCTGGATATATACCACATACCGGTGATCCCGGACAAAGTTATTGGGAAGCACCTATACTTAGGTGCATCATTCGCCCTTGCAGAATCCATCATCCATTCGTACCTCATCACGTGTTGCCTAGGGTCAGTTTTCCCTTCATAGGATGGGATAGTCTGCATACTGAATTTCTTAGGATACTCAGCCTGTAGAATAATGTCTGTGAAGGAGTATGACTCCTGGACACTCCCTAATCTTCGTTGGTCAAGCCTTGATTTTCTCTCATTAACTGCCTGACCATGGCTGATAAGTCTGGAGTTTGTATGGAGGATGTAAGGTTAGGTTCCGTTCCACGGGACCGTGCGGGTTGATGTCCCGCCTACTGATGGTCGGGCAAACGTGTGTCCTGAAGGCCAGCTTGGTTTGGATCTTGGTGAGCCGGGCGT
The DNA here is from genome assembly GCA_030765085.1 of Allium cepa. Taxonomy (NCBI): domain Eukaryota; kingdom Viridiplantae; phylum Streptophyta; class Magnoliopsida; order Asparagales; family Amaryllidaceae; genus Allium; species Allium cepa. The sequence continues at coordinate 56,861,425 of CM060935.1, forward strand.
CCGGTCTCCTCACATGCCTGATCCCTAGCGGATCGATCAGTGGCACCTGCCTATGCAGCTTCAGTCTTATGGCATCTACGCCTAGGAGGTTCATCAGCTGAAGTCGAGCTATCGGATGAAGAATAAGGAGCAGGACTACTTCCAGCATTCTGATGCTGCTGCTGGGCAAGCCGAGTCATGAGATTAGTGTTGGCTTGAATCAGCTCAGCCAGTTGCCTTATACTTTCCTTGAATTCTCTTATCAAGTCATTGAAATCTGTTCGGGAAACGACTTTCGTTTGATTTTGGGTGGGGGGGCCATGTGCCTTGAATTGCTTGCTGGTTGCTAGGACCAACTTGTTGCACACTAGCAGTCTCATGGACGTCCGCATTGTGAGAGGCTGATCGGGTGTGTGGTCTTCCCATAGTAGAGTTGTCGGTTGGAACTCTGAATAGATTCAACGTGCGTCCAATGAATAAGTCGGATCTCCTTCGGGCATTTTTCAATCCAGTAGTTATAAAGTAGATCCTATCGACCTGAGAATTCGACTCTCAGTGAAAGCACCAAAATGTTAGCACCAGAATTGGTCACTAACACCCTTGAGTAGAGTTATGTAGAGAGATTAATGAAGATAATAAATTCAAACAGAGGATAATGTGCTAAATTAAATGCAGGAAACAAGAACACCAAATTTATAATGGTTCGGCGTAACTGCCTACGTTCACTTTGAGGTTAATCTTTATTGCTTTTCTCACTAATCGATTACAGATACAATCCGTGCACCAACTATTTGGTTACAATTTTTAAGCAAAAATGATAAGTCTTGAATGAGTCTTGAATACGATAGAGTTTTCCCGATGCTCTCGAAAAAAGGTCCCTTTCACTGTGCCCCTGCCTCTCTATTTATAGACGAAGATGGATTGGACTTCCCTGGTGGGCCTAGTAGTTAGACAGTTCGGCCCAAAATGAATGAACTCTGTGTGCCGAACTACAGATGCCGATCGGCAAATGCCGAGAGCTTCCTTAATGCCGAACGAGACGATGTGTTGAGTGAAGAGTGTAAGCCGAACGAGAACCGATGCCGGTAGAGGGGAGATGCCGAAGGAGGACGTAATGCCCAACGAGCTTTATGTCGGTCGAGATTGAATGCCAAACGACTCTGACATGCCGAACGGCCCTCAATGCCAAACGAGGTCTAGATGCTGAGCAGTGTGGAATGTCGAACGACTCTGACATGCCGAACGGCCCTCAATGCCGAACGAGGCCTGGATGCCGAGCAATGTGGAATACCGAATGACTCTGTCATGCCGAACGGCCCTTAATGCCGAACGATATAAAATATCGAATGACCCTCAATGCCGAACGACCATTGATGCCGAATGGCCTGGTCGTGTCGAACTAGGACAGATGCCTAACGAAGTCTCTTCATCAAGTCTTTGGTTGCCCAGTCAAGCCGCTAGGTAACAATATATATATATATATAATTATTATATATACACATATGTATAATTTTATATGTTTAGTTATGTTTATATATTTATACAATATATATATATATAACTTTGAGACTTTTAGTTATAAAATATATTTTAAATATATGTATACGTATTTATATAAATATACTTTGCATTATATATTTAACATATTTAGACAACATACAATACATACGAAATGAGCTAATATGTCTATTGCGATGTATATCCCAACTTCTATATACGAGCATGTTATACCCTTCACCGGTTATTATGTTACACATGCACACACATATGTATATGTATATGATACATGTGTGTGTGTGTATGAATTAAATCATTCAAATTAACATTACATTACAAAATACTTAAATTTAAATAAAATACATGATTTTATTTAAAACAAATTTAGAATTGTTCAAAATTAATTAAACTTTATAGGCCCAATAAAAGATCCAATATGGTAAAAATAAATTAAATTCATCCATTGCTACCGCTCCGGGCAGGCCCAGTTCTAACATAGATAACTCTTAGATGATTCTTTAAGACAAGGTAGAATATAGCTAAATAGTTATAATGTCGTTATTAGGAACTATTGGAAAAATCCTCGGTGTACATAGGAAATTCAACCTAGACACAAATGGTTGATACCAGGAGTGGTGTAAAGATTCGGATACTAGTGAGGAATGTATCCCGATCCATGGGGGACTGTGTACTTACACACACATAAATACACACATACAAATATGAATGTAGTTTTTTTATACCTCGAGTAAGTGGAGCATATCATACATTACATGAAGTTAAGTTAACTAAGTTAAATAGTAGACATAACACGTAATGGAAGACAATCGACATAAACTAGTGTTATGGATAGTATGTAATTTACCAGTCACTAGAACATTATTCTGATCCCCTCCTTATTACAACCCAAGGGTTAGACTTAAATGGATATGTACCAGTATGATGCAAGAACGGTGGAACGACAGATTTCCTTATGCATGCTCGATACTTGACAAGGGCACTAGATATCAAAGGTATTAGCCTTGGTAAGCAATTATATATTTATTATACTTTACTATTACGTTGTGAGTTTATGTCGATAGTGCTTTGATATACTTTTGTCATTTATAGGATACAAACACCAACAATCCATACCCTAGGGGATTTCGGTTCTCGATCTAGCAAAAATTCGAACTCATTAAGGTGTGGGTGGTTACACTTCCTATCAGAGCTTAGGATAACCAATCATAGGAATTAAAATATGTTGTGTGAACATATTTTTATTTTTTTCCTATAGTTATATGTGTGTGTGTGTGTGTGTGTGTGTGTGTCACGACCCGAATTTCAACGTTCGAAAATCGACATCTGTACTTCACTTGTACTCGAATGCCATGGATTCAACCCTTGAAATCCGATTTATACCAAAGCTTATAACACATTAAGTATAACAACACAGTGGCATAAAAGAGTATATCATATAATTCCAATGAATACAATATACAATGATATACAAAAATGATCTCAAATACATATCAGAGATCAAATACAATACTACATCGGAATAAATTACTTGAACTTGAACCACCAAGTGAGAACTCCAATATCTGCAACTCCATCTCAAATGCTCCAAAGCTCCAAACCGAAGATAGCTTGGACCAAAAGCTCGAACCACCAATCGAGTTGTACTAAGCAAGGCCAGTCATCCAAAGACTGAAGAAGATTACCAAAAACTCCAAAGACTATCGAATCTACATCTACACGCTGGTTATCTGAAAAACCCAACTCTAGACTGCCCGTGTGGAAATTGTGGGCACCCAGAGTTTAGGAAGGGAACAATAAACTCCGGGTCAGTCATGGGACTGGTGTAAGCAACAAAAACAGTTTTATCTTTTAAAAAAAACAATAGAAGAAGTAGAAGAGATTCGCTATGCTTTTTGGAAAATGAAACTGCCATAAGGCCTCCTGCCACACACACAATGCAAGCGCAAACTTGGAGGAGATTTCTCCTTATGACAGTCAAAAATGCTTGATACACGAAAACCATTTGATATTATTATTAGTGCATAGTGAAGAAAACATTTGCAAGTATAATATTAATCTTAGCCAGCATACGTACCATTATAGTATGCCTACTATAGCTACCATATTAAATGGCAGGTGCTAAAACTAAAACTGTACAAGGCGCGTATTGGATGATTGGATTTCCAACAAATGGACAGGCTAAGAAACTTCCTACTACCACATGGGAACGCCTCTTGAGGGACGCCCCGAGAACCTACCCGGATCTCTGCCAACACAAGGCCGGTTTACTCCCTTCCCGGGAGTAACACCTAAGATATGCCATCCCCGGTCGTTTGCGAACTTTATCCGAGGTACCTCAATCACAAAGCAACATTACACATTAATAAGTTTACAGTGTCCACAATGAGTTAAGTATCTGGGCTTCATACCATGATACCACCCTTTTCCAGAAGAAATGGACATACCCTAGGGGCGCGACCCCTGCAACCTTGCCGCATCTTTCCTGTTTCGACCATTTCCGGTTTGTGAGGTCCTGATGTAGTCTCGTCCACAAAGCTACGCTTTTTCACAAAGCCATGCTTTGATCAACAAATGATCAGCAGCTCTTCGTATGCCACATTACCAAATTGGGAATGTATCACTAGTAACCATCAACTACATAACCTCTGAGCTCGTACGTCTCAGAGAAGGGTGTTAAGCTAAGAGAATAAATCTCCACCACCAAACAGAAATGTATTTGATAGAAACTGGTTTTACATCTCAAAGTGTAACATCAGACACACATCCATACAAGTCTGTTCCGAGTTCGAACAGAACTGAAGCCACTTCCAAAGAAGCCGTTGCAATCCGGGTATTCACAATCCCGATCAGATTCGCCATCACATATGGCGATCTCTATATCATAGCTACTCAGTGCAGAGTCATTTGATGGTTATCCTATCGTTCTCTTAAATACCCGGTCTTCACCACCGTCTTCAAATGCTATCCATATCGTCGTATCATTATTTGGAATGGGTTATATGACACAAGGTCCTCTCCCGGCTAAACTGAGTAATGAGCGCAATATTTAAAAAACCATATGGATATTGGGATTTTAGTTAAGTTACAACTTTTTGCCTAAAACTTTTCTTTCAAATGGTTTAAACAAATTACCATTTTCCAATCTTTAAACAAAAAGATTCACTTCACAAAGTTCACCCATTTTTCACAAAGATTCATTCACAGATTTCAAAACAATTTCCACTTCAAATCGGATTAACTCATTCAAAATCAAAGATTTCATTCATAGCTTTCAAAATCGTTTCCAAAGATTCATTTATAACTTGGAAAACCATTTTCATTTCAAACTTGAAATTATTTAATCAGAAATTGGAAATTCATTCCCTATATGAAAGCTTTTATTACTCGAAAACAAATAGTTTTCGTTTCTGAAAAATCCGATTACATTTGCACAAGTTAAAGCCCTTGGGTTAAATTCAAATTCTTAAAACAATACTTTTAAAATGGTTTAAAAATTCATATAAACACATTTATAACTTGTATACGCTTTTTAAAACCATAATTTCTAAACATAGAATTCAATTTCAAATTATGAATTTAAATTGAAATCAACTATTTAAATTTCAAATTTTAATTAAGTTATTCAAAAATAACTTTTATCTTTAAAACTCCTTTTCAAAAAAAATTCATATTGAACCCAATTCCAAATCATTTGAATTCAAAATTCAACTTTAAAATTATTTCAAAAATATGTGACTTAACTAATTTCCTCGTGCGATTCATATTTGTGTGTGTATGGTGTAGTCCAAGGGTTTTACACAATAGTGCAACAACATTAATTATTACAGATTCAAGCACATCATCATTGATAAGTGGTATAATCCAATAACGCTTATCTCCATTCACAAATTCATAGATAAACAATGTAAATTTATCACATAAAATAAATTACATCATCACAAATCACACCAAAACAATTCATAGCACAAAGCATAACATATCACGGATATCAAACAATTCAACAATCAATAGAATTCAAAACATCCATAAGGAAGACTGATAAATTCTTAATTAATTTAATTAATCTCTAATTAAATTACTTGGATTGCCTTAATCCTGCTTACTTAACATTAATTAATTATAAATTAATTAATTAATTATCTCCAGTTATCTATCTTAACAAATCTTCCTTGATTAATCATTCTTTAATTACATTTAAGTAATTATCCCTTAATTATTTATTCAATTATTTATTCTTTAATTAATCACATTCATTAATCTTTGATTAGTCACATTCAGTAATTAATTACCCTTAATTAATTACATTAATCAATTAACTTCTAAATAAATTTTATCAATTAATTCTTAAATTAATTACACTAAGTAATTAATTCTTAATCACTTCCACAAGTAATTATCTTTCTTATTAATTACACAAAATAATCAAACCCAAAACTCCTTTTATTAATTAATTACTTTTTAGTTAATTACATCGAGTAATTACCCACTAATTACTTCACTAAGTAATTATTTTTTATAAATTACACTAAGTAATTATACTTAGCCCATTATCCAATGAATATTTAAAATCAATTAAACTAATTAATTAACTTAGACTAATCACATTGATTTAATTAATTACACTGAGTAATTAATCCCTTTAATTACTTTCATTAAATTATTATACTTAAACAATTCCACAAATAATTATCTTTAATTAATTAATATAATTAATTATTAAAATTAATCACATTAATTAATTAATTTATAATTCCTATTTAATGATCTTCATTAACTATTAACAATTCTTTAATTTACTTTTCTTAAGTAATTTAACTTAGATTAATCATTATTAATTACAAATTAATTAATCTTTAATAACAAATTGATTAATCTCTAATTATTTAATTAATTAAGTGCTTAACTATAACTTAATTAATTTTGATTACTAGATTAATCAATTTGTAATCGTTAATTAATAATCTATAATTATCTTATTAATGATTCTTAATTACAAACTAATTTTTCCTTAATTAATTAACTTAAACTTTAATTAATTAATTTAAACCCTTAATTACTTATTTAATTAATCAAAATTATTAATTACTTAAATTAGTTAATTTTTCATTTTAATTACCTTAATAATTTAATGAATCACAAATCGTTAAATCTTTATTAACTTTAAAATAAAAACATTTTTCTTATTAATGATTTAATTATCATTCACAAACACATTTGAAAACATTTTACTTTCAATATACTTTTAAATTTCATTTCAAATTTAAGATTTAAAATGAATACAAATTTAGCTTTAATAAAATTTAAAAACAATTTAAAAACCTTTTTAAATCCCATATTGAAGAAACACTTTCCTTATAAAATAAATTCAAAAGAGTTTTAAGCCAAATTCATTTTAAATTCAATTATTTTAAATTACACTTTAAACATTTTAAAGTTGTTAAAACGTTTTATTTTTATAAAACTTTATTTATTTAAAACTAGGATACAAATTAAATTTTGAATCCATACTTTAAAATTTGGTTTTAAACTTAGTTTAAAACTTGCTTTCAAATTTAAATTTAAATTTAAATTTGAAACATACGGGTTTCAGAAAAAACCTGTAACAACTACTACCCGAGCCAACACTTCAATTGCTTTGAGTAAAACTTCACATCACTTCGAATCAAAAACTCGAACTACTCGAGATAAACTCGAGTATACCATCTTTCCCAAATCATACATCACCAGGTACAAGAATGCACCGTGCATATGCACGGTGGCTTCGACCACCTCCGGTCATCACCACTGCCTTAAGCAAGTCGACGATCACCCTGAAATCAGACTACGACACTTAGAACCTCACAATCAACTCAAAATCGAAAACGAGCATTACTGCTCAAACCTGGAACCAAAAGCAACACCTGGAAAACCTCTCGTGCTACCACTGCTGATCACCAGAACGCCAGAGACTCCGGCCACGACTTCATCCATGCCCTAGCTACCCTTCACAAGAGTTCTGTTGAACTCGATCAACCAGAGGATTCGTGCAAATCAAAATACCAGGCCAAGTAAAAACTAGGGTTACAAACTTAAATCGGTCGCCGCCGTCACCATAGTGATCTGCCATCATTTCTACCATTTTTCCCCAAGTCACTGACCACTCTTCTTCCTCTGAAAAGAACCACGACCTCCCAGATCATCAGAAACCCCTCAAATACAAATTTCTGGTCAAACCAGAACTGCACTCAAATCCCACTACTAAAAATTATGATTTTAATTTCAAAAATCAAGTTTTAGTTTGAGTATTTGATTTATATCCCTGAATCGATGAATCATGGTAATTAAATTTTGACTTATTTTAAGTTTCTCTGTTGTTTTTGTTTTCCAGAGACAATACAAAATTTATTTTATCTTAAACAAATTTTCAAACTTAAAACTATGATACAACAAACACATTTTGTTCAAGACTTAAGTCCTAACAAAGATTGGATCAAGAGCAAATGATTTTTAATTAAATCTATAGCCTGGAAAATAGAATCAGGGAAAAAAATCCAAATACACAGCATGCACACACCAGTATATTCATATATATACACACAGAAATTTACTTATAAATATACTCACAAACATACTTATTTTCAGAGGTGAACATGCAACATAATCATACACTTAATCTTTTAAATAGTGATGTTACTCACCAGTTTTGAGGATGAAGAACAGAGCCTCCAATTTGAAATTGCTTTTGAATCTTTTAAAAATGGAATGGCTTTAGCTTCTGTTTTTGATTTAAAACTTGAGTTGCTTGTCTCAAATTTGCATGCCGAGATGACTTCATTGATTTCCATATTTTACTTGCTTTGATTTTAAAACTTGAATTACATATTTGCTTTGAATTACTCAGGTTGAAGGATGATACATGCTTATTAAACTTTGATCTTAGGTTTGAATAAAAGTGCAGGCTTTTGAATTGATTTCAGGTTGAAGAAATGCAGGCTAATGATTTGAAAATGCAGATGTTCAGGCTATTGAATTGAAAATGAACTTGCAGGCTTTGGTTTGAGAGGATTTGAAGTTTATTTACAAGCTTTTGAATTTTTCTGGTTTGAGGAATGTACAGATTGCTTTTTGAGTATTTGGTTTTCTCTTAGCTTTTGAAAAAAATGAAAAAAAAAGAAATGAAAGAAAGAATGCATGCCTTATATAGGCCGAAATTTGATTTAATAAAAGAAAACTAAAATTAAATGACACTTGTTTAAAGTTTAACATTTGTCACATTCCCTTATTTATTACTTAACACGTGTTATTATGATTACCTAATATATTAACACATGTCTTGTGTATTATTAATCTATTTTAAATGCAATTAAAAAGCTTTTACTTAATTTATTTATTCTTATGTGAATTTATATATAAATTTCTTTTTAAAGAAAATGCAATAAAACTAGTTATATATAAATAAAAGCTCATCCAAATATTTTTAAAATGTCTATCTTTTGAAATTTAAATTAAATTCAAATTTAAATTAAATTTGAAAGTCTAATTTAAAATCAACTTAAATATATACATATAATCAACCCATATATGTATATTATAGAATTTAACTTTTAAACAATTAATTTGCAAATCATTTGTATTTAATTCAAAATATACTTTAAAATTATATGTATATTAAAATTAGAAAACAAATTCATACTAATTTTAAAATATAGTTTTAAATCCAATATATTTTTCAACACATTTATATTTGAATTTCAAATCCAAATTTTAATTTATTTTCAATATCTATTTTGAATCTCAAATCCAAATTCTATTTAAAAAAATCAATTTATACACATATATAATAAATAAAAAATATCTTGTTTTGTTTGGAAAAAATCAAATAAATTTACAATTTAATCCAAAAATTATGTTAATTACTAATTTAATTCAAATTTATCCCCAAAAATTTAAATAAATTATCAATTCAAATTTAACTCAAAACTCGGGGTCGTTACAGTTTCCCTCCTTTAAAAAAATTTCGTCCTCGAAATTTGAAAGTAGGGGACAATCCTAAAACTTCAGTTTTAACAAAGTATACCTATCAACCATAGTATCTAAAGCAAACAATTCTGACCTATTTGGAGTTTATTGTCCCATGACAAGTTATTCGTTGACTTAGCCAAAATAATGATCTCTCTTCAAAGCTTCTCCCTAGAGCTGCTAGGAACTATCAAAGAATTGAAAGTTGATGATGAACAAAAGAGGAAGATTTTTTTTCCTTGTTGTTACAGGTTATCGACCATTTGCAGTCGTATTTCCCTGTCCCATATCTCATCCTCTTCTTCAACCCATACTCACTATCAGTGGATAGTAAGAGAATTTACTGAGGCCAACAGATGGATATCTTAGGGATACTCATTCTAGGGTATACTTCACCATATCTCTAATGAGCTACCTAATGTGTTATACTCCTGAGATAATGTTCAACCTTTAGCTCTGATACCAAGATGTCACGACCCAAATTTCAACGTTCGAAAATCGACATCCGTACTTCACTTATACTCGAATGTCGCATATCAACCCTTGAAATCTGATTCATGCCGGAGCTTATAACACATTAAGTATAACAACACAACGGAAGAAAAGAGTGTATCATATAATTCCAATGAATAGAATATACAATGATATACAACAACGATCTCAAATACATATCAGAGATCAAATACAATACTACATTGGAATAAATAACTTGAACTTGAACCACCAAGTGAGAACTCCAATATCTGCAACTCCATCTCAAATGCTCCAAAGCTCCAAACCGAAGATAGCTTGGACCAAAAGCTCGAACCATCAATCGAGTTGTACTAAGCAAGGCCAGTCATCCAAAGACTGAAGAAGATTACCAAAAACTCCAATGACTGTCGAATCTACATCTACAAGCTGGTTATCTGAAAAACCCAACTCTAGACTACCTGTGTGGAAATTGTGGGCAAGAAGAGATTAGGAAGGGAACAATAAACTCCGGGTCAGTCATGGGACTGGTGCGAGAAACAAAAAAAGTTTTATCTTTTAAAACAAACAATAGAAGAAGTAGAAGAAATTCGCTATGCCTTTTGGAAAATGAAACTGCCATAAGGCCTCTCGCTACACACACAATGCAAGCGCAAACTTGGAGGAGATTTCTCCTTATGACAGTCAAAAATGCTTGATACACGAAAACTATTTGATATTATTATTAGTGCATAGTAAAGAAAACATTTGCAAGTATAATATTAATCTTAGCCAATATACGTACCATTATAGTATGCCTACTATAGCAACCACATTAAGTGGCATGTTCCACAACTAAAACCGTATAAGGCGTGTATTGGATGATTGGATTTCCAACAAATGATCAGGCTAAGGAACTTCCTATTGCCACATGGGAACGCCTCTGGAGGGATTCCCCGAGAACCTACTCGGATCTCTGCCAACACAAGGCCGGTTTACCCCCCCCTCCCTGAAGTAACACCTAAGATATGTCATTCCTTGTCATTTGCGACCTTTATTCGAGGTACCTCAATAACAAAGCAACATCAAATAGTAATAAATTTACAGTGTCCACATGAGTTAAGTATCTTGGCTCCATACCATGATACCATCCTTTTTCAAAAGAAATGGACATACCCTAGGGGCGCGACCCCTACAACCTTACTACATCTTTCCTGTTTCGACCATTTTCGGTCTCTCCATAAAGCTACGCTTTTTCACAAAGCCATGCTTTGATCAACAAATGATCAGCGGCACTTCATATGCCACATTACCAAATTGGGAATGTATCACTAGCAACCATCAACTACATAACCTCTGAGCTTGTATGTCTCAGAGAAGGGTGTTAAGCTAAGAGAATAAATCTCTGCCATCAAATAGAAATGTATTTGATAGAAACTGGTTTTACATCTCAAAGTGTAATGTCAGAACACATCCATACAAGTCTGTTCCGGGTTCAAACAGAACCGAAGGCACTTTCAAAGAAGCGCTTGCAATCCGGGTATTCACAATCCCGATCGGACTCCCCATCACATATAGAGATCTCTATACCGTAGCTACTCAGTGCAGAGTCATTCGATAGGTCATTCTATCATTCTCGTAAATACCCGGTCTTCACCACCGTCTTCAAATGCTATCCATATCGTCGTACCATTATTTGGAATGGGTTATATGACAGAAGGTCTTCTCCCGGCTAAACCGAATATTGAAAAAGCCATATGGATATTGGGATTTTAGTTAAGTCACAACTTATTACCCAAAACTTTTCTTTCAAATGGTTTAAACAAACTACCATTTTCAAATCTTTAAACAAAAAGATTCACTTTACAAAGTTCACCCATTTTTCACAAAGATTCATTCACAGATTTCAAAACAATTTCCACTTCAAATTGGATTAACACATCCAATCTTTTAAATCAAAGATTTAATTCATAGCTTTCAAAATAATTTCCAAAGATTCATTTATAACTTAGAAAACCATTTTCATTTCGAACTTGAAATTCTTTTAATCACAAATTGGAAATTCATTCCTTATATGAAAGCTTTTATTATTCGAAAACAAATAGTTTTTGTTTCTGAAAAATCCGATTACATTTGCACAAGTTAAAGCCCTTGGGTTAAATTCAAATTCTCAAAACAATACTTTTCAAATGGTTTTAAAACTCATATAAACACATATATAACTTGTATATCCTTTTTAAAACCATAATTTCTAAACATAGAATTCAATTTCAAATTTTGAATTTAAATTCAAATCAACTGTTTATATTTCAAAATTTAATTAAGTTATTCAAAAATTACTTTTATCTTTAAAACTCCTTTTCAAAAACTTTTCATATTGAACCCAATCCTAAATCATTTGAATTCAACTTTAAAATTATTTCAAAAATCTGTGACTTCACCAATTTCCTCGTGCGATCCATATTTTTGTGTGTATGGTGTAGTCCAAGGGTTTTACACAGTAGCGTAACAACAATAATTATTACACATTCAAGCACATCATCACTGATAAGCTGTATAATCCAATAACGCTTACCTCCATTCACAAATTCATAGATAAACAATGTAAATTTATCACAGAAAATAAATTACATCATCACAGATCACACCAAAAACAATTCATAGCACAAAGCGTAACATATCAGGGATATCAAACAATTCAACAATCAATAGAATTCAAAACATCCATAAGTAAGACTGATAAATTCATAATTAATTTAATTAATCTCTAATTAAATTAATTGGATTGCCTTAATCCTGCTTACTTAACATTAATTAATTATTAATTAATTAATTGTCTCTAATTATCTATCTTAACTAATCTTCCTTGATTAATCATTCTTTAATTACATTTAAGTAATTATCCCTTCACTGTTTATTCAATTAATTATTCTTTAATTAATCACATTCATTAATCTTTGATTAGTCACATTCAGTAATTAATTACCCTTAATTAATTACTTAATTAACTTCTAAATAAATTTTATCAATTAATTCTTAAATTACTTACACCAAGTAATTAATTCTTAATCACTGCCACAAAGTAATTATCTTTCTTATTAATTACACAAAGTAATCAAACCCAAAACTACTTTTATTAATTAATTACCCTTTAGTTAATTACATCCAGTAATTACCCACTAATTAGTTCACTAAGTAATTATTCTTTATAAATTACACTAAGTAATTACACTTAACCGAGTATCCAATGATTATTTAAAATCAATTAAACTAATTAATTGACTTAAGCTAATCACATTGATTTAATTAATTACATTGAGTAATTAATCCCTTTAATTACTTTCATTAAGTAATTATACTTAAACAATTCCACAAATGATTATCTTTACTTAATTAATATAACTAATTATTAAAATTAATCACATTAATTAATTATTTAATAATTCCTAGTTAATGATCTTCATTAACTATTAGCAATTCTTTAAATTACTTTTCTTAAGTAATTAAACCTAGATTAAATTATTAATTACAAATTAATTAATCTTTAATAACAAATTAATTAATCTCTAATTATTTAATTAAGTGCTTAACTGTAACTTAATTAATCTTTTATTACTAGAGTAATCAATTTCTAATCACTAAATAGTAATCTATAATTATCTAATTAATGATTCTTAATTACAAATTAATTATTCCTTAATTAATTAACTTAAACGTTAATTAATTAATTTAAACCCTTTATTACTTATTTAATTAATCCAAATTATTAATTACTTAAATTAATTAATTATCCATTGTAATTACCTTAATAATTTAATGAATCACAAATCGTTAAATCTTTATTAACTTTAAAATAAAAACATTTTTCTTATTAATGATTTAATTATCATTCACAAACACATTTGAAAACATTTTACTTTCAGTTTACTTTCAAATTTCATTTCAAATTTAAGATTTAAAATGAATACAAATTTAACATTAATAAAGTTTAAAAACAATTTAAAAACCTTTTTAAATCCCATGTTAAAGAAACACTTTCCTTATAAAAGAAATTTAAAAGCGTTTTAAACCAAATTCATTTCAAATTCAAATTATTTTAAATTACACTTTAAACGTTTTAAACCTGTTAAAACATTTTATTTTTATAAAACTTTATTTATTTAAAACTGGGATACAAATTAAATTTTGGATCCATACTTTAAAATTTGGTTTTAAACTTTGTTTAAAACTTCCTTTAAAATTTATATTTAAATTTAAATTTGTAACAGACGGGTTTCAGAAAAAACCTGCAACAACTACTACCCGAGCCAACCCTTCAATTGCTTCGAGTAAAACTTCATATCATTTCGAGTCAAAAACTCGAATTACTCTAGATAAACTCGAGTATACCATCTTTCCCAAATCAAACATCACCAGGTACAAGAATGCACCGTGCATATGCACGGTGGTTTCGACCATCTCCGGTCATCACCACTGCCTTAAGCAAGTCGACGATCATCCTCGGATCATACTACGACCCTCAAAACCTCACAATCAACTCGAAATTGAAAACGAGCATTACTGCTCAAACCTGAAACCAAAAGCAATACCTCGTGCTACCGCTGCTGATCACCAGAACACCAGAGACTCTGGCCACGACTTCATCCATACCCTAGCTACCCTTTCCAAGAGTTCTGTTGAACTCGATCAACCAGAGGATTCGTTCAAATCAAAATACCCGACCCGGTAAAAACTAGGGTTACAAACTTAAATCGGTCTCCGCCGTCACCACAGTGCTCTGCCATCATTTCTACCATTTTTCCCCAAGTCACTGACCACTCTTCTTCCTCTAGAAAGAACCACGACCTCCTAGACTATCAAGATCATCAGAAACCCCTCAAATACAAATTTCTGGTCAAACCAGAACTGCACTCAAATCCAACTATTAAAAATTATGATTTTAGTTTCAAAAATCAAGTTTTAGTTTGAGTATTTGATTTATATCCCTGAATCATGAATCATGGTAATTAAATTTTGACTTATTTTAAGCTGCTCTGTTGTTTTTGTTTTCCAAAGACAATACAAAATTTATTTTATCTTAAACAAATTTTTAAACTTAAAACTATGATACAATAAACACAGCTTGTTAAAGACTTAAGTCCTAACAAAGATTGGATCAAGAAAAAATGAATTTTGATTAGATATATACACTGGAAACTAGAATCAGGAAAAAATCCAGATACACTACATGCACACACCAATATATTCATATATACACACACATAAATTTACTTATAAATATACTCACAAACATACTTATTTTCAGAGGAGAACATGCAACATAATCATATACTTAATCTTTTAAATAGTGATGTTACTCACCAGTTTTGAGGATAAAGAACAGAGCCTCCAATCTGAAATTGCTTTTGAATCTTTTAAAAATGGAATGGCTTTAGCTTCTGTTTTTGATTTAAAACTTGAGTTGCTTGTCTCAAATTTGCATGCCGAGATGACTTCATTGATTTCCATATTTTACTTGCTTTGATTTTAAAACTTGAATTACATATTTGCTTTGAATTACTCAGGTTGAAGGATGATACATGCTTATTAAACTTTGATCTTAGGTTTGAATAAAAGTGCAGGCTTTTGAATTGATTTCAGGTTGAAGAAATGCAGGCTAATGATTTGAAAATGCAGATGTTCAGGCTATTGAATTGAAAATGAACTTGCAGGCTTTGGTTTGAGAGGATTTGAAGTTTATTTACAAGCTTTTGAATTTTTCTGGTTTGAGGAATGTACAGATTGCTTTTTGAGTATTTGGTTTTCTCTTAGCTTTTGAAAAAAATGAAAAAAAAAGAAATGAAAGAAAGAATGCATGCCTTATATAGGCCGAAATTTGATTTAATAAAAGAAAACTAAAATTAAATGACACTTGTTTAAAGTTTAACATTTGTCACATTCCCTTGTTTATTACTTAACACGTGTTACTATGATTACCTTATATATTAACACATGTCTTGTGTATTATTTATCTATTTTAAATGTAATTAAAAAGCTTTTACTTAATTTATTTATTCTTATGTGAATGTATATATAAATTTCTTTCTAAAGAAAATGTAATAAAACTAATTATATATAAATAAAAGCTCATCCAAATATTTTTAAAATGTCTATCTTTTGAAATTTAAAATTAAATTCAAATTCAAATTCATATTAAATTTGAAAGTCCAATTTAAAATCAACTTAAATATATACATATAGTGTGACGACCCGACTTTCTATCCACAGAAAGACGTATCATCTTGAAGAAAGAAAGGGATAGAAAAGAGAAAAGAAAGAGAAGAAAGAAGAAAGAAGAATCAACATCAGAATCTCAACAGCAGAACGAATAAATTATGTTAATCACATATACATCACATACTTGACAGTTATAAACACCTATCTAGTTATTACATCTCAATACAACTCAGAGGAAATAACACAAAGAAACCAACACAGCGGAAAACTATATATCTACAATGCCGAAGCCTTCTGCTCCATTGCTCCTCCAGAATTCTTCAATGCTAACCTGAATCCCTTGGCTACTCGTAAAAATTTGAGTACCCGAGAGTTTAGGGAAAACAGAAATAAACTCCAGGTCAGACATGGGTCTGGTGTGAGTAATATGTTAAAGTTGCTTAACTTTTAAAAAAACCTTTGAAAATAAAGGTATCACGTAAGACTCCCTACACATAAATATGGGTAAGTTTTTACCTTACGCTAACGAAACATTTCATAGAAAATCCAGTGATATTATAATAGTGTCTAGGGTTTTCAAATAAAATACAGAAATAGCTGAAATGCTTACATCTCACATTCCGACATAGTTGGGCACAACTAATGCGTACGGCATTTATTGGAGATTGGATTCCATACAATGGTAGGGCTACTGGGGTACCGCCCGCCACAGTACGTGGCCTAGATCACCGTACCTAGGATCCACCCTAAATCCCCTGCAACACAAGGCCAGAACCATTCCTTACTGAACAGTCCCGAACAAGATAACCCCGGCAGTTGGAGCTCAAAACTACCCACACAGCCGAAATAAAAGGGACCTCTAGACAGGGGAAAATCTCGTCCTGCTTGGGTGCTACCCACCTAACCTTGCTGCACATCCCCTGTTTTAGCCATTCTCGGTTGATGGGGCTTGAGGCTACGATTACCTTTAGAGAACACATCTCTTAGAATGCTCATCGCCCTCCTAACGATGTTCTGAAAGCATTCAATCCATACAAGTTCGTTCCGGGTTTGAACGAAACCGAAGGCATTATCTCGTTACACTCATTTTGGAATCGCCCTCAGAGTTAACGACGATAACCCTTGCTCTCTGAGTCTTCACTTGAGAATTCACGACCTAAAGTTTAATTTGGATCGATGTGGTTTTCAGATGTCCAAATATGGAAACCCGATCCCGGTCTCATCGAAATCCAAAACGCCATCTTTTAAGGTCAAGTTGATTTAAAGTTTAAAACAATTCAATTCCATTTTCTATATGTACATAGATACATAATTCACAATAATAGATAATCTACATTATCGTCATTAATAGATAATTCATATTATCACTACAAACAGATAACAGATAATCCATATTATCATCATACTTAAATCAAAGCGTACATATCACACATCATCACTAATCTCATATTTGAGATCTCAAACCATTCAAGGTAAACAATATCATCCATCCATACGTAAGCAAACACATCAGCTATAATTAATTTAAAATGAATTAAATTAGTTACTTCATCTCTAATTAATTCAAAGTAAATTAAATTAATTACTTCACCATTGTAAATCTTGCTTATATAACTATTAATCAATTACCAATTAATTAATAAATCATTCACTAATTATTCATTTAAATTAATCACCATTGATTAATTAAAGTAAATTAAATCAATTACTTCACCATTGTAAATCTTGCTTATATAACTATTAATCAATTACCAATTAATTAATAAATCATTCATTAATTATTTATTTAAATTAATCACCCTTGATTAATTAACTTTTAATTGTATTCAAGTAATTATCCTTTAATTAATTTCACAAATTAATTATCCTTAACCAAACACAGTAATTAACCTTTAATTACTTCATAAATTAATTAACTATAATTAATTACATTAATTTTTAATTACACTAACTAATTACTCTTTAATCACTTGTTATTGATTAATTAATCTTAATTGATCAACCCTTAATTACACCGTTAAATTATATATATTAATGATTTCTAATTACATTTTAATTAATTATCCTGTTTAAATTAATTACCTTAAGTAATTAATCTTCAATTAAACCACATTTATTAATCACCCCTTATTAATACCGTTTAGTAATTAACTACCCTTAATTACTCCACCAAATAAATAAATTACTCCTTAATTAACTTTCTCTAATTAATCCCTTGATTAATTTCACAAAGTAATTTAGACTTAAATTACTTCCATTATTAAATCATCCTCAGTTAATTACATCTAGTAATTATCATTAATTGCTTCCATAAGTAATTATACTTATCACATCATCAAATGGTTATTTAAATTAGTTAAACTTAATTAATTAACTTAAACAATTCATATTAAACTTAATTAATTACAATGAGTAATTAATTTCTTAATTACTTCCGTTAAATAATTACACTTAAATAATTTACAATTGATTATCTTTAAATTAATTAATCTAATTAACTATTAAAAATTAATCACATTAATTAATTAATTCTAGTTAATGACCTTCATTAACTATTAACAATTCTTTAATTACTTTTGTAAAGTAATTAACTAAGATTTCTCATTATTAATTACAAATTAATTTTATCTTTAATAACTCATTGATTAATCCTTAATGATTTAATTAATTAAGTATTAATTTTTAATTAATTAATTAATTACTAATCATTAATTAAAAATTCAAATCTTATTTAATTAATAATCCTTAATTACCAATTTATTTATCCTAAATTAATTAGCTTAAACCTTAATTAACTAATTTAAACCTTTAATTATTAATTAAACCAAATCCTTAATTATCCATTTTAATTAACTAAATAATTACAAATCATTAAATCTTCAAATTTATTTAAAGATAAAAACATTTTTCTTAGTAATGATCAAATTATCATTGTTGAGGTATTTAAAAACAATTTATCTTAAATTTACTTTTAAATTTCATTTTAAATTTAAGATTTAAAATGGAAACAAATTAGCTTTAACAAGTTTAAAACAATTTCAAAAACCCCTTTAATTTCATAAGTTAAAGAATTATTTATCTTATAATAGAAAATAAAAAGAATTTAAAACCCAATTTCATTTTAAATTCAAATCAATTTGAAAATTCACTTTATCATTCAAACTGTTTAAAATAATTTAAAATCTTCTTTTATTTCAAAACTAGGATTCAAATTTATACTTGAATCAGATTTAAACTTAGGCTTAAATCTCTATTTTATTTAAAGCTTTACTTTTAAATTCAAACTATTTA
Source organism: Allium cepa (assembly GCA_030765085.1). Taxonomy (NCBI): domain Eukaryota; kingdom Viridiplantae; phylum Streptophyta; class Magnoliopsida; order Asparagales; family Amaryllidaceae; genus Allium; species Allium cepa. Next base: position 56,880,877 of record CM060935.1, read on the forward strand.
AACCCTTTTAAATTTGTTACAAATAATTTAAATTTTAAAACTTTATTTTATTTTAAAACTGAGATTCAAACTTCATTTGAATCCAAACTTATCTTTGATTTAAACCTAGTTTAAATATCTATTTCCCATTTTAAAACTAAGGTTAATTTTTTTTTAAACTTACAGGTTTTTAAAACCAGTAACTAACTTACCCAAGCCATCTACTAGATGACTTCGAGCCCAAAACTTATTTACTTCGAGTCTAAGACTCGAATTACTTGAGAATGTCTCGAGACCCAAATCTCTACAACCAAAACTCAAACAACCTTCACCAGAACAACATGCCGTGCACGTGCACGGAGGCTGTGGGTGATTCCGACCATCAATGATGATCATCCCTCATCTACTAACATCTCCAAACACCAACTCAACCATCAGATTCCCTTCAACTCAACTCGAAATTGAATTCGAGTTCAAATCCAAACCTGGAAACTAAAGCCACCACCACACCCAAACCTATCATCGCCTCGTTCTCGTAGCTCCGACCACCTTAAGGTCTGCAACTCCGGCTACGACTTCGACTACGGCCAAGCTACCGTCACCCAAAAACTTGCTACACTCGATCACCTGTACCAACTGTGGCGATCGATTTATCAAACCCAGTAAAAATTAGGGTTCCAGAACGAATCTTACAGCAGCAACTTCATGGTGGATTGCATCACCATCCACCATTTTCCCTTGATGCTACGATCACTCCTCCATCATCAGGCAGAACCCCGACCCCTCCAGCCACAGAGATCATCAGAGAAACCCAAATTTTCATATTTTGTTCAACCCAAAACTGCTCCTATAATTCCAAACTAAAAATTATGATGTTTGGTTTAAAAATCATGTTATAGGTTAAGGATTTAACTTATGGTCCTGAATTAATAAATTAAAATGTTTGAGTTTTACTCCTATTCAAGTTTACCCTGTTGTTTTGATTTTCCAGAGCAAGATTCACATTTATTTCACTTAAATAAAATTTAAATTTTAAGCTATGGTGAAACAAGCAAGTTTTGTTTGTACTCTAAGTCCCTAAAGTTATCAGATCAAGAGATGAAAAAATTTAAATCAAAAAATTAAGCTTGGAAACAAACAATTTTGTTATAGAGACTACACATGTACACAAACATCATCCATATATACACAGGAAAATATATATATACAAAGCATATTTATTCCAGATTTAATATGCAACTAGATTCATATACTTTAAGTTTTTAAATTGAGGTTACTCACAGTATTGAGAAGACGACAGAGCACCCCTTAACTTTGAAAACAGTTTTGAACTTTTAAAACTGTAAAATGTTTTGCTTTGATCTTCCTTTAAAATCATCTTGCTTTTGATTGTTGAAGTTGTCTAAGTTTGTAAAAAAAGGAAAAGTTTACTATTTTCTGGTTTGCTATGTTGAACGAATTAGAACAAAAAGCATTGCATATATATAGAAAAGAGTTTTGCATTGTGTAGGTATTTACTGGTGTAGGCTTATTCTTTTTGTTCAGAGATTTCTTTATTTTTTTATTTATCTTACCTGGCAAGATTCTTATTTTTGAGGCTAAAATGATTTTTATACATTTCGAGTTGACCAAATGTTGTGCTGAGATGAAAGCATTTAATACTAATGTCTTTTATGTTTCATACTTATCTTCTTTTGTATAGATACATAGATATTTTTTTGGTCTTATTTCTTTCTTTGTTCTTGCCTTGCATACTACTCTACAGGCAACATAATATATTACTTTTGACTGGTTGCTTTATTTTCTTGTCTTGTTTCTTTTCATATACATATTTCACTTGCCCGGCAGCACTTATTTTATGTACATATCATAAAATTGTTTTAGTCATTTGTATAAATTTTTAATTAAGTATTAAGTTCTATTGCTTATTTTTATTTCTCTTTTAATATTTTAAACTTAAACTATCAAATACTTAATTTAGTTATTATCTATTCTTATACTTATGTTAATATCATAGTTTCTTATGTTTATGTGTTTATACTTATGTTTATAACCATATATTTGATTTATACTTATGTTTAATATATATAAAATTTATTTTATTCTAAATTTTTTTGAAAAACTTCATTTTAAATTTTCAAATCATGGCTTTCTTTCAAAATACACATATATATAAATAAATTTGAAATAACAATTTCTATTTATATTAAAAATCCATTTGTAAAGACATCACATTATTAATATTGTTTCAATATAGCTCATTATTAAATTAAAATAGTTTATAAAAGAAATTATCTCCTTATTAATAAATCACTTATTTTATCAAGCTATATTTAAAAAGAACAAACAAACCTTTTTGTTTAAATTTAAACTTTAGCTAGAATCATTCTAAACAAATTAAACTTTTATCTTGAGTATTTTAAAGCCATATGGTTATTTATTTAATATCTTAATATCAAATTTCCAAATTACCAAAAATATTAGAATTAGAAAACATTCCTTTATTTATTAAATTTAAAACAAAGCTTATCTATTTACAATATATACAAATATATATACATTATAAATAGAAAACATTTTAATTAGCTTTTAAAAGATAAAATCACCCATTTAAATATTTGTTAAAGAAGATTATTAAATCAATTCAAATTTATTGTTAACAAGATTTATCAAATCAATTTATTTTTAACACGGATTATTAAATTGATATTGCCATAAATTCTAGGATATCACATTCCTCCCCCCTTAAAAGAATTTCATCCCCGAAATTTAAAACAAAGGTTATTTAATAATCTAATTATAGATTTAATTTTAAAACACAAGCATATATCAATCATACGCTAACAACCATAGCAACCAATTCATCCAATTAAACAAATCTAATTATCCAGACAAAATTCTGGATGGAATTTTCTCGAGTTTCCCAAGTATAAATATCGGGATACTCGCTCTACAAAATCCAAACAATCAATGCTACTAAGCTACAGAGCTTCCATACATCTAGATCTACAAAATAAGGCAGGATATCAGACTACAGACAAGTCTGACTCAATAAGCAAAACTCCCTTCTGAACTGCTGGTTCTACAACCAGAGATAGATCTTGCACGTACTCCCTCAGAGATACGTGAAACACTCTGAATTCCAGTTATCCAAACTGGCAATTCACTCCTGAAGACCAAACACTAATCCTAAGAAGAACAACAGAAAAAGATCCAAATATCTCGGAGCTAGCTTGCCAATCTTACCCAATCTTATAGCTCCCATGGATCAGAGAAATCCCTACAACAACGAAGTCTCTAACTTCGAATTCCAAATTCTCCGACATTGGAATCCAAATTCCTTCCTCTCTTATCCACAAAACTCTTCTGACGATCCTGAGCTTCCTACATCCTTACTGATTAGCTAAACCCTTGCTGATGCTCTTAGAAACAACCTGAACCAAAAAAATCCAACAAAATGATCTTTCCAAGATCAATCCAAAATCAAGAACACAGACTCTACTCCAAAATAAGCAGAAGACTGAACTTACTCCTCATATCTGGAAGATATAAACAGGTGCACCCGCCAAACTGGCCTTAAGATCCTAAAAAATATTTCTTGAAGAAACTCTCTAATCCAAAACACTTCAATTTCTAGTTGTTTCCAAACTAAAACAGCTGCCACCATGCTTCCACTGCGCAACTCTGACTGAACAAATGAAAATGCTGATGATGATCATGAGCACAAACTGGACAACACATCGCAGAACTATGGTTCAACAGATCCATAAAAGAAACTCAGAAGTTCCTCCAAAACCCAAGCTGCTTTACCAAATCCTCTTTCCAGAAACCATCCAACTACTAAGCTGAACCATCGGTACCACTTCTGCAATCCAGTCGATACCAAACTCAATCTCCAGACGTGGACAAAACTCTGACTTCTTGAAGACATCCGGAAAAAATTTCTAACAACCCAAGAGAACACTCAGCTATTGCAAGTCACTTTTGCGATCAATCCAGCCTAATTCCAAAGAAAAACCGTTCTCTCTTTAACAGTCATAACAGTTTACGCTTATCTAGCCAATCCATCGAAGAAATGGAACCACTCTACTGCTTCTGAAATTACCACAAGAAAAACTGCTAAGCTAGAAGATCTCCTTGACGGCACACAGAACACTCCGAGCTGCACTGCTGACTCAAATGTCAAAGACTTCTTATCCAAAGCTCTTCGAGAAACTCAAACCTCAAACCAAAGAAAAAAATCCTACTGAACTTAGCCACAACACCGAAGCAGACACACTTCCTTAACTTGTTCCAAAGAAACATCTTTGGAGACGTCCATAGTCACTGTGTCTCATCACACAGCTACTACATCCTGAGATATCATGACTTGCTTCTGTCCAACCGACAAATCCCAACTCTAGCTCATCCAAACTTACACTTCAAAGATGAACTCCGAACCTTAACAGGTTTCCTTCAGAGATCTATGAAATCCCTACGCTGTAACGTATACGGATTTTCGTTGCCGAAAAACCGAATAGTTAGGGTTTAAGAAAGAAGAAATTAAGAAAAGAGAAGAGGATAATAGAGGGAAGAGAAAACAGAAAAATAGAAAATTTTAAAATAGAAGAAAAAGGAGAATAGAAAACATAGAACATTTTAAAGAAAATAGAAGATAGAGAATTTGAAAATAGAACGGACAGAAAGAAAACAACAGAACAACATCAGAATCTCACAATTCGCAGCGGAACAACATATAATAATAAATGAATAATCTTTAAACAAAGAACTATATCAGTTATTACATTACATTTCATTTTATTACATCATATCATATCATCAGAGTGTACAACAACATACAACAACAAACAACGGAAAAGAAATACTATATACTAGTAATACGCCATGCCATCCAGCTTGCCTCCAGCAACTCCAGAATATCCAGAATATCCTGATAAACCTTAACTCTTAACTGCCCGTGTGGAAAATTGGTGGGCACCCAGAGTTTAGGAAGGAAAACAATAAACTCCGAGTCAGTCATGTGACTGGTGTGAGAACTCAAAACAGTTTATTAACTTTAAAATCAAAATAGAAGAATATTTTAAATTCAATTCGCAATGCTTTTAAAAATGAGACTACCATAAGGCCTCCCGTACACACACACATGCAAACGCAGAATCGGAGGAGATTTCTCCTTATGATAGCCAAAGATGCTTGATACGCATTTAAAATAACATTTGATATTATTACTAGTGCATAGTATAGGAAAATCATTTCAAAAATAAAGATATAAATCTTAGCCAGCATAGACATTCCGCACTTATGCCTACTATAGCTACTATGTTCAATAGCAGGTTACCGCCACATTCCATAGCAGGTTATACAACTAAAACCGTACAAGTTTCGTATTGTTTCTTTGGATTTCCAACAAATGGTCAGGCCAAGGAACTTCCCATTGCCACATGGAAACGCCTCTGGCTGGACGTCCCGAGAACTTAACCAGCTCTCTGCCAACACAAGGCCGGGTTACTTTTATCACTAGGTAACTACTACATGAATATGGCATCCCCCGGTCCCATTGGACCTTTTAACCGAGCGCTCGTCACCAACAACACCACACAGTAATAAATATAGTGTATCAACATGAGTAAGTATCTGGGCTCCATACCATGATACCACCCTTTCCAGAAGGAAATGCACATACCCTAAAGGGAGCTACCCCTCATAACCTTGCCGCATCTTTCCTGTTTTGACCATTCCGGGATGTGAGGCTCGACGAAGTTTCGTCCACAAAAACATACTTTATACAAAAGCCATGCTTTGGGTCAACAAATGATCAACACAATGATCACCAAGATAGACGATCAAACAAATGATCCTATCACAAATAATCAACACAATGATCATTTCAGCATCACTCAGCATGTCACATTACCAAATTGGGAATATATCGCTGATAACTTCAACTATATAACCTCTGAGCTCGTACGTCTCAGAGAAGGGTGTTAAGCTAAAAGAATAAATTCTCCGCCACCAACAGAAATATATTTGAAAGAAATCTGCTTTATATCTCAATTTGTAACGTCAGACATACAATCCATACAAGTCTGTTCCGGGCTCGAACAAAACCGAAGGCACTTACAAAGAAGTCCTTGCAATCCGGATATTCACAATCCTGATCGGATTTCCCATCACTTAGGGAGAACTTTATACCGGAGCAACTCGGTGCAGAGTCAATCGACAGGTCATCCTATCGCTCTCGCAAATATCCGGTCTTCAACACCGATCTTCAAATGCAATTCACAACGACGTATCACATATTCGGAATGGGTTATACGACCCCATGGTCCTTTCCCGGTTAACCCGATAGTGAGCGCTTATTCAAAAATAAGTGTGGCATTCAAATTCAAACAAATCACATCAAATACCCATTCAAAGGGAAATATTGATAGTCGGTTATTGAACTATCAATGGATATGCACACATCACCAGATTCCAAATAATTTTCCAAATTATTTATCTTCCAAAATATCTTTACAAGATATAAAATTTCAACACTTCAAAAATAAATCAATATTTATTTTTAACAAATTCCACTTTCTTTTATAAATTCCTTAGTGAATTTATATTCAAAAATATTCATGCATATACGATTTCAACTATCCATTTTCAATTTATCTTCAAAAGATAAATTCTAAATATTCACTTCATATTGGAAAACATTTCCATACTTATTTATTCATAAGTAATTCACTAATCTTTTTATTTTCAACCCTTGGAAAATATTCAATATACTTAAATCGAAATTAAGTACATATTTCATTCTTTAAGGAAATCATTCTCTTAAACATATTTATTTGGGCCAAAACGAATGTTGCGTAGAACATCGTTACGACAACCCAAAATCACTAGTATAGGGATTCGAAATTAAAATAGATATATAAATCCCAATACTATACAAAACATTTCCTTTCGGAAATCATTTACTATAACAACAGTGTTATAGTCCACTATTCCCTTTTATTTCTCGAAAACGTCTATTTCAACAATCACTGTTGAAATCTATGGTTTCGAATCTCAATGCATTTTAAAACATCGTTAGATCGTTTTAATTCTGTTTAAAACATCACATTCAAACAATTTCTTCAACATATTATTCACTATTCAAAAATGTGAAGATACTACGTTAACACATTTCATCATTTCTATTCATTTTAATTCAAAGGATTATTCACTATTCAAAAATGTGAATATAACTCCATTTATAGGTTTCAACAAATTTTCTTGTCAAAATAAGTCATTTGCGAATTTATAAAACATCGTTTATAAATTCCATTTCTATTTATTTATAAAAACTTCCTTTTTATAAATTCTTTTATTAACCTATTCCAGTTTATAACTCAATTATAACTCAAAGTTCATATTATAAGTTAAGTGCTTATAATCTATTTGTTTGCAAAAATCGTTCCTTTGAACTTCATAATTATAAATCTTATAACCTATAAGATTCAATTATTCACCCAAATCTATTCCTCAATTAACTTCACCAATTTATAAATCTTACTATTTATAAATTTTATTTATAACTTCACAGTTTATAATTCTATAAATTTCATTCATTTATGAAATTCATTTTCACTTCATTCAAACACTTATAAAAACTCGTTTTATAATGTCTATATTTCAATTTATAAATATCCATTTATAAATCACTTAATATAAATCAATTTATATTATTCTTTTAAAACATCTTTAATCTCCTTTATAATTTCACCATTCTCTTGATTTATAAAATAATTAAATTTTATAAATCCTATATTTAAACTTTTCACAATAAATTCAAAAATCCCAGTTTAAACTATTTTATACATCATTAACCCGTATTTTCAAAAATCAATCTTTTAACTATATTTCACAAAAACCATAATTTTATAACTTTAAAAATTATAGCGTTTAATTATTTAAAATGGGTCAATTCCAAAAATATAGTATATTTTCAAAAATCACTTTAAAAATCATTTTAAAATCCCAAAATCTGGGTCCAATGATGCTACACACCAAATAGTCAATCACGACAACAACGATATCATATATCGATATGATAATCCATCAAATATCAAAATATCTGAAATCAAATAAAAACTGTTGAGGAATCCAGTTGGATCCCTCCAACCTGTTTTCCTGCATCCAAAAACATTAGCACAATACCAATTTCGTTCCAGTACGAAATTATCGCGGTATATGTTTTTAATAAATATTATCCGCTTAATAACGGCGTAATAGGGTCTCATCCGCTAAACAAAAAATGCGGGAAATCAATAACTCCAATATATACATATGCCAATATATATATATTGCTATTATATATAATACCAATTTCACTGTTTATGAAATATTCGCGGTATATGTTTTTAATAAATAACATCCGCTTACTAACGGCGTATAATGTCTATTTTAACAATCAATAGATATCAATCAACATTCAAACATGCATTCAAATATTTTAAATCTAACTATTTAAAATAAAATCGAAACTGATTCGATTGAGTGAGAAGTTCTCACCTTGATTTTAATTTCCGTTTTAGCGATTTATTTCGAATAAAATTAAACGGACGTTTAATTTTACCCAAAATTCTCACTAACTCCAAACGACTCCAAACCAACTCCATCGCGTAGTGCTCGTCCATACGATTCCAACGCAACTGGTTTCGCATTTTTTCGACCTCGTATGAAAAAGTTATGAATATTTGAAGTTTACACGTATTTAAATAAACTAATTTCAACAATAACTTAAATATTTTAAACCCACACTACATCATAGCCGTGAGATCCAACCCCTTTGCATCCTGGCCGTTCTTTCCCTCCATCCCCCTCACGTCTCCTCCTTCAGGTAATAGCCGAGCTCAATCAAACCCATTACAAGAATTAGGGTTAAATTATACTCCTAACACGATCAACTAGAATTCGATCAGGAAGCTCCATTGCATAGCCCTACTCCACCACCATGCTCGGCCTCAACACCTTGGAGTTCGGTCACCATATATGCCTCGAATTGTGTGCATGAGCTGAAGCAAACGGCCCACCATAGCTCCTCCTACGTTGCACCATTTCCGATCATCACCGTATGGAATCGAAGCTCTCGTCGTGCTCTCCAACCTTCGTGTTGAACACTTTGGCTAAATATTTGTAGATTGAGAGAGATTGAGGGATGAAATGAGATCAATTTCTGGCCATTTATCATGGAACTGGCGGCTAGGGTTTATAAATTAGGTTTTTATTTTATTTTTTTAATTATGAAGGGGGTGTGGGTCTATTTATAGAAGAACGAACGAACACTATTCATCCGGAAATTCCGAACTCCAATTTACGCGCCGTAACCAGCGTTTCTAAGGTTTACCCCGCGTTCCGGACATAATGGAACAGGTTTCGGAAGCTAATTCGGACATCTGTGCGAGTTATGGCTGTAAACGCTCAATTTAAATTAAACCGATTTAAATCGATTTCTAGGCGTTTTAATTCGTACCGGACAAACGGTAAATCCAATTGACTTGAAATTTGAAACCTTACAATAATATCACATTGCGGATCCGATGAAACTGGTTTCGTCGAAATCCGAGACTTTTTGAAAAATGGCTATTTTTACTCGCCAAATTAAAATTAAAAATAAATCGATGCGTTTCGAGCTGCCACGATCAAACGATAGCTCCGATTGACACGAAAATTGAAATCCGGTAATAACTAACTATTACAGATCCAATGGAACTGGTTTCGTTCAATTCTGAGACTGTTCAAAAATTGACTATTTTCACTAGTCGATTTAAATATTAAAATATTCAATTTTCACAAATTAACCTTTAATTCAATTTTAAAAGTTCTAAAATATCATTCTAACTCTAATATGATAAAATAAAATTTTACAAATCATTTTCAATCATATTTAACCCTATTTTCAATTATTTCCATAATTTAACATATTAAATTATCGATTTAATTATCCAATTAAATCCAATAATTCAAAATAAAATTTATTCGACTTATAAATTCACTCATTAATATTTAAAATTAATTAAATATCCAAATTTTAATTAATAAAAATTCTGGGTCGTTACAATCTTCCCCCCTTAAAAGAATTTCGTCCTCGAAATTACAAGTAAGAAAAGTTACAGAATCTATTAATTTTCCCAAAATTCATAATTAAACTTTTTACAATAACTTTACTAAGTTTCAAATCATACTTTGTTATCTTTTTCAAAAACAATTACTATTGTTTAACTTTCAATTCCAAATCAAAGCTATAGTTTTCAAAATTTTCCCAATTTTCTCAAAATTTTCTAACGCCTTAAATTTTCGGAAAAATTCGCCATAGTCTCCTTTGCGCGGCTCGATCCGAAAAAAAATGACAGTATATATATCACAAATATACATCTCATCAAGTAATGAGGCATCCCGAAGGGAAAAATTTGTAAAAGTACTGTATGTAATCCGAGATATGTACCTTATATTTTATTAGCGAGCATATACGGCTAATATAGCGCGAAAGCGAGCTCCAAATGCGAAGCAAACGCGATCCGCACCTACTAAACACTCAACAAACAACATGAGAACATGCATATAGACAATAATCTCAATATACAACATATATCTTCATAACAACTACATAATATAGCAAATGCAATATATATTCAACCATCAACCAACTAAATACTCATTCATATTCTCATTAATATACAATGAATTGGTTTTCTCAGTTTAATCACATTTGATTCATTAACAGTGGATGTTCTTACTAACATTCATTTTCAATTAGTTTATATTCACTAATTCATATTCAAGTTGGTTCACTTCCAAATCAAATTCAATTCCATTCAAATTTATTTACTTCTAATTTGAATTTCAATTGATTTAGCTTTCAATTTCATTAACACTTAATGAATTATATACAATCAATCAACAATCAACTAACAACCAATGTTTAATCAATACAACCAAATTTATTCACTTTACATTAAATTTGGTTCAACACATTTAATTCCATTTGGTTTAACATTAAATTGATTTCCATTCCAATTTATTCAACTCCCAATAACATTAGATTTCAATGAATTAACACTTACATTCATTATTCCATATCAACTAAATTTACATTCAATTGATTAACATTCAATCCATTCATTCAATTCAATTCAATTTCTAAAGTTGAATTTCATTCATATAACTCAAGTTCATATCCATCACTTAACTTTATTAATTTACTTCGATACCAATATCAACTTTATTCAACATCTTCTAAGTTATATTCCATTTAACTTTAAAAATTCATTTTCATTTATATAAGTTTATTTCACAATTGTAAATCACTTTAATTATAATTCAACTCTTATAATTCTTTACTTATACAATTATTCTTCAATTTAGATTATTCAAACAACTTAATAATATACTTATATACACTTTAATAATCTTGAAAAATTATTCCTTTATATACAAAATATAATCAAGTAAAATTATTTTATTTACCCAATTTTAAAACAATATTGTGCCGAATTGTTCTATTCAAGTGTTTAGAAACCCCTTCGGCATAGTCTTGCGGACCACGCTGACGAAAGTTCATATGCCACTCAATAAACCAATCATCGCAATATAAAACAATTTTATATACACTAACAAATACGCTCTCATAACTATTATTACACTCAAATTCATTCTAGAGTACTACTGACTCTATCTCTAATGAGTAATACCCTACAGAACCATGGTTGTCACTTAACCATCAGCTCTGATACCAAATGTAACGTATACGGATTTTCGTTGCCGAAAAACCGAATAGTTAGGGTTTAAGAAAGAAGAAATTAAGAAAAGAGAAGAGGATAATAGAGGGAAGAGAAAACAGAAAAATAGAAAATTTTAAAATAGAAGAAAAAGGAGAATAGAAAACATAGAACATTTTAAAGAAAATAGAAGATAGAGAATTTGAAAATAGAACGGACAGAAAGAAAACAACAGAACAACATCAGAATCTCACAATTCGCAGCGGAACAACATATAATAATAAATGAATAATCTTTAAACAAAGAACTATATCAGTTATTACATTGCATTTCATTTTATTACATCATATCATATCATCAGAGTGTACAACAACATACAACAACAAACAGCGGAAAAGAAATACTATATACTAGTAATACGCCATGCCATCCAGCTTGCCTCCAGCAACTCCAGAATATCCAGAATATCCTGATAAACCTTAACTCTTAACTGCCCGTGTGGAAAATTGGTGGGCACCCAGAGTTTAGGAAGGAAAACAATAAACTCCGAGTCAGTCATGTGACTGGTGTGAGAACTCAAAACAGTTTATTAACTTTAAAATCAAAATAGAAGAATATTTTAAATTCAATTCGCAATGCTTTTAAAAATGAGACTACCATAAGGCCTCCCGTACACACACACATGCAAACGCAGAATCGGAGGAGATTTCTCCTTATGATAGCCAAAGATGCTTGATACGCATTTAAAATAACATTTGATATTATTACTAGTGCATAGTATAGGAAAATCATTTCAAAAATAAAGATATAAATCTTAGCCAGCATAGACATTCCGCACTTATGCCTACTATAGCTACTATGTTCAATAGCAGGTTACCGCCACATTCCATAGCAGGTTATACAACTAAAACCGTACAAGTTTCGTATTGTTTCTTTGGATTTCCAACAAATGGTCAGGCCAAGGAACTTCCCATTGCCACATGGAAACGCCTCTGGCTGGACGTCCCGAGAACTTAACCAGCTCTCTGCCAACACAAGGCTGGGTTACTTTTATCACTAGGTAACTACTACATGAATATGGCATCCCCCGGTCCCATTGGACCTTTTAACCGAGCGCTCGTCACCAACAACACCACACAGTAATAAATATAGTGTATCAACATGAGTAAGTATCTGGGCTCCATACCATGATACCACCCTTTCCAGAAGGAAATGCACATACCCTAAAGGGAGCTACCCCTCATAACCTTGCCGCATCTTTCCTGTTTTGACCATTCCGGGATGTGAGGCTCGACGAAGTTTCGTCCACAAAAACATACTTTATACAAAAGCCATGCTTTGGGTCAACAAATGATCAACACAATGATCACCAAGATAGACGATCAAACAAATGATCCTATCACAAATAATCAACACAATGATCATTTCAGCATCACTCAGCATGTCACATTACCAAATTGGGAATATATCGCTGATAACTTCAACTATATAACCTCTGAGCTCGTACGTCTCGGAGAAGGGTGTTAAGCTAAAAGAATAAATTCTCCGCCACCAACAGAAATATATTTGAAAGAAATCTGCTTTATATCTCAATTTGTAACGTCAGACATACAATCCATACAAGTCTGTTCCGGGCTCGAACAAAACCGAAGGCACTTACAAAGAAGTCCTTGCAATCCGGATATTCACAATCCTGATCGGATTTCCCATCACTTAGGGAGAACTTTATACCGGAGCAACTCGGTGCAGAGTCAATCGACAGGTCATCCTATCGCTCTCGCAAATATCCGGTCTTCAACACCGATCTTCAAATGCAATTCACAACGACGTATCACATATTCGGAATGGGTTATACGACCCCATGGTCCTTTCCCGGTTAACCCGAATAGTGAGCGCTTATTCAAAAATAAGTGTGGCATTCAAATTCAAACAAATCACATCAAATACCCATTCAAAGGGAAATATTGATAGTCGGTTATTGAACTATCAATGGATATGCACACATCACCAGATTCCAAATAATTTTCCAAATTATTTATCTTCCAAAATATCTTTACAAGATATAAAATTTCAACACTTCAAAAATAAATCAATATTTATTTTTAACAAATTCCACTTTCTTTTATAAATTCCTTAGTGAATTTATATTCAAAAATATTCATGCATATACGATTTCAACTATCCATTTTCAATTTATCTTCAAAAGATAAATTCTAAATATTCACTTCATATTGGAAAACATTTCCATACTTATTTATTCATAAGTAATTCACTAATCTTTTTATTTTCAACCCTTGGAAAATATTCAATATACTTAAATCGAAATTAAGTACATATTTCATTCTTTAAGGAAATCATTCTCTTAAACATATTTATTTGGGCCAAAATGAATGTTGCGTAGAACATCGTTACGACAACCCAAAATCACTAGTATAGGGATTCGAAATTAAAATAGATATATAAATCCCAATACTATACAAAACATTTCCTTTCGGAAATCATTTACTATAACAACAGTGTTATAGTCCACTATTCCCTTTTATTTCTCGAAAACGTCTATTTCAACAATCACTGTTGAAATCTATGGTTTCGAATCTCAATGCATTTTAAAACATCGTTAGATCGTTTTAATTCTGTTTAAAACATCACATTCAAACAATTTCTTCAACATATTATTCACTATTCAAAAATGTGAAGATACTACGTTAACACATTTCATCATTTCTATTCATTTTAATTCAAAGGATTATTCACTATTCAAAAATGTGAATATAACTCCATTTATAGGTTTCAACAAATTTTCTTGTCAAAATAAGTCATTTGCGAATTTATAAAACATCGTTTATAAATTCCATTTCTATTTATTTATAAAAACTTCCTTTTTATAAATTCTTTTATTAACCTATTCCAGTTTATAACTCAATTATAACTCAAAGTTCATATTATAAGTTAAGTGCTTATAATCTATTTGTTTGCAAAAATCGTTCCTTTGAACTTCATAATTATAAATCTTATAACCTATAAGATTCAATTATTCACCCAAATCTATTCCTCAATTAACTTCACCAATTTATAAATCTTACTATTTATAAATTTTATTTATAACTTCACAGTTTATAATTCTATAAATTTCATTCATTTATGAAATTCATTTTCACTTCATTCAAACACTTATAAAAACTCGTTTTATAATGTCTATATTTCAATTTATAAATATCCATTTATAAATCACTTAATATAAATCAATTTATATTATTCTTTTAAAACATCTTTAATCTCCTTTATAATTTCACCATTCTCTTGATTTATAAAATAATTAAATTTTATAAATCCTATATTTAAACTTTTCACAATAAATTCAAAAATCCCAGTTTAAACTATTTTATACATCATTAACCCGTATTTTC
The DNA here is from genome assembly GCA_030765085.1 of Allium cepa. Classification (NCBI taxonomy): domain Eukaryota; kingdom Viridiplantae; phylum Streptophyta; class Magnoliopsida; order Asparagales; family Amaryllidaceae; genus Allium; species Allium cepa. The sequence goes on from CM060935.1 coordinate 56,896,010, forward strand.
AAAAATCAATCTTTTAACTATATTTCACAAAAACCATAATTTTATAACTTTAAAAATTATAGCGTTTAATTATTTAAAATGGGTCAATTCCAAAAATATAGTATATTTTCAAAAATCACTTTAAAAATCATTTTAAAATCCCAAAATCTGGGTCCAATGATGCTACACACCAAATAGTCAATCACGACAACAACGATATCATATATCGATATGATAATCCATCAAATATCAAAATATCTGAAATCAAATAAAAACTGTTGAGGAATCCAGTTGGATCCCTCCAACCTGTTTTCCTGCATCCAAAAACATTAGCACAATACCAATTTCGTTCCAGTACGAAATTATCGCGGTATATGTTTTTAATAAATATTATCCGCTTAATAACGGCGTAATAGGGTCTCATCCGCTAAATAAAAAATGCGGGAAATCAATAACTCCAATATATACATATGCCAATATATATATATATTGCTATTATATATAATACCAATTTCACTGTTTATGAAATATTCGCGGTATATGTTTTTAATAAATAACATCCGCTTACTAACGGCGTATAATGTCTATTTTAACAATCAATAGATATCAATCAACATTCAAACATGCATTCAAATATTTTAAATCTAACTATTTAAAATAAAATCGAAACTGATTCGATTGAGTGAGAAGTTCTCACCTTGATTTTAATTTCCGTTTTAGCGATTTATTTCGAATAAAATTAAACGGACGTTTAATTTTACCCAAAATTTTCACTAACTTCAAAGGACTCCAAACAAACTCCATCGCGTAGTGCTCGTCCATACGATTCCAACGCAACTGGTTTCGCATTTTTTCGACCTCGTATGAAAAAGTTATGAATATTTGAAGTTTACACGTATTTAAATAAACTAATTTCAACAATAACTTAAATATTTTAAACCCACACTACATCATAGCCGTGAGATCCAACCCCTTTGCATCCTGGCCTTTCTTTCCCTCCATCCCCCTCACGTCTCCTCCTTCAGGTAATAGCCGAGCTCAATCAAACCCATTACAAGAATTAGGGTTAAATTATACTCCTAACACGATCAACTAGAATTCGATCAGGAAGCTCCATTGCATAGCCCTACTCCACCACCATGCTCGGCCTCAACACCTTGGAGTTCGGTCACCATATATGCCTCGAATTGCGTGCATGATCTGAAGCAAACGGCCCACCATAGCTCCTCCTACGTTGCACCATTTCCGATCATCACCGTATGGAATCGAAGCTCTCGTCGTGCTCTCCAACCTTCGTGTTGAACACTTTGGCTAAATATTTGTAGATTGAGAGAGATTGAGGGATGAAATGAGATCAATTTCTGGCCATTTATCATGGAACTGGCGGCTAGGGTTTATAAATTAGGTTTTTATTTTATTTTTTTAATTATGAAGGGGGTGTGGGTCTATTTATAGAAGAACGAACGAACACTATTCATCCGGAAATTCCGAACTCCAATTTACGCGCCGTAACCAGCGTTTCTAGGGTTTACCCCGCGTTCCGGACACAATGGAACAGGTTTCGGAAGCTAATTCGGACATCTGTGCGAGTTATGGCTGTAAACGCTCAATTTAAATTAAACCGATTTAAATCGATTTCTAGGCGTTTTAATTCGTACCGGACAAACGGTAAATCCAATTGACTTGAAATTTGAAACCTTACAATAATATCACATTACGGATCCGATGAAACTAGTTTCGTCGAAATCCGAGACTTTTTGAAAAATGGCTATTTTTACTCGCCAAATTAAAATTAAAAATAAATCGATGCGTTTCGAGCTGCCACGATCAAACGATAGCTCCGATTGACACGAAAATTGAAATCCGGTAATAACTAACTATTACAGATCCAATGGAACTGGTTTCGTTCAATTCTGAGACTGTTCAAAAATTGACTATTTTCACTAGTCGATTTAAATATTAAAATATTCAATTTTCGCAAATTAACCTTTAATTCAATTTTAAAAGTTCTAAAATATCATTCTAACTCCAATATGATAAAATAAAATTTTACAAATCATTTTCAATCATATTTAACCCTATTTTCAATTATTTCCATAATTTAACATATTAAATTATCGATTTAATTATCCAATTAAATCCAATAATTCAAAATAAAATTTATTCGACTTATAAATTCACTCATTAATATTTAAAATTAATTAAATATCCAAATTTTAATTAATAAAAATTCTGGGTCGTTACATACGCCACCCAAATCTCACTCGAGACGGTATTAGGTCCACAGTCTCGACAGATACACTTCCAACCTCAAACATTCAAACTCCAACCATTTGTAGTCGTGTTACATACACCACTACCCTATCTACCTTTATAACTTATATTGGAAAACCCGAATAGGTAACCCAACAAATAGGTAGAAATATATATATATATATATATATATATATATCAAAATTACAAATACGCTCTCTCAAGAAAGAAATCACTCAAGAGCCTAGGTATTCGCTCAACCTAGCGCTCTGATACCAACTGTGACGACCCGACTTTCTATCCAAAGAAAGACGTATCATCTTGAAGAAAGAAAGGGATAGAAAAGAAAAAAGATAGATAAGAAAGAAGAATCAACATCAGAATCTCAATAGCAGAACAAATAAATTATATTAATCACATAAGTATTACATAATATACAATCAGAGTTACACAGATAATACATCACATACTTGATAGTTATAAACACCTGTCTAGTTATTACATCTTAATACAACTCAGAGAAAATAACACAGAGAAACCAACACAGCAGAAAACTATATATCTACAACGCCGAAGCCTTCTGCTCCATTGCTTCTCCAGAATTCGTTAAAGCTAACCTGAATCCCTTAGCTACTCGTAAAAATTTGAGTCCCGAGAGTTTAGAGAAAATAAAAATAAACTCCGGGTCAGACATGGGTCTGGTGTGAGTAACAGGTTAAAGTTGCTTAACTTTTAAAAAAAACCTTTGAAAATAAAGGTATCACATAAGACTCCCCACACATAAACATGGGTAAGTTTTTACCTTACGCTAACCAAACATTTTATAGGAAATCCAGTGATATTATAATAGTGTCTAGGGTTTTCAAATAAAATACAGAAATAGCTGAAATGCTTACATCTCACATTCCAACATAGTTGGGTACAACTAATACGTACGACACTTATTGGAGATTGGATTCCATACAATGGCAGGGATACTGGGGTACCGCCTATCATAGTACGTGGCCTAGATCACCGTACCTAGGATCCACCCTAAATCCCCTGCAACACAAGGCCGGAACCATTCCATGCTAAAAAGTCTCGAACAAGATAACCCAGGCAGTCGGAGCTCAAAACTTCCCACACAGCCGAAATAAAAGGGACCTCTAGACAGGGGAAAATCTCGTCCTGCTTGGGTGCTACCCACCTAACCTTGCTGCACATCCCCTGTTTTAGCCATTCCTGGTTAATGAGGCTTGAGGCTGCGATTACCTTTAGAGAACACATCTCTTAGAATACTCATCGCCCACCTGACAATGTTGTGAAAGCATTCAATCCATACAAGTTCATTCTGGGTTCGAACAAAACCGAAAGCATTATCTCGTTATACTCATTTTGGAATTACCCTCAGAGTTAACGACGATAACCCTTATACTCTGAATCTTCACTTGAGAATTCACAACCTAACGTTTAATTTGGATCGATGTGGTTTACGGATGTCCAAATATGGAAATCCGATCCCGGTCTCATCGAAATCCAAAACGCCGTCTTTTAAGGTCAAGTTGTTTTAAAGTTTAAAACAATTCAATTCCATTTTCTATATATACACTGATAGATAATTCACAATAATAGATAATCTACATTATCATCATCAATAGATAATTCATATTATCACTTCAAACAGATAATAGATAATCCATATTATCATCATACTTAAATTAAAGCATACATATCACACATCATCACTAATCTCATATTTGAGATCTCAAACCATTCAAGGTAAACAATATCATCCATCCATACATAAGCAAACACATCAGCTATAATTAATTTAAAATAAATTAAATTAATTACTTCATCTCTAATTAATTTAAAGTAAATTAAATTAATTACTTCACCATTGTAAATCTTGCTTATATAACTATTAATCAATTACCAATTAATTAATAAATCATTCACTAATTATTCATTTAAATTAACCACCCTTGATTAATTAACTTTCAATTGTATTCAAGTAATTATCTTTTAATTAATTTCACAAATTAATTATCCTTAACCAAACATAGTAATCAACCTTTAGTTACTTCATAAATTAATTAGCTATAATTAATTACATTAATCTTTAATTACACTAATTAATTACTCTTTAATCACTTATTATTGATTAATTAATCTTAATTGATCAACCCTTAATTACATTGTTAAATTATATTTATTAATGATTTCTAATTACATTTTAATTAATTATCCTATTTAAATTAATTACCTTAAGTAATTAATCTTCAATTAAACCACATTTATTAATCACCCCTGATTAGTACCATTCAGTAATTAACTACCCTTAATTACTCCACCAAATAAATTAATTACTCCTTAATTATTTTCTCTAATTAATCCCTTGATTAATTTCACAAAGTAATTTAGACTCAAATTACTTCCATTATTAGATCATCCTCAGTTAATTACATCTAGTAATTATCATTAATTGCTTCCATAAGTAATTATACTTATCACATCATCAAATGGTTATTTAAATTAGTTAAACTTAATTAATTAACTTAAACAATTCATATTAAACTTAATTAATTAGAATGAGTAATTAATTTCTTAATTACTTCCGTTAAATAATTACACTTAAATAATTTACAATTGATTATCTTTAAATTAATTAATCTAATTAACTATTAAAAATTAATCACATTAATTAATTAATTCTAGTTAATGACCTTCATTAACTATTAACAATTCTTTAATTACTTTTGTAAAGTAATTAACTAAGATTTCTCATTATTAATTACAAATTAATTTTATCTTTAATAACGCATTGATTAATCCTTAATGATTTAATTAATTAAGTATTAATTGTAACTTAATTAATCCTTAATGATTTAATTAATTAAGAATTAATTATAGCTTAATTAATCCTTAATTATTTAATTAATTACTAATCATTAATTAAAAATTCAAATGTTATTTAATTAATAATCCTTAATTACCAATTTATTTATCCTAAATTAATTAGCTTAAACCTTAATTAACTAATTTAAACCTTTAATTATTAATTAATCCAAATCCTTAATTATCCATCTTAATTAACTAAATAATTACAAATCATTAAATCTTCAAATTTATTTAAAGATAAAAAAAATTCTTAGTAATGATCAAATTATCATTAATGAGGTATTTAAAAACAATTTACTTTAAATTTACTTTTAAATTTCATTTTAAATTTAAGATTTAAAATGGAAACAAATTAACTTTAATAAGTTTAAAACAATTTCAAAAACCCTTTAATTTCACAAGTTAAAGAATATTTATCTCATAATAGAAAATTAAAAGAATTTAAAACCCAATTTCATTTTAAATTCAAATCAATTTGAAAATTCACTTTACCATTCAAACTGTTTAAAACAATTTAAAATCTTCTTTTATTTCAAAACTAAGATTCAAATTTATATTTGAATCAGATTTAAACTTAGGTTTAAATCTCTATTTTATTTAAAGCTTTACTTTTAAATTCAAACTATTTAAACCCCTTTTAAATTTGTAACAAATAATTTAAATTTAAGAACTTTATTTTATTTTAAAACCGAGATTCAAACTTCATGTGAATCCAAACTTATCTTTGATTTAAACATAGTTTAAATATCTAGTTCTCATTTTAAAACCCAGGTTAATTATTTTTTTTAAAACTTATAGATTTTTAAAACCTGTAACTAACTTACCCAAGTCATCTACCAGATGACTTAGAGCCCAAAACAAATTTACTTCGAGTCTAAGACTCGAATTACTCAAGAATGTCTTGAGACCCAAATCTTTGCAACCAAAACTCAAACAACCTTCACCAGAACAACATGCCGTGCACATGCACGGAGGCTGTGGGTGATTTCGACCATCAAGGATGATCATCCCTCATCTACTAACATCTCCAAACACCAACTCAACCATCAGATTCCCTTCAACTCAACTCGAAATTGAAATCGAGTTTAAATCCAAAACTGGAAACTTAAGCCACCACCACACCCAAACCTGTCATCGCCTCATTCTTGTAGCTCCGACCACCTGAAGGTCTGCAACTCCGGCGACGACTTCGACTATGGCCAAGCTACCATCACCCAAAACCTTGCCGCACTCGATCACCTATACCAACCGTGGCGATCGATTTATCAAACCCAGTAAAAATTAGGGTTCCAGAAAAAATCTCACAGCATCAAATTCGATGGTGGATTGCATCACCATCCACCATTTTCCCTTGATGCTACGATCACTCCTCCATCATTAGGCAGAACCCCGACCCCTCTAATCATAGAGATCATCAAAGAAACCCAAATTTTCATATTTTGTTCAACCCAAAACTGCTCCTATAATTCCAAACTAAAAATTATGATGTTTGCTTTAAAAATCATGTTATAGGTTAAGGATTTAACTTATGGTCCTGAATTAATAAATTAATGTGTTTGAGTTTTACTCCTATTCAAGTTTACCCTGTTGTTTTGATTTTCCAGAGCAAGATTCACATTTATTTCACTTAAATAAAATTAAAATTTTAAGCTATGGTGAAACAAGCAAGTTTTGTTTGTATTCTAAGTCCCTAAAGTTATCAGATCAAAAGATAAAAAAAATTTAAATCAAAAACTTATGCTTGGAAACAAACAATTTTGTTACAGGGACTACACATGTACACAAACATCATCCATATATACACAGGAAAATACATATATACAAAGCATATTTATTCCAGATTTAACTATGCAACCAGATTCATATACTTTAATTTTTTAAATTGAGGTTACTCATAGTATTGAGAAGATGACAGAGCACCCCTTAGCTTTGAAAATAGTTCTGAACTTTGAAAAATGTAAAATGTTTTGCTTTGATCTTCCTTTAAAATCATCTTGCTTTTGATTGTTGAAGTTGTTTAAGTTCGTAAAAAAAGGAAAAGTTTACTATTTTTCTGGTTTGCTATGTTGAACGAATTAGAACAAAAAGCATTGCATATATATAGAAAAGAGTTTTGCATTGTATAGGTATTTACCGGTATAGGCTTTTTCTTTTTGTTCAGAGATTTCTTTATATTTTTTTATTTATCTTACCAGGCAAGATTCTTATTTTGGAGGCTGAAATGATTTTTATACATTTCGAGTTGACCAAATGTTGTGCTGAGATGAAAGCATTTAATACTAATGTCTTTTATATTTCATACTTATCTTCTTTTGTATAGATACATAGATTTTTTTTGTCTTATTTCTTTCTTTGTTCTTGCCTTGCATACTACTCAACAGGCAACATAATATATTACCTTTGCCTGGTTGCTTTATTTTCTTGTCTTATTTCTTTTCATATACATATTTCACTTGCCTGGCAGCATTTATTTTATGTACATATCATAAAGTTGTTTTAGTCATTTGTATAAATTTTTAACTTAAGTATTAATTTCTATTGCTTATTTTTATTTCTCTTTTATTATTTTAAACTTAAACTATCAAATACTTAATTTACTTATTATCTATTCTTAAACTTATGTTAATATCATAGTTTCTTATGTTTATGTGTTTATACTTATGTTTATAACCATATATTTGATTTATACTAATGTTTAATATATATAAAATTTATTTTATTTTAAACATTTTTGAAAAACTTCATTTTAAATTTTAAAATCATAGCTTTCTTTAAAAATACACATATATATAAATAAATTTGAAATAACAATTTCTATTTATATTAAAAATCCATTTGTAAAGGCGTCACATTATTAATATTGTTTAAATATAGCTCATTATTAAATTAAAATAATTTATAAAATAAATTATCTCTTTATTAATAAATCACATATCAAGCTATATTTAAAAAGAACAAACAAACCTTTTTGTTTAAATTTAAGCTTTAGCTAGAATCATTCTAAACAAATTAAACATTTATCTTGAGTATTTTAAAGCCATATGGTTATTTATTTAATAGATTAATATCAAATTTCCAAATTACCAAAAATATTAGAATTAGAAAACATGCCTTTATTTATTAAATCTAGAACAAAGCTTATCTATTTAGAATATATACAAATATATATACATTATAAATAGAAAAAAATTAATTAGCTTTTAAAAGATAAAATCACCCATTTAAATATTTATTAAAGAAGATTGCTAAATCAATTCAAATTTATTATTAACAAGATTTATCAAATCTATTTATTTTTAACACAGATTATTAAATTGATATTGCTAAAAATTCCGGGATATCACATATACTCAATCCACATGTGTATATTATAGAATTTAACTTTTAAACAATTAATTTACAAATCATTTGCATTTAATTCAAAATATAACTTTAAAAACATATGTATATTAAAATTAGAAAACAAATTCGTATTAATTTTAAAATATAGTTTTTGTAACGACCCGTAAATTTTCGATAATTAAAATAGCTAATTTAACAAGATTTCGTGATTCAATGTTAGAAATTTTTTGTAATTCGTTGGAATAATAATAACTGGAATGAGTTGCAACAATAATTATCCAAGTAATGAAAATGAATGCTACTTAGTGAATGCCTTTGAAATCAATAGTTGAATAGGATAATAAATGTTGAAATTCATTGGGTATAATAGAGTAATTGATTGATAAGTAAAATCTATTTAAAATCGAATATTGAATATTGAACAGGTAAATTGTTTAAATTAAATATTTAAAAGTTATTGAATAATTGAATAACTGTAAAATAAAAATAGTGCTCTAAATTATGAATTGGTTTTAAAAGTTGATTCTTATAAGTTCAATTTCAATATTTCAAAAGATAATGAATTATTGGATAATCGAAATTGTTTAAATTAAATATTTGGAAATTATTGAATAATTTAATAATGGGAATTTAATAACCGTATAATGGAAATAGTTGTTCTATAATTTTAATTCATTTCAAAAGTTAAATTTTTAAGTTCGTTTTGAATATTTCAAAAGATAGTGATTTAAGAATAATCAAATTTGTTAAATTTAATATTACAAATGTTTGAATAATTAAATTCCGAATTTGATATGATTAATTTGATATTGAAATTTAATATATTAAAATAGAGTGAATAATTGAAATTTGATTTAATATGATTCAAATTGGTTTCCAAAGTGAATGTAAGTTATATCGGGATTATAATAGAATTAATAAGATTTTAAAATTGGAATTTATTGGATAATTGAATAACGGGTTTAATATGATTAAAAAATGATTTGTAAAATTTTATTTTATCATATTAAAGTTAGAATGGGGTTGTAGAACTTTTAAAATCGAATTAAAAGTAAATTTGTGAAAATTGAATATTTTAATATTAAATTGACGAGTTAAAATAGCCATTTTTCAAACATTCTCGGATTTCGACGAAACCAGTTTCATCGGATCCGTAATGTCATATTATTGTAAGGTTTCAAATTTCGTGTCAATCGGATTTACCGTTTGTCCAGGGCGAGCCAAAACGCATAGAAATTCGTTTAAATCGATTTAATTCAAATTGATCGTTTATCGCTATAACTCTCACAGATGATCGAACTAGCTTCCGAAACCTATTCCATTGTGTCCGGAACGCGGGATAAACCCTAGAAACGTCAGTTACCGCACGAAATTCAGAGTGTGGAAAAGCCGGATGAATAGTATTCGTCGTTTCCTATAAATATCCCCTTTATTCACAAATTAAAAATAAAAAAAAGGCTAGGGTTTCTTATTGCCGGCCGCCTCTTATAATAATCGAAGGCCGAAAATGTCAGTTCTTCTCCCTCAAATTCTTCAAATCCGTTCACAATTTCAAAAAGTTTTCAACTACAATATTGTAGATCGCGATGTGATCTATCGGTTCAACGGTCAAGATCGTATTTAACGAAGCGGATTGACGTGAATCCTCATGCAATGGCCGACCGTTCGTCATGGTTTTGCGTGATCCAGAGGAGGCCGAGCTTCACTAGACTCAAGGAGATGGTGGAGTCGAATGCAAGCTTCATAATGGTGGTTGCTGATCGTCTTCAAGTGGAGCGTGGTGGTCGCGTTAATTGATGAAGATGGGCGGCCATGGGTTTCATTTACTGGAGCACGAACGAAGATGGAGATGATGAAGGATGCGGCCTGGATTCATTTGCCTGAAGGGGACGGCTATGATGATAGGGTTTGAAAATAATTAAAAGATTTGTAAATTAATTATATTTTAAATTGTATTAACTTTAAAAAGCTATATCTCTTCCATACGAGGCTAAAAAATTACGAAACCAGTTGCGTTGGAACCGTATTGACGAATTCTACGCTATGAAATTGGATTGGAATCGTTTGGAGATAGAGAAAATTTCGGGTAAAATTAAACGCTCGTTTAATTTTATTCGAAATAAAACGCTGGAACTACATTGAAATCGAAGTGAGTGTTTTATAACGCTCACAACGTACTGAATATCTTTATGCTAGTTAAATTTGATATTATGAAGTGATATGAATTTTATCTTTCGTTGTTTGATAAAGTTTAATTGTCATATAGATTGTCATTTGAATTAACCATTGAAATTTAAATTGACAGTTAAATTGAAATTGAAATTGAATTGCGATTAAATTACCTGACATTGATAACTATGAAATTGCCATGAATTGTACTGTCTATTGGATGATGTATTTCGATGGATGCTATTGGTTGATATTTGAATGTTTGGATGTTTATTTGCTTATATATATCATGTTATGCATACATATGAAACTGTGATTTGATTGAAGTGATATATATTCATCCCTGACATTTAATTGAAATAAATAATTACTTGGCCATAGGATAGAAAATGACATACGGACACCGAATTGGCTAAATTAATAATTTTTAAAATCGTCGATTTGAAATTTATTTAAATGTTTGATTTAAAAGTTATAAACAGAAATCAATTTATAGAAATCGAATTTATCGAAAAATTGAGTTTCGAATGTTGAAATAAATTTTGGTTAAAAGAAATTGATTAAATAATTAAAGTGGAGACTTTGGAATTTAAAATCGGGATATGATTGAATTTCGAAAATTGATTTGTTTAAAGATTTAACCTAAATTCGAGCTTTGAATATTACTAAGTAAAAGTGATAGAAAAATGATATTTTGAAATTGAGCTTGAAATGGAATCATATTTGAAATTTGGATTTAAACTTGAATATTGAAGGATAATTTTGTTAAGTGTTATAAATTGGTATTTTGAACATCAAGCTCCAAATCGATATAAATTGAAATTGAATAAATTAAAGGTGAATGTAAAATTGAATTAAATTGAAGTCAAAGTTGACATTGATTTGAAATTGAAATCGAAATTGACTCGGTGGAATGGAAATTGAAATTGATTTGAATTGGGAAGTTATAATTGAAATGGAATGGTTTTGAAGCTGTTTTATTTTGTTTTCCAAATTACTCTGTTATATAAACCATTTTTGAATACTTAAACCATTTTAATCTATTTTAAATATACTTAACCCAATTTAAATTATTTTAAACTAATTTATCTATTTCAAATCCATTTTAAGATTTTAAGTATTTTTAACTATTTTAATTATTTAAAACTACTTTTAAACTACTTAAAACTATTTTCTAAAATCTCAAGCTGGTCAATAAGGTGAAATGTTTATATTTAAATCTTGAATTTAAATACGAATTGGGTTAAATGAAGTTGCAACCTAAATTGAAATTCGAAATGATTTTGAAATCGAAATGAGATATTGATGCGAAAAATGATTTTGAAACGGAATCTTACATTTGAATAGATACGATGATATTTGAAATGGATTGGATTTTTGAAACGAATATGATATTTTGATATCAATTATGAATCGATTTGAAATGTAAAGGAGCCAACGGTGTAATAATACGTAGTTATTAAAGAGACCGGGATCGGATATGGACATACTCTCTGTCGATACCGAACACCACTTTAATAACTATTATACGCGGAGTGTTGATCCAGAATGAAGTGGATGGTTTGGTGAACGCGTTGACTGAAGAAAGCGAATGATTATTGGATGACCCCAGACATGACTAAAACAGGAGCCGCGCCGGGCCATTGAGGTTCGCCATCTCTAGCGGACACACTTCTTCGATACCATATCTATTACATTTGTGATGCGATTTGGGTGCACCCCTTGATTTGGGAGTGTTGTTTCGCGGTGTTGGGGTAGCTGCTGGCTATGCTCAACATCAGTCCGGATCACGCAACTACTAGTATCCTAGTTGGTATCGCCTCATGTACCTTGTCATACTGATTATCCTATTCGCGACCACTACGTTATGTTTTGTGTTATACCTATGGGGTACCCTCTGATAACCACCAGTTTACGGTGGGGCTTACGGTGCTGTATAGACTATGGCATTATAAAAATGTGTTAAGGGGGATTATGGTAACGCCTTAACGTTATTTTGATACTTTATATTACTGATAGACATTATCTACTTAGCGTATATTACTACATAGTAGATAGTTTAACGGATCCTTAAGAGATGGAAAAACCCGTAACATCTCTTAAGTTATTGCACGCACGTTGACACTGGATAGGAGATGTCAAACCCCATAAACATCTCTGACGCCGTTACACTCATATTTATTTACGATTGATTTAACTTTCATAAGGATATTTTAGTCCTGACTCGAGTGTTTTGTCTTTTCATTACGCTCGGGTCAGTCCTGAGTTTTCAGATTTTTGAAGATCTATTCTGGAGGACGAAGACGAAGATTTGGTACACTATTACTGTTATTACTCTTGCATCATGCTATATGGTGCATTATTTTAATTGTTCTGTTGTATATGTATAACTCTGATAAATGTTGTATAAATAATTGTCAAAGTATAGTAAACAGCTTCATGAACTGTTTATTTGACTATTATATTTTATCGTTCCGCTGCGAGATTCTGTGTTGTTTCATTTCCTTTATTTCTCTTTATTTTCTTTCTTGTTTACCCCAATAACCATCTGCCATTTTGAATGGTTTGGAATCGACATGTGTATTTGATCGTCGGTTTAAACTGTCCAAAAAGGCGGGTCGTTACAGTTGGTATTAGAGCTTTGGTTTAGCGATAACCTTAGCTTTGTGGGGTCTGACTCTTTATAAATAGGGTAGTAATACCCTATGATGAGTCGCTGAGTGTATATATATGAGAGAGTGTATTTGTTAGTGTTATAAAATGTTTTATATTGTGTCGGTTGATTTGTTGAGTGGCTTATGGATTCTGGTCAATACGAGTAATTAACGTCATTGATAGGGATCTCTAAACACTTAAACAGAACAATTCGACATAGTATTGTTTTGAAATTGGGTAAATGAAATAATTTTGCTCAAATTATTTTTGAATATAAAGAAAAAATTTCAGAAATTATTGTGACTTATCTAATTTCTCTGGTTGTTAGGAATGAAAATATTGGTTATTATCATTAATTGGATATTGTAATTTAATAAATAAGCTGAATTACAAAATGAACAATGATAAAACACTTGTTGAATGTTTTAAGAAAGAAAATCCTATAAGAATGTTTTATAAAGGTGACTTATAAATTAAAATAGATTTAAATTGGGAAATATTGAATTTAAGACCCGGAGATTTTGAAAAATGATTCTCAAAGTTTTGAAGAAATATATAGTAATATTAGTTGGAAATTGTTTATGGAAATATTTTGAAAGGATTTTTAAGAAGGAATGAATATAGTACTCCTCTCTTATGTCGCTGGAAAATAATTTCGATGATGACTGCGCAGCATCATCGACGTTCATTTTCGAGTCTTAAAGTGGGAGAGACTTCTAAGAAGCTTTGCTTTTCTTCAAAATTATTTTGGGTAAATGGGTTTTGGTTTAAACTCCAAAGGTATGATTTGATATATTAAAGATATAAGTATATATGTTTATTTCAAACGATTTGAAAAGAACCGGGCATTTAAATTTCTAAGTTCTATTAATTAATAATTTTCAAATTATTTGAATGAAATGTGAATAACCAGAATTTATAAAATAAGAGGATTAAGATATTTAAGCTATTGTTTGGGAAAACTTTAAAGTTGAAAGGTAAAGAGGATTTAAACAAATTAAATTTGTGAACATTCTAATTAAGTAAAATGAAATTCTATAAATTTGTATAATACCAAAATTACATTCTGATAACATATAACAAGACTTACCCAATGTTAAAAGTTAAAATGATGTTTTGGATATGTAATGAGATGTTGTACAAATAAACAGAACCTGAAAATAATTGAAGTATACAAGTAAGGAAAACTCAAAAGGAATTAAAATGTTTATAAATGAAAATTTGGTTGTGAAAACAATTTATATATACTTAAATATAGCATGAAATGATGAATGGATAAATGGAACAAGTAAGTGAACTTAAGAAAGAACATAAATGAATCGTATTATATCTTTGTAAATTGGTTATAGAAAATAAATATAAATTGCATAGAATTTTTTTTGAATTTGTAACTTTGAGATAACCGTAAACTAAGAAAAGTCATATATGAGAAGTTAGACTTTTATGGATTGACTATAAACTAAAGTGATGATTAATAAAATGTTCCACAAATGAATTCGTTATTAACTAAAATTATGAAAATGCAAATAAATGTAAACAAAGGAATTTCTTATGGCTAAGAATCAATTGGAAAATAAAATTGAGTTTAATTAAATTATATGGAATGTTTAAAATGAACTTGAGCAAGCAAATTCTTTGATATGGTGTTTGAGAAAAGATGATGTTAAAGAATATGCTATGTAAAGAAATGAATATACTAACTGAATAATGGATTGTGAGTAATTAAGTGAAAAAAATAGAAGTCAATAAAATAATTTAGTATAGATAAAGTGGATAGAAATCCATTGGAAGGTAATACGTGAGATTGTACGTATATTATTTTATTCGCATAACGATTTGATCCAAATTCGAGCACAAAATTTCGAGATGATTTATATCGATCCAAGTTAGGATTTTCCACTCGATTCTCGACGGCGAACCCTGGATATGGATTTTTGGTTTGATTCTGGAATTCTCTATCATAGTATATGACTATGCAAGGAGAGTAACAGTTTCCAATCAAGGAACCAAATCTGAGTCCGCACTAGAGAGTCAGGTGAACGATACTAGGTGGAAGTGAAATTGTGTGATCGAATAAGCGATTAGATTGATATTGCTCACGGATGATATATGTACGGCTTACAGACTTAATAAAAAGTTAATATTGGAAATTTAAAATGCCAAATATAAAATGATTCTTTTAAAATTATATAACATGATATATATATGAAAGAGATAAACCAAATTGAATGTAAAATTAACAATTTGGTTATGTTGGGTATGATTTGGTTGTTATATGATTGTTAATTGATTGTATATAATTCATTAAGTGTTAATGAAATTGAAAGCTATAAGTCATTGAAATCAAATTGGAAGTTAAATGAATTTAAATAGAATTTAATTTGATTCAAATTGGAAGTGAACTAATGTAAATATAAATTAGTGAATATTAACTAATTGAATTGTGAATGAATGTTAGTAAAATCCAACGTTAATGAATCAACTGTGCTTAAAATTGAAAACCAAGTGAATAAATATTAATGAGAAGTGAATTTATATTGATTGATTATGGATTTGTTGGATGATAGCTGGATGATAATTGATTGATGGTTGCATTTGTTGCTTTTGTTGCATTTGCTATGTTGGAATATGTAGTTGTTATGTTGCTATATGATGTATATTGATATTATTTTCATATATGCATGTTTCTCATGGTTTGTTGAGTGTTTAGTAGGTGCGGATTGCGCTTGCTTCGCATTTGGAGCTCGCTTTCGCGCTATATTAGCCGTATATGCTCGCTAATAATATATAAGGTACATATCTCGGATTACATACTGTACTTTTACACTTTTTCCCTGTGGGATGCCTCATCACTGGATGAGATGTATATTTGTGATATATATATATATACTGTCATTTTTTTTCCGATCGAGCCGCGCAAAGGAGACTTTGCCGAAATTTTCCGTAAAATCCGGGTGTTAGAAATTTTTTCAAGTTTTAATTTTTTTTTATAACTTGTGTTGGGCGAATTTTCACCCAGAAGATCTCAAGCAAGACCAAGAAGCCACAGTTTCACTCGGGCTCGCAACCTCCACTTCGTTCGACAGCCAAGGAGCTCAACACTAACCTAGAAGTCCATCCAAAATTCTCAGTATAGAAGCTCATTCGGCCCCATGCACATTCGGCTCTAAGCCTCATTCGGCCCCCTGCTCATTCGGCCCCATGCCTCACTCGGCACCAAGCTTCATTCGGCACAAGCCTTCCAATACCGAACCATCTCCACTACCGGTCCAAACGCCACCGGTCCAACTACCAAGCCAACCAAGACCGAACCAGAAGGATTTGCCACATGTCAACACAACAACAAGGCCACGACCGGACCAGGCAAGCACCGGATCAGACCCCAACAACTCCCTACCGAACGAAGCTACCACCGGTCCAACCTCACCACCGAATGAAGCTCGCCGAACTAGAATGCTACCAGGCCAGATTGCTCCAGTCCAGGCCCACCAGCAGCTATATACTTGCAAGACCCCCTGCCCCGTACCTCACTCTATAAATAGAGGGGCAGGGGTACAACAATGGCAGACAAGTTTGAGAGCTCAAGCAAGAAAGGAACTTTCAAACTACTTTCATACACTTATACATGAAGCATTGTACTTGTAATCTGAAAGAAAGAAGATAATAACATATAAAGTGGACGTAGGCACATTCTGGCCGAACCACTATAAATCCGCGTGTCTTTTACATTTCAGCCCCTACTTCTTTTATATTTACATACTCATCTAAAATCATTGAAAATCACATATAATCAACTAAATAATACAACTTGGAGGTGTTTGTCCATTTTTTGTGCAAACATTTTTGGTGCTTTCACTGAGAATTGAACTCAGGCTTCATCTTCTCCCACTCAACCTTCTTCCTAACAACATCACCCGTTGCTTAGAAATCATGCCTTCCAAACAGAGAAGGGATATTAACAAAGGAAAGAACATCGCAACTAGCAGCCTTCCAGATCCAGCAATCACAGATCAGCCCACTTCAACAGCAGTACCAGATGAAAATCAGGAAAATCCAACTGGTCCCGCAACGGAACAACCAATCACTAGGGCAGATCTGGACAGGGTTGTGGCTGAAGTAACTAACCGCTTCATATCCCAACAAGAAACTTTGGTGGACCAACTCATGTCACGCTTAAGGGATGCTGAAGAGTCCAACCGCAACACTGAATCATGGGGTGAGTCCCAATCCGGAGGGTCCCGGAGGCAACAAAGGTCTTCACTCTTCGAAGAAGCAATCAACAGGAACAACAATGATAGGGGCCGCGCCCGGACTCAGCCCGAATTCCGACTCGAGGAAGCCCTTGGAACCGAACCCAGCGGGGGAGGCACCAGGCGAGGGTCGGATGTAGCTGAGCCAGTCATGCCACCTAATCATAGAAACCCCGCTGAACGGAGCCGAGCTAGAACCCAGCCCGAAGTTGACCCCATGGATGTGCTCGAGACGGAACCCCACAGGGGAAGATCAAGGCAGGGGGCAACTGTAGCTGGTCCTAGCATGCGTCCAGGCAGCCAAAGACAACCACTGGATAATACTAGAAATGATAGACTGTACCATCCCTACAGGTCATCTGGACGTGATAGATCCCGCAGGGAAGAGCCAAGCTCATTTTTGTCCGCTCCAAACTCCGACGAACGAATGGCACGATTATTCAGAGAATGTGTCCAACGGGAGCAAAGGGACCGGGGAATAGGTGCTAGGGTCACCAGCCCCTTTACCCGAAATATCGAAACTGCCATTACTCCCCGGGAATGGAAAATGCCAACCATGGAGCCTTACAAAGGAACTTCCGACCCCATCGTACATTTACAGAGATACACCCAGCATATGCTCATGAGTGGAGCAACAGAAGGAGTATTATGCAAGTGCTTTCCGCTGTTCCTAGCAGATCTAGCTACCTCCTGGTTCTGCCATCTACCCCAGGGATCCATCAGCTCATGGGTGATGTTGAAAGAAAGGTTTATTAGCCAGTTCCGCATCCATGTGGAACAACCCAAGGATGCTTATTCTCTATCCAATGTCAAACAGAAATCCGGAGAGACGCTGCAACAATATCTAACGCGGTTCAACGCCGCAGCGGCAGCAGTTCAAGATGCCGATGAAAAACTCACTCTAATGGCCCTCTGTAGTGGTGTACATCCAGACACCAAGTTCGCCAGAAGGTTAACTAAGGAAAAACCAGCTACCTTGCCTGATTTCTTCCATGAAGCTGGAAAGTATATGAGACTTGAAGACGCTGCTACAGAAGGGCAATCAGGACAACAAGGTAAGACAGTTCAGGACAAGGTTCCCGCTGCAGCTAAGGACGCTCGAAGAAATGAATCTAGAGACAATGTGGGGGCAGAAAGGTTGAAAAGCGCCAATATCGACCAGGGCCAAGATTTGACTCCTACACTCCTTTGAATGAAACAATCGAAAACATCTACCTAGCCACTCAGGGCGAACTCGGATACAAGCGCCCCCCGCACAAGAAAGAATCAGATAACGCACTCAAGTCCGGAAAGTTCTGTCGCTTCCACGAATCCCACGGACATGACACCAATGAATGCCACCATCTTCGGGACTTGATCGAAGAACACATTAGAAGAAGAAGACTGGAACGTTATGTGAAAGGTCAGAACAGGACTCCAACTCCTGCCAATGAGAACTCAAAGCAACCCCTCCCAGAAGTAGGCGGAGGGAATGGCAACAATCACAACACCAGTGGCTCTAGTCAAGAGAAGATAGGGGTCCTTACCATCTCAGGAGGACCACACATCGCCGACAGAAGTTGGGCAGAGATGGAAAGGTACGGCAAGTCGCTTAGAAATGCCGAAGGATATGTTAACTCCATTACGGAGGAACGCCACCCGAAACGAAAAGAAAACAATGACATTGTATTCAGTAGGCGTGATCTGGAAGGAAGACAGTACCCACATATGGATCCCATGGTCATCTCTGCCTGGTTCGGTCCAGCTAAAGTTTTTCGGATTCTAATAGACACGGGAAGCTCCGTAAATATCCTGTTCAAACATGCTTTCGACAAAATGAAGTTATCAATGAAGGATGTATCCCCCTGTGACAAACCACTGCACGGTTTCACTGGAGATGCAAAAATGCCCCTCGGGCAACTTGACCTCTTCGTCGAAATAGGAAGTCATCCCCGCTCCGTTGTGCGAAAACAAACGTTCGTACTAATAGAAAACCACTCGGCTTACAACGCCTTCTTGGG
The DNA here is from genome assembly GCA_030765085.1 of Allium cepa. NCBI lineage: Eukaryota > Viridiplantae > Streptophyta > Magnoliopsida > Asparagales > Amaryllidaceae > Allium > Allium cepa. Next base: position 56,915,538 of record CM060935.1, read on the forward strand.
AAGACCAGCCTTGTCTGACTTCCAGATTGTATTAGCCCCCTGGTGCCTGAAAATGAAATTTCCAACAGACAACGGAGTAGGAGAAGTAGAAGGAGATCAAGATGCTGCCCGAGACTGCTACGTAACTGAACTTCGCAATAACCGCAGGAAGAATAAAGGAAAAGATGCAGAGACTACTCTCTGCATGAAAAGCTTGGAGGCATAGCAACTAAAGAAAGCCCCTCCTCTTCGATACACAAGCGATCCCTTCAATGAACTAGACCCCAGGGATAAAGAGGAGGAGGCTACCGCCGAGCCTGCAGAGGCTATGGAATTCGTATCGGTAGATAAGCATGATTCAAGTAGGCTATTAAAAATCGGATCTCAGCTGAAAACGGAATTGAAGGATCAACTCATTGACTTTCTCCGCCACAACTTAGATGTATTTGCGTGGACCCATGCCGATATGACAGGAATCTCCCCAGACATAGCATGCCACATGTTGAACATCGATCCCACCAAGGTACCAGTAAAGCAGAAAAAGAGGAGCATGGGGGCAGAGCGATCAGCAGCCCTTGATGAGGAAGTAAAGAATCTACTTGCTAATGGCTTCATACGGGAAGCCATCTACCCAGAATGGATCGCTAACCCAGTGCTAGTAAAAAAGGCCAATGGAAAGTGGCGAACATGTATTGACTTCTCCAATCTGAATGACGCTTGCCCGAAAGACTGCTTCCCACTTCCCCGAATTGACCAACTCGTAGACAGCACAGCTGGGCACGAACTCCTATCTTTTATGGATGCATACTCCGGATATAACCAGATCCCCATGCACGCTCCCGATCAGGACCACACTAGCTTCATCACCGACCGCGGATTATATTGTTACAAAGTCATGCCTTTTGGACTCAAAAATGCTGGAGCTACCTATCAACGCCTCGTCAACAAAATGTTCGCAGGACTGATAGGACGAACTATGGAAGTATATGTGGATGACATGTTGGTAAAGTCCAGGAAAGCCAACGACCATGTAAGCCATCTGGACGATATGTTTCAGGTACTTCGCCGGTATGGAATGAAGCTGAATCCTCTAAAGTGCTCCTTCGGAGTATCATCGGGAAAATTCTTAGGATTCATCGTCCACGCCAGAGGAATCGAAGCAAACCCTGAACAAATCCAGGCTTTAAAAGAAATAAGGATACCTTCCACTCGAAAAGAAATGCAGAGCCTAAACGGAAAGGTGGCCGCCCTAAGCAGATTCATTTCCAAGGCAACTGACAAGTGTGTCCCTTTCTTCGAAGCACTCAAGAAAGACAAAGGGAGGTTCGAGTGGACCGACGAATGCTTAAAAGCCTTCCTCAACCTAATCGAACACCTTCAGAGACCACCAGTACTCTCAACTCCAAATGAAGGTGAAGTGTTATACATATACCTCGCTGTATCATCTCATGCTCTAAGCGCCGCCTTGGTAAGAGAAGAAGACCGCACACAACGCCCGGTTTACTTTGTAAGTAAGAGATTTACAGGGGCAGAAGCCAGATATCCTAAGCTTGAGAAATTAGCATATTGTTTATTGATCGCGTCACGAAAACTGCGACACTACTTCCAGTCTCACTCCATCAGGGTTCTAACCGATCAACCACTAAGACAAGTGCTCCATCGTCCTGACACTTCTGGGCGACTCCTCAAATGGTGCATCGAACTAAGTCAGTATGATATCACCTACCATCCTCGCACCGCTATCAAAGGACAAGCCATGGCTGATTTCATTGCCGAATTCACTACCAACGAAGGCAAGGAACAATCCGAAGTAGCAGAAAACATCAAGTGGAACCTCTTTGTAGACGGAGCATCGAATGAACAAGGCTCGGGGGCAGGTATTGTGATCATCACCCCCAGGGGAAAAAAGTTGTACTATGCATTAAGATTGGAGTTCACGGCCACTAACAACGATGCTGAATATGAAGCAGTAATAGCGGGATTGGAACTGGCCCTAGAAATTGGAGTCAATTCCTTATGTATTCATAGTGATTCTCAGCTTATCGTAAACCAGGTACTAGGAGAATTCCAGACTCGAGGAGAACGACTCACAGCATACCTAAAGAAAACCAGACTGCTGCTCGATCGATTGGACCATTATCTAATCAAACACATTCCTCGAGAAGAGAACCAAGAGGCAGATGAACTTGCAAAGCAAGCTAGTATGAAGAACAGCACCATTTCCGGAGCACTAACAATCTCAAGGCAGCTAGCCCCAAGTTTCGAACAAGTGAATCTGATAACAGCAATCGAAGAAGGAACCTGGATGACTCCTATCCGGAAATATTTGCAAGATGGCGTGCTACCCGACAGGCGTGACGAAGCCAAGAAGATCTTGAGGAAAGTTCCCCACTACACAATACAAGAAGGCATCCTCTACCGGCGTGGCTTCTCTAGCCCCTCATTAAGATGCGTCGCCGGAAGGGAAGCCAAGGAGATATTAACAAACATCCATCAGGGAGGATGCGGAGATCACACTGGAGGACAGACTTTGGCAAGAAAGATACTCCGATATGGATATTACTGGCCCACACTAAACAAAGATGCCCTAGACTTCGTTAAGAAATGCGACAGATGTCAGAAGTTCGCCAAGATTCCTCGACTGCCCACAAACGAAATTACCCAAATGACTAGCCCTTGGCCCTTTGCTGTATGGGGAATTGACTTAATTGGCGAACTGCCAACGGGCCGAGGCGGAGCCAAATATGCTATAGTGGCAGTCGATTATTTCACCAAATGGGTGGAAGCGGAACCTTTAAATAAAATATTTCAGCAAAAGTTATCAACTTCCTGATCAAAAACATTCTGTGCAGGTATGGAGTCCCACTCAAGATCGTATCCGACAACGGACTCCAGTTTGACAGCGAAGAATTTGCCGACTGGTGCCAAGAACATGGAATTCATAAAAGCTTCTCATCAGTAGCTTACCCTCAGGCAAACGGACAAGTTGAAGCTGTCAACAAAATTCTCAAAACCCTAATCAAGAAGAAACTTGAAAAGTCAAAAGGCGCTTGGGTGGACGAACTTCCTACGGCACTATGGGCATACCGCACATCTTTCAGAACATCAACGGGACATACTCCTTTCTCTTTGGCATATGGATCGGAGGCAATGCTCCCAGTTGAGACTATTGTGCCTTCCCACCGTAGGATCCACTACAACCCAGAAGAAAACGAAGAACTCCTCCTCATGTCTTTGGATCTGATCGAGGAAAGGAGAAACGATGCAGCACTCAAAGCAGCAGCTCACAAACAAAAAGTGGCAGCACAATACAATTCCAAAGTCAAGCATCGCAGCTTACAAGAAGGAGATCTTGTCCTCAGGCGAATCTTTCCGCGCCCCGGGGCACTGGACCCCATCTGGGACGGACCATATGTAATTCATAAAGATCTCCGCAACGGAGCTTACATTTTGTCAACAGTGGACGGAGAGGTGTTCCAGAGGGCATGGAACATCCGACACCTCCGTCGATACTTTTCTTAACTTGTACTGCCCATATGAAGTGAATTAACAAAGAGAATCAGTGGACGTAGGCATTTCCTTGCCGAACCACTTTAAAAAATCTTGTCTCTTTTTAACTTGTTCCTTTATGTCTTGGCTGCTCGTTAAGTTTTATCCCTTTCTGTTGAACAAAATCCTATGGCATCTCCACCCAAGACGCACCACGGCCTCATCTGGACTAGGCCTAACAGGTACGCTACGATTCTATGCACTCGCCAATGAGACACTTTTGCTCCAGCATCCCTCTGCTGCGGGTTAACTCATTGCGCGCCTGCCCTCAAAGCCAACTGTAATGAGCCGATTATAAGTCATCATAAAGGCCGACTATAGCCGATGGCAGCTCATTACGGCGTTCGGCTCGCCGGCAACTGTGAACCTACTTTAAGCCCCAACATAAGGTGTGGCCAGCCAGGGGTAGTTCACGGCCAACGGCACCCACGCTAGCCGGCCACGGTAAATCGAATAATACCCACGATTACGGACCATAATGGTTCGGGTAGTTACCGTGCGCGATCTCGGCTCCGATGTGTCTTAAGTGCGGCTGTGGTAAAAAAGAAAACTCCCCACAGAGGCGTAAGATGGGTGACAAATGTCTCCAAGACCCACAGCTAGGGAAAGTGACTACAAAACCCGTTTGCCACGAACTTAAGCACATCGACGGCCTTACGTGACTGGAAGTTTTACATTTACTATATTTCCATTCCATTTAAATATTTTTCCCCTATCCTGTATAACAAACTCTAAAGTACAGGAAACCGAATAGGAAGCATTCACTCATGAGGCTCTAAGCCTGCGTACTGGGTGGCAGGGCGCTCAGCTATACCCGTGAACAGTTACACAAGACACTCAAAGCTACCGCCTGCGAATAAAACATAAAGGGCGGTACTCTCTTCTCTTGTACATAAATGCGTAACTATAGCTTATTCATACACTGACATTGCAAAACGTGAAGTTATATTTCAAGCAAAAACTTAACATCAAACACAACTAGAATCACAGGCATATACATAATTATACTTCTCACACGGCACATAAAGATAGCAACAACATTTAAACATGACAGAATCAGCTTATATTATAAGATCACACGAAGTTATTCTTTGCAAATAATTTTATTACAGTTGCATATCAAAGACTAACATAAACAGTGATAAAAAAGAAACAAAAAGATGGCAGATGCATCCACACTCCATCACCAACTTCCCCAGTCTACTTAGCCGCAGGATCAGAGCCCCCAGCATGCGGATCAGAAGTCCCGCCTGTCCAATTCGGAAGAGGAATTCATTAAACGAACAACCAAGTTATGGAAACACGGGAAGAAAAGAAAGGGAAGAAGAATAACTCACCAGCATCCGCCGCTTGATCCTCATCATCCAACTGCACGCCCGCTTCCTCTGCAGCAAGCAGCCGCATCCCCTCTTTCACCGCCGCTTGCTCCTCCTTTGAGAACTGAGCAGTAACCGCATTCAAGTTGAAAGCCTCTCCGCCTTCCTTACCCGCGTTCACCCTGGCCTCCTCTAAAGCCTGGAGATACACCTTGGCCATGACCCGAGGGTAATCGTCCATCCAAGACAAGCCGCCCTCCTTCCAAGTGTGGAAGTACATATCCTGCAGCATCTCATCCATCACCCCCTCGTTTTCCTCAAACTCCCTCACCCGGGCCTCGGAAGCTTGCAACTTGGCGGCGGCGACGTCCCTCTCTGACTGGTATCTCAAGCAGTCAGCCTGGAGTGACCTCCTCATTTCCTCTTCCTTCAACCTGAGGGACCTCCTCATCTCCTCCATCTCCTCCTTCAACTCGGCCTGAGCCATCTCCGCAGCCTCGAGCCTCCCTGACAACTCCTCTACCCGCTCGAGATCCGTATTTCGAACCTCATCCACCGTTGCGATAGCTATGTTAATCCGTTCCCTGCAAGCGACCTCCATCTTCCGTAATTCCGCCCTACTGGCCTTCTCCATGGTCTCTTTCAGCCGCTTGGAGGCTTCCTCATGCTGGGAAATCTGGATGGCTTGGTCGGCGAGCTGCTTGGCCTGATCGGCAACCTTTAACCTCAACCGAATGTTAGCACTCCCGATCTCTTCCCCGGCCTTGACTAACTTAGCATGATGCTCCATTAACTTCTTGGTCTCTGCGGCCACCCGGTCGATATTAGCCTTGGCCTCATCCCCCATGGTGACTACCCGTGTAGTAAGTAAATCAAGATCTAAAGATTTGGCCTCGTCCAGCACCCTTACCATGGGGTTGCGGGGAAGGAGGTGCTCGCCCGTGGTCTCATCGAATGAAATGTCCCGAAAGCTTGGGTCTAAATCAGGATGACCAGCAAAAGGGTCACGAGGCACGGGGCGAGGCACATCGGGACGCCTTATATGAATGACAGTAGGACTCTTGGAAGGAGGAGGAGGGGGGCCGGGCTCCGTGCTCTCCTCCGTAGTATCACGAGGAGGCTGAGTAGGAGGCTGCGAACCAGGGGACGACTCAAATAAGGAACGGCTCCGCTTCCTTTTCTGAATGCCCTCTTCGATGACCCCAAGAAGAGGGCGGTACTTGACTACGTCCCCAGTGCGATCAGTAGAAGGTTTCGAAGAAGCTCTCCTCGACTTAAATTGTTCAAGGCGATGTCGAACATCCGACGTTTTAACTGCCTGGCCTGCCCCTGGAATAAAGAACAAGTGTTATGAACATACAATAACCCACAGTTCAAAAAATGTGCTAAGTTGAAAAGAAAGAAAAGTGGGAAGACACATCTATTATACAAACCCGGCGGAGGAGTGGGATACTGCAATAAGTCCTGGATCTCACCCCAGGACGGAAGTGAACCGTAAAAAATTTCTAAGTCCCTATCGAAAATAGAATCGGCAGAAGGCAAAAGTTCACCTTGCATCGCCGGAATCACCCTAGCTGAGGAACCCTTAGAGGATGGGTCAGTGCCAGCCACAGCTTTGCCAGTTTCCTTTGCCTTCTCCGTTCCCTTCTCCGTTTTCGACTCTCCCTCCGACTCCCCGAAGGCCCGACGGAGAGCCTCATCCAGTTCGAGGTCTTGTTCAGAGGTTAGAGCAGCAACACCACTACCACCTTGACCGTCGCCATCTCCTCCACCCTCCGACCCTTCTCCAACTTCGCCTCCTTCCTCCTCTTCTACACCTTCCTCCTCCGGGACAGTCGGGCAAGTACTTGGAGAAGGGCCATCGGACTTCTTCAGTTTCTTCCCCCCGACCACGGGACGCTCTGCGAAAGGCTCCCTCTTACCGCTCTTTACCTTATCCCCCTCCTTAGCTTTAGCAGCCTTCTCCTCAGCCGTGTCTCTTTGCTTAACCACGGACTGGTGCGGTAAGATCAAATTATACTCCAAGAGGGTTGCGTTCCTGATCAAGAAAGAGGCCGACCGGTCTCGTGCCGGAATAGCCTTTAGTTCAGCAGCCATTCGCACCAAGGAATCATCCTCCACAACTGCAATACCACATGTCGCTAGCCAGAAATAGAAGCATGTCAGAAAAAACACTACAGTCAAAACATGGAAAATATAAATGAAATCCATCTTACAGCCGGAAGTGAAAAGGCGGAAAGAAACAGCATCGTCCTTGATGAAGAACCACTCTTTCTTGAACATGGTAAACTTGGAATATAAGTCCAGGACTGGTTTGAAGGGCACGGCCGCTTCCAGACTAATGTACGGAGACCCCTTCTTATAGCCTCTCAGGTTGTACAAGTATCGAATTTCCCGGTTAGAAGGAGGACGCCCGTACCTCCTCTGGAAGATAACAAAGAGGCTCACCAGGATGGCATAAGAATTAGGCTGAAGCTGGAAGGGAGCCACCTTCAAATATGTGGTGAAGCTAATTATCCAAGCGTTGATAGGGGAGATAGCACCGCACATACAATGGTATCTGCTAAAAGCGAAGTAGCCCTCGGGAGGATTATATGGCATCACTCCATCTCCCGGCAGCAGCATAAGGGCCCTATCTATCCCAAAGGAACGGGATATGACGTCAAGTTGCTCCTCCTTTAGGGAGCTAGGAAAGCAATCCGGGGGAGAGATCAAAAGTTCCTGTGGACCATATCCGTCCACTAGAGACCTCGGAATAGGTCGGTGTTGCCCGGATCCTGGTTGGACTGGGGGCAAGGAAGAAGAAGGCTCTCCTGTGCCTCTAGACTTCTTTCTGTCTGATCGTGTTTCCGCTTTGCGAGACATTTTCTGCAGCACAAGAAAGACTTGAGATTAGAATAAGAAGTATAAAAACACAAACAAGCAAGTATATAAGGCAAGCGTGTAAAAAAGTCTAAGATTCCGATCAAGGTTCAAGTATGAAGTCTCATTCGGCACCAGAGCCATAAGTTTCATTCGGCACTAGAGTCATAAGTCTCATTCGGCACCAGAGCCATAAGTTTCATTCGGCACTAGAGTCATAAGTCTCATTCGGCACTAAAGTCATAAGTCTCATTCGGCACTAAAGTCATAAGCCTCATTCGGCACTGAAAGCACATCCGGCATACATATCATTCGGCATTTAGGCCCAAGTCTCGTTCGGTTCGACAATACCCTTCGTGTGCATTCGGCAATTGAGTTCATCCGGTAACAACAAACCATTCGGCAAAAGGATACATACCTGGTTCGGTATAAGCTTGGTTCGGCAGAAGGTTCGCTCGGCTAAGAATTGATTCGGTTCTCTTTGGTTCGGTAAGGGAAAACCAGGGGGGTACGGCCTCTATATATAGGCGAACTCAGGGCCGCCGAACCAACTGGTTCGGTCTACCGGATAAGAATAAACATACCGAACCAACAAAATGCCGGATGAAACCAAAAGCCGGATGTGCACGACCGGACCAACACAAAACCGAATGAACTCTCTCTCTACCAACAACAACCAGGGACTAAGGGCATGCCGGGCGCCTCACTCAGATAAGTGCCGAACTCTAGAACCTACTAACAAAGTAAAGAATATGATAACGATGGATGAGTCGTAAATCTCTCACCAATGTGGGTTAATCATTTACACGTGTACACGACCACGAACGGTCCATAGGCACGCTCTGAATGGCTATTAACCCGATCATCGTGAGAATTTGCACTTTGACATCCTTTTTAAACTCATAGGTGAAACGGATATTTGATTCTAATAGTTACGAAATGGCTAAGCTACTTACACATGTACGGGGTCGCGAACGATCCCTAGGCATGCTCTGAGCTGGCGATAAACCACCCAAGGACCCATTCTAACGTGAACCTGGCATCGACGATGCTTAGCCCCTTCGGGGCAAACTTGCTCGTCCCGAACGACACAATTCAGTTCATCTCGAATATTTCGATCACGAACGGACGTTATTTGAAACCACACTAAAAAAGTAAATTTCTCTGCAGGACATCAACAGGATATAAACATCCAGCCCGTGGCATTACAAAACAAGCCTTCTTACCACAAAGAAACAAAGCGCGACACATGCAAGCACGTGCCCCGCTTTGGGGGGCAAATGTTGGGCGAATTTTCACCCAGAAGATCTCAAGCAAGACCAAGAAGCCACAGTTTCACTCGGGCTCGCAACCTCCACTTCGTTCGACAGCCAAGGAGCTCAACACTAACCTAGAAGTCCATCCAAAATTCTCGGTATAGAAGCTCATTCGGCCCCATGCACATTCGGCTCTAAGCCTCATTCGGCCCCCTGCTCATTCGGCCCCATGCCTCACTCGGCACCAAGCTTCATTCGGCACAAGCCTTCCAATACCGAACCATCTCCACTACCGGTCCAAACGCCACCGGTCCAACTACCAAGCCAACCAAGACCGAACCAGAAGGATTTGCCACATGTCAACACAACAACAAGGCCACGACCGGACCAGGCAAGCACCGGATCAGACCCCAACAACTCCCTACCGAACGAAGCTACCACCGGTCCAACCTCACCACCGAATGAAGCTCGCCGAACTAGAATGCTACCAGGCCAGATTGCTCCAGTCCAGGCCCACCAGCAGCTATATACTTCCAAGACCCCCTGCCCCGTACCTCACTCTATAAATAGAGGGGCAGGGGTACAACAATGGCAGACAAGTTTGAGAGCTCAAGCAAGAAAGGAACTTTCAAACTACTTTCATACACTTATACATGAAGCATTGTACTTGTAATCTGAAAGAAAGAAGATAATAACATATAAAGTGGACGTAGGCACATTCTGGCCGAACCACTATAAATCCGCGTGTCTTTTACATTTCAGCCCCTACTTCTTTTATAATTACATACTCATCTAAAATCATTGAAAATCACATATAATCAACTAAATAATACGACTTGGAGGTGTTTGTCCATTTTTTGTGCAAACAACTTGTTTTGATAACTAACTTTTAAAGTTAGAAAGCCGTTCGGAGTAACTTAGTGGAAGCGAAGTTATGACTTTATAAATGGAATTTCATTGTTTTATAAGTTGATAACTTTGAATAAAATATAGATAATGTTGAATTCTATACTTAGTTCCTTTCCCCTTCTTTTTCCTTTTCGGGGACGAAAAGTTTTGAGTGGGGGAGAGTATAACGACCCGTAAATTTTCGATAATTAAAATAGCTAATTTAACAAGATTTCGTGATTCAATGTTAGAATTTTTTTTTGTAATTCGTTGGAATAATAATCACTGGAATGAGTTGCAACAATAATTATCCAAGTAATGAAAATGAATGCTACTTAGTGAATGCCTTTGAAATCAATAGTTGAATAGGATAATAAATGTTGAAATTCATTGGGTATAATAGAGTAATTGATTGATAAGTAAAATCTATTTAAAATCAAATATTGAATATTGAACAGGTAAATTGTTTAAATTAAATATTTAAAACTTATTGAATAATTGAATAACTGTAAAATAAAAATAGTGTTCTAAATTGTGAAATGGTTTTAAAAGTTGATTCTTATAAGTTCAATTTCAATATTTCAAAAGATAATGAATTATTGGATAATCGAAATTGTTTAAATTAAATATTTGGAAATTATTGAATAATTTAATAATGGGAATTGAATAACCGTATAATGGAAATATTTGTTCTATAATTTTAATTCGTTTCAAAAGTTAAATTTTTAAGTTCGTTTTGAATATTTCAAAAGATAGCGATTTAAGAATAATCAAATTTGTTAAATTTAATATTACAAATGTTTGAATAATTAAATTCCGAATTTGATATGATTAATTTGATATTGAAATTTAATATATGAAAATAGAGTGAATAATTGAAATTTGATTTAATATGATTCAAATTGGTTTCCAAAGTGAATGTAAGTTATATCGGGATTATAATAGAATTAATAAGATTTTAAAATTGGAATTTATTGGATAATTGAATAACGGGTTTAATATGATTAAAAAATGATTTGTAAAATTTTATTTTATCATATTAAAGTTAGAATGGGGTTGTAGAACTTTTAAAATCGAATTAAAAGTAAATTTGTGAAAATTGAATATTTTAATATTAAATTGACGAGTTAAAATAGCCATTTTTCAAACAGTCTCGGATTTCGACGAAACCTGTTTCATCGGATCCGTAATGTCATATTATTGTAAGGTTTCAAATTTCGTGTCAATCGGATTTACCGTTTGTCCAGGGCGAGCCAAAACGCATAGAAATTCGTTTAAATCGATTTAATTCAAATTGATCGTTTATCGCTATAACTCTCACAGATGATCGAACTAGCTTCCGAAACCTATTCCATTATGTCCGAAACGCGGGATAAACCCTAGGAATGTTAGTTACCGCGTGAAATTCGGAGTTTGGAAAAGCCGGATGAATAGTATTCGTCGTTTCCTATAAATATCCCCTTTATTCACAAATTAAAAATAAAAAAAGGCTAGGGTTTCTTATTGCCGGCCGCCTCTTATAATAATAGAAGGCCAAAAATTTCAGTTCTTCTCCCTCAAATTCTTCAAATCCGTTCACAATTTCAAAAAGTTTTCAACTACAATATTGTAGATCGCGATGTGATCTATCGGTTCAACAGTCAAGATCGTATTTAACGAAGCGGATTGACGTGAATCCTCGTGCAATGGCCGACCGTTCGTCATGGTTTTGCGTGATCCAGAGGAGGCCGAGCTTCACTAGATTCATGGAGATGGTGGAGTCGAATGCAAGCTTCATAATGGTGGTTGCTGATCGTCTTCAAGTGGAGCGTGGTGGTCGCGTTAATTGATGAAGATATGCAGCCGTGGGTTTCATTTACTGGAGCACGAACGAAGATGGAGATGATGAAGGATGCGGCCTGGATTCATTTGCCTGAAGGGGACGGCTATGATGATAGGGTTTGAAAATAATTAAAAGATTTGTAAATTAATTATATTTTAAATTGTATTAACTTTAAAAAGCTATATCTCTTCCATACGAGGTTGAAAAATTACGAAACCAGTTGCGTTGGAACCGTATTGACGAATTCGAATTGGATTGGAATCGTTTGGAGCTAGAGAAAATTTTGGGTAAAATTAAACGCTCGTTTAATTTTATTCGAAATAAAACGCTGGAACTACATTGAAATCAAGGTGAGTGTTTTGTAACGCTCACAACGTACTGAATATCTTTATGCTAGTTAAATTTGATATTATGAAGTGATATGAATTTTATTTTTCGTTGTTTGATAAAGTTTAATTGTCATATAGATTGTCATTTGAATTAACCGTTGAAATTTAAATTGACAGTTAAATTGAAATTGAAATTGAATTGCGATTAAATTACCTGACATTGATAACTATGAAATTGCCATGAATTGTACTGTCTATTGGATGATGTATTTCGATGGATGCTATTGGTTGATATTTGAATGTTTAGATGTTTATTTGCTTATATATATCATGTTATGCATACATATGAAACTGTGATTTGATTGAAGTGATATATATTCATCCCTGACATTTAATTGAAATAAATAATCACTTGGCCATAGGATAGAGAATGATATACGGACACCGAATTGGCTAAATTAATAATTTTTAAAATCGTCGATTTGAAATTTATTTAAATGTTTGATTTAAAAGTTATAAACAGAAATCAATTTATAGAAATCGAATTTATCGAAAAATTGAGTTTCGAATGTTGAAATAAATTTTGGTTAAAAGAAATTGATTAAATAATTAAAGTGGAGACTTTGGAATTTAAAATCGGGATATGATTGAATTTCGAAAATTGATTTGTTTAAAGATTTAACCTAAATTCGAGCTTTGAATATTACTAAGTAAAAGTGATATAAAAATGATATTTTGAAATTGAGCTTGAAATTGAATCATATTTGAAATTTGGATTTAAACTTGAATATTGAAGGATAATTTTGTTAAGTGTTATAAATTGGTATTTTGAACATCAAGCTCCAAATCGATATAAATTGAAATTGAATAAATTAAAGGTGAATGCAAAATTGAATTAAATTGAAGTCAAAGTTGGCATTGATTTGAAATTGAAATCGAAATTGACTCGGTAGAATGGAAATTGAAATTGATTTGAATTGGGAAGTTATAATTGAAATGGATTGGTTTTGAAGCTGTTTTATTTTGTTTTCCAAATTACTCTGTTATATAAACCATTTTTGAATACTTAAACCATTTTAATCTATTTTAAATCTACTTAACCCAATTTAAATTATTTTAAACTAATTTATCTATTTCAAATCCATTTTAAGATTTTAAGTATTTTTAATATTTTAATTATTTAAAACTACTTTTAAACTACTTAAAACTATTTTCTAAAATCTCAAGCTGGTCAATAAGGTGAAGTGTTTATATTTAAATCTTGAATTTAAATACGAATTGGGTTAAATGAATTTGCAACCTAAATTGAAATTCGAAATGATTTTGAAATCGAAATGAGATATTGATGCAAAAAATGATTTTAAAACGGAATCTTACATTTGAATAGATACGATGATATTTGAAATGGATTTGATTTTTGAAACGAATATGATATTTTGATATCAATTATGAATCGATTTGAAATGTAAAGGAGCCAACGGTGTAATAATACGTAGTTATTAAAGAGACCGGGATCGGATATGGACATACTCTCTGTCGATACCGAACACCACTTTAATAACTATTATACGCGGAGTGTTGATCCAGAATGAAGTGGATGGTTTGGTGAACGCGTTGACTGAAGAAAGAGAACGATTATTGGATGACCCCTGACATGACTAAAACAGGAGCCGCGCCGGGCCATTGAGGTTCGCCATCTCTAGCGGACACACTTCTTCGATACCATATCTATTACATTTGTGATGCGATTTGGGTGCACCCCTTGATTTGGGAGTGTTGTTTCGCGGTGTTGGGGTAGCTGCTGGCTATGCTCAACATTAGTCCGGATCACGCAACTACTTGTATCCTAGTTGGTATCGCCTCATGTACCTTGTCATACTGATTATCCTATTCGCGACCACTACGTTATGTTTTGTGTTATACCTATGGGGTACCCTCTGATAACCACCAGTTTACGGTGGGGCTTACGGTGCTGTATAGACTATGGCATTATAAAAATGTGTTAAGGGGGATTATGGTAACGCCTTAACGCTATTTTGATACTTTATATTACTGATAGACATTATCTACTTAGCGTATATTACTACATAGTAGATAGTTTAACGGATCCTTAAGAGATGGAAAAACCCGTAACATCTCTTAAGTTATTGCTCGCACGTTGACACTGGATAGGAGATGTCAAACCCCGTAAACATCTCTAATGCCATTACACTCATATTTATTTACGATTGATTTAACTTTCATAAGGATATTTTAGTCCTGACTCGAGTGTTTTGTCTTTTCATTACACTTGGGTCAGTCCTGAGTTTTCAGATTTTTAAAGATCTATTCTGAAGGACGAAGACGAAGATTTGGTACACTATTACTGTTATTACTCTTGCATCATGCTATCTGCTGCATTATTTTAATTGTTATGTTGTATATGTATAACTCTGATAAATGTTGTATAAATAATTGTCAAAGTATAGTAAACAGCTTCATGAACTGTTTATTTGACTATTATATTTTATCGTTCCGCTGCGAGATTCTGTGTTGTTTCATTTCCTTTATTTCTCTTTCTTTTCTTTCTTATTTACCCCAATAACCATCTGCCCTTTTGAATGGTTTGAAATCGACATGTGTATTTGATCGTCGGTTTAAACTGTCCAAAAAGGCGGGTCGTTACAGTTTTAAATCCAATACATTTTTCAACACATTTATATTTGAATTTCAAATCCAAATTTCAATTTATTTTCAATACCTATTTTGAATCTCAAATCCAAATTCTATTTAAAAAAATCAATCTATACACAAATATAATAAATAAACAAATAGCTTGTTTTATTTGGAAAAAATCAAATAAATTTACAATTTAATCCAAAAATTATGTTAATTACTAATTTATTCAAATTTATCCCCAAAAATTTAAATAAACTATCAATTCAAATTTAACTCAAAATTCGAGGTCGCTACAGTGTGTGTGTATCATATGCATATTTCGAGCACCCCATGGATGATAGGTAGTACAAAAGGACATTGACTTAAGAAGAGCATAAATGTGACATGTGGAAGGTTCCTTGAAGTTGGATGGTATTTGACTCCCTTATTGGGCTTACGTTGCCCTAGTAGATCCCCCATAGGATTGCCAATTGATGATGCGCGTTAGATACAGATAGATGAAAAGTAAATAATTTATGTGTAGTAGATATCCAAAATTAGAAATTCACCTAGTTACCTAAGGGAGGAGTGTAGAAATCACTCCAAGACAATAACCAAATTTTTAATATTCCGATAGGATATAAGTCAAAAGTAAGTGGAAAAGAAGAAAAATCCAAAAGAATGGTCAAATAAAACCGCTCTAAGTCAAACCCATATGAAAGAACTTAATAAAAGGTTTGAAATAAAATATGCAATATATTTGAAACTATTTTGTAAATATTTTTTTAAAAATTAGAAAACCTCTATTTTTGAAAAACAAATAAATATTAAAGTTCTTCACAAATTAAAATATCTTTTATATTTATATAAATAGAATTTCTAGCAGTAATTAAAGTTTGTTTAGATCGAAAATTTTAGTTAAAGAGGGTTTTAATAAATAGATATTTCTTTTGAAATAAAAAGAAAATATAGCGTAATATGTAGCTCATCGATTTTCTTGTTATGAAAAATTTAATTTTTGAAATTCTTTTAAAAAGGGTGGACATTAAGAAGTGGTACTAGTTTTAAATGGGGTAAAGAAAATGGAAGGGTAAGAACACCCAATAGTGAAGATAAGAAGAAAATTTCCATGTAAGGAAAATATGGAAAAAAACATGTAAAATAGACTTATACATAAAAAGAGCTATATAAAGGATAAGCTATTTAAATAAAAGCAATTTAGGTAGAAGAAATTTACATAGTAGCAACATTAGGAAATTTAAATAGAAGCAATATTATGAGTTTATATTAAAATTATGCTAGTAATCTAATTAGAAACAACGTAGGAAATTAAAAGAAAAACAAAGAAAAATGGATATTTTCTATGATTGTGCATGTTGATTGCATGTATCTTTTAAAAGTCCCCCTCATATGCTATTAGAGCCTCCGCCAAGGTTAAGTGTAATAGGAAAGTGATAGAGTAAACGTCTTAGTCTATTCCAGTTTTTATTGTTTAAAGTTATAAAGATGTTTTAGAAACATTGTAAAGTGCATTTTTGAAAAGAAAAAAATGGTTTGGTATAATAGTTGAGTTTTTAAAGGCAAAATTTAATTAATTTTTTGAGTTAAAAAATCCCACTTTTTGAGAAGTAAAGTCTTTATTGTGAAGAAGCTTTAATGAAAAAGTTGGTTTGAATGATTATGTATGTACAAAAAACTTGAATCTTACTATTTGAAAATAAGGAAATGATCTTTTTAAAATAGATTGCCAATGTTTCCTTTTGAACTTAATAAATAAACTTAACTCATAAATCCTAAATTATAGTTTTAAAGGTTAAGATACCTACAATTAAAGTTGGTTAAAATGAGAAGTTTATCATAGCCTTTTGGAAACTAAGGAATTATTGAACTTAATAAAAAGTTTTCGAGTTTGTATTTTTAAAGATAAAAGTATTGGATTAAGTATTTCATAAATGCAAAGTTTTAATTTTATGAAGAGTATGAAAACCAAACCAAATTTTTACTGTGGAGTAGATATGGATAGCTCTCTAGGTAAGATGGGGAAAAGATAAGGTTATGAATAAAATAGCAGTCAATGCTCGTAGAACAGCAATAATGAAACCCTTTGAATGTAAGAAATATTGGTACGAGCTTAGGAATGTTTTATAAACATGTGTGCAAGCTATAAAAAAGAATCTATAAGAAAATGGGAAATGGTATTAAAGTATATTCTATGAGTTTAGAGTATACTTGAATAAAGATCATGAATAAAGAAAATATATAACGAGGTTTGAGGATACTATCAAAATATTTAAATTAAAAGAAGATAGTAATATAATTGGTTGTGATAACTAAAATAATGGATGGTCCTTATTTATTAGAAGTCAAAACGGTAAGTTAAGATACGTGGGTTGTAGTGAAATGACATGTTAAAAATGTCCATTTTCTTTAAGTAAGAAGTGATAAGTTTACGACATCATTTATGTCAGTTGATGTTGAAGGGCAGCTTCCAATAATTGTTTCCTTTAGGTTAGTTGGGTGCAAGCATCAGTTGTCTTTGTAATATTTAAATGCATACGATATTATGGGAAAAGTTCCTTTTTGTTTCTATGTTGATTTTTTGGATTGACCGCTATATGTTGGAAAACAACATAAATAAGGAAATCCCACGTAGACTTAACTAATGCAAAGTGAGACTTTAAGATTATAAAATAAATTCGAAAATTTATTAGCTACTAAAATTAAAATAATGTTAAATTTCAAAAGACTTAAAATTTTGCAAAGATGAATTTTAGTAAGTGAAGGACATGAAAGATTGTTGCAAAAAATGAATAATTATTCTTACCCTTTAAAAACTGAAATTGATAAACATACGTGTATGTCATAGTTGTGCTAAAATATAAAGGGAGAGTTTTGAAATTCAATATTAATTACACAGCAAGTTAGCATAAATCATAAGCATTAACCCATCGACTAAATCCTGATTGCGTTGGATAAGATTAATTTGTTTTGGAAAGTTAAAAAGTACATTTGAAAATTTCGTTTAAAAATCTTTGATTTTTAAAATATAAAAAACACTTTTGTAGAAGTTTTGAAAAATGAGTTTATATATATATATATATATATATATATATATATATATATATATATATCCAACTATTTCAAAATTTAGTTGAAAATAATTTTGAGCTAAAAAAAAGGAAATTTCTGATTTTTTAAATGCCACATGCTCAGCATAGGAAAAGTTGACGGGATGGAAAATATGAATTTTACCGATCAAAAGAAGTGAGAATATATAAAATACATTTAATGAATGGAAAAAAGCTATTTTAGCTCTAGCATTTCCTTTTCCATATCTTGTTGATGGAGGAACAAGAAAATTTTGAGATAATTTTGTTTGAAAATTAAAATTAATTTTTCTTATGCGGATTATGCTTGGAAAAGTTGGAAAAAAATTAACGTGCATAACATAAGGTTCTAAGGTACAGTGGAATGGATACACAAAAGAAGGATGGAAATATGGAATTTTCCATCGAAATTCCTTTTCCAGCATAAGGGTACAGATGTAAGAAAACTGGATTTTCAAAATTTTGAATGTTACAAAATTGTGTGCTAGCTATCGTATGGTTTGGATGCAAAATTGGTTTTACCAAACGTTTATTTGTAGAAGTGTGGGAAAGTTTATATGCAAAAACAAAGCTTTTGATTTTCAGAATTTGAGTACATATAGAACTACCGATATAAATAGATTGTTTGCACCATATTTTTAGAATTGTTTTAAAGAATGGATTCATATAGGTGGTGCCAAGATAGTATTATTTATCATATATATCATATGTATTCTAATACACTATGCACTTGTACATGATTGATTGCAAAATTGGTTGCATGTTAATAGGTTTGATAGCTTAGACTGGTGTGCACTATATTACATGATTTGGTCCTTGAGGGCTTTCGGGGATGAAATCCTTTTAAGGAGAAGAATGTAACAAACCATAGATTGAATGATAATTAATTAAAAAGAATTAGTAAATAATTATTAAAGCGTAATTTTTTTCTTCATAAATGTTAAATTTTGGCTATGAAACTTTCACCCTTGTGTCTTGGTGATTTTCTAATCAATTTTTATAAATGAAGTTTTATGATCTGAGTTCAAACGAAAAAGTTATAAACGTTTAAAGGTTTTGAGTTTGGAAATAATTATATATGTAATTAAAAAGGAAATATAATTAACTATTGTTAACGAATGCTTAACGTCTAAGCAAGGTTAACATTAATCTGATTAAAACAAATCGTATTAAATTAGGTTAAAATGGAAGAAATGAATAATTAACTAAAACGACATGACCAGTCGATATCTACGTTCAACTGTCGGCGATCGGCCAGTATAAGTGGAGTGGTTGGCCAACGATAAGCTAGCGGTTATGTATTGAACATAAGTCAAACTATCTAATCTAATGGCTGAGACTGATTCGAACCTAAATATGGGCTAAGCCCCTCACTTTTCTTCTCATATTCTTTAAAGCAACGACAAAGCTCTGCTATTTTCTTTTCTCCATAAATTCTAAAATGGTATAAACCTTAATCTATACATAAGTGGAGAATAGTAGCAAATAATAATAAAGAAGAAGAATAGGATTGAGTCAAGTCGTTAAAGCTAAGGTAAATCCAAATCTATATTAAACTCGAATCTCTTCTCGATCTAAAATTCTAATAAATATGTATATGATTTTGATATATTTTGGTAGAAAGAAAGCGAGTCATTCAAGAATAGCGAATTTAGATCTGGAGATTTGAAATCTTGAAGGTGAATGGAAAATTATATATTTTATAAAATATTTGATTTATATTGTTGTAAATTTATTCGTTGCATGTCTAGCTGTAAAGTTTGAAGTTGTAGGCTTAAATATACATATGCAATGAATTTGCGAACTGCTCCTACATATACTATGATGTATTAACTTTGGTTAATTATTGCGTATACTTAAATCTAAAAAGTAAGGGTGAAAAAAGTCCCTAAATTCATGAGATAATTATTGTATAATAATTCCAAGTTTATTAGTTGAATATTATATTTTAGTAAATATGAATCCGAAGTTGTCATAAATTAAATTAGAATTTGAGTAGAATTTGAACTCATTGGAATAAAGTATTTTGCAATGTAAATTTCTGTAAATTATTCAGTTTTATAATTATGTATAAAAGTGTATTGCTTGAAATAATAAAGAATATGATTAAGAGAAAGTGATGTATAAAATAGGAAATTTACTGTATTTTGTACCGTCTGTTTCAATAATAATAAAAAAGATACTTTCTTATAATCCAAACATAACACCACTCCTTTCTTAGATAATTTATTAACAATTTCAATGTTATGTTTCTTTTTGGGAAGAAGTAATTCCAACATATTAAGATGTATAAATCCATAAGAAAAACCAAAGTGTGGTAGGTAGAGATAACGACAATAATTTAACTTTTAATTTAACTTATGCCATTTAAGACGAGTTGGGAATAAGCAATGAAATATAAATAAAGCAGTGAAGAATTAAGAAGTTATATTAATCAAAGAAATATAGTTAATAGTTGAAAAGGAGCAGTAAGTTATATCTAAAGTGTTAAGTGGAAGTTAAGCAGTAAAATATATTTAATATTAAATTATAAATAAATGGTAAATGACATTAAATGGAATTAATGAAACAAGGAGTAAGTTATGTAAAAATAACTTGCTACCAATAGTTGAATGTAAGAGGTGTAGTAATTCAATAAAATTTATATAGCCTCAAGGATACATTTAGGGCGGATGTTAATTATTGGACCTAGCCAATTACTAAAATTAATTAAGAATGAAGCAACCATTTGTAATGGTTGGAATGCGACTCAGTAGTGTCGCACTGCAGATGTCTGCCCACCAAAAGGGGCTACCAGTGATTGTGAATATATGGTATTGGTGTGAGATATCTCCAACTGTAGGACCCATGGAAATATACATTCATGTATATATGAATGGATACCAAATTGGGGTTCACTTTGGTTTGAAGTGTTAAAGGGCCAAGCAGGATCTACTTCAATTCTTACTTGGGGTATGTGCTAAGTAACCAAGTAGGCATTTCCTTGACTGCAATAAGAAATCTAAATAGGATCGTGAGCATAGGATTTGTGCTATGTTAGTGAGGTTGGAACCATATATGTAAGGAGTAGGGATGCATACTTAGGTCGAAAGTGTCATTGGTCCTGAAGCAGTCGGTAGAAAGACTCGGTTTACGCCTAGATAGACAACACCTCCTACTAGTATAGGTCACGTATAGGACGTGCACTGCCTTAAAATTGTTTGTTAGTTTGTTTTTAGTTAGGTGGCAGTGCTAGATAACCCTAGATTATTCTTTAAAACGAGGTATAATATGACCAAATAGTTGTAATGTCATTTTTAGGCACTAACGGGAAGATCCTCGGTATACGCAGGCTATTCCTCCTAGACGCAAATGGTGGATACTTTGTGCAATGCAGAGTTATGGATACTAGCAGGGAATGTATAATATTCCATGGGGGACTGTGGTACTTATATATACATATGTAGTTATTGTATACTTCGAGTTCGTATGGTGTACCACACGCGTACATGGAGTTAAGACGGCCAAAGGTAAATAGTAAACATAACACGTAATGGAAGACAATTGGCATAAACTAGTGTTATGTATAAAATATGTAATTTAACAGTCAACAGAACATTGTTCTGATACCCTCCTCATTACAACCCATAGAATAGACTTAGAGGGACAAGTACTGGTACAAGGTGGGAATAGCGAAAGGATAGATTTCCTTACGCTTGATCGGCACTGACAAGAGTACTAGGTATTAGAGGTATTAGCCTTGGTCAGTAATTATATGTTTTATTATACTTTACTATTCCTCTATGAGTTTATATCGATAGTGCTCTGATATGATTTTGTGATTTATAGGATACCACCACTAATTATTCGCACCCTGGTGGACTTGAGTTATTGATTTAGCAAAAATTTGGGCATGTTAACGTGCGAGTTGTTACGATTTTTTTGACCTAGCCTTGCGACGGGACTAAAGCCTTCTTGTCCATCTCCCTTAGATGGATGCTTTGACTAGACATGATGAAGGGATCAAAGCTTAATTGACTACCACTCTTTGGATGGTTGCGTTGGTCATGCCTTGCAGTGGTACCAAAGGCATCTCGCCCATCATCCTTGGATGGGTGCTTTGACCAGACCCGGTGGTGAGACCAAAGGCTTAATTGACCACACTCTTCGGATGGTTGCTTTGCCTAGGCCTTGTGGCAGGACAAAAAGCTTTCGTCCATCTCCCTTGGATGGGTGCCTTGACGAGGCCTGACGACAAGATCAAAGAATAGGTTGACCATCTCTCTTCGAATGATTGCATTAGACAGACCTTTTGGCGAGACCAAAGTCCTTGATTTTTATCCCATTTTATTCAAAGTTTACTTCATATAAATATATGGCCTTGGTTACCAGTTTCGACCTTTATTATGTAAGATCCCATTTATCCTTTCTTTTAATTCTTTGAATGCTCATATTTGAAAAATTCCTGTAACTCTCCCTTCCTTATATAATATTCAATAATCCTTCGTAAAGTTCCATGATCATTAGTGTGGTGCCCATTTTCTCTATGATAGTGGTGGCATTCTCCTCTTTACGGTTTTCTTCTCTACTTGGGGATTTCTTAGAAGTTCAATAATTCGATCTTTCCCTTATGATAAAATGCACCCTTTCTTGAAAAATACAAAGGGGAGTAACAATTTGCTCTTTGGTCCTCTATTTGGGTTATTTCTTTTCTCACCTTTGTGCACTTTTCTATGAGTATACAACCCTTTCACGGTTTTCATTGAAACTCCTTTCATTTTTTCAGATTTCTTTCTTTTCCAATAAGAGTCAAATTAACAATATATTTCCATTTTCGAGGAAACTTATCAAAGTTGTAATTTAGTTTTGTCTCGAAAATCATCCCTTAAGCTTGAAATTGGATGTTTCAACTAGCTTGAGCAAATGGATCCTTCCCTATTTTGATATTATCTTTATGCCTTTTTTGGTTTCTCTCTGTTCAATTTGTTTGCTAAACTAAAGAATGACTCTTTCCCTACATGGAAAAAATTCAAACTCTATTTATTATGGCTATATTGTACGATCCTCTTCTTTTTTGTTCGAAGGGCTAAGTTCCTTAGGTCTATTACTCATTACTCATTGAGTTATAGAATAGTTCATAAATGATTTAGGATATTCAAATCTGGTTATAATGATCTTTGTTGAGACTAAACTACCATGGCCAAAGCTTGAAGGAGACAGGTTTGGTTTTGTAGGAAGTGGTGACTTTGAGTTTAACTCTCAATAAAAGCACCGCTAAATGTTTGATTGAATTTTGGGCCTTCTACAAATTCAAGTGTTCAAGTCAAAAGAAAGAATTGAATATATTCATTCTTACACAAATCAAATTAGAAAGTCCTTGGCTCATTAAGCAGTTCACAGGTCTTTAGTAAAATATGCAAGTCATAAATAATTGTGTATGTAAGGCACAAGTCATATATGTAAGTCTAAGGTCTAAAGAGATCTATTATGAAAATTGTCCCAAATACAAGTCCTTGGTTATAAATATTTGATTTAAATTCGACCTAACAACCCGAAAAGTCCTAATTTCAAGCTCTTTCATACATACTTGAGAGAAAAAAGAAGAATGAGGAAGACAAAGATTCAAAGTTTGACAACTTCTTTGGTCGGTGTAGGTTTCAATTTATAGTGGACTTAAACCATTAGATTTTTTACGTGCGTCATCTCGTCAAAAATGGACGATCGTGATTTTTTGACATGGAACATGTTCGAAGTGGCATGTTGCACAACCTTCTTTTCAGGTCAAGAAAACATAGTGTTGATGACCTAATCACTGCATGTCAAATAGCTAGTGGAATATATTTTCTGTGAATTAGTTGACATGTGATAGCACAGATGTATCACCATTCGACTGCTCGATTTATTATATGATGGCTTCAAGATGATATCCTTTGATACCTTAATATGACAACTTCAAATCATTACCCTTTGATAGCTTGCTTTGTCATCAACGCGATAGCGTTAAACCATCAACTCTTGATAGATTGCTTTATCATCATGCGATAGGTTCAATAACGACCAACTCTTTCGACCCCGAATGTAAATTCTAATACATCCACGATATTCGTGTGCCGAGCATCCAAGTGCCGGAAGGATGAATTGTTAGGGTAAAATAAAAAGAAAAGAAATAGAAAAAGAAAAAGAAAGAAGAAACACAATATTAGAATCTCATAGCGGACCGATAATATATAATATTAAAGGAACTGTACAAAGGGTTACTCCGACACAAAAATTTCGAAGTTACAAAACCTAAGTATCATCATAGCCTGGGCAGTTATAACAACATGTCCTCACAAATACTGATATGTACAATATAGTAATGCAACGGAAATAAGAATACTACAGCCAGTGAAACATCCATCTCATCTTCTCAAGCTCCAAAACGAAAATTTGCCTTTCTCAAGCTACTTGAAAGAGCACGCTAGGAATTTAGGGAAAACAAAAACCAAGCGTCAGACATATGTCTAGTATGAGAAACTCAAGAAATATGTGATCAACATACAATAGTACTTTTGAGACCACACGAAATGCCATAACGGTTGTGCCCTCAAAAGAACCACCTTCTAATTGGTACATAATGTGATATAATAGATAATTTCTAGGGTGTAGAATAGAAATATGATAACATAGTTGGAATCGTTACATTGGTCACATTTGACAGCATACAAGGAGTACAATTAAAATTAATAAGGAATGTTCGCATAATGGATTGTCTGTGGAGAACTCTTTGGAGAATCCGAATTCAAACTCCATGCACAAGGATTAGAAAATACTTTCCGAGTGTCGTTTGTCCTTAGACATGATAAACAATAAGTTAAACACAAGACTCATGCCCGAATATAAACATGAACAACGTGTACAAAATAACTTCAACTCCCCCATGCAAAGTCGATAAGCATACTCTAGATATGGAGTTGACAATATCCTATCATTGGTTAGCCAAACCCCAAATTGTGCAACGTACTATAGTTTAGCCATTTCCGATGTCGAGGTCACATTCGGCTTCTTTCACATGAGTATTCATCACTCGAACAGAAAAAGAATCTCAAAATAGATCCCTACCTCTCGAACATAATACGAAACCACACATGGATTCCCATATATCAACGGATCTCGGAATCACACATGGATTACCATATCCTGAGTAGATCAAGGACAAGTACATGTGTTAGATCTCAAATCTCCACATAGATCCTCATATCTAGAACCAATCCACTATCAAGAGATAGAACATATATCTCAGCCTTGAAGTGGTTTTAGTAAATAAAACGCTTCCCGACCCCAGTCTTGGAAGAATTGACGAATTTGGTCATTTAATGATAATGAGAATGATTGCATATAGAAACCAAGTCTCGTATACTTATCGCATTTCTTATATTTTCATCTCACACTAATCCTCGAGCAAGAGTGAAGCTGGTAGGTTAGAGTTCTATTGCTTATATCCGTACTTGAAAATCAATCTTAATTCCAACAGATAGACAAACCTACTTTATCGTCTTTTAGTGCTAAGTATACAAATAAATGTTTTCCATAAACGAGGAAACAAATAAAGCACGATCAAGTCACATATGCAACTTCTAATCCCTTTTTGTTTAATTAACCTTTTATTAGTTAAAACCTCTTTTACTAGTAAAGCGCTTTACTTAATAAAACATCGTTTATGGATTTCTATTATTCATTTGTACTTTTTCGATACTTCAAAAAGTATTCATATACATCAAATGGTATAAGTGTATTCACAAATCATTTAACAAGATTTCTTAATTAAAACCTTTACACTTTTTATACTTCAAAAAGTATTCATATACTTATCTCAAATGGTAACAAGATTTCTTTAAGCCTTTACTCTTTCTATACTTCAAAAAGTATTCATATACTTATCTCAAATGGTATAAGTATATTCATAATCATTAACAAGATTTCTTTAAACCTGTACTCTTTCTATCTTTTTCAAAAAGGTTCCTTACTTATAATTTCTTTCAAGATGTCCTTTTTAAGGATCTACGTACTTTCACAAATCCATTTAAAAGGTTTAAGGCTAATGTTACTCAAACATTGTCACTACGAACCCAAACCATTTCGGTTTTGCTTATCTTTAAAACATTCTTTTAAAGATCTATTTACATTCATAAGTATAATAAAAAAGGGTTAAAGACGAATGTAATTAACACATTGTCACAACAAACCCAAAACCATTTTGCTTATACTTATCTTTAAAACATTCTTTTAAAGATCTATTTACATTCATAAGTATAATAAAAAATGTTTAATGATGAATGTGATTAACACATTTTCATAACAAACCAAAACCATTTTGCTTATGCTTATCTTTAAAACATTTTTTTAAAGATCTATTTACATCCCTAAGTATAATTGAAAGGATTAAAGATGAATATGATTAACATATTGTCACAACAAACCCAAATCATTTTCCTACTTATTAGTATCTTGAAAACATCCTTCTAAAGATCTAAGTTTAATAATAAATTTAAGTTCGGTAGTCGATTAATCGATTATCTAGCTAAAACAGTTACTTATACAAATTAATGTTTATACTTAACTCATTTCCGACATTTCGAATTAACTATTCCTCATTCAAGAAGGAAGCCCGATAGGTTAGAGCTATATTACTCTGACCCTACTCGACATCAATCTTTAACTCTTAGAAATAGATAAACCTACTTCGTTGGCTTTTAGTGTTAAGTAAAGTAAATTACCTTTTTAAAACAAGAAGTAGACAACAAGATTAACACATGTCCAGCATTTCAACTTACACCATTCCTTATTCAAGAGTGAAGACATGATATTTTGGACACCGTTTGCTCCAAACCTTACATAGACACCTCATTCTTGAATCTCATGAATATATAAGTTTACTCGTCGGCTCATCAGTATTAAGCATAGTCAAACACCTTGGTATAAACTTATATATATAATAATACTTTATAAATACTTGTAAATAGGTTTTAAATATATATGCAAAATATCATTTGAAAATAACTAATTTAGAAGTTTGATTAAAAACATGTTTTACATTTTGCAGCACTTTACTTCCAAAATTCATAAACATTCATTAAGACTATATTTAAACTTCTATTCTTTTTTTTCATACTCAAGTACATTTTATAAGAACTTCCATAAAAAGATTTAAAAAAAGAAATTATGAACCATTTAAATCACGAAAAACTAGCCAGAACATTGCATTTTAAACACTTAAGACAATAAGTGACTTACTATAGCATTTACAAGTGCATTAAAGTCCTTGTTAAAACAACATTAAAAAGCACAATTTTTGCAACTAGTTTTAACCATTTAATCAAATGATTTAATAATTGAAAATTTTATAGTAAGTACTATCATTAAGGTACTTAATAATCATGGAAAGAAATCCCTAATGATATCTTTTTATTTATAAAAATTTCCGAAAACAAGGGATTCATAAGTGCACTTATAAGGATCATTCTTGCTTCAAATACTTTCAGACTTGCTTTAATTCAACATACTAGTTAAACAACCATTTAAACATCAATTCAAGGCCACGCTACATATTTAGGAGGGTAATACAAGTGAGGTTATACAATATAAAGTTATCATTTACTTTCAAAAGCAAGAAGGGTCCAAAGTTTATAACTTTACTTAGTTAATGTCACTCTAACTATTATACTTCGTGCATAACATATATATACACAATATGTACTTAAGAGACAGTGAGATAACTCATTTAGAACCATATCTAACCCAAGCATAAAGCTACAAGAACCAAATAAACCACCTCCTTTCATTAACACAAGCCTAAAGGTCCAACCTTTAGCACTTCCAAACCAAAGCCACCATTTTCCTCCTCCTCCTTACTCACGGCCCATCCATTGATCCCCTTCTTCCTCTCACCTCCTACCATCTCTTTCTTGATAATCATTTTTCCAATTATGTTTTAAGCCCAAAGCCAAAGTTTAAAATTTTTTAGAGAAGATTTGGTTAAATTTTGAAAAAGTTAGAGAGTAAATAGTGGATTAGTGCTTAAGCACTTCCACCCTTTCCTACCCTCCCACTTCATCTCAAGCTTAGGAATTTATTATTGATTATTAAGTGAACCTCTCTCCTCTATTTATTAGCTTTAAATGGTGAAGCATAAGCTTACTCTCACCCCTTTGGAATGATTACCTCCATTGCATCTACTTTATCATTTGCTTAACACTTATGCATTTCCATTTATGCTTACTTTTACTTTATGTCACTTTTCCTTTAGGCTAATTATTGATATACCCTTACCATAATATCTCGCATTTCCATTTATGCTTACTTTTACTTTATGTCACTTTTCCTTTAGGCTAATTATTGATATACCCTTACCATAATATCTCTTACCCTATAGGAAGCTTCTAGAACCTTCCAAGCTCATATAAAGAGGAGAGTGTTTAATTATTGGCTAATGTGTTCATTATTTATTAGCTTAAGAGTTAGTTATTTTCATTTTTTCTCATTTTTCTTATTTAGTTAGCCATGAACATAAAAATATTTTTAGTTTTTAATTATCTCCGTAATGATTACTTATACATGCATAAAAATTTCCATCGAGAAAATAACTGTTTACCGATAAAATGATTTTCGGCCATATTACAGATATTTTTCCAAAGTGTATATTTTTGTAAAAAAATTTCCGAAACAAGTTTACCATCATTAGTTAAGATTAAAAAGGAGGTTAAAAAGATTATTTAATCATTTTAATAACATTTAATCAAAGACTTAAATATTTAAATAATTCAGATATTTAAATACGAAGTGTCCCCGAGCTGTTACAGCTTCAAACCATCACCCTACCCATTGATAGCTTGCTTTATCATCATGTTACAGCTTCAAGTCATCACCCTTCGATGGCTTTATTTATCATCATGTGATAGTTTTCAACCATCACCATTCAATAGCTTACTTTGTCATCATGCGATAGTTTTAAACCATCATCGTTCAATAGTTTGCTTTATCATCATGCAACAGCTTCAAATGATCATCCTTCAACAGTTTTTTTTAATCATCGTTCGACGGCTTATACAAATCAACCTTTGATGGCTCTAAAGTTCATCATTAAATAGCTCATATAAATCAACCTTTGATGACTCTTAGGTTCATCATTTGGCAGCTCGTATACCCAACCTTCGATGGATAGCTTTTTCCTTTGGCTTTCATATTTTGATAGCTCCTACTTTTGTCTTGTGATGTCTCTCTTTTATCCTACGACAACTAGTATATTTTGGGTACTATATATATGTATGTATGTGTATTATAGCTCCTATGAGTTACATGTAATGCCTAATACAATAGGTAAAACATCTACATCTACCTATAAATCAAATATTATATTACAAATGATACAACCATAACACAATACCCATAGGTGTAGCCTATAACTAGACCTCATTTCCTTTCTTTACTTTCACCTATAAGCTTGATATATAAAATAAAAAAGAAAATGCGATCGATTATTTTTGGACCGTGCCAACTCTATGCAACCCAGACCAACTCAAGATCCCGGTTGCTTTTGCATGAAAAAGACTATCTATGCACCATTTATGGAACAACGACACATATTTCTTTTTTCTTCTCTTTTTCTACATCAGATACTTGTTAGCACATAATATTGCATTGCACTAGTGTTATAGCTTAACTTTTACACTATTTTATTCATCTTCTAAAAACCAAAATGATAAAGGAGCATTTAGAAGTGTGAATTGTACATGAATATCAAAAGGTAGTAACTCTTTGCATGAAATATCTATTATGTATATAGTTTATATAAGATTTAAATACCGAGACAATGTCCGAAGAATGACAACTTAAAACATGGTAATGCGACTCAATTCCAACCATCCTGAAATAAATGGTCACCAAGCCAACCTCAAATCTAAAGCGTACGGCTCAAGATAAGCATTCAACCAATATATTAAATGCGTTAAAGCATACTATAACTCCGAGGCTATATACTGCCCTCAAATCATATGTCGAGACCTTTCCATGGTTTTTTCCTAAAGAGACGACTCTAAATAGCCATAACTAAGTATATGGGTCAACGGTGCTTAACTCAACATACGAGGCTAAAGCTATCTCTATTCTAGGCCTAAAGCATCTCAATACGACACCATGATAAATGGCTAAGATAGCTACCATTTACATCAACAGCTCAAATAGACTAAAGCTTACACAAAACATTAATGTTTTAACACCCAAAGTTATATATAAAAATGCCACATCAGCCATCTGCATTGATCTACAAGTAACCAAATGATGACACATGTCCAAATCATAACCTTAAATCAAGGAAAATCAGCAATCCAAGTGAAAAGTTCTATGCTAATGAAAGAATTGCAAATTTCCTATAACACAAGACATGGATCCCCATAAATGGGATTCAAACTTTGAAAGCCTAACAGTATATTGTTGTGCTCATTTGCAACCGTAACAAGACATGGATCCCCATAAATGGGATTCAAACTTTGAAAGCCTAACAGTATATTGTTGTGCTTATTTGCCACCGTCTTAACTTTTCCACATTCAAGGTTACTCATGTGTATATGTCGTTAATTAAAATATATTTGGTTTACGAGTATATTATAATACACTTATGTGTATATGTCGTGCATGTGCAACATATAGTAAAGTGTACATATGTAATGTCTACGTATATAGACGTTGGGATTTGCATCTAGAACATATATAATTCACCATTTATTTATGCATCGCTATCTTAAAATAATATTTAAAATCTATGCATATTTATAAAAAAAATTGAAATTTATTTTATATTAAGTAAACTAATCCTTATTTAAAATATTAGAATATGTTTTTACTAAGTTAATAAAATTTGTTTCCAAATTTAATACCTAATTTTGGCATAGTACAATAATTTGAATTTCAAATCCCAATCTTTAAATTGAAGTTAATATCTATTCACAATTTAAAATATATATATATATATATATATATATTCTAAAATTAATCAAATGCAAAAATCATTTATTTATTTAAAATTATATGAAATAATTAATTTTTTATTTTACTATAAAAATTCAAACTAATGTATATAACAAAATATTCTATTTGGCTAAATTTTTTCTAAAGAAACATAAAGCATTTTATCATTAAATAAAATTAATATTTGAATATTTATATGCTTCTATATATAAATGTATTAATATAAAAATTAATTTAAATTATAATAATATAAATATGACGTATTATTTTGAAAATAAATTCTGAATTTTTCACTTGTCAAAACTTATTTTTGCTTTGAAACTAATTTATTAAATAATTTTGGATGTATAAAATATATGTATATGATTTAAAATAAAAAATTGTTTTAAACTATTAAATATTAATTCGTATCTTATACGAAAATTATATATATGTGTGTTTATATAGCCTATTGACCAGGCAACATTTGGATGGATTGGACGAATCAAACTCGAAAGTTATCAAGGCAGAAAGCCCAAAGAGATAACTGCAAACCCACAAATCAAGTACGAACAAGACCATAAAATAGAGGAAAACCATCCTAAAAAAGTTTAAATTTGAATTATCACAAACTATAGGATAGGTACCAATCCCCAACTTAGGGATCGATACCGATCTCATATGCTAAATTTCACTAAGTGTGGGATACGTACCAATCCCTCACCCAGGGATCCATGCTGATCCCACAGTCTAAATCCCGTTAAGTGTGGGATTGGTACCAATCCCCCACCTAGGAGGCTTGGTATCAATCCATAGATTTCCATCTAAAGTGGCCCCTACTCTGTCCACTCACTACTGATGATGCCAAGAGTTTGTTTCAAGTTCCATTCCCTCAATTCTATGCAATTCTTTATCGATCTCCACAAGACGACGGTCGAGCAAACTCAAAAGAGCAATATCCTAGGAGATATTACGTATGGATCGGTATCCACCCTACATAGGGGACTGGTACTGATCCCTAAGGGTATGTGCAAACATGCCCTCACTCGTGTGGCACTCTACTTTAGCTACATAAATTCTGATTTGAGTGTTGTTCTAGACTTTCTATGCATCGTATTGGCAATCTCCATTTGTAGTCTAATGTAGCAATTCAACCTTCTGTAGATCCATCGCTTGGACCAAAAAACATGTAGGAAACTATGCAAAACAACCTTGGAAACATAAAGCCAACTACAAGATAAGCCAACATATATAATCGCAGGCCCTCTACCTATATATATAGGGATTAGTATCGACCCTGTTATACAGGTCAGTACCGATCCCCATCCTTAGTGAATTTAGGGATTAGACTTACTAGGAGACTTGGTCTCAGCGGCAAGGTTGATCAATGCTGATTCCACCCACTTGTAATCATAAATCTAGTGCAAAATCAATATAAAAAATCTTTGAACTGGACGTAGGCCAAGACTGCCGAACCACTATAAATCTGTGTGTAATTATTTTGATCTGTTTTCATTCAATTTTCTTTAGTATATTCCCTACTACATACTTTTCTTGGACGTTTGTGCCTTTTTTGTTCAAACATTTTGGTGCTTTTACTGAGAAGGAGATTCTCAGGCTATTTGAATCCATCATCTATTATTGAATTCCTTATATCCAAGATATATATTCAATTTCCTTAGCTCTTAATTCTACAACTCGGATTTTCAAAGACCCGCTAGAAGTTTTATGCCATAGCCCCACCAAGGAAAGAACAACTTATAATAACTATCAAAGCTACTACCGATGATGTTGAGAATCAAAAACCTTAGGATGTGGATGAAGGTGTGTAATCAGGACAAACGGAGAAACATACTCCAACTGATGTCATAACCAGAATGGAGATGGATAGGATGATGAATAACATGGAGAACATATTCTAGGTTGGTCAGAATGAAATGATTCAAATAATGCAGTAAGGATTGAGGCTGCTGAATGAACTGACTCTAAACGCCCGATGACGGAATTAAAGGGATTGTAGTTTAGGGTCATAGAGTTCTAGAGCTTCATACCAAGGGAGAATACCAATCCAAGGCATAAGCATGTGAATCGGTACTAACCCTAGAGGACGGGTTGGTACCGACCCCACTTATGGTGGGCCCAACGCCCATCATTTGGAAGGCGACATGGATGTGACCTTTGGACGTGCTATTGACGGTCAAATTTGGAAAATTGTGTTGTTGCTAATGATATTGGACAAATGAATTGTAACAGCTCGTAATTTGGTGTTAGTTTTTTAGTTAGTTAGTTAATTAATTAAGCTCCTAAAAGGAATTTGTGCAAACGATGGAATTTGACTAGAAACTTGCACCATTAAGTTCGTAGTGAAATTCTAAGAAACTTTCATATTAAGTTTTGCGATCATAGTCTAGAAGAAGAAGTTATGGACGAAAACTGAATTTGGAATGAAAATAAATAAACTAATGTTTATAAATATTTTCCTGGGCCCATGGGCCGACCGTTCACTGCGACCGGTCGACAAATAGCGGTCGGCCGGTGCATACAAGGCGGTCGACCGGTTGGGTAAAAACAGGCGTAATAATCCCAGGCCATAATGGCCCGAATTTAATATTTTAAATCGTATGGTTGAGGCTGATTCTTATGCCTATAAATTCAGGCCAAAACCTCCCTTCTCTTCTCATATTTTTCTAAAGGCATTAGTGAAGCTTTTCAATTTTTTCTTCTCGACTTTCTTTCTAAATCGCAAAGAAAAGATATTTGTATTTATATTCATACAAATTGGAGAAGAATAAAAATCTAATAAAGAGGAGAAGATAGGAGAATAACCATATGCGTATTTAAGGTGGTCTATTTATTTATATTTATTTTCTCTCCTTACCCAAATCTCTTCTTAGACTTGTAATTCTAATGTGTGTGCATACCCTTTTATATAAATCTCTTAGATTAGAAAGGATTTGGAGATGAATCAAAGGTTCTATTTAAAATTTGGAGATTTGGATCATTTAAAAAGGTGAGTGGGGAACATTATAAATTATAATAATAAGAAAATTATCCAATTGGTGTTTATTTGATTTTTATGCCTAAATGGATAATTGTATATAAGTTGTAGGCAACAAATTGAATATGGTCTGAATATAATAACCATCGACTACATATTATTGTTTATGAATTGATTTAGAATTGTTTATAACCTGATCTAGAAATCGATCCCAAAGGTATGAATTTAGAATACTAATTTGAGTTAAATTTATTCTAGATTCGAAATAGGTCGTATAATAATGTTACAAAATTTGGATTATTACGCTAAACTTGTTGGAATGTAAATTCTCTATGTTTGAAATTGTGGGAATTTAAGTCCATTTAATATTTGTAAGTTAGTTTGATTTATTTTCCTTTTAGAAAAAATACAATGTTTGATCTAATAAGGAATAGATGTAAATAGATAGAAAAAGAGACGTGTAAAGTCTGAATTCATTGTGGTTTACATTGTCTATTTCAGTAACAAAAGAAATGATCGTTCCTTGTAATTTCAAATAATGTAATCTTTTAAAGTCAAATATTTTGTTTTGACTAATTTATGAAAATTATAGCAGATAATTTTTTAGATATTCCAACAACTTGACATGGAAAAGAACATTCTAGTAAAGATATATAACTAGAATTTATTTGATAAAGTAAATATTTATATGTAAATTGCTGCACTTACAATAAATAAAACAAATTTAATAACGACGCTTGCACGTAATGTTGCGGGATAATTAACTAATGGGAAAGAATTTAAAGTTTGTGACTTCTATAGATGGAATATATATGGGAGCTGTAATAATCTGATATAGTAAATGGATTAATGGGATTGATAATAATGGAACAGATATAAAAGGTTATTAATTTGAAATTAGCAATCACACATAAATGTCTTAGGAAATGTCTATTTGGACTTGTGGACAAATTAACATTTATGCACATTAAACATAGATTTATGTGTAGATAGATATTTAAGGTAAATCTTATTGCCTTAAATAAAAAAGGGAATTAGTAAGCTAAGTCATTGTCCGCCTAAGATAATACAAATAAAGACTTGGGATGGTTAGTTGGACTTAGTAGGTTAGTGATGCGAGGTCAGTAGAGTCATTCGATAGAAGACTACCCATTACTTTGAGGCTATCATTAGTCGAGTGCACTCACTACTGATGTGAGATATCACTAATCCTAAGACCTTTGATGACATGAAAGATTAGGCCTGCTTTCTTAATTGGAAAGGACTAATGGTCCAAATTTGAAATTAGAAGCGGTGAGGGATATCTCCATAGGGGTTCTGTTCTGGTTTGAGGTCTTAAGTGGTTGTAGGGTATGTCTCTTTTCTAAATGGAAGTATTAAGTAACTAGTCAGATTCCAAATAAATAAGGATGTCTTGAAAAGGGTTTACTTCAGTGATGAGGTATTAAGTGGCTGTAGGACCCGCCTCCCCATCGAAAGAAGTAACCTAATGAGATTCCATATTTATAATTAAAGAGTGATAATGGATATCTCGAGAAGGGTTCACTTAAGGTTTGGGGTATCAAGTGACGAAGGGTTCGCCTCTTTCCCATAAAAGAAGTATTATGTAGCCCAATGCGATTTCCAAGCAATGTCAGCTTGATAGTACCAGCGAGGAGTCTGTCTTGGGGTTAGGTATTAAGTGACAAAGGCCTTTCTATAAAAAGGTGTTAAATGGTTAAGGGTCTGCCTAGTCCTTATTAATGAGGTATTAAGTGGCTTGAGTACAGTCTCTCACATTGCTAGCTTGTAATAACGATAGTACCATTAAGGAGCACGCCTTGGGAATAAATCTTAATGATAGGGTCTACCTTAATTAAGGTATTAAATGACCAGAGTCTACCTATTTTTCAATAAAAGGTATTACATGGCTATGATTTTATCGGCAATAGATGCGGTAATAGTTAGACATTAAATGTTGGAAGCCGTAAATAGTATTAGAAGTCTTTATGGCTAGAACCCACCAACCATTTACAAAACTGTTAGGAAACCACCTTAGGAATAGGTCTTAAATGATGGAATCTACCTTGATTAAGGCCTTAAATGGCAGAGTTTGCCTATTTCTCTTTTAAAATATTTTAGAAGCCCGCTTCATATTCGAAGTATTACGTGGAAAATGGTTTTGGAAGTATTATGGTAGTTGATTAGGCTTCATCGGTATTTTTTACCTTGGAAAGGGTAGGTAAGTAATCGCGCATATAATGCAATGAAAGATTAAAATTGCTAACCTTCATGGACATGACTATTAAATGGAAGTCGATCGGTATAAATTTATGTTATGCATATATATTTTTCGAGTCACCAGAACGTTGTTCTGACCCCTCGTTACAACCCACATGATAGAATTTAGGGGAACATGTTATTGGAGCTGATGTGTTTTGTTTTTTGTTCTTTCTCTCATGCTCGATATTGATGTGACAATCTACTATCCAAGAAATACCATTAATTCCAAGATAGTGGTCGTAGTCAATATTCTTATCATATTATTATTTCCTGTAACAACCCGTATATTTGGACCATTTAAATTGACAATAATCCTCACATGTCAACTTAAATAATACAAAACACGAATCGTTATGGGATTATAAATACATGAATGTAAATGAGAATCAATACAACATCACAGTCACAGAATAGTCATAGAATAATGCAGCGGAAAATACATCGTCATAATAGCAGTTCATGAAGCTACTACATAAAGTACAACAATGTCTAAACAAAAGGTGACAAAAAGGAAATACATAAATGTCCAACTGACACGGACATCAAAATAGACTGATAAAGATAAATGCTAAGTCTTCAGCATCTTCAACCAACCTTGATCAGCAAACTAGATAGCTTCAGACTGACCCGAGCATATACAAAAAGAAACACTCGAGTCAGGACTCAAAGTCTTATACAGGATAATC
Organism: Allium cepa; assembly: GCA_030765085.1. Lineage (NCBI taxonomy): Eukaryota > Viridiplantae > Streptophyta > Magnoliopsida > Asparagales > Amaryllidaceae > Allium > Allium cepa. The sequence continues at coordinate 56,952,189 of CM060935.1, forward strand.
AAGTGCAGGGAATAAAGTTCATAACTCAAAGATGAATAAAACATCTCTAAGGATCCGGTAAACTATCTATATATACAATAGAACACGGTATGTAAATAATGTCTAATCAGTAAAGTATGATATTAAAATAGCGTTAAGGCGTTACCATAATTCCCCTTAACACATTTTATAATGCCATAGTCTATACAGCACCGTAAACCCACCGTAAACTAGTGGTTATCAGAGGGTACCCCATAGGTATAACACAAAACAAAATGTAGTGGTCGCGAATAGGATAATCAGTATGACAAGGTACATGAGGCGATACCAACTAGGATACTAGTAATTGCGTGATCCGGACTGATGTTGAGCATAGTAGCTACTATCTCAACATCGCGAAAAAACACTCCCAAATCAAGGGGTGCACCCAAATCGAATCACAAAAGTAATAGATATGGTATCGAAGAAGCGTGTCCGCTAGAGGTGGCGATCCTCAATGGCCCGGCGCGGCTCCTGTTTTAGTCATGTCAGGGGTCATCCAATATCGTTCTCTTTCTTCAGTCAACGCGTTCACCAAACCATCCACTTCATTCTTGATCAACACTTCGCGTATAATAGTTATTAAAGTGGTTTTCGGTATCGACAGAGAGTATGTCCATTCCCGATCCCGGTCTCTTTAATAACTATGTATTTATTACCCGATAGTCGGTTAAATTAACGTTTAAACAAATCAAAGTCCAAAAGTCAAGGTGCAAATTTGACTTCCAAAATTTGACATTTTATGATTCAATTTATTTTAGATATTTTAAAACATATTTCCAAATGCAATTTTTTGTTCAAACATTTGAGTTGACAATTTATAATTAAGTATTCAAGTTCAATTAAATAAGGTCTAAATGTCGCTTATTAAATTTAGTTCATAATCAATGAATTCAATTTAATGGAAAACTTAGTTCAAATCATTAAATCAAGTTCAATTCATGTCACTTTATGTTTACATCCACTGTTATCATAAATTCGATTAAATCAACTATATTAACTAAATTCCCCTTTTCAAAACTTCATTTGTTTTATTTACTGATTCAATTAAATTTCTAATCAAAGAAGTCCATTTCCATTTACAATGTCCTGATTTGGTTAATTCGTTAAATTTAAAATCAGTTTAAATTTAAATTATCCCTAATTTAAATTCATTAAATTAGTAAGTCACAACTTCCTAAATCTCAATTTTGACTTATAACAAGTTCAAATCTATTTAGTTAAAGCCTGAGTTTAAATCTAAAGCTAACAAATCTTTAAATTATTAAATTCTGAAACTTACTTGTTTCTAAATCTTATTCCAATTAAATTTTCAATTCATTTTATCCAATTGGGTAAGTTTATTAATCCGTTTCAATTTAAATCCATTAATTTATTTCAATTTAAATCCCTTAAGTTCGTTATTAAATTTCCAAACGAGTTGTTAAGTTCATTCCTTGATTTAAAATATATTTCAATTTCGAAAATGGTTTTGTTGACCAATCGGGTTTCTTATTTTTATTTTCTATCCTAGGCCAAGTTGTTTAAATGTGGTATTCATCATTTCAACCCAATATCATTCAATATAAAACAAAGCATAGCAAAGGGAACTTGCAGTGTGATAACTGGGATGGTGTCAAAGTAAATAAACATGCAATAGCAACCATACATAACAATTTAACAATTTATTAAATAATCCTGAAATAATCGTATTAACTTACATTTGTTATTTATGCAAATTAATATGATTATTCCTAGAATCCACACTATCGTTTCGTGCAGATTAAAGATTATCATGGTTTTCACTTGGTGTCTATTATCAAATTACTGTATCAATCATACATTCAATGGTTCAAAGTGTAGTTAACGTTATTTCTACGCGACGATTTATTTAACATTTAAAGGGGGCAAGTTCAACATATATAATCCATTTTAAATTGTTGACTATCCTATATCAATTTCAATTTCATATAAAATTTTACTTATATTAACAACCAAATTCAACATCACATAATAATTTTAGTGTCACAACTATTTGTCGTAAACTAATAATATTCAAATCTAACTTGCATAGCGATTTACAAATTTCATTTCAACAATTCTAACAATCAATCAATTTATCATCCAAATCAATATAAATAACAATTATCACGTGATTATCATAGCATAATAGATTGAGTCATGAATGAAATATTCACCTTGCGTGGTTGAAGAAGATGATGGCGAAGCACGAAGACGAATAGATAAAATAGACCCTAACAAGCACGACGCAAAATGAACACAACTGCAATCAACAAATAATTAATCAATAATTTGTTTATTGCAATATATCGATTTAATATATATACAAACCATACCAAAGCAAAGACACTAGATAGATCCGATAAGCTGAATGGTAGCCTAGGACTCCGAAGTGGTAACTGGAACCAAACACAACAACAGTGGTAAGCACTGAGGGATATTAAATGAATACATATAAAACTGAGTAGATGGACTGGAATTTCTTTATACTACATAGTCTATATATGTACAATAAGATAAATGTAAATTTTATGAACTGTACTTGAAAATGTAACTTTGCAAACCCAACTCTATATCCAATGTATATTACATATATAACCGAACTGACTTCTTTTTTTTTTCCAAACGAAACATATACAGTACAAATAAAATGTAAATCTTCTTTGCAACTGGAACTGCTTATACCTACATAAACATAAACACGTTCATCTCAACGGAGGCGGAGACGTTGATGGGTCGGGCTGGGAAAGAGGCGAGGGGCTAGAGAAAGGCGGATACTGACGGCAGGTGGAAGGAGCGGAATGAGGCGGGCTGGGCGGAGGCGGCTATGGGTGTGGGACGTGATGCATGGGTTGGTGATGGTGGAAGGGAGGGTCCGTGCGCGTGGAGGCCGCTGCATGGGCTGATGGTAGGGGGTTTGCGGTGGAGGGGAGGCGGTTGGTGGAGGCGTTTGAGGCTGGTAGTGGTTGCAACATGGGTGTACGTGCACTGCATGGGGCGGTGGCCGGAGTTGTGGGTCAGTGGCTAACGGTAGTGGGCCGAGTGATAGGGGGAAGTGGCTGCAGGGTTTCTGGTGTGGGGGACGCGGTTGGTGGCTGAGTGGGGCGGAGCAGTTGGTTGCGGTGGTTGCATGGGGCGGAGGCGTTTGCAGGGGGCGTGCACGTGGAGAGGAGGCGGAGCTGGTAGGGGTCGTGGGGTCCGGTAGGGTTGGTGGAGCAGTTGGTCGCGGGAAGGAGAGGGGAAGTGGTGGAGGTGGCCGCATGGTAGGGGTTGGAGCAGTGGAGGGTTGCATGGGAAGTTTGCAAAAAAAATTAAAAAAAACAAAGAGAGAAAAATGCAAAGAGAGGAGAAAGAGGAGCTGCAGGGAGGATGTACGTGCGAACTGGGTTAGCATTCATTTAAAAAAAATATGAAGAGAGGAGGAAGGAAGAGGCATACAGGAAGGAAAAACAAAGAAACGTGAACAGAAGAGGAAGAAGAGGAGGAAGGAGAGAAAGAAAAGGCAGAGGAGATTACGTACCCAGTTTTCTCTGAGGCGAAGTGTTGATGCAGAGAAATAAATGAATGAGCTGGTTTACAGTGTAATAAATGAAGAGGGATACATACACAGTATTCAGAGTGTGCATACGTCAGTGCAATGATGATTTTCAAAATGGAGGCTATTTGGGTTCCCAAGGCAGCTGAAAGGCTCTAAAATTTTAAATGTTGAAATGTTGGGTACCGGTTTGTGCTGCGTAACGGACCGGTGTGCGCTCCGTTAACAATTATAATTTGCAACGTCGAACTCTGATTGACACAAATAAATATACCGTTGTGATCAGCGCGTCGAGACGGACACAACGGTATAAAGATATTGATGGTTCGATGCCGTTTGCAAAGTGGTAAATCTTATTGAACCATTTGCACGAGCGAACATTTTAGCTAGCAATTAAAAGCGAAATTTGACGAAACGAAATGCGCCGTCAAGTTCAGAATATTTTTCTTATGCAACATCGAGAAAAATATTTGAGTTCGGATGATAGGAAATTTTCACATAAGATTTAAACTAAAATGCAAATGCGACGAGCGTAATTTACTTCAATATTTTTCAACGAAATTTGGCGCATGCCTATGTCTATCTAGACGCATTCCAAATGTGAAGTTTGGATGGCAACGGAAGTTGTTTGTGAAAATTCGAATTTCTACATTGAATACGCGATTTTAAAAATTTAAACCGGGTCTGAATTTCAAGGCCGTTACATTCTCCCCCACTCAAAACTTTTCGTCCCCGAAAAGGAACAAAGGAAGGAGTGGAAGAACAATAAAAGAGATACGATGGATATAGAATAGATTATCGAATAAAGTAAAGAATATAGAATGGAATTTACCTTCAACAAACAATTCTGGATTAGAATCTCAGATACTCTCCTCGGTTTCCCAAGTACAATCATGATCATCGGGACTCCATTGAACTTTGACTAGGCTTACAGATTTCCTTCTAAGCTGTTTCGCATCCCTATCAACAATACGAAGTGGTCTCCTCTCTATAGTCAAATCCGGCTCAATATCAACCTCATCTAACTGAGCAATAGGAATGGTCATGGATGGATCATGTACAACCTTCCGAAGATGTGAAACATGGAATACGTTGTGCACGCCCTCAAATTTCTCCGGCAGCGCAACTCTGTAGGCTAGTGTACCAATCCTCTCAGTGATAGTGAATGGTCCAACAAATCGAGGAGCGAGCTTCCCTCTACGACCAAATCGAATAACATTCTTCAAAGGTGATACTTTAAGAAATACCTCATCCCCAACCTGGAATTTTAACTCTCTTCTACGCCTATCTGCATAGCTCTTCTGTCTATCCTGTGCGGTCTTCATCTTCCTTCTGATCTCATTAACCTTCTCGGATGCTTCCATAATCATATCCGGCCCAAGAACTAATCGGTCACCGGGCTCAACCCAACAAGCTGGCGATTTGCATGGCCGTCCATATAAAGCTTCGAACGGTGCCATATCGATACTCGCCTGATTATAAAGATAGTTATATTTCAATTCAAATTTTACTTATTCAAATTGAAATTTTTTGGATTACCTGATAGCTGTTATTATAAGTGAATTCAACCAAATGGAGATGGTCTTCCCAAGATCCACCGAAATCAATAATGCAAGCTCGGAGCAGATCTTCCAAAATCTGATTTACCCTCTCAGTTTGGCCATCTGTTTGAGGATGATAAACCGTGCTCAGATTCAGTTTAGTGCCCAAGACGTCCTGAAATGCCTTCCATAATTTACTAGTGAATAAAGGATCTGTAATGACCCGAAATTTTGACAGCACATTTTAATGAATATTTAATCTAATTTAAATTAAATATAAACTTGTCAATGTTTAAATTGATGAAATTTTGGATGTTTAACAGTTATGTATGTTTTATAAAACAAAATCTGACCTATTCAATAGAAATTAAATTAAAGTTTCATTATTTGATATTTGATAACATACATATGAATACAATTTTAGTTTTTTAAAATAATTAGTTTTTAAAATAAATAAACATGGAAATATTTAACATAAATATGGAAGTGTAAAACAATATAGATATAAACATTTAACACTAGTATAAAACAAAGTCAATTTTAAGAATCTTTATACATTGCTTAATACACATATAAGTTGTACAGCAATTAAGTGTTGCATCCAGGAAAAAGATAATAATAATAATAAACTACAAATCAAGGTAACCCAGTAATAAATATATATGTGCTTTGGTACAATTTATGGGTATAAGAACACAAAGTTTTACTTCCAATGAATAATGGAAGATCTGTAGCTTGTACAAACAAACAGGAAACTGAAACTTTTTTTTTACTTGAGAAATGAAGCTTAAGCATTTATTAGTTGTAAGCAAATAAGGAAAAACAGAGTTTTACTTCAAGTTAATAAAACAAGATGCTGTGTACAACTTTGTGCTTCAGGAAAACAAAGTGAACTTAAATATAAAACTAGTCTCACTTCAAAATAATAATAAACAAAATCTGTAGCTTGTATATAAGCAAACAGGAAACAAAGTTTACTTCAAATAGAATACAAACAAAACCTGTATCTTGCAAGATAGGCTAGCCGAAATGAATTTAATATCTTTGTACAATAAATAGTAATTATCAGTATACATTAAATACTTGCCATCAAAATTAATAACATAAGCATTAATTAGCCTAACTTATTGTTTAAACAAGTACACAGCCGAGATCAATATCTTTTCATTTTGCAGTGAAATTTAATATCAATGTCTTATGGTCAAACATTGTGGCTGGCCAGTTACAATCTATTATTCAGTAGCTTTAACTTATATATATCCATCTTTATATCATTAGTTTATTTATATAAACTTTAGTTTTAAAAACAAACCTGAGAAACATATGTTTTGGCTTTGAAAACAAAATTTAATTTAACAGCAAAAGCAAAGGAAGAGTTCAGGGTAGATCAACTTTAGTTCCTTCATCATACTTTCTGTTCAACAGTTTTTGGTTGGTGAGTAAACTAATAAATTTCAACTTTAGTTTATATATTTGTTTATGATATGTGCTATATATATTTTAACTATCTGATCTGTGTATGTTGGTTTGATCTGAAAACTTTTACAGCTGTTCTTGATCAATGCTTCAAGTTTTTACAAAGTAAAGCAAATAAATTTACAAATCTTACTCATATAACTATTTAAATTTTGTATCGTGGGAATTTAAGTTTGTTTATATGAAAACAAAGACTGTAAAACATTTTGAAGTTAGACAGTATGATGTAAATACTGTTTTTCAATCTACAGGTAAACAAGAAATCAAAGTGAAAAACTCAAATGTTTAAATTTGAAATTTCAATAACATATTTAGATTTCATACCAGAAATTATGATTTTTAACATAGAAATCATGATTTTTATGCAAAAGTAATACGAGCAGTTTTGAAATGAAACAAAAATGTATTTTTGTAAATTTTGGAAGATAGAGTAATCTTTAATTCTTGAGATTTGGAATGAAGCAAGAATTAAGTTGTATCAACACTAGAAAAATAGTAAATTATTTTTCGAATGTAAGTATTTTGAGTTTGAATCTCAAATAGGGTTTTAGCTCACATTTTTTTTAGGCTCTGTAAATTATTGATTGCGGCATCATCATGAAACCGAGTGAAGCGCGACTGTAGGTGGAGCTAGGTGGAGGTGTAGACGACGTCTTGGTGAATTTTCATCACCTCTGGTGATGTGTGGTGGCTGCACGCGTGTTTGGTTCATCGGTGACGTTTTCGTTTGCTCGAGCTACAGGTCGTTTTTTTTGCTTCGACTTGTAATTGAAATTTTTGGTTTCGAATTCATACGAGATGGTGATTTGTGGTTTGTGGGGATGGACGTGGGTCGCCGCAGGGGAGGCGAGCCACCGTGCACGTGCACGGTGGCGAGGTGATGGTCGATGTTCAAGGTGTTGTTGTGTGCTGTGTTTTTGGGTGTTTGCTTCGAGTCTGTCTTCGGGTTTGCCTGGGTATGATCACGTGAGTGTTGTACTTAATTCAAACTTAACTGTAAAAAAAAAAAAAAAGAAGAAGAAGAAGAGAAGAACTGGAGAGAAGAAGAAAGGGAAGGGGAGAGTTATACGGGTTGGACGCGGGGAATCTCGGGTGTTTTCTCGAGTATGGTACGATTGCGTCTCGGTGCCTTCAAATGAACTAGTAGTGATTTTGTACAGGTTATAGCTGAGTTAATTAAATATTTGTTAATTAAATTTAAGCTAGTGTTTTAATTAAAGCTTGATTTAAGTAAATATATAAAGGAAAAAGCTTGTTAATAAGTTGTTGGAATGTTGATTAAAATTTATACTTGAATTTTAAATTAATAACTTTAAGTTGAATTTGAAATAAAAATTTAATCCTAAGTTAAATCCATTAAAATCTTAAGAATGTAAGCTTATCATTAAAAAGTTAATTAGTGAATGGAAGTTAACATACGAGATTAATTAAAGATATTACACTTTAATTAAATTGGTAATTAAATTAATTTGTGATAATTAAATAATTAATTCATTTTAATGAGTAAATTATTAATTAACAATTAAGAATAAATTAATTAATTGAGTAACTGAGTAATAGTTAATGAATAAAAGTTAATTAGTTTAAATAATTAATTAAAGATGAGATGATTAATAATTAATGATTAACTAATTAAATAAATTGATCATTAATCAGCTAATTAATCAGTAATTAATTTACAGAATAAAATAGTTTATTCTTAAGCAAATAATTTAGTTAAATAAAACCAAACTGTTTGGTATGCATGGATAATCATGATTGATTGACTTTGATATCTGTTGATGATATTTCTGTGATATGTTGTGATGTATTATGGATATCTGTGTTAACTGTATATGATTTATCTGATATATCTGTTATGTTAATTTCTGATATCTAATTGAACTGTTAAGTTAAATAGACAACTTGGCCCTTAAAATGGCGTTTGGATCCGATGAGACCGGGATCGGAAGAATCAATTTTCATTCTCTGAAAACCACATCGATCCAAATTAAACGATAGGTCGGGACTTATCAAATGGAGATCGAGATGGAGTTTCAGAATGCAAGGGTTATCGTCGTTAACTCTAAGGGTGATTCCAAAATGAGTGTAACAAGATAATGCCTTCGGTTTCGTTCGAACCCGGAACGAACTTGTATGGATTGAATGCTTTCAACACATCGTCAGGCGGACGATGAGCATTCTAAGATATGTTCAATAAAGGTAATCGTAGCCTCAAGCCTCATCAACCGGGAATGGCTAAAACAGGGGAGATGCAGCAAGGTTAGGTGGGTCATGCCCAAGCAGGAAGAGATTTTCCCCTGTCTAGATGTCCCTTTTTATTTTGGCTTAGTGGGCAGTTGTTGGCCACAACTGCGGGGTTATCTTGTTCGGGACTGTTCAGTAAGGAATGGTTCCGGCCTTGTGTTGCAGGGGATGAAGGGAGTAATCCTCGGTACGGTGATCTAGGCCCCGTACTGTGACGGGCGGTACCCCAGTAGCCCTGCCATTGTTGGAAATCCATTTACCCTACGAGACCCTACGGTTTTGATTTGTATTACCCACTTTCGTGGCTAGTAGCTGGAATTTAATCATGTAACAATTTCGGCTATTTTCTATTTACTTGAAAACCCTAGACACTATTATAATATCACAGAATTTCCTATAAAATGTTTTGGTTAGCGTAAGGTAAAAACTAATCCGTATTTATTTGTGGGGAGTCTTACGTGATACCTTTATTTTCAAATGATTTTCAAAGTTAAGCAATTTTAACCTGTTTACTCATACCAGACCCATGTCTGACCCGGAGTTTATATTTTGTGTTTTCATAAACTCTTGGGTACTCAAATTTTTATGAGTAGCCAAGTGATAGGTATCAGAAGTGTTGCTTTTCTGGAGGAGCTATTTTGGAGAGAAGACCAGACGTATGTATCTATATATGTAGTTCCGCTGTGTAGTCAGTGATGCTGTATTTTGGATGTATGTATGGACATGTATGTATATAACAGTCCTGTTATGTGATATTGTATGACTCTGATGTATGTATAACTATGTAATAGATATGTGATGTATTATATTTTGTTCCATTCTGCTGTGAGATTCTGATGTTGTTGTTCTTTCTTTCTATTCTTTTCTATTTCTATCCTTTCTTTCTTAATGATGAAACGTCTTTCTGGAGTTGAGAAAGGCGGGTCGTCACAGGATCTCTATCCCATACAATACTAGATGGAACTCCATGAAGTCTGACAATCTCTCTCATATAAATCTCGGCCAAACTCGAAGCAGTACGAGTGGTCTTAACAGGAATAAAGTGAGCAAATTTCGTCAACCTATCAACAATCACCCATATACTCTCGTTACCTTTTCTGGTCCTCGGTAATCCATCAACGAAGTCCATAGAAATCTGATCCCATTTCCAACACGGAATCTCTAGGGGTTGAAGTAATCCTGCCGTCTTCCGGTGATCGGCCTTGACTTGCTGGCAAGTGGTGCACCTACTGACATATATGGAAATATATCTCTTCATCCCACTCCACCAATATAAACGTTTCATATTTCGATACATCTTGGTGACACCAGGATGGAATGAAAGTGATGACTGATGGTTCTCTCTAAGCACTTCCTGTCTTAATCCATCAACATTAGGAACACAAATACGGTTGTCAATCTTCAGAACTCCATTACTATCTATCTGTGCTCCCACTTTACTGTCAGCATTTCCAACTCTACCAAGAACTAACTCCTTCATGCGATAGAGCAAGGTGTCCTCATATTGCTTAGCTTTGATGCGATCCAAAAGAGATGGGGAGATAACAAGCTGAAATAGCATGCCTTCTACAAGATTACAACAAGACAATGCTTTGCTACGGCTCAAAGCATCAGCTACAACATTTGCTTTTCCAGGAGTATAATTGATGTCGAGATCATATGCAGCCAAGAACTCGAGCCATCAGACTTGTCTCTGGTTCAAATCCTTCTGAGAGAAAATATACCGCAAGGACTTATGATCTGTGAATAATTCAAATTTTGTCCCCAAAAGATGGTGCCTCCATAGTTTCAAAGAAAATACAACTGCAAGAAGCTCTAAATCATGGGTTTCATAGTTTACTTCACGAGTCTTCAACTGACGACTAGCATAAGCAATAACCCTTCCATTTTGCATAAGGACAGCGCCTAAACCTTCTCGACAAGCATCGGTATAGACAGTTAATCCTTCACTCCCGTCAATTACCACAAGAGCTGGGGCTGAAGTTAACTTACCTTCAACTCATTAAAAGCTGATTCACACTTCTCACTCCAAATAAACTTGACATCCTTCCGAGCTAAAGCAGTAAGTGGGGCAGAAATCCGGGCAAAGCGCTCAATGAATCTGCAATAATAACCGGCTAGGCCCAAGAAGCTACGGATATCAGTAGGAGTTTTGGGAGTCTCCCAATCCTGTAGATAAATTTTCAAATTAGAAAGGAATATGATGGATCGAATAGAAATAACGAATAAGATAGGACTTACATTGATTACGGCGATCTTAGCTGGATCGACCGAAATCCCATTTTCAGAAACAATATGGCCAAGGAATCGTACTTCGTCTCGCCAGAAGTGGCATTTTGAGAACTTGGCTTTTAGCTGGTGGTTTCGAAGAGTTCCCAGAACATAAGCAAGATGTGACTCATGCTCTTTCTCATCTTTGGAGAAGACGAGAATATCATCAATGAAGACAAGAACAAACTTGTTAAGGACATCACGGAAGACTCGATTCATTAAGTCGACGAAATAAGCAGGTGCGTTGGTCAAACCGAATGGCATAACCAACCATTCATAGAATCCATTCTCGGTACGGAAAGCTGTCTTATGAATACTATCTTCTGCTACTCTGAGTTGGTGGAACCCAGTGGCTAGATCAAGTTGTGAGAAAACTGTAGCTCTATGGAGCTGATCGAATAAATCATTGATGCGAGGCATCGGACAGCGGTTCTTGAGAGTGCGCTTGTTTAATTCCCGGTAATCAACACACAAGCGAAGAGATCCATCAGATTTGGTGACAAATACGACTGCGGCACCCCATTCAGAACAACTTCTCCTGATCAAACCCTTAGCAAATAGATCATCAATTTGGGTTTTAAGTTCAGCTTTTTCTTTAGGAGCCATCCTTCTGTGAGGGAGAACTACGGGAGTAGCTCCGGGAATAAGGTCAATGCGGAAATCGATCTCTCGCTTTGGCGGTAGAGAGTCGACCTCTCCAAATACATCGGGAAACTTCTGAACAATAGGAGTAGTACTAAGGTCATCCGGGTGAGCATCAAGAGAGAATATGAAGCTTCCGGCATATTTCTGAGGTGATTTGCATTCAATGACAAGCGGTAGACCCTTGTCGTTGACTAGAGAAACAAATCGAGCTTTGCAAGAAATAACAGCATCGAATTTTCATAACCAATCAGCACCCAACAAAATGTCAAATGCTACGAAGCCAAGCACATAAAAATCCCAAGTGGATCGATATCTTCCATACAAAACCACAACCTCTTTACAAATTCGACTGAGGTTGGAAAGTCCTCCAATAGGGTTGGAGACACATAAGGAAGTAGTAGCAAGAGTAGGTTCTAATTTGATCTTATTACAAAGATCAATAGATATGAAGCTATGAGATGCACCAGTATCGAATAATACCCCAACAGGTAAATCACGAAATGAAAAAGTACTTCGTAAGGTACCTCAGTCATCCTGAGCAGGCGGTGGAAGTGGTGCAGGAGTGGTGACAGCATAAACTCCTAATGGAGTGCCTTTCTTCCTCAATGGGCAATCTCTCTTGAAGTGACCTGGCTGGAGGCAGACATGGCATAAATCATTCCTCATCTGAGGAGGTGGTGGAATAGCAGCTTCGGTGGATGGACAACTATTAGCATAATGGCCCTTCTTATCGCATTTGAAGCAAGTGATCTTAGCAAGGTCGATTGGGCTTTTCTGGGCATATTCTAATCCTGTAGTCTTTTGCCAAGCTTTCTTTTGTTGATCAAAGTTCATCTTCCTCTTTCCGAGCTGGTAAGAAGAGGGCTGAGTAGGAGGGGCCTTGGCAGTGGGTCCCCTTGGCTTTGCCTCATATCTAAGAGCATAGTCAACAAGCTCTGTGAAGGTGCAGTGAGTGTGGCCAGTAAGCAAATCATAATACTCTGGTCTAGCTCCCATAATGAACTTCTCGTTCTTTAGAAGTGGTGTGTCGATCAATCCCGGGCCAAACTTGGACAGCTCGTTGAATTTCCTCTCGTATTCAGAAAAAGTCATACTACCTTGCTTAAGGTCCATAAAAGCTCTATAAAGTTGGGTTTTCCCAGCAGCGGGCATCCATTGTGCCGAGAAAGTATCCCTAATCAAAGATAGACTAGATGAGTAACATTTTAAAGATTGAAAGAAGAATTTAGACTACGAAATCCAAACAAATTTATACCTAAACTGGGCCCAAGTGATGGTGTTCTCCTCGATACGAGAAGTAACCGATTCCCACCAATCTTGTGCGGCATCCTGAAGTTGCCACGCAGCAAGCTGACGTTTCTGAGCATCAGTGATCTCCAATCCAGAAAATATCTTCTCTAAGCCTTTGAGCCATTGCTGAGCCTCGATAATACCCTCGGATCAAGAAAACTTAGTACCACCTAGCTGTGTATACTCCTTGCTAAGAGTGGTGAATTTAACTGGAGCTGGGACGACAGGTGCAGCCTGGGCAGGACCATGACCTCTTCCTCCCCTATTGTTTCTTCCGGTGCTCATCCTGAAATATCGAAAGAGATTTAGAACCAAGGATAGAAAATCGTACAGGTTGAAGAAAATCTAATGAACGAATCAAGAAGTTTGAATTTAAGGATCGGGATATTGAATTGATTCTCCTCATTCTAGGGTATTGCTACCCTATCTCTAATGAGTTTATATAACCCCAAACTAAAGTTTTTAAGGAAACCAAGGCTCTGATACCAACTGTAACAACCTGTATATTTGGACCATTTAAATTGACAATAATCCTCACATGTCAACTTAAATAATACAAAACACGAATCGTTATGGGATTATAAATACATGAATGTAAATGAGAATCAATACAACATCACAGTCACAGAACAGTCACAGAATAATGCAGCGGAAAATACATCGTCATAATAGCAGTTCATGAAGCTACTACATAAAGTACAACAATGTCTAAACAAAAGGTGACAGAAAGGAAATACATAAATGTCCAACTGACACGGACATCAAAATAGACTGATAAAGATAAATGCTAAGTCTTCAGCATCTTCGACCAACCTTGATGAACAAACTGGATAGCTTCAGACTGACCCGAGCATATACAAAAAGAAACACTCGAGTCAGGACTCAAAATCTTATACAGGATAATCAAGTGCAGGGAATAAAGTTCATAACTCAAAGATGAATAAAACATATCTAAGGATCCGGTAAACTATCTATATATATAATAGAACACGGTATGTAGATAATGTCAAATCAGTAAAGTACGATATTAAAATAGCGTTAAGGCGTTACCATAATTCCTCTTAACATATTTTATAATGCCATAGTCTATACAGCACCGTAAACCCACCGTAAACTAGTGGTTATCAGAGGGTACCCCATAGGTATAACACAAAACAAAACGTAGTGGTCGCGAATAGGATAATCAGTATGACAAGGTACATGAGGCGATACCAACTAGGATACTAGTAGTTGCGTGATCCGGACTGATGTTGAGCATAGTAGCTACTATCTCAACATCGCGAAACAGCACTCCCAAATCAAGGGGTGCACCCAAATCGAATCACAAAAGTAATAGATATGGTATCGAAGAAGCGTGTCCGCTAGAGGTGGCGATCCTCAATGTCCCGGCGCGGCTCCTGTTTTAGTCATGTCAAGGGTCATCCACTATCGTTCTCTTTCTTCAGTCAACGCGTTCACCAAACCATCCACTTTATTCTTGATCAACACTTCGCGTATAATAGTTATTAAAGTGGTTTTCGGTATCGACAGATTATATGTCCATTCCCGATCCCGGTCTCTTTAATAACTACGTATTTATTACCCGATAGTCGGTTAAATTAACATTTAAACAAATCAAAGACCAAAAGTCAAGGTGCAAATTTGACTTCCAAAATTTGACATTTTACGATTCAATTTATTTTAGATATTTTAAAACATATTTCCAAATGCAATTTTTCGTTCAAACATTTGAGTTGACAATTTAAAATTAAGTATTCAAGTTCGATTTAATAAGGTCTAAATGTCGCTTATTAAATTTAGTTCATAATTAATGAATTCAATTTAATGGTAAACTTAGTTTAAATCATTAAATCAAGTTCAATTCATGTCACTTTATGTTTACATCCACTGTTATCATAAATTCGATTAAGTCAACTATATTAACTAAATTCCCCTTTTCAAAACTTCATTTGTTTTATTTACCGATTCAATTAAATTTCTAATCAAAGAAGTCCATTTCCATTTACAATGTCCTGATTTGGTTAATTCGTTAAATTTAAAATCAGATTAAATTTAAATTATCCCTAATTTAAATTCATTAAATTAGTAAGTCACAACTTCCTAAATCTCAATTTAACTTATAACAAGTTCAAATCTATTTAATTAAAGCCTGAGTTTAAATCTAAAGCTAACAAATCTTAAAATCTTTAAATTATTAAATTCTGAAACTTACTTGTTTCTAAATCTTATTCCAATTAAATTTTCAATTCATTTTATCCAATTGGGTAAGTTTATTAATCCGTTTCAATTTAAATCCATTAATTTATTTCAACTTAAATCCCTTAAGTTCGTTATTAAATTTCCAAACGAGTTGTTAAGTTCATTCCTTGATTTAAAATATATATTTCAATTTCGAAAATGGTTTTGTTGACCAATCGGGTTTCTTATTTTTATTTTCTATCCTAGGCCAAGTTGTTTAAATGTGGTATTCATCATTTCAATCCAATATCATTCAATATAAAACAAAGCATAGCAAAGGGAACTTGCAGTGTGATAACTGGGATGGTGTCAAAGTAAATAAACAAGCAATAGCAACCATACATAACAATTTAACAATTTATTAAATAATCCCGAAATAATCGTATTAACTTAAATTTGTTATTTATGCAAATTAATATAATTATTCCAAGAATCCACACTATCGTTTCGTGCAGATTAAAGATTATCATGGTTTTCACTTGGTGTCTATTATCAAATTACTATATCAATCATACATTCAATGGTTCAAAGTGTAGTTAACGTTATTTCTACGCGACGATTTATTTAACATTTAAAGGGGGCAAGTTCAACATATATAATCCATTTTAAATTGTTGACTATCCTATATCAATTTCAATTTCATATAAAATTTTACTTATATTAACAACCAAATTCAACATCACATAATAATTTTAGTGTCACAACTATTTCTCGTAAACTAACAATATTCAAATCTAACTTGCATAGCGATTTACAAATTTCATTTCAACAATTCTAACAATCAATCAATTTATCATCCAAATTAATATAAACAACAATTATCACGTGATTATCATAGCATAATAGATTGAGTCATGAATGAAATATTCACCTTGCGTGGTTGAAGAAGATGATGACGAAGCACGAAGACGAATAGATAAAATAGACCCTAACAAGCACGACGCAAAATGAACACAACTGCAATCAACAAATATTAATCAATAATTTGTTTATTGCAATATATCGATTTAATATATATACAAACCATACCAAAGCAAAGACACTAGATAGATCCGATAAGCTGAATGGTAGCCTAGGACTCCGAAGTGGTAGCTGGAACCAAACACAACAACAGTGGTAAGCACTGAGGGATATTAAATGAATACATATAAAACTGAGGAGATGGACTGGAATTTCTTTATACTACATAGTCTATATATGTACAGTAAGATAAATGTAAATTTTATGAACTGTACTTGAAAATGTAACTTTGCAAACCCAGCTCTATATCCAATGTATATTACATATATAACCGAATTGACTTTTTTTTTCCAAACGAAACATATACAGTACAAATAAAATGTAAATCTTCTTTGCAACTGGAACTGCTTATACCTACATAAACATAAACACGTTCATCTCAACGGAGGCGGAGACGTTGATGGGTCGGGCTGGGAAAGAGGCGAGGGGCTAGAGAAAGGCGGAGACTGACGGCAGGTGGGAGGAGCGGAATGAGGCGGGCTGGGCGGAGGCGGCTATGGGTGTGGGGCGTGATGCATGGGTTGGTGGCGGTGGAGGGGAGGGTCCGTGCGCGTGGAGGCCGCTGCATGGGCTGATGGTAGGGGGTTTGTGGTGGAGGGGAGGCGGTTGGTGGAGGCGTTTGAGGCCGGTAGTGGTTGCAGCATGGGTGTACGTGCACTGCATGGGGCGGTGGCCGGAGCTGTGGGTCAGTGGCTAACGGCAGTGGGCCGAGTGCTAGGGGGAAGTGGCTGCAGGGTTTCTGGTGTGGGGGACGCGGTTGGTGGCTGAGTGGGGCGGAGCAGTTGGTTGCGGTGGTTGCATGGGGCGGAGGCGGTTGCAGGGGGGCGTGCACGTGGAGGGGAGGCGAAGCTGGTAGGGGTCGTGGGGTCCAGTAGGGTTGGTGGAGCAGTTGGTCGCGGGAAGGAGAGGGGAAGTGGTGGAGGTGGCCGCATGGTAGGGGTTGGAGCAGTGGAGGGTTGCATGGGAAGTTTGCAAAAAAAATTTAAAAAAAAAATAGAAAAATGCAAAGAGAGGAGAAAGAGGAGCTGCAGGGAGGATGTACGTGCGAACTGGGTTAGCATTCATTTAAAAAAAAAATATGAAAAGAGGAGGAAGGAAGAGGCGTACAGGAAGGAAAAACGAAGAAACGTGAACAGAAGAAGAAGAAGAGGAGGAAGGAGAGAAAGAAAAGGCAGAGGAGATTACGTACCCAGTTTTCTCTGAGGCGAAGTGTTGATGCAGAGCAATAAATGAATGAGCTGGTTTACAGTGTAATAAATGAAGAGGGATATATACACGGTATTCAGAGTGTGCATACGTCAGTGCAATGATGATTTTCAAAATGGAGGCTATTTGGGTTCCCAAGGCAGCTGAAAGGCTCTAAAATTTTAAATGTTGAAATGTTGGGTACCGGTTTGTGCTGCGTAACGGACCGGTGTGCGCTCCGTTAACAATTATAATTTGCTACGCCGAACTCCGATTGACACAAATAAATATACCGTTGTGATCAGCGCGTCGAGACGGACACAACGGTATAAAGACATTGATGGTTCGACGCCGTTTGCAAAGTGGTAAATCTTATTGAACCATTTGCACGAGCGAACATTTTAGCTAGCAATTAAAAGCGAAATTTGACGAAATGAAATGCGCCGTCAAGTTCAGAATATTTTTCTTATGTAACATCGAGAAAAATATTTGAGTTCAGATGATAGGAAATTTTCACATAAGATTTAAACTAAAATGCAAATGCGACGAGCGTAATTTACCTCAATATTTTTCAACGAAATTTGGCGCACGCCTATGTCTATCTAGACGCATTCCAAATGTGAAGTTTGGATGACAACGGAAGTTGTTTGTGAAAATTTGAATTTCTACATTGAATACGCGATTTTAAAAATTTAAACTGGGTTTGAATTTCAGGGCCGTTACATTTCCGCTGTGAGTTTAGACTTCTATCAATCTATGATAATGCTCATGCTTATTTGCAGGTACCAAATCCAATGATCTGTACTTTAATTTACTTGAGTTTCAATTTTTTCAAAATTTAGGCCCATTTGGTATGGCTTTTTACATGAATCGAACAAAGGGAGCTGTTAGACGAATGGATGCCCTGGAGTTTAGAGAACTTAGGTTTTGAAAGCTAAACCAAGAGCATTTGCCAGGCCAAACACTCAGGGAAGAGCCCGATTACTACCGTTCAGTCGAACCTGTTTACCCGAACTACCTAGAGGATATGATCAGGAGACTTGTTAGCAAAAATTTTTTTAGAAGTAATGATGGAAGGGGTACCTCTCCCAGTCACAATACGTTTACTGAGAACATTCTACATGAGAGATACCCTTGGAGATTCGCAATGTCAACAGTGCCATTGTACGGAGGAATGACGGATCCTAGACAGCATTTGATGAGATATGAGTGGCATATGGATTCAGCTACCGCTTTCAATGCCATGAAATGTCGATGTTTTTTATTTACATAGAAGGAGTAGCAATGATGTGGTTTTCTTAGCTTCTGCTGAAGTCATATCATCTTTCGTTGAGTTGTCATAAAAGTTTATGGAGTAGTTCTGCTTACACACTGCACGTCCAAAGCATGTGATGTCTTTGTCAAAGCTATTTCAAACTGATGGAGAGTTATTGAAGGACTTCTTGAAAAGGTTTCACACAGCCATGAAAGAGGTTACAGATTCCTAGGAAAACATAACACTAATGAGTACTGACATCTGAAAAGTATGATTGAGGAGCTGATAAGGAATAATAAGCTCCAACAATACGTTAAGGAACCACCAAATTGCGGGGAAATTATAAGATCCCAGGGTCTACCTACTCTAGGAGAACTACCCGAATCCAACGGTCGGGGGCCAAGATGAACTGATGAAATAATGGTCAAGTGGCAGCCTATGACAATGCTGCCTCGTTCTTCATTATCTACTTCCCTTTCGCAAATAAGTTTCCAATAACACTGGGTCCACTGCAAATAGGTCAGACTTTCCATTTCTTATACTCATTAATAAAATTTGCTTCTTGAGCTAATGAAATAATGCTCATACAAGTAACTTTCGTGTGCCACATAGTAAGACACATGACACTTCTTAAACAGATAGAACGACCGAATCGAAGGTCACATTTGATCCCTAACCTTTTGAGAACTGGTGGTGCTTCGGAATCATCGAGAAGGTCCAAACCATCGGGTTGACGATCACATTCGATCTCTAACATTCTAAGAACGGGTGTTACTCTAACAGCATCGACAAGGTCTGAACCGCCAAGTTGACGGTCACACTCATTCCCTAACCTTCTAAGAACTGGTGGTTCATTAGCAATATTAGGAAGGTCCAAGATAGAACCTATCATTCCCATCTTTTATAGAATAAAACAACTTTTCAAGTCAAAGACTATGTTTTTCCATTACTTAAGAGTTATGACATGACTGACTTGAATAAACATACATGTGTATAATGCAGGTATGTAGATACCTGGAGATAGGTGCCAACCAAACTTCTACGTTCCATGATCGGACCCCTAAAGTTCTTCTAGGCATCCGAAAATTGATACCAGCCAACTTTTCTTCTCGGGTTGGGCGCTGGAGTATAAAATAAAGATGGGCTTGACATGACTGTTCATCATCCAATTCTTGCCCTTGATGTGGAAATAGGAGTATAAACCCTAAAGCGAATGTAACCTGACCGTCCATACATTAACTCTCGCCCTTAATGTGGAGGCAGGAGTGTAAATCAAAATGAATATGATATGACCGTTCTCTCTTACAACACTTGTCCTTGGATTGGGGGTAGGAGTGTAAATTGAAACGGATGTGATAAGACCATCTAATCCTTGAAATTTTTCCTGGAGTAGTAAAAATGAAAGGTTCATACCCAGCGTAAGGTGGAACCATACCTATGAACTTTGAACCAATGCCCAAAGTTAGGCGACATTGAAAATAAACATCCTTGTTGAGTATGTACGAACTATGTTCTTAAGTATTTAACTTGAACTAAAACCCGAAGCTCGACGTAATTGAAAATTGCTATTTCGGAAAGGGGAGCCCGAACTGCTATCCAAAGTGGTTAATCCCGACGACGCCTGAAGGTAAGCGTGATCGCACTTAGAATCCCAAAGAAAATATGAAATGGACGACTCATCAGCTTATTGGCCAGTTCTGGAGGTGCGTAGCTCATGGATTGCTTCCAGTGAAAGTACTATTAGCTTCGAGCGTCAACCGGATGGATGTCGATTGGATCTTGGAGGTTAAACCAGAAAAGAAGTCATGAATGACTACAATAAAAGAATTCCCTTATTATCGAGAATAAATCGATTCTATATTTGAAAATACTTTAAAAATATCATATAATAATAATTTCAAATGCCCATTTATTTTAAAGCTTATTTCAAAAAGGTTTGGAAAAATCCGTGCTCAGAAAACGAATAAAACCCAAGAAATCACTCAAATCGATATTCGAATTCAATTCAAATTAAATTCAACTTTAATCTAAAATTTTAATTTCAAAATCTCCAAAATTTGACTAGTCTAACGATAGACATCATGGCCACAAAAACATTTCATAAATATCACAAAAACATGAAGTAAAGGTCAAAAGTCGGACGGAAGGAGAACATAAAAATGCATCGGCAACACAATACCCAGGTCTGAAATCTTCTCTGGGTTCAACTTTCGGACATGAAACAGGTGGCCAAACGATTTTGGATTGAACTAAAAATTGGTGTTCATCATAGCAGAAAACTTTGGCTTTCAAACAAAAAAAGAATCAATGAATTCTGACTGGATATGAAAAATTAACACTGTCTCAAACATGGGCTTAGGCAATGTTCGCAACAGTTCAAAAAACCGTGTACATGCCTGAAACTGTCTCGGGTTCAACTTTCAGGCATGAAACAGAGGGCCAAACTACCTCAGATTAAGGTGAAAATTGGTATGCATACAGTAGAAAACTTTATCTTTTAAATAAAAAATAATTGATGAATTTCAATAAGAAATGAAAGAGTTATGCTATCTCAAACATGGACTCGGGCCATGTTTTCTACAACTCAAAAAACAATTTCTACACGCGAAAATCTGCGTTCGATTTGATTTTCTACCACTATTTTGAACATCCAAACGACAATATTTTTCAACGAAAATCTTGCAGAAATGAAGTTCAACATGCAAGCTACCAAATGCAAGAAATCTGGCAGCATTTCGTTGCCAGAATCAAAAGTTATAGGTTTTCAAAGAGGCAATATGAAACAGATTTCAAACAGAAATAAACTACAACAATAATTTATCAACGAAACCTAAATTTTGACTGTTTTTACCATTTTTTAAGCTTGACTCAGCTAGATTATGTGAGTATTTCAACCCGCCTTGCTGTTAGAAGATGAAAGCTTCGATATTTTACAGCAAAGAGGAAGCTTTTAGCAAGAATAAAGCTTCAAAGAACCTATAGAAATCAAAAACAGCACATGCAAACCAAAATTTACAGTAAATTGGAAATTACTTATTGTGAAAAGAAATTTGTGAAGAATTTAGGTGATTTGGAGTTGTTTACCTTTGATTTATCTCTAGATTTCAAAAAGATTTTAATTTGGTTGAATTTGATAAAGAATTGCTTAGATTTGAGAAATTGAAGAATGGGTTTTGCTGACCCTTTTTTTCAGGTGGAAGAAGGAAGAAGAAGTGGTAAAGTGAACGTACAATAAAACTTCTTTCTCGTTGTCTCAACCAGGAAAAGGTAAATGGGCCAAGTTGCCTTCAAAAATTAAAAGAAATAAACTAGATAAGGCTTAATTAAACAACATAAGAAAATATGTGCATATATCACATATACACAAAATAAAAATTCATTTTCTCTCAAATTTTACACAAGAAAAATGTGAAAACTGTATATATACAAAAATTAAACATTTTCTATCATGTAAAAAGATTAATTTATGTTTTTAAAACTTTTTACTTAAATTAACCACCTTTAAAAATCAAATACTTCATTTAAAATTATTAAAAGAAGTAATTAACAATAATTAATAAAATTTATTGCATTTTCACTTAATAAAAACCACTTTCCATTCATTATTAATCTAAATAAATAAAATAATGTTTCCAATATTAAAAGACTTCTTGTAGAGAGGAATCCTTCCAGACAGAAGGAAGAGCAATGGAAGCTCCTTCGCCAAGCTTCAAGGCATATCCTTCAGCAAGGAGCACTTTATAGGAATGGATTGTCGGTTCCAATGCTACGTTGTATCACTTATAACGAGGCCAAGCGAGTCCTAAGAGAAGTTCATGAAGGGGCCTAAGTCAACCATACTGGGGGACGACTCTAGTGAAGAAGATCCCTCGTTACGGGTATTTTTGCCCAACCGTGAACCGAGATGTAGCTTATTAAATTAGAAAGTGTTACAAAAGCCAAAGATTCAATAAATTTTGAGAGTCTGCCAATAGCGATTATTCAAATGGTCAGTTTTTGGTCATTTACAGTTTGGGGAATTTATATCATCGATATGTTGCTAATATCTAAAGGCAGTGCGGAGTACGACATTGTTGCAGTTGACTACTTCACCAAACAGGTTGAGGCAGAGTCGTTAGCCATAATCAACAAAAAGAAAGTAATCAACTTTGTTATCAAAAATATCATCAGTCATTTTGGAGCTCCACAAGCAATCGTTATCGATTATGGGACCTAATACGACAATACATAATTTAAAGATTTTTGCTGCTGACATCGCATAGTGAAGAGACTTGCTATAATGTCACACCTCTAGGCGAATGGATAGGTTAAAATGTTAAAAAAGATTATCAAGTCCATTTTTAAGAAACGATTGGAAAAGGCCTAGGGGAAAATGGTCAACGAACTTCTATTACTACTATGGGGTTATCTAACGACCCATAGGTCAACAACTGGCCACTCTCCATTCACCTTAGCCTACGGATCAGAGGCTATGATTCCATTAATCTGGAAGTACCTTCTCATCGAATGACTCGCTACATTCCACAGAAAAATAAGTAGCTCTTGCTGGAATCTCTTGATATGTTTGATGAGAAGCGGGATGAAGCTGAGTTGAGGGCAGCTGTACACCAAAACCGAGATGCCCGATACTACAGCAGCATGGTTAGGAAATCGAACCTTTGAAATTGGTGAATTGGTCCTCAAATGAATCCTCCCAACCACTCAGAACTTAGGCCTAAGTTGGGAAGGTCCATACATGATAGAACAAAAGCTTGCGATGGCAACTTCAAGCTAGCAATAGTGGAGGGGATCTCACTCCCGAGGGAGTGGAATAGAAAACACTTGTGACACTATTTCAATTAGAAATAAATTTATGCATAATCGATTAAAGCCATTGCAAATGTGAAGGTACGCGGGGTTACGTGCCGACCAAGTTTCTACAGTCCATGATTGGACCCTTGAAGTTCAACCTTCCTTGGTGTTTGGAGGTAGATGCCAGTCAACTCTTTTAGCCCTTGACATGGAGGTAAAACAAAGTGCACATGGCATGATCACCCACTCATTTGCTTGTGCCCAGAGTTTGGTAGAGCATTAATATCTTGTCCAAAGGATGGTGAAGCCAATAAACCAAAATAGACATGACTCGACCGTCCATCTAACTAACTCTTTCCCTCGAAGGGGGTAGGAGTATAAGACCAAAGAGGGTTGACCATCCATCTACTAACTCTTGTCCTTGACGTGGGGGCAGGAATATATATGGAAATGGACATGACCCGACCATCCATCTATTAGCTCATGCCCAAGATTTAGCGGAGCATCAATGTCTTATCAAGAAAATGGCAAGGCCGTAGATCCATTCTCGGAGCAGGCAAGGCGAAAGATCCATGCCCAATGAAAGGTTGGATCCTACCTATAAACTTCGATTGGTTCCCAAAGTCAAGAAAGATCGCAAGTAAACATCATGAATGAGGATATCCAAATCATGGTCTGAAGAGGTTAGCACAAATACATGTCCCGGCGAAGGATGCCCAACTTATCATTCAAGGAAACTTACTTCAATCGATGCTTGAAGACAAGCGCAATCGCATTTAAAGTTCTTTGAAAAGGAATGCTTGAATCACCTATTCAACCTTTTCAAGTGATTGAAATTTGATATGGCTACATGTAAATGCTCAGAGATTGGCACTCAATCAGTCGCTTTACGATGACAAGAACAACAAAAGGCCAGTACATCTCAGAATGGACTAATAATTTAGTCTGAAAATAATCACGAAAAGAAATGGATCGCCAATACATTGAATGGAAAATGAATTTTTCAAATACTTAGACAAATTCGCACAAATATTGGATGAAAAATGTCTTTGTTATTAACATTAGAAATAGAATTTGGAAAGTAAACTACTGGTTTTATTTACTCCTAAACTAGAAACAAAAGGGGGGGCTGAACCCACACAATGTCGGCCTACAAAAAAAATCATACAACTTCCAACCAAAAGCGAGTCTCTACACAAAAAAAAAACAATAACAACAATGAAGATGATGACTTATTATGCCTATATGAGTATGTGCATATGATTGAGAGCCTTTACATGGGAGTACGTGTGCAGACATGTACGTTATTATATTGGACACCCAACGACTAGAGTCAAAGAAAAGTGGACTCATGCCTGGAAAGCCTATAATAGAAACTAGTTTAGGATTACTAAGCTTGGAATAATAGTTTAAGAAAGCACTTTCCAATTTATAACACTGGACGCTGCGTCACAACAAATAGCTGTGGATATAACTCTTCGTAGAGGCGATCTGCGAAAAGGATAATGACCATTCAAAGCACATAGTGGAACCCTTTACAACAATCTTAAGGATGTACTTTGGAGAAAAATGTTATCCAGCCTTTTGACCATGCAATATTAGGATAGATTGGGCAAATCGAACTAGAAAATTATCAAGGCAGGAAGCCTGGAGAGATTACTGCAAAGCCCAAAACTCAAATACAAACAAGACCACATAGTGGAGTAAGTACGGGATTGGTATTAATCTCCAAATTTCCATCTAAATTGGCCCTTACTCCTTCCACTCACTACTGACGATGCTAATAGCCAGTTTCAAGTTCCATTCCATCAATTCTATGTAATTGTCTTTTAATCTCCACAAGATGACAGTCGAGTGAACTCAAAAGAGCAATACCCTAGGAGACACTAAGTGTGGATTGGTATCCACCCTACATAAGGTACTGATCCCTAAGGGTATGTACAAACATGCCCCCACTCCTATGGCACTCTACTTTAGTTATATAGAGCCTGATTTGAATGATGTTCCATAGTTTCTAAGCATCATCTTGGCAATCTCCATTTGTAGTCTAAACAGCAATTCAACTTTCTACAGATCCATCGCTTTGATCCAAAAACATCTAGGAAACTATGTAAAACGGAAACATGAAGCCAACAACAAGATAAGCCAATATAAAGAATCGCAAGCCCCTAAACACATACATAGGGATCGGTACCGATCCCCCTATAGGGGTCGATGCCGATCCCCATCCTTAGTGAATTTAGGGTCAAGACTTCTTAGGAGACTTGGTCTTGGCACCAAAGTTCTGCCAGATAACTATCAACGAGATATTAGGTCGTTTACCCCTATAAATACAGAAGTCATGATTCATTTTAAAGATTTTTACGCTGTCGTTACACCGTTACTCTCTTATACTCATGGACCAATATCAATCTGGCTCTCTTTTAATCACAAACCTAGTGAAAAATAAATAAAAATTCCTTTAAATGGATGTAGGTCAAGATTGCCGAACCACTATAAATCTATATGATTGCTATTTTCGTTGAATTTTCTTCCGTATATTTTCTACTACATACTTTTCTTAAGTGTTTGTGTCATTTTTTATTCAAAAATATATGTGTGTGTGTTATTATCATGGCTGAATAGAAATTTTAACATATATTTATATAATTTTATTTAGTTACATTGATCAAAATAGTAACATTTAAATCATGTAACATAAGGAGATATATTAATATATTTTTAAAGGAGATAATAAATGCATATATAAAATTGTTATATAACCTATATGCAATATTATATAAAAGATAAAATAAGGTTTATACCTTAAAAATGAAGCCTTTGAATGATGAAATAAGGTTTATACCTTAAAGATGCAGCCTTTGAACACATGTTGATTGATGAGATCTCTAGGTTCGCCTTGAATTAATCTCCTGGCACTGTAACGTATTAGATTACCACTATGTTATTATATTTGAGATGTTGGATTCATGTATTTTTGGCCCAGAAATAAGATCGGAATTTTCTGTCAATGAAGTTCAGACAGCAGGAAAGCTTCTTGATTGTTGGGTAATGCTTTTCTTTTGGGATTAACCTTTTGTTGACATGATAGGCAGAATGTTGAAGCCCATTATCGTCTTTGACTAATGCCAAGCTTACAGCTTGTTCTGAAGTGCTAAGTAGACAAAGAGGTCTTTATTATCTATTGGTTTTGATAGTATTGGAGGCATACTAAGGTGCTTTGGTAGATCTTTGAAGCCTTTCCAACATTCCATTCAAAGGTCACATGCTTCTTAAGTATATTGAAGAAAGGAACGCATTTATCGATTGATCGGCTTACAAAGTTCGCTCTTCCCATTTAAGCTCATTAGTTATTTATCATTAATAGGCACCTTCAAGTTAGTTATTTCTTTGTTTTGCTTCGAATTGATTTCAGTTTCCCTATCACTTACCATGAAACCTAACAGCTTTGCGGATTGAATTCGAAAGAACACTTTTGAGGGTCTAGCTATAAATATATTTCCAAAGAACCTCAAACATTTCTGCTCAATCTAAAACATGGCTTTCGGATTGCTGAGATTTTACAAGCATATCATCAATCTTTACTTCCATATTTTGGCCTATATGCTTTATGAACATTTGGTTTACTAATCTTCAATAAGTTTCCGATGCATTTTGAGACTAAAGGGCATAAATTTATAGCAAAACAATCCCATATTTGTTACCAAGCTTGTAAGTTCTTCATTCGACTTGTACGTATGGATTTGATTATAACTAGAATAGGCATCCATAAAAGAAAGTAATTGATGCCTACCGGTGGCACCAACTTATTTTTCAATTCATAGCAAAGAAAGCAGTCATTCAAACAAGCTTTGTTCAAGTTAATAAAGTTTATGCAAGTCCTTCACTTGCCATTCGACTTCTTTACCAACACCGGGTTAGCAATCCATCTCGGATAATGAACATCTCTTATGAAATTATTCTTGAGCAATTTTTCTACCTCCTCTTGCAATGCAATGTATCAAACTTTATTGAGAAGTATGAAGCTTAAAATAGTAAAGATGACATAGAAATCAAATTAGAGAAGAAACGATCGAAATCTGAATTATGCAAACTGGAATTTTTACATCCACCTGTGGCCTCCACCGGTATACCGGTAAGCATTTTATTTACTAGCTTGAACCTAAACTGGATTGGAGCAATTTTACTCCAACCGAGCCTATACAAAATAGTTATTGAACACCAAGTTGGGTTTTTATGATGTATAGGAGTGTTTAATGTATAGATGCGTACTCTGTTGAGTATGCATTTTAGTGAGTGGATTAAATCATGTGTAAAGGAGTTAAGCTATGTTTACCTATCCTTTACATAAACATGGGTTAAATCGTGTGTAAAGATGAAGAATCGTGCTTTTGTTTATGTTTACGGAAATAGTTCACGTTTAACTATACCTTGAGTTTAACTTCCATTTAATTAATTCTAGTATACGTTTAGTATAGACAAATATGTAATAGATGTCATCATATTATGTTTATTATGATGGGCTAACTCTATAGGTGCATGTAAAATAGGTTGAGGTAAGCATGTATCAGTATTCATATGATGTTTATGAAATAGTGCATCGGTATATACTTGGTAATATTTTTACTCACCAAACATGTACGCTTGACCCTGTCCTTATACACTATAAATAAATAAAGTAAATGTGATGGTGTGGTGTTCGAAGACGGAGACTATGGACGTGTATACATATGTTGTCCATTGTTTGTATATATCGTGTGTACAATGTGACATTTTATGTAAGTATACAAAACTGTGTGTGACTTATGTTGTTTTTAGACAGAATTTGTTTATTTTATCTATATGTTATAGTTTGATTCATTCCATTGTGAATTTAAAAGTTCTAGTTAGTTAGTTTATGTAGCTCTCTGCTTACTATTGAAGTTATTTATAACAATTTGACTTTTCATTCTACAATGATTATATAGCCACGAAAAACTGGGTCATTACATTTGGTATCAAAGCTTAGGTTAGGACATATTAAGAGAGTGTACTTATATATTTCCAAATAATTAAAAAAAGTATGTATGTATAAGTATATATATGTGTGTGTGTATATACATATATATATTTGGTTGGTTTATCTTTGACGTTATGAACTGTTTAATGTCCAAAAATATATTTTTCATTGCTATTATATTGTTTGTTTATGGGGTTAATTTATGTTTAACTAACTCTGATGTGTATAGTTGGGTTGACTATGTTTATCTAACTCATACTGGTAATTATCTTTACCGGATTAGCCTATGTTTAACTATATACTGGGGCTAGTCTATGTTTAACTAACTCTCTCATGTATCATTGGGTTAGTCTCTATTTAGCTAACTCTCTCGTTCATCGTTGGACTGGTCCGTGTTTAATCAACTCGTACACTATATAAGTGTCATCGGAGTTAATGAATGAAAGACATGTGGATAAATTATAAAAATTGAAAGTAAACCAAAATCTAAAATATATAAATATTGATTAGAACAAATATGTCCTAATTAATGATGAGAAATAATTGAATTGAAATGTTAGTTTTGTTTGACTAATACTAATGCATTCGGAACTAGTCTCTGCTTAACTAGTTCTCTGTATTTGTATAGTGTTAAACTATGTCTATCTAACATAATTTTCATTCATAACCAGTCTATGTTTACCTGGTTATGGTTAGGCTATGTTTATCTAATCATCGCTACGTTTATAATCAGTCTATATTTATCTGGTTATGGTTTGGCTATGTTTACCTAATAACCGCTCTGTTTATAATCAGTCTATGTTTATCTGGTTATGGTTGGTCTAGTTTACCTAATCATCCCTTCATTTATAATCAGTTCATGTTTATCTGGTTATGGTTAGGCTATGTTTACCTAATCACCATTCGTTTACGAGTTAGTCATGTTTATCTAAGTCAATTTGTTATGCGAGCTGGCTCTATTTACTTAACTCATTACGTATTATGTGTTGGTTCTATCTGTTCAACTCATATGTATTCGATAGTTATTCTATTTATTTAACTCGGTTATTTTATGATATACTATCCTATGTTTATATATATCTTTGTATGTATGTATATTTATATAATATATATGATAAGTAGGTATGTGAGGTGAAATTTTAATTTGGAATTTCGAGGACGAAATTCATTTTAAGGGGGAGAATGTAATAACAGTGGAACTTCGATGTTATTCTATTAATAAGGGAAAAATAGTAATTTTACAAACATTAGAATTAGGCAATGAGACTGGTGCCATTGCGTAGAGCTTGTTTTTCTAGTTAGAATGATATATTGATTTGTCTAGATCAGATTTTGTATGAGGAAAATATATGGGTTTTAAGTTGTAGGTTTTGATTTGGGTTGAATGGGCCTAAACACATTAGGGTTAAACAACGGTTCAAATTTTATACAATGGGCCAAGGAAGTCTGAATTTTCAATTTCTCATTGCACGTACAATTTCGTTTCTCAACTTCCCCTTCTTCCTCAATCGTTCTGCCTTCTCTTTACTCCATCGAATCTTCATGAAAATCTAATAATTTATATATCAAATCAAAGAGAGTGAAGAGAGCTACGCAAAGGTTTGTGGATTCAGGCACTGTGGAAAGATTGCATTTCTAGACGATGAAGATTTTAAGGAAAATTGATGGATCTAAGGTTTGCAATGCAATTCTATAAGTAGGAATCATTATTGAGGATATATTATCGCACGAAAGTAGTTTATGTTTTATGATTGCTAAATAATCTAACTAAATTATGAATTTGGGAAATTTAGATTAGGAAAGTGATACTGAAATGATTAGAGGGATTAACGATGTTAATAATAATAAATTTTTTGTTAGGTTGGATTAGATTGTTTATTCGATAGAAATTGTATATAATGTATCGCTTATGTAAATTAAGAAATGATTATGACTACATTGATAATATGTGATATATGAAAGGTTAATATGGTGAAATATAATATCTAAAAGCGGTATGAAGCATTAAAACAGCGAATAATGAAGTAGAAATTGAATTGGAGAAGAAATGATCGAAATATGGAATTATGAAAACTTGAATTTTTACATCCACCTATGGCCTCCAACGGGCCGCTAATAGGCATTTTATTTGCTAACCTAAACCTGCACCAAACTAGAGCAATTTTACTCTAACGGGCTTATACAAAATAATTATTGAATACCAGGTTAGGGTTTTAGAGATGTTTGTGAATGTTTAACGTGTGGATACATATTCCGCTGGTTGTGCATTTTGGTGAGTGGATTAAATTGTGTGTAAAGGAATTAGGCTCTATTTACCTATCTTTTATGTATACATCGATTAGACTATGTTCATCAGACTCATGCTTTTGTTTATGTTTAGAGGAATAGTTCATGTTTAACTATACCCTAGGTTGAGATTCCTTTTAATTAATTCTAGTATACATTTAATATAAATAAATATATAATAGAATTCATCACATTATGTTTGTTATATGGGCTAACTCTATGGATGTAGGTAAAAGAGGTTGAAGTAAGTATTGGTATTCGTATGATGTTTATAAAATCATGCAGCGGTATATACTTGGTAATATTTTTACTCAACGGACATATGTGTCTGACCCCTTCCTTATATACTATAGGTAAATGAAGTAAATGTGATAGTGTGGTGTTTGAAGACAAAGACTGTGGAGATGTTTACTTATGTTGCCTGTTATTTGTATATATTATTGATGTACATGTAAGATTGTATAATTTTACTCCTATATTTAATCTTCTTTTGTTAAAATAAATGAGTGTATTAGGGTACTTTACATGTTTAAATTAAAAGCTAATTGTTTTCAAATCATCGGTCATTCATCTTCATTTAGGGGAAAAATGGTAATTTTATGTATGAATTAATTTTGGAAAAATTTATTTGCGCATTTTTATTTTTATCTGTAGTAAACAGAGTGCAAATTGGATGGAGCTTCATGGATGTATGCATGCACATAATTGAAAGAAAATGAAGAAAGGAAATAAAAGAATTCATGCAACATGGAGGAGCCCACATGCCTACTAACTAATGGACCATAATTAAAATCACATGCACACGTTAGTGGAGACTTAAATGCATGTTAGTGGGGATTAATTAATTCCTTAACGATTGCTTGAAGGTTACACTATCTCAAGTGCATTTTTGCAAGTCCCCTGTAAATGAATTATGGTTTTAAGCATATATAAATATCTCTCATGTTTCATGTAACCATCTTCTTCTTTTTTATGCAAGTTGTAGCCACAAATCAATGATAAATAAAATGTCTTTTAAATGGCTTCTTAGCCTTCTTATTTGCTTATGTTTACATGTTCTTTTCTCTTATGCTATTTTTATTTTATGCTCTCTTATTTAGTTTATGCTTCTCTTATTTCATGTTAGTAGAATAGACTTAATTCTTACAATTAGTTTAGTTTTATTTCATGCAAGTAGTTAGCTCTGTTTTATTTTAATTAGCTCTCATTTTTTCCTTGTTTTTTATGTTGTAATCACTTTGTGTTAACATGTATTCTAATATGAGAAGCTAAACCCCTTCAAATTAGGGGTAATGAAGCTCTCATGAAAAATGTTAAATTAACATAATGATTTCATTTATGATCTCTCTTTTTTTCTTAATGGGAATTATGAAATGGTAGTTTATGTTTCTTTTTAATGAATTTGATAGTCTATGTTGGTATCTCAAATATGCTATGCTTAGTCCAATATAAACATAAACTATTTGATCATTTGCCTAATTGATTTTGATGATGAAAGTCAAACTAGAATCAAAATTTGATGATCTATGTTACTAGTTCATAGTAAATAGATCATGCTTAAAATAGATTTATATTTAATTTCATGTCATTTTGGTGAGAATTTATAAGTGGTTTTGAATGACGTGTTAGAGTTTGACGGTTTAACTTGTGCTAATCAATATCATAGATAAATCACATTATAACAAACACATCAATCATTTCTACTTAAAATTAAAAGGAGATATTATAGATAAATTTTATGTTGATTTATATGAATGATTGGAAGTGGGCTTGCCTCTAAATTACTCCTTAATCTCATAGTTTTAGTCAGTTTTGCTCTAGTTATTTTCTACAATTTTTTAGTTTGAACTTCAAAACTTTGGGCTAATTTGATTGAATAATATTGGAATTTAATTCTTTTCCTGCAGATTGACACATTCTAGCATACGTACTATGATTGTAAGCGGTGTACTTGTGGTTTTTATAACAATTATATTTTCGACGGTTTTCTAATCGATAGAAATTTCCATCGTTAAACAATTATATGTATAGTGTGACATTTATGTATGTATAAAAACTTTGTGTGGCTTATGTTGTATATAGATGGAATTTGTTTATTTTATCTATATGTTATAATTTGACCCATTTAGTTGTGAGTTCTGAAAGTTTTACTTAGTTAGCTTATATAGCTCTCTATTTACTATTGAAATTGTTAATAACGATTTGACTTTTCATTCTACGGAAATTATGTAGCCATGAAAAGTTGGGTCATTACATTAGGAACTTTGATGATAGCTTATGCGTCAGAATTGGCATTACTAATAGCTCTTCTAATTCATTTTTATTTTTATAGGAAATGGTAGTGTCTTTCGGCTTAACATTATTCACAAAAGTAGAATTTTTCCCTTTATTAACCATGTTTACACCGGCATAATAAAACTAAGTAGGGACCCACTAGTCTCTTCGCACATTTCCCTACCACACTCAGTGGGGAATTTAAACAAAAAGTGTTTAGTTGATGCACACCCATTAATGGCATCAAGAGATGGCCACTTGAAGGAGCGTTGTAGACAGATAGAACATCCATAATCATAAATGTAGTCTTAATTTTTTTTTAAAACATGCACCGATTCCAACTTTTACCATGAGGTTACATTCTCCAAAGGGAATGGATCCCTTGTTACTAAAGCTATGTATCGGGGTCTAGCTTGGTTTGGGAATGGTTTCAGGCAGGCCCATTTGTTGAAGGGTTGCCTGAAGATAATGTCTATAGCATCTCATGTATCAAACATTATTTTTGAAATTTCTAAAACGTCAATCTGTGTTGTAGTTAATACGAGATCATTACAAGGGTGACAGACATCCTGCTTATCAAAGTCCTCGAATGTAAACTTCAGTTCCAAATTCTCGACTTTTTCAGACCTACCTTTCTCAAACGCTGTCTTTATCCCTCCCTTGCCTTGTTAATGTACCTCTTCCAACTATTGTTTTTGGATCCAGCTACATGCGGGCCTCCACAATCACATTGATGAAGTTAAGGGGTATTGACAATGATCTCTTCGGCTAGGTTGAATGTTGTGCTGTCTCGATTTCAGCCTAAGCTGTGCCCTCTACATGTTATCGATTCTCAAAAAATCATCAAGCTTTTTGACTTTTACAAGCCCATTAACAAAATTCTTCAAAAACCTATATTTTATATGTCGTGACCATTCCACTTATTAAACAAGCAATATCTACCCCTTCAGTTATGTTCTAGAATATTGTTTTCTTGATTGACCAAATGGAGAGTATCTACAACTTGGAACTTGCGCCTTTGCATTTTTACCAGCACAAATTTTCGGTTGTCGTATGTCCATTCTTGTCTTTTACCCATAAATTTGTTCGAATCCTCAATCATGATTTCTTCTTTAGCTCTATAAAAGAATTCGTTCAAAGATCTACATTCTTGTTTCACTAAATCATTCCAAAATGGAGCGTCGCTACATAGTCCAGAAGTTATTGCGATCAACTTAGATTCATCAAACATACCCTTAACCTTAGTGTCAATGTAAATAAATTTTACATTTGTCTTTTAGTGATTCACCTATCCCTTGTCTAATGTCAGGCAGTTAGCATATTCTAATATAGGCACCTCTCAAGGCGAAAAACCAAGTCGTAAAATCATTGGTCAACTGATCTTATAAATGGATTGAATTTGAGGGGTAGTTTTGAACTATTTTAATGTTGGCTATATAAAGGACATAATATTTTTTTGAGCCTATTTAGGCTAAGTACATGTATCAGAGATTTTAAAGAAGTCGGTTCACTATCAAAGGACATTAGGTCATCGTTGTATTGGGCGACGGTTAAATAGCCAATTGAGAATTGAGAGTCGACTATGGCGACGTATTTTGCAGATTAAGAGTTGGGAGTCGAATTTGGTGATGTATTTCAGAGACACTTTAGGGGAGTTCCGCGATGGACATGTTGAACTACTAGAGATGCCAGTTGAGTGAGCCTGGTGCTAACGAGGGATTCTATATGGGCAGCCAGGCTTAGTGCAGCTCAATAAAAGGCTATAGAATAGAAAGAAGCCCGGTACTAACGAGAGATCTTGTACGCATGGATTGGAAATAACATGGTACAGGTGGATGCTAATGCAATATAATAAGAGGTATTTAGCACTATGATCGAGAGATGGACACGGGTGTATATGATGAGTCATACAACGAGTTTGCATTTTTAGGGTCTCCCTCTTCAGGCATAGTGATAGTATAGGTAGCAATTCCCACAGTTGCTTACGGGCGGTATTTCTTATTAGATGACTCTACTGACGTTGGCCGATTACTGGTGTAAGGTTCAATTGACCGTTCGCCCCCCTGTGTTAGATAAGAACCCTTAGATATTGGATCTTAGGAGTTCATGGACGCTAGTAAAGCACATTTTTTCACTTAGAATAGTTTGAAGTTAGTTGAACATGATCATCACTTAATAAACTTATCCTCATTCACCAGACTTCTGTTTGACCGATTTTTTCCATCTTTTCACCATCACAGATTGATAGGGTAGTAAGTGATTGGCCCATTCTTGATACTTACAGAGTCATGCTTATCTTTGGAGACTGCTTTACCATATTTACTCCCTACATATTGTTTTATCATATCAGTACATTTTATTTTCTTATACCAAGCTTTAAGAGATATTTTCTATGTACTCAATTGGACCACATACTTATCTACCTGAGACTATAATTTAGATATTTTTCGAGGTAGACATTTTTCTATGTTATGTATGTTTTATTCTTTCTAATGTGAGTTCTGAAAATTTAGTATATCTTAGATTATATCCTCTTATCTTAGTCCTTAAAATATTAAAGGTTATAAACCTGACAATCTGGATTTCTCAACACGATGAGAGGCCGAAAGCTACACTATTATTTGAATCGGTCATATCAAGAGGTGCGGGTTTTCACAGTTGGTAGCGGAACTTAGGTTCAAAGTACCTTAGGGACTACGAATGTATTGAGGGAACATACTAGAAAAGTTTTTGAAAAAATGGTTTTCGAAAAGGATTTCCAAATGGTCTCCAAAAAATGTTTTCAAAATGGACTTTATTTAAAAGTTTATATAAGTATAAATAAAGGATAATTTTCAGGAAGCTTTTCAAAATTCTTCGCGTATCATAATCTCTCTTATTCATGCTTATGCTAATTCCCATTCATGACTATGTTATCACTTATCCCTTAATCGTATTTATGTTATTTGTGGAAGTTATTAATAAAATTCTTAACATTCACAGATAGAAGATGACTAATCTTGCAGGTTCAATCTCCGATAATGCAGCCAAGATCTAGGGGATGAACATCCCTACATGGTTCTACCAGTATCGTCGGGTTAGGGACATTTCAAGCTGAATCCCACTAAGAAACCATGGAGAGAACGACAGGTGAGGTTCCCGCCCACCCACTTACCACTCCATGGTAAGCCATACATGAGGATGGAGTCTTACATGGATTTGAGGTCATGGTTCCACACTTACGAGAGGATATCTAGTCTGATGTGTTTGACTGATGTCGTAAAGTAGTAGTTAGCTACTTGGAAGTTGTAGGGAGAGACGTTGACATAGGGAGGTTATTGAGTCTAAGACTGATGGATCTTGGGATGAGTTCCTAAGGAGATTTGATATGAATTTCCTTTCTAGGGCGGAGGAAGGCATTCATCTAGAAAAGTTTACCCATCTTAAGAAGGGGGACATAATAGTCAAGGAATATGTAAATTAGTTTAATGAGCTATCTAGATTTGATATGGAGTTGGTTAACACACCATATAAGAAGGCTCTTAAATTCTCTAAGGGGCAGAACTAACCTCTCCAAGATTTAGCTATGAGTCATATTTCGATGGGTGCCATCTATAAGGGTTTACGGAGATGGCTTTACTCTTTACCACTCCTCGAAGGAAGTGAAAGTGGAGGCTAAGGATATTGAGGAGAAAGTGCGATAGAAGAATAAGAAGGGAGGATTTAGAAGAAGAACTTACAATGTAATAAGTGTGGCAAGCTAAGGCACTCGGCTAAGGAAAGCAGGGTTGATCTCTCAAGTTCAAGTGTTATAACTGCGATCAGTTTGGGCATTTAAAGCAAGCTTGCACAACACTACCAAGAGCTTCTACTCAAGCTGCTACTCGGGTGGTTTTGGCTTATGCACTAGAGGTAGTCCCTAGCTCAAGTGCATAACTAATGGTGGACAAGGGTAAGAAAGTGATGATCGAAGGTGTGTTGACTCTTTTTGGTTTATATATTTGCACTTTATTTGACACCAAGGCTTCACATTCTTTCATTTCTAGTAGACTTGTTGATGGCTTACACTTATACATAGTCATGGACCTTAAAGTTTTGTCAAACCTAGCAGGAGGACCGACCTATTTGCCTATGGTATGTAATGGTCTAAAGTTGCTTATTTTAGAGGACAGGTTTGATTATGATGCCTTTTTATTGAGATTTTCTTGGTATGGATTAGATGACTATATATGGGGCTATTTTAACTGTGATGTGAAGGTAGTTAGATTGAGCACATGTGGTGGGATGTAGCTTGGAGGTTTATTATGACCTCCAATGATCGGTAATACTGAGCTACTTATATGAGCTTAGTGAAGTGCCTATAGCTAG
This sequence comes from Allium cepa, assembly GCA_030765085.1. Taxonomy (NCBI): domain Eukaryota; kingdom Viridiplantae; phylum Streptophyta; class Magnoliopsida; order Asparagales; family Amaryllidaceae; genus Allium; species Allium cepa. The sequence goes on from CM060935.1 coordinate 56,989,607, forward strand.
ATATTTTCCAAATATCTTTACTAAGGTTACCAGTTTCTTGCCCTAGAGAGAGATCGAGTTTAGGATCTATCTTGTTGAGAATGCTTAACCAATTGCCTTACTACTAAGGCATATGGCTCCAAAATAAAGAAGCGAGTTGAACAAGTATGTTAATGAGTTCTTAGAGAAGGGTTTTATCAAAAGGAGCATTTCTCAGTGGGGAGCACCAGTTGTCTTTGCCACCACGACGGATGGTTCTCTTAGACTCTGCATCGACTATAGGGAGGCAAATAAACCGACGAAGAAGAATCATTATCCATTGCCCCACATAAACTATATCTTTGATGGGTTAATTTGTGCTAGAGTATTCTCTTAGTTGGATTCGACTACTGGGTTCCATTAGCTGCATGTAGCCAAAGACAGTATTCAGAAGATGGCATTCCGTAAACTTGATGGATTATATGAGTGGTTAGTCATGCTCTTCGGACTGACCAATGCATCTGCCTACTTTGTTAATTTTATGAGCTGAGTTTTCAGAGGATTGCTTAATAAGTTCATCATGGTATTTGTGGATGATATCCTAGTTTATTCAAGGAGTAATGAGGAGAACACATTGCATTTGGAGAAGGTGCTCAGTACACTCCATGCGCAGCTTAAGGAAATGTTTTTGAAGTGCCACTTTTGGAGAAAGAAATTATGCTTTTTGGGACACATCATCTCAAAAAGTGGCTTAGCAGATGATCCCAGTAAGGTGGAAGTAGTTTAGGATTTGCATATGCCAAAGAATGCCACAAAAGCAAGAAGTTTCCTTGGTTTGACGGGCTACTATCGGAAGTTCATTAAGGACTTCACGAAGATCTCTGCCCACCGTCCCGTCTTACCAATAAAATTTTAGTTTTCTTGTGGATGCTAAGTGCGAAGATGCTTTTATCAAGTTGAAGGAGACATTGATGAATGCAACAGTTTTGGTACTATTAGATGGGACGAAGCCATTTACATTTTATACTGACGCCTGTGGTACCGCCTTAGGCGCGATCTTGATGCAAAAAGGAAGGATAGTGAGTTATGTGAGTCGGCGGCTAAAGACTCATGGGAGAAACTATCCTACCCATAATCTTAAGTTGGTGGCTATTGTTTTTGCGCTCAAGTCATGGAGGCATTATCTTTTAGGAGAGCAGTTTGAGCTATATATGGATCACAAGTCCTTGAAGTATTTATTCTCCCAAAAGAACTTGAATTTGAGGCAGTGGAGGCAGATGGAATTCTTGGCATTATTTGACTTTGGTATCTCTTATACTTCGAACAACGGTAATGTAGTGGTCGATGCTTTGAGTATACAGTGTTAAGTCCCTTGTACTTGAAGTGAGGACATTTGGAGTATATTTCAACCTTTGATTTCCTACCATCATCAGAGATTTACTAGCAGCTTTAGATATTCATCCTACATTAATGGAGTGTATTAGATCTAGGCAGAAGGAGGATAAGGAGCTAATAGATATTTTTAAGAGGATTGTGGAGATGAGTCATCGAGTCATTTGAGGCATTATCCCATTGACCCGAGAGGATGGTTAGGAGGGATGATAGGCTTTATGTTTCGTATAGTATGGATTTGGTAAATGAGGTACTAGCCTAGTCTCGCCCTTCTAAAATTACCATTTATCCCAGTGGTAACAAGATGTATCATAACATAAAGAGAGCTTTCTATGGCCTAGTATGAAGAAGGAAGTAACAGAGTATGTATCTAGATGTATGCCTTGCCAAAGGTTAAAAACAAAGCAGAAGAAGCTAAGAGAATTATTGCAGCCATTGGATATTCCTTAGTGAAAGTGGGAGAGTATTTCCACGGACCTTATAGATGATTTACCGAGGAGTAGAAGAGGGAATGAGAGCATTTGGGTCATGGTCGTCGACTAAATGCGCTCATTTCATGCTAGTGAGGAGTACGAGGGCATCAACATCGTTGACAGCTCTATACATGAGAGAGGTCGTTAGATTACTTGGAGTTCCTACGAATATAGTTGTAATTCCCCACCTTATTTCCTAATAATATTACAAGTAATATTTGTGATAACCTGAATTTTTAATATCTGTTAATTGGATAATTAACTGATTTTAAATCATTCAAATACTGATTCCAGTTGGTTGAATAAATAAAATGTGATAAATAAAAGTATTTAAATATATACAGTTTATATAAGTTGATTTTAATTTGAATTTGAATTTCAAATTTCAAAGAATAAACATTTTATGGTAAAATGAATTTAGAAATAATATATATATATATATATATATATATATATGATGATTTTATTTGTATATAGTGTTATTTTCATTTAAAGATTATATTAAAATAAATAAAGGAAAGAGGTTACTAACTAAATAAAAAAAATTAGGGAAAAATATTCAAATATAAATAAAGTATATAAAGTACAATTAATTTATTTGTATAGCTATATTAAGTGTAGTTGGAATTTTATATTACATACTTCAAAATATATATATATATATATATATATATATATATATATGTATGTATGTATGTATGTATGTATGTATGTATATATGTATATAAGACAAATATAAGAGAAAGGATAAATATAATTAAGTTTTATTTAAGATAAAATTTAAACTTATCAAACAGAAGACATTTATAAATGAATAAACTAAATTGAAATATTATATAAATACATATTAAAACATACTAAAACATGGATATTACAAATGTAAATCATATATAATATAAGAGTAACAAATGTAAGGTTATTAACATGCAAACCAAACAAGTGTCACTTTTTTTTTCTTTTAATATTTTAAAATCTTAAGTAATCAAATTAAAAAAAATACAAATCAGTAAACAAATTCACAAAGAAGCTGGGCAGATCAAAGCAATTTTAAACTGGGAGTTTCAATCTTGGGAGCAATGGTAAAAATAGTAATCCAAACTGCAAATCTGAAACCTGTATGGAGATCAACTCATACTCAAGCAAATGAAGATGGGTCAGCATGCATTTTTTTTAAAACAAAATCAACTATAATAAGTAAATTCTACTTCGGTAATCAAATTGGGAAGCAATTCACCAGATTCAACAGTTTAACAGGAAGTGCAAATATGTTTCGGGAAAATGATAATGCATCTGAGTTGGTTCTCTGCTTCTTCAATAAATAGGTGAGTAAATCATTTTTTTCAAAAAAAAAAAAACATTTAAATAATCTTTAGTTGAATGATGATGCATGCAATGTATTTTGCTGCGATAATGAATAGTTGTTTATATGGATGCATGGTTGTTTGTATGTCTGTAAATGTGAATGTAGGTTCTGTTGTTAACAGATTTTGTTTTTTTCTCTTTAAATTCAATATCACCTTCTTTAATCATTGATAACTTTTAATTTGCAAACAAAAAATGATTGAATTCAAGAAACATCACCACCAAAAATCATTCCAGGAAATTGTAATAAGTATTCATTTAGAAATTTGTAAAATAACAGTGAAAACCCAATTTTTCACAATAATCAACTTGCTTAATTTCAAATATGCATTATAGGGATGGATTCGTGATTGAAAATCATGAATTTTGATATGTATTTCAGAATTTTTAACTTGATATTGAATTGGGGATTTAGAGATGAGCATTTTCGGCAATTTGATGGATTGCCGATGTTTCACTCAATTATTTGAACTGAATTCTGGATCAAAGCTTGCTTTGGTAACATGCATGAAGGGAAAAATACAATTTAATTTTTCCAATGGTTGAATCAATGGGAATTGGGTCGAGTAGGGTTTCTGGACTGTTTTGCTTATCGATGGGTTCGTGGACCTTGCGTTGCCGTGGAGATGATCGAGTGCGATCGTGAGTTGAGGGATGGCAGCGGGGTGGTATGGCGGTGCTTTGGAGGGGTTATTAAAGTTTCCAGTTGACGGCATCATCGGTGGCGAGGGTTTTAGTGGATCGAGTTGCTCTAGTAGTTCGAGCGAAGGGTGATATTTTGATTCACGCTTGAATTCTTGAATCTGGGTTCGTGTTTATGCTCGCATGCGATCGTGTGATCGTCGACGAGGGACGCGACTACCTACGGTGGCCGGAGGCAAGGGGGCACGTGCACACGTGTACATTGGAAATGGGGGGTTGGGGAAGACGATGGAGAACTCGGAGTGACGCTCGTGTTTTCAGGGTATTGGCTCGAAGTTGTTGTGTAGATAGAGTTTTGTTTTGGGAAGTTGATGTTTGCTCGAAGCAGAGCTCGTGTGTTTCTTGAAATGACTCGAAGGGGTTGGGTTCGTTGGTCAGGCTCGGGTTGAGGATGGTTTCAACTTGAGTTTGCTTTGGTAATATTCCAGGTGCTGTTTTTTTCAAATGAATCAAAGCTTAAGTTTTTAAAAGAAAACAAATTTTCAAAATTTAAAACTTGTTGTTGTAAAATAAAGTTAGTCAAACTTTAAAGTGTAAATTGAATTTATTTTCAAATTTAAATGCTTTACGATGATTTCTTTCAAAGGTGATTAACTTAATAAAAATTTGAATTTTAATTCAAAGAAATGTTTTGAATTTTAATTCAAAGAAATGTTTTGAATTTTAATTCAAAAGTAATTGAAGTATAATTACTTAATTAACTTAAATGTCTAATTTAGGTAATTAAATTAAGACAAGTTAAATTGTGTAATTAATCGAGTGTAATTAATTACTTAATTAAATATTTGATTAATCAAGGATTAATCAATTAAGAAATAATTAGGAAATAAGTAATTGATAGGTTAATTACTTAATGTTAAAGGAAGATTATTAAAAATAATTACTCAATAAAGTAATTAAGAGATAATTACTCAATGTAATTAAAGGTGTAATTAATGTAATTATTCAAGGAGTTGATTTAATGAATATAAGTAGTTAAGGAAAGTTAATTACTAAGGTAATTAATCGGGACTGATTAATGAATGAAATTGTTTGAGGTTAATTAATTTATGTAATTAATTGAGAGTTAATTACTTAAATGTAATTAAGGATTGATTAATCAAGGAGGATTTATTAAGATGAATGATTATGGGATAGTTAATCAATTGGGTTGAAATTAATTTATAAGCAGGATTTTTAAAGGTGATTGATTTAATTCAATTATGGCTAATTAGGTTTATTCGAGATGGTGTGATTGATTTATCTTGCTTATGTGTGATTAAATGATGTTTAAGTGCCCTGAATTGATTGATACCCTGATATGAAATGATGTGTGATATGATATGTTTGATTTAAACTGTGAAGATGTGATTACCTACTGATGACGAATTAATGTGACGTCATGTATTAAAAGTAAAGTTGTATTTCACTTGAATAATGTAAGTTAAGTTAACAATGGTTTCGAAGAGACCGGAGTCGGGTATTAGCAAACACCCGAAACCACTTCGATTCTTATAAATTGATATGTGAAACACATAGGCTGAAGTGGAATGACTTAAGTAAATTGGACCATTTAAATCTTAGTTTTGGCACTTAGAAATTGATATGTGAAATGGTTGATGTCTATAATAACTTGTGAAGTTATAAATTGATATAAGTTACCCGGGTTTTCTCCTATGGTTTGAACTTAGTATTTCAAATTATATGGGTTTACTCACGCTGGTTTCCAGCCTGACCCGGGTGTTACTTTGATGTAATGCTCGGGTCAGACCGAGTATTACAGATTTTCAGGTAAGGAAGTTCTGGAGCTCAGGAGGCGAGCTGGATAGCAGGAACGTAAGGAGCGTACCCGCTGTATATATTATAGTTGTATAACTTGGACATGTTGTTTTAAACTGTCCAGTAATTGATAATGCTTGTAACTATGATGTATAATAATATAAATGTACTGATACAGTCTTCTTTGTAAAACCGTTATTTATGTGATATTATATTTTGATCCGCTGCGAATGTGAGGTTTTCTGCGTTTTGGAGTTTCTGTTTCTTCTTCTTCTTCTTCTTTCTCTTTCTTCTTTTTACTAACTATCTGGAATTTTCGGGATCGAAATTTCTGGGTCGTTACAATATTATCGAGTAATATGAAGAATAAGGTTGGTTAGGAGCGACCATCTATAAAATTGCTTTAGCAAGTGTCGAATACGTCGAATAATGTGACTATAATTTCTTTTCTTACAAGTAGTAATTCGACGTATTCGATCCAGGTGCAAAACAATAATACAGAGGTCTAAAATAATTAAGAACAGTACATAATATAATATAAAACATAAAATCGAACGTTGCAATGGAAATAGTTCAATATCTTCTCAAAAGTATGAGTCTACAAAAGAAAACACCAGACTCACATTTATATATACATACATATATAAACTCTTACAGGTCTTAAATATACAGAACTATAAAATTCTACAACATGTACAAGCATAGAACAAGCATATACACTATACTCAAATGTGCATCTAAAAGTACATCGAATAAAACTTCTTAAGCTAGCTCACATCCAAAGCCATAGAGTCCATGTACCTGTCAAATCTCAGTTTGAACCGAGCATTAAAATAACATCCGAGTCAGACTATCTTTAATTATCACAAAAATGAGATACTGATTATAATAAACTTTCATAAATTTCAAGGATAAATATCCATAAATTACACTTCACCAACCAGTTAATACTTCATTTAATGATTCCCAGTTTATAGTTAAGTTTCATGACCATTTTAACATTCATCAAAGTCAAAGCAACCTTTCAATAAGAGCATAGATAATCACATCCATATAAGCAAGCCATAATCATTCACTTTGCAAGTCAATTCAAGAGATGCACACTTCGCAAGCCAACACAAAAGATTGCATTTCGAAATTTATATCTCGCTTGAAAATGAGTAATCACAAGATGGGCCTGGAAACCTTTTAATTCGCCAAAATGGATCACCAAGAATGAATCTGAAAACTCATTAAATAAGTGTTATCCACTTTCGATTGGTAATTATAAGAGTGTTGATTGATGTCCCATAACCACTTGATGATGCTCAAATATTTACTAAGAGCTGGTAAATTCTATTTGTTCAAATAATTGTTCATTCGGACAAGTCCTAGAATTAACTGGTGAAGTAAACACAAGTGTGCAAACTGTTTAGTTCTTTCTTTTCCAAGTGAGATTGTGAGTTTGTATAAAAAAATATTTTTCTTAAGAAATTTATTTGTAATATTAATTCAAAAATGTCTAATATATATACTAAAAGCACGATTTAATTCTACAGTATACTTATAAAAATTGCTTCAAAATCACTTTGTAATTAAAGCTATGTGCACATAAAGTTCCAAATTTACTTCCTCTTAAACCTATGTACATATATAGGTATAAAACAATTTTCTTTCAAAGAATTTCCCCTTGTAACAAACTTTGTAACTCGGTGCAACAAAATAGTGTATTAGGAAAAGTAATATAGAGCCCTCTCTTTATGGAAAAAAGAGTATCCAAGTGAGGATTTAAACATCCAGAAATGGTCAGGTAAATTATCAACAAAAAAGCCTTAAACCATGCAAGTACATCAACCAAAAAATCAAAGCAAGGCAAAAAAGCAATCAAGGAAACAATCAGACGAATAAATAGTCGAACGGGACAATCGAGAAGCAAATAGACACAACCTTGGGCTCCGCCCATGTCATGACCAATGCACCAGTCACGTATGACTGACCAGTGCCACTGCCCGGGTCGAGCCTAAGCAGCGTTCGTCACTTCCCACTGGTCCGTCGATAGTGAATTTCAGGCTATAATCGATTTTGGCTTTAGCGGTACTGATTTTGATGCCGTGCAATCACATATTCAACTACATTTTGATGATTCAAGTGATCATATGATAAGGGTTTTTAGGAAACAAAAAATAGGGCTTCGTATGATAATAGATAGGACCTAAACTTGAGATTAATTCGACAACAATTCATCCAAACAACAAACTCAATAACTTGAAATCAAAATAGAGATAGTTGTGAGTGCTTAACTCACCTTTCTTTTTTAATTTGCTTGCTACAACTCATTCGTATCAACGTTGCACTTAGCTTTCAATAAACCCTAAGGATTGCATCAAAAGAAAAGAACACAAGCATCACATCCTATAAGAACTGAAATTGATTAAATTAGAGGATAGATAATAGTTCACTTAACAAACCTTGATTTTATCTAAATTTATAGAATTTTATTTTGATTTTAAAACCCAATTTTTGCTTGCAATTGAAAGGAGAAGCCAACCCTAGTTTTTATTTTCTTAAGTTTTGAACGTACTTGTTTTAGAAAATTGAGAAGGAAGCCTTCTCATTCCTGTATAAGAATGGGTTTTGGGTTGCACTTAAGCCCATTTAAATCAAATGCAAACTTATTTTATTTATTTTCTCCTTTAAGCTAACTTTTACATTATTTATTAGAAAATAAATATCTCTCTCATTTTATAACATATATTTTCGTAATACTATTTTCATTAAATCAAATATTAACTTTCTAATATTCTTAGACTCAAAATATGCAATTTTGATTATTGATTGGTTTCAAAGCTCATAATAATAAGTTTATTTATTACTTATAGTTTCAAAAATATTCGCACACTAATATTAATCATCAAATATTATAAAAATCAAGAATTCACATTTCAAAATAATTTCATTATCTTTTATCAAAGAATACCAAATTCACTAAACAAATATTCGTGTCCAAACTCAATTTCCAATTATTATTCAAGTATGACTCTTAAATTCTAATTTCTCCAACTTTAATACTTGTGAAATCCATGTTCTCATTTAAATTTAAATCTTATTTTTTTTATTTAAACGAAATTGAAAAATCTGGGTTGTTACAATGGTTAGCGACTGAGATCCGTTTTACATCAGCGAGTTCTAGAGAAGTTACATGGGGACTGAGTTAAGTCGGAGTACTACATATCATCTGCAAACCGATGATAGATGTAGAGAGTAAATCAAATTTTGGAGGATTTACTATGGACGTGCATAATAAACTTTGGAGGTTCTTGAGAGGATCACTTGCTGTTAGTGGAGCTACCAACAATAACAGTTATCAAGCGAGCATTAGGATGACACCATTTGAGGCATTGTACGGTAGACCCTGTGGACCACCATCGTGTTGGTGGGATACGATAGATAGATTATTCTTGGGATAAAAATGTGAGGGAGACATTGGAGAAGGTGAAATCTGATCTGTAGAAGAATGGAGATTGCTTAGGATAGGTAGAAATCTTATGCTGACAGGAGACGTATGGAGTTAGAGTTCGTAATGGAAGATATGGTATTGTGAAGGTTTCACCCCTTAGGCATGTTATGAGGTTCGGTAGGTCATGGAAGCTAGCACTGAGATTTGTATAGCCTTTCTTGATATTTATAGTGTAGGGAAGTTGGCATATAGAGTGGAGCTTCCAAAAAATTTAACGGAGTTATATGATGTTTTTCTTGTGTCACACTCGCGAAAGTGCTTACATGATACAACTACAGTGGTCAAGCCGAGTCGGCTAGACGAGGTGGTGGTTAAGTGAGAGTCTCTTGTTCACCATGCACCCACTCGTATTATAGGGCATGGAACAAAGCGATCCGCAACAAGGAGATCAAATTTGTTAAATTCCAATGGAGAGACGACCCAACGGAGAGCACATGGGAGCCCGAGGAGAAGATTCACACTACCCACCTATAACTCTTTGCTGGTATGTTTCCAATTTAATTCTTATAAGTGTAGACTTCTTGTTGGACTTAGGTGGTAAACCCTTAGGTTTAGACTATTGGATAGTAGGAATGGTTGTAAACATGTCGATAGAATGTGTATGGATAATGGATGCTAGTGGATGTATTGTTTGAGTTGTTTTCTTTTGCACGTTAGGATAGTATATCATCTAGGTATACACACACTCACATTTCATAACATGTTATCTCTTTATTTTTATTGTGCTAGAGGATGTTATGCATATGAATGTTGCATATGAGTTGTATGGTTATGCACACATATAGAATTGCAAGTATATTTACTTAGGATGTTGCTACCATTGGATGCAAGGCATGAGCATTTGCATGATAGAAGGTCGACTAAATCAGTAGGCTGCCTACGCTTTTGCATTAGAATAGGTTCATATGCATTTCAAGTTGCATACACACACACAAACACACACACACACACATATATATATATATATATATATATTGGATTAGAAAATTTTCTAAGGACAATGATTGCTCATGGATGATGGATGAATAGATGTTTGCAGCTATTGGTTGATGTATGAGTTACATTTTTTCCATCCCTTGAGATTTCGAGGATGGATCCTTTTAAAGGGGAGAATGTAAAACCCCGAGAAAATTTAATTTAAAATAAAACAAGGACTAAAAATAAAATCTTCACATACGTCCGAATTTGGCTATGAAATGTGCATATTGCATTCATAGCAATTTTCTAGAGGATTTTCATATATAACACTTCGAAGTCGGAGTTAATACAGAGAAGTAACGGGCATTAGAAGAATTAGAAATATAATAAGGAATTAAAAATTCACAAACTTTCACTGGAGCTGGCGGACCCATGATGGTCGAAGGTTGAATGGTAATGATCGACCTAGGAGGGGTAGCGGTCGGTCATGGGTTGTGTAAAATCAAGCATTGTCGATTTTCTGTGACGTGTTCGAATGGGTTGGATAAATTTCTTTGCACGCAAGTTATTGATGAGCGAACTTGATTTCAGAAAAGATTGTCCAACATAAATCTAACAGCCCAGATTAGTTTAAAACCCTGTAAATACTAGCCTAATCTAACACCCTAAAACTCACTTAACAAAACATAGTAATAGAACATTACCAAAAAAATTTCTCTTCCCCCACTCTAAAAAATTCTTAAAAATCAAATGAAAAGAAACTATAAGAAAACAAGCATTGGAATCAAGATGGAGCAAGTAGGGCTAATGAATAGAGGGTTGATTCTCAAGTAAGCACAACAGAAAGAGCTTAGACTTGAGGTGAGTGAAAATAACTTTGATAAGATGATTATTATGGTTAGATTTAGACTTCTTTAATGCATTTAGGATGTTAGAAACCCAAATTGAGTATGTGAAACCCTAACTTGATATCTATAATTTTAAAATATGAATTACAGTAAACTGTTAATCGGATATTGAAGTATACACCCATTTCTACACTTGAATTTGAAAACCATAAACCAACAAACCCTAAATTGAATTGCAAATTGATAATTAGACTATTTATTTAGTAATTAAGGTTCACCAATAAATGCTAATGACATTGATTAAACAACGAATAAAAACCGACTATTAAAGTCATTAAAACTCTACATTTTGTTCATGAACAGTCGATGTTGGACCTCTAGCGGTCGATCAGTAGTAGTCTACCATCAAGGAACAACAGTCGACAGTTCATAATGAAAATTTTAGATTGTGAAACTTGGCCTAAGACCCAAGTTCATAATAAAATTTAAATAACTTTAGTAAAAAATTATATAAATGGAAATTATCTGTTTAAGCCTATTTTGGGCTAAGTGCACATGCTAGAGATTTTAGGCAAGTTAGTTGCCTATCAAAGGACATTGAGTCATTGTGGTATTGGGTAACATTTAAATACTGAATTGATAATCGAGAGTCGACTAGGGCAATATATTTCGTAGATTGAGAGTTAGGAGTCGACTAGGGCGATGTATTCACAGACACTTAGGGGGAGTTCAATGGTGGATGCACAACACCGATGAAGATGCCAGTGCAGTGAGACCGGTACTAACGGAGGATTCTATATAGGCAGTCAGGCCCAGTGAAGCATGATAAGAAGCTATAGAATAGAAAGGAGTCTGGTACTAACGAGAGTTCTTATACGTACGGATATGATTCGATGTGGGTATAGTTGGATGCTAGTGTAGTATAATAAGAGACATTTAGCACTACGATCGAGAGACGGATGAGTCATACGGTGAGTTTATTTTGGGGTTATCCCTTTCCAGGCGTAGTGATGGTATTGGTATTTATGGAAAAGTAGTTTCCACAGTTGCTTACGAACGGTATTTTCTTATTGGATGACTCTAGTGACGATGGCCGATCATTAGTGAGGTTCGATTGGTCGTTCGACCCTTTGTGTTAGATAAGAACCCTTAAGTATTGGACCTTAGGAGTTCACAGACACTTGTAACACACCCTTTGTCACCTAGAATAGTTTGACGTTAAGTGCACATTATCATCACACATTAAACTTGTACTCATTCACTAGACTTTTTTCTGACCCATTTTTTTCCATTATTTCCCTACCATAAGTGACAAGGAAGCATGTGATTGGTCCATTCTTGATACTTAAAGAGTCATGCTCATCTTTGGAGACTGCTTTTGTCATATTTACTCTCCATTATTATTCTATCATATTAGTAGATTTAATTTTCTTGTATCAAACTTTGATATAATGGCTAGAAGATCCACCAAAAAAAAAATATGCTGCATTTATCGATGTATACAGTAGATAGTTAAGACAAGGCTATAGATGGTCGCTCCTATCCAGCTCTATTCTTCGTATTAGCAGACAGTATTACCTTGTAATACTCTTTGCTAATATGGGTCTCGGAGTGGGGCGTTACAGCTTGGTATATTTTTCTATGTACTATGCGTAGGACCATGTACTAATTTTTCAAATACTGTAATTTGGATATTTTATGATATGGACATTTTTTTATGTTATATATCTTTTATTCCTTCCGTTGTAAGTTCTGAAAGTTTAGTATATCATATATTATATCCTCTTATGTTAGTCTTTGAAATGTTAAAGGTTAAAAACCCGACGATTCACATTTCTCAGCACAACGCGAGGCCGAAAGCCACATCAAGCTTTCGATTGGTACCTGTTGGAAGGTGTAGGTTGTCACATGATTCTTTAATACTAGGCGGGTACATAAGTCATTGAGGCGAATTAGAATATGGCTTATCAGTTGTAATGTTGTTATTAGGTACTAACGGAGGTTCCTCGATGTACATTGGTAATTCGGTCTGGACACATATGGTGGATACCTAGTGAAGCACCGAGTTACAGGTACATACGGGGAATGTATCCTGGTTCATAGGAGGACCGTGATACTTACGCACGCGCATATATACATGTGTAGTTATTGTATAATTCGAGTAGGTTGGACGTATCATACATATACATGAAGTCAAAATGACTAAGCTTTAAATAATAGACATAATATGTAGTGAAAAACAATCAGCATGACCTCCTCCGCATTACAACCCATATGATAGATTTAGATGTACTGCTACAAGTTGGGAACGATGGAAGGATAGATTTCCTTATGCATCTCAACACCGACGAGGGCAGTAGATACTTGAGGTATAAGTCTTGGTCAGCAATTATATGTTTTATTATATTTATTTATTCCATTGTGAGTTCTTATCGATAATATACTTTTTTTTATTACAAGATACCAAACACTAATGATTCATACTCTAGTGGACTTGAGTTTTCAATTTAGCGAAAATTCGGACCCACAAAGGTGCGGGTTGTTGCATTAGCTATTGATCTTTATTTCACGTTGAGTCGCTTTAGGCCTTGGATAAAGATAGCTTTGGTCTCGTATGTTGACTTAGGCGCTCTCGGCCTGTATATTTGACTATCACTGATTAAATCCATTTCTTTAGGTAATGACTGTAGAAAGATCTTGGAATATTAGTTGAGGGAAGTTTGTAGCCTGGGAATTGAAGCATGCTCGTATGCTTAGTCTTTCGATTAAAGGTTTCCCTTTTAGGACTATGCTTTATGTTTGAGGTTAGCTGAATAACCATTGCATTCAGTACGAGTGACACAACGAGCCCTCGATTTGAGTCTTTTTTGCAGGCTTTCAGTTTGTAGACTATTATCCCTTGACGATTGGCTAAGCATTTAATCCTTATGGGGGACTATACACATAATAAAGCTTTCGAGCTCAAGTTGAAAATTCTCTTCTTCAATATTCGTGTTGAACAAAAATTATGGTACAATAGTTATCAATGCGTTTGAGTGTGAGAACCTACTATAAGTACACATCTTTAGTGTAATTGAATCTGCATCTATGAGATCAAGAAGATCCAACTAAAATTACACAAATAAATATGCATTTAAAAGTCAATTTCATATATAAGATACAATTATAATTATAATTACATAAATGCATTTAAATTATTATTGCATTATGTTGATGTATTTAAATCTAACGTATAAAAGTTAAAATTTTCAGAATTCATTTTTAGGTATCATCGTTATTCGAAAACTTGTTAAATTCTTGATTTAATGGTGAAAACAAATCTGAAATACGACAGCCCTCCCAATAATCCAGAAGCCAAAGTTAATTAGATGACACAAGACTTTCAAACCTCTTCCTTTGAGCTATTCCTTATTATCTTTTTGTTCTTCAAAATGAAGACATTATCTGTAAAAGTGCACAAAAAACCGAATTTCATGTTCAAAAATGTATAGACAGCCTTTTTTGGTAGGGGAGGAAATTTTAGAATGCGATTGAATTGTCTTACTTAATATAGATAATAACAATTTCCTTATGAAGTTATTACAATTTAAAGTTTGTAACTAACATGTTTAATTGAGGCTCCGTTTGGGAGTTTTGTGGTATTGATTATAAGAGGTTTTGAGAGTGTCATTTTGACCATAAATAATCGTAGCGGTCTTGATAGGTTTATAAGAAGTATTGTTATAGCCGATCAATACATGCTTGAGAGTTTAGAATTCACCGGTTGCAAGAGTTTCCACTAAAGTAATATTACATGTATATCCTTATTTTTCTCTAGTTTTATGAAGATTAATTTTCAAATATGACTAGTAATGGTATAATTAGAAAAGAGTTAGAATAGCTCAAAACACCCCAATTTGATGGCCTAAGAATTGTCATTAAAATTACACTACACCGGTTTTATTACCAACAATAACCGATTTGGAAAAAACTTACAAAAAACGGTTACTGCAATACCTAAAATACAGAGCCGTCCAAAACCAGTAAAAAAAACTTACAAGCGGAGCCTAGGTGCAGATTTAATGGTGATGACTTTTCTATAGAAGTTATTACATTTTAAAAGGAGGAATTAGTTTAAAGGAAAAAACAGAGATCAATGTTAGTTGGAATGACACGAGTTTCAAATACTGTTCTGAATGACAGTAAATGATGTATTAAAAAACAATTAGATAAAATAAAATGCTATATAACGTCTGTTTTGTTTTATGTTATATTAATATAGCATTAATGACCACTCAGATTAAATTTTAAATTCACTAAATTTTATTTTAGAAGTTACCTTCCTTGGAAAATGTGGTTAAAAGTTTACTTCAGCTTGTTTTCGTGTTTTAAAAATTGAATCTAACAGATTTAATTAATAGAGACAACTTTCCCAAGGTTATTACATCCTAGTTATTGAATAGCCTAAAAGAAAATAGGAACATTTGAAGTAGCTTCCGACAAAAGTGCATGTTCCTTCGATAAGCCACTTGCTACAAGAGAAAATATCCCACATTTCTTGCTGCGTCTTTTACATAGAAGATCAAATTTAATGGCGGCGATCGAGGATCGTCGTAATGATACCGACGATCGGTCTGATGATCAACCGAATAAAGCTGATAATGATGTGAAAATTGTATCGGGGTTGTTTTCGAAATTTAAACTGAATCCTTTTGCTAAAGAATTTGTTCCCAGTTCAAGATCGAGTAAGAAGTTGTCAGCTGATGCACCACTTTTTGAAGCAAAATTAAATAAGTCTCAGAATTATTTGGGTAATGCTGGTTTTGTAAAGGGTTTTGGTGATGTGTCAATTGGTTTTGCCGCTGATCAACAGCCTCACATTAGCAAAGTATGAATTTATATCGCTATTTTTTATATGACTATTTTATATCGATATGATTTAGTGTTTGGGCAGAATATCATGTTTCTCGTTTATTTGTTGAAAGTTGAAACTTGAATGTGGCGTTGCACGTATGATGTTAACAGCACTTGATTATCACTCATTATTGTTGATGTAGTGACTGCAATATACAGGAATTGAACAATTTTTAGCGACCTTGATTTTTTTTGTTAAAGAAAAATATAAATTAGTTTTTGCACAGTGATTTCAGTATCTGCATAATTAAATAAAATAAAATAAAAATAAATACTACAAGCATGCATCTAGATAAAACGGTTACTTTTTCTTCCAATAAGGAATAATTGTGTCTCTATATCAAGTACAGCATGATATTTTGATCCTTTTTTTTAAGTTGTTCCCTTTGACTTTGATTTTGTAATTGCAGTTGCCTGAAATAATATTGTTGTTTAACTGTGGTTGTTGTTAATACATTTAGAAGAATGGTTATAATCATGGGAGAAGAAGGTATAATGATAGAGTTCTAAAGGCTCAAAAGGATGAATGCATTAGACGAACTGTTTATGTATCAGACATAGATCCACAAGTGAGAACTCTAACTTTGAAATGACTCTATTGTTTACATACCAACTAAATAATACAGACCAACTGCTGTTTCAGTCTTTAGAATTGTATCATAGATTCATGTTGTTTACTAATGTAAGCTTTTTGTTTGGTAATGTGTTACTTATTAGGTGACCGAAGAGACTCTTACTGATGTATTCAAAACATGCGGGGCGGTAAGTTTTTCAACTTAAGGCCAAAAAGTTTGTGCAAAACTAATCATGGAAGGCTTTGACATTCAGATTTTTCTGTATGAAATTCTCACTGATGTTGAGAATTGATCACATCTTGGTATTTCTGGATGGCATTTAGATAATTTTACAGATCAAATTCATATGTTGAAATGCTTACTTGAAGAATCAATGATGATTCTATATCATCGTTTTCCTTGTTGACATTCATAAACTAGTAGGCTTATATGCATTAGAAATATTTTGTTCATGTGTATATTTTTCAAAGAACATTTGGCTAAATACATATATGTTGCTAAAATATGAAATGATTATGTATTTTTAAATAATAATTTATTAGTAAATTACATGTATAACGGGAGCACGTATGCATGCACAAGATGTAAGAAATACAACAAAATATAATTTAAAAAGGATATTTGTGTAACTTCAACAACTGTTGAAACCATGAACTCCTTGGCAATTTTATATATTAATAGAAGGAATTTGAAATGTATAAAATTGGATATATTTTTTTTCCAGGATTATGAAGGATATGAAATAAAAAATCATGTCCTAACATTCGTTATATAGTTAACAACAAAAAATTATTTAAGAAAAAGGCAATCAAAATTGAACTACTTCAACACATGTAGGCATATGTCGTAAAGAAATAGAATTAAAAGAGCGTTTATTTATCTTATTTTTATCTTATAGTCTTAATTACATAACCAGGTAATCTTCTTTGTGGGTTCACTTGCAAATCATAAACAAATGCAACTCTGTAAATATATTTTAGCTTTAATTGGTAATTATTAGATGGTTTGGATTTTTGAGTTCAAAATCGATGAGCTGTTGGTTGATTTAAAAGACAAGTCTAAGGCCTTCCCAAAAGCAACCCCAAAATAGATGCTTTGTTTGCATAATCTGGGTAAATTTGGGGACTTGAAAAAGTTGCACGGACCAAAACAACGAATTATTACTATAATAGTAAATATTATATCATTACGCTTTGTTAGTTGGAAAAAAAAACAAGTAAATAAATTCATATTCCGATTGCACTACAACCATGGTTTCGTTTTTGATAATTGAAGCTTTTGTGTTTCAGTTGTGTAAAAAAAAGCAAGTATCATGAATTTCAGTGTGTTTTTTTACCACAATAATGATACTACTTTTGTATTCTCTAGACTTTTTTTTTTTTTGGATGAAAAAATGGTCCTTAAATTGGGGAGAGCAATCGTCTATAGTTATAGTTTATGATTCTGCTTGGCGATTGTTGCTAAAATACTATACACACTTAGAACGTGACTTCTAGTGCACGCGCGAATTAAATCAAATATAGTAATGTAATTTGTGTTATAAAAACATACTTCAGTATTTGATGTTCAAACTCAAAGTTCAAACAAAATCTAAGAAACATAAACTGGTTACCTAATTGTTATTATGGTAAGATAAAATTGTATAGTTGCACTGGTCATAGAGGGAAAAGGAAAAAATAAGGGAAAATGCATGAAATAGGTCTCAAAAAAAATATGCTATAAGATTTGAAGAAAAAAATGGTTCGGTTATGTAGAAATTTATGTTATGACCAAGGTTTAAAATTTATGCCGGCATGCCGAGATTCCCGCCATTTCAGTCTGGTACTGGTGGTGACAGGACCGGACTGAAAATCAACAAAAGAAATTCAACAAGGAAATTTGAGTCGTGGCAAGGAGAAATCAAGCTCATTGGGAGAGGGAAATTGAGCAAGAAGAAAGGTCTCAAGCATGAAGAGAGGGAAATCAAGAATTGGAGGAGCAACACAAAGTCTAGGACTGAAAATATTCTCTCTTACGGAGAGGGCTGTTTTGGAAATTGAGGATGGGCTTGCTATATATTGTTGTTAGAATAATTATGAACACATACTTTAGTTTAATTTTTTTATTGAACTCCCTAAAATATGAATATAGCTAACTGCAAATCCAATTACATTTATATTTGTTAAATTATAAAATATTTGCATGTAAAAGATTTCAAAAGGAAACAAACTCTGAAATCAGAATTTAAATGGAACATTAGAAATTTTGAAACGGAACTGAAACCATAAGAAAAATTCAGTGATCAAAACAGAGAATCGAAATTTTGAACCTTGGTTATGACTGTAAATTGACATCAAGATTGTTATTAAAAACAATTTTCTGTTTCACTTGTTACTAAAATGTGTAAAAATTATTTGACCTTTTATTATGTTGGCAAGAAGAATAAAGTATTGCTGTTATTATAATTTTTTTAATCAATTCCAGTTCGATATTAAAATCTTATTAAGAAAGAGTATTGCTTCAAATTTAGGAGACAAGCAGATGAAAAGCTAAAAAGAAACATGCAACATATTGAAAAAAGAAAAGCATTATTTCATCGGAAACTTATTTACATCAGGTGTGAAATAAGGAATTTTTTTTTTTGGTATATTGGAATTATTGAGGAGCTTTACTTAAAAATTACAAATGAAGAGAACAAAGGAAAGTATCTGTAGAGTAAATGATACCAAATTCTGTTTTTTAATTTATTACGTAGAGTAGATGAATCCTGGTGTTTTTTTATTATTAAAAAGGAAAATTTAGAGATATTTTGAAATTTTAAAGTGAGGCCAGAACAAGAAAGGCAAAATATTTACTAACTGGGATGGATAGAGTTTTCTATCTTATACATAGTGGATTACGAATGATATGCCATATAGGTGGTTCATAAGATTTCTCAACTTCTTTGTTTGGCCATCTTTTTAAAGGCTTGCTAGTGGCATATTACATATTTATTTTTCCATTTTTTGTACTGTTTTACTTGTTTTAAATTTTATTTATGTAAAACCATCTGCATTTTCTGTGTTGTTTTCAACTTGTTTACTAAGTGACGATATTCGTGGCATACGCATAGTATGTTAGCGGACATATACATGAGGTGTGTTGCAAGTAAATCTCTCAATATTATATATCCTGTCTCCCATTACTATGAGCCTCTGTTACCAGTGAGATCATCTAATATCTTACTTCATACTTAAAAGGTAGCTGATTGCCGTGTTTGTGGTGACCCGAACTCTGTTCTTCGATTTGCATTCATAGAATTTACCGATGAGGGTAAAATTGTTTCTATCATTTGATTTTATGCTTGTATCAATTCTTCTCATTATTAACAACAGTCGCAATAATATACTTTTTGAACTATTTTGACAGATGGAGCAAACAAAGCCCTTGGTCTTAAAGGAACTATGCTTGGCTCCTATCCAGTTAAAGTATTGCCTTCAAAAACTGCTATATTGCCCGTGAATCCTACATTGCTTCCCCAGGTGAGGAAACTAGTATTCAGTTAGAATTTTATATTTAATATATATATTTCTAGGTTTGAAAGGATTTTGGTTGAATAGATTGTAAATGGTGAAATCTTATTGCAGTCCCCTGAAGAAAGGGAACAGTGTTCAAGGACTATATATTGCACCAATATTGATAGGACGGTAAATAATTTTTTTTGCATCGATATTCAGTTTCCTTTTTACTGGTAATCATATGTGCAAAGTGTGTTTGTTATAGGAAAATCAATATTTTTTAGGCTCTGTTAAAACATGACTGCTAGTTGCATATTTTTATTTCTTTATCTATTTTTTTGTCACTGTTCTTATGGAAATTCAATCCGGTCGTTATTAGAATGATTATTGAAAGTTGAAACTCAATATACCCATATTACTTGTAAAGATTGTCTATCTGATCATTATTAACTTCGTGGGTTAGCTGTCCATATTGTCTAATGGAATAGTCTCTTTTAAGAATGACAGTCATGGATATTTTTTATGCATATAGTGATAACATTGTGTATTCTTTCTCTCAGGTAACACAATCAGAAATGAAAGAATTTTTCGAATCTTACTGTGGCACAGTTAGTAAACTTCTCACACTATATTTTTGACTAGAGGTACTTAGATAACACCTAAGCTTGTGTAACATATCCCGGTTATCATTTTCTTATAGGTCAATCGCATTAGGCTTCTTGGCGATAATGTACATTCTACACGCATAGCTTTCGTTGAGTTTGATCAGGTACCCGTTTAACAAATGCAGAAAAACTTTATGATTTTACTTCATACAATTATATTTGACGTAAATGCATTCATTTGGTGAAGAATGTATTATAGGATTATGATCTGAAGTATGGGCCCAACGGTCCAATGTCATCAAGATGGGTATCATTTATCATAATAAAAGTAGTAGTTTATTCAGTTCACATTTGGTTAGGATTTAATTAAGATGTCCAATCTCTAATGTGGTGTTTGGTTTGAAAACAAGTTAGACTTATGGTTAGGTATGACATACTTTTATATACTTGCTTAATGTAAAAGCTAACAACGATCTGTGCAAGTAAATATGTTCCTTACTATTCTATATGTGTGTATATAAGTGGGATCCATAGCTATTCTCTTGGGTATCCTCTTCATAGCCTCTTTCTCATCTTTTGTGTCAGATTGGTTTTGAATGAAATAAAACTTGGTAGATACGATCTATTTGATATTGAGATCGTATATACAAAAAATTAGATCTTGTTTTTTGACGTTGAGATCATATATACAAAAAAATTAGATCTTGTTTTGAAATTTCTAACTTCTTCTAAGACTACATTTCCGACCAACAGTATATATATGTATATATGTGTAGTAATGTTCTAAGACACCCTCTACCCAAGACTCCATCTACACCTCTATGGTTTTTAGAACTAACAATTTGAAATTAAATGAAAATTTGCAGAAATATTCTTAGATGACTTAAAATCGTCTCAACAAAATTTTGAAAAATTTGAATAGTCCTAACATATTGGAAATAGTATTTCCGATCGATAATTAAAATACGTGTTTTAAAGGTCGATACTTAACATTTTGAACTTGATAGTAGTTTTGGAACGATCTCATTTTTTCGGACACGATGTCTGCAGTGTTAACATCCTCAAATTTTATTTAATTTCAAATAGTATAGCATTAAAAAGCATATGAGTGTAAAATGTGATATAGTGAAAGTAAGATGTAGTGAATTTTTCCCATATAGCGAAATGTTCAAATACTCTCTCTGATAAATCCCATCTAAACTACTACGAGTTAGATGATTCAAAATTTAATGAAAATCTATAGAGATATTTTTGCACGACTCATATTGTAAAAAATATTTCAACTTTTTTTTTTTTCTAAAATAAATATTTTAAATATTGATATAAACTTAATTTTTTGAACATGTTAGAAGCTTTGACTTGATGTTCATTGTAGATTGAACATTCTCAAAGTTTCAGTTTA
This sequence comes from Allium cepa, assembly GCA_030765085.1. Taxonomy (NCBI): domain Eukaryota; kingdom Viridiplantae; phylum Streptophyta; class Magnoliopsida; order Asparagales; family Amaryllidaceae; genus Allium; species Allium cepa. The sequence goes on from CM060935.1 coordinate 57,011,465, forward strand.
TTTCGAATAACGTAGCACTAAAAAACATATGGGTGTAAAATATGGTGTAGCGAAAGAAGAGTGTGACATATCCTTACCTATAATGGAAAATATTTCGATACATCCATCTCCGGTACATTCCGTTTGTACCCCTATGATTTTTGAAGATAGTCAATTCAAAATCGAGTTAAAAATTGTAGATACGTTCTTACATGACTTAAGATCATCTCCACAGAATTTTTAATAATTTGAATAATCCTAGCATATACAAAATAATATTTCAAAATCCGTGGTTAAAATAAACGTTTTAAAATGTTATTATCAACTTAACACTTGAACATTTTAGAAGTTTTGAAATGATCTATTTTCTGTAGGTATGATGTTCGTAGTGCAGGTTGAACATCCCCAATATTATATCTGATTTCAAATCGTGTAGTACTAAAAATTGTATGGAATGATTTTGAGTTGGATCGTGGATCACACCATCAAACAGTTATTCCTACTGAACCATTTTTTTTTTTTGAAAACCCAGGAGAACCCGGCGGACCGGTAAACTCCTGAGAAGGGTATAGTAAAGCTGTCCGCTGATTCAAGCTCTCATGCCCCTGGGTAATTTTATATAGGATAGGGAAGCGCATGGTAGGAATCGAACCTGGATCTTTTTATCAGAACCCAAGCTTCCTTTCCACCATGCCGCATCCGCGGACTACTGAACAAATACTTGAATATTAACATTTGGGTTGTGCCCAAAAAGAATTTACTCTTATTCTTCACATATGATGTAAACTAATAATCTGCTTCATATGAAAAGACGGCTTCAAATCATGAATCTGCAGATGATATGCATGCAACATTCAAAGCACCTGCAGTTAATACAGCACAAATATTTACAGATTCCCCACTCATCACAGCTGAAGAAGAATTTGATACCTCCTTTCCGTTTTTCTTATTTCCAGAAAGCTATTTTTCTAGTTATCATTTTTTCCAAATAAAGAAAGTATTATTTCTTTCAATACTCTATCCCTTATTGAGCTTTTCACACTTAGAATGCCCGTTACAATACTCACCTTACCACTCTTGCTCAAAGGAAGAGACCAAGACTATTATCTTCATGGTGACTGGTATTCAACTTCGTTAGATCATGCAACTTCTGATTTAAAAAATAGGCTTTGACATCCATAAGAACAAAGGTATCTCAACTATAAATTATAGCATCCGTGAATATGGGCATCATCTTAATCTTCATTGGTTCTCAATCCTATTGTCATCATCTTTATAAAAAGTCCGTCCAAATTATCCAAATGAGACTAGAAAGGAAACATTTCCTCTTCGTGGTGAATAATATCTTTATTAGAATCAAAAGGTTCTATCATGATTTCTTCAAATAAAACTCTTCCAGTTTGTCACTTGAAACCTTAGCTATTGTATGACGATAGAATGTTGAAAATAATTCTTTCTCGTTGCAAGTTAGAATGTAGTGTGCACTTACTATTTGTCCATTCTCTGATTTCAAGATATTTCAGATATTATTTATCTAAAAAACGATCCTTAATTTCTGCTGGAAGGAAATTATCTAAAAGATAGTTAATGAACCATTAGCTATAATAGTATCCAGATCTCACTAATCATAGCTTCCACGTCGACACTAGTTTAATCTATGTCGCAGATGCAACAAACAAAACCAAAGCTCTTCAGTGATCTTCAGAAAGAAATTATGAAAGTATTTTATTTGTTATGGTGGATCAATAAAAAAGAGTACTCCATTCTAGCCTCCATAAAGAGTTACATCTTATTTCGACATTCTTATCCAAAGACTTGTGCTACCACATGCGTTGTGATTAATTAATGCAAATATTTATCTTCAAAATGGAACTCATATTGCCAAAACATTGTAATGCCCAAACAAAAAATGCAAGGGTTGACAATACATACCTTTCATGAAACAGATTTCAAACGTGGATTTTGGTCATTTCTCATCTTAATTTTCACATATGATATCTCCTATCTGATAAGATATTAAACGAAATGATTGTATCGAATCTTATGTATACATCACTATTTGACACTTCAAATTCTAAAGTATATCCGGGATCTGTCTAAGCGTAATTTATATGTTTAGAATCAAACTTTTACAACATTTACTATAATTCTAATCTTAAAATTAAAAAAAAAAACAACTTAATTCCCCTCGGGAATTTACCAGTCCACCGGGTTCTCCTGAGTATAGTTCAAAAAAAAAAAAATTGTTTCTGGAGTATACAAACAAAATTTGTACTTGTAGGCTTGTAGCCATAAAATTCATTTATGTAGTTTGTGGACATAAAATATGTTTATGTGGATCGCTTACGTTAGCTAGCTAACAAAGTTCGTTACTGTGCATATAGTAATACAATTCAAAACAATGAAAACTTGCTTAAATTGTAGTTATAGGAACGAAAAGAATCAACGAATGAATAAATTTCTTATCATACATATAATTTGATTACATCCTTGAAAAATATCAAAATTCATACCTGTCATGCGTTACTTCAACTATCACACATAAATGAATTACTTAGAAGCCAAAATCTTCTACAACTATATATTGATACATGGCCATAAAAATGATTTCTCAAGAAAGAGCCTTAACTTTCAACCAAAAACTACACCATATTGTGATAAAGAATTTCTTTGCTGGAAAAATAAAGCAATTTTCAAATTTGGAGGGAGGAGGAGCTAGTTTGATTTGGTAGTAAACAAAATTTTCCAACATATTGAATATCTCTAAAAAGAACACAAAGTATTTTTTGGTTTGCTTGAAAGCAAAAGGTAAGTAGCTTTAATAATGTAATTTTCCAACATATAAAACACGTTCTTGTATCTCGATGGAGATGGGTTTAAGACAAGATTTTAGCGAAATTTAATATTTACTTTGCACAAACGTCAAATGAAATCTCGGTCGAGATAGACGGAGTTTAAAACACAAGAGCTAAAGTGTGTGATGTGGGTTGGTGTATATTTTTTTGATGAGTTCGCAATCAGCATTTAGTTCATCTAAGCATTAAACTAAAATAAAATTATCTCATTAGAATAAAATGAAAACATCTCTTTGTTCCAAGTAAAAATGTTGATGAATGTACGCAAAAAATTTGTTACACTTACATAAAAATGCTCATCACATATCAAGTTCATACTAGTGTTTATATCAAACCACAAATTTCAGCACGTTTATGGTTTATATGCACCATCGACTATAATCGTGCATCATTCAATAAACCAAAGATGAATTGAGAAAGGCGTAATGACCTTGGTATGAAAAAGAATAAGAAAATTCAATTCATGAGAATACAACTTTATTTACCTTGGTGTGAAAAAGCAGAATGGTTTCTTTCTACAAATTCTTTAGCACCCTATATACCATAATTTAACAAATCAATGAATCTATAAAAGAGAAATACAAGGTGTCACCTTTTATATGAGAATAATTTGGCACCTTCAAAACAAACTAACATAAGATATTATATGCTCCCGCTGCCACCAATAGTAATGCCTGCAGGGACTTAGAGGGCGTTTTGTTGGGGGGTTTGGGGGGGGGGGGGGTTGTTATTGTTGAAGCCTTGAAGGTTACTATATATTTAGGTGCATTTTAGCTTAGGTCCTTGTTCAAAAAAAAACATAGCCAAACATCCTTCCATTAAAAAATCGTGTAAATTAGGTCTCTCCTTTTACATTTAATAAAGCAATTGTTCAAAATGATGTTTAATTTGGTTTTGTTTGAATGCATTTTAAACACCGATATTGAATCAATATTTTTTGTTCTGTAATAACGACGTAATAATTGGAAATATTATATATAACACTTGCACTACAAACTATACGAGTCACTAATATCCTTATGAAAAATATTGCACCATAATGATTTGCAGTGCAATCATTGCACCATCGATTCTCCTCCTGTTTTGAATGGTTTTTGATATCGCCACATCCAAAGTCACTGCCTCCGACTACCAGCAGTTGACTCTGTATCAAAATTCGCACCCAAAGATGTCAATCTTGCCTTCTCTAATTTCCTTTACGAATAGCATAATTTTGATGGCAACGATCAAACCTCTAATTTGGATAAGTAGAGGTGAGATTTCAATCAAACTCCAGCACCAGTCAACTCCCATTGCGTTGCACCCATCAGTACCTAAGTTGATATCTTTGATCGTCATTTGTCAATTTTTCGGCTTTTGGTAATTCAAGGGATTGTATGTGTATGTTAAATAGGTGAGTTTCCAGAAATAGATTCTTTTTTAATTAAAACAATGAATAAGGATGTGTATTCAATTACCACTTCAATTTAAATAGACATTAAATCTGTTACTTTCAACATTTAACAAATCAATAATCATTAATTATAGGTGACAGAATAAATGTTCAAATACTATCTGATTTCTACCTTTACTCTCCATTTTATTGACTATTCTCATGTGTAGAAATTTTTAATACATTCTGAATGAAGTTGCTTGATGTTGTCCATTATGCAAATTGTTTATCGGTTGATGACCCAATCGAGCAATACACTTTCAACTATTTTACTTGACAGGGATTGAGTAAGTTTAGCTATATATTTTAATCAGGCTTTTCTTATCATAGTTTCATCAGATAGACAATACTTGCAAGCAATTTAAAATTTTACTGCCAGCATTCAATTATATGCTTCAGCTTTAAACAATACCATCATTTGATATTTCTATTGTGTGGCTTGAATTTCAAACATGATTCCTAAACTAGTATCATGAAGAAAAACAGTCCATAAACTGAATAATAACTTCGACTTAAACTTCAACTATGTTCACAAAATCAATAACACACTGCTTCTTTAATAAACCATACTAAATTATGATGCGAAGAACTAAGAACTTTATTAAATTTTCTTAAACCACCCTTTAAAAATAAAATAAAATAAAATGAAATAAAAAATCCTTTTTAAAGGTGACCACTGAGAAGCTGTACATTTTGTCATGTAAGAAAGTCATCGGAGTATGATTCCTCTAGGGATGTGCTATAGTTAAGTGAAAAGAATCAGGCCATGTGGATTTTTTAACCAATACCCACTTTAAAAAGAGTGATAATCTAACAATATATAATATTGGGCCTAACTTATATGCAATATAACTGAGGATAATTTTTTAATTTAGGCCAATTTTAAGAACTAATTATAAATTTAGATCGGTTTTATAACTTATTACAAAAATAGACTAGTCTGTGTCAAATCAGCGTCATGTGTACTGGCGGCATCTCAAATGCCGCCGATACATTTTAGAAAAAAAAATAGTTTGTGGCATTTCAAATGCCGCAAACTATTTTGTTTAAAAAAAAATTGCAGGAGGCATCTCAAATGCCGCACGTTGTAGGCATCTCAAATGCCGCCTAGAGTTTTAAAAAAAATACGGATATTTGAAATGCCGCCAGTACGTGTGGTGCTGATGTGGCACAAATTGGTCTATTTTTTTGTAATAAGTTATAAAGCTAGGCTACATTTGCAGTTAGTTTTTAAAATTGGGCTAAATTAAAAAATTATCCTATAATTTATCATGGAATATAGTTATTATCATGTAAGAGTATAATGAATCATGGAATGTAATATTCTTTGCGTTTGCAGGAATATTCTGCTACCTTAGCTCTGAATTGCAGCGGGAAGTTTCTGGGTTCACTTCCAATTAGGTACTGCTGGAAAAAACCATAGTAGTAAAATTATATCTTCTAATTTATTTATTTTTAATTTATTTTATCACTATGACTCATTTAAGCTTTTATTGGCATATTAGGGTAAGCCCTTCAAAGACTCCGGTCCGGTCTTGCTCCTCTCGTGCAAGTTCGCAGTAAACTGATCTAACAATGAATGTTCTATTTTGATCTGCAAGCAAGCAACTGATCATTTTAAATTTTAAATTGTGAACTTGTTCAACTCCTGCTTATTTTTGTATTTTTGGAGTATGTTAGCTTTAATTTTCTTTTAATTAATTAGTATTTAACTTTGTTATAGTTTTTTTTTTTTTTTTTTTTTTTTAATCTGACCCCATGAGTTGGTGTTGCAATGCTGTCATAAAATATCGCTAACCAGATGCATTGGGAATTTTGATCCACTGTTTAAAACTTTATAGCATGCAAAATATGAGCTAGTGTTGTATGATTGGTTATGAACGTATTTATCTTTAGCTGTTTCTTATTAAGGTTTTATCTGGACTGGATTAATCATGCAGTCTTATTTCTTAAATTGTTGACTAGATTAATCAATATGGGACAGAGGCATCAATCGGTATTCACTAATGGATAATGTTGCCTGCGTTTGGGCTTCATCTTTTTACTTCGATTTTAACCATGCAGAAGAGAAGTTTTCCACCAATTGTAGAAGCCCAAATTCACAATGAATAACGTGGTTTGAGAAATACTACTGTTCGAAGGTTTTCGCTCTTAAAATTTTGTGATGCGGGTCAAATAAGAAAGCAATCCGAGGGTTCTCTCTTTTTTTGGTTTTTACATGTCAAAACATATTGTTTCATGGACATTACTTAAGAGTGTTACTACACTTAAATAAGTATTAAAATTAATTAGGATAAAAATATTATGAAAACTTATTTCGATCGAGTATGCAAAACTTAATGAAAAGATAGACGACGATGCAGATATAAAAAACTAAAACCCTAATTATAAAGCATGATAATAGCTTGGACATGTTGAAAGTAATAATGCAATTGGATCCTAAATAGCTTGAGCATATAAAAACCAAAACCCTAATTAAGGACATGTTGAAAAAGAGAATCTCCTCTTGAGAACTTATCCCCGTAAGTTTGTATTTTCATTCAAAAATGCATTTTCTTTTACTCCTGCTATATAACCACTGCTTTTTTATTCAAAAAAATCAAGCTTAGACAAATTAAAGTGGACCCCTTTAAAAAAGCCGAAGATATGAACAACAAAAAACATATACTTGCAATTGCAAAATACATTGCACTACAAGAAAGAGAGCCATTTTCGACAGCTGAAAACCGTCGGCGGCTGCCAATAGTCGTTGGAATTGCCGTTAGAACTACATCCGTTCTTTTCAACGGTTGACAATAGCTTCGACGAAGACTTTGCGACAGCTCTCAACGATTGTTGTCGACGGTTTTCCAACCGCAACCCATTGAATAATAATGACATATAAGCTGTGAGTAGCCGTTAGGGGCCGTCGTAGATCTAGGATGTCTTTTTTGCTTGTGCTATATTTTTCCCCCATACATATTAATATATATCGCAGCTCAATCTCATGCATATAAAACATATAAATATAAATCCAAATCATATATAAAACATCAATATTTACAACAAAACAGACCCAAACAATTCACCCTACAACAAAACAATCCACCACCACACACAAAATCTACCTCCAACAAACAAAAAATGTGGGCTTAACAACCACTATAACAGTTTGATATATTGTTATATTTTAAGTTATTGTTATAAACTAAGTTATTTCTTTTAAAAAAATATTTTATTAACTTGGTTGTTCTTGCAAACTAAGTTATTTCTTTAAAAACTCAATTGTTTTTTATTAACTTATTTATTGTTGTAAACTTATTTAATTGTTATAAAACAACCTAACTTTTATAAAAATTAGTTAATTTTTATAAATTAGCTTACTTTTTATAAACTTAGTTAATTTTTGTAAAACATGGTTAATATTTATAAATTTATTTAATTTTAGTCAAACTTGCTTAACATAGTTTTTGTAAAAGTTAGTTATTTTTTGTAAACTTGATTGATTTTATAGAATTTCAACTTAGTTCCTTTTCAAAGTTAGTCTCCCTTTACCAATAAATAACTTAGTTATTTTTATAAACTAAGTTATTTCTTTGAAAACTTAATTATTTTTTATGAACTTATTTATTGTTATAAACTTATTTTTTCTGGCAAGGCCAGCCGGTTTTATAGTGGACCGTCCATTTTTTATTACGAACGTAATAAAAATTAAAGTACAGGAGTAAGGAAAATGTATCTTAACTACTAAAAAAACAGAAAATACAGCACAGGTACGTGACAGCTATGTCACAGTAACTATAAATAGCACAAACTAGCACTCCTCCGAAGAGGGAGAATCACCAACAACCCCAGACACCAAAGAAGAACACAAAGTGACAGACCCACAAAGACTAGCAAAGGGGCTGAAATGGAGAGCAAGACAAGGATCATAATCCACATCATCAAGGGAGTAGATAAAAGAACGATCCCAGGATGGGTCAGCAAGCATGACAGAATTCGAACTCGCATCCAAACCGTTCAAATCAAGAACTAGGGAATCACCAGATGGTTTGTAGCGTAGGCATCTAAGGTCCAGTTGATCATCAGTGACAAAACGGAAGAAGGATTCATTAACCGGGTTATATCTCATATCAGAAATGGGATCAATCCAACACCCTTCGGCCTCATCCCAAGCAACAGGAGGCGACAGCAAGGCAGGGTCTGGAACAACTAAAGGGATGACAGAAGCAACACTAGGTACCTCAGAACCAGGAGGAGAAACAGGCGAATCTAGTGGCAAGGGAGGAAAACTCAGGCCTGGCAACAGAACCGTAGGAGCAGGAGAAAAAGGAGAGGCAGGGAAAGAAACCTTGGGGACCCAAATCCTACGGCGTGGGCGAGGCAAAGGGATCTTCGGAGCAGCCGCGGAGGCTTCAGAATGATAGAAGTCGATAGTCAGGTGGCCAAAAGAGTGACAGGAGGTACAAATATCCGGAACCCATCCATAGCGAACTCTGACTTCCACAACATGCCCGACAGCAAGCTGAACAGGAATAGAAGTAGGGAGAGGCTTAATGGGGGGAATTTCAATAAGATCCTTAGCATACATCATCTTATCACGCGCCATGGTATTAGAGTCAAAACATTTCAATTTTCCAACATTACAGGCTAACCAGTTCAAACCAATAAGAGGCTGAAGAGCAGAGAGAATCTGAGAAAAATATACCCAAACAGGGATAGAAAATACTTGCTCACGTGCACACGCCACGGTAGGAGACCAGGGGGTAACAATAAAAGGCCTTCCATCAACAAAAGAAGGCTCAGCATCCAAAACAAGCCGACGATCCTCAGAAGAGGAAAACTGTAATTAATACATCGAATCAAACAACTTCATATGCAAATTACCATGAAGCTTCCAAGCCCTCCGAAGAACCGATGTCGCATTAATAAGACGGTGATTTGGTTCCCCAAAAAAACCAACCAAATAGTCAGACCAAAATTCCACACCGGCTTGCAAAACACTAGGGGGAGGAATCATCACTCCATTTTCCTCAACCAAATCAAATTCAATCGGGATATAGGCACCCGCATTACGGGGCAAGGACGAGAATAGAGAAGACCATGATTTGGAGATAGGCTTCGATGCATCAGTACCACAGCTCTCTACAACGCAGGGGGCAATAGTGGCAGTCGGAATAGAAGCATCAGAACAAGCTACACTGTCAATTGGTACAGAATTCACTGGGGAATTAACACCTGTTGTGCCCTGACCACAACTAGGGATGCCAGCCGAAACACACCCCCAGCACGTGCTCAGACACACCAACAACTGCACTAGCAACATACTCATCATTCAATTTAGACTTGCCCACATCACAAAACAACGAGACTGGCTTACATACATTTAATTGTTATAAAACTACTTAACTTTTATAAAAATTAGTTAATTTTTATAAATTAGGTTACTTTTCATAAATTTAGTTAAACTTTGTAAAACATAGTTAATGTTTATAAATTTATTTCATTTTAATCAAACTTGCTTAACATAGTTAGTTTTTGTAAAAGTTAATTACTTTTTGTAAACTTAGTTTTTGTTAATTTATTTGTTGTTATAAACTTATTTAATTGTAAACTTATTTATTGTTATAAAACTTAATTATTATTAACTTAATTATACCCAAACAAAACATAAGTGATAATCTAGGCTAAATATGTTATGACTTGCACTAGGCTAAATAGAGTAACAAGTAGGTAAGGTGAGTAGAAATAATGTTCATTACCTTTTGGTTGCCATAGCCATAATGCCTATTTCGCAATGTCGAATCCATAACAACTTCAAAAATAATGTTCACCTCGTCGGTGGTCAACTGATCTCGTCCCGTTCCCTTCAGTAGTTGTGCTCGTTATAGCATAGATTTTTCCTGCAATGCAAAATAAAAATACAATTGAAATTTACACTACATTATTTTAATTCTTCACAACTAATTAATTAAATTGATTATTAATAACTTATAACTTAAAATATGCTTACATAGGCTTTGGTTGATTTATTTTGGCCTATGTGTATGAGAGTGTGCCATCTTCATTTTGATGCTCGGTGGCATGAGTACGGGCAAATACTTCCATGTAGGAAAGGTGACCCATGTGCTCTATTTTCTGAAATATTATTATGTATTATTATTGTGTATACAAAATTATACAATGTAATAATTGTTTATAATCTCAATTAATAAATTTACCAGCTCTTGACAATAACGTTGGAATGACTTGGAACCACCGCGATATATGAATGAATTCTTGTTTCTATTTGCAAAGTTCCTCTCTGGCTCTGCCTGCAAATTTAAATCGAATATTATATTTTACATCTTTAAATTATGTATTATATAAGGAATAAAATAAAGTGATATGTGGTAAGCTAACCTTTGCTTCGTCGCTATTCCATCAAGCAACCTACACATCTCGTATACTGGCGTTCATCCAATTAGGCTTCTTTCCTGGTTTTTTATGTTCAACATTGTGTCTTGATAGTTCTTCCTCATTTTTTGCATCCAATAGGTCTTGCAAAGGTGGGTGTTAGCTTCTTACAACTCTATCGACCCCTGCACATTGAAAGAATATAAATTATACATTTATACTTAGTCAGTAAATTGTAAAGTGGTAATATATAATGATATATAAATTTACATTTACAAGAAAGTCCTGCCAGATACTCTCCAAGATGGGGGCTGGGATCTTATCCCACTTAGGCCAACAAGCGGTCATCCTGCTCATGTAAGCTTGCTTTGAAATATGAAGAACAAGCTCTGAAGGCTTCAACTCAAATCCATGTGTTAAATATGATATAAACCTTTACTATATAATACACAAAATATTTATAAACGTGAAATAAATTTAATACTTATGACCCATCCACTTTGGGGCGTAATGACACTACGGGAAGTTGCAGCTGCTTTGATGGGCCGCTACCACCACCTACCAGGGCGGTCCCTCTCTAAGAAGAAGAGGGGGAACCTGAATGGAAAGTAATCTAATTTCAAAAAAAGGACATAATATCTATCACAATATATCATTTTATTATGGCAGAATATATCATTTAATTATTATAAAAAATATCACTTTTTAAGAGAAACATGTAACATCAATTATCACATAAATTACCTTCTATCAAAATATACATCATTAATCAGTCCTCGTTGTTTTATGATTCAAACTCGGTCTTGTATTGTATATCCTCCGTACTCTCATATGCTTCTACCAAAATATTTGATTCATCATTTAGACACCCAAAATCGGTATGATCGTCCGTTATTATTATTTCGCTATTTTCCTTGACATCTGTCTAACAAGCTTGTTCGTTTGGAATATTTTTTCCATCATACGTAAATCTTGCTTTCGTTTTAAACTGCTGACCAATCTACTTTATCTCTTTTTAAAGATGGATATGGAGCATAATAAACTTGTAGAGCTTGTTTGGCTAGTACAAAATGATCGTACTTATCATAATGTGTGGTATACTTTATTTCAATAAGATTATATTTTTCGTGCACGATGATTCAGAACCTGGAATGTTGTTGAACTAGTTGCGTTTAAACAAAAAAACTTTCTCCGCAGGTCTTGTGAAATATATCAGTTGCAAAACATGGGTTAACATGCCTTTCATTTAACTAAAATACATAATATATAAACTATATCCTTGATAAAAACCAAATGGATAATTATCGAATGTAGAAACCTTTGTATTAGCATCTGTATCCATTTTTGTATATCGAATGTTTATTAGCTTTTTTGATATGATGTAGATGAGTTTCATATTTTTTTCGATATAGATTGACAAGCTTACTCATGTTATGAGTAATTTATCTAATCTATTTATATGTCCTATTATCTAAAATGTTTGATCTCCTTGACATATTTACCTCACTTCTCACTTTATTAGGTTCAAATATCATTACCTTAATTTAGTGTACATTTTTCGTTTACCCCTTACAAAAAATTTATTATTTCGCAAAGAGCATCAATAATAAGTTAACAATTAATGACAGCTCATCTCAATTACCTAATATAATTTTTTTTAAACTTACTCTTTTTTATGAAATAGATTGACTAAAAGCCTCTAAAAAAACATGTGTTTACTGTATTGATTAAGTTCAGTTTAAAGTTTAACCCTTATTATCCATTATTTCATTCAGTAAGAGGTATAATTTGTTGTTTATGTTCTAAATATATGATTTCATATCTTTGGCTCATGTCCAGTGTCTAATATTATGTTTGTTCTTATTTTTTTCTAATTTGTATGATTAGTAATTTGATTTCCTGCACATTTTGTAGGGTTATATTAAATTTATTTTTACATGGATACCTAGGAATCTTCTATGGTTCTGTGAAATCTATAAAAATTAAAATTGAAGCTTAATATGGAATCACTACTATAGTGTGTCTAATTGTTAGGGTAATATTTGTTTGTGATTTTTTAACGTGGCATTATGTTTTACATATTTTTATATCCTTGAAATGAAATATTATGTATCCTAACGAAACATGATTGTAACCGTTATCCTATAAGGAAAACAAATGGATTGGGTCTTAAATGATGTTTTATGAAGTTTGGATGTAAAAACAGAAAAATATTACGAGCATTAGTATTGATGATAAATTTATACTCCAAAGGAAATTTACATCAAATGTTTGAATGGGTCTACGATGAAAACTCACGGTCAATGTTTCAAAACATGATATCACATGAAAAATAAAATAAATAAAGATTAGTTACATGAAAAAAGACACGGTGAAGGCGATGAATTGTCAAATGAGAGGTAGTATTTAAATGAAATGCATGCCTTAATGTTTAGTTAGATATTAAGCAATATTAGTTTGCTGAAGGAGGAGGGTATGAAAGATGTTTCCATTATTACTACTTTGAAGAATTTGCAGGAAAATAATAAATATAGTATAGGACATAATTGAAGTTTTAATTTTTCTCTTTGTGGAATAAAGCATACTCTAACTAGGAGTAACCCATTGTTTCCATAAATTTTGGTTCATTAATGAAACAAATTAATTTTAGCTAATTCTTGTATTTTACAAGTCATTTTTTTACTGCACATCATTTATTCTTTCATATGTGTTCCTATTTTATAAATAATTTGTTCTGCTTTATAATATAGTCATCTGATATACTACAATAATAAAATATTTGTTATTACTAGTTTGCTTTGTTGACAATCTCTTTTCACCAATTGATCAAAAAAATTCTTCAACGAAATAACATGTAAAGTATTTTTTGTATACATGAGTATGTTATTAGGAGATGGATATTATTGCATTGATTTTGTTTGCACGATAAATAAAGCAAAGGAGAAATATGATTTGGGTTATTCTAAAAGTCGGACTACACAATACACACGCACACGCGCGTGCGCACACACGCACATATGATGTTTAAAATCTACTATAGTATATAATGGTAAATGGCGAATCTCCTGGAACTAGCGTTTCTTCTAGATCTCTTCTTGTTTGAGCTCCGTTTTGTTGTCTTCGTCTAATTCCTCTTGCCATCTTTGCTTCCTCCTTGTCTCTTTCTCATGCCTCATAAGAAGAAGCATAACCCCGCCTTTCCAAATCTGGTTAGCTCCATTATTGGTACCTCTTCTCTCATGGTAAGCACACCTGTGGCTCCGATTAATCAACTTCTTATAGCCGTTCAACTCCTTCAGTCCTTGAATTTACCGTGTCAACTCCAGTAGTGTCAAGCCACGACAATCCCCTTGCATGCTTGCTATCTAATTTGTCATCTCCTCATGGTTCCACAACAATATTGCATGTCTATCCTTCGGTTAGTGGTGAACATTTATTATCTCCACTGTTAGCTTCTGTTGGTAATGCTGCTTGGTCACAGTCTTATGTGGGATTGCTCGATGGTACAAAAATTGGTGCTATTGATGCTGAATCTTTGTTAAATGAATTAAACGAATATGGAAGTGGGCCCTTGGCTCAAGTCGTTGAAGGAAACGATGCTTGTGCATCTGAGCATGAGGCGGATGGGTCCAAATCTTTTGATAGTGGCAAATTGTGTGATTGCAATCCAGGTGCTTTTGTAAATTCCAAACACGTTTTTTCCTTGCCCTATTCTCCTGCTTGTCATCCTACGCCTGTAGTAGTTATGCTAACCCTATGGAACCTGCTCTATCGATGGCTGCCCCCTCGTGGTCGTCATTATTTTCCAAAATGCCAATTAATGTAGGGGTGCATGCACCTCGTTCTTTTGATAATGTTGATATTGATAGTGTAATGTTTCCTCTGAAGGAAGTGGTTGGCGCTGGTGTCGTTTATTGGAAAGATTTTATGGTAGGACTCTTCCTCGACTCCAATCCTTCCTATCCTTGTTAAGGCTAGATGCAAGCAGATTTGGAAGCCTAGAGGGAGCCTATGTGTTCATTTTGATAATGATATGTTCTATTTTAAATTCTCGCGTAGTGATGAAAGACAGCGTATTCTAGAAGCTAACCCAATTCTCATAGGAGGGAAACCATTCATTATTACTACCAAGAGTTCATATGTGGATCGAGCTACAGCTCATGTTTTATCTATTCCTATTTGAGCCTATTTTTCTCACATTCCATCCGTCCTTCAGCCACTTATCGGGATTGATTGGCTGGTAGAACTTGTTGGTAAGCTAATTTGTTATGATGCTAACACTGTGCCTAGAAAGAGATTAGTTTATGTCAAAGCTCTAATTGAAATAACTCCTGCCACGCCTCTTCCATCAGTCTTAAAAGTTAGACTTGATGAGGGTCTTTTTGCTGTGGTTAGAGTTCGCTACAGTTGGAAACCTGAGATTTGAACGTCCTGTCAATCCTTTGGGCATATTTCGGATGCATGTTCTGGCCCGGCCTCTGTTGGATTTGTTCCCCTTGCTGCACGGATTCCTCTTCCTTGTCCTCTTATCCAGAAATGGGTTCTGAAGGTTGCTCCTCTCCATCTATTGCCTCGGATTGTGTAGCTCCCATTGATGATTCCCCTATCGATCCCCTTGATGACGCCCCTGTTGGTCCGGCCTCTGCTTCTGTTTCTCCTGTTGTTTCTCCTACTGTCATGCCTCCTGCTGGTGTGGCCCAGTTTGAGCATGCTTCTTCTACTTTGTCTGATCCTATTACTTGGAATTTTGAGGAGCAAGCCTGGATTCATGCTACTTCTAAAATGTGGTACTGACCTAAGTCTGAAATTTATTTTTCCTATATCAATGATGTTGTGGATGAGAGTCGCTTTCTCCTTTATCACATCGATAGTGAGGTCTGACACTTACTAGGGAAGGCAAGATTGGTAAGAAGAATAAAAGTAAGTTCTATGATGTCACTTGGGATAGAAAATTTATTTAATCTCCAATCGTGGCCGGATTTGTTCCAAATCTAGAAACACTTTTCTCTGGGTATGTGCATGTATTGGCCCCTCGCCAGCTGTGGGTTGTGGAAGCTCCTCTTTGAAGGGCGCGTAGTCATTTTGATTTGTAGTTTAGGCTCTCTTTTCCTAACTCCTATGCTTTTTTCTATTATGGTCTGGGCTCTTTGCTCCCACTTAGCTGTTCTGTACATGTGCAGAACACCTATTTTTCCATTATTTATACAGTGGCACGACCCATTTTAAAGTGGGCTAGCTTTGCTAAAAAATTCTACTATAATATCTTCTCAAATTTACAAACTATTGTGTAATGTTATAATGTGTAATAATTCAAATATTGAAATGTTATTTTTGTGAACCAAATTTGAATACAATTTCACTTCGAGTATAATTTCTCTACTATGGGATTAGAACAATACTTCTAAACTAAATTTTATATGTATTGAAATTTACATGTTATACATAGGATAAAACTATCTTAAATTGATATCACTTACATTTGAAAATTAACTAATAGTCATGCCTAATAATATAATGCTCATCAAGTTAGGGACAATTTATGGGTAGTGTTATCGTTTACCTATAAAACCATTATGCTATAAAATATTAATTATACCTTATACACTTCAAGATTATTTATGTAGGTTTATCGATAGTCTTTATTAGTATCATCGAAGAAAAAATTATTCTAAAAACTACAACTCATAAAAGTGCACTATTAGCTTCATATATTAAAAAAATTAAAAATTCATCGCTAAATAAATTATAAGGTGAACCCCGTGTGCATAGCACATGTTCGCACTAGTTGAAAAATATTGCTAGGAATATTACCTTTGGTTAAGATAAAGACAATTTAAGTGGACATCAATCAAATAGAAACAAGGAAAAGAAATACAAGTTTCTTCTTTAATGTTGTTGCAAGAAAAGACCTTGTACTACTATGTATGCAAATGATGTCACTATTTTTAAGTAATAGAAAGCACATGCCAACTCACTTTTTTTGATGGAAAGAAAATGCTAAATTACATTGTTCATATAGTTTTCAAAAGCTATATAAATTTTGGTAATGGTAGAAAAAACAGTTATTTTGTAGAAAACCATACTTGAATACCTAACATATTTGCTTATGAATAACGAAAAATTCAATAGAAGCATTTTTCTTATTAGGTAATGGTTCTATGTTAGGATATAAATAATCAAGAAAAAGGGCTAGATTGATAGAAGAAATTAAGAAGACATACTTGACATTTGACCTATAAAGCTTTAAGACTCAAATATATTGTTCGATAAGGGTGAACTACTCCACTTACTCACTTTTTTTGTTTTTTAAAAACTTTCGTAAGGTGCAAGTTAATTCACGTTTTGTATTAGAAAAGTGCAAGTAATGTTGCGCTTTCCCTTCTTTAAATAGAAACATGATTTATATATTTATTGCCAGAAAGACTTTTCTGGCAACTATATAAGAAATAAGGACCAAATGCCCAAAATCACAATAGGAAATGTTACCTTCATAACTCCAATCTCACGTTCTCTCTATCTCACATCATTCTTCTCCTTAGAGTTTGATGGGAGGGAGATAACTTTTTTGAGTTTAGAGTACAACATGGGCTATCAATAATAGTTATTTGACATAGGGCCACCTTTGACTTAGCTTATTCGGTATATCTTATCGAATTATGATGTAATATGTGATCAACCTTTATCATATATTATTGTCATGCATAATAAGTAAGGCTAAAAAACCAATTACTCTTATTTTCATAAGAGGATTCCATAGATCCTCTTACAACATTTATCGAATTGTTAAAAAGCTTACATCCTCTTAAGCAAAAGTGGAGTTCTTTTAGCATTCTCCAAATAAAATAGGTTAAGAGACTCATACCTAATTTGAAGTATATTCACGACCGTAAAAGCATATTATAACTACAATTATTTATTTATTTATTGATCAATATAAAATCTTATTGTGACTATAAAAAATGAGGTGATTAGAGAAATTAAACAATTTCAGCTTTTTCTCTTTTACCGTTGGTTAATTGTGTTGTAGAGATAATATTCTAAGACTTCTAAAGGTGCATCATTATTCCAGTAGTAACATCTTGGTGAAGAATAGAAATTTGACAAGGGAATTATTCAACCATGGTATGGTCATAGCCTATGACCGTATATCTTAATTCTTCATCATTAGATCTTTTAGAGCATTTGGTTTCTCTGAAACTTTCATTTATATGGTATGGAGATTCATCCTAACTGTTGGGGTATCACTCTCATCAACGATGTTCCTAAAGAATTATTTTAATCCGCTAGGTATATGAGGGTAGGGGACCCCCTTTCACCTTCCCTTTTTATCATCGGGGTGGAAATCCATAACCATGGATCCATGCATATCGATTAGCAGGAATATTTGCCATTTTCCACACCCAAGTAGGGCTCCCCACATCTCTTCTCTATCATTTACAGATAGTATTCTTATCTTCACAAACGGTTAGTTGCATTCTACTCGTAACCTTATAAACTTTCTCCGCGTCTATGAGGGGACATTTGGATAGAAAATTAATATTAACAAGAGCTCCATCACCACCCCCTCTTCTACCACTATGGCTTAAAAAATAGATTGTTCAATATCATTGGTTTTGGTATCACATCACTTCCTACTACATACGTAAGGATCTGATTATATATGGCTAGGAAAAAGCATATGTTTTTTCATGATGTTATTGCCAAATTTCATAGAGTTATTAGTCAATGGAGCTCCTCCTCATCTCTCAAACTAGAAAGCTCTCATTGCTAACCCTTCCTTGAGTTCTATTAGCTCGCACATCATCGCTGCGAAAATTACCACCAAAGCATTCTTTGTTGATTTCCAAAAATTGTCTGTAAACTATCTATATGGTTCTTTTGACAATTATAGAAAACATCACTAGGTTTCTTAGAATCGTATATGTAGGCCTTAGCAAAAGGGCGACCTTGGTCTCCATGACATTCGTGACATCTGTAAAGTATATACGTGCAAACTTTCAGGGTCGGTTCTTCCAAAATAACTCATTTTGGTCTAATTTTATTAGCCATAAATATTGCAAACTATCGGTCTGCAAATTCCAAATGCTCCTACTAACTCTTATAGAATGTGGAAACGCATGCAAAAATACAAAATCTTAATTGATCATGATATTGCCCAAAAATATGACTGGATCATAGATACATTCCACCTTAATGTCGCTTGTAATCCCATCATGGTCATCATCCTATTATTCTTCCCTACCAAATGATTTAGGACATCCGTTTACAACCCAAAGTCTTTTCCCTTGTATGGAATTTTCTATATAATTCCCTCTTACATGACCCTACCAAACTAAAATTAACATTCCTATAGTCTCAAAATGTTGTTGCTGCTCCAATAGGTTCATTGAATCTATTTCCAGTCTTTTCGACACGAATAAGGTGCCCTTGATTATATGCATTGACAATGGAGTTAAAAGGGGAAATTCAAAAATATTCCTTTACTAATTTGCATAAGGTAATATTTTGTGTTTACATGAATAATAAATTTGTACTAGTTCATATTTGGTATTGTTTAACAAAAGGGTTTGGAGTATAGTTTTAATTTAATTAATTAATTTATCACAATTTTTATTTATTTGTTATTATTTAATAATAATATTTTATTATCAATTTAATTTGTATTTAATATATTAATTTAATTTAGTTTATTTTTATGTTTTAATATTTTAGTATGTTTGTATCCACAGTACAAACATTATAGCTTTATTAAATGTAGTGATCTAACCTTGGGGTAATGTGAGAACATATGTTATATTTAACCGTTATGATTTATGGTTAATATATAGGTTAAGGTCATAAGTCACTGATGATGTTACGAAGGTATATACACATATACTTGTATCAACATTAATATAAATTACTAATATATATAGCTTTAATTCGACCATTAATTAATTAAATGGGATATATATATATATATATATATATATATATATATATATATTTGTGTGTGTATGTATAATGTAACTTCCCCTGTCTAGAGGCCCGAAGCTAAGCGCTATTAATACTACAGTCATCCATAATATTAACTTCTGGTGACCAAATACAGCAATGTTAATGGTATTCATAATATCAAAATCACATGAATATAAAACAAAATTATGTAATTTCGTAAAACAGCTTTTCTCAATACATTTCACAAAACATGTTTCATATCCATTGACATAATCCCATAACGTTTCCTAGGCATTGGTTAATTATTATTATTACAAATACGCTAAGAGTGACATATGAAGATGTCCCTTTAGATGCTCAGAGAATACCAGACTAACTGTCTTAATACACACAACGGAATTTTAAAACAAAATCTGTTTATATAGCTAGAAATATGTCTTCGCATGTCTTCGAAAGCTTTATTCATTCACCTACTAAAACCTTCAACCCTCAGCCTACTCAAATCAATTTTGAGCACCCTAGAGTTTAAGGAGAAAACATAATCTTCGAGTCAGACATAAAGCCTGGTGTGAATAATACTATGCATCTCGGTTATCTGATATTAAGTGAGACCATGCCGCTTAGCAGAACCCCTCGCTAATATCTTTTTAAAACATATCTTTTGCAAATTATAATCCTGCAACCAAAACTGGTTAAGTCTATAAAGAAATATCATGTATATGTGCATATCTGTTATCGAATGGACTATCTATCCAAACACTGTAGTTTTGTTTGGCTTACTACTAAACCTTGACTGACTCGGGCCTACCAGAAAAAATAATAAATATGATCTAACAACTGTTAGATCAGTCTTTTGGATGGTCTGTCCCTAACTTACTTCTCCAAGGGTTTCCCGATCCTAATGGTTTTACGGGCTCACCAATAACCTTTTTCTTCTCTTTACATATATTCCTTTCTGTCTGTAACCATCATTTAAGTCTACCTGTCTAAGCCTTACACATTGGAATTTAGACTAAAATTAGCTTGGGGCTAAAGCTAATGTATAAGGCGTGAGCCTACACCAGTCTCATCTGGTCTTCTATATCTGATTCATTTTTCTTAGGGTTAACTACCCTTTAAAATTTTCCTTGAAAACCTTTTCAAAATGATTTAAACCTTTAAATCTTACTTATAAGGAAAATACATTCTTTGCTTTACTCTAGGCTATTTTCCATGTTATATATATTTTACACAAAACCTTGTTAATGAAAACGTTTAAACTTTCAAAAGTACCCCTTTCGAACCCTTTGAAAGTATCCCTTTCGAAACCATTGGAAATACCTTCATCAAAACCAAGTAAAGCCCTTCTTATAACCTAGGTCGAAAGCCAAAACATTTCTTCCAAAACCATTCCTTCGAAAGATTTAAAACCTTAGACATCATATCTTCAAAACCTTTGAACTTTGCCTTTCGAAACCATTGGAAAACCTTTCCTTTCAAACCATTCGAAATAGTTGGAAATTTTTTCCTTTTAAACCTTTTGAAACCATTAGGGAACCA
The DNA here is from genome assembly GCA_030765085.1 of Allium cepa. Taxonomy (NCBI): domain Eukaryota; kingdom Viridiplantae; phylum Streptophyta; class Magnoliopsida; order Asparagales; family Amaryllidaceae; genus Allium; species Allium cepa. Next base: position 57,032,582 of record CM060935.1, read on the forward strand.
CCCCTTCGAGACCTTCATTTAAAACCTTTCGAATGCATCAAAATATTTGTAAACAACAAATCTTTAGAAAGCATTTGGTTTCAATTTAAAACATGTGGAAATACCATCTGAAACTATTTAAGATTATCTCCTTCGAAACTTTTTAAAATTATCTCTTTCGAAACCATTTGAATTCTACCTTCAACAGAACAAAAGGGTCATTAAAACCATTTAAGTCGAAAGCACTCTTTCGAAAGCAGTTCCTAAGTAAAGAAGTAATGGTGTTAAAGCCATCCCTTCAAAAGCATTGGAAAAGCGGTTAAGTTTAAAACAAAGTATACCTTTCGAAACCATTGACTCGAAAGGTAAGAAAAGCAGCAACTAGGGGTTTCGACCCCTTCGAAAGCCTTTACTTAAAACCAAAACCATAACCCATTCGAAACCATTCCTTTGAAACCATTTGACATGACCTAAAGCCAACCAAGTCAAAAGCATTCCTTTCGAAAGCAATCCTTTCGAAAGCAAAGCAGGTGCATTTTCATTTGAAGCAAAGCATGCTTCGATCCCCTCGAAACCTTTGGTTTCGACCCAGTACCTTCCACTTATATCCAATTCACCATGTAACAAGTATCTGATACTATGTTCATTGATTTCGATGGAGTCGGAGGCGGAGGTAAGGAGTCGAAAGCCTGGTGCCGAAAGCACTAAAACAGGAAAAAGCATGTTGATTAGGCTTTTTAAATTAATTCTTTGTACCTAACCTATCTTTTTTTTCAAATTATGATTGGTAGAAAATTTTCTTTTCTAAATGTACTACCAATTTTCAGAAATAACAATCTGAATTATTTATAAAATATCCCTTCTTCTTTTTATAAATATATAAAACATTTAAGTCCCATAACTTAAATAATTTTATATATCCATTAAAATACTTAGGAAAATTCGATAAAAATTCCTATAAATTATTTTCAATCTCTTTTCCAACATATATAAATTTTAGATCCTAAGTAAATATAATTTGGCCATAATTAATTTTAATTTCAAAATAGCATTTTCTTCAGCAGAAAATTCATAAAAATCCACATTAATTCAGAAAATTATGAAAATTGAAACCCATTTCTAAATTATTATTACTGATCTAAATTCTAATTTGCATGGCCATTGGATGTCATTGAATAGGGATTTTGCATTAAAACATATCATACAACCTATAAGAATAAGCATATATCATCAACAAGCATATATAAACATTTTGTCATACAAAAACATGGCATAATCATGCAAAATACTTTGTACTCATCTTAAACTGATATCAATCAAAAATAAGAGATGTAGTCATTATTCACCTTTGCTTTGATGTTAAGGATTTGGGATTTGATCTTTGATTTATGTTGATTGTCTTCTTCCTCTTGATTTTGCTTGCTTTCCCCTCTTTTCTTCTTAATAGTGGCCGGCCTCTAGGTGTTTTAGTTTTGGTGAATTATGAGTGAACATGAAAATGAATGTAGAGAGGGTTTAGCGTATAAGTTATTGCTCTTTCCTATTATGCCCTTGTCTATTCACCCTAACTTAATTTATATTAATTCCTTTAGTTCATTAGTTTATCTAGGTGTGGCTACCCCTTTATGAATAAAAAAATATCACTCTCTTAAAAAATTAAATTATTTCATTTAATTAACCTAATTAAATATTCCAAATAATGTTATTAAAATTAGAGGTGTTACAGACTCCCCTCCTAAAAGAATTTCGTCCTTGAAATTACGATAAGGCACTCATCAAATCAATCAAAAAGGTAAAACATACCATGAAACAAGTTAGGATATGTATCTCAAATCCTGCTTTTAGTTTTTCAAGTACAGTCTCTCTCGTCGTCACTCCATTGAACTCTAACTAATCGGACTGTTTTGCTTCTTAGCTTCTTTTCATGTCTCGTGACTATACGGACATGATTCCTACATATAGTCAAATTCGGCTCCACCACTAAATCATCTAACACTATCGGTGTAATGTAGTCTCTGATCTCGAATATACTTCCTTAGAAAAGAAACATGAAAAACATCGTGGACTCTTGCCAATCAATTTGGTAACTCTACTCCATATGTGAGTTTCCCAATTTCTCAACAATAAGAAATGGCCCAATGAATCTCGGTGCTAACTTTCCTATCTTCCCAAACCTAATAAAACCTTTCATCGGCGATACCTTGATGAAAACATAGTCTGCAATGGAGAAATCCAAGCCTTTTCATCTCTTATCAGCATAACTTTTCTACCTAGATTGAGCTTCCTTCATTATCGCTCGAATCAACTCAATCTTCTCTGCAGCTTCCCTTACCAAATTTGGACCAAGAATCAACCTATCCTCGGTCTCTAACCAAAAAATATGAGATTTTCATGGCCTTCCATATAAAGCTTCAAATGATGCCATCCCTATACTAGTTTGATAACTGTTATTACAGAAAACTCGACTAAGTGTAGATTGTCTTTCCATGATCCCCCAAAGTCAAATACGCAAGCTCGTAACAAATCTTTCAAGATTTTGTTGACTCTTTCAGTTTGTCAATCTGTCTGCAAATGGTAAGCGACACTCATCTTAAGCTTGGTACCTAACATCTCCTGTAGACAATTCTAGAACTCTCTAGTAAATAAGGAATCTCTATCGGTTATAATACAACTAGGAATTCAATGAAATCTAACTATATTCTTCATGAACAACTTTACAAAACAGGTGTCGTCCTGGTTGACTTGACTGGAAAGAAATGGGCATTCTTGGTCAACCTGTCCATAATTACCCATATACTTTCATTTCCCTTATTTGATCTTGGCAACCCATCTATACAATCCATGGATATAGAATCTCACTTCCAAACTGGAATCTCTAGAGGCTGAAGCAACCCACTTGGCTTCTGATGTTCGGCTCTCACTTGTTGAAAGTTTACATACCGCCTAACTAACAAGCCAACTTCCCTCTTCATACCTTCCCAAAAGAAGCTCCTCTCCATATCTTGATACATCTTGGTCCCTCCAGGATGAATCGTAAACTTGGATCGATGACATTCTCCAAGAACTTTTTTCCTTAAGTCCTCAACATTCGAAACTCACAAGCGTCCTTCTTTCTCAACCATCCCCTCTATTCAAGACTAAAATGTGTAAGATCATCGATCTCTGATCCAACCTCAAGCCTTCTAATCCTCTCGGCTAATACTTGATCCTCTTCCTGCTTAAAAGCTATCCTTTCGATCAACACTGGTCGAACTTCTAACAGGACAACATGGAAGTACTTTGACTAGAACTAGTAGTCGATCTCAACCGTACACTCACGTAGTCAAAGCTTCTAAATCCCTCGATCCTACCAACAAAGCTAACATCACATTCTGATGTATTCTGTTGACAACATCTACTACTTTATTACCTTTCCCTGGTGTATTCTCTATACCAAAATCATAAGCTGCCAAAAACTCCAGCCATCTCTGCTGTCTCATATTCAACTCTTTCTGAGAGAATAAATGCCTTAAACACTTATGATCAGTATAAAGCTCAAATGTCTCCCCTAAGAGATAATGTCTCCAATCTTAAATGTAAAGATCACCGCAGCCAACTCCAAATCATCAGTAGGATACTTCACTTCATGCGGTCTAAGCTGTCTGGATGTGTAGGCAATAACTTCACCCTCTACATCAATACTGCTTCCAATCCAGTTTTGTATGCATCAATTTACACCATCAACCCTTGGTTTCTGTTTGGAACTACTAACATAGCTGCATTGATCAATAAGTACTTCAGCTTTTGGAATACATCCTCCCACTTATCTGTCCAGACAAACTTCACATCCTTCTGAGTAAGCTTAGTCATCGGTGCTGCTATCCGTGAAAAATCCTTAATAGATCTCTGATAATATCCTGCTAATCCTAGAAATCTTCTTATCTCATTCACCGTTTTGGGTCTCTTCCAACTATTCACCACCTCAATCTTTGCTGGATCCATTGACAATCCTTTCTCTGAAACTATATGACCAAGAAACTTCACTTCTCTCTTCAAGAAATGACATTTTGAAAACTTCGCCTTTAGCGGTGTTCTCTCAAAGTCTCAAGCACTACCCTAAGATGAACTTCATGCTCTCTCTCTCATCCTTAGAGTATATCAATATATCATCTATGAACACCAACACGAACCTATCCAAATGCTCTTGAAAAACTCGGTTCATCAGATCTACGAAGAAAGCTGGTGCATTAGTCAGTCCGAATGGAATCACTAACCATTCATACGATCCATATCTGGTCCTAAATGTCGTCAAAGGAATACTCCCTTCAGCTACCCTAAGCTGATGGAATCCAGTCGCCAAATCCAACTGAGAAAACACTTTGGCTCCACTCAACTCTTCAAACAAATCATTAATTCTAGGCAATGGATATTGATTCTTATCATCCTCTCTTTCAACTTACGATAATCGGTACATAGCCTTAGCGATCCGTCCGGTTTTTTCACAAAAACTACGGCTGCACCCCATGGCAAACTGCTTGGTCTAATAAGATTCTTGCCTCCAAGTCTGCCAACTGCACTTTAACTCTCTCATCTCAGCAGGAGTCATTCTGCTTGGCGATCTACTCACTGGTTCTACCCCGGGTACTAAATCTATCTGAAACTCAATGGCTCATTTCGATGGTAATCCAACTATAGGCTCAAAAACATCTACGAATTCTCTAACCAAGAAAACTCGATTTATCTCGTCTTCTATCTCCATAACACCCAACATTGCATTGACCTCACAACTAGGGTTTTCTATAGAATATACTATCCGATTTCTATAGTTAGGGCGTCTAAGTGATATTTTTCTTTCATGGAAAAATATCCTAACATTGCATTTACTTAATCAATCCATCCCCAAAATAATTCTGAACCCTACGAAATCAAATACTTGCAAACTGCAAATAAAGGTGTGACCTAGCAAGTCAAACTCTAAGTGGTCACACTTCATCCCAAGTGTCGCATACCCTCCTATTGGTTTTGCAACCCTTAAAGAAGTAACTAAATATGAGGGTTCTAGGTTAAGCTTATCTACCAAACATTGAGATATAATAGAATGTGATACATCAGTATCAAACAGTATGCTAATAGGCATACTACGAATCAAAAGCGTACCTCCCAACATAGCTTTCCCTTTCTCCTATGCTGTGGGTCTTGAGGTAGCTGGTTCCGATGCAAATACTTAGCCGTATTCTTTTCCAACAAAGCAAGCACCTCCTCCTGCCTTAACGCAATCTGTACAACCATATCACAACGATCTTTGAGGTGTGGCAACATAACTCTAGCAAGCTCAGACTTCAGACCTCTTATGAACTTCTCGTTCCTCTTCATTACAGTGTCCACTATGGAATAACCATGCGTTGCTAGCTCCTTAAACCCTCTAGCATACTCAAGAACAGTCATTTCTCCCTGCTCAAAATCAGCAAACTTCCTGAGAAAGGTAGAATTTGCAACTTTAGACATGAACCTTCCTTCAAAACTTCCTCTAGAATTCATCCCATGTCAAAACTTCTTCATTAACTCCAACTGTAACGTTGTTCCGCCAATGCAGTGCTGCCCCTTGCAACTATCTAGAAGAAAGCCTTCTCTTTTGCTCATCATTGAGCCCTATATTTGCAAGGATCCTTTCATAGTGCAGTAACCAATTCTCTACCTCGATAGCATCTCCGGTAACAATGAATGGCTTTCCTCTTAGCCGGGTATAATCTATACTTAGTATGGTATAGTTTGTCACTACTATAACTTTCAGATTCATTCCTACAACATTACCTCCAACTACTCGGGCATCAATTCCCGCTTGCACCATGTTTGTGACGAACCGATACATTGCTCCCATATCCATTTGCCGTACTCCAGCTCCCACATTCTCTGCTTGCGCCTGACCTGAATTTCTCCTAGAATTTGGTCTGGCATTTCCATTTTTTATGGTGCTTCCCCCACCAATGTTAACTCTTCTAGCTTTCGTACCTACATTCGAGCCTTGTGAGATATAGAAGAATAGCCTAATAAGGATAGGAACTAGAGATATAGTGTATACTTATATATACCAAATACAAGTTCGTTACTATAGCGTTATCCCATACCCCATATTTTCTCTAATTCCTAAGGATTGTGTTTTCAGAAACCATTTTTAGTAAAAGTTTTTCATAAACTGTGCTCCAATACCAACTTGTAACATCCCTTATTTGGAGGCTTGAAGCTAAGCGCTACAGATGCTGTAGCCATCCATGGTATTAACTTTCGATGATCAAATACAGTAATGTTAATGGTATTCATAATATCAGAATCACATGAATATGAAATAAAATCACAGATTTCAAAAAATAGCTTTTCTCATTACATTTCACAAAACATGTTACATATCCATTGACGTAATCCCATAACGTTTCTCAGGCACTGATCAAATATAATAATTACAAATACGCCAAGAGCGACATATGAAGATGTCCCCTTAGATGATCAGAGAATACTAGACTAACTGTATTAATACACATAATGGAATTTTAAAATAAAATCTCTTTATATTACTAGAAATCTGCCTCTTGCACATCGTTGAAAGATTTATTCGTTTACCTACTAAAACCTAAAAAAATTCAACCCTTAGCCTACTCAAATCAATTTGAGATCTGGGAGTTTTAGGGGAAAACATAAACTTCGAGTCATACATAAAGCCTGGCGTGAATAATACTATACATCTTGGTTATATGATATTAAGTGAGGCCACACCGCTTAGCGGAACGGGTTTCCCCTCAGTAATATCTTTTTAAAACATATCTTTTGCAAATTATAATCCTATAACCAAAACTGGTTATATCTGTAAAGCAATATCATGTATATATACATATCTGTTATCGAATGGATTATCTGTCCAAACACTGTAGTTTCGTTTAGCTAACTACTAATCCTTGGCTGACGCGGGCCTACCAGACCAAATAATAAATATGATCTAACAACTGTTAGATAAGTCTTTTGGACGTTCTATCCCTAACTTACTTCTCCAAGGGTCTCTTGATCCTAATGGTTTTGCGGGCTAACCAACAACCTTTTTCTTCTCTGTACATATATTCCTTTCTATGTGTAACCATCATTTAAGTCTACCTGACTAAGCCCTATACACTGTTTGGATTAAAATTAGCTTGGGGCTACAGTTAATGTATAGGGCGCAACCTTACAGCAGTCCTATTTGGTCTTCTATATCTGAGTCATTTTTCTTAGGGTTAACTACCCTTAAAAAAATTTCTCGAAAATCTTTTCGAAATGATTTAAACCTTTAAGTCTAAATCATACAAGGAACATTTAAACTATCTAAAGTGCCCCTTTCGAACCCTTTGAAAGTATCCCTTTCGAAACATTGGAAGTACCTTCTTCAAAACCAATTAAAGCCCTTCTTATAACCTAGATTGAAAGCTAAAACATTTCTCCTAAAATGATTGGAAAATCCATTCCTTCGAATGCTTTAAAACTTTAGACATCCTATCTTTAAAACCTTTGAATGTTGCCTTTCGAAATGTTGGAAAACCTTTCCTTTCAAACCTTTCGAAATGGTTGGAAAACCTTTCCTTTTAAACCTTTCGAAACCAATAGGGAACCACCCCTTCAAACCTTCATTTAAAACCTCTCAAATGCATCAAAACCTTTGTAATTAACAAACCTTTCGAAAACATTTGGGTTTAATTTAAAATATGTGGAAATACCTTTCAAAAACCATTCAAGATTATCTCGAAACCTTTGAAAACTATCTCTTTCGAAACCATTTGGATTCTACCTTCAACAGAACAAATGGGACATTAAAACCATTTAAGTGCAAAGCACTCCTTCGAAAGCAGTTCCTAAGCAAAGAAGTGATGGTGTCGAAACGATCCCTTTATAGCATTGGAGAAGCGGTTAAGTTTTAAAACAAAGTATATCTTCCGAAACCACTGACTTCGAAACATAGGAAAAGCGGCAGCTAGGCGTTTCAACCCCTTCGAAAGCCTTTATTAAAGCCAAAGGTGCAACCTATTCGAAACCATTCCATTAAAACCATTTGACCTGGTCGAAATCTGAACGAGTCGAAAGCATTCCTTTCGAAAGCAAAGCAGACGTATTTTCATTTGAAAGCAAATCATGCTTTGATCCTCTCGGAACCTTTAGTTCTGACCCAGTACCTTCCATCTATATCCAATTCACTATGCACCAAGTATCTGATACTATGTGCATTGGTTTCGATGGAGTCATAGTTGGAGGTAAGGAGTTGGAAGCCTGATGCCGAAAGCATTGAAACGATAAAAAGCACATTGATTTGACTTTTTAAATTAATTCTTTATACCTAACCTGCCTTGTTTGTCAAATTATGATTAGTTGCTAATTCTCTTTTCTAAATGTATTGCCAATTTTCAAAAATAACAATTTGAACTATTTACAAAATACCCCTTCTCCATTTTATAAATATATAAAACATTTAAGTCCCATACCTTAAATAATTTTATATATCCATTAAAAAACTTATCAAAATTCTACAAAAATTCCTGTAAATCATTTTCAATATGTTTTCCAACATATATAAATTTCAGACCCTAACCTGATATAATTTGGCCGTAATTAATTTTAAACCTAAAATAGCATTTTACTCACTAGAAAATTCATAAAATATCCATATTAAGTCATAAAATTATGAAAATTGAAGCCCTTTCTAAATTATCATTTTTGATCTAAATCTAAATTTGCAAGGCAATTGGATGTCATTAAATAGGGTTTTGGCATTAAAACATATCATAAAACCTATGTGAATAAGCATATATCATCAACAAGCATATATAAACATTTTATCATTCAAAAACAATGCATAATCATGCAAAATATTTTGAACTCATCTTAAACTGAAATCAATCAAAAATAGGAGATGTAGTCATTATTCACCTTTGCTTTGATGTTAAGGAGATGAGATTTGATCTTTGATTTATGTCGATTATCTTCTTCCTCTTGATTTAGCTTGATTTCCCTTCTTTTCTTCTTAATGGTGGCCGACCTCTAGGTGTTTTAGCTTTGGTGTATTATGAATGAACGTGAAAATGAATTTAGAGATGGTTTAGGGTATAAGATTATTGCTCTTTCCTATTATGCCCTTGTCCATTCACCTTAACTTAATTCATTTTAATTCCTTTAGTTCATTAGTTTATCTGGGCACAGCTACCCCTTTATAAATCACAAATCTTACTTTCTTCACAATCTACATTATTTCATTTTATTTACCCAATTAAATATACTAAATAATGTTACTAAAAATATGGGCTGTTGCATATAATATTATTGTTTAAAATATATTGTAATATAATTTGGTTTATATATGGAAGCATGTATTTAAAATAAATTATTTAGATTAAATAACACACATATACATTACTTTAATGTATTTTGTAAAAGGAGGACTCAAAAATAGCATCTTGCTATCTATTGAAACCTGGATCTAAAAATCTCCTGACTTTTTTTCGCTGCCCTTCTTAGTTCGGTTTTGGATCTTGCTTCTATTTGCTAGCTTGCTTCCATCGCGTTCCCCTTCTCGCTTTTAGTACTCGTGTCCTCCATGGCTGCAGTGGCTGGAGCCTTGGTTCTACCCCCTCCTCCTTCTAACATAGTCGTGTTCCCTCCTTTGCTCTCTCATGGATGTGCCTCACATTTGATGGCTTCCTATTTAAAGGATGGTGATTCGAGTGTTGATGTGGCATAGGAACTCGAAGTGAACCAACTAGTGGCTCCTGTATCTTCAAGTGAACTTGTAGTTCATTTATCTTCAAAAATTGCTAAGGGATGTAGTATTTTGAAATTTAATTTATTCTTGGACCATTTTGATAAATAGGTTGTGGTTGATCATATTGATAATTTATCTCTCCTCCTAAAGAAATCATTGATGCTGGCATTTCTTTCTGGAAAGACCATCTCGTTGAATGTTTCTTAGATAATCCACCTTTGTACTCCTCTGTTAAACAGCATGTCCTTAGGACTTGGTACCTTCACAGATCTATGGAAGTTAGATGTGATAGATCTATGTGCTTTTTGATTTCGCATGCCCTCATGAGAGGGCTTGAATTATGGAAGCATACCCAGTTATTATTGATGGAAAAGTAATTATTATTACCTAACGGCATCCTTCTATCGATCTTACTGGTGAACAAGTTCTGTTAATTCCATTTTGGGTGCACCTATCAAATATTCCTTTGGGTTTTCACTCTCTAGATGGTATAAATCTAATAGCAAACTATATTGGCCACTTAATATGTTTTAACATATCTACGGAGAAGCATCACCGAATTAAGTATGCCAAAACCCTAATTGAAACTACCAATTCTCAACAACTGCCATTTTGTATTCTCATCCTCCTAGCCGAGAATCGAGCCATGCGCAAGAAGGTGACTTGCCATTGGAAATCTTCTATATGTGATGTTTTCCATTCCTTTGGCCATCTCAGTTCAACTTTGCCCCATTAAAGCACCCTGCCCTATAACCGTTCCCTAAAAATTCCACTGCTTAAGCCTTCTGTTCTTATGTGGCAAGTTAAGGCTCATCTTTCTACCCCTGACTTGTAGCTCGCCTCCCATCCCACTACCAGATCAGACCTTTTTCTCAATGGATATTTCTCGGGCCCCCTCTTTGCCCATCGACCCTGCCATTGCCCTTGAGCCCCCTTCTCATAGACATAGCTTTGACCCCACATTTGGTGACATTGCATTACTCTTCACCCTAGTTCCTCCCATTTCCTAAAATGACCCCCTACACCTCCTACCAGTGACTCCCTTATTACTAGTTTCGAGAAGAACCTTGTCATTGCCATTTATTCTAAACCTCCTAATGCTAAGCATATTGCTCAAGAACTAGCTGATAGGATCTAGGATGGAATTCCACTTGTCTGGACCTAGAAAGCTTAGACCTGGTCGCATCTGGATTTCAAACTATGAAAAATGAACGAGAGTTAAATTACAGACTTGTGGATAATGAGCTAGTTCTATGCAATGACGGGGAGTTCAGAGCCAATAACGAGGAAATCTTAGCCACCTAGGACCGAGATTGAAATTACATCTTCTTGCCTTATTCCCTTCGATATTGCCTAGAGATTATTGGATGGTTCATATTGGATCATTCGGCCAATTTACTACTTTCATGCACATTTTCGTGTTTCTACATCTTGATTATGTCATTCGGCCAAGCATGTTAGCAGCTAGTGTTTATGATATTTTGCTACCATATCAGGCATGTTGGTAATTTTTTTATGGAGCGGGTTGATGGACATTGGACCCTTGTACCATTTCCTTTATATATATATGTATGTATGTATGTATGTCTATATTTATCTAATAAGGCTATATGATCAACTTTTATCTCAATTTTTTAGTATTTTAATATTTCGAATTCAAAATAATTTGATTAAGTCAAATAAGATTTTTTTTAACTTTACATCCCATAGAATTATTTTTAACATATAAAATTCTTTCGCATTTGTAACACCCCGTATTTTTAATAAATGGGATTTCAGTAATATTACGTAAGGCAAAAAATTGAATTCTCACAAACAAAGGAAATTGAAAATTTTGACTTTTTCATTATTTAAAGTAGATTTTTCTTGCCTGAATTCATATATAAAATTTCAAAATGGACGCTAGATGAAGACGATACAGATTGTTTACCATAGCATGCATCTCAGGTTTTGTGCCTATTTTCAAATTTAGTTTAAGATTTAATTACAGGAGTAAGTCAAAATTTATTTAATGAGTAATTTATAACTCCTACTTGTATGGAGTAATTTTATAGATATGTTTGAATTGCTTTAAAAGGAATACAACTGATTTATATGCATTAAAAGAAAACGTAAGAGATATTTACATGCACAAACTATAAACTGCTTCAGAGGGAAAATATTAATTATCATGATAATAAAAGTAACTGTTATAATTAATGGAAGGAAATATTATGTATTTTAAAGGAGAAGATAATTTAATTTTAAATGGAATGTGTTTCTTAAGGAAAATGTATGTTATCTCTTTATTGGTAAAGAATAAGAGGGAATAAGATTTTTTTCAATTTGAAAGGATAAGTATCAATTAATTACAATTATAGAACATTTATTAACAAAAGTAAGGTTCCTATTTAATATATATATATATATATATATATATATATATATATATATGCATGTTTGCATATTAATCCACGCTTCCTTATAATGTTCAGTAATATATAATGTAGAATATCAATTAATGATATTGATTTGAATTATAATCAATGATACAAACTATAATACAATTAATGATGATAATTAGGGTAGAATAAATGTTATTTCCTTTAACAAAATAAAAGGATGGGAATTTTGCATATATGTAAGGATAAGAGATATGGGTAAAATTATAATTCTTTCCAAACCTAGAATGCACCTAATTTCCACCTACAAATTCATAACCAAGCCTCACTCCTTTCATTCTAAAAGCCCTAGCCTTCATATAACTAAAGAGAACCCAGATATAAATCTTTCTCTCCAATTTTACCTCCATAAATTATTCAACCAAATAAAAATCCTAGCTTTAACTGGAAGTAGATAATCAAATTAAAAGAAGGAAGGCCAATGTACAAATCAAATTAAAGGGGAAAAGCTTAAAGATTCTATTGGGAGATTTCCTCAAACAACGTTTTAGGGTAAGTGAATTCATCTACGACATGAGTGTGATGTGCATAATTATTAAATTTCAGTTATATATATCTATTTTGAGATAAAAATATGTTTATTGATTTGAATTAATGAATTTAATTGGAAATTTATACGAATCGAAATAATTGGTGAACCCTAGGCTATGGTTCGGCAATATAACTATGAAAACTGGGGGAGGTTAATTTATTAAATCACCTTTAAAAATTTATAAACTTGATGCTATACCATAGATTTAAATTGATTTAGGTGAATAAAAAGTTAATCTATTTGTACACCTTTTAGAAGTCACCTAGACCTGATCCAATCAACTTTGAATAAAATATGTGAAAATTCAAGCAATTTATTGTTCATATTAGATCTACCTTGATTTTTGTGTTATTTGGTACTTAGATGAGTGACTTATCTCTATCATTATACTGTGATTGCTCTATAGTACTAAAAAAATTGAAATAATTTTAAAGTTAAAATTTTGTTTTTACTAGATCAAACATACCCACCCTTTGAAAATGAATTTGTAATATTATACATGGATTTAGATTTAAATATTGCATATTTGTTCTTATGGATATGATATTATGTGTTTTGACTTGATTTCGATGATGTGATGATTGTATTGATTGTATTACGATGATATGATGCATGTTTGGTAGTTTTGCTATTTTTGTTTGCCTATGTTAAGCTATAGTGTATCGATATGCATTTTGGAGTATCGATCGGCTTTCGAGAGTTTGGAGCAAAATTAATGAAAAATAATTAGATGGGAAGTTAAGGCATCTAGAGTCGTGGTGGAATCAACTCAAAAAATGCAAAAAAGAAGACAACTTTCTAAGGTGATCGATCACCATCGATTGATCAATAATGACTGAAATGACCTATGATCGATAGGAGGGGTTCGTGATGGTCTAAGGATGCTACATGATTGGTTGCATAGCGTTTGGGTGAGTGGATTAGAAGATATGGTCAAAGACCATATGGTTTGTAGCTAAGTGAAGGATTTTCTGTTAATGGCTTCGTTGCTTTGGGATATTAAGGAGGGAACTTCCGACTTGAAGGAGGAAGGCTTTAGAGCTTAGTGGAGAAGACTCTACATTAAGTAAAGGGCTTGGACTTAACCAAAATTTGGCTTGGTCTTAACATAAACTGTTCTGTACTGAACATATGATTCGGTACCGATCAATGGCGCTTTAAGGCCTTGTTGAGGGAACATTGAGGTGTGCGCCTTGTAGAGAATTGGGGGTTCAAATTGGGTCCAAGTGTGAGGTACTTCGGGCCAGATGGAGTATAACTTAGGAAGACTTGGTGAAAGCAAGCCACAATGGATCGATCAATGCCATATTCTAAATGGCAATGATCCATATGGTTGAGTCATAGTAGCTAGAGGAGCTTTGGTTCCTATCAATAGGTGATTAGACATATGGATATTGAGTTATGGAGGTTGGAAGATTGATGTAATGCCTTAAGATTGATGCAGGGATTCTCTAGGTTAACTTTGGGGGTATGCCTAGGAAACTGTTTATTTATTTCGGGTCATGCATAAGGAAATCCTAAGAGCCAACGGAGGTGTTCCGAGTTTCGATAAATTGATCAGATGAGTCGCATAGATAGTGTACTTCGAGTACGAAGTGTTTATAGGACTTACTGATTGTTCGAGGTGGAACCATCAAAGATGTGATGTGTTCTCATGGAGCGAGGGCGTGTGATAGTGTTCACCTATGCACCTTGGACTTCAATGGTGGTCTGGATCGCTTTAGTGATGGCAATATCTTAGTGGTGGTATATGATCGAGCATTGGCCTTAGTGACCATCGCACGAGTTATCACGCACCCAATGGCATCTTAGTAGTTGTGCTGGTTGTTGTGATTTCTTTATGTGTTATGATCGTTTTATTTTCTATGGTTGTTGTGTGATTTAGATGGATTTCATGTGATGTAGGTACTGTGTTGGATACCAAGACATCCATATTTTAATTAGTGTAGTACACTCATACGATGATAATACATCATATATTATGTTAAATGTAACTTGCTGGATGCAGGGATAGATTAGGTATGATTCTTTATATACTCTTTACTATATCGGCTTTTATAGTATCATGAGATTTCAAATCTCTTTTACTAGACCATTGTTCGACTTAATGTTTTATGCCTTGCTTCTTATTATCTCAGGCACTCTTAAATGAGTAGACTAGATATCATGCATAAGATAATGCATAGAGCGATATAGAGGATGAGCAGGAGGCTACATTTTTTATATATTTACTTTTGAAGCTTATTAGCTATATTTCTGCTATGTAGTATTATGGAGCTTTATTGGTGCTATGTTATTATCTACCTAGTGATGGTTTCCATTTGACTTTATTATTTGTTGTATAAAATCTACGTCCTATTTTGTAATGTGATGAACCTTCCATGCGTTGATTTAATGGTTCATTTTAGTTATATTACTCTCCTATTTTATATCTATTTGATTATTGTTTGTTGTACACGATAGGTTATGCTTTCTATTGCTGCTACTTTGCCCTTAGCTACCGCTCTACATCGCTAGGTTGTGTTGTAGCACGTTATGGTTGGTACATTGGGTACCGTAGATGTAGGGTGGTCGTCACATGTACTGTTTTATCTTGTAAATATACTTTTTCTTGCTTTGCGTTAAGACTAATCATGTATATGATAGTATTATTTAATGTTGAACTACGTTCCAATGTTAGCCTAAATAAATACTCACTTGCGATCATCCAATATCATTAAATTTTCGATATTATTTTACAGTATTACTCTACAATACTCTTTGATATTATTGGTATATAGGTAGAGCGTTACATAATTACTTCTTCTTCTCTAGTCGAGGCGGTTTTGTTTCTTTGTTTCATGGATTGGGTATGCTTATTCCTTATCAAAATTCTTTTCTTTAACCTCCTTATCATTTGTTAATTTGATTTAAATTTTCTTCTTCAGCTAGGTGCCCGGATTTCTCAGTTATAGAATGAAAGCAGTTTATGTTTCATAATGAATTTGCTCAGTCCCTTAATGCTAGCTTGTGTATATGCTCAAAGATCTTTGCTGAATTATCAATGTGTTATCATCACTTCTTGTGCAACCACTATCGCTATTCATGTTTTGTTGGCATCTACATCTTTGACTCTTAGGAGAAGGAAGTAGGAAATTTCTTCTCTACGGCCCTATAGGGTATATTTTTGATTAGGCGGTTTGTTTTATTTAGTTTAGGTTTTTTATAACTATGAAAACTTTAATTTATTATAATTTTTTATGTTATTCTTGTAACTGCGTAGATACTATGTCTTCACAGCCAAATCATCATTCTATAGTGAGCCAACCTTCAATGAACCTTTTACTACTTCCAAGCTTATACTAGGGTTGTCTAAGCAATGCAAGGGAAGTAAACATTCTAGAGGTGATTCTTCTACACAAAGGGACTCAACAATGCAACAAAAGAAAGAGTTTCACCCCTTGTGTTGGCTCCCTCAGTTCTTCCGCTTATGTCCTTCCCCCTTCTTCATGCTCCCCGCCTCTTCCTAAGGGGAGCGCGACATCTGATATTTCCTAGAAGATAGGAAGTCTTCTCATCCTTGATCTTACTGTGTCAATTCCCATGCCTTCTTCAATGTCTTCTATAGCCTTCCCTACTGCATAATTCATCGATGAGGAAGCTTTTGAAATCTTTCATCAAAGTTTTGTAACGACCTAAAATTTCGAACACTTTGTATTTAAATATCTAAATTATTTGAATATTTGAATCTTGGATTTAATGTGATTAGATTGATTTAATAACCTTGTTATCCCTCTTTTATTTAGTACCTAATGATGATAATCATATTTTCGAAATTTGTTTACAAAAATAAATGCTTTGTAGAAATATCGATAATGGTGATCGAAAATCATTTTATCGATTAATAGTTTTTTATTCAATAGTTGTTCAGACGTTTTACGTACACCAAATAAATTAAGAAATCGTTAATGGCTATAGAAATATTTGGCAATTAGTCACTTAGAAAGACTTCTAGAATCTTTTACAAGAAGAAAAAGAAATTCGTGGAGGAGGATATTTGGGAATGCTTAAGGCTTAAGAAAAGGAAGTGGAAAGGTGAGATGATGGGCATATGGGAGGTGAGCCTTCTAGACCAGAAATGAGAGGATGAGGGGAGGGGCAAGCACACCATTTGAATCCTATATAAGTGCACATACACTTCATGTAAACCGTTTTACAATTTTACATAGAAAATCAAAGCTCTCTCCACTTCTCTTCCCTTCATAATTTTTTAAGAACTAATTAATTAAAAATAACTCCAAACTTCACCAAACTCTAGTATAAACCTTATAACATCATAGAAACACATATTATTAAGTCAAATTTGGAGGATTTGGAGCATAAAGCCCCAAACTAGCTTGATCCATGAGCATGGGGAGGCTATTTGAGCCTAGGCCAAGAGCGAGGAGATGGTAGGAGGTGGTTTTGGTGGTTGTTTTGGTTGAGGTAGGAAGTGGGATTGTGGGGGTGGCTTGCGTTTTGTGTTAACTTGGTTTTAGGTGAGAAAACTCACCATTTAAAAATATATGAAGTGTATAATTCTCGTTTATATTATAGTATTTGTCTGACTATATATTATTGCTTATTCTCTTTTGACAGTTGTTATGGAAAGAAAATGAAATATGTAATCAAAGTGCACGGACTTGTATGACTTTCTATGACTTGTTGCATGGACTTGAAACAAAGAACATAGGGTTTAGTTGGATTTAGAGTTGAATTGGACTGGATTTGGTTATGATTTATTGCGATAGTCACTATAAACGCACTTTGAAAATGCATTGTGTTCCACATTTTCGATAGAAACTGTAAAAGATTATTAGGGGATTCTCACCATGGTTGTGATGTATTATGTGTATATTAGTTAGTGTAAAAAGCAGTATCTCAAAAAATAATCAAACTTTATTGATATTAAAACTAGCCCAGTCCTAGTCATAGACAACGTTTTACGATAGCACTTTTAAAATGTTGTAGTAACTCTGATCCCATTTTGAAGCATTCGGTAACTACTACAAGCTCTGTTTTAACTTTAAATTAAGATGGCATTTTTCTTTGAAACATTTTTTAGCTGCTTTAGAATCTATTTATAGCACATTGTAACTACTGCAGTTTCTGTTTTGTTAACTCTAATTGTTTTGAAACATTTCTAAATTGTTGTAGAGACTTTTAGTAGCATTCAGTAAATGTTATTTCTATTTGATACATTAATTTGCTTCAAATTGACTTTAAATTTAAGTATTATACTTTAATAGTTTTAAAGATATTTTCCAACTTATATTAGAGTTTTTTAAAAGTGATTTGGGATTTTATATTTTTAATACTAAATTATGAATTATTAAAGTAGAAAGTTTATTTTAAATAAAAGGAAAACGTATCATTTTGTAATTTTTAAATAAATTCTAAAATAAGTATTTTTAATTGATATTTTAAATGAATGTTCTAAACCATATTTTAAGTATTTTTTAGTATACATAGTTTCTAGAAAATTAGTTAATTACTTTATTGAAGTATTAAAAAGCTTTTGTAGTATAATATCTTTTAAATTGTTTTTAATTTTTTTTAAATATTTGATCTCTATAAATGAATTAGTGTGTGTATATACACACCATTTTAAAAAGTTTTTAGTGAACAAATAAGTTTTGGAAAAGTAAGTTAAGTCTTTTGCTAAATAATAAGAGATAGTTTTGGATTATAACACTTATATTATAATAAATGGTTTCGTACGGTTAGCAAAAAGTATATTGACATTTTTAATAAGCATAGATATACTTAGATCTTTAAAATGAATATTTTTGAAGTTGATGACAAGTATTAATTTTTTGGGTTTGTTTGACAATGTTTTAATAACAATTGTCTTTAACCCTTTTTTGTTATACTTAGTAATATAATTAGAACTTTAAAAGAATGTTCTAAAGATAATTATAAGTGAAATGGTTTTGGTTTGCAGTAACGATGCTTTGATGACGTTTGTTTTTAAACCATTAAAGTGTACTTATGGAAATGTGGAATCTAGTTTAAGATTTGTGAATATTCTTACACCATTTGTAATAAGAATATTGATACATTTCCATATATTAAAAAGGATATAAATGAATGGTGAAAAGAGTATAAATAAATGAAAAGTGAAATAGCAGTACACTTCTATATATCTTTTGTAAATGTATTTTAAATTTTTTATATAAGTATTTACAAAGGAGTTTTAACTAATAAGAGGATTAATTAAATAAAAATGAATTAGGAGTTGCTTAAGCACCTTAATCTTGCTTTGTTTGACTTAATCGTCTTTTGTGACTTAATTATACTTTGTGAGACTTAATCGTGCTTTGTGATATTTAATCGTGCTTTATTGGTTTGCTTGTTTATGGCAAGTATTTAGTCATATACTTAGCACTAAAAGTCGATGATGTAGGCTCGTCTATCTATAAGAGTTAAGAATGATGTTCGAGTAGGCTTTAGATGGTGCCCTAACCTACCAGCTTCAATCTTGACCAAAGGATAGTGGAAGTTGAAAAGATCGGAAACGTGATAAGTTTACGAGATTTGGTTTCCATATATGATCGTCTATTTTATGCTTGAAAGTCGATTAATCGACTATCGAAATTGACCATGTTAACTTAGGAAGTATTTAAAAGCTTCACGGCTTAATACGATTTGAGATCCCCCATAGAAGTGCATTGGTATGAAACTTCTCTAGCTTTACGAACTTATATATACGAGATTCCCAAGGATTCATCCACTTTATATTGTTCTCTTACTTCTAAAAGAAACCTTTACCAGAATTGAGTTAACCAGAAATTGATCGATTTAATTTTGTAGAGATCGGGGTCGGATAAGTGTTTTACTTACGAAAACCACTTCAAAACTGACATGCGAATTCTATGTTTTGAAAGAGATTGTGAAATGTTATAGAGTTGAACTATTTACCCTAAGGTTAAGTCCAAGGAAGAGGTTAGCATTAACGTTTGAAATGATGTTATCATGTTGTACTGTCGATCTTGAGGTTAATTTCAAGAGAGAGGATAGAGTTTGCATTCATTAGACGACTTTGCTAGGATCCTTATAGAGATTTATGGACTATTCGAGATGCTGGAATCCAAAGAGAGATTCGGGATCTATTTGAGTAATGAAGACTCATGTGAGAGATGCCAAACGTGATCTCGACATAAAAAATGGCTAAAGACGGAGTAGGATGCACAACCTGGGGTTTAGCTAACCCACGATAGGGTGTATCAACTCCATATCTAAATATGTCTTCGATATATTCCGTGCGGGTGTTGATGATACTTGATTCCAGATGGTTCAGATTAATGTATGGGATTGGCGAGTTGTCCCAGCCTTATGGTATATTTTATATATAGATATACGATACTCAGAAGTTGAATTCTGATCCTTGTGCTTGAAGATCTCTTCATCTTACTAGAGGCCTTCCGATGGATCCATATGAGTGCGTACCTTAGCGATTTTAGATGTACTCTAATATTGTTATGTCATGAGATCCAACCAACACGACTATTTTTTGATTTATATTCAAAACCCTATACAATATATATTATACTGTGTAGTTAATGCCCCACTACTACCCCACTATAACCATGCTATGTGTCATAGTGAATTTCCCCCACTATAGTTTTTCTATATAGCCCAAATATAGCCTTTCCGCTTTAAGCCCCGCTATATTCCTTTATTCCCGCTATATTCCCCTATTTCTGCTATATCTTCTTTAAAAGAAATGAATTGAAAAATGACATTTATACATTATAAAAATTATGAAATTAATTTATTTAAATTAATTTTTAATGTATTTTTAGAAATGAAAATACTCTAATATTCTACTAAATTCAATTACGTTATATAACAGTTTTACGTTTATTTACAGTATATTCGCACATGTTTTTATTTAAAATTATTTATGTATTTACTATAATTCAATTGAATATTAATTTTTCATTTAATTACCTTTAGTATATTTGTAAAAGCATTAAGTATGAGTTTTATATGCTATCTTAGAGTCATCCGCTATATCCTGCTATATCTTCGTTGTATCTCCGCTATGACTTTTTACACCTTTGCTACATTGAATCTGCCGAGCGCTTTAGCTGCACGGCTATTATATCAATTTATGTGCTTATTAAATGGATGGTTCTTTTAAGAGGATAACCGTTATGGTAATCCATGTAGTATCAAAAGTACTATTACATGTTGACCGCATATTTCTTGAGTTTCTCATACTAGAATTATATATAACTCGTGGTTTTATATTTCCTTTATTTTCATGGATGCTCTTTCAAGTAATCTGGAAAAGGCAGTTTTTCCTTGATGTCCTTTGAAGCTCAAGGAGACGAGCTGGAAGCTTCCATCTACTGTAATATTCTTATTTCCACCGCATTACTAGTATGTACATATCAACATTTATGAGATAGGCTGTTATAACCATATAGATTGACGATATTACTTAGGACTGTAACTCTGAAATGTTATGTATTTTAAAGTGACAATTTGTACTGTCTTCTGATATTATATGTTATCACTCCGTTGATGAGATTCTGATATTGTTTTCTCTTCTTTCTTGTTCTATTTCCTTTTATTTTACCTCAATAATTTGTCTTTTTGGCACTTGAGTGCTCGACACATAAAGACCATGGATGTATTAGTGTCGAGATTTGGGGGTCAAAAAGGTAGATCATTACACTTGGTATCAAAGCTTAAAGTAAAATGGGAACCTTGGTTTTGGTAGGGTATAATTTATTATAGATAGGATAAGCGACACCCTAGAATGAGTTGACTGTATTATACACATGAAAGTGTATTTGTATTTGTTATATATTAGGAATATATATTATAAGTTGATGGTGTAGTCTAATTTTGGTAGAGATTAATGATGACTATCTACAATCCCTCGTTGATTAGCTTAGTCGTGCCCTGCCAGTTTATGAGCATTGACTATTTTTTATCGATTATTGATTTGTAATCAACCAATTTATGAGTAGTTTTATCATTTCACTGCATGGGTGTAACAACCCCAAAATTCATCACTTCATAAAAATTTCAAAATATTCAAAAATAAGATTTTCAAACATAAATTGTGATGTTTTGAATTATAAATAATAATGGTAATCTTTTTTGAATAAATATGTACAAAAATATATGCTTTGGTTAAAATATCGAAAAATTAGCTGTAAATCGTTATATCAGACAACTCTTTAGCCATCCGAACTCGTGCACGGAGCTAGATACATACACTCATTTATATATATGAGCAATATGTAACAAAGTTATCTACTTTATTTTGAAATTTAGATTTCCTTTATACACTATTATAGATATCACAATTTTAGAATAATTATTTTTTAAATTTATTGAATTTAAATTTAGTTTAAATGATTTAATAATATTTTAATTATTAAGTAAGCTCTTTTAATTATTATATAATGATGGACTAATTATTTTTTAACTTTATTTACAAATATGTGTATATATTAATGAAGAACAGAAAATATGGTCGGGAATAGAAATCAAAATTCATAACAATTCAACGTGAATAAGTTGTGCAACGTTGTGGATTATATGTGACATACATATGCACATATACATGAACACATCTACATGAACATGAAAACACATATATACCTATAATTAAATATGTGTGTGTGTGTGTGTGTGTATTACTAAAAATTTCTAAGATATTTCCTAAATTCCTTAACACTTAAGCAAGCTCTAAGTCAACACTTACACATGCACATAGGTTGCCCATGGCCTTGACCATGGTGGAGATCACTTCGATCGTGACAAGGTGATGGTCGATGAGGTAAGGTGGTGCATGTGATGGTGATGAAGATGATGATGTATATGTAGATATTTTTCTTCTCTTCCTTGCCTATAAATACCACGCACTCTCCACTTCATTTCTCACATCTTCTTCTTCATTTCTGAGCTCTTTTCTCTCCTTTTTAATAGCTTCTATCCTAAAAGAAATAATGTCAAAATATTTCTCAAAAGAATAAACTAAAATTATATATATATAATGTGTGTGTAGTTAAAACACCTCAAACTCTTAACCAAACCACCTCCTTTCTCCTCTTTCTACCCGTGGCCACCACCACCTACTCCATAGCCGAGCCTTCCTTCCCTTCTATCCAAGGTTGTGAGCACTTTATCGCTTTCCCAAGCAAAGATGAGCCACTTAGGAGCTTAAGTCCAAGGGATCGTGAGCTTTAAAATCAAGTGGCGAAGCTATTGCCATTTTTAGGTTAATCGTTTAAACCAAGGTGAGTAACTCTTATTAATATTGTATTATTGGATAATGAAATGAGGTTTGCAATGGATATTAAATATGCTTTAACCATCATGTTTGGTTGTTTAATATTGTTGTTTAAACTGTATTAACAAGTCACATTTAATACACGTCGAAAATTACAAAGGAAATCACTTTCCTTTTATCAATAAAATGGTGTATATGGAATGTTTAAACCTTTTAAAAATGTTTTAATATGATTTAGAAATGTATATAAACATTTAAAAGTGTTTTGAAAAAGTTTAAATAAGTAATGAAAATTTAGTCAAAAATAGGCGCCTCGTGTAATGGCAATTCTCGATTTCGTGTCTTAAAAGTTAAATCCATTTATTGGATGGATTCAGAGTCAGATTGCTTTGGAATAAGAACTTTTCAAAAGCTTTAAGTGGTTTTCAAACAAAATAAAATGATTTAGATTTCATTTAGTATATTATAAAATATGAGCAAATCAAATTTTAAATAAAATCGCACTTTGGCAGTTCGGAGGCCAAAGTAGCAAACCTTTTAAAATAGGTATTTTTAATTCTTTAAAAATATGAAATAAATTCCTTAAATATTCTAAGATATTTTAAAATATATTTAATCATAAAAGTGTATTTTTAAATGCTCGAAAAGTGGTTTTTATCAAATAAACTTCTAAAACACTATTTGCAGCACGTTTTAATAACTTTTCAAAAATGTTTTAACTTAATTGTTCTTTGCCGAATTTTTTGTGAACCTTTCAAATAAATAATTAAGTAATTTTAAATATGATTAAGAGGTTTGAAAATGAGTATGTGGAAACGACTGGTACGTTTGTTCCGTTTGTGAGTGTCATATAAAATCCGACCGAGGAATGGAACAAATCGAAGGGAAAGCCTGGATGCTCTAAATTAATTAAAAGCTAGGTAAGTATGTTAAAAAGATTTAGAGTCGACCAAATAACTTGACCACCTTATGGGTGACAGAGAGATAGTTTTTAGGCTTGGGTTTGGAAAACCAGTTGCTTGCCCTCCCTAGCTGCCCGGACTGGCCTGATCGGGGGATAGAAAATTTGATTTATTCGGATCAAAATTTTCCAAAGTATAAAAAATATAATTTTCCAAATTTAATTAACTTGGATTATATGGGGATAATCTTATTATACTTGGTGTTAAATTCCAAGGAGGAAACTCGAACTATTCGTGGAATTTAAAAGGTGATTTCACTGTTATTCCGCCCCAAGTACTTGTTGAATACGAAAATTGATATTAAGTAGAATTAGATGATTTCTATATATTCTTCTCATTTAATATTTACTAGCATTGAATTAACGTCCTAGATACCATGGTTTCAACTCGGTAAAAAAATTGATTTTGAAGAAACCTTTGTTAAGATTTAAATAAATAGTTTCCCAAAGATAAAGAGAGGTTCGATGATTCCGTACATATTGAAAAGAAATGATTTAAAGTTATATATCTTCAAAGATATTTTCGATAAAAAGGAATGGGTTAATCAAGTGATATCCACCTATATACTTAACCTCTTTTTAAATCAATGATTGATTTGAAGGAATCAGAGTAGGATTTTAGGTAATTCTTATCCGTAGACCACTTTGAACTAATTTACGTGTCTGGAAGAAATGACCTAGAATGGTATGATTTGGAAGATGAAGATGGAATACAGGGCTGGTTTTCATTGACCCTTGGGGAAAATTTCCCATATCACTTATATGTGACAGTAGTTCTTCATTTGAGGTCTTTGATGCAAGGACTTCTTGCTATTAATCCTAGGGTCAATCCCCACAGGATGTGATAGAAGAATGCCTTCGGTTTGTCCTATTCCAGGACAAATTATATGGATGAATGTCTGACATTGCATTTCTAGATTATATTGATTGATCTCTATAAATGTACCATCTGTTTGGTGGCAGAGAAGGAAACTTCTCTTAGCCTAACACCTTTTCCTGAGACATACGAGCTCAGAAGTTATACATTTATAGAAATTATTTGTGTGATTAAGGAATGGCAATGTGGCATTCAAAGTGGAATGTACCATATGAAAGATAAAACGTTACCTCAGGCCTTATCAATTGGAAATAGCTAAAGCATGGTAGATAGGGCAGAGCTATGTGGGTCGTGTCCATTAGGAGATGGTCATCACCTTTCTAGATTACCCTCCATTGGTTGAGTATGAGGTGTATGTTTCGGGATCCCATTAAAGGTTGGTAACGACTGGGGTGATGTTATATTTGGTACTATATAGTGAAGGGGTAGGCCGGTTCCATCGTTATAGGCATTTAGTATCTAGACCCTACGTATATCCCTCTAGAGGTACACTGTATGAAAGGTAGTCCCTCATCCTGTCATTTTATGGAATCCATTCTCTGAATGAACCTTGTAAGATTTTGATTTGTAGAACCTACTCTGTAGCTAATATGCGGGAATTTATTAATGTAACAATTTTGACTAAGATTCATAAGTTTATTTGAAAAGTTTTCAAAGAATGTCACTAAAAATAATATCAAATGATTTTGCATAGAAAATGTTTTGGTTATCATAAAGTAAAACCCATTCCGTGCTTATGTGCGGCGTGGTCAAATGAGATACCCTTTGTTGTTTTCAAAACGTGTATTTTGAGTTTCTCATACCAGTCCCATGACTAGCTCGTATTTTTTCCCTTTAAACTCTGGGTACTCTATTTTTTTGGGCAGCCAACTATTTAGATTATTTGGAACATTTTGGGCCTTTTTATTGAAATTATCTATCACTTTCCACTATGTCTGTATTATATATATGCACACACACAAGCATTTGTAAGGATAGACCGTTATAACTATCCTGGTTGGATTTGTACATGCCTTAACTTTGATAAATCACTTGAAGTGATTATATGTATCTTCTATATGTAAGTTATAAGTTGTTTTTATGCGATGTGAGATTTTGTTCGTTCTATCTTCTATCTTTATTTTTTTACCCCATGATTATCTACCTCTCTAGCACTAGAATTTTCGATACATGAATACCGAAGATGTATCAGTGATGATCTTCGACGGTCGAGGAGGTAGGTCATCACATTTGGTATTAGAGTTTGTGGTTGTGCGAATACCTAAGCCTAGTTAGGCTCAACTCAGTAGAGATAGGGTTAGCAATGCCCTAAAATGAGTTTAGTCCGAGAGAGCGCATATTGGAAAATCATACCCGAATAAGTATATTTAAATTTTATGTCATTCCCTAAGATAATCTCGTTTATAATATTAAAGATATTTCCTTACTATATTCAGGTGGTCGGAAATGAATACTATAAAAGGACGAGGAAAGGGAAACAAAAGGGTTGAGAAAACGATAGTCTGTGTACAACCTCAAGTTAACTTTGTAACTTTCTGCCTAACTTTTACCAAGTTGGGCGGAAAACCTTCAGGGGTACAGAATCTATTAATGAAGTTCAGCCTTGGTTTCGCTCATGTGAGAGAATCTTGAAAGAATTGGGCATCAATGATGAAAAAAGTGCTTCCTGGCATCTTGGCAATTACGGGATGGGTCTTTGGCTTGGTGGGAGTAAATACCATCGATGAATTAAAAGATGATATTTCATGGGAAATATTTAAGAATGTTTTTGAAGAATGGAATGCTGGGAAGTCCCTTCTATATAAAAGCTTCATGGATCTAAAGCAAGGAGAAATGTCAGTAAAAGAATACTTAAGAAAGTTTGATGAATTATCTCTCTTTAGGTCTGGACTGGTTGATACTTCACTTAAGAAGAATGAAATGTTTGTGGCTGGGCTATGGTACAGTTTCATGATAGAATGAATGCTCAGCTAAAGGGTTCATTCATGAGCCTAGTAGATTTGGGTTTGCGATATGAATTTCTTGAAAAGGAGAAGCCATCATTAGAACCAAATATTAGCAATAGTAGCAATAACCCCGTTGAGAAGGAATTCAATCCAAAGGTGAAGAGGCGACAATGAGGAAAGAAGAAAAAAGAATTTCATGGGTACCAGATGTGGAAGTTGTCAAAAGAAAGGACATATTATTAAAGATTATAGGAGTGAGAAGAGGCAATGAGAAAAGGTACTCTGTCCTAATTGCCATCAACGAAGGCATATAATGAAAGGTTGTCCAATTATGGAAATAGTCCAGTCAGCTAAGACCTACGTCATGGAAGAATAACCATTAACTTCGAAAGAGACCAAGGAAAGAGGAGTTCTAGAGGGTTATGTTGAAGTTATTATGGTTAAAGTATTGTTTGATACTGGGACTTCCCATAGTTTTATTTCCAAACAATTGGTGGAAATATTGAAGCTTACCACAAAAATAGTATATACACATATATGTGTGCTAAGTCCCATAGGTGGTACAACAAACCTTTGTATGAATTATGAAAAGATCTAAGGTACCTACCTTTCTCATGTTTTTCACGTGACATATTTGTCCTCAATTTTATCAGATTTGAAGTATTGCTCTGTATGGATTGGTTATCCAAGAATAAAGTTATCCTTGATTGCATTAAGAGAATGGTATCTTTATGGACCAGCTTTGGAAAATCTCATATAATGAGCCTAGCCCAGTAAGGAATAGTTTCCAATACGCCCTTCATTCACCCTAAGGAAATTTGGATGTCATACCAATTATTAAGAAGTTTACAAATGTTTTTGAAGAGGTAAAAAGTTTGCCCCCACATCGAGAAATTAGGTTTCATATTGATTTGATTCCTGATGCAAGACCTATTGTTCACCAAAAGCAAAGAATGGCTCCAAGAGAGATGGATGAAATGATGGAACAAATCGATGACTTGCTGAAAAAGGGATTGATAAGACCAAGTCACTCAAATTGGGAAGTAGCAGTAGTCTTCGTTACCAAGTCTGATGGTTCCCTAAGACTCTATATAGACTACCGAAACCTAAACAAGCAAACGATTAGGAGCAAGTATCCTCTACCTTAAATAGATGACTTGTTTGATCAACTTCATGGTGCTCATGTATTCTCAAAAATGGATCTGGCTTCAGGATTCCATCAACTTAGACTAACAGAAGACTACGTTCATTTAACTACATTCAGAGGTCTGAATTTTTCCTATGAGTGTTTAATTATGCCTTTTGGGCTAACTGTTGCACCCGCTTATTTCTAGACCTTATAAATAGAGTATTTAGGGATATGCTTAATAAATTCGTGTTAGTCTTTATTGACGATATTCTTATATATTCAAAGACTGAAGAGGAACACGAGAGGCATCTAGAGATTGTATTAGAGATATTAAGGAGTAATGTATTTAAATCTAAATTCTCAAAGTGCTATTTTTGGGAGAAAGAAATAAGATTCCAAGGGCATGTAATATTAGGATAAGGAGTTTTAGTTGATCCAGTGAAAGCCGTAGCAGTCCAAGATTGGAAGACACCCCCAAACTCCAAAAGATGTCCGTTGCTTTTTAGGATTAGTAGGATAATACCAGAGGTTCATCCGAGATTTCTCAAAAATTTCATCCCATCTTACAAAGTTCACAAAGAAGAATGTTAAATTTGAATGGATGCTAAATTGTGAAGAAGCATTAATGAGTTGAAGAAAAGATTGACCAATGCTATAGCCTTAGCTATTATTGATAGAAGCGATGGTTTAACCGTATATACTAATGCTTGTGGAGAAGGTTTAGGTGCAGTTCCAATTCAGCATGAGAAAGTAATCACTTATGCGAGCCGAAAACTAAAGACTCATGAGAAGAACTATGCAACGCACAGCTTAGAGCTATTAGTCGTTGTGCTCGCATTGAAATTGTGGAGGCGCTATTTACTGAGTAAGAATTCCTCATAGTTTATTTTAATAAACTTTGGATTGACCTTAGTAAAAAATATTCCTTCTAATAGATAAAAAGTTTGAGCTCTTCATAGATCACAAATCTTTGAAGTGTCTTTTCACTCAGAAGGACTTGAACATGAGACAACAACGTTGGCTAGAGTTTCACACATCTTTTGATCTTGATATCTTCTATACACCTAGGAAGGCTAATGTAGTGGCGGATGCGTTAAGTAGGAAGCACGCCGTTATAGCTTATCTTGTAGTTACCCCACTCTCCTAGAAAGAATCGCTAGAAAACAAAGAGATGATTGGCATCTAAAGAAGATTATTAAACATATACATATGGTTAAAACTTTAAAGTCGATAACCAAGGGGTATTACGATTAGATGAGTGAATTTGTATTCCTTATATTGTCAATCTAAGACGTATTGACTGAATGCCATCAATCCAAACTATATATTCACCCTGGAGTTTGCAAAATTCACAAAGACGTGAAAAGGATATTTTGGTGGGGAAATATGAAGAGGGATATCTCAATCCATGTTAGTAGATGTGCAAATTATCAACAAATCGAGAGTGTTCAACAGAAGATTGCTGGACTACTCAGCCTCTTGAAATTATGGCTAAGAAATGGGACTAAATATCAATGGATTTCATCGACGTCTTACCTCGATCAAGAAAGGGAAATGAGGGCATTTGGGTTATTGTAGACCGATTAACCAAAAGCGCACACTTTATCTCTGTTAAGCCAATATAAACAGCAGCAAGTCTTATAGAAATACACAAGAGGGAAATTGCTCGATTACTTGGTGTCCCAAGTAGCATAGTCAATGATTGTGACCCGATCTTTACCAGTAAGTTTTGGGATGCATTGCGAAAACTTTGGGAATGAAGCCGAGTATAAATACGTCATATATCATCCTTAGACCAATAGGCAAACTGAAAGGGTAAATCGAGTGTTGAAAGGTCTTTTGAAAGCTTGTATTTTAGATTTTGGAGGTTCTTAGGAAAATTATCTTCATCTTGTGGAGTTCTCCTATAACAATCGCTATTAGGCTAGTATTGGCATGGCACCGTATGAAGCTTTATATGGTTGTCTGTGTAGATCCCAGCATGTTGGATCGAGAATGGAGATCGATTTGTACTAGGTCCTGATATGATTAGACAAGCCTCAAAAAAGGTAGACATAATCAGAAAGAAAATCAAAGAAGCCCAGAGCAGGTAGAAGAGTTATGTGGATCAAAGTTGAAGAAATATGGAGTTCTCAGTTAGAGATTTCATATTCGTAAAGGTCTCCCTAGTGAAAGGAGCGATGAGATTTAAGAGAGCTGGAAAATTGGCACCTCGGTACATTGGACCTTTTCCTATCCTTGAACGGATTGGCCCATTGGCTTATCAAGCAAAATTACCAAAAAGATTGTTGGGTATACACAACGTTGATATGCGACCCAAAACAAATAGTGGAAGAAGCTGCCCAAGAAGATTTGGAAATTAAGCCAAACTTGATTATCATCGAAAAACCAATTCGAATCATGGATCATAATGAGAAACAATTGAAGGAAAATGTTGTGAGACTAGCCAAAGTTCGTTGGAGTGGTGATGTTAATGATTGCACTTGGGAACCAGAAGACAGAATAAGGAAGGCTTATACCAAGTTCAGACTGGATGATTAATCTATGTTTTATATCGATTTAGTGTACTCACCGACCTATGGTGTAGTCACTTGCCATATCTTATATATATATATTCATCTTGTTATATATATATATATATATATTCGAGTTATCTCCTTCTTATCCTTAATTTCGAGGACGAAAATCTTTTAAGGAGGAAAGTATGTAACGACCCTTAAATTCATCACTTGAGAAAAATTTAAAAGTATTCAAAAATAAGATTGCAAACATAAATGATGATGTTTTCAATTTTAAATAATAATGTAATCTTTTTTTGAATAGGTATCTACAAAAGTTTATACTTTAGCTAAAATATCGACAAAATAACTGTAAATTGTTTTATCAATAAGCAGCTTTTTAGCCATCCAAACTTGTGCATGAAGCTGGATACACACATTCATTTATATTTATGAGTATGAATATGCAATAAAATTATCTATTTTATTTTGAAATTTAAATAGCCTTTATAACACTATTTAGATATCACTATTTTGGAATAATTGATTTTTGAATTTAAATTTAGTTTGAATGACTTAATAATTATTTTAATAATTAAGTAAGCTCTTTTAATTATAATATAATGATGGAAATATTACATTTTGACTTTTGTTACAAATATGTGTATATTAACGACGAAGAGAAAATATGACCGGAAATAGAAATCAAAATTCATAACAATCCAATGTGAATTAGTTGTGCAACGTTGTGGATTATATGTGACATTTATATGCATATATACATGTACATATACATGAAAAAAATCCACATGCACATGAACACACATATATACATATATATATATGTATGTATGTATATTACTAAAAACATCTATGATATTTCCTAAATTCCTTAACACTTAAGCAAGCTCTAAGTCAACACTTACCCATGCACATGGGTAGTACATGGCCTTGACTATGATGGGGGTCAGTTCGGCCATGACAATTTGATGGTGGATGAGGTAAGTTGGTGCATGTGAAGGTGATGAAGATGATAATGTATATGTACATATTTTTCTCCTCTTCCTTTCCTATAAATACCACACAATCTCCACTTCATTTCTACATCTCTTTTTCTTCATTCTAAGCTCTTTTCTCTCCTCTTTCATTACTTCTATCCTAAAAGAAATAATTTCAAAATATTTCTCAAAAAAAGAAACTAAAATTATATAGTGTGTGTGTGTGTAGTTAAAACACCTCAAACTCTTAACCTAACCACCTCCTTTCTCCTTTTTCTACCCATGGCCACCACCACCTACCCCATAGCCGAGCCTTCCTTCCCTCCTATAAAAGGCATGAGCACTCTATCCCATTCCCAAGCAAGGCCAAGCCACCTAGGAGCTTAAGTCCAAGGGATCGTGAGCTTTAAAATCCAAGTAGTGAAGCAGTAGCTATTTTTAGGTTAATTGTTTAAACCATGGGGAGAAACTCTTACTAATATTATATTATTGGATGATGATATGATGTTTGCAATAGATGTTTAATATGCTTTGATAATCGTATTTGGTTGTTTAATACTGTTGTTTAAATTGTATTAACAAGTCACGTGTACACATTGAAAATCACAAAGGAAATCACTTTCCTTTTATTAATGAAATGGTGTATATGGAATGTTTAAACTTCTTAAAATTGGTTTAATA
The DNA here is from genome assembly GCA_030765085.1 of Allium cepa. NCBI lineage: Eukaryota > Viridiplantae > Streptophyta > Magnoliopsida > Asparagales > Amaryllidaceae > Allium > Allium cepa. Next base: position 57,064,645 of record CM060935.1, read on the forward strand.
TTATTTAGAAATGTTTTATAAAAATTTAAAAGTTTTTCGGCAAAGTTTAACTAAATATTGATAATTCAGACAAAAATAGGCACGTCTGCAACGGCAGTTCGATATTTCATGCCTTAAAAACTAAATTTGTTTATAAGGTGGATTCAGAGTCAGATTTCTTTGAAATAAGAATTTCTTGAACTCTTATAATCATGGTTTTCAAACAAAATAAAAGGATTGATATTTTGTTTAGTATATTTTAAAACATGAGCAAATCAGGTTTCAAATAAAATCGCACTTTGGCGGTTTGGATGCCAAAGTAGTAAATGTATAAAAATAATGAAATAAATTCTATAAATCTTTTAAAATTTCTTATAAGAGATTTGATTCATGAAAATGGATTTTTAAATGGTCGAAAGTTGTTTTTATCAAATAAGCTTCTAAAACACTATTTGCAACACTTTTTAATACCTTTTGCACGTGAACCTTTTCAAATAAATAATAAGTAATTTTAATGATGATTAAGAGGTTTGAAAATGAGTATGTGAAAATGACTAATACGTTTGTTCCATTTGTGAGTGTCACAGAAATTTTGACCGAGGAATGAAACAGATCGAAGGGAAAGTCCGGATGCTCTAAATTAATTGAAAGTTAATTAAGTATGTTAAAATGATTTAGACTCGATCAAATAATTTAACCACATTATGAGTTTCAGAGAGGTAATCTCTAGGCTTGGGTTTGGGAAATCAGTTGCCTGCCCTCCCCATTTACTTGGATTGGCCCGACAGAGGGGATAGTAAATTTGATTTGCTCGGATCAAAATTTCCCAAAGTATGAAAGATATAATTTTCCAAATCTAAGTAACTGGGATTGTATGGGGATAATCTTCTTACAGTTGGTGTTAAATTCCGAGGAGGGAACTCATTCTATTTGTGGAATTTAAAAAGTGATTTCACCGTTATTCCACCTGTAGTACTTGTTGGATGCAGAAATTTGATATTGAGTAGAATAAATTAATTTTGTAGAACCTTCTCATTCAATATTTGCTTATTTTGGATGAACATCCTAAATAACATGATTTCAACTCAATCAAATTTTTATTTGAAATTAAGAAATCTTTGTTAAGATTTAAATAAATAGTTTTCCAACGATAAAGAGAGGTTTATGGTTCCGCATATACCGAAAAGAAATGAGTTAAAGTTATATATCTTCAAAGATATTTTTGATAAAAAGGGATGAATTAATCAAATGATGTTAACCTACATACCTGACCTTATTTTAAATTGATGATTAGTTTGAAGGAACCAGAGTCGGATTTGGGTAATTCCTTTTCGAAGACCATAATTTACGTGTTTGGAAAAGATGACCTAGAATGATATGATTTGTAGATGGAATGTTGGGTTGGTTGTCACTGACCCTCGGGGGAAATTTCCCATGTCACTTATATATAACAGTAGTTCTTCGTTTGAGATCATCGATGCAAGGACTTCTCACTACTAATCCTAAGGGTAATCCCCGAGAGGATGTGGTAGGAGAGTGCCTTTGGTTTCCTTGACAACTTGTATGGATGAATGTCTGACGTTGCATTAATAGATCATATTGACTGATCTCTATAAACGTATCATCTGTTTGGTAGCGGAGAAGACAACTTCTCTTAGCATAACACCTTTACTTGAGACATACGAGATCAGGAGTTATATGTTTATAGAAATCAGTTGTGTGATTAAGGAATGGAAATGTGGTATTCGAAGTGGAATGTGCTATGTGAAAGGTAAGACGTTACCTCTGGCCTCATTAACTGAAAATAGCTAAAGCAGGGTAGATGCGGCAGAGCTATGTGGGTTGCGCCCATCAGGAAATGGTCATCACCTAGAAGATTACTCTCTATATGTCGAGTATGTGGCTTATGCTTGGGGATCCCATTAAATGTTGGTAACGACCGGGGTGATGTCACATTCAGTATTATCCAACTAAGTGGTAGGCCAGTTCTATGTTGGTATAGGCATTCAATATTTGGACCCTAGGTATATCCTTCTAGAAGTATACAATATGAAAGGTAGTCCTCGCCTTGTTATCGTATAGAATCCATTCTTTGAATGAGCCTTGTAAAATTTTAATTTGTAGAACCTACTATGTAGATGGTATGCTAGAATTTAATAATGTAACAATTTTGGCTAAAATTCATAAGTTTATTTGAAAAGTTTTCAAAGAATGTCACTAAAATAATATCAAATGATTTCGCATAGCAAATATTTTGGTTATGATAAGGTAAAATCTCATTCCATGTTTATATGCGGCATGGTCTTATGAGATACCCTTTTTTCTTTCAAAACGCTTATTTTGAGTTTATCATGTCATTCCAATGACTGACTCGGAGCTTATTTTTCTTTTCCCTTAAACTTTGGATGCCCTATTTTTTGGACAGCTAAGTAGTTAGATTATTTGGAGCATTTTGGGATAGAGCATGGAGCATGGAGAATGGAGAATGGAGCATGGAGCATTTTGGGCCTTTTTGTTGAAATTATCTATCACTTTCCGTTGTGCCAGTATTATATATATGTATCAATCAGCACTTCTTAGGATAGAGTGTTATAACTATCGTAGCCAGGTTAGTACCTACCGTAACTCTGAGAAATCACTTAGAGTGATTGTATGTGTCTTCCATATATAAATCATAAGTTGTTTTAATGCGATGTGAGATTCTATTTGTTTTATCTTCTATCTTTATTTCTTTACCCCATGATCTTCTGCCTCTCTGGTACTTTAATTTGTGATACTTGAATACTGAAGATATATTACTGTCGATCTTCTAGGGTCGAGGAGGTTGGATCTTCATAAGGGTTGGGTAGCAAGTATTTGTGAGAGCATTAAAACAAACACCTTCTGAATGGACTTTCCTACTTTGACAATAAGACGTTCGGAGACAATGTTGGGTTAAAGACTAAATGTAACAAAAGATGTTTATTATAATCTAAAGGAAAGATAAGGCCTTTTGTAAATGAATATTTGTGAAAATATTTTATATATGAAAGTGACTTTGTATAAATATGGTTTAGAAATGTAGAGTTTTTAAACTGATAATTTGAGAACTTAAGTCCTAATGTTTTTAAAATTCATTTTCCATGATTTTAGGTTAATAATAACAATATTATTTGAAAGTAATTATGATACTATTATTTTGAAAAGATTTTTAGATTTATTTGAGTTAAAGGTTGCCCTCGAAATCGATAGATCAATTCAAAAGTAAGGTATTTTTATGTTATCTAGTTTGAGTGGCTCAAAAGTTACTAAAAAATAGGCAAAAGAAGTGTTTGGTTGGTAAGCACTTCTCATGGACATTCCCTTCTTAGTAACAGAATATATAGCATGAATTAGTGGGCCTCGTTTCAATGGTATCATTTTTGTGTTACTCGATCTATACATATATTTTTTTATGGTTTTTAGGTATATATTTAGGAAATTGGTTTGTAAATTGAGATCATCATACTTAGTACTATTATACGAAGTATTTGATACCGCTTTAAAAATAATGTTGGTTTTATCCTGAAAGTACGATTTGATATACAAAAGATATATGTGTATATTATTATTTCAACTGATTTGAAATAATACTCGATGTTAGTTCTAAAGTTTTCTTTAAATAAAATTGAGATAGAAATGCAGAGTAGTTTTATAAAGATTTTGAAATAATCTTTCTATTTGGAAAAGATTTTCATGTATGTTATGTTGGGCACCCAAGTGGTAGTGGCATAACCCAAATAATTGTGAAATCTTTTTTTCTCTATGTAGAAAAGTATTGTAATGACACGTAATTTTTTATGATTAAAAATAGTTAATTTAATAAGATTTTGTGATTTAAAATTTGTATAAAAAATTGTGATATACTTAAAAATAATAACTAAAATGAATTGTAACAATATTAATCTAAGTTAATTGTTAACAATTTGAATGAAGTTCCAATCAATTGAATGATTTAAAGGGTTATACTTGGTTATAATTTGAATATAAGTAAATAAATGTAAATGTTGTATAAATTAATGAACTAGTATATAACAAATGGTAATTGATTAAATTACGTGTTGTGTAAGCAATTATAATATTTGATTATAAATATTAAACCCATTTATGTGACTAAGTGTAGTAATGGTGACAAATTGTTGTATGTTACCAATATATTTAATCAATTCCAATTAAAAGTAATAAATGTTATATTCATGTGATTTAAGACAATAACTGCAAATTTGTGAATGTAATAAAATGAATAGGAATGTTAACTTTATTCATAATGTAATAATTGATTTAATAAAGGAGTAAAATGAAGATAAATAAATCAATTGGGATTTTAAAGTAAGTAATGTGTAAAACTAACAAAATATCAATAAGGTCGAAATATAGTAGTTAATATAAATAAAAGATGATAATTGTAAAATATTAATTCAATAAGATGTAACCAATATAAGTATTATTCATAATATAACAATTAGTTAAATAAAAAGAGTTGGAATCAAGCTTTCTCAATTTATTGGAATTCAAATTATAATAATTGGATTTATTTCAATTAGATGTAATTAAATATTACGTTAATGTAAATAAAGATGAAATTGGAAAATATTAATGTAGTAAGATATAAACCATGATAGTTATATCCATAAGATGATCATTGACTGAATAACAGGATTGATAATCAAATAACTGATTTTATTTGAAATTTAATCTATAACTACCGAATTTATTGAAATTGAAATTAAACACTGTAAATTATGAAATATTCAATAATAAATTGGTATTGAATTTTTTTTTAAATGGATTATAAATTACTATGTAATCCAAAATGATAGAAATTGTAAATTATTAAATTTAAATTGAAAATGTGATTTAATTAGTTTAATAATAATTTATTTAATTTACGTGAAAATAGCCATTTTGGCCACTGACTCGGATTTCAACGAAACCAGTTTTATTGGATCTGCGGTAGTGAATTATTGCAGGATTTCAAGTTGCATAGCGATCAGACTTGTCATTTGGTTCGGACTCAGAATGCCTAGAAATCAATTCAATTGAAATCAATTTGAAATAAGCTGATTTTAACATAACTTCTTAATATAAAGTACTTAGGACTTGAAACCTGTTCCATTGGTTTTAAAATTATTGAAAACATCTATTTTGATATATGGGATGACTCATTTTCGTTACGGAGACAGAACGGGCTTTTCAGATCGTTTATCATTCAACTTCCATCAAATCTGATCCATTCATTTCTATTTCTGATCTGCCTATAAATAGTCCATTATAAACCCTAGCTACTTCTTATTTTCATTTTTTTGTATGCAGATTTCCTGTCTATCTCCTCCTTTCCAATGGCAGAACATATCCAAATTCCAAACCCTTAATTCAATTCCAAAAATTAAACTCCTCAAAATATATCAAATTATATATCGATCTGATGCTCTTGATGAGCGCAAATCAAATCTGCAGTCACAGCCATTCATCGCGCGTAGATCAACTTCGTCCGATCGACGAATCAAGGGTACCATATTGAGGAAGGCGAGGGGTTTGCATCTGTGTGGTTTGTTTGGGGTTTTGATGGTTTAATCGGCGAGATTAATTTGACCTAGGGTTTAAAATTAGCGGCGGCTGCTCAATATCTGACATCGATTGATGTCCATCGACAATCACGCCAGGAGGATAACGATGGGGGAGGCGAGGTGAGGTCAACGTAGTTGCGGTGTGGCTCGCTGTAGCGTGCAGGCGTGGGATTTTGATTGTGACGATCGATGACTTTGGTTTTTTTGGGTTCATTCGAGTTATTGTAACAGAGAGTTTTTGCTCCGTGGGTGGAACGTGGTAAGGATGTGGCGAGGTTAGGTTGCCCATTGTTTTCTTTTATTATTTATTTAAATTCAAACTTTAAACGTTCTAACGATCATAAATTTTTCTTACGAAGTCCAATTTACACGCGGTTTGTTCCGCTACGATCAAATCGAAATTCTTGACATTTTAATGCTGGTTTAGATGAATTCTGAGACCGTTAAATTTTGGGCCCTTTTTCGAATTTCAAATCGATTTGAATTCAAAGATGAGTGTTTTGACCCACTCACAACTTCTAAAATTTCTTATGTTAGTTAAATTAAATTTGTGATCTCATTAGAAATTTATTTATTGCCGTTTGTTATATTTAAATCGTCATTCCAGTTAATTTGAATTTATTTAAGAATTAAATTATTATTTAAATTATATTGAATTTAAATTGCCAGTTAATTTTGTAGCGACCCGTCTTTCTAACCACAGAAAGACGTACCATCAATAAGAAAAGAAAGAGACAGAAATAGAAAAGAAAGAATAACAACATCAGAATCTCACAGCGGAAACGGAACAAAATATAATACATCACATAACTATTACATCGTTTTACATATATCAGAGTTACACAACATCATACAATAAGACAGTCATATACATATCTGCCATTACAGACATACCAAAATACAACATACATCAACTAACACAGCGGAACCAGATAGATAGATACGTCTGGACTACTACATCAAGCTCCTTCATACTTCAACAATCCAAATCCTATCACTTGGCTACTCATAAAAATTCAAGTACCCAAGAGTTTATGGAAAACAGAAATAAACTCCGAGCCAGATATGGGTTTGGTGTGAGTAAACTGGTTAAAGTTGCTTAACTTTGAAAACCATTTGAAACAAAGGTATCACGTAAGACTTTCCACACATAAACACGGGTAAGTTTTTACCTTACGCTAACCAAAACATTTTATAGGAAATCCAGTGATAGTATAATAGTGTTTAGGGTTTTCAAGTAAAATATAGAAATAGCTAAAATGCTTACATCTCATATTTCAACATAGTTGGGCACAACCAAAAAGTACGGCGCTTATTGGAGATTGGATTCCATACAATGGCAGGGCTACTGGGGTACCACCCGTCACAGTACAGTGCCTAGATCACCGTACCGAGGATCACTCCCGACCCCCTACAATACAAGGCCGGAACCATTCCTTACCGAACAGTTTCAGACAAGACAACCCCGCGGTTGTAGATAGCAACCGCCCACACAGCCGAATAAAAAAGGGACATCTAGACAGGGGTATATCTCATCCTGCTTGGATGCTACCCACCTAACCTTGCTGCACCTTTCCTGCTTTAGCCATTCCCGGTTGATGAGGCTTGAGGCTTCGATTACCTTTATAGAACCAATCTCTTAGAATGCTCATCATCCACCTGACGATGTTCTGAAAGCATTCAATCCATACAAGTTCGTTACGGGTTCGAACGAAACCGAAGGCATTATCTCGTTACACTCATTTTGGAATCACCCTCAGAGTTAACGACAATAACCCTTGCACTCTAAAACCCCATCTCGATCTTCACTTAAGATGCCACGACCTATCGTTTAATTTAGATCGATATGGTTTTTGGATAATCATAACTGACACCCGATCCCGGTCTCATCGAAATCCAAACGCCATTTTAAAGGTCAAGTTGTTTAATAGTTTAAACAATTTAATTCAACACTTTGAATTCACGTAGCATTTATCACAGATAAATCATACACAGTCATCACAGATATATCCAAAGCATATCACAGAGTATCACAGAATATCACTAAATAGATATCACAAATCCAGATATTGTACTTATAATCATCCATAAGCAAGCATCTTTAATCCTGCTCGATAAATCATTAATTAATTAATTATTTCATTTCATACCATTTAATTTATTAATTACTTCTTAATCAATTTATTAAACCTTAATTACTTAATTAATTACTCCTTAATTATTATTAATAACCTTAATTATTAATTTATAAAACTTAATTACCCATTTATTTATCACTAATTACTTAATTAATCAATTCTTAATTCTTAATTAAATTACTTAATTAGTTAACTACTAATCATATATTAATTAACTTCAAGTAGTTAATTTAAAATCCTTAATTTCAATTTAATTAACACTTAATCATTTGTTAATTAATCTTTGATAACAAATTTAAAATCTCAATTCACTTAATTAGTCACAATTATAAATTAAGTAACATTCTTAATTTTTCTTTCAGTATAAACTAAGTAAATAAAAATCATGTATCTTACATTTTAAAATCTTCCTTAATAACTTTAAATAAACTAGTTACTAACTTAAAAGCTTTAATGTTAATTAAATTTAAAACTTATTTTACATTAACTACTAAAAATTAAAATATTAATTAAGATTTAAAACATTTCTTAAGTATTCACTTAAATCATTAAAATTCATAATAATTTCTTAACTTAAATTTGTCAAAGTTTAACTAAATCATTAATACTTAAAATTTGTTTAAGAAAATTAACTTCAAATTTAATTACGCTAAGCTCTTGAAACCAAACCCGAGAAAACCCAGTTTTTACTTGAGTTAAAACTCGAGTTTCTCCCTTGTCTTCCCTGCATCCTTCTTCCTCTTCACATACGTTTCTTCTCCCTTTTTCCAGTTAAGTTTAAGTTTAAACTCTAATAACAAGCAAGCACGCTCTAGGTTCTCACTCAAAGCAACCCATTCATTTTCTCGAGCATCAACTCGAGTTGCTCACATCCGAACTTCCTGACACCATCTCAAGGCCATGCATGTGCACGATGCTTCACCGGCACTTCGGTGAACCATGCATCCTTCAGCAAGTCATGTATCAACACTAACTCGATTGCAAAGATCAATTTGATGCCAAAAATCCCAGATCGAAATCAAGTATTCCATTCGAAACCTGGAACTCGAGCTCACCCAACAAATTCGCTTCGCCTCAATCACGCCGACCACCAGAGGCGATACAACTCCGGCCTCACTTCGTCGATCCCCCACACTACACTTCCCCAGAGTTTCATGCAACTCGATCAATCAGAGGTGACGAAATCACCTCGTTTCCAAACCACGACAAATCCATGTGTTAAATCCTAAATCTTCCTCGTTCCATCATTCCTACCAATAGATAAATTATCTAACAATTCTCCTGACTTCATCGATTGCCGATCTAGCTTCAAACAAAATCTCAATACCTAATATTTGTTCGATCGATGGAAATTGGTTAAAAAGCAATTTCGGTTCATCTATAAACTGCTCGAAGCATACATAACTAAAAATCACCATTTAAGTTTTAAAAAATCCTATCTTTGAATGTTGATTCAAGTTATATAATCGAATTAATATTTTAAACTATTCGAATTTATCATATGATTGTCTTTTCACTATACAACTGAATTTACATAGTCAATATTTCACTATCAAACTTAAAACAAGTTTTAGACCATAGTTTATGTTTAAACAAACTTGTTTTGTTTAAAAATCTAAGCTTAATAATGTTTGGATGAAGGGATATAAAAAAAATCTAGTTTATGATCACTCTGTAACCAGAAAAGAAGAACATGCCAGACAAAAATTCACAGTACAATCATAAATATATACAGAGCTACCTACTTGAAGATATATAGGTAAAGCACAAAATTATTTATAAATCAGAATGCACAAATTCAAGTTTCTAAAAAAAATATGTTTACTCACTTGTAAAAATTTGAACAGGGAATAAATCTTGCTTTTAAAAAACTGCTAGCCTGATTTCTGGAAAATCTTCTTGCTTACTTTGTTTAACTAAATTATATTTGAATTTTATAAAATGATGATGCTTCTTATTTTTTGTTTCTGGTTTACTAATTTGTGAATGAACTGGAACTAGAATAGATGTATATATAAAGAAAACAGGTTTTACAGGGGTAGGCTTGCAGTACAAGATTTTTTTTTCTTTGACCAAGCAAAATTTTCTTTTGAACTGAAATAATTTTTAACATTTCGAAATGACTTTTGTTTGTGCTTGAAATGATATCATTTAATGCATATGTTTCCCATCCTGTTTACATACTTACCCTTTTGACTTTGTATGTAGATATTTTGATTTTTTCTTCTTGCCTTGTATATACAAACTTCACATAATACATACTTGTCCTATTTTTTTTATATTATTTTATTTATTTATTATTGTACATAGATATTTGTATTTGCCTTGCATTCACACATGCATTCCATAGTATATATATTCTAGAATTACCTTATGTATTTATTTATTTTTTCATAGAACCACATAATCTTACCTTATATATTTATTTCTATTTTAACATAAATCCTTGTTTTTATTTATTTTTTATTTAAATCCTAAACTATCAACACTTAATTATAATTATATACTTTATTTTATACTTATATTTAATATTGATAAGGTTGATTTTATTTTGAACATTATTATCTATATTACATTCATATGCATATATATATATATATATATATATATATATATATATATATATATATTAAATGTTGATAATGTAGGGCTTTTAATTAATTTGAATAAGATAGATTTTATTTTAAATATTTTTGAAAGATTTTATTCTAAATTTTCAAACCATAGTTTTCTACACAAATACCCATATATAGATATATAAAGAAATGGTAGATGTCCAAAAATCTTATTTATTTTTAAAATGATAAGTTTGTATTTTATTTAATTAGATTGAACACTTATTAAAATAATATTGCCAAAATCTCAGGTCGTCACATTCCTCCCATTAAAGAATTTCGTCCCCGAAATTTAAAACAAAAGATAGTTAAAAAGCTTTTTATATCAACAATCCAAACATACATATCATTCATACATTAACAAACAGCCAAACAATTTATCCTAACAAACATTACTAGCTACCTGGACACAAATTTGGATAGGCTTTCCTAAAACTATCTAAAGTTTTCCAGGTAAAATCTCTGGGATCCTCACTCCACTGCACTTTGACAAGCTTCACTACTTTTCTCCTGAGTTGCCTCTCTTCTTGATCAACAATCTGAACAGGGTTCCTAACCACAGTCAAATTTGGCTCGACTTTCAAATCTTCCTGGACTACTGGTTCTACAACCAATGGGTCATGGACAAACTTCATTAGATGGGATACATGAAATACATTATGAATTCCAGACATCTGTTCTGGCAATTCAATTCTGTAAGCCACAACACCAATCCTTTCCAGCACCCGGAATGTACCAATATATCTCGAGGCAAGTTTTCCCGTCTTTCTGAATCTAATAGCTCCTTTAATCGGGGAAACTTTGACAAAGACTAAATCTCCGATCTCAAATTCCAATTGTCTTCGTCTCTTATCTGTGTACTTCTTTTGACGGTCTTGAGCAGCTTTCATTTTCTTCTGGTTAAGCTCAACTTTCGCAGAAGCTTCACGAATCAAATCTGGTCCAAGCACAAGACGATCTCTCGACTCTATCCAACAGGATGGGGATCTACACAGTCTTCCATATAGAGCTTCATAAGGTGCCATCTTAATACTCTCCTGGTAACTATTATTGTATAAGAATTTTACTAGATGAAGATGGTCTTCCCACGATCCTCCAAAATCCAAAACACATGCTCGTAGCATATCCTCTAGAATACGATTCAGCCTCTCCGTCTGCCCATCTGTCTTAGGATGATAGGCTGTACTTAATCTCAAACTTGTTCCCATAGCTGATTGCAGAGCCTCCTAGAATTTGCTGGTGAAGATAGGATCTCGATCACTTACTATACTAACTGGAACACCATGCAATCTGACTATCTCCATCAAGAAAATCTCTGCTAGAGAAGCTGCAGTACGAGTTGCCTTAACGGGTATAAAATGGGCGCTTTTAGCTAGACGATCCACAATTACCCATATTCCTTCGTTTTCTTTCTTGGTTCTAGGCAAACCATCGATGAAATCCATCGAAATCATCTCCCATTTCCATTCCAGAACTTCCAAAGGCTGCAACAAACCTGCCGACTTCTGTTGATCTCCTTTAACCTGCTGACAGATAGCACAACTATTAACGAAAGCAGCTACATCCCTCTTCATGTTCGGGCACCAGAAAACCCTTCTCATATCCTTATACATCTTAGATATTCCCGGGTGAATATTCAGTCTAGAACGATGACACTCATTTAAGACTTCTTGCCTTTATTCATCTATATTAGGTACACACAAAAGGCCATTAATCCTCAAAGCACCTTGATCGTCCACCTTGAAATCCGAATATCGACCATCCTTGGTTCCAAGAATCAGTTCTTTAGAATATCTATCCTCCATTTGCTTGCTTATGATTCTTTCTTGGAGAGACGGAACAACTTCCAAAAGAGACAGAACTGCATTCCTGCTAAGAGCATCAACCATAACATTTGCCTTTCTCGAGGTATACAGAATATCCAAATCATATGATGCCAGAAACTCGACTCATCGCTACTGCATCAGATTAAGATCCTTTTGAGAGAAAAGATATTTCAACGTTTTTTGATCCATGAATAACTCGAACTTCTCTCCCAAAAAATAGTGTCTCCAGATCTTCAAAGCAAAAACAATGGCTAATAACTCAAGATCGTGCGTAGCGTATTTCCTTTCGTATGGCTTTAATTGCCGACTCGCAGATGCAATTACTCTTTCATTCTGCATCAAAATTGTTCCCAGTCCAACTATACAGGCATCTATATAAACCTCAAATTTGCTCTTTCCATCCGGAATAGCTAGCACAGGTGCACTAGTTATCCTCATCTTCAACTCCTAGAAAGCCTCCTCACACTGGAGTGTCCACTTAAACTTAGCTCCTTTCCTTGTCAACTTGGTCAGATGTGAAAAATTCTTGGAATAATCTTTGATAAACTTTCTGTAGTAGCCAGCCAATCCCAGAAAACTACGAACTTCAGTCGGTGTCTGCGGCTGCTTCCATTCCAGAATAGTCTCAACCTTTGCTGGATCTATAGAGATACCTTCTCCAGAAACAATGTGCCCTAAAAATTTGACTTTCGATTTTCAAAAATGGCACTTAGAGAATTTCGCCTTCAAAACATGTCTCCTCGGTGTCTCCAACACTATTTCCAAATGCTGCTTGTGCTTTTCTTCGGTCTTAGAATAGACCAGGATATCATCGATGAATACCAGAACAAACTTATTCTATTCATCTCGAAAGACTCGGTTCATCTGATCGACAAAGTAAGTAGGAGCGTTGGTTAACCCGAAAGGCATAACCAACCAATCATAGAAACAGTTTGTCCCCTAAATGCAGTTAAGGGGATACTGTCCTCAGCTACCCTTAACTGATGGAAACCTGAAGCTAAATCTAGTTGAGAAAAGACAAAAGCTCCATGCAGCTAGTCAAAAAGATCATCAATATGAGGAAGAGGATATTTATTCCGGATGGTCACTTTGTTCAATTCTCTATAATCTACATAGAACGTTAGCGATCCATCCGACTTAGTGATAAACACCACATCAGAACCCCAACAAGAAAAATTGGGCCTAATTAATCCTTTCTCCAAAAGATGCTGAGTTTGCTTAACTAACTCCTCCCTCTCCCTAGGAGCCATCCTCCTACTAGGCTGAATCACTGGTACTGCTCCGAAACCAAATCAATGCGAAACTATATATCTCGATGCGGAGGTAAACACTTGACCTCCTCGAATACATCTGGGAAATCTTGGACCACATCGATATCTTCAACCTTCTCTTGAGAAGTCTCAACTCCATGTAAAAGACTAATCAAGTGAATTCTAGAATCATCACACGTCACTCTAGCAATCTTACCCGGACCGGTTTCCAACGAAAGTATTCTCTCATCATAATTTAAGGCAGCCTTATACTTATTGAGCCAATCCATCCCTAATATAAGGTCAAACCCCTTAAAATTCAACATATAAGGGTCACAAGAAATTATGGGACAGATAGGAAATCCTAAAATCTTTACAGATCATATCTAATTTGGTTACCCCTCCTATAGGATTAGGTACAAAGATGGGACAGTCTACAGTACTAGGGGCAAGAAAGAACTTCTCTACAGATTCAAGAGAAATAAAACTCAAAGAAGCACTCGAATGAAACAAAACTTTAATATACTTGGCCATCTAAAAGTAATGTACGTTCTAATACTCCCTTGCCTTTAGATGAAGTAGATGGTGCGCCCTCCAAAGAAAATACCTTGTTCTGCTGAGCTTTATGAAGTAGCGGGCAATCCTTGATCATATGACCTGGTTGCTGACAATTGAAGCATAGAGATTTCTGAACCAAAGCCGAACCCGGTCCACTTTGATACGACTTTTGTTGTTGCCGAAATCCTTTCCTAGGACACTTATTCACCAAGTGACCTTCTTGTTGATATATATAGCATTTGCAAGGTCCGTCATTACTTCTAGGCTTCTTCTTGTTATGCTTCCTCCAATTGGGATTGAACTTCCTCTTATTTGGATTAGCAAAATTCCCTCCCGATGCTGCTACTGGTGCCACAGATTTCTTATTCATCAAATCCTCATATCTCAAAGCCATATCAATTAAATCAATAAAAGATCCTTTCAAATGCGCTGTCATCTTTTCATGAAATTCCAGCCTCAAGCCTTGCACAAACATTTCTTTCTTTTTGAGAGGAGTATCAATGAGCCCTGGTCCATAACAAGAAAGTTCAATGAATTTGGCCCCATACTCCGCTATAATCATGCTACCTTGCTTCAAATTCAGAAAATCCTGGTACAGACGAGTTTTCTCTGCTGTTGGCATGAATTTCTCCTCAAATAACTCTTTTTAAATCTTTCCCAAGAAATGTCGTCCTTAGAGATATTTGCTATCGCTGCATCCCACCAGGCTGCAGCGCCTTCCTGCAATTATCGTGAAGCCATTTCCTTTTCCGATCATCAGACAACTTCATACTCTTAAAGATCCGCTGGCAAGAGCGTAGCCAAGCTTGGACGTCAATTATAGTCTCCGCCCTTTTAAATGGTTTACCTCCAAGGTTGGTGAAGTCCTTGCATTAAACGGCAAAACTAACCTGAGGCGGTACTGGATCCACAGCCTCACTAGCAGCTTGTCTTCTTCCATTATCGATCGAGGTACTGCCCCTACCTCTGTCTCTCCTTCTAGAACTCATGTTGGCCACCTGGACAGGTAACTCAACAAATTTAGATAGGAATATAGTTATATAAAAATACAAATACGCACTCTCAAGATAGATACTACTCCAGAGCCTAGGTATTATCTCAACTTAAGCTCTGATACCAACTATAACGACCTGTCTTTCTAACCACAGAAAGACGTATCATCAATTAGAAAAGAAAGAGATAGAAATAGAAAAGATAGAAAGAAAGAATAACAACATCAGAATCTCACAACGGAAATGGAACAAAATATAATACATCACATAACTATTACATATTTTTACATATATCAGAGTTACACAACATCATACAACAAGACAGTCATATACATATCTTCCATTACATACATCCCAAAATACAACATACATCAACTAACACAGCGGAACTAGATAGATAGATACGTCTGGACTCCTGCTCCAAGCTCCTTCATACTTCAACAATCCAAAACCTATCACTTGGCTACTCATAAAACTTCAAATACCCAAGAGTTTATGAAAAACAGAAATAAACTCCGGGTCAGACATGGGTCTAGTGTGAGTAAACGGGTTAAAGTTGCTTAACTTTGAAAACCATTTGAAACAAAGGTATCACGTAAGAATTCTCACACATAAACACGGGCAAGTTTTTACATTACGCTAACCAAAACATTTTATAGGAAATCCAATGATATTATAATAGTGTCTAGGGTTTTCAAGTAAAATACAGAAATAGCTGAAATGCTTACATCTCACATTCCAACATAGTGGGGCACAATCAAAACGTACGGCGCTTACTGGAGATTGGATTCCATACAATGGCAGGGCTACTGGGGTACCGCCCGCTACAGTACGGGGCCTAGATCACCGTACCGAGGATCATTCCTAACCCCCTACAGCACAAGGCTGGAACCATTCCTTACTGAACAGTTCCGAACAAGACAACTCCGTGGTTGTAGTTAGCAACCGCCCACACAGCCGAATAAAAAAGGGACATCTAGACATGGGTATATCTCGTCCTTCTTGGGTGCTACCCACCAAACCTTGCTGCGCTTCCCTTGTTTTAGCCATTCCCGGTTGATGAGGCTTGAGGCTTCGATTACCATTATAGAACATATCTCTTAGAATGCTCATCGTCCACCTGACGATGTTCTGAAAGCATTTAATCCATGCAAGTTTGTTTCGGGTTCGAACGAAACCATAGGTATTATCTCGTTACACTCATTTTGGAATCACCCTCAGAGTTAACGACAATAACCCTTGCAATCTGAAGCCCCATCTCGATCTTCACTTGAGATGCCACGACCTATCGTTTAATTTGGATTGATGTGGTTTTCAGATAATCATAACTGACACCCGATCCCGGTCTCATCGAAATCCAAGTGCCATTTTAAAGGTTAAGTTGTTTAATAGTTTAAACAATTTAATTCAACACTTTGAATTCACATAGCATTTATCATAGATAAATCATACATAGTCATCATAGATATGTCCAAAGCATTTCACAGATTATCACAAAATATCACCAAATAGATATCACAAATCCAGATGATCTACTTATAATCATCCATAAGCAAGCATCTTTAATCTCGCTCGATAAATCATTAATTAATTAATTATTTCATTTCATACCATTTAATTTATTAATTACTTCTTAATCAATTTATTAAACCTTAATTACTTAATTAATTACTCCTTAATTATTAATTAATAACCTTAATTATTAATTTTTAAAACTTAGTTACCCATTTATTATCACTAATTACATAATTAATCAATTATTAATTCTTAATTAAATTACTTAAGTAGTTAACAACTAATCATATATTAATTAACTTCAAGTAGTTAATTTAAAATCCTTAATTTCAATTTAATTAACACTTAATCATTTGTTAATCAATCTTTAATAACAAATTTAAAAATCTCAATTCACTTAATTAATCACAATTATAAATTAATTACCATTCTTAATTTTTCTTTCAATATAAACTAAGTAAATAAAAATCATGTATCTTACATTTTAAAATCTTCCTTAATAACTTTAAATAAACTAGTTACTAACTTAAAAGCTTTAATGTTAATTAAATTTAAAACTTATTTTACATTAACTACTTAATTAAAATATTAATTAAGATTTAAAACATTTCTTAAGTATTCACTTAAATCATTAAAGCTCATAATAATTTCTTAACTCAAATTTGTCAAATACTAACTAAATCATTAATACTTAAAATTTGTTTAAGAGAATTAACTTCGAATTTAATCACGCTAAGCACGTGAAACCAAACCCGAGAAAACTCAGTTTTTACTCGAGTTTCTCCCTCATCTTCCCCGGGTCCTTCTTCCTCTTCACATACGTTTCTTCTCCCTTTTTCCAGTTAAGTTTAAGTTTAAACTCTAATAACAAGCAAGCACGCTCACGCACCCAGGTTCTCACTCGAAGCAACCCATTCATTTTCTCGAGCATCAACTCGAGTTGCTCACAGCCGAACTTCCTGACACCATGTCAAGGCCGTGCACATGCACGACGCTTCGTCAACACTTCGGTGAACCATGCATCCTTCGGCAAGTCACGTATCAACACTACACTCGATTGCAAAGATTAGATCGATGCCAAAAATCCCAGATCGAAATCAAGTATTCCATTCGAAACCTGGAACTCGATCTCACCCAACAAATTCGCTTCGCCTCACTCACGCCGACCACCGGAGGCGATACAACTCCGACCTCACTTCGTCGATCCCCCACACTACACTTCTCTAGAGTTTCATGCAACTCGGTCAATCAGAGGTGACGAAATCACCTCATTTCCAGACCACGACAAACCCATGTGTTAAACCCTAAATCTTCCTCGTTCCATCATCCCTTCCAATAGAAAAATTATCTAACAATTTTCCTGACTTCATCGATTGCTGAACTAGCTTCAAGCAAAATCTCAATACCCAATATTTGTTCGATCGGTGGAAATTGGTTAAAAAGCAATTTCGGTTCATCTATAAACTGCTCGAAGCATACATAACTAAAAATCACCATTTAAGTTTTAAAAATCCTATCTTTGAATGTTGAATCAAGTTATATAATCGAACTAATATTTTAAACTATTCGAATTTATCATATGGTTGTCTTTTTCACTGTAAAACTGAATTTACAAAGTCAATATTTCACTATCAAACTTAAAACAAGTTTTAGACCATAGTTTATGTTTAAACAAACTTGTTTTGTTTAAAACTCTAAGCTTAATCATGTTTGGATAAAGGGATATAATTTTTTTTTCTAGTTTTTGATCATTCTGTAAACAGAAAAGAAGAACAGGCCAGACAAAAATTCACAGTACAATCATAAATATATATACAGAGGTACCTACTTGAAGATATACAGGTAAAGCACAAAATTATTTATAAATTTGATTGCACAGATTCATGTATTTTTAAAAGATATGTTTACTTGCTTGTAAAAATTTGAACAGAGAATAGATCTTGCTTTTGAAAAACCGCTAGCCTGATTTTCTAGAAAATCTTCTTGCTTACTTTGTTTAACTGAATTATATTTGAGTTTTGTAAAATGATGATGCTTGTTATTTTTCTTTCTGGTTTACTAAGTTGTGAACAAACTGGAACTAGAATAGATATATTTATAAAGAAAACAGGTTTTACAGGGGTAGGCTTGCAGTACAAGATTTTTTTTCTTTGACCAGGCAGATTTTTCTTTTGAACTGAAACAATTTTTAACATTTCGAAATGACTTTTTTTGTGCTTGAAATGATATCATTTAATGTATATGTTTCCCATCCTGTTTACATACTTATCCTTTTGACTTTGTATGTAGATATTTTAATTTTTTTTTCTTCTTGGCTTGCATATACAAACTTCACATACATACATACTTGTCCTATTTGTTTTTTTTAATTATTTTTTTTATTTTTTGTTGTACATAGATTTTTGTGTTTGCCTTGCATTCACACATGTATTCCATAGTATATATATATATATTCTAGAATTACCTTATGTATTTATTTATGTTTTCATAGAACCATATAATCTTACCTTATATATTTATATCTATTTTAACATAAATCCTTGTTTTTATTTATTTTTTATTTAAATCTTAAACTATCAACACTTAATTATAATCATATACTTTATTTTATACTTATATTTAATATTGATAAGACTGATTTTATTTTAAACATTATTATCTATATTACATTCATATGCATATATTTACATTAAATGTTGATAATGTAGAGCTTCTAATTAATTTGAATAAGATAGATTTTATTTTAAATATTTTTGAAAGATTTTATTTTAAATTTTCAAACCATAGTTTTCTACACAAATACCCATATGTATATAAGAAATGCTAAATGTCCAAAAATCTTATTTATTTTTAAAATGATAGGCTTGTATTTTACTTAATTAGATTAAATACTATTAACATAATATTGCCGAAATTTCGGGTCGTCACAAATTTCCTGTACATGTAATCTGTTATTGTTGTAAATTATTGGTTGAATTGGATGATGACTATGATGGATGTTTGATTGGTGATATTGGATGATTGGATGTTGCGTTTAAATTATATACTGTCATCACTCTACAAATTCCTTTAGTTATTGTCTAGGAAAATCACTAAGGGTTGAAATGATATATACCCAAACGATCTATAAAGTCGGCAAAATCGTTATGGGTTGAAATGATACACTTGAGCAATTTTTTGGATTTTATTTAATTCATGATTGCGGTTTGAAATGATATATAACCGTAAAATTTTAAATTGTTGATTGAAATGATAAATATCCATATCACTTGACCATAGGGTAGAGAATTATGTACGGACGTCGGATTGGTAAACTTAAATGATTTTAAATCCTGAATTTTTGAATTTAATTAAATGATATTTTGAAAAAAATTGGTTTATATAAATTGAATTATTATCGAATTTCGAGTTTTGTGTCAAATTTGGAATTGTTTTAAAAGAATTGTTAAAGAAATTAAATTTAAATTCTTAAGTTGAATTTGAAATATAGTGAAATTTATCATAAATAAGTTATTTGAATTGTTTAAAATATAACTTTGAAATGTATTGAAATTGGAACAATTTAAACGGATATTTCAAACATTGATTGAAATCGATATAGAATTTAATAGTTTATTTCAAATCTGAATTGAAAGATTCAAAATTGAGTTTTGTTGATTTGGAAATTGAAACGTTTCAGATGTGTTGAAATAAAATAACTAGTTTAAATTGGTATTAATTTCGAATTCATATTTCAATATAAACTATTTCAAAAAAAAATTAAAGACTTTAATTATTGAGATTTTCAAACTATTAAACTATTTTAACATATACTAACTATATTAATCATTTTAACCTATTTTAAACCATTTAATTTATTTTAAATAATTAACCTATTTTAACTTATTTAAATCTAATTAATCTATTTTAAAGTTATTTACTCTATTTTAATTATATTTAATCTATATTTAATCTATTTAACTATCTTAAATAAATTTAACAGTATCTTTAATATATAATTACACTATTTTATGAACTTTAAATTATTTTCTAAATCTTCAGACTAAGTAGAGGGAAAGTGTTTATATTCAAATTCATTGGTTTGAAAGCAAATACGGTCAAATGATGTTATAACCTAAGTTGGGTTTTAAATCACATATTTGGTTTGAACATGAAGTTTTGAATTGAGGGTTGTAAACTATTTTGAAAATATAATTTTTGAAAGTGAATATAAATTTTGGAAGTGATATGGTTTAAATTGAGTATGATATTTTGATATCAATTATGAAATGGTTTTGGAAATTTAAAGAACCATACAGTGTGTAATAAGCGTTTGATTGTTAAAAGAGACCGAGATCGGATATTGTCATACTCTCTACCAAAATCGAAACCACTTTAATGACTGTGTACATGGTGGAGATTCCAGGATTATTTGGCGAACGATTTCTATATGAGGTAGTACGTGACCTTGACTCCCATGAGTAAGCTTAGATGTGACTAAAACAGGAGCCATGCCAGGCCAAGTGAAGTCATTCCTCCTATCGGACACATTTTTTTGGGTACCATTCTATTATTTTATGATTGATTTGGTGGCCACCCTTGATTTTTGACTTGGGAATGTGTCCGAGGTGGGCGGTAGTAGCTTCTAGCTTTACCATCAGTCTGGATCCACAATTGGTATATCTACCATGGCATTGCCTCGAGTGCCGTATTCACATGCCCTAGAGCGCCTTCTACGAGTTTGTTTTGTACCATACCTATGGAATGCCTTTTGAGTAAACCTCACGGAGGAGCTTACGGTACTGTATAGACTATGGGAATATATAAAATGTGTTAACGGGGATATGGGTAACGCCTTAATGCTATTTTAATACTTTATTTTATTGTAGACGCTGTTATAATATCATATTGTACAACATAGTAGATAGTTTAATGGATCCTTAGGAGATGATAATCCCAAACATCTCTTAAGTTACTGCACCCACCTTAGACACTAGATAGAAGATGTCAAACCCCATAAACATCTCTGATGCCATTATACTCATATTATTTACTATTGATTGAACTTACATAAGATCTTTTAATTCTGACTCGGGTGTTTTGTCTCTTCAATTCGCTCGGGTCAGCCTAAGCATTTCAGGGTTGAATGCCTTATTTTTGGAGGATGAAGACGAAGATTTGTACTATTATTATTTATATTAATTATTCCACTGCATCGTGTTGTTCCGCTGCATTTAATTATTTATTCCTGTTTACGTAACTCTGATTTTGTGATTCAAAAGAATAATCAAATATATTTATAAAACAGCTTCATGAATTGATATTTGATTATTATATTTTGCCGTTCCACTGCGAGATTTTGTATTTGTTTTATTTCTTTATCTTTTTCTTATTTACCCCATAACAATCTGCTTTTTTGTATGGTTTAAGTCTGACATATGTGTCTGCTTAAAACATCCAAAAAGGCAGGTCGCTACAGTTGTTATCAGAGCTTTGGTTTAGCGATAACCTTAGCTTTGTGGGGTCTGACTCATATAGAATAAGGTAGTAATACTCTAGAATGAGTCGCTGGGTGTATATATACGAGAGAGCGTATTTGTTAGTGTTATAAAATGATTTTATATTGTGTTAATTTGTTCCATTTCATATTTATAAATTTTGTTTGGTGCATAGGACGCTATGACATTGATTGGGATTTCTAAACACTTAATAGTGCCAACTGACACAATATTCGTTTTGAAATATAGTTAAATGAAATAATTTTGCATGTTATTTATTTTTGTAAGTAAAATAATAATTTTATAAATGATATGTTTGGTTGTAATATATTTGTTTGTTAGGTAGTGAAATTTATGAATATTGGTTGGCAAATTATATTATAAATAAAATGGATATAAATTGGAAAATTTGAGAATTGAAACTCCGGGAGTTTGAAAATTTCTTTCGAATGATCTTGGAATATAATACTAGTAGTATTTAGAAGTATTTTCTGATATAAACATTTCAATATGAATTGAAAGAAAATCATTAAAGGAATTTTGGAAGGAAATAAGTTTGTACTCCCCTCTTAGTCGCTGGAAAATAACTTCGGTGATGAGTGCTCGCATCATCGACGTTCATTTTCGAATTTCAAAGTAGGAAGACTGTGTAGTAATTTTACTACATAATTGTTTTGATAAATTAATCTTGGTTTTAAATTCCAAATATGATTTGATACATATAAAAGATATGATTATATATATTATTTTAACATGATTGAAATGAAACCCGATTGTTTAGTTCTTAATATTCTACGAATTTAAAATTGAAATTATCGTAATGAACGGAATCTTGACTACATTAGTAATTGGAAACTTCTAATGTGAAATTAAGAAAATTGGATGTTAAAATGAGTGATGAAACTGATAAGAAACTGAAATGTTGTGAACTGTAAATAAAACGAAAATGAAAATTAAAAATGGTAAGTATTGAACATTTTTGTTAACTAAACAAATAAGAGAAACTTGGGTAGTATTCAATTGCATTCTTAAAACATATATAAAACTTAGCAAAATGTTAAAAGCTGAAATGTTAAATAAGAATATGTAATTGAATATTATACAAGTAAAATCAGAAAATGAAAATGTTCTATGGAACTACTTGTATAAATGAAAATTTTAATGTTATAAATTGTTATAAAGCAAAGTTAATAGTTGGAAATGTTATGCTATTAATAAAATGTAATAAAAGTGAAAAATGTAAGAAAAATGATTATAAACTTAGGTTAACATTTAAGCTATTTATAATCAGATTTAAAGGGTAAGATGAAAACTGTAAGCAAATAATGATAAACTTGAATTAATATTGAAACCATTTATAATTAAAATGAGTACTATATAAATTGAATGATATATAACTTTTGGAAACATTGAAATGATTTAGAAATGGAACTAATATTCAGCAATACTTTAAATATGGTAGGATGAATGTGAAAAGAAATAATCTATAAATGGTGAATATAATTTTAAAGAAATTTACCTAATCATGTGTAATCCAATAATTGTAATAAAAATAACTTATTTAAGTAATGAATGTAAAGTAATAAAATGAAAGAAAATGGCACTGTATGAATAAAGGAGAAAAGAACTTTTGTAAGTAATAACAAATTTAAATTAATGGAAATAGACATTATATGAATGAGAAAAGAAAGCAAATGATGAAAAAAAATCAAACTAAATT
Organism: Allium cepa; assembly: GCA_030765085.1. NCBI lineage: Eukaryota > Viridiplantae > Streptophyta > Magnoliopsida > Asparagales > Amaryllidaceae > Allium > Allium cepa. The sequence goes on from CM060935.1 coordinate 57,088,300, forward strand.
TTAAATGTGAAGTAAACTGAAATAAAATATATACTATACTCCAATAATGAATTCATTTATGACCAAACAATTGAATGGATATAACTTATGTAAGAAATGAATGTAAAGTAATGAAGAGAAATTTTCATTATATGAATAAATGAAAAAGAATTTGAATTTGTAAGTAATGAATGAAAATAAATGAAAGTAAGTACGGAATGAATGAATGTGAATTTATTTTACAAAGGACCCTATATAATACTTTGAAAAAATTGATTTACATTTATATATGAGTAACATATGTAAGAAAATGTAAATAATATATGCAAATAAATGAATGTGAATGAATGAAATAATCATTGTGTGAATGAAACTGAAGAAAGGTAAAAAAATATGGATTGAAACTAATAAGGACAAACTTAAATAACATTTGGAATTCTTGGTTGTTTTGGTTGTTGGGAAAGGATACTTCTAATTGCTTAGGATGTATGGATAATCTATTGAGTTTTATCTAAGACTGTTGAGTATATGGTATACTTAGTAGTTATTCGTCGTTCTATACGATTAAAAGTTGTCAAAACTGAACAAACTATTTGGACTGATTGATATGGATGATAACTGAATTACTTGATTGCATGTGACAACTGTATGGTTTGTTTGCACCATCATCGATTCGAATATGCATTCTTTTTTTTTTACCTAAAAAAATTATCATTTTTTTCTCAAAAAAAAAAGATAAAGGGAGAATGCGAAAGAATGAAATAGGAATGAAGTGATTGTTGTTATATTGTATTGACTTGTTTTGTTATTAGTTAGAGAACTAAAATATTTCACTTTTATATAATTATTAACTTCTTTGGATTATATAAGTTTGAAATACAAGTTATGGAAGCAATAGCTACTGCTTTTGGTTTCATAAATAAGCGTGGTATACCCGACAAATAGGTACGTTCTCTGATTATGATTTTCTAGCAATATTATATTGTTTTTCCCATGGTTTGGTATATTTTATTTTGAAAATATGATATATATGATTATTATTGATATTATTATTTCTCCCAGACCTTTCCGTACAAAGGAGACTCTGCCGAAATTTTTCGTTAATTTTGGACTTAGAAAATTTTATGAAATGTTTTCTGAATTTTTGTCCACTTGAATATAAAAGGATTTAATTGTTATAAATTGATATATTTTATTTAGATTATTCAATTATGTAAATAAATTGTTTATAAATTTAATATTTTGAATAAGATATGTTGATTTCTTAATTCCTTCCTTTCCCTTCTTTTTCCTTTTCGGGGATGAAAAGTTTTGGATGGGGGAGAGTGTAACGACCTGTAATTTTCTATGATTAAAATAATTAATTTAGTAAAATTTTGAGATTTGAAGAAAAAAATTGTGACATACTAACGAAATAATAACTAAAATGAATTGTAACAATATTAATCAAAGTTAGTTGTTAATAATTTGAATGCAATCGAATGATTTAAAGGGTTATACTTGGTTATAATTTGAATATAAGTAAATAAATGTAAATGTTGTATAAATTAATGAACTAGTATACAACAAATGGTAATTGAACAAAATTTGTGTTATCTAAGCAATTATAACATTTGGTTATATATAATAAACCCATTTATGTGACTAAGTGTTGTAATGGTGACAAATTGTTGTCTGTTATCAATATATTTAATCAATTGCAATTAAAAGTAATAAATGTTACATTCATGTGAATTAAGATAATAACTACAAATTTCTGAATGTAGTAAAATTAGTAGAAATTTTAATTTTATTCATAATGTAATAATTGATTTAATAAAGGAGTAAAATGAAGATAAATAAATCAATTGGGATTTTAAAGTAATTAATGTGTAAAACTGACATAAATTCAATAGGATTGAAATACAGTTGCTAATACAAATAAAAGATGATAATTATAGAATATTAATTCAATAAGATTTAATCAATGTAAATTGTATTCATAATATGACAATTGATTGAATAAAAAAGAATTGGAATCAAGCTTACTCAATTTATTGGAAATCAAATTATAATAACTGGATTTATTGCAATTAGATGAAATTAAATATTACATTAATGTAAATAAAGATGAAATTGGAAAATATTGGTGTAATAAGATATAAACCATGATAATTATATCCATAAGATGATAATTGATTGAATAACGGGATTGAAAATCAAATAAATGATTTTATTGGAAATTTAATCTATAGCTACCAAATTTATTGAAGTTGAAACCAAACGCTGTAATTTGTGTAATATTCAATAATAAATTGATAAAGAAATTTGTTTTAAAGGGATTATAAATTACTATGTAATCCAAAATGATAGAAATTGTAAATTATTAAATTTGAATTGAAAAAGTGATTTAACTAATTTAATAATAATTTGTTTAATTTACGTGAAAATAGCTATTTTGGCCACTAACTCGGATTTCGACAAATTCAGTTTCATCGGATCCTCAACCGTAAATTATTGTAGGATTTCAATTTTCATAACGATCAGACTTATTTTGGTCATATGGACTCGAAAGGCCTAGAAATCAATTCAATTGAAATCAATTAGAAAAAAGCTGATTTTAACATAACTTCTTCATACAACGGAATTAGGACTTGAAACCTGTTCCATTGGTTTTAAAATTATCGAAACATCTATTTTGGTATATGGGATGACTCATTTTCATTCCGGAGACAGAATGGGCTTTTAGGGTCGTTTATCGTTCGAATTCTAAATCAAATCTGATCCATTCATTTCTATTTCTGATCTGCCTATAAATAGTCCATTACAAACCCTAGCTACTTCTTATTTTCATTTTTCTGTACATGTACGGTCAATTCCCCGTTGCCCTGATATATCCCCTATATAACTCGTATCGGATTTTTTGGGAAACGATATTCTTATAGAGGAGCCGAATATAGTAGATCCGCTATTATCCCCGATATTGTGGCAATAATCCACTACATCCCCGATTTTGTTGGTATATCCCCATTTCCAATAAATAAGAATTTTGCTTGATGCCTTCCTTTTAACTTTTATAGTAACTTCAAAGTTGATGTGACAATGATATACGCTGGTGGTTATTATAACTAGTTCTAACTTTTAAAGTGTCAACTTTGTTTATCTTTAGTTTTGCTTGGTGGGAAATAATAAGTAATACTTGTTCCTCTTTTTAATGTAGAATGTTCATCATTCCTCTTTTTAAAGTTTCCCGCTATATCCTACTTTATCCTCGATATATCTCCGCTACAACTTTTCGCACCTCAAATGCTATGGAGTGGCAGGGCATTTTAACTGCACAGGTTTGTACGTATATTTCCCATCTATCTTCTCCTTTCCAATGGCAGAGCATATCCAAAATTCAAAACCCTCAATTCAATTTCAAAATCAATTTCAAAAATTAAACACTTCAAAATATATCAAATTATATATCGATTTGAAGCTCTTGATAAGCCAAGTCAAAACTGCAGTTAGTTTTTTGATTTGAATTTCTATATGGCTAGAAAATGTTGATGTTATTCACGGTCGTTCATCCTACGTAGATCAACTTCGTCTGATCGATGAATCAAGGGTACCGTATTGAGGAGATTGACGAGGGGTTTGCATCTGTATGGTTCGTTTAGGGGTTTGATGGTTTGATCGGCGAGATTAATTCGACCTAGGGTTTAAAATTAGTGGCGACTGATCAATACCTGACGTCGATCGACGTCCACCAATGATCGGGCCTGTGAGAGACCGATGGGGGAGGCAAGGCGAGGTCAGGGTGGTTGCAGTATGGCTCGTAGCAGCGTGTAGGTGTGGGATTTTGATTATGACGATCGGCAGCTAGGGGTTTTTTGGGTTCGTTCGAGTTACTGTAGCCGAGAGTTTTTGTTGCATAGGTGGAACGTGGTAGTGACGTGGCGAAGTTAGGTTGGCAGTTGTTTTCTTTTATTATTTATTTAAATTCCAACTTTAAACGTTCTAACGATCATAACTTTTTCTTACGAGATCCGATTTACGCGCGGTTTGTTCCGCTGCAATCGTATCAAAATTCTGGACATTTTGACGCTCATTTGGATGAATTCCGAGACTGTTAAATTTTAGGCCTTATTTTGAATTTCAAATCGACTTGAATTCAGAGATGAATGATTTGACCCATTCACAACTTCTAAAATTTCTTATGTTAGTTAAATTAAAATTGTAATGTGATTATAAATTTATTTATTGTCATTTGGTATATTTAAATCTTTATTCTAGTTAATTTGAATTTATTTGTGAATTAAATTGTTATTTAAATTATTATTGAATTTAAATTGCCAGTTAATTTGCTGTAAATGATAATTTGTTATTGTTATAAATTATTGGTTGAATTGGATGATGATTATGGTGGACGTTTGACTGGTGATATTGGAAGATTGGATGTTATGTTTAAATTATACACTATCATCACTCTACAAGTTCCCTTACTTATTGTCTCAGAAAATCACTATGGGTTGAAATCATATATACACGAACAATCTATAGATTAGGGAAAAATCATTATAGGTTGAAATGATAGATTCGAGCGATTCTATGGATTTTATTTAATTCGGGATTACGGTTTGAAATGATATATAACCATAAAATTTTAAATTGCCGATTGAAATGATAAATATCCGTATCACTTGACCTTAGGGTAGCGAATTATATATGGACACCGAATTGGTTAAATTAAGTGATTTTAAATCTAAATTTTTTGAATTTAATTAAATGATATTTTGGAAAAAAAAATGATTTATATAAATTGAATTATTATCGAATTTCGAGTTTTATGTTAAATTTGGAATTGTTTTTTAAGAATTGCTAAAGGAATTAAATTAAAATTTTAAGCTAAATTTGAAATATAGTGAAATTTATCAGAATTGAGTTATTTGAATTGTTTGAAATATAATTTTGAAATGTATTGAAATTGGAATAATTTAAATGGATATTACAAACATGGATTGAAATCGATATAGAATTTAATAGTTTATTTAAAATTTGAATTGAAAGATTCAAAATTGGGTTATTTTGATTTGGAAATTAAAATGGTTCAGATATGTTGAAATAAAATAAATAGTTTAAATTGATATGAATTCCAAATTCGTATTTTAATGTAAACTGTTTTAAAAGTCTATTTTTTAAGGACTTTAATTATCAAGATTTTCAAAACTGTTAAATAATTTTAACCTATATTAACTATATTAAATCATTTTAACCTATGTTAAACCATTTAATTTATTTTGAACTAATTAACCCATTTTAACTTATTTAAATCTAATTAATCTATTTTAAAGCTATTTAATCTATTTTAATTATATTTAATCTATATTTAATCTATTTAACTATCTCAAATAAATTTAGTAGTATCTTTAATCTATAACTACACTATTTTAACTATTTCTAACTATTTAAATTATTTTCTAAATTTTCATACTAAGTAGAGGGAAAGTTTTTATATTCAAATTCATTGGTTTGAATGCAAATACGGTCAAATGATGCTATAACCTAAGTTGAGATTTAAATTACATATTTGGTTTGAAAATGAAGTTTTGAAATGAAGGTTGTAAACTATTTTGAAAATATGATTTTTGAAAGTGAATATAAATTTTGAAAGTGATATGGTTTAAATTGAATATGATATTTTGATACAAATTATGAAATGGTTTTGAAAACTTAAAGAACCATCTGGTGTGTAATAAGCATTTGGTTGTTAAAGAGACCAGGATCGGATATTGTCATACTCTCTGCCAATACCGAAAACCACTTTAACAACTGTGTACATTGTGGAGATTCCAGAAATGAAGTAGGATGATTTGGCAAATGATTTCTGTATGAGTTATGATGTCACCCTGACCTCTGTGAGTCAGCTTAGTTGTGACTAAAACAGGAGCCATGGTGGGACAAGTGAGGTCATTCCTCCTATCGGGCACATTTCTTCAATACCATTATATTACTTTGTGATTGATTTGGTGGCCACCCTTGATTTTTGATATGAGAGTGTGTCTGAGGTGGGTGGTAGTAGCTACTATGTGTTACCATCAGTTCGGATCTGCAATTGGTATATGTACCCTCGCGTTGCCTCGAGTGTCGTGTTCACATGCCCTAGAGCGCCTTCTGTGAGTTTGTTTTGTACCATACCTATGGATTGCCCTTTGAGTAAACCTCACTGAGGAGCTTACGGTATTGTATAGACTATGGGAATATATAAAATGTGTTAAGAGGGATATGGGTAACGCCTTAACACTATTTTAATACTTTATTTTGTTGTAGACAAAATTATAATAGTGTATTGTACTACATAGTAGATAGTTTAAACGGATCCTTAGAAGATGGTAATCCAGAACATTTCTTAAGTTACTGCACCTACGTTAGGCACTGGATAGGAGATGTCAAACCCCATAAACATCTCTGACACCGTTACACTCATATTTATTTACCATTGATTTAACTTACATAAGATCTTTTAGTTCTGACTCGAGTCTCTTGTCTCTTCAATTCACTAGGGTCAACCTGAGCATTTCAGGGTTGAAGACCTTATTTCTGGAGGACGAAGAAGAAGATTTGTACTATTATTATTTATATTAATTATTCCACTGCATCATGTTGTTCCGCTGCATTAATTATTTATTCCTGTTTATGTAATTCTGATTTTGTATTGTAAAAGAATAATCAAATGTATTTATAAAACAGTTTCACGAACTGTTATTTGATTATTATATTTTGTCGTTCCGCTGCGAGATTCTGTATCTGTTTTATTTATTTCTCTTTTTTTATTTACCCTATAACAATTTACCTTTTTGAATTGTTTGAGTCTGACATGTATGTCAACTTAAAATGTCCAAAAAGGCAGGTCGTTACAAGTATGTTTAATAAATAAGTAAAACTTTATTAACTTATTTTTGATGCATGTATCCTTCGCATTAGGATAAAGTAATATGTTCACCTTGTTATGATATGATTGTTTGATAGTTTTCATTGTTAGAACGAAATGAAATTTTCGGTGATTTCAGTAGCTTGGAACTTCTGAATCATATAGAACTTGGAGTTTAGTGTTTTTGAAAAATATAAAGATGAGTTTATATAATAATTGAATTTAGTATGTAGTAAGTTAAAAACAAGATTTAAATTGGTTTGAACATCTATGTTAAGTAATCATTCGATATTATTGAGCCAACTAATAAACGTCTTTACCTTAGGGTCGTCTTAAGAAAGTAGACTCTAGCCTCGAGTTTAAATACCATTTTCTTCCTCTTCCCAGCTACTTGCTTAACTCAAGGTTAAAGAAGTTGAAAGGTTGACTTAGTTATAAGACCCAGATTTATTTTGGTCATTTATTTGAATTTTTGAAGAAAATTAATTCAATGTTTTATTGCAAAATTCGTAAGCTTGACTTAGTTATAAGACCCAGATTTATCGGGTATTGCATACGGATGATCCATGTGCATCATATGGGCTTTAGTATATTTATCTACTATGTTTTGTAGCTTATGGAGATTTTAGGGGATGATTCTTTGAATTGTTATGATGTAGCATGAAAAATCATTTAAGTAATAACTTGAGGCTGTTGGACGTATAATAAGCTTATTAGGTTGTTTATCATCCTTGTGCAATGAGAGAGTTTGTGAACCTATGCAAACCGTGAGCTTTGTTTATTGGTGTTTTGAATAATGTTAAATATTATTTTGAGCTTGTTTCTTTTATGTGTTGGTCATTTTGGAATTTTAAGGATAAAATGTTTTAAGTGGAGGAGAATGCAACGACCCCAAATTTTGAACACTTCATTTTTAAATTTCTAAATTGTTTGAATATTTGAATGTTGGATTTAATGTGATTAAATTGGTTTAATAAACTTGTTAACCCCTTTAAATTAATAAACAATTATGGTAATTGTTTTGAATTTTTTTACAAAAATAAGTACTTTGGAAAAATACCGGTAATGTGAACGAAAATTGTTTCATCTATAAATAGCTTTTTATTCAATAAAAGTTTCTCAAACATTTTTTACATACACTAAATAACTTAGGAGATCATTAATAGCTAATAAAATATTTAGCACTAAGTCACTTAGGAAAACTTCAAGAACCTTCTAGAAGAAAAAAGATATTTGTGGAGGAGGGTATTTTGGGAATGCTTAAGGCTTGAGAAAAAGAGTTGGAAAGGTGAGATAATGGGCACATGGGGGTGAGTCTTCTTGAACAGAAATGAGAGGGTGAAGGAGGGGTAAGCACATAAATTGAAGCCTATGTAAGTGCACAAACTTCATGTACACCCTTTTGCATTTTTACAAAGAAAATCAAAGCTCTCTTCACTCCTCTTCTCTTCATAATTTCCTAAGAACTAATTAATTCAAAACAACTCCAAACTTTGCCAAACGCTAATATAAGTTATAGGACATCAAAGAAACACATATTGGCAAGTCAAATATGGAAGATTTGGAGCACAAAGTGCATTTTAGGCCATAAGCAAGGGGTGCCCATTTGAGCCTAGGCCGAGAGAAAGGAAACGATAGGAGGTGGTTTTGGTGGTTGTTTTGGTTGAGGTAGGAAGTGGGCTTGTGGTAGCGGCTTGTACTTTGTGTTAACTCGGTTTTGGGTAAGAAAACTTACCATTTAAAAAATATTGAAGTGTTTGTTTATATTATAATAGTTGTTTGACTATATATTATTGCTTATTCTCTTATGATTATTACTTTAGAAAGCAAATGACATTTGTAATTGATGTGTACGAACTTGTATGACTTTCTACGCTTTGTTGCACAGCCTTGAAACTAAGCACATAGTTTGGTTGGATTTAGATTTGAATCGAACTTGATTTGGTTTTGGTTTTATGGCGATGGTCGCTCTAAATACACTTTGGAAATACTTTGTATTCAGTATTTTCTACAGAAATCTGGAAAGAGATCCTTAGGGTATTATTGCCAAGGTTTTGATTTATTATGTGTATATTAGTTACTATAAAAATATTGGATGGAAAAATGTTTGTTAGCATCTGCAAAATTGATCAAACTTTATTGATATTAAAACTAGCACAAGTCATTAGTCATTTACAGTAGCACCTTTTAAAACGCTGTATAAACTCTTAATCTATTTTGTAGCATTCTGTAATGGCTAGAACCTCTGTTTTTAATCTTAGATTGTTTTTAAGATGGAAATTTTCTTTGGAAGGGGTTTTAAGAATTTTTTATAGCACTTTGTAACTACTGTAGTATTTTTTTTGTTAACTCTAATTGTTTTGAAATGTTTTTTAATAGCTACATAGACTTTTAATCCAACATTCAGATAATGTTATAGTTTCCATTTGAGACTTTGATTTGCTTTGAATTGACTTTAAATTTAAGTATTTTACTTCAATCTTTCTAGAGTGTTTACACCAAAAATAGTCACAAACACCCAACAACAGTTTTTATGGAGAATTAAACAAAGAAAAGTAAAATTAAACCGAGTAAACGAATAAGTAAACAACAGAGAATAAGCAATAATCAAAGACACGGAGGTTTGTATTGGTTCAGCATTGTATGCCTACATCCACATTGAAAATTATACTTTATTACTCTCTTATGAATCTGATTACAATAGCATAACAAAGCTAGCACTTGATTACAATGGAGTCTAGAGTAACAAGCAGCATAAAGACCCTCAAAATGAACCGATAGGATTATATTTATAGGGTGAGACGATAAGATATGTCGTTAAGATTTCGACAAAAGGCTCTTAAGGTCCATAGGGGCCAACACCATAACGATCGGTGGTCATAATTCAATTTTTTGGAATGAACGGTATAAATCATACTAATCGTTATTTTTGCTTCTGATTTCTGTACGATCATTTGTGGGAGGTCCCATATGCCTCTAGACCTTGCTTCTAAAATGTGGTGTCATTCTTAATTGTAGATTGTGAGAAATCCATCGATCTTTGTCGAATATGGCACCTTAGCAATCTTATGCCGATCGTTCCAAACAATCAGTAGTGAATGATCGGTGAAAATGTAATTTGGTGAGTTATGTCCTACGATCATTCTTCTAAGCTCTACTCTTCGATATATTAACGCTTTAAAATTTCCAAGTGAATTGGCCTTGTGGATTTGGAGATATTGATCGATCTTTACTGATTTGAGCTGTTTTATGGACCGTTCCCGATCAATCCATATAAACCCTTGCTTTGACTGTAACTCAAGCATATGAAATCTGATCGACTTGAAATTTGGGATGTAGATTCACACAGTTATGCCTGTCACTCCGTACTAATTGCACCTCGGTTGGGCAGCCCGGATATGCTCGACCATCGTCAATTGTATTGTATACAACTGATTCTCAAGGCTGGTAACCATCCGTTTCTAGCTAATTGATGATATCTCGGCCTTGCCAAAAGGCGGCATAACATTTTCCCCCCAAAGTACATCCTATATGAATATGAGTACATTGAACCATCGCGAGCTTCGGTTGCCGTAAAGGATTCCATCCAGTTTATTAAATGGTCGCTACCTTTCCGCTAAGTCACTTTTTGCTAAGGGTCGTGTCTCCTTCTATTCATTATGACTGTTGGTCGACTTCCAATAGCGTAAATACTAGATCATGGCTTATTGATGATCATCTTGTTGTTTTTCTGGTGATTATCTGGCCACAATAATCTGGTTTTGGTCTTTCTTCGGTCAATTTCAAGTAAACAACCAATTTTTGTTGATTTCAAAAAATTGAATTTTTAAACGTGTACTAGCACGTATACGTGTTTGTACCGGACACCTGATTACGGTTACACGTTCACAGTTCGTTGTCAATTTTTGAAAATTTTATAAACAATCTCTACCGATCATAATTTCCTTTTTTCATAAGAACGATCATCACCAATTGTTGTTCGTTCTCTCCTCTTTTTTTTTTAAAAAAAGATCATTGCCGAACGTTAGTGCATACAGAGGAATTTCGGTTTTGGGTGGTGGAATAGTCGGTAGGAATTCCAGTTTGAACAAATGGCATACGCTCTTCCCATAAAAGCCTTTATACTTAACCTTTTCTTCTGTTCGGTCATTTCTGGGCTTGTAGAATTTTGGGTCGTTTAAAACGATTGGTGCAATTTTCTAGGCTACAAAGGATCAGCCTATCTATTCATATAAAAGCATTCCACTTAGCAACTTTTGTTCCCACTTCTCATTTTCTTATCTTTCCATCTTTTGTACAGAAAAGAAAGAAATGAACCGTCCAACTCCAATTCCTCCATCACTCCAAACAACGTTTCGAGTCTTCTGAATTAAGAATTAATCCTCCTCAATACTAACCATTATTGTACTTGCTCCTTTGGATCTCACTTTGATTCGAATTTGAATCTATTTTTCTTCTAGGATCTCAAATTTAGGTAGGATGAATTGAACTTTCTTTATGATTTGAGGATGAGACTTTGAGCTACATCAATGTCGTGGCCTTCGTCTTCTATGATGGAATCGATCGGTAAAATGACTTGAAAAAGTTAAGGAAGATGAAGACTGGAGGAGTAGTGCCCTTAATCGATCGTTTGTTAAGGAGGACGAAGTAGTGGCGTTGGGGAAGTTGATGTGTGATAAACTAATCGTTGTTAGTAGATCTGTTGTTTGGATGTGAGATGATTGTTCTTAAACGATCGTCGATGCTTCAGAGTTTAAGGATTTTTAGGTGGAAAGGATAGAGTGGTTCAATCGATAAAGTGGTACGATCAATAGATGAAGTGGAGACAACGATCGATTTGGAAGGCTAAGGAGAATATTATGAAAGATCTGTAGATGTGGTCCAGGGGAACGATTAATAATAAAGCCTGAAGTGAATGATCGATGTTTAGAACATATGCTCTAAAAGTAGAACTCAAATATATGGACTTGAACTTAATGATGAGCTTTGGACTTGCATATCTAAATGAACACATATGATTTAATAGGACTTGAACTATATATTTGGTAATATATGACATTTGAACTTTGACATGATCCAAAGCCTTTGACTATTCTATTGAATCTTATCAGTGACTTGAACATAAAAATCAAACTTTTACTTGCTGATAATCGATTGTGAAACTCAAACTACGCTTCCTAAAATACATAGAGAAATGGTTGAAACAGTCAGGAATGATGATCTCTATAGTAGAACCTCGAAGTCTCATCTTCGTTTCCGTCTTAAATTCCATACAAACTTATTACTGTATCGTATAGTACTTCATCGCACCACACTAGCACTCAATATGCACCGAGGTACAGGTTACTTCATCTAATCATGATTTTTACCAGGTTTAATAACAATGGGTTCTAGACCTTTTGGGCATCTTATAGCTATGCCGGCTGGATCATCTTCTCGGTAGGATAATCTAGGCATGGAATCAAGTTCTATAACCGAATCTGATAGTCCATCCTCCAGTCTTCATTTAGAACAACGAAATGCCCAGACCATAGTTTGATTTTTCCTCTATAGTTCCCATTCTTCCAGCAAAAATTTTTGATCTTACACTTGACACTCTAGAGGATGCAGTTATTCTAGAGGATCATGCTAATATCATAACCTCTAAAATTAAGGAAGACGCTCGTCTTCGAATCTGCGTAAGGCATGGAATTTCTCTTGACGATGTATTGGTTCCGTCATAGGATAATAGGGCTCATAGACCTTCAGAAGGGTATATGGCATGTAAAAAATTCATGTGTTGGGCAGATGCATCCCCGCCATTTAATCATACATCCAGGAATTTCTCCATTATTTGAGGATAGCTCTAGTGCAGCTTCATCCAAATGGATACACTCTTCTCAATTGTTTATATGGTATTTATGGAGTTCTTACATTGCCCCCGACCATTGGTGACATTCGATTCATATTCTCTTTTAAGTGACCGATATTGAGTCTTTTGTTTACATTTGTTGAGTCGGCGAAGAAGTGTCAGATTCTAATTAGCGCATGGAGTAAATTAAGCGCTTTTAAAGCAAGTGGTTCTTTGTTCGATGTCCTTTTGGTTTTGACCGATAATGGCTAGAAATACATAGGTGTTATCCATCATTTTAATATAAGCATGGAAAACCATTATCCAGGCCGTACTCATGACCAAGTAATTACTTTTACAGGCACCACCACACGGCCAAGCGGTAATCTTTATAAGGAAGCGGTCACGACTCTTAATAGTGCACCATTGAAGATAGGAACATCGAATATCTTCTCATGGATGAACGCCTTGTTACTTTTTGTTTGATGGAAGAGGACCTCGGCATTGGGTTAAAAAAAGTTGCTCAAACTACAAGGGTAAGACCACATGCTGTAGTCCGTCGAAGGCAATTGAATGGATCCCGTCGTGTGCCTAACTATGGGTGCTCAGGAATTCACCGATATTGATGTCAAGGAGAAAAAGGCGATGTGCTCAGTTGCAATGATGATAGATCTAGTCTTGGAGTCGAGGTCAGATCCTCGCAGACCATAAAGCCTTTGGCTCTCGATAGAGGAAAAGAGAAAACGCTTGTTTATAAATTTCCCAAAAGTTGCCTTTTTGATCAATTCATATTGTCGATAACTCCCAAGTTTGTTCAAGATGAATCCTCTTCTCAACCATCTAAGCATTCAAGTCTGCCGCTTGATTCTTTTTCTGGTTTGCCAATATTGCATGACCTTGATGCTTTCCACTTCACTAACAAATGTGTTGATGAGTCAAAATCTCCCACTAGAACTGGCATTGAAATTCCAACTTTTAAAGGGGAAACTGCTCCAGTGAGCAAAGCTCTTGCATCTGGTCCATTAGGGGGAAATAAGAGGACACTTGCACACATATGCTGAACTTGTGCCCTTTAATGCTTAAAGTTGATTAACATTTTGTTTTCCTTCGCTGGAATGATGGTAAAGAAAAGGACGATGTTCGATTCTCTTTAGGATATATACCACCAATTCTCTGGTCCATGCTCTAGGTCGTACCATCAAGGTAGCAGTCAAGGATATTATTTTTCTAGTTATCGCTCTAGTCGGGACCGGGGTCATTAGAATAGTGGTAACAGGGATAAACCATCTTAATATAAGCATCGATCAAGGTCTAGGTCGCCTTCTCCAAAGGGTTTTGATAAGCCAACTGATCGTCGAGATCCACCTGTCAATCACTCTCGTGATCCCCCTCCCTATTTTAGTTCCTCTAAAACCTTTAGTTCCTTCTCACTCTCAATAGTCTAATGATCATCATCACCATAGCAAACATGTTGTTGCTCACATGCCCGGTAAGGAAAGCACTGAAGTCAAAATCGCTGCTGAAGATCCTGTGATCGATCCAGTTGCTCACCTGGCACAACTTCGAGAAGAGTTTCCAAACCTATGCTTTGAAGGGTTCTTTTTCCCTCCTAATCTGAAGTGGGCCCAGACCATGTCCAAAAAATGACTATTGATTGCGTTACTGATATCCACAAGCAGTACCATGAATGGATTAAAGTAGTGGAGAAGATGTTCAAGTATCTTTCGAACGTGCGGTGGGAAATGAAAAGTTAAAATGCTAGAAAGCTCATAATAAAAGAATTATCGATACTTTGACAAACGAATTGGAGGCTTCTAGGACCTCACAAGCAGAGACCTAGGGTAAAGCTAATGTTGTTGTCATATCTGTGGAGAAGACGAAGTCCGGTCATCTAGATATGGTCCTGGTGTTGCATCATCAAAATCAAGAAATTGCACTCAAGAGAGATACAGCTCAAAGTAATGAATCTGCAGCCTTGAAGGAGATAGTGGAACTCAAGGCTAAGCTCGTGTACACAAACAAGAAGAAAGATGATGCTCAGAAAATCGCTCAAGATGCTTGTGATGAGCTGGTGAATGTTAGACTTGAGAGAGATATGACCATTGAAAGGGCCAAAGATGTTGATACACTCGTCCAATGCGAAGTAGAAGCTACAAAGGATAAAGTTAGGGGAGAGATAATGAATGAGCTTGCCCCGCTTCTTATTCTTTAAAATGCCAAAATTCTCAAGCACAAAAATCTAACATGGCTTGGCGATGATTATCTCTACCAGCACTAGTACACGTGGGAATTTCTTGATGCACTTTAGCAAGAATCTACTTCTACCTCTTTACAAGAAGTGGGTGAAGGATCCAAGTTAGCACAACCTGATGCTACAACGGAATTGCCCTCAGCATCCTAGGTTATCCCTAGCTGCAAGGTAGATTCTTCAACCATCCCCGAAGATGGTCCGGAAAAGCCTCAACTTTCTCCAATTCCTGAACACAGTTCTGAGCGTATTTCGTCTCGACTTGAGAGCCACGCTAAGAAAGGTATTTCTATGACATCTTTCGTCTTTCGAAAGGTTGGGGTATTATCAATTAATATTACTAATCTTTTTGCCTATTTTTCTTTGCTTTGAATCTATCATGTTTCATTCGTCCTCCCTTGCAAGAGCCTCAATTGGGATCACAAGTGGACATGATGGAATCCATTAAAATTACAACTTAAGCCGCTGCTCAGGATGCTCAAGAAAAAACCTTCATTATTGATGATCAATTCATGGAGGCACTGTTCAAGGAAGGAGGCAACCCATAGCACAAGATTCCTTTTGATGAGGATGCCGCAATCACGGTGTAACAGCCCGCAAATCCGTACCCCTTGAGTCAACACTATTCTACAACAATCAACTCAAGTTGTACAGAAATACGAACCATTTGGGTTAAAGAAGAAGAGGTAGAAGAAGAAAAATAGAAAACAACAACAGAATGTAACCATCGCAGCGGAATAAAATATAATAGATAATAAATACTCTTTACTCAAAACTTAAATATCTCTGTTTAATTTGAACCAAGCTTTAATTTAATGGCCTTCCAAATTTACTCGTAGTCGAGCTTCTAATTATTCTCAACTTAAGTTAATTTACTCAATTTATTTCACTTCAAACTTAAGTTCACTTCCATTTGATTCTTATTTATCCCATCCGTTTATTTATCTAATATAATTAGTTTATCCACTCAATCCATTTTGAATTTTCATTTCCTTAAATATTATTTATAACCCACCACATTCTATTTCGATTCAAATTTACTTTTACTTGATTTAAATCCAACCCAATATCGTTACACTTAGTTTTAAGTTGAATTCAATTCAACTCTTCCATTTGTTTAGCTTAAGTTAATTTGCTTCATTATATTCAAATTTTTAAGCTCATTTCATTTTTCAAGTAAAATTTTCTTTTCTATTCAACTCAATTCCATTTCAATTAAATTTCATTTTAAACCTGCAATTTCATTTGATTGGTTATTATAAAATTTAACTCCAGATTCACTCATTCAATTTATTACAAGGCCGTTTCCAATTTATTTCCACTTATTTGGATTTTTTTTGCAATTCTAACCGTTACTATTTTAATCTATTTCATTTTTCTTTATTCGACACATTTCCAATTATATTTAATTTGTTAACTCTTGAAGTTAAATTTTTAATTTATAACTCAAGTTCTGAATCCACTATCCATTTCACTAACAATTCAAGTCGAACTGGATTTATAACTTGAGTTTTATTTCCAATCTTCATTATTAATTCACAATTCAGCTTTATTTAACATTTCATTAACCAATTTATTAACAAATTAGTTCACTCCTATTTATAGTTCAATACTTGATTTTTAATTCCAAATATCACTTCATTTAATTTTCTTAGTTCAATTTACTTTATAATTCAAGTTTTGATCTTCATTTTATGTTTCAATTCATCAAACAATATTTATTTTGGATTTTGCATTCCATTTCAATTTTATAAGTCACCACTTATAATCTACACAATTCCATTCATCATAGGCTTGAATATATTCTTCTTTTATGTTAACTCAAGCCTTATGCTTATTTATAACCCAAGCATATTTTATTCCATGCATTTAATTCTTTTATAAGTTATTCTGGTTTATTTATTTCAATCTAATTCTTATCCAATTTATTTCTTATCCAACTTATTTTCTAGTTATCCAGGTAAGAATTTAATTCCAATTCAATTTTATTTTAACTCAGATTTATTTAACTCAATTCGACTTCAACTTAATTCAAATATAACTAGATATTATTTTCAGCTTATTTAATTTATTTTAATCCAGTTAAATTTTTATTTCCCATCCAAGTTAATTTCATTTTTAACTTTTCTCTTTAAATTTAAATTCCAACATTCAAAGCTTATATTCCCTTCCTGATTTAAAAATCATCTCAATTTATAAGCTTACAACTATCTCATCCGGATTTTTTAAACACCCGACTTATGGTTTAGAATCATCTTGAAATCTCCAATATCTCAAACCACACTTCTCAAAAATCAAACCCATCCTGGTTTTATTCCCAAAAATATTTTTTTGAGATTTTCAAAAACAACCAGCTTTTCTGAAAAAATTTATTTTTGGCAGGAATCTATCACTCAGAAATTCGAAAATGAATACAGATGATGCGGCCGTCATCATCAGAATTATTTACCAATAATCCAAGTGATTTCAATGCTATATCACTTTCAAAAACCATTTAAAACAGATTTCCTCTCAGGAATTCCTCCAAACAATAATGTTATCATTTATCTTCAAAACACTTCGATAAACATTCCCAAAATCTTTGAAATTTTGAATTTCCAAATCCTGCTTAAAATTTTTTTAACTATAATTCATTTGTACAATTTATGCTTATACAAATTCTCATTTGATTGTATTTCAATTCATAAATTATATTTATAATTCATATTTAAAAATTTCATTTTATAATGAGTTTATTCCCTTAAATTTTAGTTATATTTCAATTTCTAGTAAAATTTTCACTTAACAACGATAATATTTTAATATTATTCTTCCTAACATCCACACAACCATATATTAACTAAAATAGTTTAAAAAACTTTTATTTATATCAAAATATATTTTAGGTAAAATTATTTTATTCACCCACATTTAAAACAATACCGTGTCGATTATTCTATTCAAGTGTTTAGAAACCCCTTCAATACAGTTGTGCAGACTGTGTCGACGAAGGTTCATATGCCACTCAATAAACTAACCAACACAATATTAAAACAATTTATATTCACTAACAAATACGCACTCATATTTATTAATACGCTAAACTCATTATAGAGTACTACGGACTCTATTTTAAATGAGTAATTCCCACCAGAGCCAAGGTTATCTCCAACCTAAGCTCTGATACCACTGTAACAGCCCGCAAATCCGTACCCCTTGAGTCAACACTATTCTACAACAACCAACTCAAGTTGTACAGAAATATGAACCATTTGGGTTAAAGAAGAAGAGGTAGAAGAAGAAAAATAGAAAACAACAACAGAATCTAACCATCGCAGCGGAATAAAATATAATAGATAATAAATACTCTTTACTCAAAACTTAAATATCTCTGTTTATATATCACATCATCAGAGTACATCAATCACAGCTCAACATCAATATCATACAAATGGATATACAACAAATCAAGACAGCGGAGTACGAATGTACGTATCGCCATCCAGCTCGTCTCCTGAGCTCCACAACATCATATCATGTATCCTATAATACTCGGTCTGACCCGAGCATTACAGTTAAATAACACCCGAGTCAGTCTGGAATACCAACGTGAGAAAATCACACCCAATTTATTATTAAAGTTTCAAAAATCCTTTGAAAATAAAAGCATCTCGTAAGACCACGCCACAAATAAACATGTCGGGTTTTTACCTTACGATAGCTAAAACAACTTTTATAGAAATCCTCTGATATTATAATAGGGTCTATATACAAATACTTATAAAATAGCCGAAATTGTTACATCTATTAAATTCCAGCTACTAGCCACAGAGTGGATAATACAAACAAAACTCGTACAAGGCTCGTAGGGAGAATGGATTTCCAACTAATGACTAGGCACTGGGGTACCACCTGTCACAGTACGGGGCCTAGATCACCGTACCGAGGAGTACGCCTGCTCCCCTGCAACACAAGGCCGGGACTACCCCTTACTGGATAATCCTGAGTGAGATCACCCCGCGGTTGGGATCAGCAACCGCCCACTAAGCCGAAATTAAAAGGGACATCTAGACTGGAATGACCTCACCCTGCTTGGGTGCTACCCACATAGCCTTGCTGCATAACCCCTGATTTTCAGTCATTCCCATTTGATGAAGCTTGAGGCTAAGCATTACCTTTAAGAATAATATCCCTTAGAATATCCATCGTCCACCTGACGATGTTTCGCAAGCATTCATCTATACAAGTCCGTCCCGGGTTCGAACGGAACCGAAGGCACTATTCCTACTACATCCATTTTGGAAATATCCTCAGGATTAGTAGCGACTAGCCCTTGCACTTCACTGCTCCATCTTCGAATCCAAAATCGTTTTCACGAAACGTACAAACCAGATCGAAGTGGTTTTCGAGAAATTAATCTCGATCGCGGTCTCTTCGAAATGATCAATGCATTTGGCCAATATTGGTAGTCGGTTATTTAACTATCAATTAACATTCATAAACAACCATCCAACAATAAAAAATTTCCAAATTATTTATCAACCTCAAAAATATCTTCACAAGATATATTTCTGTTCTCAAAACCCTTTGAAAACAGTTTCAAAACATATCTGCCTTTCTCAGAATAAATTCCAAGTATTTCTATTTCCACTGGGATCACCAAGCACAAAACTAAATTTTCTAAATTAATTTAAAACTCTTTACTTAGAAAAAATAAACTTTTAAACATTCAAGTTAAAATTACTTTAATAATTTGTTGAAAATACATACTATATGAATATTTGAAAATAAGGTTACTTAATAAATATAAAACTAGATATCTACCTTTAAAAAAACAAAATACTAAGTTACTTCTTAATAATTACTACTAAAATAGATTAAAAGAAAATACTTATTTTAGACTTTAAATATTAGAAATAAATTTTTTTACAAAATTTGCTTTCTTTAAAAACAACTTGAAAACATTTAATTTATATGTATAAATTTACTTCTAAAAACGTGTACTTGGCCATCCAGAGAAAATTCCAACTTCAAGTACTTAAATCAATTTTCCCCAAATTAATTTCCAATTTATTTTATTTGAAATAATTTTCTTTAATTTCTCAATTCATTTCAAAATTCATCAGTTATGGACTTATTATTAATGTTATTATTTTCTGTTTGATTTTAAACCTTTTAACTGAAATATGCAAATTTCAGGTTTTTCCCAATTTCTTCTTTATTCCTTTCAATAATTTAAATCTTAAATATTAAATAAATGTTTTGTTCTATTAAATAATATCATTGAAGTTTCAAACTTCATTAACTTTCGGTTTATTCAAAAATTCCTTTCCATATAAAGAATTTTATTAATTAGCATTTTCAAACCACTAATATTCTTATCCAATTCACTTTAATTTATATTCATTCTTTATAATTATTTCTTAAGAGTTCACTTCTTTTATTTCCTTTCAAAGTCCAATTATATATATTTGGGTAAAACAGAGTACCGAAATATTCAAGCAGTCTATAATGTTCAATATTCTAATATAATTCATCACAGAATATCAATTAATCACGCTGTGAGTGTTTAATAATTTAAATAAATGTTGAGGGATCCAGTTAGATCCCTCCAACCTGTTTTCCCTGCATCCACAGACGTTAGCACAATATAAATCAAACATACCAAGATGTAGTATATACTATACTATGGCACATCTACCAATTCAACCATTCAACCAATTTATTTAAATTTAATCATTTAAATTTAATTTATATTCAACTGAGTGAGGTTAACTCACCTGATTTTGCAACCCACTTCCATCTCGACTATTTCCTTCAAGATATTTGGACCTTGTATAAATATTATATGGATTTGTTAATATTTGAAATAATCAGTCAATTCATTACCATTTAATAAATTAATAATTTATTTTAAACAAATTCTCCTTTAATAAATTAGTCTTTGCAAATGAAAATTAAATAAGTTTTATTAGATGAGTTAACCACCCAAATACAAACAGTGAATTAGAATGGCAAATGAATATATTATTTTGAAACTTTTATATACTCATAAGAGATAATTTATATAGACAAAATTTAATCTTTCACAATTTTCTATGTATTTATTATTATTATTATTATTATTATTTTCCGAAATCTTATATATATACATAACATTTCTGTTTTATC
The DNA here is from genome assembly GCA_030765085.1 of Allium cepa. Lineage (NCBI taxonomy): Eukaryota > Viridiplantae > Streptophyta > Magnoliopsida > Asparagales > Amaryllidaceae > Allium > Allium cepa. The sequence goes on from CM060935.1 coordinate 57,109,399, forward strand.
TAACTATATATACTAAATTCCCTCTAATCTATATATAAGTATTTATTCGAAACAACAAATATTCCTTAATGTAAATCCAAATACCATGATATATATCTTTAGACTCTGGAATTGTAAAACTAAACAGTAAAACCCCTTTTTTTATAAAACATAAGAGTAATAATTTTGCTGTAAAAAAAATATTTCTAACCTATATATTCATAATTTCATAAGTATTTATTTAAATTAAAAACAATTAGTCTTATGCCTCACTGAACCACCAAGCTCAACGATCCTGAACGCGATCCACCCCTTGCTCATCACGACGTCGACCGTACCACCCCAGATCGCTCGCACGCACTCAGCCTCAACCCTAATTGTGACTCCACCGCGACAACTTCTGTAGCCCCTCTCCTCCAAATCGATAGACGCCGCATCACGCGAGACCTCGCCCCAAGGCTACTGCCGTCACCCTCCAAGCGCACACGCGAAGCATTTTCCCATGTTAGATTGCGCGACTTTGACAGGAAGGGTCGAACTCGATGCCTACCATACTGCGAGCTGAACGAAGAAGAAGAGGCTCCAAGCGGGAAACGTGGTCGAAACCAAGGCGCATGCGGCCATTAATTTGTAAAAAAAATCGAGATGTTTATCTTGATTTTGATTTGAAGGAAAGAGAAGGGTTTTGGCTGTTTTAAAAAGGACGAGGGAAGTTTCGATTAATTGAAGAAAGAATAAGGGCTTGTTAAACGAGATGATATCGATTTGGGGAAAAAGAACTCGCTCGGCTTTCAGAAGAAGGAACGAGAAGCGTGCGATGGAAGCTAAGGGTAGCGTGTTAAAACGAATATGAGATGGCGTATACAAGAAGCTTGACTAATTAAATTAAATTTCACTAGATTATTATCAGTTAAATTTTCAGCGCGTTTATATATCGCACGCTCTCATAACAACTCCAAAAACTACGAAATTTGAAATCCGATAATAATTCCATATTACGGGTCCAATAGAACTGGTTTCGTCAACTTCCGAGACTGTGCCTCTAAAGGCTATTTTTAAATTCAATTTAAACGAATAAATTTCAAAACTGAACAAACCACTTCCAAATTCAATTTTAACGCTTTTACTATCTTCACTATCATCAATATAAATTTTATAAGCCTTCAAATTATTTTTAATCGGCTTAAAATTCAAGCTTCAATAATTTTCCCAACTTCAAATTATTTAATTCAAATTAAATTATCAAACAAATTGTGATATTCGTGATTCAAGTTAAAATTGTTCTATTGAATATTTTAAAATCAATTAAGTATTCCGATTTTAAATGCTCGAAAATTCCGGGTCGTCACATTCCTCCCCCTTAAAAGAATTTCGTCCCCGAAATTACTAGTTAGGAAGAATGGTCCAAAACCTCTTTACTATTTTCCCTAAAACCAAACAATCCAACATCTTACTAACTATCTTTTTATAAAAGACCCATTATCATTCTTATTAACTTCTCAACTCTCCCATAGTTTCAAACAATACTATTCGTTTAATCATTCAAGTTTCAATTTAAAACCAAATTTTGAATTATCAAAAATTTCTCAAAATTTTTCTAACTCCCTAAATTTCCGAAATTTTTTGCCAGCGTCTCCTTTGCGTGGCTAGCTCGGTTCAACTACAAAAGGCCTTTACGGGCTCCCAAATCCAAAAATAAAACAAAAAGCCAAGTGGCTCGATCCAAAAACCCAATCAAATTTCACAAAAATTTAAACACATACCTTTTTGGTCGGGCAGTTCAATTTTTATCATCTGAAATCAAAACCAATTTTTCTTTCCTTTTATAATACTTGCATACCTGCTTGACAATAATATCCAATCACAATATTCAAAAACATTTTATCGTTTATTCATTCAAATATTGACTTAGATTATATTAGTAGTATCAATTTTTTATTATTTAAGAATTTTCCATTCCCTCTTAAGTTAGTATAAGCATTTTATATGCTTCTTATATTTATTCCCACTTTACCACTTTAGTTTATACCTAATTTTATTCAAATTGATTCTTCATATTCATATGAATTTTATTTATCTTTAACTCTAAATATTTAAATTTAAAATTTTCATTTATACTGATTCATGTCTTATTTTTAAATTAGTCTCATTTATTAATTTATTTCAATTTCCAATTTAAAAACGTTTGTCGTTAACAAAATTTTCAAAAATTTTCTAACTCCCAAAATTTCTGAAATTTTTTGGCAGAGTCTCCTTTGTACGGAGGAGCTTTTGCAATTTGAAAAAAGAGATAAATATATATACATCGACCCACCTGGTCGGAAAACCAAAAACAGTTCATATTTCCTATTTTTATTGCGTAGGCGTACCTTATTTAGCATTTTAAGCAAGCGTCTTATAATTTTTAGCAACTAGCGCAACCAAATCCAGCCACACGGCTTCCAGGTACCTGTACTTACTCAATTTAAACATGTAAGTGCCATATATATGAAGTTTATTAACATTTCACTCTTTTTAAACAATTTCAACACATGAATATTAAATGCAATGTAACTAAACAACGTTTATAAGCAACTTATATGGTCTTTAACGCTTACGCATTTGTTTCAACCAATCCATACGCCATTTCATTTAATTTTAATGGTTTACAATACCATTTCTTACCTTCAATTTATTTTAACCCCAAACAAACTCATATTCAATTCAATTGATTTCAAAATCTTTTATCAATTCATAGAATTTTAATTACTTCCATTTACATTAAATGACAATTTATTCTATGAAATTTGACGAAATTCATGTGAATAGATCAGCATTTATGCTTTATAACCAATTTAAATGGATTTCAACTCAATTTATACTTACTTCTATTCCATTTTTAAATTTATTCACGATCCATATATTCTCATTTTCATTGCATTTCAGATTTGAATCCATTCATTTGCATTTCATTTTATTAACCAAACAAGTTCATTCAAAACCATTAACAATTTAGGTTCATCTCCATTACCAATTAAATTCCCTTTTTATTTTAATTCATTCACGACCATTTATTTAGCTCGACCCATTCCAAGCTTGCATATTACTACCCATTCCCGAATTAATTTGAAACGTTTTTGTTCATCAAACTAAACCGGCCCATATTAAATAGAAGGTCTAGGACTAAAATATCTACTTTCATTCAACTGAAGTCTAGTCCTTATGCGCTAGGACGCTCATCCGTTACTTCAAGTACTTTCCCTTGGGCCAGGAGAGCTCCAATGAGGGCGTTGACAAAACGGAGTTGGGCGAGAAGGTGCCAGAAGTTGCAAAGGTACGGAAGGTTTGTCTCTAATTGGAGATTCTTTCATGAGTGAATTTTGAGACGGTTCCTTCCCCTCTAGAGTGCCGCTAATGGCCTTCCAAATTTACTCGTAGTCGAGCTTCTAATTATTCTCAACTTAAGTTAATTTACTCAATTTATTTCACTTCAAACTTAAGTTCACTTCCATTTGATTCTTATTTATCCCATCCATTTATTTACCAATATAATTAGTTTATCCACTCAATCCATTTTGAATTTTCATTTCCTTAAATATTATTTATAACCCACCAAATTCTATTTCGATTCAAATTTACTTTGACTTGATTTAAATCCAACCCAATATCATTACACTTAGTTTTAAGTTGAATTCAATTCAAATCTTCCATTTGTTTAGCTTAAGTTAATTTTCTTCATTATATTCAAATTTTTAAGCTCATTTCATTTTTCAAGTAAAATTTTCTTTTCTATTAAACTCAATTCTATTTCAATTAAATTTCATTTTAAACCTGCAATTTCATTTGATTGGTTATTATAAAATTTAACTCCAGATTCACTCATTCAATTTATTACAAGGCCATCTCCAATTTATTTCCACTTATTTGGATTTTATTTGCAATTCTAACTATTACTATTTTAATCTATTTCATTTTCCTTTATTCGACACATTTCCAATTATATTTAATTTGTTAACTCTTCATGTTAAAATTTTAATTTATAACTCAAGTTCTGAATCCACTATCCATTTCACTAACAATTCAAGTCGAATTGGATTTATAACTTGAGTTTTATTTCCAATCTTCATTATAAATTAAAAATTCAGCTTTATTTAACATTTCATTAACCAATTTATTAACAAATTAGTTCACTCCTATTTATAGTTCAATACTTGGTTTTTAATTCCAAATATGACTTCATTTAATTTTCTTAGTTCAATTTATATTATAATTCAAGTTTTGATCTTCATTTTATTTTTCAATTCATCAAACAATATTTGTTTTGGATTTTGCATTCCATTTCAATTTTATAAGTCACCACTTATAATCTACACAATTCCATTCATCATAGGCTTGAATATATTCTTCTTTTATCTTAACTCAAGCCTTATGCTTATTTATAACCCAAGCATATTTTATTCCATGCATTTAATTCTTTTATAAGTTATTCTGGTTTATTTATTTCAATCTAATTCTTATCCAATTTATTTCTTATCCAACTTATTTTCTAGTTATCCAGGTAAGAATTCAATTCCCTTTCAATTTTATTTTAACTCAGATTTATTTAACTCAATTCGACTTCAACTTAATTCGAATATAACTGGATATTATTTTCAACTTATTTAATTTATTTTAATCCAGTTAAATTTTTATTTCCCATCTAAGTTAATTTCATTTTTAACTTTTCTCTTTAAATTTAAATTCCAACATTCAAAGCTTATATTCCCTTCCTGATTTAAAAATCATCTCAATTTATAAGCTTACAACTATCTCATCGGGATTTTTTACACACCCGACTTATGGTTTAGAATCGTCTTGAAATCTCCAATATCTCAAACCACACTTCACAAAAATCAAACCCACCCTGGTTTTATTCCCAAAAATATTTTTCTGAGATTTTCAAAAACAACCAGCTTTTCTGAACAAATTTATTTTTGGCAGCAATCTGTCACTCAGAAATTCGAAAATGAATACTAATGATGCGGCCGTCATCATCAAAATTATTTCCCAATAATCCAAGTGATTTCAATGCTATTTCACTTTCAAAATCCATTTAAAACAGATTTCCTTTCAGGAATTCCTCCAAACAATAATGTTATCATTTATCTTCAAATCACTTCGATAAACATTCCCAAAATCTCTGAAATTTTGAATTTCCAAATCCTGCTTAAATAAATTTTAACTATAATTCATTTGTATACTTTATGCTTATACAAGTTCTCATCTGATTATATTTCAATTCATAAATTATATTTATAATTCATATTTAAAAATTTCATTTTATAATGAATTTATTCCCTTAAATTTTAGTTATATTTCAATTTCTAGTAAAATTTTCACTTAACAACGATAATATTTTAATATTATTCTTCCTAACATCCATACAACCATATATTAACTAAAATAGTTTATAAAAACTTTTATTTATATCAAAAATATTTTGGGTAAAATTATTTCATTCACCCACATTTAAAACAATACCGTGTCGATTGTTCTATTCAAGTGTTTAGAAACCCCTTCAATACAGTTGTGCAGACTGTGTCGACGAAGGTTCATATGCCACTCAATAAACTAACCAACACAATATTAAAACAATTTATATTCACTAACAAATACGCACTCATATTTATTAATATGCTCAACTCATTATAGAGTACTACAGACTCTATTTTAAATGAGGAATTCCCACCAGAGCCAAGGTTATCTCCAACCTAAGCTCTGATACCACTGTAACAGCCCGCAAATCCATACCCCTTGAGTCAACACTATTCTACAATAATCAACTCAAGTTGTACAGAAATACGAGCCATTTGGGTTAAAGAAGAAGAGGTAGATGAAGAAAAATAGAAAACAACAACAGAATCTAACCATTGCAGTGGAATAAAATATAATAGATAATAAATACTCTTTACTCAAAACTTAAATATCTCTGTTTATATATTACATCATCAGAGTACATCAATCACATCTCAACATCAATATCATACAAATGGATACACAATAACTCAACACAGCGGAATATATGTATATAAACAAGTACGAATGTACGTGTCGCCATCCAGCTTGTCTCCTGAGCTCCACAGCATCATATCCTGTATCATATAATACTCGGTCTGACCCGAGCATTACAGTTAAATAACACCTGAGTCAGTCTGGAATACCAACTTGAGAAAATCACACCCAATTGATTATTAAAGTTTCAAAAATCCTTTGAAAACAAAAACATCTCGTAAGACCACGCCATAAATAAACATGTCGGGTTTTTAGCTAACGATAGCTAAAACAATTTTAATAGAAATACTCTGATATTATAATAGGGTCTATATACAAATACTTATAAAATAGCCAAAATTGTTACATCTATTAAATTCCAGCTACTAGCCACAGAGTGGGTAATACAAACAAAACTCGTACAAGGCTCGTAGGGAGAATGGATTTCCAACTAATGACTTGGCACTAGGGTATCACCTGTCACGGTACGGGGCCTAGATCACCGTATCAAAGAGTACGCCCGCTCCCCTGCAACACAAGGCCGGGACTACCTCTTACTGGATAATCCCGAGTGAGATCACCCCGCGGTTGGGATCAGCAACCGCCCACTAAGCCGAAATAAAAACGGACATCTAGACTAGAATGACCTCACCCTGCTTGGGTGCTAACCACCTAGCCTTGCTACATAACCCCTGATTTTCAGTCATTCCCATTTGATGAGGCTTGAGGCTAAGCGTTACCTTTAAGAACAATATCCCTTAGAATGCCCATCGTCCACCTGACGATGTTTCGCAAGCATTCATCCATACAAGTCCGTCCCGGGTTCGAACGGAACCGAAGGCACTATTCCTACTACATCCTTTTGGAAATATCCTCAGGATTAGTAGCGACTAGCCCTTGCACTTCACTGCTCCATCTTCGAATCCAAAATCGTTTTCATGAAACGTACAAACCGGATCGAAGTGATTTTCGAGAAATTAATCTCGATCGCGGTCTCTTCGAAACGATCAACGCATTTGGCCAATATTGATAGTCGGTTATTTAACTATCAATTAACATTCATAAACAACCATCCAACAATAAAAAAATTTCCAAATTATTTATTAACCTCAAAAATATCGTCACAAGATATATTTCTATTCTCAAAACCCTTTGAAAACAGTTTCAAAACATATCTGCCTTTCTCAGGATAAATTCCAAGTATTTCTATTTCCACTGGAATCACCAAGCACAAAACTAAATTTTCTAAATTAATTTAAAACTCTTTACTTTTAAAAAAAATATACTTTTAAACATTTAAGTTAAAATTACTTTAATAATTTGTTGAAAATACATACTATATGAATATTTCAAAATTCATTAGGTATAGACTTATGATTAATGTTATTATTTTCTATTTGATTTTAAACCTTTTAACTGAAATATGCAAATTTCAGGTTTTTCCCAATTTCTTCTTTATTCCTTTCAATAATTTAAATCTTAAATATTAAATAAATATTTTGTTCTATTAAATAATATCATTGAAGTTTCAAACTTCATTAACTTTCGGTTTATTCAAAAATTCCTTTCCATATAAAGAATTTTATTAATTAGCATTTTGAAACCACTAATATTCTTATCCAATTCACTTTAATTTATATACATTCTTTATAATTATTTCTTAAGAGTTCACTTCTTCTATTTCCTTTCAAAGTCTAATTATATTTATTTGGGTAAAACAGAGTACCGAAATATTCAAGCAGTCTATAATGTTCAATATTCTAATATAATTCATCACAGAATATCAATTAATCACGCTGTGAGTGTTTAATAATTTAAATAAATGTTGAGGGATCCAGTTGGATCCCTCCAACCTGTTTTCCTTGCATCCACAGACGTTAGCACAATACAAGTCAAACATACCAAGATGTAGTATATACTATACTATGGCACATCCACCAATTCAACCATTCAACCAATTTATTTAAATTTAATCATTTAAATTTAATTTATATTCAACTGAGTGAGGTTAACTCACCTGATTTTGCAACCCACTTTCATCTCGACTATTTCCTTCAAGATATTTGGACCTTGTATAAATATTATATGGATTTGTTAATATTTGAAATAATCAGTCAATTCATTACCATTTAATAAATTAATAATTTATTTTAAACAAATTCTCCTTTAATAAATTAGTCTTGGCAAATGAAAATTAAATAAGTTTTATTAGATGAGTTAACCACCCAAATACAAACAGTGAATTAGAATGGCAAATAAATATATTATTTTGAAACTTATATATACTCATAAGAGATAATTTATATAGACAAAATCTAATCTTTCACAATTTTCTATGTATTTTTTTTCTGAAATCTTATACATATACATAACATTTCTGTTTTATCCAACTATATATACTAAATTCCCTCTAATCTATATATATGTATTTATTCGAAACAACAAATATTCTTTACTGTAAAACCAAATACCATGATATATATCTTTAGACTCTGGAATTGTAAAACTAAACAGTAGAACCCCTTTTTTTATAAAACACAACAGCAATAAATTTACTGTAACAAAAATATTCCTAACCTATATATTCATAATTTCGTAAGTATTTAAATTTAAATTAAAAACAATTAGTCTTATACCTCACCGAACCACCAAGCTCCACGATCCTGAACGCGATCCACCCCTTGCTCATCACGACGTCGACCGTACCACCCCAGATCGCTCGCACGCACTCAGCCTCAACCCTAATTGCGACTCCACCGCGACAACTGCTGTAGCCCTTCTCCTCCAAATCGATAGCCGCCGCATCACGCGAGACCTCGCCCCAAGGCTACTGCCGTCACCCTCCAAGCGCACACGCGAAGCATTTTCCCATGTTCGATTGTGCGACTCTGATAGGAAGGGTCGAACTCGATGCCTACCATACTGCAAGCTGAACGAAGAAGAAGAGGCTCCAAGCGGGAAACGTGGCCGAAACCAAGGCGCGTGCGGCCATTAATTTGTAAAAAAAAATCGAGATGTTTATCTTGATTTTGATTCGAAGGAAAGAAAAGGGTTTCGGCTGTCTTGAAAAGGACAAGGGAAGTTTCGATTAATTGAAGAAAGAATAAGGGCTTGTTAAACACGATGATACCGATTTGGGGAAAAAGAACTCGCTCGGCTTTCAGAAGAAGGAACGAGAAGCGTGCGATGGAAGCTAAGGGTAGCGTGTTAAAATGAATATGAGATGACGTATACAAGAAGCTTGACCAATTAAATTAAGTTTCACTAGATTATTATCAGTTAAATTTTTAGCGTGTTTATATATCGTACGCTCTCATAACAACTCCAAAAACTACGAAATTTGAAATCCAATAATAATTCCATATTACGGATCCAATAGAACTGGTTTCGTCAACTTCTGAGACTGTGCCGGAAGGCTATTTTTAAATTCAATTTAAACGAATAAATTTCAAAACTGAACAAACCACTTCCAAATTCAATTTTAACACTTTTACTGTCTTCACTACCATCAATATAAATTTTATAAGCCTTCAAATTATTTTTAATTGGCTTAAAATTCAATCTTCAATAATTTTCCCAACTTCAAATTATTTAATTCAAAAATTAAATTATCAAATAAATTATGATATTCGTGATTCAAGTTAAAATTGTTCTATTGAATATTTTAAAATCAATTAAGTATTCCGATTTTAAATGCTCGAAAATTCTGTGTCGTCACACACGGGCTCCTCTAATCCTACTGATGAGATCAGCATGAAAGAGAGTGTTGAGAATGAAGAGTTGTTAAAAAAGAAGGCGAAAGCTGAGCCTATTGACATGGATTTCAATGAGCTGATTCCTATCCCACTTCAAATAAACCCTCCTGGTGGGACGGTTCCCCAAGATGAGGTCTCCCTACTTCCGTTGTTGAGAGTGCCTCGATCCCTCATGCTTCTAAAGATGATGTCGCCTCGATTCCTATAACTAAATATGTTTGTTCAAAGAAAAGCCAAGGTGAAAAAGGATTGAAGAGAGGATCGGGGGCAATTCGGATGGAGCCACTCCCAAGAAACAAAAAAAGAGTGGAAATACAAGAAATAATCATTGGGTAGATGTGATGTGTAAATAAATTGGATGGCTATTTTTTCTTTTTGTTGGTCGTGTTTTTTCAGGTACAACCCCTACTTTTACTTCTCATTTCGGATAAACTTATATTCTGAGCAACAATTTTAGTGTGAATAAGAATTCTTTTATTCTTGTGTAGAATTCTTATACGTGCTTGTTTAAATGATCACAGTATTAAATTTTCCATTTAATGTATTTGTGATTCGTTGCTCATTAAGTCAAATGTCAATCTAATTTATCCATCCCAAAACCTCCCTTAGGTCATGACCTTGAGTCTTATCGAAGACTGGGCTCGAGCCTTAGTGTTACACGATCGAATTCAACGATTTGAGTAATGATACTCCTACCCTAGTCTCAGGTGAGAGGAGTTAGGTAGTGGATGTTCGAACTCCATTCTTAGCGAGTTTATACTCCTCCTATAGGTTTCAGGCTAGAGTTTATGGGATAGTAAGTGGTCGAACCGCACTCATCTATTTTTTATACTCATATTCGCACTTTGGGGACGAAATTCATTTCATAGATGGTCGATCATAGACATATAGCATTTATACTCATATCTGCACTCTGGGGACGTGCATTATTTCATACGCGGTCAGTCGTACCCATTTAGCTTTATACTCGTATCCACGATCTGGGGATGTGAGTTATTTAGAAAACTGTCAAGTTCGGTTCTCTTTAGTCAATCATTCTACCCTCAAGCATGGGTTTGACTCAATAAGTGACTGATCAAATCTCAATCATTATTGATTTATGTCGGTCCCATCGAATAGTGGGATTTAGTTGGACGAATATCGCAACTAACATGTACTGCAATGGAAGGTCAAAGATATGATGGAAAATTCAAAGCTCAATTGTTGAATGGAAATAAATGACATAATCTTGCTATATATTTGGAAAAACCAAATGCTAAAGGAAATCCTGAAATTAAACACAACTAAGTGAACAAGAAAAAACTAAGTGAAATAGCATCGTAAATGCTCGTTTCTCCATGCCCTTAGGAGTGTGATGCCATCAACAGTTGCTAGCTTGAAAGTTCCCTCTCCAAGCCTTTGCTCAATGACATACGGTCCTTCCCAGGTTTGATTCATATACAAAGGGGTAGGAAAAATCCGTTTTAAGAAAAGATCGTTGATTTCAAAGGTTTTATGTCGGACTTTAGTGCTGTAGTATCCGACGACTCAGTGTCGGCGTGCAGCTGCCCTCAAATTAGCTTCCACGTGCTTCTCATCTATAAAGTTTAAAGATTCCAGAAGGAGATCTTTTTTTGTTCTGGAATCATAGTAAGTCTCTCGATGAGAAGGAACTTCAAGATCAACAGGAATAATGGCCTCAGAACCAAAAGCGAGGGAGAATGGAGTATGGCTAGTCGCGAACTTATGAGTGGTCCTTTAAGCCTTGTGCTATCGGGAGTTCATCAACCCACTTGCCTCTAGCCCTTTCCAAACACTTCTTTGGAATGGATTTTGTGATTTTTTTCACAGCATCAGCTTCCAAATTCGCTCGATAATGAGTTGCTGCCACAAATCTCTTTTCAATACGATGCCGATGGAAAAAGTCTTTGAATTTAGTACCATCGAATTGAGTCCTATTGTCAGTTACAATAGTTAGTGGAAGATTAAAACAATAGATGATGTTTTGAAAAATGGTTGTGATCATGGCTAAATGTTACACTTCATCCCATTTGGTAAAGTGATCAACTACGACAATAGCATACTTTGCACCACCTTCAAAGATCGGTAATGAACCGATAATAACCATTCCCCACATGAAAAATGGTCACGAGCTGATCATTTGTGTAATTCCTATCGGTGGATTTTTTGAAATTTTTGTATATATTTAACACTTGTTGTATTGCCTTACACAATCAGCAGACATCTCGATTAACAATCGGCCAATAATATCCATAACAGAGTATTTTCTTTGCTAGGGTTTGCCCCCAGTGTGATCGTCATATTCTCCTTCATTAACTTCCTTTTGGAATTGTTTTGATCGATACACCGAAAAAACTCTTTCTGTACATAACTCCTTCCTATATGATATACCACGAAGCTTTGTGAAGGACTTGTTGCTTTTCATTCCTTTGTTCAGGAAGAACTCCTTATAGCAAGTAATCTTAATCGGAGTCATCCACGATCCCTTCTCGGGCTCCATGTTTACTACTCGGTCAATTTCCATCAAGCTTATGCTTGGAGCATTTAATATCTTGATTGAAACCAAGCCCATCTATTGTGCATCCTTAGTGCTAGTAAACTTTCCCAATTAATCAGCCTCTCTAGTTTGATCCCGAAGGATGTGTGTAATGTCATAATACTCAAAATTAGTCAACAACTCTTGAACTTGGGTAAGGTATGGAGTAACCCATTACCCTTTTGGTTGATAATTTCTTCTTACTTTGTATGCTACCAATTGTGAGTCGCAACAGATTTCATGAGACTTTATTCCCAGTTCTCTCATGAGTTTAAGTCCAACAATCAAAGCCTCATCTTCGGATTCGTTGTTTTTTGCAAGGAAATCAAGCTTTAAAGAGTAGAAAATTGGCCAATTTTAGGGTGTTACAATCACAATCCTAGCTCCAGAACAACGATCGTTGGATGCTCCATCTGTATACAACTTCCATCGTATGGTAGGGATTTCACTACTCTTCGGGAAATCATCATGTACAGTAAATTTTGCTATAAAATCTACCAGTTCCTGACCCTGGATAGTCCTCCGAGGAAGATAAGTGACGCCGAATTGGCTAAGTTTGATATCCCGCTTGAGTAACATTCCAGACATCTCAGGTTGTTGCAAGACCTACCGTAACGGCTGGTCGGTGTAAACATTAATAGGATATACCTGTAAGTATGGATGGAGCTTTCGTGATGCAATCAACAAACAACATGCCAATTTCTCTATCTTTGGATAGTTCTTTTCAGATCCTGCCAATCACTTGCTAAGATATAGACCGGTCTCTAAATTTGGTTCTCTTCGCGAAGCAATGCGGCACATATAGCGTGTACTGACATGGCTAAGTAGATATATAAATATTTATGATCTACTGGCTTTGATAAGATGGAAGGTCTCTTCAATTGGTTCGCAAAGCTTGAAATGCGCAATCCTATGTCCATTCAAAATTCCTTTTTCCTCTCCTAATCAAGTTAAAGAAAAGAATGCATTTATCGGTAGCTCTAGAAATGAATCAGCTTAAGGCAACAACCATCCCATTCAGGCTCTATGCTTGTTTGATAGTCTTTGGTGCTTAGATATTGCGAAAAGCTTGGATTTACTCGGGATTAGCTTCGATTCTGCGAACATTGACGATAAACCCCAAGAAATTCCCAAATGCAACACCAAAAGAACACTTTAAAGGATTAATCTTTATTTTGTAATGTCGGAGGATGCTGGACATTTCTGCCAAGTCTCTAATGTGGTTGCTAGATTGTTATGATTTTACAAGCATATCATCCATGTATGCCTCCATCGTTTTTCTAATCTGATCTTTAAACGTTCTGTTAACTGGGCGCTGGTAGATCGCTCCCAAATGACATCACCACATAACAATATAATCCAACATCAATAATGAAATTAGTGAGCTCCTGATCGGGAATGTGCATTAGGATTTGGTTATATCCTGATCACGCATCAATAAAAGACAGCAATTTGTGTCCCGCGGTCGAATCTACAAGCTGGTCGATCCTTGGAAGGGGAAAACTATCTTTTAGGCATGCCTTGTTCAAGTCTGAGTGATCAACACATGTTCCCCATTTCTCATTCGCTTTTCTCATTAGTACATGATTAGATACCCGCTTAGGGTAGATGGCATCGCGAATAAACTCATTATCTTTGAGTCTATCCACCTCTAGTTTAAGAGCGGATGATCTTTCTAGATCCATGCCACGTCCTTTTTGTTTCACTGGGACATGCCTTGGGTGGATATTCAATGCATGGCTCATAATGACAGGCTAGATCCCACACATGATAGTTGAGTCCAATTGAACACGTCGAGATACGCTCGGAGAAATCCAACAAGTTCTTTCGTCATCAGGGGGCTCAGCCGTGATCCGATCTTTAGGACCCGTGACGGGTCATTATGGCTAACTGTAATGTCAATTGTCATCTCAACTGGTTCAGCCTAGGTCTCTTTGGGTTCCTCTTCGTCATCTCTCGGATCTATATCTCTATAAAACTAACTTTGGTGCCCGAGCCAAGGCTCAGGTGCTACTTGTCAATCTTCAGTAGCTTGGATGCAGACTTACTTGTCCACCCCCTTACCTTTCTCTCTATTGATCATCCCTTAACTCATCTACATAACAGATACATCCAGTCACCTGATCATCATGAACAAATCTAACTCCATTATCTGTTGAGAACTTTAAAATCAAACACCATGGGGCAAGAGTTGTTGGAACTTAACTAGAGCCGGTCAGTCTAAAATAGCGTTGTATAAAGTCGACGTCCAAAACAACAAAAGGCAGAATATGTACTCTCATACGATCACCTTCTCCTAACTCTGCAGGCAATTCAACATAAGTAATAGCTTTAGTTGCAGCACCATTAAAGCCATGATTGCGAGCCTTGGATGGTTTCAAGTCCTTGGCTTCCATCCTTATCTAATCATAAGCTTTTTTGAAAATTATGTTTACAGAACTTCCACGGTCAACCAATATCCTTCTCACAAAAGCGGGGACAATCATGGCCAAAATGACCATTGGATCAATTATTGGAGCCTCTACCTTTTTGCATCTCTATTTCTAAACACGATATCATCTGCCATTGTATACTGCTGTTTTGACGGAGCTCCATCCTCCGTCTTTGAACAGCATTCAAAATCCACATGCTTAATCGCACAAGCATAGCGCTTCATCTCATGCCAACTTTTATCAACCGGATGTGGTCCTCCAACTATTGTATTGATCACCAATCTTTCGCCGATTCGCGCAGACTCTTTAGCCCTGTGTGGTGCTTGTCCTCGGTTAGGATCAAATATCCCATGTCAGCCATCCTATGAGGTTTTTACAAACTTCTATAACTTTCTTTCTCTAATCAACTTTTCGACAATATCCTAGAGATACCCGCATTCATTTGTGTTATTTCCATAGCATTCATGAAACCGACAATATTTCTCGATTTATTTCTGCTTCTCTACTGATTCATTTAGAAGCGGCTTCCTGTACTACATGGTATAATAGGTAGACAAATAGACATTCTTAGGGACGTACTCAGTGGCGTGTAAGTATTATACATCTGAATCATAGGCTTTCCTCTTCTAGAATCCCTCTTTCGTTCTCAGCTCCTATCTCTGCCTTCCTTTTGTTGATTCGGTTTGTTCTGGATATTCACTTGAACTTTCCAAGAGCTTTCATCAGATTGCTTTACAACAATATTACCCTATACTCCCTCTTCATTTGGTCCTACAATATTCTTCTTCCTAGAGCATCCAGCTTCCCCCTTCCTCAAATATTGAGTCGCTTTTGCGTAAAAGTGTTCCAACGTTGCGAGTGGTTTTCCAGCTAACCAATCGCCAAAATTAGATTCTGGGTCAGTCCCTCTTGTCATGGCCATCAATATTGCATGGTCATTCGGATTACTTATTTCTATCACAAGGTATGAAATCTCTCCAAATAATCTTAAAAAGATTCTCCCGGAGCCTGGATCATGCTGATAGGGACATTACATCCTAGGGGCGAGTTCTGTGCATTCGAAACTGCTCCACAAACCATGTTGCCAAATCATCAAATCTAAAGATCGACCGAGGGGGTAGCCTTGTAAACCTCATTGTTGCTATTCTAGAGAGAGTTATGGGAAAATATCTACACTTGGTTTCATCATCCGCTCGTGTGGAATCCATCAACCATTCATATCTCATAATGAGCTGCCTGGGGTCGGTTTTTCCCTCATAGGCAGGCGTTGATGGCATGTCGAACCTTCTTGGATATTCTATGTGTAGGACATTATCAATGAACGGGGTATGCCTTCTCCAGATTTGCCAGTCATTATTGGTCAAGCCTTGGCTTTATCTCACTAAATGTTTGATCATATCCAACAAGTCCGATGTTTGGATAGTTAGTGCCAAGCGATGGTCGTTATCCACCTCACGTAAATGGTCCGGTCGACATCTATGGGTCGTTTCACACATTCTTGGTCAATATCTTCTTGATGCGTATCTCATACATTCACTTCATCATCATTCCAGGGAAACATTTGGTCAACATTTAATCGAATTCCAGTATTTAAATCAGCCGTAGCAGTGCTAATTTAAATCCTAACATGCATAGGTAAGTTCCTTTTTTTAGAGGAGGGACCAGCACCGATCGTTCGTGGCAGACCATAATGGTTTGCCTATTGACACCCCGAAGTTTCTGCATGATATATGTCTATTCTGCAATGCCTATGCCTGTGATACTCATCTGATGAACTAAAAGTCTCCGATGCTGAGTAAAGGTTAGGGTCCCTCCTAGCTTTTCCTCACTGTAGCTAACTGAGTTGGTTCATTATGTTGATATTGGCCTGAATTTGCTAATTTAATTATCGATGGCTATCTGTTAGCTCTCTCATCATATTTTGGAATTCAGCTCTTGTAATAGATTCAGTTGGACTTTGGAATTTAAGTGGTTCGGCATTTAAATCCATTGGTTGACTGCTCGGGTCTCCTTGTTGGATACTAACGTTCTCGTTTCCTTCCACGTTCTGAGAAGTAGATCTAGTTTTCCTCGCCATTGTTGATAGCTTCACTTAAATTTTTTCAAATCTGAGTAGAATGAGAAAACTTTCGAAAGATAACTATAGATCTTCTTTGGGATTTATGCAATCCAGTAGCAACAAAGGGATTCAATGGGCTGAAAATCATGGTTCTCAATAAAAGCACCAAAATGTTTACACCAAAAATGGTCACAAACACCCAAGAATAGTTTTTGTAGAGAAGTGAATGAAGAAAACTAAAATTAAACTAAGTAAATGAATAAGTAAGCAACATAGAATATGCAGTAACTAAAGATACAGATGTTTATAGTGGTTCAACATTGTATGCCTACGTTCACTTTAAAGATTATACTTTATTGTTCTATAGTGAATCTGATTACAATAGTAGAACAAAGCTAGCGCTTGATTACAATGGAGTCTAGAGTAACAAGCAGCGTAAAGCTCCTTAAAATAAACCAATAGGCTTATATTATAGGGTGAGATGACAAGATACTACGCTAAATTTTTTGCAGAAGGCTCTCCAGGTCCATAGGGGCCCACCATAAGGACCGATGGTCATAATTCGTTATTTTAAAATGATTGACGTAAATCATACCGACCGTTATTTTTTCTTATGATTTCCATGGGAACGTTTGCAGGGAGTCCCACATGCTTTGGACCTTGCTACTAAAATATAGTGTCATTCTGAGTTGTAGATTGTGAGGTATCCATCAATCTTTGTCGAGTATGGCACCTTGGCAATCCTATACTGATCGTTTCGAACGATCGGTAGTGAACGATCGGCGAAAATGTAATTTAGTGAGTTATGTCCTGCGATCATTCTTATGGGCTCCACTCTTCAATATATTAATGTTCTAAAAGGTCCAAGTGAATTGGCCTTGTGGATTTGGAGATATCGATCTTCGTTGATTTAAGCTGTTTTATGGATCGTTCCCGATCGATTCCATATAAATCCTTGCTTTATCCGTAACTCGAGCATATGTACTCTAATTGACTTGAAATTTGGAATGTAGCTTCACAGGGCTATGCCTATCACTCCGTACTGATTGCACCTCGATTGGATCCTGGTCCGGATCTGCTTGACCATCATCCATAAATACAACTGATTCTCGAGGCTGGTAACCATCCGGTTCAAGCAAGTTGATGATATCACGTCCTTGTCAAAAGGCGGAATAACATAAAGATGTTTTCTAACTTATATTAGAGTACTTTAGAAGTGGTTTGGAATTTCTATACATTTATAATAATTAATTATAAATTATTAAAGTGGAAATTTATTTTAAATAAAAGGAAAAAAAATACCCTTTTAAAGTTTTTAACTAAATTGTAAATTATGTGTTTTTAAGTAATACTATAAATGAATGTTTTAAACCATATTATAAGTATTTTTAAGTATATATAATTTTTAGAAAATTAGTTAAAGTATTGAAAAGCTTTTGCAATATGTCTTTTAATTTTTTATATAGAATTTTATTAAATATCTTAGCTTTATAAATAAATTAGTATACATATTTATCATTTTTAAACATTTTTATTAAACATATAAGTTTTGGACAAGTAAGTTAAGTCGTTTACAATAGAATTAAAGGTAATATTTAATTATAACACTTATGCTATAATAAATGATTTTGTAAAGTTAACCAAAAGTACATAAACTTGTCTAATAAGTATAAATATACTTAGATCTTTTAAATGAATGTTTTTGAAGATAATGACAAGTCTTAATTGGTTTTGATTTGTTGTGACGATGTTTTAATAACGTTTCTCTTTAGCAATTTTTGATTACACTTAATAATATAACTAGAACTTTAAAGAATATTTTAAAGATAATTATAAGTGAATTGGTTTTAGGTTTGTAGTAACATTGTTTTTAATCCGCTAAAGTATACTTGTGCAAATGTGAAATCTTGTTTAAGATTTGTCAATATTTTTATATCATTTAGAATAAGAATATGGATACATTTCTAAGTATTGAAAAGCATATAAATGAACAATGAAAAGAGTATAAATGAATAATGAAATAGTAGTATACATGTATATATCTTTTGTAAAGGTAATGTAAATATATATATAAGCATTTACAAAGGTCTTAATTAATAAAGGGACTAATTATATAAAACAGTATTAGAAGATGCTAAATACCTTAACATGCTTTGAGGGACTTAACCATGGTTTGTGAGACTTAATCATGCTCTGTGAGACATACTCGTTCTTTATTTGTTTGATTTTTTATGCAAAGTATTTAGTCATATACCTAGCACTAAAAGATGAGGAAGTGGGCTTGTCTATCAATGAGTGTTAAGAATGATTTCTGAGTAAGGTTTAGAAGCAATAGTGCTCTGACCTACTGGCTTTACTCTTGATCGAAGGATAATGTAAGTTGAAAAGATCGAAAATGTGATAAGTATACGAGAATTGGTTTCCATATACGATCGTTTGTTTTGTAATTAATTGTTGATTAGTCGACTATTGAAATGTTCGAATAGGGCCGGCCCATAACGAAAGTTATGGACGAATTATATTTTTTTTCTCTCTATTAGGTCTTTATTAGGCATATAAAGTCTAATTTATTTAGAATGTTTTTAAATTTTTATTTAAATAAAATCTCTTATTTTGTTATACATATATATTAATACATATAAATAGACACATGTATGAAATACATATATGTATGTGTGTGCATGTGTAACACATAAGCCTGTGCAAGGTATAACATGCCCATATATAGATGTTGGGATTTACATCGCAATAGACATATTTGCTCGTCCGATATGTATTATATATTGTCCAAATATATGTATATATTTAAACATGTTACTTATATAAATATTATACATATAAATATATGTAAATATTGTTTAAAAAACTTTATGTATATGAAAATATTTAATATATATATATATATATACATATTTATATTTATATTTATATTTATATATATGAATATATAAAGTTTATATATACACAATATTAATATATATATAAAAAGGTTATTATAATATGTATTAAAAATTATATATAAATATATATACACAAAATATTTTTTATTATGGACATTATATATAGTGACAATTTTTTATTTTACGATATATATATACACATAATGCATTTATAATATCTAAGTATATATATTAATTAATAGTATAATATTTTTAATAATTCCATATTGTAAGTACATCATTATAAAATTTTATCATTAATTTTTATTATTTAAAATAAATATTTATTGATTTTTTGCTCGAAAATATTTAAGATATTGGTAGAAAATATATACGAGACATTCTATTCAATTTTAAATTTTAGAAAATCTTATATGATATTATAAAGTTTGAAAAGAAAATTCATAATTTTTCAATGAAATTCTTTATTTTAGTAATTAATTATTGTTCAACCATTAATTGTAATAATTTTTAAAAATTGATTTAATTTTCATTTTCTAGTCGTGTGCTTTTCTTATGATAAAATAATTTTATAAAATTTAAAAAGTAATTTTCAAAACATATTTTATATAATTTACATAGATAGTATGTTGATTTATATAATATTGAAAATATTAAATTAATACAAAGAAATATTTTGTTGCCTCGAAAATAATTATTGCTACAAATATACATGTTTAGAATTATAGGATCAATTTTTTCCATAAAATGATATTATGATTAAATATGAACTACATATATAATCAATATATATATAATAGTACAATAATAAGTTCATTATATTTAAAAATCGGCTATACATATCTAACATATTTATAAAAAAATTGGTTTTTTTGAGGTGAATACACACGTATATCTAATCTAGATTGTGACAACAACAATACATATAAGATCTCACCTAACTAGTGTGTGTGTGTATATATATATATATATATATATATATATGTATGTATGTATGTATAAAGAAATATTAATCAGAAATTATATGCCATAATACAAGGAACAATATAATTGAGAACTAATGCCTTGTACCGTACCTGTAATGATGAACTCTCTCCTCTTATAAGCTTTTCGATTCAGTAGACTTCTAACCCTTAAACCATTAAACTTTGACTATCGGATAATAATTGATTTTGAACTGATTTGAGCTTTATATGACAAGGTTCATAGGGATTGAAATAAGACGGTAGTAGAAAATAGGAATGGCAGCTAAAAGTCATTTGTAATTAGGGTTAGAGGTGTTTAAATAGTGGATGGAAGAGAGAGAATAGTGGATCTCATCTCATACCAATTCTCTCCCAATCCGAGCCATTCAAAACCCCACAACACTAACCTATTTCAGCAACTCCCTTTAGACCTATTTCAACCAAAAATATCCATCCATCATTGTAGGCCAAGATCACATTTGAGCCCACAGAATATATTACTTAATTAAATTAAATTTAATCGCTTATCGATATCATATATGGATTGATATATTTATAACTATTATAAATATAAATATATTTAATAATATTTATTCCTCACGTCATAATCAAAATTTTATAATTATTATTTCATAAATATTAATTAATTTATAAAAATTATAAACTACGTAAAACGTTTATTCAAAAGAGAATTCATTATTTCGGTTGTGTGACTTATCAAGTTTAAATTTGGTCACGAATTAACATTGAAATATTCGAATGTTAACATTCACATGTCACCTAGAAGATAGTGTGACATTTTGGCCAAACTTATTGCTTACTTCATTTTGGTAAAATTCAACTTCACTTTGTTAAGCGTTACCTGGTTGTGACTTCTATTACACCAATTCTCTTCGCATAAACTATATCACTTTAGACTTATGGAATTTAGCAAAGGTTAAAATTCCAATATCATCCATATTCAACTCTATAGTCCAAACACTAAGTCATTGGTTCAATAATAACATTTATTATTAACTAAAATGCTTTAGCCAGAGACTTCGACTTTGAGTTGACTTGAGTTGACCGTGATACTAACCGTATATAACTTAATAGATGAATCCTCTATTGAATAGTGCTTCACTTCCAATACTTCCACTGGATGCAATTATAGTCACTCAATGGATGTCATGTCATGATTTAAATATAATCAAAGTAGAACTTTCAAAGTTAAGATCCACAGTATTCTCAAGTTGAGGGAACTATGTAAATCAAAATCACATCGATATTTTCTGTTTGACCTTAGTTATATTAACCAACAGAAAACCATCGAGAGCATTGTTGCATAGTTATCCAACAACCATCAGTACGTACCCCGTGGTTTCCCCCAGTAGTCATGATTAATTCATTGCCCAACATTTGGAGAGCGTTATGTACTCTTTCAACTGAAACATCATTTCCAATCTCGATGCATCTTGACTAAGAACATTTAAAATGGTATTTGTTATCTTTATGATAAATTACTCACGGTTACAACACTTTGTAACTACTGTCACAAAACATACCATTTATAGATTTTCTGTTAAATATACTTTTAATTAAATTAATTAATTAATATAACACATTATATCTAGTATGTAGTAGAAAGAAAACACCTTTTATTTCAAATAAGATTAGTTGTCGAGTTAGATAAATGTAACAAATTACATAATTGTCTATAGGGTATACCCCCAACTTTATCAATTTCTTACATTCACATGGGGTCAACTACGGAATCTTATTCCAACCTCTCCAATCGGTTTTCTCAAAAAAATTGGGTCAGTCCCTTAGTGAAAGGGTTTTCTATTATGTTTCAATTATCTACTCTGTCAATCAACTATCACCAATGCTGATAAACTACCTTTATCATATGGAACAATTCAAAGCATGTCTCTCGACTTCCAATAAGCTCTAATTTCTATTATGAACTATATCTAGACGTTGTTATTAGGAAACAATGTTAAGGAATTCTCAACATTTGGAATCACCCTGAGCTCAGTAATAAATTTATGCATTTATATTTATTCACATTGCTTTTACTACAGCGCTATTCAAGATGATGTTTAGCCTTTTTCATTAAATCGACCACTTTCTTTTATTAGGAAAATTTCCAATTTAAACATTATTAACTAGAATTTATTATGGACATATTATACTCAATATCACTTCTAAAGTTTGAGTCTGAACACTCCTTCATAAGGAGTTCATTGTTTTTTAAACAATTTTCTAGTATTTTGGAAATACACGTGAACCCTACAAACCACCATTTAGCGATATCAAATAGGATTTTATATTTGCTTCATGTATCAATACATAAAAATCATTATGTCGTAGATAACATAACATATATGATGATTCGTATTACCAATGCATAAAGAATCCATTTTATGTGTTCTGTATTAAACATTTTAATAAGGTGTCCTTGCATATCGTTTTGGGGCATTCTAAATATCTTTTATACTTACAATAAAAGACATCATTTATATATCCAACATCAAGTATTAAAACACTTAAATCTGATTTTAACATAAGTGTATAATCAACAATTAGCAGTGTGCTGTTTACTTATGGTTTAGACATATCTATGTACTTTAACTTTCTTTCTTATAAACACATGCTTCTTCTACATTTTAACTGATAATAAAACTATTTGATATTGCTATCAAAATATTAACTCAATTCTGATGCTTGTAAAATGATACCTATCATTTCTTGGATCATATCCAAAAACCCACAAATTAAATATCACTCCAACTGACTTTGAGACATTTTGTTTATTATATGTAAACTCTTTACTCAAAATCATTATTTAGAATTTCATGTTTTGACATATATGTACCAAAACATAAAGTCATATCATGCGATAATATTGTGAGTAAAATCTGAACCAACTTGAGCACGTTATATGATGAATCTATTATGTGAATTTCAACAATTGAAATTCACGATAATATTCGTATCAATACGGCTCACTATATTCCAACTGCATTTTTCTTTCACATAAAGGTAAATTTGAGGCCAATGGATTTTAGTCCTTTGGATTAAACTACCAAATCATATTTTGATAATGTACTTGGAATTTATTTTGAATTGGTGCATCGTACCATATCATAGAGTTAATATTCTTAATGTTCTAATTATACAATCGAGGATTATTTATTCTTGATATTGACGAGCTCACATTTTCTCTTTAATGTACAAGAATACTCATTAGATATTCTAATATATTTGTGTTTATTTAGGTTCCGTCAATTTTATTTCAGCTCTTATAATCAGTCTTATCGTTGGATCATATCCAAATTCATTTTACACCAGTAATTTCTTGAAGAAATTCATTTGATATGAAGTTGATATTTCTAGAAACAATATTGTTTCTCAGTATAACAGAATGGGCATTCATACACATTTTATAAAAACTAATTTTGCATTAGTTTACAATATTTTATGTTCACATCAAAATCAGTCATATAATGACTATCATTCCCAAAATTCTCTTAGGATGATTCATATAAGTTCCTTACATACAATTATTAAGTGTAGCCTTTCGACTCCATAGCCTACAAACTCCTTGGTCTAGGATATGTATGGTTTCTTATAATCCATTATCCTATATGGTTTTGTAAACTATTTTTTAGATGACATTAATTTTAACCTTATGTAATACTCTTAAGTATACACCTTATAAAAAGAATTTAACTTAAGCTCAGCCATCAATAATCGTGCTTTGTCCAACAAAGTTCGATTACTCCTTATCAATACATCACTATATATTATAGGAAGGAGTGACCTTTTGAGATAGAATCTTTATTCATATTAGGTACATATGGAACTCCTTCCAATATACTCACCTATTTGATAAATGAATCATTTCTATCGCTTACATTATTTACTTCTTGTAACACTCCTAATTTTAAGTTTAACATTATCCAGGAAATTTAATTGCATAGATCAATTAGAATAATGTAGTAAGACATGGGGATGAGAATTGATAATCAACAAGGTTATGCCTTAACTAAGTAATTAATAAGATTGTTTTAAACTTAATATGGAAAGGAAGAAATAAGAGGGGCAAAGTAGGAATAGTCATCCTTTTATCCCTTAAACCCTCACCCTCTTCCATATCACTCTCATTTTTTACAAGCATAAACAATCAAAGAAAAAGAGAAGATGTCGGCCATTAACAAGCTAAGGAGGATCAAAATAAAAAAGGAGAACTCTAAAAGGAGCTTAGAGAAATTAAAATAACATTAAATATCAACTCCAACATCAAATTTAAAGTGAAAATAAGTGAACTGTCTTTATTCCTTGTTCTTGAATTCGTTTGGGTAGTTTTGCCAAGTTATAGTCACATAATCATTATCTAGATAGAATAATGATTTGTGGAATTTTTATACAATTATTTAAATGGGTTTTAAGGGTAAAAAAAAACTAAGTTTTTAATCTCCAATTGCTTATATTTTCTTA
This sequence comes from Allium cepa, assembly GCA_030765085.1. NCBI lineage: Eukaryota > Viridiplantae > Streptophyta > Magnoliopsida > Asparagales > Amaryllidaceae > Allium > Allium cepa. The sequence goes on from CM060935.1 coordinate 57,134,516, forward strand.
TATTTCATGTAAAACATTAATTTGAAGATAGGTTTCCAATTTATATTTTTCTTAGTTAAATAATATTTTATGAATTTCATAAGGTGAAAATTGGGTTTATTTCAAATATTAATTATTATGAATAATTAAATATATTTTATGGCTTCATAATTTTTATATCGAAGAGAATAGGATATTTTTGAATTTGTATGATTTTAGGGATTTTTCCCAAATGATATTGAATTATTATGAACCAATTTTTCTAGATAAGCATTTAAACTAATAATTAATCAAGGATGTTAATTAATTAAGTTAACAAGTGATTTTAGAACTCTAAAATTGGATGCAGCGGTATTTTTGAAAAAGAAATGGGAAAAATATTGCATTATCTAATAGAAATTGGATAAGAGTTAAGATTTGGTGAAAAGAAATTGCTTCTAATAGTAATAAATTAGTTTTCACAATTGTCATGCCACTCTTATACATACCAAATCTAAGATAATGCTACAGCTATGAGAATTGGTGTCGATATGGAAGGAAGCATATGATAACTACTTAGGTAGTTATGGAATGATTCCAACCAGGTCGAAGTGGACCTTGTCGGCAACCTATCATATAAGCTTCTAATTCATTTAAGTGTTTAAATCTTAATGCCACGATCATTGGTGCCACATGTTTTCACCATTGTATTATATGACACCACATACCACCATTTTGAATGTTTCTGATATCAACTATATAAGAGGCGGTGATGCCACCGATTTTAATACCGACTTTATATGTTGTGCGGCATGGAAGCTAAAGTATTATAAGCCAATATTTTTAGTAACTATGTCGCCCGGTTTCATTATCGCATTTCCTCAATGTCGCCAATAAGGCCTGATAGGCCGAGATGGTATATTATTTATAAATGTTAAGATTTATAAGGTGGATAGCCTATATCACAAGGAAGACTATAGCCTTGTTTTCGACATAAAGTCTTTTACTTGAAAGAAATTTAAGTTTTTTCTTCAAACCTTGGATAAAGGTTCGTTATGGTTTTGTTAAGCATGGATGCTACACCTCTTCATTTTAGTGCCGTCGAGGCTAGGTTTTATACAATTAACACTGTGTTTTAAAAAGCAAGACAACCAATATTTAAAAAGGTCGATCACCTTATGATTTCGAAAGTTAGCCATATGATTGATAAAAATCTAAAAATTTTGTTTTATAACCTTGGAATAAGGTTCCACATTATAAAGTGTGCATAAATGCTGCATACCTTCTTTATTAATGGCAGATAGCCATATGTTTTCGTTCTGACGTACTTTATTGGGGATACCAACATATTCTATTTATAATTCCGACATAGATCAATGGGGATACTAATACATATCGTTTGAGATGTTATAAGATTAAGGGGTGACAGCCTAATTGGGGATATCAATAGACATAGATTGAACATTGGAGTTAAACATGATTTAAATTGATAGTGATGGGTTCATAGTTATCCTATAAAAACCATGCGTGTGAGATGGATAATCCACATCATGCCAGAGATGGACAGTCTCCAAATGATTAATGAAGGATTCATAGTCATCCAAGGAAAACTATGGTATGTGTGATGGATAGTCCACATCATTTTAAATAAACAAAATCATATGTGATGGGTAGTCCATATGGAAGGGGATAGATAATCCATAAAAATCTTTATGTGTGAGATGGATAGTCTACATAACTTTGATATGAAACCATGTGGGTATTCTATATGGTAGAGGATGGGTAGTCCATATAAATCTAAGAAGATAGTCATTTGTAATTAAGACAGATAGTCAAACGATAATTAAGATGGATAGTATAATAAATTGGAATGGGTAGTCCAATAAATGTTGCATGACTAAAAATGCTTATTTTTGATGTTCTAACCATTGCATATGCATGAGTACGGTATGTGGTTAATGTTCTTTGATTAAGGTATTAGCGAGGGAAAATCCATTTCACTCATCGATGTGGTCTCACTGGATATCTATTTTTGGTTTGAGATCGTATGTTATTAGTCACACCAGACTGTTTGTCTAACCCAACATTTTTGTTTTTTCCCTTAAACTTTTGGGTACTCATTTGTGTAGGTTGGGAGTAAGGGATTTTAGACACCCAGTTACATGAATAAGCTTCCAGCGACATGCAGGAGGCAATCTATCTATTTATGAGTTCTTATCTAATTCGTTGTATTGTTTGATTTTATCTATATGGATGTAATGACAAGTTATATAATTGATAAGTGTTAGACTCTAATCAACCAAGGTGACATCTTCATATGTCGTTCTTGGAGTATTTTGTAATAATTATATTTTCTCTAAATTTGGGATTGCGAATGAGATTATGTAATGAATATGGAAGGTTATTTATGAAATGAAATGTGAACGTCTGCTATTAGATTGTGTTTAATTTTTTTTTTCATGTTCATATGCTTCTGACTATTGATAAGACTAACATAGTCGCACTTTTTCACCTAAAATTAATACTATAGTTTTGAACCTTAAAGTGGGGGATGTTACACTTCTGTTTTATATTCTATGGGCTTATCTTACACTTATACATGCATATCAAATACATATGCCCATGTCTGTGATGACTCAACGGTGAATATGATAAAGGACTTGGAACCGTTTTGATATTAATAGACTTATGATTGCATACATCTATATGTATCAATCCAAAGATTTCATCAACCCCTATGATGCTCCTACTAAATGGGTGCATTGTCCTTGAATATTTAAGATATAATTAACTAGTACCATATAATTCATAATCATATAATAAGATTATTTCTAAAAACTGCGGCTTGGTCTATAATTTCAAAATAATTGTAAATAATTTTAGATGCTTTGGTATTTTCAATGCATCAATTTTGTTGTGAAAACAAATAACATATTACAATTTAATAACGAATACTCATGATTTTCACATTGAAATATAACTATGTCTAATTTTCAGTACATATTAAAATATAGTTTTTATTTCATAAACAATGTTCGGTATGCTTTACGAAAACAATTTTCGTAATTTGATGTAATCAATAAGTGCTACATGGAATGCTCCCACTACTGCTACCATTACTATAATAACGTGCTCAATTCAAAGGACCATCGATCACTTAATATAGATTATTTAATTCATATGCTGCAACTAGTTTATAGCGAAGAGTTCTTTAATCAAATATCTTGAACTTAGAGAAATAAGTCTCATAGAAACCAATTTTCTATATAAAAATACGTTTCAGAATAGAAATCGTGTTTCTTATTCCAATGTTAAGTGTAACACCCCTAATTTTTAATAATGTTATTCAGGAGATTTAATTACATAAATAAAATAAAATAATGTAAATATTAGAGTGATAAGGGGATTGAGATTTGAAAACTTAACTAGAGGTCGTGCTTAAATAAAACTAAAGAATGGGTTTATGGAAATGGTTGAGTAGAGAATTAATAAGAGAATAAAATATGGACCTTTTGGGTAATAACCGCACCCATAATTCCATTACCCTTAAAAATAATGTTTCAATTTCCTTTACATGTTCATTTTCATTATTCAAAAACATAAATCAAAGAAAAGCAAGCCGGCCATTACTTAAGGAAGAAAAGGGGAAAAATCAATTAAAGCTAAGCAATCAAGCTAGGGGAATTAATCAAGGATCAAATATCAACTTCCTTATCCTAATCAAGGTGAATAATAATCAAAACCATCTCTGTTTTGGTTTTAATGATCATTTGATTGTGGGTTTAAATCCATTATAATAATTTTTGATAATGATATGCTTGGATTTCATGATATGTTATATTCAAACAAGTTTGATAAATGTTATATACGGTTTTAAGGCTAAAATCATTTGTATTGTATTCGAATGTCATGAGAGATTTATATATTATGTAAAACATTATTTTTGAGTTGTGTTTTAATTTTTATAATTTTCCAAGCTATGGAAAATTTGTTACGAATTTTCAATGGAGAACATGAATAAATTGGGTTTAAAATTATTTCGGCTATTATTTGAAGGAATTTGGGTCTGAAATTTATGTATGTTAGATAATATAATAAAAGTGAATTTCTATGATTTTTAGTGATTTTTCCTAAGTAATTTACTATGGAAATTAAATTATTTTTAAATGGAGGACTTAAATTTTTATTTGTTTTGCTTAAGGAAACATTCATTTGCTAAATTATTTTAATTAGATCTGAAATAATCATGGAAGTTTTATTTTGGAAAGAATTTGAAATGTTTATGGAAACCAATTAAATGTTTGCAAATATGCAGGTTAGTTAAAAAGCAATTGCTTAAAAGGCATTAAAACGGTCTTTACCCAGAAATTATGTTTCGCCTCTTTCAAAAGCTAACCTTCGACCCTATACTTCCGCATCAACCAAGTCAAAACCAATACACAAGTTATCAATATGTTGGTATGTGGTGGATTGGAGAAAGGCAGAAGTTATGGAGTTGAAACCAATGCTTTCGAAGGGGTCGAAGCCTTTGTTTCACAATCCGATGAAATGTGCTTGCCTTGTTTCCAAAAGAATGCTTTTGAAAGGGTTTAATGTAGCTTTCAAAGAAGTTGCTTTCGAAGAAGTTGCTTTCGAAGAAGTTGCTTTCGAATATGTTGCCTCGTTATTGTTTAAAGTGAAACTTTCAAAAGAGTTGTCTTATCTTTAAAATCAATGCTTTCGAAAGGGTAGCTTCAACCCAGTTATAACCCTGCTGCCGGCCTTACGCCTTTCGAATGGATTGAAGCCATCAACTAGGTCGAAAGGTAGCTTTTGTTTTATAAATGTAATAAGCCTCTTCCTAAAGCTTTCGAAAGGGTTTAATCATTTTGAAGGCAACGGCTTCGAAAGGGGTTTCGAAGCTATCCTTCAAATGTTTTACATAAACGATTTAAGCTTTCGAAAGGATGGTTCCAAATCCATCTGTTTTCCCCAAACTCTTTTATACGAAGGTTAATGTTTTTGAAAGGGGTACTTTCATTTATAGTCACTTTGATCCAAAAGATATTTTTAAAGAACCCAATGGTTTTGAAAGGGGTACTTTCAAATGGTTTCGAAAAGGGTACTTTCAAATGGTTTCAAAGCTATACTTTTATGAGTTAATGAGTAATTCTTTAATACTTTCGAAAGGTATGTTTTGATGGTTTTGAAAGAGATGATTTAAAATGTTTCGATAGATATATGCTTAGTATTTTGAAAAGAAGATTTAAATACTTTCGAATGAGGTTATCCAATGGTTTCGAAAGTAAAGGTTTCAAAAGCCTTAGTTTTCAAAACAAAGAACCCGGTCTCATTTTCAAATGAAAAACATGGCAGAAATAAAGGAGTTTTAAAATGGCTTTTAAGTACGGAGTTTTTGAAGAAGCTTTCCTTGATAAAATAATAGGTTAAAGGGATTAACCATGTTTTATATGAAAATGATTTCAAGGATATTAAACCACAGGTGTTGATGCTATATGTTATTATGTTTACTTCTTCTAATATACATATTCACTGTAAAATGGACCCATGGCTGTATTTTGGGGGAAAATGGTAGAATAACCAGCTAGGTTGACCCAATAGTGATATAAATTGAGTTAACTTCTGAATGAGTAGAATTGCATCCAGGAGGTCCGATGGATTAGAAAGTTGGATGCTTAAATACGAATTAAATAAGTTGCCAGATAGACAGATTCATAGTAAACCCATGAAAACTATGTTTAGAAAGAGTTATTGGCAGGGACCAATAGGTTTGTAGTGAACCCATGAAAACTATATCTGGATTAAGTTATTGGCAGTAGTCAATAGGTTCATAGTCGACCCATGAAAACAATGATAAAAGAGAAGTTATTGGAGACACCAATAGGTTAAAGGAGAATCCATAAAACAATGAAGTTATTGGCAGAGCCCAGTAAGTTCTTAGTGATCTCATGGAAACTATGAAACTGGACAAGAAGTCCATAAGCTCTAAACATGTTATTAGTAAACCCATGAAAACTAACAGGTTAACAGGGACCCTAGAAACCATAACTGAGATAGCTAGTCAAAATGAATGGGGATTGGAAATCCATAATTGATTTACTGATTTGCATTTCATCATAATATTTTGAATCATTATGTTTTAACCATTGTGAATTTAGGAGCGTGGTACATGGTTATTATAATTTTTAGAGGATACTAGTGAGGGAAAATCCGTTCCTCTAAGCGGCATGGTCTCACCATATATCTAAGTGGTTTGAGATGGTAGGTTACTTTCCTACTAGGATTTATGTCTGACTCGAAGTTTATGTTTTCCACTTAAACTCTCGAGTGCTCAATTGATTTTCAATAGTTTGAGGGTTGAGGTTTTCAAGTATCTCTTTAGACAAATAAGCTTTCGAAGACGTGTGGCAAGCAAGCTAGATAATCAGAGTTTTTTTCTATTTTGATTCGATGTGTTTTTTTGTAAAGGAAAAGTTGTCTAATTGCCTAGTTATATATACTCTGATCATCAAAGGAGGCATCGTCCAATGTCACTCTAGGCGTATGTTGTAATAATTATATCTTCTCTGAACATGGTTCTCGTATTGGAATTATGTAATGAATTTGAAATGATTTGAAATGGAATGTGAAAGTTTTTTAATGATTTAAATTTTTTCCATATCCATGTGTTTCTATTATACCAATGTATCTAACATTACCATATTTGATCGCCGAGGATTAATAACTATGGATGACTGCAGCATCCATAGCCGTTAGTTTTGGGCCTCCAAGTGGGGGATATTACTTGAAAACTCATGAAATATAAACTAAAAGATTTTTCAAAACAAATAATCCAATGAATCAGAAAATAGGATCGTTAATGCTATAGTAACGTACTTGTATTTGATATATATATATATATATATATATATATATATATATATAAGTATGCATTCTCCTCTTTCTTAGACCGTTCTTCTATATCTTCCTAAGGCTTGCAGGAAAATTTACGATAAAGGAAGATATGGGGCAAGAAACGGAAGAGGAAATCTCGATGGAGGAAGCACCACAACAAAAGGAAATGCTCGACCCACAAGGAGGAACCTGGGTCGGTAGGAAAATGCTAATAAAAAAGCAGATGCCAATGTAGGTGTGGGAAATCCACTAGTAGATATAGGGATGATGTATCAGTTTTTCGTCAAACTGATGCAAGCTGGAGCAGCTGCGGAAGTGGTTGGAAATGTTGGAGGAGTTAATCATGTGGCTCCAATTGGAAACAACTACGCTAAGTTGAGAAGAGACCACCAGTCTTGGTGAGAAGCCATTTGTGGGAATAGAGGATGCCATAGAAGTTGAGAATTGATTGTCGAGCTATGAGATAATCTTTGCTGATTTGGGATTGAATGGTGAGCAGAAGAGGAGACTGGCCTTTAGGCAGTTGCAAGGGGCAGCGCTTCATTGATGTAATAGTGTTACTGTCGGAGTTCTCAAGGAAGAGTTGACTTGGGCAGAGTTTCGTTGGAGATTCTAGCAAAGATTTTTGTTTGAAATTTCTAAGTCATCATTTTTGAGGAAGTTTATGGATATGGTGTAGAGAGAGATGTCGGTAATTGCGTATGCTACTAAGTTTGATGAGTTGTCTCAATATGGGTATCCTACCATAGACACCATCATCAGGAGGAATGAGAAGTTCGTACAGGGATTGAGACCCGAGATTATTAGGGCGACTCTGCCACATCTCCATGATCTTTCTAATGTAGTTGTGGAGATGGCTATTCGACATGAGAAAATGCTTGCTAGTGGAAAGGAAAAGCAGGTTGAAACCCAGGGTTCTTAGGGAAAGAAGAGAAAGTACTTTAAGAAAATGGGAGCCCAAAAGGGAGAGGCTTCCAAGAAGGCAAAGGCTGATTTATTTTACTTCAAATGTGATAAGAAAGGTCATGACGCTCATGAATGCCAGTGAAGCAAAGGAAAGAAGGCTGTAGAAAAGAAGGGTGTGAAGTGCTTCAACTGTGATCAAGTTGGGTCACATAAGAATCAGTGTCCAGAATAAGTCAGGCCGGACAGAGGAAAGATTTTTGCTATTGGACCATCATCTACTAGGCCAGCTGCAGCTGTGAAAGGAAAGACCATTATGGATGATACGCATTTGATTTAGAGTATACCAGCTATGGTGCTATTTGGTACCGGTGCATAAAATTCATTTATATCTCAGTATTTGGTTGCTAGGTTATGCTTAAAACCCACATACCTTGTTACTTCCTTAAGGGTTGCAAACCTGATAGGAGGGTATGCAATTCTAGGGATGTGATGTGACCAGTTAGAACTTGATTTGTTCGGTCATAAGTTTGCATGCAGTCTGTACGTTTTTAATTTCGTAGAGTTCGGAATCATTTTGGGTATGGATTGATTGAGTAAGTATGAGGCTAGGATATTTTGGCAGGATAGGGGAATATCACTAAAACACCCAGATAGTCATAACCGAATCATATTCTCAGTGGAGAATTCTGACCGGAGTGGTTGTGCTTTTTTAAGTGCTATAGAAATGGGAGAAGAGTTAAGTCTGGTTCGTGCAGCAAGAGAGTTTGTAGATGTTTTCAAGCCGGTTACAGGACTACCACCGAAACGAGCTGTTGAGTTTCAGATAGATCTTGGCCAGGACCTGAACCTATTAGTAGACCAGCTACCAAAATGACACCGACCAAGATGAAGGAGTTGAAGGTGCAGCTAGTGGATCTAGAAGGAAAGAATTTTATTAGACCAAGTAGTTCGCCTTAGAGAGCGGCCGCGGTGTTTGTGAAGAAGCCAAATGGGTCGTTAAGGATGTGTATCGACTATCATAAGTTAAACGAGAGGACGATCAAGAATAAGTATCCTTTGCCGAGAATTGACAATCTGTTTGATCAGTTATGTTGAGCCAGAGTGTTTTCCCTTGGATTTGGCGACAGGTTTCCATCAGTGATGTGCACGTAAATGTGCATATAATTACATCTATATTTTATCTTTTTCTATTTAAATAAACATCATATTTAGGCAATTTAACATGTTTAAAACCAAAATTTAATTATTTTCAAATCATCATATTTTTATCTTCGTTCAGGGGCAAGATGGTCATTTTTGTGCATGTGTCAATTTGAGGTCTTTTACTTGGATAATTTTTTGATTTTTATAGGATATTTTGATGCATATGGAATAGAGATTCATGATGATATATGCATGCACAAGAAAATACAAAGGAATGAAGAGGAAATAATTCAAGTTCAAGATCATGGAGGACCCCACCCACTTACCTAAATCTACAATTAGAAGCTAATGGACAACTAAGTGGAGGTTAAAGCTTCATGCACATTAAATGATGAATTAATTAGTGGCTAATAGTTACTTGGCAGCTACACTTCCTAAAGGGCATTTTAGGAGTACCCTAAAAATTGAATTAGGGTTTTATGCATGTATAAATAGCCCTCTTATGTATATGTAAATATCTTATACTCTTTCACATTAGTTAGGAAACTAGGAAAGCAAGTTGTAATAGCAATGTTTCACGAAAAAAAGGGCATTCAAGCCTCTTCGTCTTTTCTTTTCTACGTACTTTTCTTTGCTTCTATGTTAATATTTATTTTTATGCTCTCTTTCTTTTAATGTTCATAGCTTAGATTTACATTAATGCAAGTAATGTAGCTTTAATTTTTATGCAAGCAGCTTAATAGCTAATCTCATTTCCTACTTTGTTTAGTTTCTATTCTTTTTTCTTTTAGTGTTGAAAATACATGTGTTGATATGATAACACAAATGAGTAGCTAAACCCTTCAATTTAGGGGTAATGAAGCTCTCAAATATTATGTAATTTCAGCATTTCTATGATTTATAATCTCTTTTGATTTGTGCTTCATGAGAGTGAGTTTTGATGCAAATTTATATAAATGGGTTTGATAGCTTATGTTGTTTTTGCAAATGAGCTATTCTTATTCAACATAAACACAATTTGCATCATCATTTGCTAATCCATTTTTGATTTTGACATGAAAGTGAAAACGAAATTTGATGATCTATCTTGCTAATTACCATAGTAAATAGATCATACTTAAAATAGCTTTTGCTTTGGCTTTATTTTCATGAGAATTTGTAAGTAAATAATTGTTGTATTATAGTTTGTGGTTTGAATTATCTTAATTAATAACATAAACAAATCATACTTGTGATAAATGCAATAATTATTTCACTTGATTTCATAACTAGAGATCATAAATTATTTGTTTGTTGATTTACAAAAATATGATAGTGGATTTGCCTCTAAATTGTTTTCTAATCTCAGTTTTTAATCTCATTTAATTCTAGTTTTAAATTCATTTTGCTTCTACTTAACAATTTCTCCTCCATTTGATCTAATTTGATTGAATAGATTTTTAAACTCTAACGATTCCCTACGGATCGACACGTACTGGTTACGTACTACGGTAGCACGCTGTGCGCTTGTGGTTATTTTATTTCAAAATTTATCGGCATTTTTCTAATCAATAGAAAATTTATCGTTAAACAAGCTTTTGGCGCCATTACCGAGGATTCTGTTTTGATTTTATTTTCTATTATTCAATTATTATTTTTTATTTTTGTGTGATTTTATTTTGTTTGTAATTAATATATATATGTGTGTGTGTGTGTGTGTGTGTTGTTTGTGTGTTTGTTACGTCATTTGATTTTGTTTTTGTTTCTTGCCATTTCACTTTGCATTTGCATTTGCATACATTAAAAAAAAACTTTGCATACACAATTTCAAAACAAAAACAAAAATAATTTAGTTCCTTTTCATTTACAAATTTCATTTTCTTTACCATTTTTCATTTTTTTATTAAGAATTTACATTTTCTATAAACTCCCCTCACTACACTGTTGCTATGCCCTGCACATACCCCTGAACAGTGCCATTGCCCTTCCCTATTGCCTTCATCCACCTCTGCTCCTCACCAAAACAAACTCCAAGCATTCTCTGTCATTTCCATCCATACCTTCAACTGCTAACACAGCAGCTTCTACTCAACTAACCATCACTTTGCAGTTCCACAACATTTGCCTACAATTCCAGCCATCATTTCTAACTTCTTTCTGCATTCAATTCCTTCTCCAACAAACACTCCTCACATTCAACCTCCCAAACACTTGCCTCTGTCACCATTCCAGTAACTAACAAACCATTAACCTGCAGCCTCTTCACAAACTTTATCCACATACCATGATTGCTTCTTCGTCCTAAACTTCACACCTGAATTGCCATTCAGATCAATCTGCATCACAACCCACTCGCTGTCGAACCAAAATTTTCCATAACCACCCACCTGTGCACATATCACCTCGTATCACAAGCATCCATTTTAGTTAACATATTATTTTATTCACATACCAGTGCACATATCACCCCATTTACAAGCATCACATAAATCAATACTTCCTGTTCACATTACATCAACTTCCATTACCCACAGTCCTCCCCACAGCAAAAACGGCCTTCATCTGCTACCACCACCGGATGCAAGAACTTGCCAACTATTCCATCACCAGTGCTATGCATACATACACACAACCATCACATTGCAGACCAGAAACCACACCATACAAAACTACCCACACTGGTCAAAACATTGCCTCTGTGCTTCTGTCAAGCGCAGACAGTCACCACCAGACATCAATGCCCCAGTCCTCCTCCTTTACGGCATCAGTACAACTAGACCACTATCGACACCTAACCACCAATTTCCACAACAAACTTCGACTAATCGACTCTGTTTTCTGCATCACTGCAACCCCCTGACCTCCACCACCATCAACTGAATCCTCTACCTCCACTTCAGTAATCGCTTCCAACCTTCTCTACAACTTCACAAAACCAAATTACATCACTCTTATGTTGTGAAATTTTCAAAAAAGCTTTGGGGTTTGGATTTTTTTGTTTTTGGAAGAGAAGAGGTAGAGAGGAAGAAGAGAAGTCCCACATTGTAGAGAAATGAATACTATACTTGTATAAGTATAGCTTTCTCAAGTGGATGATGGGGCCTTGGGGCTCCCACATGTTTGCTTTGTTGTGAGGAGAGAAGTCATGCAACACCACACGCGCGCCGCCGCCGCCGCCGCCGTCCGAACGAACCGGGCCGGGTTCGGTTCTGAAAATATTTTTGGACCGTATATGTACAGTAACGGGCCAGATTTCGGCCCGTTAAGGACCCAGAACTGGAATTCAGAATTTATATAATGGCGGGAATTTGTAAAGTTTTCTGAACGTTGCAAATGTGAATGGACGCGACGTTTGAATTAGTAACGTTTTACTGAACGTTGCAGATGGAAGGTCGCGACGTTTAAGAACCGTTGCTAACGGTCGTGACTCCTGGCATATAGACACCTCCTCACGTATATAAATAGCAACGCCCAGAACAGTTGCAAACACAGTTTCAATCCTCTTCTTCTTCTCCACACAGTTCTGCGACGCCTAGAAATCATTACAGCCTTTGCGACGCCTCCAAGGTGTTGCAAATTCAGAAAGCGTTGCAGAATTGTTTTTCTTCTTCCTCTTCATTCTACTCTATACAAATTGCATCATCAGACACAGTTTTTGAAGTGTTCTTGGTCGGATCAAAGTCGTACAAACTTTGAATCCGATTACGCTGTATAGGGCTTCATTGAATCATGAAAGTCGATAGTTCGATAACCCGTTTGTACCTGGTGGGTTGAACTATTGTCTGAAAGAATCTATTCCATAGATCCTTGAAGTCGGAAGTACAGCATTGTTTTCATCACCATCACCGTCAAATCTGTCTCGAACCGCAAAATCCCCAACAAATTTTCAGACAATATTCTTCAACCATGGAAGGTTCGAGCGCTCTACAAGTTATGAATCAGCATCTAACTCGATTGGAGCGTTTTGATGGAGAAATTTTCACTCGTTGGCAAGAGACGATGAAATTTTTCCTAGACACCGTCAAGTTGTTCTACATCTTGGAAGATGACTTGGAAGAAATCCCGGAGGAAACTGATAAGAACGATGCTGCTCTAAAGGCTAAACGTGCAAAGCGCAAAGAGGACGATTTCCTATGCAGAGGCCATATTCTGAATGCACTATCTACCCCAGTCTACAATGCTCATAGGACCTTGAAAACAGCAAAGGTACTCTGGATTGCTCTCGAGAATAAATACCGCATATCTGAGGAAAGCAATAAAAAGTTTCTTATTTCTAATTTTATGGATTTCAAAATGGTCACCAATAAGTCCATAATTGGACAAGTAAGCGAAATCTTACTGTTGGTGAATCAACTTAAAGATGCTGGAATTGATCTCCATGAATCTTTTGTTGTTGGAGTTATAATTTCTAGACTTCCGCATAGTTGGAATGATTATAAGAAAAAGATGAAGTATGCGGAAACAGATTATAATTTAGACGGTTTACAGCGTCATCTTCGTATTGAAGAAGACTCTCGCAAACGCGATCTAGATGATAATCCGCAAACTGAGTCCCATTCTAAGGCAAATAATGTTGAAATTGCTGATAAATTAAAGCCAAAGAATGAGACACGGTTTAAGAAAAATCATTCCAAAAATAACAACAAAAAGAAAGGTGCTTGTTATTTTTGTAACAAGCCCGGCCACTATGCCCGAGACTGCCGTCTGCGGAAGAAACAACAAAAAGTGAATGTGGTCGAAGACTCGCTTGTGGCTGTAGTGCAAGAGGCAAACTCCGTTAGTGGCAATGATAATGATTGGTGGTTCGATACTGGAGCAACCATTCACATTTGCAAAGACCGTAATCTTTTCAAGAGTTACGAAGAAAATAAAGGAGAAGCCGACGAAGTTACTGGAGCAAATATGGTTCCAAGTAAAGTTCTGGGAAAAGGCACTATAGAACTTCCTCTCACCTCTGGAAAAGTTCTTACATTAGTCAATGTATTTTATGTACCTGATATGTGTAAGAATTTGGTCTCTGGATACCTTCTTAACAAAGGAGGATTCAAGATGGTGTATGAGTCTGATAAGCTAGTGTTGTCTAAGAATGGTAATTCATTAGACAGGAATACTCTTGTAACGGCATGATTAAGTTGAATTTAATAAAGAAATCTTCTGTTTATATTGTTGATTCTATTAGTTTATGGCATGGTAGATTGGGACATGTTAATTATAATTCCATTAGGAATATGAATAAATTAGGATTAATTTCTGATTGTGATTTCGATACCATCTCTAAATGTGAAATATGCGTTCAAGCAAAAATACACCGGAAATCCTTTAAATCCGTAGAAAGGAAAACTGGTTTGCTTGATTTGGTATATAGTGATGTGGGTGACTTAAAAAAGTCATATCACCTATGGTGGTAACCAATACTATATAACATTCATTGATGATTATACTAGATATGCATATGTATATCTAATGAAAACTAAAGATGAGGCTTTTGATAAATTCAAAATTTACAAAGCAGAAGTCGAAACACAATTAGGAGTTAAAATTAAAATATTACATTCAGATCGTGGTGGTGAATATTTCTCAAATGAATTCACCTTGTTTTGTAAACAACAAGGTATAATTCACCAATGTACTGCCCCATATACACCACAACAAAATGGTGTTGCTGAAAGGAAGAATAGAACTTTAGTAGAAATGGTTAATTCCATGCTCATAAGTTCTAATTTACCTTATAACCTATGGGGTGATGCTATGTTATCTGCATGTTATATTTTAAATAGAGTACCACTTAAAAGGAATAATATTTCCCCTTATGAATTATGGTTTAATAGGAAACCTAACCTAACTAGACTTAAAGTTTGGAGTTGCTTAGCTTATGTTAGAAAACCAGACCCTAAACGACCAAAGTTAGGAAATATAGCATTTAAATGTGTTTTCATAGGATATTCACTTAATAGTATAACTTATAGATTTCTTATTCTTGACACCCTAGAAGTTATAGAATCTGTAGATGTAGAATTTTTTGAAAATCAAACTGTTGAGATTCCATTGAGATCATCTAGTCCAGAACGTAGTATGACTAATGATATCAATGACGATGATTATGCTCCTGCTCAAAACAGCAAGGAAGTGTCAGTACCAGATAATAGTACTGAACAACGGAGAAGTAAAAGAGCGAGAATAGAGAAGGACTATGGTCCTGACTTCATTACATATCTTGTAGAAGGCAGTAAGGACGAAGTCCTTAATGTGACTAAATATGTAATGAACGTTGATGATGATCCCAAAACTTATTCTGAAGCTATGAGTTCCAGAGATTCAAATTTCTGGAAAGAAGCTATCAATGATGAAATGAATTCCATAATGTTAAACCAAACTTGGGTTTTAACTGATTTACCTCCTGGTGCTAAACCTATAGGATGTAAATGGATATTCAAGAAAAAGTTGAATACAAATGGATCCATTGATAAGTTTAAAGCCAGATTAGTAGCTAAGGGATATAAGCAAAGACATGGAGTAGATTATTTTGATACGTATGCTCCAGTTGCTCGCATATCTTCTATACGCTGTTTAATTGCACTTGCATCAATTCATAAATTAGTCATACATCAAATGGATGTAAAGACTGCTTTTCTAAATGGAGATTTAGAAGAAGAGATATATATGGAACAACCTGAAGGTTTCAAAACCCCAGGCCAAGAAAAGAAAGTTTGCAAATTAGTAAAATCTCTTTATGGCCTGAAGCAAGCTCCCATGCAATGGCATGAGAAGTTTGATAAAGTTGCACTGTCATATGGATTCATTGTTAATGATGCTGATAAATGTATTTATAGCAAATCGGATAACAACAGTATTGTTATAATATGTTTATACGTTGATGACATGCTAATATTTGGTTCCAATATATCCTGCGTGAATGAAACTAAAAAGTTTCTGTCTTTTAAATTCGATATGAAAGATCTAGGAGAGGCTGATGTAATTCTGGGAATCAAAATTTTTAGGAAAGAGGGGGAGTTATTACTAACTCAATCCCATTACATAGAGAAATTCTTACAAAAGTATGGTCATTACGATGACAAACCAGCACCAACTCCTTTAGACCCTAGTATTAAATTAGAAAAGAACACTGGACGTACTATCTCTCAACTAGAGTATTCCAGTGTTATAGGGAGTCTTATGTATGCTATGCATTGCACTAGACCAGACATCGCGCATGCTATAAGTATATTGTGCCGATTTACGAGTAATCCAGGTTTCGAACATTGGAAAACCATTTCCATAGTTTTAGCTCATTTGAAAGGAACCATTGAATATGGTTTATCTTATAAAGGATATCCTGCTGCAATAGAAGGATATAGTGATGCAACCTGGAACAATGTAGAATCCAAATCCAAGTCTACGACTGGATGGATCTTTACATTAGGAGGCGCTGCTGTGTCTTGGGCTTCCAAGAAGCAGACCTGTATTTCTGACTCAACAATGTTGTCAGAATTGATTGCATTAGTAGATGCATGTAAAGAAGCGGAATGGCTTAGAAATTTGTTAATGGAAATTCCTTTGTGGAAGAAGCCATCTCCAGCAGTCTTGATTAACTGTGACAATCAAGCAACTATATACAATGTGTCTAATAAGACATATAATGGAAAGTCTAGACATGTGAGTCTAAGACATCAAATGGTGAGACAGTTACTCAAAAGAGGAGTTATAACTGTAGACTACATAGAAACGAAGAAAAACTTGGCTGACCCACTTACAAAAGGTCTTCCAAAGGCAATGGTTTCTATAAAGTCACAAGAAATGAGACTAAGGTCTGTGAATGAAGGTTGATCATCCTTAACAGAAACCCAACTTATGTCTTGAAAAGGATAGACAAAGTTCAATGGGTACCAACAAGTTAAGCGAATGATTATGGAACACTAAATTGATAATCCCATAATATTTAGTGTTGGATTCTGCAAGAACAAATGATGGATATACTTCCTTAATAAGTCTAGAAACCTTAAAAGGTGTATCGCAGAAACACCTTAAGAGACTCACCTATATGAGTATGGAAATCAGGCCGTTTCCTAGGAAAGTAAGACCGCTTTCTAAGTAGACTCATGAACCAGGATTTAAGCACATGGCCATTAACGTGCTGAGCAATACAGAACACTTTACCTAAGGAAATCAATATGTGTGACTGTTCCGGTTTTATCATTAGGGATACTTGGTTAAAGATTCGTTCACCATAGAATCTCGATAAGGCTTTGAATGGTTTACACTAAGTAAAGGTTCAAATCCAAAAGATACCTTTTATTTATGTGTTGGTTTTCACGATGATGCAAAACTTGATCTTAGAACTGCATAGGCTTGATCCCACTTGGGTATGTAGGAAATCACTCTAGTGATGCAGCCGTCCTATTTATTTATTTTATTTTTTATTTTGAAAATTGGGGGAGATTGTTGTGAAATTTTCAAAAAAGCTTTGGGGTTTGGGTTTTTTTGTTATTGGAAGAGAAGAGGTAGAGAGGAAGAAGAGAAGTCCCACATTGTAGAGAAATGAATACTATACTTGTATAAGTATAGCTTTCTCAAGTGGATGAAGGGGCCTTGGGGCTCCCACATGTTTGCTTTGTTGTGAGGAGAGAAGTCATGCAACACCACACGCGCGTCGCCGCCGCCGTCCGTCCAACCGAACCGGGCCGGGTACGAGTTTCGGGTTCGGTTCTGAAAATATTTTTGGACCGTATATGTACAGTAACGGGCCAGATTTCGGCCCGTTAAGGACCCAGAACCGGAATTCAGAACTTATATAATGGCGGAAATTTGTAACGTTTTCTGAACGTTGCAAATGTGAATGGACGCGACGTTTGAATTAGTAACGTTTTACTGAACGTTGCAGATGAAAGGTCGCGACGTTTAAGAACCGTTGCTAACGGTCGTGACTCCTGGCATATAGACACCTCCTCACGTATATAAATAGCAACGCCCAGAACAGTTGCAAACACAGTTTCAATCCTCTTCTTCTTCTCCACACAGTTCTGCGACGCCCAGAATTCATTACAGCCTTTGCGACGCCTCCAAGGTGTTGCAAATTCAGAAAGCGTTGCAGAATTGTTTTTCTTCTTCCTCTTCATTCTACTCTATACAAATTGCCTCATCAGATACAGTTTTTGAAGTGTTCTTGGTCGGATCAAAGTCGTACAAACTTTGAATCCGATTACGCTGTTATAGGGCTTCATTGAATCCTGAAAGTCGATAGTTCGATAACCCGTTTGTACCTGGTGGGTTGAACTATTGTCTGAAAGAATCTATTCCATAGATCCTTGAAGTCGGAAGTACAGCATTGTCTTCATCACCATCACCGTCAAATCCGTCTCGAACCGCAAAATCCCCAACATCTTACCACCAATTGAACTCTAGCAACCGCAGCCTTCACCACATATCGATCGCCGCACTCCAATCAACCCCTATCACACAGCATACAGCGACTGCCTTCTCAACCTTGCAGCGCGACCCCTCCACAACTTCAAGCATCACCAACGCACAAGCAAACATCGCCAATCCTCACCGCGACCACAACCAGAACAACCGCGAACCTCTCCTTCCCTCATCGCTTTGCGAAAAATGCCGAACCTCGAAACCGCGATAATTCCATTAGTTTTTGATTTTGAAATTTTATGATTACGAGTTAGGGGCAAGCAATTGATTTTCATTGTTTTCAAAATTTTGTTTGCTTTGAGGCGTCTTTCATTTAGAACAGAGAAGTAAAAAAAAAATTGGGATTCGTTCAGTTGAAGCAACTGATTTGCAGTGGTCTTTATTTGTTTTAAAAATTTATTTAGTTTTAGGCCGGGCCTTGTTGAGCTGTTAAAAAAAAGAGTAAAAGAAAGTTTTTTTTTATTCTGTAAATATCATTTGTTTTTTTAAGCTTCTTCTTGTTATATAAAAATAAACAAACAAACAAGTTTCTAACTTTATTTGTTTTATTCTTTTGATTTTGTTTTCTGAAGAAAAAAAATCTTTTGTTTTGTTTGGTTTCTTTTGATTTCATTTGTTTTGATTACTCCTTTATTTAAAAAAAATAATGTATATATATCTTGTTTTCATTTTCAGATTGCCAAAGCAGAAAGTCAAGAAGAATCACTTTGCTTTGCTTGCTAAAAAAAACGCCGCTAAAAAGAATAATTGCTAATAAATTCTGCATGCTCTGATATCGTGCTTTCATCTCTAGTTGTTATTTATTTTGCATTCTTGGTTGCTTGCATTTGCATTTATATATAATAAAAAATTCAAAATCCAAAATCAAAAACAAAAATCATTTTAATTGCATTGTAAATTCACGTTTAATTTCTGCTTTGTATTCGTCTCATCTTATTTTCTTTTCTAAGTAAAATACCCCAATTCACATAAGATGAAGAATTTCATCACTCTTTCCTTAGTCCACAAACGCATTTCATCGTAGAATTTGACTAATAATAAAGGTTAGACATTCGACTTGAGGGTGTCAGGAGCTCATTTAGTACTTAATTGTATCTTCACAATTGTTTTCTTTGAACAATTTTATTTCTTCGTGTCTAAACTACGGCAGAGTAATAACCGGTTATAAAAATTACGACGATTCATAAATATTATACTTGTTGTTTCTCTAAAGGTACTTAAACCTTCGGCTGCATTGCTACGGTGATTCGTGGTGCACCGATAACTCATGTCCGTTACTTGGCTGAGAAATATTTTTGTTGATTTAAGACAAAGTGTGATCATACAATTTTGGGCTAGGAGCTACTATGGACAGAAAACTTTAATTAAGTCTTTTGCATTCATTTAGTTGCATTAGTTCATGCATATTTAAAAAAAATGAAAATACAAAATCCAAAAAAATTGTAAATTTTACTTTATTTAGTTTTTAACCAAAAATTATTGGACCATCATCTGCTAGGCCAACTGCAGCTGAGAAAGGAAAGACCATGATGGATGGTATGCTTTTGATTTAAAGTATACCGGTTATGGTACTATTTGATACACATGCATCACGTTCATTTATATCTTAGTATTTGGTTGATATGTTATTTTAAAACCCGCATACCTTGTTACTTCCTTAAGTATTGCAAATATGATAGGAGAGTATGAAACTCTAGAGATGAGATGTGACCAGTTAGAACTTGATTTGTTCAGTCACAAGTTTGCATGCAATCTGTACGTTTTTGATTTCATAAACTTCAGTATCATTTTGGGTATGGATTGATTGAGTAAGTATGAGGCTGGGATATTTTTGCCAGGATAGGAAAATATCACTAAGACACCCAGATAGTCACAAAAGAATCATATTCTTAGTGGAGAATTCTGACCGAAGTGGTTGTGCTTTTTTAAGTGCTATAGAAGTGGGAGAAGAGTAAATTCAGTTTCGTGTAGCAAGAGAGCATGTAGATGTTTTTGAGCCGGTTACAGGACTACCACCGAAATGAGCTGTTGAGTTTTGGATAGATCTTGTACCACGAGCTGAATCTATTCGTATCCACCTAGCAAAATGACACCGGCCAAGATAAAGGAATTGAAGATGCAACTAGTGGATCTAGAAGGAAATTTTTTTATTAGACAAAGTAGTTCGCCTTAGGTAGCGGCTGCGGTGTTTGTGAAGAAACCAGATGGGTCGTTAAGGATGTGTATCGACTAGCGTAAGTTGAAAGAGAAGACGATCTAACTATCCTTTGCCGAGAATTGACAATCTGTTTGATCAGTTATGTGGAGCCAGAGCGTTTTTCCAGTTGGATTTGGGGACAGGTTTCCATCATTGATGTGCACGTAAATGTGCATATATTTACATCCATATTTTATCTCTTTTAATTTAAATAAACATCATATTTGGGTATTTTAACATGTTAAAACCAAAATTCAATTATTTTCAAATCATCATATTTTTATCTTCATTGAGGGGCAAAATCGTCATTTTTGTGCATGTGTCAATTTGAGAATTTTTACTTGGATAATGTTTATGATTTTTATAGGATATTTGGATGCATATGGAAGAAGGATTCAAGATGATATATGCATGCATAAGGAAATACAAAAGAATGAAGAGGAAATAATTCAAGTTCAAGATCATGGAGGACCCCACCCACTTACCTAAATCTAAATTTAGAAGCTAATGGACAACTAAGTGGAGGTTAAAGCTTCAAGCACATTAAATAATGGATTAATCACTGGCTAATAGTTACTTGGTGGCCACACTTCATAAAGACCATTTTAGAAAGCACCCTAAAAATTTAGTTAGGGTTTTATGCATGTATAAATAGCTCTTTTATGTACATGTAAATATCTTCTACTCTTTCACATTAGTTAGGAAATTATGAAAGCAAGTTGTAACGACAATGTTTCATGAAATAAAAATGGCTTCCAAGCCTCTTCCTCTTTTCTTTTCTACGTGTTTTTCTTTGCTTTTATGTTAATGTTTATTTTTATGCTCTCTTTCTTTTAACGTTCATAGCTTAGATTTACATTAATGCAAGTAATGTAGCTTTAATTTTTATGCAAGTGGCAGAATAGTTAATCTCATTTCCTCCTCTGTTTAGTTTCTATT
Organism: Allium cepa; assembly: GCA_030765085.1. Lineage (NCBI taxonomy): Eukaryota > Viridiplantae > Streptophyta > Magnoliopsida > Asparagales > Amaryllidaceae > Allium > Allium cepa. Next base: position 57,155,949 of record CM060935.1, read on the forward strand.
TCTTTTGCTTTTAATGTTTAAAATTACATGTGTTGATATGATAACACAAATGAGTAGCTAAACCCCTTCGATTTATGGGTAATGAAGCTCTCAAGTATTATGTAATTTCAAACATTTCTATGATTTACGATCTCTTTTGGTTTGTGCTTCATGAGAGTGAATTTTGATGCAAGTTTATGCAAGTGGGTTTGATAAATCATTCTGCTTTTGTGAATGAGTTATTCTTATTCAACATAAATATAATTTGCATCATCATTTGCTAATTCATTTTTGATTTTGAAAAAAAAGTAAAAACAAAATTTGATGATCTATCTTACTAATTACAAAAGTAAATAGATCATGCTTAAAATAGTTTTTGCTATTTCTTCATTTTCATGAGAATTTGCAAGTGAACTATTGTTGTATTATAGTTTGATGGTTTGAGTTATGTTAATTAATCATATAAACAAACCATACTTATAATAAATGCAACAATTATTTCACCTGATTTCATAACTAGAGATCATTAATTATTTGTTTGTTGATTTGAGAATTGATTTGCATCTAAATTGTTTTGTAATCTCATAATTTTTAATCTTATTTTAATTCTAGTTTTAGATTCATTTTGCTTCTAGTTAACAATTTCTCCTCCATTTGATCTAATTTGATTGAATATATTTTTAAACTCTTAACTTTTTCCTACGGATCGACCCGTACTCGTCACGCTACGATAGTACGCCGTGCGCTTGCAGTTATTTTATTTCAAAATTTACCAGCATCTTTCTAATCAATAGAAAATTTGTCATTAAACAAGTTTTTGGCGTCGTTGCCGGGGATTTTGTTTTGATTTTATTTTATATTTTTCGAATTATGTTTATTTTATTTTTGTGTTGATTTTATTTTATATTTTTCGAATTATGTTTATTTTATTTTTGTGTGATTTTATTTTGTTTGTTTGTTTGCAATTAAAAAAATATATATCGCGTGTGTTTGTTGTGTCATTTGATTTTGTTTTTTTTTTCCTTGCCATTTCACTTTGCATTTGCATTTGCATACATTAAAAAAAAAACTTTGCATACACAATTTCAAAACAAAAACAAAAATATTTTAGTTCCTTTTCGCATAAAAATTTCATTTTCTTTACCTTTTTTTCATTTTTTTTATTACAAATTTACATTTTCTGTAAACTTCCCTCGCTACACTGTTACTATCCCCTGCACACACCCCTAAACAGGTGCAACTGCCCTTCCTGCTGCCTTCATCCACCTCTACTCCTCACCGAAACAAACTCCAAGCATTCTCTGTCATTTCCATCCACACCTTCAACTGCTAATCAGCAGCTTCTACTCAACTAACCATCACTTTGCAGTTCCACAACATTTGCCTATTCCAGCCATTATTTCTAACTTCCTCCTGCATTCAATTCCTTCTCCAACAAACACTCCTCACATTCAACCTCCCAAACACTTGCCTCTGTCACCATTCCAGTAACTAACAAACCATTAACCTGCAGCCTCTTCACAAACTTTATCCACATACCACGGTTGCTTCTTCCTCCCAAACTTCACAGCTGAATTGCCATTCACTTCAATCTACATCACAGCCCACTCGCTGCCAAACCAAAATTTTCTACAACCACCCACCTATGCACATATCACCTCATATCACAAGCATCCATTTTAGTTAACATATTACTTTATTTACATACCATTGCACATACCACCTCATTTACAAGCATCACATAAATCATTACTTTCTATTCACATTACATCAACTTCCATTACCAATAGTCCTCCCCCACAGCAAAAACAGCCTTCATCTGCGACCAATATATAAGAACTTGCCAACTATTCCATCACCAGTGCTATGCACACATATACACAACCATCACATTGCAGACCAAAAAACACACCATACAAAACTACCCACACTGGTCAAAACATTGCCTTTGTGCTTCCGTCAAGCGCAGACAGTCACCACCAAACATCAATGCACTAGTCCTCCTCCTTTACGACATCAGTACAACTAGACCACTATCGACACCCAACCACCAATTGCTACAACGAAATTCGACCAATCGCCTCTGCTCTCTGCCTCACTACAACCCCTTGACCTCCACCACCATCAACAGAATCCTCTATCTGCACTTCAATAATCACTTCGAAACCTTCTCTACAACTTCAAAAAACCAAATTACATCACCCTTACCACCAATCGAACTCCAGCAACTGCAGCCTTCACCACATATCGATCGCCGCACTCCAATCAACCCCAATCACACAGCATACAGCAATTGCCTTCTCAACCTTACAGCGTGACCCCTCCACAACTTCAAGCATCACCAAAGCACAAGCAAACATCGCCAATCTTCACCGCAACCACAACCAGAACAACCGCGAACCTCTCCTTCCCTCATCACTTCGCGAAAAATGCCGAACCTCAAAACAGCGATAATTCCATTAGTTTTTTATTTTGAAATTTTATGATTACAAGTTAGGGACAAGCAATTGATTTTCATCATTTTCAAAATTTTGTTTGCTTTGAGGTATCTTTCATTTAGAATAGAGATGAGAAAAAAAAATTGGGATTCGTTCATTTGAGGCAACTGATTTGCAGTCGTCTCTATTTGTTTTAAAAATTTATTTAGTTTTGGGCCAGATCTTGTTGAGCTGTTAAAAAAAGAGTAAAAGCAAGTTTTTTTATTGTGTAAATATCATTTGTTTTTTAAGCTTTTTCTTTGTTATATAAAAATAAACAAACAAACATGTTTCTAATTTTATTTGTTTTATTCTTTTGATTTTGTTTTCTGAAAAAAAAAAAATCTTTTTTTTGTTTGGTTTCTTTTGATTTCATTTGTTTTGATTACTCCTTTATTTATTTTTTTAAAAACTCTGTGTGTGTGTATATATCTTGTTTTCATTTTTAGATTGCCAAAGAAGAAAATTAAGAAAAATCGCTTTGCTTTGCTTGCTAAAAAAACACTGCTAAAAAAAGAATTGCTAATAAATTCTGCATGCTTTAGTATCGTGCTTTCATAACTAGTTTTTATTTATTTTGTATTGTTGATTGTTTGCATTTACATTTATATATAAAAAAAATTTCAAAATCCAAAAACAAAAAAAATTCATTTTAGTTGCACTGCAAATTCACGTTTACTTTCTGCTTTGCATTCTTCTCATCTTATTTTCTTTTCTATGGGCAATATCCCAATTCACATAAGGTGAGTGATTTCATCACCCTTTGCTTAGCCCACAAACACGTTTCATCATAAAATTTGACTAATAATAAAGGTTAGACATTCGACTTAAGGGTGTCATGAGCTCACTTTGGGCTTAATTATATCTTCATAATTGTTTTCCTTGAACAAATTTATTTCTTTGTGTCTAGGCTACGACAGAGTAATAACCAGTTATAAAAATTACGGTGATTCGTAAATATTATACTTGTTATTCCTTTGAAGGTACTTAAATCTTCGGCTGCATTTCTATGGTGATTCGTGGTGCACCGATAACTCCTGCCTGTTACCTGGCTGAGAAATATTTTTGTTGATTTAAGACAAAGTGTAATTATAAAATTTTGGATTAGGAGTTACTAAGGACAGAAAACTGTAATTAAGTCTTTTGCATTCATTTAGTTGCATTAGTTCAAGCATATTTAAAAAAACATAAATCCAAAATCAAAAAAATTTGTAAATTTTACTTTACTTAGTTTTTAACCCAAAAAAAAATCCTGTTTCCTTTTCTTTGAAAATTTTCAAACAAAATCCCAAAAATATATATATACTTTTTCAAAAAAGAAAAGAAATTGAAACGTCGAAAACAAAAATCAAAATTCTAAAAGCAAAACAAAGAAAAAACGAAAAAACCTTTGGTAAATATTTGAAAATTCAAAAAAAAAAAAAAATAATACAAAAACATATAAAAATATTTGAAAGGCCAAAAATAAAACAAAAATCAAACTTCTCTTTTGAAAATAAATTTCACTTGGTAAATAGTTTTCTTCCTCGTAAAAAAACAAACAAATTTTTTCACTTCGTTTTTCAAATCTTCTTTAAACTCATTTCTAATTCTTCTAGAATTTCACTTGTGCATGAGTACTTAGACTTGTGACACAACAAATTATTGGACTCACGACTAGACAAATAATCGTTTAACTCAAACAGACGATCCTCCCAAAATGGTGAACGAAAACTCCCTCTAACTCCTATGGGTAGAATCTTTCCCGATAGAGTTTCTATTCCATCTTGCATCATGTTACCCGCCCTTATGGGTAACCATTTTGATATTCACTCGAACCATATTGCCACACTTTCCAAATTTGGCAATTTTGAACATGATGACCATACATCTTTTTGACTAAATTCGAACAAGTTTGCGCAACCATCAAACTTCAACAACTTTCCGACGACGGAATTAAACTTCGATTAATCCCATTCGCTCTTACGGATTACGCTGAAAAATGGTTATACAGCTTACCATCGAACTCGATTAAAACTTGGAAAGAATTCGTAAAAGCTTAAAAAAATTCTACCTCTTGGAAAAAAACAAGTAGAACCCAAAACGAAATTGTAAATTTTCATCAATTCATGGGAGAACCATTTGGAAAATATTTTGAAAGATTCAAACAGCTTTTGATAAAATGTCCACACCATAACTTTGAAAATGAACGATTTGCCAAATCTTGTGCATTGGACTCGAAAACAGATCACGAATGATGCTCGAATCAATGTGTCATGGTAACTTTCATGCCCAACATCACGAAGAAGCTCGGCAATTTCTTGAAAACCTCACTAAAAAATCAGCCCAATGCGAACGTTCAAATGAAAAATCAATTTACTCACGATCCTAATCATATAGTCGATTAGTGTCCCAATTCTGTCGAACAAATCATTACTTTCAATAAAGCCAAAAATGACCCATTTTCTCCAACGTACAACCCTGGTTGGAGAAGTCATCCAAATTTTGTGTGGAACCAAAATAATCCCAACACGAATATGGTTTGTCCCAATTTTCAAGCATTTTCGAATAATGCTTTGAATCCTCCCTTTCAGCCCAACAATTTTCAACCAAAATTTGCAGGTCCATCTCATAATCAACCGCAACAATCAAATTTTTCACCAAATGCTGCTCATCCTTCCCAATACGATAAATGTTTAACTTCGCTTAAGAAAACTCTTGAAACGTTGGCTAAGGCAACTACTCAAAGCCTTCAATCAGACAGCAATTTGCAAAATTTATTGACTTCATATATGCAAAACATAAACCAGTCAATTGCAAAACTTGAAATGAAAATAAGTCAATTAGCGATGTCTGTAAGTGAACACGAACGAGGCATATTTCCAAGCCAGCCCATTCCAAATCCCATAAATTAAAACGCAAATTCAAATCAAGCCCATGTTGTTAAAGATTGCAATGTCACCCAATTAAATGCTATCATAACTTTATGTTCTAGTAAACATATCGATAATCAAGTTGTTAATCCAAACGATTTACTAGAAACCTATCTTAACACTTCTAAAACAATGAACGAATCTAAATTGAACGTGGAGCCAAACGTTGAATCGAATGCCAATCAAAATTCTTCTTCTACTACTCGAATAGACCCGCCTACCGAGTATCGTGTTTCATTTCCACATCGTCTTCGACCAAAGAAACACTCGGACCAAATGGAAAATATGTTGGAATTTTTTTAAACAAGTCAAAGTGAACATTCCGCTTCTTAACATCGTTCAGCAAGTCCCCACGTACGCGAAATTTCTTACGGACTTGTGCACCCAAAAGCGACACACTCAAGTGCCCAAAAAAGTCTTCTTAGCCACCAGTTTGAGCGAAGTGTTGTCCCAATCCATGCCCGTTAAATACAAAGATCCTGGCTGTGCTATGTTTTCACGTACAATTAGAGACAGTACGATTAACAAATGCTTGTTCGACTTAGGTGCAAGTGTCAATTTGATTCCATACTTCGTTTATGAACAATTAGGCTTAGGTGAGCTCAAACCCACAAAAGTTACGCTTCAATTCGTCGATCGTTCCATTAAGAAGTGACGCAGCGGATTAAACAAAAATAAACTTCAATCGGTGAAAGTAGCAATCAGTGGATTGATGAATACCAAAATGCCCAAATTCGTTGATCCGAAGATACCGAATTCTAGCTATCTCAAACAAGTTGATAGCGCACTATACCGTGTTCAAAGATCTACGATTCTTCGTACGTTGATCTAGCGCACTAGATACCGTGAATCGGCTTCTACGATCGTTGAATCGAGCGCACTCGATTAACCGAAAGAGGAGATAGGAGATTACACTCAACTACCAATTTTTAGAAGAAAGCACACAGCAATCAATAAGAAATTTTATTCCAAAATCAACCACCAAAAATGTACAACTCACTCCCTATTTATAGCATTTTTGACAACCCTGACCCTTAAGTCGTACACGGCTTACGACTTACCATAAGTCGGCACCGACTTAACACAAGCGACTCAGCCCCTCTACGACACAGCACGATGCAAATGACTCAAACATGGCCGACTTAATCACGTACGACCTAACACACAACTGTCTTAAGAAAATACAACACAACACCCATTCATAGGTCGGCCACGACTCATCACCTTTACATACATGACCGACTCAAGGACTTAACGCCTCAGCACATCACTTAGGTCGTATGCGACCTAACGACCTACGACTCAAAGAACAAACGACTCAAAACAATTACATCACAATATACGACTCATCGTTACATGCGACTCAACAAACCCAGTATTTACATACCAGCTCGTAACACAACATATACGACTCAACCTATGTCATGAACGACTCACGACTCAACTAAGGACCGACTCAAGACCCACACGACTCAAGCGAGCCGCGTCTTAAGCTCCATGCGCATTCCTCTCTTGTGGCTTGTTAACTCGGATACGACTCAAATCTCCTTCTTTAGCTCGCGTCTCTTCCCCCGTGTCCCCTCTGGCCTCCAGTTGAGTCGTGTATGACTCAATTCCTCCATGTTGAGTTGTGGACGACTCAATTCTTCCATTCGACTTAAAGCTTTGTTCCTTATCTCGTGACAACTTAGGTCGTGACCGACTTAAACTCCCACTAAGTCGTAACTCCTTCTCTTCATTCTTGTTAAGCCGTAGCTCTTTCCTCCAATCTTGGTTAAGTCGTAGACGAATTAAAACTTCCTTATTAACTCGCCGCTTCCCCTTAGGTCGTAGACGACTCATGCCACTTACTTGCAATCCGTTGACCCAGGTCTGAGCTGCATCATCCTCCACTGGTTGAGAAAAAATCGACCTCGAATTTGTAAACTCCGCCTCAGATTGTTCATCCCCATAATATGGTACAAGATGCTTAACATTGAACACGTCAGAAGTGTATACGTCCTCTGGTAGCTTCAACTTATAAGCATTTTCATTGATCCGTTTCACAACTTCTACATGACCAATTTTTCTGGCTTTCAACTTATTGTAAGCACCCACTGGAAAACGATCCTTCGTTAACACAGCATACACCAAGTCACCTTCGTTAAATTCTATACTTCGTCGCTTTAAATCTGCAGCTCGCTTATACTTCTCATTTGCTTTCACCAATCGTTCCTGAACGATTTTATGACATTCAGTCAACTCATCAACAACATCAGCAGCTCGTTTAACCGTCCCCTTTGGTTGTGGTACTACTGCCAAATCCAACGGTCCCCTGGGTACGTTTGAATATACAATCTGAAATGGACTGAATCCTGTGCTACGATTCACTGCATGATTATGTGCAAACTCTGCCTGGCATAACTTCATGTCCCAACTCTTCAGATTATCCTTCACCAAACATCGTAACAAATTTCCCAACGATCTGTTAACAACTTCTGTTTGTCCATCAGTTTGCGGATGATAAGCGCTACTAAATTTCAGCTTCGTTCCAACCATCTTCCACAAACTTAACCAAAAGTGACTCAGAAAACGAGTATCCCGATCCGAAACAATAGACTCTGGTAACCCATGTAAACGATAGATTTCTTTAAAGAACAACTGAGCAACACGAACAGCATCCGCCATCTTCTTACAAGCAACAAAATGTGCTATTTTCGAAAATCTATCCACCACAACAAATATAGAATCATTTCCCCTTTGAGTTCTAGGCAAACCCAAAATAAAATCCATGCTGATATCAACCCACGGTTTAGATGGTATAGGTAACGGCATATACAATCCTGCATTTGTCGCTGTTCGCTTCGAAACCTGACATATATGACATCTCTCCACAAAATTTTCAACCTCTTTCCTCATCGACGGCCAAAAGTAAGATTGAGAAATCAAAGACAACGTACGATCACGGCCCACATGTCCTTCCTGGTGCAACTCTTTGATAATCTTCAATCTCAAACTGCTCTCTGGAATGCATAATCGATTTCCTTTAAACAAGAATCCATCAATCAACATAAATTCATCAGTATCTCCATCCTTAACTTTCTCAACAAACTTTGCAAAGTAAGGATCCTCCTCAAACAATTCTGGTAATAATTCAAACCCTGTCACCTCAACTTTCATTGTAGTCAACAAATGGTTCCTTCTACTCAAAGCATCAGCCACATGATTCGTCACCCCAGATTTGTGCTTAACAACAAAGGTAAATTGCTGTAAATATGCAATCCACGATGCATGTCTCGCTGAAATCTTATCCTGCCCCTGCAAATGCTTCAAAGCTTCATGATCAGTGTAAAGAACAAACTCTTTCTGAAATAGATAATGCCTCCAATGTTTAACAGCTTGCACAACAGCATAAAACTCAACATCGTATGTACTATATCTCATCTTTGCCCCTGATAACTTCTCACTGAAATAAGCAACTGGCCTCCCACTCTGACTCAACACTCCTCCAATCCCAACCTTTGATGCATCAGTGTGTAGCTCAAACAACAACTGAAAATCTGGTAATACAAGAACTGGTGCTGTCGTCAAAAGTTCTTTGATTCGTTCGAAAGCAACCCCCGCTTCGTCCGACCAAGAAAACTGCTTCCCTTTCATACAATCAGTAACCGGTGCCATCACGCTACTGAAGTGTGGAATGAATCTTCGGTAGAATGATGCCAATCCATGAAAACTTCTAACTTCAGTGATTGTTCTCGGCTGTGGCCAATTTCTAATAGCGTCAACTTTACTCTGGTCCACCTGGATTCCCTTCTCAGATACAACATATCCCAAAAATAATACACTTCTCGCCATGAACACACATTTCTTCATAGCTGCATAAAATTGTTCCTCACGAAGAATAATTAACACCTTTCTCAAATGCTCTACATGCTCCTCCGTACTCCTGCTATATATCAGAATATCATCGAAATAAACAACCACGAACTTCCCAATGAATGGTCTAAAGATTTGATTCATCACCCGCATGAATGTACTAGGTGCATTTGATAAACCAAATGGCATAACCAACCATTCGTATAACCCTTCCCTTGTCTTGAACGCGGTCTTCCATTCGTCTCCCGGTCTAATTCAAATCTAATGACATCCACTCTTCAAATCAATCTTCGAAAAGATAGTAGCCCCACTTAACTAATCTAGCAAGTCATCCAACCTCGGCATAGGAAATCTGTAACGAACAGTAATCTTGTTCAAAGCTCTACTATCGGTACACATTCTCCATGTTCCATCCTTTTTCGACACAACAAAGCTGGTACTGCACAAGGACTCAAGCTTTCCTGAACACGTCCCTGTTCTAACAATTCCTCTACTTGCCTTCGCAACTCCTCATGTTCCTTCGGACTCATTCGATAATGTGGTCGATGTGGTAACACTGCTCCCGGAACAAGATCAATTTGATGTTGAATGTCCCTCAGTGGCGGTAACTCCTTAGGCAACTCTTCTGGAAATACATCCTCAAATTCTTTCAAAACTGGCTTCGCTTCTTCTGGAATTTCAACCTCTTCATGACTCTCTCGTCCAATAAGCAAATAGACTTCAGGCTCATCTTCAACTTCCTTAACAAACTCCTTCAAAGATAATAAAGTTTTCAGCTCTTCGATCTCCTCTAGCTTGCTCTCCTTCTGTTGTTGCTTCTTGGGAACTAAAGTGATCTTAGTACCTTCGAACATAAAACTGTAACTATTAGCACGACCATCATGTTGCACTGCTCTATCAAACTGCCATGGTCTGCCCAATAACAGATGACACACATCCATGTCTACAACGTCACACCAAATTTCGTCTTTGTACTTCTTCCCAATAGAAAAATCAACACAAGCCCTTCGACACACCTTCACTTCACCACCCTTCCTCAACCATGCTAGCTTGTACGGTTTAGGATGCTTCTCAGTTTTCAAGTTCAACTTCCTTACTGCTTCTGTAGAAATAATATTGTCACAGCTTCCAGCATCAATAACGAACTTGCAAACTTTCCCTAGAATAGTGCATGTCGACTGAAAAATATTGCTTCTCAACCAACTAGAATCCTCTTCTTGCTTTGGTGTAAGACATGACCTCCTCATCATAAGATTACAACCTTCATCTCCAGACAATTCTTCTTCCTCCTCAACATAAGGTGCATTTGAACATTCTGCCTCCTCACCATCATCCTCAATCTCAGCAACCATTGCTCTCTTTTTCGGCTTCGGACATTCATTGCTTTTGTGACCCAACTCCTGGCAATTATAACATTTGAAACCACTGCTAACCTTCGCCTTCTCAGCCTCTTTCACCACTGGTTTTGTAACAGGTTTAGGAACATTAGAACTCCCACTAACACCCTTCACTTGATTATTGGAATTAGTAAACACACCACCTCCACGCCTTCCTTGCTTCTCCCAAGCCAACGCTTTCTGATGTGCCTCTGCAACTGATCTAGGATCAAACATATTAACCATATCCTGGATCTGCATTCTCAATCCCCCAATGAATCTAGCAGTTAGCTGTTCTTCCGTTTCCATGATATCATTCCTGGCAATGAGTTGGTAAAATTCATCAGCATAATCACTAATAGACTTCGTCCCTTGCCTCAGATTCTGCAACCTCTGGTACATAAGTGATTGATAGTTGTATGGTAATAAAGTAGCTCTCATCAACTTCTTCATCTTGTCCCAAGACTCAATCTTTGACTTTCCCATTATCTCCCTTGTAAGTTTAGTTTGCTGCCATCATGCCAAAGCTCTCCCCCTCAACCTAGTAGCAACCAACTTCACCCTTCGATTCTCCGGAACCTCCTTGAAATCAAAGATCTCTTCAACATTTGACAACCAATCAAGAAATTCTTCAGCTACCATTCCACCCTTGAACTCTGGAATTTCCATCTTCATACCTGATTCCCATCGACGATCATCCTCTACATCCCGATAAGAATTTCGAACTTGGTCTCGATCTCGATAATGAATGCTAGCTCTATCACCCTCTTCATCAAAATCAAAAGTACGCCTACATCGATCTCGACCATTATCATCCCTTCGTTCATGCATGCTTCTTTGACTATGTCTCTCTTCATCTCTATACGCCTCATTGTCAAATTCACGTTGACTTCTTCTCTCTTCATGTCCATAGTCATGATGATCTCTCCATGATGAAATTGATGTTTCTCTTCTATCTCTAAAAGAATGCGGTGATACCCTCCTCGCTTCCGTAACCGATGGCGAAACTCGGTTTCCTCCATGGTTCGAGTTTGGTGATCTCCTCCTTTGAGTTTGATTCAAATCATTCATCAATTTCTCTAACTTTCCAATGCCTTCATCAAATTTCTCATTAATACGTTGTTCCATAAGCTCGGCTTCTTCTCTTCTATACAACGCTTCAACATTTTGATGACGGTTAGCTCTTCTCGGTGGCATGATTGAAAACTTCTCAAAAACTTCAAGTACTTCTCAAATACTTCAACAAATACTTCACTATAAGTCAAACAAGTCACGGCCTAACACTTGGCTCGGCCTCCACTTAGCTCGGCTCAAGGTCTCCAAGCAACTTCCAATTCAAACACTTCTCCAACTCTAGATCCAAAATGAAATGGATCAAAATCTTCAACTCGTTGCAACTTCAAGATGAACACAATGAACTCCAACTTCAAACTTCAAATACTTGGCTCCAAGAATCAACTTAGCTATGAATGGCTAACCTGGCTCTGATACCAAAAACTGACGCAGCGGATTAAACAAAAATAAACTTCAATCGGTGAAAGTAGCAATCGGTGGATTGAAGAATACCAAAATGCCCAAATTCGTTGATCCGAAGATACCGAATTCTAGCTATCTCAAACACGTTGATAGCGCACTATACCGTGTTCAAAGATCTACAATTCTTCGTACGTTGATCTAGCGCACTAGATACCGTGAATCGGCTTCTATGATCGTTGAATCGAGCGCACTCGATTAACCGAAAGAGGAGATAGGAGATTACACTCAACTACCAATTTTTAGAAGAAAGCACACAGCAATCAACAAGAAATTTTATTCCAAAATCAACCACCAAAAATGTACAACTCACTCCCTATTTATAGCATTTTTGACATCCCTGACCCTTAAGTCGTACACGGCTTACGACTTACCATAAGTCGGCACCGACTTAACACAAGCGACTCAGCCCCTCTACGACACAGCACGATGCAAACGACTCAAACATGGCCGACTTAATCACGTACGACCTAACACACAACTGTCTTAAGAAAATACAACACAACACCCATTCATAGGTCGGCCACGACTCATCACCTTTACATACATGACCGACTCAAGGACTTAACGCCTCAACACATCACTTAGGTCGTATGCGACCTAACGACCTACGACTCAAAGAACAAACGACTCAAAACAATTACATCACAATATACGACTCATCGTTACATGCGACTCAACAAACCCAGTATTTACATACCAGCTCGTAACACAACATATACGACTCAACCTATGTCATGAACGACTCACGACTCAACTAAGGACCGACTCAAGACCCACACGACTCAAGCGAGCCGCGTCTTAAGCTCCATGCGCATTCCTCTCTTGTGGCTTGTTAACTCGGATACGACTCAAATCTCCTTCTTTAGCTCGCGTCTCTTCCCCCGTGTCCCCTCTGGCCTCCAGTTGAGTCGTGTATGACTCAATTCCTCCATGTTGAGTCGTGGACGACTCAATTCTTCCATTCGACTTAAAGCTTTGTTCCTTATCTCGTGACAACTTAGGTCGTGACCGACTTAAACTCCCACTAAGTCGTAACTCCTTCTCTTCATTCTTGTTAAGCCGTAGCTCTTTCCTCCAATCTTGGTTAAGTCGTAGACGACTTAAAACTTCCTTATTAACTCGCCGCTTCCCCTTAGGTCGTAGACGACTCATGCCACTTATTTGTAATCCGTTGACCCAGGTCTGAGCTGCATCAAGAAGCCTGTGGAAGAAATCGAAGACATGCTCATTCGAGTAGGGCAATTTATATTCCCTGTTGATTTTAACGTTCTTGAAACACGACCCGTGACAAATCCTGCTAGTCAAATTCCATTGATTTTAGGCCGACCATTCTTTGCCTCCTCAAATGCCTTAATCAATTGTCATAATGGATTGATGAAAATCTCTTTTGTAAACATAACATTGGATCTCAAAATTTTCAATCTTGAAAGCCAACCGAATGAACCTCATGACCAAACGTTGGAAGTTAGTGCAATTCACGAAAACTTTGAAAACGAGACACTTAATCTTAACGATAAACACAAAGCCGCATACGAAAAATTGTTTCATGAAATTCCCAACGAAATTGAATACACTCTTCCTTTTGAATCGCTTCCAATTGAGTCCGAATCTCAACCCAATTCTTTGATCAAGAAACTCCTAAAGTTGGACCTTAAACCACTTCTCAATTGCCTTATGTACGCATATTTAGGTGAAAACAAAACTTGTCCTGTCATCATTTCTAATAATCTTTCTCTTGACCAAGAAGCTTCTCTTCTCTCCATTCTTTCGAAAAACAAAGAAGCATGGTCGATCTCCGATATAAAGGCAATTAGTCCCGCTCTTGTTCAACATTGCATCCGTTTAATCGACGATGCTAATCCTATCCGTGATGCGCAACGAATGCTTAATGAAAAAATGAAAGATGTAGTGCATGATGAGATTTTTAAACCTCTTGATAACGGAATAATTTACCCAATCTCTGATAGTTTATGGGTTAGACCAATTCACGTTGTACCAAAAAAGTCTAGGCTAACTATTGTAAAGAACGATTCAAACGACCCTATTCCAACTCGTACTCAAATGGATTGGCGTGTTTGTATGGACTATTAAAAACTAAATGCCGCAACACGTAAAGATCACTTCCCTCTTCCCTACATCGACCAAATGCTCGAACGTTTAGCCGACCATGAATTTTACTACTTCCTTGATGGTTATTCCAGCTATAACCAAATTCCAATCGCTCCCGATGAAGAGAAAAAAACTTTCACATATCCATTCGATACCTTTGCTTATCGACGTATGTCATTTAGACTTTGTAATGCTCCTGCTACTTTCTAACAATGCGTGGTTGGCATTTTTTCCGACATGATTGAACACTTTCTAGAAGTATTTATGGACGAATTCTCTTTCTTTGGCGATTCTTTTTCTGATTGTTTACATCATCTCGAATTGGTTTTAAATCGATATAAAGAAAAACATTTGACTTTAAATTGGAAAAAATGCCACTTTATAGTCAAGTAAGGCATAGTCCTTGGACATATCATCTCAAATAAGGGCATTGAGGTAGATAAAGCGAAAATCGATATCGTTGCAAATCTACCCATTTCCAAATCTGTTAAGGACATTTGATCATTTCTAGGACACGCTGTCTTTTGCCAACGCTTTGTGAAAGACATTAGCAAAATCACTCGTCCTTTTCCAACTCTTCTGGGAAAAGACGTTCCATTCAATTTCAACTCTCAATGTATCTCTTCTTTTGAACGTTTCAAAAATGAACTCATTTCTACTCTAATCATTTGCGTACCCAATTGGGATTCTCCCATTTGAAATAATGTGTGACACTTCTAACTTTGCGGTTGGTGCTGTCTTAGGACAACGCATCAGTAAAATCCTTCATGTCATTTACTATGGGATTATGACTTTGAACGACGCTCAACTCAACCACGCGACAACCGAAAAAGAGCTTCTAGCAGTTGTTTTTGCCTCGAAAAGTTTAGAACTTACTTGATAGGTTCACACATTACTGTGTACATGGATCACTCTGCGCTTCGGTATCTCTTCGCTAAAAAGGATGCTAAATTGATAAAAAGGATGCTAAATCCCGTTTAATTCGTTGGATCCTTTTACTTCAAAAATTTAACCGTATAATTAAAGACAAAAAAGGTTCCGATAACGTCATAGCCGATCACTCATCTCGTCTTCTGAATGCACTATCTTCTTTGCCAGTTAATGAAAACTTCCCCGATGAACAACTTCTTTCAATTTCTATCGATCCATGGTACACTAATATAGTGAACTACTTAGTCACTTAAGAAACTCCCTCATCTTGGTCTAAATAGGACAAATGCAAATTCATGTCCCAAGTGAAATATTTCTATTGGGATGATCCATACTTGTTCAAATATTGTCTCGCCCAAATCATCCGACGTTGCATTCCGCATAATGAGATTAGGAGTGTTCGTTCGTTTTGTCACGATTAAACATACGGTGGACATTTTAGTCCTTGAAAAACTGCACAAAAAGTGCTTCAATGTGGTTTCTATTGGCCATCTCTTTTCAAAGACTCGTTTGAATTTTGTAAAACTTGCGATCGATGTCAAATGCTTGGACGAATTTCTCGACGAGATATGATTCCTCTAAACCCCATTCTTACAATCGAAATCTTTGATGTTTGGAGTATCGACTTTATGGGACCTTTTTCCAATTCTTTTGAAAACTTGTATATCCTTCTCATTGTTGATAACATCTCAAAATGGGTCGAAGTTGTTCCGTACAAAATCAACGACCATAGAATTGTTGTGAAATTTCTCAAAGAAAACATCTTTTCAAGGTTCGGCACACCTTGCATAATAATCAGTGATAACAGAACCCATTTTTGCAATCGATCTTTTAAAACTTTAATGGAAAAATACTCGATAACCCACAAATTATCCACTTCGTATCATCCTCAGACTTGTAGTCAAGTTGAAGTTTCAAATCGATAAATAAAACCAATCTTGGAAAAAACTATTAACAAAAATCGAAAAGATTGGTCTCAGAAATTGATCGACGTGCTTTTTGGCTTATCGTACTACTTTTAAAACTAACCTTGGGATGTCCCCATGGCTTTTAGTTCACGGTAAAGCTTTCCATTTACCCGTTGAAATCGAACATAAAGCTTTTTTGGCAATAAAAAACTTAAACTTTAAGTGAGCTGGCGAAAATAAAAAATTATAACTCAACAAACTAGAAGAACTTAGGAACGACGCATATGAAAATGAGAAATTTACAAAGAAGAACGAACAAAAGTTTTTCATGAGAAGTCAATACTAAGGAAAATATTTTCGCCTAACCAGAAAGTTCTTTTATATGGCTTGAGACTTCATTTATTCCCTGGAAAACTGAAATCAAGATGGACCAGACCATTTGTGGTACGAACTGCTTTTCCACATGGTGCCGTAGAAATAAAAAACCTTAGGGATGGATCGATTTTCAAATTCAATGGTCGTCGTTTAAAACCTTTCTAGAAATTGCCAAATAACCAAGAGGAGGAGCTCATGATCTTTCATGATCCGAGTTACGTCTAGTAAGAATGTTAACCCTCTTTTGTAAATATGTACAGTTTTCCCCTTACACTCATTATATCATGCATTAACTGTGGGGGCATAGTCAAAATTGAGTTTAGGGGAGTCATTT
The DNA here is from genome assembly GCA_030765085.1 of Allium cepa. Classification (NCBI taxonomy): domain Eukaryota; kingdom Viridiplantae; phylum Streptophyta; class Magnoliopsida; order Asparagales; family Amaryllidaceae; genus Allium; species Allium cepa. Next base: position 57,172,740 of record CM060935.1, read on the forward strand.
TCATTTATTTAAGTTTCATGCCATTTTTGAATTCTCATTCTCTTTTAACTTAAAAAAAATCTCAAAATTTCTAAATTTCAAAAACATTTTCTATTTAGCATTTTGATTTATTTTAGAAGAAACACTATGTTTACATCCATATTTTATCTCTTTATATTTAAATAAACATCATATTTGGGAATTTTAACATGTTTAAAACCAAAATTCAATTATTTTTAAATTATCATATTTTTATCTTCATTCAAGGATAAAATGGTCATTTTTATGCATGTGTCAATTTGAGAATTTTTACTTGGACAATTTTTATGATTTTTATAGGATATTTTAATGCATATGGAAGAGGGATTCATGATGATATATGCATGCACAAGGAATTACAAAGAATGAAGAAAAAATAATTCAAGTTCAAGATTATGGAGGACCTCATCCACTTACCTAAATCTACAATTAGAAGCTAATGGACAACTAAGTGGAGGTTAATGCTTCATGCACATTTAATGATGGATTTTTTGGTGGTTATTGGTTACTTAGTGGCCACTTCCTAAAGGGCATTTTATTAAGCACCCTAAAAATTGAATTATTTTATGCACGTATAAATAGCCCTCTTATGTACTTTTACTCTTTCACATTAGTTAGGAAATTAAGAAAGCAAGTTGTAATGGCAATGTTTCATGAAATAAAAATGGCTTCCAAGCCTCTTCCTCTTTTCTTTTCTACATGCTTTTCTTTGCTTTTATGTTAATGTTTATTTTTATACTCTTTTTCTTTTAATATTCATAGCATAGATTTACATTAATGCAAGTAGTGTAGCTTTAATTTTTATGCAAGTGGCTTAATAGTTAATCTCATTTCCTCCTTTGTTTGGTTTCTATTTCTTCTGCTTTTAATGTTGAAAATTACATGTGTTGATATGATAATACAAATGAGTAGTTAAACCCCTCCAATTTAGGGGGAATGAAGCTCACAAATAACATTTTTATGTTCTATGATCTCTTTTGGTTTGTGCTTCATGAGAGTGAATTTTGACGCAAGTTTATATTAGTGGGTTTGATCACTTATGCTGCTTTTGTAAATGAGCTATTCTTTTCAACATAAACACAATTTGCATCATCATTTGCTAATCCATTTTTGATTTTGAAAAGAAAGTAAGAACAAAATTAGATGATCAATCTTACTAATTACAATAGTAAATAGATCGTACTTAAAATAGCTTTTTCTTTGGCTTCATCTTCATAAGAATTTGTAAGTGAATAATTTTTTTATTATAGTTTGATGGTTTGACTTTTATTAATTAATAACATAAACAAACCATACTTATGCTAAATGCAACAATTATTTCACTTGATTTCATAATTAGAGATCATAAATTATTTGTTTGTTGATTTAAAAAAATATGAGAGCGAATTTTCCTCTAAATTGTTTTCTAATCTCATAGTTTTTAATCTTATTTTAATTCTATTTTTAGATTCATTTTGCTTCTAGCTAACAATTTCTCCTCTAATTGGTCTAATTTAATTGAGTAGATTTTTAAACTCTAACGATTCTCTGCGGATCGACCCATACTCGCCCCGTACTACGATGGTATGTCGTGCGCTTGCGGTTATTTTATTTTAAAATTTATCGGCATTTTTCTAATCAATAGAAAATTTTCCTTTAAACAATCAATTAAGAATGGCAAAGGAAAGTATTCCATTGACGACATTTCAGACTAGGTATGGTTCGTATGAGTGGTTAGTAATGTCATTTTTGTTACGAATGAATCGGCTTTCTTTGTGGATTTGATGATCGAGTTTTCCGAGCATACTTGGATAGGTTTGTGTTGATGTTTGTGGATGACATTTTGCTATACTCTAAGGATGAAAGGGAGCATGACGATCATGGGTAGTGCTTAAGACACTGATGCAGCATTAGCTGAAAGCAAAGTTTTCCAAGTGTCATTTTTGAAAGAAAGAGGTTATGTTACGTGGTCATGTTGTTTTGGAGATGGGTTTGTTAGTCGATCCAAATAAACTGAAACTGTTAATAATTGGAAGAGACCAAAGATAATGACCGAGATTAGAAGTTTTCTTGGACTTGTTGGCTATTTTTGGAGATTCATCAAGAATTTCTCATGGATAGCAGCACTTTTGACTAAGTTAACCAGGAAGGATGTGAAGTTTGTCTGGTCCGACAAATGTGAGGAAGCATTTCTTAAGTTAAAGCATTTGTTGACCAACACATCTATGTTAGCAATTCCAAACGAAAACTAAGGGTTGGTAGTGTATACCAATGCATGTGGAACTATATTAGGAGCCGTGTTGATGTAGAAGGGTAAAGTTATTGCCTATACTTCACGAAAGCTTAGACCATATGAAGTGAGATATCCTACTCATGATTTGCAGTTGGCTGCGGTGATCTTCGCATTGAAGGTTTGGAGACATTATCTCTTATGAGAGAGATTTGAGCTATACATAGATCATAAGCCTTTAAGGTACATATTCTCTCAGAAAGAGTTGAATATCAAACGGTAGACGTGGCTAGAGTTTTTAACAGCTTGTGATTTTGGTATAGAGTATACTTTAGCGAAAGGAAATAAGGTAGTAGACGCTCTTAGAAAAAGACATCAGAATATGGTGTTAGCTATGTTGGAAGAATGGAAAGATTTAGAAGCTTTGACTACTTGTAGTGTGCAGTTAAGATCGACTGGTAGTTCGAGTCAGAGCACAGCCATGTTATCCTGTTTAGAAGTTTGACCGGCATTGATCGAAAGGATTACTTATAAGCAAAAAAAGGATTGAAAGGTTTGTTGTGTGCTGCTAATGTTAAGGACTTAAGGAAAGAAGTTCTTGGATAATGTCATCGATCCAAGTTTACGATTCATTCTAGAGAGACCAAGATGTATCAAGATACCAAGAGGAATTTCTGTTAGGAAGGTATGAAGAGGGATGTTGGCTTGTGGCTTAGGCAGTGTGCAAACTATTAACAAGTGAAGGCCTAACATCGAAAGCCGAGTGGGTTGCTTCAACCTTTGGAGGTACCAGTGTGGAAATGAGATTCGACATCCATAAATTTATAGATGGGTTTCCAAGGTCGAATAGAGGAAATGAAAGTATATGGGTTATAGTGGGAAGGTTGACCAAGAGTGCCCATTTAATTCCAGTTAGGTCAATCAGAACGACACATGTTTTAGCTAAGTTGATCATGAAGAACATAGTTAGACTGCATGGAATTCCTAGTAGTATAGTCAATGACAGAGATGCTTTGTTCACTAGTGAATTTTGAAAGAGTCGATGGGATGTATTAGGTGCCAAGCTCAATATGAGTATGGTATATCACCTTCAGACAGATGGGCAGACAGAGAGAATCAATAAGGCACTCGAGGATTTATTGGGAGCTTGTGTATTGGACTTTATTGGATCTTGGGAGGATCACCTACACTTACTAGAGTTTTCCTATAATAATAGTTATCAAATTAGTATAGGAATGGAGCCTTTTGAAGATTTGTATGGAAGGCCATGCAAATCAGCAGCATATTGGTAGGAGACTGGAGACAGATTAGTCTTACGTCCAGATCTGGTTAGAGAGGCGACAGAGAAGGTTGAGTTGATACGAGAAAGGATGAAAGAAGCTCAGTCCAGATAGAAGATTTATGCAGAAAAGAGGAAAAAGACCAAGGATTCTTAATTCGAGATAAGGTTTTCATAAAGGTATCACCGATGAAGGGTGTGGTACGATTTGGAAAGTCAAGGAAACTGACACCTAGATATGTGGGTCCATTCATAATTATAGAGAGGATCAAAAGCTCGCATACAGAATAGAGTTGTCGAGCAGTATGGCAGGGGTCCATAATGTATTTCATGTGTCTCATATTCGCAAGTATATCCATGGTTCAGTGACTACTATTCCTCCGACAGAGTTGGAAGAGTTGATAGTAGAGCCGAATTTGACTTTTGTTAGACAGCTATTTCGATTGTAGCAAGAGATAAGAAAAGGTTGAGGAATAAAATAGTGAAGTTGGTGAAAGTTCGATGGAGCGACAACGAGAAAAACTGTACTTGGAAGACGGAAGACAGGATTAGAGTTGCTTATCCTAATTTGCAGTAAGGGTAAGTTTTATATTTGTTTTATATAAATAGTTACTAATTAGGTAGGTGTAACACGCCTAATTTTTAAAAACATTATTTAGGAGATTTGATTAGGTAAATAAAATAAAATAATGTAAATGTTAAGTGATAAGGGGATTGGGATTTCAATAAATATTAAGCGGCCGTGCTTATTAATTTAAACGGGATTAAGAATGGTTTATAAGCTAATTAAATTATATAAGGGCATGATAGGAATTAGCTACACCTAACCTTTACCCTTATATATATATATATATATATATATATATATATATATATATATATATATATTTGTGTGTGTGTGTGTGTTTTGTCCCCTAAACAATTCACGTGCATTTTCATTTTCATAAAAACGCAAAAATAGAAGGGAAGCTGGCCATTATTAGAGAGGAAAAAGAAGAAAATTTTAAATATAAAGCAAAGAAATTAAAGAAGGAGAAATCAATCTCAATCTCAGTTCGCATTCTTTATCATAATCAAGGTGAATAATAATTCCATCCCTAATTTATGAATATATGTTTTGGATTTAAGATTAAATTTGTATATATGATGTTTGGATGATGATATACTTGCATTAAAAATTGTTTGAATTAAGATTTATACGGTTTTAGAGTATAACTGATAGAAATTGATGTTCAAATGTCATGGAAAAATTATATGTCATGAAAAACATGATTTTGGTGGGTATTAATTTAGATAATTTTCCATGCTACGGAAAGATTGATATGAATATTTGAATGAAAATATAGTCTATTGGGTTTAGAAATTTATTTCAGAAATTATATAAAGAATTTAGGTCTGAAATTTTAATATGTTAGATAAAATGATCAAAGTGAATTTCTATAATTTTTGGAGATTTTGCTTAAGTGATTTACTGTACGAATAAAATTATTTTGAGAGGAGGATTTAAATGATTTAATTGTATTTTTAATCGAAGGGCTCATCTGCAAAAATAAATCTTGATACTTATCCAAAAATTAAGAGGCGGTAATTTTTGTAAAGCATGTATAAAGTTAAGGCAACCAATCATGTATTCACACTTTGGCAGGTTAGTTAGAAATAATTTATTTTAAGTGGCTTTAAACAGATTATACCCAAAAAAAGGTTTCGCCTCAATTAGAGGTACCACTCGACTCTTACCTTTCGCCTTCGATCAAGTCGAAACCCCAATAAGCTGAAATCAATACACAAGGTATCACCTAGATGGTATATAGTGGATTGGAGGAAAGTAAGACCACTTTCTAAGTAGACTAATGAAAACATATGGTTAGAACACATGGCCATCAATGTGCAGAGCATACATAACATAGTAACCTATAAAAATCAATGTGTGATTTTTTTTCAATTATATCGCTAAGGGTACTTAGTTTAAGGCTTTTTACCATAGAACCTTGATAAAGCTTTGAATAGTTTATACTAAGTGAACAGTTCAAACACAAAAGGTACTCGTCAACAATGTATTGGTTTTCACGATAATGCTATATTTGTCCTTGAACTACGTCAGTTTGATCCCACTTTGGTACGTAGGCAGTCCTTTAGATGATGTGATCATTCCAAATGTTTTCAAATTTAAAAATAGGGGAGTATGTTATATACTTTCAATTGTTTACTATGCTTCAGTGGGTGCCACTGGTCGACGGTGGGATACCAGCGGTCAATTGGTCATACTACAGATCACACAGTAAAATAATGGCCATAAACAGCCTATCCCTTCGAAGAGTTACAACTCTTGATGATGGCTGCTACTCTTCGTTCAGTGTCTTTTATAACAGTTTCTCTGAAGAGAAGCGAACCCTCTTTGCATTCAACATCATCTATATGAGCAGTACTTAAGCCTGCATTTTTATAATCAAATTCTGTGATTAAATCGTATTTTTCTTTCTCCACTCTTGGAAATTATCAGAAAAATTTTCTACTTTGTTCTTGGATTGATCAAAGAGATACAAAACCTTGAATCAAGTAACGTCCTTAGAAGGCTTTGTTGAATCCAAACGGAAATACTTCGATAGTCTTTTTGTACTCGATGGGTCTGAACTATTTTTTGAAAGAATATATAAAAGTCCTCAAACTCAAAAGTATGACAACGGTATCCATATTATATTTCAACATCGGCTGTCAAGTGCATGCCATATATTGGGTAATTATCGTATACGACAATGCAAAAGGACAATCACTGTTCGGTTAAATTTGGAAATGAACAACTATCTCTAAGTGATGTTAGCAATGGTTTATAGTTATTGGAACCTTGTGCGTACACTTACTCGATAAACCATGGTTTCACAAAACATTTAAACAGGTATAGGTTATATTAACAAATCTAATGATCATTAAATGTAGCAATCACATTAGCAAGTAGTATCATCACATTTTTCTTTCATGACAAAGTAAACATCTATTGTTTCACTATTACTTTAGATTTTTAAACTCAATTGTACTTAAAGATAAAAAAAAGGTTGTTTGCAATATATCTTGATTAACAGTAGATGAGTTAATCTGGTCTTACCAAAACAAAACTTATTATTCGAAACATTTAACTCAGTAAGATTTGAGAAAAAAGCGGTCAAACTATATATCTAATAACTTATATGTCCACATTGTTGAGTTTTTTTCCTATTGTCACAGGATGTTGATGAAATTCTTCTTAACCAAGCTTAAAATACAACTAAGACTGGTGAAAAGCATCAAAGAAATTAGGCTTGCTGGATTCCACTATTAAATTTGCTATTTGTCTCCATCATCTGTCAGCATGATTTGTTTCTTTCATCTTTTTTAGTTAACTCTTTAGTTTAGCATTGTACCTATTTTACCACTGTGTTACTTTTGTTGTTCATGTATAAAAATATGTTTGAATTTTTCTGCAATAGTCATCTTTAAGTTATGCTTGCTAATGCCAATTTAAGCCTACTTTTTTCTATAGCTGTTTACCAATAATAATCAGAAGGGTGGTATTAGAATAATTGGTAAAATAATCAGACACCTGGTTAATCAAGAATTATTGAAAGAAAAAAAATTGAGCTGCTATTCAACTCAAAATATATAACCAATCCAGCTTAATGTAAAGTAACACTTAATTATAAGTTTGACCTAACATAACTAGGCACATTACTTTATTGTTCAAAAAGGTAAGGAAAGTGGAAAATAAGGTAGTGTTTGGTTTAAAAATCAATTTTGAGTTTGTTGTTTTCAAATATATATGCCAAATATGAAAGGAGTGAAGTAATGATAGAGGTGGGGAAGAAAAATAGAGTGACGATGGAGGAGATGGAAGGACGAAGGAAGAATGGATTGTTTCTCATGTTTCTATGATTTTTCAAAATACGAAAAATAAATTAAAAAGTTGTTTTCTATTTTGTATGTTAATTCATTTTCTAAATTGATCGTTTCCAACAATACCTATGCAGCTTGCATATTTTTGTATTTATGGAAACTGAAAACTAAAAATGGAAAACCAAACACAACCTTAGTACAAATTGACATATTTTAAACATGGTTTTTGCATCTTAATGTCCTTATAACAGAAATTGATTGAAATATGCAATTCTCGCTCTTCAACAAATTCATATTTCTTTCCATAATTCATCAATCTTTACTTTTGTAAAAACAACATATAAAAAATTGAGGAAATTTGCGTGAAGGAAAAACCTAAGAATAATTTTAGCTTGAAGGAGAAAAGTTTAAAATTTAGTTTAAAGGACAAAAAAATGATATATTCATGTATCATTACACATATAGAATTCTATATTCTTGCAGAACTACACATATATAATGCTAAGTTAGTACACCGTTACACATATATAATGGTAAGTTCAAATAGCTATACATATAAAATGCTAAGTTCATATAGCATTCCTTTTTGCAATTCATTTCAACGTCATTGATCATCAATGCCGCCTCCTCCACCACTTTGCCATCAAAGTTATCGTCGAAGTCATAGTCGTTGTAGAAGTTATTGCCGAAGTCATTATATGCCTTTGAAGTCGTCGCTATCACCTACTCTCCACCAACTTCGCCTACACGAGCCCGCCTTCATCTGCGATGTTGCTGCCTGTTCTTGCGCTGTTGCACCCGCCTACGCATTTCAACGTTTTCCTTCAGCCTAATTTTTCAGGTCGGTTCTTCGTCCAAAATGTCACTCAATCTTTTCCTTATCCCTATTCTATTTTCCTACGAAAAATTTGTGAATATGGTTTCAATTTTAAAACTAAATTAAAGTGTGATAATACTTAAAGCCATCTACATAACTTAGATTCACAAGTCAACAAAATTTCATAACACAAAATACAATACATAACATTAAAGCTCCATGTACCCTGGCGAAGCACGGATCACATGCTACTTTGTTCATATATTCAATCGGACTACAAAATCAATTCTTCTATCACAAAATAAATGTCCTCCAAAACAAATTCTCCAACTATTTTATAATTTTCAGCCACAATTTCAAATCCCGAGGATCATCATTTCCACGTCAATAACACATCAAAATATTATCATTCACAACAAACATACTCAAACAAAGTTCAGTCATCAACTCATCTCCCTTTGTCATACTAAGACGACATTGACATTCTGATACCTCAAACATAATCTTCAGTAGAACTTAATTAAATCTGTCAGATGTTGTGTCTCAAATTTTGACTACCATCATGCATCCAAGCATGACGATGGCAAGCCAAAACCAGCGGTAACATCATCAGATCTAATTTTCACAAACATCGATCATGATCTCCAAAAAGCATCTTAAATTAGCATATCAAGGCAAGCAACATCACCCTGAGAATGTTTGACAACTACTTAGAAGTAGCCAAAACTAATTATAAGTCATTTATTGTAGTTCAATGTTTGGAAACTCCGTATATGGAGCTTACAAAATGACTATAGGATAAAAATGAGAAGCAACAATTTGTTGCTTATTTCTTATGGACATATTTTATAAGTAGTTTTGACAAATTATTTTATTTATTTTAACTTTAAGTTCAAATTGCATCCAAATACTTCTACTTATAAACCATTATTTAAAACCACTCAGAATTTACTATTCAAATCTCCTTTTAAGCGGTTTCAGAATAAGTTGTTTGGAGAAGACGGATTGAGTACGGCAAAATAACAAAACCAATCATGCCATTTCAGATTCAATCTTCGAAAATAGTACATCTGGTTCATCGTCGAGACGCGACCGAGCGCAGGCGATCCATTTATTAGAATAATTCCACCGACATGGCTCTTTGGTGTCGTTGTAAATTATTTTAAAGAGAGGAAAGTTTTAAATTGGAAAAATCAAAAGATTGCGAGAAGCGTGCGTAGGATCGATTTCACCCTAGATGGATAGTGAATAGGGTGATACTAATGTTAATAATAATTAATGCAGAAATATATGTAATAATTGCAGCACTGATAATAGCAGAATAATAAAAGCAGAAATAGAACAATACAGATTTACCTAGCTTCAATGTATCTGCCCGCCTTTTTGTACGCTTTACATCGACGATAAACCATACACGTCAGACTCAAACCATACAGAAGGGCGGATTGTTATTGGGGTGAATAATAAAAACAGAGAAAGAAAAAAACAGAATCTTGCAGCGGAATGACAAAATATAATAATCAAATAAACAGTTCATGAAGCTGTTTTACAAAACATTTGGTTTTACTTATACAATACATATTAGAATTACACAAACCAAAGAATAATAAATAACGATGCAGCAGAGCAATGTGATGCAGTGGAAAAATATAGTAAATAATAGTAATATAATCAACGTCTTCATCCTCCAAAAGTAAAGTCTTCAAATCTTGAAATGCTCAGGCTAACCCCGAGCGAATTGAAAGGACAAAACACTCGAGTCAGAACTAAAAGATCCTATGTAAGTTAAATCAACGATAAAACATGAACGACATCATAGATGTTTACGGGATTTGACATCTCTTATCCAATGTCAAACGTGAGTGCGGTAATCTAAGAGATGCTCGAGATTCATATCTCCTAAGGCTCCGTTAAACTATTTACTATATAGTAATATTTCGCTATTATAATAATGTCTATAGTAAAATAAACTTACTATTAAATAGCGTTAAAGGGTTACCCATATAGCCCTTACCACGTAATAGTCTCAGTAGTCCATCAAAGATCATGGTTCCTCCTGATCGGAATGCCACCAGCGGATACCGTACGGGCTACGGGAGAAAACCAAACTCGTACAAGACGCGCTACGGTAGGTGACACGGCACATAAGGCAATGCCAGGGTAGATATACCAATTATGCATCCGAACTAATGGTGACACATAGCACGTAGCTACCACCCACCTCGAGCCACACCCCCAAAAAAATCATAAGGCCCCAATCAATCACAAAGTAATAGAATGGTATCGAAGGAGTGCGTCCGTTAAGAGGGGTTACCTCACTGGCCCGTAAGCGCTCCTGTTTTAGCCACCTTATGCGAACTCACGGGAGTCGGGTCCACGTATATACCTCAAAGGAAACGTCGCCGTCATCCTACTTCATTCTGGAATCTCCACCATGTACACGGTTGTTAAAGTGGTTTTCGAAGTTGGCAGAGAGTATGATAACTTCCGATCCCGGTCTCTTTAACAACCAAATGTTATTATAACACCGCGATCATTTCAAAATAATTTATACTTCAAAATCAGAATATAATATCCATTTCAAAACCATATAGGTACGATATTATTTCCATTTCATAAACCAAACCAATATGATATCATTTTGTTAAAACCCAAATCAATATAATATCATTTGTATTTCAAATATATATCCTTTCCAAAATCATAACACTTTCAACGTTATAACACTTCCAAATCAAAACACTCTAAATATAGCACTTTCGAATCATAATACTTTGAACCTTATAACTTTGAAACATAACTTCCCCTACTTAATGGTTTAAATATTAAAATACGTTATATAATAAAATAGCTTCTTCAATTTCACAAATCAAATCCAATGCAACTCGAATTTCTACATTTTTATTTAACCAAATCCCAAATCATAAATTTCAATCCAATTCAGTTTCCAAATAAACTATTCCAAATTATATCGATTTCAAAATAGATTTGATCCATAGAATAAACCATTCCAATTACAATACATTTCAAACTTTAAGTATTCAACAATTTCAAAACTAAGTTTGATAATTTCATATATATACCAAATTCAATTTTCTATAATTTAGTTTCGACATATTTACTTAATAAATCCATTATCATTTAAATGAAACCCAAATTACAGATAACAAAATGTTTCCTTCAATTTATTTATACTTGAAATATTTATTTAATTCACCTTAGATAAGATCAAGTTATGAATCATATCCTTTACAAATCTCAAATTCCATAAGTTCCAAATTGGTTTCATTTTATAAATTTCTACATTAAATACAATCTCAAATCAATTTCAAATCTATCTTCTCAGCCTTAATTTTATTAAAATCATTATAAACTGTAATTTATATAAATACTTAACCATATTGCATTTTTAATAAAATCAATCTTTATTTTAAACTTGTTTTATACCAAACAAATTTATATATAGCTAAAAATCAAGAATTTAACTATATATATAAAGTAACATTTATATAATATCTGAAATCAATATTTCTATAAAACCATATATTTCTTTACACAACCATAGAATCATTTCAAAAAAAAATATAGACCACAGTGTCTGTATAAAATTTTCTATCCTATGATCAAGTGATACGGATATTTGTCATTTCAATCCGCAATTTAAAATATAAATACGGTTATATATCATTTCAAACCGCAATCCTAAATGAAATAAAAATCCATAACAACTTGCAGTTTATAACAGTATAAAATACAACATCCATTTATCCAATATCAATCATCAAACATTTATCACGGTCATCATCCAATTCAATCAATAACATCAATATAGAATAGATAATAAATAACATGTATTTACTGGCACTTATATTCAATAATAAATTAAATAACTAGTTTAACCAAATAAATTCAAATAAACTGAGATGACAATTTCAAATGCACCAAACAGTCATAAATAAATTTCTAATGACATCGTAAATCAATTTAACAAACGTAAGAAATTTTAGAAGTTGTGAGTGGGTTAAAACGCTCACCTTTTGAGTTTAAATTGAATTTAAATCCAATTTAAACCCAAAATTTAAATAGTCTCAGAATCCATACAAACTGATGCCAAAATGTTCGGAATTCCAATACAAACGTAGCGGAGAAAATTGCGCATAAATTGGACCTCATAAGTAAAAGTTATGTCGATTAGAACATTTGAAAATTTTGAAATAGAATTAATAAAATAAATCAACATAAGTGTACACGTCACCTTGCCCTCTCGTCATCTCCCAGGCTCGCATGCGCAGAGTGAAGCACTGCCATTCTCGCCTTCACGGCCACGCATGCACGTGCAGCCAGCCACCATCGATCGCGATCGTCGCCTCCACGTCAGTCGCAACCACCCCGAGCTCGTCGCGGCCACCTCGTCGATAACGCCCGTGCTCACGACCCCAACAGCCGTCGATTCATGCTAAACCCTAGCCGAATTAAATACGACGATCTGGCTATCAATTCATCATACCACCAACATGGATGGGCTTCCTTTTGTCCTCTCTACGATACTGCATCAAAGATTTGACGACCCGGCGTAGTTCATCGAAAAGGCGATGAACGGCCAAGAATGTTTTACCTAGTTCCGGCCACACAGAGACTCAGATAAAAAAACAAATTACAATTTGACTTGCACTCATCGAGAGCTTTAAATTGATATATAATTCGATATTATTTGTGGAGTTTAAATTTTGAGGTTGAATTTGATTTTGAAATTTGCATTTGGGAATTTAGGCTTTGTCTGCCATTGAGAAAGAGGAGCAGCAATTGAAATTATACGTACAGAATAATGAATATAAGAAATGGGCTAGGGTTTATAACAAGGTATATATAGGCAAAGCTGAAATAGGAATGGACCGGATTGATTTGGATTGAAAGTTGAACAACAAATGGCCCGTAAAGCACGTTCCGACTCCGGAACGAAAATTGGTCAACCCATATATCAAAATATATGTTTTTGAGTATTTTAAAATCAATGGAATAGGTCTCAAGTCCAAATTCCATCGTAAGATGAAGTTATGCTAAAATCAAGTTATTTCAAATTGATTTCAATTGATTTCAATTTCATTGATTTCTAGGCGTTTCGAGCCCGTACGATCAAACGACAAGTCCGATCGCTATGAAACTTGAAATCCTATAATAATTCACCGTTACAGATCCGATGAAACTCGTTTCGTCAAAATCCGAGTCAGTGGCCAAAATGGCTATTTTTCAGTCAATTAATTAAATTGATATTAAATTAAATTAAATCGCTTTTTCAATTCAAATTTAAAAATTCATAAATTCCATCATTTTTGATTTCTTAAACCTTCACAATAATTTAGACAAGTTCAGATATCAATTTAAGTTAATTAATTTACCTATTACCGTATTAAATTTCAATTTTAAATAAATTCACAAATTATCAATTGAAATTCCAATAAATCCATTTATATGATTTTAAATCTTGTTATTCAATCCATAATCGCCAAATAGATAAAATTAACATGGTTCATGGTTTATTACATTAATATTCTCAAATTTCACGTTAATCTCCATTAACGTAATATTTAAATATTTAATTTCAATTATTTGCAATTAATCCAATTATTGAATTTAAATTCCAAAAAATTAATAAATCTTGATTTTTCCCTTCTTTTTATTCAACCTATTATTATATTATGAATAAAATTAGCATCATTACATCTCAATCCCGTTATTGATTCATTAGCAAATTTCAAACTTTTATTTATTCGAGATTTAATTACCAAAATCTTATTAAATTAACAAATTTAATTATCGAAAATTATGGTCGTTACACTCTCCCCCACTCAAAACTTTTCGTCCCCGAAAAGGAAAAGAGGAAAAAGAAGGAATTAAGAAATTCATATATCTTAATCAAAATATTAAATTTATAAACAATAAATTTACAGAATAAAATAATTTATACAAAATTTATAAATTTATGAACTATTAAATCTTTTATTTCCAAGTTAACAAAAGTTTGGAAAAACATTTCAAAGAAATCTCTAGGTCCCAAATTTATGGAAAATTTCGGTAGAGTCTCCTTTGTACGGAGAGGCTTGGGAGAAATTATAATATCAAATATAACAATATAACATATATTTTTCAAAATAATATATTCCAACATGAGAAAATAATATAATAACGCAATACCGTAATCTGAGAAAGTACTATTTGTCAAGCAAACAATGCTTAATTATGAAACCAAAAGCATTAGCAATTGCTTTCATAACCTGTATTTCACTTATATAATCTAAAAAGGATTAATAATTATATAAAATGAAATAGTTAAAGTTATTTCAACTACTAACAAACAAACTAATATAGACAACAATCACTTGCAACTAATATATAATCATCATAAGAAATCAACACAATCAATTATCCATCAATATCAGCCAAAACAAATAGTTAGTTCACGCTTAGACACTTTTAAATTGCATAGAATGACAAAATAAACTATTAAGTATACCATTTACTCAACAGTCTTAGATAGAACTAAATAGATTATTTATACATCCAAACAATTTCAAGTTATCGTTTCCCAAACAACCATAAACAAAACAAACAATAATTTCAAACAATAGATCAAGTTCATTCTTATTAATTTCATTTCATAGCATTTATTGTTTAAACTCCTTTGCATTCATATAATGATTCATCCTTTAATTTACATTTATTTCTTACAGAATTTTATTTCCATTCACTCATTCAGTGTTTATTCCATTTATTTTCATTTATTACTTACAATTATTCATTTATTCAGGTCCTGTCAGTTTCTTTTTATTGCATTATATTTATTCATTCATTCATTATTTCATAACTTCGTTCATTTATATTCATTTATTTATAGTATTTATGTTCAATTAAATTTCTTAACATATCAATTCATCAACTTAAGTTTTTAATTACTTTCTATCACAATTTATTATAGTAATATTTCAATTATAACATAAGTTTATAGCATCTACAGCATCAAATTCTTATTTGTTAAGGAATTTCATTGAATACTTTTCATTACTTCAAGTTTACTACTATAATATCCTATTACATTTCCTTATTAATCATTAGAACGTTTAATATTCGGCATGTTATATATATATATATATATGATTTTTAAGGATGTAATTGAAAGTTACACAAGTTTATTTTATATCTTTTTAAATTAACTTAATGTTCAATAACAATATCCCTTGTCTTATAGGTTACAAATTTCAAATTTCCTTTAGTTCCATTTATATATTATCATTAGATCCCTTATCTTCGTTTAGAGGTTCCAATTATTAATTAGTTATATTCCATTTCGCTACCATAACTGAAATTATTGATTAACGGAAATTTAAGAACTAAATACCAGGTTAAATTTCAAATCATTTTAACATAGTAGGTAGATGTATACACTTACAATATATATATATCCAATTATATTTAAAACAAATTTAAATTTACATTTGTTTATCAAAATAAATCTGTAGTAAAACTACTACAGTGGCCTTCCCACTTCAAAACTCGAAAATGAATGTCGATGATGCATGCACTCATCACCGGGATTATTTTCTAGCGACATAGAGGGGAGTACAAAACTTATTTCTTTTCAAAATTTCTTTAAAACAATTCTTTTAAATTACACCAAAATATTTATATCGGAAAATACTTCTAATAATATTATTACTATATTCCAAAATCATTCAATTTTTTTTTTCAAAACCTCGGGACTTAGGTATTAAATTTCCAATTTCAGTTACTTTTATTATAAATCTTATTTCCAACCAATATTTATAAATTTCACTACCTAACAACTAATATATTACAACCAAATATATATCATTTATAAGAAATTATTTCATATATATATAAAATATAATAGGCAAAATTATTTCATTTACCTATGTTTCAAAATAAATATTGTGTCGGTCTGTCCTATTAAGTGTTTAGAAATCTCTATTGATGTCATAGCGTCCTATGCACCAAACAGAATTTATAAATACAAAACGAAATAAATTAACACAATATAAAAACCTTTTATAACACTAACAAATACGCTGTCCCATATATATACACTCAATGACCCATCATAGCGTATTACTACCCTATTAATAAAGAGTTAGAAACCACAAAGCTAAGGTTTATCGCAAAACCAAAGCTCTGATACCAGATGTAACAGCCCACCTTTTTGTACGCTTTAAATCGACGATAAACCACACACGTCAGACTCAAACCATACAGAAGGGAAGATTGTTATTGGGGTGAATAAGAAAAAGCAGAGAAAGAAAAAAAACAAAATAGAATTTTGCAGCGGAACAACAAAATAGAATAATCAAATAAACAGTTCGTGAAACTGTTTTACAAAACATTTGATTTTACTTATATAATACATATTAGAGTTACACATACCAGAGAATAATAAATAACAACGCAGCGGAACAATGTGATGTAGTGGAACAATATAGTAAATAATAGTAACGCAATCTTCGTCTTCGTCCTCCAAAAGTAAAGTCTTCAAATCCTGAAATGCTCCGGCTGATCCGAGCGAATTGAAAGGACAAAACACTCGAGTCGGAACAAAAAGATCTTATGTACGTTAAATCAATGATAAAATATGAGTGGAATGGCGTCAGAGATGTTTACGGGATTTGACATCTCCTATCCAGTGTCAAACATGAGTGCACTAACTTATGAGATGCTCGGGGTTCACATCTCCTAAGGATCCGTTAAACTATTTACTATGTAGTAATATTTCGCTATTATAATAATGTCTATAGTAAAATAAACTTACTTTTAAATAGCGTTAAGGGGTTACCCATATAGCCCTTACCACGTAATAGTCCCAGTAGTCCATCCAGTATCATGGTTCCTCCTGATCGGGAAGCCACCAAAGGATACCAGATGGGCTACGAGAGAAAACCAAACTCGTACAAGGCGCGCTAGGGTAGGTGACACGGCACACAAGGCAATGCCAGGGTAGATATACCAATTACACATACGGATTGATAGTGACGCATAGCACGCAGCTACCGTCCACCTCGAGCCACACCCCCAAAAAAATCAAAGGGCCCCAATCAATTATAAAGTAATAGAATGGTATCAAAGTAGTGTGTTCGATAAGAGGGGCTACCTCATTGGCCTATAAGCGCTTCTATTTTAGCCACCTTATGCCAACTCACGGGAGTCGGGTCCACGTATATACCTCAAAGGAAATGCCGCAACCATCCTACTTCATTCTGGAATCTCCACCGTGTACACGGTTGTTAAAGTGGTTTTCGGAGTTGGCAGAGGTATAAAAACTTCCGATCTCGGTCTCTTTAACAACCAAATGTTATTATAACACCGCGGACATTTCCAAATAATTTATACTTCAAAATCAGAATATAATATCCATTTCAAAACCATATAAGTAAGATATTATTTCCATTTCAAAAACCAAACCAATATGATATCATTTTATTAAAACCCAAATCAATATAATATCATTTTTATTTCAAATATATATATATATATCCTTTCCAAAATCATAGCACTTTCAATGTTATAACACTTACTCTAAATATATCACTTTCAAATCATAATAATTTGAACTTTATAATTTTGAAACATAACTTCCACTACTTGATGGTTTAAATATTAAAATATGTTATATAATAAAATAGCTTCTTCAATTTCGCAAATCAAATCCACCGCAACTCGAATTTCTACATTTTTGTTTAAACAAATCCTAAATCATAAATTTCAATTCAATTCAGTTTCCAAATAAATTATTCCAAATTATATCGATTTCAAAACAGATTTGATCCACAGAATAAACCATTCCAATTACAATACGTTTCAAACTTTAATTATTCAACAATTTCAAAACTAAGTTTGATAATTTCATATATATACCAAATTCAATTTTCTATAATTTAGTTTCAAAATATTTACTTAATAAATTCATTATCATTTAAATGAAACCCAAATTACAGATAACAAAATGTTTCCTTCAATTTATTTATATTTGAAATATTTATTTAATTCACCTTAAACAAGATCAAGTTATAAATCATATCCTTTACAAATCTCAAATTCTATAAGTCCAAATTGGTCTCATTTTATAAATTTCTACATTAAATACAATCTCAAATCAATTTCAAATCTATCTTCTCGGCCTTAATTTTATTAAAATCATTACAGACTGTAATTTATATAAATACTTAACCATACTACATTTTTAATAAAATCAATCTTTATTTTTAAACTTTTTTTATACCAAACAAATTTATACATAGCTAAAAATCAAGAATTCAACTATATATATAAAGTAACAATTATATAATATCTAATATCAATATTTCTATAAAATCATTTATTTCTTTACACAACCATAGAATCATTTCAAAATAATTTTATATATATAGACCACGATGTCTGTATAAAATTTTCTATCCTATGGTCAAATGATATGGATATTTATCATTTCAATCCGCAATTTAAAATATAAATACGGTTATATATCACTTCAAACCGCAATCCCGAATGAAATAAAAATCCATAACAACTTGTGTTGAATATGTGCTTATATGATTTTTGTTTGATGATAATAATAA
This sequence comes from Allium cepa, assembly GCA_030765085.1. Classification (NCBI taxonomy): domain Eukaryota; kingdom Viridiplantae; phylum Streptophyta; class Magnoliopsida; order Asparagales; family Amaryllidaceae; genus Allium; species Allium cepa. The sequence continues at coordinate 57,191,546 of CM060935.1, forward strand.
ACATATATATATATTCGTTTAAATGTATTTGTTAATGTACTATTTTATTTTTCATAGATCAAATAAATATTTGCTGAATAAAATTAAATAACACAGAATTTGAATTCAAGCAAAAAAATTATTCAAACAAATATTTATTACAATTTTTGAATAGTACAAATTCAAGCTCTCACTATATACATATACAATTTCAATTACAATACAATTTCTAATTACATCACAATCTAATTTACATAAATTCCTCACTACATATCACTCACACTCGTAGTTCATCTTCAACTTTGTTCCAGTTAGAATCCAGCATCTGCGCAATCTGCAAAAATATACACTAACAAAGTAAAATTGAAAAAGAAATATTTTTGCAATATAAAATAAAATATGGATTTTGAAAATATTATTTGCCTCAGTTATTTGGGTCGTTCGTCATCATTTAATTTTTGAATCCATCATACACGAACAACTTGTGACATACACAGTGTATCACTGTATATGCCACAAGGCCGTGCACACCGAAATATACACTTGATCGATTTACAGGGACAAGTGAGCACAGGTCAAACCCAAATACAGGATTCAACTCAAGTGCAATAAAATAATGTCATTCAGCACAAGGTCAAATCCAAGCCGGATTCAACTCAGGTGAAATTTTGAAAAATAAACAAAATGCAGAAGAGTCAACTAGAGCAACTTTGCACAAGCCCTAATTTCACCAAAGCAAACTCAGGTGGACAGCACGACCAAGTATGGAAGTGACTCAAAACAGAGAATACAATATGAATACAACAACTGCAATGCAAACTACATCAAACAGTGACAATATTTAAGGGGCAATGCACAAGCAAGGCTAAGGCACAATGCCACCAACATAACAGCAAACAAATGCCACCAAAAACCAAACAAGGGTCAAGCTAATAAATGCAACTCGAGCTTCAGTCAGTACACTATCAAATAAACAATGGAAAATGCATGTACATCGATGCACACATTCATGAACATACATACATGGTCTAAAACTCAAAGACCAGCTTATAAGTACAAGTCAGTTACAAAACGGCATCACACAATGAATACATGAAGCAACTTCAAACAATAAACCGGTCAAAGTAACCCAGACTCGTAGCGAATAGTGAAAGCAAGTTCAAGTGAAGTAAAATGAAAACCAAAGCATGTACAAGTTGCAATATGCATCAAAGCTCAACAACTACAAGCAGATGCAACTCGACTAACAGTAAACAGGTGAACCAAACTAGCCAACGCAACAAATATCATATCAATAATACAACATGACAATGCAGACACAAAGGAAGACTACTGACCGAGCCAACATATCAAGCAACATGTAAGCAAACTGAATGACAGCAAGAATATGAATATCGAAAATGCTCAGGGATGAACACAAAGATGACCGGAGTCAAAGCCGACCATAAATTCACGCATCAAACCATCAAGTTACAGTTTTTTCAATAATACAACTCGAGGTAACAAAACAATGTAGAGCAAAGATGAAACAGAGATATGCTACAGGATGGTCAGCCACCAAAACACGGCAACTACAAACTACAAAGACCGAAGCCACAGAAACATGAGTCCACAGTATCAATATCAAGTTCGTACCAAGTCAAAAAAACATCAAGCCGAGGCAATCAATAAATCAGTGCCGAAGTCAATGTTGAACAAGTCAGAGACGTGATGGTAAAGAAACGAACAGTTCAGATTCAAAGCCGTGAGAGCCAAGCATCAATTATACGTATTTGATTTAGTCAATGAAATCATCGGCATCAAAACAATATCAAACGGCCGAAACTAAAATGTTGAAGAAATCAGACGAACGAAAATTTAAGAGTTTGACTCCTATAAATTGCAATAATCATCATTGGCATAGATCCATCGAGTTCAAGCAAGCCAAAACCAGCAAAGCAAAAGGAGTAAAGTACATACCGAAATCGTCGACGAACTCGATCCAAATTGAAGAGCCGTGAGGAAATCAAAGAGCATCGAAGTCTACTATCGAACGGTATCGAGCGGCGCTTCAATTTGACAAAACCCTAAATCTGGAAAAGGAACGAACGCCATTATTCTCAAGTGAAAGGAACCAGGCCGATAAAATAAAAAAAAGAAAAGGGGGACGCATTTTTTTTAATCGTCTAATTATTGGGCCGGTTCTAATAATATTAATTTGGGATTAGTTTTATAAATTAGGGTTTTGTATTTAAATTTTTTTTAAATTTGCATTTTAATTTTTAAATAATTTAAATTTCTAGTCGTGTAACGAGGGGACAAACTACGTGGCGTAGTTTGAGAATTCGCAACTCAGTGGCTGAGTTGTGGAAGGGTTTTGAGCATAGAGTTAGGTTTAGTCGATAGCGGGTGTCGTGAGTTTACGTGTGTAAGCATCTGACTAACTAATTTCTAGTAGAAACCTTGGAGGCAGCACGTAGGCAGGGTTTTGCCGAAGCTGGGTAAATTCTGTGTTGTTCTGTTTCTGTTATTTATATTCTACGATATCTGTGCTGCTATTATTCTGCTGTGAACTGTGTTGAAATCATTTTATATAAGCTTCCGCGATTAATTTTTATAATTTATACCATCACCCTATTCACCCCCCCTCTAGGGTGAAATCGATCCTACAAGTGGTATCAGAGCTAGGAATAGAAGTCAACTTCTGTTTTAAAAAAAATCGTTTTTCAAAAACCAATTTTTTTAAAAAAAATTTGAATTTTTAAAATGGCTTCTTTTAATACTGCTTTTGCTGAGGGCCAATCCATAGTTAGACCATCAATGTTCAATGGTGAATATGCTTATTGGAAAAATAGGATGGAAATCTTTCTGAAAACCATTGACGCTTGGAATATTGTTGAGACAGGTTATAGAACACCGACTATAACTGTAGATAATCAGGAAGTAGATAAACCAAAGGAACAATGGACAGAACTAGAAAATAAATTACAAAATACTAATGCTAAAGCTATGAATTTTATTATCTGTTCATTGGATCAATTTGAATTTAATCGTGTCTCACATTGTTTAACTGCACAGGAAATATGGCACACACTAGAAGTGATTTACGAAGGAACATCTCAAGTCAAAGAATCTCGCCTTGCCATGCTAAGCAGCGAATACGAGAACTTCACAATGGCGAAGGAAGAAAATGTCAAAGAGATGCATGGACGACTTTCCAATATCGTTTATAAATCAAAAGCTCTTGGAAAATCATACACGGAGTTGGAGATAGTCCAAAAAATCCTCAGAGTCCTTCCACAAAAATTTGAAGCAAAGGTGACTGCCATTCAAGAATCAAAAGACTTAAAACAAATGAAAGTTGAAGAACTCATCAGAAATCTCACCACTTATAAGCTAGAAATGAAATTCAAGGAAGAGCGTGAAGGAGGAGATACTCGAAAAAAATCAATAGCGCTTAAAGGAACAACCGAAAGTGATGATGATAACGATGATGATGATGGAGCAGCGGAGCTAGCACTGCTAATAAAGAAATTCAAAAGGTGGAATCGCAAATACGAAAATCCAGCTCGAAATCAGGAATTGAAAAGCAGAATAGGTAAAGCACTAGACTGCTCAGAAGAACAGAAAATCATCTGTCACAAGTGCAACAAACCCGTTCATATCAAGCCAAATTGCCCAAAGAATCAATTCAGCCATGGAAAGAAACAGAAAAGGAAAAGTTTTGCAGCCACTTGGGATGAAATGGATGAGGATGATAAAAGCACTGGCAGTGAGAGCGAAAAAGCAGATTTGTGCCTTCGAGGTGACATAACTGACAGTGATGATGATGAGCCAAGCGAGGTATCAAAACTTACTCATTCAGAGTTGCTTATATATTTTCATGAAGTAAATGGCTGTTTTGAACGACTTAGGGAAAAATACGCTAAACTTGAATCACAAAAAGACACTTTGATAGAATTAAATGAACAACTTGACCAATTAGTTAAAACCTATCAAAGTAGGATCCCTAAGTGTGATAAGTGTCCAACATTTGATGAAGAAATTAAAAAATCATAAATTAAAATGAAATCACTTGAAAATGAAATTCTGATTTTAAAAGAGAATGAAAATACTAGGAGAGAGAATTCTATTAAAAAGTGCACACAATTGTTAAACGAAAATGAATCCCTCAAAACACAAGTCCAACAATTGTCAACGACTTTAGATAAATTTTCAAAAGGTAAAAAATCGTTGAATATGCTATTAGGAAAGCAAATTGTTAATACCATAAGACAAGGACTTGGATATAATCATTCTGAAAATGTTGAAAGAAATATTAATCAAGTTAATTCTATGTGCACAATTTGTAGAAAATATGGACACAATCACAATAATTGTTGGTATAGACCCAAACATGTGAAAACTATACCGATTTGGGTTCCAAAAGGCACAAATATAAAAACTCTCAAAGTTAAACAAGTTTGGGTGCCGAAGGGAACAATTATAAATAGTTTTGGGTCTTTACAAAATTGCTTTTCAAAATTTTTGCCACTAACAACCATGGACCTATAAAAACAAATAGGTCACATAAATCTTTTCCCGTGTAGGTGTGGTGGCAGGCTAAGTAACAACAACAGTGTTCTCTGGATTTTTGGTTGTTCCAGAAACACAGCGGGCGACAAAGCAAAGTTCCCTAGCCTAGTATAAAGGTGACAAAATCACAATGGACAACAACGAAAAGTATCGTAAAGGTAAAACAGGTAATGGTATATTTATTTGAATGATATATTAAATGTGATAATCTGCACCATATTCTAAATTAAATCAGCCAATAATGCGATGATGAAAAGATGATGATTTATATTCTGACTTATTCAAAATAGTTGGCCAATTATATTCTTATGCAAAAAACACTATGTAAATCTCTAGATTCGTTGAATTACTTCATATATATTAGTTTTGGATTACAAATAGTGTTTTGTTGGATAATACATTTGGTTATAATACGGCTAACTCTGTATTCACGGTTTTTTGATTATTTACACGGCTTCATTTCAAATTCAAGAGAATGTCATTTAAATTGCTGTTAAAATTCAGTTTAAAATTTTTGGTGCACACTTCATGGTTTGGTCGATCAAATTCAACTAATGATGATTTTGAGTGAAAGAGAAATTCAGATGCAGATTACACTGGTAATCTAGTTGATAGAAAAATTACTAGTTGAACGTGATTTTTGAGATATTTAGTAACTGCATCGTTTTTCAAAGAAAATATCTGCATATTTTTCATTTCAAACAATTTTCAAATAGCAGAAAATTTTCTTATAAAACTCCCTCAAGAAAATCATTTTTGACCATATTTTCATATTAGTCATTTTGAAAAATTGATTTCATAATTATTTTTGAATTTGATTTTAAATGACTATTTTGACTAATCTGACTCCTAAATAATTATCGAAAAGATAAATAGTGATTGAAAAAGTGATGAGTGTTGATATTTATCATATATTATAACTCGAGATTGTATAATTAGTAAATTTCTTTAGAAATTTAAACAAGAGTTATAAAACTTTTGTTGGTAAAAATTCCATGACCATCTCTATTTCTATCATATTTCCATCGACCGTCACTCATCAAAATTCTATGTAGTTTGTCGATATGTAGTACGTTAAAACAGGAATCGTTCGTTTTTCATTTTTACATTTTTAAAAAAAATATTAATAATAAATAAATACCAAAGTATTCACTCTCATTTAAAAGTCCTCACGGTTATGCATGAGTGAATTACTTGAAATTTGTTATGTGCTTCCATGCTCATTTAAAAGTCCTCACGGTTATGCATGTATGGAACGCATATCAAAAGTTGATTTTTAAAATAAATAAGTTGATTCTAATCCCATTTAAAAGTCCTCACGGTTATGCGTGGTTAGAAGATACTTGAATTCATTTTTTTTAAAATAAAATTGGAATACTACTAATGTCATTTAAAAATCCTAACGGTTATGCATGGTTAGTAGATATTCAAATTCCTGATATAAATATACCACAAATAGACACAACTATATGGTTTTATATGATGACATCATTCCCATCATTCTAAAAGTGGAATATGCAGCTAACAAAATATTTATGATTTTTGTTTGATTTTTTATTGAAATTTAATATTTATATTCAATTGAGTTTTAATGTTGGATTAATATCGATCACTTTATCTCTATTTTCTCTAACACTATTCTTCTTCTGCTGATAACAAAGGGGGGAGAGAAAAGTTAAGATTTTGTCAAATCAAATCAAGCAAAGGTCAAATTTTTTTCATTTGCATCGAGGCTTATTTGCATATTATTTAATTGTATGCATATTTGTAGGGGGAGCTTTGTGTAGAGAGGAAGCATTTAAATAGGGGGAGCAATTAGGATATATCTATGATCAAATACGTTTAACATATTCAAAATCTTAAATATATGTTTGTTATCATCAAAAGGGGGAGATTGTTGAATATGTGCTTATATGATTTTTGTTTGATGATAATAAATATATATATATATATATATATATATATATATATATATTCATTTAAATGTATTTGTTAATGTACTATTTTATTTTTCATAGATTAAACAAATATTTGCTGAATAAAATTAAATAACACAGAATTTGAATTCAAGCGGAGATTTTATTCAAACAAATATTTATTACAATTTTTGAATAGTACAAATTCAAGCTCTCACTATATACATATACAATTTCAATTACAATACAATTTCTAATTACATCACAATCTAATTTACATAAATTCCTCACTACATATCACTCACACTCGTAGTTCATCTTCAACTTTGTTCCAGCTAGAATCCAGCATCTGAGCAATCTGCAAAAATATACACTAACGCAGTAAAATTGAAAAAGAAATATTTTTGCAATATAAAATAAAATATGCATTTTGAAAATATTATTTGCCTCAGTTATTTGGGTCGTTCGTTATCATTTAATTTTTGAATCCATCATACACGAACAACTTGTGACATACACAGTGTATCATTGTATATACCACAAGGCCATGCACACCGAAATATACACTTGATCGATTTACAGGGACAAGTGATCACAGGTCAAACCCAAATACAGGATTCAACTCAAGTGCAATAAAATAATGTCATTCAGCACAAGGTCAAATCCAAGCCGGATTCAACTCAGGTGAAATTTTGAAAAATAAACAAAATGCAGAAGAGTCAAGTAGAGCAACTTTGCACAAGCCCTAATTTCACCAAAGCAAACTCAGGTGGACAGCACGACTAAGTATGGAAGTGACTCAAAACAGAGAATAAAATATGAAGACAGCAACTGCAATGCAAACTATATCAAACAGTGACAATATGTAGGGGCAATGCACAAGCAAGGCTAAGGCACAATGCCACCAACATAACAGCAAATAAATGCCACCAAAAACCAAACAAGGGTCAAGCTAATAAATGCAACTCGAGCTTCAGTCAGTACACTATCAAATAAACAGTGGCAAATGCATGTACATTGATGCACACATTCATGAACACACATATATGGTCAGAAACTCAAAGACCAGCTTATAAATACAAGTCAGTTACAAAATGGCATCACACAATGAATACATGAAGCAACTTCAAACGATAAACCGGTCAAAGCAACCCAGACTCGTAGCGAATAGTGAAAGCAAGTTCAAGTGAAGTAAAATGAAAATCAAAGCATGTACAAGTTGCAATATGCATCAAAGCTCAACAACTACAAGTAGATGCAACTCGACTAACAGTAAATAGGTGAACCAAACTAGCCAACGCAACAAGTATCATATCATAATACAACATGACAATGCAGACACAAATGAAGACTACTGACCGAACCAACATATCAAGAAACATGTATGCAAACTAAATGACAGCAAGAATATGAATATCGAAAATGCTCAGGGATGAACACAAAGATGACCAGAGTCGAAGCCGACCAGAAATTCACGCATCAAACCATCAAGTTACAGTTTTTTCAATAATACAACTCGAGGTAACAAAACAATGCAGAACAAAGATGAAACAGAGATATGCTACAGGATGGTCAGCCACCAAAACACGGCAAATGCAAACTACAAAGGCCGAAGCCAGCAGAAACATGAATTCACACTATCAATATCAAGTTCGTACCAAGTCAAAAAAACATTAAGCCGAGGCAATCAATAAATCAGTGCTGAAGTCAATGTTGAACAAGTTAGAGACGTGATGGTAAAGAAACGAACAGTTCAGATTCAAAGCCGTGAGAGCCAAGCATCAATTATACGTATTTGATTTAGTCAATGAAACCATCGGCATCAAAACAATATCAAACGGCCGAAACTAAAATGTTGAAGAAATCAGACGAACGAAAATTTAGGAGTTCGACTCCTATAAATTGCAATAATCATCATCGGCATAGATCCATCGAGTTCAAGCAAGCCAAAACCAGCAAAGCAAAGCAAAAGGAGTAAAGTACATACCGAAATCGTAGACGAATTCGATCCAAATTGAAGAGTCGTGAGCAAATCAAAGAGCATCGAAGTCTACTATCGAATGGTATCGAGCGGCGCTTCAATTTGACAAAACCCTAAATCTGGAAAAGGAATGAACACCATTATTCTCAAGTGAAAGGAACCAGGCCGATAAAATAAAAAAGAGAAAAGGGGGACGCATTTTTTTTAATCATCTAATTAATGGGCCGGTTCTAATAATATTAATTTGGGCTTAGTTTTATAAATTAGGGTTTTGTATTTAAAATTGTTTTAAATTTTCATTTTAATTTTTAAACAATTTAAATCTCTAGTCGTGTGACTAGGGGACAAACTACGTGGCGTAGTTTGAGAATTCGCAACTCAGTGGCTGAGTTGTGACAGGGTTTTGAGCATAGAGTTAGATTTAGTCGGTAGCGGGTGTCGCGAGTTTACGTGTGTAAGCGTCTGACTAACTAATTTCTAGTAGAAACCTTGGGTGCAGCACGTAGACAGGGTTTTGCCGAAGCTGGGTAAATTCTGTGTTGTTCTGTTTCTGTTATATATATTCTGCGATATCTGTGCTGCTATTATTATGCTGTGAACTGTGTTGAGATCATTTTATATAAGCTTCCTCAATTAATTTTTATAATTTGTACCATCACCCTATTCACCCCCCCTTTAGGGTGAAATCGATCCTACAACTTGCAGTTTATAACAGTATAAAATATAACATCCATTCATCCAATATCAATCATCAAACATTTATCACAATCATCATCCAATTCAATCAATAACATCGATATAGAACAGATAATAAATAACAGGTATTTACTGACAGTTATATTCAATAATAAATTAAATAACTATTTTATCCAAATAAATTCAAATAAATTGAGATGATGATTCAAAATACGCCAACAGTCATAAATAAATTTCTAATGATACCGTAAATCAATTTAACAAACATAAGAAATTTTAGAAGTTGTGAGTGGGTTAAAACACTCACCTTTTGAATTTAAATTGAATTTAAATCCAATTTAAACCTAAAATTTGAACAGTCTCAGAATCCATCCAAACAAATGCCAAAATGTCCGAAATTCCAATACGAACCTAGCAGAGAAAACCACGCGTAAATTGGACCTCGTACGTAAAAGTTATGTCGATTAGAACATTTGAAAATTTTGAAATAGAATTAATAGAATAAATCAACATAAGTGTACACGTCACCTTACCCACTTGTCATCTCCCAGTAAAATAGCACGCGCAGAATGAAGCGCCGCCATACTCCCCTTCGTAGCCACGCGCGCGCAGCCAGCCGCCATCGATTGCGATCGTCGCCTCCACGTCAGCTGCAACCACCCCGAGCTCCTCACGGCCACCTCGTCGATAACGCACATGCTCACAAGCCCAGCAGTCATCGATTCATGCTAAACCCTAGTTGAATTAAATATGGCAATCTGCCGATCAATTCGTCACGCACCAACACGGATGAGCTTCCTTATGTCCTCTCTACGATACTGTATCAAAGATTTGACGATCCGGCGTAGTTCATCAAAAAGCGATGAACGGCCGAGAATGTTTCACCCAGTTCCGGCCACACGGAGACTCAGATCACAAAAACGAATTATATATTTGACTTGCGCTCGTCGAGAGCTTCAAATTGATATATAATTCGATATTATTTGTGGAGTTTAAATTTTGAGGTTGAATTTGATTTTGAAATTTGCAATTGGGAATTTAGGGTTTGTCTGCCATCGAGAAAAAGGAGGAGCAATTGGAATTGTACGTATAGAATAATGAACATAAGAAATGGGTTAGGGTTTATAACAAGGTATATATAGGCAAAGCTGAAATCAGAATGGACCGGATTGATTTGGATTGAAAGTTGAACGACAAATGGCCCGAAAAGCCCGTTCTGACTTCGGAACAAAAATGGGTCAACCCATATATCGAAATATATGTTTTGAGTATTTTAAAGTCAATGGAATAGGTTTCAAGTCCAAATTCCATCGTAAGAAGAAGTTATGCTAAAATCAATTTATTTCAAATTGATTTCAATTGATTTCAATTTCATTGATTTGTAGGCGTTTTGATCCTGTACGATCAAACGACAAGTCCGATCGCTACAAAACTTGAAATCCTTCAATAATTCAAAGTTACGGATCCGGTGAAACTAGTTTCGTCGAAATCCGAGTCAGTGGCCAAAATTGGCTATTTTTCAGTGAATTAATTAAATTAATATTAAATTAAATTAAATCGTTTTTTCAATTCAAATTTAAAAACTCACAAGTTCCATCATTTTTGATTTCTTAAACCTTCACAATAATTTAGACAAGTTCAGATATCAATTTTAAGTTAATTAATTTACCCATTACCGTATTAAATTTAAATTTTAAATAAATTCACAAATTATCAATTGAAATTCCAATAAATTCATTTATTTGATTTCAAATCTAATTATTCAATCCATTATCACCAAATAGATAAATTAACATTGGTTCATGGTTTATTACATTAATATTCTAAAATTTCATCTTAATCTCCATTAACATAGTATTTAAATATTTAATTTCGGTTATTTGCCATTAGTCCAATTATTAAATTTAAATTCCAATAAATTAATAAATCTTGATTTTCCCTTCTTTTTATTCAACCTATTATTATATTATGAATAAAATTAACATCATTACATCTCATTCCCGTTATTGATTCATTAACAAATTTCAAATTTCAAATTTTTATTTATTCCAGATTGAATTACCAAAATCTTATTAAATCAACAAATTTAATTATCGAAAATTACGGGTCGTTACATTCAACAAAACCTTGCCAACGTGTCTCCCCTAAGGTTTCCACTAGAAATTAAGTAGTCAGACACTTACACACGTAAACTTTAACACCCGCTAATGACTTACCTAACTCTACGCTCAAAACCATGCCACAACTCAGCCACCGAATTGCGAATTCTCGAACTACACCATCGTAGTTTGTAACCTAGTCACAGACTATGAAGTTATACAGTGTAATAAGGAAGTTTATAACTGAAACAATAAAACTAAAAAAACCCTATAATATAAAACCTAAGCCCAAAATAAAAATAATACAGAGCTGGCCCACTAATTAAAAGAAAATGTTTCCTCTATTTTCTTTTTCTCTATGAAACGGCTTTGACTGAATTCTTTTATTTGTTCTTCTTCAACAATTAGGGGTTTGTGAAATTTGAAGCACCGATTCAAAAATTGATTGATTGAGTGTTGAATTCACTTCGACTTTGCTTCATCAATTGATCCTGCCTTCGATTAATATTTAGCAGCTTCAAGTTGCGTCGAGCTTGAATGTTATGATTTGGTACGTGATTTTATTGTTCGATTTTGAATTTGCTCGACTTCGATTCGAGTTATAAATTTGTTCATGATTTAGTTGCTTACTCTCTTATTTCGCTTGAACTCTAATAAATGCCAATGATGATTGGGTTTAATTTATAGGGTTCGAACCCCTTAATTTTCGTTCATATAAATGTGTTTGAACATGTCACGTTGCTATGCTTGGCCATAGATTTTCGATTGGATGCTTGTGGTAATCTGACTTGTTCATCTCTGATAAATTTCGAATTTTCTTTGAGTCGGTTACTGTGACTTCGGTTATTTGAATATTTCGTATTTGTGATGCTTGTTCATCAAGCTCTTTCCATTTTCAATTTTTTTTCTTTTGTTAAATTATTCTTCTCGGCCTTGACTTTATTTGAAACTGCTATGTTATTATTGATATAATCCACAGCTTTGTTACTCTAGCTGCTACCACGTCATCTTATGTACTTGAATTTTATTCTAGTCTAGTTGTCATGTTTGAACTGATTCATTCCCAAATGCTTACATACTCCAGTATACATTGTGTGGTACTTTCTTCTGGCCAGTTGAGGTTCCTAAGTTACTTCGAGTTAAACTTAAGTCTGCACTATTTTGGTTCCTGTTGCTTTTAATTGTGTTGTCAGTATCCATTCATATATATACATATATATATATATGTATATGTATATGTATATATGTGTATGATTCCTTTGTGTTGAGGCAGTTTCATTGATCTGGTCTAGTTCAATATTGAAGTTGGTCTATGGTTGCTATGGCTGCTCTGTCCTCTGGTTCATTTTGTTTTGCATTCATTCTGGACGACCACGTGTTATATGATCTGGTTATTGCAGTCTTCATTGTTATGTGGTTTGGCCATTTAAGTTCATCTTGTTCTTGCATTTATGTTCATCATGTGTTCATTTGTGTGTGTATTGGGTTGTACATTTGTGTGTTCAATGTGTAGTTACATGTCTTCGAAACTGTTCTATGATTGTCCCTGATTATGGTTACATTTGCACTGCCCATATATGTATACATCTATGTATACATATGTGTGTGTGTGTGTGTGTATGTTGGTTTCTTTGTTTAGCCTTCATCTCATGCTTGTGTACTGCTCCCATTGTTGTCTTGATACATGTTATTTTTTTGAGTCTGGATGTTATTGTACATATGACCAACCATGCGTACATCACCTTATACATGTCTACTGATCTTGTGGACTTGTATTCAGTTGCATATGTAATTGTGTACATTTTCATTTGCATTTATTTGTACTGGGTTGCCCTGATGATCCATTGCTTGATGACCTTTTCTGACTTTGTTTCACTTGAGTTTGCACTGGGTTTGGTTCCACATACTCAGATCTGGTCTGGATTCTTTGATAACCTTGTCTGGTCTGGTTTGTTGCATTTGGTTGATTTTCCTTTTGCATTTGAGTCTGTATCCATTTGCATTCATGTTGCTTTGCACTGTACATTCTTTTTGCATTATGGTTTTGCGTGTGTTCATTGTATACATTTCTGGTCTGTACAAATCCGGGTTGCCTTGTATTTTGGTCTGAACTTTATATTGATCTTCATCTCTCTGGTTTCATGTGCACTCGATTATCTTTGTTTCATATGTATGCACTGTGTATATACATGTATATATGTATGTTGTAGCCTAATGCTTAATTTTAGAGTGATCTGCACTCAATACTTTGTATATGCGGTGGTCTGGGTTCATTGATGTGTTTAGCCCGATCGTGTACATTTGAGTCCACCCATTGCATTAAACTTTTATTCATGTTCATTAACTCTCGTACTTGATCGTTCTATTATTTTTTTTGTAGTGCACCTGAGTTGAATCCACCATTTGGTTGGGTTTAACCTTGTGCTCACCTATCCGTGTAATTTTATCAAGTGTATATCGGTGTGCAGGCATTGTGGCATGTTCAGTGATACACTATGCATGTCACAATTTGTTCATGTATGATGGATTCAAAGGAAAATGATGACGAACAACCCAAATAACTAAGGCAAATAACATTTTCAAAATACACACTTCATTGTGCACTACAAAAATATTTCTTTTTCAATTTTACCACGTTAGTGTTTATTTTGCAGATGATTCAGATGCTGGATTCAAGCTGGAATAGAGTTGAAGATAAAAACACGAATGCTGAGTGAATATGTAGTGAGGAGTAATATGTAAATTGAAATTTTTTGATGTAATCGAAATTGTATTGTAATTGAAAAAAATTTATATATGTAATGAGAGCTTAGATTAGTACTATTTGGATTTGTGATAAAATATTTATTTGTATAACATATTTGTTTGAATATGAATTTAGTGTTATTTATTTTATTCATCAAATATTTATTTAATTATGTGAAAAATAAAATAGAACAATAACAAATACATTTAAGTGAATATATATATGTTTATCATCATCAAACACAAATCATATACTAGCATATTCTATAGCGTGTACTAGGAGGGAAACAAACGAGAGGCCGAGTTGATTAAACGATTTTAAAGAAAACATTTTTCTCTTTTCTTCATTTTGCAAAGAAGGCCATTGAAACTAAAATTTTCATATAGACAAGTCTGAAATTAAAATTTACTTTCGGATATATTTCTATTAATTTTGTAGGAGTACTATTGTTATTTTATTTTATTGTACCTTTGTTTGAACTTTAGATCTGTGTGTATTATTGTCTATGGATTCTTATCTCAAGGTAAAGAGTCCATATACATAGATTCAAAATGGCTTTTTTGAGGAGTTTACAAGTTTATTGCTTTTAAACGGTCGATTATATAAGTCCAATAGTAATATTGAAGGAAGTGATATAAACTAATGGACAGACTGAAACTAGGTATATTCATATGTTCTTTATTTTCCATATTTCATGTTTTCGCACTTTATTTATCTGCTTATCTACAAAATATTTGAAATACTATATTCGTTCCCCTTCCCTAAATCCTTTAGTGTATATTTATGAACTAACATTGACGAGTGCAAAAGAAAAATGGTGGTGACCACCATCGAGTCGAGATAGAAGAACGATGTCATGATTCTTACTCTACGCTTTACTTTTGTCGCCACCCACTTTTAGAGGCTCAACCTCTCGTTATTCCTAGCATCTCTCCTTGTCTCCTCACTATCACTCCTGGCAATCTAAAAGGACCTACTCTATAAGTTGGTGCTTCCCTACTCGTCCTAAACTCCCCACGCATGTCTCATCCACAAGCTCAGTGGCTGCTCACATCTCTTCAAGCACCATTGCTTAAAAAGGCAAGAGCCCCTCATCTCTTCCTGTTCCACCTCAATAAGCCTCAACCATTATGGCTCCTCTAAACCCAATCACTTTTGTGTTGGGAAAATCCCTTCGGATGATCAGTCTGAAGGACTAAAAAACCCAATGCAATGAAAAACAACTGGATCGTGATTGTAGTGAGACGAAGAAAAAAGAAATAAACACTAGAACAGACAATCACAAATCGATGCAATGTAGAAAAATAAATAACAACCAGTATTTATAGTGGTTCCACTACCACGAGGCAGTGTACGTCCACTTGGGGAAATGAGACTTTATTAATCACTGAAAGATTAGAGTTGCAAGATCGATTCACTTTAGGAGGCTATGCATATGAAGAATTAATAATATAGAAAAAATTCTGCAAAATTTCAGCTTTATAGGATGGCTGTCAATGTTGTCCAGAAGCTCCACTATTTACAGAATGATGATATGAGGAGGGGTAGCTGCTATATAGTAGCCTTGGGTTTTGGTTCGGCATCCATCTGAACTGGCAAAGCCCATAATCTGGTTCGGCACGGTGCACTTCAATTCTTGACCAGCAACTCCCAATTACTAAATGAGATATTTCGTTCGAAATCACCAAATCACCGAATGAAAACTTTGGTTTGACAACACTACTTAGCAAAATACAGCTCCAAATCAATCTTATAGCGCAACCTTCAATCAACCAAACGAGATTTTCACTACCACTCCAACCATCGGCCAACTTCCAAACGAAGTAGTTCGTTCGGTCTCCACCTTGCACTACTCCAGTTCCACCGAACCAAAATAGTAGTTCGAAAATTCTTCCTGGAGCTTGCTTCTAGGGTTAGGGCTTCGCTTCACCGATCGAAGCCCGAGCACCGCGACTTCATGACTTCCTCCTCCGCACTTCTTCCTCGTATAGCTCCTCCTCTGATGAATTAAGGTATCAATTTCAACAATCTCCACCTTGACACCAAATTCAATCAAGGCATCCAACTCCATCTATACCTTCTGCTCCAAGCAATGGATACTTACCCAATGAGCTTCGGCAATGCCATCACCCATTACACTTTGTCACGAACTCCGGCAAGGCCACTATCCGTCAACAAAGTATTCGAAGTACCCAGTCCGTGTAGAACCTATTAATCTCCACCATGAAAACAAACGTTTCCATGAAACATCTCAACTCTCCCCCTCCCATGCCACCCCATGGTAGCTATCACTTCATTAAGAGAATCAAGTCCGAGAAATGCTCGAACTTAGCAACAGGCAATGAATTGTTAAACATGTCTGTTGCATTCTCCTTCGTGTGAACTTTCCAAAGACGAACTAGCTTCTCTTCACTCATCAAGACAAGGAACGACTCTCCCACCTCAATATGCTTCGATCTCAAGCTGAATGCCATATTTTCATCTAAGTGAATTGCACTTTGACTGTCACAATGCACATTCACTCCATTGTATGCGAAGCCCAAATCACACAACAATTGCCTCAAATAAAGCACCTCCTTATCTACTTCAAAACGCAGCTAAGAGCTCTGCCTCTGTAGTAAACAAAGCCATAATCTTCTACAACTTCGCTCTCCAACTGATCATTGTCCCACTAAAGGTGAATGCATATCCAGTGTCGACTTCCTTCAATCTCTATCTCCGGCATAGTCGGAATGACAAAATCCAACCAGGCTGAAATCTCTTCCTCTGCCGTCAAAGACAGGTCCATGGTTTGGAGTTTCTCTAAGGTATCAAAAGACACACTTCACTGCTTCCCAATGCATCTTTCCTAGATTCGCCATGAATCTACTCACTAATCCAACCACCTGTGCAATGTCGGGCCTAGCGCAGACCATGACATACATCAAGCTGCCAACTGCACTTGCATATGGGACCTTCATCATATAAGGCTTGTCCTTTTCCGAGATCGGAGAGCCTTAACTAGAAAGCTATACGTGCAAAGGCATGGGTGTACTGATTGCCTTTGCCCCTTCCATGCTAAACCGAACAAGCACCTTTCGAATGTGCTCCTTTTGAGTGAGGCTCAAAAGTCCTAGCTTTCTATCCCTTTGGATTTCCATACCCAAAAATTTCTTTGCTTCTCCAAGGTCCTTCATTTCGTATTCCGCTTTTAGCTTTCGCTTTAAGCTATCGATTTCATCCTTATCGTTGGAAGCAATCAAAATATCATCCACATGCAAGAGTAGGTACACCCATCTATCGTTCATTAAATGCTTGAAGTACACACAAGCGTCTCTGATGCTACGATTAAACCCATCTATCGTTCTTTAAATGACTTCTTCAATTTGCAAACCCAATTTTTTCCCCATCCACAACAAATCCTTCTCACTGCTTCATGTAGATGGTCTCATCTAAGTCTCCATGCAAAAAAGAAAATTTCACGTCTAATTGCTCCAGCTCCAAGTCATGAGCTGCGACGATAGCGAGAAAAATGTGGATGGACGTATGCCTCACTAATGGAGAGAATATCTCATTATAGTCCAATCCTTGTCTTTGTGAAAACCCTTTAGCAACTAGTCTAGCCTTCTATCTCCCATCATCCTTCACCTTGAACACCTATTTGCAACCTATGGCTCGGCTTCCTTGAGGAGGTGGTACCAAATCCCAAGTCTTGTTCTTCTTCAACGAGTCTAACTCCTCATCCATAGCGTACATCCACTTCGAACTGTCACGTGACTTCAAAGATTCATCAAGGTCAAGCATCTCCTCATGAACCACACGTACGACATAGTTAAACTGATCACTAAGGCTACGGTTTGCAAACTGCCAATCACCTTACCTATCGGGCTGCCTAATAGTCCTACGACTGACCTGGGTAGGTACTGCTTCGCCTAAACTCCATTTAGCTCCACCTTAAACTAAACTTCCTCTAGATTCATGCACATCACCAGCATTACTAGATGGTACATGTGGACTATCATGTGATGTTTCATCAACTGCGTTTTCCTCGATAGCATCAACAACAACTCTATTATTTGGCTGGAACATGGGAACAACTTCCATTTCCTTGGGCCTATCAGAATCTTCTGATGTGGTAGGTAGCTTCTCCTTTGGATTGAACATAGAAAACTCATCAAAAGTAACATGCCTGGAATGAACAATCTTCCAATCAATAGGGTTCCAAATTCGATACCTTTTGATACCATTGGTGTATCCCACTAGTATGCCCTTATATGCTCTAGCCTTCAACTTGCCATCACCTATATGGTGAACGTATACATGACAACCAAAAATTCGAAAGTAACCAAGATACAGTGCTTTACCTCTCCACTTCTCCTCTGGAATCTTCCCATCTATGGTTGAGCATGGTATTCGATTTATGATATGTGTCGCAGTTGATAAATCCTCAGCCCAAAAGCCTTTAAACTAGCCCCCCGTCAATCTCAAGCAACGAGCCTTCTCCAGTAGAGTCATGTTCATCCTTTCTGCAACCGCACTGGATTACGGATCTACGAGCATAGTGAAATGTCTCTAAATGCCATGCTGTCTACAAAATCGAGGAACTCCCTAGAGACAAATTCACCGCTATTATCATATCTCAGCACCTTTAACCTAGAACCAGATTGGTTCTCAACAAGCGCTTTCTATTCCTTGAGCTTCTCAAAACTCTCTGATTTGGCCTTCATCACATACACCCATACTTTTCAAGAAAAGTCATTAATGAAAGAGATAAAATACTTTGCTCCTCCAAAAGAAGGAGTAGCAATTGGTCCCCAAACATCTGTATGCACGTACTCAAGTACCCTCCTTGATCTATGGAGTCCAACTCTGAAGGATACTTTAGTTTGCTTACCTAGCACACACTCCCAGAAAAAGTCCATCTTGTTGAAGCTTTCTCCTTTGATCATCTTCCATCTTCGAAACAACTGTAAGCCCTTCTCTGAAATATGACCCAACCAGAGATGCCAAAGCTTTGAGGCTCCAATGCACGTGAACTGTTTACTCCAACACACGACTCTCTAAGAACTGTGGTTACTTTCAGCAAAAACAGATTTCGAAACACCTCTCCTTTCATAAGAACTAGTGCACCTCTCAAACCTTTAGACTATCCTTCTCGATAGTTACCTTGCATCCCAAAGATGCTAATTGACCTAAATAAATTAATGACTTTCGATAACGTGAAACATACTGGACACTTGACAATGTCCGTATCACTCCATCAAACGAACCGATCCTCATTGTACCTTTACCCATTGTTCTACAGCTAGCACATTAGCCATAAGAATAGAGCTTTCCTCTCATCCAATGAAAGAACTGAAGTAATCCTTATTAAGCGTCATATGGAAAGATGCTCCCGAGTCCAGCACACAATGGTCTGAGACATCCGACACTGCTGTAGACAACACATTGTCAGATACATACTTCTCCACCGCAAATGATGAAGATCCGTCTTCTTCCTTCTTCTTCAAATTTGGACAATCCTTTTTCCAACGACTAGTTTTCTCGTAGATAAAGCACTTTTTGGCCTTAGATTTTCCTCTCCTATTATTACCGGGCTTCCTGGACTTGGCACGCCTTCTAGAGTGCCAATTCTTTGTATCTTCTCTACCTCCTTCAACAAATAGGCCATGAATACTATTTCTTCCTCTAATTTCTTCACTTGTCTCCTTCATCTGATCTCTCAAGCCCTCAGATAGAAGGCCTGACTTTACATCTTCCACAGTCAATGTGTCTCAAGTGAAATAAGGCTATTAGTGAAACTGAGTAATGCTCCGGAAGAGAACACAAAAGAATCATTGCCATTTGTTCCTCATCCATATTCAAGTCAACAGTCTTCATCTTCATCACGAGATCATCAAAGAAATTAAAATGTTCCTTCACTAAAGTACCCTCTTTCATTCGTATGGTGAAAATGTCTTCAGTAATATCAGTCGGTTAGTCGGAGATTTCTTCAAGTAGAGATTTTCTAGCTTGATCCAAATGCCCCTAACAGTGATCTCACCGCTAATCTCTAAGATGACATTCTCTTCCAGAGCTAGTTGTAAAGTAGTAAACATCCATTTCTCCATCTCTTTCCTTTCCACGATTGAGATGTCAGTCGTCAACTCCTCAAGGGCAAACACTACTGGATGGACTTCATTCCTCATTAGAACAGCCTCCATACTCCATTACCACTTCTTGAAGTCTTTATCCCTATTCCATTTCTCAATTGCCAACTGTGATCCTGACGCGATATACATCCCTCTAATATTGGGTCTTCCAACAACTGGACTCGCTTCATCTCCTGTCATAGCGTCTAACATTCCTCAATCAACCTTGCAGCTATGATACCAGACTGTTGGGAAAATCCCTTTAGATGATCATTCTAGGGGAATAAAAAACCAAACACAGCGAAAAACAACTGGATCATGATTGTAGTGAGACGAAACAAACAAAGCTAAACACCATAACAAATAGTCACAAATCAATGCAATACAGAAAAATAAATAATACCAGTATTAATAGTGGTTCCACTACCGCAAAGCAGTGTACGTCCACTTGAAAAAAGAGGATTTTATTAATCATTAAAAGATATAGTTACAAGATTGATTCACTTTTGAAAGCTATACATAAGAAGAATTAACAATGCAAACAAAATTCTACAAAGTTTCAGCTCCCTAGGATGGCTTCCATTGTTGTCCAGAAGCTCCACTATTTATAGAGTGAAGATATGAGGAGGGGTAGCTACTATATAGCAACCCTGGGTTTTGGTTCGGCATCCATTTGGATCAGCAAAGCCCATATCAATCTGGTTCGGCATAGTGCACTTCAAGTCTGGACAAGTATCTCCCAATTGTCGAACGATAAATTTCATTCGGCATCACCAAATCACCGAGCGAAAACTTTGGTTTGGCAACACTCCTTAGTAAAACAACACCCCAAATCAATCTTTCACCGCAACCTTCAATCAACCGAATGTGATTTCTACTGCCGCTCCAACCATCGGCTAACTACTTAACGAAGTAGTTCGTTCAGTCTCCACCTTGCACCGCTCCAGTTCCAACGAACCAAAATAGTCGTTCAGCAATTCTTCTTAGAGCTTGCTTCTAGGGTTATGGCTTCACTTCACCTATTGAAGCCCAAGCACCGCGACTTCGTGACTTCCTCCTTTGCACTTTTTCCTTGTATAGCTCCTCCTCCGATAAATTAAGGTATCAATTTCAACACTCTGAACATTGTGTGTCTTTAGTTAGAAGGGCTATAACCATTACTACTGTCACTGGTGTTATCCTCTTGGTGTCTTCCACTACCATCGGGATGCACATATTTCTTGTCCTTGACCTTACTAGAGTTTATTTCCATTACGACCTCGACCCATTCCCTCGACCCACTCCTAGTGGGTGTCGTGCAAGCTCCCATAGACACCTCAAGATGTTAGAGGAGAGATACAACTCCTACATAAAGTGGCTTAGCTTCTTAGCAATATTGACACAGTTAGTAAGACAAACATCGAAGGAGGGTCAAATCAAAGACAATAAAAAATAAATCATCATATTAGACGCTGACATGACTTACCTAAAGAACAAATTCATCAACATGGACAAGGCTTGGGTCGACCAAAATGATATTACCAACAAAGCTTATAAGGATATCAAAAAATAGCTTGAAATAACCAAATGACAACTTCGAGAGTCCCACCTCAGCAATGGACCTCTCGCCATGGAGTGTTACATCCCAAGTTTTTAAATAAATTGTATCCTAAAATATAAATTCTTTATTAAAATGGCAACTAAATATATGTAACATTTTAGCATAACCATGTTTTGGTCAGAACTCTTGATAGGATTGTGATGATAGTAATTTATTAGCAATAAAACATTGTTAATTTATTCCATCAATGCTTTAGCATATTCACATTTATTCTATCTCTTTAACCGACTCATAAAAATAAATCATACCTCCAATATGGCATGCTACTCAATTTATCTTCATTAAAGATCAAAATTTTAAACATGAAAATTTTAAAGGAATATTGTAAACATTGTCCTATACCAGAAGATCACTTGCTCTCTAGCCATGTGCAGTGAAGTGCACCACTGGGTGACGATGAAGATTTTGCTTAAACAATGCCTTTTTCCACCTCTTTTTTTATTTTTTTAAATGGTACTTTGATACATGTCGTTGGGACAACAAAACAAAAATCACATGTCAATATATGTTCGAATTACGCTACAAAAGTTTCAAACTTGTGACCTCTCGTACCAAAGTCGAATCACTTAATCACTGAGAATATGGTGCTTGTCCCCCTTTTCACCTCTTGTTTATACTTTAAGTAGGAAAACTAGGCAAAGACATTGTTTTTTTTATTCTACTTGAACTATCCCTTTGAACTTTGAACACTTTTAAGTACTTTCGAAAAACCAAACATGATAAGTTCTTACTAGTGGAACCAGACTTGTCGGAAGTGGGTGAAATAGGTAAATTTCATTTTTTTTCTTATTTTGGATCATATTAGGCCTTTGAACTCCAAAGGATTGTATTATCTCCAATCTAATTAATTTAATTAGAATCATATTTTATTTAATCTTTTTGATTTAAATAATTAATAAATTTAATTATATATATAGGTGTATCATTATAACTTATATATGTACAACATACATGTGCAATATAACACAGGATGTACATGGTTAAATATATACATGGATATATATTGGTATTTATATCCATTATGTATATACTTGGCTTTTACATATATGTTAATTAGCTAAAAAAATGTTTTTTAATATATATCAGCACACACACACACACACACACACACACACACACACACACACACACACACACACACACATATATATATATATAAGTTGAAAACTAATTAAGTTTATTTATAGATAGATATACTATATAATTTGACTAAGTTTAATTTCAAATTTAAAATATCTAAATTAGACTTAGGGATTTGACATTAAAACTTCATGCTCCATCTCGTATTTGAAATCCAAAATTTAAAATATCTTAATTTGACTTTGCAATATATTAAATAATTTAAATTTGAAAATAAATATATTACAAAATATTCATATAAATTTTTATGTTTATCAATAATATATAAGAAAATATTTAAATATAATGTATATATATTATATATATATATATTATATAATTATATATGCATATATGATACTAAAATTAAAAAAATTAATTTAAATGAAAGTAAACTTAATAATTTACAAAATATATAATAACATAAATGTATTTTAAATGATATATATAATATTAAACTAATTCAGCTTAGGGCCTTTTTATAAATTTCTGAAAAAATTCCTCTTATTTTAAATCAAATTTTAACTTAATATTTTCTATAGGTTAATTTACAAATATACATTTTAAACCACTAAACAATCTTTTAAAATAAGTAAACAATATTGTGGTAGATCCTAAAATGATGGTTTAGATGGCAACAACCTTAGGACCTGTTATAAATATAAATACTAATATACTTGTCTATATATATACGTATATGCAGGATATATATATATATATATATATATATATATATATTATGTATATATGTATGCAGGTACTGAGAATGAAGACTGTATAGTATAAAGATTCAAGACTAAGTATAGAGATTCAAGACTGATGAATTCAAGTTGAAGAAATTAAGACTGAAGACTCATGAGTATCAAGAATTAAAGATATCAAGAGTTCAAGAGTTCAAGATAAGTAATAGAGTCTAGAATTATGGTAAAACTTCATAATAGCACTAAAATCTTTATTTTGATTTTAGTTGTGGAATGGAATCCATCCTCTCGCTTTAACAGTGGGATGGAACCCACGACCCCTTTAGTGGGATGGAACCCACGATCTTCTCTAGTGGAACGGAATCCACGAAATTTTCAAAATGATTTATTTTAAATATTTTTCCAAAAACTTTCTAAAAGTCATCTCTCTTAGTTTAAATATTTTAGCCTTAAACTATTTTTATTATCTTTTATATTTTGACTCCAAAATCATCTCTTGTTTTTAAAACTATCTCCTGGTTTTAATATTATAAGCTTTAAATCTCAAAAATATATTCTATACTTAGTTTGTAATAGTACTTTTAAATTATAGATTATATATTTTGAAGATTACTTTTCAAATCTCTTTTATAAGTTTAAACTATATTCAAAATGGTTTATAAACTTCAGATATTGTTTTGACAAGTTTTAGAAAGAAAATATCTTCTAAAAACAAAAATCAATTTTCAAAATTTACTAGGGTATGTCGACATACCTCATCCCCCATGTCGACATGGTGACCATAGAAATTTAATTTTCAAATTTTCAAAATAAGTGTCTATTCATCATAACCTTTCACGAATGGACATGACGGTTGTTCTTCTATAAATACCAGTTGTTTTCAACGAATTTAAAGTTAGTTTTTCTTCATTCTTCACTCCTTCTTCTCCACTTAAATATTCTCTTATATTTCAAATGCTTTAACAAAACTCTACCGATATTCTAAGTGAATCAAACTCGATTGTCTCTATTTTGATTCTCTGCCACTCTCTCTCAAAGATCTCAATGCTATTCAGAGTTATAGTATCATTTGTAATGAAAGAAGTGTATTGAGTCTCTCTATCTAACAAAATGATATGGGAAATGGTGTGATTATGGCCCGTAAATCAACTGGGTGTGATTGTAGCCCGTAAATCAGTTAGGTGATCTTGTAACCTGGTTAAATCAAGGGAGTTTGCCTTGGACTCGAAGATAGGAGGTGTATCTCGTGGCCTTGAAATCGAGGTTGTAATATCGACATTATTTTTGAAAAGAAATACGCACAAGAAATTGTGTGGGACTGTATGCAGGGTAACTCCGAACCAGTATAAAATTATGGTATGTTCTTTCCTTTACTGCTTTTTATTTACTATTTGCATTTGTGTCAGATTCTGTGATTATTTCTGTGTTTGTATATTGCATCTGTTTAGATTTAATTTGAAAAGATTTCAAAAAGATTCATAAAATTAATTAAACACTATTCACCCCCCTCCCCTCTATTGTTAATTCTGCCTTAAGATCAGTAATCCGCATTTCCTTCATATTGCATAAATATTTAAATTGATTTAAAAAAATCTAAAAACAGAATTTTGGTTGAAAGCCTTTCTCTCTCTCACACACACACATAGATATATATCTGTTTTTGTGTATGTATAATATTTTTACGTCTACTACACACTAAAATGATAATACAACACGTATAAGTCAACAATTAAATTTATGACTAATATAAAATCAACAGACTGTAATATATGAAAAATGTGAAATATATAACATATATTGTACACAACGATCAATATTTATGTATGTATGTATGTATATGTATGTATGTAATTGGATGAGTTAATGAATTATAATTTAGGAGGTAGGGCCGTGGAAAAACACATTGATCCAAACAGACTCCATCTAGCCGCACTTAATACTGCAAACAAATGTGTTACCAACACCGATCTACTATTTCTATAATTGTTTGCATATGAATAAGGTAAGAAAAATGGCGATGGGTACAATGGTGCTTATAGCTAAAGAAGGAAAAGGGAGGGAGGTTAAAAGTCATCAAAGAAATGGAGGCTTATGTTTGAACTTATAGGGAGATATAGAGAAAGAGTCTCCACATATCTCTCCTACCAATTTAATATCAATACCCACCATTATCATTCCATATTTGTCCAACCATTATTAGTTTCTTAATGGATCAAATCCCCTTTCAATCTATTTAATAATGTATTTTATTTAAATCCAATTTGAATTCTTATTGATATCATATATTGATACGCACTTATATAACTTTTACATGTGCACCTAATAAAATATTTATAGCACCCCGAACAATTCTAGAGGCTACTACCAAACATATACCACAATAGAAACACAATGAGACTTAATATTTCACAATTACAAATTATAATTTATAACCATTGTAAATCAATTAAATTAAGTAATGTCTTAAAGACTCATTAGATTCAGTTATGTAACACATGGATGTGAATTTCGCCAACGATTAATATTTGAACTGTTCAAATACTAGTATTCACATGTCACCTTGGCTAGCGATGCGACATCTTGACTTAAATCATCACTTACAAATATCATTGATAAAATCCAATTTACAAATCCAAGAAGTATGTTTTAATAACAATTATTTACACTGATTCTCTTTGTTAACACAATATCATCTTAGGACATATGGAATTTGGTTTTGGTTCAAATTCCAATATTGTCCATATTCAACTCGATTAGTCTATTAAAACATCCTTGGTTTAATAATAACATTTATTATTAACCATACTACCATAATCAAATATTTTGACTTTGAGTTGACTACAGTTGACCATGATATTAACCTCATACAACTAAGCCGACGAATTCTCTACTAATAGTGTTTCACTTCTAATGCTTCAACACAAACTCAATTTTTAGCATTCGATGGACACCATGATTTATCCATAATCAAAGTGGAGTTTTCACATTGAAGTTCAATAGTATTCTCAATTTGAAAGAACTGTGTAATATCATCACTTTGAGATTTCACACTCGACCTAGTTATTGTTAATCAACAAGAAACTCTCGGATGACTCATTCCATAGTTATCCAATGTCGACCAATACGTATCCCCTTGGTTCCCCCTAACAACCATAAGCCATACATTACCAAATACTTAGAGATAGTCACGTGCTCCACTCTCAACCGATGTATCAATATCCTTTCTTGAAACATCTTGATAAGGAATATTTAAAATAATATGTTATTTTATATTGTAATAATTTTCATGGTTACAACTCTTTGTAACAATTATCACATAGCAAATTATGTAAATATCTCTAATTATATACTTTAAATTAGTTAATTAATTATATCATAATATAAAAAGTATATAATAGAAATTAAATTCCTTTACTACGAACATGATTAGTTATAGAGTTAAATATATGTAACAAATTACATAATTTCCCCTAGGGCATACCCCCGACTCTTTAAATTTCCCACTTATACTTGGGTTCAATTATGGAATCTTATTCTCATGCCTTCGATCGGTTTTCTCAAAAGGATTAGCTAGTCCCTTAGTTAACTGATATGCTATATTATTTTGATTTTCAACTCTTTCGATCAACTCTCTCCAACGCTGATAAACTCCCTTTATCATGTGGAGTATTTCAATGTCCGTTATTTGAATTTTAGTGTGCTCTAGGTTCATTTACATTGCGTATAGCATCATTGCTATATATAACAAAGTTATGAGATTCTAAACATTTGGAATCACCCTAGCTCGGTTATAAATTTGTGCATTTATTGGAAGATAAACATTGGTTTTATTGTTATGCTTATTCAAGACGACGTACAAAGCCTAATTGTTGAATTAACCATAATCCATTATTTGAAACATTTCCAACTTAAAGCTTTTTAACAAAGATAGATCACGAATAATATTTCCTTACTCGATATCACTTATGAAGTTCAAATTTGAACGCTCCTCCATGAGGAACTCATTATTTTTATAAAAACCTCTAGTATTTTTAAAATACTTGAGAACAACTTAAATTATCATTTGGTGATATGAATTTAGATTTGATGCTTTCTTTGTTTATCAAATGCATAATTGAAATGCAATATTGTAGATAATACAACATGTGTGATAATTCTTATTGCCAATGCATAAGGAATCTATCTTACATGTTCCATATTATACACTTTAATATGGGGTATGTGTATGTGTATGTTATTTGAGATAATCCCAATATCCTTTTATATTGATTATAAAAGTTGTTAATTTTCAAATCTGATGTCAAGTATTAAACAACTAAACTATAATTTTGTTAACACGTGTACATCAGCACCAATCATAAGTTTGTCGTATACTTATAATTGTACAAATATTTTAGTACCTTTAATGTTCTTTCTTATAGACATATGCATGACTGATAATCGAACTATTTGATCTTCTTTATTATCATATTTGCTTAATTACAATGCTCGTTAAATGATACTTTTGTATCAGCTCTTGGATCATACTCAAAACTCACAAACTCACTTCGCTCCTACCGACTTGAGATACTTTGGTTGTTATATGAAAATAGTTTATTCTAAATCATTACCAGAATTTCTATTTCAACGTATATATGCCAAAAATCGAAATCGTACGAGTGATAATTTTGTGAGTGAAATCCGAGTTAACATAAGCATGTAGAACTATGGATCTATTACATTAATTTCAAAAATTGAAATCTATGATATTATTCCTATCAATGTTGCCTATTATATTCTAACTACAACTGTCTTCTTCTCAAATCACATCTATGGCCGATGGAATACATCTTTTAACAACTATCAAAATTATATTTTGATATTGTACTCGAAATCTATTCAGGATTTATACATCATGCCATATGGCAGAGTCAATACTCTTCCTATCTTATTGAAAATTGAGGAAATTCTTTTCTCAACATTGATATAAAACTCATATATTATCTTTAATGTGCGAGAGCTCTTATTAGACATGCTAACGAATCAATTTTAATGTGCATGGGTAATTTCATTTTATTTACGTAATTAGTTTTATCTTTCGATCATATCCATATACATTTTTACTACCAATAATTTCTAAAAGAAATTCCTTTATCATGAAGTTGGAGTTTCTTGAAACAACAATCGTTTCTTGGTACAATGAAATAGGTGTTCATAAAAAATTTATGAACTACCTTTATATTTGTATAAAACTGATTCATTTTTTTAGTTTATGAAACTTATGCTCATAAAATAAATTAGTCAACCAAAATTGGTTGGTCCTAAACTCCTTTGGGGTGGTCCACATAAGGTCCCTAACGAACAAGTATTATGTGTAGTCCCCCAACTCACATAACTTGTCAACCTTTGAACTTGGACACAAAGGAGTTTCTTATAACTCTTATCTGGTATAGTCTTGTAAACTATGCTTTATATGAAATTGATTTTTACCTTATGTACTTAATCTTAATTTCGCGACCTTATAGGGAGAAGTTAACTCTACTTCACTCATTATCAATCGCACTTTGTCCAACAAAGTTTGATTACTCCTTATCGAAATTTCTTTATGTATCATAGGGAGAAGTGACTCTTGAGATTTAATCTTATTCATTTTTAGAAACCTCTTGAACCGCTTCCAATACACCACTTATTCGATCAAATCGACTTCTTTTATTTTCTTTGTGTATCATATTTTTTACTTTTGTTATATATTCAATAAACTTATCATGAAGACATTATTTGTGTATCAAATACACATGTTCGTTACAATTCATATATGAATTTAATGATGTAAATGGTTATGTTTTTGTATTATTAGACCTCAGATTGCATGAATACATGCATACACGCAAACGCACACACGCGCATGCACGCACACGTATATATATATATATATATATATATATATATATATATATATATATATATATATATATATATATATCAATTTAGAGAGTTTACCTACTCTTTGTCTCTCCAATTGAATGGGCATTTTACCCAATCATCCGAGATACAATCCACCAGTACCATATGATTCATAATCATATGATTAAAGAATTATTTCTCAAAATCGTAGCTTATTCCACAATTCCAACATGATTGTAAAAATTTAAGTACTTTTATATCTTCAAATGCATTGCTTCTATTATAAAAACAAATACCATTATTAAATTTTTATCTTATAATAAATATTCATAATGTTCATATCAAAATAAAACTATGTCTATTTTAAGTCATACCAAAAAAAGGTTATTATTACACATATAATATTTGGTATGTTTATGAAAATAATTTTCGTAACTTGATGCATCCACTAAGAAATGTTTTATTTTACGAACCAATTACTTCTGCCTTTACTATAATGGCTTACAAAATATGAAACTCCATTTAACCGCTTATTATGGAATTTTATTTCATACATTATAGCAAGTTTACATTCAAGAGTTCCATATCAAACATTTTGAAATCCAAGAAATAACCTTCATTGAAATAATTATTTTATGTGAAAATACATTTTGAATATAAATCATATTTATCATTACATATTAAGTATCTTTCAGTATTCTATACTGTGGTGTCCGGGAAATTTGGGCAATATTTATTTAATAATTTCATTAATAATTATTTTAAAATGTGAAATATTGATTTAATAATCAAATTCAAACAAAAAATTATCTTTTGAAAATTAATAATTATTTAGTTTATCAAATGATATTCTTTTCAAAATTTATAATAATGATAATTTTATATTTGAGAATTTTATTCTTTTCAAAAGTTAAAAATATTTAAATGATAAAATTATCTTTCTAAGCTGATTTAAAGAATATTTTATTTATAATATATATGTGTGTATACATTGTAAATAGAGAATTTGATTTTTAATTTAAATTTAAATTTAATAAGAATATTTTCAAATTATTATGTATATATATAGATGTATAACTTGTAATTTGGTTAATTTGATTCAAATTAGTATTGAAACCTTTCAAAAGTTAATTTAAAAATCTATCTTATATTTTTAAAAGAAATATAAGTTAATATTTATTTTGATTAAAAATATAATAGTTTAATGATCGTATTTTATAATAAAAGTTTATTTTGTTTTCTTTTAAAAATTGTTTTTTTCTTTTGAAATAGATTTAGTTCAATTTTATTAAAGTATAATATTTGATTTGAAAACTTTGGAATAAAATTGAATTCAACATTCTTTTCTTTTTAAAATTTTCTCTTTTGAAAATTTAGTTTTAAAAATATTATTTTAAAATACTCAAATAAACATTTAGATATGTAATTGTGTAAAAGAAAATTTATATGTAATCATTTAAGGTTAAATATAGATAAGCATTGATAAACATGATAACATAAATTAGAAATTGATTTAGAAATGAATTTAAATACGTTCATAAATTAAGAAATTTATTTTTTATATTGAAATGAACATGTGTTAAGTATTCATATCATAGAGAAGACACTTGTAAATTAATCTACCTCACTAAGTAACAAGTGGCAACATTTGTTTATTTTTGATATTTATTACTTTAGATAAGAAAATTTAACAATGCATTATTGTTCAAAACATTTTTCTTCAAAAGAAAATCTGAAAATCAGATTATAAGTAAAATTCAAAATCCAAATCTGCAAAACCCAAATCTACAAACAAATACAAATTAAAATCTGCAAACAAAATTCAAGCAAATCTGAAATCTGTTAAAAAAATCAACTTCAACTCATTCTTAAGCAAATGAAGAGGGAGTTCAGCTCCATGATCAAAATCTACATCACCAAGCAAATGCAGTTTTGATTCAACATCAACAAGCAAATTGCAAACACAGTTCAACATCATCAATGCAAATGCAAAACTGTTCCAGGAAATTCAATTTGCAAGTTTAAGGAAATTGTGATTGCATCTCAGCTGTTCTCTGCTTCTTCTATCAATATGTGAGTAAATTTCTATTTTTAAAAACAGTTCTTACTTTTTAAAAATCAAAGCTAAACAAGTTTTCAGAAAACTCAAGTTCTAATTCAAACCTGTTTTTTTTATAAAAAAAAATCAAAACTGTTTGGATGAAACTGCTCTGTTTCTTTTTAGAAGCGAGTAACCTCACAATGCAAAAAGCATAAATTATCTGCTGCATGTGAATATATGGGAATGAGTATGCTTGTATGATTATATGGTGTTGAAATTTTGTGTATACTTATATAAATATGTATATATGTGTTGCTGTGCCAGGAATCTGCATACCTGTTTGTTTTTAAAACTAAGATTGTAAATAGACGACCCTTATCTCTGGATTTAATTCTCTGTTAGGATTGATATGTAAACAATTGTTTAGTATAAATTCAGGTTTGGAAATTATGTTTATAAATCAAAATTATGTTATATTTAAAAAATCTGTTGTCTCTGTTACAAAAAAAAATAGTCACTATTTTCCATAAGTCAAACATCAAAACTACTGAAATTATTGAAAACAGTTTAATAATTTGAATGCATATATAAAACCATGATTTTTAAAACCAAAATCACAATTTTAAATTCTCTGGGAAGTGAGCATTACTGGGTTGATCAAATTGGGAGTTTTTTGGGTTTTTCTAATTGCCTAGGGGACTTTGGTTGTTGTGGTGCTTCCTGGAGGTGGAGAGTGGATGGATGAGTAGAGGAATATTGTCTGATGTATTGTCAGTGGTGGTTGGCGACAGTGGTGGCCGATTTCAGGTTTGTAACCCTAGTTTCTAAAGGTAGGGTTTTTTTGTAGCTTCTTGATCTCTCTGTTGCACCGAGTGCTGTGAAGCATTGGAGTTTGGCAGAGGGGATGTATGCGAAGGAATGGCCGGAGTCGTGGGTGATATGATGGTCGGAGATGGGTGTGAGCGGTGTTGACAGGTTTGGGAATGTTTTTGCTGGGTGATGTTCCAGGTTGATTGATAATCTCGAATTTTAAATTCAAGCTGCAGTGAGTTCTCTGGAGGTCGTGATCAAGTTGAGGGATAGTCGGCGACTTGGTGAAGTTGGTTAGGGTGGTTGGAAGCCGCCGGAGCGCCGGTGCATATGCACCGTGCATATTTGTTTCTGATGATCATGTTGGTTGGTGCAGGTTTGTGACTCGAGTTTTACTCGAGTAGAACGAGTTGTTTACTCGAACCAATTAGGTTGGGAACTCAAAGAAGATGTGGGGAGGTCTCGGGTAAGTATGGGTTCAGGTTTTATGAACCTGAAAACTGTGCAGTTTTCAAAATTTAGAATGAAATCTAAATTTTAAAAGCAGGGATTCAAATTAAAAGCTTAAGTTGAATCTGAATTCAAATGAACTTCTGAATCCAAAGTTTTTTTAAAATGAAAATTTTAAATTTAAGTAAGATTTAAATTTAGTTTTTAAAAATCAGGCCTACAATATAGTTCAAGGTTACTATGCATTTAAATCCTGAATTTAAATCAGATTTGTGAATTTAAATATTGGACAGATTCAAATGTTTTAAAAGCATATTTAAAAATGAATTTGATTTCAAATAAGGTTTAAAATAAGTTTTAATTCAAGTTTAAAAATCAGGTTTCAATATGGTTTTCAAATTTACTATGAATCCAGAATTTTAATTTAGATCAGTTTGTCAATTTTAAAATATTGATCAAGTTTAAAATGTTTTAAAAGTAGGATTTAAAATGAATTTGATTTCAAATAAATGTTTTAAAGTTGATAACATTTCTTTTCTTTAATATTTGAATTAAAGTTATGAAATGTTTAACTTAAATTTGAGAAGTTAAATAATCAATTTATTTTAGGCTTGATTTCTTAATTAAATTTTGTTAAGTAATCTAGTTTTGAATCTTCTTATATAAGTAATGATTTTCTTCACTTTTATTTTAAGGAATAAATTTATTTAAAATTTGGATAATGTTTAAATAGTTAAACATTTTTAAATCTTAAATTTTAAAATGGAATTTGAATTTAAATTTAGAAATGTATTGTTTTAAATACATTTGAATATTAATGAAGTCATTAATAAGTAAATGAGTTATCTTAGAAATGATTAAGATAATAAAAGAATTTAATTAAGGAATTTACTTATTTATTTGATTTTAAATAATGATTTAGATTAACATTTAATTAAAGATGATTAATGATGATTAATCTAAGATAATTTTTCTTAAGTAAGTAATTAAGGAAAATGCTGTTAAGTAATAATGTTAATTATCTAAGGATAATTAAGTAATTAATTAATGTGATTAATTTTGATAATTAATCAAATTAATTATTGAAGATAATCAATTGTAAATGGTTTAGTATAATTACTTGATAAAGGTAATGAAGGTATTAATTACTTATGGTAATTAATTATGATAATGTGATTTGTTAAGTTAATTAATTTAGTTTTAATTAATTTAAGATAATCATTTGATGATTTAATAAGAGTAATTACTTAATGTAATTAATGAAGCATGATTTCTTAGAGAAGTAATAAATGATAATTACTGAATGTAATTAGTGAGAGATGATTTTTAATTAAGTAATTTGGGTAATTACTTTTGTAATTAATCAAGGGATTAATTAATGAAGATAATTAATTATGGGATAATTAATTTGT
Source organism: Allium cepa (assembly GCA_030765085.1). Taxonomy (NCBI): domain Eukaryota; kingdom Viridiplantae; phylum Streptophyta; class Magnoliopsida; order Asparagales; family Amaryllidaceae; genus Allium; species Allium cepa. The sequence continues at coordinate 57,225,643 of CM060935.1, forward strand.
TATGAGTAATTAATGGTAGTTAATTACTGAATTGATATTAATCAAGGGTGATTAATAATCGTATTTTAAATTTTAGATTAATTACTAAATGTAATTAATTTTAAATAAAGTAATTAATTTATATTTAAATTAGAGATCATTAACTAATATAATTAATGATGTAATTAAGAATTGTTTAATTAAGTAATAATTAATAAGTAAGTGATTAATTATTGTAATTAATTAAGGATAAATGTAATTAACTATAATTTATTAATAAATGAAGTAATTAAATGTTAATTACTTATGATTAAGGTTAATTAATTTGTGAAATTAATTAAAGACTAATTACTTATTGTAATGATTAATCAAAGGTGTTTAATCAAGTTGAATACTTAGAGAATGATTAATTAACTAGGTTAATGGATATAAGAAGGATTTATAGATGTGGTAATTAATTTAATTTATTTTAAATTAATTAGAGATAGAAGTAATTAATTTAATTCATTTTAAATTAATTATAGATGATGGTTAATAAATCCTTGCTTATGGATGATATTGATATTTCTTTGGATGGTTGTGATCTCAGTAATGAGATGAGTAGTATCTATATGATATGGATGCTTAGTTAAAGTATGATAATATGGATTATCTGTTTGTGATGATTATCTGTTTGTGATGATTATCTGTTTGTGATTAGGATACGGGTTATCTGTTTATGATGATGAATGTGATTATCTATTGTGATATGTGGATTACCCATCTGTGTGTAATAGATAATGATGAATTGAATTAATTATTCAAACTAAATTCACTTGGACATTAAGATGACGTTTGGATTTCGATGAGACCGGGATCGGATTTCCAAATTTGGAATTCCGAAAATCACATCGATCCAAATTAAACGTTAGGTCGTGAATCTCAAGTGAAGAGCGAAGACTCGAGGTGTAAGAACTATTTGTCAGTATAACTCTGAGGGTGATTCCGTGATGAGTTTGATGGAAATAGTACTTACAGGTTCGAGATGTTGATTCACAGTGCAAGGGTTATCGTCGTTAACTCTGAGGGTGATTCCAAAATGAGTGTAACGAGATAATGCCTTCGGTTTCGTTCGAACTCGGAACGAACTTGTATGGATTGAATGCTTTCAGAATATCGTCAGGTGGATGAAGAGCATTCTAAGATTGATATGTCCTATAAAGGTAATCGTAGCCTCAAGCCTCATCAACCGAGAATGGCTAAAACAGGGGAGGTGCAGCAAGGCTAAGTGGGTCATGCACAAGTAGGACAAGATTTACACCTGTCTAGAGGTCCCTTTTTATTTCGGTTGTGTGGCAGTTGGCGACGACCAATCTGCGGGGTGGTCTTGTTCGGAACTATTCAGTAAGGAATGGTTCCGGCATTTTGTTGCAGGGGAGTGGGCGTACTCCTCGGTACGGTGATCTAGGCCACGTACAGTGACGGGCGGTACCCCAGTAGCCCTGCCATTGATGGAATCCAAAATCCAATAAGTGCATGTACGGTTTTGATTGTGCCCAACTATGTTGGAACGTGAGATGTAAGCATTCCAGCTATTTCTGTATTTTATTTTGAAAACCCTAGACAGTATTATAATATCACTGGATTTCCTATCAAATGTTTGGTTAGCGTAAGGTAAAATTTTTTCCATGTTTATGTGTGGGAAGTCTTACGTGATACCTTTTCTTTCCAAAGAATTTTCTAAAGTTAAGCAACTTTTAAACCCGTTTACTCACACCAGACCCATGTCTGACCCGAGTGTTTATTTTATATTTTATTAAACTCTTGGGTACTCATATTATGTATGAGTAGTCAAGTGATTCAGGATTGCTTTGACGAGTTCTGGAGGAGATATGGAGCAGGAGGCTTCAGGGTGTAGATATATATAGTGGTTCCGCTGTGTTTGAGTTGTATCTGTTTTCTCTGATGTACTTGAATTGTTATTGCTAGACAAGCGTTTATAACTGTCTAGTTTGTGTTGTATTAGTTGTATAACTCTGATGTATATGATACTATGTAATGTTTTATGTGATATAATATAATTTATTCGTTCCGCTGTGAGATTCTGATGTTGTTTGTTTCTTTCTTTTCTATCCCTTTCTTTCTTCTTAATGATGCATCTTTCTATGGAATGAAAGGCGGGTCGTTACATATACAGTTCTCATTTTAATTGTAACTTCATGAAGAAGAGGTGATAATTCACTCTCTTTAACCCAATTAGCTTAAATCATGTCCACTCTCATGCGTTTGCTTTCCCTTCTAAATGGTCGAACCATTAAAAGGAAAAATTCTTACTACAAGAACATAAAAAAATCTTTATAAAAGTACTATTCGCCATCCTTAGTACTTAAGGATATAAAATACATTGCACTTTATCTAAACTGATCAAATTGACATTTCTGTGATCGAGTTTCTAGACCCATCTTGCAGCTCGTGGTATAATGTAACATCAAACACAAGAAGGTCCTTATAATCAATCGTTTTGAATGCATGATCTTGCATCATGTTTTACTTGCTTATTTCGATTGAACTACTTTTATCGAGGTTTCGTACATTACCAGTGAGACCGAATATGGATCAAATATCCATTTTCTTATATTTCTTAAGAGTTCAAAATTCATAGAAGACAACATATAGTCTTGAGCAAATAAAACTATTTACCAAGGTACGAACGTATTTAGTAGTTGTATAATTTGGCTTTTACTTGGGTCTTGAATTGACAATATGCCACAATATTTATTAGTTAGTATATTTTGTATTTCTACGCCAATCTTAATTTAGTTCATATGCATATTTTAACTTATAAATATTTTATCAATTATATTAGTTGCACAAATTTATAAAGGCAATTTTTTTAACTTTTAAAGCATATATTCTTATAATTTTAAATAGGTTAAATGTATTCTTTTTATTTATCTAATAAGCTTCCACTAGAATTTTATGCTCCTCAAAACCATAAGAAAAGACATAAAAACATTTCAATTTCTTTAGCAGGTTTAGGACCCACTTGTCTTGGGATTCTGACCATGAGGAATATCAACAAATCATAGGCCTACTTGTGATGAATGACACCCTATCGATTGTATGATATACAACTTCTAACTCATGGTCTTTGTGCTAATCTCATCCCAACCTTGATAAATATCAATAAATCAAAAGAGATTATTCATCCGTGCCCACCATTTCATGACGGTCTAATTATAATGATGTAACTTGAGGAATGTTAACAAATACATGTATGTATCTTTTCTCTTCTAGTCAATAAATTAATAATATCTGCTTTAGGTTTGTCAAAATCATCACGTTCTTGGGCCTCGAGATGTGAACTCTGAACTGTCTTGTAAACTTCTCAATCAACTTGGTCCATGTTCCAATCGAACTGCTTTCCAATTGCCTGAACCACAGCACTGCTATATCCATCAAATACAATGGGAAACCCGAGCCATGACTTCCTTCGATGCCTCCATTTGCCTCATATACCTCGTTATATGAACTGCAGGATCTGCCCTCCGATCGTACGTCTCTAGTGTAGTAAGCTTGAATTCAGGTGTGTTCCTGGCCTGCCTAATTGTGGTAGCAAAGGGGCTCATGTTCATATCTTTCGAATCTTTATTCACTAGTCCTCCTCTCATGGCTCGTCTGACCATCTCTACCATGTCATCAAGTTGTGGTCCTTTTCTGTTGCCTCCGACCTGCCCTTCGAGTTCACAAGGTAATCCTGGAATCTACTCTTCTGGATGAGCATCTATTTCTCTATCAACGCCATGTTGCACAATACAACCTGGCATCCTGCATGGGATTTGGTCAACATGCTCCGAGAGCATGCCCCCTAACTCAGGGGCTGCTCCTAATGGTCCCGCTTTATTCGGAATCCCGGTTGCTCCATGCTCCTGATCTCTATTTCCAGCACTTCCTACAGTCGCGTTCTCTTAATTCTGTACTCTAGCTTTTCCAATCTGCTGGATTAGATTCTGTATCATCTCCTCTTGCCTTTTTGGCATATCTTCCTGCATAACATCCATCATCATCTCCATCTCATCTCTGGTGATGAAAACTGAAGTTTGATTAGCTCCTAAGGATGCCTTCTGACTTCCTTCAAGGTGGCTCCTCTCCGTTCTTTGTTTTTTATTGATTGCTTTGCCGTTCTATCCAGATCCAAGTCCTGAAGCCTTCAGATCCAAAATCCAAGCTGTAGAATCCCTGAGTGCTAGCGTTCTCAGTGAAAGCACTAAAACGTTTATGCCAAAATTGATCGTAAACACCCAATTGCAGATGTAAGCACCAACTCACAATCACAGATCATAGATAGACAATATGTAGAGGATATGAGTATAATGAACACTCAAAATTTAAAAGAAAAGCAGGATTTATAGTGGTTCAACGTTGCAGCCAACATCCACTTTAAAGATTTTGTTGTTTATTGATGATTTACAACTAGTTTACAACAGTACAATTGACAGTATTTGAGTTACAACGGAGTTCCAGCAGAGTAAAGGCATAGAAGAGCCAAAAGTCCATTTTTTGTTGGCATTGGAGTGCTATTTATAGGTGCAGTCTGGAAATATCTGACTTAGATATACGAATACTCCGTCTCACACGTGGGTAGTCCCACATGATCGATCCGATGTCATTTGGGATCGATCCATGATCGATCCATATGCTCTTCGTATCGATCAAGATGATGTCCGTTGGGGTTAAGATCGATCATGAATGTTCTTCTAGTGGTATGCAAGCTACAGTGAAAATTTGAAGGCATTTGGACTTATATTTCTTGAGCATCGATTAAAGATGGTTTTATAGGTTGGCTGAGATGCACGTATCGATCCTAGTTCGTATCGATACGTCTTCGTATCGATCAAATATGGATCGATCACGTGGAGCGATAACTTAGGGGAGATTCGCTTTTTGTGCCACATGACCATTTCTCTTGGTTAGCTTGGATTTATTCATATCAATCATATGCCACTACTTTCAAATTAATGCTGGCATGCACTCTTTGTATCGATCATTCGGTGTTGTCTTCGTATGGATGACTGTGGCTGGTTCGTATCGACGGGCGGAGTTGGTTTCATATCGATCATCTGGTTGATTGATACAAAACATACATCAACATAGATCGATATAAAGTGAATGATCGTTGATCAATGGGCCTTGATCGATCTAAGAGATGCATCTGCCTGATGGATACGAAAGGAATAAGTGCAAACTTGATGAATACGAATATGATGGATACGAGATTGATAGGGACCTTGGTTGTTGATCAATCCAAGGCTCTGACTCGAAATAACCGCCGCCTTAACCCGAAGTGAACCTGTCTCTTAACCGAAGTGCAATGTTTGGTGACTCGAAGTAGCTTGTAAGTATGCTAATCCATCAAAGACCCAAAGCAAATCCTTCTTTTGCCCGAAGTAGCCTGCCTGGAATCTCGAAGTAAACCTAAGAACGACCCAAAGCAAACTTCAAGCAACTTGAAGCGACTCGATTTTTATCGAAACCATATTTTAAACATCTTGCGCTATTTGTTTGTCTACTTTGCTATATCCTAGCCTCATGATCATGTTTATAATCCGTGAAAATCTAGCTTTGATCATTGTGCAGTCGATTAGGTTAAACCCGCGTGTATGTTACCTTGCCAAAAGGCCGGTTAACACACACACACATATGTAATAAAATTTAATCAATTTATTTAATTAATATTTAATTAATTAAAAAAATTAATTAAATAATTAATTAATTTGAGAATATTTATTTATAATTTACTTTAAATAATTTAAGATATATATATATATACACAACAATAACATTTATAGATATATGTATATATATATATACACATACATACACATACATATACATATATGCCTTATTTTAATTAATTAACTTTTCATTATTTGGTTAGTCTAATTAATTAAATTATTACATAATTTCAAAATATTAATTTATTTTCAAAAACAATCTTTAAAATTATTTTATAACCGTTATAAAATTTATTTTATACTTTGCATTTAAATTTTAAATTCACAATATTTTTTATATTTTCTAAAATGAATTTTGAAAATTAAACTACAGCCCAAATCAATTTGGCCATTTACAACAGAGCCAACCTTTTGGACTTACTCCATCGAGCCAGGCCAGTAGACAAGGAGTGAAGAATACTTGATTATTCAATCCCAAGCCTAGACACTATTATTATAGACACCCAAATGACAGAGGTTTTATTAGTTGACTCTAAAGGTGTTAATTTCGATATTGTAGACAATTAAAGCTCCGATGTAATTATTCGAACGGGGCCCATTGGAAGTAGTGAAATAGGTAGATTTTAAAAGAAATCCTATTTTGGATTATATTGGGCCTATTAAGTCTAAATGGTTGTGTTGGATCTAATTTAATTAATTTAAATAAAATCGTATTTTGTTTAATTTTTCTAATTAAATTTATTAATAAATTTGATTTAGTGTATTATATATGTATATGAGAATATTAATATATAGTTATACATGTTTAACGTGCATGCACAACATAACATAGGATGTACATGGCTAAGAATATGCATAGATATACGTTAAGGTTTGCATTCACTATGTATATACTTAGCCTTTACATATATGTTAATTGCCTAAAAATTGCTGTATATATACATATATTTTTAAATATACAAATTTTTTAAAAATAAATAATTTTATTTTTAAAAGTTATAACATAAAATTTGAACTAAGTTTTAACTTTAAATTTCAATTTTAAAATATCTAAATTAGATTTTGTAAACATGATTCAAATTTAAAGCTAGATCTAATGTTAGTAATTCAAAATTCAAAATATCTTAATTTGACTTTGCAATATTTTAGATTATATATATATATATATATATATTAAATAATTTAAATTCGAACATAAGAATATTATAAAATATTCATATAAGTAATTATGTTTATTTAATGATGTATATAAATAAAAGTAAATATTTATATATATATATAATATGTGTATTAATTAAATATAAATATATATGCATATATTTTTCAGTAATAATAAAATTATATTTAAACTGGTGGTGAATTTTATAATTTATGGAATATATAATTAACACAAATGTGTGTTATGTGATACACATGCGTGCATATATGTGTTTATGTGTGTGTATAACTAATTTGGCTTAGGGCCTATTTATAAATTTTTCAAAAAAATTCCTCTTCATTTAATAAAATATTAACTTAATATTTTTTATATGTTAATTTACAAATATACATTTTAAATTACTAAACAATATACTAAATTATGTAAATGATATTATATAAATATATCAATTAAATTAAATAAGTATTTTTTTTCAAATTTCGACCGAAAAAATGTTTCACATATATAAGAAAAAAATTACACTACTAGAAATTATAATGAAATACAACACGTATGAATCAACTATTAAATTTATTACTAGTATAAAATTAATGGGCTATGATATATACGAGAAATGTGATATATAAAGCATATATACTATACAATAACTACTACCTTAGGAGATAAGGGTGTAGAAACACAAATTGATCCAAACAAACAACTTAGATCTCTAAATCTGCACCCACTACCGCAAATAAATGATGTTCCAACATCATTCTATTATTAAATAATTGTTTTTGTGGAAATAAGGCAACAAAAATGTTGATGGAAACAAGGGTTCTTAGGGCTAAAGAAGGAAGAGGGAGGCGATTAAAAGTCATCAAAGAAATGCAGGCTTATGTTTGAATTTATAGGGAGATCTAGAGAATGAACCTCCACATATCTCTCCTACCAATTCAAAATCAATAGCCCCACTTGTTACTCCTTCTTTGGCGGCCATGATTGGTTTCTTAATGAACTAAATCCCCATTCAATCCGTTTAATAATTTATTTAATTTAAATCTAATTTAAAACCTTATCGGTATCGTATATTGATACGCACATATGTGACTTTTATATACGAACCCAATAAGTTACTAATAGCACCCCAAATGATTTTAGAGGTAACTTTATTTCACTAAATACGGCATATACAATAGATACAATAATAATTAATATTTCAAAAATATTAATTAATTTAATTAATTTATAACTATTGTAAATCAATTAAATTAAATGTATTTCGGATACTGATTAGATTCAATTGTGCATATATGAATTTAGCCAGCAATTAATATTTAAACAATTCAAATACAAATGTTCACAAGTTATCCTAGCTAGTGGCGTGGCAGTTTTATTTAATTCATTGTTTGCAAATCTCATCAATAAAATCTAATTTATAAATTCAAATGGTATCTTTTATTGACGATTATGTATAACAATTATCTATGCAAACACTATTATGAATTATGGAATTTGTTTTTTCCACAATTCCAGTATTGTCTATTTAATTCGGTTAGTCTATAAACAAATCTCTTGGTTCATTAATAATGTTTATTATTAAACTACTACGATGGACAAATATTTTGACTTTGAGTTTGGCTATAGTTTACTATGATATTGACCTCATATAACTATGGAGACGAATTCTCTATTGAATTATGTTTCGCTTCAAATGCTTCCACTCATACCCAACTATAGCCACTCGATGGGCATCATGACATGATTTAACTGTATTAAATAGAGCTTCTACATTGAATTCAACTGTATTCTCAAATTGAAAGAACCGTATTATATCGTGACTTCAAGATTTTCCGTTTAACCTAATTGCTATTAACCAATAGGAAAGCCTCGGACGAATCATTCCATAGTTATCTAAATACTATTAGTATACAACCCTTTGGTGCTTCCAATAGCCATGAGTAATCCACTGCCCAACATTTGAAAAACCTACATACTCTGGTCTCAATAGATTAACTGATATTCTTTCTCAAAACATCTTGATCAGGAATATTTAAAATAATATGTTATTTATATTGTGATAATATTCTAATGGTTGCAACTCCTTGTAACAATTATCACATAAATTATTATTTAAGGATTTTCTAATTATATACTTTAAATTAATCACTTAATTAATTATATCATAATATAATAAATTATATAATAGAACTTAAATTCCTTTATTACGAACAATAATGGTTATAGAGCTAGATATATATAACAATTACATATTACCTTCAAGGGTAAACCCTTAACTCATTCACTTATTGAGGAAAAAGATGACAAAATGATTTTCCCAACATGTTATGCATGCTTCCATAGATTTTTGAGGAGGGACGCCCAAGTTAGCACAGAACACAATATTGCGAGAAACAATGTAGTATTAATGTAAATGGATCTTAAGGCTATTTTAATACTAGAGGGGGTGGATAGTGTTTTATAACTTTTATGTAACTTTTTGATTTATTTTAAGATTTGAATTCAAACATAGATAATCGACTCAGATATATATTAACAGGCAGTCACTGATATATATATGTGTGTGTATGCAGTAAAAGTAAAGTAAAAGTGAGAGATATAACACCGAGAGTTTATATACTATTTTGGATTAACCAATCCTATGTTTAGTCAAGTATAGTGTATGTATATATTTCCTTTCCAATGCCTATTTTAAACAGGTGGCAAACAAACTAGAATATAATCTCAATTTCAAGGTAATGGGATACGCCTTCCTGATTTCTAAGTTCAGGGCAGACTCGCCTGATTTAATCGTGCAACAAGATCACCCACTTGATTTAAATAAGCCAAAAGCATAACCACTTGATTTGAACGGGAAACAAGCATACCTACTTAATTTGAACGGGCAATAAGCATACCCAAACACATAACAGTAGAGAGTTGTTGATTTCCAAATACAAATAATTATACCGTGGATAAAAATATTCTATAGCCCTTCGATAGCACTCTGATCATTGAATCGTCGAGAGAATATTTGCAAATCAGCGAGTGAAATGAATGTAGTAAACTGGAGATCAAATTTGAGTGAATTTGAAGAGTATGAAAGTAGATTTTTGTGAAATATATAATAAGAATTTGGAATAAGAAGAAAGTAGTTAATAAAATTTATTTCCCAATCCCCTTTATTTTATGGACCTGTCTATTCGCGAAGAGATGTAACCAAAAATCAAAACTATTCGAAATTCAAAATGCATTTCTCTGATGGTCTATATTGACATACTTAGGTAGGTTATGTCGACATACCCTTGTTAATTTGAAAAATAATAATTTATTTAAAGTGTTTATAAAATTCTAGTAATTTGTAAAACTTCTAAACATAGTTTTTAAATACTTATAAATATAAAAATCGTATAAAATATTTTTAAAATTGTACTTTGAAAAATAAAATAAATATTTTGATAATAAGTATTTTGATAAGAGAGTATTCAAAGAACAGATAATTGCTCTCAAAGGACTTTGATAAATTATTTGAATGTTTAATCTATAGTCTTAAATTCTTGTCTTTTTCTCTAAACTCATGAGTCTTCAAATGTATAGATCATCTCCAGTCTTAATCTCAAGTTTTTTTACCGATTAGTCTTCAAACTTGATTTTCCTATACTTGTATAAACCAATATAATATCCTGCAAAATATTCTGTACAACTAGGAAAATCATCAGTACCTATATTCATATGGTCGTCGTCATTAAACTCAATGTCTGTGGTATTAACAGATATATGCTATACTATCATCACATGGGTGTATAACACTAAATACAATATAGGTGTCAATGTTTCTAACATAGTAATACCAACATCACATGACGTCCATCCAAATCAAATAGTAGATATAACAAATATATGGTCATATCAGACATAGCTATCAAAGAAAACGACCATCACTAAGGTCTTGCATCACCACTGAGATGCCTTAAGATATATGATAACTCATACAACCATCACGAAGATCGGTGAAATACTATGCAGCAATCATATTCGGTGCCTAATCACATACCATCACATTGGTACTGCCTTATGTGGACAAGCCTGAACATCACTAAGGTCTAGAGTACATAGGTGAGCGTTCTCACATACCTTTGCCCTACGAAACACACATCACATCCAAAGTTATCAATGGTCCCTTTGGTACACGAATTAGTAGTAGAACACATTACAATCCACTCCATCACTTTACATTATCGAACCATCACTAAGTCCTACAAACGCTTCTCACCTGAAGTATTTGACCAAAACGATTCACGTCATCAACATGTCGTAGTTCAGAATGTTATTAGACACTTACACAGTCACAGAATCTCATTGTGTCAGTCCCAAGGTCGCCGCTTTACTTCCCTATGAGAACTTGAAGTATATCTCTAGTTTTCTCATCTGAAAATACATCATTTCCTTCATCGATGAATCGATCAATGCCAGGAATATGCATCGAAATAGGCCTTTATAACATTAGTCAATCAATTACTGCACGTCCATCCAAACTTATGCAAAAATTCACAATCATAAATTGATCGGCACAAATCACACTCATTATAATTGGCACCTACTATATTAGTTAGAAATCTCTTTTACAAATTGGCTAGGCGCCAAAATAATTCGTTTATGTTTAGGAACCCGAAGTTATCATGAACCAAGCCCAAAGTAATAGTTCTAATCTGCAATGTCAACTACACGTACGAACTGGGTCATTCTTGCCAAGGTTGTTCAATGTCGATAACTCCCTTATTTCGCTTACTCGAAGTTCTCATCGCTTGAGCCCGAAGTAGCAACTCCATTGCTTCAAAGTTCTTAGCGCCTAACTTATATGCATACTAGTGCATTCCATTGTTACAAATCATTTGTCGCTGAATGATTACCACCATTTGGCTTCAAACGATCAAACTTGGCCAAAATTGGCCAATTTCTCTCGATAACTTCTTTCAGCTCTTTTCCATCTCCCATTAACTCCAGTTCATGTGCAAACACTAAAATCTTAAATTGATGATCGTTTCCTAGCCTCGAACACATCGATTACTCAATACACTAAAACAGATCCTGCATCGAAGCAACCATTTTTAAGAAAAATACATCATACAAACATTATATCAGTCAATGCAATCAAGAATCGAGCATTTATATCATCCGTGATGTGCCCCACTTTGAGACTTACAAAAATGGACATCAATGATGTTGCATTCATCAGTAAAATTATTTTCAAACGACAAAATGAGTTATTTTATTATTTTACACAATGTTATATAAAAAAAGCAGCTAAACAAATTCCTACTACATCAAATTGTTTTGATCATTCTTTACATCATCATTAATCCTTTTCATTCCCATGCAGGTATGAATATGAAAAGAAAATAAGCGTAGTGTTATATCCGACATATCAAGATGCTGATACGACACATAATCAGCTGTAATTCTTGGTTTTATAGAGTGGAATTTTCAAAATAACTTTTATTAGCTAGGCAAACCTACTGCTTCATTTTTGAAATCTTTTATTTGTCCTTCCTAAAGATACTTGTCTAATTCATAAACTCGGCCTACTCGAATGAGTACCCATGAGTTTACATGAAATAATAAAAACACGGGTTAGACATAAAGTTTGGTATAAGTAAAATCATAACATAAGAAATCATGTTGACCCACGCCGTTATAGCACAAATTGGGTTTTCCCCTCGCTTCATCATCATAGCAATCACATCATATCATGCAAATAAGCATTACATCAAAAGAAACTTGGTGCATTATATTCAATCCATAAGTTTGCCCTACACTTTTCATCCAATTATAAATCTTGTCATATTTATATTTACAATTCCAATTAAGTATACCATATACTTAACATTCATTCATGAACCAAGACATCCAATCATCCACTATCCATTCAAATCTCAACTAATCTCCTGTTTTAGGTGTTTATCTTTAAGTAATCATTAAAAAAATTAGTGATTACCTCCCTAAGTCCAACTATCATTTTTATTTTTTCTCGAACAACGTCACTAATGAAATTGCCACTCATTCCGCCAATAAGAGCCATCCTGACTCTGATAAAATGTTGAATGTAAGCCCCTTTTAGTCTGTGAACCACTTCGTTCATGTTGCTCATTTATTTATTTTATTTATAACACCATCCTAATATTTTGGCACACTGCCATGATACTTAACATAACTCCCATTTAGAGTTTATAATAATTTAGAATTGAACGCTATCATGGCACCTTACAATATACCATTGGAATTTAGAGTAATAATTGAGGAACGTTGTTATCCAATAACTCCATGAGATGATATATCTTTACGATCAAAAAAATATTTAAGCATCCTAACATGTTTATCAACATCAAGAACAATTATTCTATAGCAAATCTAAACCCAAATGGATTAGGAAGGTTTTAGGGAAAATTTTGCTCACCCTGATTTGGAAAACCTTAATTAAAACCTTACTTTAATCCTCTTTCTTCTTAGAGTTGAAAGCTTGAATTCTTCTAAATCTAATTTTCTCTTCCTTAGCTCGAAAATGGTGGCCAATCTTGTAGGGTTTTTAGGATTTTGTTTTGTAAGTGAAAGTCATGAGGGATGAAAGGATACGGCTAAAGAAAAATGGGCTAATGATTTTGGCTTAGGCTAAATCTCTTTTAGCCCAATCTCACCAATCCATCTCCTCTTACACCAATCCTTCCCATTTTAAAACTTAATTTATTTATCTTCATTAACAAGGATAACTCTAATTGCTCTAATCAACCTTGATCCATCCAATTAACTTTTAAAATTTACACGCTTAATTAGCCAAATTTCCCTTAGGCAATTCTTGCTGTTAAATTTATCTTATTTATTGCTTTAACAAGAATTAATTTAATTTCTCATATTATGGACCCTCTAGAAAATGGAGTGTTATAGTTTCTCCTCCTTATAAAGATTTCGTCCTTGAATTTTCAATAAGGAAAACAAAATTTACACAAATATCCTAAAAGTGCAAAGTAAACACTATATAAGTATATGCAAGTACAAAAGATTGTACTAATTTAAACTATTAATCATCAAACAAAATGTATTAGTACGGCTACTATACACAGTCATATCATAACATGAATATATTGGTACCCTATTAGTTCATACAATAGACAAACAAAGCAACCTGCTATACACGTGAATGTTTAAAATAATTCGAGATGGATGTTCCCAATTCTATCCTCAACCTCCTGGGTACAATCATCTATATCGTCACTCTACTAGACACGAACAAGTCAGATAACTTTGTTCCTAAACTCCTTCACATCACTACCCGCTATCCCTTTTGGTTGTCTCACGTATATCAAATCTGGCTCTATAGATAAATCTTTTATCACCCATGGTTCCACTGTCGAATTTGGGTCGTCTGCACATTTTCTCAAATGTAATATATGAAATACATTATGCACACTGGCTAAGCTACTTGATAGCTCAAATCGATAGGCAAGTTTTCCATTCAACCACTAAAAATGGTCTACATATCAAGGTGCCGACTTCCTTGCATTCCCAAAGTGCATAACTCCTTGCATTGGAGAAACCTTCATGAACACATAACTACATACTACAAACTCAAGCTCTTTCCTTCGCTTGTCAGCATAATTTTTATGCCTTAATTACATTGTCTTCATCCTGGTGCCGATTCGTTCTACCTTCTCAGTAGCATCCCTCAACAATCGGGCCTTAACACATGTTTATCCCCTATAACTAACCAACAAACTGACTACTTACACGGTCTACCATATAGCACCTCAAACGGCACCATCCCATACTTGACTGATAACTATTATTATAGGAAAACTCTACTAGATGCAAATGATCTTCCTAAGGTCCTCCCTACAAGAAAAGTTGATTTTTATAATGCCAACAGATAACACTTTAATGCATAATGTTATTGTTTGTTTTGATTTGTTTTACTTAGAATAAGGATGGGCTATGTAACACTACGTTGCTCCTCTGATTATTTTCTCCGCTGCCATTTTCTGGAATTATTTCGCTCTTCCCTCTTCCCTCTTCCCTCTTCCTCCGATTATTTCCTCAAATCCCGAAACCTAAATTCTCCTCCCTTATCACTGCCTCCATAACTCCTCATAGCCACTCCTTATATGCTCCATACGTGCTCCGCCACCTCCTCCAAGCTAATGTGGCACCCTTGCAATTTATTATAGTGCACCATTTAAATCCCACCTCCTTTCTCATCGTTAACCATTTTCTTCATAAATTTATCCCCATCTCTTAAATAAACCTAATAATTATATTTATAGAGTTTATTGCACAATCATCCATGACAATCCTAGAAATAGCTACCCTGTTAATGGGTGACGATGAGATTATCGCCTTGATACTATTTGGTGCCTCTGCCTTCGCGACTTCTTCTTTTCAGGTGGTGAGTCATCCTAGGGTTATGTCGACGATAATGGTATTTTTTTTCCTCTTTCAAAAAGAGATTAGTTTGGAGCAAAGTAGATTCATCGATCTGCTATGACTTTGGCCACGGAAGGAGGTGAAGATGTTCAATCTCTTACAGATAAGTACTAGTTTTTGATTGAGATTTACAAATATAATTGTAATGTTGTGGAATGGTATTTTTTTGACTTCTTTTAAATTCGTTGTTGATTTTTATTTCTTACCACTTGCATTTTACTACTTAAAATCATTGATTTGAAATGTTGGAGGGATTTTATTTGGAGCAAATGGTGATTATCATACTAATAATGATTTATACAGTTACAAGAAATAGTGGCTTACTTATCCATTGCTATAGTTTTTAGCTATGCCAGTATAAAATCTTGAATATTGTACTTTAAAACATTAAAATGATACCATATAAGAAGGATTAATTTCTTGAAACTGCAACACAATTCCGCATTGAGTGTATATGTAATTATTTTATTGTCATAGAAAACACATAACTCATAATTACAACTCTTTCTTTTTGCATGGAAGTTTTTTTATTTCAAGGTTGAGAAAATGACTTTTAGTGGCTAATTTAGTTATTTGGATTCATTTTGAAATCTTACAGCTGCATTTTGGATTGTGGTAACAAAGAAGTTTGTTAAATTACTAATTGTTAATTTGAATATTTAAGACTTTGCATCTAACTTTGGTTGTTGGTTGCTTGAATGCTGCTTATGGTGTCATGTGCTAGCAAAACATGTTATATATTAAGCATTTATATACATAAGATATTTTGAGAAAACTACAAACATCCTTTTATACTTCTTTATTTCTTAAGGTTATGGTGTGATATGCATATGCTCTTGTTATACTTCTATATCTACTAATAATTGGAGCTAATGCAAATAATATGTAGATGTTACTACTTGAAGTTTTGACCTTCTATATATTTCGGGCTCTCTAGCATTTCCTTTTCTTTTCTTGTTGAGCTGAAATGAGAACAAAGATACACAATTTCGCCTCTCTCTAGTACGGTTATTCCCATTGTCTTCCCTGTTCTTCCCATAACCATTTTCATTTTCCCTTTTAAGTTTTTAGCAACTGTATGTTCTTCTCGTCATTTTCTCTTCGTGTTTTGCTTTAAAATCTCCTTTAGAACCGAGAAGTTACATATTTATTTATATATTTTAACTTTAATGATCTAATGCACTGTGTATTCCTGAATTAAAGCCTAATTTGAATAGTATGAATTTTTGATCCTAATGCGCTAGTCTACAAGTTCCATATGATGGATGCCCAAAACCTTCTCAGCAGCAGAATAATTGGAATTCCATTTACTAGATCTGGAAAGACACTTGTGTCTGTGTTACTAGTGATGGAGAATCAGTTTGATATGATAAGGAGAGGTGCATATTGTGGATCCTACATTAGGAAAATTGAAGGATTTACTACTTAAGAAGAAGAAGAATTTCAACAATTGCAGGTTTGCTTTATAACCTTTTTTGAAACTGTAACTAGTTAACCATGGGTACCTATTGCTATTTACTACATTTATATTTCACTTACAACGATAAAATTGGACCTTGGTGAAAATTGAGGTTCTGTTTAATTACTATTCGGGTTTACTTATTAACTATATGGATATTAATGATTAATCAATTCCATAATGATCAATTTTTTGTTTCATGTTTTCCTCCTTTCTCATTATGTAGCATTGCAAAGTTCATGTAGAATAGGAGCATTTAATCCCACTTAGAAGCTTATCCTGTTTCTATGTTTATATGTATATACTCTAAGGGCCTCTTTGTTATCCCCTTGTTATTTATGAAAAAGACCCTTGTTTTTTCATATTAGAGGAAAATATCACTTTTTCGTAACATGCAAATAATAATATACTCTCATTTTTAGCTAAAGGTTGTAAGTGTAAGTGGAACAGTCTTAAGTCAATGACCATGGTATTAGTTTATAGAAGGAATTGGCGAAGTTTATGATGATATATATATATAATATAATGAAAGAGAATTATGAGTATAGTATATAAAATGTATTAGGGTTACAAGGATATTTGTGGAATGCCCATTTACAACCGTGTAATGAATTAGTCAAGGCCAAGCAGTCTATATAAGGCCAACACTTGTACATATCAGAAAATGTATATTTTGAATAACGAAAAATATATCTCTTTAACCACTGTTGCTTTTGTAATATGGTGTCAGAGCATATTTTCCTACTGGCATCAACAAAGCACCACGCCGTCATCCTATCAGTCAATTCTCATCATCTGAGATAGGCTATGCCTCTTATTCTCTATCAGAGTAAACCTCGTCATCAGAGAATATTCTACTCTTTGCCAAAATCATTTAATAATTCACTTACTGATCATTAGAAATTCTAGCTTAACATCATCATCGAATTCTGACTATTGTATCGTGCCAGAATCTTGTCAGTTAGAGTTCATCCGTCAAGATTGGTTGCACTGTTTCTCCTCGGAGAATATTTATTCATTGGAGAAGATATTGCCACCCATAAACCACTATAAAATTCAAGAACACGGTTCTTGATCACTTGAGAGGAATCTTGAAGCCTCATGTTCGTTGATTATCTTCTAGCTCCGAACTTGAAAGTGCGCCTAGCCAAGAATCTTCATCAACCTTTCTGATTCAAGAATATCATCATGGCAAGAATAGGAGATAATATCTCTGCCACTACATCACCTACTCAAGCAAACACTGCAACCAATGATACTCCTGTATTTTCAATCATAAAACTCAAAAGTCAATTAGCCCCCATTCAACTGGATGAAAATAATTTCTTGCTATGGAAATATCAAACTGAACAACATAAAAGATATGTTCTTAGAGAATACATCAATGACACAATTTCAATTCCACCAAAGATGATAGCGTATAATGAAGGAAAATTAACAATCAACAAGGAATACATAAACTATCAAAGACAAGACAATCTATTATCATCTTGGCTTTTATCATCAACCAGTATGAATTTATTATCACAAATTGTTGGATGCAAGTTTGCATAAGAAATATGGACTACAATGGAACAAATTTTTGACTCTCATTCTGCAGCAAGAATTATGCACTACAAGAGAAAATTGAAAAATTTAAGAAAGGATAATACGTCAATGAGGGAATATTTAACTAAAGCCAAGACGTACTATGATTCGTTAGACACTGCTAGTCATAAAATTTCAGAAACAGAGCAAATTATGACAATATTGAATGATCTGAATGAGAAAAATGAATCAATTGTAGGTGTTATATCATCAAAAGAAACCCTACCAAGCATACAATATGTACATTCTACACTACTAGCCCATGAAGGAAGAATATAGCAAAAGAAGTCCTTAACCACATATATGTCAGTGGAGTATGCATCAAATATTATAAATAAGCATCAAGAAAGATC
Organism: Allium cepa; assembly: GCA_030765085.1. Classification (NCBI taxonomy): domain Eukaryota; kingdom Viridiplantae; phylum Streptophyta; class Magnoliopsida; order Asparagales; family Amaryllidaceae; genus Allium; species Allium cepa. The sequence continues at coordinate 57,244,345 of CM060935.1, forward strand.
GAGCAGTAACAAAAATGAATAAGGCAGCCAAAGGGGTTGTAAAAGTTACAAAGGTAGGGCTAGAGGTAGATGGAATAACAGTAATAGAATAATATGTCAGATTTGCAAAAAGTATGGACACACAGCAGGCAAATGATATTTTAGGTTTGATCAAAACTTTGTAGTAAGTCAATAAGGCAACAACAACCAAAGAAACTTCAATCCAAATCCAAACCTTGCTCACATAAATGTCGATTCAAGAAATCCAGCAAGCAGCTTAAGAAATCAGACTGACATAGAAATACTAACCAAGTCACAGGATATTTAGTGTGAAGATTGGTATCCAGACCGAGGTACAAAAAATCATATCACAAGTGATCTGAATAATCTCAAACTTGGAAACAGAGAATATAAAGGTACACAATCTATTTTTACGGGTAATGGTAAATCTATAAGAATCACACACTCTGGAAATGTTAATATTAAAGGAAAAAGAGAACTCCAACTTAATAATTACTGAGAGTTCCACAAATTAAGAAAAACTTAATGAGTGTATCCTAATTTGCCAATGAAAACAAAGTTTGCTTTGAATTTTTTCCAAAATACTGTCTAGTTAGAGATTTACTGAGTAAAGAAATTTTACTATAGGGTAATGTGCACAATGACCTATATATTTTCAATCTCATGAAGAACAATAAAACAATGGATGGAAGAAAATGGTGCAATTACTCTAAGACTAATATTAATGTTGATAATAGAAATACTTTTGATATATGGCATTGTAAACTGGGACATCCCAACGTTGATGTTGTAAAGCAAGTATTGAGAACTAACAATGTCAGTTTTGAATATATATCATTACCTTATATATGTACTTCGTGTCAAATGGGGAAAAGGTCACAAGCTACCATTTCTTGATTCCACAACTAAATATGGTAAACCTTGAGAAATGGTAGCAGCTGACTTGTGGGGTCCAACCCCAATAAACTCTGATATGGATTTAACTACTATGTTTCATTTGTGGACTAGGATTTTGGATATACTTGGATCTATTTTCTTAAGTCAAAAGCAGAAACATATAGAGCAGTGGTTCAATTCATTACTCAAGCAAAAAGATAGATGAATCAGTAACTGAAAGTAATGCAAACTGATAGAGGAACTGAATTCAAGTCTTTAAAAAGTATTTTCTGAAAAGAGGAACATTACGACAAACTACTTGTCCATATACATCAGAGCAGAATGGCTTGGTGGAAAGAAAACATAGACACACAGTTGACACAGGCCTCACCCTCCTAGCCAAACATCACTGCTTCTAAAATTTTGTTCAGACTCTTTTAATGCTATAGTGTATCTCATCAACAGATTACCAACCAAGGTACTGCAAAAAAAACTCCAATAGAAATGTTACTGCCAGATTACTCCAAACTTAAAGCCTTTGGATGCTTATGCTTTCCATACTTGTTGTCGTTCAATGATCACAAGCTAAGTTTCAGATCCTTACCTTGCACCTTCATTGGATATGCTTCAAATAAAAAAGGGTACAAATGCCTGAATAGCAATGGAAAAGTAATTATATCAAGACATGTTGCCTTCAATGAACATGTTTTTCCATTTTCAAAAACTGAAATAAGAAACACTCAGAAGGTGTACAATGCCAAAACTTCACTTCCTCCTATACCAGAGTACAGGGATGAACAACCTGAAAGAACCCAATAGATGGTCAAAAAACTTCAAAATCCCAACACACAGTGTACAACGATGGACCAGTCAGGATACAACTGAGAATCCTTACCATTCAGTTCAATTAATCAAGACGATGTCAATTATCATAGAGACACAAAGCATGAAGAAGATCCTTCATCTAGTATACATGAAGTCAGTGGATCGAATGTCAACCAAGATCAAGCACCTGCAAGAGGAGGACATCCCATGATTACAAGAGCAAAAAGTAGAATTTTTAAACCCGAGGTATATACAGCTATGGAAAGCAATGATGAACCAACCAACTATGAAGAAGAAATAAAGAATGAAAAATGGAAACTAGCCATGGATGACGTATACAATGCTCTAATGAAAAATAGTGCATGGAGCATTGTGCCCATACGAAAAGACAAGAATGTTATTGGATGCAAATGGACTTACAAGCTCAAAAGAAATCTAGATGGAACAATATTAAAGCACAAAGCAAGACTGGTTGCTAAAGGTTATACACAGCAATATGGTTTTGATTTTAGTGAAACATTTTCTCCTGTAGTTAAACCATCAATAATTAGAGTGATACTTATCGTAGCTCTGCACAACTGGGGAGTTAGGCAATTGGATGTCAACAATGCATTTCTAAATGGTGAATTCAAGAAGAAGTGTATATGCAGCAACTACAATGATATAGGCAAGGCAACAACGATGAAATGGACGTAGATTACACAAAGCAATATATGGGCTCAAACAAGCACCAAGAGTATGGTATGAGAAACTAAAGTAAATCTTATTCGGTTTAGGTTACAAGCTAATAAGATCTGATAACTCATTGTATATCAAGATTAGAAGCAATGCTAAAACATACATATTAGTCTATGTGGAGGACATTATGATTACTGGCAGCAGCAATGAAGAAATCAACCATGTCATATAATATTTAGAAAAAGTTTTTTCAATCAAAGACTTGGAAACTTTAAGTTACTTCTTAGGAATTGAAGTTATCAGCAGATTAGATATTGAATTATTACTATGTCAATGAAAATATGTTTTAGAAATTTTAGACCGAGCAAGAATGAATCCAGCTAAAGCAATGACAACTCCAATGGTCAGCGGTTTGCACTTATCAAAACACAAAGGAGAACCAATTGATAATGAAAAGAAATACAGAAGCATAGTGGGTGCTCTAAAATATGTCACTATTACAAGACTATATATATCATTTTGTGTGAACAAATATGTCAGTACATGAAAAAACCACTAGATGAACACTAGAAAGTAGTAAAACGAATATCGAGATATCTCAAAGGTACCATGAATCAGGGAATATGCTTTAAAAAGGTAAATCATTAATTATGCAAGGATACGCAGATGTAGAATGGGCATCAGATCCAGATGACCCTAGATCTACAACTGGGGACTACATCTATTTAGGCGGTAATCCAATGTCATGATGCTCCAAGAAGCAATCTATAGTTTCTCGATACAGTACTGAGGTAGAATATAGAAGCGTTGCATGTGCAACAGCTAAAATCATGTGGCTCGAATCTCTCATCAATGAAATTTGAATCCTATTAACAAAGAGATCAGTAATCTTGTGTGACAATTTAAGAACAGTTTCCCTTACAGCAAATCCCATCACTCACGAATAAAGCACATAGAAATTGATCTATACCTTGTTCGTGAGCAAGTAATCAAAGCTAAACCTGACATCAATCACCTACAAGAAAGTTATCACGGTGCAGACATACTCACAAAATCACTTTTGAAGGGAAATTTTGTAAGAATGAAGTTAGATTTCAAAGCTCAATAGATCGACAACAGAATTGGGGATGATGAAAAACCCTAGGTACATTGTCGGGGGTAATAGAATGAAAGAGAACTTTGAGTATAGTATATACAATTGTATTGGGGTTACAGGGGTATTTGTGGAATACCCATTTCAACTATGTAATGAATTAGTCAAGGCCAAGCAGTATTATATAAGGCCAACACTTGTACATATCAGAGAATGTATATTTTGAATAACGAAAAATATATCTCTTTAATCTCTATTACTTTTGTAATAATATATATATATATATATACGTACGTACGTATGTATGTATGTATGTATGTATGTATGTATGTATGTATGTATGTATGTATGTAAGTATGTATTATCACTATTGGTTTAGATGTTGTAGACGTCATATTAAAATGTTTAGTTAATTAATGAGAGGGCAGTGTTATGATTACTAGGTACTTGTTTATGATCCTTTTATACAAAATATTGGTTTTGTTTATTAGTTGTGTATATTTGTTCTATTAATACTCGTAATATCATATCTTGTTTTTGCTTTATCTTCTGTATTCATTTTGCCTGGTTAACATTAAAGGGGATGACGACCCAGATGTAGTTGTTCTTGGACTTACATGGCCACCGAAGAAGCGACTTGTGCATCAGTTCAAGAAGCAAACTGCCTTGGTGCAAATGCCATCTTGATGCTATAGTCTTTGAAAGGGCTTGTGCAAATAGGGTGGTGGACACTAACAGGCCAGGTAACTATTTTTGACCTTCATATGCATAATATAATTTGCTATTTGTTAGGTCGAAAGCACCATTTTAATGTAAAATTTTAATAATCTAGAACAAAAGCATAATCCTCTTGAGAAAAATGCAAGCGAGAGAACTATTGCATGGCTGACAAACTAAGAAACTCAAACGGTTCGCTCCTACCTTTGATTATTAAGCAGCAAAACCTCACCTAATTATTATTCCTCAACTTTGATAATGCCTTTGTTAGGTTTGATGCATACTTAGGATATATTTACCCATATTTAGTCTTATTAAGAGCTACTCTTATCATCAGAACATTGCTCTTGCTAAGCGCTGCTCTCATTGTAAAATGACTTGCATCTCCCTAGTTTTACTTATATTTAATTCAACGGTAAATAATATTATATTGATTTGCATAGTAAGTTGTTGTTGGTGCCAAGGTTGCAGCTGATGCTAGTGTTGTTGTTGCCAAACCTACTGTATTCACTCACTATCTCTATTCTTTTTCCTTTTAAATTTAATTTTTTAGTTTAGTAACTAATTAAATCATAAACTTAAGCGCATAAAGTTAGCTAGTGTAAGATTGCTGCCATGGGCAAGAGACAACTTTAATCCAACTTCTCAAACTCTCATCATTCAACATGTTTTTGTTTGTTTTTCTACATTAACCAAATTAATAATAATAATAATAATAATAATAATAATAATAATAATAATAATAAATATTTATAAAATAGTTTATAATAATAAATAAATATAAAATATTAACCAGGTTAACTAAGTTCGTTGCAAATTAACTAAGCTCGTATAAAAATAACGTTGATGATAAATTAACTATAAATTTTATAAAAATTAACTAAGTTTGTAATAATACTAATACGTTTAGTAATAAAATATTACAAAATATTAACCAAGTTAACTAATTTTTATAAAAATTAACCAAATGTAATAATAACAATGATCTATATATAATTGGAATACCTTTGTTTGAAGCTTTTGGAATTACAAAAATGGCCCTATAGGAAGTTGTGAAACCACAACACCTATTTTTCATTTTGTAAGCACAAGTTTCTATACTACTCCGGTATAAACTAAAACCATCGACCATTCATGTCGATTTTTAGTTAATTGTTGGGATTTCTATTATTATTTTTTATGATTAAAAATTTATCATACATTTAGATTTATTATAAATGGATTTGAGAATAATCAAATATGGATAATTAACTTTGCAAACAATCAATGTATCAAAAAAGTTGCTTTTTAGTTATTTTGGAACGGTTTTTATCGATTAGCATATTTTTCTTACCGATCAGTTAAATTAATTACTCATAAAAAAAATTTCTAGAAATTAATGTCAGATGCTGCTTATTTGAATAGTTTGTATAATGATGTGTAATACACATCATAAATGTGTTTAAATAGTTTTTGTAATATTTGTATATAGTTTTTGTTACACAGTTTTCAAGTTTTGATGCTACTTAAGATTTTTTAATTCTTGCTTCACTTGACCGCTGTTTCTTTTATAGTAAAGCAGGTTCCAAAATTAAAAGGATTTAAAGTGTTAGAGTAGTTATCCTTAGAACAATTAAAGCTCTAAGATAATTGGGTACACCAACGAATAGAGTCAATATTCAAGTTAATTTTATTTTAATATAATTAGCATTTAATTTGCACAATATAACTTTTTCCAATTCGCACAGCATTGGACATTGGGGACCGGAAATGAGGTTCTAATCCAAGTGAAGGACGATATCATTGATAGGCATGTGAGTGCCAAAGGCATCGTCGATGTCAAAAGCCATCTTAGGCAATTGAACACCAAAAGTCTCCATAGGAGGAGTGACTGCAGTGTATTGAAGCAAAGGTTGTAGCATAATTAACTAAGATTATAAAATTTAACTCCTTTATTGAAGTTTGATTAAAATTAAATAAGCTTATAAAATTAACCAAGTTGATAATAATAATAATTTAACTAATGTTTATGAAAATAGCAATAATAACAACTAAGTTTAGAGTAGCAATGATAATAATAATAACAGTAAAATAAGTTTTATTATAATTAACTAAGTCTATAACAATAATAATGATAATAAATTAACTATAAGTTTTATAAAAATTAACTAACTTTATAATAATAAGAATAATAATAGTAAATTATAAATATTAACCAAAATAACTCGGTTTTATAAAAATTAACTAAATTTATATGATAACTAAAAAAATAACTAAATTTATATAATAATAACAACTAATGTTCTTGAAAATTAACTAATTTCATAACAACAACAACAATGACAACAATCATAAATAATAATAATAATAATAAATTAACTATAAGTTTTATAAAAATTAACTAAGTTTATAATAATAATAAGTTATAAAATATTAACCAAGCTAGCTGAGTTTTATAAAAATTAAATAATTTATATAATAATAATAAATTAACTAAGATTATAAAAATTAACGTTGTTTACTAAGTTATATAAAACTTAATAAGCTTATATAAATTAAATAAGTTGATAATAATAATAATAATTTAACTAATGTTTATGAAAATTAACTTAGTTTATAATAACAATACTAACAACAACAACAATTGTAATAGTAATAATAATAAGAAATAAGTTAAGTTTTATAAAGATTAACTAAGATTAAAATAATAATACCAATACTTATAATAAATCATAAAATATTAACCAAATTAATAAGTTTTATAAAAATTAACTAAATTTATATAATAATAAACAACTAAGTTTATATAAATTATCTTCGTTGATTAAGTTTTATAAAAATCAAATAATTTATAAAAATTAACTATGTTTTACAAAACTCCAAGATTCTTCAACAATAAAAATAATACTACCACAATGTATATTTTGAATATATAGCCTTTTTATTTTGTTTGAATTGAATTTTGAGCCCTAACTATGAATTAGCTATAAATACCAGTCTAAATAGTTTCTTACAAAAGTAAAATCTCATATTGATGTCTTAAGGGAGAGAATTTTTGTTAATAATAATAGAAATAATAATGTCTTTAGTCTTGTCTTCGTAGATGATAATGCACATGACCATTCTGATTCATTGCTTTTATTAGAAAACTAGCTCTTGTTTAGTATTTTTGTTCTTTACCTACAAAATTAACGTTGTTTAAAAGTTGTATAGGTTTTTTTCAATTGGTTTAGCCATATAAGTTCATAAATATATGCACTCATATGCTTGTTTGAGTTAAGTGTAGGTATTTGATATAACCTTACTCACTTTTGGTTCTCTTCATGCTCACGTTTTCTTTTGAAAATGTTAGCGAACTTGCTAATGTTGCTAAAAGGTACGTTTTAATGCTTAACATGTGTGTATGTTATGTAATGTACGCGCTTTACACGATATATATAAATAAATATTTGGATATTTTAACTGTGGGATGTTTGTGATTGATATATTGTGATTCCGATCATGTTTCAATCGTCTATATATATTTTTGTGTTTTAGATTTTTTTCGGTGCTACCCGTGCAAAGAAACTTTGGGGAAAAAATTAGAAATTTAGACACGTAGAATATTTTTGATAAGAAATCTTTAGCAAAAAGTTTTTTCTTATATAGATACTTCATTTTCCAATGTTATTCATATTCATATTTATATTCATTTCTAATGTAAATATTTGTTTCATTTGCAGGTGTGAGAATGAAAGATTAGCTATATTTCTTCTTCTTAATGCAAACAACCAGCTACTTATTTTTGTGTAACATTAGCTGCTACTTTGTAGTTTGTGCTTAGATATACAATAATATTATTTGGTTATGTTTAATACAATCTATTATATCTTTACGTTTAATATTTTCTATTATTTTTCCTTATTTAAATGGTTTTTTGTTTTAGGAATATTCTTTATGCAACATTTTGATATATATACACACACTACTGTTATGTATAGGGATGCAACAGATTTTCAAGACAAAAAACAAACAAACTATAACACTTAGAAAGCGCAATAGAAAGCTTGAAAAAAAAAGCAATATCAAAATTAAAAAATATAAGTGCTTTTTTATGTTATAAATAGTTCGGTATCTACTATAACATGTCAATATACATTGTTTATTAAACTGCTATAAAAAAACTTACAATATGGGATAAAAAATGTTAAAAGATGATTTCTATGTGGTGGTTTATTTTGTGCTATAAATAAGCCATTGTTTTTTATAATGTATCGATGTACAAGGTTTTCTGAATCATTATGGTCATCTTTTATAGCGTTTTTACCACTATTGATGACTCTTTTTATTGTAGCCTTCGAAGTCCAAAACACATGCTTTAAGAAAATCCATGAGTACGTGGTTCACCCTCTTGATTTTACCATTAGTCTGTGAGTAATATACCGTACTCAAGTTCATCTCTGACCCCATGCACTCTACAAACTTCTCTATAATTCACTGGTAAATAATGGGTCTCTATTACTAACAGTGCTAAACAAAACTTCATGCAGCCTCACCATATTCTTCATATATAGCTTCGCTAAGCTGTCTATTGTTCTAGTCGACTTTACCGGGATAAAGTGGGAGTCTTAGTCAATCTATGGATGGTCGTCCAAATGCTATCATTTCCCATCCTCGACTTAGGAAATCCATCAATAAAATTCATGGACACAGAATCCTGCTTCCAAGTCGGTACTTCCAAGGGTTGAAGTAAACTGCTCAGCTTCTGATGCTCGGCTTTCACTTACTGACAAGTGAAGCTCTTCTTCGCACATTCTCCTATATATCTCTTCATCCCTTCCCGAAAGAAGACACTTTTCATATTATGATACATCTTCATGCCTTTGAAATGAATAATAAACTTAGACTGATGACTTTCCTCCAAGACTTCTTTCCAAAGGTCTCCTACATCTATAATACACAATCTTCCTTCCTTCCTTACCATCTCATCAAATCTATCTCGAATCCTTTTATATTCTCAACATTTATCCCCAACTCTAGTCACCTAATCCTTTTGACAATTAGTGGATCCTACTTTTACCATACAACAATCATATCCACAAGTGCTGGACGCGTACCTCCAAATTTGCTAACATGCCCGGACTTGTACTTGTCCAACATTCTTCCTATAATGCACTCCACAAAAGGATAACGTCTCAAACGTCATCCATTCTTCAGTCGTAGCAAATATTCCATTTTGATATTTCTTACTTAAAGCATCGGCAACCTTTTTCCTTTACATAGCGTATATTCCTTCCCGAAATCATACGTCGTCAAGCACTCCAAACCATATTTGCTGTCTCATATACAACTCCTTTTGAGAGAATAAATCATTAAGGGACTTACGGTATGTATACAATAAAACCATTCTATCAAAAAATTACGTCCCCAAATATTCAGTGTAAATACCACCGCTGCCAAACTCTAAATCATAAGTCAGATATCTGACCTTATATGGCCTTAATTGCCTTGATGCAAAGGCTATCACTCGCCCTCCTTGCATCAAGACTACTCCTAAACCTGTTCCACAAGCATTAGTATACACTACCAATTCTGCATTCCCTTCAGGAATAATCGGGACAGGAGGATTCGTCTATTACTTCTTCAACCCTTGAAATGACCCTTCACATTTATCGGTCCTTACAACTTCTCGTTTTCTCTAGTCAACTTAGTCAAAGGTACTGCTATACGCGAGAAATTCTTAATAAACTTGCAGTAATAGACCGCAAAATCTAAGAAACTTCTCATCTTTATGGTCGTCTTTCGTCTCTTCCAACCATTAATAGTTTCTATCTTTGATGGATCCACAACCAATCAATTCTCTGAAATAACATGCCTAAAAACTTCACCTCCCGTTTTCAAAAGTGGCATTTCAAATACTTCGCCTTCAACTTGTGTTGTTTGAATGTCTCCAATACCAACCTAAGATGGACTTCATGGCTTCTCTCATCTTTAGAATATATCAAAACATCATCAATGAAGACCAATACAAATCTATCGAACTGATCGTGTAAGATTCAATTCATAAGATCAACCAAGAACGCATGGGAATTGGTCAGTCCAAACGACATCATTAACCACTCATATGAGCCATATCTTATTGGGAATATAGTCAATGAAACACTATCCTCTGCTTCTCTCAGTTGATGAAACCCCATTGCCAAATCTAGTTGCAAAAACACTCAAGCTCCACTCAACTAGTCAAACAAGTCATCTATCATGGGAAAACGATTCTTTACTATCAACTGATTCAACTTCCAATAATCAGTGCACATTTGCAACGATCCATCTGACTTCTTTATGAATATCGTGGATGCACCCTACGAAGAATTACTCGATCTAACGAAACTTTTATCCTCGGCTTTTACTAGCTGCTCCTTCAATTCTTCCATCTCTTGGGATGACACTCTACTAAGCGGTCTACCAACAGGGAGTGCCCTCGGCATCAAGTCTATTCAGATTTAGATCACCCTCCATAATGGTAATCCTATAACGGGTTCGAAATATCTGCGAATTCTTTAACCACCAATACTCCAAGAATCTTATCATCATCTTCCATAGCACATAGCAACAGATCCGACTTCTCCTTCATTACGCCTAATGTTTTTTTGCTTCCTCTTTCCACCTTTAGGATTCCATAAGGCGATGATTTCATCTGCATAGTAGATCCTAGCATCACTATGCACAAATCAGTCCATATCCAAAATCACCCCTTACACTGAAAAGTCAAACACATATCGATCGTAAAGAAACAAATGTCCACACTAGTCAAACTCAAGGTCGGTGCACCTTAATTTGAGAGTGGATATCCAACGATCGAATTAACCATATGTAAGGATGTAATCAAATAGGTAATGTCCATTTCTACCCTATCAACCAAAATCTCTCGAATTGAAAGAGTGTGTAGCACCAGTATCAAATAGTACTTTAACTAATATACTACAAATCAAAATCATACCTCCAAGCACACCCTTTTCTTTCTCCTCAATGGTCCGTCCGGACATTCCAAAGCATAAACCTTGGCATGCGTTTCTTCGAGCAATCCCTCTTATTATGGCCAGGCATATAAGAAATAAATCACTTGGCTCTATCCTTGTTCTCCAGGTGGGTACACTTAGTAGAGTAGTTCCCATTTTGGATGCAGTTAAAGCAAGCAACGTCTTCCACATTTGGCCTTTGAGCTCCCCTTCCATAAGCCTTTCCACTTTCTAATTCTTTCTATCCTTCTGATGCACATCGAATCTTTTCTTCTATCCACCCATAGGCCCAATATCATCCTTCTTCTCTTATTAAAACAGGCGATCATACCTTCTCTCCATTTCCGCCGCCATATCAAATGGAGCCAACAGAAAAGTCATCACCTTGTGACTCAGCCTCTTCCCCAAACCTTTAATAAATTTCTCATTCTTTTTCAATGGAGTATTAATACGGCCCTTTGCGTAGTTCAACAAAGCATTACAGCACCGAATGTACTATACCAAAGTCGTTTCTCCCTGCTTCAAGTCAAGAAACTCCTTACACGTTGCACTCTTTCGAGACTGAGGGATAATTCGAGCCTCGAATCGCTCCTTAAACTATTCCCGAGTTATCTGCACCTTTAGGTCCTTAGCAATTATAGCTTCCCACTAGCCCAACACATCCTTTTGAAGCTGACAAGAAGCTAACCACCTTTTCCAAAAAGTTTTATATCTTAAGTCTCCAAAGATATGTTCACATGCTTTCAACCAGTTCAACATTTCCAAGGTAGACTCTTTCTTTGTTAATTCCTTTCCTCTACAACTTTTAAAATCTTTGTTCATCTTAGAAAAGTCGGCTTCCCTTACTATCCCTATCTCGCCTCAACAACTCCAGCTAGATTTCACCTCATCATCTCCATCATAAATTGGTGGAACATGACATTCATATCCATTTCTCCTTCAGTAGGCACTTGAGTACCAGCTGCAGTATGAATTTTCGGGACCGCCGCCCCTCTTTGGCCATTAGTTGCGTATTGTTGGTTCCTCTACTAGGGTTCACTCTTGTACTTCCTATGGTCAACTAATGGTCATGTAGATCCATTCTTACCATCTGTATAAGAAAGGGTTCATAAGAAACAAAAGTAAAGAGAGTGAGATCTACCATAGAGAAGTATATATATTTTCCTATATATCTATGTCAAAATACAAGTGCGCTATATATAGAGTATACCCTTCCCATGGTGTTTGTTTTCTACTAATAAGTTTCTACTTAACTTAGCTTTACTTAGGTGTCCTCTAACCTTGCTCTGATACCACGGTGTAATGTCCCTTAATTCGAGACCTAAAAATGGACGTTGATGATGCTACGGTCATCATAAAAATCATTTTTAAACGACAAAGTGAGTTTAATATTATTCTGCACAATGCTAAGTAAACAAAGCAGCTAAAGAAATTCCATTACTTCAAACTATTTTACATCATTCTTAACATCATCGTTAACTTTTTTCATTCCCACGTAGATGTAAATACAATAAGAAAATAATAGCAGTTTATGTCTGACATATGAAAACGCCGACACAACACATAACCAGTTATAATTCTTGCTTTACAACGTGGAATTTTCAAAACAACTTTTATTAACTAGTTATGCCTCCAACTTCATATTTGGAATCGTTTGTTTGTCCTTCCAAAAGATACCTCTTATTTTAGACGTTTATCTTAAAGTTATCATTAATTTTTTTTAGTGATTATCTCTCTAGATCTGTCTATCACTAATTTAACTTTTCTCGCACAACGTCATCTGATGAAATGATCACTTATTCAATCAATGGGCGCCACCCAAACTTGATCCACCTCGTCACTCCTAAGAGTTGAATATAAGCACCCTGAATACATTATAGTACGCGTCTTTCCTAAGCGTCAATAGCTGCTCTTAGTCTATGAACTGCTATCGTTCACATTGTTGATTTATTTATTTTATTTATAACACCACCCTGATATTTTAGGACCTTTCCATGGCACCCCTAAGAGTTTATAATCTTTTAGGATCGTACCCTACCATGGCACTCTGCCATATACCATTGGACTGTAAACTAATAGTCAATGCACCATGTCATTCAATAACTCCATGAGCAGGTATATCTTTACGATCATGGTTCAAACCCTGCTCATTTATAGTGTACCATGTACTTTCTTTGGATAAAACATGTTTAACTTTGGTTAAATGATACCCTATCATTTATTAGCATCCCTAAGATTTTCTTCCATTTCAAAAATAAGTTAACACGATTTAACTTATAAAATACTTTTTTATTTCAACCTTATGAAATAATTCATTAACATTTGGAAACTATCTCCCAAAGTGCTTTAGGTTTAGAAAATACAGTTTCCAAAGCCATCACAAGTCAACTTTAGTTGTTGCATATTTGCTATCCCATAGTCTTCGCATGTTGAGCCTAACTATCGCATATTGGCAACCCCATATCACACGTTTACTTTGCTAGGAAATTCCTAGTTGACCCTCAACTAGTCATCGCATGTTGATAATCTACTTTATCTATCATGAGTTGAGCTTCTATATATAACCTATCATGGGTTGAAGGCTCGTCAACTATTGCAGGTCTAGCCACTAAGATCTATTGCAGGTTGACTTTTCCTAAGCCTTTGCGCATTGAGTTCATGTATAAGCTATCGCAAATTGATCTTCCTTCAAGCTATCCTACATTGAGCCATGTTTAGTTATTGCTAGCTAATAAATGTTGAAAGTTGAGCCTTTTTGGAGCTTTCGCATGTTGATAGCTGAAATAGCCATCGCGCATTGATTATTTGAGTAGCCAACACACATTAAGATGGCACACTCATAATTAACTTAAAAATTCATTTATTACCTTATTAAATAGTTTCTTTACACTAAATATCATTTGGTGTCAAATTCTTATTAGCTGTTTTATTTATTTTCAATTCACTTTTAAGAATTGACTAAATACATCTTCATTTATTAATTATCATAAATTAATTACTCCTTTATTTAGTCAAAAATTTATATAAAACTAAAAATTAACGGGAAAAATCCCAAAAATTCACAAAAATTCCAATTTAACACATTTTACCTCATATCAAAGTTATATGACAAAATAATTATTTTATTACTTTTAATAATTGATTTTCTTAAAATTAACCATTTTCTCAACTTAGAAAATTCAAAAAATTCCAAAAAAATTCAAAAATTATGAAATCGAAAATCCATCTTTATCTCACCATTATAAACATCATATTAAATTTTTGAGGCCTTTAGATAAAGTTAGATCATGTTTTACCCTATAACATGAATAAGTGCCTTTTTATTTAAATTCCCAATCATAATGATAACAATGTTTAACCATCCAAACATGTTAATCAACATCAAAAACATTCATTCAAAAGTGAATCTGAACCCAAGTAGGTAAGGAAGACTTTTAGGGAAAGTTTTACTTACCTTAATTTGGAAAACCTTGATTAAAACTTTGTTTTTATTCTCATTCTTCTTAGAGTTTAAAGCTTGAATTGTTCTAGCTTTGATTTCCTCTTTCTTAGCTTGAAAATGGTGGTAGGCCTTGTATACGTTTTAGGAATTTTGTTTTGTATGAAAGTAGTGAGTGATGAGAGGATGTGGCTAAAGAAAAATGGACTAGTGATTTTGGCTTGGGCTAAATCCCTTCTATCCTAATCTCACCAATCCATCTCCCCTAACACCAATCCTTCCTATTTTAAAACTTAATTTATTTACCTTCATTAACAAGACTAATTTTAATTGCTCTAACCACCCTTAGTCCATTCAGTTAACTTTTAAAGTGCCATACGCTTAATTAACCAAATTTCCCTTAGGCCATTCATGTAATTAAATTTATCTTATTCATTTCTTTAATAATACCTTCTAATTATTAATTTAATTTAATTTCTCATATTATGGATCCTCTAGAATATGGAGTGTTACATCATCGAATACTAACCATATTGAAAAATGACGATCGATATGATCAAATAGCCAAAAAAAATTATAATCAACATTTAATCTTTTTTAAATCAATATTAGGTTTTGATATATTATAAAACATGTTTTAGCATTCGAAATCGTTTTTAAAACACATTTTTGAACTGTATTAACCAATATAACATAGTGAGGGATATAATCCCTCACCTAAATACCAAATAGCACAAAAACAAAGGTAGACCAAAGATGAACAGTAATTAACCCAAATTCCAAGGCACCTAAACATTAATTAGATAATCCTTTGCAGATATCCTTGTCGGTATCTCTTTAGATAGTTGATTTAACCCTAAATAGTAAGGATTTAAGATGCTTTTGGCTAAAGAGATGATTGATTGGAGTTCTGAATAGTTTCTTATAAGTGAGAAAGTGATGGGGGCTATAACATCAGGTGTAGTTAGCTCCAATCCCAAAATAGGCTAGTGGGCAAACTATGACCTTAATCTAATTACTCGCTAATCTATTCGAAAACTATTTGACTTCAAATGGTCAAATCTTCTAAATCGTAAGACAAAAATCCATTATGACCACTCTATGGAAAGGGAAACCATCATATCTTTTATTTGAAGTTTTTCAAGACACTAATTAGTGTACTATCAAAAGTTATATCCCATAAAACATTTTAGAGTCAAAACCATTCAATAAAATTTCTAAGGTTAAAAGTGTCAATACTCATTATCACCAAAGTTATATCCAAATCTAACCCAATTTGGATTTAAAAAAATAATATCTTATAATCCTCTGATATGTACAATACGGGTCGTTACATCTCCTCAACCCTTTAAGAATTTCACACTCAAAATCCCTTCAAACAAGGTATGGTAAACAATATAGTTACCTAGCATGCCTACCAACTATAAGTAAGCATCCATCAAACATGCACATACAAGAAAGAGGGTAAAAGCTATGTCTACACTAGCATGCGAGGTACCAAACTTCTCTACATGATACTGAAAGTGAAAGTAAATGCGATAAACAAAAAGTCTTACTAAGTGAAAAGTTATGGATAGCGGTCCTTACCCTCTCCTCAATCTTCCAAGTGTTATCGTCCATTCAGCTCATTGAACCTTCAGTGACTTCACCGTCTTCCTTTTAATCTACTTTGTATCATATCCGACTATAACTTAGGCCTACGAGGTCTTAAGGCTCCATTTCAATCCCGAAATCATTAAGTTGATCTAGGTCACTATTATGCACTAGTCATGAACAACCTTCCATACATGAGAAATGTGGAACACATTGCATACCCAATATCTTCTGAGGTAATTCGATTTTATATGCCAGATTCTCAGTCCTCACGAGTATCAAAAAATGACCTACAAATCACAATGCCTGCTTCTCCTTCCTACCGAATTGAAATGCATTATTTAAAAAAGAGATTTAGATAAATATTGTCTTCTCTTATCATCATTTCCTCTGTCTTAGGAAGCTTTCATCTACTGCTAAAATACCTCAATCTTCCATGAAGTCTTTCTGATCTTATATCTTGCCCAAGTATCAAATTTTTGTTCTCTTCCCAAAAAATTAAGGAATGTTTCTTGATCAACCATATAACGCCTCAAATGGTGTCATACCAATGCTCGATTGATAGATATTGTTGTGTGTAGACTCAACAAGATGCAAATGATGATCCCATAAGCCCCCAATGTCAAGAATGCAAGCTCACAAGGGATCTTTTAAGACACAATTCAATCTCTCACTTTGCCTATTAGTTTGTGGACAATAAACTTTACTCAAATGCAGCTTCATCCCTAGGAAATTCCTATACGCTTTTCTGAAATCCACTTGTGAATAATGGGTTTCAATCACTTATAGTGCACTGCAACACATCGTGGAATCATACTATCCACTTCACATGCAACTTGATCAGTAGTGATACAATCTTAATAGACTTTATGGGTCCAAATCAAGAACTCTTTATTAATCTATTAATTATGACCCAGATGAAATCATACCCTCCTCTGGTCCTCGGCAATCCATCAGTGAAGTCCATTAATATATTTTTCTACTTCCACTAAGGAACCTCAAGCGGTTGCAGCAAACCACTTGACTCCTTTTGCTCAACCTTCCCTAGATGGCAATTCATGTACTCCAAGACAAATGTCCAGAATCCTCTTCATCCTTTCTGAGTAAAAAGTGTTCCTTGTATCATTATACATTTCATTGCCTTTGGGATTTATAGTCAATCTTGAATGATGGCACTCATGTAGCACATCAAACCTCAATCCACCGACATCAGGCATAAACAATCTACCCTCTTTGTGGAGACAACCATCTCACTTGAGTCCATGCTACTTTATCTCTTTCGACACTACTCATGTCTTAATCTTAACAATAATCTCCATTGATCTAGCATCACATTCTGACTAGCACCAATCCACTCGATCATAGTAGGCTTAACAATCAAGCTCGCCAACACATCCGGCTCTAGCTTACATCTCGATCAGAAAACATACCCAATTACAAACTCTGATTGTTTCTACTCTCGGAATATAGTTCCTAATCTTGAAAGTCACCCATTTAAAGCATTAGTAACTGTATTTCCCTGCCCATGGGTTTAGGAAATGTCAAATTCATAAGAGGAAAGAACTCTAATCATAGCTACTGATCAAGGTTATCTATAAGAAGAGATACTTCAGCAATTTATGGTCGGTGAATAACTCAGACCTCTCACCATGCAAGTATGACTTCATGTCTTCAGTGAAAACCTTATCGCTACTAAATTTGAATTGTGGGTCACGTATTTTCTCTCATGCAGTTTTATCTACCGACTAGCATATGCGGCAACCTTTCCCCTTTGCATTAATACCATGCCTAATCCAGTGCTACTAGCATCTATGTATAATATTAACTCTTAATTCCCACTTTGAATGTCTAACACAAGTGCACTCATCAACCTCTCCTTCAGACCGACAAACACATGCTCATATCATACATCCCAATTAAACACCTATTTCTTCTTTGTTAAGTTGGTTAATGGGTGTTACTACCTGTGAGAAACGTGGATTAAGGATCTTAAGGCTAGGATAAACACTAGATGGGGGTAAATAGTGTTTTAGAGAATTGTTAAATCTTTTTGAGTTTTTGTTAATTTAAATAAAAATGTATGCAATATTCAGACACAGATATGATCATAGAATCAAACACAAATGCAAATATGAAGTAAAAATAGTAAAGGAAAGAACACATCGGATTTTTTTTGGGTTCGGAGTTACCCTACCTCCAGTCCCGCACAACAAGTACGGGTTTCCTTTCAAAAGCAATCTTTACAGTTACACCCTCGATTTCAAGGGTATGAGGTACACCCTCCAGAATCACAATCCTTTGGGTAGAGATATTTGATTTCCCGGGCAACAAGTTCACCAAATTGATTTCCCAAGGCTACAATCACACCTTATCTCGCTTGATTGATTTCCAAGGCAACAATCACACCTTTTCTCGCTAAGTTGATTATAAAAAGCCTATAACTCTGAATAGCACCGAGGATCTTGTTGAGATAGTGATAGAGAATCAAACAAGAGATAATCCAGTTAGATCCAATGTTGATTTCAGCAGAGTAATGGTAAGAATATGTATATAGAAATGTGGAAGAAGAAGCGGAGTGAAAATGCAGAAAAACTGAATTAAAATTCGTTGAAACTAACCTCTATTTATAGAGGAACAACAGCCATGTCCATTCGTGAAGAGTTATGACGAATAGACACTTCTATTGGAGTTTAAATTTTGAACTCAACTGACACCATGTCAACGTGGGGTACTTGAGTATGTCGACATCCCAAAGGGAATTTTGGTGTTTTGATTTTCTTAGAAAATAACCTTTATTTTATATTAAAACTATTTTAAACTTTATAAATATACTTGAATATAATTAAAATACATAAATAATATATATATATATATATATAGAATTTTACTATAATTTTATATTTAAATCTAAATATATAAATATTAAAAAATTAAACATAATTTTATTTTAAAAATAGTTTTAAAAAAAAGGATAATTTGATTTTGAAATTAAAGATTATTTTGAGGCCAAAAGTATTTGAAATCAGGATAGATGTTTTTGATGCTTTTAAAAGGAAGGTTTTGAAATCATTTTGAAAACAAGATATAATTTTGAAAAATCATTTTGAATAAAAAGTTAGCGGATACAAAACAATGTTCCACTAGATTTTTCGTAAGTTCCATCTTGCTTAGGGTTCCATCCCTTTAACAGGCTCGAAGTGGATTCCATTCCACGAATAAATTGGATTTTAAGATGCCAGTGCTTTTCTATAAGTTTAACAAAATTTCTAATTAAAGAATAAATTACTTGAACTGTTGATAATCTTGATACTCAAGAGTCTTCAATCTTGATATCTTGATTCTTTATACTGTACAGTCTTTATTCTTATTACCTGCATGGTTAAATCTTGCATATACATATATATCCAAACTTATACTGTTGGTATTTATATTTTATAATCTATTCTAAGGTTGTTGTCATCAAAACCATCATCTCACGGACTAACAATCTCCCCATTTTTGATGATGACAACCTTTGTTTATAAAATATTACTTCTATCTTAATAACTCCCCCTTAATCTATGCCTAACTACCCTATTTTATACTTCTCCCCCTTTGTCATCAACAAAAACTAACTCTAAACTATATAACACCAAGCTATATAACTCCCCCTCATTCTTGGACTAAAATACCTGCATTAATAAACTTATAAAATGAAATAATTAAGAGATAATTATATTGATAGTCATAATAATGAATCAAAGATTATATATATCAATGTATAATTATATATGTTTTGTACAACAAACATTAATCCACATTAAATATCAATCAATATCAAACCAAGCCAAAGCAAATCAAATCAATCAAAGAAAACAATTCAAACAAAGCAACCAAATAAAATTAAACGTTACGAGGAACTTCCACCCATCCTTCTTCTTCAAAGATAGGGTATGCCTTAATAGCATCCTAATTTTCATTGTCGTTGGTGAGAGAGACTGGAGGATGTGCTTCATTACCATCCTTGTATAGGGAGGAAATCATCCATCGTATTGCATTGAAATGCCTTTCTTGCTCCTTGATCATCTGCGTTTGACTCAATTCTAAGTATCGCTGGTTATGAAGAATGAACGAGAGAATATTCTTGAATGAATTAAGAGTTTCTTCAAGATTTTTGGATAAGTTATGAATTGGATTAGCCATATTTGGATTTGTGAGAAGAATGAGAGATAGAGTAGATAAGAAATAGTTTTCAGTGATGAATTCTGGAAGAAATAGGTATTTATAGGTGTAGAAATTCGTTTGAAATGAATAGACATATGGTAAATATTCAAATTTCAAATTCAAAATGAATTGTCATTTCTGACCAGTACATGTCGACATGGTCATAGGGGGTATGTCGACATGGTGTAGTTAAATTTGGTGGTCTATTTTTATTTTGTGAATAATTGTGTGTATATATATACATATTTATATAATATACTAACATTTATTCTGGAGATAAGATAAGCAAGATAACAAAAAGGAAATTCCATTTCATGTCATACTAAGACGATACAACGATTAATCATAAAGAACTACACGAACATTCAAATCAAAATAAACTAAAACTAATACAACGAGATATGATAAGGTAGAACTAGTTAGAGGATGATGATGGTGAAGAAAGTCCAAGTTTCTTGCTGACTTCGGAAATGAACTTGTTCATCTTGGATGAAAGTTTGTCCAACTTCTTACTAACAGATCGTTTAAGAATCCGTTGATTCTCAACAATCGTCTTTTGGTTTTTGAGAAGGGTTTTGTTAGATGGATTAGGAGGATAGTCAATGCTTTCGAAATACGTTTCATCTTCTTCTTCTTCTTCAATTTTCATTTCATCCTCTTCTTCTTCCTCTTCCTCTTCTTCCATTTCCTCATGAGCCAAACGCTCTTCCTTTTCGGCAAGAGTCTCATAAGGTTGAAAAACAAATGGAATTTTCATAAGCGAAATGTTGGAATGATTGAAAACTTTTCTAGAAACAAATTCTTCGCCTTTGAAATCCACTCCAAAATAGTTAAAAATCGGATAAATTCCATGATACAAAGTGCTCTCACCCATTTCAAGATTTTTAGGACGAAGTTCATCCAAAATAACTTGCGCCCAATTAATGTCATAATTTTCAAAAATAGCAAAAAGTTCTTTGCAAACTTTTGAAGTAGGATTGTTAAAATTCTCCGATCTTGGGGTCAAAGTATGTTGTAAAAGAAGATTGGCAATTCTTGCTTTTGGTCGAAAATTTCGATTTTTGAATTCAAAATTATCATTCCCTTCGAAAATGTGATGAAATGTCTCACGATCATTTTCATTGATTTTAAAATTAGAAAGATCCATTCCCGTACTTTTGCAATTGAGAATGGTACCCAAAAGGTCACAATTCAAAATTCTAGTGCCTTTGACACTACTTCAAATTTCATCCTCATTTCCATTATAAAATCCACGGTTTAAACTTGCATAGAATTTTTTTACAAGGTTTGGATAGCAAACAAAATCGTTTTGAGAAGCATCAACCAAGACTAAGAATTTGATTGTTTGCAAAAAGAGAATCAATTTCATAAGAAGAAAAATCTTGAAAGATAGCAAACTTTTCGGGATGGACTTTAGCATAATTAGCATAATTGATATATGCTTTTATTGCCTCCGGATCATTGAAGAGTTGCTCTTTTATCTTTTTGGAAATTCTCATGGCGGTGGGGTTGCTTGAAGAAGCCATTAAAGTAGAGAGTAGAGAGCTTAAAGTTTTGAAGAGAGAGTTTGAATTTGAAAATGCGAGTGAAAAGATATGATAAAAGATAGTGAATAAATAGATTCTCAAAGGACATGTTCTCTGGTCAAAAGGTAGATTTTCAGAGAATTGAATGAAGTGAAAAGATGGAGGGAAATTAAAACATTTGAATTCAAATTTTGAAATTCAAATTCTGGTACCCATGTCGACATCATGGTAGGGACCCTGTCGACATGTGCCAGTGAATTTTTGTGATTTATTTTTCTTAAGTTCCCTAATAAATATATATATATATACACACGCACACACGCTTTATTATTTTTAATGTCTATATATTTTTGAAATATTATTGGACTTATAGTATATTTCAGAGAGTATTGTTATACTATTAGAAAAAAAAATAATAAAAAATAGAAAATAAATTTTAAAATTAAAACACCGTTCCAATTCAAAATCAATCAATCAAGCAATTAAGCATCTAACTCTAAGCAAGCAATTTCAACCAATTATATTGTAAATGTGTACCTTTTTCTAAATCCGTTTCTCTGAATTAGTCGGAGCCGTGAACTGCCGTGAAATACAAATTTGAATTATCTGTTTTCTGATCATCATCACTTGAAGACGAGTCTGAATCATCTAGAGTAGCAGTAAATGCACGCTTTCGTTTCTATGTTGGATCATTATTCATAGGAGGATTCTGCCTTTCTGGATACGGACAGTCTCTTTTGATGTGGCCTGGTTCATCACAGTTGAAACATTTGACATTATTTGGCACTACATTCTGATTTCCAGAGTTCTTATAGTTGTTTCTCTTGAGATTATTCATCTTTCTGTATTTCAGCAATTTCCTAAAATTTCTGGTCATAAAGGCTATCTCTTCATCATTATCACTATTTGAGTCTGATCCATCGGTCAATGTATTGAATGCCATTGATTTCATTTCAGATGCTTTGCTTTCTCTTCTCCCGATCATTTGGACTTCAAATGACATTAGATTTCCAATTAATTCTTCTATCTTTAAGATACTGATGTCACTTGCCTCTTCGATCGCAAGTGTCTTTTGATCCCATTCTGGAGTAAGAGAAATTAAAAAAATTCTGACTTGATCTTCTTCAGAAAATTCCTTTTCCAAGGATATTAGAGAATGCACAATATCCTGAAATCTAATATCCATATCTGAAATAGACTCATTAGGATTCATTTTAAATAATTGAAATTGATTTGTGAGTATGGAAATTTTGGTATGTTTAACTTTGCTTGTTCCTTCGTAAGTAACTTGCAAAGTTTTCCAGATTTCATATGCAGACTTACAAACTCACACTCTATTGAATTCATTTCTATCTAGTAAATAAAACAGAATATTCATTGCTTTAGAATTATTTTGTGCAACAGTCTTTTGCTCAGCGGCCCACTGTGCAAAATTAGTTGTGGGTTCAGAATATTCAGTTTGTGTGATATTCCAAGTGTCTAATCCTATAGATTATAAATATATTTTCATCCTACATGCCCAATATGCATAGTTATTCCACTAAAAAGTGGTGGTCTGACAGTAGACTGACCTTCTACAAATGAACTAGTGATAGGGATACTAGTATTAGTAATAATACCAGTGTTGGTAGCCATTTTGAAAACTTTTTCAAAAATCAGATTATGAAACTTTGAAAACCTTGCTTTGATACCAAATGTGAGAAATGCGGATTAAGAATCTTAAGGCTAGGATAAACACTAGAGGGGGTGAATAGTGTTTTAGAGAATTGTTAAGGCTTTTTGAGTTTTTGCTAATTTAAACACAAATGTATGCAATATTCAGACACAGATATGATCACAGAATCAAACACAATTGCAAATATAAAGTAAAAATAGAAAAGGAAAGAACACACCGGATTTTATACTGGTTCGGAGTTACCCTACATCCAGTCCCGCATAACACGTACAGATTTCCTTTCAAAAGCAAACTTTACAATTACACCCTCGATTTCAAGGCTACGAGGTACATCCTCTAGAATCACAATCCTCTGGGTAGAGATACTTGATTTCCTGGGCAACAAGTTCACCCAATTGATTTCCCAAGGCTACAATCACACCTTATCTCGCTTGATTGATTTCGATGGTTCGATGGCTCTTCTCTACTAACCACAAAGATAGGCTACAATCACACCTTTTCTCGCTAAGTTGATTACAAAAAACCTATAACTCTGAATAGCACTGAGGATCTTGTTGAGATAGTGATAGAGAATCAACCCAGAAATAATCTAGTTAGATCCAATGTTGATTTCGGCAAAGTAATGGTAAAAATATGTATATAGAAATATGGAAGAAGAAGAAGAGGAGTGAAAAACCAAAAAAAACTGAATTAAAATTCATTGAAACTAATCTCTATTTATAGAGGAACAACAGCCATGTCCATTCGTGAAGAGTTATGACGAATAGAAATTTCTTTTGAAATTTAAATTTTGAAATCAACTAACATCATGTCAACATAGGGTACTTGAGTATGTCGACATCCCAAAGAGATTTTTAGTGTTTTGGTTTTCTTTGAAAATAACCTTTATTTTATATTAAAACTATTTTAAACTTTATAAATATACTTGACTATAATTAAAATACATAAATAATATATATATAAAATTTTACTATAATTTTATATTTAAATCTAAATATATAAATATAAAAAAATTAAATATACTTTTATTTTAAAAGATATTTTAAAAACAAGGATAATTTGATTTTGAAATTAAAGATTATTTTGAGGCTAAAAGTATTTGAAATCAGGATAGATGTTTTTGATGCTTTTAAAAGGAAGGTTTTGAAATCATTTTGAAAACAAGATATAATTTTGAAAAATCATTTTGAATAAAAAGTTAGCGGATACAAAACAATGTTCCACTAGATTTTTCGTAGGTTCCATCTTACTTAGGGTTCCATCCCGTTAACAGACTCGAGGTGGATTCCATTCCACGAATAAATCGGATTTTAAAATGCCAGTGCTTTTCTATGAGTTTTAACAAAATTTCTAACTAAATAATAAATTACTTGAATTCTTGAACTCTTGATAATCTTGATACTCATGAGTCTTTAATCTTGATATCTTGAATCTTTATACTGTACAGTCTTCATTCTTGCTACGTGCATGGTTAAATCCTGCATATACATATATATCTAAACTTATACTGTTAGTATTTATATTTTATAATCTATTCTAAGGTTGTTGTCATCAAAACCATCATCTCACGGGCTAACACTACCTTTGAGAAGTCCTTTATGAATTGTCTATAATATCCACTAATCTATGGAACTCCTCACATATGTTGCATTTTTGGGTCTTTCCTAATCCTGGACTACTCCTACCTTTGCAAGGTCCATAATGACGCCATGTTTAAAAAACTAAATGACCCAAAAATCGCACTTTCCCCCTCTAGAAGTGATACTTGGAACATTTTAGCTTCAGCAGGTGCTTGCTCAACACCTCGACCATACTCCTTATGTATGTCTTGAGTTCCTCTTCCGTTTATGAAAAGACAAGAATATCATCAGTGAACTTAAGCAAAAAACTTATTTAGTTTATCTCTAAAAATAAGATTCATAAGATTAACAAAGAATGTCAGTGCATTGGTTAGCCCAAATGGCATAATCAACTACTTATAGAAACTTGGTGATATATAGAGCACTGTAATCAGCACATTCTCCTTCTCTACTCTCAATTGATGGGATCCCATTGCTAAGTCCAACTGAGAAAACACCTTCGCACTATAGAATTGGTCAGACCGCTCAACGTGTAGAGAAAGCGTATGTCTGTAAGAAAGATCTACAAAGGTACTAGAATATTTCAAACTATAAGTAAACAACAAACTTATAATTATAAACGAGGTACTCGTGGTTAATTCATTTTATTTTGATTGCTTAATTCTTGATATTGAATTTGAAATTGACATATTTTATAATCAACGCTGAAGGATTTTGGGTTTGTCCTAAAACGACATATATAAACACCATATTAAAATATTTAATATGATCATGTAACATGAATTTCTTATGCATTAACAATATGAATTATCGTACATATTGTATTATCCACCATATCATATTTTGCTTATGTATTTAATACATAGGGCATGTATTAGATCCAAATTAAGAATATTAAGTGATAGTTTAGAGTGTTCTCTAATATTTACGAAATACTAGAGGTTTGTTTATATAAATACCAAACTTCTTATGAAGGAGTGCGTAGACTCGAACTTCATAAGTGAGATTGAGTTTAGTATGTCAATCCTAAATTTATATTCAATCTTAAATTAAAACTTTAAGTTGGAAATATTCGAAGCAGTAAGTAGTGGTTGGTTTAACCAAACGCTAAGTATGACATCTTGAATAAAGCTGTGATAAAGAAAGTATAAATAGAAATTTATAACTGAGCCAGGGGTGATTCTAAATGTTGAGAAATCTCAGACATGTTATATGATAATAATGTTGTAATATAGTTCGTAAAAGAAGCTAAAGATCATTAGAGGATGAAAAACATACTCTTAAAGGTTCCACATAATAAACGTAATTCATAAATATTAGATAAAGTTAATTGACAGTGTAGATAATTAAAACAATATAGCATGAGTGGCCCGATTAGTTTTTGAGAAACCGATCGAAGGAGTTTGAACAAGATTCCATAATTAGCCTCGAGTGCAAATGAAAGATTGATAGAGCTAGAGTATTCCCTAGGAGCAATTATATAGTATATTGCATAATTCTAATTTGATAAACAATCATGTTCATAATAAAGGCATTTGATTTCTATAATATACTTTATTATCTTGTTATATAATTAATTGAGTTATTAATTTAAAGTATATTGAATAGAAAATCCTTAAAAGGTATATTATATGAATCATGAGAAATTTATTACATTAAAATAACATATTGCTTAAAATATTTTAAGTCAAAATATTTCAAGAAAGTACATTGATTCATCCGCTGAGACTGAAGTACGTAATGCCCTCTAATCATTGAGCATTGTATTACTTATGGTTGCTAGGAGAACCAAGAGTTCACATACTTATGGTTATTGGATAACTATGGAATGACTCACTTGAGATTTTCCAATTAGTTAATTATAACCAAGGTTAAACAAGCGATCTTGAAGTGATGATATTGTGTAGTTCACTCGACTATAGAACTTCATTGTGGATACTATACTTAAATCATAGCATGACGAACCATCAAGCAACTATAGTTAGGTCTGAGTTGAAGCATTGGAAGAGAAACGACATTCAATAAAGCATTCGTCTCCTAAGGAGTTAGTATCACGGTCAACTATAGTTAGGCGTGAACACAGTCAGTTAACTGACTCGATCGGCTAATACTTTCAGTTAACCAGTAAAATAAATATGGTTCGGTGAACTTTATTTAGTTAATAGTAGTCGAATTATACCGATCGATCCAATTAATTTTAACTATGGTTAAATGATTTAATTAAATGGTTAACCATTTTAATTAACCAGTTAACCATTTAAATTAGATCGGTTAACCATTTTTAAATCAGTTAACCGATTGACATAAGCTACACAGTGCAATAGATCGTAGTGTGCTAACAAATGCATAATATTATGCAATAATGAATAACCAGTTTTAGTTCATAGTTCATTTGCAAAACTAATATACAAGCAATACATCAATAATTCAAAGTTTTTAACTAAAAAGTCAAAATATACAATAGTGTGATGAATACATAGGTTACTACAGACTGCCAAGTCCAAAATATTGTAACTTAAACCTAGTCTCCATTCTCCAAGTTTGTCCATAGATAAATAAGTAAGCAATAAACGTATATAATTTAGTAGTTACCAGAGCATGTATAAACCAGTTACTGAAGTGTAAGTGTATAACGAAAGCATATATTTACAAATTGATAGTTGAATCGCATAACTGAAGCATATATGCACAACTGGCTTTTGAATCGCATAATTGAAGCGTATATGCATAAGCTAGTTATTAAAGCATATATACGTCAATGAAGCTTAGTGTTTAGTATGCTTAAGTGTTGAATAGGCTCCTATAAGGCAAATATTATTAATAGAAGGAACTGAATAAGGCTAATATTATCAAGAAACAGCTTGACTTATATTAGCCTTAGTAGTTACAATAGCAATAGTACAAAATATCTTACTATTATTGCCAACAAGAACTGAAGTATTTTTGACGCGGATCTATACAAATACAGAAATATTTTAGTATACGTACTAAAATCCATATATTAGATGTAAACCAATAGGCGAATTATTTATGTAAGGCTAGGTAAGCTAAGAGCATCTTCAACCATTTTTTGTCTAAATTTACATTTTATAGGGTTACAAAATGTAACCCCATCGATTCTCCAAAAGAAATTGATCGAGACAATAGGTTTTAAGCGCTTGTTCAACAAGCGTTTGAAGACCAGGCACTTGTTGAAAAAGCACTAGAACTTCCTTTATAATATATATATATATATATCAGACGCTTGTTCAATATACGTCTAAAGACCGGACGTTTGTTAAATAAGCACCTGATAATGGGCACTTATTCAACAAGCACCTAAAAAGATTACAAATATGTAACCATTTTCACTGAATTTATAACCGATTACAATTTCTACATTTTGTTGGATTGCCAATTAGGATAGCATGTTACAAAATCTAATTTTAAATCCTCTATTGGGATTACATGTAAACTAATTCATTGTTTAAGTAAGGTTGCATATACAAATACCAAGTATTAGATGTAAACTATGCTAGGTATAATCTTAGGAATGTCAATCATCATATGAAATCAAGCTAGGGTTTATCCTAAAAATAAAATAAAAAAATTATAACATGAGGCACTATAGGTATTGTGCATCATACCTAATAACATCATCCTAAGTTCAAACTTATAAAACCGCAAAGATAATATATATTGTTTTGTAGAGGAAAAAAATACATATCTGAAGAAATGCTAAAAATTTAAATGTTGACGCCAAAGTGTATCAACACCCAAGATTGAGTTGTAGAAAACCCATAGGACCTGGTCTAGTAGATAGTATTGAATATAAAAGAAAATAGAATAGGGAGACATAAGATTTTTATAATGGTACGGAATTCCCTGGCCTACATCCACTTTATAGCTTTTATTGGTTGTCGTTTACAGAGAATTAGAGAGTGCAAGTCACTAGTACAAGGGCTTGACATGTTCTACAACCTAGAACAACCAAGAGCAGCTGCCTAGGTGATTATTGTAAATGAGATAAGAGATGAAGAAACGGCAGAGTTTATACTTATGAAATACTAGATCTCTTTCTAGTTGCAGTAGGGTTTGTATTTATAGAGGAACAGAGGTGCGGGGCTAGGAACATTCTTATGTTGAAGTCCATAAGATAGTCCGATGCGGTACAAGTGAGCACGGAGGCCCACAATCCAAGGAAATAACTCGGTTCTGACCTAAATGACTATGTACTGACCCATTTCTCTTAGAGTAAATCGAACTACTTCACTTGCATTTCTTTTCTACCTTCCATTTGAAGTGTTCCAAGCTTTTTTCCATTGACTTTGAGTTAATTCTAGCGACCTTCCCGATAACACTTGAATTACCCTGCTTTCTTCACTTTCTTCTCATCAATCATTGGGACTTCTCGTCCAAACACTGGGAAAGCCACTTGACCACTAGTAATTAGGGTTGTACATAAGATGTATAGAGCTTGGTTGGAGGAATGAAGTGATAAAACAACTCATCACCGACTTAAATGACTCGGTACCGAGTAACTTACTTAACTCCATTTCTTTTAAAACTTTTCTTAGTTGTTTCTCTGGCTCTTTTAAGTGTACTTCCAAGTTTTCAAGTCGTTTTTTCTTCATCTTGACCTTATATTTTGGTTGAACTTTGCTAGGTTAAAAACCCGTTAACACTTACTCCCCAGAATATGCTTTCGTCGAAAACAAAGTGGGCTCTGAATCAAGACAAGTCCTAGAATGTTGTCCTTCGAATTCTAGTTAATGGTTCAAGTATCGTCCCAGAACGTTGCTTTCACTTGACAGATTTTCCTTTAACCGCTTTGCTTAGTTAAAGTTGGAATTTCATTCCCCTGCCCTAGGGAAATGGTCTGCACTCCAGAGATCACTTCAAGCCTTAGATGAGCATGATTTCCACTATCATGTCGTTTGAAGTTCTAGGTGAAGAAAAACAACTAACCAACGAGTTAACTCGGTACCGGTTTGAATGGTTTCCACCGAGTCCGATATAATTTAGGATTGAGAAAAGATTTAGCAACTTTTCATTTCCTTCCTTTACTTCCACCCGAGTCTTTCTGCCTTCACTCGAGTCTCTTGCACTTCCATGACCCGAGTTCACCTGGCGACGACTTCACCTTCAACACCAACCTTGTTGCTAACCTACTACTGCCGTCGCCGCCTTGGACCATTGGCTACCGCTTGAATCACCATTTGGAGAACTCGACTCTGAGATCTAAAATCCTAGCACCGATCCAAACTTCGATGAAGGTTGGCGATTTTGAACATCGTGGCGATAGAAATGGGGTATATCCAATTTTAGTTGAGAGGAAATGGTTAGGTTTGGTTTGCACTTAGGCTAGGGTTTTGCCTCGATCTCTACGCACCAATCTAAAGACAAGTCTAACTCCACGACTTCGGCTATCTCTTGTTATGACATGCTAAACTCTCATCGTCGCTCAAGTTCTAGTATGATGACTTATTCTAAGATTGGTTGTAATGTATGATTCCATCGCATCACTTTCCCTATTTTTGCACCTCTGGTGTTCCTGAAAAGAAAGGCTTTCCATAACGCTCTAGATAGTGGTTCCATTATCGATTACTCCTCGATAATAGGTAAGTCCCAAAATACAATTCCAAAGTACGACACAGCTCATTTTTCTAGCACAAGTAAGCTATCTACACAGGATGGTCCTTTCATGATATATGAGACACTGCTCACACTACATAGATTAGCACACTTCACTTGCCCTACTCAACACTCAAAATCCAATTAGTCAACACATGTCAACATCCTTTGGATTTTGGGCGTTGGTCAAATGGGTTTACAATTCAAAATAAAACATATCTAACTGTGTTGAATGCCAAGTTTTATTATTTAGAATGACTCGTCGATCACCTTGATTTAAGTTCGGTGACGGCACCTCTACTCCTTCTAAAGTTGGGTCTTTTACAGCTCAGGCTTCACTTACATCTCTATCGGACCGGGCCAACCCACTGCATCTGAATCAAAAGGTTCATTAGTGCCAGTTGTTTTAGTGGTGGATCAACTGCCTCCATTGAATGTGCTCTAGGGCTAAGGATATTGAATGATCCACCAGAGCAAGTGCTGATGATTCTAACAGCTAGGATGCTTCACAATATCTGTCTTCAACACAGGATCTTCGAAGAGGACGTTCTTCTTCATGGCAGGGGTGAGTTTGCACACAATCCCCCGAAATGATACATTGTGTGCAATTGGTACATGTTCCTTATGGTGTCGTCCCACTATTCGATCCTTTCCTCATGACGATGCTACAAGAACTCGGACTGGTTCCACTCCAAGTCCATCCAAATGGATATTCTCTTATGAGTTCTCATTACGTCGTCTTCATGAATTAGTTCAATCGACCACCAAGGTTCAACAAGGTTACACATCTACTTCGATTTAAGAGAAGTGAAATTCCCGTCCTACATGATGATCAAAGCCTGGAAGGGATGCAAAGTTATTGAGCCCTTACCAATAAATGTTCATACGTTAAGAACGAATATTTATTCGTGTGATGTTTGCACCGTTTCAACCAGCCCTGGCTATATAGACATATGCATCTTTTCCCTTGCCTCTCCCGTACCAGAATTTCTAAGTTTATAACTTAATATGTGTTTCCTCATAGGCATCCCGGCTCAAGACAAAAGTAATGAGCACAAAACAACACCTAATGCCTTGATAGTAGTTAGATCACGTTAGTACTTACAGATGAAGATCTACGGCAGTGTAGTCTTCTTCATCTTAACAAGTTTGCTATCGCTAAGTCTCTAATGCCAAGTGGCTGTAGAGTTCATACTCATTCTTGTGCCCCGACTCGCGGCTCCGATGAAAATCTTCAAGAGGAAGTTGTGGTCCCATCTGGCAAAGTGCACATAGAGAAGAACCCTGAGGCAAAAAAACAAACTGCCCATAGGAGGCGATGGCCCAATAGATGGGGACAAAGCAGTCAAAATGCCCTCAATTCTAAAGGAAGGTGAATAATTCAAAAGGAAAGAGAGAAAAGAGCCGATGGTCGAAGAGGAGGAGGAGAGTATAGGTGATGGCGATAGTTATTATCATGCTAATGAAGAAGGGGATGAATCATTCGATGAATCGCCTAAGATAAGTCTTGATCTCCCCAGCTCGCCTTGTTTGGAACACATTGCCGTAGAAACTTCTAAACCGGCTGAAGATCAATCAATACTCCCCTTAATAGAGATTTTGCCTCGATCCCACCCTTTTGATGACATCTACATCAGTTTAAGTAACATCGGTGAGATCGACTTCACCGTTCATGACATTCTAGATGAAACCGGCTCGGCCTTTGCCTTCTTGCCAGGAGCTTTTGTAAGAGAAGGCGGAGAACTCCATCTTTACACCCTGTGAACAAGGTATGTAAAGTATTTAAGTGGCTATCGGCATCATACACTTCATTAGGATCATGGACAATCATTCTTGCATTGAATCTTGCTTCGCAATTCCAACACTAATTCCGTTTTATTTCTTGTTTAAGGTTCCATGGGGTGTGGGTACTATGAAAAGCTCTCCCGCTATGCCAGTTCTTATCGAGCTTAGACTCCAGACCCTACCTTGTCTCGTCACTATGAAACTAAGGATGAGATGTGGAGATGTAAAGACTGCGAGGCCAGAGAAGCCTGCAATGCCAATAGGGAGAAGGATAAGCTAAAAGAGAACGAGAGAAGGAAAAGAGAGGCTAAGACCGAGCTGCCTCAAGATGCACCCAAATGTCACAGAGATTCCTCTGAGCATCAGGAGCCTCCTTCTGCTGATGTTCCACTGCTACCCAAGCTCAAGCTTCTTTGGTCGAACAATTTCTGATCTCCTAAGCTATGATCAAGACTATCCCTCCTACTTCTAAAGGATTCTCTACTCCTTCGTTCACTCTCCCCATCGGTCCTCCATGTTTATCAACTGCATTTCCTAATCTTTCTTACATGGTGTTAAGTTTGATAAAGTCATTAAGGACGTCCCAAAGGAGCTCGTTCTGAAAAACATGTAGGCTATTCAAGAAGATGTAGAGGCTGCGTAGGAATGGAAATGTTTATTTAAGGCATTCTCTGATGTGAATCGAATTGACTACACCATTATCTAATCCTTCAAATCTGAGAAAGCATACCTCAAGTGAATGATTAAGGAATGAAAGGACGATTTGGTTGAGGTCACCAGAGAGACACCTCACACAAAAGTAAAAATGCCAGCACTGACAACTTGATAGAAGAGTTAAAGAGTGCTTAAGCCATCGTTGTGGTCGTGAGGAGGAATGAATTGAAAGCAGCTTTAGTAGAGAGTGCCGAGTTCAAGAAGCTAGTTGCTAAGCGAACCCATACGCTTACCCATAATGAGACTATTCAAGCCTAAGACCAAACTATCTAAGAATAAGCTATAGAACTTGCTAGGATTCAGAAGGAAAATCAAAAACTCAACGAGGATAAAAAAATCACTGATGAGTTGGAGAAGTTTTCCATCATAAAAGATGCCAACGATCTTGAGCTTTTAATTTATACACAAGAGCTCAAAGGGCTTTAGGAAGAGAAGGCATAGACAAGCTAAAAGCTTGATGCCAACATGCTGTTCTTCTATACCAATGTGGTGATGCACAACAACTCGAGATGGTTAGGAAATGACTATCCCAAAACACTCACTGGCGCTTGGGAGGAAGTGTTGCGCATGTTTGCACAAGTTGGAGACTATCACTTTAAGGAAGAGCTAATGGTTGTACATCTCGATGCTAGGGACATTGAATCTTTTCTATTAGAAAGGCTCTCACAGCTAAATAGGCTCCCAATACTGCTACCGCTGATGGTGCCAAAGCTCTTGTGACCCGAGCCCATCGGCTCGGCATGATGCATCCACTCCAAAATCTAGAGAGTCGATGATGATTATTCCTGTATCCACGAGGGTTAGCTCTAAACCCTTTCATTAAATTTTTGCTTCAATAGGGACGACACTTCATGAGCTTTACATTACTTCCATTATGGTCCAGCTCGGGGAGCTTGGGACCGAAGAAGATGAATTCATCATATATCACCGTGATTCTGCTACAGGCATCTCTCTCATTTCTTTAGTCTTTGAGAAGCTTTAATTCACATGGAAATGTCATTCTACTTTACCAATATGTATATAAAATTGTAGGTCAACCATCTCTTCTGCCACCGCCTCCAGTTATGCAAGGTTCGACACCTATAACTATCTTTATTTCATCCACCTCCGTCTTCGCGGGACTGACTGTCACAGCTCCTGTCTCCACTTCTGGCCTAAGTCCTAACTCTAAGAAGATTGCCGCTTTGGAGAGCTTGGAGGATATTTTTGTACCCCAGAAGGAGGATATGTTCATTAAGGGTGCTTCTTACCCGACTGATCATGATACCATGCTCGATATTTGTGTTGTTGTTGTGGTGGGGTCTGTATTTTTTGTTTCATTCTTTAAATGGGCTAACATTGTGCGGATATGGCCCCTACTGTTTGACCTGTACATAAAAGATTATTAGTAATGAAAGGTTAGATTTTTCTTTGTAATATCTCTTCTGTGTATTTTTTTTGCATTTTATGTTCTGTGCCTGTTTATATATGACTGCCTGTGTATACAATATGATTGCTTGTACTGCATTTTCCATATTATATACTTCTATCTCTATGTGATATGGTTATTTAACCCAACTTTGTGCTTACAAACAATATTCTAGCAATTGCTTCAGTAAATTTTATTGCTTAGCTCTGTTTATATCTACCAAAATACTTCGTTTGGAAAAACAAAATTGTTGCTTAGCCAACTTTACGGCTATTCTTGTTCGGGCTCAATCAAATCCTTTTCGACCAATTGCTGGTGCATGTGCCCCTATTTGAGCATCTATAAGAGATTGGCTATCCTGGGAAATTCATTTGGTTGCCCCTAGTCTGATTCAGATAATAGTTCATATCTCCTGGAAATACTGACTATGCTACTGGATTCCAAGCACTATATTCTCAATGAAACCAATTTCCTGGCTGTAATCGAATTCTTCCAAGTTGACATCATCAGTTGATGTCATTCTAGATGTATGTAATGTAAAGATGCACTGTTGTCATCTTTTGTCATAACCAATTCTTCCATGTTCAGTGTTGAGATCTCAGTTGCGTACCAGTTTTCGTTCATCGAAAACTAGTTCATGAGTGGCTCAATTCTAAGGATTTACCCTTATCATTGCCTATTCCCAAGCATCGAATAAATTCTTTCGTCATTGCTTGTCTCTGGATGATGTTAAACTTTGAAGGGTCTGAGTCGATTTTCCTATCGGTTAAATGGCTTGGACCTTCCTGATGTTGCCGAAGCAACGCCGGTACTGAAAAGGTATGGGTCAATTTGACCGTCAACCCAATGATTTTTGGTCTTCTCGACGTTGTCGGGACAACGTTGATTCTTAGAAAGTTAGGATCAATTTTCTCCTTCGATCCTATGGTTTTCGGCCTTTCCAACATTGTTGTAGCAATGTTGGTTCTTAGAAGGCAGGGATCGAAATGCTTCGTCAATCCGACGGTTTTTAGGCCTTTCTGACGTTGCCAGACCAATGTCGATTCTCAGAAGGTAGGAGTCTATTTCATCGTCGACCCGATGGTTATGGGCCTGCCCGACGTTGCTCGAGCAACACCGGTTCTCAGAAGGTAAGGATCGATTTTCCCCATCGATCTAGACGTTATTAGGCCTTCCCGATGTTGTCGGAGCAACTCTGGTTCTCTAAAGGTAAGAATCGATTTTCCTTAAAATCCTGATTTTTGGGGCCTTCCTGACATTGCTATAGCAACACCGATTCTCAAAAGACAAGGGGTCAATTTGACCATCAACACGATGGTTTGGGCCTTCCCCTCATTGAGGGAGCAACGCCGATTCTTAGAAGGCAGGTGTCAATTTGACCGTCGACTCGGGGGTTTTGGGCCTTTCCGACGTTGCTGGAACAACGTTGGTTCTCAGAAGGCAATGGTGATTTGACAGTCGACCCGATGGTTTTGCTTATGAGAATATGGTTCCATTGATTCAGGAAGCTAATTTTATTGATAAATATAAGAAATGGCAAGTCCTACCTATTTACAGTGCCCTCGGTATCCATCGGTGGCTTATTTGCAAAAGTAAGAAATAAAAAGATAAAGTGTAGTAATGCCGTAGCAATTTGATGTTATAGGCATGTGGGATCGAAATTCGATCGACGGTTTGCTAGCTTGAATGTTCCATCTCCAAGCTTCTGATTGATCACATGGGATCCTTCATACTTTGGGCCAAGCGCTCCCATGCCCAGGATAACACGTTTTAGAATGAGGTCCCATGTTTTGAAGGTGTGGTTGTGGGCCTTTGTGTTGAAGTATCGTGCCACTTTCTTCTGGTAAGCAGCAACCCTTAGTTCAGCTTCTTCCCGCTTCTCATCGATGTGGTCGAGAGACTTCAGCAGTAGCTGCTCATTCTCTTTATGATTGAACTGTCTTTTATGGTAAGAAGGGACTTCCAGTTTCACTGGGATCATAGCTTCTAAATCATATGTCAAGGCGAACGGGGAGTGCTTGGTTATAGATTTGTGCGTTATCGTATAAGCCCATAGTGCAAGTGGAAGCTCATCAACTCAATTCCCATTAGCTCTCATCAGCTACTTCTTTATGGTGTATTTGATGATTTTGTTCACTTTCACGTTTGCCTGCGGATGCGCTACTGTGAAGAAGCTCTTCTTGATTCGATGCCGCCTAAAGAAATCTTTGAACTCAACACTCTCGAATTGAATCATGTTGTCTATGATAATCTTCTAAGGCATTCCAAAACTGCAAATAATATTTTTCATTATAAAACTAATCACTTTTTTAATAAAGACCGTGGCAAACAGTTCCGCTTTACCCATTTGTAAAATAATCAACTGCAAAGATAGTGTATTTAGCTTTTCCTTTCACAATTGGTAGCATGCCAATAATGTTGATTCCCTAGATTGCAAATTCCAAGGATTGACCATCTGTGTAAGTTTTGTCGACGAGGCTCTTGGAATCTTCGAGAATCTTTAGAAATTGTTACATCGCTTCTTATAATTAGCTTCATCCCTGTTCAACGTCGGCCAGTAGTATTCGGAATGAAGCGTTTTCTTTGCTAAGTCTACCCCCCGATGTGATCCCTGTAACGGCCTTTGTGAATTTCCATGAGAATCTTCCAGGCTTCATCTATGGTTACAAACCTAAGCAATGAGGAAGAGAATCCTCTTATATATTGCACTCTGTCCTGCATTATGAATTGTGGCGACTTTCGAAGGAGCTTTTTTTGCTCGTTCTTATCTCCAAGGAGTATCCCCTAGTAAGTAATCCTTTATTGTCATCCACGACTCCACTTCCACCGTGGTCTCCAAAACCCAATCAACATCCATCTGATCTATGCTAGGAGCAGTTAACATTTCTATTGGAACCGATCACATCAACTGCTCTTCTCCGGAACTGAGTAGCTTAGCCAAGGAATCGGCCTTCATATTCTCCTCTCTATGTATGTGAGATATCAAGTTGTGCTCAATTTCATTAAGAAACTCCCAAGCTTTCAATAAGTAAGGGACAAGTTTGGTGCCCTTAGCTTGATATTCTCTACTAACTTGGCAGACGACTAGTTATGAGTCACTATAGATATTCAGGGTTTTTATTCCCAATTCCTTTGCACTCTTTAATCCTACTATTAATGCCTCGTATTCTACCTCATTGTAGTGGCAGGAAATTCCAACTTCAGAGCATAGCGAATTGATCGTCCTTCGAGAGTTTCAAGTACAACTCGTGCCCCTAAGAAAAATTTGTTTGACGCGCCATCAAAAAACAATTTCGACTAGGATATTATGACCATTATGTCCTCCTCCTCATCATCCCAAATAGTGAACTCGGCGATGAAGTTAGCCAGCATCTGTGTCAGGACCCGATTCTTCGTCTTCCGAAAATTCAACATCGATACTCACTTTATCGACTGCCGAGCAATCGAACGACGGAAAACCGAACACTGAGGGTTTAAGAAAAAGAAAAAGAGAAGAAAGAGAGACAGAAGAAGAGATTAGAAGGTAGAAAATGGAGAGAAAAGAAAATAGAACGGAACAGAAAACAACAGAACAACATCAGAATCTCACAATTTCGCAGCGGAACAACATATAATAATAAATGAATAATCTTTAAACAAAGAACTATAACAGTTATTACATTACATACATTACATTTCATCATATCATCAGAGTGTACAACAACATACAACAAACAGTGCAGCGGAAAAAGAAATACTATATAAACTAGTAATACGCCATGCCATCCAGCTTGCCTCCAGCAACTCCAGAATATCCAGAATATCCTGATAAACCTTAACTCTTGACTGCCCGTGTGGAAATTGGTGGGCACCCAGAGTTTAGGAAGGAAAACAATAAACTCCGAGTCAGTCATGTGACTGGTGTGAGAACTCAAAACAGTTTATTTATCTTTAAAATCAAAATAGAAGAATATTTTTAAAGTCAATTCGCAATGCTTTTAAAAATGAGACTACCATAAGACCTCCCGCCACACACACAATGCAAACGCAGACTTGGAGGAGATTTCTTCTTATGATAGTCAAAGATGCTTGATACGCATTTAAAATAACATTTGATATTATTACTAGTGCATAGTGTAGGAAAAATATTTCGAAAGTAGAATATAAATCTTAGCCAGCATAGGTACCATTATATTATGCCTACTAATAGCTACCATATTAGATGGCAGGTTCTACAACTAATACCGTACAAGATCGTATTGTTTCTTTGGATTTCCAACGAATGATCAGGCCAAGGAACTTCCCATTGCCACATGAGAATGCCTCTGGATGGACATCCCCGAGAACCAAACCGGATCTCTACCAACACAAGGCCGGGTTACCCCTAACTGAGTAACAACTGACCGAATATGCCATCCCCCGGTCCTTTGGGACCTTTCACCGAGCGCTCGTAATCAATTCACACAATCATAACAAAGTGTTTTCAACATGAGTAAGTATCTGGGCTCCATACCATGATACCACCCTTTTCCAGAAGGAAATGCACACATCCTAAAGGGCGCTACCCCTCATAACCTTGCTGCTTCTTTCCTGTTTTGACCATTCACGGGGTGTGAGGTTCGACGAAGTCACGTCCACAAAAACATACTTTATACAAAAGCCATGCTTTGGGT
This sequence comes from Allium cepa, assembly GCA_030765085.1. Lineage (NCBI taxonomy): Eukaryota > Viridiplantae > Streptophyta > Magnoliopsida > Asparagales > Amaryllidaceae > Allium > Allium cepa. Next base: position 57,283,696 of record CM060935.1, read on the forward strand.
CAACAAATGATCATAGAAATGATCACCAGGATAGACGATCAAATAAACGATCCTATCACAAATAATCAACACAATGATCATTTCAGCATCACTCAGCATGTCACATTACCAAATTGGGAATATATCACTGATAACATTCAACTACATAACCTCTGAGCTCGTACGTCTCAGAGAAGGGTGTTAAGCTAAAAGAATAAATTCTCCGCCACCAACAGAAATATATTTGAAAGAAATCGGCTTTATATCTCAACTTGTAATGTCAGACATACAATCCATACAAGTCTGTTCCGGGCTCGAACAAAACCGAAGGCACTTCTTACGAAGCCCTTGCAATCCGGGTGTTCACAATCCCGATCGAATTTCCCATCACTTAGGAGATCTCTATACCAGGAGCTACCCAGTGCAGAGACAATCGATAGGTCATCCTATCGCTTTCACAAATACTCGATCTTCAACACCGGTCATCAAATGCAATTCATAACGACGTATCACATATTCGGAATGGGTTATACGACCCCATGGTCCTTTCCCGGTTAACCCGAATAGTGAGCGCTTATTCAAAAAATAAGTGTGGCATTCACATTCAAACAAATCACAACAAATACCCATTCAAAGGGAAATATTGATAGTCGGTTATTGAACTATCAATGGATATGCACACATCACCAGTTTCCAAATAATTTTCCAAATTATTTATTTTCAAAATATCTTTACTAGATATAAAATTTTCACACTTCAAAAATAAATCAATATTTATTTTTAGACAAATTCCCCTTTCCTTTATAAATTCAATAGTGAATTTATATTTCACAATATCTATTGATATACGATTTCAATTATCCATTTTCAATTTATCTTCAAAAAGATAAATTCTAAATATCACTTCATATTGGAAAACAATTCCATACTTATTTAATAAGTAATTCACAAATTTTATTTATTTTCAACACTTGGAAAATATTCAATATACTTCAATCGAAATTAAGTATATATTTCATTCTTTAAGGAAATCATTCACTTAAACATATTTATTTGGGTCAAAACGAATGTTACGTAAAACATCGTTACGACAACCCAAAATCACTAGTATAGGGATTCGAAATTAAAATAGATATATAAATCCCAATACTATACAAAACATTTCCTTTCGGAAATCATTTACTATAACAACCGTGTTATAGTCCACAATTTCCTTTTATTCCTCGAAACATCTATTTCAACAATAAATGTTGAAATCTATGGTTTCGAATTTCAACACATTTTAAAACATCGTTAGGTTGTTTTAATTCTATTTAAAACATCACATTCAAAACAATTTCTTTAACATGTTATTCACTATTCAAAAACGTGAATATGCTACGTTAACCAATTTCATCCTTTATTCATTTCATTTCTAAGGATTATTCACAGTCAAAAATGTGAATATAACTTCATAAATAGGTTTTCAACAATTTTGCTTATCAAAATAAGTCGTTTGTGAATTTATAAACAACGTTTATAAATTCCATTTCTATTTATTTATTTATAAAAACTTCCTTTTATAAATTCTTTTATTAACCTATGCGATTTATAACTAAATTATAAACTAAAGGTTCATATTATAAGTTAAATACTTAAAATTTATTCGTTCACAAAAATCGTTCCTTTGAACTTCGTAATTATAAGTCTTATAACTTATAAGATTCAATTATTTATCCAAAACCATTCTTTTAATGACTTTATAAATTTTATAAACCTACCGTTTATAAAATTCTATTTATAACTTCACCGTTTATAATTCTATAAATTTCATTCATTTATGGAATTTATTTTCACTTCATTCAAACACTTATAAAAACTTGTTTTATAATGTCAATATTTCAATTTATAATATCCATTTATAAATCTCTTAATATAAATCAATTTATATTATTCTTTAAACTTCTTTAATCTCCTTTATTATTTCACCATTTTGATTCATAAAAAAATTAAATTTTATAATCCTATATTTAAACTTTTCACAATAAATTCTAAAATCCCGATTAAACTATTTTATAAAATCAATAGCATCTTATTCTCAAAAATTAATTTTTTACTATATTTCTCAAAAATCATAATTTTTATAACTTTAAAAATTATAACGTTTATTTATTTAAAATGAATCAATTTCCAAACATACTGTATATTTTCAAAAATCACTTTATGAATCATTTTAAAATTCCAAAATTTGGTCCAATGATGCTACATACCAAATAGTCAATCACGACAACAACGATATCATATATCGATATGATAATCCATCAAATATCAAAATATCTAAAATCAAATAAAAACTGTTGAGGAATCCAGTTGGATCCCTCCAACCTGTTTTCCTGCATCCACAAACATTAGCACAATACCAATTACGCTCCAGTACGAAATTATCGCGGTATATGGGATTTAATAATATTATCCGCTTAATAGACGGCGTAATAGGGTCTCATCCGCTAAACAAAAAATGCGGGAAATCAATAACTCCAATATATACATATGCCAATATATATATATATTGCTATTATTTATAATACCAATTTCACTGTTTATGAAATATTCGCGGTATATGTTTTTAATAAATAACATCCACTTACTAACGGCGTATAATGTCTATTTTAACAATCAATAGATATCAATCAACATTCAAACTTGCATTCAAATATTTTAAATCTAACTATTTAAAATAAAATCGAAACTGATTCGATTGAGTGAGAAGTTCTCACCTTGATTTTATTTCCGTTTTAGCGATTTATTTCGAATAAAATTAAACGGACGTTTAATTTTACCCAAAATTCTCACTAACTCCAAACGACTCCAATCCAATTTCATCGCGTAGTGCTCGTCCATACGATTCCAACGCAACTGGTTTCGCGCGTTTTCGACCTCGTATGAAAAAGTTATGAATTTTTGAAGTTTACACGATTTATATTTACCAATTTACAACTAAATTTTATAAATTATAAACCTAAATCAGTTTCTGGCCATTGGATCCCACTGCCCCCTCATCATCACTGTCCAACATCACCTTCTTCCCCACGTCCCTCTACAGACAACTTCCCGTAAACAAAACCCATACATCAATTACTAGGGTTTAATATTACAACCTCAAACGACGACGAGACTCCATTATACCACCTTCATTCTCACCGCCTACGCGAGAGCTAAGCTCGGCTGCAACCACTTGAAGTTCGCCCCCCCCCCCCCCCCATCTACTCTGAAATGCGTGCGCAAGTTGAAGCAAACGCGGCCATATATCTCTCAAAATATAACTCCAAATCACATCTCCACCGTTGAAGTTGTAGATCTCACCATCCTCTACGAGTTTCTAGTTGAAACTTTCTTGAATCGTTAAGTGGATTTGAAGATTTGGAGGGAGGAACGAAATAAAATTCTGGCCGTTCATACATAGGGTGGCGGCTGCGTTTAGTTAGGGTTAGGAATTTTTTTTTTCTAAATTATGAAGGCAAGGTTCTCTATTTATAGAAAATCAAACGTAAACACTATTCATTTCGAAAATTTCGAACTCCGATTTACGCGCCGTAACCAGCGTTTCTAAGGTTTACCCCGCGTTCCGGACACAATGGAATAGGTTTCGAAAGCTAATTCGGTCATCTGTGCGAGTTATGGCTATAAACGTTCAATTTAAATTAAACCGATTTAAGCGATTTTCTAGGCGTTTTAATTTGTACCGGACAAACGGTAAATCCAATTGACTTGAAATTTGAAACCTTACAATAATATCACATTACGGATCCGATGAAACTGGTTTCGTCGAAATCCAAGACTTTTTGAAAAATGGCTATTTTAACTCACCAAATTAATATTAAAAATAATTCGATGCGTTTCGAGCTGCCACGATCAAACGGTAACTCCGATTGACACGAAAATTGAAATCCGGTAATAACTAACTATTACGGATCCAATGAAACTGGTTTCGTTCAATTCTGAGACTGTTCAAAAATTGACTATTTTCACTAGTCGATTTAATTATTAAAATATTCAATTTTCACAAATTAACTTTTAATTCGATTTTAAAAGTTCTAAAATATCATTCTAACTCCAATATGATAAAATAAAATTTTACAAATCATTTTCAATCATATCTAACCCAAATTTTCAATTATTTCCATAATTTAACGTATTAAATTATCGATTTAATTATCCAATAAAAATCCAATAATTCAAATAAAAATTTATTTGACTTATAAATTCACTTATTAATATTTAAAATTAATTAAATATTCAAATTTTAATTACTAAAAATTCTGGGTCGTTACAATCTTCCCTACTTAAAAGAATTTCGTCCTCGAAATTATTAAGCGAGAAAAGTTATAGAATTTATTAATTTTCCATAAATCCATAATTAAATTTCTTATAATCTTTACTAAGTTTTCAAATCATACTTAGTTATCTTTTCAAAAACAACTACTATTGTTTAACTTTCAATTCCAAAATCAAAGTTAAAGTTTTCAAAATTTTCCAATTTTCTCAAAAATTTTCTAACGCCTTAAATTTTCGAAAAAATTCGCCATAGTCTCCTTTGCGCGGCTCGATCCGAAAAAAAAATGACAGTATATATATATCACAAATATACATCTCATCAAGTAATGAGGCATCCCGAAGGGAAAAAGTATAAAAGTACGGTATGTAATCCGAGATATGTACCTTATATTTTATTAGCGAGCATATACGGCTAATATAGCGCGAAAGCGAGCTCCAAATGCGAAGCAAACGCAATCCGCACCTACTAATTACTCAACAAACAACATGAGAATCATGCATGTAGACAATAGTATCAATACACAACATATAGTAACATAATAACTATATATGTCAACATAGCAAATGAAACAAACAACAAATGCAACCATCAACCAACTAGCATTCATAACCAATAAATATTCATTCATATTCTCTTTAATATTCAATGAATTGGGTTTTCAATTTAATCACATTCGATTCATTAACAGTGGATGTTTTTACTAACATTCATTTTCAATTAGTTTATATTCACTAATTCATACTCAAGTTGGTTCGCTTCCAAATCAAATTCAATTCTATTTAAAATTCACTTAACTTCCAATTGAATTTCAATTACTTTAGCTTTCAATTTCATTAATACTTAATGAATGATATACAATCAACTAACAATCATATAACAACCAATTTATATTAATTACAACCAAATTCCTTTGCTTACAATTGGTTTAATAAATTGATTTTCATTCAACTATTCAACTTTCAATAACATTAGATTTTAATAAATTAACACTTATATCCATTATTCCATATCAACTAAATTCACATTTAATTGATTAATTGAATTCAATTTCCAATTCATTTATAGAACTCAAGTTCACACTTATCACTTAACTTTATTAATTTACTTTGATACCCAAATCAACTTCATTCAACATCTTCTAAGTTATATTCCATTTAACTTTAAATTCATTTTTATTTGCAACTCATATTCATAAATATATTCATATAGTTTCACTTCTCATATATATAAGTTTATTTCACAATTGTAAATCACTTTAATTATAATTTCATACCTATAATTCATTTGCTTATACAATATTCTTTTATTTAGATTATTCAAACAACTAAACAATCAACTTATATATACTTTAAATAATTCTGAAAAATTATTTCTTTATATATAAAATATACTCAAGGTAAAATTATTCCATTTACCCAATTTAAAATCAATATTGTGTCGAATTGTTCTATTCAAGTGTTTAGAAACCCCTTCGGCATAGTCTTACGGACCACGCTGACGAAAGTTCATATGCCACTCAATAAACCAATCATCACAATATAAAACAATTTTTATATTCACTAACAAATACGCTCTCATAGCTATCATTACACTCAAACTCATTCTAGAGTACTGCTGACTCTATCTCTAATGAGTAATACCCAACAGAACCATGGTTGTCGTGTAACCATATGCTCTGATACCACATTGTCAGGACCCGATTCTTCGTCTTCCAAAAATTCAACATCGATACTCACTTTATCGACTGCCGAGCAATCGAACGACGGAAAACCGAACACTGAGGGTTTAAGAAAAAGAAAAAGAGAAGAAAGAGAGACAGAAGAAGAGATTAGAAGGTAGAAAATGGAGAGAAAAGAAAATAGAACGGAACAGAAAACAACAGAACAACATCAGAATCTCACAATTTCGCAGCGGAACAACATATAATAATAAATGAATAATCTTTAAACAAAGAACTATAACAGTTATTACATTACATACATTACATTTCATCATATCATCAGAGTGTACAACAACATACAACAAACAGTGCAGCGGAAAAAGAAATACTATATAAACTAGTAATACGCCATGCCATCCAGCTTGCCTCCAGCAACTCCAGAATATCCAGAATATCCTGATAAACCTTAACTCTTGACTGCCCGTGTGGAAATTGGTGGGCACCCAGAGTTTAGGAAGGAAAACAATAAACTCCGAGTCAGTCATGTGACTGGTGTGAGAACTCAAAACAGTTTATTTATCTTTAAAATCAAAATAGAAGAATATTTTTAAAGTCAATTCGCAATGCTTTTAAAAATGAGACTACCATAAGACCTCCCGCCACACACACAATGCAAACGCAGACTTGGAGGAGATTTCTTCTTATGATAGTCAAAGATGCTTGATACGCATTTAAAATAACATTTGATATTATTACTAGTGCATAGTGTAGGAAAAATATTTCGAAAGTAGAATATAAATCTTAGCCAGCATAGGTACCATTATATTATGCCTACTAATAGCTACCATATTAGATGGCAGGTTCTACAACTAATACCGTACAAGATCGTATTGTTTCTTTGGATTTCCAACGAATGATCAGGCCAAGGAACTTCCCATTGCCACATGAGAATGCCTCTGGATGGACATCCCCGAGAACCAAACCGGATCTCTACCAACACAAGGCCGGGTTACCCCTAACTGAGTAACAACTGACCGAATATGCCATCCCCCGGTCCTTTGGGACCTTTCACCGAGCGCTCGTAATCAATTCACACAATCATAACAAAGTGTTTTCAACATGAGTAAGTATCTGGGCTCCATACCATGATACCACCCTTTTCCAGAAGGAAATGCACACATCCTAAAGGGCGCTACCCCTCATAACCTTGCTGCTTCTTTCCTGTTTTGACCATTCACGGGGTGTGAGGTTCGACGAAGTCACGTCCACAAAAACATACTTTATACAAAAGCCATGCTTTGGGTCAACAAATGATCATAGAAATGATCACCAGGATAGACGATCAAATAAACGATCCTATCACAAATAATCAACACAATGATCATTTCAGCATCACTCAGCATGTCACATTACCAAATTGGGAATATATCACTGATAACATTCAACTACATAACCTCTGAGCTCGTACGTCTCAGAGAAGGGTGTTAAGCTAAAAGAATAAATTCTCCGCCACCAACAGAAATATATTTGAAAGAAATCGGCTTTATATCTCAACTTGTAATGTCAGACATACAATCCATACAAGTCTGTTCCGGGCTCGAACAAAACCGAAGGCACTTCTTACGAAGCCCTTGCAATCCGGGTGTTCACAATCCCGATCGAATTTCCCATCACTTAGGAGATCTCTATACCAGGAGCTACCCAGTGCAGAGACAATCGATAGGTCATCCTATCGCTTTCACAAATACTCGGTCTTCAACACCGGTCATCAAATGCAATTCATAACGACGTATCACATATTCGGAATGGGTTATACGACCCCATGGTCCTTTCCCGGTTAACCCGAATAGTGAGCGCTTATCAAAAAATAAGTGTGGCATTCACATTCAAACAAATCACAACAAATACCCATTCAAAGGGAAATATTGATAGTCGGTTATTGAACTATCAATGGATATGCACACATCACCAGTTTCCAAATAATTTTCCAAATTATTTATTTTCAAAATATCTTTACTAGATATAAAATTTTCACACTTCAAAAATAAATCAATATTTATTTTTAGACAAATTCCCCTTTCCTTTATAAATTCAATAGTGAATTTATATTTCACAATATCTATTGATATACGATTTCAATTATCCATTTTCAATTTATCTTCAAAAAGATAAATTCTAAATATCACTTCATATTGGAAAACAATTCCATACTTATTTAATAAGTAATTCACAAATTTTATTTATTTTCAACACTTGGAAAATATTCAATATACTTCAATCGAAATTAAGTATATATTTCATTCTTTAAGGAAATCATTCACTTAAACATATTTATTTGGGTCAAAACGAATGTTACGTAAAACATCGTTACGACAACCCAAAATCACTAGTATAGGGATTCGAAATTAAAATAGATATATAAATCCCAATACTATACAAAACATTTCCTTTCGGAAATCATTTACTATAACAACCGTGTTATAGTCCACCATTTCCTTTTATTCCTCGAAACATCTATTTCAACAATAAATGTTGAAATCTATGGTTTCGAATTTCAACACATTTTAAAACATCGTTAGGTTGTTTTAATTCTATTTAAAACATCACATTCAAAACAATTTCTTTAACATGTTATTCACTATTCAAAAACGTGAATATGCTACGTTAACCAATTTCATCCTTTATTCATTTCATTTCTAAGGATTATTCACAGTCAAAAATGTGAATATAACTTCATAAATAGGTTTTCAACAATTTTGCTTATCAAAATAAGTCGTTTGTGAATTTATAAACAACGTTTATAAATTCCATTTCTATTTATTTATTTATAAAAACTTCCTTTTATAAATTCTTTTATTAACCTATTCGATTTATAACTAAATTATAAACTAAAGGTTCATATTATAAGTTAAATACTTAAAATTTATTCGTTCACAAAAATCGTTCCTTTGAACTTCATAATTATAAGTCTTATAACTTATAAGATTCAATTATTTATCCAAAACCATTCTTTTAATGACTTTATAAATTTTATAAACCTACCGTTTATAAAATTCTATTTATAACTTCACCGTTTATAATTCTATAAATTTCATCATTTATGGAATTTATTTTCACTTCATTCAAACACTTATAAAAAATTGTTTTATAATGTCAATATTTCAATTTATAATATCCATTTATAAATCTCTTAATATAAATCAATTTATATTATTCTTTAAACTTCTTTAATCTCCTTTATTATTTCACCATTTTGATTCATAAAAAAATTAAATTTTATAATCCTATATTTAAACTTTTCACAATAAATTCTAAAATCCCGATTAAACTATTTTATAAAATCAATAGCATCTTATTCTCAAAAATTAATTTTTACTATATTTCTCAAAAATCATAATTTTTATAACTTTAAAAATTATAACGTTTATTTATTTAAAATGAATCAATTTCCAAACATACTGTATATTTTCAAAAATCACTTTATGAATCATTTTAAAATTCCAAAATTTGGTCCAATGATGCTACATACCAAATAGTCAATCACGACAACAACGATATCATATATCAATATGATAATCCATCAAATATCAAAATATCTAAAATCAAATAAAAACTGTTGAGGAATCCAGTTGGATCCCTCCAACCTGTTTTCCTGCATCCACAAACATTAGCACAATACCAATTTCGCTCCAGTACGAAATTATCGCGGTATATGGGATTTAATAATATTATCTGCTTAATAGACGGCGTAATAGGGTCTCATCCGCTAAACAAAAAATGCGGGAAATCAATAACTCCAATATATACATATGCCAATATATATATATTGCTATTATTTATAATACCAATTTCACTGTTTATGAAATATTCGCGGTATATGTTTTTAATAAATAACATCCGCTTACTAACGGCGTATAATGTCTATTTTAACAATCAATAGATATCAATCAACATTCAAACTTGCATTCAAATATTTTAAATCTAACTATTTAAAATAAAATCGAAACTGATTCGATTGAGTGAGAAGTTCTCACCTTGATTTTATTTCCGTTTTAGCGATTTATTTCGAATAAAATTAAACGGACGTTTAATTTTACCCAAAATTCTCACTAACTCCAAACGACTCCAATCCAATTTCATCGCGTAGTGCTCGTCCATACGATTCCAACGCAACTGGTTTCGCGCGTTTTCGACCTCGTATGAAAAAGTTATGAATTTTTGAAGTTTACACGATTTATATTTACCAATTTACAACTAAATTTTATAAATTATAAACCTAAATCAGTTTCTGGCCATTGGATCCCACTACCCCCTCATCATCACTGTCCAACATCACCTTCTTCCCCACGTTCCTCTACAGACAACTTCCCGTAAACAAAACCCATACATCAATTACTAGGGTTTAATATTACAACCTCAAACGACGACGAGACTCCATCATACCACCTTCATTCTCACCGCCTACGCGAGAGCTAAGCTCGGCTGCAACCACTTGAAGTTCGCCCCCCCCCATCTACTCTGAAATGCGTGCGCAAGTTGAAGCAAACGCGGCCATATATCTCTCAAAATATAACTCCAAATCACATCTCCACCGTTGAAGTTGTAGATCTCACCATCCTCTACGAGTTTCTAGTTGAAACTTTCTTGAATCGTTGAGTGGATTTGAAGATTTGGAGGGAGGAACGAAATAAAATTCTGGCCGTTCATACATAGGGTGGCGGCTGCGTTTAGTTAGGGTTAGGAATTTTTTTTTTCTAAATTATGAAGGCAAGGGTCTCTATTTATAGAAAATCAAACGTAAACACTATTCATTTCGGAAATTTCGAACTCCGATTTACGCGCCGTAACCAGCGTTTCTAAGGTTTACCCCGCGTTCCGGACACAATGGAACAGGTTTCGAATGCTAATTCGGTCATCTGTGCGAGTTATGGCTATAAACGTTCAATTTAAATTAAACCGATTTAAGCGATTTTCTAGGCGTTTTAATTTGTACCGGACAAACGGTAAATCCAATTGACTTGAAATTTGAAACCTTACAATAATATCACATTACGGATCCGATGAAACTGGTTTCGTCGAAATCCGAGACTTTTTGAAAATGGCTATTTTAACTCGCCAAATTAATATTAAAAATAATTCGATGCGTTTCGAGCTGCCACGATCAAACGGTAACTCCGATTGACACGAAAATTGAAATCCGGTAATAACTAACTATTACGGATCCAATGAAACTGGTTTCGTTCAATTCTGAGACTGTTCAAAAATTGACTATTTTCACTAGTCGATTTAATTATTAAAATATTCAATTTTCACAAATTAACTTTTAATTCGATTTTAAAAGTTCTAAAATATCATTCTAACTCCAATATGATAAAATAAAATTTTACAAATCATTTTCAATCATATCTAACCCATATTTTCAATTATTTCCATAATTTAACGTATTAAATTATCGATTTAATTATCCAATAAAATCCAATAATTCAAATAAAAATTTATTTGACTTATAAATTCACTTATTAATATTTAAAATTAATTAAATATTCAAATTTTAATTACTAAAAATTCTGGGTCGTTACAATCTTCCCTACTTAAAAGAATTTCGTCCTCGAAATTATTAAGCGAGAAAAGTTATAGAATTTATTAATTTTCCATAAATCCATAATTAAATTTCTTATAATCTTTACTAAGTTTTCAAATCATACTTAGTTATCTTTTCAAAAACAACTACTATTGTTTAACTTTCAATTCCAAAATCAAAGTTAAAGTTTTCAAAATTTTCCAATTTTCTCAAAAATTTTCTAACGCCTTAAATTTTCGAAAAAATTCGCCATAGTCTCCTTTGCGCGGCTCGATCCGAAAAAAAAATGACAGTATATATATATCACAAATATACATCTCATCAAGTAATGAGGCATCCCGAAGGGAAAAAGTATAAAAGTACGGTATGTAATCCGAGATATGTACCTTATATTTTATTAGCGAGCATATACGGCTAATATAGCGCGAAAGCGAGCTCCAAATGCGAAGCAAACGCAATCCGCACCTACTAATTACTCAACAAACAACATGAGAATCATGCATGTAGACAATAGTATCAATACACAACATATAGTAACATAATAACTATATATGTCAACATAGCAAATGAAACAAACAACAAATGCAACCATCAACCAACTAGCATTCATAACCAATAAATATTCATTCGTATTCTCTTTAATATTCAATGAATTGGGTTTTCAATTTAATCACATTCGATTCATTAACAGTGGATGTTTTTACTAACATTCATTTTCAATTAGTTTATATTCACTAATTCATACTCAAGTTGGTTCACTTCCAAATCAAATTCAATTCTATTTAAAATTCACTTAACTTCCAATTGAATTTCAATTACTTTAGCTTTCAATTTCATTAATACTTAATGAATGATATACAATCAACTAACAATCATATAACAACCAATTTATATTAATTACAACCAAATTCCTTTGCTTACAATTGGTTTAATAAATTGATTTTCATTCAACTATTCAACTTTCAATAACATTAGATTTTAATAAATTAACACTTATATCCATTATTCCATATCAACTAAATTCACATTTAATTGATTAATTCAATTCAATTTCCAATTCATTTATATAACTCAAGTTCACACTTATCACTTAACTTTATTAATTTACTTTGATACCCAAATCAACTTCATTCAACATCTTCTAAGCTATATTCCATTTAACTTTAAATTCATTTTTATTTGCAACTCATATTCATAAATATATTCATATAGTTTCACTTCTCATATATATAAGTTTATTTCACAATTGTAAATCACTTTAATTATAATTTCATACCTATAATTCATTTGCTTATACAATATTCTTTTATTTAGATTATTCAAACAACTAAACAATCAACTTATATATACTTTAAATAATTCTGAAAAATTATTTCTTTATATATAAAATATACTCAAGGTAAAATTATTCCATTTACCCAATTTAAAATCAATATTGTGCCGAATTGTTCTATTCAAGTGTTTAGAAACCCCTTCGGCATAGTCTTACGGACCACGCTGACGAAAGTTCATATGCCACTCAATAAACCAATCATCACAATATAAAACAATTTTTATATTCACTAACAAATACGCTCTCATAGCTATCATTACACTCAAACTCATTCTAGAGTACTGCTGACTCTATCTCTAATGAGTAATACCCAACCGAACCATGGTTGTCGCGTAACCATATGCTCTGATACCACATTGTCAGGACCCGATTCTTCGTCTTCCGAAAATTCAACATCGATACTCACTTTATCGACTGCCGAGCAATCGAACGACGGAAAACCGAACACTGAGGGTTTAAGAAAAAGAAAACGAGAAGAAAGAGAGACAGAAGAAGAGATTAGAAGGTAGAAAATGGAGAGAAAAGAAAATAGAACGGAACAGAAAACAACAGAACAACATCAGAATCTCACAATTTCGCAGCGGAACAACATATAATAATAAATGAATAATCTTTAAACAAAGAACTATAACAGTTATTACATTACATACATTACATTTCATCATATCATCAGAGTGTACAACAACATACAACAAACAGTGCAGCGGAAAAAGAAATACTATATAAACTAGTAATACGCCATGCCATCCAGCTTGCCTCCAGCAACTCCAGAATATCCAGAATATCCTGATAAACCTTAACTCTTGACTGCCCGTGTGGAAATTGGTGGGCACCCAGAGTTTAGGAAGGAAAACAATAAACTCCGAGTCAGTCATGTGACTGGTGTGAGAACTCAAAACAGTTTATTTATCTTTAAAATCAAAATAGAAGAATATTTTTAAAGTCAATTCGCAATGCTTTTAAAAATGAGACTACCATAAGACCTTCCGCCACACACACAATGCAAACGCAGACTTGGAGGAGATTTCTTCTTATGATAGTCAAAGATGCTTGATACGCATTTAAAATAACATTTGATATTATTACTAGTGCATAGTGTAGGAAAAATATTTCGAAAGTAGAATATAAATCTTAGCCAGCATAGGTACCATTATATTATGCCTACTAATAGCTACCATATTAGATGGCAGGTTCTACAACTAATACCGTACAAGATCGTATTGTTTCTTTGGATTTCCAACGAATGATCAGGCCAAGGAACTTCCCATTGCCACATGAGAATGCCTCTGGATGGACATCCCCGAGAACCAAACCGGATCTCTACCAACACAAGGCCGGATTACCCCTAACTGAGTAACAACTGACCGAATATGCCATCCCCCGGTCCTTTGGGACCTTTCACCGAGCGCTCGTAATCAATTCACACAATCATAACAAAGTGTTTTCAACATGAGTAAGTATCTGGGCTCCATACCATGATACCACCCTTTTCCAGAAGGAAATGCACACATCCTAAAGGGCGCTACCCCTCATAACCTTGCTGCTTCTTTCCTGTTTTGACCATTCACGGGGTGTGAGGTTCGACGAAGTCACGTCCACAAAAACATACTTTATACAAAAGCCATGCTTTGGGTCAACAAATGATCATAGAAATGATCACCAGGATAGACGATCAAATAAACGATCCTATCACAAATAATCAACACAATGATCATTTCAGTATCACTCAGCATGTCACATTACCAAATTGGGAATATATCACTGATAACATTCAACTACATAACCTCTGAGCTCGTACGTCTCAGAGAAGGGTGTTAAGCTAAAAGAATAAATTCTCCGCCACCAACAGAAATATATTTGAAAGAAATCGGCTTTATATCTCAACTTGTAATGTCAGACATACAATCCATACAAGTTTGTTCCGGGCTCGAACAAAACCGAAGACACTTCTTACGAAGCCCTTGCAATCCGGGTGTTCACAATCCCGATCGAATTTCCCATCACTTAGGAGATCTCTATACCAGGAGCTACCCAGTGCAGAGACAATCGATAGGTCATCCTATCACTTTCACAAATACTCGGTCTTCAACACCGGTCATCAAATGCAATTCATAACGACGTATCACATATTCGGAATGGGTTATACGATCCCATGGTCCTTTCCCGGTTAACCCGAATAGTGAGCGCTTATTCAAAAAATAAGTGTGGCATTCACATTCAAACAAATCACAACAAATACCCATTCAAAGGGAAATATTGATAGTCGGTTATTGAACTATCAATGGATATGCACACATCACCAGTTTCCAAATAATTTTCCAAATTATTTATTTTCAAAATATCTTTACTAGATATAAATTTTCACACTTCAAAAATAAATCAATATTTATTTTTAGACAAATTCCCCTTTCCTTTATAAATTCAATAGTGAATTTATATTTCACAATATCTATTGATATACAATTTCAATTATCCATTTTCAATTTATCTTCAAAAAGATAAATTCTAAATATCACTTCATATTGGAAAACAATTCCATACTTATTTAATAAGTAATTCACAAATTTTATTTATTTTCAACACTTGGAAAATATTCAATATACTTCAATCGAAATTAAGTATATATTTCATTCTTTAAGGAAATCATTCACTTAAACATATTTATTTGGGTCAAAACGAATGTTACGTAAAACATCGTTACGACAACCCAAAATCACTAGTATAGGGATTCGAAATTAAAATAGATATATAAATCCCAATACTATACAAAACATTTCCATTCGGAAATCATTTACTATAACAACCGTGTTATAGTCCACCATTTCCTTTTATTCCTCGAAACTTCTATTTCAACAATAAATGTTGAAATCTATGGTTTCGAATTTCAACACATTTTAAAACATCGTTAGGTTGTTTTAATTCTATTTAAAACATCACATTCAAAACAATTTCTTTAACATATTATTCACTATTCAAAAACGTGAATATACTACGTTAACCAATTTCATCCTTTATTCATTTCATTTCTAAGGATTATTCACAGTCAAAAATGTGAATATAACTTCATAAATAGGTTTTCAACAATTTTGCTTATCAAAATAAGTCGTTTGTGAATTTATAAACAACGTTTATAAATTCCATTTCTATTTATTTATTTATAAAAACTTCCTTTTATAAATTCTTTTATTAACCTATTCGATTTATAACTAAATTATAAACTAAAGGTTCATATTATAAGTTAAATACTTAAAATTTATTCGTTCACAAAAATCGTTCCTTTGAACTTCATAATTATAAGTCTTATAACTTATAAGATTCAATTATTTATCCAAAACCATTCTTTTAATGACTATATAAATTTTATAAACCTACCGTTTATAAAATTCTATTTATAACTTCACCGTTTATAATTCTATAAATTTCATTCATTTATGGAATTTATTTTCACTTCATTCAAACACTTATAAAAACTTGTTTTATAATGTCAATATTTAAATTTATAATATCCATTTATAAATCTCTTAATATAAATCAATTTATATTATTCTTTAAACTTCTTTAATCTCCTTTATTATTTCACCATTTTGATTCATAAAAAAATTAAATTTTATAATCCTATATTTAAACTTTTCACAATAAATTCTAAAATCCCGATTAAACTATTTTATAAAATCAATAGCATCTTATTCTCAAAAATTAATTTTTTACTATATTTCTCAAAAATCATAATTTTTATAACTTTAAAAATTATAACGTTTATTTATTTAAAATGAATCAATTTCCAAACATACTGTATATTTTCAAAAATCACTTTATGAATCATTTTAAAATTCCAAAATTTGGTCCAATGATGCTACATACCAAATAGTCAATCACGACAACAACGATATCATATATCGATATGATAATCCATCAAATATCAAAATATCTAAAATCAAATAAAAACTATTGAGGAATCCAGTTGGATCCCTCCAACCTGTTTTCCTGCATCCACAAACATTAGCACAATACCAATTTCGCTCCAGTACGAAATTATCGCGGTATATGGGATTTAATAATATTATCCGCTTAATAGACGGCGTAATAGGGTCTCATCCGCTAAACAAAAAATGCGGGAAATCAATAACTCCAATATATACATATGCCAATATATATATATTGCTATTATTTATAATACCAATTTCACTGTTTATGAAATATTCGCGGTATATGTTTTTAATAAATAACATCCGCTTACTAACGGCGTATAATGTATATTTTAACAATCAATAGATATCAATCAACATTCAAACTTGCATTCAAATATTTTAAATCTAACTATTTAAAATAAAATCGAAACTGATTCGATTGAGTGAGAAGTTCTCACCTTGATTTTATTTCCGTTTTAGCGATTTATTTCGAATAAAATTAAACGGACGTTTAATTTTACCCAAAATTCTCACTAACTCCAAACGACTCCAATCCAATTTCATCGCGTAGTGCTCGTCCATACGATTCCAACGCAACTGGTTTCGCGCGTTTTCGACCTCGTATGAAAAAGTTATGAATTTTTGAAGTTTACACGATTTATATTTACCAATTTACAACTAAATTTTATAAATTATAAACCTAAATCAGTTTCTGGCCATTGGATCCCACTGCCCCCTCATCATCACTGTCCAACATCACCTTCTTCCCCACGTCCCTCTACAGACAACTTCCCGTAAACAAAACCCATACATCAATTACTAGGGTTTAATATTACAACCTCAAACGACGACGAGACTCCATCATACCACCTTCATTCTCACCGCCTACGCGAGAGCTAAGCTCGGCTGCAACCACTTGAAGTTCGGCTCCCCCATCTGCTCTGAAATGCGTGCGCAAGTTGAAGCAAACGCGGCCATATATCTCTCAAAATATAACTCCAAATCACATCTCCACCGTTGAAGTTGTAGATCTCACCATCCTCTACGAGTTTCTAGTTGAAACTTTCTTGAATCGTTGAGTGGATTTGAAGATTTGGAGGGAGGAACGAAATAAAATTCTGGCCGTTCATACATAGGGTGGTGGCTGCGTTTAGTTAGGGTTAGGAAATTTTTTTTTTCTAAATTATGAAGGCAAGGGTCTCTATTTATAGAAAATCAAACGTAAACACTATTCATTTCGGAAATTTCGAACTCCGATTTACGCGCCGTAACCAGCGTTTCTAAGGTTTACCCCGCGTTCCGGACACAATGGAACAGGTTTCGAAAGCTAATTCGGTCATCTGTGCGAGTTATGGCTATAAACGTTCAATTTAAATTAAACCGATTTAAGCGATTTTCTAGGCGTTTTAATTTGTACCGGACAAACGGTAAATCCAATTGACTTGAAATTTGAAACCTTACAATAATATCACATTACGGATCCGATGAAACTGGTTTCGTCGAAATCCGAGACTTTTTGAAAATGGCTATTTTAACTCGCCAAATTAATATTAAAAATAATTCGATGCGTTTCGAGCTGCCACGATCAAACGGTAACTCCGATTGACACGAAAATTGAAATCCGGTAATAACTAACTATTACGGATCCAATGAAACTGGTTTCGTTCAATTCTGAGACTGTTCAAAAATTGACTATTTTCACTAGTCGATTTAATTATTAAAATATTCAATTTTCACAAATTAACTTTTAATTCGATTTTAAAAGTTCTAAAATATCATTCTAACTCCAATATGATAAAATAAAATTTTACAAATCATTTTCAATCATATCTAACCCATATTTTCAATTATTTCCATAATTTAACGTATTAAATTATCGATTTAATTATCCAATAAAATCCAATAATTCAAATAAAAATTTATTTGACTTATAAATTCACTTATTAATATTTAAAATTAATTAAATATTCAAATTTTAATTACTAAAAATTCTGGGTCGTTACAATCTGTCCGTTAATCGCTCTTTGGGGATGGTAAGTCATATCGTACTAACTCAACTTGATATTCCACTTCAACAATCTTCTTGAAGTCTCGGGCCAGTACAATACCTATTTCAAAGGCTGATCTATTAGAACCTTTATCGAATGAGCCTGAAAATACGGTCGCAACTTCTTTGATGCTATTAGTAAGCATTATGCCAGCTTTTCCAAATTCGAGTAGTTCCGTTCAGCTTCGATGAATCGCTTGTTAATGTGGTAGATGGGCCATTAACCCTAGCTTCCTCACGCACAAGTGTTGCGCTTAATACGTGGGCAGACACCACTAGGTAAACGAATAAGTCATCCCCCTCCATAGTTTTGACAGAACCGATTTTGTCTCCATATGTCACAGTAATTCTTTGAATGCATTTTGGCAGTCTCGACTCCATTCAAAGTTATTCTTACCCTTCTTTAGTGCATCAAAGAATGGTATGAACTTATCCGTCGTTCTAGAGATTAATCGGCTTAATGTTGCAATCTTTCCATTAAGCTTTGTAATTCCTTCATCATCATTGGGGGTCTAACGTTCCATGAGATGTCAATTTGCTCTCTATTGGCCTCAATGCCCTTTGCATTCACAATAAAATCAAGTAATTTCCTAGAAACTGCTCCAAATGAACATTTGAGTGGCTTCAAATTCATTTCATACTTTCAAAGGATCTCAAACAGAGATCATCCAAATGGTTTCTAAACACACACGACTTTACTAGAATGTAATCCATGTACACTTCCATTGTTTGTTTGATATGGTCCTTGAACATTATATTTACCAGTCTATGGTAAGTAGCTCTAGCATTTTTAATACCGAATGGCATTACTCGATAGCAATATAGTCCCATGTCTATGATGAACCCGGTATTCTCTTGATCCGGTTCATGCATCATAATCTGATTATACCCTGAGTAGGTATCCATGAACGAGAGCAGTTCATGCCCTACGGTTCCATCAACAAGCTGGTCGATCCTGGGTAACGGAAAGCTATCCTTTGGTCGGTATTTGTTCAAATCTAAGTAGTCATGCAAGTTGGCCACTTCACATTTGATTTTCGGACCAACACTGAGTTTAACACCCACTCGGGATATGTAGCTTCGTGGATAAAGCCATTGGCCGATAGCTTGTTCACTTCTTTCTTTAAAGCAGTGGATCTCACTGGGCTCAGGTTGCGTTTCTTCTATCTCACTGGCATGAACTTGGGATCGGTATTAAGTGCATGACATGCTATCTCCAATGGTATCCTGCACATATCAGAATGCGTCCAAGTGAACACGTCCATATTTGATCGAAGAAAGTTAATCAATTCCTTTTGTAATTTGATTCATAGCCGAAAACCAATCTTCGAGACCCAAGTCGGGTTGTCCATGTCAATAAGGACAACCATCGTAATCTTCACCAATGTTTCCCGTACATCCCCTGACTTCTTTCTAGGGTCCGTAGCCTTATCGAAGTGACTATGATCCCTAAGCCAGGGAATGTTCTGTAATTGCTATGCTTGCAGTTCCTGAGTGCCGAGAGGCCTCCCCGCATTCTTTCCTTTTTCATAGCGTTTAGCTTCACGTAATTCAGCAAAACTAGCACTCTCTTGTAACGATTTGGTCTCTTCTTACCACTACCATCCCATTTTCCATTGAGAATTTGATCATCGGACACTATGGAGTCAAAGCAATTCTAAAGTCAGTCTGGACCGGTCGGCCCAAGAAAGCATTATAAGCGGAATACTCAATGACAATCACGAAGGTTTGAATGTGGACAACCTATTGTTCTCCTTCTCAGAGGTTTATAGAGAGGTCGATCATTCTAATCAGCTATTTAGCGTCACCTATAAATCCCTAAATCTTCGTTTGTAGGCGGTGACATCCTGCATGCTAATCTTCATTTGGTCAAGCGTTATTGGGAATAGCATGTTGACTGAACTTTCATTGTCAACCAATACTCGATGCACAACCACTGGTATGATCTCGACCGTTATCACCATTGGGTTGAGTGTCGGCATTTTTACACCTTAGTATCCCGATTCATGAACAAGATATCATCTGTAATCATCCTTTATGTCTTAGTTAGAGCTCCATCTTTGACGGTGTTGCAACTCTTTCTGCGATACATGCTTCAAAGAATATTCATATCATTCTATCTCACACTAACTCTTCTACGCCGAGTAAGGTCCTCCCATAATGGTGTTTATGGCCAATCTTCCATTTGTTCACCTGGCCCTTCTCCGCTAGGTCCAAGCGATTTTGCTTGAGCATCCGGTCCTTGGGGTTCGGTAGGTAGATTAGCATTTTTTGGTTTCTTCACAAACAGCTGGAGCCTGTTATTTCTTATTAATTCCTTGATCAAGTCCTTCTGATGCTGACATTCATTTGTATTATGCCCATGATTTTCGTGGAAGCAACAATAATTCCCCAACCTTTTATTTTTCTCGGTCACTTCTTTCTTGGATGTTTTGTTATACCGCTAAGTTCCCCAAGTGGCAAGATAGATGTTCTCCAACTATCATTCAACAGCATATAGTCCTTGAGTCTTAGATTCCTTGGACGTTTCATGTCCCTGTCATGCCTACCAACATTATGATTCTTCTTTTTCGGATTCACAATTTTCTTCGAAATTCCTACAGAAATTCTAGAACTATTTCCATCTTATTTGATCACAACGTTACTCAGAATCACCTCTTTCGATTGCTCATCACTGGGTTTGCCTTGAACCATATTGCTTCTTCCAGCCTCAAAAACTGATTTTCCTTTCAGTGGAATTCCTCTTTGGCAGAGGTTGCTTCGCCTTTATTCACCATTCAAAAATCATATCCATTGGATGCCTCGAACAAGTGCCATGAATAAAAAGTCTTCCTTCGGATTGCTAACCTCTATTACGACGTTAAATCAATTCAGGACAGCTTTCACTGAATCCTTAGGTCCTTGCGAGAAGCCAGATAAGGACACGACATCCTTTGGTCATGCCGTATGGAGCCTAAACTGCTCTAGAAATTACTTAGCTAATTTGTTAAAAGTTGATATGGACTTTAGCGTGGGCCCATTGAACCACGTAGAAGAAAATCCTTCTAAGAAGATAAGGAAATACCTACAATGAACAACATCCGTAGCTCTAGCTGCATCCATATGCCGTTCATATTTGAGAAAGTGTTGTCTAGGACCAGTAGTTCTATTATAGGATGACATTGTTAGCATTGTTATTTTGCGAGGATACTCTTCTCTCAAAATATTCTCAGTAAATAGAGTTCGGCTTGGCATGGAACCCCAATCTTCATCCTTCCTACCTTTGCTTTCTTTCACCAATCGTTTGACCATTGCAGCGATGTACTCCTCGTTGGCATAGTAATCCAAAGGTTGACTATTGGGGTTACACCATGTGTTTGACTTCGCAAACGGTCTCGATTGGCCGGTGGGAGTACCACTCCTTCAATATTTGGTGGATATACGGTTGGTTGAGCTACGATTGTCTGAACTCCACCTTCATCAACATCCAACTCCAAATCGTCGTCATCAAGCTGCAAGTCCTTATCCTTGTCAGAGACAACCATGATATTGCCTTCCTAACAGCATTTGCATGAGCATTTCTCTTGATACTGAGAGAAATTTTCTCAATACCGGTTGGTCTTCTTGAGAGGGGAGCACTCTTGCTTCCTCCTACAAGTTCTCCTATAATTCAACTAACTACTTCCTTCTACTTTTGCTTCACATTTCTCCTTTTTATGCCAGAAACAAAGGAATTCTCTTATTCTATAATAGGTGAAATTTCCCTTCTAGTTCTCTTGGTAGTTCGGGGTTGCAGATTGAGGAAGACATCTATCTTGTCCATGAGAGCTTTCTGGCTATCCGCCATTTTCTGGTTAAGTTCATGGATTATCTTATCAAACTCTCATCTAGTCACTATTTTATGTTGAGTAGGGGATCCTAGAATTATGTTTTCATTATTAACCTCCATTTGGTGAGTGTTTCCTTCATCACCATAAGTCACCACTACCGCGGATCTTCGGAAGGCAGTTTTCCTTTTCTAGGTGCTATGGATTTCTAGTAGCAAAACCTTCAAATTATAAAACTAAAACTTTTGGATCTAACTTCTAGATCTTTCCAACCCTAAGTAGAGAGCTAGATCTAAGCCTGAATTCAGATTCTCAATGAAAGCACCAAAATGTTAACGTCAAAAATAGTTCAACGCCCAAGATTGAGTTGTAGGGAACCTGTTGGACGTAGATCTAACAAATAGTATTGAAAATAAAAGAAGATAGAACGGGGAGGTACAAGATTTTATATTGCTTTGGCAATCTCTGACAAACGTTTACTTTATAGTTTTTATTTATTGTCATTTACAAAGAATTATAGAGTACAAGTCACTAGTACAAGGGCTTGATAGGTTCTACAACCTAGAAATGCCAAGAGTAGTTGCCTAAGTGACTATTGTGAGGGAGGTAGCAGGTGACAAAATGGAAAAGTCTATGCCAACGTAAAATCAGATCCATTTCTAATTGCAGTAGGGTTTGAGTTTATAGAGGAATAGGATCAAGAGCCGCTTGCATTGAAGTCCAAAAGATAGCCTGATGTGTATAAGTGAGCACAAGGCCCACGACCTAAGGAAATAACTTGGTACCAACCTAAATGACTTGGTACCGACCTATTTCTCTTTGTTTAAGTTGAACTACTTCGCTTGTTTTGCTTTTTATACCTACCATTTGATGTGTTCCAAAGTTTTTTCCATTGACTATGAGTTGATTTTAACGATCTTCTCAATAGCACTTGAATTATCCTGCTTTCTTCACTTTCTTCTCATCAAATCTTGGAATTACTCATCTAAACTCCGGGAAAACCACTTGATCACGAGAATTTAGGGTTGTACGTGAGATGCATGGAGCTTGGAAGGAGGAATAAAGTGAGAAAACAACTAGTCGCCAAGTTAAATGACTCAGTATCTAGCCATTTATTTAACTTCATTTCCTCTAAAACTTCATTTCCACTAAGTGTACTTTCAAGTTTTCAAATCGTTTCATCTTCGTCTTGATCTTATACTTCTGGTTGAACTTTTTTTGGTTAAAAACCCAGTTAACAATAAACTGAATTGCCGACTGCACGAGACTATAGATATCAAAACAACATAGAAAATAAGGAGATGAAAATAGGTTAGACAGGAAATCAATAGCAACCAAAACTTTTTATACTGACCATCAAAATAAGTGCACGAGTACAAGTTACTGTCGGGATTAGAATATGATACACATTTTGTACTTGGTGAACTTCACATGTAAATTTGCAGTGGCAATAATACTAAGATATTTAACTGTGTAACCAAAAGGTCATATTCAGTTCAAAAACTACAGGCATGTTTAATAGTCAAGTTAAAAATAACATGCAAAGGTAATAAAGAACAAAATAATACTAAGAAATTGATGCGGAGTTGCACAAATATAAGAGTGGGCTTGTCGTACACGAGTGATCCGTTGTACACATAAAATTAATTTACATGCTCACAAAATTAATTTACGTGCTTATAAAATTACACATTCAAAAAGTTAATTTACATGCTCATAGTTTAAATCCTTAAAAGGCCGAAACACTTCGCTTATTTGGAGTGGGCATTATCATATGTTTTCGTAGAATGAATTGAACTTATTAAACTTTTTTATATTGAAGCATTCTACTGAAACGTACTGCTCAAGTTATTAACACCTACTAAAGCATTCTACTGAAGCAAGTCAGTTTATGAGCATTCTACTGAATAATTCACTAATATTCCATTCTACTATAAAATTAAGGTTTGCAAACTATCTTTATACTATAAATTTATAAAAAGTACTATAATTTTTTTCATTATACTCTTCGTAACACTAGCTTTTTAAAATACTACCATAGACATCAATTTCAACTCTTTTTATGCACAACGAACAACATCCGACCAACACCATTTTTAACGACGATCAACCACCAAGCAACAGTAGTTTGGTAGTTGATGGTCGTAGAAAACAGTGTTTGTTGATAGTTATTTGCCATGCAAAACGGCATTACGTGGTTGATTGCCCTGTGATATGACTTTGATATTATGAAGCACATAAATTTTATTGCAATTTTTTCGATCGTGTTAGGAAAAGGGGAAAAAGATGCCCTTAGCAACACACTAAATGAATGAGATAGAGTTAAAGGTCGGTGAATAGTGTGCGGTACTAATATAAGGTTTCGGGTTCATGGGCTCTCTCTTTTTGTTTCAGCAAGCTGCATTATTTAGAGCGTAAATTAAATCGGTTAACGGGCAACCGATTTACACCAAACTATTGATCATTAAAGTGACCCGAGGTTGATCGATTAACTAAATATGTGGTTAATCAAAAATATCGGTTGAATTAATTTCTTTAAGATTGATTAAGTCGGTTAAATCGGTCAAATGCCCACCCTAATTATAGTCGACTCAAACTCAAAGTTTATGATTAGAGTAGTATGGAACAACAGATGTCAATATTAATATTGACGAATAATTTTGTGTTTGGACTAATAGAGTTGAATGTGGACGATGATAGAGTTTTGACCCAAACAAAATTCATTAAGTCCTAAAGTGATATAGTTTTGACTTAGAGAATTGATACATATAATCATTACTACCAAGTTTCGCTTAAAATAATAAAATTGGATTTTATCGAAAAGATGTATAAGCGGTAAATTCAGTAAAACTATCACACCACTATCTAAGATGGTGTGTGAAATTAATATTCAAATTACTCGACATTAATCGCCGATTCATTTTACACATATAAGTGGCACAATCGTAATGTTGAATTCTTTGAAAAACTATATGATTTAATTAATCTATAAAAATAGTAAGTTAATTTAGATTAATTAGATTTTTAAGAAATGTTAATTATTATTTAATGTTATACAGTTATTTGTAATTATTTGAATGGATTTATAAATGTTTTATTTGCGTGCATCGATATACAATATTAGTGTACCTTTAAATGAGTTTAAATGAAAGAAGATTGCATGAAATTTTTTATAGAAATTATCTCATTTGATGGCAAATATTTTCGGCGAAATAAGTGAAGAGAGAGGAGAGGGAGAATTAAGCGAAATGATTAGTGGAGTTTTAATTGAAAGAATGAGAAAGATTTCATTATTCAGTAAATACAAATCCGCTAATTTCCTGTAGACATTCATTTTTATCATTCTGAATTAAGCGAAATGATTAGTGGAGTTTTAATTGAAAGAATGAGAAAGATTTCATTATTCAGTAAATACAAATCCGCTAATTTCCTGTAGACATTCATTTTTATCATTCTCTTATCTCCTTCTAACCTTCCAGGGTAGGAAGGCAAAAGAACATTCCCAAACTTTTATCAACTCCAAATCAAAATGCAAATATCAAATACGATAAAATAAGTGGTTTGATTATCTGCTACCTCTTTAAGTAAACTTTTAATTTTATTATCATTTACATCATTTGATTGTGTGGATTAGATTTTATATATGTTATAATAAACTTATATATACCTGTGTTGCATGATTCAATTTATGTATTCAAATTGTTTAAATCTAAAAATAAATAAGGAAACACGATTTTTTTATAATACTAGCTAAATTTGTTTTTAAGGTTTGAAACATAAAATATTTTTTATATTATCGATTGAATTTGTTTTAAAGGTGTTTATTAAAAAAAGTGGTTATACAAAGTTAAACTTTTAAGGTTTAATTTATTCCAAGTTATATAAAGTTTGAACAAATTCCTTAAATAGGTAGTCTAATTCAAATTTTAAAATAGATCTATGAAATCATCTTTATAATACCAATTAAATTTGTTTTAAAGGTGTACATTTTAAACAATGATTACAAATGTTAAAGGTTAAATTAAAATTTTTATATAAAGTTTAAATAATTTCTTTAAACTAGTGTTTTAATTCCAATTTTAAAATAGATTTTATTTAAAACATAGATTTTATTTTTGAATTCTTCTAGATTTCAAAATGTTAATTTTTGAAATTTCAAATCATGTAAAAATAATCATAATTAGTTTTAATATGTATAAGGGATTAAGTGTTCAAATGTTGATTTGAAATGACATTAAATGAATGAGTAATGGAAGGAGAAAACTCATTCACATTTTCCTCTTCTTAAATGCCAACTTAAAGTAATTGTTTTCATATCATAAATATAAGTAAACTATTGTCAATTTTTCAAAATTATTTTATAACATATTACATATATAAGTATAAGTAAACTATGCCTATTTTCTAATACTATTGTTGTCGTTGTTACTATTATTATTTTATATGTCTTCAAAATAAAATTATAGGCAACAAAGGAATATATAAAGGGTGAATGTGTCTATTGCGGTGTAAAAACTAACAACTATAAACGTACACATTGACCATCAACAATGCTTATATGTTGCACTTGCAATATACATGTACGAGTGTATCTGACATGGACATTATAATATATTTAATTTAAATTAAATCAAAACTCCTTTTTAAACAAATTGAATAAAACAATATTTTATTTAAAACTATATTAGATTGAATATAATAAACCCTTTAGACTTTATGGGCCCAGTAGATCCTAATTTCGCCCGCTTTCAACTAGCCCAGTTCCTTCAAGATATAATCCTTCCATTGAATTCTTCCTCAACACATCATTCATTTGCACCTCGAGCTCATGTTTCTCTTCGGCTGTCATACATCTCAAAAGCATAACTACCGACCTCACATTCTTCACTAAGTCGGCATGGTACTCAATCCTCCATTATGGAGGTAATCCGGTCATCTCCTCAAATACGTCTGGATATTCCCTTGCTTTGGGTACCAACGACAATTCCTCGTATGGGACCTCAAGCATGTATAAGAAGCTAACCATCACTACCTCATCGGGCATGCAGCTCAACTCTAGCCTATGCACATCACTTATCCCAATCATCGCCAATAATCTTTCATAGTCCACTTTGACTCCATATTTCTTCAGCCCATCCCTAACATAGAACCCAACAAAACTAAGCACAATGTAATCATGAGATAATACACACCCATGATAATACTAAGTTGCAACAAATCGTACACAAACCGGTCAAACCACCCATAGGGTTCATTGCTACTAGAGGTTTTTCCACTAAGATAGGTCTCAATAATAGTCTATTTACTAAGTTAATAGATGTAAATGAGTAGAATGCACCGGTATCAAATAAATCATAAATAAGGATACCATAAATAGAAATCTCACCTTGGATAGTAATATCCTTCCCCTTCTCTTTCGCCAATGGAGCACTCGACGAAGTTGGAATGACATTAAGCGCATAAGCTGACACGACCTACTTGCTCTTCAATGCCTCGGGACGATCCTTCATCAAGTGCCAAGCCTTATCATAACTGAAGCATTTTCTTTTTACACTCTTCTAATTTTTGCACGTCTTGCTAAGGTGGCTTTTCTCTTTAAAGTTAAATCAAACAAGCTCCCACTACCCTTCTTTACCTAGAGCTGCTTCTTTCCTTTGTTGTCGTTCCATTTCCTTCTATCACCCTTGATTATTTGCAGGTTAGGCTCTTTTGTGGCAATAACAACTGCTTTGCACTGAGGACAGAGATTCCCGTATCGTATATTTTTTGCTCCAACTCCTTGAAGAATTCATCGACCTGTCCCATTAGCCTTTCCCTGAGAAAATCGTCTAAGCTTGTAATAAATTTCTCATTTTTCTTCTATGGAGTGTCGAAAAAAGACAACTTTGCTTCAACATTATGTCTAACTCGGCCATATACTTTAAAACTTTCATATCTTATAATTTATATCTTCAAACTTCCTATACAACAACGACTTCTGAGTTGTGGATATGAACTTCTCCTCCAATCAGGCTTTGAACTACTCCCTAGTAAACTGATCATCGAGAGTAGCAATCTTAACAGCATCCCACCTCCCATTGCCCATCCTTGAAGTTTCCTAAAGGTTAACTTCATAATCGTCACATTTTATAACTCTAAGTCCTCAAAGATGTGTTCGTAGGTGCCCAACCGATCCTGCACCTCCGTAGTTGATTTTGCTCGGAAGAAAAGTTTGCCACAAGGCTAGAATAGTCCTTGTTCAACTTCATAAAGTCAATTTTAGGTGCTTACACTTAAGAACCACCGTCGCCACCAGCTTCAAGAGCATCTTGAGCCATGCTTCAGACCATTTCATCAAACATGTATTACAAGTCAGGTTTAACAACTACCCCTAAGAACACTCATTCCTCTATTCCTAAGATGGAGTTTCATGCCACATTCCTTGTCAATTGGCTCAATATTTACAAACTGTAATAGGAATGATCAGTATTTCAAGGAGGAAAGCTGCATAAATGGTACTTGTGTGTGCAAATATGACTTAATACTATTTACATTACTATATAGTTTTAAAAACCAAAATATGTAACAATTGCTGCATTTGAATACACCCTTATGAAATGTCACATGAGCACATATTTTATTTTCTTAAATTAATGCTCATATATGTGTATTTTATATATATTTACTCTTGGTTAAAGCATAATCTCATATCATTTTAAACTATTGAGACTGGCATATAACACTCATGACAATTTATAGTCTAATGTATACATTGAAGTTTGTCTCCCTCTCATTTTAATTTGATTTTTCTAAAATAATATAGCTATTGCATTTATTTGATGACCAAATCAATTGATAGTATAAATATCAACCAATGTATTTTTTGTAGAATCAATAATTGTATATGACTATAGTCCTTGGACAACCTTAAAAACCCTATACTCCTAGAAAATTAGTTACCAGTTATGGTTTCAAAGGCTTTTATTATTATTCGTTGCCTTCTAAAGCCACCGATGTCCTAAAAAATGTTTTTTAAATGACTATAACAAATACAAGATTGTTGATAACTAATCAATCCACGCTTTTCATTGAATAATTTTTTCACTTCACATAGTAATTCAATTATATCATGTTTGTGGATATGTTTACGTAAAATTACATTATTTGGAATTATGGGTCATTGATTTGTAACGACCTAAGAAAATAAAAGTGATAATATCGCTTAAATGTTGAATTAATGGTACATGTATTAAATGAAGAAAAGTGCAACAAAAAATAATAACTGTCTTTAATGTTTATGTGATGACCCATCTCCTTGACCCTCAGAAATCGACATTAATACATCCACGGTAACGTACCACAAATCCAAGTGCCGGAGAGGTAGATTATCATGGAATAAAAGAAAATAAAGACAGAACAGAATCTTATATGAGTGGAATAACAAATATTATTTCAATATATATATATATATATATATATATATATATATATCTTTACAGTGGAAATTTTAAATACATTTATCAGAGTCTATCTTATAAATCAGCCTAGACAGTTATAAATCTCTGTCCTTATAAATGCTGAATACAATCAGTAAACTAATGCTACAGGAAAGGAAATGGGGAACTATCTATAGGAACATCTTTAGCTTCAGATTTCAAGCTTCATTACAATGCTCCAAGTTAAACTTGACTACTTGTCTGCTCGAAAAAAGGGCACCCAAAGTTTAAGGGAAAAGTAAATAAACTCCGGATCAGTCATGGGACTAGTGTGAGAAACTCAAAATACATATATTTGAATACAAATGGTATCTCATAAGACCATGTCACACATAAACACAGAACGAGTTTTTACCTTATGATAACCAAAACATTTGCTATGCAAAATATGGGAATATTATTTTTAATGACATTCTTTTGTAAACTCTTTTCAAGTAAACTTATATAATCTTAGTTGAAATTGTTACATTGATTAAATTACATCATAATAGGTTCTACAATCACGTTCGAAGGCACTTATTAGAAAATGGATTTTCATACAATGGCATGCAAGGAACTACCGTCTGTATAGTATATCTCTAGATGGATGTACAGAGGATCAACAACATTTGAAACATCTGCACCTGGCAAGACCAACCTAACCGCAGACCTATTTAGTGGCGGATAAAAAACCGAATATGACATCACCTCGGTCGTAATCGACGTATCCGAGAGCTCTTAGCATACACAACATACTCGACATATATAGAGTAATCTAGAAAGTTGATGATCATACCCTAATGGTTGCGAACCACATTTCATTATTTAATCCATTTCCGGGTGATAAGGCCCAAGGTAACGATTACCTTTCACATAACACATTCCGCTTTGAATGCAACATCCAATTCTATCACATACCATTGATTTCAAAAAAGTATGATCTCCGAGCTCATACGTCTCAGAGAAGGATGTTAAGTGTAAGAGAGTTGCTTCCTACACCACCAAAAAGATGTGCGTTTGTAAAAATCCTTGTACGTGTATGTTGGAAATGCAATGTCGGACATTCGTCCATACCAGTTGTCTAGGACAGGATGAACCAAAGGAACTTTCCTACCACATCCTGTCGGGAATCATCCCTAGGATTAGTAGCAAACAACCCTTATATCAAAGAACAAATGAAGAGACTACTGCCACACACACACACACACATATGTGTGTGTGTATGATATGGGGAATTTCTCCCGAGGGTCTGTGACAAGCAGTCCTTTATTCCATTTATTATCATTTCATGTATTCACTTCGAATATATAAATTGGTTCAAAGTGGTTTTCAGATAAGTATCATTCAAATCTAGTCTCCGTTCCTCTGAACCAATCATCGATCAAAAGATGTTAGGTCAATAAGTGTTTATCATTTGCTTAATTATTTCCTGTTCATCAAAAATATTTTCTACAGATATACATCTTTAAAACATTTCTTTTCAGTATATACGGATTCATTAAACCTCTCTTTAACTTTGGAAATACCAAATCATTTTCATTTCTCATAAATAACATTCCAAAACTTCATTGAGTAAAATAGGTTGATGGTAATCATACTAATTCTACTCAACATCAATTTCCATATTCAACCTTTACTATCCATCGATTACTGGTAAAATTGCCTTTTAAATTCACATGGATAGTACAGGTTCCCTCCTTGGAATTTAATACCAAGTGTAAGAAGATTATTTCTATACAATCTAAATTGTTTAAATTTGGAAAATTGAATCTTGTATACTTGTCTAGTTTCTGACATTTCGACCTTATTTATTCCCCGTCCAAGAAAAAGGCTAGGTAAGCCAGGGCACTGGTTCCCCTAAACATCTCATTAGTTTAAGCACCTCACATACGGATCTTACGAATAGAAAAATACAATCCACTCATTGGTTTTTAGAGCCAAAATTAAATCACTTAATTATAATAGCTTTTCTTTAAATCATTTATTTAAATTTCTTTAAAATAAATTAAAAAACCTTCAAATTATCTTTAAAGTACTTAGTTATTTATTTGAAAACATTTGTAAAAGATTTGGAAAAGAAATCCTATGTTTAAAGCTATATTTCAAAAGTTATTAAAAGTACTGCAAAAAATGCTGCGAAATAATGTTTTTAAAGCTTATTTGATCAAAACAAATTTTCTATCATTTAGAAATCATTTTTTATAACTCAAATCTCTTTTAAATTACTTTAAAATATTTATAGAATTTATTTTGTATTTTTAAAGAATTAAAAATATTAATTTATAGAATTTATCGCTTTGGTTTTCGAACTGCCAAACCGTGACTATTTTGAAATAATTTGCTCATATTTTAAAATTGACTAAACGAAATCTCGATCATTTACTTTTGTTTGAAAACTATGATTATAAGAGCTTGGAAAATTCTTGTTAAAAATTTTTTGACTCCGAATCCGTCGTATAAATGGATTTATACTTTTACGACGCAAAATCATAAACTACCGTTACGCGACGTGTTTACATTTGACTCAACTTTCATAACTAGTCTAGACTTCACCAAATTGGATTTTATTTTTTGTAAAATATTTACAAATTTTTTTAAACCATTTTAAAAGGGTTTAATAATATCATATGCAACATTTTAAGCCATTTTAAAGGGGTTTAATAATCTCATATACATCATTTCATTTATTAAAGGAAAGTGATTTCCTGTGTGATATTTGACGTGTACTAAACGTGAATTGTTTACTCATCTAAAAAAAACATATTACCACATCCAACATGGTTCATAATCATCACAACCAAATATAAATAAACATATATATCATCCAAAATATCATAATATAAATAGAGTTTCTCACATTCATTGGTTTCTAACTTTATGAAAATTCGCTATAGCTTTGCTACGATCAAATGAAAGCCCATGGAATCGAGCCTTGAACCTTTGAATAGCCACTGCTTAAACTTGCAAGTGGAGATAGGCTTGGCCTTAGGTGGTAGGAGGTGTGGCCGTTGGTTTAGAGTAGAGATGTGGAGTGATTTGCCTTGGTTT
This sequence comes from Allium cepa, assembly GCA_030765085.1. NCBI lineage: Eukaryota > Viridiplantae > Streptophyta > Magnoliopsida > Asparagales > Amaryllidaceae > Allium > Allium cepa. The sequence continues at coordinate 57,316,827 of CM060935.1, forward strand.
TGAGGTGGAATGACATGGTGTGTGTATATATGTATATATTTTAATTTATTTTCCATAAATATGCAAATATTTTTTCAAATAATGGAAGCCATTAAAGAAGAGCTCTTAGAGCTTTAAGAAAAAGGAGGAAGAAGAATTGAACGGATGAATGAAATGGGAAAGCCAAGGCTTTGTATTTATAGGCAAAAATGAGTAAAAATATCTAAATGTGCATTTCCTTTTCTACCCTCGATCCACACCCCTCCTTTCCCATCATTCCACACATTGATCCCCCTCCCCATATGCCTTGATCATTTCACTTCACTTCCATGCCATCTGCATTGACTTTGAATGCCTTAAGGGTGAAGATAAATGAAAATATTAGATATTTTTTCATTGTATCATGATATATTTATACATGTATATATGTATGTGTATTTATATGTATATGTGTGCATGTGAAATGTATATGCATATATATGTATGTACATAAGACATATAAACAAGGTTGCAACAACTACAACTTTCCTTTGTTAAACCGTTGAAAATCAGAAAGCCGATTGTCAGTCACATTTTCAGTTATAAATTAATTTACGTATAAATAGAATAAAATTGAAAATAATTTCCCATCATTATAATTAATTAAAATGATCTTATTTGAATTATCAAACCATATAAATTAATATTAAACAATTGTTTACAGAAAGTGTTATTATATCGATAAAGCGATATCAATTTTCCTTATAATTTCAAATTGAATATGCATCTTTATAGACTTGTTATAAATGATTTATTATTGTCTATAACTAACTAAAATGAATCATTATCATTTAAAAACCTTATTTGAATAATTATTAAATCGTTAAGTCTCAATTTAAATTCACAAGTCGGTTATTAAATATGATGCCATTATTGATAATGTAAAAATACATTTTATTTTCCTAAAATAAAATAAATAATTTTATTTCATATTCTTGTTTATATGGATAAATAAGTGTATGTATCCAGCTCCATGCACGACTTCTAATAATTATAGAGTTGTTTACTGATAAAACAGTTTTAGGTCATTTTATCAATATTTTTCCAAAGTATATATTTTTGTAAACACTTATTCAAAAATAAGATTGCCGATGTTATTTGTTGTTTAAAATATCATCATCTATGTTAAGAAACCATAATATTTGAATATTAAAAAATAAATATAATATATAAATTTGTGGGTCATTACAGTTTCACAATACGATAGTTATAACTACTCAATTTTAAAGAGTCAACTAGTATTAGGCCTTAACATCATAATCAATTAAATAACAGTAGGATAGGTGTTTTCTGGGTATAAGAAAAAAAAAACCAACATTCAGTGTTGTATATTTAAAAAGTGAAATGAAAATCATCAGCATCTGATCTCACTTAAGCATACACTGTGAAGATAGTATTTTTTATCTTTGTTAATTGATTCTTTTTGGATTTTGTATAACTGCAATCATTTAAAGGTTCGTTCTTTTATCTTGGATACAATTAATAATTGTTGCTAATTATAGAGTGATTTCACAAAAATTATTCTGAATGGCTCTATTCTTATTACCAAATGTGTATCGTGTAGAAGGTGTAATTAACTGAACATGTTGCATATTGATATTTTTGCATGAAATCATACAACGAAATATATGTTTCGTAATATAGATTTTAAAATATTCCAATATTAAGTAGAAACAAGAAAATAATAGTGACTGAAATTTTGAACCATTTGATTATAACTATAAATTTATTAAATAACAGTAAAGTAGAAGAAATTTTAACTGTTACATTAATTCTAGCATTTCTCTAATTTCTTCTTAACTTTCTCTAGATATTTATTAATATTTTATTCTAAAGGTCTAATACAGTTTATTATTTTTGAATTGTTTACAATATATTATTAATTTTATACTATCTTTTACATTCAAAATCCTATAGTTTTTGCTTTTTACTATTATTTCCAAAATTCACATGCAATTTACATTTAAGTTCGTATATTTAAATTAATTAAATAATTTAACTATAAACTATTTAAACAAAATTTCATTGACCGTTATATATTAATCTGTCTAATAAGCAATACATATAACAATGTCAATAAGTATAACACCAAGTATATCACGCTCATTGCAACAAAATGATATAAACTATATTTTCATTTAGATAAAAAAAATATGGATCACATAAAAGACAACGAGAACAACTTTAAATGTATAATTATTTATAAAAATTATTAGTTAACTGATAGAAAAGTTTAAAAATTACAAATCATCTTCGTAATTATAAAAATTTCACCCTCACTCCTTAATTCACTTCGAGCTTTTTTGAACCCATGTAAATTATTATTTTATAGTTATCCTAAATATTGCGTTAATTTTTTCCATGATTTTATATTCATATGCCAAAATTTTATATTTCTACAGTCATTTACAAAGTTTTCATTAGTTTTCTCTTATTAATTTACATCCAAATCCATGTACTTAAATTAACCTAACACAATCCACAATATATATATATATATATATATATTAAACTGATTAATGCTCGTTAATTTCTTTTATAATTTATAAAAATGACAATTTATACACTGCATTCGTCGTAACAAAATAGTAAAATAGATATTTCATTCAAATATAAAATATATGAATCACTTAACAAAAATCATATGCATAACAATAATAAAAATTTTAATTTATGATTGATATGTCGAACATTGCATAACAAAATTTTATTTTAACAGTATTAATGGTATAAGGAGCTATGTTTTTACAACATTATCATATGTAATGTGGGATACATTCTATTACTTTATATTATTATTATCACAATTTTAATAAATAAGAAAGATTAGTTTTTCCTTAATTATCTTATATTACATTTGAAATTCTTATCAATACCGATTTTGCAGTTTTACATCTAATGCCTATCGTCATACATATGCGCATGTGCATAAATTCACACAAGATAACGAATTTAATTAATATTACTTCAAAAAAGAAAATGTTACATCAATATTTTTCTTTCAAATTTAAGTAAATACATACAATTGTTTCACATATATAGGTATATCAGTCATTTTTAACGTTTAATTTCTTAATTTCAAAATACAAATTAAATTATTTTAAAATTAGGTATAATATTTTAAAAAAATAAAATTTTAGAAATAACAATAATATATTTATATTTACTTACAATATTTAAGCGTATAAATTAATAAAAAGATAATATGTTTAGCACACAATTTCCTTAAACTTTAGAAATATTATTATAAAGCTAATTTGAAACAAAATATATCATTTTAAATAGTTAGAATATAAAAATAATGAATATATGATTATTTTTAACCATTAAAGAGTAATATTTTACTATATTTTTCTACGAAAATATAACATTTTAACATACTAAAATCCAAAAATAACAATGATAACTTTTCTATAAATTCGTTTATATTTATTTAACAAATATAAAATTGGTGAAATATTAACTTGATGTTATAAATTTCAAAATTATTTTATAATCCAAATATATTATTTAGATATTTACGATCTAAAAAAATATAGGTACTTATAATCTATTCTATTAATATATATATATAAGCATTGATCTGGTTAATAAAATTCTTTCTCCTTGCTTCTTTTTTGTTAAAAGATTTCTTCTTTATTCTCTTTATTGATTTATCATGAAGTTTGTCATGTAAGTTAAAAATAAAATAGTATCAACCTTGGTAATCTTTTATTATGTGTGTGTTTGTGTGTGTATTACAATTTTATGCTCTCGTCTAAATCTACTTTGAATATTTCATATAATCTAAAATATAACTTAATAAAACTTTAAAAAGTAATGTTATTTTGAAACTAACTTAAAACTATGTATTTCAATATGAATATTTAAAATCAGAAAATAACAGTATTTATAACTATTTAGACATCTAAATTATTTAAATATGATATTTAAAAGATACTTGACTTAATTTGAGAAACATTATTTTACAACAATAAAATTGTTATGTTAAAACAATGATATGAAAATAGCAATATAATTTTTTTGTTAATATATTTATATACTCATTTACTATACATATAAATTAATTAGATGCTAGACCTAACTTATAATATGTTTAAATTTCAAAAACAACTTTATAGAATTAATTTAAATTCAGATGTATATATTTATAATCCAGAATAGCAATAGATATAATTTTCAGTAATTTATTTTTATGTAACTTAAATTATTGGTAGAATGATTTATCGAATATATTCTATTAAATAAAAGTAAGTTGGAATCAATTATATGTCACTTATGAATTTTGAGGATTAAAGTCTCTTATTATTTCGATTCTATATCTTATAGTAAGATTACTATTGTTTATAGTTTATGATTTTTATAATTATTAATACGTCTCTCCTTAATTCTGACCTACATTTAGTTTTAGGCATAAATTCTATCTTGTTTAATTATCTTTCAACTGTTTTACATTGAAGTTTGTATTATTATTTTCTTTTTTGAATGATATTTTTAGTAATAATAAACATGCATACTAATGAAGGCTCTTTTTATTTTTCTCCTACCACTTTATATTAAAGTATAATTTATAAATTATTTGGAATATTATCTTTAATTCCATTTAGCTAAGCTATGTTTAAGTTTATGCTGCTATCTATCTTTTGAAATTGGTATTTATTTATAAACTAACATATGCACAATAATTGAAACATATGACTTATATATATAGACATAGGTTAGAAAAAATGTTTTAACTACTTTAGTGGCAGCTTTTTAGGTAAAAATTACCCAAGGGTACACTAAATGGATGTCTAAATTAGGAATTAGGAACCTAATTACATTTGTTATATCATCAGAGTCTTCTAATTTTTTATTTAGACTCCTGTAGTCTCTATATCTTGATATTTGATTTTTACCCGTCATGGTAAAAATCCATATCAAAGTCGTATTTTGTCGATCTGTTTCTTTCCTCATATTCCATTAATATATTCATTCGTTCTTTATGAAATTGCTTTAGAAATCTTTGGCTTCAAGTTATGTTTTTATTTTTTGTTCGTGTAAGATAATGAAATATATCTATTTCATTTATTATATTATATAAATTTATTGTAGAATCTCTTATTTCTATAAGTTCAGTTACATATTTGTTTTTAAATATTTTTGCAGTAGTATATTGATCTTTCTGAGTTAAGTCTGTACTTTTTAGAACAAAAAGTAGTTTTGTGAGAAATTCTTCTTCTAAGTGATTTTTTAAATATTCCATTAAAATATTTGTAATTTTAACAGTTGTTTAGGAAATTTGACGTGAGAAGGGAGACATGAATCTTAAAATACTTTAGTAAAGCAGGCACTATTCTCATACTTATTCATTTTCTTCCTCAACCATTCCAACTCAGTCTGATGCTTTTTATTTAAAAAGTTATTAAAATGCTTTTATGTAATTAATTCTCACCTTTTTACCCTAAGAACTACTTACCCTAAACGGCTAACGTCCCCATAACAAACGCTGAAAACGGGTACTTGGTTCTTTCAAATGCGTTTACGTCTTTTAAATTAAATTACATAAAGGATATTTTTAACTGATAAAAATAAGAATATCATCATTATGTAAAAACCAAATAAGGAAGATATACGAATAAGAATCATACCCAGGTCGCTTCACTATTTCTTCTTTGATTCACGTTAGAGGATTTTAGCTCATTCGTGCAGGAATTGCCATTAGAATAAAAGCTTGCATAAGGAGGATTTTATTTTACTTCAATATATTTCAACTCAAGCGTTACTACTTCGATACTTCTTCAACTGACCAAGGGTGTTTATATAACCTAACACACCCGGTTACACGTATACAAGTGTACGTGAAGAATTGAAAGATTTACGTTATGATACAAAGTGGGTAGTTCTATATTCCCACTAGCAGTTAATTAATAAAAAGTAATATAAAGTGGGTAAAGCTATATTCCCACTAACAATTAATTAATAAAAAGTAGTTTTCCACTCATGCCTCTGTTTTTCCACGTTTGTCCTTTGAGTGGATGTTTATTTGTTGCAGTAGGTTTCCTTCACATCATGCCATCATGTCAGACAAGTCATCCTTTATTTCTTTACTACTGATGGAGCCTTCTTCTTCGTCTTGAAGCTTTGTCTAGAGTTTTCTGTAAATGTTTATGATGTTTGGCCTAGGGCGAAAAATGCCAAAAGGCCTATATTCTGGTCCAAATTCTTCTATGTTTTTGGTTGTGTAGACCTTTGTAATTGGAGACAATTTGAAGTTACTTTTATCTGTGCCTTCCCAGTTTAGATTCCTTCCAATTATGTAGGCTTTATACCTCTCATAATGTTGTTGTTCATTCATTTTGGGAGTGGATTTGTCAAGGAATTCTGTAGGATTTTCCTAATCTGGATAATCCAAGTCAAAATTATGTGTCTTGATTTTAAAAATATGTCTGGCCGGATCTAGTAAGTCATTGCCATAGTGAGGAGGAACTGTTGTAATCCCGAGATGTAATTCTATGTCAAGAACCTCTATGATCTGTAATAGAACGAAGAGGCTATGGCAATTCGGTTTGGTGCCATCCATTTATGTATACATCTTTGATAAATCCATAATTTAATAGGGTAGTTGGATCCAACGTAAATTTTTCATGGACCAAGTATTTGTACTATGAAATCTTTAAACTTAAAAGTGGCATAGATGTAATTATCAGGCACCAGCAATCTATTGAAAAGTCTTTGCAATCTGTAAATTGTTCTGTACACGGAATATTCTGATTTTTTTAATATTTTCCAAGTAATTTTGAATCCAAGGATTCTTTGTGTAGAAATTTTTGTCGGTAAAGAATAAATTTCTTTGTATGTAGCAGCATTTGTTCTTTTGTGGCTTGGAGAAATTGGATTTCTCTATTAAAGGTTTCTGGAAAGGATATTGCCATATTTTTTATTTGTAGAGGAGTATTTTGTGGAATATGGCCAAGTCGGATCATCTTTCCTTTTTGGGATTCCTTTGTGGTGATTGCCGAAAAAATTGCTTTGGGCCTTAAGTTTATTTCTATGGCATTTGTTGTTTCCTCTTTTATTTTTACACTTGAGGATATGGTTTGTATTTGTTTGATGGTGTCTGAGATTAAGTAATCTTTTTCGAGAATTTTTTCTATAGCGATTTTAGCTGTCTTATATGTGTAATATCCTTCGTAGTATGGTCTTCCATACCTGGGGTTTTTTTTAATTTTTTTTAACTTAGGAACCATTCCTTCCCAAGAGAGATATATACCGGCACTAGGTCCATTGAAAAGACAATAGTGTGTGAACTTCTTTATTGCTTCTGCATTTGTGAAAATCTCAACAAGAGTATATAGTATGCTGAGCTTTTGTTTGTTGTTTTGTGTTGTTGTGGATAAGTCCATATGTTGTCTCACACCATTTGTTGTTCTTCAGTTAGTTGAGCATTTGTAACAAATCTATTTTATGCATATGTCTTTAGGAATTTTTTGGTGTTTGTCAACTGATTTGTGGTAGACATACCTGTTTCTTCTTCTATATTGGCAAGATCACAATCTAATAAGGAGTCAATAAATAGTCTGGATAATTTATCTGGTAATATATTTGATTTACCTTAGATATGTTCCTATATAATTTTAGTATCATAGCTTAGGATTGCATTTTTGAATTTTAACCATCTGTTATTTACTATGCTTTTTCTTTTTTATTATTTGCATATTTTACCACAGATTCTCAATCTGTTCTTATTTTATTTCCTTTTGTGATATTACAAGAAGTCTAAAAAAGTCTAAAATATATATTATAGCTAAAATTTCGTAGTCTAATGAAGTCATGTAGCCTTTTTCTTCATATATTCCTAAAGTATATCTACATATTTTTCCAGTAAATTTAGGATCGGTTTTAAATTTTTTTACTTAATAATATTCCTCCCCATCCTAAGGAAGAACGATTAGTTTCTATAATTAAGTAGTCAGTAGACAATTGTAAAGTTAATGGTTTTAAGTTTTTAGCTAGTTCTTTTATTTTTTGGATTTTTTTATACCTACATTGTTAAATTCTTTTTTGCCTTTGGGGTTTGCTTTATTATATAAGGGTCCGGTGTATTTGGACAAATTTTGTGTAAAAGGTCTAGCATAATTTATCAATCCTAGAAATGATTATAATTGTTTTAAATTTTCTATTTCATCTGGAAATTCTAATATTTTTCTGGATATATGAGGTTTTAATTCAATTTGTCCTTTTCCTATTTTCACTCGTAGGAAATCAATAGTATTTTTAAACAGTTCAATTTTCTTTTTTGAGATTATTAATCCATTTGTTTCAAAAAGTTTGAAAATAGTATATAAATGTGAAATTTACTCTTTTTTCATTTCCGAGAAGACTAGTATATCATCTATGTATACGCATGTAAATTTACTGTAGTGTCTAAATATGTTATCTGTGACATCCCGGAATTTTGACCCTATTATTATAATAAGTTTTTATTCTAATTTAAATAAAATACAAGATTTTCATTTATAAATAAATAATATTTTGAATATTATTAGTTGTATATATGTTATAAAGGAATTTATAATTTTGAAATGTAAAATAGACTCTTTTAACAATATTTAAAATTAAATCTGTTTTATTTAATTAGATTAAAAATTATGTGTTAATGACATGCAATACCAGATATATAAATGCAGTTAATAATAATAAGTACAATAATACAATTCTATTCATATTAAATATAAATACATCAATGCAAATATAGGTTATAAATCAAATATTGGAAAATTTAACTTTAATTAAAAATAAGATCGAGGAGTGTTTCTAATAACAATAGCTTTTATAATTAAAATAAACACAAGCTTATATATATCCAACATAAGTACAATACTATAATATGAATATAAGGTATAAAAATATGGAATCAGACAAAGCAGAATTTGTATGCAAAATTAACTCGTTTGCAAACATTATTATATGTTAACATAAGTATGAAGACAAATAAAACATTTTTGTAAAGACTAAAATCTGCAAGTATCAATACAAGTTTGTCAGCAAAGCATTAAAAGTGTAAACCTTTATGAATACATCTTAGTACAAACAAACCTGAAAATATCTTTGTACCAAATTGTTGTGTCAGCAAACCTTATGATATGTTAACATATATGTTAACACAAACATTTAATTAGCCTACCTTTATGTCTGAAAAAAAATATCTTTCTGCCGAAATGGTTGAATTGTCTTAGGCCTTAGTACATAATAAAAATAAAGCAAATATTTATAGCAAGGCAAAGCTTGTTAAAGAAGACATCATTGTTGAAAGTTATATATATGTATGTTCATTATTCTATCTGTTCTTATCTTTTAGTTCAGTCCATAACTTCAAAATCAAGCCTGAGAAAAAACAAAGTAATATAAACAAAAACCGCATATTTTCAAGCTTAAATAAAAGTCAGGAAGCAAGAAGAGTTACAGGCATTCAAAACTTCAAATAGCTGTCTTCTTTCATCATCAAACAACCATCCTCTGTTCAACTGCAATCTTGGTGAGTAAACTTATTTAAAATCTAACTTTTAATAAGTAATTTGTGAAGAAATGATATGTTGATATTTAGTGTACTGGAATGTTTACTGTAAGTTCTGTATATAGTTGTTCTTTCAGGTTCCATTTTTTTTTACCGAGGCAAAGAAAACAAAACAGTGAATATATCAAACTTTTTTTATATAAAATCCTTGTCTCTAAGTAGTAACTTCGCTAAATAAATGTGTTTAAGTTTAGGATTAAGGTTTGGATTTTTTTTTTAGTAGCTGTGAAATATAAGAACTGTAAACTCAAATTTACAGTAAAAATGGAACAATGGTCAAAATTCGAATGACATAAATTGTACATTCAAATCTATATATTGATTCAACATTCAGTAGTATGATTTTTAAGACAAGAATTAAATTTTTTAGTTAACTATTTATAGAGCAGTTCATTAATGAACCGTAGGTGCTATTTCATGAATATCAGGTGATTCATTCAATAATTGATGATGAAATTTTACATGAAGCTAGGGTATTGATGTGAGATTAACAGAAAAATGCTAAAAAAAATTCGAATGCATGGATTTTTGGAGATGATCGAAAGTAGGGTTTAAGGGGTCGGTTTTTTGTGCTCTGTTCATTCGATGGTCGCGTCGCCGAGGCTTCACCGAGTGCCGTGAAACTTGGGTAGGTGATGGAGAGTGTCGATGGCAAGGTTCGGCCGAAGCCATGCCGTGTCAGGTGGTCGCGATCGCGAGAGCGCGACGAATTTGTCAATCGTATTTGTGTTGCAGTTCAACTTTTTACGCATAATTTGATTTCATTCTTATTGCGTTGAACTGAGCTGGGAATTTGAGTGAGATGTTGAATTGGGGCTTGCTGGAGTGACGAGGGTCGCCAGAATCGTTGGCGAACCACCGTGCACGTGCACGGTGGCGTTGTGCCAGCAGATAAGAATTCCGGAGGCGTCGCGTGTTTTACTCGAGAATCTTGAAGTTTTGCTTCGGGTTGTCTCTGGGTGGAGATTGAGGCGTGCATATTAATAAGTTTCTGCAGTTTTAAACTTTAAGTTTTTTTTTAAAAAAAAAGGTAACAGAAGAAGATGAAACAGGGGAAGAAGAAGATGCAGGGAGGAACGCGAGAGAAGCTCTGGGTAATCTCGAGTTTGACCCGAGTTTGATGCGTTGTTGACTTCGGGTTTTAATTCCAGAAGTTTGCCACTATATTGAATTGAAGTTAAATAAGTTAGTGTAAATTATGTTATTAAGTGTTGACCAAATTGTTTTAAGCCCAAATGAACTTTAAAGCTTTACGGTAACAAGTTGAGTAATTAATTTAAATCCAAGTTAATTAAGAATGTAATAAATTTTATAATTAAGATTTAATAAGTAGTTCAAAAGTCTAATCAAATTAGTAATTAAAGATTTTAATGATAATCTTGTGTGAACCCATGTGTAATTAAGAATTTAATTAATCATTTGAAGTTGATTAATTAGCAAATCATAGTTAACGAATTAATTAAATAATTAATGATTAATTAAGCAATTAATAATAATTAATTGTGTAATTGAGTTTTATAAATCAATAATTAAGATTATTGATTAATAATTAATTAATTAAGAGAATGATTAATAAGTAAGTAATAAATGGAAATAAGTTAATTAATGTGTAATTGACTTAGCAAGAATAAAATATAATTTTTTTTAAGCAAGTAATTAAGTTTAAAATAAATCAAACTAAATGTTGATATGAATCAATGATTCTATTTGATTGCCTCTGATATGTATTTATATCCTGTGATGTTCTGTGATATTCTGGATATATCTGTGATGATTGTGTATGATTTATCTGTGTTAAATTGCTATATGAATTCAATTGTTGAATTTAAACTATATAAGTTAATTAGACAACTTGACCTTTAAAATGGCGTTTGGATTTCGATGAGACCGGGATCGGGTATCCATTTGATATTGCGAAAACCACAACAATCCAAATTAAATGTTAGGTCGTGTAATCTCAAGTGAACATCGAGATGGTGTTTTCAGAATGCAAGGGTTATTGTCGTTAACTCTGAGGGTGATTCCAAAATGAGTGTAACGAGATAATGCCTTCGGTTTCGTTCGAACCCGGAACGAACTTGTATGGATTGAATGCTTTCAGCACATCGTCAGGCGGACGATGAGCATTCTAAGTGATATGTTCTTATAAAGGTAAACGCAGCCTCAAGCCTCATCAACCGAGAATGGCTAAAACAGGGGATGTGTAGCAAGGTTAGGTGGGTTATTCCCAAGCAGGCGAGGTATACCCCTGTCTAGATGTCTCTTTTATTCGGCTGTGTGGGCGATTGGTCTGCAGCCAACTGCGGGGTTATCTTGTTCGGGACTGTTCAGTAAGGAATGGTTTCGGCCTTGTGTTGCAGGGGAGTTAGGGTGGATCCTCGGTACTGTGATCTAGGCCACGTACTGTGACGGGCGGTACCCCAGTAGCCCTGCCATTGTATGGGATCCAATTTCCAATAAGCGCCGTACGTTTTGATTGTGCCCAACTATGTTGAAATGTGAGATGTAAGCATTTCAGCTATTTCTGTATTTTACTTGAAAACCCTAGACACTATTATAATATCACTGAATTTCCTATAAAATGTTTTGGTTAGCGTAAGGTAAAAATTTACCTGTATTTATGTGTGGGAATTCTTACGTGATACCTTTATTTTAAATGATTATTTTCAAAGTTAAACAACTTTAACCCGTTTACTCATACCAGACCCATGTCTGACCCGGAGTTTATATTTTGTTTTTCATAAACTCTTGGGTACTCAAATTTTTATAAGTAGCCAAGTGATAGGTAATCGGAGTATAGAGTTTTCTGGAGGAGTTGGAGCAGAAGACCAGACGTATGTAGCTATCTATATAGTTCCACTGGGTTAGTTAGTTTATGATATTTTAGAGATGTATGTTCTGACAGATATGTATATGATAGTCATGTTGAATGAAATTGTATAACTCTGATGTATATATAACTATGTAATATTTATGTTGAGGTATTATATTTTATTCCATTCCGCTGTGAGATTCTGATGTTGCTATTCTTTCTTTCTATTCTTTTCTACTTCTATCCCTTTCTTTCTTATTGATGGCACGTCTTCCTGGGTGTAGGAAGCCGGGTCGTCACATTATCCATCTTTCTTTGGAATATTTGTGAAGCATTTTTTTAATCTAAATGGCATGATAAGCCATTCGTAATATTCTTCTGAACAAGTAAAAGCTGTCCAGGGTAATGATTCTGGGCGCATTTTTATTTGCCAGAATCCTGATTTTAGATCAAATTTTGAATACCAATAATTATTTTGTATTTTATTGATCGGTACTTCTTTGTCTGGGATACAATATCCATCTTCGTTTGTATTGTCATTTAGTCATGTATAATCCATGACCATTCTACTTTGTCCTCTCTTACGTTCTGATTCTTGTAGTACTATAAAAGCCGACGTTCCGTGTCTAGTGTCTGTTTTTCTGATAATTCCTAATTTATTCAAAATATCTACATGCATTTTAAATTCTTCAATCATCCAATTATCATATCTGGGTGATCTGGTTTTAATTGTAACGTCTAGGTTAATTATGTCCAACTTACAGTATATAGAGTCATTTTTCCAATATTTTAATGGTTTTTCTCCTATAATTTATAGTTTTCGAGTTTATTGACAATTTGGTTTATGTCATTAGTTGTTAATAGAATATTACTTAGTTTATTTTGTTGGATAAAATCTGTTTCTATCTCAAAGTCAGTATTGTTTATTTCATAACATAAGGGTTGTTCTTCTGTTATACTATTACTATGTTGATTATCATTACCTTGTCTTTGGCATTGGCCAGGAATTTCGCAAGTGCAATTTGTTTTTTTGGGTTATGTCTCCACCACGCTTGTCAGGCATAAACTCAAATATGAGGAGGGTTAGTGTTGTTTTCTTAGTTATTTGAAGGTAATCTTTGTTAAATGAAAAACTTCCATTGTCACTTAACAAAAAGTCTAAGCCCGGTATTAGATTTATATTTCCTAAATTTAATTTTGTAACCCATATTTGTTTCAAGTTATAGTGTTGTGAGCACTCATCCTATGTAGTGTGAAATCTTAATTGTACATTTGTAATTATATCAGTTACTATATTAATCGTTCCATCAAATTGTGTACTCTATTTAGGTTTATTAGCTTTTGTTATGAGATAATGAGGTACTAATTCTGAGTATATTGTTGAGCTGGTAGCTTCAGTGTCTATAAATGTAGAAAACTATTTCTTATCCTTTGATATTTATTAAGGTTAGTATCCTTAACTCTTTTAAGTGTTTAGGATTACTGATTAAAGGTACTTGTATTATTTCTTCTGTAATATTAAGATTCTTTTCTTGTATATCTATAATACATTTTCCTTTTTCATTTTCAAATAATGTTCTTTTTATTTCATTTATTTGAGTTTCATAATTATTTATTCTATTTTCTAGTATTGTTGTTCTATCTTCATTAATTTTGTTTCTATCGGTATATTGTAATTTACTTTCTGTTGGGGTTTTTAAGTCAAAATATTTTTCTGCACATTTGTAACATACTTCAGTAGTGCAATTTATACATTTGAATCTTTTTTCGGTAGAGGGATACCAAGGACAAAAATAACATTTGTTGCATCGGTTCCCATTTTACATTTAAACTCATGGATGCATTCTTCATAATCTATTAAGTTTAGAAATTGTGCTATAGGGATATTAAATCTATTGATTTTATTTGATTGTTTGTTAATTATTGTATTAGGGAATAGTCTGAGTTAGAATTTCCTTCTTGTTCTTCTAAACCTTCTAATGATACAATAGAATACATTGTAGAAGTCTTAGAAATGTCTCAGACTACTTCTAATATGTCTTCTTTAACGAAGTCTACTAGATTTGATTCTCTAGTATATGAATTATGTTTTTTTGGACAAGTGGATGACAAGTGTCCTTTCTCATTACATGTGAAACATGTAATCATACTTGTATATGTTATCCTAGGATTATATTTTCTAACATGCTTGTTGTTATTCATATAAAGTTTTTAGCATTAGATCTTCTTACGTAATATTTCTTGGTATATTGTTTTTTAGGTTTAGGGTTTGTGTTAATAGTTTCTTTAGATCCGTATTGTTGAGGTGTATATATTTGTGAACAGAACCCATAATTTTTCTGTTTTAACTCTCTTTGTATATATATATATATATATATACACATACATATATATACACACACACACACGTACACTTCTTTTTGAGTTTATAAATTATATGAGTCGTTATAATTCTTATATTATCATACGTTTTAGGGATATTAAAATATGTTTCATTCCAGGATTTATGTATTTCTTTCCTTAAGTCTCCAGGTAGTTTAGAAAATAATCTATCACCTATTTCTTTAGAGTAATAGTTTTCAAATATGGTTTCATAATATAAAATTTCATTTAGAAATTTTATTATATATTTCCAATCTAGTAGTTATATTTGTTCTAGATCTCTCATGGCTGCTTGTTGTCTAAGTGTTAATCCTGTATTTACTTCTCGACCAGTTATTGTCTTATGTATTAGATATGCAAAGTTATATATATTACCAGCTTGTGTTACCAAGAAGGCTACTTCGTTCGGGAAATTGCATTTGTAAGCTTCCCACATTCTTTTAGCTATACCACCTAAATAATTTTCTGCTATTCTAACCATTTCTTCTCCTGTTATTATATTTGGGTGTTTGGCCGAATAGTCTCTGGCTATTGCAGCTGGCCATTGTTCTAAGTAAGTGTCTAATAACTATGGATGGCATTCTGTAATATAAAGGATTATAGAATCTTTTCCAAAGAATGTTTTTGCAGTGGGTATTCTTTTTCCTATAGTTCTCAAATTTTTATTCTCATTAGTGTAAGGGTTTACATTTATTCTTGGTGGGTGTCCTAAAGGATAATCCATCTTATGTGGGGGTTCTTTAGGATAAGTTACTATTGAACTTTCTCCCTGTCCTTCCATTAGCTCTATATGATAAGTGTATCACTATCTATTTCTTCAATTATATTAAAATCTTTTGCTTTATTGGCTTTTTTCCTGAGTACTTCATTAGAGTCTTTCAAAAAGGTTTCAAATGTATGTATTGTTCTAACCTAACATTATTTTCATCATCTATATAGACAAATGTGTTATTATCTATTCGGTTATTCTTTTTAAGTTGTTGTTCTAATTCATATAGCCCGAATGGTTCAAGAACCATTCCTAGTTCCCTGGGATAAATTATTTTAACCCTCATAAATTTCTTTGGAGATCAGAATTAGATTCATCATAAGTCTCTATGTCTTTTTGGTTAGAGGGTCCATAATCTTTGAATCTTAAGGATAATGTCCTACTAGGATTTGTATAAGTTATCATTCGATTTTAGTGTGTCTCTATTTTCGTTAGGATTTTGAATGTTCCATTCATGACCTGCCAATATAGTTGTGTCTATTTCCATTGATCCTAAAAATTTAATACCAGTGGATGTTAGTGTCTTTATTACTTCATCAAGTTTAATTTTTATCTTATGAGTAAACTTTGTCATACATTTCCCAAAAATGTTATATCTAGCAATATGTTTTTGCCATTAAAATTTTCAAATCCTTTAGTTTGGACTACTGCTTTTATATGTTTATAAAGGTCTGGTGATGTCATTATAAAATTTGGTGATATATAAACAATAAAAATGTTGTTGTTCATATCAACTTCTATTGTTCTAAATATAGCTTTGTCTAAATCTTGATGTTTGTCATCTATTAGTACTATTAGTAATTTAGCTCCTATGTATTTTCTTATTAATCCTTTTATTCCTATAACAATAAGTCCTAGGTGGATTAATTTATAAATTTGTATTTTTAATTGTTTAATGGCTTCATTCGGCATTAAATTAATAATCTATTGATTCTCTCCTTAAGCGATGGAAATTCTCCATCGCTTAAGGAGAGAATCAATAGATTATTAATTTAATGTCCAATGAAGCCATTAAAAAATTTAAAATACAAAATTATTAATTTAGTGTCCAATGAAGCCATTAAACAATTAAAAATACAAAATTAATCCACATAGGATTTATTGTTATAGGAATAAGAGGATTAATCAGACAAAAGATAGGAGCTAAATTACTAATAGTTCTAATAGATGACAGACATCGAGATTTAGACAAAGCTATATTTAGAACAATAGAAGTTGATATGAACAAAAACATTGGTATTGTTCGTATATCACCAAATTTTACAATGACATTACAGACTTTTATAAACATATAAAAGTAGTAGTCCGAACTAAAGGATTTGAAAATTTAATGGTAAAAACATATTGCTAGATATAACATTTTGGGAAAATGTATGACAAAATTTACTCCTAAGATAAAAATTAAACTTGATGAAGTAATAAAAACACTAGCATCCACTGGTATTAAAATTTTAAGACCAATGGAAATAGACTCAACTATATTGGCAGGACAATAATGGAACGTTCAAAATCCTAATGAAAATAGAGACACACTAAAACCACATGATGTTGTAACTTATACAAATCCTAATGGGACATTATCCTTACGATTTAAAGATTATGGACCCTCTAACCAAAAAAACATAGACATTGATGACGAATCTAATTCTGAACTCCAGAGAAATTTATAATGGATAAAATAATTTATCCCAAGGAACTAGGAATGGTTATTGAACCATTCGAGCTATATGAATTAGAACAACAACTTAAAAAGAAGAACCAAATAGATAATAACACATTTGTCTATACAGATGATGAAATAATGTTATGATTAAAACAATACATACATTAGAAACCTTTTCGAAAGATTCTAATGAAGTACTCAGACAAAAAACCAATAAAACAAAAGATTCTGATATAATTGAAGAAATGGATAGTGAATACACTTATCATATAGAGCTAATGGAAGGACAAAGGGAAAGTTCAACATAACTTATCCTAAAGAACCCCCACATAAGATGGATTATCTTTTAGGACACCTACCAAGAATAAATGTAAACACTTACACTAATGAGAATAAAAATTTGAGAACTATAGGAAAAAGAATACCTACTGAAAAAACATTCTTTGGAAAAGATTCTATAATCCTTAATGTTACAGAATGTCATCCATAGTTATTAGACACTTACTTAGAACAATGGACTGTTGCAATAGCCAGAGACTATTCGGCCAAACACCCAAATATAATAACAGGAGAAGAAATGGTTAGAATAGCATAAAATTATTTAGATGATATAACTAAAGAAATGTGGGAAGCTTACAAAAGCAATTTCCCAAACGAAGTAGCCCCCTTGGTAACACAAGGTGGTAATATATATATATATATATATATATATATATATATATATATATATATATATATATATATAACTTTTCATAGCTAATACATAGGATAATAACCGGTCGAGAAGTAAATACAGGATTAATACACAAACAACAAGAAGCCATGAGAGATCTAGAACAAATACAACTACTAGATGGAAACATATAATCAAATTTCTAAATGAATTTTTATATTATGGAACCATATTTGTAAACTATTATCTAAAGAAATAGGTGATAGATTATTTTCTAAATTACCTGAAGACTTAGGGAAAGAAATACATAAATCAAAGAATGAAACATATTCTAATATCCCTAAAACGTATGACAATATAAGAATTAGAATAACTCATATAATTTATGAACTAAAAAAGAAGTGTACGTGTATACAAATAAAAAAAGAGTTGAAACAGAAAAAATTATGGGTTCTGTTCATTAATATATACACCTTAATATTAGCACCAAAATTGGTCGCTAACACCCTTGAGTAGGATTATGTAGAGAGATTAATGAAGAAGGTAAATTAAATTAGAGGAATATCACAATAGAATGCAATCAGAACAGTAAAAACGGGAACACCAAAATTATAGTGGTTCGGCGTAACTGCCTACGTACACTTGAATGTGATCTTTATTGCTTCTTCAAACTATTTAATATAGATATAATCCATACACTAACAACTTGATCACATGTTTGGATCGAATATAGGTGAGTCTTCAAAATGACACAGTCTCCCTTGAGTTCCCGAAAAAGGGTCCTTTTACACTACGCCCCTGCCCCTCTATTTATAGACAAAGATAGGTTGGGCTCCCTACGTAGGTCTAAGGACAAGGTACCTCGACCCACAATAGATAACTCCTGTATACCGAACCAGGTATACCGAATGGTGGTTGCCGAGCGACATCAATCGAACAAAGGTAGCCGAGCGATGCTTTGCCGAGTGGCGCTTACCAAATGATCCCTTATAGGACATCTCGACGAACCGCATCTTGACCGAATACACCGAGCCCGCGCTGGCCGAACAATACCTCCTAGGACATCTTGACCGAACCGCATCTTGACAAAGTACACCGAACTCGTTCTTGCCGAACAAAACCTCTTGGGACATCTTGACCGAACCACATCTTGACCAAACACACCGAGCCATGCGCTGGCCAAACGATACCTCCTAGGACATCTTGATCGAACCACGTCTTAACCAAACACACCGAGCCATGCACTGCTAAATGATACCTCCTTGGACATCTTGACTGAACCACATCTTGACCAAACACACCGAGACACATAGCCTTCCCTTCATGGCTGAGCAGTGGGGCACTGAGCCACACAGCCTTCCCTTCATGGCCGAGCAATGCACGATGAGTTCCTAATGCCACCTTTTTTTGACCGAGCGACACACGCCCTCTTTGCCTTGACTGATCCGTTCATGCTGCTTTATTAAACCGAACGACGCGTAACCTTCTACCGTGGCCGAACTATGTGTTCTATACTATCCCGATCGGGCCACATATCAATGCAGAAACATATCGATTGCATCAAACCCTTACATGTCCAGGCTTCTCTTGGTCAGAATCTTATCTAGTGCTAATGATAATATCTTCAACTATCATTTTGTAGCCGGGTCAAGGTGCCGGGTAACATTTGTCCCCCAAAGTGTGTCGTGTGAAGCAACACGACATGCTTTGAATCAATAAAGTTTCTGCTTTCAAAAACCTAACATATACGATCTCACATAGGCCGTAACATGGCTGAATTTACATAGTCATATTTTCTTTCTTCTCTCTCCTCTCTTCCTCTTTTTTTACAAGAACGAGTTCGACTTTTTAATCCCATCCCACTCATTTGGCCCAACTAGGACGGTTCGGTATGTTACCATGCCAGACCCATATGGCATGTGACTAGTCCATAAGTAAACACCGATTCACATCCCTCTTTATATAAAAGCCTCGACTCTTGCTTTCTCCTCTCACTTTTACTTTACCATTCTTTTCCTTCGAGCCAACCTAACATCGAAGCTCCACTCTTTCATGGAACTGTCTTATTCCTTCGCTCAGTCATCTCCCTCAGCATACTCCCCCACACTCCAGTCCCCAGAAATTGTTCGCCTTGGTTTAAAACTGCTACATAGGTAAGGATTTACGCTCCGCCTGAAGTTATTAGGGCTTGTCTATCTGGATTTTAACTGAATTCGAGCCGTATATGCATACAATTCTTTGTGATGTGTAGGAGAAGAGAGGGATACGAGGAATGAAAGGATAGGAAAAGGTAATTAAGAGGGAGTTTGGCATAGGCATTATTAGAGAGAGGGAGAGGTGAGCATATTTGGGTTCGGTGCTCAGGTTACAGTCTCGTGCTTAGCTCACCAATCGACGAAGAAAAATCATTAGGTTCATAGGTTAAATTTAGATATGTAGGCACCTTATGGAAGTCTGGGTTATTAGGAAAGGTGTGTGGTCGTTTGGCAACTTTTTATGGAAGTGGTGCTAGAGAGAGAGAGAATCATAACCCTTCTAGGTGTTATGAGTTGGTAGGAGTTAGGAGCTTGTAAGAGTAGTGGGCACCAGTTAAGTAAGGCGCTTAGAATTTGGAGTAGGAAGTTGGTATTGTGTGGTTTGGTCATTCATTCAGAGGATAGCGGTTAGATACCGAACGGTATAGGATGGCCCCGTATCTAGGTTTGCATTGGCTATGGCTCGGGAGGAAACTAGTGTAGTGGTTTGGTACCTGAATGAGAAAGTCACTCGGTACTGGGGGAGAGTGTGGGTCGGTGGAGAATTATGAGAGTGGTTAGGTGATTAGAGAGCGGGAGAGAGGAGAGTAAGTAGTCGACGCTTTTGGTCTAAAGGGTCGTTCGGTAGATCATGGGTGAGAGGATCAGTATGTACGCTTTCAGAGTCGATCGGCTTCGAGTCTTATGGTCAGCATTGACAATCAACATAACCCTAACTTGAATACAATATATGCCAAGTCCAATTATCCCGACACAATGTCAATGTTCGACTTCAAGACCCATATTATCGAATCATAGGACAGGCTCTCGGAGATGGTCAGCGATGGCGGTCTTTGAAGATGATAACTTAACACACAACCACACTCGATCGATTTTTAAAGCTTTAATTCTTTTATACTCATGTCTGAATGATTGCACTAGTCCACACCCCACTCGGGTGGAATATTTGTGTCGTTATCTCTAATATTGATAGTCTTCCAAGTATAGTTCAAAAAGGATTTTATCCACATCCATTGCTTTCAAAAGATGTCTAGAAAATCGAGTTCTGCTACAATTTTCGATAAGCTTGATCCAGGCTCTCAACAGGAGGTAGTAGGTACTTCGGACCCACCGACAACTTCCACGTAGGATATTCCAGATCCATCCGCTGCAATTATTGGTCTGGCCTCGATGCTATAGACAGAGCAATTATCCTGGATAATCCGACTGTTTCTCAAGCTTCAAAACTCAATGAAACCGCTCTTCGCCGGCTATGTTCGATTCACAGAATCCCTTTCAACGACGTATTAATTCCATCGGGACAAGATCGTCCTCACCTGCCCCCAGCTAGATATACAGCTTGCAGTAAATTCATGTACTGGGTCGATAACATGCCACCATTCAATTCCTTTCTCCGTGAAGTGCTACAGTTTATCGAGATCGCCCCGACATAGCTACATCCCAATAGTCATGCGTTCATCCATGGCATTAGTATTCTCTTTATGAGTAATTTATTCAGGCTCCCCACTCCTGGTGACATCCGCTACATCTATCGCTTCAAAAGATGATTTGATAGTCCATCTTCCATATTCCCCGAGCCACACTCCAAGTTTCAGATACTGAAGGGGGCATGAAGTAAATTTACCCAATATAAACAAGAATGGTTCTATGTACACTACCCTTCGTGCTTTGCGAGAAGATGGCTGGAAGGGAATAAGTTCCTTTTTCGGATTAATATTTGTCTGTGGCATAATGTGCATTATTTTTAAACTTCTTTCAATTTTTACAGGTATCAGCCCATGTCCCGAAGGCTCTAGGTATTCTGAGGTAATCGAGGCCATTCAGGCTATTCCTGTCGAGGACTGGGAAATCAAATTCGTCATTTCATATGAATCGCTTTCAAAGTTCGGATTGTTGGCGAAATGTCGTCAAACAAGTCTCCCTCATTGCGCCACTACCACCGAACCTACCTCGAAAAAAGGCAAATGGCAAGTTGGGCCTTCGATGCCTTCCACATGAGGGACCCTCGATGTATTTGAAGAGGGTGAAATAAAGGAGGCTGAGGCGCCAAAAACGACCGATGAGAACTTAGGCTCTAATATTGCACCTATAACTGATGTACCTGATGTCACCAAATCGCTTCCTCCTTCGAAGAGGCAAAAGGCTTAGCCTATAAATTGAAGAAGAAAACAGTTAGTGGGACTTCTAAAGTTACCATCACCCTGGTCGAGAAAAAATCCTCTCCCCAACATCTAGAGGGTTCACTTAAAGGTCTTTCAGACCTGACCATTCTCGGTGACCTGCTGAATTATGGTTTTAACGACCCATGAGATATGAGGCTTAATGCACCCATGAGAGGCGATGTAGGCGATTCGGCCGATCGACATGGGGAGTCAACCCCAATTAGTAAAGCGAAAGAAAATGGTCCGTCGAGGGGAATCACTAGGACACACAAACACTTACACTTTACCTTGCACTTAAACTTCAGCCACCATGTTATTCTTGCTAACTTGTCCTCACTTAATTTCTGTGCAAGTGATATGGGGCGTATTCACGGAATCGACCGCCTTCATAGGTCTTCTATCTTTCATCACTCCAGCCAAGACTCAAGGTCCGGTAGACACCGAGATAGAGACGACGACAGCGATAGAGACTATCGTCCTCGAGATTCGTAGTCATCTAGAAGGAATACTTACAGCCATTCTTCGTACCCCAATGATCCTCCTCCTCCACTAGAACAAAGCAGGGAGAATCTACTCAAAGGGGATCTCAATTTGAAGCTCCTCGCAACCAATACTCTAGTTCATCAAGCACTAGGCAATCTCGCGAGCCTCACAATAAGTCTATGGTTTCAGCTAAACAAACATCCTCATCCCCTACACACGATCCATCGATAGCAGAAAAGCTAGCTGAGTTTAAAGCCGCATTTCCAAAAATATGCTTTGATGGATTAAAGTTTCTTCTTGCGATCCATCCTATTCCAGGGCATGTTAAATAAAGTGTCATTGCTTGCAATAATGATGTCTACGTCCAACACGACATGTTTGTTCACTTGGCTGAAAAAGTTTTAGAAGTTTCCATGGAACGTTAATATTAGATCGATCGCCTGAAAATTGAAGGAATTCATGATAAATACATCATCAAAGCCTAGGATGAAGAGCTTTTCTCATATAAATCTCAACTTGAGGCTGCTCAGAAGAACGCTAAAGATATTGTTGAGGCAGTCAATCGCTTGGAGGCTACACTCAAAAAAGAAATTAATGAAGCGGTTCAACGCTGTGGTGCCTTAGCCTTAGAGAAAGACTCCGTTCAAAAGGAGAAAGATGTCCTTGCTCAACGAGTCAAAGAAATGGAGGAGCTATTCCTCAAAGAAAAGGAAGAAAAGACTGCCGTTCAAGAGGATTCACAACAATATTATGATGAGATAGTCGCTACATAACTCCTAAAAACAAAGCTTGATGAGAAGCTCTCTAAAGCTGAAGTGTTGAAGGACAAAGCCTATAAGGAGGGCAAAATAATGGCGCTTTCAAAAATCGATTCTCGCCTCGAGGCGACTGCTGAGGCTGGTAGGGAGGAAATTAAGTGCATGTTTGATCCACTCATAGCCGAGTACAATGCTCGAGTTCACATGCATCACGACCTAACATTTCTTGGCGAGGGTTACCTCGAATCTTTGGCCGTAACATGGGAAACTTTAATAAAAATTAAAATGGTTGAGTTGGGAACTAAAGAGGTCAATGAGGATTTTCTTATGAAGGAAGTGCTTTGCAAGAATTAGCGCACTGACCTATCTACGATAAAGGCCCTATACGGAAGAGACTCCTGCTCACCAAAAGGAAAGAGTGACACTGCTGGTCCATTCGAAACCGAGTCCCTGGTTCCTCGTCCTATTCAGCCGACTGGTCGCTCATCACTTGATACTTTCGAGCAGCATACTGGCTATGACCCAGAGAAGCCTGGACTTGATATTTACGCTCTATCTTCTATTCCATAGGGTGAAACTCATGAAACAGTTGAGAGCAACCGGAAATCGGTACATAGTTTTTCTTCCTAGAATCCAAAAGATAATTACTTCTGGAGTGTAATAAACGCGTTCTAACATTTTATTTTCATGACTTCATATAGGCCATTCTAATTCCGAACTTACTCCATGGAGTAATGTCACCACGGAGAGGGAGGACACAGTGGGAGAAGCAATTCAAACGGGGGAGACTCCCGGACCTGATGCTCAAGTGATCGAGGCGCTTGACGAAGACAAATCCGAAAATCCTTCGCCCGTAGAAGAACACGATGAAGTTGAAATTACGGGTGCCTCCGAACACACTTCAAAACTGAGCATGGAGGATAAAATCAAGGAAGAGGGGAAGAAGAAGGCTGATATTAAGGTTGAGCCTCAGGTGGTGGAACTTGACGATCCACTAAACATGCCCTTGAAGGTTATTCTCCCCGATGAGACCTCTCTATTGGAAGTTCCTTTCCCTTCTCTGGGCACCGCTTCCCTTGCAACAAGGCGTCCAAGAGTAGGGGAGGAGTCTTTAGAGAAACCGAGGAAGGAAAAGAAGTCAAAAAAGTAGCTATCATGCCTCGTTCAGCGCGAGTAGGCCTAGATTATGTAATTATTTCTATTTATTTTCATTTTCGTTGTAAATAGACTTTTTGCTCCGAGTTCAGCAGAAATTGTAGTGGAACTTTATTTTGCATTAGTGAATAAAACTTTGTTTCTTTGCTTTCGATGATTTTCATTGTTTAGCTTACTGTATAACTTATAGCCGAAATTCAAAATCTTGTGAGTTACACAAGCTCCAGTTCACTTCCATATGACTCGGAAATTTTTGGAATCGTAGATCCTCTAGTCCGTGCTCTGGGGACTTAGAATACTTTTAGTCCGTACTTAGAATACTTTTAGTCCGTACTCCAAGGACTTAGAAATTTTTAAGTCATTTATACTCTAGACCGTGCTCTGGGGACTCATAGTACTCCAGTCCGCACTCCAAGGACTTAGGGATTTTTAGGTCGTTTATACTCTAGTCCGCGCTCTCGGGACTCAGAGTACTCCAGTCCGTACTCTGGGGACTTAGAGATTTTTAAGTCGTTTATATTCTAGTACGCGCTCTGTAGACTCAGAGTACCCCGGTCCACACTCTAGGGACTCAAAGTGCCCCAGTCCGCACTCTGAGGACTTAAAGATTTTAAGTCGTTCACACTCTAGTTTGCGCTCTGGGGACTCAGAGTATTTCAATCCGCACTCTAGGGACTTGTAGATTTGTAAGTCTTTTATACTCTAGTCATGCTTTGGGAGCTCAGAGTACTCCAATCCGCGCTCCGGAGACTTAGAGATTTTTAAGTCGTTTATACTATAATCCGCGCTCTGGGGCTCAGAGTACTTCAGTTCGCGCTCGGGGGACTTAGATATTTTTAAGTCGTTTATACTCTAGTTCACGCTCTGGGACTCAAAGTACTCCAGTTCGCACTTCGAGAACTTAGAGATTTTAAAGTCGTTTATACTCTAGTCCACGCTCTAGCGACTCAGAGTACTCCAGTCCGCACTTCGGGGACTTGGATATTTTTTTATCGATTGATTTTTAATTTTGTATGTGCGTTCATACGCTGGACAGAATAATGTGATTTAATTTTAAGCATGGAATTACAGCACATGGAATATCAATAGTTCATAAAAAAGCGGCTTCAAGCGTTATTATCAATAATCATATAGGAACAACCGAATTGTCTTATTACATGTCAAAAACAAAAGTGTTGAATATGCGATTCTATTACGATTCATATGTTATGATTTTTGTTTGATGATAATAAACATATATATATATATATTTAAATGTATTTGTTAATGTACTATTTCATTTTTCACAGATTAAATAAATATTTGCTGAATAAAATTAAATAACACGGAATTTGAATTCAAACGGAAATTTCATTCAAACAAATATTTATTACAATTTTTTGAATAGTACAAATTCAAACTCTCACTATACATATACAACTTTGATTGCAATACAAATTCAATTACATCACAATCTCACTTTTACATCTGACCTCACTACATATCACTCATTCACTCAACTAGTATTTTATCTTTAACTTTATTCCAATGTGAATCCGGCATCTGAGAAATCTGCAAAAATAATTTTTGACGCAGAAAAATTGAAAAGAAAATATTTTTTTGCCGTATAAAATAAAAAGAAGATTTTGAAAATAATATTTGCCTCAGTTATTTGGGTTGTTCGTCATCATTTAATTTTTCAATTCATCATACACGAACAGCTTGTGACATACACAGTGTATCACTGTATATGCCACAAGGTCGTGCACACCGATATATACACTTGACGAATTTAAAGGGACAGGTGAGCATAGGTCAAACCTAAATTATCGGATTCAACTCAAGTGCAATAAAATAATGTCACAACTTTCAGCACAAGGTCAAATCCGAGCTTCATGCTAGATTCAACTCAGGTGTAATTTCGAAAAACAAACAAAATGCAAAGGTCAAGTCACTGCTATCATGACTCAACTCGAATGCAACATTGACTATACAGTCTCAAGTGACAGCAAAACACAATACAACATGTCAAGAATGCTAACTAACTCGAATATCACAAATGTGTATCAGAGAGCATATGCAAGGGTCAAGCAAGTGATATATGCAAACAAAACAAATGGATGCAACAGATGTAACTACTATGCAATGCACAGAAACTAGTAGAGCAGGGTCGAATAACCAAGTGCACCACTGGCCATACAACAAAGCTCAGCAGCTACAACATATATATATAGTGAATTGTGCAGTCATGCAAGCAACAGGTTGAGCACAAAGGAATTCAACAGTATAAAGAAACAAACTCGGCAATTCTCAAGACCAATACACATGATTGCACAGTGTAAACAAATGCACCAAGTAAATGACACAGCAACAATGGAACTAACACAAAAGTTCACAATTCAACATGACAGCAAACAACAGTGCACAAGGACAGTGACAACATAAAATGATGACCAGGCAGCAAGCATATATACAACAAAGATGAACAATTGCACCAGTACAGTCTCAATGCTACAAGCCCAAGTGCACAACCAAATAATAAACACAGCAGTATGTTGAAGCAACTCGAGCTCCAGAAGAACAATGGCACTCCAGAGCAAAATAAATGACACAATGTATGAAACTGTGCATATACACAGTGAATTACATGATGAACATGTATGCAGTGACAACATCAAAAAGTATATGCAGAGTCAAGGCTGCAAATGAAATGCAAACTGTCTCGAAGAATGATACCAGAAACTACAAAGAAACCAAGTGCATGAAGACTACATCAAGTACACAATGCAGATGCAATCATACATATATGCAGCAGAATCGAGTACAGATAGTAAAGACTCAAATGAACAACTCGGTAAAGATTTATTGAAGCCAAAAGCAATGGAGTTACCAAACACGAAGTCAAGTGATAAAACCCAAGTCAAAATTTGGTAATATCAAAAAACAAGTTGAAGCCGTAAGCTATTGGACAAGTCGAAATCGTGGTGTCCAAGAAAATTGACCGAGTTATAAATCAAAACTGTGAGTGTCAAGTATCAATTGAAAAAGTCAGAGAAATCATCAACGTTCAACAACAATCAAATGGCCGAAGCACAGTTTTTGAAACAATCAGACGAACGCAATTCTAGGAGATCGAACTCTTATATAAACCGAAACATCATCGGTGAAATAGAACATCGAATTCAAGCATACAAACAGAAAAGCAAAAGAGCATAAATTACATACCGAAGCCTTCTTGAATTCGATCAAATTCCAAGCAGTCGAAGAAAATAATAGAGACCATCGATTGACAGAGAAGGAACGCTGAATCATCCATTCAATCGATTATTCAAAAGTCGGCTACTTCGGATTTCACCAAAACCCTAATTATTGAAGAGGAACGAACAATAATAGAGACCGCCATTATCAAATATAAAATAATCGGGCCAAAGAATATAAAAGAAAAGGGGTCGGCTTTTCTTTTTTAATTATAAGGGTCTTCTATTTTTTAATTAGGGTTGTTTTTAATTTTAAATTGTTTTTAAATTGTATTTTACTTTTAAACCGTTGTAATTTCTAGTCGTGTGACTAGGGGACAAACTATGTGGCGTAGTTTGAGAATTCACAGCTCAGTGGTTGAGCTGTGGCAGGGTTTTGAGCGTAGAGTTAGGTTACTCAGTAGCAGGTGTCGCGAGTTTACGTGTGTAAGCGTGTGACTATTTAATTTCTAGTAGAAACCTTGGAGACAGCACGTAGGCAGGGTTTTGCCGAAGCTGGGTAAATTATGTGTCGTTCTATTTCTGCATTTTATTATTCTGCTATTTTTCTGTGCTGCTATTATTCTGTGATCTGTGTTGAAATTATTTTATAAGCTTCCACAATTAATTTTTATAATTAATACCATCACCCTATTCACCCCCCCTCTAGGGTGAAATCGATCCTACAAGTGGTATCAGAGCTAGGAACAAAAGCCCTTTTTTTTTAAATTTTGATTTTACAAAAACCAATTTTGTTTTAAAAATTTGACTTTTTAAAATGGCTACTTTTGCTGAGGGCCGTTCGAATATTATTCCTCCTGTTTTTGATGGAACAGATTTTTTGAATTGGAAATTAAAAATGGAATTTTATTTGAAATCTGTTAATATTAAATGTTGGAATATTATTGAAAATGGGTGTGATATAACCGACAAGAAAATTATCTCGATTAATGCTCTGGCTATGCATATATTATATTCTCATGTTAATCAAGATAATTTTAATTTCATCTGTCATTGTGAAAATGCACATGAAATATGGAATACTTTCGATGCAATATATGGTGCAAAAGTCAACAGCAATGAGAAATCCTCCACAACCGACTCAATTAAAGAAATGTGCTTGACAGGATTTGTAAAAAGCAGTTGTGATGAGGATGATGATGATGGAGCAGCTGGGCTGGCATTACTAATGAAGAAATTCAAAAAGAGGAACCACAAATACAGAAATCCATCTCTAAATCAACAATCGAAAAGCAGAACAATTAAAGCACTAGACAGCTCAGAAGAACACGGGATCATTTGCAACAAACCCGGTGATATCAAGCCCAATTATCCTCAAAATCAACACGGCCAAGAAAAGAAATTAAAAAGGAAAATTTTTGCAGCCACGTGGAATACAAGCGATGAAGATAATCAAATTACTAGCAGTGAGAGTGAGAAAGCAGATATGTGTCTTCAAGGAAATATAACTGATAGCGACGATGATGAGCTAAGCGAGGTATCAAAACTCACTCACTCTGAATTACTTATATATTTCCACAAAGTGAATGGCTGTTTTTACGACTTAGGGAGAAATATGCCAAATTTGAATCACAAAAAGACACTTTGATAGAATTAAATGAACAACTTGACCAATTAGTTAAAAACTATGAAAGTAGGATCCCTAAGTGTGATAAGTGTCCAACATTCGAAGAAGAAATTAAAAAATCAGAAATTAATATAAAATAACTTGAAAATGAAATTCTGATTTTGAAAGAGAATGAAAATACTAGGAGAGAGAATTCTATTAAAAGGTGCACACAATTGATAAACGAAAATGAATCTCTCAAAACACAAGTCCAACAACTGTCAACGACTTTAGATAAATTTTCAGAAAGCGAAAAATCGTTGAATATGCTATTAGGAAAGCAAACTGTTAATACGGTTAGATAAGGACATGGATATAATTAATCTGAAAATGTTGAAAGCAATATTAATGAAGTTAATTCTATGTGCACAATTTGTAGAAAATTTGGACATAATCAAAATAGTTGTTGGTATAGACCCAAACATGTGAAAAAACCATTCCAATTTGGGTTCCAAAAGGCACAAATACAAAATCTCTCAAAGTTAAACAAATCTGTGTGCCAAAAGGAACATATATAAATAGTTATGGGTCTTCACAAAATTACTCTTCAAAATATTCTACCACTAACAACCATGGACCTATAAAAACAAATAGGTCACAAAAATCTTTTTCCGTGTAGTTGTGGTGGCAGGCTAAGGAACAACAATAGTGCTACTTGGATTCTGGCTATTCCAAGGACACAACGAGCGACAAAGCAAAGTTCCTTAGCCTAGTATAAAGGTGACAGAATCACAATGGACAACAACGAAAAATATCGTAAAGGTAAAACAGGTAATGGTATATTTATTTGAACGATATATTAAATGCAATAATCTGCACCGTAATCTGAGTTATATCAGCCAATAATGAGATGATGAAATAATGATTTGATTCTGGCTTATTCAAAATTGTTGGCCAATTATATTCTTATGCCAAAAACACTATAAAAATCTCTAGATTCTTTGAATTACTACATATATATTTGTTTGGATTAAAAATAGTATTTTTGTCGGATGATAATACATTTGGTTATAATACGGCTAACTCTATATTCACGGTTTCTGATTATTTACATGGCTTCATTTCAAATTCAAGAGAATGTCATTTGGAAAGCTGTTAAAATTGATTTTGAGATATTTTGTTGCATACTTCATGGTCTGGTCTATCAAATTCAATTAATGATAATTTTGAGTGAAAGAGAAATTCAGATGCAGATTGCATTGGTAATCTAGTTGATAGAAAACTTACTCGTTGAACGTAATTTTTGCTGAGACATTTAGTAACTGCATCGTTTTTCAAAGAAAATATCTTCTTTTTTTCATTTCAAATAATTTTCAAATAGCAAAAATTTTTCTTATAAAAACCCCTTCTAGAAAATATTTTTTGACCTTATTTTCAGATTGGTCATTTTTAGAAAAATTGATTTTAGAATTATTTTTGAATTTGATTTAAAATGATTACATTGACTAATCTGACTCCCTAAAGATTATCGAAAAGATGAATAGTGATTGAAAAAGTGATGAGTGTTAATATTAATCAAACATTATAACTCGAGACGGTATAATTAGTAAATTTCTTTAGAAATTTAAATAAAACTTTTGTTGGCAAAAATTCCATGACCATCTCTATTTCTATCATATTTCTAATGACCATCACTCATCAAAATTCTATAGTTTGTCCATATGTGGTACTTTAAACATGAATCATTCGTTTTTCATTTTACATTTTTTTAAAAATAATAAAAAAATTATATAGTAAAAAATAATATAATAATAATAAATAAATACCAAAGTATTCACTCTCATTTAAAAGTCCTCACGGTTATGCACGGGTGGATTACTTGGAATTTGATGTGCTTCCATGCTCATTTAAAAGTCCTCATGGTTATGCATGTATGGAACGCATATCAAAAGTTAATTTTTAAAATAAACAAGTTGATTCTAATCCCATTTAAAAGTCCTCACGGTTATGCGTGGTTAGAAGATACTTGAATTCATTTTAAAATAAAATAAATTTGGAATACTACTAATCTCATTTAAAAATCCTAACGGTTATGCTGGTTAGTAGATATTCAAATTCCTGATATAAATATACCACAAAAAGACATGACTGTATGATTTTATATGATGACTTCATTCTCATCATCCTAAAAGTGGAATATGCGTCTAACAAAATATTTATGATTTTTGTTTGATTTTTTATTGAAATCTAATATTTATATTCAATTAAGTATTTAATGTTGAATTAATATCGGTCACTTTATCTCTATTTTCTCTAACGCTATTTCTCTTTTGCTGATAACAAAAGGGGGAGAGAAAAGTTAATATTTTGTCAAATAAAATCAAGCAAAGGTCAAATAATTTACCATTTGCATCTAGAATCATTTTCATATTGTTATTTATATGCTTGTATGTTGGGGAAGCTTTGTGTAGAGAGGAAGCATTTAAATACGGGAAGCAATTAGAGTATATCAATGATCAAATACATTTAATATATTCAAAATCTTAAATATATGTTTGTTATCATCAAAAGGGGGAGATTGTTGAATATGCGATTCTGTTATGATTCATATCTTATGATTTTTGTTTGATGATAATAAACATATATATATTTAAATGTATTTATTAATGTACTATTTCATTTTTCACAGATTAAATAAATATTTGCTGAATAAAATTAAATAACATAGAATTTGAATTCAAACAGAAATTTTATTCAAACAAATATTTATTACAATTTTTGAATAGTACAAATTCAAACACTCACTATACATATACAACTTTGATTACAATACAATTCAATTACATCACAATCTCACTTTTACATCTGACCTCACTACATATCGCTCATTCACTCAACTAGTATTTTATCTTCAACTTTATTCCAATGTGAAATCGACATCTCATAAATCTGCAAAAATAATTTTTGACGCAGCAAAATTGAAAAGGAAATATATTTTTTGCGGTATAAAATAAAAGTAGATTTTGAAAATAATATTTGCCTCAGATATTTGGGTTTTTCATCATCATTTAATTTTTCAATTCATCATACACGAACAGCTTGTGACATACACAGCGTATCACTGTATATACCACAAGGCCGTGCACACCGATATATACACTTGACTAATTTACAAGGACAGGTGAGCACAGGTCAAACCCAAATTATCGGATTCAACTCAAGTGCAATAAAATAATGTCACAACTTTCAGCACAAGGTCAAATCTGAGCTTCAAGTTGGATTCAACTCGGGTGTAATTTCGAAAAAACAAACAAAATGCAAAGGTCAAGTCACTGCTATCATGACTCAACTCAAATGCAACATTGACTATACAATCTCAAGTGACAGCAAAACACAATACAACATGTCAAGAATGCTAACTGACTCGAATATCACAAGCATGTATCAGAGAGCATATGCAAGGGTCAAGCAAGTGATATATGCAAACAAAACAAATGGATGCAATAGATGTAACTACTATGCAATGCACAGAAACTAGTAGAGCAGGGTCGAATAACCAAGTGCACCACTGGCCATACAACAAAGCTCAGCAGCTACAACATATATACAGTGAACTGTGCAGTCATGCAAGCAACTGGTCGAGCACAAAGGAATGCAACAGTATAAAGAAATAAACTCGGCAATGCTCAAGACCAATACACATGAATGCACAGTGCAAACAAATGCACCAAGTAAATGACACAGCAACAATGGAACCAACACAAAAGTTCACAATTCAACATGACAGCAAAAAACAGTGCACAAGGGCAGTGACAACATAAAATGATGACCAGGCAGCAAGCATATATACAACAAAGATGAACAATTGCACCAGTACGGTCTCAATGCTACAAGCCCAAGTGCACAACCAAATAATAATCACAGCAGTATATTGAAGCAACTCGAGCTCCAGAAGAACAATGGCACTCCAGAGCAAAATAAATGACATAATGTATGAAACTGTGCATATACACAGTGAACTGCATGATGAACATGTATGCAGTGACAACATCAAAAAGTATATGCAGAGTCAAGGCTGCAAATGAAATGCAAACTGTCTCGAAGAATGATACCAGAAACTACAAAGAAACCAAGTGCATGAAGACTACATCAAGTACACAATGCAGATACAATCATACATATATGCAGCAGAATCGAGTACAGATAGTAAAGCCTCAAATGAACAAGTCAGTAAAGATTTATTGAATCCAGAAGTAATGGAGTTACCAAACTCGAAGTCAAGGGATAAAAACCAAGTCAAAATTTGGTAATATCGAAAAACAAGTTGAAGTCGTAAGCTATTGAACAAGTCGAAATCGTGGTGGCCAAGAAAATTGACCGAGTTATAAATCAAAACCGTGAGTGGCAGGTATCAATTGAAAAAGTCAGAGAATTCATCAACGTTCAACAATAATCAAATGGCCGAAGCAAAAATTTTGAAACAATCAGACGAACACAATTCGAGGAGATCGAACTCTTATATAAACCACATCATCGGCGAAATAGAACATCGAATTCAAGCATACAAATAGAAAAGCAAAAGAGCAGAAATTACATACCGAAGCCTTCTCGAATTCGATCAAATTCCAAGCAGTCGAAGAAAATAATAGAGACCATCGATTGACAGAGAAGGAACGCTGAATCATCCACTCAATCGATTATTCAAAGTCGACTACTTCGGATTTCACCAAAACCCTAATTGTTGAAGAGGAACGAGCAAGAATAGAGAGCCGCCATTATCAAATATAAAAGGATCGGGCCATAGAATATAAAAGAAAAGGGGTCGGCTTTCCTTTTTTAATTATAAGGGTCTTTTATTTTTTAATTAGGGTTGTTTTTAATTTTAAATTGTTTTTAAATTGTATTTTACATTTAAACCGTTGTAATTTCTAGTCATGTGACTAGGGGACAAACTACGTGGCGTAGTTTGAGAATTTACAACTCAATGGCTGAGTTGTGGCAGGGTTTTGAGCGTAGAGTTAGTTTGGTCAGTAGCGCGTGTCGCGAGTTTACGTGTGTAAGCGTATGACTACTTAATTTCTAGTAGAAACCTTGAGGGCGGCATGTAGGCAGGGTTTTGCCGAAGCTGGGTAAATTCTGTGTCGTTCTATTTCTGCATTTTATTATTCTGCTATTTTTCTATGCTGCTATTATTCTATGATCTGTGTTGAAATTATTTTATAAGCTTTCGCAATTAATTTTTATAATTAATACCATCACCCTATTCACCCCCCTCTAGGGCGAAATCGATCCTACAAGTGGTATCAGAGCTAGGAACAAAAGCCGTTTTTGTTTTAAAATTTTGATTTTACAAAAACCAATTTTGTTTTAAAAATTTGAATTTTAAAATGGCTACTTTTACTGAGGGTCGTTCCAATATTATTCCTCCTGTTTTTGATGGAGCAGATTTTTTGAATTGAAAATTAAAAATGGAATTTTATTTGAAATCTGTTAATATTAAATGTTGGAATATTATTGAAAATGGGTGTGATATAACCGACAAGAAAATTATCGCGATTAATGCTCTGGCTATGCATATATTATATTCTCATATTAATCAAGGTAATTTTAATTTCATATCTCATTGTGAAAATGCATAGGAAATATGGAATACTTTCGATGCAATATATGGTGCAAAGGTCAACAGCAATGAGAAAGCCTCCACAACCGACTCAATTAAAAAAATGTGCTTGACAGAATTTGTAAAAAGTAGTTGTGATGAGGATGATGATGATGGAGCAATTGAGCTGGCATTACTAATGAAGAAATTCAAAAAGTGGAACCACAAATACGGAAATCCAGCTCTAAATCAACAATTGAAAACAGAATAATTAAAGCACTAGATAGCTCAGAAGAACACGGGATCATTTGCAACAAATCTGGTGATATTAAGCCCAATTATCCTCAAAATCAACATGGCCAAGAAAAGAAATTAAAAAGGAAAAATTTTGCGGCAACGTGGAATACAAGTGATGAAGATAATCAAAGTACTAGTAGTGAGAGTGAGAAAGCAGATATGTGCCTTCAAGGATGATAGAGACGATGATGAGCCAAGCATGGTATCAAAACTCACTTACTCTGAATTACTTAAATATTTCCACGAAGTGAATGGCTGTTTTGAATGACTTAGGGAGAAATATGCCAAACATGACTCACAAAAAGACACTTTGATTGAATTAAATGAACAACTTGACCAATTAGTTAAAAACTATCAAAGTAGGATCCCTAAGTGTGATAAGTGTCCAACATTCGAAGAAGAAATTAATATAAAATCACTTGAAAATGAAATTCTGATTTTGAAAGAGAATTAAAATACTAGGAGAGAGAATTCTATTAAAAGGTGCACACAATTGATAAACGAAAACGAATCTCTCAAAACACAAGTCCAATAACTGTCAACGACTTTAGAGTGAAATCGATCCTATTCACCCCCCCCCTCTAGGGTGAAATCGATCCTACAAAAAGAAAAACATACTGGAAACAATTGCCACTAAAATGCAAAGGAAACAACAATGTGTAATAACGACATAGATGCTCGCTATTCCATGCTCAGGGAAGGCTCGCGCCATTGACGGTCGCTAGCTTGAAAGTTCCCTCTCCAAGCTTTCGTTCAATGATGTATGGACTTTCCCATGTTAGATTCATATGCGATGGGATCGGAAAAGCTCACTTCAAAACGAGATCACCCGTATTATAGATTCTCGGTCGGACTTTTGCATTATAATATCGAGCGCTTCGATGCCTATATGCAACCGCCCTTAAGTCAGCTTCTTAACTTTTTCGTCAATAAAATCCAATGTTTCTAGTAAGAGATCCTGATTCGTCTTAGGATCTTGATGAGTTACCGATGTGAAGGAACTTTAAGTTCCATGGGTATAACAGCTTCCGTGCAATATGCCTATGTGAATGAAGTATGGTCAGCCGTGGACTTGTGGGTGGTTCTGTAAGCCCAGAGTACTGTCAGAAGCTCATACACCCATCTGCCTCTAGCCTTCTCCAGACGTTTTTCAATATGGATTTGACTATTTTGTTTACGGCTTCTACTTGTCCATTGACTTTTGGATGAGCAACTGCTGCAAACTTTTTCTTAATGCCATACCTTTGACAAAATTCTTTACACTCCCTATTTTCAAACTGAGTTCCATTGCCCATAATGATAGTTCGTGGGAGGCCAAAACGGCATATGATATTTCGCACAACAAAATTAAATACCTTTTTGGTGGTGATTGTAGCTAAGGGCTCTCCTTCCGCCACTTGGTAAAGTAATCGACTGCAATTTGCATATTTGGCACCACCTTTGGAGATTGGCAAGGAGCCGATTACATAGATTCCCCATATTGCAAATGGCCAGGAACTGACCATTTGTGTGAGTTTCGTCGGCGGATCTCGTGGGGTTTTCGCGTACTTTTGACATTTGTCGCATCTTCTTACATAGTCCACAGCGTCCCGATTTACAGTTGGCCAATAGTACCCATAACGGAGGATATTTTTCGCTAGTGTTTGCCCCCAGTATGGTCGCTACATTCTCCTTCATGAATTTCTTTTATGACCCGTTTTATCTCATCGTGGGTAATGCATCGAAGTAAGAAGACCGAGAATCCCTTACGATACATTATTCCATCCTGCACCACATATCGTGAAGCTTTGTGAATGACTTGTCGTCTTTCATTCTTTCTTTCGAGCAAAATAGGGTGCAGCAGGTATTGCTTGAATGAGGTTATCCATGACTCCTTCTCGATTTCTGTTTCTAACACAAAATCTACTTCCATCTCATTTATACTTGGAGCATGTAGATTTCGACAGGAATCAATCCCATCTGTTGTGCATCACCAGTAGTTGCGAATTTTGCCAGTCGATCGGCTTTCCCATTTTGTTCACGTGGGATGTGTGAAATATCGTAATATTCAAGGTCTACCAACAGCTCTTGAACTCGAGAAGGTAAGGGGCAAGCCTCTGCCCCTTTGCTTGATAATCTCCCCACACCTGGTACACCACCAATTGTGAGTCACAAAAGATTTAAACGGATTTTACTTCAAGTTCCCTTATTAGTTTAAAGCCAGCAATCAATGCTTCATACCCGACTTCGTTATTTGTAGCTGGGAAATCGAGCTTCAAAGCATAAAAATTGATTGGTTTTCGGGAGTTACAGGAATTACACTAGCTCCAGAACAACAGTCATTGGATGCCACATCGGTGTATATTTTCCATCGAATTGAGGAGAATAACATCCTCACTGCTTGGCTCATCTGATATGGTGAATTATGCAATAAAGTCTGCTAGCGCTTGCCCTTGGATAGTCCTCCATGGCAGGAAGGAGATATCGAATTGACCCAACTCAATGTTCCACTTCAGCAACCTTCCAGAGGTTTCGGATCGTCGGAGCACCTATTGCAGAGGTTGATCGGTATAAACACTGATCGGGTGTACCTGAAAGTACGGACGAAGCTTGCATGATGCAATCACCAAGCGGTAGGCTAGCTTCTCAATTTTAGGATAATTTCTCTTTACCCTCGTTAAATGTTTACTGACATAGTACACCGGCTTTTGGACTCAATCCTCCTCACGAACCAAGGTCGTACTGATGGGATGTTGAGATACAGCCAAGTATACATACAATACTTCATGGTCTATAGGCTTTGACAACACCGAGGGACTTTGCAATTGTCTTACCAAAGCACAGAACGCATCCTCGCAGTTGGGCGCTCATTTAAAATTTCTCTTACCTTTCTTTATCACAACGAAGAAAGGAATACACTTATCTGTCGCTCGGGATATGAATCGACTCAATGTGGCCACTTTTTCGTACAGGATTTATAACTGCTTTATAGTTCTAGGCACTTGTATGTCTCGAATAGCCTGAATCTTTTTCTGGGTTAGCCTTAATTCCCCATGCGTTAACAAAAAATCCAAAAACTTTCCTGACGCAATGCCGAAGGAACACTTGTATGTCTCGAATAGCCTGAATCTTTTTCTGGGTTAGCCTTAATTCCCCATGCGTTAACAAAAAATCCAAAAACTTTCCCGACGCAATGCCGAAGGAACACTTCAATGGATTGATTTTCATTCCATAGCACCTGAGTATATCAAATATTTCTGCCAAGTCTTGAATGTGGTCGTTTGACTGTTGTGACTTCACGAGCATGTCATCCACATAGACTTCATTGTTCTACCAATTTGGTCTTTAAACATCCGATTTACCAAGTGTCGATTAGTCGCTCCTAAATTCTTCAGCCCAAAGGGCATCACCGCATAACAATATAGTCCAATGTCCGTGACAAAACTAGTATGTTCTTGATTTGGAATGTGCATCGGGATCTGATTGTATCCCGAATACGCATCCATGAATGACAATAACTCGTGTCATGCCGTTGAGTCGACCAGCTAGTCAATTCTGGGTAAAGGGAAACTATCATTGGGGCATGCCTTGTTCAAATGTGAATAGTCAACACAGGTCCTCCATTTCTCATTTGCTTTACTCACTAATACGGGGTTTGACACCCATTCGGGGTAGAGGGAATCGTGGATGAACCCATTGGTTTTGAGTTTGTCTGCCTCCTCTCTGAGAGCAGCGGACCTCTCCGGGTGCATGCCTCTCCTTTTTTGCTTCACTGGCACGTACCTCGGGTCTATGTTCAACATATGACTCACAATGAAGGGAGAAATCCCACACATATCGGAATGTGTCCAAGCAAAAACATCCAAATTCGCTTGGAGGAAATCAATAAGATCCTCGATCATCGAGATGTTGAGTTGTGATCCAATCTTATGTACCTGTAATGGGTCATCACAGCGGAATGAAATGTCAATCGTCAGTTCAACCAGTGCTGCTTTTTCCTTCTTGGGTTCCTCATCATCGTCCCTAGGATCTTTGTCTCTATATATCCAATCATGTTGCCCGAGCCAAGGCTCGGGCATTACTTGCCAACTTTTAGTAGCTCGGATGCAGACTGAGTTGTCCACAACCTTTCCCTTCTCTCTTCATTGGGCCTCCCTTAGCTCAGCCACATAACATGCAGGACCAGTTGCCTGATCGTAATGCACTACACCAACTCCTTTATCTATCAGAATTTCAAAGTTAGACACCATGGAGCCAGAACTGCCCTAAACTCCGCCAGGGCCGGTCGACCCAGAAACACATTATACGGGGAACCAACATCCAAAACAATGAACGGTAGGATCCACACCCTCTTACGTTCACCTTCTCCAAGTTCAACTGGCAATTCAACAAAACCCACTGCATCTGTAGCCGCACCTTAAAGCCATGAATACGAGCTTTAGATAGTTTTAGATCCTTTGTCTCCATCTTCATCTGGTCATACGCTTTTTTGAAGATAATGTTAACAGAACTCCCATAGTAAATCAGTATTCTTCCCACAAACGCTAGCCCAATAATGGCCGAGATGACCATAGGATCAATGGTAGGTGCCTTCACTTAATCGGCATCTCTTCTCCTGAACACTATATCATCCATCATCATTCGCTGCTGTTTAGCTGGGGTCCCATCTTCCGTGTTTGAACAACATTCAAAATCTAAATGCTTTAGGGAATTAGCATAACGCTCCATTTCTTGATAATTCTTGTATGTAGGGTAAGGCCCACAAACTATCGTGTTTATGACTAATCTACCTCCAGTCCTAATGGGTTCCTCAGATCGACGTGGTGCCTGCCCACGATTGGTGTCGGATGTCTCCACCTGCCTTCCTGCGGATCTTTAACAAACTCCTACAACTTTTTCTATCGAATCAGCTTTTCTGCAGTATCGTGGAGGTGCCTACAATCCTCGGTATTGTGCCCATAAGTCTCATGGAAGTGGCAATACTTCCTAGTCTGCTTTTGTTCCTCAATGGACTCTTTTGGGCGTGGCCTTTAATATTGAAAAGTATTACAAGTCGATAGGTATATATTTCCAGAGATGCATTTAGAGGAGTGTATTCGTTGTAAGTTGGGATCCTTGGTTTCCACTTTCCTGCCTTTCTTTTCTTTCCAAGATTTCCTCCTTTGGATCCTTTAGATTGCTTTGGCTTGTTTTGAACATTAACCTGGACCTTTCTAGAGTTATCAGCAGATCGTTTTACAGCAATGTTGCTCTGTACAGCCTCCTTGCCAGGCCCTGGTGCATTGTCTTGCCTCGTCCATCTGGCTTCCTCTCTTCTTATAAATTGATACGTATTTGAATAAAAATGTTCCAGTGTAGCTGGAGGTTTTCCTGCCAGCCAATCACCAAACTCCGAATTTGGATCCACTCCTCGCATCATGGCCATTAGAATAGCATGGTCATTCGGGTTGCTAACTTCAGTAGCAGCAACGTGAAATCTTTGTAAGCACTTCTTTAATGACTCACCTGGAGCCTGAATCACACTGGACAAGGACATCACGTCCTTGGGACGAGTGGTATGAATCTTGAGTTGCTCCATGAATTTCGTCGTTAACTCATCAAAGTTGGATATAGATCGAGGAGGAAGTCGGGTGAACTACATGGTAGCGATTCCGGATAAATTTATTGGGAAGCATCTACATTTAGTTGCATCGTTTGCCCTAGCTGAATCCAACATCCACTCCTATCTCATTACATGCTATCGGGGATCAGTCTTCCCTCCGTAGGCCGAAATAGTCGCATATTAAACTTCCTGGGGTACTCGGCCTGTAGGATAGCATCTTTGGATGGAGTGTGGCTCCTAGATAAGCCCCAATCATCATTAGATAAGTCATGATTTTTCCTCATCAACTGTCTAACCATAGTTGATAGGTCTGGAGTTTGTATGGAAGGTGGCAAGTTGGGATTTGTCCTGCGAGACTGTTCCGATTGGTGCCTCCTCGGTTGACGATCTACCAGATGTGTATCTTGGGGACCTGCTTCATTGTGACCTTAGTGAGTTTGTTATCCAGCTTCTACTCATGCTCTGGATCCTAAGTTCCCAGTTCCAACTTGAGTATGATTATCCCGGTGTAAGTGAGGGGCCATGGCTCCAGGTAAGGAACTTGGACCATCCCTGGTGGATCGTTCAGCTACACCTGTTTGCGTTGTTTCAATTCTACGGCATCTACGCCTGGGTGGTTCATCAGACGAAGCGGAGCTGTCGGACAAGGAGTAGGCAGTGAGACTTCCTCCAGCATTTTGATGCTGTCGTTGAGTAAGCTAAGTCATGAGATTGGCGTTAGCTTGAATCTTCTCATTAAGTTGTCTCATGCTTTCCACGAGTTCCCCCATCAGCTCGTTGAACTCTATTCTAGTGACAACATCCGTTTGGTTTAGGATGGAGGCGGTCTCTACGCCTGGATTAGCTTGTTGATTGCTGGCCCTACTTATTGGACGCTAGTGGCCTCATTGACATCCGCATTGTGAAAGGCTGATCCGGTACGCGGTCTTCCCATTATAGAGTTATTGGTAGGAACTTTGACTAGAATCTATGTACTTCTTGTGAACAAACTTGGATCTTCTTTGGGGGATTTCTTCAATCTAGTAGCGACAAAGCAGATCCTAGCGACCTGAGAATGCTACTCTCAGTGAAAGCACCAAAATGTTAGCACCAAAATTGGTTGTCAACACCCTTGAGTAGGATTTGTATAGAGATTAATGAAGAAGGTAAATTAAAACAATTGGATATCATAATAGAATACAATCAAAACAGTAAAACACGGGAACACCAAAATTATGGTGGTTCGCGTAACTGCCTACATCCACTTAGAATGTGATCTTATTGCTTCTTCAAACTATTGAATACATATACAATCCGTACACTAACAACTTGATTACAAGTTTGGATCGAATATAGATGAGTCTTCAAAATGGAAGAGTCTCCTAGGAGTTCTCGAACAAAGGTCCTTTTACACTACGCCCCTGCCCCTCTATTTATAAACGAAGATAGGCTGGACTCCCTATGCAGGCCTAAGGACAAGGTACCTCGGTCCACAATAGATAACTCCTGTATATCGAACCAGGTATATCGAATGGTGGTTACAGAGTGACGTTGGTCAAATGAAGGTAACCGAGCGATGCTTTGCCTAGCGGTGCTTGCCGCGATGCTTTGCCAAGCGGCGCTTGCCAAACGATCCTTCCTAGGACATCT
This sequence comes from Allium cepa, assembly GCA_030765085.1. NCBI lineage: Eukaryota > Viridiplantae > Streptophyta > Magnoliopsida > Asparagales > Amaryllidaceae > Allium > Allium cepa. The sequence goes on from CM060935.1 coordinate 57,359,401, forward strand.
CGACCGAACCGCACCTTGACCAAATACACGGTGCCCGCGCTGGACGAACGATACCTCCTAGGACATCTTGACCGAACCGCATCTTGACCAAATATGCCGAGCCTGCTCTTGTCGAGCGACACCTCCTAGGATATTTTGACTCAACAACTTGACCAAACACACCGAGCCATGTGCTGGTCGAACGATACGTCCTAGGACATCTTGACCAGACCACATCTTGACCAAACACACCGAGCCATGCGCTGGACGAACGATACCTTCTAGGACATCTTGACCGAACCACATCTTGACCAAACACACCGAGCCACATAGCCTTCCCTTCATGGCCGAGCGGTGGGGCACCGAGCCATACAGCCTTCCCTTCATCGCTGAGCGGTATGCATTGAGTTCCTGACGCCACCTTTCTTTAACCGAGCGGCACACGACCTCTTTGCCTTGACCGATCCATTCATGTTGTCATATTAAACTGAATGACGCGCAACCTTCTACCTTGGCCAAACCATGTGTTTTGAACTATCCCGATCAAGCCACATATCAATGCAGAAACATATCGATTGCATCAAATCCTTACATCTCTAGGTTTTTCTTGGTCAAATCTTGTCCAGTGCTAACGATAATATCTTCAGCTGTCGTTTTGTAGTCGGATCAAGGTGTTGAGTAACACTTAACAATACGGATCTACAGAAACAATTAACACAAAACCTAAACCTTAAGAACAATATACCAAGAAATATTGCTTAAGAAGATCTTATGCTAAAAAACCTTATTTGAATAAAAATAAGCATGTTAGGAAATATAATCCTAGGAAAACATATACAAGCACGATTACATTTTTCACATGTAATGAGAAAGGACATTTGTCATCCACTTGTCTAAATAAACATAGTTTATATACTAAAGAATCAAATCTAGTAGACTTTGTTAAAGAAGACATACTAGCCTCAGACATCTCTGAGACTTCTATAATATATTCTATTATATCGTTAGAAGGTTTAGAAGAACAAGAAGGAACTTCTAACTCAGATACTCCCTAATGGAGGAATTAACAAATAGTCAAATAAAATCAACAGATTTTAATATCCTTATAGAACAATTTCTAACTTAATGGATTATGAAGAATGAATACTGTGTTTAAATATAAAATGGGAACCGATACAACAAAATATTTATTTTTTCCTTAGTATCCGGCCTTTGACAAAAGATTCAAATGTATAAAGTGCACTACAGAAGTATGTTATAAATGTACAGAAAAATATTTTAACTTAAAAACCCCAACTGAAAGTAAATTACAATGTACTGATAAAAACAAAATTAATGAAGATAGAATAACAATACTAGAAAATAGAATAAATAATTTTGAAATTGAAATAAATGAAATAAAAAGAACATTATTTGAAAATAAAAAAGTAAAACGTGTTATAGACATACAAGAAAAGAATTTTAATAATATAGAAGAAGTAATACAAGTACCTTCAGTCTATAATCCTGAACACTTAAGAGAATTAAGGATACTAACCTTAATAAATATCAAAGGATTAAAAATAAAAGTTTTAGCATTTATAGACACTGGAGTTACTAGCTCAACGATAAACCAGAATTAATACCTCATTATCTCATAACAAAAGCTAGTAAACCCAAACAGAGTACACAATATGATGGAACGACTAATATAATAATCGATATAATTACAAATATACAATTAAGATTTCACACTACATGTGTTGAATGGTCGCAACACTATAACTTGAAATAAATGTAGGTTATGAAATTAAATTTAGGAAATATAAATTTAATAAACACTGGGACTAGACTTTTTGACAATTGAAAATTTTCATTTAACAAGATTACCTACAAATAACTAAGAAAACAACATTAACCCCCCTCGTATCAGAGTTTATGCTTGACAAGCATGGTGGAGATATGACCCAGAAAACAAATTGCACTTGCTAAATTCCCGGACAATTACCAAAGACAAGATAATGATAATCAACATAATAATAGTATAACAGAAGAACAACCCATATGTTATGAAATAAATAATACTGACTTTAAGATAGAAACAGAATTTATCCAACCAAATAAACTAAGTAATATTCTATTAACAACTGATGACATAAACCAAATTGTTAGTAAACTCGAAAAACTAGAAATTAAAGGAGAAAAACCATTAAAATATAGGGAAAAAGATTCTATATAATGTAAGTTGGACATAATTAATCCAAACATTACAATTAAAATAAGATCACCTAAATATGATAATTGAACGATTGAAGAATTTAAAATGCTTGTAGATATTTTGAATAAATTAGGAATTATCAGAAAAACAGAACATCGGCTTTTATAGTAAAAAAAGTGTAAATACCTAGAATTTGACCACTTCAAAATATAACATTTAAAGTAATTTTAAATGTAAAATATATAACATTTTATGATTCAAATAATATTAGATAGGATTTGGAAATAAAAGTATACATAAAAATAGTAACATTTGCTTATATCGACAAAAGTGACAAAATGTTGATTTTAGAAAAGTTAATTTTGATGGTTAAATAAATTATTTTAATTAATTTATAAGATTTTATATTTTTAAATAACATTTTACAAATTTATTTTCAAATTTTTTACATAAATAAATAGTTTAACTAAAACGTCAAAATGTAACCGTAAAACATTTTGTTGAAAATCAACGTTTTGTCGATTCAAATTTGTCGCAACATCATTGCACCTTTATTTTCTCATATATGAACGTATATTGAAATAGTATGAGTATTAATAAAGTTACTAATCAATTTTACTTTTACTAAACATACTTAGAAAATTCTAGAATATAATTAAGAATAAAAAGCAACAAAGAGTTATAAATTAAAAACGTAAGCATCAAATCAAGCAAACATAATTATTGCTTTCTTTACTTAATACTTAAGTGAAAATGACATAAAATAATGATTTGAAATATGATGTTAAGTTTTATTTAGCTTAAAGTATAAGAAAATGGTATTTTCGTCTTTTTATAAAATATTGTTTTAATGCAAAAAAATTCTATAAATAACCATCCACTTTATTCACTTTTTTCTACAACTTCTTCTCCCTTTTCATGCTTTTCTCTACTTCTCTAATGGCTTCTCTTCTAAAATAATGCTAAAATATTCCAAGAATAATTACTGAAGAAATATCCACTCAAACTCCACTTAAACCACTTCAAAACACCTCCTCCTCCTCCCCTCTACCTACGGCCCACCTCTCCCCCATTCATAGCCGAGCACTACTTCCCCTCCACCTTGGTCGTGAGCACCATCCACCTCCCCTAAGCCAAGTCGAGTCATTTGAGTCCAAGTGTGCAAAGATTCGTGAGCAAGGAACAACGAGTGGCGAAGCTATAGCCAATTTTCCATTCGCTAAAATCAAACAAAGTGAGAAGTCCTAATATATATGTATGTATGTATGTATATGTATATATATGTATATATATATATATGGTTGTGATATTATGATATGTTTGTTTGGATGTTTAGTTATTATATTGATTTCCATATGTAGTTTATTGCATGAAAATATTGAAACAAGTCACGAATTTACACGACGTATGATCATATGGAAATCACTTTCCAAAAGAAATAAAATGTGATATGAAATCATTTATACCCTTGAGAAATGTTCGAGTATGCATTTGAAATGATTCCTAAATGTTTAAATTTGTCTCGGCAAAGTTGGATATGAATCTCAAAATACACCTAAAAATTTGATGCGTCGCATAATGGTAGTTCGTGTTTTCGCGTTAAAAGTTCAAATGAACGTACGAAGTGGAATATAATTTGGAATTCTTCGAAGTAAGAATTTTCCGAATCTTTATATCTATATCTTTCATATAAAAAGGAAAATCAAGATTTCATCCTGTATATTTCTACATATGGCAAAATCAATTTTAAAGAAAAATACAGTTTTTACACTATATAACCAAAGTTGAAAATTGATAAAATAATCAGTTTAAAAATATGAAATAAATTCTTAAAATCTTTTAAAATGTTTTTAAAGTGACCTAAGTTAAAAATATAGTTTTCTAAATGATATAAAAGTCGTTTTGAAGTCGTTTTGAAGAATATAGCTTTTAAGGCCCTTTGTGTGACACTTTTTTTCTCAACGCTCTTCTATAACTTTTGAAGTAAAGGTTGAAACTTACCAATTCTTTTCTAAATCCTTAGTAAATGTTTTTTTAGTAAATAATAAAGCATTTTAAAATCAATTTTAAAATTTTAAAATTATTTCAAAGATGGTTAAATAAATAATTAAGTGATTTAAAAAGGAAAAATAAGTATGCGAAAACGACTAATACATTATCCCGCCTGTGAGATCTAAAAGTGAAAACAAGGTGTAAGTTAGGGATGGAGCAACCAATGCCCTGAGCTTACCTGGCCTTATTTTTCTCTTTTAGACGAGGGGTGGAACACATCAAAAGGAAAGCCCGGATGCTCAACTCGAACTTTATAGAAATTATCTTCTTATACTCATTATTAAAATACAAAGAGGGAACTTGTCATATTCGTGGAATTTAAAAGGTGATCTCACCGTTATTCCGCCTATAACACTCGTTGATTATAGAAGTTGATTTTGGATAAAAGTAGAATGATTTCTATAATCCTATTTTCTCACTCTCAAAAATGATTTGAGAAATATTCAAAAGAAAGGTTTAAATGATCCCGTATTCACTAAAAGAATATTTTGAAAATATATATCTCTTGAAGATATTTTGGTAAAGAAAATGAATCGAAAAACAATCATCTAATTACAACATTTTTATCGATGACTTGATTTCGAAGAAACCGGGGTCAGATTTGAACGATTGCTATCCGAAAATCACTTCAAACCAATGTATACGTTCGAAAGTGAAGATATGTTGAAGATAATGATTACTAGATACCGTGGATTTTCATGACATAAGGACTACTTGTTGATATACTTTGGGTAGCTCTCATTATAGAGTTATTTATAGCAGTGATCTCCTCATTGTAGAGATTTTTTGGATTGCAAGGACTACTCGCTACTATAATAGGAGAGTGCCTTCGGTTTGTCCTGTTCCCGGATAACTTGTATGGACGTTTGTCTGACATTGCATTTCTAAATATTACGTACATTGGTTTTTACAAATGTACATCAGTGGTGGCGGGGAAGACAACTTCTCTTTACTTAACACCCTCCTTGAGACGTTTGAGCTCAAGGGTTGTATTTTTATGGAAGGCAATTAGTAGTCAACGGAAATGACAATGTGTCATCCAAAGATGTGATATGTCCTATGTGAAAAGGTAATTGTTTACCTCAGCCCTCATCATCCGAAAATGAAAAAAACATGGTAGAAGCAGTAAGGCTAAGTGGGTCGCTTCCAATTAGGGGATGTCATCATCCTTCTAGATTACTCTACACATATCTAAGTATGTGGTGGATGTATGACTCGGGATCCCGTTAAAGGTTGGTAACGACCGAGATGATGACAAATTTGGTACTATCCAGCATGAGGGGTATGCCGGTCTTGTGTTGGTTTAGGCATTCAGTATCTGAACCTTAGGTGCATCTCTCTAGAGGTGTACTGTCGGAAGGTAGTCCCTTATCAGAGAAATTTGAATTTATGACATATATGATTATGAGTTGAATACGATGTGAGATTCTATTATTCTCTTGTCATCTATCTTTATTTTTCTTTACCACATGATAATCTACCTCTCCGATACTTAGATTTACAACACATGAATACCGAGGATGTGTTAGTGTTGATTTCTGAAGATCGAAGAGGTGGGTCATCTCATTTGGTGGGTCAACTCAGTTAGTAATGCCCTAGAATGAGTTTAGTCTAAAAGAGAGCGTGTTAGAAATCTTTATCCTAATAAATATATTTAAGTTATTGATACTTAAAATCTATTCCCTAAGATAATCTCATCTACGTGTTCTAAAAAGATATCTTACTATACTTAAGTAGTGGGAAATGAATACTAAGAAGGGATGAGGAAAGGGAAACAAAGGGGCAGTTCCGGTACAAACTCCCGTTAACATGGCAACTTTCTGCCTAACTTATACCAGCATAGGCAGGACGCCATTCAAGGGTACAGAATCAGTTATTGAAGTTCATAATTGGCTCCGCTCATGTGAGAGAATTTTTAAAGGATTAGAAATAAGGATGAGCAAAAGTACTTCTTGGCATCTTGGCAATTGCATGATGGAGCTTTGGCTTGGTGGGAGTCAATTACTATCAATGAACCAGAAGATGATATTTCGTAGGAAAGATTCAAGAAGGTTTTTGAAGAAGGATACCTACCAGATGCTGGGAATTCCTATCTCTATAAAAAAATTTATGGATCTAAAGCATGGGGAAATGTCAGCGGAAGAATACATAAGAAAGTTTGATGAATTATCTCTCTTTGGGCCTAGACTAATAGATACTCCACTCAAGAAGAATGAAATGTTTGTAGCTGGAATGAGAAAAGAGTTTCATGAAAGAATAACTGCTCACCTTAAGGGATCATTCACGAACCTAGTAGATATGGGTTTGCGATATGAAATTCTTGATAAGGAAAAACCGGCGTCAATGTTGAATATTAGGAACATTAGCAACAACCTTAGTAAGAATGAGTTCAATCCAAAGGAAAAGAAGCAACAAGGAGGAAAAAAGAAAAGAAATTTCATGGGTATCAGGTGTGGGAATGTCAGAGGAAAGGTCATATTATTAAAGATAGTAGGAGTGAGAAAAGGTAATGAGAAAAGACACTCTGTTCTAATTGCCACCAACAAGAAAATACGATGACGAGTTATCCATTTATGAAGATAGTCCAGCTAACTAAGGCCTATGCCATGGATGCAGGACTATTAACTACAGAAGAAACCAAAGAAAGAGGAGTTCTGGAAGGTGGTATTTGTGTTGAGGTTATTATGGTTAAAGTCTTATTTGATACTGGAGCTTTCCGTAGTTTTATTTCCAAAGAATTGATTGAAAAATTAAAGCTTACCACCAAAATAGTAGTTACCCCTATCATCGTATTAAATCCCATAGGTGGTTCAACAAACCTTTGTATGATTTGTGAAAATGTCCAAGTTACCTATCTTTCTAAGTATTTTCATGTGACATGTTTGTCCTTGATTTTAATGGATTTGAAGTTTTGCACGGTATGGACTGGCTATCCAAGAATGGAGATGTCCTTGATTGTGTTAGGAGGACAGTATTAATGAAGACAAAGTTAGGGAAGATGGTTGAAATATGTTGCAAGGAGCCCGATCCGGTAAGGGATAGTTTCCAATATGCACTTGATTCAACCTAAGGAAATTTAGAGACCATACTGATAGTTAAAAAGTTTTCAGATGTTTTTGAAGAGGTAAAAAGTTTGCCCCCACATCCGAAAATTGAGTTCCGTATCGATTTAATTCCCGATGCAATACTCGTTGTTCACCAAAAGTGAAGAATGGCTCCAGAGAGGTAGATGAATTGAGAAAACAAACCGATGAGTTATTGAAGAAGGGATTGATAAGACCAAGTCGCTTAAATTGGGGAGCAACAGTTGTTTTCGTTGCCAAGTCTGATGGTTCCCTAAGGCTTTGTGTAGACTATCGAGACCTGAATAAGCAAATGATTAAGAACAAGTATCCTCTACTCCATATAGATGATTTGTTTGATCAATTTCATGGTGCTTAGGTATTTTCAAAAATGGATCTGGCCTCAAGATTCCATCAACTTAGAATAGCAGAAGATTGCGTTCATTTGACTGCATTCAGAGGTTCGGATTTCTTTTACGAGTGGCTAGTTATTCCTTTTAGGTTTATCAATGCCCTCGCTTATTTTGTATATCTCATGAATAGAGTATTCAGAGATGTGCTTAATAAATTCATGTTAGTCTTTATTGATGATATATTTATATATTCGAAGACTGAAGAGGAATAAGAGAAGCATCTAGAAATTGTGCCAGAGATATTAAGAAGGAATATGCTTAAAGCCAAATTTTCGAAGTGCCATTTTTAGGAAAAAGAAATAAGATTCCTAAGGCATGTAGTATCAGGAAAGGGAGTTTTAGTTGATCCAGGGAAAGTTGTAACGGTCCAAGATTGGAAGACACCACAAACTCCAAAAGACGGCCGTAGCTTTTTAGGATTGGCAAGATATTACCGGAGTTTCATCCAGCACTTCTCGAAAATTTCCTCCCATCTTACAAAGTTAACAAAGAAGAATGTAAATTTGAATGGACACCAAAATGTGAAGACGCATTTAATAAGTTGAAGAAAAGTTTGAATAGCGCTCCAGTCTTAGCTATAACTAATAGAAGTGGCGATTTAACCGTTTATATTGATGTTTGTGGAGAAGGATCGGGCACGGTGCTAATGCATCACGGAAAGGTTATTGCTTATGCAAGTAAGCAGCTAAAGACTCATGAGAAGAATTATACAACGCATGACTTGGAGTTATTGCCGTTGTGTTCGCATTAAAAATATGGAGGCATTATTTGTTGGGTGAAAAGTTTGAGATCTTCACAAATCACAAATCTTTAAAGTATCTTTTCGCCCAGAAGGGCTTAAATACGAGACAACAACGTTGGCCAGAATTTCTCGCAGCTTATGATCTTGATATCTTATATACACCCGGAAAGACCAACATGGTAGCAGACGTGTTAAGTAGGAAACATGTCGTTATAGCTTATTTGGTGGTGATCCCGACTCTTCTAGAAAGGATTGCTAGTAAGCAAAGTGAAGATCGAAGTCTGTGGAAGATCATTAATGGGATATGCAAGGGTTATAGTTCAAGCTATGAAATAGACAACCATGAGACATTATGATTGAAAGAAATAATTTATGTTCCCGATGTCGACAATTTAAGACAAGAAGTATTGGCCGAATGCCATTAATCCAAGATAAACATACACCCTGGTATCAACAAATGTATAAAGACGTGAAAAGGACCTTTTGGTGGAAAAGAATGAAGAGGGATCCATGTCAGCAGATGCATAAATTGTCAACAAGTCAAAAGTGGCCAACAAAAGATTGCAGGGTTACTTCAACCTGTTGAAATTCTGACTTGGAAATGCGACCAAATATTGATGGATTTCATCGATGGCTTACCTCAATCGAGAAAGGTAAATAAAGGCATTTGGGTTATCGTAGATCTATTAACTAAAAGTGCATACTTCATCCCAGTAAGCCAACACGAACCGCTACAAGCCTTACCGAGATATATATGAAGGAAATTGTCCGATTACATGGACTTTCAAGCAGTATAGTAAGCGATCGAGATCTAATCTTCACTAGTCAGTTCTGGCAAGCATTACAAACAGCTTTGGGAACGAAGCTGAATATTAGCACCGCATATCATCTCCAGACCGATGGACAAACTGAAAGGGTAAATCGAGTACTAGAAGATCTCCTGAGAGCATGCATCTTACATTTTAGAGGTTATTGGGAAAATTATCTTCATCTTGTGGAGTTCTCCTATAATAATAGTTATCAGGTTAGTGTTGGCATGACACCGTATGAAGCTTTGTGTGGTCGTCCATGTAGATCCTCAGCATGTTGGATCAAGACCGATGATCGGTTAGTACTTGGCCCTGATATGATCGGAGAAGCGTCAGAGAAAGTTGACATGATTAGAAAGAAGATGAAAGAAGCACAAAGCAGGAAAAAGAGTTACGTAGACTGGAGGCGTAGAGATTTGGAATTCTTAGTTGGAGATATTTTTGAAAGTCTCTTCAATGAGAGGAGTTGTAAGATATGGTCAGGTTGAAAAGTTAGCACCTCGATATATTGGACATTTTCTCATTCGAGCGGATCGGCTCACTGGCCTATCAAGTACAACTGTCAGAAAGATTGTCAGGTGTGCAAAACTTTTTTCACATATCTCATTTACGGAAGCATGTATATGATCCAGAACAAATCATAAAGAAAGCTGCCTAAGAAGATTTAGAAGTTGAACCCAATTTGGCAGTTATTAGACGGCCTATTCGAATCGTTGATCATGATGAAAAGCATTGAGAAGGAAGGTTGTAAGGTTGGTTAAAGTTCAATAGAGTTGAGATGTAGAGGATTGCACCTGGAAAATAGAAGACAGAATGAGGAAGGCATATCCTGAGTTTAGGATTGATTTATAGACTCTATCTATCAACATAGTACACTCACCGCTTATGCTGTAGTCACTTATTCATATTCTTGTATATATATATTCCATCTTATCAAATGTATTTCCTTTTCAAGCAAGTTTCTTCCCTAATTTCGGATACGAAATTCTTTTAAGGAGGGAAGAATTTAACGCCCCAGAATTTGACCACTTCAAAATATAAAATTTAAAGTAATTTTAAATGTAAAACATATAACATTTTATGATTCAAATAATATTATATAGGATTTGGAAACAAAAATATACATAAAAATAGCAACATTTGCTTATATCGACAAAAGTGACAAAATGCTGATTTTAGAAAATATGGTTAAATAAATTATTTTAATTAATTTATAAGAATTTATATTTTTAAATAACAATGTACAAATTTATTTTCAAATTTGGTTTACATAAATAAATAGTTTAACTAAAATGTCAAAATGTGACCGTAAAACATTTTGTCGAAAATCAACGTTTTGTCGATTTAAAGTTGTCGCAACGTAGTTGCACATTTATTTTCTCATATATGTACATATATTCAAATAGTATAAATATTAATAAAGTTACTAATCAAGTTTACTTTTACTAAACATACTTAGAAAATTTTAAAATATAATTAATAAAAAGTAAGCATAAAAAGACAAAAAAGAGTTATAAAGTCAAAAAGTAAACATCAAATCAAACAAATATAATTATTACTTTCTTTACTTAATACTTAAGTGAAAATGACATAAAGTAATGATTTGAAATATGATGTTAAGTTTTAGTTTGCTAAAGTATAAGAACATAGTATTTTGGTCTTTTACAAAATATTATTTTAATGCCAAACTTTTTCTATAAATATCCTTTCACTTTTTTCTACAACTTCTTCTTCTTCTTCTTCCTTTTTCATGTTTTTCTCTACTTCTTCAATAGCTTCTCTTCTTAATAAAATAATGCTAAACTATTCCAAGAATAATTATTAAAGAAATATCCACTCAAACTCCACTTAAACCACTTCAAAACACCTCCTCCTCCTCCCCTCTACCTGCGACCTACCTCTCCAATATCCATTATTGTGCAGTACTTCCCCTCCAACTTGGCCATGAGCACCATCCAACTCCCCCAGGCCAAGTTGAGCCATTTGAGTCCAAGTGCGCAAAGATTCGTGAGCGAAGAACAACGAGTAGCGAAACTATAGCCAATTTTTCGTTCGCCAAAACCAAACAAAGTGAGAACTCCTAATATATATTTATATATACATACATACATACATACATACATACATACATATATATATATATAGTTGTGATGTTGTGATGTATTTATTTGGATGTTTGGTTATGATATTGATTTCCATATGTTGTTTATTGCATGAAAATATTGAAACAAGTCACGGATTTATATGATGTATAATCATATGGAACTCACTTTCCAAAATAAATATGGAATCATTTACACCCTTGAGAAATGTTTAAATATGCTTTAGAAATGATTCCTAAGTGTTTAAATTTGTTTCCACAAAGTTGGATATAAATATCAAAATACTCCTAAAAATTTGACGCGTCGCGTAACTGTAGTTCGTATTTTCGCGTCAAAAGTTCAAATGAACATACGAAGTGAAATATAGTTCGGAATTCTTCGAAGTAAGAATTTTTCAAATTCTTATATCCACATCTTTCATATAAAAAAGAAAATATAAATTTCATCTTGTATATTTCGAAATATGGTAAAATTAATTTTTAAGAAAAAACGAATTTTTGCACTAAATGACCAAAGTTGGAAATTGATAAAATAACCGGTTTAAAAATATGAAATAAATTATAAAATCTTCTAAAATATTTTAAAAGCGATCTAAATTGAAAAGATAGTTTTCTAAATGATATAAAAGTTGTTTTGAAGAATATAGCTTTTAAAGCACTTTGTGTAACACTTTTTGCAACACTTTCCTCAACGCTTTTCTATAACTTTTGAAATAAAAATTGAAACTTAACAATTCTTTTTCAAATCATTAGTAAATGTTTTTAAGTAAATAATAAAGCATTTTAAAAGCAATTTGAACAATTTAAAATTATTTCAAAGATGGTTAAACAAATAATTAAGTGTTTTAAAAAGGGAAAATAAGTATGCGGAAACGAATTGTACATTTATCCCGCATGTGAGATCTAAAAGTGAAAACAAGGTGTGTAACTAAGGTTAGGGACGGAGAAACCAGTGCCCTGAACTTATTTGGCCTTGGTTTTCTCTTTTAGGCGAGGGGTGGATCACATCGAAAGGAAAGCCTGGATGCTCAACTCAGGTTTTATAGAAATAATCTTTTTATGCTCATTATTAAAATCCAAAGAGGGAACTTGTCCTATTCGTGGAATTTAAAAGGTGATCTCACCGTTATTCCATCTATAGCACTTTTTGAAGACAAAAGTCGATTTTGGATAAAGTAGAATGATTTCTATAATCCTATTTTCCCAAAAGATACTCTTAAAAATGATTTGAGAAATATTCAAAAGAAAGGTTTAAATGATTCCATGTTCACTAAAAGAATATATTGAAAATATATATCTCTCGAAGATATTTTGGTAAAGAAAATGAATCGAAAAACAATCAACTAATTATATCATTTTTATCAATAATTGGATTTCGAAAGAACCGGGGTTGGATTTGGGCGATTCCTATCCGAAAACCACTTCGAACCAATGTATACATTCGAAAGCGAAGACATGCTGAAGATAATGATTATTGAAGACCGTGGATCTTCATAGCGTAAGGATTGCTTGTTAACATGCTCTGGGTAGCTCCTATTATAGAGTTATTTATAGCAGTGGTCTTCTCGTTGTGGAGATTTTTCGGATTGCAAGGACTACTCGCTACTAGTAGTAGGAAAGTGCCTTCGGTTCGTCTTGTTCCTAGACAACTTGTATAGATGTTTGTTTGACATTGTATTTCTAAAGATTACATACATTGGTTTTTAAGAACGTACATCAGTGGTGGCGGGGAAGGCAACTTCTCTTAGCTTAACACCCTCCTTAAGACGTACGAGCTTAAGGGTTGTATTTTAATGGAAGGCAATTAGTAGTTAACGGAAATGGCAATGTGGCATTTAGAGATGCGATATGTGCTATGTGAAAAGGTAATCATTTACCTCAGGCCTCATCATCCAAAAATAGCGAAAACAGGGTAGAAGCAGCAAGGCTAAGTGGGTCGCTTCCAATTAGGAGTTGTCATCATCCTTTTAGATTACTCTACACATGCCTAAATATGTGGTGAATGTATGACTCGGGATCCTGTTAAAGGTCGGTAACGACCGGGGTGATGAAATATTACGTACTATCCAGCGTGAGGGGTAGGCCGGTCTTGTGTTGGTTTAGGCGTCCAGTATCTGGACCCTAGGTGCATCCCTCTAGAGGTGTACTGTCGAAAAGTAATCCTTTACCTTGTCATTTATATGGAATCCATTTTCGATAAGTGCCTTCGAATTTGTCTGTAGAGACTAGTATTCAGAATTTAATAATGGCAACAATTTCGTCTAAGATTAATAAGTTTATTTGGAAATGTTTTTCAAAAATGCCATTAAAGATAATATCCCTTAATTTCACATAATAAAGATTTTGGTTATCATAAGGTAAAAACCCGTTCTGTGTTTATGTTCGGCGTGGTTTTATGAGATACCTTTTTGTTTCAAACATCGTATTTTGAGTTCCCACACCAGTCGCATGACTAATCCAGATTTTCTTTTCCCTTTAAAACTTTGGGTACCCTATTTTTTCCATTTAGCCAAGTAGTTAGGAAAGTTTGAAGCATTTTGGAATGTAGCATGAAGCTTGGAGCATTTTGGATCTTTTGTAGAAGCCGCATATTTATTCCGTTGTCTTATGTATTAGGTAGTTACCAGCATATGTAAGGATAGGCAGTCATAACTATCCTGGTTGGATTTGTATTAACTCTGATAGAGCAATTTGAGTTTATGACATGTATGATTATGAGTTGAATACGATGTGAGATTCTATTATTGTCTTGTCTTCTATCTTTATTTTTTTTCTTTACCCCATGATAATCTACCTCTTCGGTACTTAGATTTACGACACGTGAATACCGAGGATGTATTAGTGTTGATTTTTGAATATCGAGGAGGTTGGTCGTCTCAAAAAGAATCTGAATGTAAAAGAGGACAAAGTAGAATGGTCATGTATTATAACGACTAAATGACAATACAAACGAACACAGATATTGTATCCCAGACAAAGAAGTACTGATCAATAAAATACAAAATAATTATTGGTATTCAAAATTTGATCTAAAATCAGGATCCTGGCAAATAAAAATGCACCAAGAATAATTACCCTAGATAGCTTTTACTTGTTTAGAAGGACATTACTGATGGATTTGTCATGCCATTTGGATTAAAAAATGCTTCGCAAATATTCCAAAGAAAGATGGATAACATATTTAGACACTGTAGTAAATTTACATCATATACATAGTTGATATACTAGTCTTCTCAAAAACGAAAAAGAACATATTTCACGTTTATATATTGTTTTCAAACTTTTTGAAACACATGCATTAATAATTTCAAAAAAGAAAATTAAACTGCTTAAAAATACTATTGCTTTCCTAGGTGTAAAAATAGGAAAAAGACAAATAGAATTACAACCTCATATATCGAGAAAAATATTAGAATTCCCAAATAAAATAGAAAATTTAAAACAATTACAATCATTTCTGGGATTAATAAATTATGTTAGACCTTTTATACAAAATTTGTCTAAATACACTGGACCCTTATATAATAAAGCAATCCCAAAGGCAAAAGAGAAGTTAACAATGAAGATATAAAACAAATCCAAAAAACAAAAGAACCAGCTAAAAACTTAAAACCATTAACTTTAACACTGTCTACCGACTACTTAATTATAGAAACTGATGGTTCTTCCTTAGGGAGGAATATTATTAAGTAAAAAATATAAAACCGATCCTAAATCTACTGAAAAAATATGTAGATATACTTTAGGAACATATAAAGAAAAAGGCTACTTGACTTCATTAGACTACGAAATTTTAGTTATATATTTTAGATTCTTTTAGCTTTTTGTAATATCACAAAAGGAAATAACAATAAGAATAGGTTGAGAATCTATAGTAAAATATGCAAATAATAAAAAATAAAAGAGCATAATAGGTAACAGATGGTTAAATTCAAAAATGCAATCCTAAACTATGGTACTAAAATTATATGGGAACATATTAAAGGTAAATCAAATATATTAACCGATAAATTATTAAGACTATTTACTGTCTCTTTTATTAGATTGTGATCTTGCCAATAGAGAAGAAGAAATAGATATGTCTACCACAAATCAGTTTACAAACAGCAGAAAATTCCTTAAGACATATGCACAAAATAGATTTGTTACAAATGCTCAACTAACTGAAGAACAACAAATGGTGCTAAACAACATATAAAACTTATCCATAGCATCACAGGATAACAAACAAAAGCTCAGCATATTATATACTCTTATTGAGATTTTTACAAATACAGAAGCAACAAAGAAATTCACACACTATCGTCTATTCAATGGACATGGTGCCGATATATATCTCTTTTGGGAAGAAATGGTTCCTAAGTTAAAAGAACTTGAACAAAACCCCAGGTATGGAAGACCATATTACAAAGGATATTACACATATGAGACAGCTAAAATCGCTATAGAAAAAATTCTTGGCAATATTACATAATCTCAGACACCATCAAACAAATACAAACCATATCATCGAGTGTAAAAATAAAAGAGGAAACAACAAATGCCACAGAAATAAACTTAAGACCCAAAGCAACTTTTGCGGCAGTCACTACAAAGGAATCCCAAAAAGGAAAGATGATCCAACTTGGCCATATTCCACAAAGTACTCCTCTACAAATAAAAAAATGTGGCAAAATCCTTTCCAGAAACCTCTAACAGAGAAATCCAATTTCTCTAGGCCACAAAAGAACAAAATGCTGCTACATACAAAGAAATTTATTCTTTACTGACAAAAATTTCTACACAAAGAATCACTGGATTCAAAATTACTTGAGAAATATTTAAAAATCAGAATATCCCATGTACAAAACAATTTACAGATTGCAAAGAATTTTCAACAGATTGCAGGTGCATGATAATTGCATCTATGCCACTTATAAATTTAAAGATTTCACAGTACAAATACTTGGTCTACGACAAATTTACGTTGGATCCAACTACCCTGTTAAATTATGAATTCATCAAAGATGTATACATAAATGGATGGCACCAAACCCAAAGCCTCTTTGTTCTATTACAGATTACTTCAAAGAGGTTTTTGACACAGAATTACATCTCGGGTTTGCAATAGTTCTTCCTCACTATGACAATGACTTACTAGATCCGGCCAGACATATTGTTAAAATTAAGGCATATAATTTTGACTTGGATTATCCAGATTGGGAAAATCCTACATAATTTCTAGACAAATCCACTCCCAAAATGAATGAACAACAACATTATGAGAGCTACAGAGCCTACATAATTGGAAGGAATCTAAATTGGGATGACATAGATAAAAGGAACTTCAAATTATATGCCAAGTCTCCAGTTATAAATGTCTACGTAACCAAAAACATCAAAGAATTCAAACCAGAATATAGGCTTTTTGACATTTTCCACCCTATGCCAAACATCATAAACATTTATAGAAAACTCCAGACAAAACTTCAAGATGAAAAAAAGGCTCTACCAGCAGTAAAGAAATAAAGGATGAAATGCCTGACATGATGGCATGATGTGAAGGAAACCTACTACAACAAATAAACATCCAAAGGACAAATGTGGCAAAATAAAAGCATGATATAACTACTTTTTATTAATTAATTATTAGTGGGAACATAGCTTTAGCCACTTTGTATTGCTTTTTATTAATTAATTGTTAGTGGGAATACAATACTACCCACTTTGTATCATAATGTAAATTTGTCAGTTCTTCACCGACACTTGTATATGTGTAACCGGGTGTGTTAGCACCCTTAGTCAGTTGAAGAAGTATCGAAGTAGTAAGGCTTGAGTTGTAATAAATTGAAGTAAAATAAAATCCTCCTCCTTCTGCAAGCTTTTATTTTGGTGGCAATTCCTGCACGAATGAGCTAAAATCCTCTGACGTGAATCAAAGAAGAAATAATGAAGCGGCTTAGGTATGATTCTTATTTATATATCTTCCTTATTTGATTTTTACATAATGATGAGATGCTCATATTTATAAGTTAAAAAATATCCTTTATGTAATTTAATTCAAAAGACGTAAACTCTTTTGAAAGAACCAAGTACCCATCTTAGGCGTTTGTCATGTGGATGTTAGTCATTTAGGGGAAATAGTTCTTAGAGTAAAAAGGTGAGAATTAATTACATAAAAATATTTTAACAACTTTTTAAATAAAAAGCATCAGACAGAGTTGGAATGGTTGAGGAAGAAAACGAATAAGTATGAAAATGGTGCCTGCTTTACTAAAGTATTCTAAGATTCATGTCTCCCTTCTCACATCAAATTTCCTAAAAAACTGTTAAAGATTACAGATCTTTCAATGGAATATTTACAAAATCAATTAAAAGAAGAATTTCTCACAAAACTACTTTTTTCTCTAAAAACTACAGACTTAAGTCAGAAAGATCAATATACTATTGCAAACATATTTAAAAACAAATATGTATGGTAACTTATAGACATAAGAGGTTCTACGATAAATTTATACAATACAATAAATGAAATAGATATTTTTCATTATCTTACACGAACAAAAATTAAAAACATAGTTTTAAGCCAAAGATTTTTAAAGCAATTTCATAAAGAATGAATGCATATGTTAATGGAATATGAGGAAAGAAACAGATTTACAGAATACGACTTTGATATGAATCTTTACCATGATTGGTAAAAATCTAACATAAGACATAGAGACTACATGTTTCTAAATAAAAAATTAGAAGACTCTGATGATATAACAAAGGTAATTGGATTTCTAAATCTTAATTTAGACTTCCATTTAATGTACCATTGGGTAATTTTTACCTACAAAGCTGCCACTAAAATAGTTAAAACATTTTTTATGTTCTATATTTTTGCTTTTATATATATATATATATATATATATATATATATATATATATATATATATATATATATAATATGCTTAACGTTAGCATATTGCATTATTTGACTATGTATGTCTGACAATTTATTTTACAACATTATCGTGTATGCTGCACACACGGTTACACACTAGCATATTGTATTAGCATACATTTTAATTTATTTTGATTCTTGCTTGAAAGATTCAAATAAATAAAGGCATGCGTCAAACAGTAATCAGCATTGAAGTCAAATCGAACGTTTGCTTCATATACAAAGCCAAAGCCTAAAAATCAGCTAAAATGTAAATTGTAACAAGCATCGGTGCGCGTTCCGTATCATTTCGCTGGTCGTCCAAAGATTAGCCGAACACGGTTTCCTCCTGGTAGAGGAATCATAGCGAAGGAGCCCACTGAACAGATTTAAACAAATGGACGTATCATGCTGTTCAACGTGCATTCCATTAGGCTAGGAATCATGATTTCATGAATTCTCGGACATACATGGTTACTTTATATAGATTCTTTTTTGCTTTATCTATGCGAAGAACGGAAAAACTAAGCGATTATAATAAAGCGTATACAGAGAGGAAAGAACAAGTAAAAACCACTTTTTCTTGGCTTTTGGTCCATCAGAAGGGAAAATTATCAAAAATTTAGAATATCTTGGCATGGCAAACAGCAATCTTCCTCGAAGAATCATCAAGGTTTCATCTTTGATTCAAATTTTGTTTTTGATTTTCGAATTGTCAGTTGTTTAGATCTGTAGGGTTTTTACAAAATTGCTTGTACAGGAAACGCAGAGACTGTTGAGTGAACCAGGTAAGTTTTGATTGGGATTCTACAAAATAAGGGTTTTGTTATTAAATTTAATTAGTTGATTAATTTTTGTTCTTTCGTAGCTCCTGGAATTAGTGCATCGCCATCTGAGGAGAATATGCGATACTTTAATGTTATGATTCTCGGTCCATCTCAGTCTCCATATGAAGGTATTGGGTAACCTACTGTAATTATCATTGCTGTTTATATTATTTCTTAGGAAGTAGTATGAGTTTTTCCGTTGAAATTTAATCTACTTAAAGTAAAATTTGCTTTAGTTTAATTGTTTGTGATTGTAAATTTATTATTGTAATAACTTTTCAATGTTCAGTACTATTTCGTTTACATTGATGTGTATTTTCTGGAGGTCTACTAAATGAATGACGACGAGTCTTCGATGGCGGTTATTCTTGAGCAAATTCTGTTCATACGTCATAAATTGCTTTAATTATACCATTAAATTCTTAATAAAATTAATGACAATATTGCGCTATATAACTGAAAATTAAAGCCAATAGAAAATGAAGAACTCATAATAAAAAATAAAATCATTTGTCTACATGGTACAAAATCAATACTTTCATAAAGTAATTCAAGTTCGAGTACAAAATCAATTTAATTAAATTTAAATTCCTTTAAAGGATCAATCTCCAGTGATATAGTTTGAAGTTGTATTTATGCATAATCAATTTTAACTTTTCCTCAAACTAAAAGTAAAAATTATATTTAAAAATTCAGTATTAAGCTAATTTTATTAACATCGTACTAAATTCTTCCTTATCTGTTAACTCAGATTATATCAAGTTTAAATTTAACACGAGGAAGTATAGTTAACTATTTTAACAATTTTATGTTCAAAAGTTAAGTTCAAATTTAAATTCCTTTCATAGTTTTTGAAATTGAAATATGGAGTTTATGAAATTGAATGTTGAGAATTATGTTTTTCGGTTTAGATGTAGTAGTGGTAGTAGGGAGAAAGAGTTAGTTAAATAAGACATTTATTTTCTTTCATTTTAAAAATGGGGAAGTTTCGTAATATGTATATTGTATATTAAGTAAAAATATGGTGTATATGATCTTGTCTAAATTTTTGATATATGTAAAATAATTTATTGTGTATAAATAGAATTTTACTTATTCTTTTGAATGAGGTGGAAAATGCTTTTTATTACTTAATCTTTTCATTCGTCATATATTTTTACACAATAAAGCTCACGACTCAATGTGTCAGTTTATGTTTCATCTAGTGACCCAAATACACCTCAATGGTGCCTTTTTGTTTCAAAACATAGATTTACGTAATATAATTATAAAACTCTAGAATTTATTATTCAAATATTATAATAAATAAAATTTATAACTTTAAATATTTTTATTTTAAATGTCTTGTAAAATTTTAAATATCAAAAAATAATTTTAATATATATATATATATTAAATGATTTTCTTAAATTTTATAAAATTAAATAAGAGCAATAAGAGCATTTCCAATCCTAACATGATGTAATGTCCAGAAAGTCTGTGGCGGCAAAGTATTTGACAATGAATCGATTGCGAGAGAAATATTTTTAACAATACATTAAGGTTAAGGAATTCTCTCCAATCCAATGCAAATGTATTTGAAAAAGTGTTTTAGTATATCTAAAATTATAAATAAGTAAAACTAATATGTGAAATAATTATTTTATTCGATTCACATTGTTAAGTGTGATGTCTAGAAGTAGACATTACAGTTGACAATGTCCAGTTAATTTTTTGATATGTCACCTTATCAATTACACTCGACAATGTCTAGTTAATCTTTTGATGTCACCTTAACATTCTACTTAACATTAGCATTGACTATTTACTTTTGAATAAAACTGTAAATTAGTGGAATTAAGTATGGATTGGAGATGCTCTAAATTCGGAATAAAATATGTTCATCAGTTGAAGAATAATATTTTTTGCTGGTTTTTTCATGAAATTATTTCACGATGAACTTGTTATGTGAGACATCATGGTCAATGAAATTCTAACTCTCACAGAGGGTGAGGAGAAAAGCCCTCTGTCGGTTTTTCAATATAACCTCTTCTGTATTTACATATTTTGTTGGGTATATAAAGATATAAGAAATATGTGAAAAGATTAAAAATAACGGTTGCACAATAACTACTAACATTAGATTCGGATGTCTGCCCATGTCTGTTAACTTAGGTTTAATATGACATAATCCTTCGCATAAGAACCCACTTTGACAAAATATTATGGATTACGTGAGAAGACATTGGATATGGCAGTCATACCAGTCAAATTGTCTACGAACAGACCAATAGTTTTTCTATTTAGAACATGGGAACTCCTTGTTTGAGAAAAACACTGTACAAATCCTAAATCAAACCCGAGTCCCATTTTTGTGGTATTTACTTCGTTCATGTTTTATATATTAGCCAACTGTAATTGCACTAATTGTTTGCTGGACATTCAGGTGGGGTTTTCAAGCTTGAATTGTTTTTGCCTGAAGAATATCCAATGGCTGCTCCTAAGGTAGACACTTCTATATGATTAAAAATATGATATATTTCCTGGTCAACGCTATCAAGTTTAATAGTATTTTGACATCTCCAACAGTAGCATGTGGATAAGTATTGATTGTGTTGTTTTCCTTAAAGCATCTCCAGCATAGTCCATTTTACGAAAAATGGGGAAAATCACCGTTTTTTTAATATTCCTCATGCTACAGTAGAGTGAGTTTGAGCGTGGAAAATGAGAAAAAATGGAAACTCCTTTTTTTGAATGTGAGTTCCTAAACGGTTTTCTGAAAATCATTTAGGAAAACGAGTTTTTTGAAAACCGTTTAACCGTTTAAACTATTTTTATTTACCCATTTTATGTTTTACACTACTAAATTAATATACCTTAATTTCATATATTTCAACAATAAAAAATAATAGAAAATACATTGGATAATTTAATAAAGCACAAAGTAAAACCTACAAACACAAAGCAAACTAATAGAAACTGAAATAAGAAAATACCCGATTACCAAAACAAACACATTCTAACATTACAGTTCTCTACATTTTGGAGCTTTCCTTTTCATCTTTGTACCTTTGTCGTTGAGCCCTTAAAGTGCTATGTTTTCTGACCAAAACGTACTTTACACGTCCCCGGATAGATGAGAAATATGTTTTGTCAAATACTCTTCCTTTTCCTTATCTCGTAAGCTTCTTTTATGGGCCTTCTTCAATTCAGTTATTATTTGAGAGCTCTAGTTCTGTCTACATCTTGTTGAACCCGCGCTTTCAAGATCTTTAACCTTTACTCTTTTAGTCTCAACTGTTCATCTTTTTTCAAGGAACAAACGATTGAAATATTACTGAGGTGTGTAGTTAGCTTGTCACTGGCCACTGTCAAGTCACTTGTTATTTGTTTCTTAACAATGATCTCTTGCTTGATTTTATTCATTCAGGACAATTTGCAACCCCCTTATATAACATTCTTAAAGTAGTAGTCATCGGATTGCTACAATTCCCCTCAGTGTCTACTCCTAAGAGATGCAGGTAAAGGCTTTCTCTTCCGACCAAAGAGATGCAGATAAAGCTGAACTGCTCCGTGACAGAAGTCATTCAGTTCAAAAGTTTAGTTTTAGTCTAAAAGGTTCAGTTCAGATTTTTCATGTTTTCAGTCCAAAATTATGCAAAATATTCAGCCTAGCATTATGCGGTCAATAGGTTATGGAAATCCAGGTTGCTACAGTAATTTAAATTTGATCTTGCTATGGTAATTTTATTTCTGAGTAGAATAATCAAGCCGTAAGGATTATACATTTCGAAGAAGATTTATACACAATAGAAGTATATTTACAAATAGTACATTTTTATTTCTTATATAGTACACTCTTATTTCTTACAACAGTACACACTCATATTATACACTTATCCTACTTTTTATAATGCCTTCTTCTGACTCAGATCCCTCCTTTTACATTGCGAATTTTGTGTCTTTTATGCTTGCGTGATGAGGGGTTATGTCCTAGAAGACTTGTAGGTTGGTGATAGCATGTTTTAGGACGATGAGATGTTTATTTTAAAAAGAATCGTTATGTCACGGGAGAGAGGTAGGTTGGTGATAGCAGATTTTAGGATGATGATGTGTTTATTTTAAGAAATCGATAGGTTTGAGATGGATAAAGTATATGTATGTGATATGTCCATATAGTGTATATGTTACTAAAATATTGTATGATGTCCATAATTCTTTGTTTGGTTTAGGTGTTATTCTTCAATTTCAAGGGTTGCGATTTCTACTTTACTAAATGTGCTGTTTATCCTCATTTGGCATTGAAAATAATCCTCTCCCTGTATTTTTAGAATAAATATCTTGGCACTGGTTTCCAACTGGATCTAGTTTGATGGAATCTAAGAAATGTTTGACCATTATTATCTTATTAATATTCATATTTTGAAAGATAATCGTATAACAAGATTGTTTTGTCTTCATGTATTGGGCAACACGTCCCTAAGTTGATTGTTTTTGTGAAAAATTAATCTCCAACTTGGTGTCCTCGTTTTCTTCTAAGAATTTCTCATCGAATATTTCAAACTCATGGTGAGGATTTTCAGTGTCTTTGTGGAGTTATCAAATTTGAACTGACAAATAAAGACGAATATACTGTCTTTCTTTTCATATGCTCCAGAATCTAAATAGAAAAATATTCTGAAATTTGTTATCATGTTCAAGAATATTTGCTTTGCAAATTTCAGGGATATGACCTGAAAAGTCATCAGGATAATTTGTATTTATGTAAACTTGATAAACTAAACCCTTTTGGATATATTCTCTACATTTATTCAAATCAAGTATCTAAACATCACAATTCTGCTATACATTCAAATCAAAAGCACTTAATGCAAAAGAAGCAGAATTATTTGATGACAATTCCTTTGGAGAAAAAATTTGAAAAAGATAATATCTCGAATAGAGACACATGATCTTGTAAATTTAAGAGTTCAAGATTTTCTTGAATTACTTAAGCTCAACGAGTTCCAAAATAAAAAAAGTACAAAATATAAATGCTGGAGAAAGTTTAAGAAATAATCTCTTTATACCAACAATTAATAGAAGGATGAATATAAGAAACGAGTAAGAAATAGGAAGCAAAACTCTAGAGTTTATAATAGAAGGGTGAAACAACGTAAAAATGCAAAATCTACATCATTATTGAGCACAATTTCTAAACTATTCAATGCAAAAGCACAACAATCACTTGGTTCAAATCAAGTTAGAGAAACAAGCGAAGCTATTAATGAAAATGGTGATGATGTCATTGAGGACCATGTAGATCATGAAGTGCATAAGAATGAAATATTTTTGCTAATGCTATTGTTGATGTAGAAACAAGCAATGATGATCACGTTGATGAAGCAAGTAATGAAAACTAAGAAAGTATGTTTTATTTTAACAAAGACGTTGATGTGGATCGTGATCCGAGATTATGTGGGCCTGTAAGTGATATCAAAAGAATAATAATAGTCCAATGAGGTCCAATCAAAATATAATAAAAAGACAAGTTTTCAAGAGTCATAAAGTTTGAGAAAGTTGAAGTTTCTCATCCAAGCATTATAATTGTCGTTTTCCAAATGGCGAAGAAAATGAAGAGAAGTGACTTGTATATTTAAATGCATTGAACAAAATATTTTGTTTTTGTTGCAAGTTATTTAAAAATAAATTGATGACAAACAAATTGTCGAAAGATGAAATAGATAATTGATATAATCTTCCATGCAAATGTAGGAAGCGTGAAACTAATGCAGAACATTGTGAGAATGTTGTGAAATAGGTTGATTTGTAAAATGGGCTAAAACTAAAAGCAACGGTTAACAAAAAAAGGAAGCTCAAATTGGAAAGAAGAATGACCGCTGGAAGATGATATTGATTTGAATTATTGAAGTTGTGAAAACACTTTGTAGGTATAGTTTGCCATTTTATAGAAGCAATAAGAGCCATATATGAAAAGAATAATGGATTTTTTGCCAACTTATTGAGTTTCTTGCTAAATTTGATTCAGTTATGCAAGATCATCTTGAGCGTATGGAGATAAAGAAATTAAACATCATTGTCTTAGTAATAAGATTCAAAATGAGATAATACTTATATTATCAAACAAGATCAAAGCAAAAAATAACAACCAAGATCTTAAAAGCGAATAGTTTTTTGTTACTCTTGATTGCACACCGGACTTAATGAGGTGAAGGTAGAAGAGTTTTTTTCGGATTTATAGTGGTTGGTACATCGGGTTTGGCCTTTTCAAACAATTTGAAAATGTTTTACATGAAATTAAACTTAACATTGATGATATAAGAAGTCAATGTTATGACAATGAATCTAATATGAAAAGTAAACACCAAGGTGTACAAAAACGGCTTCTTGATATCAATCATCGCGCATTTTATATGTCATGTGGTTGTCATAGTTTAAACCTTGCATTATATGATATGACTAAATCTTGTGCTAAAGCAAGATTTTTTTTTTTTTGCATACGTACAAAAAATTTGTACATTATTCTCAGTATCTACTTATTGGTGGGAAGTTCTTAAAAAAAGTAAAAGGTTTAACACCAAAATCGCCATCGGCTACTCGATAGGAAAGTCGTGTCGAAAGTATAATAGCTATTAGATTTTAATCATCAATGTTAAGAGATGCTTAATTGAAATTGCTAATAGTTCTAAAAAGGATATCGTGATGGCAGAAATTAAAAGCTTATTTGTTAATGTTTTATAGAATTTTAAGTTCTTGATAAGCCTTTGTATTCGGTACAAGTTATTAAATAAACATAAGGGTATGAATTTAGAAGACACTATTATAAGATTAAAAGAATTTTCTGATTTTTTTCAAAACTTTATAGAACATGGGTTTGAAGAAATGATAAAAGAGGTTAATGAACTTGCTATGGATGTTGGTATCGAACCAAAATTTGAGGTGAAAAGAGTTATTCGTAGAAAAATATATTTTGATAAGGATATTGCAACTAATAATGATGAAAGTCAATTACCAAAATTTTTAGAGTCACATACTTCATTTTTATCATAGACCAAGCTTTTACATCATTCAAAGATCGATTTGAACAAATTGAACTTTATGAAAACATCTTTGGATTTGAACAAATTGAACTTTATGAAAACATCTTGGTAAAGACGAGTTAATGAAACATTGCATTTGTTTGGAAAGTTACTTGAAATACAACGAACGATATGATAAATATGGAAAAGATTTATTTCAAGATCGAAATGCTTTGCAAACTATGTTACCAAAGGAAATCACTAATCAATTGACAATCTTGACTTTATAAGATCTTGGTTTTCAATGTACATGGGTTGCTTATCGTATTTTTTTAACTATTTTGGCTATGGTTGCTTTCGGAGAGAAGTTTTCTAAATTGAAATTGATTAAAAACTATAAACGAACTACCATATCACAAGAAAGATTGAACAGGCTAGCAGTGGTCTCAATTGAAAGTGTATTTTTAGATAAACATAATTATGACAATTTGATTGAAGAATTTGCTACAAAAAATGCAATAAGAAGCATTTTTATTAGAACTATTTGAAAATAGTCATTATTTTGTATGAAAAGTTACGTTTGGTCTATTTTTTGAACTGAATATTGTAGCGTACGTATGTAGCATCTTTCGAATGCAAAGCGAACATTTTGTATGTTACAGTTTTTTTTGTTATCTTATGGTCAATAAAAATAAAATAATAAGTAAATAAAAACAAAACGATGAAATTTTATATACAAACGGGCAACAAAATTCAAGCGTGGCTTGGGAAACGGATTCTTTGGACCGGTACTATATATAAGTACCTCAAACATATCTTTTACATGCTATGCGTTGTTCCCTTGATTTAACATAATTCTATTTTTATTGGATCATTCATGTTCAACCAGCGCTCATATAATGTGTCGATAAGTTAAGAAAGAAAAGAAGAAAGTTGAATGGGGCATTGGTTCATAGTACCTTTGGAAAAATATGACAAAAAAATTTCTGTCTTAGATTGATGTTATCAATGCTTTGTGGGACATATTTAATGTTACTAAGCTTATGGATTTTTTGAAGCATCTCATTTTGAGACATTTTCTTTCATGTTTTTCACCAAGACGTTGATTACTTTGCATGAGTAAGTGGATCATCGAAGTTGAACAATTTTATAAACATCAAAGTATTTATACTTCTAATCTTATTATTTTGTTTTGAAATACCAGTTATTTTCTTTCAGTTTATTATATGTTTTATGCTTTCAGTTTATTATATGTTTTATGTGATAGCCTAAATGGGCTTTTGTGAATACTTGTAATAATTATTTATGTTCCTTTTGTTGTACCGTCTTTTCATTAATTTGAGACTCATTTATACAGGTTCGGTTCCTTACAAAAATATATCATCCCAACATTGACAAGGTAAGCCATGCATTCCCTATTTATTAGTTTTCCCAATGTTAGAAAATAAACTTATCTAATTATCTAATCGGAATTTCAATGGCCATACATAATGCATCATAGTGGCCATTAATTAGAATGTGAAATGGTCCGATTTGTGTAGTGGCTATACACAATTATTTTATGCATTCAATCTTATATATGCATTTGTCAGTTATGAATTAAGCACTAAATACATTGATTGTGCTTTTAGCCGTTAGTTAGCATTCAATGTCATTTATATGTATTAGCATATGCATACTGTTAGAAATATGATGTACCTGAACTTTTTATGCAAGCAGTGAAGTAACGAGGAAGTAATAGAAAAAGAAATGCCGTGCCGTGCAAAAGTATTTCGTCCACTAAAATTATTATTCTCCTCTAACTAGTACAACCGGCCAACAGTGGAAACCGACCGTTCAATCGCATAATTTTAAAGAAAAAATATTTGATGTAGTTTTCCATCAATTTTAGTTAAACATCAATGATAATATGTTGGAGAAAATTTAAAATTGAAAAGGTTTAAGAAGACATTTATGGAGAGAACAAATTAATAGCACTGAAGAGATTTGATTGAAAAAGTTTAAGGAGACATTTACGGAGAGACAAATTAAATAACATTGAAAAGATTTAAGGAGACATATCTAAGACATGTATTTTTTTTTTTTTTGGCTTCACACGATTCGGTTTTGCAAGCCTACAGTAAATAAACTTTCTTAACGGTCGGTTTAATAAATTGATGTCAAAGCCTTTCTCCTTCTGAAAATATTTCCAACAAACTAGTATCAGAGCCACGTGAATTAAAAAATAATGATCGTTTGGTTCATATTATTGTTTGTTCTCGTTGTGGAGAGTTATAAAGATTGGAGCACTAGAAAGAAAGAAGAGTTGACGTCCAAAGGATTACGGAAGATTTTTGAAAATGGTTTTGGAAGGGCGAAAGATTTTGAAAGTCCGACACAAATGGAAAAGTAGATTTTATAAGATTGCCACGTACTGATATTGTGCTCATATTGCAATGAATGACAGTGTTGATGAAGTGACATTTAATCGTATTTTTAGAGTAAGATCTGGAAAAAAAATTCATGGAATTTATTGGATGAAGTGTATGGAAAGAATGAGTTAATGAAAATTGAAGAAGACAATATAGTTGTCGAGAAGGAAAAAATTCATAAAAACTGCCAAAAGTTGTAGAAGTGACGAACGAGAAGGTCGAAGAAGTGAAAATTGAAGAGCATACGAAAACAAAGTGCAAAAGGAGATGGTTGAAGAAGCAAAAACAAAGTAGAGAAGAAAAGCAACAGGACGGGGGAGAAAGAAGAAGACATGAAGACCAAGGAGCTTGTAGTAATAAAGGGAACAGAAAAGAAGACCACGGAAGATGTAAAATTGGAAGACATTGAGGCAAAAAGAAAGAGAGGAATGATGAATTGGAAGAAACTAATGACAAATTCATGGGATTTCCGTTGGAAAAGTAGGAAATGTGTCATGCTTTATTACTGCTGAAAATAATGAAACAATTATTAAAAATAGATTGGTCACTCATGCTGGAAAATTTGAAAATAAAAAAAGCTAATGTAATATTCAAACAGGAGAATGTGAAATCTGAATCCAGCAAAAAGGTGAGCAAATATTTATACAATTTACATTTTGAAAAACATTATTTTGAGTCGATGGTTTACGGAGAAGTTGGTCAAAATGAAATGTGGAAAGACAATAAAAGACAAACAAACCTACAAGAATCAACTGCAAAGGATGATAGAGTTTTCACAATAAGAAAAAGATTATTTTAAAAATATTTGGCTAAATAAATTGCACGAGCTGAAGGCTCATCAATGCTCTATGAAAATCTTTACGTTTGTTAAGAATCTCTATATATCTATGATAGCCGTGTCACTACCAAAACATGTACATACAAAAGAATCCTAAACTATGTCAAAGGGTTGATTATTTTTGGTATATTTAATGAAGCAAATGTTCCGGCGAGATTTGATGATTGTAAAGCCACATTCATTTATGCAATCAACATAAGAAGTAATGAAATTCCTATGGAGTTCAAATAAACTTTAGGGAGTTTGAGATGTCGAACATTGAATTGATGACTTATTTTTGGTGTTGATCGATGAAGCAAGCCAAGAGGAGTGACAAGTTCAAGGGACAGTGATTATATACATTTATTTTATGCATTCAACATGTTACTTGTGTATTTATCAGTTATGCATTAAGCACTAAATACATCGGTTATGCTTTTGGTGATTAGTTAGCTTTCAATGTAATTTATGTATTAGCATATGCATGTTATAATAAGTATTGTGTACACATCTCATTTGAACAAAGCAAGTATCGAAGAAGTAAGAGAAATTATTTCCTCTTCAACATGATTGCATCAGAACATTTCTCTTCCCAGTAATATTTCTATCACCCAATAGGAAGTATTCTTTGCAAAATTAATTGTGTTTCATGCAGCTTGGAAGAATATGCCTGGACATTTTGAAAGACAAATGGAGTCCAGCTTTGCAGATTCGAACTGTATTGTTAAGGTAATGTTTTTGTTATTTCTTCTTAATCACGTGTATTATATGTATTTCAAGTTTTCTGTTTGTCCCTTAAGATTGTGATTGCATCTCTATTGAAGGATGTCACTGATTTTGTATTTCATACTTTTGAGCAACTACGATTTACACCTGCACTGGCAGAAAGGAAATCATTTATTAACCAATTTTATAAATTGCCCGATCCAAATTTTCCATTTAGGCACATTTTCTACTATTTATTCCACTCTATTTCCTACTAGTTTGTCCACCTTCCCTTTAATCAGTTCAATCTCATAATAAAATTTAACAGGAACAATGTTGGGTTTTAACTTTAAGAAGCACAAGGGTATGGATATTATTTCAAATATAAAAGTATTTTTGTTGTTGATATGTGTAGTTTGATATATTTATTTTTCAAGAAAACCCAGCAATCTATGCTTTGTTCATTTTTCATTATCTTCTACTAGAAGTTGGAAGATGAACAAAATTGAAATAAACTTGTCCACAAATAATTTAGAACATCCACTGTACACTTCAAAAATCAATTTTTTTAACTATATCTTCTCATGAGACTCAAACCTTCAATCTAAGTTCCTCTGTTACACTATGTGATTTCTATATGCCAATATAAATGTGCTAGGCTAAACCAAATCAAGTAACCGGAATGTGCTAAAATAATGTGCTAATGCAGAAGATATGCCTTCGACTTAAGTGTATTTACTATATTTTCAGTTTATTTGGATTCACTTTCCAATGTAGTCTGTGCAGTTGATACCAGATGAACAAAACTTTCTTTCTTTTCTTTTTTCTTAAGGAGGAAATATCAATGTGATATTGTCGTCATATAAGTATCGGATATACATTACCCATCGATATTTAAATGGATATTTCAAAGGAAACATTTATAAAAACACCATTTTCAAGTTTTAAAATACACAGCCGTCCCTCCTAAAAAAAAGATTTTAAAAAAACTCATTTTTAAGTTTTAAAATTTTTGCGGAAAATTCTTTAAATGTTTGCATTTTTCAAAAAATATTGTTTTTGATCATAGAAACGTTATTAATGTTCGGATTTAATTTTTGATTTTCTTTTTTACTTAAATTAAAAATAGATGTGCAATTTAAAACATGTTTTTGGAAAGGGTTTTTCATACATCAAAACTGAAAATAAGGGACGGAACTAAATTTCCACTATTTCAAATATACCGCTTATGTTGTATGCAGATAATGTATCATTGATTGTATCCGATATGGACCACGGAGACTATATTAGAAAGTGAACACATAACAAACTGACGATCTAATAATGACAATTAGGTGGAAGACATTACCATATGCTTCGTGCATTTTGATTAACTGAATGTGCTACATATCAATATAATTAATGCACATGACATTTGGCTACATATTACCGATATTACAATGACATTGCAGTGAAAATAGTCGAATATTTCCCTTGTAAAAAATTACAGAAATATCTCTTATTTTAAAAGAACACTAGATTACATATGCAATTCATAGATCAACTCACCTTGCAAATGCTTCAAATGTTACCATTCGTTATTTACCCATTGTCTTTGGTCTTTGTATTTATTGGTTATCATAAATAAAGCACTTTAAATTATTGTAGTATTCAAGCACTTTTGAGTGCTCCAAATCCAGATGATCCTCTTTCGGAAAACATTGCAAAGCACTGGAAAACAAATGAAGCCGAGGCTGTCGAAACTGGTAATATATTAATAACTATATGTTATTTTACCATGATCGACTTAAAGTTAATTTTTTAGTAAATATCTAACATTGTTTCGCTCGTGCAGCCAAGGAATGGACACACTTGCATGCCAGTGGTACTTGAATATTTTACAATTAATGTAACTACAATAAGCCAGTTATATGCAAATGCAAGAATCCTTATTATTATCCTATATATCAATGAAAAACCTCTGAATTGAGAGCCTCTAACTGTTTGATCATTATCCTGTATAACGACGCTTTCTTCAGGGCAGAACGATACTGATTATATATGTACCAGCATTTCTGTTTAAAATCTTCCCTTGGGTGGATGTTCAACAAGAAATATTCAGTTACTTTTTATGCTTTCTTTCTAGGTACTATGTGCTGTATCAACTTGATATGAATCACTATACAAATTGCTTAGTTCTTATTGATCATAAGCAAAATCAAATAATGATATGCCTTCAATTGCAAGCTACATTATTCTTTCTTATATGGTTATATTTCTGTATTTACACTCGTTAAAAATGCTCAGTGGGAAAAAACTAAGCGAAGAAAAATGAGTAGACATATATTTATATAAACAATACCCCTTCTCCCTTTAAATTTGGTCCAACATATCATAGACGATTATCCATAGAAAAAGAAATGGTGGATCTCTTCCGTTCTCAAATGAAAACCTAGAAATGCCGTTGGTGCATGACTTCTCATACTTAGTGTTTTTTTTTTACTCTATTGTCCGACTTGAGGTTTTATGTTTCGTTTTGTATTATCTCGAATGCTTTTAAATAAGTAGGCTAGATAATAAGTCCAAAATTAGTGCATGGAATCATTCAGAGAACATAGGAAGTTGTCGCTTATCTATGCTTAAACTTTAGAGCTTGTATTATTTTACTGGAGCTTTATCAAAGCCATTACCATTATTAGAGACAATAACATTAGAGTTTATTATTTGATTTATAAACTCTATTTATTGTATTGTAAAACTTTTCGTGTTTTGATTTTGCAGTTCATTATAGTTACTATTGTCTTGTATGTACTATATTTGTGTTGATTATTATATTTTATTATATATCTCGTGAGATATACGATAGGTTTTGCTTTGAAGTTTTAGTTACTTTACTCCTTGACTACATACTGCTTTGCATCGACCAGGTACCGTTACATGACACTATTGGGATATATTGGGTACTGGACGTATGTGACAGTTGTCACAATCTTCTTTACTTCACCTTGCTCTATTGCTGCAAAAGAACGCATGAAAATTTCTCCAGTACTTTCTAAAACACTTGAATTCACTACCAAAATCTACAATAATTTCTCAAAGACTTGAATTCACTACCAAAATCTACTGTTAAATTAGTAAGTTTTTAATCTTTTCATATTAAACTATTTGTATTTTTATGCAATTTGAACTTTGTGCATGTTTTCCTCATTGTCGAATTGGTTTTTATAGTTTCCATGTTTGGATTATCATTATCGATTTTAAGTCGATACCCTTTAGTGCTTCATGAATTTGTAGTTTTTACTTCGATTAATCCTTTGTGCATATAAATGATCGAGGATGATTAACTTCTATCGATCTTTGTTAGTTCTCTTGCTCGGTTTGAATGAATCCCCCCTAAATATGCGATTATTAGTTTGATGGGCTATTGCTTATCTATTTGGTGTGGACTCATAATTGAGAATAGTTTAGTTTTGATTATTAACGGTTGATTTATTGATGTTGTCTATTAACCTGGTGACTCGATATGTTTGGAGTTGATTAGAATTTTGATATTTTCATTTGGGGCTTGGATTTAGGTTTCAGCCCACTAACCTAACAAGGAAGCCAACTCCTCTATCCCTAACTCCACTCATCTTCATTCATTTCATTTCTAATTTCCTAACGCTCTCAAGTTAAAGTAAATGGGGAAAAAGATGGGAAATTAAAATTCATAAACCCTAGTTTTACTAGGAAATTCAAATTCAAGTCCAAAATCAAAGAGAAGCTTAGGTGAGCATCCTCTTCAT
The DNA here is from genome assembly GCA_030765085.1 of Allium cepa. Lineage (NCBI taxonomy): Eukaryota > Viridiplantae > Streptophyta > Magnoliopsida > Asparagales > Amaryllidaceae > Allium > Allium cepa. The sequence goes on from CM060935.1 coordinate 57,393,185, forward strand.
CTTCTCCATCTCAATTCCTCTTCAATTTTCAAAAAATTTCCTATAACCCAACTTAGGAAATATTTGCTTGTGAGCTTAGATTAGAGCTTCTTGAGTTGAAATTGAAGTGTGGTTGATCTTTCCTTTGTTTTTGAGCTTCTCATTCTTTGTTTTTGGGTTTAATGGTGAGTTTCTAAACTCACATAATTGTCTATACCTTTGATAGTTGTTAGGTATGAATTCCTAACACCTATTTCATGTCCATTTGCTTTTGAATTGAATTGGTTTGGCGAATTTTTTAATTTTTGATATTTTGAAGTCGAAATCTGTGAAAATCCTTATTTGGATATTTGGACATGTTGTTCGGAGTGTATTGATGAGTCTATAGGACTGGGTTGTCGCTTAGGATAAATCCCTAGCCGTCATCACTCATTCAGTCGCTTTCGATATGATTTGGCCATCAATGGCCTATGCTAAATCTTGCCTTGAGCTTCAGCTCAGACTTTGGTAGAATGCTCAGACGTCTGAAGCTATGAAATAAAAATTCCAGTCTTTCAGCTCAGACGTCTGAAGCTACGGAATAAAAATTCCAGTCTTTCAGCTCAGACGTCTGAGTTTGTTCCCTAGACGTCTGGGCAATGTAGAAGAAAATTCCAGTCTTTTAGCTCAGACGTCTGGGAAAACCATTAGACGTCTGGAGCTCTGCTTGTTCAGCCAAATCACCTATTTTTGAGAGGTTTCTATTTATATCGTTTTTTGTTGATACAGTAGGTTGTTATCATTTATTATCGACTTTGATGACTTCTTTTCTAGATTTTTGGAATATCCATTTGATGGATTTGGGATCAATTTTCTGGGTTTTGATTCATGTTGTTGAATGTGAATTTTTGGTGATTGATTGTTTTTACAATCATTTCTGTGATTTGTCACTTTAAAATACAAAGGTTTCTATACTAGTAGTAAATACTAAAACTCTTTCACAAAAAAAAAAAACGATTTCAACACTATTTTTAATACAAAGCTCGTTTTTAAAACCGTTTTCCAATCTATTAGTATATACAAATCTTTACCTCATTCATATGAGAAATCCAATTAAATGGCTTAGCAAAACAAGTGGTATGAAACGCTTGCGTTTACTTCGTCGGTTAATTCTTAGACTTGTTCGATTGAAATCTTGTGACAATTTTTTGAGCGGAAATCTACGATTTGTTTATAAATACTTAAGTTAAGCCAGTGGTTATGGGACATGAAGCTAAACTCATTTATTTACTAGCTTAGTGTAATTCACACTTCTTATTGATCAATGGTGATCATCTATACCCTGTTTGGAGCAGCTTCGGCTCATAGTCCGTAAAGGGGGACTATACCCTGTTTGGAGGAGCTTCGGTTCATAGTCCGCAAAGGGGCAAAGGGGGACTATACCCTGTCAGGAGGAGTTTCGGTTCATAGTCCGCAAAGTGGGACTATACCCTGTTTAGAGGAGTTTAGGCTCATAGTCCGCAAAATGGGGCTATACCCTATTTGGAGGAGCTCCGGCTCATTTTATGGGGCAACGGCCCATTTGTGATACACGTGTTGGTGAGTTTTCATGCTCCCATTTGTGAAAGGCCTCCCCCCTTTTGTGTTTTTTGGATTTTCTATCATGGATTTTTGGAATTTATGTTTCATAATTTATTGCGATTGACATTGATATGTTTTGTCAATATTTGAGGTTTTGGTGGATAAGCTAAAGAATATGATATTCATTTTGGTGTTTGAGAAGATTTGAGATATTCTATGATTTTCATTGTTATCATATATATTTGTTATGTCTCTTATTCTATCTCATCTTATATGATATTTATAGCTAGACTGATCCGTTTATTATTTTTCTTCTTAAATAATACTCGGGTCAGACCGTGGTATTTCAGGTGCTTCCACTTGACTTCTTAGCAGAAACTAGCTTCTGACTTTTGGCTAACTACTTTAGCTTAGTAGTTTTTGCTTTTATACATTCAAGATAGAGCCTCATTGATGTATAAATATTCTTTTGTCTAGCACTTGAACCTATTCTTTTGTGATGTAATGGATCTTGCATGACCACTACTTTGATGTACACTTCTATGTGTTTTATCCATATCCGTTTCCGCCTTAGTGATATGAATATCTGTGACTGATTTGTGTTATATTTATTTTATATTTGGTTCCGAAGACCACATAGCCACTGCGTAGTAGCTTTGTGTTTGTACTTGATATGTCGGATTTCCTCTTTAAATGAAACCTTCTGTTTGGAAAATCGATACTCGCACCAAGCAATTACATGGATGGTCGTTCATCAACAACCTTATTCTTCGTGCTAGTCGACAGCATTACCACGTAGTGTCAAGTCGAAGAGCGATATCAACAAGCTGATCGAAAGAAACTTCTAGTTTCAGAAGTAAAGAATTTTTGAGATTCTTATTCAACCCATTGACAAACCTCTGATTTTCTTCAATGGGGTATTAATATACTCGACCCCATATTTAGAGAGAGATTCAAAAGATGTGACGTAATCCGTCACAGAAGTTCACCTTGAACAAGGTCAATAAAGCGTCGAGCTAAAGTTACTTTCTCAACTTTCGGCACAAACTTCAACTCGAACCTTTCTCGGAATTTCTCATACGTAAGATCCGCTTCAACAATTTCCGAAATCAAAAGCTCATACCAATCTAATGCTCTTTCCTGGAGCATGCTAGAAGCCACTTGGACTCGATGTAGATCAACAAGATTCATGTGAGAAAAGATGCGATCGCATGTTCTAAGCCAAGCTTGAACTTCTATAACGCTTTCAGAACCCTTGAATGGCCTTCCACCCAAATTGGTATAATCACTGCACAAACATGCAAACCCAGATTTAGGATGAGTAGGCTATGTAATGGGTCCGACAGCTTGAGCATTCTTTACGAGATCTAAAAGCTGTTGGGCATAAATACATCATCCTGAGGAGTAGCACTAGATTGACCAGCGCTGGGATGACATAGTCTAACCATTTCTCTTCTGTAAGAAGGAAAGAAAGAAGAGGAAAAATGTTATTCTCAGAATGAATATCAAACAAACTCGATTGATAAAACAAGGCATCATAAAAGAAAATAGGATAGAACGGATCCTAAGACTCGAATTAAATCCTAAGGCACGATTCCTAAGAAAGTGATAACGCTAAAAATAGAGCGCTAACACCCCCGGTGTGAGTTGTGATAAAGTGAAAGCACCACCCGTTTGCACGGGAACTAAAAATAAGTAGAGAATAGCCAAAAACAGTAAAAGAGACAACAAGTTTTATAGTGGTTCGGGTCAAAGTCAAGCCTACGTCCACTTTACATCTTTTATTGCTGATTCAATTACAACTCTTTCCATGATTCTTTTATTACACTTTTGCTACAATTCAACTTCAAGTTACAATATAATCGAGGCAAGAAATCAGAACTTCCATGTAAAAAAACCCTTTGAATCCCTTTTGAATGGATTAGATCTATTCCCCAAGTTTGTTGAAGCGTCTTCGGTGTTTGAAATGTTGAAGGAGTCGAGAAAACTGCAGAGTATCAGCCTTTCGAGAAGTATCCAAAAGTCCCCTTTGAATGTGGAGTAGGCGAACTATTTATAGGGAAATTCTAGGTTAGGTCGGCCATGTTATAGGTCGTGAGCGACCTAAGGAGCTGCGGCATAGGGAGTGGCGACCTAAGAAGTTATGGCAAAGGGAGTGGCGACCTAAGGAGTTGCAGGAGAGACTGGGCTTAGGTCGGGCTGGTTATAGGTCGTGGGCGACTTAAGTATGTTGAGGCAGAAGAGTTACCATGGCTTGATTAGGTCGCGAGCGACCTAATGGAAGAGGGAATCTGCTTGCTTGGGTCGCGAGCGACCTATCAGAAGAAAGCATGTGGTTTAGGTCGCGAGCGACCTAATGGAAGAGGCAGTGCATTCGGTTGAGTTTTGGAGCTTGCTAGGTTGTAGCTCGTTAAGTCGTTAGGTTCTTAACTCGTTAGATCGCTGGAACTTTTAGGTCATTAAGTCATTAGGTCGTTGAATGCTTTAGCTCATTGGGTCGCTGATCCATTAGCTTGTTGGATGCTTTTAGTGCAGTAGGTCGCATCCCTTGCTGAGCTGCTCTATGCTTTAGGTCGCATGCCTGTTGAGTCACTCTAGGCTGTTGACCACTAGGTCGTTGATGCTCTTTGACTAGTTGAGTTGCTTTGAGATGAACTATTTTTAGTTTCTTGGTCAATTTTTTGGTATCATGGCCTTGCTAAAAATGCGAGATAACACTTGCCCTCCAAAACATGCCTTGCGGTAGGAAGGTGTGTTTTGTAATGCCATAAACTGGATGTTCATATCTTGTTGCTGACCTGCAAAGGAATTGACAGTTTTATATGACCTCAAATGACGACCGTTCGAGATCGAGCCATTTGAGGTGAAATGTGACTGTTCACGATCAAGCGCCTTACTTCAAATGACGACCGTTCGTGATCGAGTCATTTGTGGTAAAGTGCGATCGTTCACGGTCTGGGGGTTGACCTCAAATGACGACCGTTCGTGATCGAGTCATTTGAGGTAAGATGTGACCGTTCGCGATCAAGCGCCTTACTTCAAATGACGACCGTTCGTGATCGAGTCATTTGTGGAAAGTGCGACCGTTCACGGTCAGGGGGTTGACCTCAAATGACGACCGTTCGTGATCGAGTCATTTGAGGTGAGATGTGATCGTTCGTGGTCGGGGTACCGTTCGAGGCGAGTTGTGACTGTTCGAGGTCGGGTGCCGTTCGAGGCGAGTTGTGACCGTTCGAGGTCGGGTGCCTGTTTGAGGCGAGTTGGTGTGGCCGGGAGGGGGGGGGCTTAGTATTATTGATGCCAGGTTCACGTTCGGGTGAGTTCCTGGATCGTTTGCCAAGGTGATTTACTGTCATTCCAGAGCATGCTTTAGGACCGTTCGCGACACCGTACATGTGTAAGTAGCCTAGCCATCTCAGAGCATGCCTAAGGACCATTCGTGACCCCGTACATGTGTAAGAAGCTTAGCCAACTCAGAGCATGCCTAAAGACCGTTCGTGCCCCCGTACATGTGTAAGTGACTTAGCCTTTTTAGATTTACTAAATTCAATATTTATCCCACTGAAGAGTTTTAAGACAAAAATGTCTGACAAAGTCAAATCCAAACATCATAAGTAAAACACAAAAGCAGAGTAGTTACGTCCGAGTGCAAACGCCTACATCGATACGATTTATAGTTGTATCAGAGCATGCCTTGGGATCGTTCGCAGTCCCGTACATGTGTGAACAACCTAGTTGTGTCGATGTAGAGTTTTCCACTCATTCGTCATAACCTCAATCAACTGATAATAAGTTGACGCCTCGACCCTGAACCGTCTTTAGTTGGTGCAGGTTGTGGTCGTTCTTTTTCCACTGTTGTGATCCTCCTTTTCACATACTGTGATAGCAAACCATCCCGGATGACCCCCTCAACTTCGTCTTTTAAGTGTCTACAGTCATTTTTACTATGGCCATTCAGCTCATGGAACGAGCAATACTTGTCCGACTTTCTCTCATTGCTGGTTGGATCTCTCCTTATCGGCTTTCGATAAGGAACCTGTCCCTTGGTGTCTTGGTAGATCCGTTCCAAAGTCTCATTCAACTCCGTGTATGAGGTGAATCTTGGTTCCCTTCGTGGTCGTACTGATCTATCGCTGTTATCCTCGGCCTTTCGTTTACCTTTGCTAGATTCTACACCTTTCTCAGGAGGATTTCCACCTTTGATTATATAAACGTCGATTCCTTCTCCTTCTTCTCTTTCGGATTTTGCGTCCTCTAACCGTAAGAATCCTTTAGCCTCATGATAGAATTCCCCTAGATCCATGGGGGGATCTCTTGTCAGCGAATTCTTAAATTCTGTACCGTCAGCTATGCCTGACACAGTTGCCATCAAGACCATGGATGGATCTGGTCGATCCACCGATGCTGCGGCTGCATTGAACCGTGTCAAAAAACTTCTCAAAGATTCCCCAGCTTTCTGTTTCAATGCTGCCAAGCTCATCATATTTTTGGGTCTCGAAATGTGGACCCTTAATTGCCTCATAAACCTTTCAGTCAAATCACTCCACGCTCCGATAGATCCACTCTCCAGCTGTCTAAACCAAAGTGCCGCAATATCTGTCAAGTATAACGGAAAGCACCGGGCCATAACTTCCTCTGATGCCCCCAGCACCTCCATATGCCTCATATATTTTGTCAGATGAACTGTAGGGTCTGTCCTTCCATTATATATATCCAACGATGGTAGTTTAAAGTCTGGTGGGTTCTTAGCTCGCCTGATTGTTGTGGTAAAAGGACTCCTATTCACATCCTCCAAGTCCTTATTTACCAAGCCACCTCTCATAGCTCTTTTGACCATTTCCCCCAGTCTGTCGTTGTCTCCTAGTTGCAGTCCTCGTCCATTGCCTTCGGCCTACCCCCCGAGTTCACGAGGGAATTCTGGAATCCGTTCTCCTGGCTGAGCTCCTGTTCCTCTGTCAATGCCTTGTTGCTCGAATCCACCAGATGTTTTTCTCGGTATTGGGTCAGTGTGCTCTAGATGAGTGCCCCCTAGCTCTGGTGCTGCCTCCGATAGTCCTGCTCTGTTCTGAACTCCAGTCGCTCCTTGATTTTACGCTCCAAGTTGACTAATCTGCTGAAACAAATTCTGGATCAACTCCTCTTGCCTTTTCATCATTGTCTCCATCTCATCCCTCGTGATGAAGACTGAAGTTTGGTTCTCTCCTGAGGAAGCCCATTGACTCCCTTCGTGCTGACTTATTTCTGGTCTCTGTCTTCTACTTGTTTTCCTTCCAAGAGCCATAATCTCGGATAAACTTCTGGTTCTTAAAGAAAGTGTCTCAACAAATCTTTGCGAAGCAATGATGAAAACGCTCCTGAGTTCAATTCTCAGTGAAAGCACCAAAAATGTTAACGCTAAAAATAGAGCTAACACCCCCGGTGTGAGTTGTGATAAAGTGAAAGCACCACCCGTTTGCACGGGAACTAAAAATAAGTAGAGAATAGCCAAAAATAGTAAAAGAGACAACAAGTTTTATAGTGGTTCGGGTCAAAGTCAAGCCTACGTCCACTTTACATCTTTTATTGCTGATTCGATTACAACTCTTTACATGATTCTTTTATTACACTTTTGCTATAATTCAACTTCAAGTTACAATATATTCGAGGCAAGAAATCAGAACTTCCATGTAAAAAAGCCCTTTGAATCCCTTTTGAATGGATTAGATCTATTCCCCAAGTTTGTTGAAGCGTCTTCGGTGTTTGAAATGTTGAAGGAGTTGAGAAAACTGCAGAGTATCAGCCTTCCGAGAAGTATCCAAAAGTCCCCTTTGAATGTGGAGTAGGTGAACTATTTATAGGGAAATTCTTGGTTAGGTCGGCCATGTTATAGGTCGTGAGCGACCTAAGGAGTTGCGGCATAAGGAGTGGTGACCTAAGAAGTTACGGCAAAGGGAGTGGCGACCTAAGGAGTTGCATGAGAGACTAGGCTTAGGTCGGGCTGGTTATAGGTCGTGAGCGACTTAAGTATGTTGAGGCAGAAGAGTTACCATTGGCTTGATTAGGTCGCGAGCGGCCTAATGGAAGAGGGAATCTGCTTGCTTGAGTCACGAGCGACCTATCGGAAGAAAGCATGTGGTTTAGGTCGCGAGCGACCTAATGGAAGAGGCAGTGCATTCGGTTGAGCTTTGGAGCTTGCTAGGTTGTAGCTCGTTAAGTCGTTAGGTTCTTAACTCGTTAGATCGTTGGAACTTTTAGGTCATTAAGTCATTAGGTCGTTGAATGCTTTAGCTCATTGGGTCGCTGATCCATTAGCTCGTTGGATGCTTTTAGTGCAGTAGGTCGCATCCCTTGCTGAGCCGCTCTATGCTTTAGGTCGCATGCCTGTTGAGTCGCTCTAGGCTGTTGACCACTAGGTCGTTGTTGCTCTTTGACTAGTTGAGTTGCTTTGAGATGAACTATTTTTAGTTTCTTGGTCAATCTTTTGGTATCATGGCCTTGCTAAAAAGGCGAGATAACGGAAAGACTTAGGACAATGATCCTTGCTAGATTATTCTATATTATTCCGAAGTTTGGCTCTGATACCAAGCTGTGACGCCCCACCTCTATACTCACACTAGCCAAGAACACTACGAGGTAATGCCATCGACTAGCACGAAGAATAAGGCTGTTGAGGAGCGACTATCTATGTACTTGCTCTGTGCGAGTATCGATATGTCAGATAGTATGTCACGCATTTCATTTCAATAGGAAATCTGACAGATCAAATACAAACTCAAAGCTACTACACAGTGGCTATATGGTCTTCGGAAACAAATATAAAATAATCATAACACAAAATCAATCACATATATTTATATCACTAAGGCGGAAACATATATGAATATATCACATAGAAGTGTACATCAAAGTAGTGGTCATACAAGATCCACTACATCAAAAAAGAATATATACGAGTGCTAGATAAAAGAATATGTATACATTAAGGAGTCTCTATCTCGAATGTATAAAAGCAAAAACTACTAATCTAAAGTAGTTAAGTAGAAGCACCTGAAATACCTCTATCTGACCGAGTATTATTTAAGAAGAAAATAATAAACGGATCAGTCTAGCTATAAATGTCATATAAAATGAGATAGGGTAAGAGATATAACAGAAATATATGATGACAATGAAAATCATATAATATCTCAAAATACGCAAAACACCAAAAAGAATGTCATATTCTTTAGCTTACTCACCAAATCTCAAATATTGATAAAGCTTATCAATACAAACCACAAAATAGGTGAAACACAAAAATTCCAAAAATCCCTAATAGAAAATCCAAAAAGCATAAAAAGGAGGAAAAAGACCTATCACAAACAGGAGCATGAAAACTCACCAACACGTGTGTCACAAATGGGTCGCTATCCCATAAAATGAGTCGGATCTCCTCTAAAGGGTATAGTCCTCTTTGCGGACTATGAGCCGAAGCTCCTCCAAACAAGGTATAGTCCCCCTTTGCGGACTATGAGCTGAAGCTCCTCCAAATAGGGTATAGTTCCCCTTTGCGGACTATGAGACACCGCACATTGCCAGTCTAAAACTCAAAATGATCACTATTGATCAATAAGAAGTGTGAATTACACTAAGCTAGTAAATAAATGAGTTTAGCTTCATGTCTCATAACTACTGGCTTAACTTAAGTATTTACAAACAAATTGTAGATTTCCACTCAAAAATTGTCACAAGATTTCAATCGAACAAGTCTAAGAATTAACCAATGAAGTAAACGCAAGCGTTTATTACCACTTGTTTTGCTAAGCCGTTTAATTGGATTTCTCATACGAATGAGGTAAAGGTCTGTATATACTAATAGATTGGAAAACGGTTTTAAAAACGAGCTTTGTATTAAAAATAGTGTTGAAATCGGTTTTTTGTGAAAGAGTTTTAGTATTTGCTACTAGTATAGAAATCTTTGTATTTTAAAGTGACAAATCACAGAATTGATTGTAGAAACAATCAATCATCAAAAATTCACATTCAACGACATGAATCAAAACCCAGAAAATCGATCCCAAATCCGTCAAATGGATATTCCAAAAATCCAGAAAAGAAGTCATCAAAGTCGATAATAAATGACAATAACCTACCGGGTCAACAAAAATCGATATAAATGGAAACCCCTCAAAAATAGGTGATTTGGCTGAAATCAGCAGCTCTAGACGTCTAATGGTTTTCCTAGATGTCTGAGCTGAAAGACTAGAATTTTCTTCCACATCGCCCAGACGTCTGGGGAACAAACTCGGACGTTTGGGTTGAAAGAATGGAATTTTTATTCCGTAGCTTTAGACGTCTGAGCATTCTACCAGACGTCTGAACCGAAGCTCAGGGCTAGATTTAGCCTAAGCCATTAGTGGCCAAATCATATCGGAAGCGATTGAATGAGCGAAGATGGCTAGGGATTTATGCCAAGCGACAACCCAGCCCTATAGACTCATTAGTACACTTCGAACGACATGTCCAAACATCCAAATAAGGATTTTCATAGATTTTGACTTCAAAATGTCAAAAATTGAAAAATTCACCAAATCAATTCAATTCAAAAGCAAATGGACATGAAATAGGTGTTAGAAATTCATACCTAACAACTATCGAAGGTGTAGACATAGATGTGAGTTTAAGAACTCACCTTTAAACCCAAATATAGAAATGAGAGGCTTTAAAACAAAGCAAGACTGATTCCTCTTCTACAAGACCTCAAAAAGCTTCAATCTATTATCGAATGAAATGAATTTTCAAAGCTAGTGTTTAGGAATTTCTGAAAATTGAAGAGAGATTGAGATGGAGAAGATGAAGATGATGCTTACCTAAGCTTTTTCTCGATTTTGGAACTTGAATTTGAATTTCCCAGTAAACTAGGGCTTAGGAATTTTAATTTCCTTTCTCTTCCCCTATTTTTCTTTTAGCTTGAGAGTGTTAGGAAATTATAAATGAAATGAATGAAGATGAGCGAAGTTAGGGTATTTGATAGAGAAGTTGGGTTCCTTGTTTGGTTAATGGGCTGAAACCCAAACCAAAGCCCCAAATGAAAGTATCAAAATTATAATCAACTCCAAACATATCGATGTTTATACTCAAAAAGGTCGCAAACGCCATTTTGGACTCAATGGAAGTGCTTTCGAGTCCTAATTCGACTATTTACAAAAAGTAGCATTTCAGACTTTATGTCGACTAACGAAGCTATATTTAAATAAAACATTTAAATATATAATCGTAAAATATACGGGTTCTTACAGACCCCCCTCCTTAAAGAAATTACGTCCTCGTAGTTCTTAAGAATAAATAAAGAGTAACAACCATAAAAGTATATCAACACAAAAGAAATTTTTGAAGTGAGAAGTTCACCTTAAGGAGCACGAGAGAGTAAGTCCGGACGTGTTTGCTCGATGAGTTCTCTGGATTCCCAAGAGCAATCCTTAGGATTTGAGGACCATTGAACTATCACAAGCGGAACATCTTTATTTCAAAGGCGTTTAACCTATGTAGCAATGATACGAATAGGATGTTGCTCATAAGTTAAATTAGGTGAAACTTCAATTTCTTCAATAACACCGGGATCAAATATGTCGAAAAATTCACGAACAACGTGAATGAGAGAAATGACATCTTCCTCATCATCATTATCATCATCATGTGGATTTAGAGAATATAAGAATGCTACCGAATTGGAATCTGAATCTTTAAGAACAATAGAAATCTGCTTAACAGATTGAGGATGTCGAAGATGTATTGTCCTCTCGGAACATTGGATGTGGGCTTCATAACGATTAAGCCAATCCATTCCCAAAATCATTCCGAAGCCTAAGATGCAAATCGGCACGGAAAGCATAATCACATAAAATAATCTCGGCATCTTTACAGAGCAAACTGAGTGTTGTGGATCCACCGAACGGATTTGTGGTTTGTATTGATAATTTTTATTCTATAACAACCCACACATATTTACCGATTGTATATTTAAATGTTGTATTTAAATATATCATCGTTAGTCGGATTAGAGTCTGAAATGCCACTTTTGTAAACAGTCGAATTAGGACCCGAGACTACTTTCATTGAGTTCAAAATAGCGTTTGCGACCTTTTTGAGTATAAGCATCGATATGTCTAGAGTTGATTAGAATTTTGATATTTTCATTTAGGGCTTTGGGTTTGGGTTTCAGCCCACTAACCCATTAAGTGAATTTAAACCCCTTACCATATACATCCCACTCCACTCCTCTCCTCCCCTCTTCATTCATTTTCTTTTTTCTAGCACTCTCAAGCTAAAAGAAAAATGGGGGAAGGGATATAAAATTAAAATTCCTAAGCCCTACTTTACTAGCAAATTCAAATTCAAGTTCTATAAATCAAGGAGAAGCTTAGGTAAGCATCCTCTTCATCTTCTCCATCTCAATCTCTCTTCAATTCTCAGAAATTCCTAAACCCTAACTTAGGAAATTCATTTCATTTGATAATAGATTGAAGATTCTTGAAGTCTTGTTGAAGAGGAATCGGTCCTGCTTTGTTTATGAGCTTCTCATTCGTTGTTTTTAGGTTTAAAGGTGAGTTCTTGAACTCATATCTATGTCTATGCCTTTGATAGCTGTTAGGTATGAATTCATAACACCTATTTCATGTCCATTTTCTTTTGAATTGAATTGGTTTGGAAAATTTTCCAATTTTTGGCACTTTGAAGTCAAAATCTATGAAAATCCTTATATGGATGTTTAGACGTGTTGTTCGGAGTGTATTAATGAGTCATTAGGGTTGGGTTGTCGCTTGGCATAAATCCATACCCATTGTCGCTCATTCGATCGCTTCCGAGATAATTTGGCCATCAATGGCCTAGGTTAAATCTTGCCCTGAGCTTTAGCTCATACGTCTGGAGCTGTGGAATAAACATTCAAGTCTTTCAGCTCAGACGTCTGAGCTTACTTCCCAAACTTCTGGGCGATCTGGAAGAAAATACCAGACCTTTGGCTCAGATGTCTGGGGAAACCAGCAGACGTCTGATACTGTTAAGTTCAGGAAAATTGCCTATTTCTATGTGGCTTTCTATTTCTATCGATTTTTGGTTGATCTGATTAGTTTTTATCACTTTTATCAACTTTGATGACTTTTTTCTGGACTTTTGGGGTATCCATTTGATGGATTTGATATCGGTTTTCATGGTTTTAATTCACGTTGTCGACTGTGAATTTTTAGTGATAGATTGTTTTTACAATCATTTCTATGATTTGTCACTTTAAAATTCAAAGGTTTTTATACTAGTAGTAAATAATAAAACTCTTTCACAAAAAAATGATTTCAACACTATTTTTAATACAAAGCTCGTTTCTAAAACCGTTTTTCAATCTATTAGTATATACAAACCTTTACCTCATTCGTATGAGAAATCCAATTAAACGGCTTATCAAAATAAGTGGTATGAAACGCTTGCGTTTACTTCGTCGGTTAACTCTTAGACTTGTTCGATTGAAATTTTGTGACAATTTTTGAGTGGAAACCTACAATTTGTTTGTAAATACTTAAGTTAAGCCAGTGGTTATGGGATATGAAGCTAAACTCATTTATTTACTAGCTTAGTGCAATTCACACTTCTTATTGATCAATGATGATCATTTTGTGTTTTAGACTAATGATGTGCGATGTCTCATAATCCACAAAGGGGGACTATACCCTATTTGGAGGAGTTTCGGCTCATAGTCCGCAAAGGGGGACTATACCCTGTTTGGAGGAGATTCGACTCATAGTCCGCAAAGGGGGACTATGCCCTGTTTGGAGGAGCTCCGGCTCATTTTATGGGATAGCGACCCATTTATGATACACGTGTTGGTGAGTTTTCATGCTCTCGTTTGTGATATGTCTCCCCCTTTGTGTTTTCTGGATTTCTAATTGATAATTTCTACAATTTGTGTTTCACCAATTTTTTTGCGATTGGAAATGATATGTTTTGTCAATATTTGGGGTTTGGTGAATAAGCTAAAGAATATGACTTTTTTTTGGTGTTTGAGAAAATTTGAGATATTGTATGATTTTTGTTGTTATCTAATGTATACTTGTCACAGTATGGCATTATTGTTATCATACATTTTTATCCTATCTCTTATCCTATCTCATTTTATATGATATCTATAGTTAGACTGATCCATTTATTATTTTCTTCTTAAATAATACTCGGGTCAGACCGAGGTATTTTAGGTGCTTCTGCTTGACTTCTTATCAGGGTCCGTCATCTGACTTTTGGCTAACTATTTGCTTAGTAGTTTTTTCTTTTATACATTCGAGATAGAGACTCCTTGATGTATATATATTCTTTTGTCTAGCTCTTTTACATATTCTTTTGTAGTGTAGTGGATCTTGTATGACCACTACTTTGATGTACACTTTTATGTGTTATACTCATATCTGTTTCCGCCTTAGTGATATGAATATCTGTGACGGATTTATGTTATGATTATTTTATATTTGTTTTCGAAGATCGCATAGCCAGTGTGTAATAGTTTTGAGTTGTAATTGATGTGTCAGACTTCCTCTTGAAACGAAATGCATATAATACTATCTGGCATATCGGTACTCGCACAGAGCAATTACACAGATGGTCACTCCTCAACAGCCTTATTCTTCATGCTAGTCGACGACATTACCCCTTGTGTCCTTGGCTAGTGTGAGTATAGAGGTGGGGCGTCACAATAAGTAGGAGGTTGTATTTGTTTAACATTAGTTAACGCCATGGATCTGTCTATTCTCACCCCTCTTATTGTCTTTCCCACCCTGCTGTGTTTTTTTAAATATCCACCTCATCTTTTGCTCTTAGCATCCGTCAACTTCCAAAACTACACTTGCCTTTGTCAAACAGAAAAAAGGAAAAAATTAACATAATTCCCTTCAGCCTCTCAAAACCTAAACCATATCTTTTCCATCTTCCACGTTCATTTCAGCCGCACTTACGCTCAATTTTCCAGCCGCCGCTATGGAGAAGGAAAGAAGAAGCAAACATCGCCATGGTAAGTGATTTTTCTATCTAATTGATGATGCATACAGCGTTTCTATATTCCCGGTAGCAATCGCACGTGCTCGAAGTAAAAGGGCGTTCAAAGTACAAAGGGTTGAAAACCCTAGGGGGAGACCCACGTTCGTGACGAACGAGATTGTTGAACCAACTTCGTCCGCCATGAACTTGGTTGTGAGCACACTACAACAAAATAAGAATATTACAACCTTTCACTTGTAACCAGCAAAAATTGACAGTTGTAATAGATATTTTTTAACAACTATTTTATTTCAGCAGTCGTAATAGGTATTTCGTAACAACTGTTCTATATCAGCGGCTGTAATAAAGACACTTTTAACAACTATGTTTGTATAGCAGTTGTAATATTTATTATAACAACTATTTTCAAACAGTTGTAATAAATATTATATTTCATCAGATAGGACTTTCGATCTCCCTCCTTTCATTTCTTTGGCCGCCCAAACATGAGAAGAAAAAAAAACCTAAATCGCCCCTTTCCTGTTTTTGAAAATCTAAACATCAAAAAAACCTAAACCAGCAAAAATATTCGTTTTCCCCCTTGTTATAATTTAGTTGTAGCTCCAAAAAATCCTATATCATCGTTGTCGTCGAACGCAGGCCGCAACCATTGCTCCTAGATCGCTCGTGCTCGCCATTTGTACTCGCTCGTGCTATCGCTCAAAAGATTTGATCTTTTTCATTCTTTTTTAATCTGTTGATTTTAATTTCATTTTTCTGAGTTATTTTTGTTGATTGCATTTGGTTGCTGGAGACTCTCATAGTATTTTTATTTCTCTCTGCAATTGTAGTAGTAGGAACCAATCGATTCATTTAGAGAATTCGATGGTCTATAACCGTTGAATGTTTTACATGAGCTTTCTGTAAAATAAGTATTAAAACTTTTGAAATAAACTTTTATAAGCAACTTGTAAGGCTGTAATTTGATTTCGATTGTTGTCTTTTTAGTTTGTCACTGTTTTTATTTCCATTCATTTAATGAATGATTATGTCAACAACCACTTGGGACAAATTTCCAATTTGTAAATGAGGGTTATTAATCTACAAATGCTGCTGTAAACAAGGTGCTTGATCCACTCCACTTGTGTCCTATTCATAGTTAAATTTTCTTGGTGTTTAGAAATGCAGCTAATGTAACAACTCCGGTATTTTATGATTATTTTAATTGTTTGAATTGAAGTTCCTGATTTAAAAACTTTATTATATTTATTAAAATGAATAAATTTTGTTATTTTATATATAAATTTTGTTTTTTATGTGAATTATAATTTCAAACATGAATAAATTGAACATTTCCAGAAAATGTGGATTTTGGTCAATCTGGTTAAACTTTGACTTTTAAATTTAAAATTTCAATATTTGAATTTTTAAATTTTATCTTTCATTATGAAAATAAATTAAATTTCAAGAATACTGCCTTTTGTTTCGTTGAAATCCTATTTATATTGTGAAAGTTATGATTTTTACAATATTATATGTAAACCGATTTATTTAATAAAATTGTCTATTTTAATTTGTATAAATAAAAAATTTATTTGTCAAATCTGTTCTAATTTGTATATATATGTGTAATATGGCACGTTAGGTATATATTTTATTTTAAAACATTTTAAAGTGATGTTATAATTTTTCCAAAAGTTATTGTATTTATTTTCAATTTTTATAACCTAGTTTCTATTTTTAAGCTATTTTCTTAATTTAATTATATTTATTTAAAATTTATTTATCTATTTTTATTCATTCATTATATTTTTGTGTTTTATTTTTTTATATGCGTTTTCATATGTATTTTAAAATGCAAAAATAATATGGAAATTTGAAGAGTTTTGGACTTTTAATATGCTTTGCCTTTTCACATTCAATTTGCCTTTTCACACCAAACAACATATCCATTCAATTGCTGAACTTATCACCATTGTTTCAGCTGACTCCCTCATTTTTTCTCACGTAAATTCTCAAACCCTAAAAAAAATATCCGGCCTTCACTTGAGAGAAAAGTTTGGTAAATTTTCAATTTTTCCACTCTTTTTCATTGTTTTGTTTTGATTTTGCACTTGCTTCAACTTTATAGTGTTCGACCTTCCTCCTCCTTCACCATGGCCACCTCCACTACCACCACAGCCAGCTGCCATCCCCTCCATTCCACTGCCCATCCATAGCCGTGGCCACCTTGGTTGAAGATCCACCAAAAATTTAAGCAAACTCCACCTATATGTGCTGGCCGAGCTCACCATATTGCTCCACCACCTCACACACCATATTGGCCGACCCTTGCACCACCACCACCAGCCACTTGCTGACTCAACTATGTCTGCCACACCTGTACTTGATCCTCCAGACTTGGCCGTGCTTGTGCATGCCTTGGCCGAGACTTGATTGCATAGAAAAATTCCACTTTTATTTGCCTTGTGTTGAAAATTCATGCATATATTCTTCTACTTCTTTATATTTATGTTATGTTCGACCTTTTTAACCCAAAACCTGATCCAAATCCACACCCATAGCCGTGTATTCTAACCTATGGCCAAAGCATAGGATTGTTGAATGCAAGTGCAAAAGTTTTGGCTATGTGTTGTGCATACATTTCTAGCTAGTTTAATAATATTTTGGTTTGAAAATTTATGTTGTATATATTATTTTGTTTGCTATGTGACAAGGCAATTAGCTTTTGCTCTCCCACATTCAAATCGTAGTTGCGCTTTCGTGACTTTGTGGATCTCTGTTTTGAGTATTTGGTTTTCATCTCCAGTTTGTGCAAGTGAGTAATTCTCACCAAGCAAATTTACACTTATATAACTAGTAAACTGATAGCATTTGAATCTGTAAACCATATCATCATGTTATAACTACTATTGCTATGATCATATGATTTTCACCCCTGTTTATAAACCTGTTATATCATTTATTACTGTTATATTATGCTATGTTTATTTATACCAGTTTATCACACTGCAAGTTCCCTGTAGATTAGAATCACTATGGGTTGAAATGATACATACCCGAACGGAATTTAGAATAGGGGAAAAATCGTTATGGGCTGAAATGATAGGCCTGAACGATTTTCGTTTATTTCATTTTTACTTGGGATTGCAGGTTTGAAATGATAGAACCTGAGTTTTCTTTGTAAATTACGGATTGAAATGATATAATATCCGTATCACTTTACTTAGGATAGAACTTGATATACAGACCCCTGCTTAGTAAATATTTTTCTAATTTTTTTAAAGTATTTTAGAAATGTGAATATTATAATATTTTGATTTAAATTTAATTAAAAATGATTTTTTTATGAAGTATTATTGATTTTCTAAAAATTTGTAAGTGAATTAAATTAATGGTAACGTTAGAAATTTGAAATATAAGTTATTTTGGAAATTAGGATTTGGTTATAAATGGAATTTAAATTAAGAAAATATGATAAATATATTTAAAATTTGAATTTAAACGATTTTTTTATAAAATTTACTTATTTTTCTATAAATTAAAAATAGTTAAATAAATGAATGAGAAAAAAAATGTAATTTGAATTATAACTTAACTAGTAAAATGGAAATTTTATTTAAAGAGAAGAAGTTAAGTTATATAAATAAAATGGAATTTAATTTAACTTATAAAAATCGTAAATTAAATTTTAAGAATAAGTATACGAAAATGTTATGAAAATGGTATATTGAATTTAAAAAGTGAATTATTAAAAATTGATATTTAATTGTAAAATTTCACTCTATAAAATCATAAATTAAAAGGGTATTTAAAATGATCATTTTAAAATGTGAGAATATGATTTTATAAGTTTAAAATAGTTTAAATAAAAATTTAATTATTTGTGAAATTATATTGAATATTTGAAATTTAATTAATTGCATTTTTGAAATGTTATTATTTCTAGTGTAAAGGATATTACAACATTTTGTAAATGTTGTAGTTGATATAAATGAACGAAATGGCTAGAGTTGAACAAAGGCGATTACAGCACTTTGTAAGTGTTGTAGTTGTTGGACTTAACTAAAGCTTATTTGAAACTAAGTTAAACCTATTACAACATTTTAAATGCTGTCTTTTGTTAAATTAATTGTTTTAAAGCATAACTTTCCGTAACATCTTCTAAGTGCTGCGAAAGTTGAATTTACACTGTTTTGATAAATTTAAAAGAATAAATGAACTTTGAAAAAGCTAAAATTTTGAGAATTTGATATTTAATTATAAATATAATGACTTCATTTTTAAAAGATTTAAATGGAATATTTAATTAGTTTAATTGGAATATTTAATTTGTTTAAATGGAGTATTTTGATTTGAAATATAAACCATTTTGAAACGTGATTTGAAATGGTATTTAAATTAGATAAAACTGAATGAAGTTTTGAAAGAATATGATATTTTAATATTTTAACTGAATTTGAAATGATATTGAATTTTTAATGATATTTATTTAGAAGTACAAAATACCATTTTGAAATTTTAACAACGTGGTGTTTTTAATTTATAGTTTAACTGATCCTTAAAGGATGGGCGATCCCAAGCATCCTTTCAGTCATTGTATATTACTACTATAGTTCACTTGAGTTGGTTTACATTATATAAGTATATATGTCCTGCCTTGAGTGTTTTGTGTTTTACTTTACGCTCGGGTCAGCCTGAGTAGTTACAGCTTGTCTTTGGATTTCTTTTTCTGGAGTTAGGAATCACTGGAGATTTTGCTTGTCTAGTTATCTATTCCCTTTCAGTTTGAGTTCTTCTATTTCAGCTCTGGTACTTATAAACTTCTATGTATTAGATATTTCTGTTGTATATGTTTTTCAAATTACTATTATGTAATTGTTTTAAGAGTTTGTTATAGTAGCTTCATGAACTACTATGGTATTTTAAATTTTCGCTGCGGGTTATTCTGATATTTCTTTGTCTGTGATTCTGTGATTGCATTTCATTTGCTCCAAATTTATTTACAATGCGGTATTTTGAGCAATTTAAGTTCGGCTTGTGTGGATGCGAATGGCTGAAAATATCGGGTTGTTACAGTTGGTATCAGAGCTTTGGTTTTAGGCAAACCATAGCCCGCAGAGCAAAAACTTATTAGTGATAGGGTAGAAATACCCTAGAATGAGTGAAATGAATCTTAGAATCCTTTCTTTGTGAGAGAACGTATTTTCGAAGTATAAAATGATTTCCAAATGATTTTTAAAGTATCTTCAAAGATTATATTGGTATAAATATCTTCTTATTTTGAAACCAACATCTTCTAAACTTCATCCCTTGGGTATACAGCTTGTTAGAAATCTCTTGGTTAGGATTCTTATCGATTAGGATTCCTTGAACTTTGGAACGCTCCCACTTATTCTGAAATCTAGTCTTGTCTTCCCTATTTTATCCTTTTGATTTTGGAGCATTCCGTAACTCCACTTTGGAATGACCTCTATAAAGATTAGTGATTCCGTAAATCTTTGAATGATTTGTAAGGGGGTGAAACTCCTTTACAATTGGCATTGATTCACCAAAGATTACGGTATCCTTGGATTTCAATGCTATTTGTCTCCTGCTCTACCTAGATTCTATCTCGGATGATCGAATGTCGATTTGCCTTAGATTTTTGAATTGATTATATTCCTGAAGTCTCGGTGGACCGGTCATGGTCGCTCGCGATTTATATATGCTTATTCACCTTCTATTTGGTAATTTAATTATCTCATTTCGTTTGAGCTTATCTTCGAACCAAAATTCTATTTGATTATAGTTCCTCTAAATTTGAATCTCTATTTGTTTTGAAATCTATCCTGTTTGATTTACTTTGAATTTGTGCGTACATCGAAATTATTATTATGATAAGGATGACCACATTTTATACATAAAAGTGAAATGTTTACAATAATGATTTTATATCTTTTAAAGTGGAAATTTGAAGCTTTGAAAAGATTGAAATTTTGAAAATTTATAAGAAATTTAATTTAAATAGAAAAGGTTTATAACTGAAGGGTTTTGAATTTGAATCTTGAGGAATCGAACTCCGGTGTTTTGAAATCGGTTTTAAGATTTTGGAAAATATATAGTAATAATATGATTTAAAGATATTTTCTAAATAAGAAATGTTTCAAATGTATTCGAATGAATTCCAATGATTTCGAAGAGATTTCAAAGAAGTTTCAAGAAAATAAAAGTCCAGAACTCACTTATGTCGCTGGAAAATAATTTCGGTGATGAATGCATGCATCATCGACATTGATTTTCGAGTTTTTGAGTGGGGGAGAGGCCACTCTAGTAGCTTTGCTATGCGAGTGATTTTGTGAAACCAAATTTCGATTTCAGATTTTGAAGTGTGATTTGATATTCGAAAGATATATGTATATATATATTTAAAATGATTTAAAGTAAGCCAATGTTCAGTCCTCGAGATTCAGATTTGTTTTGGTACAATCCTATCTTTTGGAATTGGTTTACCGATTTGTTGGTGATTTCCAACTCTTGGATTGAAAATATGATTTCTTCGACTATTTTGAAGGCTCAAGCACTTCCAAATCAAGGTTAACTTTTCAAAGCTAAGTAATATTGAAAGGTATAGGGTATTTGATAAAGAATATAAGTTTAGTTTGGTATGATTAAAGTATAAAGTAATATGATTTATATAAGTTTGAAACTGTTTGTTGAGTGAAATAAATAAGACTATTTTGAATTATACTGGTATGAAATATAGATTTGAAATGTTGTGAATAAAGTATATATATAGAATAATAATCTTTCCAATGGTAAATTGGATTTTTCATATATAAATAAATAGTTTGAAGGTTTTAAAAAGAGATGGTTTTAAACTTTGTAACCATTTTAGATATTTTAATCATTGAAATGGTTTGGAAATGATTTAATCTTTATTTTGATAAAGAATGTGAATTTGAAATGATAATTGATTTTGAAAAATGAATATTTGAAGTTTATATTTGTATGAAAGGATAGTTGGTTTTCTTGTAATTTGATTTATTTAAAAATGATGGATTTATGAAATGAATATTTCAAAACTAAGTAATAATGAAGTAAAATTTGAGATATATGAAATTATAAAATTTAGTTTTGAAATATGGTATATTTAAGCTTTGAAATATATTAGAGATTGAATAGTTTATTTTATGGACCAAATCTTTATTTGAAATTTGATAATATTTGAAATGGTTTTGTTGGAAAACTAAATTGAATTGAAACCGATGGTTTGAATTGAATTAAAATTGGAAATTTTAGATTTGGGTTTAATTGAATAAATTAGTGAAATGTAAAGAATTAAAGGAATGTTTTATGATTTCAAATGTACGGTTTCAAAAGGTTATGATTTTCAAAGTGTAATGATTTCAAGTATTTTGGTTTCGAAAGATTTATAACTTTGAAAGTATTATGATTTTTAAAAGAGAATATATGTTTGAAATGGAAATGAATTTATTTGACATAAATTTTGTTGATTTGGAAATTTAGATTATTTTCTAAATCTATTGTTTTAAGAAACTTTGAAACTGAATATATGTAATTAGGAAGAAATGATTTGGCGAAATCATATATATTTTGAAACTGAATTGATATTGAAATGGTTTGAAATTGAGAACCTTGTTTATTTAAATACTTTGATTTAGGAGTTATCGAACTTATATAAAATTGATTTGTATAAGTATGAAGTGATTTGAAGCTATTAATTTGTAAAGGTACTCAATTTGTAAATTGAAATCTTATATAATCGAAGTCTATATAAGTGTGATTTGATATACTATTGATTTTGGGAAGTATTTGATTTGAAAATGAAATCTTATATATAATGGACTTTATATAAGTATGATATTTGAAGTGATTTTCAAAGGTGCTATATGATACATATTTTCGAAGTAAAGATATGGAAAGTGCCTTCTGTTTGATATCCGCTTTGTGGCCACACCGCGGATTCATTCTATCGATATTATTCTCTATGATTTGGGTTTTTGGGGTATGATACTCGAGTGTCCATAGAATTCCATGGCGATCTCCATGGTCTTATGATCGCGACTGCATAGCGTAATTCGCCTGGCTGAGATGGCCTAGGGGTACGGATGTTTCCTGGGGGATCCAGGCGTAACCATTGTGTATCCTGCGATCTATGTAGGTCGTATTAGTAGTGAAATCCGCTGGCTGAGATAGCTTAAGGGTATGGATGTTTCCTGGGGGATGCAGGCGTAACCATTGTGTATCTATCGTCTATTAGTCATCATGGCGTAATTCGCAGGCTGAGATAGCTTACAGGTACGGATATTTCCTGGGGGATCCAGGCGTAACCATTGTGTATCTGTGATCCATGGTTGGACAAATGTTTGATTTGGTTGTTTTGTTTAGATTGTACTTTCCATATCTGTTTTTAAAGGTTTTCCAGTATTTTCACTGGGTGTTGAAACAAGTCTACTATGTACCTGGAGAATTCTAGCTTTGCGCCTGGTCAACGCATAGCCAGAGTCTGCAGGAACGAAAGTAAACTTGTTAAGACATGGAATTATAAAAGTATTTTGATAAAGTATTATATAATGGGTATTTTGATCATTTATTTTATTTGTGTAAATAATTTAAAAAAAATGTTTTAAATATTGTTTACTTTGAACTATCAAATTGAATCAAATGATTATTTATCATATTATAAAATGTTTAAAATGGTGTAAATAAAATTTTTAAATTGAAATGTATATGGTTTTAAAATAATGGTCCATCCTTGTCTTTCAACCTACTTTCCCTTCGAACTATTTATACCTTCTTCCACTTTGAGGGTTTTTTCTGCATTTGTGAAAGAGTTGGTTCTTTGGCTTATCGTCTGGATTTGCCGAGAAGCTGTCTGGAGTGCATGATGTATTCCATGTCTCACATCTTCTCTAGTATCGTCATAACTCATCTCTTATTGTTCAGCCTTTTGCTTTTGATAGTTTGGATATTTAGCCTAATCTGACTGTCGAGAGTAAGCCACTTCGTATTGTCGACAGAGGTATGAAGCAACTAAGAAGGAAATCTGTTAGTCTGATTGAGGTACGATGGGGTACTGATGATCGAGATTGACTTGGGAGACGGAAGAGAGCATTCGTGCTTTGAATCTGAAATTGCTTTTCCAGGTACTATTTGTTGTATATCTTGCTTTTCCTTATTTTCTTGTTCGTTCTTTTCGAGGACCAAAAGATTTGAGTGAGGGAGAGTGTAACAACCTCAGTATTTTGTGATTATTTTAATTGTTTATTTTAATTATTTAAATTGAAACTCTTGAATTAAAATTTTTATTATATTTATTAAAATGAATAAATTTTGTTATTTTGTATATAAATTTTGATTTTTATGTGAGTTATAATTTCAAACATGAATAAATTGAATATTTTCAGAAAATGTGGATTTTGGTCAATCTGGTCAAACTTTGACTTTTAAAATTTAAATATTTGAATTCTTAAATTTTATCTTTCATTATGAAAATAAATTAAATTTCAAGAATACCGCTATTTCGTTGAAATCCAATTTATATTGTGAAAGTTATGCTTTTTACAATATTGTATGTAAACCGATTTATTTAATAAAATTGTCTGTTTTAATTTATATAAATAATATTTTTATTTGTCAAATCTATTCTAATTTGTCTATATGTTTGTAATATGGCATGTTAGGTATATATTTTATTTTAAAACATTTTTAAAGTGATGCTATAATTTTTCCAAAACTTATTGCATTTATTTTCAATTTTTATGAACTAGTTTCTATTTTTAAGCTATTTTATTAATTTAATTATATTTATTTAAAATTTATTTATCTATTTTTATTTTATCTATTTTTATTCACTCATTATATTTTTGTGTTTCGTTTTTTATATATGCATTTTCATATGTATTTTAAAATGCAAAAAGAATATGAAAATTTGAAGAGTTTTGGACCTTTAATATGCTTTGCCTTTTCACACCAAAAAACATATCCATTCAATTGCTGACTTTATCATCATTGTTTCGGCTGACTCCCTCATTTTTTCTCACGTAAATTTTTTTTCTCAAACCCTAAAAAATATATTCGGTCTTCAATTTTTCCACTCTTTTTCATTGTTTTGTTTTGATTTTGCACTTGCTTCAACTTTATTATGTTCGACCTTCCTCCTCCTTCACCATGGCTGCCTCCACCACCACCACAACCAGCTGCCATCCCTTCCATTCCACTGCCCATCTATAGCCGTGGCCACCTTGGTTGAAGGTCCACCAAAAATTTAAGCAAACTCCACCTATATGTGCTAGCCGAGCTCACCATATTGCTCCACCACCTCACACACCATATTGGTCGACCCATGCACCACCACCACCAGCCACTTGCTGACTCAAATACCTTTGGCACACCTGCACTTGATCCTCCAGACCTGGCCATGCTTGTGCATTCCCTTGATTTCATAGAAAAATTCCACTTTTATTTGCCTTGTGTTAAAAATTCTTGCATATATTCTTATACTCCTTTATATTTATGTTATGGCCGGCCTTTTTAACCCAAAACCTGATCCAAATCCACACCCATAGCCGTGTATTGTAACCTATGGCCGAAGAATAGGATTGTTGAATGCAAGTGCAAAAGTTTTGGCTATGTGTTGTGCATATATTTCTAGCTAGTTTAGTAATATTTTGGTTTGAAAATTTATGTTGTATATATTGTTTTGTTTGCTATGTGACAAGGCAATTAGCTTTGTCTCTCCCACACTCAAATCGTAGTCATGCTTTCGTGCCTTTGTGGATCATTATTTTGAGTATTTGGTTGTCATCTCCAGTTTGTGCAAGTGAGTAATTCTCACCAGACAAATTTATACTTGTATAATTAGTAAACTGATAGCATTTGAATCTGTAAACCATATCATCATGTTATAACTGCTATTGCTATGATCATATGATGTTCACCCCTGTTTATAAACCTGTTATATCATCTGTTACTGTTATATTATGCTATTTTGTTTATTTATAACAGTTTATCACACTGCAAGTTCCCTGTAGATTAGAATCACTATGGGTTGAAATGATACATACCCGAACGGACTTTAGAATATGGAAAAATCGTTATAGGCTGAAATGATAGGCCTGAATGATTTTTATTTATTTCATTTTTACTTGGGATTGCGGTTTGAAATGATAGAACCCGGATTTTCTTTGTAAATTACAGATTGAAATGATATAATATCCGTATCACTTTACTTAGGATAGAAAATGATATACAGGCCCGTGGTTAGTATATATTTTTCTAAAATTTTTAAAGTACTTTAAAAATGTAAATATTATAATATTTTGATTTTAAATTTAATTAAAAATGATTTTTTTTATAAAGTATTATTGATTTTCTAAAATTCATATGTGAAATAAATTAATGGTAAAGTTAGAAATTTGAAATATAAGTTATTTTGGAAATTAGGATTTGGTTATAAATAGAATTTAAATTAAGAAAATATGATAAATAGACTAAAATTTGAATTTAAATGATTTTTATAAAATGTTACCTATTTTTATATAAATTAAAAATAGTTAAATAAATGAATGAGAAAAAAAAATGTAATTTGAATTATAACTTAACTAGTAAAATGGAAATTTTATTTAAAGAGAAGAAGTTAAGTTATATAAATAAAATGGAATTTAATTTAACTTATAAAAATGGTAAATTAAATTTTAAGTATAAGTATATGAAAATGTTATGAAAATTGTATTTTGAATTTAATAAGTGAATTATTAAAAAATGATATTTAATTATGAAATTTCACTCTATAAAATCATAAATTAAAAGGGTATTTAAAACGATCATTTTAAAATGTGAGAATGTGATTTTATAAGTTTAAAATGGTTTAAACAAAAATTTAATTATTTATGAAATTATATTGAATATTTGGAATTTAATTAATTACATTTTTGAAATGTTATTATTTCTAGTGTAAAGGATATCACAGCATTTCGTAAATGCTGTACTTGATATAAATGAACGAAATGGCTAGAATTGAATAATGGCTATTACAGCACTTTGTAAGTGCTGTAGTTGCTGGACTTAACTAAAGTTTATTTGAAACTAAATTAAACCTATTACAACATTTTAAATGTTGTCTTTTGTTAAATGAATTATTTTAAAACATAACTTTCCGTAGCATCTTCTAAGTGCTGCGAAAGTTGAATTTACACTATTTTGATAAAATTAAAAGAAAAATGAACTTTGAAAAGGCTAAATTTTTGAGAATTTGATATTTAATTATTAAATATAATGACTTCATTTTTAAAAGATTTGAATGGAATATTTAATTGGTTTAATTGGAATATTTAATTGGTTTAAATGGAGTATTTTGATTTGAAATATAAACCATTTTGAAATGTGATTTGAAATGGTATTTAAATTTATTAAAACTGAATGAAGTTTTGGAAGAATATGATATTTTAATATTTAAAATGAATTTGAAATGATATTGAATTTTTAAATGATATTTGATTCAGAAGTATAATGTGATATCCCGAAATTTTTGGTAGTATCAATTTAATAATCTGTATTTAAAATTGAATTGATTTGATAAATTTTGTTAATAAAATTTGACTTGATTTAATAATCCAATTAAATAGATATTTAATTGGTGAATTTTATGTTTTAAAAGCTAATAAAATGCTTTCTATTTATAATGTATGTGTGTGTGTGTGTGTGTGTGTGTGTATATGTATATATTGTAAATAGATAAGTTTTGATTTGAAGTTTAATAAACAAATAAAATCTTTTTTTTAAATTCTAATATACATTTTGATAATTTGGAAATTACTATTTTATTTAATATATAACTTTTCAAAGCTATTTAATAAATAACTATATGGTTTTAAATACTTAAGGTAAATATTACTTTTTTTAAATTATATCTTAGTTTAAGTATAAATTAATAAAAGGTTTATTTTATTTTCTTTTATATATAGCTTGATAAATATGATTTGAAAATAAATATGAAAGTTTAAAATACCATTTACATAAAATATTTATTCACTTAAATAAGATAAAGTGATAAGTAATTTATAATCACTTTTATAAATTTTTTTGTAAAATTGATAAATATGTTATTTTCAAATAGTATTAATAAATGTATAAATATAGGTAGGTTTTAAAAGACAATATTATTGTTTAAAAAAAAAATTAAATATGTTGATAGAAATTTGCTTTAAATTGGATTTTTAAATTTATGATTGGATTTGAATTTGAATTAATTTTGAATTCAAAAGAATAATTTTTTTTTTAATTATTTAGATAAGCTTTAATTTTTTTTATATAATTTGTTTTATTTCATTTTCTTTAAAAAGAAATGCACATATACGTTTACATATGAAAATAATATATATATATATATATAAGTATTTAACAAATAAAGAAAAAGGGTTTTATTTACTTTTAAATTAAATATATATAAGTAAAAATATATATATAACAATTGTTAATATCTTAAGTAACTAATGAGACAAATGTGAACTAATAATCTACTATATTTGACAAATGTAGTAATATAGGACAAGTGTCATTTGTATTTTTTTCTTTTATTTTTGGAAAATCAATTACACTTATATAAAACATGTTTTCTTCTTTCTCATTTCTCTTCTAATCTTCATTTTTCAAAAGCTAAGAAATTTTTTTCAGCTGAACCAAAATTTAAAACAAATCAGTAACCAAACTCCTCAAAACCAAAAATCATGTTCAAATTTGATTTTCAATACTCAAACTCCACACAAAAACCAGAATTTCAATTCAAGCGTGCAAACCCTTCTTCAATCAAAAGCTTGAAATCATCTTCATAATGCAATCTGTAATCCACTTTCAAATTGAAGATCAGATCAAAAACCTGGAATTATTTTGCAAATTTTCAATGCAAATCTGTGAATCATCCTTAAAATCAAATCTGGTCAAGCCTGCATTTTAAAACCTGCTCAAACATGCATTTTCTTCCATCTGTCTAAAAGCCATCTCTGCATGCAATTCTAAACAACAGCAACTCAAGTTTTATATCAAGTTCAAATCCAATCATAAATTTAAAAATCCAATTTAAAGCTAATTTATATTAACATGTTTTATTTAAAAAGAACAATAATATTATCTTTTAAAACCTACCTATATTTATACATTTATTAATATTATTTGAAAATAACATATTTATCAATTTTAAATTTTTTTATAAAAGAGATTATAAATTACTTATCACTTTGTCTTATATTTATATATATTGTAAATAGATAAGTTTTGATTTGAAGTTTAATAAACAAATAAAATCTTGTTTTTAAATTCTAATATACATTTTGATAATTTGGAAATTATTATTTTATTTAATATATAACTTTTCAAAGCTATTTAGTAAATAACTATATGGTTTTAAATACTTAAGGTAAATATTAATTTGTTTAAATTATATCTTAGTTTAAGTATAAATTAATAAAAGGTTTATTTTATTTTCTTTTAAATATAACTTGATAAATATGATTTGAAAATAAATATGAAAGTTTAAAATATCATTTACATAAAATATTTATTCACTTAAATAAGATAAAGTGATAAGTAATTTATAATCTCTTTTATAATTTTTTTTAAAGTTGATAAATATGTTATTTTCAAATAATATTAATAAATGTATAAATATAGGTAGGTTTTAAAAGACAATATTATTGTTTTGTTAAATTAAATATGTTGATATAAATTAGCTTTAAATTGGACTTATAAATTTGTACCGAAGTTTTATTATTTCCAGAGGCAATACAAACTATTTTGACTTAAGCAAATTTTTAAACTTACAACCATGATTCAAAAAAAAAATTTGTTCAAGACTTAAGTCTTAACAAGATTGGATCAAGAGCAAGAGATTTTGATTTGAATTTAAGCCTGGAACTAGAATCAGAGAAGAAGAATACAGATACACAGCATGCACACCAATATTTTCATATATACACACAAAGCTAAACTTATAAATTCATTCACAAACATACTTATTTAAGAGATGAACAGGAAACATAATTGTATATTCAAACTATTTAAATTGTGATGTTACTCACCTGGAAACAGTGATGACCAGAGCACCAGATTTTTGAAAAGCTTTTGTTTTGATTTTAAAACCAGAGTGCCTTTACTTTTAAAACTTCAACTTGAATGCTTCTTTGAATTTGATATAAACCTTGAGTTGCTGTTGTTTAGACTTGCATGCAGAGATGGCTTTTAGACAGAGGGAAGAAAATGCATGTTTGAACAGGTTTAAAAATGCAGGCTTGACCAGATTTGATTTTGAGGACGCTTCACAGATTTGCATTTGAAAATTTGCAAAATAATCATAGGTTTTTGATCTGATCTTCAATTTGAAAGTGGATTACATATTGCATTATGTTTTCAGGCTTTTGATTGAAGAAGGGTTTGCATGCTTGAATTGAAATTCTGGTTTTTGTAAGGAGTTTGAGTATTGGAAATCAAATTTGAACATGATTTTTGGTTCTGAGGAGTTTGGTTACTGATTTGTTTTGAATTTTGGTTCAGTTGAAATTATTTTCTTAGCTTTTGAAAAATGAAGATTAGAAGAGAAATGAGAAAGAAAAAAATGTTTTATATAAATTTAATTATCCAGAAAAAATTCTGGAGAATTTCCTCGAGTTTCCCAAGTATGTATATATATATATACACACACACACTATGATACTCGCTCTGCAGAATCCAAGCAATCAATACTACTAAGCTATAGAGCTACTACTCATCTAGATCTACAATACTGAACAGGATATCAGACCACAGATGCTTGTGTTTTAAAATTAAATCTTTAATGAGATTATTAAATTACCTTTGCTTTTAAATTTCGGGGACGAAATTTTTTTAAGGGGGGAGGAATGTTATATCCCGAAATTTTTGGCAATATCAATTTAATAATCTGTATTTAAAATTAAATTGATTTGATAAATTTTGTTAATAAAATTT
Source organism: Allium cepa (assembly GCA_030765085.1). Classification (NCBI taxonomy): domain Eukaryota; kingdom Viridiplantae; phylum Streptophyta; class Magnoliopsida; order Asparagales; family Amaryllidaceae; genus Allium; species Allium cepa. The sequence continues at coordinate 57,423,677 of CM060935.1, forward strand.
GACTTGATTTAATAATCCAATTAAATAGATATTTAATTAGTGAATTTTATCTTTTAAAAGCTAATTAATGGTTTTCTATTTATAATGTATGTATATATATATATTTATATATATTGTAAATAGATAAGTTTTGATTTGAAGTTTAATAAACAAATAAAATCTTATTTTTAAATTCTAATATACATTTTGATAATTTGAAAATTATTATTTTATTTAATATATAACTTTTCAAAGCTATTTAATAAATAACTATATGGTTTTCAATACTTAAGGTAAATATTAATTTGTTTAAATTATATCTTAGTTTAAGTATAAATTAATAAAAGGTTTATTTTATTTTCTTTTAAATATAGCTTGATAACTATGATTTGAAAATAAATATGAAAGTTTAAAATACCATTTACATAAAATATTTATTCACTTAAATAAGATAAAGTGATAAGTAAGTTATAATCTCTTTTATAATTTTTTTTAAAATTGGTAAATATGTTATTTTCAAATAATATTAATAAATGTATAAATGTAGGTAGGTTTTGAAAGACAATATTATTGTTTTTTTAAATTAAATATGTTGCTATAAATTAGCTTTAAATTGGATTTTTAAATTTATGATTGGATTTGAATTTGAATTAATTTTGGATTCAAAAGAATAAACATTTTTAAATTATTTGGATAAGCTTTCATTTTTTTATATAATTTGTTTTATTTCATTTTCTTTAAAAAGAAATGCACATATACATTTACATATGAAAATAATATATATATATATATATACATATATAAGTATTTAACAAATAAAGAAAAAGGGTTTTATTTACTTTTAAATTAAATATATATAAGTAAAAATATGTATATACAAGTGTTAATATCTTAAGTAACTAACGAGACAAATGTGAACTAATAATCTACTCTATTTGACAAATGTAGTAATATAGGACAAGTGTCATTTGTATTTTTTTCTTTTATTTTTGGAAAATCAATTACACTTATATAAAACATGTTTTCTTCTTTCTCATTTCTCTTCTAATCTTCATTTTTCAAAAGCTAAGAAAAAAAATTCAGCTGAACCAAAATTCAAAATAAATCAGTAACCAAACTCCTCAAAACCAAAAATCATGTTCAAATTTGATTTTCAATACTCAAATTCCTCACAAAAACCAGAATTTCAATTCAAGTACAAACCCTTCTTCAATCAAAAGCCTGAAAACATCTTCATAATGCAATCTGTAATCCACATTCAAATTGAAGATCAGATCAAAAACCTGTGATTATTTTGCAAATTTTCAAATGCAAATATGTGAAGCATCCTCAAAATCAAATCTGGTCAAGCCTGCATTTTTAAACCTGTTCAAACATGCATTTTCTTCCATCTGTCTAAAAGCCATCTCTGCATGCAAGTCTAAACAATAGCAACTCAAGTTTTATATCAAATTCAAACCCAATCATAAATTTAAAAATCCAATTTAAAGCTAATTTATATCAACATATTTAATTTAAAAAAAAACAATAATATTGTCTTTTAAAACCTACCTATATTTATACGTTTATTAATATTAATTGAAAATAACATATTTATCAATTTTAATTTTTTATTATAAAAGAGATTATAAATTACTTATAACTTTGTCTTATATTTATATATATTGTAAACAGATAAGTTTTGATCTGTAGTTTAATAAACAAATAAAATCTTGTTTTTAAATTCTAATATACATTTTGATAATTTGAAAATTATTATTTTATTTAATATATAATTTTCAAAGCTATTTAATAAATAACTATATGGTTTTAAATACTTAAGGTAAATATTAATTTGTTTAAATTATATCTTAGTTTAAGTATAAATTAATAAAAGGTTTATTTTATTTTCTTTTAAATATAGCTTGATAAATATGATTTGAAAATAAATATGAATGTGTAAAATATCATTTACATAAAATATTTATTCACTTAAATAAGATAAAGTGATAAGTAATTTATAATCTCTTTTATATTATTTTTTACATTGATAAATATGTTATTTTCAAATAATACTAATAAATGTATAAATATAGGTAGGTTTTAAAAGACAATATTATTGTTTTTTTTAAATTAAATATGTTGATATAAATTAGCTTTAAATTGGATTTTTAAATTTGTACTGAAGTTTTATTATTTCCAGAGGCATACAAACTATTTTGACTTAAATAAAATTTTAAACTTACAACCATGATTAAACAAACAAATTTTGTTCAAGACTTAAGCCTTAACAAGATTAGATCAAGAGCAAGAGATTTTTGATTTGAATTTAAGCCTGGAACTAGAATCAGAGAAGAAGAATACAGATACACAGCATGCACACCAATATTTTCATATATATACACAAATCTAAACTTATAAATTCATTCACAAACATACTTGTTTCAGAGATGAACAGGCAACATAATTATATATTCAAACTATTTAAATTGTGATGTTACTCACCTGGAAACAGTGATGATCAGAGCACCAGATTTTCGAAAAGCTTTTGTTTTGATTTTAAAACCAGAGTGCCTTTGCTTTTAAAACTTCAACTTGAATGCTTCTTTGAATTTGATATAAAACTTGAGCCGTTGTTGTTTAGACTTGCATGCAGAGATGGCTTTTAGACAGATGGAAGAAAATGCATGTTTAAACAGATTTAAAAATGAAGGCTTGACAAGATTTGATTTTGAGGATGCTTCACATATTTGCATTTGAAAATTTGCAAAATAATCACAGGTTTTTGATCTGATCTTCAATTTGAAAGTGGATTACAGATTGCATTATGAAGATGTTTTCAGGCTTTTGATTGAAGAAGGGTTTGCATGCTTGAATTGAAATTCTGGTTTTTGTGAGGAGTTTGAGTATTGAAAAACAAATTTGAACATGATTTTTGGTTTTGAGGAGTTTGGTTACTGATTTGTTTTGAATTTTGGTTCAGTTGAAATTCTTTTCTTAGCTTTTGAAAAATGAAGATTAGAAGAGAAATGAGAAAGAAGAAAACATGTTTTATATAAATTTAATTATTCAAACAAAATTTTGGATAGAATTTCCTCGAGTTTCCCAAGTATATATATGTATATACCGGGATACTCGCTCTACAGAATCCAAGCAATCAATACTACTAAGCTATAGAGCTACTACTCATCTAGATCTACAAAACTGAATAGGATATCAGACCATAGATGCTTATGTTTTAGAATTAAATCTTTAATGAGATTATTAAATTACCTTTGCTTTTAAATTTCGAGGATGAAATTTTATTAAAGGGGGGAGGAATGTGATATCCCAAATTTTTTGGCAATATCAATTTAATAATCTGTATTTAAAATTAAATTGATTTGATAAATTTTGTTAATAAAATTTGACTTGATTTAATAATCCAATTAAATAGATATTTAATTGGTGAATTTTATCTTTTAAAAGCTAATAAAATTCTTTCTATTTATAATGTATATATACACACACACACACATATTTATATATATTGTAAATAGATAAGTTTTGATTTGAAGTTTAATAAACAAATAAAATCTTGTTTATAAATTCTAATATACATTTTGATAATTTGGAAATTATTATTTTTTAATATATAACTTTTCAAAGCTATTTAATGAATAACTATATGGTTTTAAACACTTAAGGTAAATATTAATTTGTATAAATTATATCTTAGTTTAAGTATAAATTAATAAAAGGTTTATTTTATTTTCTTTTAAATATAGCTTGATAAATATGATTTGAGAATAAATAGGAAAGTTTAAAATACCATTTACACAAAATATTTATTCACTTAAATAAGATAAAGTGATAAGTAATTTATAATCTCTTTTATATTTTTTTTAAAAATTGATAAATATGTTATTTTCAAATATATTAATAAATGTGTAAATATAGGTAGGTTTTAAAAGACAATATTATTGTTTTTTTGAATTAAATATGTTGATATAAATTAGCTTTAAATTGGATTTTTAAATTTATGATTGGATTTGAATTTGAATTAATTTTGAATTCAAAAGAATAATTTTTTTTAAATTATTTGGATAAGCTTTCATTTTTTTTATATAATCTGTTTTATTTCATTTTCTTTAAAAAGAAATGCACATATACATTTGCATATGAAAATAATATATATATATATATATATATATATATATATATATATATAAGTATTTAACAAATAAAGAAAAAGGGTTTTATTTACTTTTAAATTAAATATTATATATATAAGTAAAATTATGTATATAACAAGTGTTAATATCTTAAGTAACTAATGAGACAAATGTGAACTAATAATCTACACTATTTGACAAATGAAGTAATATAGGACAAGTGTCATTTGTATTTTTTTTCTTTTATTTTTGGAAAATCAATTACACTTATATAAAACATGTTTTCTTCTTTCTCATTTCTCTTCTAATCTTCATTTTTCAAAAGCTAAGAAAAGAATTTCAGCTGAACCAAAATTCAAAACAAATCAGTAACCAAACTCCTCAAACCAAAAATCATGTTCAAATTTGATTTTCAATACTCAAACTCCTCACAAAAACCAGAATTTCAATTCAAGCATGCAAACCCTTCTTCAATCAAAAGCCTGAAAACATCTTCATAATGCAATCTGTAATCCAGTTTCAAATTGAAGATCAGATCAAAAACCTGTGATTGTTTTGCAAATTTTCAAATGCAAATCTGTGAAGCATCCTCAAAATCAAATCTGGTCAAGCCTGCATTTTTAAACCTGTTCAAACATGCATTTTCTTCCATCTGTCTAAAAGCCATCTCTGCATGCAATTCTAAACAATAGAAACTCAAGTTTTATATCAAATTCAAAGAAGCATTCAAGTTGAAGTTTTAAAAGCAAAGGCACTCTGGTTTTAAAATCAAAACAAAAGCTTTTCAAAAATCTGGTGCTCTGATTATCACTGTTTCCAGGTGAGTAACATCACAAATTAAATAGTTTGAATATATAATTATGTTGCCTGTTCATCTCTGAAACAAGTATGTTTGTGAATGAATTTATAAGTTTAGCTTTTTGTATATATATGAAAATATTGGTGTGCATGTTGTGTATCTGTATTCTTCTTCTCTGATTCTAGTTCCAGGCTTAAATTCAAATCAAAAATCTCTTGCTCTTGATCCAATCTTGTTAAGACTTAAGTCTTGAACAAAATTTGTTTGTTGAATCATGGTTGTAAGTTTAAAATTTTGTTTAAGTCAAAATAGTTTGTATTGCCTCTGGAAATAATAAAACTTCAGTACAAATTTAAAATAGGTTAAATTTCTATTATCATGATTCATAGATTCAGGTATATGAATCAAATGCTAAAGCTAAAACTTGATTTTTAAAACAAAAATTACGACTTTTAGTAATGGGATTTAAGAGCATTTCTGGTTTAACCAGAAATTGGAATTTGATGAAATTCTGATGAACTCGATAGTCTGAGGGGTCGTAATTCTTTCTGGAGGAAGAGGAGTGGTCAGTGATTTAGGGAAAAATGGTGGAGGTGGTGGAAGATCATCGTGGCGATGGTGGTTGTTCGATTTGATCTGTAAACCTAGTTTTGGGTAGTGCAGCAGTTTTTTGATCGGCATTGTTCCTCTAGATGATCCACTACAATATTCGAGGAGATGGTAGCTTGGATGCTGAAGGAAGTCTGGCCGGAGTTGCTGGTGCTCTGATGATTGGAGAGATGAGTTCGAGCAGTTTTCAGGTTTTGGATGGTGGTTCCAGTTGGGTTTGGATGACCTGAATCTGATTTCAAGGGGAAATCAACGGTTCCGGTGATCGAGATAAGTTGTGATGATGATCAGTGACTTGTTTAAGCCATCATGGTTGATCGGAGATGGGTGGATGGCCGGTGCATGTGCACTGTGCACATTTTCTAGCGATGTTGATTTTTGGGTTTGAGCAGAGTTTGTACTCCAGTAATTTGAGTGGTTGGCCCAAAGTAGGAGGGGTGTGCACTAGAAGCAAGTTAGGTTGGCCTCGGGTCATTTTGATTTGTTACAGGTTTCTTTAAAAACCTGACTGTTTTAAAATTTTAAACTGGTTTTAAAATTTGAAACAGGATTTTTAAACAAAGTTGAAATCAGAATTTAAAGTAGGAATTCAAAATAACTTTTGAATCCTAGTTTGAAATATATAAAGTTTTATAAAATTTAAATATTTAAACAACTTTAAGGTGTAAAATATATATTTAAAATGTTTTGAATTTAATTTGGTTTAAAAACTCATATAAATTTCTTTGTATGATAAATGTTCTTTAACATTTGATTTTAGAAAGGTTTTAACTTGGTTTAATTTGTTAGAGTTAAATTTGTAATTATTCAAATCTTTAATTTGAAATGGGATTTAAATGTGAAGATGAAAACTAAAGGTAAAATGTTTTCAAATGTGTTAGTGAATGATAATAAAATCATTTATAAGAAAATGCTTTCATTTTAAAAATAATAAATATTTAATGATTTGTGATTCATTTAATTATTAAGGTAAATTAATATGGATAATTAATTAATTTATTTATTAAATGGTTAAGGATTTGAATTAATTAATTAAGGTTGAAGTTAATTAATTAAGATTAATTAATTTGAAAATAAGATCATTAATTAGATAAATTACGATTTTATTAATGATTAGGAATTAATTTATCAAGTAATTTAAAATTAATTAAGTTACAGTTAAACTTAATTAATTAAATAATTAAAGATTAATTAATGGGTTATTAAGGATAAATTAATTTGTAGTTAATAATGATTAATTTAAGTTAATTACTTAAGAAAAAGTAATTAAAGAATTGTTGATAAGTTAATGAAGTTCATTAACTTGAGATTATTTAATAATTAATTAATGTGATTAATTTTAATAATTAATTGGATTAACTATTTAGATAATCATTTATGGAATTTGGTTAAGTATAATTACTTTATGAAAGTAATTAAATGTATTAATTACTCAAGATAATTAATTAAATAAAGTTGATTAGTTTAAGTTAATTAATTAGGATTAATTAATTTAGAATAATCAATGGATGGGTTGATAAGTAATTACTTAATGTAATTAATGAAGAATAATTACTTAGAGAAGTAATTAAGATAAGTAACTTACTGGAGCTAATTAATTGAAATATGGAAGAGTTTTGGGATTAATTGCTTTGTGTAATTGATATGAAGGATAATTACTTAGTGAAAGTAATTAATAATTAATTACTTAGTGTAATTAATTTAAGAATTGATTAATTAAGTCATTTGAAAATAATTAAGTGATGTAATTAAATAAAGGTAATTAATTACTAATGAGATTAATCAAGGGTCATTAATAAATATAATTAATTATTAAATGTAATTAATTTAGGAGTAATTAATTTACTTAATAAAGTAATTAAGGGGTAATTAGTTGATTTAATGCAGTAATTAAGGGAAGTTAATTACTGGATGGGATTAATCAAGGGTGATTAATAATTATGGGTTAATTAAACGACTAATTACTTAATGTAATTAATTTAAATAGAATAAATAATTAAAGAAGTAATTATGGATTATTAATTTATATAATTAATGATGTAATTAAAGGTTGATTAATTAAGATTAATTATTCAATGATAAGAGATTAAATATAATTAATTAATGAAATTAATTAAGGAGGAATGTAATTAATTATAATTAATTAATTTATGAAGTAATTAAAGGTTAATTACTGTACGTGATTAAGAATAATTAATTTTTGAAATTAATTAAAGGATAATTACTTGAATGTAATTAAGGGATGATTAATTAAGGTGAGTAATTAGAGAATAATTGATTTATTGATTTGTAATTAATAAATGGATTTGTAAGCAAGATTTAAAATGGTAAAGTAATTAATTTAATTTACTTTAAATTAATTAGAGGTGCAAGTAATTAATTTAATTCATTTTAAATTAATTATAGTGTGATTAAGTAAATCCTTGCTTATGTATGAATGGATGATATTGATTTCCTTGAATGGTTTGAGATCTCAAAGATGAGATACGTGATGCTGTGTAATATGAGTGCTTTGGTTGCATTGTGATGATAATGTGAATTATCTGTTTGTGATGATAATGTTGATTATCTATTGTGATATGTGAATTATCTATCTGTGTGAATATAGATAATGGAATTGAATTGTTTTAAACTTTAAAACAACTTGGCCTTAAAAGATACGTTTTGGATTCGGTGAGACCGGGATCGGGTTTTCAAATTTGGATATCCGAGAACCACATCGATTCAAATTAACGGTAGGTCATGAATCTCAAGTGAAGATGAAGATTCAGAGTGCAAGGGTTATCGTCGTTAACTCTGAGGGTGATTCCGATATGAGTGTAACGAGATAATGCCTTCAATTTCGTTCGAACCCGGAATGAACTTGTATGGATTAAATGCTTTCAGAACATCGTCAGGTGGACGATGAGCATTCTAAGAGATGTGTTCTCTAAAGGTAATCGTAGCCTCAAGCCTCATCAACCGGGAATGGTTAAAACAAGGGAGGTGCAGCAAGGCTAAGTGGGTCATGCTCAAGTAGGACGAGATTTTCCCCTGTCTAGAGGTCCTTTTTTATTCGGCTGTGTGGGCAGTTGGTCGCGACAACTGCTGGGGTTGTCTTGTTGGGGACTGTCAAGTAAGGGATGGTTTCGGTCTTGTGTTGCAGGCGATTGGGAGTAATCCTCGGTACGGTGATCTAGGCCTCGTACTGTGACGGACGGTACCCCAGTTGCCCTGCCATTGATGAAAACTCATTCTTCCTACGTGCCCTTACAGTTTTGATTGTATTACCCACTTTTGTGGCTAGTAGCTGGAATTTAATGAATGTAACAGTTTCGGCTACTTTCTATTTACTTGAAAACCCTAGACCTATCATAATATCACTGGATTTCCTATCAAATGTTTGGTTAGCATAAGGTAAAAACTTTTCCATGTTTATGTGTGGGAAGTCTTACGTGATAGCTTTTGTTTTTCAAAGGTTTTCAAAGTTAAGCAACTTTAACCTATTACTCACACCAGACCCATGTCTGACCCGGAGTTTATCTTCTGTTTTCTTAAACTCTTGGGTACTCAAATTTTTACGAGTAGCCAAGGGTTTCGTGTTAGCTTTGACGAATTATGGAGGATCAATGGAGAAGGAGGCTTCAGCATTGTAGATATTTATAGTTTCTGCTGTGTGTTCTCTGAGTCATTTGTTGTGTTGTATTGAGTTGTAATAACTAGGCAGGTGTTTATAACTGTCTAGTATGTGTTGTATATGCTGTGTAACTCTGATAGATGTTGTATACTATGTAATATCTTATGTGATATATTATATTTCATTCGTTCCGTTGTGAGTATCTGAGTTGTTGAGTTTCTTCTTTCCTTTCTTTTCTTCTTCTATCCCTTTCTTTCTTAATTCATGACGCGTCTTTCTAGGCTTAGGAAGACGCGTCGTGACATATAAAATACCATTTTGAAATTTTAACCACGGGATGTATTTAATCTATAGTTTAACTGATCCTTAAAGGATGGGCGATCCCAAACGTCCTTTAAGTTATTGTACATTACTAATACAGTTCACTTGAGTTGGTTTGCATTATATAAGTATATTTTCCTGATTCGAGTGTTTTGTGTTTTACTTTACGCTCGAGTCAGCCTGAGTATTTACAGCTTAGCTTTGGATTTCTTTTTCTGGAGCTAGGAATCGCCCGCTGGAGATTCTACTTGTCTAGTTATTTATTCCCTTTCAGTTTCAGTTGTTCTATTTCAGCTCTGGTATTTATAAACTTCTATGTATTTGAGATTTCTGTTGTATATGTTTTTCAAACTTCTATTATGTAATTGTTTTGAGAGTTTTTTATAGTAGCTTCATGAACTACTATATTATTTTAAATTTCCGCTGCGAGTTATTCTGATATTTCTGTGTCTGTGATTCTGTGATTGTATTTCATTTGCTCCAAATTTATTTACAATGCGATATTTTGAGCAATTCAAGTCCGACATGTGTGGATGCGAATGGCTGAAAATATCGGGTTGTTACAGCTAATGTAAGAAAAAAAAATTGGTACACGAATGTTTGAATTTTACTTTATTTGTCTCGTTGCATGTACCGTGGATTACATCCCAAAATCCATATGCATAACTCATGGTGTGGGGAGAGAATTTTTTAGTTAATATTTGGAGGTTATGGGAAAAAAAAGAATATCATGCTCATTTTTTTTCAAAAATGGGTTTGGCCACAAGGATTCTTATTTTCCTTTATCTTTTATTTTTAAATATTTTTAGACCAAATCCATGATTATTAAGTTTCCAGTTATGTAATCACTAAAATAGGGTATGCTAGCATAAATTCGTGGTCTGTATGTTATATACTTTTCTTTTGTAATGTGTATAAAACATACGATCAATGGTCGAAAAGCAAAAAGTCAGGTAATACGTACAAAATTTATTTTATGCGCTAGCTACAATTTATTCTGTGCACAAAGCTAAAACTATCATTCAAGTGTTAGTTAAATCTATTAAGCTAGACAATGTGTTGTCCCTTCTTCGTATATTCAACTAAAATTACATTATCTGTGTTTAAAATGTGGTGAACTTTTAATAATAAAACTTGGTCATATTCAGTCAATTAAATTTCAAAATAGTCCAAATTCTTGCAATTTCTACAGATTGTTATACAATATGACAGACTGCATGCATATTGTCTTAATTTTCAAGTGTTGTTGCATACTTCAATATGTGTGGAGGAAAATAGAATAACTTCTTTTATACTAGATCATGTATTCTCTTAATTTTCCATTAAGAGTAGGAGACAATAATTTTTCTCTGTCAACGTCAAATTCACTTTTTCTTGTACATCTAATTGTGACTGCATTTATCAATTAAAGGAAAAACAACAGAGAAGTTAACTTTATAGAAGATAAAGCATATTGTCTTTTAAGTGAGAACATTGTTACAAATTCTTATGCACTGATTTCTAATGGTCTTAAATTTACAAATGGTAGCAGATATGTAGGTCCACTATATTTACAAGTTAGTGATTTAGTGTAGTTTAATTAACCTACTTGAATGTACTCTAATTCAATAGGTTGAACTACTTGCTACATAATGCAATATAGGAAAATCATCATCGAATATAACTCTTCATTAGTTTAACTTATAGGCAATATATCACTAAATAGTAAAGTTAAAGATTGATTAAAAGTTAATATTTTGTTACATGCTACCTATGCTACTAGAATGTTTAAGACTTAAGTACAGCTAAAGGCATAGCATAAGTAGTTCTAGTAATCTACAACTTGAGAATGAAGAGCTGAGAAATATTTTGAATGCGCACACACACAATAAAATAAAAATTGATAACAAAATTCATGAAGTATACACTTTAAAAAGTGTTGTACTATTATGGTCGTAACTTTTTATTTTATTATCCAATTTTGATGATCTTACATATTCCGGAAAGCTTAAAACATAAGAAACAAATTTTATTTGAAGATTTTATCTAAATATTGATGCATTCATGGATAAAAACGTGGTTTTTATAATGCACCTGCACCTAATTATCTACTTCAAATTTTGACGTTCTCTGAATTAAAGCATATCTCTTTGTATATTTGATGTTTTGATGATCCGAGAATAGCTTATGAATACTAATGCAATATGCCATGACTCTATTTTAAAATTCTTATCTAAAATGATGATTCTTATTCTTTAAAATCTTGTCAAGGGGTGCCCTAAATAAAATATATGCTATTCATGTTAATTAACAACAAAGCAAAGGTTGCTAACGTCATATTATTATCAATTATGAATTAGAGGAATCACTGATAACTTATCAGTTGAATTCTTAACCATAATTTTAAAAGGCGAGCATACTTTTTTATACTTCAGTTATCAAAAATAACGTCAAGGAATTTTAGATGAGTTGTTAGGGTGGATTATTTGTTGCAATGTATGAACAGATATTTTTACAATTGTAATTAGTACATGAATGTTGATTTATCAAATGATATATGCTCAGTGAATGACTGCAAAATTTGTAGACTGTACGTGATATATATGGTTATAGATCCAGTGACTAAAATAAACACGTATGTATGGAAGCCTAATATTTCTCATCACCTTCTATATTCTCTATATTGTTAAATCACTACAAAAATTATAATGATATAAGACTCCTAATAATGGTCTTAACTTAAATTATTCAGTCTTTAGTTTCTCTTTAAGACCCAGTAAAGACAGATAACGTGGTATCTAAAATCAAGTCTCTAATTTTGTAAAGACCAAGAAAATTTGTCTCAACAAAACTTAAGACTAATCAATTTGTCTTAAATAAATCACTGAGCTTAAGACTTTCTAAAGACACTAATATGGTCTCCAATGTATGCAGTAAAGACCACAGACGCGGTGAAAAAAGAGTCTCAAATTATCATATTATCAAGCACCTCTTCAGCACATATAAAAGTTGCATAGACAGTGCAATTTCAGTTTCATCATGCATTAAAATATGAACACACGGTACAATATGAACACACAGTACAACTTTAATGCAACATATGCGTTACAGAACACAAGGTACAATATGAACACATAGTACAACTTTAATGCAACATAACAATTTCTCTGATGTCTGAATAATCTGGATCCCCTAAATTCATTCTTATAGCGATCATATTTTTTACTGATTCGATGAAACGATGAAGCCCAAGTGACCCTGTAACACCTTCTGGGATGCCATATTGTGCTAAAATATTCAGTATCTGCATCATTTGTATGCAAATTAACTCAAGCAGTCATACTTTGATACAAAGAAGTAAAAAGTAAATATGCTTACCAGCACCATATATACCAAGGCCACCAGAAGGAGGGGGCATGCTAAAGATATCATATCCCATAACGTTTGCATGTACAACTTCCCTTTCCTTAACTTCATAGTCATATAAATCCTGCACTGTAATAATTCCTCCAGCTTTCTGAATATCCTTTACTAAATCAGCTCCAACAGAACCATAATACATGATATTTCCTCCATACTTAGCTATCTTACTCAAAGTATCAGCAAGCTTTTCGTTTCTACAAACATCGCCTTCCTTCAATAAAGTCCCGTTTATAGCAAACATTTTACGTAAACCTGGATTTGAAAATATACCAGAAGACATAGTAGTCATTTCCATGTGCAGATAAGAAGATACAGTGAATCCATTTTTAGCATAGTCAATAGCTGGTTGCACTAGTCGTGCCCATGGAAGACTTCCGTGTTGTGTCCATACTTTGTATAGACCCGCTAGTTCTCCAGGTACCACTATCGATAGAGAACCACTTGCTTTCAACGTTTCATTCCTACCATACATGTTCTGTATATAAAATAAAAATCTTTTTTTTAACAATAACATACAAGAATATATAGTGGAACCATGTATTAGTGAGCATAAATGATAAGACATAATTTTACTAGGAGTACCTCAAATGAGGCAAGTGGTGCGATATCTCTCATATCGAAAGCACGTGCTTCTTCTCCATTCATCTTTACTAACATGAATGCACCGCCACCTATGCCGCTTGATGCAGGACCTACCACACCTAAACAAAGGGCAGTGGCCACAGCCGCATCAACTGCATTGCCTCCTTGTTTTAGAATATTGGTACCCGCAATGGAGCATCTACCATCATCGGTTGCAACCACACCATGTTTAGTTGTGATCGCTTGAGGATTTCGGAGTTCAATTGTATGTGCATAGTGGAAAGATTGAAGCAGCACTAGAAGAGCTGATATTGCTAGGCATATGATGATGTTTGCTGCATTTTCAGTTTAGTTTGTTAGTTTTATTACATAAAGAATAATCTGAACTTAAACAAAATCACAGGAAGTATGATGCTCACTGGTCATGGCAGTACAATGATTTTTTGGATGGATTAACTTTACAGGTTGAAGGTTACTATATATATATATCACATTGTAATAGATGTGCTGTTGCCGGAATCAACTTAAAAAATTATAAGTCAAAAGGGTTGAGGAGCATGGACGGTAACTTCTTTGATATGTGAATCATTGTTATTGTAGTAAGCCAACTGGATAACATTATGATTTATTATGAATTTTGGCATTTATCACTTTGCACAGTATTGACTTTAGAACTTTGGCAGATGCATGTTTGTTTGTTTTACTTCCCAAAAGAGCATAAATACTTGTCTGAGTATTGCAGGAAATTTTGTTGTGGAAAATAAAACGTAGAAACACCATAACAGTCTATTATTAATGGATATAAAAACAAAAGAGAGAAATAAAGTCATAAAATATCTAAGATTTTACAATATATATATGCGTTACAGAGTTAATGCTCATAACATAATTCATAAACCAAACAAATACAAACAAACATGATTGATAGTTCAAGAGTAGAAATAACTACAAGTAAATGTCTAACAAAGATGTGTACTGTAAATAGGAGGAAAATAAAATAACACGTTCAAAACAAAATAAGTACAGTTTAATGAAATCGAACAGCTCCATAACATAATTCATAAATCAAATTACAAATAAAGATGTCCTAGTTTCCAAATCAAAGCCAAAAACAAATACAAAACACTAAACATGTTAAAGGAGGAAAAGAAAAACAGTTTCATTCTAAGTTGTCATCATTGAGGGATTGAAGAACTGTACCATGATGAGGCATTGCTTGATATTGTCCAGGTTGCAGGTTATACTCATTCGTGAAAGGTTCAAGTAGCTGAGTAAATGGCCCAGGTTGCTGTGCATAGTTTCCAAAAGTCTGCTGGCATGACACAGGAATAGATTGGAAGTTTGATGGTGTTTGGTGATATGGAATGGATGGTTGCGCAAACTGAAAAGTTGACTGGGGAAATTGTCCAGGTTGTTGAGGAATTTGATTAGCATGTTGGAGGAACGAAAATTGCTGGAGCGTTTCTTGTGTTTGTTGTGGCTGTGGTGGTGCAGCGGAACCGTACTTGCTGGTTATTGCCAGTTGAACTTCCTTTTCGATTAACTTTTTGATCTCTGGTGTCAATATAACGCTTGCAGATGAATTGGGCGTTGTAGCATCTTCGTGGAAAGTCATATTATCTGGTAAAATTGAAGATTTGGAGCCTTTATTTAAAAGACTACTTGTATCGATGTATGGTGCTCCATATACTCTGCCTCTTGTTAGTCCCCCGGAAGCCTCCACCCAAAGTCGTGGATTCCATTCCTCTACATTCTCGTTTAACTCGGCTTTCTTTTTCATGTATGTTTCCTGAAAGAAAAAAATATTTAGCATTGTTATCATTGCAGATAGCAAAGTATCCTTAACAAAATATATTAGAGTTTTTCTTTTTGTATGACCTTATATTTCCTTGTAAAAATTTACTGGCTGTAGGTTAGTAAGTTTGCCAAAGCTTATGATATATGTTTAGGGCTAGAACTGAATCCAAATCTTTCTTAACTCA
This sequence comes from Allium cepa, assembly GCA_030765085.1. Taxonomy (NCBI): domain Eukaryota; kingdom Viridiplantae; phylum Streptophyta; class Magnoliopsida; order Asparagales; family Amaryllidaceae; genus Allium; species Allium cepa. Next base: position 57,439,100 of record CM060935.1, read on the forward strand.
ATCAAACGTTTATACTACCATTTACAATTGCTGCTGACTGTATCGTAACTGAATAAGCAATCTATATCAAAGCAACGATGCTGATTTTGGTAAGTACAAAGCAACATACTTTAGATGATGGTAAAGCTGGGTAATATTCATGAGTTTAGCATGTTGTAAACCTGGGTCTGTGCAGTGTGCAACTTTTAATTCTAAGTTTGTATGATTAATATAAGAAGAAAAATTATAGTTTTAATTACATCCTAACATTAAGGGGGCCTTCCCCACCTCCTTGAACACATGTCCCAACACATTTTGTATTGCATGACTACTCTTCGATACTTTAGACATTGTATCCTTACTTTGCTTCTTATCCTCTCCTTTATTTACATTAAATTTAATAAAATAGCTACACAATCAATTTAGTATTAAATATCTAAAGCAGTATTAGTATAAGTAATACAGAAAATATAGAAAAAAATCCCCAGCCAAAAACAGGCAAAGTTTGCAATGCAAGAAATTAACGCAATGACATCAGTTGATAAGTTAATCGTAGTTTAATGATGATTGTGATTGAAAAAGAAAGTGTATCCAAAGGTAGATTTATCCAATACCTTAATATTTATAAGTTCTTGTGTAGTTGATGAGTTAGTAAAAGATAGTCAACAGCTGAATTTCCAATCGAAAAAACTTTCATAAACTTTTTTTGATTTGCTATCAACAAATGCGCTTCTTTGTACCGATGAATCTTTCGCTTTTCCTTTCCCTTTCTCTCTTTTCGTATGCCAATAACAGAAACTATCAGCAAACGACACTGGATGACCTGTCTCAAGTTCCTTCAAAATTGGATATAAAAATAATTTATTATGGATAGTAAGCCTGATTCAACATATAATAAGGTAAGTTTGCAAAACTAGCTCAAAGTATATTTTCTAAACTATGAGTTAGTCTACAAGAAATTTAAGTTCAAACAAAATCACATCATAAGATCCAATAGGAAATCATCCAACAGTTTTTTGCATTGTTAAAAAAGGAAAAATAATTTGAGTTTCAATTGTTTACAATAAATATATGCCATTATTCTTTTGTAATGATTAAGAAAAATGATTTTATCTCAACACATGTCATTATTCTTATATAATGAATACGAAAAATAATTTTGGCTTACCACTTGAGCATCATGTGACGCAATAGACACCGAACCAGCAGTATGACGTGTATGAGTCCCTTCTTTTGGTGTCAAACGGTTATTTCTCATCATGTTTCCTTTATCATCATATGTACTTTTATGCCATTCCATATCGATCATTTGATTCCAAATATTTGCTTGAATCCAACTTGGAGGTGTATCTCGACAGTTAATCATCCTAGTAGTTTGTCTTAACTGCTTTGCCTTTTTTCGTGCACGATGTAGTTTCTTTTTTAGGATCGAGGAAGCTGTTTTTGTCCAAATCTCAAAAACCCTTTGCTCATAAACTACATCATATGTGTATGCTCGCTGTACAAAGAAATGTATTTTAAATATATTTCAAGGCAAAAATATAATCAGTAATTCAAACCAAAAGAACATAAATATACCTTAAACTCATTAAATAATATTATTCTTTTTTCATGGGGCACTTTAGAAAACGTATACCAAGGTTCTGTAAACCGCAAGTTCCAAATACTTCCAATAAGACGTGAAGTATACTTGTTTCTAAATCTAAGCAAATTAAAATAGTTATTAGGATATTCATAAGAACGATACATATAAAAAAGTATCATTAAATCTTACTGATTTCCTGTCCACTCAAGTGGTCTTTTTTGTGTAACAGGATCGATTGGAGTGTCATATCCTCCAACTGGAATAAAGCCCCTCCTACAGACTTCTAGATCTTCTCCCTCTCCGGCCACTTCCACACTATCCTCTTCGATTCCTAGTGGACCATCTCTCATCTCTTGTTGTACTTCTTCAACTCCCTCCTCACCTCTTTCATCTCCAACTTCTATTCTCTCCTCATACATGTCATTTGCTGCGTTGGTGGTTGGGTTGGGATTTAACTGTCTCGGCATGTTATTTGCAATTTCGGATTGTGTAGAATGTGTGCTTGTCATCTTTCTTATAAGACATCGAAAAGCTGAACCAGTCATGTTGTCTTAACTATAGAGAATGATTTTTTTGGGGAAAAATATGTAAAACTTGTTACTATTATATGGTTAGAAATAAGTTCAAAAATATATTAATACACCATTTAAAAATTATTGTTCAAGCTTAATCTATACGACTGTTATTTTAATAAAATATAGATATTTACCTGTAGTTAATCTGAAAGTCGAACCACTTTATATTATGGTTGAAATCCACTTGAGAAATCTGAAATGATAAAGCAATCAAATAAGTTTAATATAATATGTGAATAACAAACTTAAATTGCATACTATATTACAGAGGTAAATAAACTTGATCACATAGTTAACAGGGAAGCGATATTTTGTAAACTTAACTCATTCACCTGTATTTCGAATACACATACACACAATTTGTAAAAAAATAAACATACGAGAAAATAAAGGCACTGACTAAAAAGAATTGTGCTGTCCCTGACAACCAAATCATGTTGTGATGTTATTTGACCTGTTAAAAAAGAATTATAAATAAAACTGCTGCTTTCTGTTTTATCAGTAACACCTGTGGCACTTGCAATATCTGCAATATTCTGATTCAAAGGGAACTGGACTGAGTGGAAATTCTTGAACAGACACAAGGCTGGACTGACACAAGGCTGGACCGAGTGGAAATTCTTGAACAGTCATAAGGTGGGTTGATGTATTTTTTGATGTGATGTTGTCTTTTTCATTAGCTAGATTAGAAGGCTGTGATGATGAAGGCATTGAAACTGAAGATTCTTGTGCATACACAAACCAGGTTGATGTATTTCTAGATGTGATGTTGATGCCTTCTTCATTAACTATACTAGAAGATTGTGATGAGGGCATTAAAACTGAAGATTCTTGTAAAGGCACAAGCTGGATTGATCTATTTCTAGATGTGATATTGTTGTCTTTTTCATAAGTTACATTAGAGATTATGATGATAAAGGCATTGAAATTGTTGTAGTTGGAAAAGATGACAATTTTTTTATTTCCTAGCATAATCGCTACACACTTTTAACTTTGATACAAACATTTCAAACAAAGCTAAATTGAAAAAATATATTAAGGCTAGTTAATGTATTTTATCGTGTGTATGTACTGTAGAAATTACCCTGTGAGGGTTGTTACTCATAGAATGTCAACTGGTTCATCACGACAAGCACAAAGTACTTTGTCACATCCAAACCTATATGTGTTGATGTAGATTTCAGTGGAACGTTTTGCAAAGTATTACATGTCAATTTCATGCCAAAACAAAGAATTGGACTACTTGAACTTGACATAATAGCAAGTAAACATACTTACAGTGAATTCACAACTTCAATGTCTACCAACCAATTATCAAATTTTGGGGACAAAAGTTAGGAGCTAAATATCTTGTACCTATAATTCCAACGGATATGGTTTTCAAAATTTGACATGGTTTTCAATGAATTATTTTTGCATTCAAAAATAAAACTGCAAAATTTAACAGGTTTTTAATGGTTTCAACCAAATTACAAAAGAACACTCATGACATCATACAAAACTACTCTTGAACTAATAAGTAGAATATTCATCTTCAATAGCAACTTCGAAGTCCCTTTCTACTACATCATCGTCACTCTCTTCAAATTCATCGTCGTCGTCAACTTCTATGTTATCTTCCGACTCATCTTCTTCTTCATCGTTGCTTCCCATTGCAAGCTCTACTTCTTCATTATCAACATACTCGTAATGTTCATATGTTACCGGTTGATCAAGACTATCGTCAAGGTGAACAGTAGAGGGTTGATACATTTCGTCTACTTGATCCACATCTACATCCTCCTCTAAGTTGAGTACATTATGTTCAAAACGACTTCTTGCGGCAGTTTTAATAACTATTAACCATTCACTTGATGCATCAGGCTGACAAGTGAAATAAACTTGCTGGCACTGTTGAGCAAAAACAAACACATCATCTGTGCAAAGTCTAAAATTTTTCCTTAGTTCAGTCAACCCATTTGTACGGTGCACCCTTATTCCATCTCTTGTCAATGTGTCAAACCGTCACAATTGAATAGAAATATTACATTTTTGTCTCCAAGATATGTCAACTTAATAACTTCTTTAATAATCCCATAATAATCACTTTCTAAATCATCATAACAACTTCCTTTCACACATACACCACTATTCATTGTTTTTTTGTTCTTTCCGTATTGCAATGTATGAAATTTAAAACCATTTACGAAAAACCCATTGTAACACTCGACTACAAAATTTGGCCCTTGTGCAAGTAAATACAATTGATGTTCAATACCATCTTGATGAAATGGAACCTATTGAAAATAATTAAAAATCCATTAAACACTAGCAACTCGTATTTCACAAACTATACGAAATAATTTAGTTTTCTAACTAGACAGCAAACTTACATTTGATTTTAACCAATCGGGAAATAGTGTTTCCAACAATGTGTCGATGGAATTCTCATCCTCATGGGAATGTTGTCCTCGTAGTTCTTCTTTGCATTTTCTATACATAAAATTTAAAAAATTTAAAAAATTAATTATGCAATAGTATATTTGGTTATAATAACATTTAGTATTGCTTACATCATTAAATCCTTCAATTCAGGGCATTTGAATAGTACATATTTATGTATAGCAAGGTGTTCTTTTGCGGTGAGTTTCCTCTTAATGAATCCATTTGATAATACCCTACCCGGATGACGAAAAATTGATAATCTATCATCAGACATAACATCTCCTCCATCATCATTTCTTGGTGCTTGATTCCATATCGTTTCAACATTTGGACCAAAGTAACATGACGTGAAGTTTGAAATCTCATCAATAAGATATGCTTCGGCTATGGAGCCTTCAACATGAGCCTTGTTACCCACTTTCTTTTTTAAATAGAACAAGTACCTACATTATATAAATGTTGAAAATTGAACGATAAAACTTAGGAAAAAAAATAAATGAACATACCTTTCAAAAGGATACATCCATCGACACTGAACGAGACCGCCTACTTTAGCTTCATAAGGAAGATGAATGGATAAATGCTCCATAGAGTCAAAAAAAGAAGGAGGAAATATTTTTTCAAGTTTACAAATTATTTCAACAATGTTTTTTTCTAGTGAAATCATATTTTCAACACTTAGATTTTTTGCACAAAGATCACGAAAGAAATTACTAAGTTCAACTAATGTTTCCCATATATTTTTCGATAAAAATGAACGAAATGCAATTGGAAGAAGTCTTTGCATGAACACATGACAATCATGACTTTTAAATCCACTGATTCTAGTTTCAGACTCGTTGACACATCTTCGAATGTTTGAGGCATAACCATCAGGAAATCTTATACTTTTTACCCATTTACAAACCATTTTTTGATCTTTTTTGAGAGACAATAAGGAGCTTTTGGCTTGTAATGATTGCCATTTGAACGTTGAATTAAGCTCATCCATCGTGGTTTGCTACATATTTTTTCAAGATCAAGTCTAGCTTTTATATTGTCTTTTGACTTCTCAGTATCCATTAATGTGTGGAATATGTTGTCAAAAAAATTCTTTTCAACATGCATAACATCTAAATTATGACGAATCAAATTTGAGTCCCAATAAGGAAGGTCCCAAAAAATACTCCTACGTACCCAATTATGGGATTCCCCGAATCCTGTTATTTTATGATTTGCTGATTTAAATCCAAATACAACATTAGGCAAACTTGACACTATATTTTTTATCTCAGCACCAGAACATCGGGATGATGGTAGATCACTTTCAATGCTATTCCTTTTGAACTTATCCCTTTGCCTTCTAAATGGATGATCCAATGGTAGGAATTGTCGATGACAATCGAAAAAACATGGTTTTCCACCATGTTCAAGAGTGAAGGATTTCATTTTCTCCATACAATAAGGGCATGCTAATCTTCCATGAGTACTCCAGCCGGACAACATACCATATGCAGGAAAATCGCTAATACTCCATATCAAAGCAGCTCTTAGAATAAAATTATCTTTTTTATGCACATCATAAACTAAAACACCCTTCCATAGCTCTAGTAGTTCATCAATCAAAGGTCGTAAGAATACATCTAAATTCTTTCCAGGATTTTAGGTCCTGGAATAACTGTGTTTAAGAATAAAAATGGTTGTTTCATGCACTTCCAAGGTGGTAGATTATACACTGTCAAAATTACTGGCCAACATGAATAAACTTTCGCTGAAACTCCAAATGGGCTGAAACCATCGGTACACAAGCCTAATCGGACATTTCGTTCGGAAGAAGCAAATTCTGGATGTCGACGATCAAACTCCTTCCATGCCTCACCATCAACTGGATGAGCCATTGTACCATCACTAGATTGATTATAATAGTGCCAAGTCATGTCTTTTGCATGATTTGGTGACAGAAACAACCTTTTCAACCTTGGGATGATGGGAAAATAGTGAACTTGTTTTTCAGAAATATTTTTCATGTAATTTTGACTATCTGCAAGTTTATAACGAGGACTTTTACGAATGTCACAAAAAACCTTTGCAATATTTTCTTTGTAATACAACATGCAAAAATTGGGACAAACATCAATCTTTTCATAACCAAGCCCAAGCGGTTTCAACATTTTTTTAGCTTCATAAAAATTGTGAACTAGTTTATGCCTCTCTGGTAACATATTACCAATCAATGAACTCATATCTTTACTACTTTCCTCTGTTAAATCTCTTCTAGACTTAAGGGCCATCATCTTTGCACAAGCAGATAATTTTGTCTCTTTTTTGCATCCATCCTATAAAGGTTCATCGGCTGCTTTTAGTATGTCTAAAAACTTCTGAGCTTCGAGATTGGGTAGTTGCTCTTCCATATTATGATCAAGACCCATTGCATCTAAAACCATATCCCTATATGGGTTCTCATCATTTAAATCACTAGCTTGTGATTCAGACATTGTTGACTCATCAACTTCTTCCTCTCCATGAAAAATCCAAGTAGAATAAAATGGAACAAAACCTTTTTGTAATAAATGCTTACAGACTTCTTCCTTTATTTGAAATTTTTCATTTTTGCACATAGAACATGGACATCTAATAGTTCCCCAAGATTCTACTTGTACAAATGAAAAATCAACAAATTTATTGACGCCGTCGACAAACTCTAGATTTATGTATCCGTCTTTAAGCCTACGATACATCCATGGCCAATCGTTCATTTTGATATCAATCCTATAAACATTATAAATTTTACTCAATTCTTGTTACAAATAAAATTTGTAAAATGAATAAAAATATAACACGTCATTTATCTATCTAAACTAAAACAAATGATAAAATGGACAATTCAAGCTAATAGATCCCCTTGAACTAAAAGTTTGATTAAGGGTGTTTTTATGCAACATGTATATAGTTTTGTTTTTTATGATTCATTTAATCTAGATCATTAATTGACATTTGAGCATGTGACAATATCACTTCTTATATTTACATAATAATCATAATCATATAATATAAACATATGGTTGAAATCAAGAGCTGAACGATGATGCTAAATAAGGACTGCATATCCTAACTCATACGTGTGTGCGCACACACATAAAACAAAAATAAACAATTTCTGTAAATAATTTCGATTGTCTAGTTTACAAAATAGAACATACAGTATTATAAATTTATTTGTTAACCATAAACAATACTTTAACAAATGAGGTAAAATCATGAAAACCATATATTTAAAAAACTAACAGTATCAAGATTATACAAACTTAAATTGGACATATACATTACGAAATATCACTTTTTATCAAAGGCTTATTTCAAACTCAAAACACTTGCAAGTTCCCAATTAAATATTATTTTTGTTGGAAACTGAATTTGTAACCACAAACAAAATAAAATGTGATTTTGTCTAAAAAGCAAACTAGCATTTTCATATACATATAAACACACATTTTAAGAAATTTGCATTTACACCAAAAAAGCGTATTACACCAGATGCACTACAATAATTTAAAAACAATTTTTCTTTCTATCGGTTTTCAAAGAAAGAACTTAACAAAAATGCTCATAAGAAATAACTGTAAGCCTTCCATAAATCTGGCGCGTAACAAAGACAGCATGCGTTCAGACATTTGCACTCTGCTGCATTTCATTCAATATATGCAATTGATTATATGATAACACAGGCAATTGGGCGTTATGACATAAACTCAAAATGCTGTTAAAATAAGAAGAAGAAAAAACAAAAAAACAAGTGCTATCAAAAATAGCATTTTCAATGATTATTTTCCAAATTAATTAAAACTGAAAACAATACAGAGGGATAATAACTGCAAAAAATGCCAAAACAAATCTGAGAGAGAAACTACTAGGATGACAAAACTACATGTACCACATGCAAGATCAGGAAAAACAAGATTGATGGTAGTAGAGAAAACTGGAAACCAAGGAAAACAACAAACTTATTGATATATGCAAATCTTCACTATTGCCAAATCAAATGAGAAACTGATGAAATTCTTGCTCAAAAACTGGCACTGTAAACTCATCAAAAGAAACCAAAATTATAGGGATTAAAACAGCAAAACCTTCAAAATGAAGTTCAGTTTAACTGAATTGGAGGTAACCTCAGCATCTACCGGGAACCCATGGCACAATGTACGGTACAGTAGGCCAGTATATTATAACCAAACGGGCATGCACATCTATAAGGTAACTACAGTTGTGTGAAATCATGAAAAGATCAACCAGGAACTTTGCAAAGTCAAGTGACAACTTCAGCATATGCTTGAAAAAATTGACATGAACAGAAAGAACCAAAGAAGCGCACTCTAGACTACAAACAGGGTCGATGCAACATGTGTCTTTAGTAACCAAGAACACTCACTAGGAACAGAACAAAGCTACCCAGGTCCTCAACAGTTAAAAATTTAGTACTAGAATGAACATGTATCAACCATTCAGACAACTACTGCGAAAATACCAAGGTATCAAGAATTTCGTATCAAAGATCGTTTTATCCCATTTAAAGTTTCTAGGAGTAATAACCAAAGCAGGCAACAATATGAAAAAAAGGTACTCACTATAGTTTTTAATAAAGTACCTTTTTCCAAAAAAAAATCATAATCATATAATTATAACACAAATTAAAACATAAAATTTGACACAATAAATATCGACTGGTTAATATATCTATTTTTATATGAAATATGGAAACTAGAGAAAGATCTAATTATTAATATATCTCATGTCACGTTTTGTGTACCAATATATGTCTAAATAGAATTTCCCATTAGTAAAAGGTTCACAACTGCGTTATAAACAATTGTTTGCAAACAAGCATCTTTAATAGGTGGTAACCATTAACTTTTGATTGAGAAATGAAATTTCTTGCAAAGTGTACATTGTGTGTTTGTAAGATATAGGTGGTAGGTGTTGAATGTTTTTTCAAATAATATCCCCTACGGAGGGGGGGGTCCGGAAAACTTGTTCATCAAATCCATAAAAATTTGACTGACACATCAGACTTTGTCACATAACCTCAAAACAGAATCCTACTCCAAAACTACATCAGTCCAATTCCAATTCCAAAAATATCTGAGTTGCTACACCAACTCTCTTTTCTCCAAGAACCACCCAACTACCAGGCTAACCATCAATATCGCTTCTGAAACCCAAACAATATGGAACTCAACTCCAGATGCAGACAAACTTATGATTACCTTAGTAGCTCTTACTTCCATATGAGAATTCTCAGTCTTAAACACAGATCACCCTAGAAAAATTCCCAAATTATCGCAAGTCACTTTTGCGATCCTACCTAGTTCGGATTCCAAAGAAACTGTCCTCTCTTTACCAATTAGAACAGCTTTAAAGCTTTTCCAAACCAGGTTAACCTTCCAAGAAAACATCACCATCTTCAGCCCGGACTGCTGAAAGAGAACCACAAAGATTTTTGAATTATCGGAGAAACAATCAACATTGCAGCTTCTAAACTCTCCCTTGATGATACTGCGAAGCTAAAAGACCTCCTCGTCAGCACACCGAACACTCCGAGTTGCACTGCTATTACAGCTAACCAAGGCTTCAAATCCAAAGGCTTCTCCAAAACCAAAACCATCAACAAACCACACAACGGACCTCCGAGAGTGCAGACAACCTCTCAAGAAACTCGGACTCCAAACCAAGCATCCATATCACGCTCTCCTTAAGGAATGACAATGAGACCATGCCTGGAGAGAAACAACTCATAGACCTTAGTCTCATATTCCACAACAGCCAACTTCCTTACTAAAGATCCGGATAGCTTCTACACAGACGAGTCTTCCCTGAGGCAGGTAAAGACTGCTCCTCAATCGCTTCTAAAACTGCTTCAAGAGAAAACATCTTTAGAAATATCCAAGGATACTGCATCTCATCACGCAGTTACCAAGATATCATCACTTACCTTTGCACTTCCGACAGACCCAAACTCAAGAAAAATTCGCTTACCCGAGCGACATCCAAACTTACATTCCAAACATAAACTCCGAATCTTCAAAAGATTTCCTTCGGATATCAGAGAAATCCTCACCTCAAGCTACAAATCTTACTCGAGACGGTATTAGGTCTACAGTCTCAGCAAATACTTCCAACCTCAACATATGGATCTCTTCCATTAGTGGTAGTCATGTTACACACACAAACCACTACTCCATCTATCTACCTCTAAAACTTATGTTGGAAAATCCGAACAGATAACCCAACCTATTAGGTAGATACAGATATATATATATACATATAGTTATATATTAAAAATTACAAGTACGCTCTCTCAAGAAAGACACTACTACAGAGCCTAGGTATTCACTCAACCTAATGCTCCCTACAGAAAGACACACTTCAGAGCCCAATGCTCTGATACCAAATGTGACGACCCGACTTTCTACTCCTAGAAAATCGCGTCATCTTTAAGAAAGAAAGGGATAGAAGAAGAAAAGAAAGAGAAAGAAGAACACAAACAACATCAGAAAACTCACAGCGGAACGAATAAAATATAATAATTAACATAAAATATTACATAGTATCTCAATACATCAGAGTACATAACTTAAACAACAGATAATAGACAATTATAAACTTCTGTCTAACTATACAACTCAAGTACAAGAAAACAGACTCAACATACACAGTGGAATCAATCTATAACTACACGTCGAAGCCTCCTGCTCCATATCTCCTCCAGAATTCGTCAAGCTAACCTGATCCACTTGACTACTCATACATAATATGAGTACCCAAGAGTTTAATAAAACAAAAAATAAACACTCGGGTCAGACATGGGTCTGGTATGAGTAAACGGGTTAAAATTGCTTAACTTTAGAAAACTTTTGAAAAGAAAAGGGTATCACGTAAGACTTCCCACACATAAACATGGAAAAGTTTTTACCTTACGCTAACCAAAACATTTGATAGGAAATCCAATGATATTATAATAGTGTCTAGGGTTTCCAAGTAAATAAGAAATAGCCGAAATTGTTACATTTATTAAATTCCAGCTACTAGCCACAAAAGTGGGTAATACAATCAAAACCGTGGGGTCTCGTAGGGAAAAATGTGTTTCCATCAATGGCAGGGCTACTGGGGTACCGCCCGTCACACTACGTGGCCTAGATCAACGTACCGAGGATTACTCCCTTCATCCCCTGCAACACAAGGCCGGAACCATTCCTTACTGAACAGTCCCGAACAAGACCACCCCGTAGTTGGCGCGACCAACCACACACTAAGACGAAATAGAAAGGGACCTCTAGACAGGGATGTATCTTGCTCTCCAGTGGGAGTTACCCACGAAGCCTTGCTGCACCTCCCCTGTTTTAGCCATTCCCGGTTGATGAGGCTTGAGGTTACGATTACCTTTATAGGACACATTATCTTAGAATGCTCATCGTCCACCTGACAATGTGCTGAAAGCATTCAAACCATACAAGTTCGTTCCGGGTTCGAACGAAACCGAAGGCACTATCTCGTTGCACTCATTATTGGAATCACCCTCAGAGTCAACGACCATAGCCCTTGCACTCTAAATCACCATCTCGAATCTATAAGCACTATTCCCTCAAACTCATTACGGAATCACCCACAGAGTTATACTGACGTATAGCCCTTACACCTCGAGTCTTCACTTGCTCCTCTTGGATTAACGACCTAACGTTTAATTGGAATCGATGTGGTTTTCGGATTCCAAATATGGAAACCCGATCCCGGTCTCACCAAAACCAAACGCCATTTTAATGTCCAAGTTGTACTTAAGGGTTTGAACAGTTTAAAACTTATATACAGTATGAAATAAACAGATAGATGAATCATTTATCATAATGGATAATTCATAACAATATCCATCTACACAAAGCAGCATATCACAAAACAGATATATCCAATCATCCAGTATCAAACCAATATCAAACATCCAATATCAACCATTTAATATTAATCAATCATCCAAAAACAGAATTGATTATCACTTAACCAATTTAATTAACCTCTAATTAAATTAATTACTGTCCTTTAATCATTTGGTTTATCCTAAATCCTACTTCATTGATTTATAACAAATCAAATTCATTTATCATTTCCTAATGATTTTTTAATTAATCTCCCTTGATTAATCAACTTTAATTGCATTCAAGTAATTATCCTTAACCATATTTAGTAATTAACCTTTAATTACTATCATTAATTACAATAATTAATGATCCTTTATTAATTAATTAACTATAATTAATTACACTAATTCCTTAATTAATTACGATTAATTAATCACACTTATATTAATTACTTTTATAAATAAACCTTGATTAATTACATTAATTAAATAATCCTTATTAATTGATTAACCCTTTTAAATTAATTAAATAATTAACTTATAATTTATCATCTCATTTAACATAAACAGTAATTAACAATTTGTAATTACTTATTTTAATTAATTAACTTCTTAATTAATTATATTAATCCTTGATTAAATACTTTAATTAATCTTTAATTACTTCATTAAGTAATTATTATTAAATTAAATAATTAATAAGTCCTTAATTAATTACTTAATTAATTAATTACATTTTAATTAATTACCTTAGTAATTAATCTTAAATTAATCACATTTTTAATTAATTAATCACATTAATTAATTAACTAAAATAAATTAAGTAATTAACCCTTAATTACTTACATAAGTAATTATTTCTAATTACTTCATTGATAATCTTGATTACTTTCTTAATTAATTACTTAACAAATAATTAATTTCATTATTAAATAATTCTTAATTCATTAATTAATTAATTATTCCATAATTAATTAATTTTTAAACAATTACATTAATCAAATCCTTAATTGATAACATTAAGTGATTATCCACTAATCACTTCCAATTAATTACCCCATGAGTAATTTCCTATTAATTACTTCCATAAGCAATTATCATTCTTAATTACATTCAATAATTGACCATTAATTATTTTATTATGTAACTACACTTAATTAATTCTTAATTAAGTGATTATTTATAATTAAATAAATAATTAACTAATTATTTAAAATTTATTAAATAATTAATTAATTAACTTCTTATATTTTAAAAACCCTTAATTAATTAAGATAATCATTAATCTTAATAAAATCTTTACTTAATTGCAAATCATATATAATCAAGTATTCCTAAGTTTTCAAATAATTTAACATTATTTATCTTTATAAGTTAATTATTTGAATTAAATCAAATTTCAAAAACTTAAAACAAAATTATCCAATTTGGTTTACATAATTATAACTTAAACCTTATTTGGAAATAAAGTATTTAGAAACAAATTTCCAAATTTAAAACACTTCAATCATCAAATTTGGAACCTATTTATTTTTAATATAAATTGAACTTGGGTTTAAACATTACTTTAAAACTTTGATTAAATAATCGAATTAAAACATTCTTCTAAATTGAAATCCAAGGTTTAAATCAAGATAATTACTTTCCAAAAACAATCATCTTAAAACCCTTTTTAAATTTGAAAACAGATTCAATTATCATTTATAAAGATTGATTTCCACTTATTTTAAAACAACAAAGGCCACTCAACCTAACAACATCGAGCAAACATCCATCACTTGAATGTAAACTCCAGTAATTCCCCTGATCTTCCCGAAGCAATCACGAGTCAGTCCTCCTTCCTGTTTCGAGAACTACTCGTACGAACCTGACTAACCCCAAACTCTCTTCGAGTCGCCCCTGTAGATAACGCGAGAAAATCTTCGATAAATCTCTTCTTCCCCAACGCTCAATACACAGTGCACAAACCCGTGCACGGTGCACCTAACCACGCGCCTCCGGCCAAACTTAGTCATCGCGATCATCGGCGTTGATCGCACTATCACACGCGACCCTTAAAACATACTCAGATCCTAGAATATGCACTCGAATCAAAAATTTGTCCTCAAGCTCGAGCAACTGAAGCTACCACTACCCAAAAGCCACCCACGGCCGATCACCACATCGCTGTTCAACCTCGCCGACCCCACCATCGAGACGTCACGACCAAGATTGTCAATCTCCCCAAAAATGAACGAACTCGGTTCATTAAACTCGACGTACTGTCACGCCATTCAAGTCGAAAACCAACAGTAAGCTTAAACCCTAATCTCTTCGATTCCCATCAAATTACTCATTGGAAAAATCCAAAAGTATTTTTCCCTGAATCTATAGCATACATGCTAGCTTCGATCCAAGTATCAACTTAAATTATTAAGTATAACATCCACAGTTCATAAAAATCCCCAAATCATTCAAACACAAATTTCGAATGAATTACCAAACTATAAATTACAAACTTCATATCTAAATTCATGATTTTACATCAAGATTACATGCATGTAGTTTGATTTTAAGTTTAAGATAATAAATTTTTAACCAAAATTTAAATTTGACTATAAATTCTATTTTAAACATGATTTGAGATATTTAAAAATCCTGAAACTATTTTATAACCTCCATGGTATAACTACAAACAATTTTCATTCAAATACTTAGCCTAACGTGGAATTAGATTTATAGATATTGAAATTTTTAAGCAGAACCATTCACTGTAAACTAACAGGGAACAAATGAATGTAATTAAACAGGCAAACTCATTACACATTCATACCAATTTATTTAGATTCAAGCAAAGAACTTTGATGCAAGTAAATATCATCACATGCATGACAATGAAACCATATCAAACTATTTTTAAAACATTTACTCACCTGTATTATTTCAGAGCAGAGCAGGCTTATGGTATTAGGATTCTTATTCCAGGCTTTGAATATGTTTAGATCTGCAAAAGCTTTGATTTTTGTTGATAAAATCCTACTGCATGCTGTCGTAATAGAATGCATGCTTCCAATTGCAGGTTGAATTGTTCCAGTTTTAGCTTTCAACTTGAATTTTCATTTGCTTTGAAAATTGCAGATTGACATTTGCAGTTGAATTTCCCTTTAGTTGCAGGTTGAATTAAACTTGCAGTTGATCATCAAATTGAATTACAGGTTTGAGTTGCCTCTGGTTTCAAATTCAGGTTTTAGATTTGCTTTTGATCTTTGCATTTGATTTTTAGGTTTGAGAATAATTTCAGGTTATGAAGAGTAGTTGCCATTATTGAAAGAACTAAAAAAAATGTTTTGAGAAAACAAATTTTCTTCTTAAAACTTTAATAAAAATAAAAATGAGAATAATGCCACTTGTCTTAAGAATTTACATTTGTCAACTATGATATTTAATTAAACAACACATGTTAACATTTGTCTTTAAGTGTTTATAAACTTTTATTTAATGTAAATGTAAATATAAACTTACATTTTTATTTTACTTTATAAATGAGTACTTACATATGTAGATATAAACTAACATATTTAATTTACTTTATTAATTAATACTTACATATGTGAATGTAAATTCTCCTTTATAAGAAAATGTTCTAAAAAAATTGTAATATAAATATATCTTACTTTTTTTAAGTAACTTATATGTGTAAATATAAATTTGCTTTAAAGAAAGTATTGTAAAACAAATCACAATACAAATAAATCTTATATATGTAATTTAAAATCTAAACATCTATATTTACACAACCATTTTAATTTTGAAATACTTTAAAAAGAAAATAAAACAAAACTTTGATTAAATTCTATATAAACTATCATATTTAAAATAAGCAATTATCTTATATTTGAAAACAAATTGAATTAATCTTTAACTTTTGAAAAATATCAATTTTTAAACAAAGCTTTAAATTATAATTTCATACATATTCAAATTATCAATAGATTATATTACATTTCAAAGTAACATCAAATTATAACATATACGTACATATATATTACAATTTGAAAATTCATCTTTAATTAAAACAAATGATGTTTCTATTCACAATATATATCAAACATATATATTTTAAATAGAATAAAATTTTATTAGCCTTTGAAAAACAATCTTATCAATTTTATTTCCAGATTATAAATTCATTAACTTTTAAAAGATTAAATTATCCAATTCAAACTAAAATTATAAAGAAAATTTATCAAACCAATTCAATTATTAATACAGATTATTAAATTCTTATTGCCTAAGATTCCGGGTCGTTATAATCCTCTCCCCCTTAAAAGAATTTCGTCCTCGAAATTTAAAAGCAAAGGTAATTTAATAATCTAGTACAGATTTTAATTTCAATCAGCAAAGCATTCCTAACAACCAGTAACTAACAATCAAAGCAATCAATTCAAACATTAAACTTAACTAATTATTCTGACATAAATCAGAATAGATCTTCTAATACTATCTCGAGTTTCCCAAATATAAATCACCGGGAGACTCGCTCTATAAAAGCCAACAAACTAACTACACAACCAAAATCCAGAGCTCCGCTTATCTCTAGATCCTTCAGTCTGAATAGATCATCATACTACTCTCAAATCCAGCTCAATTTCCAACTCCAACTGAACTACAAATTCGACAACCAATTGAGGAATCATACACGTATTCCCTCAGAGATACGTGATACACAATGAATTCCAGCTATCCAAACTGGCAATTCAATCTTATCCTATCAAAACACAGCTAAGAAATCTTCAAATGCCTCAGCACTAACCAACCAATCTTATCCAATAACTGTTCTCTTAACCAGAGAAAACTTAACAACAATGAAGTCTCCAACTTCGAATTCCAAAACTCCTTATCTCGTATCTGTATAACTCAACAAATAATCCAAGACTGCCCAACTTCTTCCTGATCAGCTCAACCTATGCTGATACTTCGCGAAATAACTAGACCAAAACAAACCAGATTCTGGATTCTATTCAACAGAAAAGCCTTCCAAAATCCGTCGAAATTCAGAACACAAGCTCTACTCCCCAAACAATAGCAAACAGAACCCGCTTCCTTCCTTGCACAGCAGCTACCTTGCTTTCGCTGCACAACTCTGATTCTAAAATAGATAAGAGTACTGCTGATGAACACGAATACCAACTTATCCAATATATCCGGAAAACTTGTTCATCAAATCCATAAAAATTTGACTGACACATCAGACTTTGTCACATAACCTCAAAACAGAATCCTACTCCAAAACTACATCAGTCCAATTCCAATTCCAAAAATATCTGAGTTGCTACACCAACTCTCTTTTCTCCAAGAACCACCCAACTACCAAGCTAACCACCAATATCGCTTCTGAAACCCAAACAATATGGAACTCAACTCCAGATGCAGACAAACTTCTGATTACCTTAGTAGCTCTTACTTCCATATGAGAATTCTCAGTCTTAAACACAGATCACCCTAGAAAAATTCCCAAATTATCGCAAGTCACTTTTGCGATCCTACCTAGTTCGGATTCCAAAGAAACTGTCCTCTCTTTACCAATTAGAACAGCTTTAAAGCTTTTCCAAACCAGGTTAACCTTCCAACAAAACATCACCATCTTCAGCCCGGACTGCTGAAAGAGAACCACAAAGATTTTTGAATTATCGGAGAAACAATCAACATTGCAGCTTCTAAACTCTCCCTTGATGATACTGCGAAGCTAAAAGACCTCCCCGTCAGCACACCGAACACTCCGAGTTGCACTGCTATCACAGCTAACCAAGGCTTCAAATCCAAAGGCTTCTCCAAAACCAAAACCATCAACAAACCACACAACGGACCTCCGAGAGGGCATACAACCTCTCAAGAAACTCGGACTCCAAACCAAGCATCCATATCACGCTCTCCTTAAGGAATGATAATGAGACCATGCCTGGAGAGAAACAACTCATAGACCTTAGTCTCATATTCCAAAACAGCCAACTTCCTTACTAAAGATCCAGATAGCTTCTACACAGACGAGTCTTCCCTGAGGCAGGTAAAGACTGCTCCTCAACCGCTTCTAAAACTGCTTCAAGAGAAAACATCTTCAGAAATATCCAAGGATACTGCATCTCATCACGCAGTTACCAAGATATCATCACTTACCTTTGCACTTCCGACAGACCCAAACTCAAGAAAAATTCGCTTACCCGAGCGACATCCAAACTTACATTCCAAACATAAACTCCGAATCTTCAAAAGATTTCCTTCGGATATCAGAGAAATCCTCACCTCAAGCTACAAATCTTACTCGAGACGGTATTAGGTCTACAGTCTCAGCAAATACTTCCAACCTCAACATATGGATCTCTTCCATTAGTGGTAGTCGTGTTACACACACAAACCACTACTCCATCTATCTACTTCTAAAACTTATGTTGGAAAATCCGAACAGATAACCCAACCTATTAGGTAGATACAGATATATATATATATATATATATATATATATACACATATAGTTATATATTAAAAATTACAAGTACGCTCTCTCAAGAAAGACACTACTACAGAGCCTAGGTATTCACTCAACCTAATGCTCCCTACAGAAAGACACACTTCAGAGCCCAATGCTCTGATACCAAATGTGACGACCCGACTTTCTACTCCCATAAAATCGCGTCATCTTTAAGAAAGAAAGGGATAGAAGAAGAAAAGAAAGAGAAAGAAGAACATAAACAACATCAGAAAACTCACAGCGGAACGAATAAAATATAATAATTAACATAAAATATTACATAGTATCTCAATACATCAGAGTACACAACTTAAACAACAGATAATAGACAATTATAAACTTCTGTCTAACTATACAACTCAAGTACAAGAAAACAGACTCAACATACACAGTGGAATCAATCTATAACTACACGTCGAAGCCTCCTGCTCCATATCTCCTCCAGAATTCGTTAAGCTAACCTGATCCACTTGACTACTCATACATAATATGAGTACCCAAGAGTTTAATAAAACAGAAAATAAACACTCGGGTCAGACAGGGGTCTCGTATGAGTAAACGGGTTAAAATTGCTTAACTTTAGAAAACTTTTGAAAAGAAAAGGGTATCACGTAAGACTTCCCACACATAAACATGGAAAAGTTTTTACCTTACGCTAACCAAAACATTTGATAGGAAATCCAATGATATTATAATAGTGTCTAGGGTTTCCAAGTAAGTAAGAAATAGCCGAAATTGTTACATTTATTAAATTCCAGCTACTAGCCACAAAAGTGGGTAATACAATCAAAACCGTAGGGTCTCGTAGGGAAAAATGGGTTTCCATCAATGGCAGGGCTACTGGGGTACCGCCCGTCACAGTACGTGGCCTAGATCAACGTACCGAGGATTACTCCCTTCATCCCCTGCAACACAAGGCCGGAACCATTCCTTACTGAACAGTCCCGAACAAGACCACCCTGTAATTGGCGCGACCAACCACACACTAAGCCGAAATAGAAAGGGACCTCTAGACAGGGATGTATCTTGCTCTCCAGTGGGAGCTACCCACGAAGCCTTGCTGCACCTCCCCTGTTTTAGCCATTCCCGGTTGATGAGGCTTGAGGTTACGATTACCTTTATAGGACACATTATCTTAAAATGCTCATCGTCCACCTGACGATGTGCTGAAAGCATTCAAACCATACAAGTTCGTTCCAGGTTCGAACGAAACCGAAGGCACTATCTCGTTGCACTCATTATTGGAATCACCCTCAGAGTCAACGACCATAGCCCTTGCACTCTAAATCACCATCTCGAATCTATAAGCACTATTCCATCAAACTCATTACGGAATCACCCACAGAGTTATACTGACTTATAGCCCTTACACCTCGAGTCTTCACTTGCTCCTCTTGGATTAACGACCTAACGTTTAATTGGAATCGATGTGGTTTTCGGATTCCAAATATGGAAACCCGATCCCGGTCTCACCGAAACCAAACGCCATTTTAATGTCCAAGTTGTACTTAAGGGTTTGAGCAGTTTAAAACTTATATACAGTATGAAATAAACAGATAGATGAATCATTTATCATAATGGATAATTCATAACAATATCCATCTACACAAAGCAACATATCACAAAACAGATATATCCAATCATCCAGTATCAAACCAATATCAACCATTTAATATTAATCAATCATCCAAAAACAGAATTGATTATCACTTAACCAATTTAATTAACCTCTAATTAAATTAATTACTGTCCTTTAATCATTTGGTTTATCCTAAATCCTACTTCATTGATTTATAACAAATCAAATTCATTTATCATTTCCTAATGATTTTTTAATTAATCTCCCTTGATTAATCAACTTTAATTGCATTCAAGTAATTATCCTTAACCATATTTAGTAATTAACCTTTAATTACTATCATTAATTACAATAATTAATGATCCTTTATTAATTAATTAACTATAATTAATTACATTAATTCCTTAATTAATTACGATTAATTAATCACACTTATATTAATTACTTTTATAAATAAACCTTGATTAATTACATTAATTAAATAATCCTTATTAATTGATTAACCCTTTTAAATTAATTAAATAATTAACTTATAATTTATCATCTCATTTAACATAAACAGTAATTAACAATTTGTAATTACTTATTTTAATTAATTAACTTCTTAATTAATTATATTAATCCTTGATTAAATACTTTAATTAATCTTTAATTACTTCATTAAGTAATTATTATTAAATTAAATAATTAATAAATCCTTAATTAATT
Source organism: Allium cepa (assembly GCA_030765085.1). Lineage (NCBI taxonomy): Eukaryota > Viridiplantae > Streptophyta > Magnoliopsida > Asparagales > Amaryllidaceae > Allium > Allium cepa. The sequence goes on from CM060935.1 coordinate 57,460,337, forward strand.
ACTTAATTAATTAATTACATTTTAATTAATTACCTTAGTAATTAATCTTAAATTAATCACATTATTAATTAATTAATCACATTAATTAATTAACTAAAATAAATTAAGTAATTAACCCTTAATTACTTACATAAGTAATTATTTCTAATTACTTCATTGATAATCTTGATTACTTTCTTAATTAATTACTTAACAAATAATTAATTTCATTATTAAATAATTCTTAATTCATTAATTAATTAATTATTCCATAATTAATTAATTTTTAAACAATTACATTAATCAAATCCTTAATTGATAACATTAAGTGATTATCCACTAATCACTTCCAATTAATTACCCCATGAGTAATTTCCTATTAATTACTTCCATAAGCAATTATCATTCTTAATTACATTCAATAATTGACCATTAATTATTTTATTATGTAACTACACTTAATTAATTCTTAATTAAGTGATTATTTATAATTAAATAAATAATTAACTAATTATTTAAAATTTATTAAATAATTAATTAATTAACTTCTTATATTTTAAAAACCCTTAATTAATTAAGATAATCATTAATCTTAATAAAATCTTTACATAATTGCAAATCATATATAATCAAGTATTCCTAAGTTTTCAAATAATTTAACATTATTTATCTTCATAAGTTAATTATTTGAATTAAATCAAATTTCAAAAACTTAAAACAAAATTATCCAATTTGGTTTACATAATTATAACTTAAACCTTATTTGGAAATAAAGTATTTAGAAACAAATTTCCAAATTTAAAACACTTCAATCATCAAATTTCGAACCTATTTACTTTTAATATAAATTGAACTTGGGTTTAAACATTACTTTAAAACTTTGATTAAATAATCGAATTAAAACATTCTTCTAAATTGAAATCCAAGGTTTAAATCAAGATAATTACTTTCCAAAAACAATCATCTTAAAACCCTTTTTAAATTTGAAAACAGATTCAATTATCATTTATAAAGATTGATTTCCACTTATTTTAAAACAACACAAGCCACTCAACCTAACAACATCGAGCAAACATCCATCACTTGAATGTAAACTTCAGTAATTCCCCTAATCTTCCCGAAGCAATCACGAGTCAGTCCTCCTTCCTGTTTCGAGAACTACTCGTACGAACCTGAGTAAAACCCAAACTCTCTTCGAGTCGCCCGTGTAGATAACGTGAGAAAATCTTCGGTAAATCTCTTCTTCCCCAACGCTCAATACACAGTGAACAAACCCGTGCACGGTGCACCTACCCACGCGCCTCCGGCCAAACTTAGTCGTCGCGATCATCGGCGTTGATCGCAGTATCACACGCGACCCTTAAAACATACTCAGATCCTAGAATATGCACTCGAATCAAAAATTCGTCCTCAAGCTCGAGCAACTGAAGCTACCACTACCCAAAAGCCACCCACGGCTGATCACCACATCGCTGTTCAACCTCGCCGACCCCACCATCGAGACGTCACGACCAAGATTGTCAATCTCCCCAAAAATGAACGAACTCGGTTCATCAAACTCGACGTACTGTCACGCCATTCAAGTCGAAAACCAACAGTAATCTTAAACCCTAATCTCTTCGATTCCCATCAAATTACTCATTGGAAAAATCCAAAAGTATTTTTCCCTGAATCTATAGCATACATGCTAGCTTCGATCCAAGTACCAACTTAAATTATTAAGTATAACATCCACAGTTCATAAAAATCCCTAAATCATTCAAACACAAATTTCGAATGAATTACCAAACTATAAATTACAAACTTCGTATCTAAATTCATGATTTTACATCAAGATTACATGCATGTAGTTAGATTTTAAGTTTAAGATAATAAATTTTTAACCAAAATTTAAATTGCACTATAAATTCTATTTTAAACATGATTTGAGATATTTAAAAATCCTGAAACTATTTTATAATCTCCATGGTATAACTACAAACAATTTTCATTCAAATACTTAGCCTAACGTGGAATTAGATTTATAGATATTGAAATTTTTAAGCAGAACCATTCACTGTAAACTAACAGGGAACAATTGAATGTAATTAAACAGGCAAACTCATTACACATTCATACCAATTTATTTAGATTCAAGCAAAGAACTTTGATGCAAGTAAATATCATCACATGCATGACAATGAAACCATATCAAACTATTTTTAAAACATTTACTCACCTGTATTATTTCAGAGCAGAGCAGGCTTATGGTATTAGGATTCTTATTCCAGGCTTTGAATATGTTTAGATCTGCAATAGCTTTGATTTTTGTTGATAAAATCCTACTGCATGCTGTCGTAATAGAATGCATGCTTCCAATTGCAGGTTGAATTGTTCCAGTTTTAGCTTTCAACTTGAATTTTCATTTGCTTTGAAAATTGCAGATTGACATTTGCAGTTGAATTTCCCTTTAGTTGCAGGTTGAATTAAACTTGCAGTTGATCATCAAATTGAATTACAGGTTTGAGTTGCCTCTGGTTTCAAATTCAGGTTTTAGATTTGCTTTTGATCTTTGCATTTGATTTTTAGGTTTGAGAATAATTTCAGGTTATGAAGAGTAGTTGCCATTATTGAAAGAACTAAAAAAAATGTTTTGAGAAAACAAATTTTCTTCTTAAAACTTTAATAAAAATAAAAATGAGAATAATGCCACTTGTCTTAAGAATTTACATTTGTCGCCTATGATATTTAATTAAACAACACATGTTAACATTTGTCTTTAAGTGTTTATAAACTTTTATTTAATGTAAATGTAAATATAAACTTACATTTTTATTTTACTTTATAAATGAGTACTTACATATGTAGATATAAACTAACATATTTAATTTACTTTATTAATTAATACTTACATATGTGAATGTAAATTCTCCTTTATAAGAAAATGTTCTAAACAAATTGTAATATAAATATATCTTACTTTTTTTAAGTAACTTATATGTGTAAATATAAATTTGCTTTAAAGAAAGTATTGTAAAACAAATCACAATACAAATAAATCTTATATATGTAATTTAAAATCTAAACATCTATATTTACACGACCATTTTAATTTTGAAATACTTTAAAAAGAAAATAAAACAAAACTTTGATTAAATCCTAACTATCATATTTAAAATAAGCAATTATCTTATATTTGAAAACAAATTGAATTAATCTTTAACTTTTGAAAAATATCAATTTTTAAACAAAGCTTTAAATTATAATTTCATACGTATTCAAATTATCAATAGATTATATTACATTTCAAAGTAACATCAAATTATAACATATACGTACATATATATCACAATTTGAAAATTCATCTTTAATTAAAACAAATGATGTTTCTATTCACAATATATATCAAACATATATATTTTAAATAGAATAAAATTTTATTAGCCTTTGAAAAACAATCTTATCAATTTTATTTCCAGATTATAAATTCATTAACTTTTAAAAGATTAAATTATCCAATTCAAACTAAAATTATAAAGAAAATTTATCAAACCAATTCAATTATTAATACAGATTATTAAATTCTTATTGCCCAAAATTCCGGGTCGTTACAACTAAAGAAACAATACTACACAATTAAGCACATTTGTTTAACCAATATCGTTTACCGCTAAAAATTAAAAAGCGAATAGATTTTAAATAAACGATTTGATTACCTTTTCTTATCTAGTATTTTACAAAAACTGTAACAAATATTGTTGGACATTAAGTCTCAATGCTGATGTGCAGCGTTTATGTTAATGTAATCTGTAAATAAGCGTACGGTTTATTTCCAAAAATTCAAACTTATTGAAATTTACAGCTCAAATAAAAAAATTCGAACTTATTAATTGTGAAAATGATTATGAAAATGATTGTGAAGTTTGAAAATGATTGTGAAGCTAATTTCAAAAGTTATCCATTATATAAAGAAAATTTACAGCTCAAAATGATTTTCAGATATATATAGTGGCCTTGTAGAATCAACATTATATACAGATTTTTAGACATATCTCAGCTTCATATATATATATATATATTTAGTTATATATATATATATATATTCTATATGGATCTGAATACTAAACAGTAGCGTGCAATTATAACAAAGTTGGATAGAAGAAAAGAAGTAACTTTATACATTTTAATAAATAATCAGCCAAAAAAGGCACAATCCATATTTATACATTTTAATATAATAAGAGTTGTGCATCAAGAAATATAATAGTTATGGATGATGCACTTCAGATGCATAAATATTAAATTAAGGTAACAAACAAGATGTAACAAGCAGTGCAGAAATAAATTCCCTAAATTGTCATAAATTTTTGAAGATGAAAATAATCCATGATCAGAATCTAAAATAGCATAGCACAAAAATTCAAAAATGAGTAACTTTATCTATATTATATCCAAGATATTATGTGAAAATTATGATTCATGGCTTTTGATAAATTTTTTTGGATTTTTTCTAGTAATTTTCCAATTTTACCTTGATTTTTAAATCATAAGAAAGTGTTTTGAATTCAAGCGATTAAACAGTCAGCTTAAAAAGTTCATTACCGGGGATCAAAATCCGAGAATCTTTGAAAATGTAAGACTGTGATTTTTGAAAAGAAACAAGCAAATGGATGAAAATTTCGCAAATTTTTTTATAGATAAAGAAATGCAAGAATTAGACACTAATTACGATTCCACCATTTTGTAGACTACGATTGGTATCTGTACTAAAAAGCGGCAACTTACCCTTGTAAGATGTGGTTGCTACGAGTTATAACCAATGGTAACCTATTATGTTATAGCATCAGGTAGCTTAATATATATGTTAGTAGCAATTGTTAAAATAAATGCGGCAGCTACATTCATAATATGCAATAACCTATTGGTGTATACCTTTTACCGTATAACATGTGGTTGCTATGAGTTATAACCAGTGATGAATATGCATGAAGGGATGAAGTGGTTTGAATTTAGCCTGCAAATAAGGATAAAAGACCTAGTTTTTCACTAACAATGTGTCTGTAAGTAAAGCCACCTACAACTGACTAAAAAATCACCATTTAATTGGAATCGTGTATAATCCTAAAGAGTGAACCAGCTGGAGTTGGAGTTGATCCTATTTACAAACCCTTTAATAATGAAAAATAAGAATGAAATGGCCGATGGTATTTTTTAACAGTAGTGAATGACGTATTGAAATCTTAAGCGGTAACTCTAAAATAAGCCATCATATGTTCTTCCTTCTTCATACACACATATATGTGAACTAGTATAATGCTTTATTTTTTTCAACCATAATGCTTTATTTTTGCAGTCTCATTGGAGTAGCAACAACGTCACAACTGATGTTAATATACAATTTTAGTAGCAGCATATAAAGTGCAAATTATTGAGTTGGCAAAGTAATGTTGTCGCAGAAGCAACAATCGCATCTACCGATTCTACTGTTTTAGTGCATCATGTACCACTGGGAGCAAATACTTGAAAAGTTCAGGTCGATGCGGCGGTAGATCCTGAACTTCTTCTATTTAGGCTTACTTCAAATATCTATACGATTGGAAAAGCGGTTGGGACACCTATTTCTCGGCATAATGAATTTATCTTTTTTGATTAGTACGTATATGTATTTTTACTGATTTATGTTATGGATCTAATTATGTTTTGGAACGGATTTATGAATTCATAAATGGTGTAAACTTGAATTGTTTGTGAATGCGAATGGTTTGTGTTGATTCAAGTATTTGAATGATGGTGGTTGTAACAGCCCATTATTTTGGACCATTCAAATCGACAATAAACCATACATATCCAACTTGAATAATTCAAAATACCGAATTGTTAATTAAAATTTGGCAAAACTTAAAATATACAGTAAATAAATCAATCACAGATCACAGAGTAATATAATGCAGCCGAATAGATAAAGAATAGTAGTTCATGAAGCTACTATATACATCAGAGTTAGAAAAATACAACCGAATAGTTCAAATGCAGTGAAGTCTCCAATGCAACAGATGACTTCTCTGAACCAATCAACTGGAAAGGCTGGAATCTGAACCGATAGTTGGATTTCCAAATGAAGCTCCAAACTCCAAAGGTGAGTCTCAAATGGTGTATCACTCAGTCCGACCCGAGCGTAAAGAAAAACACAAAACACTCGAGTCAGGATTAACATTCTTATATCAATAAATCCAACTCAAGTGAAATATCAACTGAAATACAAATAACTTAAAGGATGTTTGGGATAACCATCCTCTAAGGGTCCATGGAACTTTCTACAAGGTAGAAATATACACTATAACACCGTGGTCATTTCAGCTTAATTTATACTTCAAAACCGAATCTCATTTTCACTTCAAATATCTCTATATTTTCCAAAATAGTATTTATATATATTAAATAATTTATACAGTAAAGTATTTTCAATTTCCTCAACTTAACAAAACGTTCCAACATCAACCCGACCTTCCCATTCAAATTAAATTCAATCTCAATTTATCAATTTAAATTCAACTCAATTTCTAAAATAACCACTTAAAATTTATCGATCTCAAATTCGGATTTATAATCACAAATGCCCCTTTATATTTCCATATATTTCAAAACTTTAAGTATTCAACGTTTCATCTAAATTTTCATTCAATTTATTTTCTTAATAATAAATTCAAATTTAGTTCAACCTAAATTTTCATTTTAATTCAATTTAGTTGCTAAATAACAAATTCAACTACGTTGATTACAAATACAGATCTGAATCTCAACATAAACCATTTAAGTTCCAATATAGTTCAAGGCTTTAATATTTAAATGTTCTATATAACAGTTTCATACAGATCTCGATTTAACCTCATTATTATTTAGTCTTGAAATACTCGCTTATTAGATTCAATATCATTTAAGTAACCTTAAATTACATTTTACTCAATATTTTCTTTAATTTATTTAAACGTGAAATATTCATTAAATCACTTAAATCAAAAATCCAGTTATAAAATCATACCCTTTAAATTTCCCATTCAAAAATTTCAAATCGATTTAATTAAATAAATCCTTATTTAAATACCATTTTTATAAACCCAAATTTATCTCCCAATCTTAATTATTCAATTTATTACAAGAGAATCTATTTGAAATATAGATTTACATAAATACTTAACCATATTATATGTATTAAATCAATCTAATTTAAATCAAATATTACTAGTAAATCTATATATACAATTTTCATTTATATAATATCTTAAGAATCAAATTTATTAAACCATATATTTCTTTCCAAAATTATAGAAATTATTTTCAAATATTTATATGGACCAACGGTGTCTGTATATATTTCCTATCATATAGTCAAATGCTACGGATATTTATCATTTCAATCCATATACTAAATATATACGGGTGGATATCATTTCAACCCGTAATCCCAAATTCAATTAAATGAAAATCACCTGGGTTTATCATTTCAACCTATAATTATTTCCTCCTATTCTAAAGTCTGTTTGGGTATGTATCATTTCAACGCATAGTGATTTCTAAACTACAGGGAACTTGTAGAGTGATAACAGAAAATACAATAAAATAACAGACATATATCATCAATACCAATATAATATAAACAACAGGATATGGTGTCATATTCCGCAGGTGAACAGTTACAGATAATAGCATATATAACAAATTTAAATAACTATAGCAGCATATTTCAATTGTCATTTCAATTGAAATCAAATTTAATGAATAAAAGAATGTTAATCGTGAGTGATTACTGTAACAACCCGCATATTTATCGATTTTATATTTAAATATTTTATCGTTCGTCGGATTTTGGTCCGAAAAGCTACTTTGTGCAAACAGTCGAATTGGGACTTGAGACCACCCCCATCGAGTTCAAAATGACGTTTGCGACCTTTTTGAGTATAAACTTCGATATGTTTGGAGAAAGTTGAATTTTGCTACTTTTCACTTAGGGTTTTGGTTTGGGTTGAGCCCACTTATGTATTCAGTCCCAACCCCTCTCCTCTTCATTACTTCATTTCTAATTCCTAACTCTTCAAGCTTTAGCAACAATGGTGGAAGAGAATGGGAAATAGAAATTCCTAAGCCCTAGCTTGCTTTGCAAATCCAACTTCTAGCTCCAAATTCAAGAGAACCCATTGGTAAGCATCTCCTTCATCTTCTCCAACTTTTTCTCCATTCAATTTCAGAAATTTCCTAAACCTAATTTAGGAAATGTTTCTCTTTTAAGCTTAGATTCAAGCTTCTTGTGTTGAGATTGAAGTGTGGTTGATCTTTCCTTGTCTTCAAGCTTCTCATTCATTGTTTTCGGATTCAAAGGTGAGATTTTTAATCTCACATCTATGCTTATAATTCTCTTCTATTGTTAGGTATGAATTCCTAACACTTATTCATGTGCATTTGACTTTGATTTGGATTGCTTTTGTGAATATTCCAATTTTTAGTGTTTTGAGTTCAATTCGTTAAGAATCCTAACTTTGATGTTTGAACATGTTTTTGGTGATGCATCGAGGAGCTTATAGGGCCGGGTAGTCGATTGGCATAAACCCTTAGCGCCGTTCTCGTGCGATTGCAATTTGGTCGGGATTTGCACCTCCTTTGAAATAGGGTAGGAAGTGCAAACATACAGGTTCGGCCGACCGAGCCCCCTGGGCCGGTCGACCGACCTATAGTCCAGGCACTTCCTGCCTCTGTTTGGAAGTGCTGGTTACAGGCTTCGGCCGACCGAGCCCCCTGGGTCGGTCGACCGACCTGGTGCCCCGAGCACTTCCAACCCCTGGTTCGGTCGACCGACTCAGGGAGTCCGGTCGACCGACCTGCTACTAATTGTCAGATTAGCCTATATTGCTAATTCGTCTGAATTTCCAACTTTAATCGATTCGTGTTGTCTCCCTTTTGTTGCTGTCATTTATTATCGACTTTGATGACTTATTTTCTTTCGGAATTCTTGGAATATCCATTTCGATGGATTCGGTATCGATTTCATTGGATTTTATTCACGTTTTCGAATGTGAATCTTAGTGATTGATTGTTCCTACAATCTTCTTTGTGATTTGTCACTTTAAAAATATAAAGATTTTCTATACTAGTAGTAAATATCAAAACTCTTTCTTCAAATGATTTCAACACTGTTTTATAACAAAGCTCGTTTTCTCAAACCGATTTCCAATCTGTTGGTATATACAAACCTTTACCTCACTCGTATGAGAAATCTAATTAAACGACTCAGTAAAACGAGTGGTATGAAACGCTTGCGTTTACTTTGTCGGTTAATTCTTGGACTTGTTCGATTGAATCTCTTGTGACAATTTTCTAGTGGAGATCTACAATTTTTTCGTAAATATTTAAGTTAAGCTAGTGGTTATGGGACATGAAGCTAAGCTCATATATTTACTAGCTTATTGTAATTGACACTTCTCGTTGATCATGACGATCATATTTATGGTTTAGACTAGCAATGTGCGATGTCTCTTTGTTTGCGAGGTTAGGCTAGACACCACTTGTGCGATTCCATTCGCACATACCTTTTCGGTTAGCCTAGACACCACTTGTGTGATTCCATTCACACATACCTTTTTGCTTTTTGGTTAGGCTAGACACCACTTGTGCAATTCCATTCGCACATACCTTTTCGGTTAGCCTAGACACCACTTGTGTGATTCCATTCACACATACCTTTTTGCTTTTTGGTTAGGCTAGACACCACTTGTGCGATTCCATTCGCACATACCTTTTCGGTTAGCCTAGACACCACTTGTGTGATTCCATTCACACATACCTTTTTGCTTTTTGGTTAGGCTAGACACCACTTGTGCGATTCCATTCGCACATACCTTTTTGGTTAGCCTAGACACCACTTGTGTGATTCCATTCACACATACCTTTTTGCTTTTTGGTTAGGCTAGACACCACTTGTGCGATTCCATTCGCACATACCTTTTCGGTTAGCCTAGACACCACTTGTGTGATTCCATTCACACATACCTTTTTGGTTAGGCTAGACACCACTTGTGTGATTCCATTCACACATACCTTTTCGGTTAGCCTAGACACCACTTGTGTGATTCCACTCACACATACTTTCTTGTGATTTCTGAATTTCTTGTGTTGATTTCTGGAATTTATGTTTCACCACCTTTTTCGATTGGCATTGATATGTATGTCATTTATTGTGGTTTGGTGAATGAAATTAGGAGTATGACATTCCTTTTTATCTTGAGTAGATTATTGTGATATTGATTAATCTCTTGTTGATTTTCAATTACTCATTTATCACAGCTTGGCATAGTGATTATTATATGTTTATGTCATATCTCTTATTATATATCACTTCATCTGATATTTATAGCTAGACTGATCCGTTTATTATTTTCTTCTTAAATAATACTCGGGTCAGACTGAGATATTACAGGTGCTTCCTCATGACTTCCTACCTGGAACCATCTTCTGACTTTTGGTTAACTACTCTAGTTTGGTAGTTTTTGTTGTATACATTTAAGATACAGACTCTATGATGTATACTTATTCTATTGTCTAGCACTTGTGTCTATTCTTTTGTGATGTTGTGGGTCTTATTTGACCACTACTCTGATATACACATTTATGTGTAATATTCATATCTATTTCCGCTTTTGTGATATGAATTGTCTGTGACTGATTTATGTTATGTTTACTTCTATATTTGTTTCCGAAGATATTATAGCCACTGTGTAGTAGCTTTGAGTTTGTGTCGGCATGTCGGATTTCCACTTGAAAAGAATTGCATGTTATACTATCTGACATATCCATGCTCGCGCAAAGCAATTACACGGATGGCCGCTCCTCAACAGCCTTATTCTCCGTGCTAGTTGACAGCATTCACCGTAATGTTCTTGGCTAGCATGGGTATAGAGGTGGGGCGTCACAATTACTCACCTCTCGAGCCTAGAGAATACAGAAGATGACACGGATATGCATACTGCTACAGACACTGAAATTTGAATTATGAATCGAAGCAAAGCAAAATCGGCACGAATTCAACGATCAAAGCTGATAACAAGAATTGATGGAACAAGTCAGAACGGGATCAGCGAAGATAATGGTATGAGTGGACTCATATATATATATATATATATATATATATATATAACTATATATATAAAGTCATATCCTAAATACAACACATATTAAATTAAATTAAATATGTATGTATTTATATTTTTCAAAATCATTGTTTTTTATTTAAAACACATAAATTAGAATCAAGCATATATACAATATGAAATTTGAAATAAATACTTATATAAACAGACTAATATTAATCATGTGCTAGGTTACAATATTGACATATTTTAGCTGTAAGAAAGAGTATAATGAAAGAAGTCAACATCGGTTATAATTTATTTATATAAACCAAATGTAACATATATTTAGTTGACATACAAATGAATTCTTTTATAAAACAATATACATTGGGCGCTATTTCATAAAAATGCACATACAATACCATTTATACACGAACAACAAAAGTAGCTTATATATATAGATATACTATTTAAAAATCAATATTTACATTTCAACTAACATCAGAAAACAAATATAAACTTTATACTTTATAAAAGTTTATGGAAAAAGAGAAAAAAAAACAGAACGCAAAGTGGATCCAATGTTTGGAATTCAGGGATTAGTCCTGAAGGCTAATACACCGTCGGATCATTTTTATTAAATTTTTGGATAAATTTCAGTAGAAGAGTAGCAATTTATTTTAAAATAATGTGGTGTGAAATGAATTGATGGAATGAATAAAGTAACGTATTATTAGTACCCAAATAATCAAATGACACAATACGTTGGTTTCTTAATAACAACAGTAACGTTCAATTTGCTAAAAGTTAATTTAGGATGTTATCTTCGTTTTATTTGTAAGCGATTGATATATCATACCTCTTTTAAATTTAAGATCAGCTCATGGCACGGCCTATGAAAATTCAAATTCAATCGCATCATATATTTATTATTTTCAGTTTAGAAATGTATGAACTTATCAAATTTTTTTTTTGGCTATAAATGATGTAAAACACCACTGCTTATTAAATTTGTCGTGTACTGCGTTTAAATATTTCCGAAGCGTTTGTCAATTTATTTAAAGCTATAAAATTAAAGGAGTGAAAAGAGCAAAAAAGAAAGAAAGAAAATATGTATATATATATATATATAATAATAAAAACATGGGGAGAGAGACGAAGATACAGATGATGGTACGTATCTTGTTCTATTCATAAGTAAATATCACCATAAATTCCTTTGCATATTTTTAATTGCTATAACCAATGCTTTCATATATAACAAGTCCATTCTTATATACATAGCTACATATTATAAAGGGTTATGAAAACTTATATATATACACCTTATAGTATAATATATATATAACTAGATAAAATGTATATATTAGATAATAGAATACAATAATATAGATGAAAAGAGAATTGCAGCAAGCTAAAATTTATAATAAAAAAACGAAGTGTTGCAGGAAGTTGAAAACAACAACTAATGCAATAATATTTATTATAAGTTTTGAAATCCATTAGACAAAAGAAAACACAGCTTGTATAACATATCCATTAAACAAAATAGACTATATATAGTACTAGTACATATTCATGCCAAATGTAAACATTTAAAAACGAAACATATATTGCAATATGATACGCATACCGTTTATAAAAATATGGATGACGAGGGGAGGAGGCATGGAGTGGGTTGTGGCTCTTGACAGGTGGTTCGAGCTGTGGTGGCGGAGGCTTGACGAAGCTATAGGAAGGAGAACTGGTCCTTTTTCATTTTTCCATCATATGTGTTTTAGCATTGTAATGGGAAAAATCTCTTTTTTTTTTCAAGAAGCAATAGAGAGGAAGAAAAAATGAAGCTAAATAGGCTCAGAGACTACACGTTATAAATATTTAATATAGTTGGACGGTAGGAATGAGTAATCCAACAACTAAAATTGGAACCGTGGAAATAGAGGGGTCAATCGCTAGAATTTAGGAGGTATGAATGGTAACTGTTGTTTGAATTGTATACCAAATATATAACTTTATATTCCATTATTAATTGAATAGGAGAAATGAATGGGTGGAGAATGAGCTGTCCATTTATGATATACTGTTACATATAATTTATTAAAGAAGAAACGGTAGAATAAAGATAGATTTGAATTATATACTGGTTTGATAACGGTCAAGTTGATAAGGTGGATATTTAAACAATTTATTGCTTGATTGGAAAGCACGTGAGTATGGAAAGGCAAGGATATTAAAATGGAAAAAGGAATGGACAGAGAAATTTAAGCGAAGATAAAACGTACAGGAATAAATATAGAGTAGTGGGATGGTCACAATAATTCAGTGGATAATTAAAGCAACTTTTTAATGCCACCAGCTGCACGTTCAAATTTGAAAAGGTAGAGTAACGACCATAAAATAAATTGAAACGATGGATTTATAAAAGGAACCATGATGTGTACAATAATTAATACGAAAACGTACACAAATAAATGAAAATGAGACAAATGAAGACGAAGGTAACCTTACATATAAAATAAAATAAAAAAAATCAATATTCATTTAATATTATGTATATTCTTTCAAAATGTAAAGGCTACGTATGAATGAATTCATATATGCTTATCTTTGTACATAACAAACATGTAGACTACCAATTTTAATGCAGACCTTAAATCAACCCTTAAAACATATACTTCATATAGACCATCATACATATACAGTGGTTTTTCAAAATAAATATATATGGAACGTACTCAATATACTTAAAATTTACACACCTTGCTGAAAAGCAAAAGGAGACCGTAAATTTATTACCCACACTATTGATATTTATACCCAACAGAAATGAACTATGCTATCCAATTTACATCAAACTTAACTTATATTATAGTATAAATAATAGTTTATAAAGTTTTTGTACTAGATCTTATAGGTATAACCACAACCAAACTTTAAAATATATGTACACAGCTCGCACTACAAATCATTAATATATATATAACATATTTTCTTTTTCTTTTTCAAAATTTTATTATTAATAATTTCTCAAAATCCAATTCAATACATTAAATACCAGTTAAAAATTGCTAATATTTTATGGGTCGTTACAGTGGTAATTATTAATGAAATTGGTTTTAATTATAATATTATGAAATTTATGGTTAATAGCAATTGCAAAAAGATTAATTATAGTACTTTGTAGCAGTTGTAAAAATATTAGTTGCAAGTGTATCACTAGTTGTAGTAGATCCTACTACAACTATTACAAACTATTGTAAAATGTTAACGCAACAGGCGAAAACAGTTATTAAAATGTCTATTACAACTATCGTAAATAGTTATAAATAAGTCTTTTACAACTGCGTAAAGTAGTTGTAAAAGATTATATTACAACAGCTGCCGACAGTTGCAAAAGAGTCTTATAACAACTGGTTTTGGCTGTTGCGATAAACTTTAATACATGTGCAAATAGCAGTTGTAAAAAGTCTTTTACAACTGCCGTAAGCACTTGTAAATAACTCTTTTACAACTACTACTTGCAGTTATAGAAAGACTTTTTACAACTTCTTTTGCAATTATACGTACCCCTTGTAAAATAATTATGCTCTATTACAGCTGCAGATATAAAAATTGGCGGGTGCCAGTTGTAATAGACCTATTACAACTGTTTTTGACAGTTGTGAAAGGGCATATTTGTTGTAGTCGCATAAACATGTTTTTCGCGAACGAGGTTGGTTCAACAACCTCATTCGCCGAAAACGTGGTCGATATACTTGCACAATTTTTCTGATATCATAATGCCAGTTTGAAATATTGATGTTCAATATTACAACAGCCTTAACTTGCAATATGCACTTTCATTACCATAACATAATGCCAGTACACTTTTATGATATGCACATGTTTGTTTTTGTTTTTATTTTATATGAATGTCGAGAGCCTAAACTTACCATATGCACTTTTATTTTATATGCACATGATATGCGCAGCTATGTATTTGATTTTAAATTGTTACCATATATTTACAATGTTTAAGCTGCATTTGATTTTAAATCGACGTTCACAGAACAACACAATACACTATGTACATCACAGTATAGATATGCACAGTACACTATGTATTTGATTTACATGATACACATATCACAGTACACTGTGTATTTGATTTTAAATTGTTAACATGCACAGTACATTATGGATGAACTAACTAAGTTAAATATCATATTCATTATGGATGAAATAAGCTGTATTTTAATGCATATGGATTTTAATGCATGTGAATTAAGAAGGACATAATCTTTCAATAATCCTATCTAAAACGATTTGCATCATTGTATTTGAAATAATTGACATTCACACATTTTTTTATCGTTGCACAAAGTTCAAAAAAGACAACGCACAATCCTCTGACGGCTTTCGAAAGACATCTACGTGTAAAAGCGAGAAATTTGGACAATACAAATCAAACCGAGGAACAAAATCGAGACAAGCATGTTATTCAAGAGCAAAATATTGAGCATGTTATTCAAGAGAAAAATTTGGAGGACATATTGAAGAGCTACCTCTACAACATGTTCAAGAGCAACCTCCACAACATGTTCAAGAGCATCTTACGCATGAAGGGTGCTTCTAGTGGCACACAAATACACTTTTCGGTGGACCGAGAATTACCGATGCGATTAGTAGCTATGATACCCATGTTGCTTCATTGATACGAGATGGCAAGGTATATCTTACAAAATTCTATTAAATAAATTATGTATCGAAATAATGTATATAACGTTAAGTTATTTTTAGGAACTAGACACTATGTGTAAACCATGGTACAAAGATTTTTAATTGGAAAATTCCAAGTGATGCAACGATTTTTAAAGGATACTTGGAATATTCGAGATTATTTTCTCTAGTAGAGACATGTTATAGCTCGGTTAATAAAGTACTTATATCTTGTTTTGTTGAGCGTTGGCATCCGAAATCAAATACATTTCACCTACCATTCGGTGAGATGACTATAACATTAGACGATTTTGCCTCCCTACTACATATTCCGGTTGAAGGATTAACGACACAGACATATAATTATTCCCGAAATGATATAACTTATTTGGTTGTCAATAATTTGAGGATAAGTGATACTAAAGCAAAAAATATCATGAAGGATGATGTTGGATGTAAATTTCTTTATACTAAACTATACGAAATTTTTGAAGGAGTTTGCGATGATTAGAAGAAGAAAAAATCAAACAAGCTGCTTGTGCATATCTATTGTATTTAGTGGGCAATATATTATTCATGGATAAAAGTAAATCTCATGTGTCCGTACATTATTTAACCAAAATGGTAATTTGGATGAAGTTCGTAATTATTCTTAGGGTCCGACAACCCTATGTTGGCTATATAGACAGCTAGGTCTTGCAAGTAGAATAGAAGTGAAATAAGTTGTTGGTTTTCTCGGATTGTTGGAATCATGGATATATGAATATTTTGTACATTTGCATCTGTCAACCAAAATTTACAATGAAAGTTCACCAAGAGTGGCCCATTGGGATCCAACAAATGATTATTGTGCATTGTATAAGGAACTAAGAGTGTATCTTGAAAATATTCGAGAACATGAGGTATGTTATTAGGCTTGAATCATTTGAATAGTGTCTTTTTTTATCCAAGTTATAATAACTTCATTATTTTCTTTTAAATATTCTTTTAGGTAGTCTTTGACCCTTACATGCATGCAAGACAATTCCATCATTTTTCACAAATTACTTGGTGTTCAAGTTGTTTATTATGTTTAAATATGGTAGAACCATATTACCCCACCCATGTTTTGCGGCAATTCGGTAGGGTTCAAAACATTCCACAGTCTATTATTCAATCAACAAGTAAAACCACTCACCGCAGTGCTACTGCTTCAACGTACAAAGTGTTTTACGAGTTAGTGAAAAGTAATTGGAATGAGTGGCCAAACCATGTTGTTAGTGCGTAGTATCATTCCATTCCTCTGCGTGAATCAACCGAAATGGTGACAAGTGATTATTTTGATTGGTATTACTAGGGCTGTTATGGTACATGTAAATTTACCATTACCGTACCATTACCAGTCAATCGGTTACCAGTTTAAAATGAAGTTGGCATACCAGTATAATCGGTATGGTGACTGTAACGTGTAGGATTTTCGACTCACGAAAGTCGACATTAATACGTCCACTGTATCAACTGCCGAGCAATCGAATGCCAGAAAACCGAACTGTTAGGGTTAAAGAAGAGATAGAAGATAGAAGATGAAAGAAAAAGCAACAGAAACTATATCAGAATCTCATAAGTCGCAGCGGAACAACATATAATAGATAAATGAATATCTTTAAAACAAAGAACTATAGTAGTTATTACATTACATCACATTAGATTACATTATCAGAGTTTACAACAACAAACAGCAGAAAAGAAATACTATATGCTAGTTGATACGCCATGCCATCCTGCTTGCTCCCGATCTCCACAGCAACTCCTGAATTTCAGAATGACCTGATAACCTGACTCTAGACTGCCCGTGTTAAAATTGGTGGACACCCAGAGTTTAGGAAAAAACAATAAACTCCATATCAGTCGTGGTACTGGTGTGAGAACTTAAAACGGTTTATCTTTAAAAATAAACAAAGGAATATTTCAAAATAGATTCGCAATACTTTTTATAAAATGAGACTACCATAAGGCCTCCCGCACACACACACAATACAAACGCAGAATCGGAGGAGATTTCTCCTTATGATAGTCAAATATGCTTGATACGTAAATTTTCTTTGATATTATTATTATAAGTGCAAAGTGTAGGAAAACATTTCGAAAATATTGATATAAATCTTAGCCAACATACGACCAGTATCGTATGCCTACAATAGCTACCATCTAAACAGTGGGACGTCATCATAAGTAAATGACAGGTTCTACAACTAAAACCGTACAAGGTGCGTATTGGAGTTTGGATTTCCAACAAATGGTCAGGCCAAGGAACTTCCCATTGCTAGATAGGTACGCCTCTGGAAAGACGTCCCGAGAACCTAACCGGATCTCTGCCAACACAAGGCTGGGTTACCCCTAGCTGGGTAACTACTGACACGTTCACCAACAATCACAAATATAATAAGCTTGCAGCAACAACATAGGTTAAGTATCATGGCTCCATACCATAATACAACCTCTATCCAGAAGGAAATGACATACACTAAGGGGGCGCTATCCCCTAATAACCTTACCGCATCTTTCCTGTTTTGACCATTACCGGTGTGTGGGGTCCGACGAAGTCTCGTCCACAAAGCTACGCTTTTCATAAAAGCCACGCATTGATCAACAAATGCTCAACAGCACTTCGTATGTCACATTACCAATTTGGGAATATATCACTAGTAACCATCAACTACATAACCTCTGAGCTCGTACGTCTCAGAGAAGGGCGTTAAACTAAGAGAATAAATTCTCCGTCACCAACAGAAATATATTTGACAGAAACCAGCTTTACATCTCAAATTGTAATGTCAGACACACAACCATACAAGTCCGTTCCGGGATCGAGCGGAACCGAAGGCACTTCCAAAGAAGTTCTTGCAATCCGGATATTAACTAATCATGACCGGACTTCTCATCACAAAGGGTGATAAAATCTCTATATCGGAGATCAGCCGATGTAGAAACATTCGACGGTAATCCTTCCGTTTTCATAAATATCCGGTCTTCAACACCGGCCTTCAAATGCTATCCATTACGACATATCATTATTCGTAATGGGATTTATGACACAAAGGTCCTCTCCCGGCTAAACCGAATAACGAGCGCTTATTTTCAAAATAAGTGTAGCATTCAAATTCAAGCAATCATAACAAATACCCATTTAAAGGTAAATATCGATAGTTGGTTATTTAACTATCAAAGCAAACCGACAAATATTCAGCACCATAACAATCATTAGGCCCTTGTTATTAATCTTCCATAAATTAAATAACTTGCCAAATATTCACTTCAATTTATCTTTGAAAAGATATATTCTCCAAGCCATTTCAATTTCTACATTGGAAAAACATTTCCAAATACTTATTTAACCATAAGTAATTCACAATCTATTTATTTTCAATACTTAGAAAATATGCAATATACTTAAATCCAATTAAGTATATATTTCATTCTTTAAGGAAAACATTCTCTTAAACACGTTTATTTGAGGCAAAAACGAATGTTGCGTAAAACATCGTTATGACAACCCAAAATCACTAGTATAGGGATTCGAAATTAAGATAGATATATAAATCCCAATACTATATAAAACATTTCCTTCCGAAAATCATTTACTATAACAACAGTGTTATAGTCCACCATTTCCTTTTATTTCTCGAAAACGTCTATTTCAACAATGAAATGTTGAAATCTATGGTTTCGATCCTTAACACATTTTAAAACATCTTTAAATCGTTTTAATTCTATTTAAAATATCACTTCCCCAAAACATTTCTTTAATATATTATTCACTATCCAAAATCGTGAATATACTTCGTTAACCAAATTCATCATTTCTACACATTTTATTTTAAAGGATTATCCATGTCCAAAATCATGGATAATCACCTTTAAAAAGCTTTCATATTTACTTATCAAATTCAATAAATTATGAATTTATAAATCAATGCTTATAAATTCATATTTATATATCATAAAACTTCAAGTTATAAAAAGTCACTTTATATACAAATTCTATCATATCTTATTTAATTGCCAAATCCAATTTATAAGTTGATTACTTATAAATCTTTTTATTTTACCAAATCTACATTTTATAACTTCACAATTTATAAATCTATAAATTTCATTCACTTATGAAATCCATTTATATTTCATTTTAACACTTATAAAAACTCGTTTTGTAATTCCAATATTTTAATTTATAAATATCAATTTTATAAATCTTTTATATAAACCGTTTATCATAATTTCAAAAATCTCTATTTAAACTATTTTATAAAATCATTAACTCCATATTTCAAAAATCACATTTTAACTATATTTCTCAAAATCATAAATTTTATAACATTAAAATTATAACGTTTATTTATTTAGAATGAATCAATTCTAAAATTTAATAAAATGTATACTTTCAAAAATCACTTTAAAATCCTTTTAAATTCAAAATCGTTACTTTAAAAACCCTTTTAAATTCAAAATAGGCCCAATGCTGCAACAACACTAAATATAACAATCACGGCATCCAAACATCATATGATAACAGAATATATCACAGTATCTGTAAACAAATCAATACGGGTGAGGAATCCAGTTGGATCCCTCCAACCTGTTTCCCTGCATCCACAGATGTTAGCACAATACCAATTCCATTCCAATACGGAATATCGCGGTACATGGGTTTATAAAATATTATCCGCTATTGTGCGGCGCAATATGGTCTCATCCGCTATATAATGCGGGAAAATCAATTCCAATCCATATATAATATCAATTCCAATCAAGATGGAATATCGCGGTATATGTTTTTAATAAATAACATCCGCTTAATATTTGACGCATAGGGTCTATTTCAATACAACATATAGCAATTTATCATTCAATCACACAATCAAGCAATTTTAAATCTAACTATTTAAAATTTAAATCGAAACAATTTCGATTGAGTGAGAAGTTCTCACCTTGCTTTCAAATACAGTTTCAGCGTTTATTTCGAATAAAATTAAACGCGCGTTTAATTTTACCTAAAATTTTCACTGGCTCCAATCAACTCCAATCCAGCTCCATCGCGTAGTATTCGTCAATACGAACCCGAGACAAGTCGATTCGTGAATTTTCGACCTCGTATGAACAAGTTATCGCATTACAAAGTTTACACAATTTATAATATAAACTGATCTCGGCCGTGCATTCCAGGGGATGAATCATGGCCGTGCGCATCTATCTCTTCCCCATCAGGTAAACGCGACCGAAGAACCCAAATACACGTTCAAAACCCTAGATTAGCGTGCCCTACTCGAGCATTTTCAACTCGATCAAATGGTGCCGTTCAACTCGCCATGACGAACTCCACCCTCGTCCAAGAGCACTTCAAGATCGGCCCTATATTGGCCTCGGAATTCGTGCTTGAACGCACGCGTTCAACTGAGCTTTATCGTTGATCTACAACGTTGTTCACGATCTTAGCCGTTGAAATCGTAGTTCTCGACGTGCTCTACGAAGTTGCAGTTGAAAGTTTGTTGAATCGTTTTACGGATTTGAAGAAAATGAGGGAATAAGATGAATAATTTTCGGCCATTAATTTCTGAGTGGCGACTAGGGTTTTAGTTTAGGGTTGAGTGTAAATTGTGAGTGTTGAGGTCCTTTTATAGAAAATTCTCAAACACTGTTCACCCGAAATTTTTCCGAACTCCAAACGAAGCGTGTCGCCTGACGTTTATAATGTTTTACCTCCATTCCGAATGCAATGGAATATATATCGGGAGCCAATTCGATCAAATTTGGAAGATACGATTTCGAATCGAATTATTTACATTCAAAATTCACTCGAATCGATTTCTACTCGTTTTAGCTTGCCCCGGACAAACCGTAAGTCCGATTGACACGAAATTTGAAACGATACAATAATATAACATTGCGGATCTGATCAAACTAGTTTCATCGAAATCCGAGACTGTTTGAAAAATGGCTATTTTAACTCGTCAATTAAATATTAAAATATTCAATTTCTACAAATTAACTTTTAATTCAATTTTAAAAGTTCGATAACATCATTCAAACTCCAATATGATATGATATAACTTTACAAATCAATTTTTTTTCCACATTAAACCAAATTTCCAATTATTTCTTTAATTTCAAATATTAAATTATCGATTTAATTATCCAATTAAATCCCTATATTCGAAATAAAGTTTATTCGACTTACAAAATTTACTTGTTAATATTTAAAAGTCAATTAAATATAAGAATTTCAAATGACAGAGATTCTGGGTCGTTACAAACTTCCACACTTAAAAGAATTTCGTCCTCAAAATTACCAAGTAAGAAAAAGTTACAGAATCCATTAACTTTTTTTTCCAAAATCCATAGTTGAACTTCTTACTATAGCTTTACTAAGTTTTCAAATCATACTTAGTTATCTTTTCAAAACCAACTATATTGTTTAACTTTTAACTCCAAAATCAAAGTTATAGTTTTCAAAAAAATTCCAATTTTCTCAAAAATATTCTAACGCCTTAATTTTTAGAAAAATTCACCATAGTCTCCTTTGCGCGGCTTGATCCGAAAAAAATGGCAGTATATATATCACAAATATACATCTCATCAAGTAATGAGGCATCCCGCAGGGAAAAAAGTGTAAAAGTACGATATGCAATCTGAGATATGTACCTTATATATTATTAGCGAGCATAAATGGCTAATATAGCATGAAAGAGGGCTCCAAAAGCGAAGCAAGCGCCATCCGCGCCTACTAAACACTCATCAAACCATGAGAAACATGTATACATGAAAGTAATATCGATATACAACATATTTCACTGCAACAACTACATATGCCATTATAGCAAATGCAATAAAAGCAACAAATCCAACCATCAACCAATTATCATCCAACAACAATTCCAATCATCAAGTCAATATACATTCACTTCTCATTAATATTTAGTGAATTGGTTTTCCAATTTAAATCACATTTGATTCTTTATCATTGGATGTTTTTACTAACATTTATTTATTCATATTCAGTTAGTTTACATTCACTAATTCATATTCAAGTTGGTTCACTTCCACATTCAAATCAAATTTCACAGCTTTCAATTTTATCAATTCAATTTCACTAACTTCTAATGAATCATATACAATCAATTAACAATCATATAAAAACCAATGTATAACCAACATAACCAAATTTGTTTACTTTCTTTACATTCAATTTGGTTCAACACTTTAAATTAGCTTTAATGGATTAACACTTACATCCATTATTTCATATCAATTTATTTACATTCAATTGATTTACATTCAATTCATTAATTCAATTGCTAATTCATTTAACCACAAAAGTTGAATTTCATTACATAACTCCAGTTCACATTCATCACTTCACTTTATTAATTTACTTCGATACCAAAATCAACTTCATTCAACATTCAATTTCAATTTCATTTACTTGCAATTGTAAATTTATTTATCCATTCATAATTTATTTTCCAACTTAATAATTATATTCCAATCATTTAGTCTATTAGACTTCTAAATTCACCTTTATTCCATAAACATTTTATATAACATTCCAGAGTCTTTTCAACCTTTCAAAACCATTTTTGAAACCAATTCAATTATCCTTTGAAATTCAAAACCCAAACCCAAATTTTCCAAACAACTTCCATTTAAAACAACTTGGCAGCAATCCCTCTTTTGGAAACCCGAAAATGAACACCGATGATGTCGCGATCATTATCGGAATTATTTTCCAGCGACCGAAAAAGTTTAGTGCTTTCTTTCCTTCAAAATAATTTTCCGAAACCCTTGAAAATCATTTTCAAACTTCAAAGAATTTAAATTTCCCAAATTTCAAAATTTCCAATTCTTTAAATTTGTTTTCAAATATTACTCTGGAATTCCATTTCAAATTATGAATCACAGTTTACAATTTATATTTATAAATATATTCATATAGTTTCACTTATTGTATATAAGATTATTTCACAATTGTAAATCATATTAATTATAATTCCATACTGAATAATTCATTTGCTTATACAATTTATTCTTTTAAATTAACTTATATGTATTCTTACATTTTCAACAATCAAACAATCAATTTATATACACTTTAATAATTCTAAAAGATTATTTCTTTATATATAAAATATAATCAAGGTAAAATTATTTCGTTTACCCAATTTAAAAGAATATCGTGGCGAATTATTCTGTACGAGTGTTTAGAGATCCCTATCGATAGAGTTGTACGGATTATACCGACCAGAATCCATATACCACTCAACATACCAGTCATCACAATATGAAACAATTTTATATTCACTAACAAATACGCACTCATAGCTATTATTATTACACTCAACTCATTCTATAGTACTGTTGACTCTATCTCCAATGAGTAATTCCCAACAGAGCCAAGGTTGTCTCTTAACCAAGAGCTCTGATACCAAATGTAACGTATAGGATTTTCGACGAAAGTCGATATTAATACGTCCACTGTATCAACTACCGAGCAATCGAATGCCGGAAAACCGAACCATTAGGGTTAAAGAAGAGGTAGAAGATAGAAGAAGAAAGAAAAAGCAACAGAAACTATATCAGAATCTCACAATTTGCAGCGGAACAACATATAATAGATAAATGAATATCTTTAAAACAAAAAACTATAGCAGTTATTACATTACCTCACATCACATTACATTATCAGAGTTTACAACAACAAACAGCGGAAAAGAAATACTATATACTAGTTGATACGCCATGCCATCCAGCTTGCTCCTGATCTCTACAGCAACTCCTGAATTCCAGAATGACCTGATAACCTGACTCTAGAATGCCCGTGTTAAAATTGGTGGGCACCCAGAGTTTAGGAAGAAAACAATAAACTCCAGGTCAGTCATGGGACTGGTGTGAGAACTTAAAACAGTTTATCTTTAAAAATAAACAAAGGAATATTTTAAAATAGATTCGCAATGCTTTTTATAAAATGAGACTACCATCAGGCCTTCCGCACACACACACACACAATGCAAACGCAGAATCGAAGGAGATTTATCCTTATGATAGTCAAATATGCTTGATACGTAAATTTTCTATATATTATTATTATAAGTGCAATGTGTAGGAAAACATTTCAAAAATAATGATATAAATCTTAGCCAACATACGACCAGTATCGTATGCCTACTATATCTACCATCTAAACAGTGGGGCGCCACCATAAGTAAATGGCAGGTTCTACAACTAAAACCGTACAAGGTGCGTATTGGAGTTTGGATTTCCAACAAATGGTCAGGCCAAGGAACTTCCCATTGCCACATAGGTACGCCTCTGGAAAGACGCCCCGAGAACCTAACCAGATCTCTGCCAACACAAGGTCGGGTTACCCCTAGCTGGGTAACTACTAACACGAATATGTCATCCCCCGGTCGCAACCGACCTAAATCCTGAGATTCACCAACAACCACAAATATAATAAGTTTGCAGCAACAACATAGGTTGAGTATCAGGGCTCCATACCATAATACCACCTCTATCCAGAAGGAAATGACATACACTTAGGGGGCGCTATCCCCTAATAACCTTGCCGCATCTTTCCTGTTTTGACCATTACCGGGGTGTGAGGTCCGACGAAGTCTCGTCCACAAAGCTACGCTTTTCATAAAAGCCATGCTTTTATCAACAATGCTCAACAGCACTTCGTATGCTACATTACCAATTTGGAAATATATCACTAGTAACCATCAACTACATAACCTTTGAGCTCGTACGTCTCAGAGAAGGGTGTTAAGCTAAGAGAATAAATTTTCTGCCACCAACAGAAATATATTTGATAGAAACCAGCTTTACATCTCAAATTGTAATGTCAGACACACAACCATACAAGTCCGTTCTGGGATCGAACGGAACCGAAGGCACTTCTAAAGAAGTCATTGCAATCCGGATATTCACTAGTCACGACCTGACTTCCCATCACAAAGGGTGGTAAAATCTCTATATCGGAGATCGGCCGATGCAGAGTCATTCGACGGTAATCCTTCCGTTTTCATAAATATCCGGTCTTCAACACCGGTCTTCAAATTCTATCCATTACGACATATCATTATTCGGAATGGGATTTATGACACAAAGATCCTCTCCCGGCTAAACCGAATAACGAGCGCTTATTTTCAAAATAAGTGTAGCATTCGAATTCAAGCAATCATAACAAATACTCATTTAAAGGTAAATATCGATAGTCGGTTATTTAACTATCAAAGCAAACCGACAAATATTCAGCACCATAACAATCATTAGGCCCTTGTTATTAATCTTCCATAAATTAGATAACTTGCCAAATATTCACTTCAATTTATCTTTGAAAAGATATATTCTCCAACCCATTTCAATTTCTACATTGGAAAAACATTTCCAAATACTTATTTAACCATAAGTAATTCACAATCTATTTATTTTCAATACTTAGAAAATATGCAATATACTTAAATCCAATCAAGTATATATTTCATTCTTTAAGGAAAATATTCTCTTAAACACGTTTATTTGAGTCAAAAACGAATGTTGCGTAAAACATCGTTACGACAACCCAAAATCACTAGTATAGGGATTCAAAATTAAGATAGATATATAAATCCCAGTACTATATAAAACATTTCCTTTCGAAAATCATTTACTATAACAACAAAGTTATAGTCCACCATTTTCTTTTATTTCTCGAAAACGTCTATTTCAACAATGAAATGTTGAAATCTATGGTTTCGATCCAACACATTTTAAAACATCTTTAAATTGTTTTAATTCTATTTAAAATATCACTTTCCCTAAACATTTCTTTAATATATGATTCACTATCCAAAATCGTGAATATACTTCGTTAACCAAATTCATCATTTCTACACATTTTATTTTAAAGGATTATCCATGTCCAAAATCGTGGATAATCACCTTTAAAAAGCTTTCATATTTACTTATCAAATTCAATAAATTTTGAATTTATAAATCAATGTTTATAAATTCATATTTATATATCATAAAACTTCAAGTTATAAAAAGTCACTTTATATACAAATTCTATCATATCTTATTTAATTGCCAAATCCAATTTATAAGTTGATTACTTATAAATCTTTTATTTTACCAAATCTATTCATTTTATAACTTCACAATTTATAAATCTATAAATTTCATTCACTTATGAAATCCATTTATATTTCATTTTAACACTTATAAAAACTCGTTTTGTAATTCCAATATTTTAATTTATAAATATCAATTTTATAAATCTTTTATATAAATCGTTTATAATAATTTCAAAAATCTCTATTTAAACTATTTTATAAAATCATTAACTCCGTATTTCAGAAATCACATTTTTAACTATATTTCTCAAAATCATAATTTTATAACATTAAAATTATAAAGTTTAATTGTTTAAAATGAATCAATTCTAAAATTTAATAAAACGTTTACTTTCAAAAGTCACTTTAAAATCCTTTTAAATTCAAAATCGTTATTTAAAAAACCCTTTTAAATCAAAATAGGCCTAATGCTGCAACAGCACTCAATATAACAATCACGGCATCCAAACATCATATATCATATGATAACAGAATATATCACAATATCTGTAAACAAATCAATACGGGTGAGGAATCCAGTTGGATCCCTCCAACCCGTTTCCCTGCATCCACAGATGTTAGCACAATACCAATTCCGTTCCAATACGGAATATCGCGGTACATGGGTTTATGAAATATTATCCGCTATTATGCGGCGCAATATGGTCTCATCCGCTATATAATGTGGGAAAATCAACTCCAATCCATATATAATATCAATTCCAATCAAGATGGAACATCGCGGTATATGTTTTTAATAACTAACATCCGCTTAATATACGGCGCATATGGTCTATTTCAATACAACATATAGCAATTTATCATTCAATCACACAATCAAGCAATTTTAAATCTAACTATTTAAATTTAAATCGAAACAATTTCGATTGAGTGAGTAGTTCTCACCTTGCTTTCAAATACAGTTTCAGCGTTTATTTCGAATAAAATTAAACGTGCGTTTAATTTTATCCAAAATTTTCACTAGCTCCAATCAACTCCATCGTGTAGTATTCGTCAATACGAACCCGACGCAAGTCGTTTCGTGAATTTTTGACCTCGTATGAACAAGTTATCGCGTTACAAAGTTTACACAATTTAAATTATAAACAAATTCAATTTTTTATTTAAAATTTTAATCTAAACTGATCTCGGCCGTGCATTCCAGGATGTGAATCATGGCCATGCGCATCTATCTCTTCCCCATTAGGTAAACGCGACCGAAGAACCCAAATACACGTTTAAAACCCTAGATTAGCGCGCCCTACTCGAGCATTTTCAACTCGATCAAATGGTGTCGTTCAACTCGCCATGACGAACTCCACCCTCGGCCAAGAGCACTTCGAGCTCGGCCCTATATTGGCCTCGGAATTCGTGCTTGAACGCACGTGTTCAACTGAGCTTTGTCGTTGATCTACAACGTTGTTCACGATCATAGCCGTTGAAATCGTAGTTCGCGACGTGCTCTACGAAGTTGCAGTTGAAAGTTTGTTGAATCGTTTTACGGATTTGAAGAAAATAAGGGAAGAAGATGAATAATTTTCGGCCATTAATTTCTGAGTGGCGACTAGGGTTTTAGTTTAGGGTTGAGTGTAAATTGTGAGTGTTGAGGTCCTT
Organism: Allium cepa; assembly: GCA_030765085.1. NCBI lineage: Eukaryota > Viridiplantae > Streptophyta > Magnoliopsida > Asparagales > Amaryllidaceae > Allium > Allium cepa. The sequence goes on from CM060935.1 coordinate 57,488,853, forward strand.
TTATAGAAAATTCTCAAACACTATTCACCCGAAATTTTTCCGAACTCCAAACGAAGCGTGCCGCCTGCCGTTTATAATGTTTTACCCCCATTCCGAATGCAACTGAATATATATCGGGAGCCAATTCAATCAAATTTGGAAGATACGATTTCGAATCGAATTATTTAAATTCAAAATTCACTCGAATCGATTTCTACGCGTTTTAGCTTGCCCTGGACAAACCGTAAGTCCGATTGACATGAAATTTGAAATCATACAATAATATAACATTACGGATCCGATGAAACTAGTTTCGTTGAAATCCGAGACTGTTTGAAAAATGGCTATTTTAACTCCTCAATTAAATATTAAAATATTCAATTTCTACAAATTAACTTTTAATTCAATTTTAAAAGTTCGATAATATCATTCAAACTCCAATATGATATGATATAACTTTACAAATCAATTTTTTTATCACATTAAACCAAATTTCCAATTATTTCTGTAATTTCAAATATTAAATTATCGACTTAATTATCCAATTAAATCCTTATATTCAAAATAAAATTTATTCTACTTACAAAATTTACTTGTTAATATTTAAAAATCAATTAAATATATGAATTTCAAATGACAGAGATTCTGCGTCGTTACAGTGACAGTAAATTTACCATTTTCTACAGTAAAACATCAGTAATATTTTTTCAAAACCAGTGGTAACGGTAATTTACCAGTCGATTCATAATACATTGTATTCATGTAAGATGTTGTATTACAGGCATTTAGAAGCAATAAAATAGTTCAGTTTATTTTAGTAATTCAACTCAAATGATGATAAATACACTTCTTTTCTATGTCCTTTATTAAGTGACCCAATGAGATATATAATGAAGCATCGTTCAGTGTAAAAATATATCAACTTATTATTTTTCTAGACAAACGATAATTTACGTTACCAGTGTAATGGTTACCGGTTTATCGGTATACCAATCATCAGTATACCAATCAATCGGTAACAGTAAACAATTTTAGTTTACCAGTTAAACGGTACGGTAACAGTATTTAGAAAATGGTAATGGTAACAATTACTATAGCAGCTCTAGGTATTACCCTCGCACCATGTTAAAGTCCATCTGGTTAACGAACAGATTATTCACCATAGCAATCAAACTTCTTATGATCATTTATACACGATAAAAGTCAACATATTTTTCTTGTATATTTGCATTTGCGATAATAACATATTATCAAGTTACATTGTAGAGCTATGAAGAGCTTAATGTTGTGATTAGTGAAGGCAATAACCTTGGCTTCATCGCAACTAGAGACTTCATGTTTGGCTCATCTTGGTAGAATCTGCAAAGCACTCACTAAAGCTAAAAAGATTTGTGTTCATTTTGTTAAAAAGGATGATTAGTTTTAGCTAGTGTATTTCCTGTTGTAGAACTACCTGTACACTTTTTGTTGTTAAATAGGATTATTATTTTGTGGTATAACGATTGTTATGTTGTTAAAAAGGATGGCTATTTTGTGGTGTACGGATTGTTATGTTGTTCAAAAAGGATGGCTATTTTATTAGTGCTTATGTTTGTGATTCTATTCTTGTGTTCAAATGGATGGTCAATAACATTATTCTTGCTTCATTTTGCGATTACATTGCTTCAGTTAGTGATGTCATGTTATGATTATACTGCTTCAGTTGGTGGACCTCGTTCACATATTATTTCTTACTATGGTAACTTCCGGGTTAAGTTGAATGTGAAGACCCTGTACACAACGAGGGTACGTGTAATTAACGTTTGTACCTAGCTTTGATTTTCTATAAACCTCATCCTGCTATAGCGGGGTTTATTTTATGTTCAACGTTTACATGGAACTAGATTTATTAGTAGACCACATCCAGTGTATTGCATTCTCCCATGCATTCCTGAAGCAAACATATAATGCTTCCATGTTTTAACAATTGCTGCATACCTTTTGCCAGTGATTTAAAGATAATATATGCAAACCACAATTTCAATTTCAAAGCCTCAATTTCAATTTCAAAGCTACTAGAACAATTCAAAAAATGATATTTAACAATGATATACAGCAATTTCAATTTCAGCTAATCCTATGTAGCCATATTATCACATTTTCCACATTTTTCCATTCTTCTCTTCTATCTCATAATATATGCTCTCATTGTTCAGCTTCAACATGACGATTAGTAAACCATTTGATGTATACCGGTGGTACCGGATGGCGCTTGTAAGATGACCTATGCAAATAAAAATATTTCATTGTAAGCGTAAATCCTTCATCTATTCGTTAAAAATTAAACGAATAATGCATCATACGTGGACAAAATGGTCATTGTTTACATGAAGAATCCCTAATTTATGAAATTGCAATTGAGATGGAACTTTTCCTCTTAAAGGTGGTATAGTCAAACTCAAACTCTCCTGGATAAAAAAATGACAATGCTACATTTGTAGCTATTATGTACCCAATCTCGGGCATAATCATCCATTTACTTGGTTTGGCACCGCCAAATTCGTGATTAAGCACATTTAGCAAATATGTGGTTTTACTTTTTTCAATAAACACTTTGTCATACATCTCTTGATGTTCTTCAAGTTCTTCCATTAATTCCTTACGGACTTGCAACCATCGATCATCTCCTAATTCTAAAAAAGAAGCAACACATCTAGATCCACAGTTACCATCCATGCTCATGTCTTTAATTCCTTTGATATAAGGCTTCCACTCTTTTGGTATGCAATTTTCATACACACCTAAATTTATTTTCCCTCCCACTTTTATAATATGCAATCTAGTCCAATGAACATGAATCAAATCCGAAGGTATTTCTAAATTTGACCTAGTTTTGCTAACGCAAAGCATAGAAGTCCGTGTGTCTTACGAACAACACATCTGCATAAGTCATCAACTACAATTTCATAATAATGTATCTGTAGAAGCTCGTAATTGAATTAGATCCAATGCCGCAAGTGAAACTACACGTCGTAAATTTTTAAATTCTTTTTTATGGTAAACATGAGCTACTTTTAATAGAATTATTTCAAATGAAGCTCTTAGTTCGGTAAACGATAGTTCAAGCAGTGAATGCATGCTCTCACATGCTCTTTTGAAGTTGCACCGACTGGTACCAATTTTTTTTTAATTTAGCATGTGCGGCCTCTGCTCTAAAAGAAAATAGATATTAAGTTATTGTTATAAATAAATCTAAAAATAATTAAATAAATATAAGAGTAAGTGTCTTTTCTATTTGATGTGTAGTTGCCAAAGTGCATAAAATTATCGATCCAAGCATGTACAGATCGATCTTTCCATGTCTCAAGTCATTTTTCAGTGATACATTTTATTAACTTTGGATACTCACCATACTGGATAGGAAAATCTTGCATATTATTGTTATATTGCTCAATATTTTCGGACTCACATAAATTGGCCCAATCTTGAAAAAATTGTTTTTTTACTTCTTTTTTCATACCCGTAACTCTTCTTTGAATAAAAGCAAGAATTTTTTTCGATATGCCACTTGCACAAGATATGAGCAGATTGGGGAAAAACAATGTTAATGGCATTAATCAATGTCCGTGACAATGACACTTGGCATTTCTACGTCGCAATCAATCATTACCAATTGAAGACGATTTAAGGCCCAAAGATAGTAATTTTCTCATTCAGATACAAGATACGCAATAGCAACGTAAAAGGTGTTAGGAACTGGGTTGATGATGTTTTGATGACAACAACCTTATATAGTTATTGTACTTTACTTTATAAAATATATACTAACATTTTCATATATATATATATATATATATATATATATGAAGTATATGCAGGTATTATCGAAGACTGATCAGTATAAAGACTCAGGCATCACGATGAAGATTAGAGATTCAATATTCAAGACTCTAGAGAATCAAGATTTCAAGATCTCAAGATAAGTGTCTAGTATTTTGTTAATGGTCTAATTAAAATTCTATTTAATATATAACAAGCTGTAGCAACTGCTTCAGCCCAAAAATATTTAGGTAAATTACTATCAGAAAGCATTGTACGAGCACACTCTTGAATCGTTCTATTCTTACGTTCTACTACTCCGTTTTGTTGTGGAGTTCTTGGAAATGAAAAGTTGGAGGAATTCCCTTTTGAATATAGAAATTCTCAAAATTTTCATTTTCAAATTCACCACCGTGATCACTTCGAAATAGTTTTTATTTTGAAAGAATGTTGTTTTTGAATTCTTTTAGAATTTTTTTTAAATATTTCAAAAGCATCACTTTTATGTTTTAAAAAGATTGTCCAAGTATATCTTGAATAATCATCTACTATAACAAAAACATATTTACTATGGTTAATTGATTGAACTTGAGATGGACCATAAATGAAGTAATTCTAGAGGACTAGAGGTAGAAATAGCATCTTTTAATTTAAATAAACTTTTCTTAAGTTTTCCTAATTGACAAGCATCACAAATACTATCTACTTTAAAGTTTAACTTGGGTAGACCTCTAACTAAGTCAAGTTTTGATAGCCTAGATAATAATTTGAAATTCAAATGGCCAAATCTTTTATGCCAAAACCAAGGGTCACTTGTATTAGCCAAAAGACATAGATTATCATTTGAAATTTTCATACTAAGGATATAAATATTTTTCTTCCTAATACCTTCAAAAATTATATTAGACTTATCATCTTCAATGTGACATTTATCTTTTTCAAATTTAATTTTAAACCTTTATCGCAAAGTTGGCTTATACTAAACAGATTATGTTTTAAGTTCCTAACTAGTAAAACATCAGAAATAAGTAAAGTTTTGGAAACATAATGGAAACATAATTTCTAATTTTATGGATTTCAAAATGGTCACGAATAAGTCCATAATTGGACAAGTAAGCGAAATCTTACTGTTGGTGAATCAACTTAAAGATGCTGGAATTGATCTCCCTGAATCTTTTGTTGTTGGAGTTATAATTTCTAGACTTCTGCATAGTTGGAATGATTATAAGAAAAAGATGAAGCATGCGAAAACGGATTATAATTTAGACGGTTTACAGCGTCATCTTCGTATTGAAGAAGACTCTCGCAAACGCGATCTAGATGATAATCCGCAAACTGAGTCCCATTCTAAGGCAAATAATGTTGAATTACTGATAAATTAAAGCCAAAGAATGAGATACAGTTTAAGAAAAATCGTTCCAAAACTAACAACAAAAAGAAAGGTGCTTGTTATTTTTGTAACAAGCCCGGCCACTATGCCCGAGACTGCCGTCTGCGGAAGAAACAACAAAAAGTGAATGTGGTCGAAGACTCGCTTGTGGCTGTAGTGCAAAAGCAAACTCCGTTAGTGGCAATGATAATGATTGGTGGTTCGATACTGGAGCAACCATTCACATTTGCAAAGACCGTAATCTGTTCAAGAGTTACGAAGAAAAAAAAGGAGAAGCCGACGAAGTTACTGGAGCAAATAAGGTTCCAATTAAAGTTCTGGGAAAATGCACTATAGAACTTCCTCTCACCTCTGGAAAAGTTCTTACATTAGTCAATGTATTTTATGTACCCGATATGTGTAAGAATTTGGTCTCTGGATACCTTCTTAACAAAGGAGGATTCAAGATGGTGTATGAGTCTGATAAGCTAGTGTTGTCTAAGAATGGTAAATTCATTGGACATGGATACTCTTGTAACGGCATGATTAAGTTGAATCTAATAAAGAAATTTTCTGTTTATATTGTTGATTCTATTAATTTATGGCATGGTAGATTAGGACATGTTAATTATAATTCCATTAGGAATATGAATAAATTAGGATTAATTTCTGATTGTGATTTCGATACCATCTCTAAATGTGAAATATGCGTTCAAGCAAAAATACACCGGAAATCCTTTAAATCCGTAGAAAGGAAAACTGGTTTGCTTGATTTGGTATATAGTGATGTGGGTGACTTAAAAAGTCATATCACCTATGGTGGTAACCAATACTATATAACATTCATTGATGATTATACTAGATATGCATATGTATATCTAATGAAAACTAAAGATGAGGCTTTTGATAAATTCAAAATTTACAAAGCAGAGGTCGAAACACAATTAGGAGTTAAAATTAAAATATTACATTCAGATCGTGGTGGTGAATATTTCTCAAATGAATTCACCTTGTTTTGTAAACAACAAGGTATAATTCACCAATGTACTGCCCCATATACACCACAACAAAATGGTGTTGCTGAAAGGAAGAATAGAACTTTAGTAGAAATGGTTAATTCCATGCTCATAAGTTCAAATTTACCTTATAACCTATGGGGTGATGCTATGTTATCTGCATGTTATATTTTAAATAGAGTACCACTTAAAAAGAATAATACTTCCCCTTATGAATTATGATTTAATAGGAAACCTAACCTAACTAGACTTAAAGTTTGGGGTTGCTTAGCTTATGTTAGAAAACCAGACTCTAAACGACCAAAGTTAAGAGAATAATTGTCTGAAAATTTGTTGGGGATTTTGCGGTTCGAGACGGATTTGATGGCGATAGTGATGAAGACAATGCTGTACTTCCGACTTCAAGGATCTATGGAATAGATTCTTTCAGACAATAGTTCAACCCACCAGGTACAAACGGGTTATCGAACTATCGACTTTCAGGATTCAATGAAGCCCTATAACAGCATAATCGGATTCAAAGTTTGTACGACTTGAATCCGACCAAGAACACTTCAGAAACTGTATATGATGATGCAATTTATATAGAACAGAACGAAGAGGAAGAAGAGAGCAATTCTGCAATAGTTTCTGATTTCGCAACACCTTGGAGGCGTCACAAAACAGAGCAATGGAGGCGCAGCGTTTTGCAGAATCGCTCTAGGAAGAAGAAGAAGATTTGAACTGTTTGCAACTGTTTCTGGACGTCGCTATTTATAGACGTGAAGAGGTGTCCATTCGCGAAGCGTCGCGACTGTTTGCAACGGTTCGCAACTGTTGCGAATGGATTCAAAAATTAAACGTCGCGACCTTTCGTTTGCAACGTTCAGAAAACCGTTGCAATTCAAACGTCGCGTCCATTCAGTTTGTAACGTTTAGAAAACGTTACAAATTCTCGCCCTTTATCCAAATTCAGATTTTCCGGTTCTGGGTCCTTAACGGGCCGAAATCTGGCTCGTTACTCTACATATACGGTCCAAAAATATTTTCGGATCTGAACCCGAAACCCGTACCCGGCCCGGCCCGGTTCGGTTCGGTCAGACGGACGGCGGCGGCGCGCGTGTGGTGTTGCATGACTTCTCTCCTCACAACAAAGCAAACATATGGGAGCCCCAAGGCCCCAACATCCACTCAAGATGAAGATTAGAGATTCAAGATTCAAGACTCTAGAGAATCAAGATTTCAAGATCTCAAGATAAGTGTCTAGTATTTTGTTAAAACTCAATAATAACACTCTCATCTTTCTTCCAATTTTCTTTTGGGATGGAACCCAATTTCTATCTAAACCAGTGGCTTACAAACCCACGACAAGTAGCTTACAAACCTACGATAAGTGGCTTACAAACCCACGAAAATCAAAATCATTTAAACTACTTTGTACAAGTTCTCGAGTCCTATGGAGGAGCTCTGTAGGAAGGTTCTTGCAATTTCAGTTTGAATAGATTTTTCAAAATGTTTTTAAATCTGTTTTTCAAAATGTTTTAGCTTTCAAAATCATGTTTTCAAAAATGTTTTCAAACTTTGTTTTAGCCTTGAAATATTCCTCCATTCTGATTTTAAAAACTTCTATTTTTAAAACATCAAAACTTATTCTGATTTTAAATATTACTTATATAATTGACGGTCTATATCAATTATATATATATATATATATATATATATAAAATAATGTTTTATATTCATTCTCTATCTCAAAATATTGTTTAAACACTTTATTTTGCTTCAGAGAAGTTTCAACTTGTTTTAAATTCAAATGCTTTTACAAAACAACATCTCTACAATTTTGAACCGAGGGATGTCGACATATGGGGATACCCCATGTCGACATGGTGGCCGTTGGATTCAAAATTCAACTTTTCAAAAGAAATGCATTCGTTCGAAAACCTTTCGCCAACGGTTATGACTGTTGTGCATCTATATAAAGGCATCCAAAACGAATTTTTTTATAACTACTTTCTTATTTTCTTCACTCTTTCTTCTCCACCATTCCATATCCATAAAACTTCATATTTTCAAGATCGTGCCATCATTCTGCCAAATTCTCAATAGGAAATCATTTAGATACTCTCTCTATTTGATTCTCCATCATTCTACTAAAGATCAAAGTGCTATTCAGAGTTATAGGATTAATTTGTATTCAAAAAGTCCATAGAGTCTATCCATTCAAAAGGATTGTTATTAGAAAGTATTAGGGTGATCTTGTGTCCCGTAAATCAAGAGAGTTTACCCCAGACTCGGAGATAGGAGGGTTCCTCAAGGCCTTAGAAATTGAGGGTTGTAATTTGGATATTGGCTTATAAAAATATGTACAAGGATATTGCCTTGGTGCAGGACTGGATGTAGGAGGATTCCGAACCAGTATAAAATCCGGTGTGTTCTTTCCTTTTACTTGCTTTACTTTACTATTTGCATTTGTTATATGTTCTGTGATCATTCTTTGTTAGAATTCTGTTTAGATTTGTGTTGAAAGTTTTAATTTAGTCATATAATTCATACATTCTTTAAAACACTATTCACCCCCCCTCTAGTGTTATTTCTGCCTTAAGATCCTTAATCTGCATCCCCAACAAAAGGTTTAATTAATTGACATGACACCGACATTCTCCAACAACGGCATTCTATATTTGTTTGTTTTGTAAGTACAATCCATAACAAGAAGATGTGGAAATGTTCTTAGCAAATCTATACTCGTAGGATGAGCGCAAAATATGTCAGTGATTACATCGCTTTCATCTAAGGTATTATGATGCCATTCGAAGCAATTTTTTTCCTTAAGCTTGCTTAAGAGATATTGTATTTGAGAATGACCTGCGTTGTCTATTTTCTTGTGCCCAGAAAGCACACTATTTTAATTGTTGCACTATTAGATGGATCGTTTTGTTTTATAGTATGCAAAATGGCTTTTGGCTTCACCATGTTTTTGTACATTTTAACGGTTAATTTTTTTTCATCCTCCGTCAGTCGACCAAGAAAAGAGTGGCCTTCCAAACTGTAAAGTGCGAAATGATTATGAACACCGCATATTACTTCTAATCTACAATTATCTGAACTATGAAGTTTAACACCTTTCAAACGAAATGGACAATTGTACTTTTTTGTACTTGTTAATCTAATATTGTTAGATTTCTTGCCTTTGTACTCTTTACTTCCTCCACTTCTCTCACATTCAAATATAATTCATGGATTTCTATCGCTATGGTTAATATCCAATTTTAAGACAACCACTACCATCGCATTCCTTCTAGCCATGGAATCAATCCATTCTTTCATTTTTTATCTGTTTGGAAATAGCTTCATACAATAAAAAAAAGTTAAAAATTTTCAATTTATAAAATGAGTTAATTTACATAATAGTAAAATAATTACATATATCATATGTTGTGAACTCGTTACTATAATTCATAACAATTTCTTCATCTTCTTCGGCCACTCATCCAATCTAGAAAATAAAAAACGGGCATAGTATTTAACAAACAATGTTTTCATCATTTCCTAGTATATGGAAAACTAGATTTTGAGAAATTCCTAGTGTATATGGCAGTATGACTATGCTAGTTCCTAGTATAGTAGCAGCTATGAAGGAAGCATACCTGATTTTGTTGTACACGGTCATCTGTAGTGCTCGTATCCTCCATGTCAATTTCAGCGGATGGAAGAGAGATGAATATGAATAGACACAGTAAATTGAATAAAATATCCATTTGACTATTAAAGGATATAACCGGAATTAAAATTTTAAAATTTTAATCGGGGGTGAAGAGAAAATACCGGGAGGTTAATAGATGGAGCCTAACGCCACTTATTTTTACATGTGAAACTACGTTATTTATTTTAGCCTAAACTTTTATACTTTTCGGCTCTTCTAGGTCGAATATTTATTCATCTTTGAATATGCAAGCAGACTTAAATCAAATCCTTTCTGATAATGGTATAACTGATGTTGAGGCTATTGCGTCGAGACCTCTTAACACGTAATGTGCATTTTTGGAGGGGTATTTTGCTTGGATTTTGGAGTATTTAACAAATAGTATTTCTCTTCCCGTTGCCCCATTTATTAAATTGCTTCAATTTTATGACCTAAACTCATTTCAGCTCCCTCCGTTCTCTTACAACACTCTTTAGGTTCTTAAAATCATATATCGTTTAAGAGGGGATGAAGAACAAACTTATAAGGAAATAAATTATCTCTTCAACCTTCAAGTCTCTAAATCCGATGCTTCTAGACCCATTTATTATCTTCAGATTAGGAAGAAGTAGCTTCTCGTTAAGTTTGTCGGTAAGATACCTATCAAAAGATGATTTTATGTCAGATCTACGGACCCTTGAATCATTACAACTTTTTCGAAAGCCGGTATGTTTCTACTTAAATTTAAGTATTTTATTCTAAAAAAATATGTTTGTGATTCTAATTAATCTTTTATTATTACCAATAAACCCGAGATGCCACAATCCTCGGAAGAATTTTAATCAAGTTTTGAAGATGTTTCTTCACTATCAGAAGACCAATGCCAAAAAAAATTGGTCCTAACAGTGGAACACTTTAGGAGATGTTTTGAGAATACATTTCAAATGATTTTTTTGGGTCTAAACTTGAATTTAAAAATAGCTAACATAGTCAATTTAGATATTTTGGATATTAAATTTGAATTTAAATTTATTAAAATCTAATCAAATATTTTGAAAGTTTATTTTATTTAATATATAATTAAAATTTTAAATCATAAACATATTTGTATGTATATTTAAACAATGTTTTGAGATAGTTGGTGTGCACTAAATGACGAATGTATATGTTGTAGACGTAAATCCTGACATCTATATGCATATACTATGTACACATTTCTATGTTGCATGTGCACGTCATATACAAAAAAGATATATTAATATATTCTAATTTATGTAAACATTAATTAATTAATATACATTAATTAAACAAATAAAGAAAATTACATAAAATTTTATGTTATTTATTTAATTTACTATATTGGATATAGTGCTAAAATCTATTAGACTTCGTAGGCCCACTATGATCCAAATGGGTTCTTTTTGGAACACACCCAATTTACCACTCTAAAACAAGCCAAATCCAACACTAAGGTCCGTTAGTACTACATAGGGCACTAATTAGTTCTCCAACTCAGAAAGAAAACTATATATAGTTACTCGTTATCTCTTCTTCTTCGCAAACAAAACAAAACCAAAGCCCAAACCTACATAAATAAATCCCAGATCCAACCTCCAAGAAGTTCGACAACAATAAGAGTCTAAATATATCGGGACAAAAAGAGCGATACGAAGATACTAGAATCACAGCGATTTGCGGAGTTTAGAGGTTTGAAAAAGGTCTGAAAGGCAAAAAAAAGAAGGGTTACTAATCGATTTGCTGCTGTTAGCCAAAAATTTGGTCTCACACCCCCAAATGCAAAATTTTAAAGGTAAAATGAAAATGAAAATAATAAAAGAGATAATATACACAAATTTGATAGTGGTTCTGTGGTTTACAGAATAATTAATCTTAATGCTAATATAACACTAAAGGGGAGTGAATAATATTTTGTAACTTATGTAAATCCTTTTAAAATTCTTTCAAGATTAGTACCAATTCACAGAATAACAACATAAGTTTATACTAATAATCAGTCCCAGATGCAACATAGCAAATATAAAAGCAATAACTAAAGTAAAAGTTAGAGAGATGATATCAGAGATTTTATACTGGTTCGCATTCCTCCTACATCTAGTCCCATACAATTACTTGTACAGATTTCTTTTCAAGCGCCAAACTTTAAACCAGGTAGAATGCAAACCATATTACAATCTCGATTTCAAGGATACGAGACACACCCTCTTGTATCATCAGTCCGGAATGAACTCTCTTAATTTACTGAGCAATAAGATCACCAACTAGATTTACCGGGCTATTAAGCACACTCACTTGATTTGAACCGGCAACAAGCACGCACGCACAAACAAGAGTAGAATTCATGTTTTTCCAAAGATAAGTAGTTGTACTTGGATACAATGGATCCAATATCCTCTTTGATAGCATTTTGATCTTTGAAATGAGAGAGATATTTGCAAAACAGTAAAAAAGTAGTGGTGAATCAATATAATGGATTATGAATCGTTTCTATATGATCTTGAAGAGAATAGATTATATTTTTCAAGAGAGTGAGGAGTGAGAAGAAAGTAAGTTATTAGTTAATTAAAAATTCATTGGCACTACCCCTTATATAGAGAATAAATAGATGCATCCATTCGTGAAGGGTTGTGTCCAAAAGATACTTTCATTCAAAATTTAAAAACAATTTAATAGCCTATATGTTGACATACTAAAATATGTATGTTGACATATGCTAGTTAAAATTTAAAAATGTTTTCTTTGAAATGGTTTTGAAAATTCTAGACTTCGTAAAATAATTTGAACATAATTTAAAGATTAGAAATTTCTGTCAAGGAATTTAACAATATATTCTAATGGCTCTAAATGATAGATTATAGTCTTGAGCTCTTTATATCCTTGTCTTTGAACTCGTGAACCTTAGTATCTTATTTTGTGTCTTTATAATATACAATTTTCGATTCAGCGCCCATGTAATATTTTGCACTGTATACTATATAACTTGACAAAACCTTGGTATCTATATTTTATATGATTGTTGTCAACAAAATCAATAATTGAGGTATTAACAATCTCCCCATTTTTGATGATGATAACCATTAAATATTCATGTATATAAAATACGATGCAACTCCCCCCTAAGTTACATAACTCCCCGTAAATATATGCATGTGTATATTTTTCATTTTTCTCCTTCTTTGTCATCAACAAAAATGGATGAAAAAATAAAACTTCCCCTAAATAATATACTTATAAACTATGGATTCAAAATCAATATTTTAAGAATTAAGTGACATATTAAGATGTAATATTTAAGACATATACTTAAAGAAATACCGGATAACTTAATGTGATATAACTATGGTGCTTATACAGTGTAACAACCCTAGATTTTTATGTATATTTTAATTTCGGATTTATTTCATTTTGAAATTATTTTAAAATTTTTTTATTTCAAAGATTTCATTTTTAAATATAAATGTTGATTATTATGGGAATTATAATTTCAAACTAGTATAAATTGGATATTTTACTGAAAAGTGTATTTCTGTTCAAACTGTTCAAACATTGACTTTTAAATTTCAAAATTTAAATATTTAAATTCTAAAATTTTATCTTTTATTATGAAAATAGATTTAATAACTTGGATATTGCTTTTTGTTTCGTTGAAAACGGACTTAAATTGTGAAAGTTATGTATATTTCAATATTGAATGCAATTTGTTTTATTTAGCAATTTTGTTTATTTTAAATTATATAAATTATATTTTATTTGCCATATTTTATTTTAATATGTTTGAATATGTTATGTTATATATATTTTGTCTTTTAAATATTTTTAGAGTGTTGATAGAATTTTTCCAAAGCTTATTGAATTTATTTTCTAATTTTCAAGCCTAGTTTCCATTTTTCCTTGCTATTTTCTTAATTTAATTATATATAATTAAAATTTATTTATTTATTTTATGCATTCACTCTTATTTGCTGTGTTTTACTTTATTTTATTCATTTTACATGTATTTAAATTTGAATAAAATTTTCCAAAGTCTATTGAAGTTATTTCTAATTTTTAAAGCCTGGTTTGCAATTTTTAGCCATTTTCTTAATTTAAATTCTATTTAATTAAAATTTAATTTTTTTTATTTTGTATTTTTATTTTCATATCTGATTTTTTATCTTTATTTATCAGCTTTATATGTATTTATAAATTACAAATTTATATAAAAAGAAATTTGAAAAGCCTAAAACCTTTTATCTTCCTATGGCTTTTTATCTTCCACCTCTTCATTTTCAATAACCACCTTTACATTATTTTTGCCGTTCACTTCTTTCTTTCTTTCTGCCATATTCTCATTCTTTTTCACGTGAAAACAAATACTTCTCACCATAAAAAAATTCACGGCATCATCCTCTTCTCTTTTGATTAAAGATTGGTAAACATTTCTCCTCTCTTTTACCTTGTTTTCATGATTCTACTAGATTGTTTTGCATTGGTTCTCACTTGATTTGATCGGCTCCACCTACACCAGCACCTAGGCTGACCCCACCACCACCTACTCCGACCATCACCTCCTCCAGATCACCATTACCCCAGGCCGAGAACCCCATGGAAAGAGATCACCATCACTTTATACAAAACACCACTTATTGTTCAAGCCGAGCCTAGTCTTCCTCTATCACCACTTCCACCTTCTTTTGCCGCCACTTCCACCACCACCACCAGCATTGATCTGACCACCACCCTCTGCCACATCATCCACCACCACCTGGACCTCTGGCCGTGCCCATAGGACCCATGGCCGAACCTATTTCTAGCCTTGAGATGATGTAACATTGCCTTGTGATGATAGTTGTTGCACCTATACCTTCGCTCCATTCAAACTTATGTAGGCCGACCCATAGTGAACCCAAAACAAACCCAATCCCTTGTGTTAGCTGAGCCAAACACATGCCTAACTGAAGTACCTGAGGTTGAGAACAAGTGCAATTCAAATGGATATGGTTTTGGGTGTTGTTTCTAATGTTATTGATGTTAAAGTGTGTTGTAACTTATATATTGTATTGTTTTGTTTAAATGTTTCAAGGGGTATAGCTTTGACTCTCCACTCTCAAAATTGTAGTAGTGTTGTCGTGCCTTCGTAGTGTCAGTATTGTTGCTTTGGTAGCGATCTCCAGCTTTGAACGGGTGAGTAAATCTCACCAGACTAATATGTACTTATATAGTGATAAACTGACATCACCTGAATCTATAAATGCATATCATCCTGTTATAACTGCTATATTATATTCATATGATGTTCACACCTATATTTACACCTGTTATATCATATGTTACTGTTATTTCATGCTATTATGTTACTTTCATCAGTTTATCACACTGCAAGTTCCCTGTAGACTAGAATCACTATGCGTTGAAATGATACATACCCGAACGGATTTAGAATAGGAGAAAATCGTTATGGGCTGAAATGATAGGCCTGGATGATTTTTAATTATTTTCATTTACTTGGGATTGCGGGTTTGAAATGATCAAACCCAGGTTTTCTTTGTAAATTACGGGTTGAAATGATATATTACCCGTATCACTTTACCTAGGCTAAAAAATGAAATACAGACCCGTTATTAAAATATGTTTTTCTAAAAATTTTAAATTATTTTAGAAATATAAATATTATAATATTTTGATTTAAATTTGATTAAAAATGATTTTTGTAAAGCATTATTGATTTTCTAAAAATTTATAAGTGAAATAAATAAATGGTAAAGTTAGGAAATCTGAAATGTAAGTTATTTTGGAAATCATAATTTGGTGATAAATGGAATTTAAATTAAATATTAAAATGTGATAAATTTATGATATTTTGAATTAAATGAATTAAAAATGATTTTTTATAATATATTAATGATTTTTGAATAAAGTTAAAATGTGAAATAAATGAATATTTAAGTTGAAATTTTGAAATATAACAAAATTTGGAAATATGTGAATTTGGCTTAAAAGTGAATTTTAAGTTAAGTAAATAAAAATGAAATTAAGTTATATTTGAAATTTAAACTTAAGTGTTAAGTTAAATTTAATTTAATGAATTTAAATTTAATGTTGGAATTTTATAAGTGAATTATCATTAAATCTTGATTTTTGAATGGAGATTTAACTTTATAAAATCATGAATATAAGGGTATTTGAATGATTGTTTTAAAAGTGAAATTATATGATTTTATAAGTTAAAAGATGATTTAAATTAAAATATAATTGTTTGTGAAATTATACTGAATATTTGAAGTTAATTAACTGCATTTCAGAAATGTTATTAATTTTAATGTAAATGATAATACAGCATTTGTAAATGTTGTAGTTGATAATAATGAACAAAATGGCTAAGTTTGATTAAAGGCTATTATAGCATTTTTGTAAATGTTATGATTGTTGAATGTAACTAAGTTTTATTTGAAACTAATGTAACCCTATTACAGCATTTTTTATGCTATCTTTTGTTAAATTGAACTGTTTTGAATGTAACTTTCTGTAGCAATTTCTAAATGCTGCGAAAGTTGAATTTTCACCTGTTTTATTAAATTAAGTGAATAAATGAATTTTGAAAGACTAAAGTTTTGTAAATTTAATTATTTGATTATTAAATATAATAACTTCATTTTATGATTTAAAATGAAGTAATTTGTTTTGAAATATAAACTATTTTGAAATGTGTTTTGTAATGGTATTTAAATTAAATAAAAATGAATGTGGTTTGGAAGATACTATATTTTTGATATTTTGAAATGGATTTTGAATGATACTGAATTTTGAAATGATATTTGATTTTGAAGTATAAAATACCATTTTGAAATTTTAACCACGGGATGTATTTAATTTATAGTTTAACTGATTCTTAAAGGATGGGCAATCCCAAGCATCCTTTAAGTTATTGTGTATTTCTACTACAGTTCACTTGAGTTGGTTTACATAATATAAGTATATAATGTCCTGACTCGAGTGTTTTGTGTTTTACTTTACGCTCGGGTCAGCCTGAGTATTCACAGCTTTGGATTCTCTTTCTGGAGCTGGTCTTTGCTGAAGTTTCTGCTTATCTATATTTATATCTACTCTCTGTTTTAGCTGTTCTAGTTTATCTCATGTATTAATGAAATTCTATGTATTTGGGATTTCTATTATGTTGTTTTTAGACTGTATTATGTATTTGGTTTGAGACTCTGCCGTGGTAGCTTCATGAACTACTATGTATTTTATATTCCGCTGCGAGGTATTTTGTTTGTTCTGTGTCTTTGATTCTGTGATTGTATTTCATTTGTTCCAAATTTATTTACAATGCGGTATTTTGAGCAATTCAAGTCCGACATGTGCGGCTGCAAATGGCTGAAAATATCGGGTTGTTACATACAGTCATTAAATAAGAACCAAACTTTATTATTTTAACAAACTAAATGAAAACACATCAAGAAAATCAAACCAAACAAATCAAGGAAAATGCACAAAACTACAATTCAAACAGGACTATACTGCAAATTCTAAAGTTTGGCTTTATAGTGAGATATTTATGAGTGGCCCAATTAGGGTAATGAAAGCAAAAATTCCCTTTCTGTTCAACCAAGTTTCCATTTGCATCGAATGTGACTTCTCCTACACATTTGACCTCATCATCCACTATTTCATCGTCTTCCTCCTCTTCCACTTCTCCTCATCATTCATTGGATTTTGAATGACAAGATTGGAGGTATCTTCCTCAATAACTATTGGATTGGCTTCGTTATTGGATAGATGCTTCTAAAGGTTCCATAGAATTTTGCCTTGCTTCTCTTGTTTTCTAAGAAGACGAATTTAGATAACCTTAATTTCAGAAAGCATGTTAAGGATATGATTTCGGCCATCTTCTAGTTTAGCGACTATGGCAAAGGTAGTGTTTTGGAAGGGTCCTAGAGTGGGGGTACTGAAGTTTAAGGTAGATTCTTCTTTTGGCCTTTCGGAGTTTGAAGGATCCATGATTCTATTTTTTTATTTTGAGTTTTCAGGAAGAAGAAGACAGGGAAATGAGAGTAAATTTGAAATTTGGTGGTTATATAAATAGATTTTGAATTTCAAATTTAAGAGGGAAAATCGGTTTTCAAAATAATGGCAGGTATGTCGACATATTAGATTATGTATGTCGATATATGCAGGAAATTTTGATTTTTCATTTTCGTGTTGTTATATTTATATTACAGTGAAAGAACATATTCCCAACTTTCTTATAAGTTTAATAAAAGATGTTGAGGTAAGATTTTGTTAATATATAAGCTATTTATTTTATAAAAATGAGTGATCCTCACAAGGATAAGAGCACTCATCTAAGTTTATTCGATGGTATAGAGGAGTCCAACAAGCTTGGAAGATAGCAAAAACCCCCATACAAATAAAATAAAAGAAAAAAACCTACCCGATAACTTAAACAACTAAGGTCCAAAATAAAGTTAAAAAAATAATAAAAAACAAAAATTCAAATCTTCTATATCAGCAGTAACTCGCTAGTCCAATATCAACACCTGTAGCTGTTAAGAATGACTAAACAAAGATTGTGAAACTGAATACAAATATATATACATAAAAATATATGTATATATATATTCACCTTATGTATATGAAAAGTAAACGACAAAACTAATAAAAAAAAAGCTATAATTAATGTGTATATATGCTTAAGTACTAATGCCTGTCAAATAGAAAATACTATAAAATAACAGGCTTACGTTAAAACCATTGAATATACAAGTCAATTGGCAGTTGCTTTCGCAGTTTCGATAAAGGCGCAAGGAAAGTATATATGATTGATGCATGCCAATACAACTTAAAACAAACAAGTAAAACAACTACCATAAACATGTATGAATCAGTCGCCATTATTCTACTACTACATTTTGAATTTAAAAAGCCATAGCAAACATTATAACTCTAACAGTAGGACGTTATATAAGCTAATTTTAAACCAAAGGTCTAAAACTAAAACAGATTCAAGACAAAACCAAACAATCAGCGAAAATAATAGAGTTAGAATAATAGCATACAATGAAAACAAAGAAAACTAGTGTCTGACAAATAAAAATACAATAAAAATAGACTCACATAAACAACCATTAAATATTCCCAAAAAAATGATCTATGCGCGCTTATACAATTTAACATAAACAAGTAAACAATTTAATAAAGCCATAGCAAACATTTACTCTCCTACAATATAACATTATATAATTCAACAATATGAACTGAAAACCTGCAAACCAAAAATGATTCATGACAAAACAAAATTTCTCTTCACCACTAACCGTGATCTAGAATGTCACTATCCATTATCATACTCCCAAAACATATCTTACTCCCAAAAAACACAGTATGCAGTATAAAAAAACTAGCAAACAACCAAAAATACTCAAAAAAAAAAAACCAGTGCAAAATCAAATTAAATTTTGCGGAAATTCTAACTACAGGTTACTATCAACCCATTTATGCAAACCTTTTCTGCAAAACTAACCATGCATTCCACAGCCTCTGTGCACTATAGAATTAGATAGATATATACACATATACTTAGATTGCCTACAACACAAAGAATTAGCTTAGATGCCAAAGAATGGTCTTAATTTTTTATGCATATGTATGAAAGGCAGATATTAATCATTTAAGAAAAATTACCAGATCTCCATCCATAGAGAAAGATGCAATCGGAAAACTTAATAATTAATAAAATAACACATGCATGCACCCTTTTTCAGGATAAACACACAATAAAAGCTTTAAGCTTTAACTTAGTCCTGCAGTGTTCTTGAAATATCAAAAAATATACTTAATAAAGTTTTAAGTTTTGTAAAATATTGTTTTCTTCTTCGTATTACTATATGCTTGATCCATAATTTCTTCAACAATGAAAGTTAAGAGATATCAGTATACTAATGAAAGTTAACTGAAAGTCAGTAAAAACAATACCTTGAAAAGTTCGAACTGAAATAAAAAACATATCAACTAAACCATAAATTAAAGAGTTATACAACATAAAATGTGATAGATCTTTTAAAATAAGCATGAACTTCAAAACAATATAAAACATGATAGAGCCATAATGAATAAAAGCTTTTACTATGTGATAAAATATTACGAATAATTATAGAAATTTCCTCACAAACCTGATAAAAAACCATAAGTTTCTAACATAAAAAAATTGAATGAAAATATAAATACTATATTACAATCACAAAGAAGTCTAAAGACAATGAAATATATTATTACAATATATATGGAATTTTCCACCCAAATAAAGGAACACCTCTAACAAACTTTAGATATAATATCATATACTTATATTCCATATGATAAAATCTACAAAGTATAATGCTTAAAAGATAAAATATACATGCATTGGAGAATATAACAAACAAGGCATTAAAGATAAAATGTATATAACAAATTACAAAAAATTAATATTCTAATAAAGGAAAAACATTAAAAGAATATCTATAATGAATATCTAAGTAATCTAAATTTATACTTGTATTATTATTATTATTAGAAAAAATCGATTTCCTAAATGAATCTATACGAAAATTTGTTTTTCTAAGAACTTCTTAAAATTATACTTTTATGGATTTGAAATCCATTTTAAACAAAATATAGAAATAGCATATATTACTTGATCCAAACTCAAATTAGAATTATTAAAAATACGTTCATTTCTATCAATCAAATATACCAACAAATAATGGTGAAAATAATATCTAGTACAAATCTATTTAAACCCATGTAAAGAAATCTAATACTATTCCAATAGTATTCAGTGTTATTACAATTGAATAAATTTAAAGCTTTTACTAGAATATATTCAGTATTATTATTTAAGATATAAATGCAAAGTATTCTCCTTTTTATTATAAAAAATAACATTTTTTATCATTAATTTTTTTTAACATTTCAATAGTATTCAACTTTTTATGTAAAATTAACCACATATGCACCTTGGTTTTAGATGGAGCATTAGTTTTCCAAATGTATTTAAATATATTCATTTTAATTCCTGAAAAATTAATAAATTTGTAAAGAGAATTAGATGTGTATTTTTACTACTATCCCAACACCAAGTTATAATATCTTTATCATTATCAATATTATATAATTCTAATTTAGCAAACAATAGTGCAAACTGAACAAAAGTACTATCAGTTAACGCATGATTAAAATTAAATTTCCAAGGAAAATTTAACTAAGGTCTATAAATATCAGAAATTAGAACATATTTAAAACTACAAATTTCATATAATTCACCAAATTCCACTTTAAGAGGAATATTCGATAACTAACAATCATGCCAAAACGAGGTATTATTACCATAATGTACATTATTATTAATTCTTAGTTTATATAGGTTAAATTTTAAAATTACTGATTTCCAAAAATGAGATATATTAATGTGAATATTAGTCATGCATCCCTAAAACCAAAGTTAATTCAAATGGCATCCTCCCTAAAAAAAGTTATAAAGCGGGTCCCTATAATTATTTTACTATAGCAGCATGTATTTTTTGTGTTTTTTTGCGAGAGTACTTAAAAAAATTTCAAAAAATTGTAAATATTATAACTAGTTTCTAAAAAAGAAAAAAAAACCGCAGACATATCTGCAATTATTGCAGACATATATGCAATTATTCTATATAATTGTAGATATATCAACAATTATTCACTGAATAATTGCATTCGATAAACATTTGAATAATTACAGATATATATATATGCAATTATTCCATATAATTGCAGACATGTCTGCAATTATTCACCAAATAATTGCGTTGAATAACAATCTATATAATTGTAGACATGTTTGCAATTATTCCATATATTTATAGGCATGTATGCAATTATTCACCGAATAACAGCACCTTGATTTAACAATCAGTATATTTACGTAAATATCTACACTTATTCCTTAAAATTGCATATATATATATCTGCAATTTTTATTTGCAAAGGCATGCTATCCAGAATAAGTGCCGACATGTCTACAATTATTATCTAAAATTGCATACATGACTGCAAGTATTCCTGAAACATATCGTGTGTCATTTTATTCACTTTTCATCCTTGTTTTTTGATTTTTTTGACATGAATATGAAGATAAATATTAATTGAAACAAATTTTAAAATTTGAAAGTTTTTTTTGTTTTTTTATATGTTTTTTGATGATTTTCAAAAAATAAGGACCTAATTTACATACTTTTTTCCACTGAGGTTTTTGTGAATTTTGAAACGTACCAAGGACCTATGCCAAAAGCACCCTATATTATTTGTGTTACTTATACACATATGAGACAAATTAAAGGTACCTCCATACCATTGGTTTGATATTAGTTCTTTCCATAAATAAGTTTCACTATTATCCCTAAATTTCCAAATCTGTTTTCCTAAAAGAGAAATATTTAAGTTACACAAATTTATAATCCCTAGACCTCCTTCATTTTTAGATTTACAAACCGTTTTCCAGTTTACAAGACATTCAGTGTTACTATTTAAATTATCACCACTCCATAAAAAGCCCCTTTTCAATTTATCAAGTTAATTTATTACCCAATTAGGAAAGCGACAAAAAGGCATCCAATAAATTGATAAAGCAGATAAAATCAAATTAATAAGAACAATTCTACCCGCTCTCGATAAGAATTTACCATTCCAATTAGACAGTCTTTATTAATTTTATCAATAATGGTATTCCAATCATCACATTTAAGTTTTTGTGGTCTAATTAAGAAACCTAAACATTTAATAGGAAATTTCATCGTATTACAATTTAAAGTGAGTGTGATTTGATTTTCAAAATTATTTATATCATTTAATACTAAAACCGAACTTTTGTCAAAATTAATCTTTAAACCCGAAAGAAGTTCAGAACTATATAAATTAAATTAATGTGCAATAATATGTTTAGGTAAGTGAGATGTGAAAATCATGGTATCATTTGCAAATTGTAAAACAGAAAGACCATTGCTAGTAATCTCATTACCAATACAATCTAATAATCAATTATTGGTAGCTAATTTAATGATTTTAGAAATAACATCAGCAGCTAGATTAAATAATAATAGTGAAAGAGAATCCCCTTACCCGAGTCCACATCTAGATTGAATTTTATCTCCTAGTATCTTCTGGTATTCCATTAGTTAATATATCAGCTATTTGATTTTCGATATTTATAAATTTAAGTGAAATGATTTCTTTATTTACGCTATCTCTAAGAAAATGATGCCAATGTATATATGTTTTGTTCTACATGATGTGTTAGGCTTTTAGATAGATTTATTACACTGGTATTATTATAGTATATCGGTGACTTTTTGAAATTTAAATCAAAATCTTTTAAAGTTTGTTGCATATAGACAACATAGGAACCTTCTATTGCAGCTGAGATATATTCTGCCTCTGTTATGGATAAAGATGCATAATTTTTCTATTTACTAAAACAGGAAACAAGAGAATGTCCCAAAAAGTGACAAGTTCCACTTGTAATTTTTCGATCTAATTTGCATCCAGCATAGTCAGCGTCGCTATATGATATTAAATTGAAGGAGTCCTCTTTTGGATAGAAGAGTCCATGGTCTAGTGTATTGTTTACATATCTAAGTTATGCTTATAGATTTTAGATGAGTTTCCTTAGGTTGAGACTGATATCTTACATAGAGACAAACACTGTGCATTATATCAGGTCTACTAGAAGTTATATAAAGTAAAGATCATATCATACCTCTATAAAGTTTTGATCTACAACTTTTGAGTTTTCTTTCTTATTTAATTTCTATTAGTTTTCATGAGAGTTGGCTTACCACTAGTATTTAACATACCAAATTTCTTAACTAGATCATTAGCATACTTTTCTTGACTTATACAAATGCTATTACTTAATTGTCTTATTTGTAATCCTAAAAAGGAAGTTAGTTCTTCCATAGGACTCATTTCAAATTCCTTAGTCATTATATCAGAATATTCTTTTTTTAACTGTTAATTTGTTGATCCAAAAATAATATCATCTACATATACTTATATAAGTTGAATATCATTATTATTTCTTTTAATAAATAGAGTACCAACTATTTTTCCTATTCCAAAGTTAGACTGTAATAAATAGGATTTGAGTCTTTCATACCTTGCTCTATGAACTTGTTTTAAACCATGTAAAGCTTTCTTTAATTTATAAACATGATTTGAAAGTTTTTCATCTTTGAAAGGAGAGTTGTTCTACATCTTGAATGCTCGGATAATTTGGAAATTTCCGTTTCGAAATCTTGAATGCTCGGATAATTTGGAAATTTCCGTTTCGAAACATGTATGATGATTGCTCCCCCTCATTATTATCTCACTTGCATTTATCGATTCAATCGATATAGGTTTGCCTCATTAAAAACCTCTATTAGAAAAACCCAGTGGGAAAAAACCTTGAACGACGAAAAGAGTGCAACTTGTGAAATCATAAATATCATACTAAAAATGATATTTCTTATAAGAGTTTGATACTTCAGGATCAAAATAATGCCTCATTAAAACCTTACTAAGAAAAACCCAATGGGAAAAATCTTAGTGAATGAAAAAGAGTACAATGACATATTTTATTTTCTTATTTCTTTAAATAAAGCTTGATACTTCTGGATCAAACTAATGCCTCATTAAAACCTTGCTAAGTAAAACCCTATGGGAAAAATCTTAGTGAAGGAAAAAGAGTACAATATAGTATGTCATATTTCAATAATTTACTGCATCAGATAGAGTTTGATACTTCTGGATCAATTTAACACTTCAGTAAAAACCTTACAAAGGAAAACCTGATGGGAAAAACCTTAGTCAAGGATAAAAATATAATTTAACTTAAATAACATATTTGAGATGTTATTTCTTGAAAAGACGTTTGATTCTTCTAGATCAAGATAATGCCTCATTAAAACCTTAATAAGAAAAACCCAGTGGGAAAAATCTTAAATAAGGAAAAAGAGTACATTATAGCTTATTTCAAATGTTACAGGGAGTTGATACTTCTGGATCAAGATAATGCCTCGTTAAAACCTTACTAATAAAAACCCAGTGGGAAAAATCTTAGTTAAGGAAAAAGAGTGCATTATAAAATACTTATGGATGCTCTCCCTGATTTAAAATTTTCCTCTGAATTCATATTCGTCTTTCGATAACTCAAATTGGTTATAGATACTTCTGGATCTATAAATATGAATCTCATTAATAATACAATTTATTAATAGTTTCCTTCGATACAATCAAATTTTCTAAGATTGTTTCTTCCAAATATGGTTTGCATTTTATGCATTTGTATGCTACTTTTATGAAACACACTTCATGTGCTTTCATTATTTATTTATTTATTTATTTTTTGCTTCAAATTAGTTTAGCGCATTGCAA
Organism: Allium cepa; assembly: GCA_030765085.1. Classification (NCBI taxonomy): domain Eukaryota; kingdom Viridiplantae; phylum Streptophyta; class Magnoliopsida; order Asparagales; family Amaryllidaceae; genus Allium; species Allium cepa. The sequence goes on from CM060935.1 coordinate 57,514,102, forward strand.
CTATACATCTTTCATGAATATTAAAAATTTCATTACAACATTACTAGAAAGCAGGAAGTAATCTACTCATCTTCATGTATCAAGATTTTCATTACAACAATACTTAGAAGGAATTTGTAATCTACACTTCATGTCTTTTTCATTCTTTATAACTACAAAAGTTATATATATTCTTCAGAAATTTGTATACTTTAATAAGTATTTGCATATCGCAACTATCACTTCAATGGATATTAAGAGTTTCATTACAACGATACTTAAAAATAGGAAGTAATCTACTCATCATGAATTATATCAAGATTTTCATTACAACAATACTTAAAAGTAGGTTGAAATTTACTCTCCTTGTTCTTTGCATTCTTTATAACAATGAAAGTTATTTATATTCTTCAGGAATTTGTATACTTTCATTATTTAATATGATTTTAAACCACATTTATACCTTCAGGGTATATTAAGCATTTCAAGTACTTTCGGTACTTTGCGGACTACATGTCCATATTTCTCTACTATTAAAGGATTCATGATGGCCAGTCATGTTTTCCCTTAATTTAAGATTCTTAATCTATTTATAAATATAAGCGCTTTATTATTTATAAATTTATCATCGATGATTATTTCTTGTCAGTTCTAGACATGATTTATTGAGATCTCTTTAATTATGTTTTAGGTACCTAACCCACTTCTAGGGTTATTTGTGAATCATGTCATGGATCTCTTTCAAAGCATCCTTAAGTGTTTCTTCAAGAACACCCACCTCCTTTATTTGGCATCTTTATTACTTACTCCAAAAATATTTTGAACTGACTTTTGGACCATATTTCAGATATGGTTTACAAATTTTGATCCTTCAGGGATTCAAATTTATATTGGAGAAAGTCTACTAGGGATAATATTGATAATATTTTGCATCGTTGTATATTTTAATAAATATTTAACCCTGATGATCAAAATGAACTTGTATCCCTTTATCCTCCCCCTCAATGTTGACAAACATTGTCACATTAAATAATAATCATTTTTGGACTCTCATTTTGATCCATTATGATATTGCTACTAGCAAATATATCATACATATTAATAATAGGAGGATAATTCTTTTATTTGTTGATAAGATGCATTCAATTGGTATTGGTTATTAGAGTTTGTTCTCATTCATTGATCTAAGCTATTGGAGGAATTTACTTATTGTGTAGATCATTTGAATACATACATGACTTCAGGTCATTCAACATTTATGTTGATTGAATTTTAAATCACTAAATAATAGCTTATAACAAACTTCAGGTTGTTAGCTAAATATTTACATATATGGATGTATACGTGCGTCCACGTATCACATATATATAGTATAAAATTTTCATATTCTTTCTCATATGAATTAGTGATTTTTTAGAAAAAACTATTACAAGGATCCAAACTATTAATTTCTATTTATAAATCAATGTCAATGCAAACCTGTCAAAACAGCATGATAATTTTCAAAACATTTGGTTTGAAACCATATCGAACTTCTGGTTCGAATAAAATATACACGCAACTTCAAGTTGTTAAGTTTATTCCTCAATTATATCTCAAAAATCAGTTTTGAACCTAATTATGATTACTTATCAAGGAATAATTTTTGATTGCGTATAGATATTTCTACACATCTCTATTGAGAGTTCCGTAAAAAAATTAGAGCAAAAATAATAATAGTATCTTCTAGATACTTGGAATGTTATAGATACATATTTCCTCTTAGCTCTCAAACTTTTAGGATATAATCTAAGCTAAATTAGGATCCATTATAATCAAATTTATGCACACTTATTTGGTTTAATAAAATTACCAAATATATGAGTAAACCTCTTCTAGAGATATGTTATCATTTTCAAATTTATAAATCTCTTCTAGAGATATATTAGTATCACCACTTCTGGAGTGAACTTTCTCTTCTAGATATATATATATATATATATATATATATATATATATATATATATATATAAACATCTCCTCTAGAGAGTTCAGTAAAATAGATACATTTACAACATAAATAAGAGTATCTTCTGGACCGTTGAAATGTTATAAAAATAAGAAATTATAATGGTTGCACATACCGATTTGTTCAAGACCGTATTTATATAGCTTTAGTGAAAATTATGATATGACATATAGATTATCTCTTCAGGAGCATATCTAAAGATATTTCTTCAAGAATAGTTATGCATATAATATTTGATTCATCGTAAGTTCTGAAAAGTAAAAGGTTACATATCACTATTTGTCTAATGGAGCTACGGGTCTATGACAATAGACGATTGAATTTTGGATAATTTATTATCACATTTGACAATATTTTATAGGCAATTCTTTTATAGTGCTATACGATGATATAATATCACTTCTGGGGATATTTCATAAACACCGCTTCTAGAGTGGTACATATCACTTCTAAAGATACTTTATATGCATTGTTTTTTGGATGTCATCAATAATCAATATCTTTTTCTACATAATTGACATAATTCTACAACATCTCTTCTAGGATGTTTGGATTTTGAAATATAAAAGTCATAATACATCTCTTCAAGAGTATGTCATATGGATTATCTCTTCTGGAGAATATTAAAATGTACTTCTTCAAATATATAGTTTGGCAAACACACCCAAAGATTATCAAAACTTGGGTTTTACCAACTTTAAACTGATTTACTGAACTGAAATAAAATAAAATCCACATAGCAGACTTCGGGCTGCTATTATTGATCAATTCGACCATATCATTTATTACCGTACTTAGATTTTCATCATTAATGAAGTTTCCTTCATCGTCGAAGAAATGATCTAACTTCAGGTTAGCATCACTAGACAATCCTTTCTCATAATTTTAGTTTAGAAGTAATTTTAATATAGAGGAATTGTATTTCCTAGTAGATTTAAAGACTTAAAACTTCAAGTTCAACCACTCATGTCTAGTGTTTAAAAGTGTGACCATATTTTGGTGGTCATAACGCTCCTTCAGGGAGTTCCATAGGTAAAGATGTTCTTTTTCAGTTAAATCACTAGACAATCTGAATATGGTTAATTAAAAAAAAAACAGATATAATCATATAAATTCTAAATTATTTCTAAATGAAAATATGAACATCACGGAACTTTGTTTTACTCAATGCGTGAATGAAACCGAAATCTCATAGCAAGAGCAAAAGTGCGTGTTTCCATTAAAGGGAAACGTGTTTTATACATCGACGAATGAAAAATGGAACAAGTCAAAAATATAAGTACCATCGATTCGATATCCATTACTGGAGTCATTGGAAATTAATCTGCTTGCTTCTTCTGCAACTCAAACCTCTTTGTATTATTAAATCAGCAATAATACATATAATTATACACGCTACAAATATCAAAACCATTTCATGTAGATATTTGATAATCAGCATTAATTTGGTAGATTTTTTTTTTAATATAAAATCCTTCATTACAAAGAATATCAATTAAAAATAATGAAAGATCAATGAGATCTAAAATCAATCATTATACCATATTAGGGCTGTGGATCGAAAAGAAAAGCAACATTGTATAAAATATAAAATGTTATAGATCTATAAAATTAGATCTATAATAGAATTAGATCAGAAAAATTAGATCATATTGAGATCAACATAATAACATCTAAAAATAAAATCAATTTAATAATTCTACAAATGAGATCTGAAAAATGAAGTCTACAAAGTTAGATCTATACAAATAAATAATATTAGATTCACATAATTAGATCAACATTATAAGATATACAAAATGAGATCCAGGAAAAAGAAATGAGATCAAAACAAATGTTTACAAAACGAAATTTGATCTATGAAATAAAATTAGATCCCAAGAGAAAAGAAATAGATCTCAAATGCATAAAGAAAATCTTAAGAATAAAACATCGTGCTGATAACGTGTTATAGAATAAAGAAAATAGAAGCCATTGGAGAGAGAGAACAATTTTATTCATTCAGAGAATAGATATCTATTTACATTACATGGCCTACTTTATATAAGGGCTTCAGAGGTAAGGACTGAACTTATCCCACGATGTGGGACTAAACAAAACAATGTACAAGCATATTCACTTCATAATATACATATATTATAACAAAAATAACTAATAAAACCAGAATTTAGAAAGAAACTTCAAACATAATATATATATATATAATATAAATAAACCCAAGATTAATGTATTTTAGACTTTTTATTTAAAACACTTTATAAATAAATATAATTATATATGTATAAGAATATATATATATTTATTTTCATAATAAGTTAACAAATTAAATAAAATATTTATTCAAATAAAAACAAATATATTTTCCTAAATAGGTAAATATGTAAATTAAAATATCTATTTAGAAACAATAGCAGATAAGAATGAAATATCAAAATAATAAAGCAATATTACGTCATAGAATAAAATCATACAAATAAATAATAATTAAGTAAAAACATAATACAATACATGTCGACATACCAAAAGCCATATGTTGACATACAAAGACCTAAAATGGTACATCCTTTCAAAATTCAAACTTTTGAAGTTCCCGCTCTTTCTCACCATTTCGAAATAACACTTTATTAACCATAACTTGCCTATTCAATGCCTATTTAACCTTATTATCTAATTCATTCATTCATATCTCACTTTTTCCTCTTTTTCTATAAACAATGGCTTCATATCAAGCTTCATCTTGTCAAACTTTTAGGATCTCAAAAAAGCTTAGAAATTATCTCCATGATAAGGAGTCAATATAAGCATACTTAGGTTATAATCAACATGCAAATGTTTTTCTGGGCATTTTTCTATATTTAGTAATTTTGCCTCTTATGATTTGATTTCTCTTTCAATTGAAAATGTAATTTTGGTTTAATTGATTCTTCACAAAATAATTTTCCTTACTATCCTAATCTTGTGAAATTTTTTGATGCAAATTTGAATGGTAAATTTTATGATGGAAATGATGATCAAGTTTGGAGTAGTGCAAAAGGACTGCTACTGTTTTAGATTCAAATTTACTTGGTGAAATTTTGAGATGCAAAAATAGTGGTAATGAACTTTTTAAGGAAGAAGTTGATTATGACAATCACGAAGTTATACATGATTCTTTTGAAATTGATTTTGAAGGGAAGAATATTTGATCGAAAGCAAGGCTTACGAGTCTAATTTTGCAACAAAATATTACTCCTTGAATCTAGAATTATAATAATCTTACAGATAGAGTTAAGGGTATGCTATAGGAAAATTTTTGTACTTTACTGTAAAATAATTAACTCTATAATCAATTCTCATTCTTAATAAAGGTGTTTTTCTTTCTGTTATATATTTGTTATAATGTGTTATAAATAATTAAATGCTTAATTAAAATATATTCAACAAAAAATCCATAAATGGTGTGTTTGTGATAGTAATTGCAAATAGTTATTATTATGAGTATTGTATCATAACATTATAAAACACATCCTTTTAAATTTTCATAGTCAAGATGCATCGAGACTGGATATCGATGTATATGTTGAGACTAGATATGCAATATTCTTCAAATGTTGGGAGGTGTGTTACTCATGACTGCTGGGGGCACCTAGGGTCATGTATTGTTAGTTATTAGATTACGATGGAATGACTCACTCGATAGTCTTTTGTTGGTTAATATAATTAAGGTCAAATAGAAAATATCAATATGACTGATTTACACAGTTCTCTCTACTTGAGACTCTGCTTTGATTATAGTAAAATCATGTCATGGTGTCCATCAAGTGACTATAGTTGGGTTTAGTAGAAGTATTGTAAGTGAAACACTATTCAAGAGAGGATTCGCCCCTTAGTTATACGGGGTTAATATCTCAGTCAACTCAAGTCAACTCATAATCAAAATCTCTGGTTAAAGTACTTCGATTAATAATAATTCTTATTATTGAGCCAATGACTTTGTATTTGGACTATAGAGTTGAAATGGACTATATTGGAATTTTAATCATTACAAAATTCCATAAGTCCAAAGTGATATAGTTTTGACAAAGATAATCGATGTAAATAAAAGTCACAACCAAGTAATGCTTAATAACGTAAAAATGGATTTTACCCAAACCAAGTACGCGATAAATTTGGCTAAAATATCACCCCACGAGCTAAGTGACGTTCGAACATCAATATTCAAATAGTTCGGTATTAATTGCTGACCAAATTTACACTCGACGAGTCACATAACCGAAACGATGAATTATCCTTCGACCGAATGATTTAATTAATATGTATGAAATATTAATTATAAAATTTGATTATTTTATGATGAATAAATCTAATTAAATATATTTATAATAGTTACAAATATCAATCGATATACGATATCTATAAGCATTAAATTGGATTTAATTGTATACTATTTTATTTGGGTTTAAATGAGTTTAAGGCCCATCATAGGGGTTGGTCTTTAGGTTGCAATAAGGGGTATAGGGGACTCAAAACAGGGTAAGAGTGGCTTGAAATGGATGGCTAAGACTAAAGGAGATTAAGTAAAAAGATGAGATGCTAAATTCTATCCTTTTCTTCCTCTAGTTAAGCATCTCTTCCTATATTTGTTCTTCATCTTTTGGAGCCTCCATCTTTAGAAATTGCTGCTTTCTGATCTTTGTATTTTATCAAGCTCAAATCAAATTAATTCAACTGTTATTCAATAGTCGGTGGTCAATGGTTCAATGACTGACATTCTTTTGGATCAAAAATTGTTTCAAGGAGAACATGTCATTATTTCAAGGTGTAGTTCAAGGTATTGGAAGTGAGGTATATTTTTTATCAAAATATAATTAAAATTGTTTAAATACAATGTTTTATTGTATATATAAATATATTTTATTTTATTTTATTAGTTAGGGGACGATTCTGATGTGCAAGTATATTGTCATAAAATTATTTTGGTTGTATATATGTATATACATAAAAAAATTAGTATATTCATGTCTATAATGCCATGGTTCAAACATAAAAAACAATTTTTTGATTATTTAATAATATATACATATGTATTATAAATATATACATTTATATATAGTTTATAGTTTAATGACTTCAACGTACTTTATATAAATATATGCTACATATCAGATATTATACATATATTATTTTCGAATATAATAGAATAATTATATATATATATATCATTTAAATATTATTTTTGCCATTTAATTACATAAATTAAATATATTAATACATATATTACATATAATTATGTTTCATATTTTATAAAATAATTTTATTACAAAATATATGCTCGGTAGAAAAAAAACATTTTTTTAATTATTTAAAAATATTTTAAATATAGGATGAAAATCAATAATTAATTAAAAATTATTTATAAATCATAAAATTGTGAAATAAATTTAGTACGTGTAAAGTATCATTTTTAAATTTACTAGAAATTTAAATTTCAATGTTATGTTTTGAAATTATTTTGTATTAATATTTTAAATTAAAACAATACAAAATTAATTAAAAATAATATTTAAAATTTTAAAAAATTATTCTTTATTTATGCACAAGGCTGTGTGGATATATTTTTTATTAAAAAATATTTTGTGTATTTATAAGCATTGATTTATAATTTTAGTATTTTATTATACATTTATAAACAAATATTTAATATATATATTAAAAAATTATTTACATATGTATATATATTATTTAGATTTTTGATTAAAATTAAAAAATTATTTATTTATTTTATTTGATATATTTACAATTGATTTAAATATATTCACAAAATTGTATATGTATATATTTTAATGTTAATGTTTCATGATTATGTTTATAAATATATTTATATATTTATTTAGATGTATATTTATAAAACACACACTCACACATATATCTAAAATATTATAAAAGAATATAAACAAACGTTTGGACCGTATATTTGCATATCAGATGAGCTAACATGCCTGTTACAATGAAATCGTAACATCTATACATGGACATGTTATACTTTGCATGGATTGATATGTTATGCATGCATACACATGTACACTTATATATATAGCATAACATAACATAAGTTAAATAATGTAGGATCGATTTCACCCTAGATGAGGGGGTGAATAGGGAGATACTAATAATTATAAAAATTTGATATGGAAATGCAGATAATAGCAGAATAACAGCAGCACAAATAATAGCAGAATATTGAAAACAGAAATAGAACAACACAGATTTACCCAGCTTCGGCAAAACCATTCCGACATGTTGTCCTCAAGGTTTCTACTAGAAATTAAGTATTCAAACGCTTACACACATAAACTAACGACACCCACTATCGACTAACCTAACTCTACACTCAAAAGCCTGCCACAACTTAGCCACTGAGTTGCGAATACTCGAACTATACCACCATAATTCGTTCCTTAGTCACATGACTATAATTTACAAAAGATTAAAATAGAAATACAGAATAAAAGAAATTTTAAAATACAAAGCCCTAATTTATATTTTAGCCCATGTTTATACTAAAGGAAACCAGCCCAATAACTAAAGTGATAAAAAAAATGTTCCCCCATTTCTCTTTTATTTCTTCGGCCTGATTCCTTGTACTTCGTTGCTTTGAAAATGGCTGCTTCGTTCCTCTTTAGAAAATTAGGGCTTCTGTAAATATGAAGGCGCCGACTTTGCTGATCAACCGAGTAGATATTTTTGCTTTCCTTGTTTTGTCGATTTATTGTCACTTAATTGCACATGGCTGCTTCAATTCGCGAGTTTGATATGAATTGGTATGTGATTTCCTTTTTTTCTTTTTAGTCAATTTACTTGAACTCGATTCGATTCGAGTTATTGATTTGAAACTTTTTGCTTTGTGATATTACTTAAACTCGAATGACTATAAACCAATGATGTTAAAAGATTAAATAGGATTTGATTTCCTATAATCTCATTCAAATATATTTTATTGAATTTGTCTGCTACTTTAGCTCGTCCATTTGATTTTGCTTGGATGCTTGTGATGTTTTTTGACTTTTTCAATTCGTATATTTTTGTTGCTTGATTATCACAGTTTGCAATTTCTCTATATTTAGTTCCTTTCATTTCTCTGTTAACATCGGCTTGGTTCACCATGATTTTCTGGCAATCAAGTGTGGTATTTGAATTTTAGAGATTAAACTGGACTTTGCAATGTTTATCTCGTTACTCTTTGTTCTGTGACTTCTGCACTTTGAAACTTTTGTGAAAATTTGACTTTGACTTGTTATCACTTGGCTTTAAAATTTGAGATAATTCTTGCGACTTCATTTATGGTATTTGAATGTGCTGACTGCACCTGACCATGCCTTTGTTAACAATTTCTTATATTGAAGTTTGGTTTCTATGGCATATATATACATATGTGTTTGTGTTTGTTCACACATGTATATACGTAAGTTGTGCTCTGTCCACACTATATTGATTGAAACTGAACTTGTTCGATTGAGTGTGGTTGTATTGTTTGATGGTTTGAATGTGGTCGGCGGTTTAGTCACAACTGTGTTCACATTTGAATTTGGTCTGGAGCTAATTTCACTTCACTATTCACTGGTCCCTCGTATGGTGCACATATGTCATTACTGTTGTGATGTAACTGCACTCTTGTTTTACTTGAAATCAAGTCTGGTGTGTTTTGATGTAATTCTTCACTTTGTTGTTGTCCACACTTTGTTAATATGCACCGCTCTAATTTGATGCACTTGGTTATTAAGAGCCTGAACTGTATGGTTGCATCTGTAGTTGTATCAGTCTTCGATTCATCTATGTTGAACTGCTTCACTACATCCCATATTGTCACTGATGCCATTGGTATTTGAGTCTGCATTTGCTTCCAATCTGGACTGGTGTTGTTGTAGTCTGATATGCTAGCTCGAATTGCTTGATCATAGTTACTTGTGCATTTAATTTTTGCACTTGTATTTCCACATAAACTTCGGGTCAGTTCATTGTTTTGTTTCATTAGTTTGATGTTTTATGTAATCCCTGAGTTGAAGTCTGGTCTACTGGTCTTTGTTGCTCTTGATCAATTTGTAGTCTTTATTGTTTATGCCTCTATTTGAAGTCTTCTCTGATCTGATGAATTTGTTCTTTCTGGTATGTGTGCCTCCTTTTGCCTTTGATGTTTTTATTTTATATATGGAACATAATATGCGTATGCATGTGTGCCTATGAGTTTAAGCTTGCATTATCTTCGACATTGCCTGACCATATGCACTCTTCGAGCCTCTGTTTCACTGGTGTATGCATACATCTCTATTGCATATTCACTTAAGTCTGGTTTGAGTTATACTACAGCTTATAATCTTGGATGGTTGACTTGATGCATTGCATCATGTGTTGTGATACGTTGTTTTGTTGTCATTTTGAATGTTGGTTGTTTCATGACTCCACTGACGAGTCTGTTCTTATGTGTAAACATTTTTGCACTTGTTAGCATGGTCTGGTTTTGGCTTCTTGTTGTACTCGACAATTTTTTGATGTATTTGTATTGCACCTGAGTTGAATCCAGCCTCGGCTTAGGTTTGACCTTGTGTTCACCTGTCCCTGTAGTTTTATCAAGTGCATATCGGCGTGCACGGCCTTGTGGCATGTAAAGTGATACACTGTGTATGTCACAAGTTGTTCGTGTATGATGAATTCAAAATGAACATGATGACAAACAACCAAATAACTGAGGTAAATAATATTTTCAAAAACACATTTTATTTTACACTGTAAAAATATTTCTTTTCCAATTTTACTACGTCAGTGTTTATTTTGCAGATAATTCAAATGTTGGATTCAATCTGGAATAGAGTTGAAAATAAATAGGAGTGAATGAGTGATATGTAGTGAGGTGAACATTGTAGAGGTGAACATTGTAAACTAAAAATTGTGATGTAATCAAATTTGTATTGTAATTGAAATTGTGTATATATAGTGAGAGGTTAATTTATACAATTCAAAATTGTAATAAAATATTTGTTTGAATAAAATATCTATTTGAATTTAAATTCTATGTTATTTATTTTATTCAGCAAATATTTATTTAATTATGTGAAAAATAAAATAGTACAATAACAAATACATTTAAATGAATATATATATATATATGTTTATTATCATCAAACAAAAAACATATACTAGCATATTCAAAAAATAATACTATATTATTTTTAAATTTAAATAAAATAAAAGATTTTATTCAAAAAATTTGAAATGTTCCAAATAAACTAGACTTCATATACTCAATAAAGATCCAATGGGGTAAAAAAAATTCACTCATAACTTCCACTATAAGCTGGTCCAGTTCCAACAATGGTATCAGAGTCCAATAGCCTATGTAGTCTTATAGTCATGTTAGGATTAACTATTAAGCTCATAGCCCAAAGGTTTCCCTAATAAAAAAGACCCAATTTGAATTAAGACGTGAGCTGGTTTTCAAAATATTTGAAAACTAGAAATATAAGATTTTAAATTTAGAAGTTAAACTTAAAATTAGAAATAAATATATTATAAAAGTTATAATATGATAAAAAATTTGAAATGTTTGAAAAATATAATACAAATTTATTTTTTTAATTCCTATAATTTATGAATAAGGTTAATAAATAAGTTAATTAAATAAGTTAATTAATTAACAAATGTATACATGTATCATATATAATGATATATGTTATGTTATTAACATAAGTATACATGTATGTATAAAAATTAATTTTGAAATTAATATATTTAATTAAAATAATTTAATTAAATAAATTAGTTAAAACGTTAATTAATTAAATAATGTACACACACACACACACACACACATATATATATGATATATGTATTATACTATAAAGGTTATAGTATATAATAGATAATATAAAATTAATTAAAATGTTAATCAAGTAAAATTTATTAAATGAGATTTAATTAATATAATATTATACATGAGATTATTATATAAGTAATATGAAATATAAATGTTATATAATAGGATTTAATTAATATAATATTATACATAAGATTATTATGTAAGTAATACAAAATATAAACGTTATGTAATAATAATACTTGTATAATATGAATATATACATTAGAGGTGGAACATTAAAAAAACTCAAATAGACTTAAGGAATAAATACATACGTAAATATATGTATACCATGATTTTCAATGTATCCGACACTTGAATCACGAGAGTAATTCATAAGAATTATATTATTCCATAAGTTGATATCATTCAACATTAAATATACTGAAGATTATGAATCTTCAATATAATATTGTCCTCTACCATTTATATATTAATAGATTATCTGCATATTCTTTAGTTTTGAGCTTTCCTCAAGCTAAGGATGTTATGTGTAGTACCATAAATATATTGAATAGATGAGGTAAGATAACTGCATATATTTGTTGAGCTTTCCTCAAAGTATGTGCATTATATTTAAGCCATTGCGAAATAGTAGGCCCGAGTGAATAATCTTACTTTATTTGTTGATCTTTCCTCAAGGTAAAGCGAGATTAGGACAAAATACCATAGCTTATGAGTTGTATATGATACAACCAATAAGGAGTTATCCATTGTATGTGGGAGTATGATTTGTTGAGCTTTCCTCAAGGTCAAAATCCCAAGACATACGAGTCCTAACACCTATTGGTGAAGTCAAATGACTTTTATGTTTCAACTCAAGGATTGTTAAACATAAAAGACTAGTGAAAGTTTATTAGTAAAATGAAACATGAAGTTTAACCATATTAATATTATAAGAACATCTACTATGATTTGTATAATAATCTACCACTTAAACTTGTAGAAAATGACAAATCCAAAATTGTTTTTTGATAGAGACAAACTTACCGGGCCTAACTATACTGATTGGCTAAGAAAAATTAAAATACTGTTGACTTACAAGTGTCCTTGGACTACTATTACATGCGAACCTAAAGAAAAACTCATCGATGGTGTGGACCCTGAACTAGACTTTCTTATGAAAAATGGATACTAGACCTAGAGATCGTCCAAGTTTTCATGCTATCTACATTAGATAAGCCATTGCAAAAACAACACGAAAATACACTGTTCATGAGATATTTGATAGTCTCAAGGCTTTTTTTGGTGAATAGTCATGTTCCGTAAGGCAAGAGCTTACAAAGAACTGTTCAATACCACGATGACCAAAGGACGAAAAGTGCATGATTACGTGCTAATGAAGGGCTATATTGATAGGCTTTCACAATTAGATATACAAATAAACCATGAATTGCAAGTAGATTTGACCCTTGATTCACTTACTCCTCAGTATGAGCAATTCATATTAAATTATGATATGAACCGGTTAAATGCGAATCTTGTGGAGCTTCTCAATATGTTAAGGTCAACTGATTCTACATTGAAGGATCATGGGGATGTACTTGCTATTAGGGGTAATGCATCATCTTCAAAGAGTTTGAAGAAGCGGAAAAGAGAAGGTAAGAAAAAGAAAAGTAAGAAGACCGATGACATGGCGAATGTCGCCATTGCCACAAGAGAGGTCACTAGAAAAGGAATTGTCCCGACTACTTGAAGCTTTTTAGAGAAAAGAAGTGGAATGGTTCTACAGCTCCATTAGGTACATTTATGATTCAAAATTGTTTTATAATCAATAAAATATCTTAGGTCTTAGATACTGGATCTGGTACTCATATATGTAATTCGTTACAGGGGCTTAGGAACTGGCATCGCGTGATAAAAGAAAGGGATGAGGCTCCAAGTTGCTGATGGATCTATCGTAGATGCAACTAGAGTAGCAGATTATAATTTAGTTTTACCTAATGGAGTAGTATTAATATTAAATAATTTATATTTTGTATAAGACCTTTTTTGTGGGATTATCTTTTTCTAGATTGTCTAAGACTTGATATATATTTCACTATGCAAATAATGTTATGAATATTAGTTTGGATAAAAATAAAGTGTGATGGTATTCTTGAAAATGGAATTTATGCGATTAATACTAATCACACGTGTTCTGTGAATAATGCTTCTAACAATATAAATGATAGTTACCTTTAGCACTGTAGGCTATGTCATATTAGTAAGAAACAACTATATAAATTAAAAACCAAAGGTTTTCTATCGCCAGTTGATTCTGAGTCATTTCGCATGTGTGAGTCATATGCCAAAGGTAAAATGACCAAGCAACCATTTAGTGGAAGCGATGAAAGAGTTAATGAACTCTTAGGGTTAGTACATAATGTATGTGGCCCGATGCCTGTAATTACCAAAGATAATAGTTCTTACTTTGTTACCTTCATTGATGATTTCTCGAGACCAGGATATGTGTATTTTATGAAGAACAAATTCGATGTCCATGAGAAATTTGTTGAATATAAAAATGTAGTAGAAAACCAAGGTTAAGATTCTTTGATCAAATTGAGGAGGTAGGTATGTTGGACGGGATTTCCAATAATATTTAAAAGATAATGAGAATATATCTTGGGTTACTCCACTCTATACTCTGCAACATAACGGTGTATCAGAGCAAAGAAATCGTCCCCTATTAGATATGGTTTATTCCATGCTGAGTAAGGATGAGTTAACTCTGTCCTTTTAGGGATATGCACTAAATACCACAAGCATATGTTGAACTTATTTCCCACCAAGTTTGTGCCTAAGACATAATATGAGATATCCAGTCTATGTTAAGATCACTGGCCCTAATAAGCCCGAGGCGAGATCAGCTTTGTGTAAGTTTATAGGATATCCTAAGAATTCCAAGGGATATATTTTCTACAACACAGAGGAAAAAAGTGATCGTTTCTATACACATTGTCTTTTTAGACAAGAAATTTTTGTTAAAAGAAATTAAAAGCGAAGTTGTAGACTTGTATGAAATCCAAGTAACCAACACCGAGACTAAAACAGTGGAAGAACCAAGTTCACCCGTATACGAAAACAAGCAACTTATTAGAAGGTCTGCTAGGGAACCTCGTGCACCGGAGAGATACTATGGTTTTCTCGTGAATGGAGAGAAGGAGGATTCCATCATAGATGACGACACTCCTCTATCTTTCCAATAAGCATTGCAGAGTAAAGACTCTACACTCTGGCTTGGAGCGATGTAATCCGAGATTGATTCCATGTATGAAAACAAAGTTTGGGCTTTGTCGAAGTACCCAAAGGATAAAACCCATCAACTGCAAATGGATTTTAATGAAAAAGCTAAATGCAGATGGGGAGGTAGAAACTTATAAGGCTAGGGTAGTCGTGAAAGGATTTCGTTAAATTCAAGGTGTTGATTATAACGAGACCATTTCGTCGAAGCGATGCTTAAGTCTATTCGGATTATCCTAGTCATTGTTGCGTTCTATGACTATGAAATATGGCTAATGGATGTAAAGATGGCTTTCTAATGGTGATTTATATGAAATCGTTCATGTGTCGCAGCCCGAGGGTTTGTGGTCAGTGGGAGTGAGGTAAGGCTTACAAGTTGTTAAACTCCATTTATGGACTTAAACAAGCTTCAAGGAGTTGAAATAACTGTTTTTATAAAGTAATCAAACATTTTGGTTTTTATTAAAACAAAGAGGAAATGTGCGTATATAGAAGAAAATGTGCAATACTATTGTATTCTTAGGGCTATATATCGATGATAGATCATTGATTGGTAATGACACCTCGTTGTTGCAGTCAGTGAAAGCTTGACTTTTCAAGAACTTCCTCACGAAGGATTTGGAAGAAGCAGCATATATACCTGGTATAAAGATCTATAGAGATGGATCTAAGAGGCTATTAGGATTGTTCTAATACCTGTATATAGATACCATACTGAAAAGTTCAGTACGGAGAATTCGAAGCGTAGCAACGTTCAAATGCAGTTTGAAATCATCCTTTCTAAGAAGGATGCTCTTTATACTGATAAGGAGAAAGAGCGTATGAAGAGGATTTCCTATGCTTCAGCCACAGGATGCATAATGCATGCTATGTTATGTACTTGATTGAATGTGGCATAAGCATTAGGATGCGTAAGCCAATACCAGTCTAATCCTCGAGAAAAACATTGGGCGGACGTAAAATTTATACCGAAGCATTTAAGAAATACCTGGGACTTATTTCTTATATACGGGAACGGAGACCTCCTCATGAAGGGGTATGCAGATTCGAGCTTTTAAATTGATAGAGATGATAGTAAATTGGTATCTGATTATGTCTTTATGTTTAACGGCGGAGCCGTTAATTAGAAAAGTTCCAAACAAGAAAAAGTGTTGATTCCACGATGGAGGCCGAATACAATGCCCTCAATGAAGCAGCTAAAGAGGCAGTCTAGAGTGATTCCTGATACCGAGAATCCTAAGGCATAGTTTTGTAATAACAATGCGGCGATGCATATCGCAAAAGAGCTTAGAATACACAAGAAGTCACGACACATTCTTCGGAAGTTCCACTTGATTAGAGAATTCATTGAGAACAAAGATGCTATGACACAAAGGGTAGATACTACACTACAAGAAACAATAAGAATTCCGACTGTTGGAAACCGCTGAAAACCGTCAGAAGCCAACGTAAATAGCCATCGAAATATTGGTCGTCGAAGAACCGTTCTTCAACGACATTTCCAACAATTTCATCACCGTATTTTCGATGGCCTTCGACGACTCTGGTGACGACCTTCGACGACCCTGGCGACGGCTTTCGACAACTGTCGTATACACGTAAAAGGCTATGGCTATACCAATTTGGCGTCATAAGCCGGCGAAATATTGGTCGTCGAAAACCTTCCCAAAGGTGTGCACGTAAGGCTTCTGCGGCCATCGAAAATCTGAAGCATTTTTTTTATGACAATAGCCATTCAACACCAACAACACATATGTAACAATTTCGCAGCCATCCCAAAGGGATTTTTTAACAGCATCCAATAAGTCATAGATTTTCTTTGCTTCGGTATTTGGTTCTTTTTCGACATTTACGTCGTCATCATCAACTTCAACCGTATGGAACATTGTGTTAGTCCGTGAGATGATGGTTTTGATGACAGCAACCTTAGAATATATTATAAAATATAAATACTGACATTATAAGTTTAGATATATATATGTATATGCATGATTTAACCATGCAGGTACCAAGAATGAAGACAGTACAGTATAGAGATTCAAGATATCAAGATAGAAGACTCGTGAGTATCAAGATTATCAAGAGTTCAAGATTTCAAGCATAAGTATTTTTATTAGGAATTTTTGTTAAAACTCGTAGAAAAGTAGTGACATCTTAAAATCTAATTTGTTCGTGGAATGGAATACACTTCGAGCCTGTTAAAGGAATGGAACCCTAAGTAGGATGGAACCAACGAAAATCTAGTGGAACATTGTTTTGTATCCGCTAATTTTAATTCAAATGATTTTACAAAATTATCTTGTTTTCAAAACGATTTCAAAACTTTCCTTTTAAAAACATTAAAACCCTCTATCCTGATTTTAAATAATTTTAGCCTTAAAATTATCTTTATTTTCGAAGTCAAATTACTCCTGATTTTAAACTATCTTTTTGAATTATATATTTGACTTTTATACTTAGATTTATATATAAAATAATAGTTAAATCTATATATATTATTCTCTATATTTACTTATGAATGTTAACTATAGTCAAGTATATTTGTAAATTTTAAAATAGTTTTAATATAAGATAAAGGTTATTTTCAAAGAAAATCAAATCACCAAAAATTGCTTTGGGATGTCGACATGCCTAGGTAACCATGTCGACATGGTGTCAGTTGAATTCAAAATTTAAATTTCAAAAGAAGTGTCTATTCGCCATAACTCTTTATGAATGGACATGGCTGTTGTTCTTCTATAAATAGGGGTTAGTTTTAACGAATTTTATATCAGATTTTCTGGTTTTTCACTCCTCTTCTTCTTCCACATTTCTTAATACATATTCTTACCATTACTCTACCGAAATCAACATTGAATCGAACTCGATTACTTCTAGTTTGATTCTCTATCACTATCTCTACAAGGTTCTCAGTGCTATTCAGAGTTATAGACTTCTTTGTAATCTA
Source organism: Allium cepa (assembly GCA_030765085.1). Taxonomy (NCBI): domain Eukaryota; kingdom Viridiplantae; phylum Streptophyta; class Magnoliopsida; order Asparagales; family Amaryllidaceae; genus Allium; species Allium cepa. The sequence goes on from CM060935.1 coordinate 57,532,150, forward strand.
TCAAGCGAGAAAAAGTGTGATTGTAGCCTTGGAAATCAATCAAGAGAGAAAAGGTGTGATTGTAGCCTTGGTAAATCAATTGGGTAAACTTGTGGCCCGGAAATCAAGTTCTCTACCCAGAGGATAGAAATTTTGGAGGGTGTACCTCGTAGCCTTGAAACCGAGGGTATAATTGTACAATTGCTTTTGAAAGGAAATCCGTACTTGTGTTGCGGGACTGAATGTAGGGTAACTCCGAACCAGTATAAAATCGGTGTGTTCTTTCTTTTACTGCTTTTATTTTATTTCTGCATCTGTGTTTGTTTCTGTGATTATATCTGTGTCTGTATATTGCATACATCGGTGTCTAAATTAACATAAACTTAAAAAGATTTAGTAATTCTTTATTAACACTATTCACCCCCCCTCTAGTGTTAATCCTAGCCTTAAGATATGTAATCCGCATTTCTCACACATTGATCGTGTTACATCTTCAATCGTATCTTCTATGAGATTCGCCGTTACATTTTCATTACCCATCTCCTCCTCTGACACTACAGGATTATGTGCAGTAAGTTCTCCATGACGATCTCACACAAAATATTCTAACACAAAACTGTTCTGACACAAATGTACTATAACCATATTCGGTTTCAAACACTTTAAATGTTTGCAGTTACTACACGGAAAAAGAATTTCTTCGTGGTTTATATTATTACTGAAAACGAATTCAATAAATATATGTACATCATTATAAAAATGTTCCTTTACTAAGCCTCCTATTCTATTTCGTTGATACATCTAACTCCTTCGATCGACAAAATAATTGACCATTTTTTTCTATTTCAGAAAATACGGTAGACATTCAAAAAATTATTGATCATTTTTTGAATTGACACTTTATTTTTCAATTCATTTATAGTTTAATATTTTATTATTATATAATATGTTATCATTGTACACTAATTTGTTTACATTTTAATGTTTTATTAATCATATAATATATTATTCTTTTAACTATTTTTTATAAAATCTTATATTTTCAATTTTACCAAATTAGGAATATAATATAATATTTTAATTTTATTATTTTTTTACATTTGATGGTCGGTCATCCTACTTCACATTACAAACACAATAAAGTAATTACATTTTGTAAATCATTTCATCTTAAACGATTTAAAAAAATTTCGTTAGTACTTCCTCTTTATTTCTTGTATCATATACAAATGCATGTACATGAGAAACAAAAGGAAGTGTTGTCGAAATTTTGTGAACTGTTTAAAATGAAATTATTTACAAAATGTAATTACTTTATCCTGTTTATAGCTTGTTCAATATAGGGATAAATCCGACAAATACTGTATTAGATGAATATTGATGTCCGTTTTGTAATAAAAACTAGCATCTATATAACGATCGTATATAATACTTGTCACATGGGGCCAAAAAATCTAAGGGATTTTAAAAATAATGTACATTATACACTAATTTTTTTATATTAACATTATATACTAACTCATTATTTATATTTTTTAACAACTAAAAACTAATAATAAAAAATTCAACATTTTAGCTAACGCTAATTTGAAATTATTACACACTAATAATAAACTAACATTGTACACTAATTTGTTTATATTATCACACACGTAAACTAAATTGTATATGATTAACGGTGTAAACTAATAAAGAGATTATGATAAATTGTTTTTGCCGAGATTTTAGCTAACACATACACTAATTAACACTAGATTATGTTACTCTAATCAACTCAAATTAGCACTAATTAAACATTAGTTCTCGAATTCAAACACTAGTAACCCTAATCAATATTTCCAAAATATTATAACCAATCGTTAGGCTGTTATAAATAATTCTAAGCACAAATTAACAATAGGTTTATCACAATTCCAAATAATTAGTTTAAGAGAAGAACTACCTAGTTTTCGTTGAATTGAAGGAAGAGAAGCGTGGAGATTCCAATTCGATGAAGAGTTCGATGGATTGCGGCGGCTTATAGAGGCTGGGCACGGTTGTGAATCGAATTGGGGGTTTGGGTTTTGTAGAAGGGTTTGTAGATGGAATAATGAGGAAGAAACGGGTTTGGCTACGGCTCTATACGCGACTTTTTAATGACTTTCGACAGCCGTCGACGGCTATGTTTTTGACGGTTGTTGAATAAAATTATTTTCTTTTCTCCCTAGTTAAAATAAATTAAGTTTAACTTAATTTATATAAAAAATAGTTTTTCATAAAAAATTTACACTAACCCACTTTTATTTCTAAATATTAAAAAGATCATATTTATACGTTATACGATACTATTTTAACGATTTGATAATTAATTGTGAATTTTAAATGCATTTAACATAATAAATTCATATGAAATAAAATATTTGGTAAAAAAATAATTTTGTTGAATCTTATGACGATCCAAGATATTTTGAATATACGGTCAAAATATGAAAGAAAAATAAACAAGTTTAAGAGGTTTAAGGTATCAATCGTTATTTTCAAATTTATAACCCTTCGTCGACATTTAGACTTAAAACTTTGGTTCGAAGGTCGAACGGTCTTCAAACAAGATGAAATTCGGAACATATATTCTATATTATGTATTTATCAAGTCCATATGGTTGGATCTAAAAAAACATATAGAAAAAAAATTTAGACTACAAATATGTCATTTTCATAGAAGTTGTGCTAACAATACATATTACGTGTTATGCAACTCCTTCAAAAATGATATATTTTGAGTCTAATTTTTTTTCCTCTGATTTTTTTCGATTCTTGCCATATGGGATTAATATGTTATAAAGTATATGTGACTAAAATTTTGTCTCGTTTGAAGATCATTGACCTCCGAACGAAAGGTTTTTAGTCCGAATATAGACGAACGGCTATAAATTTCAAAATCAAAATCGGCGCCCTAAATTTATTTACCCTTTTTACCATATTTTGGAAGTAGGTACAAAATAGTTTGGATCAATATAAGGTTTAAAAAAGTATTTTTAGCCTAGCATTTTCTTTTATATTAATTTACAATGTTAAATATATTTAAGAATTCAAAATTAATTACATAATGGTTAAAAAATATATTTAAATTCATAAAACTGTTACGCATCATAAATTTCACTGAAATTGTATAATGTACGGATTGAAAGTTACATAGACTGACCGTTTGAGTTCGATTTTCAGTAAAGTTAAATATCGAATTACACAACAAATAATTATCAAAAATACTAATTTAATTAATCTCAAACCGTCGTAAAATTGAAGAATCGAACAAAAATATCTTCTTTAATTTTTAGGAATTAAATTAATATTTTTAAACAAATTTCAAATTGCTATAATTAATAAGTTATAATAATGTGATAAACAAAATTAGTTAAAATAATGAGCTGTCGAAAGCCAGTGATATCATTTTGTCGGGGCTGTCGACAGTCATTGAAACGGTTCGTTGCTGTTCAAGTCTTTTGTAGTAGTATCAAGGATAGTATATCAGATTCATTATTAAGAGTCTAGTTCGGCTGGCTCTTGAGAAGCTGATTGAATGGGTCGGATTGAGCCATTACTTTTTTTTAAGAAAGGACTGAAGTGAATTTTGAAACTTTTCTTTAGCCATTTGAAAAATGGCCCTTATTAATATGTTATCTGACCTAAAACATTGAATCATACTATTGACTAGTTGTAAATTCAATGTTTTATAATTAACAGGCGCAAAAAAAGTATAATATAAGGTCAAATTTGCCTTTTGCAGACTGTAAATGGTTGAAACCTGATCGCGTGTGTGAAAGAAATTAACTGCAAAATGTACGGTCAATGGCTCTAATGGTATGATGGTATATAAAATTATATTTTCCCAAATTTTGTTTTACCCAATTACACTGCGACACATCTAAGCTATTGAACATTTCTACTAGCTTTGTACCACAAGTTATTATTTTTAATTAAAATGAAAAAAATATCCATAATAAAGAGGAATTAGGGAAAGGAAAATTTTAAGGTGAAGGACGTCAAATTTTATTTTTATGTTGAAGTACGAATGCTAGTTATAAATAGAATTATATTCAACTCTTATTTAGAATTTGTACTCCATTAATTATCAGTCTTTAAAATGTAATAACGTTTTCTAGAAACATCGGACTAACAAACCGTTAAACCACAAATTTTATTATCTTTTTTAATGATAGGTATTATGGATACGTAAGAATTAAATTTTCGAAATTCATTTTTTTCAACTTTGAATTTTCGAAAATTTTGAAACACAGTCATTTCTTTTAATTATATCACTTGAAAAAGTTATAACAATTGATACAGTTAAAACTGCATCTTACTAATGCAATTATAGTTGCATTCAATATATGCATTTTTTAACTGGATTTTAGTGATGCAGTTATAACTGCATTACTAGCATTTTAGTGGTGTGGCTTTTAACTACGTTTTTAAAATGCAATTACAAACTACATTATAATAATGAAGTCTTTTAAATCCATCACTGAAATGCAGTTAAAAGTTGCACCAATTAAATGCAATTTTAACTGCATTATTAAAATGTGGTTTTTAACTGCATTTAATTGACGTAGTTTTTAACTGTATTACTAAAATGCAGTTAAAAACTACATTTTAGCGGCATCGTTTTTAAATGTAAAAACTACGCCAATTAAATATAGTTTTTAACTGCATTACTAAAATACAGTTAAAAACTTTTATTTTAAATAGGACAGAAGCATAAGAAATAGAATGTGAAATATTGAATGGAAAAAATGAAAGAAAAAAAAAATGATACATGATATTTATTTCTTATTTCTTTTCACATATTCATATTTTAAATTTTTATTTTTAGATATCAGTAATGGATATGATTGAAAAGTTTCAAATTTGTGATTTAATGCTGAAATTAAGGGTGGACATTTAACCGACGTCGACCGAACCGCTTTAACCAGTTATATTGGTTAACCGAACTTTCGGTTAACCGACCGACCTGTACTGATTAAATTTGGGTCGGTTAACGGTTAATCGACTTCTTACCGCGGTTAACCATTAACCGAACAAGATTTGAAGCGAACACATCTGATTCGCATTATTTCCAATACCCTAACCGGCCCACCACATTTCCTGCCCACAACCCTAAAGTAAAACATGTCGCCTCTTTCTTTCATTTCATATTCCTCCTCATTCAATTAAAAAACCGATAGATCCGCAAAATCAAAAGCTAAACTTCGATTTCGATCAATACATTTCACAACGATTTCGATTAATACATATCCACTATCGATTTCGACTTCAATTTCGATCGATACATAGCGAATACATCCACAATTGATTTCACCAAATCAATATTTGTACTGCAAGCTTGTGATTCCCATTGATTTGTCATTTGAGGCTTTGAGCTTGAAATATGGTGAATATTAGACGAAAGAGGAAAAATGTGAGTTTTTTAACTTTCACCTATTTTATTTAATTATCTGTTCAATAATTAGATTAGATGATTAATAGGTTAAAATTTGTTATTAAACTGTATAAGTATTTGTTTAATTATTACAAAATTAAACTATAAATTAAAACATATATTACAGTTATAGGACTGTGTTGTAGGATTTACAGTTTGAATTAATTTACAGTTTGAATTATGTGGTAGGGTTAATTACAGTTTATTTCATATTTTGAATTGTGTTATAGGATTTACAGTTATAGAATTTGTAGTTTCAATTAATTTACAAGATATCTCTATTTTGAAGATCATTAACTTGAACTACATAATGTGCATGTATACTTATTCGGTTACTGCTATATAATATAATCTCATATATACTTATTCTTATTGATACGCTATATTTTGATCAATGACAATGTGCTTCAACAAAATAGGAAGAGATATATGCAAAGCTAAAGGAAGCACTATGAAGACCAAGGATATCATGAGTACTTATTATATATAGGTCTTAGTCTTAGTTTTATTGTTAAAATATATTCTCAAAAAGCTTGCACAAACACAAGAATACATTTCATAACTTAATATTTTAGTTAAGTGTTCACCGTGCAGAAACTACCAGTTAAGTCGACTGAACAGGAAATTTCAGTCGACTGAACCTGTTACAGAATTACAACATGCACAGTTTCGGTCGACTGAAATTCCTTATTCGGTCGACTGAATTCAAACCTGCGAATTTTTTATGAAAAGACACCTTCTTCTTCCTAGGAGTTGCAACCATTCTCCAATGGTAATGGATGCATCTCTTGCCTGGATCTTTTGCAAATAGATACACCTCTTCTACACCTATAAATAAATGATTCTATCATTTGCAAATTACGAATTCTAATTGCTTTAATCTCTCTATTATCTTGATCATATTTTCAGATTTCTTAAGTTTTCAAAAGCAATCACAAACCACTTCAATTGCTTGAATCTCTGATTTATCTTAAATACTCTTTTGATTCATAGCAATTTATATTTGCTAAATCTTCATAAACACATTTCATATTATTGAGTATAAGATTATAGGAAAGTTGTACTCAATTAGACTCATTAGTATTATCAAGAACACAACAAGTCAGAAATACTCTTTGTATCTAGTTGAAGTCCTCTTTGGTAGTTGAGGCAAGAAATCTTGTTCGGTTGTTCGGGTAAGTTGTAAACCTATTCCTCCGGGTTAAGTGAGGGTTGTTGGTTAGTTGAATTCATAAGAGGAGCTTAGGAACTGGACGTAGGACAAGAGGTCCGAACCAGTATAAAGTTTTGGTGTTACTTTACTTACTGCTTATTGGTATCTATCTAGATCATTCCACTATTCCATATTATACGATCCTACCACATAGCTTCTTTCAGTTCTAATTTATAGTTTGAATTAATTTATGGGATTATGCTATAGGATGAAGTAGCAGTAAGCGTTACAGTTCTAATTTATAGTTTGAACTACATAATTAATTTGTAGCAGGAAATGGTCAGTGTTATATAATATAATCTCATATATACTTGTTCTAATTTACAGTTTGAATTAATTTATAGGATTGTGTTATAGGATGAAGTAGCACCGATCATTTATAGTTTTAATTTATAATCTATAGTTTAATTTATTGTTTGAACTGCACTATAGTTTGAACTGCATAATTTATAGGATTATGTTATAGGATGAAATAGCAGTGACCAATAAAATGGGTTTAAATGTTGTTATAGTTAGCTATGAAGCGTGAACAATAAAACCCAGCAATGCACATCTTCGGTTATATATCTGCTGCTATTGCTATGAAGAAACTTAAATATAAGATTGAATAAATGAAACACATCTTCTGTTATGTTTTCAAACAAAAAAAGTTAATAAAAATGTTATAATTTGGTTATTGAAAAAGAAGCAATAAATGAACTAAATTCATCATTCTTAGTGAGTCAATTTGTTTAGCTTCTGTCAAATGATCTATTGTATATTGATTGAAAGAATGTTTAGTTAAACCTAGGCTCAATCTAAAATATTGTTAATACTGCTTGTTTGCTTGTAGTATATTGTGCATACAACAGATCGTTTGCAGTTGATTCTTTATAGTGAAATCTAAAAAATTATTTGTATTGTTTGCATAATATTATGGATTATAATAGTTTGCTTGTAGTAGTCTACCATGTACACGGTAGATTGTTTACAATTGATTCAAATAATACTATCTATTACTGCAAATGATGATGCTCATTTTGAAATATTGTTGGTAGTAATACCATCTATTACTACTAAAAAAGACATGCCTGCTTATAATATACCAAAGAAGATATTTATCTGAACTCAACTTTAATAAAACGATGCCTCCTGCAGTTAGCTACCACTAATAAGACCACACATTAAACTTTGTGCAAAACTATGAAAATTATATTGTGTGAATATTTCATAGAACTGAACCAATGACGCCTATGAATCTTGTGTTTAGTTCACGTTTATACAATAGTTATGCTTCAGTATGATATTAACCAAATTATACATGCTTCAGTGAACAATTTCCAAATGCAGTTATATTATATATATGTTAATTGCTCAGTCATATATATATATATATATATATATATATATATATATATATATATATTAATTGCTTACTTATATATGTTTATCTTTGCACAGACTTGGAGAATAAAGACTGGAGCTAAGTCACAACTTATAATTTCTTCGTTGGACCTGGCAGTGGCACTCTGCAGTAATTCATTATATTCATTACTATTGTTTGTTTAAGACTTTATGTTATTTGGACTTTGTTGTTGTATTAAACATTATTGTATTTTTATTTCATGTTTAGACTTTTGAGGTTAAAACTTTGAATTGCTAATGTATTGTTTTTAATGTATTGTGCGAAAGAGCTATGAAATAATGGTTATGGATGAATGTTTATGTTTGTTAGGGCAGCATTTACCTAATGTGTTATGCATATTGTCTCCGCTTGATAGGTTAGCTGATATAAAAACGATTAACCGAGCTAGTATAAAGGGTTAACTGGTCAACGGTTAACCGTTCAAATTAAACGGTTAACCGGTTAAATATAATGGTTAACTGCGGTCATATATAACCGGTTTGGTCGGTATGTTCAGGCCAATATTAACCGAATATCGGTTAACCGAACCGAAACTATTACACGGTTAATTGAAAATATTAACCGATCGAGTCGGTTAACCGACCGTACCCATCTCTATCTGAAATCGATTCTTTAAATCCGATTAATATACACAAAGTTATCACATTTTGATGACTGAAAATGAGTTGTGAATACTAATGACCGTCCGTCAGATGTTGTCAGATGTTAAAGAAGTAGAGGTCAAACTTTACAATTCAATTATAAAATAGTCAACCGATATTAATATTATATTTTGGTAAAGCAATAGATTTGAAGTTTGAATATATCATGGAAATGAGACAAGCGCACGTGTAATATGGGTTCCAGTCTTGGTCCTTTTCTCGTTATAAAAACAACGGTGATAATGTAATTTAACAAAATTAAGCTAGAATGAAATGAAGTGCAGAGACATATGATGGTTCGGTGGACTACAAAAGCAAAAACAAAAAGAACAAAAAACATGAATACGTTGGGCAGAAGAATGTAACCTATACTGAAAAACTTGAATAGTAACTAATTTTGTTACATCTAAGAATGAACAAATTAATAGTTGTGCCAAGCAATCTGCTTATTTAAGCAGGCTCCGCTTGAGAGTTTCATAATACTGATTATAAAAGATTTCTAGAATACTGGTTATTACTTAATGATTATAGCAATTTTGATTGATTTACAAAAAATGTTGTTATAACCGATCAATACATTCTTAATAATATGACATACGCCGGTTGTAAGAGTTTTCCGTTAAAATAATATTATATGTATACTCTTATGTTAATTCTTTACTTTTGTGAAAATTAATTTTCCAATATGATAAGAAGGGGCATGATAGAAAGAAAAAAAAGATTGAACCCCTCAAAACATTGAGAATTGTTATTAAAATCACACTGCACCGGTTTTCATCAGTTTTATAACCAACAAAATAATCTCTTACCAGAAAGAATTATCACGACGTCTGAAATACGAAGTCATCTAAAACCCATCAATACCAGTAGGCAAATCAGTGACCAATAAGCATGACTAATCAATAAATCACTAAATCAGTTTGAAAATTTTCAAGCTTGCACATCTAACTCTTGCTACTTCTTTAAACATAATGACATGTTCAATGGCTAAAGGTTCATGCGCTACTAGATACCCTATTCTTCTGAAACTGATTTTGATCATCTTCTTCCCAAAGCTCCTCGCTTGCCCTTGATATGTAACTGAGGACGTCATCATCTGAATACATGGAAGATCTACAAAATGTGTCATCGTCTGATTCTTGACCTCTATCTTCAACACCAATGGACGATTCTGAAATCAACTGAAACGAATGATAACAATGTTTAATGTCGTCGTATCCTTCGTGCACATTACTTCCAGAAAATTCAAGATTTAACAGTGTTTTCTTCAAGTCATCCACAGGAAGAAATGAAAACTTCATGCATTCCAATGGTGGCGAACAAGATCCAACCTTGATGTTTTCTTCTGTTTTTGATTCATAGAGTTCTGTGGCATCATTATGATGTACAATTTTCTGCAATTTCGTGAAATCGGCATTCATAAACAGAGAATGTGTGGATAAACCAGAATTTGCAACAAGTTTTTTGCTATGAATAGTATGAGCTTCTGAGTCTGCTTTAACTCTAAAATCTGGAGGTTTTGATGGTTCAAGTCCTAAAATGTTACCATTTGTCCAGATATGTACGGCAGGTGGACTAAAATTATCAGAGGAATGATTATGTAACTTAGTTTTTTCATCTTCACTTTTGGTTTGCAGATCTTGTTCGTCTATGATGCTTGACTCACGAGATAACTTACTGCTTAGTTGATCTATTATATTAGTATTATCATTAAAGAAAGAGCCCGGAAAAGATGATTGATTCTGATCAACAGTATTTGGAACGGTGGACCTGTCTTGCAGATTGTAAGATACATCAAAGTTTGGTGAAGATATCTTCCCTAAACTTGTTTCCAAATCACAAGCAGTGATGTTGGAATGATTAGATCCTTGATTTGTCTCTGTCCCGTTCTCAAACCTAGTTGCAGAAGGCATTTCCATTGCAAGTTCGAACATGGTATCTTCTTCATCATCAATTTTGAAATGAAGACTTTCATTAAGTGAATTCGATGGGTGAGAAACTTGGAGAGAGTCTAAGTTTAAATCTTCATTGAAAACTTCAAGTTCATATAAACTGGTACATGTAGGTTTCGCAACTTCGGTACTTTCATCATACCATACAACAGAAGTGCTTAAAGAACTTTTTTGTTCTGCAATGTCTTGCTCTGTTTTACTGCAGATAATATGATCAGAGGCATTACTTCCTGACTCAGTGAGACTAGTATTATTCAACTGAGCACTTTCTAAACAAGAAATTACTGGAAATTGTTCAAGGGTTTTTGATGATTTCAGCTCTGGTTCTGAATGTAAGGATTCTCCTTCCCAATATGGTTTCGAATTTGTCTCTAAGGATGCAATAAAAGAAGCTTTCGGAATAATATGCTGTTGTGAATCATCGTCAGTAAAGTCTTGCTTTGGTTCGCCGCAAGTAATATGATCGGAGACATTACTTTCTGATTCAATGACACCAATGTTATTGGACTGAGCATTTTCAAAGCAAGAATTTAATGGAAATTGTTCAAGGGTATTTGATGATTTCTGCTCTGATTCTGAATGTATGGATTCTCCTTCCCAATCAGGTTTCAAAATTGACTCTAATGATGCAGTCAAAGAAGCATTCGAAATTATATGCTGCTGCGAATCATCATCAGTAAGGTCTTGCTTTGGTTCACTGCAAATAATATGATCGGAGGCATTACTTTCTGATTCAATGACACTAACGTTATTGGACTGAGCATTTTCCAAGCAAGAATTTAACGGAAATTGTTCAAGGGTATTTAATGATTTCAGCTCTAATTCTGAATGTAAGGATCCTCCATCCCAATCAGGTGTCAAATTTGTCTCTAATGATGCAGCAAAAGAAGCATTCAGAATAATATGCTGTTGCAAATCATCAACAACAAAGTCTTGCTTTGGTTCACTGCAAATGATATGATCATTGGCATTACTTTCCGATTCAATGACACTAATGTTATTGGACCGAGCATTTTCCAAGCAAGAATTTAATGGAAATTGTTCAAGCGTCTTTAATGATTTCAGCTTTAATTCTGAATGTAAGGATCCTCCTTCCCCATCAGGTGTCAAATTTGTCTCTAATGATGCAGCAAAAGAAGCATTCGGAATAATATGCTGTTGCGAATCATCATCAGCAAAGTCTTGCTCTGGTTCACTGCAAATAATATGATCGGAGGCATTACTTTCCAATTCAATGACACTAATGTTATTGGACCGACCATTTTCCAAGCAAGAATTTAATAAAATTTGTTCAAGGGTATTTGATGATTTCTGCTCTGATTCTGAATGTAAGGATTCTCCTTCCCAATGAGGTTTCAAATTTGTCTCTAAGGATGCAGCAAAAGAAGCGTTCGGAATAATATGCTGTTTTGAATCATCATCAGCCAAGTCTTGCTTTGCTTCATTGCAAATAATATGATCGGAGGCATTGGTTTCTGATTCGACGACACTAATGTTATTGGACTGAGCATTTTCCAAGCAAGAATTTAGTGGACATTGTTCAAGGGTATTTGATGATTTCTGCTCTGATTCTGAATGTAAGGATTCTCCTTCCCAATCGGGTTTCAAATTTGTATTAAAGGCAATGCCATGCTTTGGTTCAGTACAAACAATAAAATCAAAGGTATTGGTGTGGTTGCGTTCTAGTTTGAAGGGACCAGTGTTATTCTGTTCATCACTTTCCAAGCAAGGAATTACAGAGGACTTTTCAAGAATATTCTTTGATTTCATATCCGACTCTAATTGAATGGAATTTTTTGGAATTTCAGAACTTGACATCGTGTCGGAGAATGATACATCACTGGTAAAGCTTAGTTTGCCACTATTTGAAGGTACATGCTGCGCGCTGCTAAAAGATACTGTTAAAATGCATGAAGATTCTTTGACATTTACAATATCAAAAGCATATTGAGAATTACTAGTATATGTATATGCGTGCGCGAACACACACATAAAGAAACAAAAAGGAAAATTTTAAAAAGAAAGAAAGAAAAAGAGGAATTAAACCTGTTACTGCATTGTGATGCGCATACAGGATGTTGCAGTCCAATCCCCTGTCTCGATCTCCTTTTCTGTAATATATTGCCAATGTTAGAACCGTGCTTGATATTGCAGAGAATTTCTAATCTCCATGCAATCGAAAACAGTGACAAGGGAATTTTAATTGTAGCTTGGATTTCAAAGTGCAAATAAAACTTCACAAATATTGATAATTCTAATATATTGCATCATGAATTCATGACAAACTATTTGGCAAAAAACACAACATAAAGTGAATTTCAACAAGAAGATTAAATATAATTTTTTTTAAAAATAAAATAAATAATGTTTAGATTATTTAAGTTAACATTTCTCTAATTATCTATAAAAAAAAATTCATACAAAGTCATCAATAAGTAAAAAACACTTCTTACGATAATTATCTTGAAATCAAAGTTCTTTTCTTTTTCTTTTTTAATTTGGAATGTTTAAAACAATAGTTTTGAAAGGATGGGGTCAAAAAGAAATTCAAGGAGATATAAAAAAACTCCAATTTGGCCATACTGAAAAAAACAACCAAGTTTTAATCGATTTTTAAAACATCCAACATCAACGTTTCAGAAAACCCACGAACATCGATTTTCATAACCTCTTTCAAACAGACACGTTCAAAACCGATCAAAACCAATGTAAAAATAAACTCTCAATGAGAGCCTAACGACGAAAGCATAATGAAAGAAAATGTGGTGAAGGCAATATATTGTAGTTTTATGATTGCCCCCATCCAAACGTGAGGGTGTGTGCAACGCAACCTTTTTGAAGTCTGATTTTACATCAATTTTGAATTGTACAGGTCAAAATTTAACGATTCGAGATAATCATTGAACATGACGCTTTTAGAAGTGAACCTGTGAAAAAAACATCAATTAACTTTTGTTCTTCCTTAAATTAATCATGTGAAATGAATGATGTAAGTATTGTTTGACTATATATCACAAATACATATAGTATGACTAACATTAATACATTAACTAATGTGCATACCCTTTATCTTATATTTGTCTTACCCAAATGCTTGATTTAATTGATAGGGATGAAGGAGATGAGTACTGTTTACTTCTATTCCATAATTACACCCTTGATTGAAAACACAAACTTTATTCATGCATTAACTTCACTTTGTACTATCATGAATTATTTTAGTGTAGGCAAGGAACTACATTTGTGTAAAATTTCTTCCATGAAATTATCACAAGTACCATTTCTATTGTTTGAAATTCAAATCTGAATGTAGCAGTATAACTAAAATATCATAATACATAGTAAGTGTATTTTCGAACTCTGCATAGGTTATGATTTCCATAATAATGTAGAATAACTTTATAAGAATTCCGAACACAAATATGATGACATCCACAATAAAATCTAGCATTTGTTGCAACTGTAGGGATTTAACAGACTAACCTTCTTCCTTCTACCCTTCTGAAAAATTATTGGTTCTGATGAAACCAAAGCCTTTTTAAAATATGATGGATCTGAATATCTTTTCAAACATGCTCCATGACCAGAACTATCAAATCTGTGAAAATATGTAAAACATCTCAAAATCCAATATTCAAAGCCCATGAACCTGATAACAGAAATTAATTTGCGCAATATCATACTTGTCAAGAAGATGTAGCTGTGGTGGGCTTCGACATTCTTCGTATAAATCAACCATGAAGTTTGGTATATGACTCATAAGAAGTTTGTTTTTATCAGGTAAGACATTAGCATGCCAACTGTAACCTGAAAGTGATAGTGTGCAGTAAATACAGACCAAAAAAACATAAATTTAAACATCATTAAACACTAAACAGAAGCCCATTTCATACTTTCATATTCCTTCATGTAATAACAGAAAATAAAAGAATGTTTAATAAGTCTTCAGTTGAACATTAGTTCTTGTTTCACGTAGAGTTTTAAATCTCGTTCATCTTGCCCGAGATCTTATTTTTGCAACTAGATAACACAAAACATCAAATCTCATTCACGTCTTGTTTGACACTCATCTTGTCAAAGGTATTAAAATCCCAAATGAAACATGGACAAAGCACCCGAGATTATATGTTTTTCAAATAGCTTTTTATTGTTTGTATGATGCAAACAAAATCATCCTACCTATTTTATAATTTAATTGTTCTTCTAGTCTTATATTTTACTTTTATGTGGGTGAATCACAACAAATGATTTTGTGTTCTTTTAATTTTATCATTGTTTAACTGAGAAGAAATTCTTCAATTTCTACCTGTTCAACCAAGCTGCCGTTAACAACTGAAAAAACAAAAAAATTATCTTCACTTTCTAGTGCAACAACTATCTTTTTATAAAGATAAAATGTGTTACAATTGTTTTTTTTTTTCAGATAACAAACTTCAAAAAGTAATTAAAACTATCGATTTTAGACTCATAAGTTACTTTGAGATAATCCCGAGATATACTTTAAAATCCAAGATGTCTGATACGTCGTCCGAGATCTCATTTGATATGCGACATAGTGTGTGAAAATTTTGAGTCGTGACGTGATTGAAATTTAAGATTTGAAATCTTGGTTTCATGTGCACCAATTGATTGAGTGCCTAATCAGAACCACATTCATCAAATGACTGCAATCCTAACAATATACATTGACTCAAGTCTAGAAGCAAAAATGAATATTATTCTGAGGCAAGATTTATGCATCTTCACATAAGCACAACCTCTATTGAACTGACATTCTAGAAAAACAGGACTGCAACACAAGTACTTCCTAGGAAGTCAAAACAAGCACTCCTGGCTTCCAATATATTTTTAAGTTATGTGACTCTTAACAAAGTAGGCACTGACTGATGATATCACATCTTCATCATTCGCATAACATAACACTGTGATTCATATTCCCTGTAAATACTCTATCTACAGTAACAAGCTTGCATGACTCCGTCATCCACACATGTAACAAGACACAACTTTGTCATACAAACATAGTTCAAACCAGATGGGAAGTAGCCCCATGGAGGCGATGATGATATATGTTAAGCTACTACTAATCTTCAACCATGTACGTGACTGTATGACCATTTCAGCATAACAAGAGCCAGTTATATTTTCTTCACTTGCACATGATGATAAATATTAAGTTGTATTCAAAAATATAAATCCAATAAAAAAAAGTGAACTTAACTATTAGAAACAATTTATTATTCGCAGGTTTTGTATGAGCGACATTAAAAGATATCAACCAACATTCATATATGTTTAGACCTGTGAAGGAATCAAATTTTAACAAGATAAATGATGCGTACTTTATTCAATGTATATAAATCATTCATATGCTATCTTTTTAAGCAATAAATACCGTGTGAATTTTTTTGTGATCTGTAGATATGTAGGTGAGGAGACACGTTGGATTTAGTGAAATTAAAAGCCAACAGGTCATCAAAATTCAAAAATTAATCATTGTGATTTGACTCTACTTGCATAATACCACTGTTTACAGCATGCACTTGCAACGAATCCATTACAATCTGCTAGAATCTTAAATAGAACATCAGATTTTACACAGTAATAGACTTTGGCTAATATCCATATACCAACCAAAAATTCATTGCATATAAGGATTATGGATGAAACTCAAATCATAAATTGTTAGAATGGGTTGATTTATATAAATCCATTAGTTTGATTACATTCTAGTAGTCACTTCAATCATCCAAAATGAACCAAGTTTGTTTTCGATACCATCATATTAGTCTTAATTACAGTGAAAATTCTACATAAGCACGAATAAGCAATCACGTCACATCATGTTATTTAATATAGAATCTACACATATTACGGTAATTACTTGGTCCTAATTCCATTAGCTCTTTTTATAACATTAAATCATATCTTTATTGGTTACCTCTTTAGTTTATCATAATATCGTAGAAAAAGAAAATGCAAATGACAAAATATTAAAATGAAGTTAGCAGCATAATATGCTCAAATGCACTATCAAAATTTCCAATAAAACTAAACACTGATCAGCGTCCTCTTACCTTATATTTTACTACTTTATAGCTGGTGTTGCTTAAAACAATTACTTGATTATGTTTATTCATGATACTGAAAATTATAAGGTATCTGGTATTTGTCCTCTAATCTCCATTCTACCATTTAGTTACAAGTAACGAAGAGGGGCACAATTTGAAGATCTTGTATTTTGACATAAATGATCCATAGGTTTGAAAAAATTTCTCCTCGTTATTATTGAATAATTAGCTTGTATTGTTGACCATGTAAGACTATATATTTGTTTTGTTTGGACCTTTGCGTTTGTTTCGGTTATTTGAATTTTACAAGCTATTCATATATTTACTTATCAAACCTTGTTTGAGCTCAACTGATGTTTATTTGTTGGACTACAATAACTGTTTGGTTGATGTATTTCCATAAAATTACAGTTAAGACAAACTATTAATAAATAAAATGGACTCGGTTCTACTTTTGAGAAATTTACCGTAAGAACATGATATTACATATATCTTGTGTTAATAATTAAAGCATCATAGTCAGTTTCAATACGTACGCACATACATACATACATACAAATACATACATACATATACATGTACATGTGTGTGTGTATAACACCAGAATATCACATCCAAAATCATTCACTGCAGATCTAAATTGGATACAAATAAAAAAAATCAACCAATTGGCACGTATGCTTTTGCATGCACAAGTATCATTAATTTGCCCTTATTTTTCAACAATTACTCGTTACTTGAATGAGTGACTGATAATGCCATGTGCGATGCACCTGTGATGATGTAAAAGGGAATCAATGTAGGACAAGTATCTAGATACCACAACTAAGCTTATTGTTAAGCTAAGCCATGTGCTCTGCGCAAATAAGAAGGTGTGGTAATTATTTAAATAAGCAATTTGAAAGCTTGAAATATGGTGCATTTTGAAATCCTATTATATCCCAGTTTGTTGCTTTTTTGTTGAAATGATTATAGTAAAGTCGCATGAACATATTTCAGAAAATATTCACAAACGAAAATAAAATAACAATTGATGACATTTAAGTAGGGTTTGCAAATCTAACTTCTCTACATGAGAATACTAAATTGTGAAGATTGCTTGATGAAGGAATGATAACCATCATTAAGCCAATGGCACATGTCCGTTAACTAGAGATGATTGCAGATTGTTAATTTGAATGTGGTTACCAAAATGTTTGTTATGGCTATTTTGAGTGAAGGACTTGCTAAAGAGAGAACCAATGTCCTAGATGGAATGAACTTGAGTTGTGCTTTGAAGTTCTTACAACATTATGCTTACATCATTCACTGGAAGCCAAAAGCTTCATGCATAGTGAAAGCGGTAGTAATCATAAAAAATAGAAACTATCATACTGATGACAAACCTGGAATATAGGCAAAATGGATACAGCTCCTCTGAACCTGTATGGCTTTTTCAAGTGTAGGGAGTACTGACTCCATATGTTGAATTTTATTAGATATTTTCTCCCATCTCGACGATGTTGCTGCTACTTGTTCTTCTAGATCATGAAAAACATTGGCAGCAAACCTGGTGGTCATACTAAAGTTTAAAAAGCAGTGGCAAACTACGTTACCATACACTAATAAAAATTGATCCAAAGGCATTATGTTTGCCACTATGATAAAATTCAATAATAATATATTTTGCTTTATATAAATGTTGCCAGAGGCTTAAAATAATGTTTTATCATAAGGGATTGGAAGAAAAAAATCATTATGCTTACGAAATTAATAAGGACTCCAATTTTATTGATCAATTCGTATTGATTTTTTTGTGTAAAAAATCAAAGCTTATGCAAATATATGTTGCCACCATTAAATGATTCTCAATTGTACATCCCCAAAAAAAGTCAAATTGTCAAAGACCACTTGTTCAGTGGCATCGTAAGAGCATCTTCAACAAAGGCAACTTCAGCCTAAATATTCAAAAGCTGCAAATAATATACCTCCAACAGTGTAGATTATCCTGAATATTCAAGGACCAATTTAGGATGCTGAATTGGTCCCATGCGCCTATTTAATAGGCGTCTTGACACCTGAAATCTTTTATTTAATAACTAATTTATTCTCAGGAGCATATTTAATAGGCGTCTGAGCTCGGGCGTCTAATAAATAGGCGCCGGCTAATAAATCTCTTACTAAATAAACACATAAAGTCAGACACCTATTTAATAGACGCCCGACCGTTGAAGATTTTCACAATAATTCAGCATTTAATATCCAAGAGCAGAATATTAAGTGCTTAATCCGTTGGAGATGCTCTAAGGCTCCAGATTGTTGATCTAGAGACCTAGGATATAACCCCATTAGCACCATTAACCATGTCTTAAAAAAATAAAAGTGTCAATTCCTAAAATATCATAAGATTAAAATGTCATGAAATTAATATACATATACATATACATATACATATACACACACATATACACGTGTGTGTGTATAAATATATATAACTAAAAATGATGAGTGTGATTTATTAAAAATATCTAGCGAAAACTTTGAATTATTCAGTTATAACAATGGATAAAAGTAGACATATGTACCATCAGGTCATAATGTCGGATAGTACTGCTTAAAGCATATTTATTTGAAGTATCATCTTATTTCATCGTATGACATATCTTTCTTTATCCTTCCATCCACATCCTTTGTTCTTAATTATTCTAATTTTGTATATGTGTGCCTATATTCTTTATTAGTGGTGATATTTGTAAGTCTTCCAGCCTCCACCGCTATTAAACCGCTACACGTTACGAATACATTGGGTTAATGTTTATGTGATTGGTCCGTCAAACTGAATGGTATGCAATGTATTATGGAACTTTTTGTATTTAAGATCAAGTATGTGGAGCAATTATCTCTAAAAAAAGGCAATTGAAAACAATAAAGAAAGAGTGTTTTCTCAACTTTATAGATATTGCCAAATGATGCAAACTAACTTGTATCACTTACATTTAGACCATGAATTTGTACGGGACTACAGATTATTAAAAAAAATTTAGTCAATGTCTAGACTTTTGAAATTCAGTCCACACATCCCTCGGTGAGGGTAACACATGAGTTTGGTCAACATCTTTAACAAAAAAAAATCCTTTATTGTTACATGAGACTATACCCATAGATAAACCACACCGCCTCCATTATTTTTCACGATGTAGGACTATTCTTCTTTTGAATATGCGTCATCACCCACACACAATGCGAGACACCCCAATATAGACAAGCGTGTTTATGCAAGGTTATTTACATCATTAAGGGACATTGTTAATAATGAAAAATCTTACACCCAACTGGAACTTAATTGTCAGCCAGTTAGTCTAATTTTAAGCATAGTCATCCCTTACAATTTGTTGGAAACTAAATATTAACCGAAAGATGCAATGAAGATTGCAAACATAATTCTGGACCTAGCCAAAGAAATCCTTGTTTGAAATTGGTGCAACTAATTTTTAAAGCACTTTTGTTAGTGTAGCCAACTGAGGTTATATTTGTATGTCACATAATATAAAATAAGCCAATTGCATTGATAAATCCTTGAGTTGGTTATAAGGTATAAATCAATTCTGTTTGATCATAGGTGTAACACTCATTTTGTTACCCGTCGTCGTGAAAAAAATAAAATTATATACCCTGCAACATGAGATTTCGATTAATTTTTCCATTTAAAAGGTCAACCTTACAAGGAAAAAGTAAGCTTGCACGTTATAGGCGTTAAATTTAGTGCGCTGCTATTTGTATTTCACTACACACAGGGCGCTGCTATTAATATTTTGCTACACACCTTATAAACACACTTCATAAATCCATGTCAAATACAACACCCTTCTCCCACCACTCTACATCCACAAGTAATATATACTTCAAATCTTTCTCCTCTGAAACCACAATATCGAGCAAAAAAATGCACCTTTCTCCTCTCAAAAACTTCTTGTCTTGTCATCTAAAATCCATTTCCATACCTATCCCCTCCAATCAATCCTAAGTTTTAGAAAGAAAAAAAAATTATCCCTAATTTAGCCAAATTCTTCTCTTTGTTTCAATTGTGCTCCAACAGATTTTCCACAATTGAAAAGTTTACAAGATTAATTTTTTGCTTTAGGGTCTTTTTATACAAAACAGGATACCTATTTGTTACCTTGGTTTTACAAATCGAAATGCGTATGAATTTCTAAAGCGTACATACTTGAATTTTTTTTCATCTCTTTTGTTATATGGGAAAGTGTGTAGCCAAGTGTTAGTTGCAGCATCGTAAATTTAATATCATAAAGAGATTCATTGGCAGCTACTTATAAATAATTAAAACAACTTATAACTTACCTATTATTATTTGCATGTTTGTTAACTTGTAAGAAGAAGAAAAGTTGCTTAGAAATGGATGCATCATAAAAGATGTTTGGTGATAACTTATAAGTTGCAAAGCTACTTATAAGTTACTTTTGTAATTTGAAATACTTACCAACTTAACCTTTGACTTAAAAGTAACAAACAAGTTTATAAAACATAAACAACAAAAACTTGTTGATGACTTATTGCAAACTTTACAAATAAATTTTGTCACAATTTCGTTTTATCTATGCAAACGCTTTTTTTTAAAATAAAAAAAACCTTTCGCTTAAAATTACCTATAAATTATGAAATTGTTTTAAGGAGATCTAAAGTTTATTTTTCTTTTCTCATTCTTTGAAATTAGGTACGTACTACGAGTCAGTCTTAGGTAGTATATAACATACTATTAGTCAACATATGCCCAGTGATTTAAACCAAGCTGCACATGATTGAAAGCTTTGACCTCACGGACCAATGCCAGAGCACCTAACCATTGTGAAAATGGTGCTGGACAGATTTAAAATAAGTTGTTGTCGAGCGGGCTCATAAGCAACAAATATTTGTTCATGACTTGAGTCCTTTTGGCAACAACTTATTTTGAATCTTCTTAAAATTAATTTTGAATGATAACTTCTTTTAAATCGTAAATTCCAATTAGAAATGCTTGGTCACAGTTGCTTATGGAATGTATAGCACTTGCCTAAAAACAATTTCCTACAATCTTCCAAAAAATTAAAAGAAAAAAGAAAAGAAAAGTAAGGGATAACCAACGAACTCAGCAAGATCTCCAAGCTGCCGTAAGATTCCAACTAGTCCAGCAACCGATATTCCACCTAGAATATTCTTCGGATCATCTTTCTTGGAATTTCCAGCACAAAAAAGCCTTTTATTTCCTAGTCCATACTCGTTCTTCAGTTCCAAACGAGTGAGCGGCATTTATTTTTCTTTTCTTCAGCTCGCAGTGAAGCACGGGAATCGAGAGCGCTTGTAGTGATGAAGTGGGCGGTGATGACACCGTAGAATTCAATTTTGAACGTAAGAAAATATAAAGAGGGTGCCGTCATTTTGTGCATTTATGACGTCAACACGTGAATGGGCAACATAGTGAATGACCCTTTGCAGATTTTTTTTTTTTTTTTTTTTTTGCGTGTTGAGTTGGCGTGTACGGCTTGTAGTTTTTTACTATATAGGAAAACCGACTAAGTTGTTCATGGCCTATTCTGTTTAAACTCGGTAAAATGCTGAGTTGTTCCCTCCCTTCAAAAAAAACACTACTCCTGTTTTACTTCCATTATTTTCAATTTTGCCCCTTTTTTTTTTCTGCCCAAATTTAACTCTTGCAGTAAGCTAATATGTTATAATGAGAAATTAATTTGCAATATTTAAAATGTGACATTTGTCAGCAGATGTATCAGATTTCGATTTTGTTTCCACCGTTAAATCATAAATTTTATTATTTTTGTACTAGGTTCATATGTGATATATTTTGACGAGTTTTTTTTAATTTTTATTGTGGCAAATTGTCTACAGCAAATATTTGTCACTGTTAAAATGGCAAACCAAATATTTGGTACCGGCTTGACAAATATCTGCCACAGTTACAATGGCAAATATTTGCCAGCTCGGGAAAATATTTGTCACTAGATGGGTAAATAGTTGCCACCACTACGATGGCAAATATTCCGAACTGACAAATATTTGTCACTGCTACAATGGCAAATATTTGTGACAAATATTTGCCACAGCCACAATGGCAAATATTTGCCACCCCGCCGTGAAAATTTTATAGAAAAATTCGACAGAACATATCATATATGGATTTTAATAGAAAGATAATAAATTTGTAATTTAATCGTGAAAAAAAAATTGAAATCCGATACACTGAAAGATTACACGTTTTAAATATTGCAATTAACTTTTCATCATAGCATTTTTTTAATGGTAAAATTGATGTGAGGGTATTTTTGCCTTTATTTTTTTTCCTAATAAGGGAAAGACTAAGCGTTTTTCTGAGTTTAAATAGAATTAGCTTTGTTCATATATATGAGTCCGACGCATTGGACGTGCTCGACGATTTTTCACGTCCTTATAATTAAAAACAATTAGGTCCAAGTCTTTTTCGATTAAAACTTATAAAATACATTTCTATTTTTAAATAATTTAACAAAGTTATCATTATACCCCCCTTAACCGTCTACTCTTTACATAAAATCTTTTGACATCCACAATTCATTATTACACGATTTTACATTTCAAAAAAAAATGAAAAGACCTTACAAATCCACCATTAAAACCTCACTGTCGACTATCGCTTTTTCAGCATCAATTGAAGAAAAAATTGATATCTACTCATTTGAGGAACAAAAAACTAATTCTCAAATAAAAATGAAAAGCATTTGCAGATTTACAAAAGAAGGACTATGTTTGCGCCTATTGTGACGAACTTTTGTTGCAAATATTTGAATTTTATTACAAATATTGATAATGACAAATATTTGACAGCTATAATTTTAGTTGACGATATGTTTGAAACATTGCTACTTCCATTTACATATATATATTTCGACAAATATTCAAATGACGGATATTTACATGGCAAATATTTGACATGATAATAATTGGTCAATGAATTCTTAATATATATAAGTGAAGTTTTGTTGTAACTATTGATGATGCTAGATATTTGACATGTATAATTTTGGTTGATGATAGATTGAAATAGTACTTAGTTATAATAAGACGTATAATTAAGAATGGCGAATACGCACCTAGCAAAATTTGCCATAAGTAATTTTTTCTCAATGGTTACTATAAATATTACAAAAAATTTATTATAAGTACTAATACTATTAAATATTTATCATACATGGTATTACATGGTACTGGTTGATAATAAATCGATATTGTAGTACACATTTACATGAAATACTGAAAATAACAAATATTTTGCATAAGCAATTTTGGATGATAATTGATTGATATATTGTGAAACTTTTATTATAATGACCAAGGATGTCAAATGTGTGTTATGTATAGTTTTGACTGATGGTAGGTTGAAATTATAATATACAATTGATTTCATAAATTAACACATTTACAAAATCTCACATTTGTAATTAGTCTTTCATATAGGTACACGTATACACACACACATATGTGTGTGTGTGTATTACTTTGTATGAAATGATTAATAAATATTAATGTTGAAATATTCCTATTTCCTTTAAATATATCGCTTTATTATAAAATACGGACTTGTTTAAAGATTTTAAAAATCTTTATTTGCAGTTCGAAAATCTCTATATAAAATATTTTATAAATCTACCAATTTATAATATCCAAAAATCATACCTTGAATTTTTAAATAAATTACTTCTTTAAATAATTCCAGACTAATTATTTAAACTATATATAATTTCCAAAACTTGCAAATCCATTTAAATCAAATCACTATTTTATAGTATTATAAAATATCAAAAATGGGGCTCGGTGCTACTAAAGCACTAATTAAGCAAAGTTATATGCATGTCATCAATATATCATTCAACAATCATATATCACCATATATATGAAAGTAAAATCAACAGTGTGGGGAATCTCATTGGATTCCTCTAACCTATCCCCCTGCATCACATACAGTATATAATCATAAAAATATAAATCAGCCGATTCGAGACGGGATTCGTATACAAAGTGTCATCCGCTCTTATACGGGAACGTAATAAGGTCTCATCCGCTCCAACAGGTGGAGAATATATTCAATCCAACTAATAATAATTTGTAGATTATCCAAACAGGTAATAACTATCAATGAAAAATACCCTAACATCCAATAAATAAATTTTATTGACTAAAAATATTTCTTGTTAACCAAATAGTTGAGATTAACTCACATTGATTTTAAATAGTCGCCGAAACATTCCGTTTAAATTAAAATTGAACAAACGTCCAATTTTAACCTAAAATTTCAACTAGCTCTGAATTCGTCCAATCCAACACCACGGCGTAGTGCTCATTGACACGAACGCAACGTAACTTGTTGCGCTCGAAACAGACCTCATATGAATTAGTTACGAATTAATTAATCGTACGAAATAATTAAGTTTATAATTAACTTAAATTAAATTTTTTAAACTTCAACCTTTTCTAATCTCCCTGCTCATTCGCGCGTCTTCTTCCCAGGCTCGAGCTTCGTTCATTTTTTTTTCTTCTGTTCGAACTCGATCATCGCTTCACAGCCATACACCGCCGCTTCATCGACAACGCCGCCTGCGCCAGCCACGCTCTCCGACAGCCGCATGAGTACGCATATGCCACGAAAATGAACCCAAAAAACTGCTAACGAACGTGAGTGAAATTCCATCGCCTCGCTCGACGATTCGTCGATCCAACCGTAGATTAGTTTCATATCGACGTGCCTTACGCTTTATTAGTTGACGGCAAAGGCTAATTTGGCCTTTAAAGGCTTCGATCAACCATGGCCATTGACTTCTAGATTTAGTGGCGGTTGAGACTTGTTTTAGGGTTAGGTTTTTGCAAATGGGAGAAAGATAATGTCCTTGTATAGAAAAATTTCACGGCACAATTCATCCTTGAAAATTTCAAACTCCAAAAGAAGCGTGCCGCCCGACATTCGACATGTTAGATACGCTTATTTCGAACACAATGGAATATATATCAAAGGCCAATTTCATCATATTCAAAAGATAGCTTTTCAAAATCAAATTATATTAATTAAAGTTCCTTTAATTAAATTATATGTGCTTTAAACTCGAACGACCAAATGATGCGTCCAATTGCCATGAAATTTGAACATCATGCTCTAATATACTATTATGGATCCAACGGAAAGGTTTCTTCGAAATCCGAGATTATGCCCTGGAAGACTATTTTTACACGTTAACTAAAACAAGTAATTTCCAAAATCAATTAAATCACTTTTAAATCCAATTTAAAAGTTCACTATCCTATTCAAATAGAATTTAAATCAACTTTTGAAATCATCTTCGTTCATATTAAATCCAAGAGTCAATTCTTTAACTAATTCAAAAAATTAAACTTAACAATTTAATTATCAAATAAATTGTTATATTTGAAATGCAAGTAATTTAACTTATAAAAATAACTTTTCAATTTTTAAATAAATCAAATGTTCTAAATTCAAATGACTAAAATTATGGATCGTTACACTCTCCCTCTCTTAAAATGAATTTCGTCCCTAAAATTACCAAGAAGAAAGATGTCACAAACGCATCAACTTTTCAAAAACAATTAGTTGAAATAATTTACCAAATTCATTTAAACTTGTTAACTTTTGAAACAATTAGTTAAAACTTCTTATAAAAACTTTTCAAGCCTTCCAATTCATTCATAGTTATTAACTAATATTATTTCAAAATTCAACTAATATCCTTTCAAGTTATAAAACCTAAAATTCAAATTTTAGTTATCAAATTTTTTCCCAAAATTATCAAAAAAAATTAAACACCTTAAATTTATGGAAAATTTCATCAGCGTTTCCTTTGCACGGCTCAATCGTAAAAATTTACAATATATATAATCACAAATATACATCTTATCTTCGAGGATGAGACACCATATAGGGAAAAATATAGAAAAACGATATGTAATCTGAGCTATGTACCTTTTATTATATTAGCAAGCATATACAATCAACAAAATGCGAAAGCGAGCTTTAAATACGAAGCATACATCATCCGCACCTATTAAACACTCAACAATAATGAGAATATGTACATAGAAAATAATATCACTATATAACATAGACTATACCATAACCATATTTAATTTTAGCGAATGTAACAAGAGAACTTATTAAACAAATAACATCCATCCAATTTGTTATAATTTTGCATTTCCAAATGTCAACACTACATACTTCCATTTCTTATTAGCCTGCTTTGATTCGTTTCAATTTATTTCCATTTAATAAATTTACATTCAATTATCAACATTCACTTTAATTACATTCAATCTCAGGTTAACAACAATTCAGTTACATTTCCTTATTTACATTTCTTATTTACATCTAACTTATTCATATCCAATTCATTCATGCTAATTAATATCAATTCCATATAAATGTGCATTCCATTGATCTATATTAAATCAATTTTCATTCAATCCATTTGCATTCAATTGATATACATAGAATTTAATTATTCTCATTGATTTTTCTTACACCCATATATTCACATTCATTTAATCTGCATTCAATTTAAACCAAATCCCATTATTCATATTAATTTCAATTACATTCCATTCATTAACATTCAGCTATTAATATTCACTTTAAATTTAATTTATGTTTAACAACATTTCATTC
Source organism: Allium cepa (assembly GCA_030765085.1). NCBI lineage: Eukaryota > Viridiplantae > Streptophyta > Magnoliopsida > Asparagales > Amaryllidaceae > Allium > Allium cepa. Next base: position 57,559,559 of record CM060935.1, read on the forward strand.
CATATTTAATTCATTTCTGGATCATTTCATAAAATCATTTCATTTTAACTTTTTCTAACTTAATTTTAATTTTATCCCTTTTTTCACTTAGTTTGTTTTTCAATATAAATATTATTTATGAACTGTTCCACCAAAATTTTATTCAAGTTCTTTATACCACATTCTAATATTTATTTTCACTTTACTATTCAAGTTCATATTTATTTCTAGCAAACAACATTTCAAAACATATTTAGTTCACTAATTCATATCATTATCTCAATTCATTTCATTTTATAACATAAGTTGAATTTCATTTTATCACTAAAGTTCATTTCCATTTCACTAATTTATTTTATTTGTTCATTTCATTAATTCTTTACAAATTGAATTCAATTACATTTTCATTTAACTCCATAATTTATTTAACTTAACCTAAGTTAAAATTTTAATTTCAATCTCAATTTATGATTTTCATTCCTTAACATTCATATCGAACAAATTTAGAAATCTATTTTTAACTTATTCGTTTCAAATCCATAAGTTGTAACTTTATTTCTTTTCTATACCAACTTCAAAGCCCATAAACCTATTATCTTATGTTTCTCAAAACATTTAGATAAAACTTCAGGTTTTTAATGTCCAGTTCTATTTTCAAATCATTTTGAAATCATATATACACATAACTCCTTTATATATCAAATTTCACTTCTGGAATCGTAGACAAATTTGTTTTATCAAAACAAAACTTCAATGATAGCAGTTCCCCACTTAGAAATTCGAGAATGGATGCCGATGATGCTACAGTCGTCACCAAAATTATTTTCCAGCGACTGAAGTGAGGTCGGTGCTTTTTATCTCTTTAAATTCCAGTTCAAATACTTCTAACCAAAATATTTTCAAAATAATACTATCATTATTTTTCCAAACCTTTAGAAAACAATTTCCAAATCTTTGAAAAACAATTTCCAAATCAATGGGTTTTAATATCTCAAACTTCTTGTTTTAAACCTATTTTCATTAATTAATCATATTTATAAATATACTTAAGAAATTTTCACTTCTCTTTCCATTTATAAATCACATTTATAAAATATCACTTCTTATGTAATTCATTCCACCATCGTTGATTATTTAAGTATTATCAATATTCTATAATCTATACTTATAAATTTATCTTTAACATAATTTGTTTTACCATTGTTTATCTTTGTTTAGATTATAAAAACGGCAACTTTTATTGGAACAACAACAAATGATAATAATCAAATATTATCATTCTCCAACAACCAAACACTTCATATATATATATATAACTATAATAATTTCTAGAAAATTATTCTTTATATATAAAATATAATTTAGGTAAAATTATTTCATTTACCCAGTTTCCAAAACAATATTGCGTCGGTTTGCCTTGCTTAAGTGTTTCGAAACCCCTATCGCTATCGTAGTGTCCCACGTACCGACCAGAATTCATAAGCTACTCAGTAGATAAATTAAGAAATATAAAATATTTTTTATAATCGCTAACAAATATGCACTTACACACACACACACTCAAATCATCCTAGGGTCTCGCTTACCTATCTCAAATGAGTAAATTCTCACCAGAGCCTAGGTGTTTGCTCAAGCTAAGCTCTGATACCATGTGCAACAACCCATTTTTTCTATACAATTCAAGCTAAGAATAAACTACACATGTCCAACTCAAACCGAATGAAAAGACGGATAGTTAAGGGAAAGAAAGAAGAAAAGAAAAGAAGAAGAAGAAAAAAGAAACAAAAAAACAACACGGAATCTCACAATCGTAGTGGAAAAACATATAATATAATATCAATGATCTTTACAAAAGAGAAACTATTGTATACATACATCCATCAGAGTACAATAACAATCACTATTATCAATCTAGACAGTTATAACATTCTATTCTTAAAATTGCTGATAATTTCAATAACAAAGCAGCGGAAAATAAAAATATACGTGTATATGCCTTGAAGATCTTCCACTCGTCTCCTGAGCTCCAACGCATCCAAAACATTTTGTAAATATGCTCGGTCTGACCTGAGATATAACAATATACACCCGATTCAGTCTAGAAAAACAGCATGAGAAAACACACCCAATTGAACTTTCAAAATTATCGAAACTTTTCAAAAATCAAAAGTATCTCGTAAGACCATGCTGCACATAAACACGAACGGGTTTTTACCTTACAGTAACTAAAACATTTCATATGAAATCCTCTGATATTTAATAGTGTATAATATACAAGTACTTATTAATCACAGCCAAAATTGTTGCATTAAATAAATTCAACAACTAGGTTCTACAACCAAAACCAAAGGCTCATATTGGATAATGGATTCCAACTATAAAAGGGTAAAGGCCTACTCATCGAATCCGTATACCTCTGGATCAAACATACGGGAGGCTACAACATGTTGCACCTCTGCTACTCAAGACTGGCATTACCACCTTCTCAAGTAGCACAGAATATGGTCACCCTTTGGTTGCAATCAACGACCACACAATGGGATCCCGAAGCATACATGAATATCGCTTTAGATTTAGGATGATCATACCCTACTTAGGTGCGACCCATTTAGCCCTACCGCATGTCCCTGCTTTATTCATTTCCTAGGTGTGAGGCTCGACGAGGGTACACCTTACCATTTCCTCCTAACAAACCCTCTTGGAATGCTAATATTGCCCTCCAGGCAACCAAAGCAACACCGGTATTCATTCATACAAGTTCATTCTGAGACTGAGCGAAACGCTTGAGAACTGTGTCTACAATTCCATCATCTTCAAGATGTCTTTACTTTGAACACTTGAGTTAGATCAAAGTGGTTTTCGGATAACATATATGGTCTCGGTCTCTTCGAAACAACCTTCAACAGTTTCCGGTATACTCAACCTCGGTTCTTTAGGAAACAAACAGTCGAAGATAAGAACGGAAATCACCTCTTAATCGTTAGTGGATGGATTTCCTTATCGTTGTCCTAGAAGAACGAAACGAGATTTAACGCATAGTACAACATCATTGGAGATGATTGTGCAATACAACTCACGTGTTTCTCTTAGATGTTTCCAAAGTTACTTTTGGATCCAAATTCTGATAGTCGGTTATTTAACTATCAAATAATAAGCATTTAATCAACGATTTAACTCCATAAGGAAAACCAACATTTGGTTAAGCACCAAGCAACACCAAACCCCTTAATTAATCCTTTCATTAGTTAAAACCATTTTGTAAATACTTGTATCAAAATACTTTTACAAAGATATTCACAAACCCTTCTATTTTCAGTACTTAGAAAATATCCATATACTTATCTCATCGGTATAAGTATATTTAACAAATACCGAGGAAGATCACTCTTTTACCGAATTCTAAAACATTTATAAACTCCATTATAAATTTCTAAAACCCTTTATAAGCCATTTATAAATTATTTCTCAAGTCATTTATAAATCCTTTATAAAACCATGAAATTATTTATAAAACTCTTTATATAAATCCATAAACCCATTTTAAAATTCGTTTATAAATATCCATCTTTTATAAACCACTTTACCTTGTAAATAATCTCCCCTTAAATCTTCAAACTATTTTATAATCTCTTCTTATAAAAATCCAAGTCCATTTGTAGAACTCTATTTATGAATCTCGAAATCATCATAAATAAATAACTGTTATTAACTTTTAACCTCTTAAAAATAATAATTAATAGTTCAAAACATCGTGAATAAAACAATCATTAATCTTTACCACACAAATAATAGTGATAAGTTACCAAAATATTATACATAATCATTGTTATTAATTTCAAACCATATTAACATTTTAAGTAATTAACCTTTCAAAGTATTAAAATATTAATCAACAACTTTAAACAATATTAATATAAGTAACCAACTTTTAGAACATAATATATTTCCTTGATAAATATCCATTCTTAGTCTTCAACCGAGACATTTCCATATTTATGAAACTACATTTAAGATCTCTTTCCACTTTATAAAAAACTTCCTTTCATGAAGCTCATTTATTTACGAATTCCATTTATAACTTTATTTTCTTTATGAATCTCAATTATTCATAAACCTCAATTAAAACATCAATCATGTTCCATTTAACATTACTTCCATATGGATATATTCCATTTATAAATTCCTTTTTGTTTATAAAACATTGTTCAACATTCTAAATTTATCATCGCCTTCAATTTCCAAAATTGAGTCTACTATTTCTAAAATATCATTCTGAATCTTATAATAAATCCACCGTTTGATTTTTTTCTCTAGTTTATTAAACGATAATAGTTTCCTTTAATTTATAAACCTCATTTATAAATTCATACTTTTGTTATCAAAATACGAATTTACAAATCTTTATTTCGTTTGTAAAATATTTATTTTATAAACTATCACATTTACAAAATCTCATATTATAATTAATCTTTCATGTAGGTACATATATACATATATATTTATTACTTTGTATAAATGGTTAATAAGTATTAATGCCAAAATATTCCTATTTCCTTTAAACATGTCCCTTTATTGTAAAGGACGGACTTATTTCAAGATTTTGAAAATCTTTATCAAAAATCTCTATTTAAAATATTTTATAAATCTATCAATTTATAATATCCAAAAATCATACCTTGGATTTTTAAATAAATTATTCATTCAGATAGTTCCAGACTAATTATTTAAAACATATAGAATTTCCAAAACTGCTTTGAAATCCCTTTAAATCAAATCGCTGCTTTATAGCATTTTAAAATACCAAAAATGGAGCCTGGTGCTACTAAAGCACTAATTAAGCGAAATCATATGCATGTCATCAATATGGCATTCAACAAATCATATATTACCATATATATGAAAATAAAATCAATAGTGTGAGGAATCATGTTGGATCTGTCCAACCTGTTCCCCTACGTCACATGTGATATAGAATCATAAAAACATAAATCAACCACTTCGAGAAGAGATTCGTGTAAAAAGGGTCATCCGTTCTTACACAGAAACGTAATAAGGTCTCATCTGCTCTAGTAGGCAAGAATATATCCAATCTAACTAATAATAATTAGTAAATTATCCAAATAGTCAATAACTATCAATAATAAATATCCAAACATCCAATAGATAATTATTATCGACTAAAAATATTTCTTTTAGCTAAAAATGTGAGTTAAATATGGGATTAACTCACATTGATTTAAAAAGGTTACTGAAACGTTCCGTTTTGAATTAAAATTGAACAAACATCTAGTTTTAATCCAACTGAATTCGTCCAATCGAACTCCATATCATAGTGCTCGTTGATACGAACGCAACGCAACTTGTTGGGCGCTTGAAATGGACCTCGTAAGAATTAGTTTTGAATTAATTAACCATAGAAATAATTAAGTTTATAATCAACTTAAATTAAAATTCTAAAATTTTAACCTTTTCTAATCTCCCTCCTCACGCATGCGTTATTCCCAGGCTTGAGCTTCATTCACTTTTTTCTATTCGGACCCGATCATCGCTCCACAGTCGTACGCCGCTGCTCCATCACCCGTGCCACCTGCCATGCCTCCACCCATCGAACTTCCTACGCCATCCATGCCCTCCCACAGCTGTGTGCGTAAGCGTATGCCATGACAACGGACCTAAAAAAAATGCTGACGAATGCAGGCGAAATTCCATCGCCTTTGTAATGACCCGGAATTTCACTATTTTGATTTACGAATATTTAATTAATTTTAATTATTCAATATATAGATTTTATAATGAAAATTAAACACTTTTAAATAATAAATAATTATAGTGAAATAGTTTTCCAAATGTGTTTACAAAAATATTTAGTTTGAAGAAAAATCGAAAATGTGACCTGAATTCGTTTTTCGAATGTTCGACTTTTCATCGGTTGTAAGTTATCAAAAATATTTTGAACTCTTTTATGTAAGTAAAAACATATAAATATATAAGTTATAGTGTATGTATTAGTGTATGTATATATGTATTTTATGTATGTATATAAAGTTGAAATATAATGTAAGATGCTTAAAGGAACATGATGTGACATTAGGGAGGAATCATGTTTTTAAACTCAAGTGCATGCATTAATTTCATGTTGGCTCTAAGGAGGCCATGAGGGGATAAAGAAAAATGTGAGGAAGAGAGAAGGGAACAAGGTGGTGATGTGTCATGCATGTAATGTGGGGTAAACAATAAGGGTAGGTTAGTAATTTTGCATATTTCATTTTATATAGAGCATTTCTCATTTTTCATTCTTCTATTTTTCATTTCATTTTCCATTTTTACTAAGATTCTTCTTCCTAAAGCTCCATAATTTCTTTAATGGCTTCCTATAGAATTTTCAAGTTTTAAATTTTTTAAAAACATTTTAAACTTAGTTTAAACCCCTTCTTTTTCAAAGAAATTTCTCCAATTTTTACCGATATGGTTAGGCCATATCTTCTTCATTTCTGACTCAAATTGTGTTTTTCTGTTTTTCAAAGTATATTAAATTCCAGTGGCTAGAAATATCTTTCAGACCATTTCTTCAAAATTTGAATGTAGCAATTCCAAAAGGTTATTCTTTTGAATCCATTTTCGGACTCAAAAATCCAAGTCCGAAAATGGTGCTCTTTATTTTGCTACAACTTCCACAGAACTTTACCAAATTAAGATTTTCTTTTTCTTAAATAGTGTACAATTCTAGTGGCTACAACTTTATCTTTCACCACTTTTTCTGAATTTGAGCATAGCTAGGACAAATTTTCAATTCTTTACAGAGTGTTTTTGAACTTAGATTCTAAAGGCCGAAAATGGTCCTCCTTGTTTCGGCCATAACTTCCTCAAATTTAATATTTTTGAATTTTTTTGAACTAATAGAGAAAAGAAAAATTTAAAACTTTTCTTTTTACCACTTTACAAAAATCATAGAGTAAAAAGTCCAAAAGTTTAGTGCAAAATGACCTGTTTTCAAGAAGAGTTTGTGGTTTTCCAAGCTTTCCAAACGCTAAAATATTTCAAGTTTTCAAAAGTTTTGATGAGTAAACTTCTTAACATTTTGGAAAGAATTTACTTATATAAATATATGTGTGTGTGTATGTTTAAATGTGTTGGTTATGTGGTTATATATATACATACGTGTGTGTGTGTGGGGTTGGCTTGGTTGTGGTATTGTTTGGATATGTTGTTTATAAAGGTTACGATGTTGATTATGTTTGGTTCGAAAGATATGTGCTTGCTTATGTGATGATTATGGTTTAATAGTCTTTGGGTTGGTTGTGATATAAAAGTGGAAACAACTTGGAAATTACGGGCATCCATAGCGATATTCGCTATGGATGCAGTTCGGATTTTCAAAAATTTCAAGCTTTAAGTTTCTTTAAAAAATGTTTTGGAAATCTTTTCAAACTATGTTAGTGACACTTAAGTTAAGTATAACTTAATTAAGTATGTTTCTATTAATTAATTAATTTATTAATTAATTAGTAATTAAGGTTAAGTAATTAGTATTAATTAGTACTAATTAAGTAAGTTAATCATCTATTAATTAAGAAGTTAATTAATAGTTAATTAAGTTTTAAAAAGGTTATTAATTTTTGTTTAATCATGTTTAATTATTTATTTAATTGAAGTTAATTAATTATTATTTAAAGGTTAATTATTTATTTAATTATTTCTTAATTAAAGTTAATTTTTAAATTTTAATTAATCATGGTTAATAGGATTTAAATTATTATTTAAATTTTAATTAAACGTTATTTAATTATTTAATTATTTAATTGATATTAATTAATATTTAATTATTAATTAAGGTTTAAATTATTATTTAATAATTTAATAAAGGATTAATTAAGATTTAATTATTTATTTAATAATTATTTATTGTTATTATTTATTTGAAGATTAAATTATTTCTTAATTACTTAATTAAATTGAGTTAAGGTTTAATAAATAATAATTATGATTTAAAAAGGGATTTAACTTATAATTTATTATTTTTAAAAGAGTTTAAAGTTTTAAATCCTTTGTTTTTCCTAGAATCAAATTGCTTTAAAGGAACTTATTTCTCAAAGATGGTTTTGAGTTCCTAAGTGTTGGTACAACTAAGGAACTATATAATTGTGAATGAGTTATAATATGGATTGTTTGTTGTGTGGTCACGTGTTAGCAGAATAAATCCTCGTTCTATTATAAATTGATTGTTTGTTTGTTATGTGGACATATATCAGTAGAATAAATCCTTGTTCTGCTATAAATTGGTTGTTTATTTGTTGTGTGGACACGTGTTAGTAGAATAAATCTCTGTTCTACTATAAATTAGTGGTTAGCTTGTTTGTGTGTTTGTGTGGACATATATTAGCAGAATAATTCAATCAATTCAGCTATGAATTGATTGAATTATTTGGATATCTTTTTAGCATGACAAATCACCATTCTACTATAATGTTATTTGGACATATATAAGCTAGTTAGTTCATATTGACATGTTATTTCCTTATTGGATGTGAGTTGTATTTACATATTTTTTGATCTATGAAAATAACTGTTAAGTGAATTGGAATTGGAATTGAAATTGAATGGTAACTTAAATTAGTACCATTGGGTTTGCTAAGCCTCTTTTTGAATTTATAAAGTGTGTTTTTGAATTAACCTAAATTCTTTGATCAATTTGGTTTTAAAGTTTACGAATGATTTCAAGTTATTTTATAAAGTTATTTTATAAAGTTATTTTTAACTAATATCTTATTTATCAAAAGGGTTTTACTAAAAGGTTTATTTAAAGTGGTTTACAAAAGATATTTTGTAAATGATATTTTGTAAATGATTCATAAAAAGTTGTATAAATAGTTTTGAATTAGAAAGAGATTTTATAAACCATTTTAGAGATTTTAAAAGAAGTTTTAAATCTAGTTTGAAAATTTACAAGAGGTTTGAAATGTGAAGTGAACTTATAAAAGTATTTTTATAAAGGCTAAGTGAATGTGTTTTATAGTAATAGATGTTTTCGGAAGGGAATTACTTGGCTATTTAGTATGGAATTTTGAAAGAGAAAAGTTTTCTAATTGCTTTTAAGTATAAAAGGGATGTTATGGGTTTTCGAAAAAAGTGTTTATGAAGGGATCTTTTGATTAAGTTTTATAAAGTGGTTTTGTTAATTAAAGTTTAATAAATAAAGGCTTAGAGAATCCCGTATGGGATTAAATCAATGTTTGATTGTTGTTTAATTTGATAGTTAAATCTTCGACTATCAAATCCGGACTCAAACGTAACTTTGGAAATATCACTACAACAAAACAGTCTTTTTACAACGGGCAATGACCGTTGTAATATGGTTTTCGCAACGGGCATGTGCCCGTTGTAATAGGCTTCATTGTAATAGATCCACCACATTTTACAACGAGCAATGCTCATTGCAGTATACCTTTTTACAATGAGTTATGACCTTTGTAATAGACTATAATACAACGGCCATAATCCGTTGCAATAAACTAACCATACTAGTTGCATAGCCTTTTTTACAACATGTATTGACCGTTGTAAAAATCTTATATAACAACGTGCGGTGACCATTGTAAAAAGATCATATAACAACGCACATTGCCCGTTGCAAAATAAATGCAAATTTAAAAAAAAATTACAGCAGCATCCATACAATACATCCATACTAATACTGAATATTGTCGTAAAATAGTTAAAATCACATACGAAAAGAGTAAAAGCTAGAGTCATAGAATTCTAACATACCAAAAAGTTAGATAAGTTTACATGCCAAATACATAAAGCATTAACCCATAACAGTCATATTCACAATCTACAAAAAAATTCTCTGTACACATTCAATTGCACAAACTACAGACCATCAGCCTCCATATAAACATCTTACTGTCGCTGTTCTTCTATCAACTGCCACCCTTCTTCACTACTTCGCAAAACCATCCACTCCATTTCCATACAACATCAATTCCTCCCAGTCAGACAATAAATTTCCATCCATCAACAAACATACATACATCATTTTCATTACTTCACCATTTACATCACTCTCCCTCAAACACTACTACCTCTGTTCATACCACACAAACCAAGAAACTGCTTCATCACCCTATCACCGACCTTCCACCTGACGTCTGCCTCATATCACCACTCTCTGTTATCTACATACACACTCTCTGTTGACTTCAGCTTGCCTCCATTAAAAAAATACAGCTGCTAACCTTCTTCTACCTGTCAAAACTAACTACCTCATCCTCGTTCGTAAACATCATCACTATATCACACTCCGTCCTCTCTGTGTACAAGACTAAGCATCTTCACTGCCTTGCCACCAAACCATAGTCCACTGCCCCTCCTCCTCATTGCCAAGTACCTCTCACATCAACCATTGCTGCTGCAAAAACCAGTTCTGCCATCATCACCATTTGCTAAAAAATTCTCTATGCAATTCAAATGCAATAAAAAGTAAAAGTTAAAAAAGAAAAGAGAAAAGTGAAAAAAGAAGTTGGTAAATGCGGTAAACACTCGTTCGCACATATTAAAAGCAGAAGTGACGAGCTGATTTTTTTTTTATAAAAAAAAATTCTAAAAATTTGGACATTATACTAGACTGAAACCTAATATACAAAGAATTGTATAAGTTCAAAAATAGTGAGTTAGCTTCATCGTCATAGGTATTATGCAATGTTCTAGTAAACTGTGATTCAAATAAGCCTTGTAAACTCAGTAAAGGTTAATTTAATTTTTTTATAAGCCATTCTAATTGACGCACAGGGAAGACAAAGTGAGCTTCCAATGAATATAATGGATTAAGAAAGTCTGAAAATGTGGCAATTAAGTTCACATTATACTTTCAGGCAATAACTCAAGTACCAACTTTGGTTTTATGATTCAAGTGACAAAAAAGAACAAAAGCACAAACAAACAAATAAGTGAAATCATCGAGTGGCAGTTAGCAGCTAATCTGACGTGATGGAAGCAACCTTGCAGTCCAAAGCTCGATATCCTTCACACCAACATCCAATCTAGGACTTATAACACTGCACTTGTTCAACCGACCATTCAACTCAACAACGATTTTACCAGCTCTATACAGAAGTGTAATCTTGTGTGCCTCCAATTTTACACTAGTATTTTATTCATTATTCAGTTCTTAAGATTATGTACAACCCTCACCACAACACCTCATTAAGTTATTGCATACTAACCTTTCTTTTTTTAACAAATAATATTTCAAAAGAACTGCAATTGCTAAAAGCGTTATTTCCATCACCTAATGCTAAGCACACCCTTTCCTTTCTAGTTCCTACCTTTTATATAAATATAAAACTAACTACTAACCTGAAATCATTTCTCGGTCCAAATTTTGAAGTGAAGTTGGCACCTGAATTTTCTCTACATGTTGTACAAGCCTCAAGCTACCTACAATGTAACATGCCATAATTAGTTAAGAAAATAAATAAGCTCTTTTTTTTCAGGTTTGGAAAAAAATTGGCTGATTTGTAGTTGGTATCCCGACAACTGATTTTTTTTTTGTCACTGATATTTTTTCGGGTGTACAGAGGATATTCCGGCAACTGAACCAGTTGGTCACTGATTTGCAGGGGAGGCAGAGAGTTGTTGTGGCAGAAGGAAGTGTAGTCTTGAGGTGCTGACGTTGTTTGGAAGAGTGTTGTAGAGCAGTTTGTATTGACTGAAGCAGCAGTAGAGATGTTGAATGGGAGATGCAGATGAGCTACTGTTGTTAGCAGTCTTTGGGTTTGAGTGCTCGCAAGGTCGCGGTGGTGTGTTAAGGCGATTGCTGAGGTGCAGTTTTACCGATGGATGATGGTATTGCAGCTTTGCAGTGGTTTTTTGGTTAAGGTCGTGAGTCAAGACAGTTGTTATTTGATATGCGGTTGTGAAAACAGTGGTTAGTATAAGAGGTAGAGGGGTTTGTATGCAGAAATGAAGATGATAAGTGATAAGTGATGGTAGAAAGAAATTTGTAGCAGTTGGATGGCAGTGACTGTTTACAGCTGGTTCGGGGGTTTGTAATGTAATATGAAGTGACAGAAATGCAAATGTATATGATATTGAAGAGTGGATTTGTTGTGAGGAAAGCAGTGTCTGGTTTTGCTTGGTAGATTAGCATTGAAATTGTGGTTTTGCTTGTGGTTTTGCTTGCAGGCTAGTGTGTTGATCGGTATTGAGAGAAGAAATAAGCAATAGGAATAGAAGTAGATGTTGTAGTGGTACACAGCAATGAAGAGGTGGTTGAGAAAGTGTGTTATGGTAGCAGTGATGATCAAGTGAGTTTGGCAGTTAAAGTGTGAACAAGCACTGCAAAGTTTATGCAACACACTGCAAATTGGACACATCCTTTTTCTTCTCAACCATGTATCAATACACTACAACTAAAGGACATGAAATCATCAAATCCAATTACCCATGTCTTAAATAAACCTAATCACAAGTTTCCATACTCTTATTCAGAGTATGGAAACCTAAAAATAGAAAGCATGTGGACTAGAAAGTAGTTTTACAAAATCAAAGAAGATAAGTCTTATTAATCTTAAAAGGTAAAGCAGTGATCACGAGAAAAAGAAAATTCTTACATCTTTATGGAATTTATGCAAGCAAGGTAAATGCTGAACTGTATCTCCAATAGCAGGGGTCTCAAGGCATATAGCACATGGCTCCTCAGTTTTTGCATTCTACTTGTGATAATCAACAAAATAATTAACAGAAACTCCAAAATAACCAATAATTAACTGACATATTAAGTTAAAAAATGATTATCATATAGAAGTGCACCTGGATTTTCGATTGTGGCAAGTTACTGATTTGACTCTGAAAAGCACCGCCGTGTTGATGGTTATTATCATCCAAAGACAACAACATCTCATAATCATCCCTGAATGGAAACTTTTAGCTGTGCGCATTATTCAATTATTTTTGTTCAAATTATTCAACTTGAAACAGTCATGCATTATGCCATTTAATATGAAAATATTTTTATCTAAGAAAAGGCTTAAACAAAATACAATACAAATTCTAGCTTACTTTCCAGGTACAGGTAAAACCACTACTTGCCGCGGCCTTCACCCTGTGCATCACTGACATCAAGAACACCCAATATGCCATCAAAATCACCCGCGAACTCCAATTCCAGCAATACCACAACCTACAAACTCCATCATCTAGATTCAACAGGCTCGGCACCTCCGCAGCCCACTTCATCAAACTCAAACGCTTGAATCGAGCATCACTTCACCACAACCTCACATAACAGCAATCGCCACCATGGATTGCCTGGAACCCAACTGCAATTCTATTCCAACATCATCCACGACCATCCAGAACTCCACGATGAACCCCATAAACGAATCGCAGCATCGAATACGCAATTGCTACATCGAATACGCAATTGCTACATCGAATACCACGACATCCTCTCCAGCAACTCCCCACCTCATTCACCTCCACGACTTCTTCTCAACCCACCAAACAACAATCACAACCTTCAAACCAAATCACCTGAACAACCGCTAGCACCCACTCTCGAGCAAGTTCAACAGCCTCGCCAACTTCGAACAACCCCAAACCCGCCTCGCGAACATTCCATACCCCCAATCTCCATGAAGCCGCAATTACTTATATTGAGTTGTGAGACTTCAATTTCGATTTCGATTTGAGATCTAATTTTGTAGCGACAGAGCTTGCAGCGGAGGAGCTTGCAGCGGAGGTGTTGGCTTTGTCGATTTAAGAATTAGGGTTGAGGCAAGGAGTAATTTTTTATTTTAATTGTTGGGGGGGGGGCAAAGGCGTGCTGTGAAACTTTTGGGGGAAAAGAAGGCGGGCTGTGTAATTTTTGCGATTTACAACGGACATATTTAGCCCGTTGTAATATTGGTGCCTATTACAACGGGCATTTTTAGCCCGTTGTAAAATTGGCACCTCTATTACAACGGGCATGAAAGGACCGTTGTAATAGCATTCTATTACAATGGGCAGTCATTGTCCATTGTAAAAAAGGCATTGTATAGGACATCTATTACAACGGGCCTGAATGGACCGTTGTAATAGCCTACTATTACAACGGGCAGTCAATGCCCGTTGTAAAAAGGACATTGTAATAGAGTATTTTTGTTTTAGTGTATATAGGTGAAACATGAAAATTATACCATCGAAGGTGCTATACTGTACATATAAACTCGTTTCTTCTTCTAGGATAAAGGATAAGGAAATCCGTCCATAAACGGTCAGGAGGTGAACACCGCTTTTATCTTTGTCTATTTATTTTCTAAATAACCGTGTTTGAGTTTACCGGAAATATCGAAAGTTGTTTCGAAGAGACCGAAATCAGATTTGTTATCCGAAAACCACTTCGATCCAACTCATACATTTTGAAGTGAAGACATAGTGAAGAGCATGGAATCAAAGATAGAAATGTGAAGTGCAAGGACTAATCGCTACTTATCCTGAGGGTGATTTCAAAATGGATGTAGTAGGAATAGTACATTTGGTTTTGTTCAGATCTAGAATGGACTTATATAGATGAATGCTATCGGCGTATTGCCATTGGAGGGTAATGAGCATTCTGTATGTGAATTTCTTGAAAGATAATCGTAGCCTCATGCCTTATCAATTAGGAATGACTGAAAATCAGGAGAGATGCAGCAAGGTAAGTGGGTCGCACCCATTAGGGTATGTTGTCACCGTTCTAGATACATCTACATGTTTATGGATTGGTTGTGCATGAGATCTTGGTAAAAAGGGTTGCAAAGCAACCGGGGGGATGACATATTCGATACTATCCAATAAGGGGTATGCCGGTCTTCAGTTGGTAGGGGAACCCGACGAGGTCCTCGGTACATTTTCTAGACGTGTACAATGATAGATGGTACCCCAGCGCTTAGTCCTTGTATGGAATCCAATATCCAATACGAGCCTTTACGATTTTGATTGTTGTTGAATATGCTAGTATATGATTTTTGTTTGATGATAATATATATATATATATATTCAATTGAATGTATTTGTTATTATATTATTTTATTTTCACATAGTCAAATAATATTTTCTGAATAAAATAAATAACACAGAATTCAAATAGATATTTTATTCAAACAAATATTTATTACAATTATGAATAGTACAAATTTGAGCTATCACTATATACACAATTTTCAAACAATACAATTTCAAATTACAACACAATTATCATTTACATTTGCACCTAATTACATATCACCCATTCATTAGTATTTAACCTTCAACTCTATTCCAGATTGAATCCAGCATCTGAATTATCTACAAAATAAACACTGAAGTAGTAAAATTGAAAAATAAATATTTTTGCAGTATAAAATAAAATGTGTTTTGAAAATAGTATTTGCCTCAGTTATTTGGGTTGTTCGTCATCATTTAGTTTTGAATTCATCTTACACGAACAACCTGTGACATGCACAGTGTATCACGTATATGCCATAAGGTCATGCACACCGTATACACTTAATAAAACTGCAGGGGCAGGTGAGCACAGGGTCAAACCCAACCAAAAGCTAGGTTCAATTCAAGCGCAATATAAATAAAGTCACGACATGAGCATAAGGTCAAACCTGAGCAAAAGCTAGGTCCAACTCAGGTGCAATATAAATACATCACAAAATTGTCGAGTACAAGAAGCCAAAACCAGACCATGCTAATAGTGCACCACAACCAGTTCAGTTTCCAAAATCAAAATGACAACTACAGTGACATAATCAACTGGAAACAATGAGACAGCAGCTCAAGTGAACACAACATCTTTAACAAGTGCTCAAATACAAAATTTACAAAATCAGTACAGTAAAAACCAGACCCAAATCAACAATGAAGATAGCAGCTCGAATGAGCAAAAGAAGACTCAAATACCAATGGCATCAAGCCAATGAAACAAAAGTGCACATCAACTAAACATGAAGATCATCAGGGATGCAACTCGACTTATACCAGACTATAAAGAAACCAAGGCCACAAATTTCAACTACATCAAGAAGCAGACAAAGGCATCATATATATGTACTCGAGGCAACCAGACTACTTATGCAACTAAACTCAACTTGACCACGCACAAGTCCAGATACACTGAACAAGATGATCTGCCTCGAAGCAACAACTCAATGAAAACACATATGGTCAGACATAAGAACAAGGAAACAAATGCATTCAGACTTAAAATAACTGGATAGACCATCAACCATAGTGCATCTCAAAGGTTTATTTGAATCCAGACTAAAATCAAGTGCACATATGAAGTGGAGCAAATAAACCAATTCAATGATATATGGACAGTTTCAAAAAGACCACATAAACATATATACATATATGCACATATGTATGTATATACATATATGAGTTCAAAAGCACCAGCATGAGTAATCAGAAGCTAAAAGTGCTCAAATGTACAAAGTAGTGAATGCAACACTTCAACCAAAGATACAATGCTACAGAGGTGACATCAATATACATGAAGATCAATAGCAAGTGCAACCAGATCACAAACAAAGCAAGTAGGTGACATTAGTTCAGGTTCATACAACAAGTAGCACATTGGATACAAGTGCACAAATCAAGTACACGTGACTCGAAGCAATGCAAAAACAGATCAGACTCGAGTAAATCACTACTAGAGGTAATAGTAGATCAACAACACATACACACACACACATACACATGTATGTATGTACATATATGCCGATACATCAAATTTATATGGATATGCCAGCAGTAAAGGGAAGAAATTCACATGAAGCCGTGAGTAAATGAACGAAGTTGATCTTAAGTCAGCAAATTCAAACCAGAGAATGTAACAAAAGTCAACATAAATTCAAAATGCCAAAGAATCAAAACCGTGGTGAATAAGGTAGAGTTCAAACAAGTCCAGATAATATCGAAAAGTCAGTGCAAAAATCAAAATAATATCACAAATTCAAAGTGGCCGAAGTCAAAACAGAAGAGAACGGAACAAAATCTAAATCAAAATCAAAGCGTGGTGACCATGGTAAAGAATCGAACAAGACAAAATCAAAGCCGTGGTAATCAAGCATAGCATATTTGAATTGAACTAGTTTAAAGAAATCACAAGCATTCAAGCATAATCGTACGACCTAGTTAAGTTAATAGATGAAGTCAAATGAAAATATTTGAACGATAATTTAAGGTTTTCAACCCTATAGAACCCAATCATCATCGGCATTATCAGGCATTGAGTTCAAGACATATCAACGAGAGTAACAAAGAAAATCACATACCAGATTTATCCAAATCGAACTCGCCAAAATTGAAGCAGCCGAGTATAGTAAAAGCAAGATGATCGATCAACAAAGCAACGCGAGATTATCTATTCGAACGATCGATTGAATTGGCGTACTCAATTTCCAGAAGGCCTAAATTTTTAAAGAGGAACGAATGTTTCCATTTTCATCAAGCAAAGAAAGCGGGCCGAAGAAATAAAAAGAGAAAAGGGGGACAGTTTATTTTCTTTTGGGTCGGTTTTATAATTATCATTGGGCTTAAGTTTTATAATTTAGGGTTTCTTGTTTTTAAGGTTTTTTTAATTTGTATTTTTCTTTTAAATTTCTGTAAAATTCTAGTCATGTGACTAGAGGACGAACTACGGTGGTGTAGTTCGAGAATTCGCAACTCAGTGGCTGAGTTGTGGTGTAGAGTTAGGTTAGTCGATAGCGGGTGTCATGAGTTTACATGTGTAAGGGTCTGATTGCTTAATTTATAGTAGAAACCTTGAGAGCAGCACGTAGGCAAGGTTTTGCTAAAGCTGGGTAATCCTGTGTTGTTCTATTTCTGTTTTTAATATTCTTTTATTATCCGTGCTGCTATTATTCTACTATTATCAGTGCGGTAATTATTTTATATATTCTGCATTAATTTTTAAAATTATTAGTATCACCCTATTCACTCCCTTTTAAGGTGAAATCGATCTTACAATTATGCCCAACTATGTTGAAAAATGAGATGCAAGCATGCCAGCTATTTTCATATTTTACTTTGACTTCTAGATATTAATATTATATCATTGGATTTTTATATAAAACTATTTTGGTTATCGTAAGGTAAAAACCTATCCGTGTTTATGCGCTCAAAATTATATCATTGGATAACTTTGATTTTAAAAGAGTTTTAAAAGTAATAATTCAGTTGTTTTGAGTTTACTCACAACAGGCCCATGTCTGACCCGATTTTTATTTTCTTTTCCCAAAACTCTTGGGTGCTCAAAATTTATTGAGCAGCCAAATAGTCCAAGTTTCTACGGATGCATTTCGAAAGGAGATTGGAGCAGGAGGCTTCATCGATAGATAGTTATTATCTTATTTCCGTTGTATATTATGTACTCTATATCTGATGTATAAGGACAGACTGTTATAACCGCCCTAGGTTAGAATTTGTATTGGTGTAACTTTGATGTATCAATTTTGGATAACCAATCCATCCCATCACAATCTATGTCCCATCACAATATAAGACATCCCCATATTAAGATAATCGATCCATCCCTAGGATAAATCCATACCCCTCAAAATTCAATAATACACATCAAATGTAAAATCAGTGTTACATATGTCCACTACTAGGTCTTTACAAATCAAAGAGAGATGTGTTAACCCCCAATAGTATTTGATACGACTATTGGTTTGGTGAAAAACTTAGGTTTTTTAACTAAAGTAGTTGACTATATTTCTACTGTAAATGACTGTGATGCTCCTGGGTCAAATAAGGTACGAATGGTATTTTTGGAGATAATAGTTGCACCTCCATTGTAAATTTTTCCTTTGTCTCTAGGTTGAGGTCTATTTGAGACATATACGACTTCAATGGCATAAGCTTGCCTACCTTGCCCCTCATTTGCTAATGGGTACCGATTCTTGTAGTACCCTTCCAAATGGTAGTGATAGCATCTCCCCATAATTCCTCCCTCGTTAAACTCACTTTGTAGTATTTAGCAACGTGCCCTTTCTTTTGACATCTATGACATATCACACCTCCTTTCTTGATCTTTTCCTTAACTTTTTTATCATCCCAGAATCCCTCTTTCTTCGCTCCCCCTTGATTTGTGTGTGTCCTACCTTCTCCTCAATACCAACTGTCTAAAGCAGAGCCATTTCAACTATCATCTCATAAGTGGCACTTGTGGGAAATTGAGTCAAAAGCAGCTCCCTAACTGGAGAATTTAGACCTTTAATAAACTTCATAGCCTTGTTCGCAAGGGTGTCATTCAAACTCAATCCAAACTTAGCTAAATCCATGAATCTATTGATATACTCATTCACCGTGGAGTCTCGTTATCTCAGTTGTATAAAATTTTCCAGTTGCAAACTTACTTCAGCATTGGACATGAAACGCAACTCGAAGCAAGCTGTAACGACCCAGAATTTAGCAAATTGATATTTGGGATATTTAATTGATTTCAATATGGAAAAGTTATTTTTATAAGTTAAATAACTTGAATTACGGGATATAGCGATTTATTTGATAATTAAATTGTCAAATCTAATATTTGAAATTGATTAAATAATTAAACCCTAAAATTAATGTGAATAAAAATGATTTCGAAAGTTGAATTAAATTCTATTTAAATATGAATGAAGATAGTAAACATTTAATTTAGAGTTAAAAGTGATTAATTTAGTTTTTTAAATAATTCGTTTTAATTAACATATAAAAGTAGCCTTCAAGGGCACTGTCTCGGATTTCGATGAAACCGGTTTCATCAAATCCGTAATAGTGGATTATTGTATGCTAACGAATTTCATGACGATTGGACATATCATTTGGTCATACAAGATCAAAATGCTTAGAAATTAATTTTAGAAATTCTACAATATAATTGCGTTTGAAAAGCTATCTTCTGCATATGATCAAATTAGGCCTTGAGACTGGTTCCATTACATTCGAAATAGGGATATAATATATAGAATGCCAAGCGGCATGTATAATACGAGTTCAAAAATTTTCAACCATATAATATCAAATTTTAATAAAATAATATAATATACATACGCTTTTGTCTCGATACATTTGTCTCATACCCCACGTCTTCACAGTACATACCCTCGTACCCTGTAATTTCAAAACCCTTTCCTCCCTTCCCCTTAAAACCGTTCCAGTAAAGAAAAATTGGACTTGAAACTTCAAATTTAAATATATAAAAAACAAAATACTAAGCGAAAAATCGAAAACCAAGTTTCCTTAATCTTTATTTGTAGAGATCTATGTCATTCTTGACTTTAGTGAATGTGTGAGCTAGGCTGTGAGCAGGCAGTGGATGACGAGAGCTCAAAGATTAACTAGGGTCGGGCTTAATTGGATTTTGTGATGGAGTTTGGAGAATTTGAAGTTGTAGTTGACTTCATGATTGAATTCGAGGGCACGAGAAGAGAGGGCCAAGATGCATTTTGATAGGGGGATCGAGGTGGATTGCAAAAGGGATGGGCAAGTCAAATTCAATGAGAAAAAGTTGTTGGCGAGATTCGTTCATTGTGTACTGATTGTTAAGGAAGTATCAGTGATACAAGGGACGTGTACAATAGGTTGCGGTAGCCGTTCGTATCGGGGAAGAAGGAATTAGTGGCGATTAACATATATGTTATTACATTTAATTAAAAATTTAAAAATATCAATAACTTAAAATGTGTGTAACTCATGCATATGAGGTCTAATCGAGGCGTGAATTTTTGTGTTGTGCTCATGACGATGAAAGCTTCGCTATGGAATTGGTTTGGACAAATTTGAAGACTATTGAAATTTGGGTTAAAATCGGGCATCGTTCAGTTTTAGTTCCAAACTGGAACGCGTCGACGACAACAGAAATTTCTGTAAGTTAAACTCACCTTTTTAGTTTACTAGTATGATATATAGTTGATAAAGATTGTTAACTGACTGTTTGGATGAATTACTATATTTATTAGTTGGTTTGGATATATTCCCGCCTTGGAGCCGATGAGACCCTATTACATTTCCGTGTAAAAGCGGATGACCCTTTGTATACGAATCCCGCCTCGAAGTCGTTGGTTCATATTTTAGCATTATATAACGTTTGTGATGCAGGGGAAACGGGTCAGAGGGATCCAATAAGATTCCTCACTAATGTTGATTTTATTAACATATATATGTGCTGCTATATATGAGCTGAGATGTAAGGGGATAGGTTGGAGGGATCCAACAGGATTCCTCGTTAAAGTTGAATTGATTTCAATAATATTCAAGCTATATGAATTACTGGATAATATACCTGATTGTTGGAATTATGGGTTATGATAATGTTATATGTTAAAAACTAAACCTGGCAGTGATAAAATATCAATATCAATATTGCTTGAGCATTTGGTGGCTATTGACCTTAAATAGTATTTTGAAATACTATAAATTGCCATTTGAATTGGAAATTGGTTTTGGAACAGGAAATGATTTTTAAATCCAAAATTAGATTTCGAAAATATTTTGTTTAAAAGATTATTTATTTATATTAATATTATTTTAAAGTTATTTAATTATATTAATATTGTTTTAAAATTATTTAATTATATAAATATTATTTAAATTTACTTACTTATATTAGTATTATTTTAAAATTATTTGTTTATATTTAATATTGTTTTAAATAAATTTGCTTATAGTTAATATTGTTCTAAAGTATTTATCAAAATGTTAGGTAAGTTATTTTAAGAAAAATCATGGGTTGAAATTAATAATAAGAATTTATTAATATGGTTTTAAAAATAAATTATTACTATTTATAATAAGGGTAAAGATTAATTATTATTTTAAGATGTTTTAAGATTTGTAATTATTATTTATTTATTCGTGATGTTCAATTTTAATAATTATATTTTACATAATACTGTTTAGATGTAAATGATCTTTATTTATTTATAAATGTGTTCGAGACACAGAAATAGAGTTCTTTCATGGACTTGGATTGTATAAGAGAAGTTTATAAAATGGTTTGGAGATGTAAGGGAAGATTACTTACAAGGTGAAAGAGTTTTATAAATGGTTAGATATTTATAAATGAACTTAAGAAATGGGTTTATATATTTATAAAAGGAATTTTATAAACAGTTTTATGGATTTATAAATGATTTTTGGAAATATACAAAGAGAATATATAAGTAATTGAAATTTATAAAAAAGATTTATAAATGGTTGTCACAGATTACAAAATGATTTATAAATGGTTTTGGAGAACCGTAAGGATTTTATAAGTGATTTTAGAAGCGAATAAAAAGAAAATCTTTCTCAATTTTATAAACATACTTATATCATTGAGGTAAGCATATGAGTGGATTTTCTAAATGTGAGGTGTGATGTGTGTGAATATACTTATACCGTTCAGATAAATATATGGTTATTTTCTAAGTATTGAAATGTAAGGATTATGGATATACCTTTGTAAAAGTATCTTTATACAAGTAATTTACATAGTGATTTTAATGAATAAAAGTTTTATTAAAGGAGGTCAGTGGTTGCTTATATGCTTAACCAATGTTTGTTTTCCCAATGGAACCAAATTCCTGATTGAATGATTGTTATTTGATAGCTAAATAACCCACTATCGAATTTAAACTCAAACGTAACTTTGAAAATATCCATGAGAATCATGAGTTATGTGGCACAGTCATCTCCAGTAATGTTGTACTATGTGTATAAATCTCGTTACATTCTCTTAGGACAATGATAAGGAAATCCGTCCACTAACGGTTAGGAGGTGATCACCGATCTTATCTTTGACGGTTATTTCCTAAAGAACCGGGGCTGAGTTTACCGATAACTATAAAATGTTGTTTTGAAGAGACCGGGAGTGGATGTGATCTGGCACTTACCTCACATGTTGGGGTATGCTCCATCAGTTGGAGTGTACAACACGATAGGGGTTCTCGCTTTTTTTTTTGGTGGCCAGCAAGATACTCTTATCCTACAGGTCCCTACGTATGAGAGGATTTATTGTTAGTCGCGAAGCTAACTGTAAAATCAGATTTGAGGTACCAATGTATGCCATTATGGTGTTGGGATGGTTGAAAAGCCTACCAGGTTTCACCGATAGGTGGTAAAAAACCATCGATTCTCGAGGGTCAAAAATCTCATTCGTTACATTTGGTATCTGAGCCGAGGTTGAGCGAGAACCTTAGCTTTGGTGGGCTAACTCATTAGACATAGGGTCAGTAGCACCCTAGAATGAGTTTGAGTGTTTGTGTATATGTATATATATATGAGCATGTATTTGTTAATGATATAAAAATTGTTTTATATTGTGCCGATTGATCTATTGAGTGACATATGAATTTTGATCAATATGAGTAATTAACGTTATTGATATGGATCTCTAAACACTTTAAAAGATCAATTCGACATGGTGTTGTTTTGAAATTGGGCAAATGAAATAAATTTACCTTGATTATATTTTTATACAAAAGAAATTATTTTTAGGAATTATTATCATATATATATATATATATATATATATATATATGGTATGTTAGTTGTAGAGAGTGATAACTTTTTATTATTAACATTTGTTTTTTGTTGTTTGTTATTTGTGATCGGATAAAAGTTGTCATTATTATAAAACAAACATGTTAAACAGTTGAGAAATGGTTCTATACAATCCTAGCGAAATTGTGACGACCCAACTTTCTCACCACAGAAAATCGCATCATCTTGAAGAAAGAAAGGGATAGAAAAGAGAAAAGAAAGAGAAGAAAGAAGAAACAACATCAGAATCTCAACAGCGGAACGAATAAATTATATTAATAACATAAATATTACATAGTATACAACACTAATCATAGTTACGCAACATATACATCACATACTAGACAGTTATAAACACCTGTCTAGTTATACAACTCAATACAACTCAACAAAGAGATACCAACACAGAGAACACACGGCGGAAATTATATATCTAACACCGAAGCCACCTGCTCCATTGCTCCTCCAGAATTCGTCAAAACCTAACCTGAATCCCTCGGCTACTCGTAAAAATTTGAATATCCAAGAGTTTAAGAAAACAGAAGACAAACTCCGAGTCAGATATGGGTCTAGTGTGAGTAACAGGTTAAGGTTGCTTAGCTTTGAAAAACTTTGGAAAGAAAGGTATCACATAAGACTTGCCACAAATAAACATGGAAAAGATTTTACCTTACGCTAACCAAAACATTTGATAGGAAATCCGGTGATATTATAATACGGTCTAGGGTTTTCAAGTAAATATGAAATAGCCGAAATTGTTACATCTATTAAATTCCAGCTACTAGCCACAAAAGTAGGTAATACAATTAAAACCGTTGGCACTTATTGGATTTTGGATTCCATACAATGGCAGGGCTACTGGGGTACCGCCCGTCACAGTACGTGGCCTAGATCACCATACCGAGGATCACTCCCAATCCTCTGCAACACAAAGCCGGAACAATCCCTTACTGGACAGTCCCGAACAAGACAACCACGCAGTTGGCGTACGCTCCAACCGTCCATACAGCCAAAATAAAAAGGGACTTCTAGACGGGGAAAATCTCGTCCTACTTGGGCATAACCCACTTAGCCTTGCTGCACCTCCCCTGTTTTAGCCATTTCCGGTTGATGTTGCTTAAGGCTACGATTACCTTTAGAGAACACATCTCTTATAATGCTCATCGTCCACCTGACGATATTCTGAAAGCATTCAATCCATACAAGTTTGTTCCGGATTCGAACGAAACCGAAGGAATTATCTCGTTACACTCATTTTGGAATCACCCTCAGAGTTAACGACGATAACCCTTGCACTCTGAATCTTCATCTCGAATCTGAAAGTACTACTCCGCCAAACTCATCTCGGAATCACCCTCGGAGTTATACTAACAAATAGTTCTTACACCTCGAGTCTTCACTCTTCACATGAGATTCACGACTCGTAAATTTGGATCGATGTGGTTTTCGGATATCCAAAACTGGAAACCCGATCCCGGTCTCATCGAAATCCAAAACGTATCTGTTAAGGCCAAGTTGTTTTAAAGTTTTAAACAATTAAATTTCATTATCTATATACACACAGATAGATAATTCACATACCATAATAGATAATCGTCATTATCATCACAACAGATAATTCATATTATCAATCACAAATAGATAATTCATATTGTCATCCCAATGCAACCAATACATCCATATCACACAGCATTATTTATCTCATATATGAGATCTCAAACCATTCAAGGCAACCAATATCATTCATTCATATATAAGCAATGATTAATAATCACACCAAATATAATTAATTTAAAATGAATTAAATTAATTACATCATTTCTAATTAATTTAAAGTTAAATTAATTACTTCATCAATATAAATCTTTCTTACATTCCTATTAATTAATTATCAATTAATTAATTAATCATCAACCAATTATTCATTTTAATTAATCATCCCTGATTCATTAACTGTTAATTACATTCAAGTAATTATCCTTTAATTAATTTTTACAAATTAATTATTCATAACCAAATACAGTAATTAACCTTTAATTGCTTTATTTATTAATTAACTAAAATTAATTACATTAGTTAATTCCTTCATTCAATAATTATTTCCAAATAATCCCTTCTTAATTGCATCATTAATTATAATAATTAATTATCTCTAATTACATTTTCTATTTAAATTAATTACATTAAGTAATTAATCTTCAATTAAACCATAATTGTTAATCACCCTTGATTAACCTCATTCAGTAATTAACTACCCTTAATTACTTCACCAGATAAATCAATTACTCCTTAATTAATTATCTCCAATTAATCCCTTGATTAATTTTACAAAATAATTATACTCAAATTACTTCCATCATCAAATCACCTTCAATTAATTACATCCAGTAATTACCCATTAATTACTTTCCTAAGTAATTTCTCTTCATTAAATTACATTAAGTAATTATACTTCACAAATCATCAAATGATTATTCTAAATTAATTAAACTGAATTAATTAACTTAATCCAATCAAATTAAACTCAATTAATTGCAATGAGTAATTAATTTCCTTAATTACTTCCATAAGTAATTATACTTAACAATTTACACAAATGATTATCTTTAAATTAATTAATCTAATTAATTATTAAAAATTAATCACCTTAATTAATTATTAAATAATACTTAGTTAATAACCTTCATTAACTATTAACAATTCATTAATTATTTTTCTAAAGTAATTAACTTATTTTAATAATTATTGACTACAAATTAATTAAACATTAATAGCCCATTAATTAACCCCTAATTATTTAATTAAATAAGTGTCAACTGTAACTTAATTAATCCTTTATTACTTGATTAATTAATTACTAGTCATTAATTAAAATCTAATCTTATTTAATTAATGATTCTTAAATTACAAGTTAATTATTCTAAGAATAATTAATCCTAAACTTTTAAGTTTAAACCCTTAATTACTTTAAGAAATTATTCATTTCATTAATTTATTAAATAAATTAATTATCCATTTAATTACCCTAATAATTAAATGAATTACAAATAATTAAATTCTAATTTAACTTTAAGATAAAACCTTTTTCTTATCTATGGTTAATTATCATTCACAAATGTTTTTGAAGGCATTCATTTCCAAATTTAATTTCAAATTTCATTTTAAAATTCAAGTTTTAAAAGAAACCCAATTTATCTTCAACAAAATTTAACATCAATTTAAAACCTTTAAATTTACATGATAAAGAATACTTTTTCTTATAAAAGGAATTTTATATGAGTTTAAACCAAATTCCCTTTCAAATTCAAAACATTTAAATTTTACTACATCATTCAAAAATTGTTAAAACACTTAAATTTATAAAACTTAAATTTATTTTAAAACAAAGATTCAAATTTAGATTTGAATCAGATTTAAACTTTGTTTAAAACATTTCTTTTCATTTCAAAATTTAAATTCAAATTCGTTTAAAAACACTTTTAAACACTTAACCCCTTTAAAGTTATTTAAACAAATTTGAATTTAAAAACTTATTCATTTCTAGCTAAAATCAAATTAAACTTGAATCCTTTATTTAAAATTAGATTTAAAACATATTTTAAATCTTTGCTTAATATTTTAAAATTCAGTTTAAATTTTGAAAATAGAATAAGATTTCTAATCTGTACAAAACTAACCCGAGCCACACGTAATTCGCTCGAGCCTAACCTAACCTAGCCCGAACAAAACATTAAAATAACACGAGTAACATTTCATTTTGAATTCATTAAAACCTAAGGTACTGTCAGGTTTTAAAAAAGCCCGTGTTAACAAAATACCCGAGCCCACATACAATGACTTCGAGTCCATTACCCCAACGCTTCGAGCAAAAACATGAATCTACTCGTATAACACTCGAGCACCCTTCTTCCCCAAAACAAAAGCATACACACCATAACCTCTGTGCACCTGCACCATCACCGCAACCTTTTCTGACCACTCGCGACGACATACGCAGGTCGACGATCATTCCCAACTCGATCCGACCCTCAAACAATATGCAGAAGCTAAAAACCAAAATCGAGCATACGAGCTCAATACTGGAACAATGTTGAAAACTGGAAACCATCTCAATCGAAAGATTCTGACCACCAGAGTAGCTTCACCTCCAGCCACGACCTCTTCCACACTCCAACTGTCACCTACTTGAATCTAGGAAAGCTCGGTTGTCTTTAGAAATCGCGGCGATCAAATTACTGATCAACAGAAAAACTTGGGTTAAAATCTTCAATCCTTAATCACCACCGCCTCAATGCTTTGATCCACTTCCCAATAATTTTCCCTGAATCTCCTATCACCACTCCATCACCAAAGAAGATGCTGGCCACCCCGACCACCTAGATTGACAGTTACATACCAAAACACCTTTTCTGGTCAAACCAGAAATACTCAATCATCTTCAAACTAGAAATTCTGATTTTAGTTTTGAAATTCAAGTTTTTGTTTATGTAATCGATTTATATCCCTAATTCAAGAAATCAGGATATTTGAAATTTTACTTATATAAAGTTTTTCTGTTATTTTTTTTCCAGAGCCAATAATAAATTCATTAACCTAAATAAAATTTAAGACTTTAATCTATGATATAACTAACATGTTTTGTTTCAAATTTGAACCTTAACATGGATTAGATTTTGAGTTCATGTTTTTTGAACATAACTAGAACCTGGAATCTAGAACAGGCAAAAACAAGTTTACAACACAAGCATGCATTCAGAAACCATACATATTACAGAGAATTCCATCACATTCATCCACTCCAAACATGATTATCACAGGAATAAATCAAGCAACTATATTTACTTAAGTTTATTTAATATAAAAATGTTACTCACCAGAAAATTGATGAGCAGAGCACCTATGAAAATTTCTTCTTTCTGAACAGGGCATTGAAACTGCTTCTATATTTTTGTAAACCTTAAACCCTATTTTGCTGTAATGCTTTAGCTCCCTGATTACAATTGCATGCATGCTTCCAGAAGAAGAAAATACAGGCTTGGTTGAAACTGCAGTTGCATGCAGGTTTGAGTTGCAAATTGATTTTCAGGTTAACGTTTTGAAGAGAGCTTCAGGTTTATATTTGATTTGCATTCCAGTTTTTGAAGATGATTCAGACAGTTTTTGGGTTAGAGGAAATATTGGTTTCAGATTTGTTTTTGAGGGGATTTGCAGAATTTGTTTTGAGCAATTTTTTTTCTGTTTTGAAGATATGATTTCAGATTTTTAGCTGAAGTTCTTAAGTTTTGAAAAAGAAGAATAGAAAAAGAAAATGAGGAGTAATGTGTTTATATAAATTAATTTTTGATGTAATTAAAATAAAAGAAAAATGAAAATTTAAATAGGACGCTTGTTCTAAAATCTAACACACTTGTCACATTGTTTAATCTGTGCCTTAACACATGTCATTAAATGTCTTAAGGAATATACACATGTAATTTAAGTACTTTATTTTATTTTAAATTGTTTATAAAAGCCTTTAAATTAATTTATTATTTCTTTTGTATATATAAATAAATTTCCCTCTTTTTATTTTTTTTATTTTTAAAGAAGAATGAAACAAACAAATTATAAATAAAAGCTTATCCTAATATTTTTTTCTAAGTATCTATTCTTTTAAATTTCAAAACATTAAATTCAAATTGAAATTAAATTATAAAATCCAATTTTAAAAAAATTCAAGTTATATATATGCATATATAACCCTTATTAAATTTAAAAATAACAAATCCTATTTCTAAAAAATATGTTCATGTTTATAAAAACTAGGTATTATAATCATTATTTGAAAATAACAAATTTTACAATTTTAAATAATTTATAAAAGAGACTATAAATCACTTCTATTACTCAATATATTAAGATCATATGTAATTTGTAATTTAAATTCTTATATATAATTTCAAGCAATAAGAAAATAAAACAAAGCTTTTATGTTAATCTAATTTAGATTAATATTTAAGCAAATTAAATATAATTTAAACAAATAAGATTTACCTTTAATATTTATAAACCATATAGTTATTTATTAAATTGCTTTAAAAAGTTAAATGTTAAATTTAAATCAAAATTTTCAATTTACCAAAAATAAATTAGAATTAGAAAATTGCTTTATTTACTAAATTTCAAACCAAAGCTTATATATTTACAATATATACAATTATATATATATTATAAATAGAAAATAATTTATTAGCTTTAAAAAGATAAAATCTACCAATTTAAATATTTATAAAAGAAGATTATTAAATCAATTAAAATTTTATTAACAAAAATTATCTAATCAATTTAATTTCTAACATAGATTATTAAATTTATATTGCCAAAAATTCTGGGATATCACATTCCTACCCCTTAAAAGAATTTCGTCCCCGAAATTTAAAAGCAAAGGCAATTTAATAATCCATCTTAAGATTTTATTTTAAAACACTAGCATGTATTAACAATCATATGCTAACAACCATAACAAGCAAATTACTCAAACAAACAAATCTAACTATCCAGACAAAATTCTGGATAGGATTTCCTAGAGTTTCCCAAATATAAATACCGGGATACTCACTCTACAAAATCCAAAAAATATATACTACTAAGCTATAGAGATCTTATCCAACTAGATCCACAAAACTAAATAGCATATCAGACTACAAACAAGTCTGACTCAACAATCACATCCTCCTGAAATGCTGGCTCCACAACCAGAGATAGATCATACACGTACTCCCTTAGAGATACGTGAAACACATCAAATCCCAGTTATCCAAACTGGCAATTCAACCTTGAAAATCAAACATTAATCCTCACAAGAACACAGAAAAGATCCAAAACACCTCGGAGCTGACTTACCCAGTCTTACCCAATCTTATAGCTCCTTAGATCGGAGAAAACTTACCCAAAATCAAATCTCCGACTCCA
Source organism: Allium cepa (assembly GCA_030765085.1). Lineage (NCBI taxonomy): Eukaryota > Viridiplantae > Streptophyta > Magnoliopsida > Asparagales > Amaryllidaceae > Allium > Allium cepa. Next base: position 57,590,015 of record CM060935.1, read on the forward strand.
GAATCCAAATTTCTTCATCTCTTATCGACAAATACTTCTGACGATCCTGGGCTGCCTTTATCTCTCCCTATGAGCTCAACCTTCGCTGATGTCTCTAGAAACAAACTGGACCAAAACAACCCAACAGAATGATCTCCTCAAGATCAATCCAAAATCAAGAACACCAAATCTACTCCACAAACATCAGAAGACTAACTTACTTCTCCTATCCGGAAAGGACAAAACAAAAGCACTCCCAAACTGCTTCTTCCGCACAACTCTGATCTGGAATAGAACAAAATGCTGATGAAGAACATGAGCACAAACTGGACAATGCATCTCAGAAATATGGTTCAACAAATCCATAAAAGAAAACTCAGATGTCCCACCTGATCCTAAGCTGCTTCACCAAACCTCTCTCTAGAAGTCTTCCTTCTACTAAACTGAACCACCGATTGCACTCCTGGAATCCAGTCGATAAGAAAACTCAATCTCCAGATGCGTACAAACATCTAATAACTCAAGAGAACACTCAAACTATCGCAAGTCACTTTGGCGATCAACCAATCCAATATCCAAGGAAAACTGTTCTTTCTTTACCAATCAGAATAGCTTACGCTTATCTAGACATTCCATCGAAGAAATGGATCCACTCTGCTGCTTCTGAACTCCACCTCAAGAAAAACTGCTAACCAGAAGACCTTCTTGCTGGCACACAGAACACTCCGAGCTGCATAACTGACCTACACGCCAAAGACTTCCTAATCCAAAGTACTTCGAGAAACTCGGGCCCCAAACCAGACAGAAACATCCTGCTGAACCCAGCCATAACATCGAAGCAGATATTCTTCCTAAACTTGTTCCAAAGAAACATCTTCGGAGATATCCATAGCCACTGCGTCTCATCACACAGCTACTAATTCTTGAGGTATCAAGATACCATTATTTTCTTCTGCCCAACCGACAGATCCAACTCTACTCATCCAACTTCCACTACCAAGATGGACTCCAAACCTTTAAAAGGTATCCTTCAGAGATCGATGAAATCCTTACATCCAGCTGCAAAGCTCACTTGAGACAGTATTTGGTTTACAGTCTCGATAGATACACTTCCAACCTCAGGACTCAAACTCCAACCATTGATAGTAGTCGTGTTACACACCCCACTACCTTATCTACCTTTATAACTTATATTGGAAAACCTGAACAGGTGACCCAACTGATAGGTAGAAGTAAATATATATATATATATATTCAAAATTACAAATACGCTCTCTCAAGAAAGAAATCACTTCAAAGCCTAGGTATTCATTCAACCTAGCGCTCTGATACCAACTGTGACGACCCGACTTTCTCACCACAGAAAATCGCATCATCTTGAAGAAAGAAAGGGATAGAAAAGAGAAAAGAAAGAGAAGAAAGAAGAAACAATATTAGAATCTCAACAGCGGAACGAATAAATTATGTTAATAACATAAATATTACATAGTATACAACACTAATCAGAGTTACACAGCATATACATCACATACTAGACAGTTATAAACACCTGTCTAGTCATACAACTCAACACAGAGATACCAACACAGAGAACACATAGCGGAAATTATATATCTAAAGCCGAAGCCTCCTGCCCCATTACTCCTCCAGAATTCATCAAAAGCTAACCTGAATTCCTTGGCTACTCGTAAAAATTTGAGTACCCAAGAGTTTAAGAAAACAAAAGATAAAATCCGGGTCGGACATGGGTCTGGTGTGAGTAATAGGTTAAGGTTGCTTAACTTTGAAAAACTTTTGAAAGAAAGGTATCACGTAAGACTTCTCACAGATAAACATGGAAAATGTTTTACCTTACGCTAACCAAAACATTTGATTGGAAATCCAGTGATAATATAATAGGGTCTAGGGTTTTCAAGTAAATATGAAATAGCCGAAATTGTTACATCTATTAAATTCCAGCTACTAGCCACAAAAGTGGGTAATACAATCAAAACCGTTGGCACTTATTGGATTTTGGATTTCATACAATGGCAGGGTTACTTGGGTACCGCCCGTCATAGTACGTGGCCTAGATCACCGTACCGAGGATCACTCCCAATCCCCTATAACACAAAGCCGGAACCAAGGGACAGTCTCGAACAAGACAACCACGCAGTTGGCGTACGTTCCAACCGTCCACATAGCTGAAATAAAAAGGGACTTCTAGACAGGGGGAAATCTCGTCCTACTTGGGCATGACCTACTTAGCCTTGCTGCACCTCCCCTGTTTTAGCCATTCCCGGTTGATGAGGCTTGAGGCTACGATTACATTTAGAGAACGCATCTCTTAGAATGCTCGTCGTCCACCTAACGATATTCTGAAAGCATTCAATCCATACAAGTTCGTTCTGGGTTTGAACGAAACCGAAGGCATTATCTCGTTACACTCATTTTGGAATCACCCTCAGAGTTAACGACGATAACCCTTGCACTCTGAATCTTCATCTCGAATCTGAAAGTACTACTCCGCCAAACTCATCTCGGAATCACTCTCAGAGTTATACTAACAAATAGTTCTTGCACCTCGAGTCTTCACTCTTCACATGAGATTCACGACCTATCGTAAATTTGGATCGATGGGGTTTTCGGATATCCAAAATTGGAAACCCGATCCCGGTCTCATCGAAATCCAAAATGTATATTTTAAGGCCAAGTTGTTTTAAAGTTTTAAACAATTAAATTTCATTATCTATATACACGCAGATAGATAATTCACATACCACAATAGGTAATCATCATTATCATCACAACAGATAATTCATATTATCAATCACAAATAGATAATTCATAGTATCATCCCAATGCAACTAATACATCCATATCACACATCATTATTTATCTCATATCTAAGATCTCAAATCATTCAAGGCAACCAATATCATTCATTCATATATAAGCACGATTAATATTCACACCACATATAATTAATTAAAATGAATTAAATTAATTACATCATTTTAATTTAAAGTAAATTAAATTAATTACTTCATCAATATAAATCTTGCTTACATTACTATTAATTAATTATCAATCAATTAATTAATCATCAACTAATTATTCATTTTAATTAATCATCCCTGATTAATTAACCTTTAATTACATTCAAGTAATTATCCTTTAATTAATTTTCACAAATTAATTATTCTTAACCAAATATAGTAATTAACCTTTAATTACTTTATTTATTAATTAACTAAAATTAATTACATTACTTCTTAATTAATTACATTAATTAATTCCTCCATTTATTAATTATTTCCAAATAATCCTTTCTTAATTACATCATTAATTATAATAATTAATGATCTCTAATTACATTTTCTATTTAAATTAATTACATTAAGTAATTAATCTTCAATTAAACCATAATAGTTAATCAACCTTGATTAACCTCATTCAGTAATTAAATACCCTTAATTACTTCACCAAATAATTAATTACTCTTTAATTAATTATCTCTAATCAATCCCTTGATTAATTTTACAAAATAATTATACTCAAATTACTTCCATCATCAAATCACCTTTAATTAATTACATCCAGTAATTACCCATTAATTACTTTCCTAAGTAATTTCTCTTCGTTAAATTACATTAAGTAATTATACTTCACAAATCATCAAATAATTATTCTAAATCAATTAAACTGAATTAATTAACTTAATCTAATCAAATTAAACTCAATTAATTACAATTAGTAATTAATTTCCTTAATTACTTCCATAAGTAATTATACTTAACAATTTACACAAATGATTATCTTTAAATTAATTAATCTAATTAATTATTAAAAATTAATCACCTTAATTAATTATTAAATAATCCTTAGTTAATAACCTTCATTAACTATTAACAATTCATTAATTATTTTTCTAAAGTGATTAACTTATTTTAATCATTATTGATTACAAATTAATTAAACATTAATAGCCCATTAATTAACCCCTAATTATTTAATTAATTAAGTGTTAACTTTAACTTAATTAATCCTTGATTACTTGATTAATTAATTACTAATCATTACTTAAAATCTAATCTTATTTAATTAATGATTCTTAAATTACAAGTTAATTATTCTAAGAATAATTAATCTTAAACTTTTAAGTTTAAACCCTTAATTACTTTGAGTAATTATTCATTTTATTAATTTATTAAATAAATTAATTATCCATTTAATTACCCTAATAATTAAATGAATTACGAATCATTAAATTCTAATTTAACTTTAAGATAAAACCTTTTTCTTATCTATGGTTAAATTATCATTCACAAATATATTTGAAAACATTCATTTCCAAATTTAATTTCAAATTTCATTTTAAAATTCAAGTTTTAAAATGAAACCCAATTTATCTTCAACAAAATTTAACATCAATTTAAAACCTTTAAATTTACATGATAAAGAATACTTTTTCTTATAAAAGGAATTTTATATGAGTTTAAACCAAATTCCCTTTTAAATTCAAAACATTTAAATTTTATTTTATCATTCAAAAATTGTTAAAACACTTAACTTTATAAAACTTAAATTTATTTTAAAACAAAGATTCAAATTTAGATTTGAATCAGATTTAAACTTTGTTTAAAACATTTCTTTTCATTTCAAACTCCAATTTAAATTCAGATTCCTTTAAAAACACTTTTAAACACTTAACCCCTTTAAAGTTATTTAAACAAATTTGAATTTAAAAACTTATCCATTTCTAGCTAAAATCAAATTAAACTTGAATCCTTTATTTAAAATTCAGTTTAAATTTTGAAAATAGAACAAGATTTCTAATATGTACAAAACTAACCCGAGCCAAACATAATTCGCCCGAGCCTAACCTAACCTAGCCCGAACAAAATACTAAAATAACACGAGTAAACTAGAGTAACATTTTTGAATTCATTAAAACCTAAGGTACTGTCAGGTTTTACAAAAACCTATGTTAATAAAATAACCGAGCCCACATTATAATGACTTCGAGTCCATTACCCCAACGCTTCGAGCAAAAACATAAATATACTCGTATAACACTCGAGCACCCTTCTTCCCCAAAACAAAAGCATACGCACCATAACCTCTGTGCACCGGCACCATCACCGCAACCTTTTTCGACCACTCGCGACAACATGCGCAGGTCGACGATCATTCCCAACTCGATTCCGACCCTCAAACAGCATGCAGAAGCTAAAAACCAAAATCGAGCATACGAGCTCAATACTGGAACAATGTAAAAAACTGGAAACCACCTCAATCACATGATTCCGACCACCAGAGTAGCTTCACCTCCGGCCACGACCTCTTCCACACTCCAACTATCACCTACTTGAATCTAGGAAAGCTCGGTCATCTTTAGAAATCGCGGCGATCAAATTACTGATCAACAGAAAAACTAGGGTTAAAATCTTCAATCCTTAATCACCACCGCCTCAATGCTTCGATCCACTTCCCAATAATTTTCCCTGAATCTCCTATCACCACTCCACCACCAAAGAAGATGCTGGCCACCCCGACCACCTAGATTGACAGTTACATACCAAAACACCTTTTCAGGTCAAACCAGAAATACTCAATCATCTTCAAACTTGAAATTCTGATTTTAGTTTCAAAATTCAAGTTTTTGTTTATGTAATCGATTCATATCCCTAATTCAAGAAATCAGGATATTTGAAATTTTACTTATATAAAGTTTCTCTGTTATTTTTTTTCCAGAGTCAATAATAAATTCATTAACCTAAATAAAATTTAAGACTTTAATCTATGATACAACTAACATGTTTTGTTTGAAATTTGAACCTTAACATGGATTAGATTTTGAGTTCATGATTTTTGAACATAACTAGAACCTGGAATCTAGAACAGGCAAAAACAAGTTTACAACACAAGCATGCATTCAGAAACCATACATATTACAGAGAATTCCATCACATTCATCCACTCCAAACATGATTATCACAGGAATAAATCAAGCAACTATATTTACTTAAGTTTATTTAATTTAAAATGTTACTCACCAGAAAATTGATGAGCAGAGCACCTATGAAAATTTCTTCTTTCTGAATAGGGCATTGAAACTGCTTCTTTATTTTTGTAAACCTTAAATCCTGTTTTGCTGTAATGCTTTAGCTCCCTGATTACAATTGCATGCATGCTTCCAGAAGAAGAAAATGCAGGCTTGGTTGAAACTGCAGTTGCATGCAGGTTTGAGTTGCAAATTGATTTTCAGGTTAACGTTTTGAAGAGAGCTTCAGGTTTATATTTGATTTGCATTCCATTTTTGAAGATGATTCAGATAGTTTTTGGGTTAGAGGAAATATTGGTTTCAGATTTTTTTTGAGGGGATTTGCAGAATTTGTTTTGAGCAAATTTTTTTTCTGTTATGAAGAAGATGATTTTAGATTTTTAGCTGAAGTTCTTAAGTTTTGAAAAAGAAGAATAGAAAAAGAAAATGAGGAGTAATGTGTTTATATAAATAAAATTTTGATTTAATTAAAATAAAATGAAAATGAAAATTTAAATAGGACACTTGTTCCAAAATCTAACATTGGTCACATTGTTTAATCTATGCCTTAACACATGTCATTAAATGTCTTAAGGAATTTACACATGTAATTTAAGTATTTTATTTTATTTTAAATTATTTATAAAAGCCTTTAAATTAATTTATTATTTCTTATGTATATATAAATAAATTTCCCTCTTTTTATTTTTTTATTTTTAAAGAAGAATGAAACAAAACAAATTATAAATAAAAGCTTATCCTAATATTTTTTCTAAGTATCTATTCTTTTAAATTTCAAAACATTAAATTCAAATTTAAATTAAATTATAAAATCCAATTTTAAAAAATCAAGTTATATATATATGCATATATAACCCTTATTAAATTTAAAAATAACAAATCCTATTTCTAAAAAATCTGTTCATGTTTATAAAAACTAGGTATTATAATCATTATTTGAAAATAACAAATTTAATAATTTTAAATAATTTATAAAAGAGACTATAAATCACTTTTGTTACTCAATATATTAAGATCATATGTAATTTGTAATTTAAATTCTTAAATATAGTTTCAAGCAATAAGAAAATAAAACAAAGCTTTTATGTTAATCTAATTTATATTCATATTTAAGCAAATTAAATATAATTTAAACAAATAAGATTTACCTTTAATATTTACAAACCATATAGTTATTTATTAAATTGCTTTAAAAAGCTAAATGTTAAATTTAGATCAAAATTTCCAATTTACCAAAAATAAATTAGAATTAGAAATTTGCTTTATTTACTAAATTCCAAACCAAAGCTTATATATTTACAATATATACAATTATATATATATATTATAAATAGAAAACAATTTATTAGCTTTAAAAAGATAAAATCTACCAATTTAAATATTTATTAAAAGACGTTATTAAATCAATTCAAATTTTATTAACAAAAATTATCTAATTAATTTAATTTCTAACACAGATTATTAAATTTATATTGCTAAAAATTCCAGTATATCACAGAAATTGTTAGCGCCAAAATTGGTCACTAACACCCTTAGAGAGTTTAGAGAGATTGTGTAGAGAGAGTAATGAAGAAAATAAATTAAAACAGAGAAGATAATGTAAATTAAAATGCGGGAGACGAGTACACAGAATTTATAGTGGTTCGGCGTTGTAGCCTACGTCCACTTTGAAGTTGATCATTTATATTTCTTCACTTTAAACTCAATTACAGGTACAATCCACTTTTATGTATTCGAATACAATTGTGAAATAAAAGTAGAAGTTTTTGGATGAGGTTTGAGTGAGGCAGAGTCTCCCCTGTGTTCTCTGAAATCTGATCCCCTTTTTCTGTGCCCCTGCCCCTCTATTTATAGACGAATGTGGGTTGGACTTCCCTGGTGGGCCAGATGGCTAGACAACTTGGTCCAGATAGGACGCACCCTGCATGATGAGTGAAATAGGCCGAACGGTCGGCATGCCGAGTGAAGAAGGGTCTGCCGTGCGAGGAGTATGCCGAGCTAAGGTTATGCCGAGTAGAGGGAAGTGCTAAACGGTCTTATGCCGAGTGCAATCTTGGACCGCCGAACGTCTCTTACCGTCGAGTACAAACTTACGCCGAGTACAAACTCATGCCGAGTACAAACTTATGCCGAGTACAAACTTATGCCGAGTACACACTTATGCCGAACATCCTCTTATGCCGAGTACAACTCTGTGCGGCCAGACGTTTAGTTGCCTGGTTGATTTTCCAGGTAACATTTTTCCCCCCAAAGTACACCGTGTGTTCAAACAGGGTGTGCTTTAAGCTATTGGATCAGGGCATTGTCACCGGGTGCTAAGGATGCCGAACGATATGAGTGCCGAGTGGAATCGTTTCGTCCGGTAGAGCCGGTCAAAGTCTCTTCGAATTCTCCTTCCTCCTTGTAAAGACCGCTTCCTTCTTCTTCCTTTCTTTACTTTTACTCCTGCAATTCCGAATTTTCGAACCACCCTTGCAATCAAATCCCAAGGACTTCTCAAACCTTTCTAAAGCTCGATCCACGAACTAGGTACAATCCCTTTAGCTAACTCCTTTTCCTGGTGAGTTCCCACTGATTCACATGGGTTCATCCGAATTTTTACTTGGGGTGTTTTCAAAGTTGAGCGACGTGAGGTAGGGAGAGAGAGAATCAAGTACGAATACCTTGTAGGATTCGAGAGGGAGTAAGGTGGAGGAGAGGAAGGTATGAAGGCTATGCCGAGTGTTAGGACTCGGTATGATCTTAGTTCGACCGGCACAACGACGGTCGAACGATGGGTTAGAAGGAAGATGTGCAAATCAGTGGGTAGGCCGGGCGTTGTTTCGGCCGAATCGTGTTTTGGCCGAACGATATTATCTCAGTGCGAACTGAGGTTCGGCCGAACGATGGTCGTGGGCCGAATAGTAGTCTTGCCGAGTCACCAATTAACCGAACAAACTGGCATGCCGGACATAGTTGAATGCCGAACATAATTAGAAGCCGAGCAGACCTTAGTGCCGAACAAACAGTGGCCTTGCCAAATTTCATAATTGACCATGCCGAACAAACTTAGACCGGACAAACGTATCCTCATGCCGACCAGCATAACTGCCGAACATACTTACTGCCGAACATACTTATATGCCGAACAATCAGTAAATGCCAAACATACTTTTACGCCGAACATAGTTAGCATGCCGGGCGTAATTAGGTGCCGAATATATACTAATGCCGGTCATACCAAAATGCCGAACACCCTCAATTTGTCGAACATACATAACATGCCGAACATAATCAATCATTGCCTAACTTCATAACTGAACTTTACTTGGCACAAACAGTCAACTACTTCCAGTGTCTTATTGTAGTCGTTATTCGGAAGGCTTTCGGAGACGGTCAGCGATGACGGTTTTTGGAAGCGATGTTTTTAGGCTTGACGTTATATTAAATGCTTATGCACGATTGATTGCACTAGTTCACACACCACACGGGGGGGTTATCTGCGTTGTTAATTCTAACGTCGATTATTTTTCGAGCATAGTTCACGCAGGTGCTTGGTTGGGTCTGCTATTTATTCAAGATGTCCAAAAGATCCAGTTCGGCTACACTTTCTGACAAGCCTGGGCCGTCTTCTAAGCGAACGGCCCCCGACGCATCTAACCCGTCAGTTTCTCCCGCTCATGACTGGGCTCCCGACACTTTGGAATCGGCTATTTTACTAGATGACCCAGTTGACTCACAAGCTTCAAGAGTCACTGAAGCCGCTCTTAAGCGGATATGTTCTATTCATGGCATCCCATTCGCTGATGTGCTCGTTCCATTGGGGCATGATCGCCCACACCTGCCCCCAGTGGGATATACGGCGTGTAGCAAATTCATGTGCTGGGTTGGTAGCGTGCCACCTTTCAACCTATTCCTCCATGACGTGCTGCGGTACCTAGATGTTGCCCCGTCTCAACTTCATCCAAACGGTCACGCTTTCATTTATGGCACGTACATGCTTTTCATGGCCGTCTTCTCTAGGCCTCCAACCCCTGGCGATATAAGGTACATATACATGACCAAGAAACGGGGAGACAACCCCTCTTACATGTTCCTTGAGCCACATCGGAAGTGCCAGCTTTTCACCAGCGCGTGGAGTAGCAAATTCGCCCTGTACAAACAGGAGTGGTTTTACGTGCGTTGCCCTCAGGGTTTTGCGAGGCGATGGATTGAAGGAAGTAAGTCTTTTCTCTGAGTTGATGTCCATTCCCGATTGAGGTTGAACTTCTCCTAACTCATTATTCTATTTTTCAGATTTCGTCCCCCGTCCCGAAGGCCGGGGGTATTCTGATGCTGTCGACGCTATTAGAGCTCTTCCTGCTGAGGAGCGAGATATCCGAGCCCTCATTTCTAATGAGTCATTATCAAAGTTCGGTTTGCTAGCTCCTGGCCGCCGGGTTAGTCTTCCAGAGGGCGCCTCGCTTCCCAAGCCCGTACACGTCAGAGGGAAAAAGCTGCCTGAATCATCCGTTCGCCCTTCTCTTGAAGCTCCGAAAGAAGGGGAAATTCCAGGCGAGTCACCCGAAAGGCAAGGTGAGGATTTGGGCTCTGCAGCCGAAGTTCATGATATTGAAACGTCACCTTCCCCTTCGAAGGGGAAAAAGGAGCTGGCATGCAAGTCGAGGAAGGAGAAAGCTGGTGGAACTTCCAAAGTTACGCCTATTCAGCCAGAGAAAGAGGCTTCTCCACAGCGCGTTGAAAGCTCTCTGAAGGGCTTATCGAATCTCTCCATTCCCGAAGACTTGCTCAACTATGATTTCAGCGATCCGGAGCTGTTTAAGTTTCGCTCGCCCGTCACGGGCGATGCGGGTGTCCTGGCCCCGATCCAAGGGGAAAAGACTCCCGTTAGCAAAGCCACTGGTCCGTCGAGGGGTAGCACTAGGACACACACAGACACATGCATTTCACTTTGCATCTACCTGCCTTTCACCATTCTGCTCTTTCGCTAATTCGCTATTGTTCGATTGCAGGTGACATGGGGCGCTCTCATGGATACGACCGCCTTCGCGGCTCATCGACTTTACGCCGGTCTGGTCGGGACTCGGGCCTCGGGAAGCGCCGAGACAGAGACAGCGACCGAGATTATCTTGCCCGGGACTCGTCATCCCGGAAGAAAACTTATTATCAGCCCGAGCATCGCCAGGAGACCTCATCTCATCAGGAGCGAAGCAAAGACAAACGTGGCCACGAGAGGTCGCGTTCTGATGCTCTCCGGGACCAACACTCTGACTCTTCTTCTACCCGGCACTCCCGAGATTCTCATAGGAAGGGAGAACTCTCAAAGCCGCCTCCTCCCGCTCCTGTAACAGACCCGACAGTGCCGGAGAGATTGAACGAACTTAAGGCTAAGTTTCCGAAGATTTGTTTTGATGGGTTAAAGTTCCTCCCGGCGATCCATCCTATTCCCGGAGATGTTAAACAAAATGCTATCGCCTGTACCAATGACGTCTACGTGTAACATGATTCGTTCGTTCACCTCGCTGAGAAACTTTCTGAAGTCTCTATGGAGCGCCAGCATGAAATTGACCGCCTAAAGCTTGAAGCTATTCATGACAGGGATATCATTAAGGCACAGGATGAAGAAATTGCTGCCTATAAGTCCGAGCTTTAAGCTACTCGTCAGAGCGCTAAGGACACCGTCGAGGCTGTTTCCCGTCTCGAATTAACTCATAAGAAAGAGCTTGATGAAGCGGTTCAACAGTGTGGGGCATTAGCTTTGGAAAAAGACTCTGTTCAGAAGGAGCGGGACACACTTAGTTATCGGGTCAAGGAACTCGAGGAACAACTTCTCGTGGAGAGGAAAGAGAAAGTGGCTGCCCAGGTTGAGGCACAACATTATTGCGATGAGATTGTCGCCACCCGACTCCTAGAGGAGAAACTAAAGGACGATCTCTCCAAAGTTGAGGCCCTAAAACATGAAGCCTGTGAGGAGGGCAAAAAGTTAGCGACTGCCGATATCGACTCTCGCCTTGAGGCAGCTAGGGAAGAAGGTAGGGAGGAAATTAAGACTGAGTTCGACCCGCTGATCGCCGAGTTCAATGCCCGAGTCCTCATGCACAGGGATTTAACTTTTCTGGGCGACGGTTACCTCGAGTCTCTGATCGAGGCATGGGAGACCTTGATTCAGATCAAGAAGGTCGAGAGCGGTGCCGAAGAAGTCGATGAGGAAGCTTTAATTAAGGAGTTCTTGAAGGGAAAAGAACCCTCAGACCTATCAGCGGCCAAGGCCCTTTACAGCAAAGATTTTCCTTCGAGGAAAGGAAAGGAAGTGATTTCAGGTCCATCCGGTGCTATGTCCGCAGTTCATGCGCCTACCCAGCCGGCTAGCCGGCCAACGCTTGATCCCTTCGAGCGGCATCTTGGCTACGACCCGGATGCCCCCGGGCTTGGCGTTCATGTCCTATCTCCCATCCCGGAGGGTGGGACCCCTCTGACAACCGAGATCCCACCAGCGCCCGGTAAGCGATCTCTTCGTTTTATAGGGTTCCCGTGCTTCTCTGGAAGCTGTCGCGCCCTAACACTTGTTTTCTTGTGACTTTGTGCAGGCCGCTCTGACCCCGAGCCTTCTCCGAGGAGCGATGCCGCCAAGAAGGTGGAGACAAAGGCGAGTGAGGCCACTCAAGTCGGCGGAGATCCTGGCCCAGATGCTCAAGTAATCGGGGCGCTGGATGAAGGCAAATCTGACTCTTCCTCGGAGAGTTTCGAAGTAGACATCACAGGCGCCTCTGAGCACACATCCGACTTGAGCATGAAGGAACGGCTCGAGAAAGAGAAAAGAGATACAATCTCAGTCAAGGTCGAGCCGCGTGAAGTGGACCTGGGTGATCCTCTGAACAGACCATTGAAGGTCATTCTTCCTGGCAAGTCCCAGCCCATGGATGTTCCCCTTACGTCTTCGGTCGTCACCCCTCCGTCAGGAAAGGATTCCAAGAGTAAGCGCTCTGGGAAGGAACCGTCCGGGAAGAAGTCAAAGAAACACAAGAAGTGACCGTCGTCCCCGTTCAACGAGAACTAGCTTAAGTCATGTACTAATTTTTGTAGACTGTGCAAATAGGCTGTTGGCTCTGGACTTCGGAGCGCTTTTTGTAACGGGAAGTTTTTTTCGTGAATAAAATTTGATCTTCACTTGTGTCTTCTTAAAAGACTTTTATTATTCAGTTTCTTTTATGGTTGTGATTGAAATCTGAATTATTGTGGGTAACTTGGACTTCTCGGTTTGCCTTTACATGGCTTGGGAGTTTCCCTGGATTTGATCAATCCCCACTTGGTGCTTCAATCACTTGGAGTATTTCATAGCCCGTATGCTGGAGACTTGACGTATCCAAGTTATTTGTGTCGTAGTTCCTATTCAAGGAACTCGGAGGTCTGAACAACTTGTAATTAAGTTTATACCCCGGACATTGAGTACTCCAGTCCGCACTCCGGGGACTTGGAGATTTCGAATCGTTTATACTCGAGTCCGCACTCCGGGGACTTAGAGTACTCCAGTCCGCACTCCGGGGACTTGGAGATTTTTAATCGTTTATACTCGAGTCCGCACTCCGGGGACTTAGAGTACTCCCGTCCGCACTCCGGGGACTTGGAGATTTTTAATCGTTTATACTCGAGTCCGCACTCCGGGGACTTAGTGTACTCCCGTCCGCACTCCGGGGACTTGGAGATTTTTAATCGTTTATACTCGAGTCCGCACTCCGGGGACTTAGAGTACTCCAGTCCGCACTCCGGGGACTTGGAGATTTTGAATCGTTTATACTCGAGTCCGCACTCCGGGGACTTAGAGTACTCCCGTCCGCACTCCAGGGACTTGGAGATTTTGAATCGTTTATACTCGAGTCCGCACACCGGGGACTTAGAGTACTCCAGTCCGCACTCCGGGGATTTGGAGATTTTGAATCGTTTATACTCGAGTCCGCACTCCGGGGACTTAGAGTACTCCAGTCCGCACTCCGGGGACTTGGAGATTTTTAATCGTTTATACTCGAGTCCGCACTCCGAGGACTTAGAGTACTCCAGTCCGCACTCCGGGGACTTGGAGATTTTGAATCGTTTATACTCGAGTCCGCACTCTGGGGACTTAGAGTACTCCAGTCCGCACTCTGGGGACTTGGAGATTTTGAATCGTTTATACTCGAGTCCGCACTCCGGGGACTTAGAGTACTCCAGTCCGCACTCCGGGGACTTGGAGATTTTTAATCGTTTATACTCGAGTCCGCACTCCGGGGACTTAGAGTACTCCCGTCCTCACTCCGGGGACTTGGAGATTTTTAATCGTTTATACTCGAGTCTGCACTCCGGGGACTTAGAGTACTCCAGTCCGCACTCCGGGGACTTGGAGATTTTGAATCGTTTATACTCGAGTCCGCACTCCGGGGACTTAGAGTACTCCCGTCCGCACTCCGGGGACTTGGAGATTTTTAATCGTTTATACTCGAGTCCGCATTCCGGGGACTTAGAGATTTTTTGTCATTTACTATAAGCGTTCGTACGCTAGCCAGGATATCATAATTTTTAATTGCGCATCATAGGAATATCATACAAAGAGACATTGGTCATTCATGGAAAAGATGGCTTCAAGCCTTTATTGATGAAAACAAACTGGATTATCTTATTACATGCCAAGAAGGAAGCATACTGGAAATAAATGCAACTACCGCATAAAGGAAATAGACTAAGTGTAATAACGCCGCAAATGCTCGCTGTTCCATGCTCGGGGGAGTGTCGCACCATCGACGGTCGTTAGCTTGAAAGTTCCTTCTCCAAGCCTCCGTTCGATGACGTATGGACCTTCCCATGTGGGATTCATGTGCGAAGGGGTCGGAAAGACTCGTTTCAAAACGAGATCTCCCACATTAAAGGTTCTTGGTTGGACTTTTCCATTATAATATTTAGCGACTCGGTGCCTGTATGAGGCTGCTCTCAAATCGGCTTCTTCGCGTTTCTCATCAATGAAGTCTAATGATTCCAATAGGAGATCTTGGTTTGACGCAGGATCGTAATAGGTTACCCGGTGTGACGGAACTTCGAGTTCTACGGGTATGACGGCTTCCGTGCCGTACGCCAGTGCGAATGGTGTGTGGCCAGTCGCGGTTTTGTGGGTAGTTCTATAGGCCCAAAGCACCGTTGGGAGTTCATCTACCTACTTGCCTCTAGCCTTTTCCAAACGCTTCTTCAATATGGACTTGATGATTTTATTGACGGCTTCTACTTGCCCGTTCGCCTTCGGGTGAGCAACTGCTGCGAACCTTTTCTCAATGCCATACCTCTGACAGAACTCTTTGAATTCCTTGCTTTCGAATTGAGTTCCGTTGTCCGTTATGATGATCCGTGGGAGGCCAAAACGACATATGATATTTCGTACAACGAAATTAATGACTTTCTTGGTGGTGATGGTGTCCATTGGCTCTGCTTCCGCCCACTTGGTGAAATAATCGACAGCCACTATTGCATATTTCGCGCCTCCTTTGGCTATGGGCAGAGATCCAATTAGGTCGATTCCCCACATTGCAAATGGCCAGGGACTAACCATTTGTGTGAGTTCCGTTGGCGGAGCTCTCGGAATCTTTGCATATATCTGGCATTTGTCGCATCTTCTCGCATAGTCTGCAGCATCCCGATTTACAGTTGGCCAATAATATCCGTAACGGAGGATTTTTCTCGCCAAAGTTTGCCCCCCGATATGATCACCACATTCTCCCTCATGGACTTCTTCCAACACCCGTTTTACCTCGTCATGGGCCACGCACCGGAGTAAGGGGGTCGAGAATCCCCTCCGATACATTATCCCGTCTTGCATTACATAACGCGAAGCCTTACGAAGGACTTGGCGTCTTTCGCTCCTTTTCTCAGGTAAGTCCCCGTACAGCAGGTATTATTTGATCGGGGTCAGCCATGATTCCCTTTCGAGTTCGGTCTCCAAGACGAGGTCTATCTCCATCATGCCTATACTTGGTGCAAGCAGAGTCTCGACAGGGAACAATCCCATCTGCTGTGCATCGCCAGTACTCGCGAATTTAGCCAACGAGTCGGCCTCCCTGTTCTGTTCGCGCGGGACATGCGAAATGTCATAATATTCCAGGTTTACTAGAAGCTCCCGGACCCGGGCAAGGTAAGGAGCCAGTCTCTGCCCTTTCGCTTGGTAGTCTTCCCGTACCTGATATACCACCAGCCGTGAGTCGCAGAAGATCTCGATGGACTTCACCCTCAGTTCATTGGCAAGTCTTAAGCCGGCAATCAGTGCTTCGTATTCGGCTTCGTTATTGGTTGCTGTAAATTCGAGCTTCAAAGCATAGCAAATCGATCGGTTTTCGGGAGTTACCAGAACTATCCCAGCTCCCGACCAACGGTCGTTAGATGCCCCATCAGTGAACATCTTCCATCGGACAAGAGGGATTACTTTGTGATTTTCACTTGGTTCATCCGGAATGGTGAACTCAGCAACGAAGTCAGCTAGTGCTTGCCCTTGAATGGTCCCTCGCGGCAGGTAGGTGATATCAAACTGGCTTAACTCGATGTTCCACTTTAGCATCCTACCGGAAGTTTCCGGTCGTTGGAGTACCTGTCGCAAGGGTTGGTCAGTGTAAACACTGATTGAGTGCGCCTGAAAGTAGGGACGAAGCTTGCGTGATGCAATCACTAGGCAATAGGCAAGTTTCTCGATCTTTGGATAATTCTTTTCTGCCCCCGTCAGTCGTTTACTAACATAGTACACCGGCCTTTGAACCTTGTCTTCTTCGCGAACTAGGGCTGTACTGATAGCGTGTTGAGACACAGCCAAATATATGTACAACGTCTCGTGGTCTACTGGTTTTGACAGCACTGGAGGACTTTCCAAGTGTCTTACCAGGGCTCGAAATGCTTCCTCGCAATCAGTCGTCCATTCGAAGTTTCTCTTTCCTTTCTTTATGACATCGAAGAAAGGAACACACTTATCTGTGGCTCTGGATATGAATCGACTGAGCGCAGCTACTTTTCCGTTCAAGCTCTGTACCTGTTTTATGGTTCTGGGTGCCTGTATATCTCGGATGGCCTGGATCTTCCCCGGATTAGTTTCAATTCCCCGTGCATTCACAATGAATCCCAAGAACTTCCCTGATGCCACGCCGAAGGAACACTTTGAAGGATTGATCTTCATCCCATAGTGCCTTAGTACACCGAACATTTCTGCCAAGTCTCGGATGTGGTTGTTTGACTGTCGTGACTTTACGAGCATGTCATCCACATAGACTTCCATTGTTTTCCCAATCTGATCTTTGAACATTCGATTTACCAGACGCTGGTAAGTTGCTCCGGCATTCTTCAGTCCGAAAGGCATCACTACATGCAGTATAACCCAACATTTGTGACGAAGCTGGTGTGTTCTTGGTCTGGGGTGTGCATCGGAATTTGGTTGTATCCAGAGTATGCATCCATAAATGACAATAACTCATGCTCTGTAGTTGAATCGACCAGTTGATCAATTCGTGGTAGCGGGAAGCTATCCTTCGGGCATGCTTTGTTTAAATCAGAATAGTCAACGCAGGTTCTCCATTTCCCGTTTGCTTTCTTTACCAACACAGGGTTGGACACCCATTCCGGGTAGAGGGCGTCGCGGACAAACCCATTGGCTTTGAGTTTATCCACCTCCTCTTTGAGAGCTGTAGACCTTTCCGGGTCCATGCCTCTCCTTTTTTGCTTCACAGGTACGTGTTTCGGGTCTATATTCAACATATGGCTCGCAATTGCAGGGGAAATCCCACACATATCAGAGTGTGTCCAGGCGAAGACATCAAGATTCGCTCGGAGGAAATCAGATAAATTCTCTGCCATTAGGGGATCGAGTTGTGACCCAATTTTAAGAACTCGCGTCGGGTCGCTGTGGCTAACTGGAATATCAATTGTTAGTTCGGCCGGTGCTGCGTCTGGTTTCCTGGGTTCCCCTTTGTCATCTCTCGGATCTATGTCTTCAACGATCCGAGAATGACGCCCGAGCCAGGGCTCGGGCGCTAATTGTCAATCATCGGAATTCGGGATGCGGACGATGCTGTCCGCAGTTTTCCCCTTTTCTCTGCGCTGGGCCTCTCTCAGCTCAGCCACGTAATATGCACGTCCGGTTGCTTGGTCGCCATGCACTACTCCAACTCCTTTGTCTGTCGGGAATTTTAGTGTGAGACACCACGGGGCCAAGACTGCCCTGAAATCTGCGAGGGCTGGTCGTCCCAAAAACACGTTGTATGGTGAATCAACATCCAGCACTATGAATGGTAGGATTCACACTCTCCTGCGTTCACCTTGTCCCAGTTCAACTGGTAACTCCACATATCCTACTGCGTCTGTGGCTGCGCCGTTAAAGCCATGGATTCGGGCTTTAGATGGTTTCAAATCCTTAGTCTCCAGCTTCATTTGGTCATACGCTTTCTTGAAGATGATGTTAACGGAACTTCCGCAATCAATTAGGATTCTCCTTACGAATGCCGGTCCGATGGTTGCGGATATGACCAATGGATCGATGGTGGGAGCTTCCACCTTATCCGCGTCTCTATTCCTGAATATAATATCGTCGTGCATCGTGCGCTGCTGCTTTGCGGGAGCTCCATCCTCCACATTTGAACAGTACTCATTCTCTGTATGTCTCAAGGAATTAGCATATCGCTCCATTTCCTGCCAACTTTTATCCGCAGGATGAGGTCCACCAGCAATTGTGTTAATAATCAACCTTCCCACAGTTCGAGTAGGTTGCTCCGGTTGGTGTAGAGCTGGGCCACGTCCGGGGTCTGAAGTCTCTTGTCCTCCTTTTGGCGTATCTTTGACGAATTCCTGCAGCTTCTTCTGCCTAATCAATTTCTCAATAGCGTCATGGAGATGCCTACATTCGTCTTTGTTGTGTCCATAAGACTCGTGAAAGCGGCAGTACTTTCCAGTCCGCTTTTGCTCCTCTGTTGATTCCTTAGGGCGTGGTTTTCTGTATTGAAAAGTATTGCAGGTCGATAAGTAGATGTTTTCAAGAGACGCATTCAGTGGAGTGTATTCGTTGTAGGTTGGGATCCTTGACTTCCATCTCCCCGTTTCTTTCTTCTTTCCAGGATTTCCACTTCCAGTTCCCTTAGACTGCCCGGGCTTATTTTGGACGCTGGCCTGTATCTTTCCAGGGTTATCGTCGGTTGCTTTCATGGTGATGTTGCCCTTTACAGTCTCCTGAACGGACCCTGGTGCCTTGTCTTTCCTTATCCACCGAGCTTCTTCTCTCCTTATGAACTGGTGGGCTTTCGAATAGAAACGTTCCAACGTAGCCGGTGGCTTTCCTGCCAACCAATCCCCAAATTCAGAGTCTGGATCCACTCCACGCATTACTGCCATCAAAATCGCGTGGTCGTTTGGATTGCTCACTTCAGTAGCGGCAACATGAAATCTCTGCAAGTATGCTTTCAGTGATTCTCCAGGAGCTTGGGTCACGCTTGATAAAGACATCACATCCTTGGGCCGAGTGGCGTGTATCCTGAATTGTTCTATGAATTTCCTTGCTAATTCATCGAAGTTTGAGATGGACCGTGGAGGAAGTTGAGTGAACCACATGGTGGCAATTCCGGACAGGGTTATTGGAAAACACCTGCACTTAGTTGCGTCGTCGGCCCTTGCTGAATCCATCATCCATCCATACCTCATTACATGTTGTCTAGGGTCAGTTTTTCCTTCATAGGCGGGTATGTTGGGCATGTTAAACTTCCTTGGGTATTTAGCCTGTAGAATGGTATCTGTGAAGGGAGTATGACTCTTAGACATTCCCCAATCTTCATTAGTCAAACTTTGATTCTCTCTCATCAACTGTCGGACCATAGCTGTCAAATCCGGAGTTTGTATGGTAGGAGGAAGGTTGGGGTCCGCTCCACGGGCTTGATTTCTAGTAGAACGATCAGTGGCACCTGCTTGGTCATCTTCATCCTTGCGGCGTCTACACCTGGGTGGTTCATCAGCTGAAGTTGAGCTATCATCTTCAGAGTAGGGGACAGGGCTACCTCCAGCATTCTGATGCCGCTGTTGAGCAAGTTGGGTCATGAGGTTAGCATTAACTTGCATTTGCTCAGCGAGTTGCCTTCTGCTTTCCGTAAGCTCTTTTATCAAGTCATTCAATTATGCTCGTGAAACAGCCTCCACTTGGTTTTGGCTGGAGGGCCCCACGCCTCGAATTGCTTGTTGATCGTTAGATCCAAGTTGTTGAACACTAGCAGTTTCGCGGGCATCTACGTTTTGAGAGGTCGATCTTGTTCGTGGTCTTCCCATGGTAGAGTCGTTGGTTGTAACTCTGAGTAGAATCAACAGATGCCTTATGGATAATTACGGATCTTCTTCGGGGGATTTAAGCAATCCAGTAGCTACAAAGTAGATCCTCACAACCTGAGAATTCAGTTCTCAGTGAAAGCACCAAAATGTTAGCGCCAAAATTGGTCACTAACACCCTTAGAGAGTTTAGAGAGATTGTGTAGAGAGAGTAATGAAGAAAATAAATTAAAACAGAGAAGATAATGTAAATTAAAATGCGGGAGACGAGAACACAGAATTTATAGTGGTTCGGCGTTGTAGCCTACGTCCACTTTGAAGTTGATCATTTATATTTCTTCACTTTAAACTCAATTACAGGTACAATCCACTTTTATGTATTCGAATACAATTGTGAAATAAAAGTAGAAGTTTTTGGATGAGGTTTGAGTGAGGCAGAGTCTCCCCTGTGTTCTCTGAAATCTGATCCCCTTTTTTCTCTGCCCCTGCCCCTCTATTTATAGACGAATGTGGGTTGGACTTCCCTGGTGGGCCAGATGGCTAGACAGCTTGGTCCAGATAGGACGCACCCTGCATGATGAGTGAAATAGGCCGAACGGTCGGCATGCCGAGTGAAGAAGGGTCTGTCGTGTGAGGAGTATGCCGAGCTAAGGTTATGCCGAGTAGAGGGAAGTGCTAAACGGTCTTATGCCGAGTGCAATCTTGGACTGTCGAACGTCTCTTACTGCCAAGTGCAAACTTACGCCGAGTACAAACTTACGCCGAGTACAAACTCATGCCGAGTACAAACTTATGCCGAGTACAAACTTATGCCGAGTACAAACTTATGCCGAGTACACACTTATGCCGAACATCCTCTTATGCCGAGTACAACTCTGTGCGGCCGGACGTTTAGTTGCCTAGTTGATTTTCCAGGTAAGAGAAATTATGTAAAAATGATTTATAAAAGCGGTTTATAAAATGGGTTAGAAGCTGGGAATTTGAGATATAAATTTTTTTGATTTTGGGATTTTTTTTTCAAAGTTTTGGAAAATAATAATATTATTTGAAAATATTTTGAATAGAAATATTAAAAAATGATTTTGAAGACGTAAAAGCACCGAACTTACTTCGATCGCTGAAAAATAATTTTGATGATGACTGCAGCATCATTGACATTCATTTTTAGGTTTTCAAGAGAGGAATTGCAACCATTGGAGTTTTGTTTTGGTAAAACTATTTTTGATTTTGAAATTCAAAATAATGATTTGATATGCCAAGGGGATTATGTATATATATGATTTCAAAATGATTTGAAATAAATAAGAATAAGGTAATTTTCATTTAAATGTTTTATGGAAATATGAGAAAATAAGTTTTATAACATATAAAATTTATAAATTTGTAAGTTAAAACAAAATTTTGAAATTGTTGGATATGAATCTTAAGAAAAGTAAATTTGAAATTGAATTGTGAGATGGAATTTAACTAAAGTTAAATAAAATGAATTGTGAAAAGAAATTAACTTAAGTCAGGTAATGAAATTTTTTTGGAAATGGAAGATTATGGTTTGTAATGAATTAATGAAATGAACTAATTAAATAAATTATTGAAATAGATAAAGGCTTAAGTTATGAAGTGATAGTAAACATGAAAAGTGTTGTATAAAATGTTTCTAAACTTAAAGTAAAATTTTGTTAAATGATTCATAAATGAATTCAATATGGAATGAAATGCTGTCAAACATAAAATTTGATGGAATTGTTCTTAAGTGACATTACTATTGAAAGAAATATTCTAAATAATAAGTGAATGTGAATACAGCAATGTGAATAATTAAATGTATATCAATTGTATGTCAATAAAATGAATGAGATGGAAATGAATAAAATGAAATGAATGTGAATAAAAAGAATTTGGGATTGCTAAGAAATCAACTGAAATAAATACATAAGTTGTACGTATGTTATTTTACTCGCATAACGGTTTGATCCAGATTCGGGTGCATAGTTTCGAGATGATTTATGTGATGCCCCACCCTGAGACCCACATTAACAAAGAGAATTACTGGGCAATTCTATCTGCTAATGCGGAGAATAGGGCTGGTTAGGAGCGACCATCTATAATCTTGTCTTAAACATCTACTGCATACGTCGATAAATGATCTATTTTTTTTTTCTATTCCAAGTGGATCGACATATCCAATAAATGCTTAATGCAAAACTATAGGTGGCTAACGGATCTATCAGAACAAAATACAACAACAAAATGCATATCACATCACATAACAGTAATCATAATATATAAATACATATAAACAGATACATCCCAGTATGATACAAAGTGATACACAAAAGTGGTACAGAGACCACACTATATACATCCAATCAAATACATATCAGAGTCAAGCGGAAAGAAATATAAACTACACAAAAGTGCTAGGCTGATATCCAAGCAGATGCATCAAAGCTAAGTCCCGAACTGATAGCTAACCTGAAACAACTCGGTCTGACCCGAGTATAAAATACGCGGGTCAGTCTAGCTAAAACAATCAGTTAAGAAAGATAGACGATAATATGAAGCATAAGATACAAGGTGATAATTCTTATCAAATGAGAAGAGGCAATAGAAAGAACACATACTCATGACTTAAGTGAACAATGTAATTTAAGTATACAAAGACCTCAAAAGAGGTAAACTCGACAATAATGCTCAAATAATATAAACAATCGCCGATGAAAAATCTCCAAATCAAAACTCATGAAACTCAATAAGAGTTTATAATCCCCATATCGAAATCACCATAAAACAACAAATATATATATGTCTTTCTCTAATTCAAGGCTATAAGTAAATTCATCATCTCAAAATTGGTGAAATCGAAATCCTAAACTTATAAAAATTCCCCAGATTGGCCAAATCCCATTTGCATACCGAAGCGATGCTGCACGTGCCATTCTCAGATGGCCGAAGCCTCTGACAAGGTCGCTAACACCTCTCAAAGCAGTTCGTCCTCATGAAAAGGTCGCTGACACCTCTTCAAGCCATTTTGTCAGCCCTAACAAGGTCGCTAACACCTCCCTAAGCAGTTTGTCCTCATGACAAGGTCGCTGACACCTCTCCAAGCTATTTTGTCAGCCCTAACAAGGTCGCTAACACCTCCCTAAGCAGTTCGTCCTCATGACAAGGTCGCTGACACCTCTCAAAGCAATTATGTTAGGTAAACATCGTGAATGTGTCACAAACTCACGGTTAGGAATCCGAAAAGTGTTAACGTGTGTCCCATACCACTCGTTCGCACTTAGCGATTTACTAGCCGCTAGTCGGTGCCACACTAGGAACATCATAAAACTCATAAAATCATATCTCGCCTCATCTCATTGGCGAGTGATAAAGAGACACCATACTCGTCTTATCTCATCGACAAGTATTAAATAACATCGTAACTTGTCTTATTTCATCGACAAGTGAAAACATCGTGATAGTTCCTCATAAACCATAAATCTCAAAATATGAAATCATATACTCAAGACTTGCCTTATATCATTGACAAGTAAATAAAACATCGTGATGGTTCTCATCGACCATACTCTTATATAGGAGATCTCAAACCATAATACTTGTAAAATATTGGCCATCTTAAATAAGTCCAATAAATAGGAATTATAAAACTCAAAATACGCCATAAAATGGCAGAACATCTCAGAATCAATAATCTCAAATAGCTTCGATCGTACAAGTCCGGAATTAACCGAAATAGTGAACGCATATGTCCCATACCACGTGTTTTACTAAATCGTTTAATTCTCTTTCTCATATGTTCGAATAGTATAAAAGTGTGTATTTTATATATAAAATAATTTATTTGAGAAAACAAGCTTTTAAAACTTTTTCCCAAAAATATTAATAAAACCAATATTTAAAATTTCTTTATTATAGGAAATAAATAGATTTTGTATTAGAAAAATAATTTTAAAGTACAATGTAATAATAATTTAAAATGTCCATTTATTTAAAAAATCACTTCAAAATGGTTTAGTGAAAATCATGCTCGAAAATAATGAAAACAAGAGAGATTACTCAAGACCGATAACTTGAATTCAATACGAATTCAATTCAAATTTAACCCAAAGTCAATTCAAATTCTATTTAAATTTGTGTTTCAAATTACCTAAATATAGCTAGCCTATTGATAGACATCATATCTCTCAAAACATCTCAAAAACAACATCAAAATCGAACAAGAATGAGAGCAACAATAAGCCAATACAATTCTCAGTTCATTGATTGTTATTGCTGTCATTTTGCTCTCGAGACAGCAACAAACAATTATAGTTTTGACCAAGCTAACTTCGAAATTTCAAAAAAAATCAAAACATAAAACTTCTAGCACAAAGTCTAAGCTTTCTGAAACATCTTGAATTATTAAATTTGGATAAGAAACATGAAAGATATGGCCAAAACAAATTTCAAATATGAATTTCACTACAGCTGTTGTTTTAGTTTCGGGACAGCGATACTAGAATGAACTTTCGACCATGTAAACATCAAAATTTGACAAAAATCAAAAAATGAAAATTGTAGCATATAATCTAAGCTTTCAGGAGCATCAAGAATCATCAAATTCTGACATCAGACGAAAAAGATATGTTTAAATTTCCAACAGCACTTAGCACAGAAAATCACAATTTTACAGTGACAGAGCAGCGAGATTGTTTTGGGTTTTTCGACCATCTATGCTCAAAATTTTCAATGTTTTCATCATGAAAGTTGTCACGTTCTTTTCAGGCTTTCCATAACTTCAAAGAAAATCGAATTCCGATGTAAAACGAAAGAGATATACACAATTTATTGACAGCGATTTACGATTGAACATGCAGCAACAACAAAAATTTGAGATTTCTTACCCTAAAATCTCAATCAAACCTAGAATATGTGAGTTTTGATACCCACCTTAACAAAATAAGATCAGACTTGAGGAAATCTGAAGAAAGTTTAAGCTTTGGCCTTGTATATGCTTTAAGAACCTAGAAATTGATAGTTTACAAATATGCATAGAGAAAACATAAGTTACATCAGATTCAAATTCACAAAATCAAGAATTGATGAAACCATCTTTGATTTTAGAGTGATTACCTGATTTTAGTGCCTTTAATTTGATTAACTTCAGCAAAGGGGTTGAATAATTTGAAGATTTTGGCTTAGGGTTTGAAGAGGGGAAAGGGTTTCTAAATTCTTTTGTTTCTTTCTGGTTAGCTGAAGTTGTACGTACTTTGTTTGAGGAAGAGAAGCTTTCTCTTTACTTCAGGTTAGAGAGAAGAATAGGCTTAGACCCAATAACAATTAATTTGCCTAAATACTAATTATCACCAATTAAACTAAAGCTCTTTTATTAAAATCAAAACAACTTATGTTTACAAGTTTTGAACACAATAAAATCTCACAACTACATTTCAATGTTTTAACAAACATTTTTTTTTCAACGAAATAAAAGATAATTTAGCTCTAAAAAATTATTTTCATTATTAAAAACTCTTATTTTAATTAAATACCCTACTTAACACAAATATTTACATATAACACTATTTTTAATTCCAAAAATTAAGCAAATTTTTTTCCTTATGTAATAAAATACAACAAGCCATTCTCCACCAATTTATGATGAAAACTTATTTTTAAATCAAATTTCACCTTTTTATTTAAAATAAACATATTTTAAAATTAAATACTTTCTTTAAAAATTATGAAAAGGGGCAATTGACAATAAATACAAGAATTATTGCATTTTCACTAAATAAAATCATATTTCATTCATTATTCTCACAAATACTCAATATAATGTTTTCAAAACTTTATTTTCATATTTTATTTACAAAATTCATTGTTTATCCCAAATGAACAAATTTAAAATTTTCAATTATATTTTAATTTAAAATATTAAATTATAACTACATTCATAATTTAATATTAACAAGTAATCTCCAAACACAGGACTGTTACAAACTCCCCTCCTTAATAAAATTGCGTCCTCGCAATTTCTAGAGAAGAGTTTGTATTCAACCTATTAATTTCATCCGTCAAAGGAAGGATAGACTAGCTTGAGTTTGAGAGAAATTCTCACACTCTCAAGATAGGATGGTAGAAAATGAAGACAAGACTCGCTCGATTAATTATATGGTTTCTAAAGCGCTAATATTGTGACAAACAAACAATCGAATATTCCGAGCAACACATAAAGTTTCGAAGGCATCTCACCTTCGAATTGGAAACTCAACAAGATGCTACACATAAAATATTACTCGAATGAAATTGATTTCTCAAAAGCTCCTAGAGTAGAGTTGGGATTTAGCACAACTCCAACTCAAACTCTAACCAACAAAATGATTATCGATATGATTTCCGTATGACACTACGGAAGGAACCACATCGATACAAGATAGAAACAAAAGAGACAAGATAGATCAACCAAAAGGTGGTTTATTCTCTAATTCTTCCATAGGTATTCTCTAATTTGCAACATATATTTTTTTATTTCAGTTTATTTCTCAAATTTTCTAAGTGTTAGAAATTTTCAAAAAAATCGGCGGAGTCTCCTTTGTACGGAGGGATATATATAATATTATAAAAATGAATTACATAATATACATCGACCATTATGTCGGAACACAAATTATAAATTATCATTCAACTCCTAAAAATTAATTCGAAAACATATCTTTCTTATTAGCATTTTAAAGCGAGTTTGTACAAACTTATACATATTCTTTTTTCTCAAAATATAGTCCAACCATCCTCTTTTCACCTGCACTTAACTCAAATAGATGATATTAGTTCATGATCATAAATAAGAAATGCTACACTTAACTATTGAGGGGAAATAAATTAATTTCATTTCAGATCTGCTGTAAAGAAGACCTGTTTTGTCCTAGAAAACTAAAAAATCTGAAGAAATTTATAAAATAAAAGTTGTTCTACTCTGTTTAAGCTTTCCAGCAATATAAAGATCCTTAAAATCCGATTTACGGTTTGAAAGTTATATTCAATTTACTTTCAGCTTAAGTCTTAGAGAATTTTTCAATAGGGCAGAACTGCCTATCCACTTTCAAACCCATTTTACGCTCAGTAAAAAGCAAAATATTTAAATGTAGTAAAAATAAACTTTATTTCTTACTGAAAGCTCTTTCATTTGCCAAAAAATTCAGCTCATTTGGAGTCAAAAATCTCAAGTTATCGCTGTTTTAGTACATCACTTTTCTAAATGAAATTTCAACCTTTAAAATCAATTTGAAATTTGAAATTCTCCCAAACCATTTTAACTTCAAACTACAATTTCAAACAAGATTTTGCTAAATGATTTATTAAATGATTCTCTTTTTCCCTGAAAAGCTAAGACATATAAAATTATGATCAACTTTATGTAATCATCATAAAACATTTTATTAAGTGGAAATATTTTCATTACTTTCCAAAATCTACTTTATAAACAATTAACAATGAAAACTCATTTTGGAAGAGATAACTAATTTCTTCCATCATCAAGAGATGATTATTGATTATCCATCAAAAATAAATTTTTATAGTCATCATTAATAACTTGCACTAAAATATTCAATTAATATTTTAATTTTTCAAACCAAAGTATTCTTTTACCTTAAATACATCATTTTATATATCAAAGCATCAAATGATATTTTCTTCTAATTAAGACATCTCCTTAATTAGAATTGTTCACTTTACTTACCCAAATCACCATATTCAATTCCATAAATTTCAAATAATTTAAGGATATTTCCTCCGATTGATTTATAGTGAATGACCCAATCGATTGGCCGCAGAGTTGATCAAATGATCAAAACTGCCTTGCCACTCCTCCAATACTCACTATGGTTCAATGGTTTCATTATACATTTAAAATAAAACCAATACTCCACAATATCAATTATTTTCAAACTTTACTTATCGAAACTCAATTTACCGTGTCTGATTGTCTCATTACAGTGTTTAGGAAATCCCTATCGATAACGCTGGCCAAACGCGTCAACCAGAATTCTTAAAGCACTAGACGGACAACCCAACACAAAAATTTGTTTTCTTTTTTAAAAAATAAATACCTTATATATAATACTTAAATATTCTTTGTTTTTCCCCAAAACATAATCCAATTTCTCTTAGAAACATATCTTTAATTTTTTGTGAAACTTTTTTTTTTGAAAACACAACTTATTACTTATTCTCAAAATCAAAAACAAAAGAAGAACTCACGAGATATTCTTGGAATACTCGATCCTCAAGATTGATCGGATAGATTAGAGCGTTCATTATTCCGAATGGTACGATGAACCACTCACAAGACTCACAATGAGTGCGGAATGCATTAAGAGTAACGCTATCCTCTGCGACTCGTAGCTCATGAAAAATCGATGTAAGGTCAAGCCGAGGAATGACCTTAGCACCACTCAATAGATTAAAAGAAATCTATGAGATATAATAGTAATGGCAAGATATCTTATTGAATGAGAAGAAGAGCACAAAAAACACATCATTACTTCAAGTGAAGTAATCCATAAAGTATATCAACAATTGAGTATCCAAGGAGCATATCACAAAAGAGGTAAGAATGTCAATATCAAATAAATTCAACGAATCATCTCATTTCCCTAGTGGGCATCCTCGTGGGAGGATGACCCAAAAGCTAAGAAATAAAATCCTAAAATCCTCGAACATCATACCCAATATTGCGAATCCCTCCAATAGGATCCAAAATCCTCAAAGAAATCATAAGATAAGAACATCAAAGATCATCAACAAACTCCTTCGATGCAGATGGGTGTCAAGCACCCGTATTGAAGAGGATTCAAATAAATCAATCACGATTTGAGTTACCCCTAAGAAAATATATCATCAATTAAATTTGGGAATATTATGGAATAAAATATATTCCTAGACATATCCCAAATTATCTACTTCAAAAGACACGATAAGGTAAATGACACAATGATTAAGAGATTTGTAACACTTGTATAACACTAAGATGTACCGTAATATGTTTTTTTCTGTTCCATGTTTATCATACTTTGTTCTGACTTTAGCTCTGATACCAAGCTGTGACTCCCCACCCTGAGACTCACATTAACAAAGAGAATTACTGGGCAATTCTATCTGCTAATGCAGAGAATATGGCTGGTTAGGAGCGACCATCTATAATCTTGTCTTAAACATCTACTGCATACGTCGATAAATGATCTATTTTTTTTTCTATTCCAAGTGGATCAACATATCCAATAAATGCTTAATGCAAAACTATAGATGGCTAACGAATCTATCAGAACAAAATACAACAACGAAATGCCTATCACATCACATAACAGTAATCATAATATATAAATACATATAAACAGATACATCCCAGTATGATACAAAGTGATACACAAAAGTGGTACAGAGACCACACTATATAAATCCAATCAAATACATATCATAGTCAAGCGGAAAGAAATATAAACTACACAAAAGTGCTAGGCTGATATCCAAGCAGATGCATCAAAGCCAAGTCCCGAACTGATAGCTAACCTGAAACAACTCGGTCTGATCCGAGTATAAAATACGCGGGTCAGTCTAGCTAAAACAATCAGTTAAGAAGGATAGACGATAATATGAAGCATAAGATACAAGGTGATAATTCATCTCAAATGAGAAGAGGCAATAGAAAGAACACATACTCATGACTTAAGTGAACAATGTCATTTAAGTATACAAAGACCTCAAAAGAGGTAAACTCGACAATAACGCTCAAATAATATAAACAATCGCCGATGAAAAATCTCCAAATCAAAACTCATGAAACTCAATAAGAGTTTATAATCCCCATATCGAAATCACCAAAAAAACAACATATATATATATATGCCTTTCTCTAACTCAAGGCTATAAGTAAATTCATCGTCTCAAAATTGGTGAAATCGAAATCATAAACTTATAAAAATTCCCCAGATTGGCCAAATCCCATTTGCATGCCGAAGCGATGCTGCACGTGCCATTCTCAGATGGCCGAAGCCTCTGACAAGGTCGCTAACACCTCTCAAAGCAGTTCGTCCTCATGAAAAGGTCGTTGACACCCCTTCAAGCCATTTTGTTAGCCCTAACAAAGTCGCTAACACCTCCCTAAGCAGTTTGTCCTCATGACAAGGTCGCTGACACCTCTCCAAGCTATTTTGCCAGCCCTAACAAGGTCGCTAACACCTCCCTAAGCAGTTCGTCCTCATGACAAGGTCGCTGACACCTCTCAAAGCAATTATGTTAGGTAAACATCGTGAATGTGTCACAAACTCACGGTTAGGAATCCGAAAAGTGTTAACGTGTGTCCCATACTACTCGTTCGCACTTAGCGATTTACTAGCCGCT
Organism: Allium cepa; assembly: GCA_030765085.1. NCBI lineage: Eukaryota > Viridiplantae > Streptophyta > Magnoliopsida > Asparagales > Amaryllidaceae > Allium > Allium cepa. The sequence goes on from CM060935.1 coordinate 57,620,691, forward strand.
AGTCGGTGCCACACTAGGAACATCATAAAACTCAAAATCATATCTCGCATCATCTCATTGGCGAGTGATAAAGAGACACCATGCTCGTCTCATCTCATCGACAAGTATTAAATAACATCGTAACTTGTCTCATTTCATCGACAAGTGAAAACATCGTGATGGTTCCTCATAAACCATAAATCTCAAAATATGAAATCATATACTCAAGACTTGCCTTATATCATTGACAAGTAAATAAAACATCGTGATGGTTCTCATCGACCATACTCTTACATAGGAGATCTCGAACCATAATACTTGTCAAATATTGGCCATCTTAAATAAGTCCAATAAATAGGAATTATAAAACTCAAAATACGCCATAAAATGGCAGAACATCTCAGAATCAATAATCTCAAATAGCTTCGACCGTACAAGTCCGGAATTAACCGAAATAGTGAACGCACATGTCCCATACCACGTGTTTTACTAAATCGTTTAATTCTCTTTCTCATACGTTCGAATAGTATAAAAGTGTGTATTTTATATATAAAATAATTTATTTAAGAAAACAAGCTTTTAAAACTTTTTCCCAAAAATATTAATAAAACCAATATTTAAAATTTCTTTATTATAGGAAATAAATAGATTTTGTATTAGAAAAATAATTTTAAAGTACAATGTAATAATAATTTAAAATGTCCATTTATTTCAAAAATCACTTCAAAATGGTTTAGTGAAAATCATGCTCGAAAATAATGAAAAACAAGAGAGATTACTCAAGACCTATAACTTGAATTCAATACGAATTCAATTCAAATTTAATCCAAAGTCAATTCAAATTCTATTTAAATTTGTGTTTCAAATTATCTAAATATAGCTAGCCTATTGATAGGCATCATAGCTCTCAAAACATCTCAAAAACAACATCAAAATCGAACAAGAATGAGAGCAACAATAAGCCAATACAATTCTCGGTTCAATGATTGTTATTGCTGTCGTTTTGCTCTCGAGACAGCAACAAACAAATATAGTTTTGACCAAGCTAACTTCGAAATTTCAAAAAAAATCAAAACATAAAACTTCTAGCACAAAGTCTAAGCTTTCTGGAACATTTTGAATTATTAAATTTGGATAAGAAACATGAAAGATATGGCCAAAACAAATTTCAGATATGAATTTCACTACAGCTGTTGTTTTAGTTTCGGGACAACGATACTAGAATGAACTTTCGACCATGTAAACATCAAAATTTGAAAAAACTCAAAACATGAAAATTGTAGCATATAATCTAAGCTTTCAGGAGCACCAAGAATCATCAAATTCCGACATCAAACGAAAATGATATGTTTAAATTTCCAACAGCACTTAGCACAGAAAATCACAATTTTACAGTGACAGAGCAGCGAGATTGTTTTGGGTTTTTCGACCATCTATGCTCAAAATTTTCAATGTTTTCATCATGAAAGTTGTCACGTTCTTTTCAGGCTTTCCATAACTTCAAAGAAAATCGAATTCCGATGTAAAACGAAAGAGATATACACAATTTATTGACAGCGATTTACGATTGAACATGCAGCAACAACAAAAATTTGAGATTTCTTACCCTAAAATCTCAATCAAACCTAAAATATGTGTGTTTTGATACTCACCTTAACAAAATAAGATCAAACTTGAGGAAATCTGAAGAAAGTTTAAGCTTTGGCCTTGTATATGCTTTAAGAACCTAGAAATTGATAGTTTACAAACATGCATAGAGAAAACATAAGTTACATCAGATTCAAATTCACAAAATCAAGAATTGATGAAACCATCTTTGATTTTAGAGTGATTACCTTATTTTAGTGCCTTTAATTTGATTAACTTCAGCAAAGGGGTTGAATAATTTGAAGATTTTGAAGAGGGGAAAGGGTTTCTAAATTCTTTTGTTTCTTTCTGGTTAGCTGAAGTTGTACGTACTTTGTTTGAGGAAGAGAAGCTTTCTCTTTACTTCAAGTTAGAGAGAAGAATAGGCTTAGACCCAATAACAATTAATTTGCCTAAATACTAATTATCACCAATTAAACTAAATCTCTTTTATTAAAATCAAAACAACTTATATTTACAAGTTTTGAACACAATAAAATCTCACAACTACATTTCAATGTTTTAACAAACATTTTTTTTTCAACGAAATAAAAGATAATTTAGCTCTAAAAAATTATTTTCATTATTAAAAACTCTTATTTTAATTAAATACCCTACTTAACACAAATATTTACATATAACACTATTTTTAATTCCAAAAATTAAGCAATTTTTTTTTTCTTATGTAATAAAATACAACAAGCCATTCTCCACCAATTTATGATGAAAACTTAATTTTAAATCAAATTTCACCTTTTTATTTAAAATAAACATATTTTAAAATTAAATACTTTCTTTAAAAATTATGAAAAGGGGCAATTGGCAATAAATACAAGAATTATTGCATTTTCACTAAATAAAATCATATTTCATTCATTATTCTCACAAATACTCAAAATAATGTTTTCAAAACTTTATTTTCATATTTTATTTACAAAATTCATTGTTTATCCCAAATAAACAAATTTAAAATTTTCAACTATATTTTAATTTAAAATATTAAATTATAACTACATTCATAATTTAATATTAACAAGTAATCTCCAAACCCAGGGCTGTTACAATTTACATCGATCTGAATTGGAATTATTCACTCGATTCTCGATGGCGAACACCGGGTATGGATTTTTGATTGATTCTGGAATTCTCTATCATAGTATAAGGCTATGCAAGGAAAATGGCGGTTTCTAAATCAAGTAACCGTATGTGAATCCGCACTAGGGTGGTCGTGTGAACGATACTACTTCAGAAGTGGAATTGTGTGATTAAGCTAGCGATCAGATTTGAGATTTACATGCGAATGATATATGTACATCGTATGGGCTTTAGTGAAGCAAATGTTGACAATTGAAAATGCAAAATAATATGATTATAAATGATATGATTGTATATCATTGGTAAATAAGATGCAAGTACATAAAAAAAGAGCTAGTTTGATGCCTTTGATTTCACAAGTAAAAAAAAATTGGCTGTCCGAATAAAAGGTACATGTTTATATTGTTGTTTGATTTGGTGGTTTTTTGATTGAGTCACTTGGCTTTTTTTTTTCCTTTTGCTGGTTTGGGCCCGTAGTGGCGATTTGTAAATGTTTTGATCTAGCCGTGCAAAGGAGACACTGGCAAAAAAATTCGTAAATCTAAGGCATTGGAAAATATTCGAGAAATTTGAAGGAAATTTTAAATAACTAAAATTTGATGTTTATGTTATAGCTTGGAATGATTTTATTTGGAATTTGTGAATAAATTTAAAGACATAAGAAATGTGTGATAACAAAGTTTCAACAAGTTGATTTTGGAGAGTTAAAGGCTCAAGAGAGTTCGGTAATCTATTTCTACTAATTAGTTTTGAAAAGTTAATGGGTTGGGAGCATTTCCTTCCTTGGTAATTTCGAGGATGAAATTCTTTTAAGGGGGAAGAATGTAATTACACGAAATTTTAGTAAATTGATATTTGGGAATTCAATTGATTTAAATATGGAAAAGTTATTTTTATAACTTAAATAACTTGAATTTTAGGATATAGAGATTTATTTAATAATTAAATTGTCAAATTTAATATTTGGAATTGTTTAAATAATTAAACCATGAAATTGATGTGAATAAAAATGATTTTGTAAATTGAATTAAATTTTATTTAACTACGAATGAAGATAGTAAACCTTTAGTTTAGAATTAAAAGTGATTAATTTAGTTTTTAAAATAATTCTTTTTAATTAACGTATAAAAATAATCTTCTAGGCCACTATCTTGGATTTCGACGAAACCAGTTTCATTGGATCCGTAATAGTGAGTTATTTGTATGCCGATGAATTTCATGATGATCAGATATACCATTTTGTCATATGAGATCAAAATGCTTAGAATTTAATTTTAGAAATTATATAATATAATTGGGTTTGAAAAACTATCTTCTGCATGCGATCGAATTAGTCCTTCAGACTAGTTCCATTGCGTTCGATATTAGGATATAACATATAAAACGCAAGACGACACGTCTTTATAGGAGTTCGAACATTTTCAAGCATATAATATTAGACTTTAATAAAATAAAATAAAATACATACGCTACTGTCTCCATGAACTTGTCCCATACCCCCACATCTTTACAGTACATACCCTCATACCCTGTAATTTAAAAACCCACCGCTCCCTCCCCTTTAAAACCATTCCAGTGAAGAAAAATAGAAAATGAAACTTCAAATTTAAATAATAATAAAAAATAAATAGTCAGTGATAAAATCGAAAACCAAGTTCCGTTAATCTTTATTTGTAGAGATCTACGTTATGCATGAATTTAGTGGGTGGGTAAGCTCGGCCGTGGGCTGGCAGTGGAAGGCGAGAGCTCAATGATTAACTGGATTAGGTTTAATTGGATTTTGTGATGGAGTTTGGTTAATTGGAAGTTGTAGTTGAGTTCGTAACGGAGTTTGGCACGGTTGGCCAAAGTTTGTCGAAGCATGGTGGCCTAGGGAGATTTCTGTTCGCTGTCGAGATGCGAAGGCCAAGACACATTTTGATAGGGGATCATGGAGGGTTGCAAAGGGGATGGGCAATTCAAGTTCGATAAGAGAAAGTTGCTTGCGGCATTCGTTTGTCGTGCGACGATCGTTTGGGAAGTATAAGTGATATAGGAGATGAGCATAATGGGTAGTGGCAGCTATTTGTATTGGGAAAGAAGAAGGAATGAGTGGCAATTAGTTTAATATATATATAATTATTATTTAATTATAAATTTAAAAATATTGATAACTTAAAATATGTGTAACTCTCGCTTACGAGGTCCAATCGAGGCATGGATTTTTTCATTGCACTCATGACGATGAAACTTCACGATGGAACTAGTTTGGATGAATTTGGAGACTACTGAAATTTGGGCTAAAATCGGACGTTGTTCGGTTTTTGTTCCAAACCGGAACACCTCGGGGAAAGCAGAAATTTCGGTGAGTTAAACTCACATTTTTGGTTAACTAGTATGATATATAGATGATAAAGATTGTTGAATGATTGTTTAGATGAATTACAATATTTATTAATTGGTTTGGATATATTCCCGCCCTTAGAGCGGATGTGACCCTATTACGTTCCCGTGTAAAAGTGGATGACCCTTTCTGTACGAATCCAGCCTCAAAGCGGTTGATTATATTTTAGGATTTATAACGTTTGTGATGCAGGGAAACAGGTCGAAGGGATCCAATAGGATTTCTCACTAATGTTGATTTTATTTACATATATATGTATACGTATGCGTGTGCGTGCGTGTGTGTGTGCGCTGATATATACGAGCTATGATGCAGAGGGGCGGGTTGGAGGGATTCAACAGGATTCCTTATTATTATTGAATTGATTTCAATAATATTCTACTTATATGAATTATTGGATAATAAAATTGATTGTTGGAAATATGAGTTATGACATCGTTATAGGTTAAAAACCGAACTTAGCAGTGATAAAAAAAATCAATATCAATATTGGTTAAGCGTTTGGTGGCTACTGGCCTTAAAGTAGTATTTTGAAATACTATAGACTGCCACTTGGATTGGAAATTGGTTTTGGGACAGGAAATGATTTTCAAATCCGAATTTGAGTTTCGAAAATATATTGTTTAAAAGATTATCTATTTATATTAATATTGTCTTAAAGTTATTTAATTATAATAATACTGTTTTAAAGTTATTTAATTATATTAATATTTTTTAAATTTATTTAATTTCATTAATATTGTTTAAATTTATTTAACTATAGTTAATATTGTTTTAAAGTATTTATCAAAATGTTAATATTTTGAAAGGTTAATTATTTTAAGAATAATTATGGGTTGAAATTAATAATAAGGACTTACTAATAAGGTTTTAAAAATAAATTATTACTATTTATAATAAGGGTAAAGATTAATTATTATTGTTGTTGTTTTTCAAATGATTAATTAATATTTTAAGATGTTTTAAGATTTATATTTACTATTTATTTATTTATTTATAATGTTCAATTTTAGATGTAAATGATCTTTATTTATTTATAAATGTGTTCGAGACTCATAAATAGAGTTTTATAAACAGACTTGGATTATATGAGAGAAGTTTATAAAATAGTTTGGAGACGTATGGGAAGATTACTTACAAGCTGAAAGAGTTCTATAAAAGGTTAGAAATTTATAAACGGAATTAAGAAATTGGTTTATAGATTTATAAAAGGAGTTTTATAAATGATTTTATGGATTAATAAAGGATTTATAAACTTGTTTTGGAAATGTACAAAGAGACTTTATATGTTATTAAAATTTATAAGAGGGATTTACAAAAAGTTGTCAGAGAATATAAAATGTTTAATAAATGGTTTTGGAGAATTATAAGGAGTTTATTAATGATTTTATAATCGAATAAAAAGAAAATCTTTCTCAATTTTGTAAATATACTTATTCCATTGAGATAAGTATATAAGTGCATTTTCTAAGTGTGAGATGTGATAGTGTGAAAATATTTATACCATTGAGATAAGTATATGGATATTTTCGAAGTATTTAAAATATAGGGATTACGGATATACCTTTGTAAAAGTATTTTTATACAAGTAATTTACAAAGTGATTTTAATGAGTAAAAGATTTTTTAAGTAGGTCAGTGGTTGCTTATGTGCTTAACCAATGTTGGTATTCCTAATGGAATTAAATTCCTGATTAAATGATTGTTATTTGATAGTTAAATAATCGACTATCGAATTTGGCTGCAAATGCAACTTTGGAAATATCTAGGAGAAATACGTGAGTTATGTGGCACAATCGTCTTCGATAATGCTATACTACATGTACAAATCTCGTTTCGTTCTCCTAGGACAATGATAAGGAAATCCATCCGCTAACGGTTAGGAGGTGATCTTCGATCTTATCTTTGACAATTATTTCCTAAAGAACCAGGGTTGAGTTTACCGAGAACTATCAAATGTTGTTTCGAAGATACCAGGATGGGATGTGATCTGGCACTTACCCCACATGTTCGGTTATACTCCATTAATTGGAGTGTACAACATGATAGGGGGTTCTCGCTTTTTGTTTGGTGGTGAGCAAGAGACTATTACCCTACATGTCCCTACGTATAAGAAGGTCGGCTGTTAGTTGCAAAGCTGGACGTAAAATTAGATTCGAGGTATCAATGTATGCCATGGTGGTGCTAGGATAGATGGATGGTAAAAAAGCCGTCGATTCTCGAGGGTTGAAAATCTCGTTCATTACATTTGGTATCAGAGCCGAGGTTGAACGAGAACCTTGGCTTTGGTGAGCTAACTCATTAGAGATAGGGTTAGTAGTACCATAGAATGTGGTTGAGTGTCTATATATATGAGCGCGTATTTGTTAGTGATATAAAAATTGTTTTATATCGTGTTGGTTGATCTATTGAGTGCCTTAAGGATTCTGGTCTGTACGAGTAATTAACGTTATTGATAGGGATCTCTAACCACTTTAAAAGAGCAATTCGACATGATATTATTTTGAAATTAAGTAAATGAAATAAATTTACCTTGATTATATTTTTATATAAAGGAATAATTTTTCAGGAATTATTATCGTACATATATGATATGTTAGCTGTAGAGAGTAATAATAATTGATTATTATCATTTGTTGTTTGTTGTTTGTGATTGGATAAAAGTTGTCATTATTATAATACAAACATGGTAAACAGTTAAGAAATGGTTTTATATAATCATAATGAAATTGTGTAAATATGATTTATAAAAGCGGTTTATAAATTATGAGGGTTTAGAAGCTGGGAATTTGAGATTTAATTCCATTGATTTTGGATTTTTTTTTCAAAGTTTTGGAACATAATAATATTATTTGAAAAATATTTTGAATAGAAATATTTAAAAAGGATTTTAAACAAGTAAAAGCACTGAATTCACTTCGACGGTTGAAAAATAATTTCGGTGATGACTGCAGCATTATTGACTTTCATTTTCGAGTTTCCAGGAGAGGAATTGCTACCATTGAAGTTTTGTTTTGGTAAAAATAGTTTTGATTTTGAATTTCAAAAGAATGATTTGATATGCCAAGGGATTATGTATATATATGATTTCAAAATGATTTGAAATAATAAGAACAAGATAATTTTCATTTAAATATTTTATGGAAACATGAGAAAAATAAGTTTTATAACATATGAAGTTTGGAAATTTATAAGTTAAACAAAATTTTGAAATTATTGGAAATGAATATTAAGAAAAGTAAATTTGAAATTGAGCTATGAGATGGAATTTAACTTAGGTTGAATAAAATGAATTGTGAAAAGAAATTAACCTAAGTCAGGTTAAATGAAATAATTTTTGGAAGTTGAATTGATTATGGTTTGAAATGAATTAATGAAATGAACTAATTAAATAAATTAGTGAAATGAATAAGAGCTTAAGTTATGAAGTGATAGTAAACATGAAAATTGTTGTATAATTTTTTTTAAACTTAAAGTAATTTTTTTTAAATGATTCATAAATGAATTGAGTATGGAATGAAATGTTGTTAAACAAAAAATTTGATGGAATGGTTCTTAAGTGACATTAGCACTGAAAGGAATATGCTAAATAACAAGTGAATGTGAATAAAGCAATGTGAATAATTGAAGTAGATCGATTGAATGTAAATAAAATGAATGAGAAGGAAATGAATGAGAATGAGATGAATGTGAATCAAAAGAATTCAGCATAGCTAAGAAATCAATTGAAATAAATATGTAAGTTGTACGTATGTTATTTTATTCGCATAACGGTTTGATCCAGATTAGAGTACATAGTTTCAAGATGATTTACATCGAACCGAATTGGTATTTTCCACTGGATTCTCGACGACGGACACTAGATATGGATTTTTGATTGATTCTTGAATTCTCTATCATAGTTTATGGCCATGCAAGGATAATGGTGGTTTCTAAATCAAGGAACCGGATCTGAGTCTTCATTAGGATGATCGTGTGAACGATACTAGTTCGCAGGTGAAATTGTGTGATCGAACGAACGATCGGATTTAAGATTTGCATACGAATGATATATGTACATTGTATGGGCTTTAGTTAAGCAAATGTTGACAATTGAAAATGCAAAATAATATGATTATGAACTATATGATTAGATATCATTGGTAAATAGGATGCAAATATATAAACGCAAGAGCTAGCCTGATGCCTTTGATTACATATGTAAAAAAAAATTGGTTGCCCGAATAAAAGTTACATATTTATATTGTTGTTTGATTTAATGGTTTTATGATTGAGCCATTTGGCTTTTGTTTTCTTTTGCTAGTTTGGTCCCGTAGTGGCAATTTATAGTGGTTCTGATCTAGCCGTGCAAAGGAGACACCGACGGAATATTTCGTAAATCTAAGGCGTTAGAAAATATTCGAGAAATTTAAAGGAAATTTTGAATAACTAAAATTTGATGTTTATGTTATAACTTGGATTAATTTTAGCTAAAATCTGTGAATAAATTTAAAGGCTCAAGAAAGGTGTGATAACAAAGTTTCAACAAGTTGATTTTGGTAAGCTAAAGGCTCAAGAATTTGGTAACCTACTTCAACTAATTAGTTTTGAAAAGTTAACTAGCTAGGGGAATTTCTTACCTTGGTAACTTCGAGAACGAAATTCTTTTAAGGGAGAAGAATGAAACGACACAAAATTTTGATAAATTGATATTTGGGATATTCAATTGATTTTAACATGGAAAATTTATTTTTATAAGTTAAATAACTTGAATTTCAGGATATAGCGATTTATTTGATAATTAAATTGTAAAATCTAATATTTGGAATTGTTTAAATAATTAAATCCTGAAATTGATGTGAATAAAACTGATTTCGTAAGTTGAATTAAATTCTATTTAAATATGAATGAAGACAATACACCTTTAGTTTAGATTTAAAAGTGATTAATTTAGTTTTTGAAATAATTCGTTTTAAGTAACAAATAAAAATAGCCTTCCAAGGCACTATCTCGGATTTTGACGAAACCAGTTTCGTTGGATGCGTAATAGTGAGTTATTTATATGCCAATGAATTTCATGATGATCAAATGTACCGTTTGGTTATTAGAAATCGAAACGCTTAGAAATTAATTTCATAAATTATATAATATAATTAGGTTTGAAAAACTATCTTCTGCATATGATCGAATTAGGCCTCGAGACTAGTTCCATTGCATTTGAAATAGCGATATACGATATAAAATGCCAGACGGCATGTCTTGATAGGAGTTCAAAATTTTTGAAGCATATAATATCATATTTCAATAAAATAAAATAATATACATAGACTATTATCTCCATACACTTGTCCCAAACCCTACATCTTCACAATACATACCCTATACACTATAATTTAAAAACCCAATGCTCAATTCCTCTTAAAACCGTTCCAGTGAAGAAAAATAGGAAATGGAACTACAAATTTAAATTAAAAAAAGAAAAGAAATACCCAGCGATAAAATAAAAAACCAAGTTTCCTTAATCTTTATTTGTAGAGAGATCTATATTATGCTTGAATTTAGTGGGTAGGTGAGCTCGGCTATGAGCAGGCGGTGGAAGACGAGAGATCAAAGATTAACTAGTGTTGCGCTTAATTGGATTTTGTGTTGAATTTTGGCGAATTGGAAGTTATAATTGAGTTTGTGGCAGAGTTTGGCAAGGTTGGCCAAAGTCCGATAAAGCATGGTGGCCTAGGGCGATTTCCATTCGCTAAATGGACGAGATGGGAGGGCTAATACGCGTTTTGATTGGGGATCAAGGAGGGTTGCAAAGTGGATGGGAAAGAAATTCGATGAGAGAAAGTTACTGGCGGCATTCGTTCGTCGTGCGGTGATCGTTTGGGAAATACCAGTGACACAGGGGATGTGCGCAATGGGTTATGGCAACCGTTCGTATCGGGGAAGAAGAAAATGAGTGGTGATTATTTTAATATATATGTAATTATTATTTAATTATAAATTTAAAAATATCGATAACTTAAAATATGTGTAACTCTCGCTTATGAGGTCCTATCGATGCATGGATTTTTTGCATTGCGCTCATGACGATGAAAGCTTCGCTACGGAACCAGTTTGGATGAATTTAAAGACTATTGAAATTTAGTCTAGAATCGGACGTCACCGGTTTTAGTTACAAACCGAAACCCCTTGGCGACAATAAAAATTTCAGTGAGTTATACTCACCTTTTTGGTTTACTAGTATGTTATATATTTGATAAAGATTGTTGAATAATTATTTTGATGACTTACTATATTAATTAGTTGGTTTGGATATATTCCCGTTTTTGAAGGGGATGAGACCCTTTTACTTTCCTGTATAAGAATGGATGAATCTTTATATACAAATCCCATCTTGAAGCGGTTGGCTTATATTTTATGATTATATAATGTTTGTGATGCAGGAAAACAGGTTGGAGGGATCCAATAGGATTCCTCGCCAATATTGGTTTTATTTACATATATAGTGCTGATATATATGAGCTGTGATGCAGGGGGACGGGTTGGAGGAATCCAACGGGATTCCTCGTTATTATTGCATTGATCTCGATAATATTCCAGTTTTATGAATCATTGGATAATAAACCTGATTGTTGAAAATATGGGTTATGACATCGTTATACGTTAAAAGCTGAACCCAGCAGCGATAAAAAAATCAGTATCAATATTGGTTGAGAGCATTTGGTGGCTATTGACCTTAAATTAGTATTTTGAAATACTATAAATTGCCGTTTGAATTGCAAATTGGTTTTGGGATAGGAAATGATTTTTAAATCCAAAATTGGGTTTCAAAAATATTTTATTCAAAAGATTATCTGTTTATTTAATAATGTTTTAAAGTTATTTAATTATATTAATATTGTTTTAAAGTTATTTAATTATATTAATATTGTTTAAAGTTATTTGATTATATTAATATTGTTTTAAAGTTATTTATTTATATTTAATATTGTTTTAAAGAAATTTGCTTATAGTTAATATTGTTTTAAAGTATTTATCAAAATGTTAATATTTTGAAAGGTTAATTATTTTAAGAATAATTATGGGTGGATATTAATACTAAGGATTTATTAACAAGGTTTCAAAATAAATTATAACTATTTATAATAAAGGTAAAGATTAATTATTATTATTTTTGAAATGATTAGTTATTATTTTAAGATGATTTAAGATTTATAATTATTATTTATTTATTCATAATGTTTAATTTTAATAATTATTTTTGTATAATACGGTTTAAATGTAAATGATCTTTATTTGTTTATAAATGTGTTCAAGACTTATAAATAAAGTTTTGTAAATGGACTTGGATTGTATGAGAGAAGTTTATAAAATTGTTTGGAGGCATAAGGGTAGATTACTTACAAGGCGTAAGAGTTTTATAAATGGTTAGATACTTATAAACGGACTTAAGAAATGGGTTTATAACTTATAAAAGGAGATTTACAAATGGTTTTATGGATTTATAAATGAGTGTTGGAAATGTACAAAGAGAATTTATAAGTAATTGAAATTTATAAAAGGGATTTATGAATGATTCTCAAAGATTATAAAATGGTTTATTAATGGTTTTGGAGAATTATAAGGAGTTTATTAATGATTTTAGAATCAAATAAAGAGAAAATATTTCTTAATTTTGTAAATATACTTATACCATTGAGATAAGTATATAAGTGCATTTTCTAAATGCGAGGTGTGATGTATGTGAATATACTTATACCATGAGATACATATATGGATATTTTCTCAGTATTGGAAATATATGGATTTGTGGATGTACCTTTTTACAAGAATTTTTATACAAGTGATTTGCAAAGTGACTTTAATGAATGAAAGATTTATTAAATGAGGTTAGTGATTGTTTATGTGCTTAACCAATATTGGTTTTCTCGATTGAATTAAATTCCTGATTGAATGGTTATTGTTCGGCGGTTAAATAACCGACTGTCGAATTTGGACCCACATGTAACTTTGAAAATATCTAGAAGAAACACGTGAGTTATGTAGCACAATCATCTCTGATGATGCTTTCGTTCTCCTAGGACAATGATAAGGAAATCCGTCCACTAATGGTTAGGAGGTGATCTCCGACCTTATCTTTGACTATTATTTCCTAAAGAACCGGGGTTGAGTTTACCGGTTACCATCGATTGTTGTTTCATAGAGACCAGGATCGAATATATTATCCGAAAACCTCTTCGATCCAACAAATGCGTTCCAAAGTGAAGACCTCTTAAAGATGATGGAAATTGAAGCCGGAGCTCTCAATTGTTTCGTTCACTCATAGAACGAACTTATATGGATGAATGGTAGTATTGCATTGTTGCCTTGATGGAAACGTTAGCATTCCAAGTGGGAAGTGCAATATAAAAGGTAAACCGTAGCTGTAACGACCTGATTTTTCGACGTCCAAAAATAGACATCAATACGTCCACTGTATTAATTGCCGAATAATAATGATATTTGAAATTCAAGTTAAACCAACTTCCAAATATTTCAAATAAATTAAATATTCCAGTTTCAAATATCTAAAAATTCCGAGTTGTTACGGTAGCCTCAAGCCTCACCAACTGGAAATGACTAAAATATGCGAGATGCAGCAAGGCTAGATGGGTTGCTCCTATAAGGGTAAGGTCATCCCTATCTAGAGTCCTTACTATTAACTTATGTATGCTTCGGTACAGTGGTCGATTTGAATCAAAGAGTGAACTTATTCGATACTATCTAGTAATGGGTAGCCTGACCATGCGTTGGTAGGGGTCAATAGGTTCGACCTTTGTGTTATTTGTCTAGAGATGCACCATGACAGACGGTACTCTAATAGCCCAGTCATTGTATGGAATCCATTCTCCAATAAGCGCCGTACATACTTAGATGCGGCCAACTATGCTTAAACATGACATGCAAGCATTTCAGCAATATTCATATTTTATTTTAACCGTTAGACATTATTATAATATTGTGACGACCCAACTTTCATTCCACAGAAAGACGTATCATCAATAAGAAAAGGAAGAGATAGAAATAGAAAAGATAGAAAGAAAAGAATAACAACATCAGAATCTCACAGCGGAAACGGAACAAAATATAATATTACACATATCCATTACATAGTTTTACATATCAGAGTACACAAAATAATAGACTTCATTACATTAGACATTTATAAGAGTCTACCAAACCATACAACCCAAAATACAGCATCAAAATGTCACTACAGCGGATAGAGATAGATAGGTACGTCTGGACTCCAGCTCCAGCTTCCAAACATTTGTCAATCCCAACCTAATCACTTGGCTACTCACAAAAATTTGAGTACCCAAGAGTTTATGAAAAACACAATAAACTCCGGGTCAGACATGGGTCTGGTGTGAGTAAACAGGTTAAAGTTGTTTAACTTTAAAATCATTTGAAAACAAAAGGTATCACGTATGACTCCCCACAAATAAACACGGGTAAGTTTTTACCTTACGCTAACCAAAGCATTTGATAGGAAATCCGGTGATATTATAATAGGGTCTAGGGTTTTCAAATAAACTAGAAAATAGCCGAAATTGTTACATTTATTAAATTCCAGCATACATAAGTATATAATCAAATCTGAGGGCGCTTATTGGATAATGAGTTTCCATCAATGGCAGGACTACTGGGGTACCGCCCGTCACTATAGGGCCTAGATCACCATATCGAGGACCACTCCCGATCTCCTGCAATAGAAAGCCCGAACCATCCCTTACTGCTCAGTCCCGAACAAGAGAACCCCGCAGTTGTGGCCGACAACTGCCCACACAACCGAAATAATAAGGGACTTCAAGACAGGGGAAAATCTCGTCCTACTTGGGCATGACACACTTAGCCTTGCTGCACCTCCCATGTTTTAGCCATTCCCGGTTGATGAGGCTTGAGGCTACGATTACCTTTATAGGACACATCTCTTAGAATGCTCATCGTCCACCTGACGATGTGCTGAAAGCATTCAATCCATACAAGTTCGTTCCGGGTTCGAACGAAACCAAAGGCATTATTTCGTTACACTCATTTTAGAATCACCCTCAGAGTTAACGACAATAACCCTTGCACTCTGAAACTCCATCTCGATCTTCACTTGAGATGTCATGACCTAACGTTTAACTTGGATCGATGTGGTTTTCAGAAAATCAAATTTGATTACCGATCCCGGTCTCATCGAAATCCAAACATGTCTTAAAGGCCAAGTTGTTTAAGTTTTAAATAATTTCATTCAGTTTAAACATTGAATTTACACAGCATTATCCACAGATAATAACAAACATCTATCATAAATATAATATCTCATCACAGAATATTTCAGATTATCATCCAACAGATATCAACCAAATTCAGACATTCAATTCACAACAATCATCCATAAGCAAGCATATCTCTAATTCATATTATAATTAATTTAATTAATTCAAATTAAATTAATTACTTAAGAATTAATCAACTTACCTTACTTAACCAACCATTAATTAATTAATCAAAATCATTTACTTAATTAATAATTTTTTAGTTAACCTCGTTATCAATTAATTAATCTTTAATTAATTAATTAATTAAGTATCCTTTAATTATTTATTAATAACTCTAATTATTCATTATTAAAACTTGATTAAAAATTTATCATTCCATAATTAATTACTAATTAACCCTTAATTTATAATTAATTAATCTTAATTAATTACTTAATTAATTACAAATTATAAATTAATTTATCTTAAATACTTAATTAATTATAAATTAATTAACCTTAATTATTTAATTAATTAATCCTTAATCATTAATTAACTAATTATAAATTAATTAATGTTTAATTACTTAATTAATTAACCCTAATCATTTAATTAATTAATTCTTAATCACTAATTAATTAATCACTTAATTAATTAATTACTAATCATTTATTTAACTAATTATCTATTAATTATAATTTAATTTAATTCTTAATTATCAATTAATTAATCCATAACTAATTAACTAGACCTTAATAAATTAATTAATCTAAAATTATTAATTAATTTAAATTTAATTACTTTATTAATTAAAGTAATCTTTAATCCATAAAAACTTAATTAACTTTCAAACAAACCAATTTCATTAATTACTTAAATTATTACATATTTAAAACATTTCCATTTTTTACACTTAGTTACTTATTTAAAAGAATATAAAATCATCTCAAAATTTAACTATCAAAGTATAAAATACTTTAAATTAAATAGTTTAACATTTATCATAAGCAATTTAAATAAATTTTATATTTTAAAATTTAAAACAAGTTTGAAAACTTTTAAAACAATACTTGCATTGGGTTCGACCCAACCAAACTCGAGACCAACTCGGTTTCCTTCTTCTTCTTCCTTCCATTTTTTTTCTAAAACCTACTTAAGTTAAACTTAAATTTTATGTACTGGAAAGAAGCAACTTCAAACATCATTCCAGTCACGAACAACAACATCCTTCCGAGCCTAACACGAGCAAAAACTCCTCCTACTCGATCATCACTTCGAGTCGCACAACACAAAACCTCTCTGACACAACCCTCCTGACACTGTGCACGTGCACGATGCACCAATGCCGCCGCCATCATCTGCGACACCGCACGCAAACTTCCCATCGGCCGCTGACCTAACACCGACCCCTGATCAGCTATCACGCGACCTAAATCAAAATCGAGGAGGTTCGCACCCATCACCTAAAACAACACCTCGCCTGAAAACCCACCGAACCTACGATTCCGACCATCGTTCGCATGAAATTTTGGCCACATCACCGCAACCCTACCACGCAGCTACCCCCTAAATTTTACGCAACTCGATTCATTACTGAATTTCCAGTCATGACATCTTCAAACGCGACCAAATCCCTTAGTTAAACCCTAATCCACCCAAATTCCAATTCCTCGATGATTGATTACATCCTTCACAATTTTTCTCAGATTCATCCATCACCAGACAAACTCCAACTCAAACCGCAACCACTCAAAATCAACCCATCACCAGATTCTGACCAAACTCCCATGTTTGATCAACCCTGAAATACTTCACCATAACCTAACTAAAATTCGAATTTTTTATTCTAAAAATCAAATCTTCAATCGAGGATTCAATTTATATAGATAAATTTACAAATTAAGCCAATTGAGTTTTAACATAAATCATTGATCCTCTGTATTTTATTTTTTTTCCAGAAAATGTTTTACTTTTAAAACCTAAAAATATTTTCAAATTTTAGTTTAAACTTAAACAAACATATTTTGTATAAGAATCATAGTAACAAAGATAATACCAAAAGAAAATGAATTTTCTTTCTTCAATCTGCACTCTGCATTTTTTTTTATATTTAAAACAGAGTTACATTTTGATATTTCATTCACATGCAAGCAGATTTAAAATAAATATACTTAGTTCAACAACATGCAAACATATTTATCATCAAGCTTCTAGTCATGCAACCAGATTTTAGTTAAAAAAAGTTAGTGTTTACTCACCCAAAACCTATTTCAAGCTGAGACCAAATTTTTTTGCAAAATCCAGAAAAGATGAATCTGCAGGTCTTAAAACTTGGAAATGCCTGATGAAGTTGTTTGCTTCTCAATCTTGAATTCAATCAGCATTTAAGATCTGAAACTGAGGAGAACTTTGGATTTGCTTTTACTAGAATTTGATTTTTTTACAGGAACTTGATTTTACTGGACTTTTGTATTTTGCTTGTAGATTAGAAACTTTGAAATGAGATTTTGAATTCTTGTTTGTAATTCTTGGTTGAAAGAGTGGAAATTTGATGAATTTCAGATTTGTAAATGGAGCAGTGATTTATTTCTTTGCTTTTTTAAAAAATGAGATGGAAAATTTAAATGAAGAAGATGAAATAATCTTTTATAGACAAAATTTTCTTTTATCAAATTTTAAGAAAATAATTTATAAATGTGACACTTGTCACTAAACATGATTATCCTCTTAACACATGTTATAAGAGTGATTCATAAATTAACATATGTAATTATCATGCAAAATGGATTTTTAAATGTTTTTATAATTAATTTTCAATTTTTAAATACATTTTTAATTTATAAAAATCAAATCTTTTTAAAAGAAATAAATATAAATCAAATTTTATATTCTAAATAAAATCATAGAAATACACTTAAATATCAAAGTATGATTTAAGATATAAATAACTATATTTTGAATTTCAGTTTAAATACCCAATTCAAATTAAATTTCAAATTCAATTTAAAAATCAAATTTGATATGTATATATAATTTAACAAATCCATTTCCATTTGTATATGTTAATTTCAATTAAAATCAATATATATTTTCAACCCATTTATTATTATTGTTTAAAATAACAATTTTATTAATTTTAATTAATTTATTAAAAAGATTATCACATTTAAATTGGGTTTGAAATTCCGGAATACCACATTCCTCCCCCCTTAAAAGAATTTCGTCTCCGAAATTTAAACAAAAGATAATCCAAAATTTTCATTTTATTTCAACAATTCAAGCATACATATCATCCATACATAAGCAACCAACAAACAAAATATCCAAACAACAATACATCTAATACAAACATCATTAGCTATCCGGACACATATCCGGATAAGCTTTCCTAAACCTATCTTGAGTCTCCTAGGTACAATCTCTGGGATCCTCACTCCACTGGACTTTAACGAACTTCATAATCTTGCTTCTGAGTTGCCTCTCGTCTTGATCAACAATCTGAACAGGATGTTTGACAACTGATAAGTCCGGCTCAACCTCTAAGTCTTCCTGCACTGCTAGTTCCGCAATAAGAGATGGATTGCGCACGTATTTCCGTAGATGAGATACGTGGAAAACATTGTGAATTCCAGCCATCCGGACTAGCAATTCAATCATGTATGCTACGACACCAATCCTCTCGAGCACTCGGAATGGACCAATATATCTTGGGGCGAGTTTCCCTGTCTTCCCAAATCTTACTGCTCCTTTAATAGGGGAAACTTTGACAAAGACTAAATCACCAATCTCAAACTCCAATTGTCTTCGTCTTTTATCTGCATATTTTTTTTGACGATCCTGAGTAGCTTTCATCCTTTTCTTGATAAGCTCAACTTTAGCAGATGCTTCACGGATCAGATCTGGTCCAAGCAGAAGACGGTCTTTCGACTCTATCCAACAGGCTGGGGATCTACACGCTCTTCCATACAGAGCTTCATAGGGAGCCATCTTAATACTTGCTTGGTAACTATTATTATAAGAGAATTCCACAAGATGTAGATGGTCTTCCCACGATCCACCAAAATCTAATACACAGGCTCTCAACATATCTTCTAGAATTCGATTAAGCCTCTCCATCTGCCCATCTATCTAGGTATGATATGTTGTACTCAATCTCAAACTTGTTCCCATAGCCGATTGCAAAGCCTCCCAGAATTTGCTGGTGAAGATAGGATCTTGATCACTTACTATACTAACTGGAACACCATGCAATCTAACTATCTCTCTTAAGAAAATTTCTGCCAGTGAAGCTGCAGTACGGGTTGCCTTAATTGGTATAAAATGAGCACTTTTGGTTAGGCGATCAACAATCACCTATATTCCTTCATTTTCCTTCTTGGTTCTAGGAAATCCGTCGATAAAATCCATCGAAATCATTTCCCACTTCCACATCGGGATCTCGAAAGGTTGCAACAAACCGGCTGGCTTCTGCTGATCTCCTTTAACTTGCTAACAGATAGCACAACTATTAACGAAAGTAGCTACATCTTTCTTCATACTCGGCCACCAGAAAATCCTTCTCATATCCTCATACATCTTTGAGATTCCTGGAGCGATGGCATTCTGATAAGACTTCTTGTTTCAACCCACCCACATTCGGCACACATAGACGACCATTAATTCTCAAAATTCCTTGATCGTCAATCTCGAAATCAGGATATTATCCCTCTTTTGTTCCTTGAATAATTTTCCTTGAAGTTTTATCCTCCATTTGCATGCTTATTATTCTTTCCTGGAGAGATGGAACAACTTCCAAAAGAGACAGAACTGCATTCCTGCTAAGAGCGTCTGCCACAATGTTCGCCTTTCCCGGGGTATACAGAATATCCAAGTCATACGATGCCAAGAACTCGACCCATCGCTGCTATCTTAGATTAAGATCTTTTTGAGAGAAAAGATATTTCAACGGTTTGTGATCCGTAAATAACTCGAACGTCTCTCCCAAAAGATAGTGCCTCCAGATCTTTAAAGCAAAAACAATGGCCAACAGCTCCAGATCATGCGTAGCGTTGTTCCTTTCATGTGGCTTCAATTACCGACTCGCATACGCAATTACCCTACCATTTTGCATTAGAACTACTCCCAATCAAACAATACAGGCATCAGTATAAACCTCAAACTTGCTCTTTCCATCTGGAATAACTAACACAGGGGCACTTAGCAACCTTGCCTTCGGATTCTGAAAAGCCTCCTCACATTCAGGTGTCCACTTAAATTTAGCTCCTTTCTTTGTCAGCTTGGTTAGGTGCGAAGAGATCTTAGAATAATCCCTAATAAACTTCCTGTAGTAGCCAGCCAATCCCAGAAAACTGCAAACTTCAGTTGGTGTCCGAGGCTGTTCCACTCCAAAATAGTCTCAACCTTCGCTGGATCTACCGAGATTCCCTCACCAGAAACAATGTGCCCTAAAAATTTTACTTCTGATTTCCAAAAATGACACTTAGAGAATTTTTCCTTCAGAACATGTCTTCTCAGAGTTTCCAATACCATTCTCAAGTGCTGCTTGTGCTCTTCTTTCGACTTAGAGTAGACCAAGATATCACGATGAACACCAAAACAAACTTATTCAAAACATCTCTAAAGACTTGGTTCATCAGGTCTACAAAGTAGGCAGGAGAGTTGGTTAACCCGAAAGGCATAACCAACCACTCATAAAAACAATTAGGTCCCCTAAATGCAGTTAAGGGAATACTGTCCTCAGCTACCCTTAACTGATGGAAACTTGATGCTAAATCCAATTAAGAAAAGACTGAAGCTCCATGTAGCTGATCGAAGAGATTATCAATACGAGGAAGTGGATATTTATTTCGAATGGTCACTTTGTTCAACTCTCGATAGTCTACACAGAACCTTAGCGACCCATCCGACTTGGTGACAAATACTACAGCAGAACCCCAACAAGAGAAACCGGGCCTAATCAAACCCTTCTCTAACAGACCTTGAGTTTGCTTCACTAGTTCCTCCCTCTCCCTAGGAGCCATCCTCCTACTAGGCTGAATTACGGGTACTGCTCCTAGAACCAAATCTATGCGAAACTCTATTTCACGGTGCAGAGGAAAACACTTAACTTCCTCGAATATATCTGAGAAATCCTGGACCACTTCGATATCTTCAACCTCCTCTTGAGAAGTCTCAACTCCATGTAAAAGACTACTCAAGCGAATCCCAGAGTCATCACACATTACTCTAGCAATTCTACCCAGATCAGTTTCCAACGAAACTATTCTCTCATCACAATTTGAGACAGCCTTATACTTATCAAGCCAATCCATCCCTAATACAAGGTCAAAACCCTTAAAATCCAATACATAAGAGTCACAAGAAAAACTATGGGATGGATAGGAGATTCTCAAATCCTTACAGATCCTATCTAATTTGGTTACCCCTCCTATAGGATTAGATACAAAGATGGGATTGTCTACGGTACTAGTGGTAAGAAAGAGCTTCTCTACAGATTCCAGAGAAATAAAACTCAAAGAAGCACCAGAATCAAACAAAACTTTAATATACTTGCCATCTAAAAGTAAGGTACATTCCAATACTCCTTTACCCTTTGATGAAGTTGATGGTGCACCTTCCAAAGCAAATACCTTATTTTGCTGGACTTTATGAAGGAGCTGGCAATCCTTAATCATATGTCCTGGTTGATGGCAGTTGAAGCAAAGAGACTTCTGAACTAAAGCTGAACCTGGTCCACTATAATGCGGCGGCTGCTGCTGTTGCTGAGACCCTTTTCTGGGACACTTATTCGCCAGGTGATCTTCTTGCTAACAAATATAGCACTTGCGAGGTCCATTGTTGTTGCCAGACTTCTTCTTGTTTTGCGTCTTCCAATTAGGATTGAATTTCCTCTTATTTGGGTTAGAAGAATTTCCTCCTGATGCAGTAACTCGTGCCACTGATCTCTTATTCATCAAATCCTCATATCTTAACGCCATATCAATTAGCTCCACAAAAGACCCTTTCAATGTGCTGTCATCCTTTCATGAAACTCTGGCCTCAATCCTTGCACAAACATCTCGTTCTTTTTGAGAGGAGTGCCTATAAGCCCTGGACCATAGCAAGATAACTCATTGAATTTGGTCTCGTACTCCGCTATAGTTATGCTCCCTTGTTTTAAATTCAGAAAATCCTGATAAAGAAGAGTTTTCCCTGCTGTAGGCATGAACTACTCCTCAAACAACTCCTTAAACTCTTCCCAAGACATATCGTGTTCCGAGACATTTGCTGTCACTGCATCCCACTAGGCTGCAGCACCTCCTTGTAATTGCCATGAAGCCATTACCCTCGTTTGCTCATCCGATAATGTCATGCTCTTAAAGATTTTCTCATAAGAGCGTAGCCATGCTTCGACCTCAATTAAAGTCTCCATCCCT
Organism: Allium cepa; assembly: GCA_030765085.1. Taxonomy (NCBI): domain Eukaryota; kingdom Viridiplantae; phylum Streptophyta; class Magnoliopsida; order Asparagales; family Amaryllidaceae; genus Allium; species Allium cepa. The sequence continues at coordinate 57,643,453 of CM060935.1, forward strand.
TCAGATTGTCCTCCTCCAAGGTTGACGAAGTCCTTGCATAAAGCAGCAAAACTGACTGGAGGCGGTATTGGAGTAACGGCCTCATTATCAGTCTGTTCTCTCCTATTATTGGTTGATGTACTTCCTACAACCCTTCCCCTTCTGCCTCTTGAACTCATTCTGGCTACCTGGACAGGTAACCCAACCAATTTAGATAGGGATATAGTTATATAAGAAAATTACAAATACGCACTCTCAAGATTGATACTATTCCAGAGCCTATGTGTTTCTCAACCCATGCTCTGATACCAGCTGTGATGACCCGGCTTTCATTCCACAGAAAGACGTATCATCAATAAGAAAAGGAAGAGACAGAAATAGAAAAGATAGAAAGAAAAGAATAACAACATCAGAATATCACAGCGGAAACGGAACAAAATATAATATTATACATATCAATTACATAGTTTTACATATCAGAGTACACAAAATAATACGACTTCATTACATTAGACATTTATAAGAGTCTTCCAAACCATACTTGGGCATGACCCACTTAGCATTGCTGCACCTCCCCTGTTTTAGCCATTCCCGGTTGATGAGGCTTGAGGATACGATTACCTTTATAGGACACATCTCTTAGAATGCTCATCGTCCACCTAACGATGTGCTGAAAGCATTCAATCCATACCAGTTCGTTCCGGGTTCGAACGAAACCGAAGGCATTATTTCGTTACACTCATTTTGGAATCACCCTCAGAGTTAACGACAATAGCCCTTGCACTCTGAAACTCCATCTTGGTCTTCATTTGAGATGTTACGACCTAACGTTTAACTTGGATCGATGTGGTTTTTGAAAAATCAAACTTGATTCTCGATCTCAATCTCATCGAAATCCAAACATGTCTTAAAGGCAAGCTGTTTAAGTTTTAAACAATTTCATTCAATTTAAACATTGAATTTACACAGCATTATCCACATATAATGACAAACATCTATCGCAAATATAATATCTCATCGCATGATATTTCAGACTATCATCCAACAGATATCAACCAAATTTAGACATTCAATTCACAACAATCATCCATAAGCAAGCACATCTCTAATTCATATTATAATTAATTTAATTAATTCAAATTAAATTAATTACTTAAGAATTAATCTACTTACCTTACTTAACAAACCATTAATTAATCAATCAAAATCATTTAGTTAATTAATCACTTCTTAATTAACCTCGTTATCAATTAATTAATCTTTAATTAATTAATTAATTATCCTTTAATTATTTATTAATAACTCTAATTATTCATTATTAAACCGTGATTAAAAATTTATCATTCCTTAATTAATTACTAATTAACCCTTAATTTACAATTAATTAATCTTAATTAATTGCTTAATTAATTACAAATCATAAATTAATTCATCTTAATTACTTAATTAATTATAAATTAATTAACCTTAATTATTTAATTAATTAATCCTTAATCATTAATTAAGGTCTAATTATAAATTAATTAATGTTTAATTACTTAATTAATTAACCCTAATCATTTAATTAATTAATTCTTAATCACTAATTAATTAATCACTAATCACTTAATTAATTAATTACTAATAATTTATTAATTAATCTTTATTTTTTTAACTAATTATCTATTAATTATAATTTAATTTCATTCTTAATTATCAATTAATTAATCCATAACTAACTAATTAGACCTTAATAAATTAATTAATCTAAAATTATTAATTAATTTAACTTTAATTACTTTATTAATTAAAGTAATCTTTAATCCATAAAAACTTAATTAACTTTCAAACAAACTAATTTCATTAATTACTTAAAATTATTACATATTTAAAACATTTCCATTTTTTAAACTTAATTACTTTTTAAAAATTAAATTTAAAAGAATATAAAATCATCTCAAATTTTAACTATCAAAGTATAAAATACTTTAAATTAAATAATTTAACATTTATCGTAAGCAATTTAAATATATTTTATATTTTAAAATTTAAAACAAGTTTGAAAACTTTTAAAACAACACTTGCATTGGGTTCGACCCGACCAAACTCGAGACCAACTCGGTTTCCTTCCTCTTCTTCCTTCCATTTTTTTTCTAAAACCTACTTAAGTTAAACTTAAATTTTATGTACTGGAAAGAAGCAACTCCAAACATCATTCCAGTCACGAACAACAACCTCCTCCCGAGCCTAACACGAGCAAAAACTCCCCCTACTCGATCATCACTTCGAGTCGCACAACACAAAACCACTCTGACACAACCCTCCTGACACCGTGCACGTGCACGATGCACCAACGCCATCACCAGCGACACCACGCGCAAACTCCCCATCGAACACTGACCTAACCCCGACCCCTGATCAGCCATCACGCGACCTAAATCAAAATCGAGGAGGTTCACACCCATCACCTGAAACAACACTTCGCCAGAAAACCCACCAAACCCACGATTTCGACCATCGTTCGCAATGAAATTTTGGCCGCATCACCGCAACCCTACCACGCAGCTACCCTCTAAATTTTACGCAACTCGATTCATTACTGAATTTCCAGCCACGACATCTTCAAACGCGACTAAATCCCTAAGTTAAACCCTAATCCACCCAAATTCCAATTCCTCAATGATTGATTACCTCCTCCACTATTTTTCTCAGATTCATCCATCACCAGACAAACTCCAACTCATACCGCAACCACTCAAAATCACCACATCATCAGATTCTGAGCAAACTCCCATATTTGATCAACCCCGAAATACTTCACCATAACCTAACTAAAATTCGAATTTTTAGTTCTAAAAATCAAGTCTTCAATTGAGGATTCAGTTTATATAGATAAATTTACAAATTTAACATAAATCATTGATCGTCTATATTTTATTTTATTTTCCAGAAATTTTTTTATTTTTAAAACTTAAAAATATTTTCAAATTTCAAAAGAAATATAAAGGAAAGGTTAGATGATCAATTAAACTAGTTTAAACTTAAACAAACATATTTTGTATAAGAATCATAGTCCAACAAAGATAATACCAAAAGAAAATGAATTTTCTTTCTTCAATCTGTACTCTGTGCATAGTTTTTATTTAAAACAGAGTTACATTTTGATATTTCATTCACATGCAAGCATATTTAAAATAAATATACTTAGTTCGACAACATGCAAACATATTTATCATCAAGCTTCTAGTCATGCAACCAGATTTTAGTTAAAACAAGTTAGTGTTTACTCACCTGAAACCTATTTCAAGCTGAGACCAAATTTTTTTGCAAAATCCAGAAAAGATGAATCTACAGGTCTTAAAACTTGGAAATGCCTGATGAAGTTGTTTGCTTCTCAATCTTGAACTCAATCAGCATTTAAGATCTGAAACTGAGGAGAGCTTTGGATTTGCTTTTACTGGAATTTGATTTTTTTACAGGAACTTGATTTTACAGGACTTTTTTATTTTGCTTGTAGATTAGAAACTTTGAAATGAGATTTTGAATTCTTGTTTGTAATTCTTGGTTGAAAGAGTGGAAATTTGATAAATTTCAGATTTGTAAATGGAGGAGTGATTTATTTCTTTGCTTTTTTAGAAAATGAGATGGAAAGTTTAAATGAAGAAGATGAAATAATCTTTTGTAGATAAAATTTTCTTTTATCAAATTTTAAGAAAATAATTTATAAATGTGACACTTGTCACTAAACATGATTATCCTCTTAACACATGTTATAAGAGTGATTCATAAATTAACATATGTAATTCTCATGCAAAATGGATTTTTAAATGTTTTTATAATTAATTTTCAATTTTTAAATACATTTTTAATTTATAAAAATCAAATCTTTTTAAAAGAAATAGATATAAATCAAATTTTATATTCTAAATAAAATCATAGAAATACACTTAAATATCAAAGTATGATTTAAGATATAAATAACTATATTTTGAATTTCAGTTTAAATACCCAATTCAAATTAAATTTCAAATTCAATTTAAAAATCAAATTTGATATGTATATATAATTTAACAAATCCATTTCCATTTGTATATGTTAATTTCAATTAAAATCAATATATATTTACAACCCATTTATTATTATTGTTTAAAATAACAATTTTATTAATTTTAATTAATTTATTAAAAAGATTATCACATTTAATTTGGGTTTGAAATTCCGGAATATCACAAATACAAACGGATTTTCTATAGAAAATGTTTGGTTATCATAAGTTAAAAACCTGTCCGTGTTTATATGCAGTATGGTCTTATGAGATACTTTTGATTTTATAGAATTTTTTATATAACTTTAAAATCCACTTGGGTATGTTTTTCTTATGCTGGTTTTTCAGACTGAGTCCAGTGTTATATTATTATAATGCTTGGGTCAGACCGAGCATATTACAGATTTATTTGGATGCTTTGGAGTTTCAAGAGAAGAGTTGGAGGCCCAGAGACATATTCACATAGATGGTTATTTTTTCACTGTACTCGTTGTTGTATTTATCAACAATTATAAGGACATGCTGTTATAACTGTTCGGACTGAAATATGTTAGTATACTCCGATTGATGCCTGTATATACATACATTACAGCTTGTTTTGTATACAGATTTGATGTATATTATAGATTATTCATTTCGTTGTGAGATTCTATGTTATTTAGTTTTCTTCTTATCTTCTTTCTTCTTTCTTTTTCCCTAGCAATCTAGTTTTCCAAATTTGATTTCTCGGCATGCAATACCGTGGACGTATTAGTGTTGATTCTCGAGAGTTGAAAATATTATTCGTTACACGGGCTCTGAATTTAGTCTAAGTAATTCCTTCCTCTGCATTCTCGTCAACTACTATAGTCCACCAATCTAGCACCTCCCTCTTTAAATGTCATGTAGCCATCCTCTCTTAATCCGGTTTTCCCATCCCAACCCTCAAAATATACACTCACAATCATTAATCCAAGCCTTAGTATCAATAAAATCTTCAACCCTATATATGCTCATCCTTTCATATTCTAAAAGTATTTACGCATTGTGGGGAAGTCTAGTGGGCAGGGTACTGCTTCAGTGAGTGGAGCAACTTGCACTGGTGGTGCGGCTTGTTGAGGAATGGGAACTTGGCCCCACATACCTTGTGCATCACTTAAACCATTCTGGCATACTTCGTATAATAGGCATTTCCTAGGTGGTGTGGTTCCCTTCCTTTGAGCAGTTATTTTTAGCCATAATCAACTATTCATAGGTTTGAGGTTTTAGTTACAACTGCCTAAGATAGTATTATTTGTTGAAATAAAAATTTGCCTAGTACGTTAGCATATGTTCATAAAAGTGTGTTTATATAGTAGATTTTTGAAAATTACATTCAAAAATAACAGATACGTACTCTCACGTATGCCTATTCCCACTGGTTGGGTAACCTGAGCTTGATACCACATGTAATAACCCTCTCTGGAATGGGCTTAATTTTCAATTCAATAAACTCATCGAACCTTAGGTCCATTCTAGAGCTGGTTGTTGGTTGGTAAAATTGATACAATGAATAATATACAAAGCTATCTATCTATGCTTTCAAAATCTCACAGATGAAGGGATAAAATATAATAGCAAAAATAAGTACCCATATAATGAAAACCAAATTTTAGAAATACAACATACAAAGATATCCATAATACAATATCTCAAAATAAAACATCAACATGTCTGAAATCCATGTACATCTGAATACATCAAAAACATAGATAAATAACTAAACTGCCAAAAATCTTCAACGCCACCTTCATCTTTTCCATCAGCATCGTTCCTCCTAACATGTGAGTTTAATAAGGAGGGAGTCAAAATAACAGTGTCTGATGAATGAAAATTTTGAGTTTTACTATAATAATATTTAGGCTGTATCATTTAGATAAGTAATATGTCTTACGCATCCTATACTTTAACCTACTAAGCATGCCTCCAACGGTAAGCCAAAGGCTCTTCCAGTCCAACTCTATAAAGTACCTCTAAATGTAAGCCAACAGCCCTTTCCTATCTAACTTATAATTCTAACACGGGTGCAAGGCAACTATGGTGTCTAACGATCCGTCTTCGTTAACCATGCCCTGACGATGCGAGAGAAAAGACCTAAACCACTTAAACCTCTTTAATAGAAATTAGGTAGACTTTGACCATTTGATACTTATACCCTAGGTAGATCCCTATCACTTAATACTTAAAACCAAGACGGACCCCTACCTTGTACTTCATAACTGACATTATAAGAATCTAACAAGGCCACTTAATACTTCTTTATGGAAAAGAGACGGGCCCCATAACAGTCACCGAATACCTCAACCTCAAAGCGGACCCCCTTCGAAGATTTTCCACTATTGCACCTAAAAGAAAATCTCGACCATTTATTACTTCTTGAATGGGAAGGAGACGAACACTGCAACATCCACTTAATATCTCCAACCCAGATGCAGGCCCATACTGGGATATCTGTCTTATGATCCATAACTTAAACCATGACGTCCCACATTAGTCCGACTATTCGTAGGTACTGGTAACCAAATTAGTTAGGCAGACTTATCCTATAGAATTGGTACTAACCTTGCGTCCATCATGAGTACTTATTATAGACGATGTCTTATATTAGTCCCAAGTCACACTACTGGTAGCCAGATTAGTTATGCAGACTTCTGTGTGCTTTTAACTCGCATTCCTATAACTTAATCATATTTCCACTCTTCGAATATATTACAATATATACACTATATATATAAAATATAACTTACCTGCAATTACACATTAAGACCATATAAGAAAAGCCCCTCATTTCGCCTTTAACTATGGATTAATCTCCATAATTATCCTTAACTTCCTTCCTATAGGGATTAATGTTATTTACTAACATATTTATTCTATATGATGTGACTTATACATTACTAATATATTTATACTTAACGTAAATTTTAAGCTAAATAAATATTCTTAAGCGTGTGTAAAGAATATTTCTATACTAAGCTTTTCGCTTCCTATACGAAGTATTAAAATGTCAAAACTTCCATATTCATACATGCCTCAGTTTCATACAATAATTTACAACATAGCTAATATCATTAGCTAGAAAAACATATATATATATATATATATATGTGTATGTATGTATGTATGTATGTATGTATATTCAAAAGTAGAATCAAATTACCAAACTTATTTTACATTAATATAATAGAATCAACGCCTCTACTTCAAAGAAACAAAACTTTACAATTTAAATCGTTTATATTCTATTCAACTTTTACATATACAAATTTTAAGTAAAAAGGGATTCATATTTGTTTCAATTACCGAAATAGGTGAAAAGAAGAATCCACACTTTATACACTGTTTCCTAATTTTAATTTTCTTTTAGAATCCTTTATCACAACAATAAAATTAGAAGTGGAAATTGAATAAACATAAATTCAAATTGCAAACAATAAACTAAATTATGCTATATTAACATAAAACAATTGAGATTCCGACTAATCCAAGAATTGACATTTTATTGGAGGATTTTTGGGACTTTAGATTTAAGGATTTTGTATACAAATTCCTTCAAGGCATAAAACAAATTCAAACTTTTACTACACAAATTACTAAAATGTGAAAAACTAAGATTTTCACTCATAGACAGTTTTCCTAATTTCCTTTGGATTCGGTTGTACGTCTTTACGTAATTCCTCTTTTAGTTTTCTTCTTTTTGGAATATACAACAATTTGATTTTATATAGATTAGATTCAGAATTTAGAGATTTGAGAGGAATAGAAATAGAAAAACGTGTACATATATATAATTTATTACCTTTTTTCCTAGGATTTAAATCAAGAATCGAATAATAAATTGAGGAAGAAGACTGATGGAGTTTCTTTGGCATTCCAAATATTTTGTAAATAAAAGTGAGGGGGCTAGCATATTGGTTATAGTGGTTAGGATGTATCTGGACCATAGGATTTTAAATCAGTTTAATATAATAAAATATGGGGCACTCTTGGCCAAGACAAACCCTAGCCACCATAACTTAATCGATCGATTGGCTCAACGTGGGAGGTCGACCAACCCAGTGGAGGCGATTAACAAGCCTTTTTCTACGGCCCGAGATTTATTTATTGCCTTTGTCTGTTTGACGTTAATATTTAATTCTAACCGTTAATCCTCAACGTTAACATCTTCCTTAAATATTAAGCTTTCCTCAACACTAGAATACTTATTACCCTTTTAACTTTCAACGTTAATGTTATTTAACTTTTAATTTAAATTGAAAACTTCAAATGTTAATAAATTCTCTGTTTGAACCTCGATAATGAAACTTTATATATGAAAGTTGATCAGAAAATAGCCATATACACAATGATGTAACTTTCATGGTCAAATTCTGGCATTTGCGAATTCTCATTTTTAGCCTTATGGCTAATTTATTAATTTCTTATTAATTTTCACGAGGTGCTACAATATTTATCTCTAGTTTGCATAGAACCTCACAGCGAGAGAAATAAAGTATAATATCAATAGACAAAAGTGAAGGTCATATAAACAAATGAGGCATATGATACAACCATTACGGTATACAATACTCGAAACAAATGGTAGTCAAATCCAAAATATAACAAGTCTCGTATACATGATAAGTCTGACATGTCTGTACCCAAAATACTGGATATATATATATATATATATATATATATATATATATTAGTAACAGCGACGACTTTGGCTCTAAAACTCACCTTCAGTTAGAAGTGTGCCCTCTTCTAAGTCAACATACCCATAGAATAGATAACAAAAGGAACAACATAGAGATAGTCAAACATAAAGTCCAGCGAAAAAGGAAATATCACTAATGATGATTACTAATATACTAATATGATTTGTATAATACCAAGTGGTAACTTATGAGGTAATGAAACCATACCTTAACATATATTTTCTCCTGCATACAAGTTGGCATATTTCTAGTATAATATTATGAAATATGTGATAAATCTATTAAGCTACAGTGATATCCTGGGTGTAAAGGAAACACTACACTCTGGATTAGTAGGTCTTGGGTCCTCGACAAGGCCAAGATTCATCAAGTACGGTAACTACTACAATGCTAATACCATGATGCACCAAGGAATCCACATCACTACCTACTATCATATCAAACACGAATTGATATATCAACCTCAGTTTTACATATTGAGTTACATATGAGGACAAAAGACTGGTAACACAATGTCTAAATCCCTTATTATCGAGATAGGACATCTCACAATCTCTGACCTGATGTTGCACGAGTGTAGGCAACCGAAATAATACTTCCTCCCATAACCAATGGTCTAATGATATCTAGTTCCAAGGCCAAAGCCAAGGAACATGGACTCGCTCTACATGATATGTCGTGCAGAACCGTACATCAAAATGCACCAGTCTTCTCATCTTGAAAATCACTAATCCTTCAAAATGATCATGCTCGTCGAAATGTGTCGTAAGCATCCCCCATGATCTCCATGTTGTCAAACATCGCTCACAACCCGCTTGGACTTCCTCATGTCGTCTGATGCCCCTAAAACGTCACCAAACAACCCCATTTCCAACGAAATAAACGCTTGGTTAGCCAGCTAACTGGTTAACGGTCACTGACTGGTTAGTTCCCATTGCTTGACTAAAACATAGCCATAATAGCCTATTTTTGCTTTGCCTTGGGTTGGATCATAACCATTCGACTAATAGGTTGTGTCTGACAGGGTAGAGTGTGTTGTGGAGTTTAGGAGATTTTTTGAGTTCTCTTCTTTATTTCGTCCACCCTCTTACTTGTATACTCACCCTCGATCATTCGCTTTGGCACTTAGCTATGTGTCACCACAACACTTTGCACGTGTGTCTAGCTACTCATATTTAAGTGCTCGTTAAAAGTTATTCCTTTTTTGGATGAGTACCTATTCTCTATGGAAACTCGACGAATAATTTTAAGTCTTTGAATAACGATCAAACAACATGGGAGTACAATCACTAAACCATCTTTCAAACTCAAGAAGTCATTAACCAACTTCATTTCTCATCATCCTAACACCTTTCTAGACATTCAAATGCGACCGAAATCAATAGCATGCAATTCAATTAGATTCGACATACCAACTATCAAACTCAATGCATTCTTAACTATTTAGTTTGTTCATTAACACTCATTAACACAATTATTGCTCAACAAACCTAGCTTGAACTTCCTTAATCAACCCAAGCCCATCTTAGCTATTGAACATGAAATGGAAGTATAAAGATATCATAAAGCATAATACGTCTTTCCCACTCACCAATTCCAAAGAGAAATACCAATGTCAAGCCAAACCCAACTTTGAAGATTTTTGTTTCAAAAATACGGATCAATTTTTGTTGTTCTAGCCAATTTGGAGATATGGATTTTCATAAGGGATCTTTTGTTTGGAATTTAAAGTATTTATTTTGATTCTTCACTGGAGTTTTAAGGGAGATAATGGGGCTTTAATGGAAAATCTAAGGTTAGATATTGGAGAACAAGGTATGATGGATACGGAAGGCAAATTTCAGAAATATATCAAATATAGAATCTAAAGTGTTTACTTACGATTGTGCCATTAAATTAAACTATAAAAGATTCTTAATGAGTTGATCTGCAATACTATTATTTTGTATCTACTTTTCATCATACATCTTCGACACTTATAAACTATTTTTTTACGTGGTAATTATGGAGAAGGTGTCTCAATCTTTTATTGAGTTGGATCATATTGCAATTTATATTGCATCATTGTTACTAGAATACATTATTGGATTCTCAATGGTGTAATCATTATCATATTTCCATCTAATTTGTGCACTATTTAAGATGTTGCACTTCGCTTGCATAGTTCAACATGTCACAACCTCTCATTTGGCATCTTTCCAGTGCAAAACCTTTTTATTAAGGATGGACATAGGATACGTGATGATACCCAATATCAATTCATAAGTAATCCATTTTATATTCTTCGTACATATATTATGAAACAATCCCAACATCCTCTTGTTCTGAGTACAACGAATGCCACATATGAAGCTTTTTCAACTTTGTAATCAGTTTATCATGGACCACCACGTTAGCACCACTCTAAGCCATTGTTGCCTATAAATAAAAATCTAAATCATATGGAAGAGGATATTAAACTTCATAGGATTCTAACTTTATTGCCACCATTATTACGTTTGTACTCTTCAAAATACAAGTGAAATAGTGAACCATTTCATTGTTAATGCAAGCACATCAACGAAATACATTAATGTGCTTTTCTTACTATATTTGCATTGTATTAGCTATGTAATGCAGAATTGAACTCCCAAGATCCAAGTACTATCATTCCACGATTGGTGAAGAAAACAACTAAACACCACTGCCTGTAGGAAAGCATGATGATTTGGCATTAATAATTCAAATTTTAAGTTCTCAATGAACTATAGTCAAACTAATACTTTAAAACATTGTTCATGAACTACAGTCAAATTGTAAACATACAAGTCTGTACATACAAAAAACTATGCAACCCTGTATACCTGGCAGTGAAAATTTATATGCCTCATAACAAGATTCAAAAAAAAGAAGAAGAAAAAAAATGCAGCAAAGTAAATTTGGTACACATAAACACCAATCACCCATAAACAAACAAACATAGCAGAAGCATAACTTAACAAAATACAAGAAACATACATTTTTGTTTTCTTTCCCTTTTTATTATTCACAGCCAAATTTAGTACCAAAGCTAGTGAGGCAGATAGCAAAAGCCTGAAAAGCAGAGAGAGGCTGTCTGTAATCCATCGTGAAAAGATCATCCCCAACCTTCCCAAACTGAAGCAAAACCACTTCTTCATCGCCGACGTTGCCTTCCTGGCTCGGATCCACTGTTGCCACAAGCTGAAAGTTCTTCACCGAAGCGACCGTTACCCTACCGTGAAAATTCAAGCACCAGCACTGTAGATGCTCGTGCCATCTCGGTACTTTGTTCTTCAGTACAATTGTCGGCGACTCGTTATTACTATTACTACTACTACTGTTGTCGTTGCTGCATTTTGGCTTTGGCTTAACGTCGTCGCTATGGAATTGGAGAGTGCAATTCATTCGTCTTGGTCCCCTTGATTTTAGAAGGTTGAATTTGTAGGAGATGTGCCCTGTTTTGTAGTTGCCGGAAGAGACTTGAGGGCTTATTTGTTTGCTTGTGAATCTTCTACATGCTCCATCGCTTGATTTGGCGCCGTTGTATGGTGGTTGACTGTCGTATATTGTGAACTTTGTGCCTAGGAAATCGGCCCTGAAAATACAATATAAATTATGTATTTTAAAATATAGACTCAACCCAACTCGAGGTTCGGATCAGGCTGGTTCAGTTCAGGTCTGATGGGGTAAAATATCAGTAAAAAAGAAGAAGAAGAAACTTCGGTTTCTATGTCTTTTGTTAGATCTTTCAGGTTGGATCAGGTGTTTTCCGTCATCCAAACCAACCTGAGATCCATCAATTTCTGATGGAGCTCGAGCCTTTTCGGGTAGGTTAGGTTTGGGTTTACGGAGCTTGGTTCTAATTGTCAGCTCTACATCAAGGGATTGGTATGGCATGAGCAAATAATTCACATAATAAGTTAAAAGTTCATGTGCGTCTCGGTTTTATGCAGTTAATTTTTTTGTTGTATTTGAATAAAATATCCGAATACTTTTTTATACAATGTTGGTTTTTCCTCTTCTTATATCTGAAATTTAGCTTTTAGTGCATTTTAAAACTTTGAAGTCGTATGCCAATTTTATTTAAATAATTTGTATTATATAATTAACACCACTATATACGTTCATATACGTGTATAAGCTTATGTGAAACTATAATGACTATACTATAGAAAATTTTTGATGTATAACTTTGCATATCCATTTGCACTAAACTATATGACACACGTGATATGCATATGCATGCAAATGATATAGAGATAAGATAAAATACAAATAATAAAATTAAAGAAGTATTTATGTGACTCTGGAGACAGTTTAAACAATGAGCACGCCAGTGAATTTTATACAATCGATTGCCTTTATTAATAGTAGTAGTAGAATTATGCGTCCCACGTGCTAAAATTACTACTAGTCTAAAATATCTTTAAGAGATCTACACCTCTTACACATCAAGTTGGTGGTCATCACGCAGCCACCCCATAGGGGTTGAATTCATTATTTATTTATTTTTGATCCCCAAAATTTATTTTATGTTGCCACATGTTCAAAGATCCAACTTTTTTTACAATAAATTATTATAAACCATAACTATTTCTACTGAAATTATGGAATGAAATATTACTTCTTGACATAAATTCAATTAAATTATCAAAATATAACTAACGAATAACATATTTGGGAGTCAATAACGTGTTTCAGAGTCAATTTTATAGTTTGATATGAAATTGTTATATTTACAATCACTTTTGAAGTATTTGCCTTGATCAAAGTATTTGCTTTAAATTCAATTAACGACATTCTTTCAGTGTCTTGTAGATGTGAAATAAAGAATGACTAGTATTGCCAGCAAAGTACCTAATGACCATTAATATACATGTTTTATATATATTTAATTTTTTGAAAACATACATATATATACATATATATATACATACACACACACACACATATATCACAAAGTGCAATATAAATAATTGCACAATTATGTAATTAATCTTGTAAGTTTATAAATGATTTGTCATCATACATAAGTCCATTTGAATGTGATCAACCAACGAAAACTATGTAACGTGTATATATAATATTATCAATTATTTATTATTGACATAATAATATTTACTGATATCATATATTTATTGCTCCCAATGGATGCATTTTTAAGAAAAATCAAACTACACAAAAATGTTATGTAGCACTAAAGAGCAAGTAAGAAAAACAAATCTGAAACCATTTTTTTCTTGCATCACTAAAATGTGAGCAAGCCACAGAAACATCAAATAAACAATACAGGAATGTTGCTTCATCATTCTCAATTTTCATAATAACTTCACATCGCATTCAACAAATAAACACTTTTGATCTAAATTTCTTCATAAGTGTTTTTAGTAGAAAAACCAATAAACTTTAAAAGAATAAAGTTCGATACTACTAATAACTCAAGAGAAAATATTTCACGCTAAGTTCATGAGTTATGTTAACGGGTTGCCTATGCCAACAGTTCTCAACACATCTGAAAACTTAAACAGTAGTAATATCCGATTTCACTATGACACGAATAATTTTACAATTGAAATCAGTAACCAAAAAAAAGGGCAGAGGATCACCCCATCGAAAAAAACTGTTATAGGGACTCCGTCAAATAAAACAATTTACCGTTTTACACCTCATACGAAGAAAGATTCGACAGCATCCCATCGAAAAATGAAAAACATGACGTGTTAGCGTATAACTATTTACACGGAAACAACCGATAAGTGAGGTAAGTATGCTAAAACAACCAACGTGTTAGCGTATAACTATAAAACTAGAAGTATGTATTCCATCACTTATTTCTTGAGTTCATTGGGTACAAAATAATTTTATTTAGTGTTCACCTGCGATTTCTTAACAAACTTAGGTTACATGGGTACCTTATAAATCAAAGTGCTCATCACAGATGAATGCTAAAAGAAAGAAAAAATGAATAACTTAGGGTATTTACATATCACTAACACAAACAAACATGCTAACCTTAATTTTCCCAGGTATGCATTACTTCTTTGGGAGATATCATCAGCATCCAGAGAGATAATGTACTCAACATGGCCACCATTCCTGATTCTTTTAGCCGCCAACAGAAACTTACCTTTTTCCACAAATGCTGAAATAAAAATCAAACATAATTACAATAGTTTAAAAAAATAATCAAAATCATGGTAATTGCATCATCAGTGGCACGAGTTTTCTATTTGAACAGAATTACAAGACGAACTGTAAAAGTTTGTATTGTGATCAGTGGCTATTTGCAGGCCATATCAATACAATATAGTAAAATTTAATATATGCATATTCGGAAGTCGCTCCAGTCATTGCTAATTGGTTTGAAGTTGTATTTAGTAAAGTAAACTGGGTAGTCCATATTAAGCTTAGTAGCCACCATAATACATGTAATCTAACTGGTCATATTCACATTTGCTTAACATGTGGCATACGTGAACAATGTGCTAATGTTAGCTTAAAAACTCGTGTAATTCCAAATATACCAAAATAAAAATAAGAAAATGTTGGGGTTGGTCCAAATATATCGCAGCTATTCTACTCGGAGAAATGTGCTGCAAATCATTGATTTCGATGTTTCTTAGAACATGCATCTGCCCGGTACTAAGGTTTGAATTCAAAAGAAAATAGGAGTTACTGAATTCAAGTTGCAACTACACTTAAACAACCACATGAGTGCAAGACAGATGGGTAGAAGTGCAACCAAAAAAATAAACGGTATTTAAACAGCTGTGTAATTGAACTGCAAATGCAAACACCAGCAAACAAGATCCTATTCCCATACATGCCATACAAGAGCGTTTGCAAGTGCGTGCGCGCGTGTGTGCGCTGTGTGCGCGTGCAGCTGTGTATGATATGGCCACTATCACTCATCGTCAATTGATTTTGAGTTGAATATGCAAACATGGGGGATGCATACCCAATAGATCCTAGGGTAGAGCTGCTGGACAAGGGAAAAATTCAGTAAGGAAAATAATAAGATATGCATCT
The DNA here is from genome assembly GCA_030765085.1 of Allium cepa. Lineage (NCBI taxonomy): Eukaryota > Viridiplantae > Streptophyta > Magnoliopsida > Asparagales > Amaryllidaceae > Allium > Allium cepa. Next base: position 57,659,203 of record CM060935.1, read on the forward strand.
AAAAACATTGAGCTGATAATTTCCCATGTCAGCATGCAGCAACTTTTAACAGTCATTCAATTATTTTATTATCATCACAAATTGATATATGACATAAATATCAATGTTGACCAAAATTATAACTTCGATTTCACCACAGTGGTAAGCATCCATTTACCATATAATGCAATCCCTAATCAACAAGGTTTACAAGAATTAATACATGGCTTGCTGATAAGATACCTTATTGTTTGATTCCTCAAAACAATTCCTTGCAATTGGGAACAGTTCATTATGTACCATCAACACATGTAGTGCTTCAATGACATTATCATCAATAATCATGTTTCAGAGATAAACAATAATCCTAAGCAATAAACTATTCATGGTGCCTTCTTCGTCCAAAATCAATAACAATAATTGATCAGAAATACTTACATTTTGTTAAAGAAAGATACAAATAAAACGTCGAGTTCTTCTTATTTCTCTTAATGAAACACATCATAGGAAACTCCCTTGGTCCCACCTGCATCAGAAAAGAAAAAAAAAATTCACCACAGATTCTCTTATTTATAAAACTTAAAAAAACCCACAAATTTCACTAAACCTGCTTCAAAGAAGAAGGAAAGGTGATTCTCCCGCTTTCAAGTGGAGGTTTCACGATCTCCAAAGCAGCCTCACGCCATCTCCTACAAACACAGGCAAAAGAAACGACGCTTTTCCGATTAGGCCATTTGTCCTCGCTGGTTTCAAGCCTTTTTATGATTTCTCTCAAGAGATCTGGAAGCATTTTCGACCACCTATCCTCTTCATCTTCCTTAAAATCAATACCGTTGCTGTTGGATTCTTCTTCTTCGATTTCGAATTTGAGTTTGCTGTTAAATTTGAGAGCAGATATTGTATTAAGAGAGAGGGACATTTTGGGGATTCTGATAAAACTATAGGCCTGTTTCCTCTCCCCCCCTTTTGAGCTTCTGCTGCCTTTCTCGCGAAAGAGAGGAGAGAGAGCGGAATGCTTGTCTTTTTCTTTTGATTTTGCACTGGTGGTCGAGAGTTTTTTTATTTTATATTATTATGTATATATTGTTTCAGATGTTGTTCAAGCATTTTTCACCAAAATGGATGAAAGCTTGTAATTTGAAATTTAACATTAAATAATCCTGCCTTTTTGAAAGTACGTTGAAAAAGTAGGATGAGCTATATGTGAATTTATTTTTGTTTTTGTTTTTCTAGACACTAAATTACATTAATACTTTATCTTATATATCTTAGCATGAAAAGAATCAAAAAAGAAAAAAGAAAAGAAAAAGAAGGTAAACTATGAGAAAGTACGAGTCCAATAATGTTTTTAAGATGATGTTCCACCAAAGAAATTACCGATCATTAAGAAGAAGAAAAAAGTAATACAAAAAATTGATTTTCTGCCACTATATTTAAGAAAATCATCGATCTTTTTTTATTTTAGAATTTTTTTTATCATAAGCTCATTCTAAGATGTTATTGCATTAAGAGCATTGATAAGACATAAAAAAGAATACAAAAACAAAATAAGTTACCAAAACTAACCACCATAGAAATCATAGTATAAAGTTTAAGGTTCTTAAATTTTCTTCCGTATCTTAGTATTAAAGTGGATATTGCTTTCAAAGACAATTTTTTATTTTATTTTTTCAAAGGACGATCAACTTATATAGTTATGTTATACACACCAATAACAACTGTAACAACCCGCATATTTATCGATTTTATATTTAAATATTTTATCGATACTTGAAATTTAGTCCGAAAAACTACCTTTTCCATACGGTCGAATTAGGACTCGGAACCACTTCCATTGAGTTCAAAACGCCGTTTGCGATCTTTTTGAGTATAAGATTTGATATGTTTGGAGTTAGAAGAATTTTGCCACTTTTAACTTAGGGCTTTGGTTTGGGTTGAGCCCAATAACCCCACTTATGTATTCAGTCCCAACCCCTTATCCTCTTCCTTACTTCATTCCTCATTTCCTAATACTCAAGCTTTTATAATAATGGAGAGTGGAAGAGGAAATTAAAACTCCAAGCCCTAGTTTTCTTTTGCAAATCAAACTCTAGCTCCAAACTAATAGAAGAACCCATTGGTAAGCCTTCTCTTCTTCTTCTCCGACTCATTCTCTTATCAATTTCAGAAATTCCTAAACCTAACTTTGGGAATGTTCTTCTTTTAAATCTTAGAATCAAGCTTCTTGAGTTGGATTTGAAGAGTGGTTGATTCTCCTTTACTTTCAAGCTTCTTCTTCAATCGTTTGGGTTCAAATGTGAGATTTTTATCTCACACCTTTGTCTATAATTATCTTCGATTGTTAGGTATGAATTTCTAACACTTATTCTTGTGCAATTGATTTTGGTTTGGGTTGATTTGGTGTATATTCCAATTTTGGTGTTTTGAAATCAAAATCTATGAAAATCCTTTTATGGATATTTGGACATTGATATTTGAGGCGTATCGAAGAGCCGTTAAGGCTGGGTTGTCGCTTGGCGTAAATCCTTAGTCGTTGTCGCTCGATCGATCTCTTCCGGTATTCGTTTGGCCATTTTTGGCCTAGGTTCAGGGAATGCCCTGAACCCTTGATTCAGACGTCTGAAACGTTAGATTCAGACGTCTGAAACGTTAGATTCAGACGTCTGAATATTATACTGGGAATTTTTATTCCCCAGTATTCAGACGTCTGAATCTATATTTCAGACGTCTGAATTGGTTCATTTGGAACCAGAAAGGAAATAGGCTAAAAAGTGCCTATTTCAGACGTCTGAAATCAAAGATTCAGACGTCTGAATTCTGTTTTGCAAAATATTTTATTTTTCAAATTCAGGCGTCTGAATCCTTGATTTCAGACGTCTGAATCTGCACTCTTTTCGCCTGTTTGCCTATTTGCTTGAGAATTCCAACGTTAATCGATTCGTGTTGATTCCCTTTTGTTATTATCACTTATTATCGACTTTGATGACATTCTCTTCGTGATTTTGGGAATATCCATTTTAATGGATTCGGTATCGATTTCTTTGGATTTTATTCACGTCTTTGAATGTGAAGTTTAGTGATTGATTGTTCCTACAATCTTCTTTGTGATTTGTCACTTTAAAAATATAAAGGTTTCAATACTAGTAGTAAATATCAAAACTCTTTCATCAAAATGATTTCAACACTATTTTATTACAAAGCTCGTTCTCTTAAACCGTTTTCCAATCTATTAGTATATACAAACTTTTTCCTCACTCGTATGAGAAATCTAATTAAACGACTTAGTAAAACAAGTGGTATGAAACGCTTGCGTTTACTTCGTCGGTTAATTCTTGGACTTGTTCGATTGAATCTCTTGTGACAATTTTCTAGTGGAAATTTACAATTTGTTCGTAAATATTTAAGTTAAGCTAGTGGTTATGAGACATGAAGCTAAGCTCATATATTTACCAGCTTACTGTAATTGACACTTCTCGTTGATCATGACGATCATCTTTGTGATTTAGACTAGCAATGTGCGATGTCTCTTTGTCTGCGAGGGAGACTAAACCCCGTTTTGTGGAGTTTCGACTCAAATTGGTGGGGTAGCAACCCATGGTCTTCGGGCCGTTTGTGGAGCTTCGGCTCAATTTGTGATGGTTAGCAACCATGGAATTAGCGTTCCGTTTGTGATACACGTGTTGGTGAGCTTTATGCTCCCGTTTGTGATAGGCCTTTCCCCCTTTTGTGATTTCTGGATTTCTTGAGATGATTTATAGAATTTGTGCTTCACCACTTTTCGTGATTTTCATTGATAAGTTTTATCAATATTTGTGCATTGGTGAATTTATGCGTTATTGACTTTTGTGATTGATATTGATATAATCGTCAATATTTATGGTTTGGTGAACGAAATAAAGAGTATGACATTTCTTTTGATCCTTGAGTAGATTTTTGTGATATTGATTAATCTCTTGTTGATTTTCAATTACTTATATATCACAGCTTGGCATTGTAATTATTATGTGTTTTGTTATACCTCTTATTCTATATCGTCTCATCTGATATTTATAGCTAGACTGATCCGTTTATTATTTTCTTATTAAATAATACTCGGGTCAGACCGAGATGTTACAGGTGCTTCGGCTTGACTTCTCACTTGGGATTGATTCCTCTGACTTTTGGCTAACTACTTAGATTAGTAGTTTATTTTGGTGTACACATTTGAGATACAGACTCACAGTTGTATTCTTTTGTATAGCACGTGTTGCTATTCTTTTGTATTATTGTGAATCTTTTTGACCACTACTCTGATATACACTTTCATGTGTTAGTTATATATTCATATCTTCTTCCGCCTTTGTGATATGAATCATCTGTGACTGATTTGTGTTATGTTTATTTCTATATTTGTTTCCGAAGATTATTATAGCCACTGTGTAGTAGCTTCGTGTTTGTATCGGTATGTCGGATTTCTTCTTGAAATAAAATGCATGTTATACTATCTAACATATCGGTGCTCGCGCAGAGCAATTACACGGATGGTCGCTCCTCAACAGCCTTATTCTTCGTGCTAGTTGACAGCATTACACCGTAGTGTTCTTGGCTAGCGTGGGTATAGAGGTGGGGCGTCACAACTTGGTATCAGAGCGAAACTTCGAAACAATGTAGAATAATTTAACATGGATCATAGTCCTAAGTCCTTCTTAGGAGTTGTGCCTTAGGATTTAATTCGAGTCTTCGTACCGATTTATCCTATTTTCTTTATGATTCCTTATTTTATCTATCAAGATTGCTTGATATTTATTTTGTGAATAACCTTCTTCTTCTTCCTTCTTTCTTTCTTAAGGAAGAGAAATGGTTAGACCTGGTCGTCCCAGAGCTGGACCATCTAGTGCTCCACCCCAAGATGGAGTTTTTATGACTACCCAGCAACTTCTTGACCTTATCACGAATGCTCAAGCAGCTGGCTCTAATCCGGAACTTACTCACCCTAAATCTGGGTTTGCACGTTTGTGCAATGATTACATCAACCTGGGTGGGAAGCCATTTAAAGGTTCTGAAACTATCATCGAGGTCCAGGCTTGGTTGAGGACCTACGATCGAATCTTCATTCGCATGAATCTCGTCGATCTTCACCGAGTTCAGGTGGCTTCTAGTATGCTCCAAGAAAGAGCATTAGACTGGTACGAGCTTCTGATTTCTGAAATAAATGAAGCGTATCTCACTTGGGAGCAATTCCGGAAACGCTTCGAATTAAAATACGTGCTAGAAGCAGAGAAAGTGACATTGGCTCGACATTTCATAGACCTTGTTCAGGGTGAAGCCTCCGTGGCAGATTATGTCGCGTCTTTTGAATCTCTCTCTAAATACGGGGTTGAATATATCAACACCCCATTGAAGAAGAACCAAAAATTTGTCTATGGCTTAAACGAAAATCTCAAGAAGCCATTACTTCTAAAATTAGAAGTTTCTTTCGACCAACTCATTGATACCGCTCTTCGTCTTGAAGAGGCGGATAGGGAAAATGATTTTCAAGTGGTAGGTTTCAAACCAAGCTTCAATAACAACAAGAAAATGCCTAATAAATTCAAAGGTCCTTATCCCAATAAGAAAGGGAAGCAAGCAACCCCTGTGGCAAAGACTTCTTCCTTTGGTCGTGGGGAATGCAATAATTGTGGTTCGAAGGACCATTATGCGAACAAGTGCCCAAAGTCTCTCTCTTGTTGCTACTGCAAAGGTCCCGGTCGTGTTATATCTTCATGCCCCAAGCTTCAGGGCAAGAAGGAGGAAAAGTTAAATGTTGCTCAAGCCCCTGGCAACACATCTCGTGATCAAGGTATGTCTCATTCTATCCTTGATGGCACTATTATATTTCGTGATCAACCCGTTCGAGTTCTTTTTGATACGGGTGCATCCCATTCTTTTATATCAAAAGAACTTGTTGATACTTTTTCTTTAAGTGTTGTTGCTTTAATGACTTCTTTGAGAATTGTGAATCCGGTTGGTGGATCCGCAACAATCAGTTTATTATGTAATGATGTCGAGATTATTTTGGGTGATTTTTCTTTCCGAGCCGATTTGCATGTCATGCGTTACTTAGGCTTTGGAATGATTTTGGGAATGGATTGGCTTAACCGTTATGAAGCTTATATCCTATGTCCTGAGCGGACTATTCATCTTCGACATCCTCAATCTGTTAAGCAAATTTCTATTATTCTCAAAGATTTGGATTCCACTTTATCTGCATCTTTATATTCTTTAAATCCTTGTGATGACGATAATGATGATGAGGAAGATATTATTTCTCTTATTCACGTTGTTCGTGAATTTTCCAACATATTTGAGCCCGTTTTAGGATTGCCACCTAAGCGAGCAATTGAGTTCAAGATTAATCTTATCCCTGAAGCTCAACCTATTACTCGTCCTCCTTATCGCATGTCTAGTAAGGAGAATGAGGAGATGCGCATACAATTATCCGATTTGGAAACGAAGCAATTTATTCGCTCTAGTTCCTCGCCTTGGGGAGCTTCGGCAATTTTTGTGAAGAAATCCGATGGTACACTTAGGCTTTGCGTTGACTATCGCAAGCTTAATGATCTTACTATCAAAAATAAATATCCTTTACCTCGGATTGATGATCTATTCGATCAACTTAGTGGTGCTAGTGTCTTTTCACAATTAGACTTAGCTACTGGATTTCATCAGCTTCGTATTGCAGAGGATACCATTCCTTTGACATCGTTCCGTACTCGTTATGGATCTTATGAATGACTTGTTATTCCATTTGGTCTAACGAATGCTCCGGCTTATTTCGTTGATCTTATGAATAGAGTTTTCAAAGACTTCCTCGACCGGTTTGTTCTCATCTTTATTGATGATATTCTTGTGTATTCAAAAACCGAGGAGGAGCATGAAAAGCATCTTTGGATTGTGTTGGAAACTCTTAGGAGTAATCAATTAAAAGCAAAATTTTCTAAATGCCATTTTTGGCAACCTAGTGTGAAGTTTCTCGGTCATATTATTTCCGAATCCAGAATTTCCATAGATCCTTCAAAGATCGAAGCGATTCAAAGTTGGAAGAGACCGGAGAGTGTGACGGAGATCCGTAGCTTTCTCGGATTGGCGGGCTATTACCATCGTTTTATTAAAGACTTTTCTAAAATTGCCGTGCCTCTCACTAGCTTAACTAAGAAGGAGTTAAATACATTTGGTCGGACAAATGTTAAGCTTCTTTTTAGAAATTAAAAGAACTCTTTTCTGATGCTCCTATTCTTGTTATTCCCGAGGGGAATCAAGATTTTATTGTTTATACCGATGCTAGTCGCATTGGTTTAGGTGCCGTTCTTATGCAAAGAGAACGTGTTATTGCTTATGCTTCTAGGCAATTGAAGCCGGCCGAGACTAGATATGCCACACATGATTTAGAACTCGCGGCTATTGTTTTCGCCCTTCGAATTTGGTGTCATTATCTATTGGGAGAGAAATTTATTCTTTACACAGATCATAAGTCTTTGAAATATTTATTTTCTCAAAAGGAACTTAATTTACGTCAACCACGTTGGCTCGAGTTCCTTGCTCCTTATAATCTTGATATTCTTTATACACCCGGTAAGGGTAATCGTGTCGTCGATGCTCTTAGCCGTAAACAACAAGTTGTTGTTTCTATGATGATATCCGAATGGAACGATCTCAAGATTTTATCCACTTGCGAAATTCGAGACCGTGTTTCCGATTTGTGTTCATCTCTTGTTTTACGTAGCCTTGAGGCTCATCCTTCTCTTTTAGACCGCATTCTTGAAGCTCAAAAGCTAGATCTCGAATTGGCTCTTCTTGGCCAAAATATTAAGGATAAAATTGATATTGAAGGTTTGAAAGACTTTGATATCGATTCTCGTGGCGGCATTCGGAGATTTGGTAGACTTATCGTACCAAGTATTAGTGATCTTCAAAAAGATATTTTAGAAGATTCCCATCGTTCTAAATTTACCATTCATCCCGGTGGTAGTAAAATGTACGCGGATATGAACCGACTTTATTATTGGGAGGGAATGAAACTTGACATCGCTAACTTCGTTAAGCGTTGCATGACTTGCCAACTCATTAAGGCCGAACATCAAAGGCCCGGTGGGTTATTGCAACCTTTAGAAATTCCAATTTGGAAGTGGGACCAATTTTCCATGGATTTTATTGACGGCCTTCCCCGTTCTCGTTCTGGTCATGATAACTTATGGGTGATTGTTGATAGACTTACTAAATCTGCCCATTTTATTCCCGTTCGGTCTAACCGAACCGTTCCTCTTTTGGCCAAACTCTTTGTTAAAGAGATTGCTAAATTAGATGGAGTTCCTAATTCTATTGTTAGCGACCGTGATCCATTGTTTACTAGTGGATTTTGTAAGAGTCTTCAAAAAGCTTTGGGAACGAAGCTTAATTTTCGCACCGCTTATCATCCTCAGTCCGATGGACAAACCGAGCGTGTGAATCAAACTCTTGAAGATTTTCTTCGTGCTTGTGTGCTCGATTTTGGTGGGAGTTGGGAAGATCATATTTCACTTGTTGAATTTTCCTATAATAATAGCTTCCAATCTAGTATTGGTATGGCACCTTTCGAGGCACTCTATGGAAGGCCATGCCGATCTCCTTCTTGTTGGCTTGAGGCCGGTGAGAGACTGGTTTTAGGTCCAGACTTTATTCGTGATTCCACAGAGAAGATTGAACTTATTCGACATAGGATGAAAGAAGCCCAGAGTAGAAAAAAATCCTATGCCGATAATTGAAGAAGGAAGTTAGAATTTTCTGTGGGAGATTCTGTTTTTATTCGTGTTTCACCTATGAAGGGTGTTGTACGTTTCAGTCGATCGGGAAAGTTAGCGCCTCGATATATTGGGCCATTTCCTATCACCGAACGTATTGGTTCCGTGGCTTATCGCCTTTTATTACCGGCTCAGTTTTCTGCCATTCATGACGTGTTTCACGTTTCTCAATTACGGAAATGTCTTCGAGATTTCGATTCTATTCTTGAGCCTGGTGTTGTGGAAGAGATTGAAGTTTCGCCTAATCTAACTTATGAACAACATCCTATTCGTATTATTACTTCGGAGGTCAAACGCCTTCGAAATAAAGATGTTCCACTTGTGAAAGTTCAATGGTCTTCAAATCCTAAGGATTGTTCTTGGGAATCTAGAGAATTCATCGAGCGAACACATCCTGACTTACTTTCTCATGCTCTTTAAGGTGAACTTCTTACTTCAGATTTCTTTTGTGTTGAATATGCTCTCGTGGTTGTTACTATATATCTTCTTCTTAAATATTGCGAGGACGCAATTTCTTTAAGGAGGGGAGTCTGTAACAACCTGCATATTTATCGATTTTATATTTAAATATTTTATCGATACTCGGAATTTAGTCCGAAAAGCTACTTTTTGCATACGGTCGAATTAGGACTCGGGACCACTTCCATTGAGTTCAAAACGCCCTTTGCGATCTTTTTGAGTATAAGCTTTGATATGTTTGGAGTTAGAGGAATTTTGCCACTTTTTACTTAGGGCTTTGGTTTGGGCTGAGCCCAATAACCCCACTTATGTATTCAGTCCCAACCCCTTATCCTCTTCCTTACTTCATTCCTCATTTCCTAATACTCAAGCTTTTATAACAATGGAGAGTGGAAGAGGAAATTAAAACTCCAAGCCCTAGTTTTCTTTTGCAAATCAAACTCTAGCTCCAAACTAATAGAAGAACCCATTGGTAAGCCTTCTCTTCTTCTTCTCCAGCTCATTCTCTTATCAATTTCAGAAATTCCTAAACCTAACTTTGGGAATGTTCTTCTTTTAAAGCTTAGAATCAAGCTTCTTGAGTTGGATTTGAAGAGTGGTTGATTCTCCTATGCTTTCAAGCTTCATCTTCAATCGTTTTGGTTCAAATGTGAGATTTTTATCTCACATCTTTGTCTATAATTATCTTCGATTGTTAGGTATGAATTCCTAACACTTATTCTTGTACAATTGATTTTGGTTTGGGTTGATTTGGTGTATATTCCAATTTTTGGTGTTTTGAAATCAAAATCTATGAAAATCCTTTTATGGATATTTGGACATTGATATTTGAGGCGTATCGAAGAGCCGTTAAGGCTGGGTTGTCGCTTGGCGTAAATCCTTAGTCGTTGTCGCTCGATCGATCGCTTCCGGTATTCGTTTGGCCATTTTTGGCCTAGGTTCAGGGAATGCCCTGAACCCTTGATTCAGACGTCTGAAACGTTAGATTCAGACGTCTGAATATTATACTGGGAATTTTTATTCTCCAGTATTCAGACGTCTGAATTGGTTCATTTGGAACCAGAAAGGAAATAGGCTAAAAAGTGCCTATGTCAGACGTCTGAAATCAAAGATTCAGACGTCTGAATTCTGTTTTGGAAAACATTTTATTTTCCAAATTCAGACGTCTGAATCCTTGATTTCAGACGTCTGAATCTGCACTCTTTTTGCCTGTTTGCCTATTTGCTTGAGAATTCCAACGTTAATCGATTCGTGTTGATTCCCTTTTGTTATTATCACTTATTATCGACTTTGATGACATTCTCTTCGTGATTTTGGGAATATCCATTTTAATGGATTCGGTATTGATTTCTTTGGATTTTATTCACGTCTTTGAATGTGAATTTTAGTGATTGATTGTTCCTACAATCTTCTTTGTGATTTGTCACTTTAAAAATATAAAGGTTTCAATACTAGTAGTAAATATCAAAACTCTTTCATCAAAATGATTTCAACACTATTTTATTACAAAGCTCGTTCTCTTAAACCGTTTTCCAAACTATTAGTATATACAAACCTTTTCCTCACTCGTATGAGAAATCTAATTAAACGACTTAGTAAAACAAGTGGTATGAAACGCTTGCGTTTACGTCGTCGGTTAATTCTTGGACTTGTTCGATTGAATCTCTTGTGACAATTTTCTAGTGAAAATTTACAATTTATTCGTAAATATTTAAGTTAAGCTAGTGGTTATGAGACATGAAGCTAAGCTCATATATTTACTAGCTTACTGTAATTGACACTTCTCGTTGATCATGACGATAATCTTTGTGATTTAGACTAGCAATGTGCGATGTCTCTTTGTCTGCGAGGGAGACTAAACCTCGTTTTGTGGAGTTTCGACTCAAATTGGTGGGGTAGCAACCCATGGTCTTCGGGCCGTTTGTGGAGCTTCGGCTCAATTTGTGATGGTTAGCAACCATGGAATTAGCGTTCCGTTTGTGATACACGTGTTGGTGAGCTTTATGCTCCCGTTTGTGATAGGCCTTTCCCCCTTTTGTGATTTCTGGATTTCTTGAGATGATTTATAGAATTTGTACTTCACCCCTTTTCATGATTTTCATTGATAAGTTTTATCAATATTTGTGCATTGGTGACTTTGTGCGTCATTGACTTTTGTGATTGATATTGATATAATCGTCAATATTTATGGTTTGGTGAACGAAATAAAGAGTATGACATTTCTTTTGATCTTTGAGTAGATTTTTGTGATATTGATTAATCTCTTGTTGATTTTCAATTACTTATATATCACAGCTTGGCATTATGATTATTATGTGTTTTGTCATACCTCTTATTCTATATCGTCTCATCTGATATTTATAGCTAGACTGATCCGTTTATTATTTTCTTATTAAATAATACTCGGGTCAGACCGAGATGTTACAGGTGCTTCGGCTTGACTTCTCACTTGGGATTGATTCCTCTGACTTTTGGCTAACTACTTAGATTAGTAGTTTATTTTGGTGTACACATTTGAGATATAGACTCACAGTTGTATTCTTTTGTATAGCACGTGTTGCTATTCTTTTGTATTATTGTGGATCTTTTTGACCACTACTCTGATATACACTTTCATGTGTTAGTTATATATTCATATCTCCTTCCGCCTTTGTGATATGAATCATCTGTGACTGATTTGTGTTATATTTATTTCTATATTTGTTTCCGAAGATTATTATAGCCACTGTGTAGTGGCTTCGTGTTTGTATCGGTATGTCAGATTTCTTCTTGAAATAAAATGCATGTTATACTATCTGACATATCGGTGCTCGCGCAAAGCAATTACACGGATGGTCGCTCCTCAATAGCCTTATTCTCTGTGCTAGTTGATAGCATTACATCGTAGTGTTCTTGGCTAGCGTGGGTATAGAGGTGGGGCATCACAACAACTTTCAAATTTAATTTGGATAATCTAAATTTTTTAATGAAGGACACCAGTTTTATAAATAACTAGTCCGAACTTGTGCTTCGCATACGGTTTTCTTTTAAAATTTTAAAAATTAAAGGTGCTCTATTTGTAAAATGAATCAAAAAGCAATTAGTAGTCAATGATACTGCACTCGTTGTTACTTGTCAGATTAATTATTGACTGAGATATTTGGCCGTGGTGCAAATTTATAGTGCTACAAAAAGGAATTGCTTATAAGGAAATATCAAAGACACAATAAACTCAATAAGAATGAAAATATCTAAGATCAATAATGCAACAAATAACACATCTACTACCATAAAAAAGCAGTAAAGAAAATCTATCCTCCCACAATAGATCTAATACCATAATTTTTTTAAAATAAATGTTAAAAACCATGCTCAAAATATAGCTCTCCCGACTTTAATTAGTTCATCAATACTCAAAAAAATTGAATTAAAGATGATCGAATAAAATTGAAATGAAATTCAATTCCTCGGTATTGTCTCACATTAGCCACATTACGGAAAATAATATACATGCCTATGAATACCTAGTGCTGCCATGTAAGATTCATGTGTGCTAAGAAAACGATGAGCATATTCCTTCTGTTGCAAAATAAATATTGATTTGGGATAGAATGGGCTTACACATGGATGTATTCGATTAAAATAGTAAAAAACACAATGGGAAAAATATAAAACCATCCAGATATTTTTGGGGTAGGCCACAACATTTACAATTTGGATGTTTTGCGAATGCATGTGAAAACTATACTAAATGAAAATCAATCAAAATTACCGAGAATTCATTGTTACTGTAAAATATACATTGATGCACATCCTTTAATTTTCTTTTAAAAATACCATAGACTTCAATGTATTTTATAATAGTGTTATCATAATTTACTGACAGTATAAGTTGTTGCATCCATGTAGCTCTACCTATACATCACTAAAGTCCACGCACCAAAGACAATGACAACCTTGTGTTGCCTTTATGCATCCATGGTAATGGAATCCACCACATTAATGTTTACCTCCTTGTTTCTGACAGTGTTCATGTCGAGCAAAGACAAACTAATTGTGAATGGAGCAATGCTACCTTATTTGTTCAATTTGTCTATGATTTTGACTTGTCTACCATTCTCTATTATTATCGTGGAGTTAACTTCAAATATGTATCCCCCTTTAGTTTCAATGAATGCAGTGTTTTAATTCATTAGCTTATCTGCTGCAAGTTAGTGTTAAAACATGGGTAGAAATTACCAACTGAAATTTTGTATACTTCAAGTATAATCTGCTGCAGTCAGGTGCAAAAAAAGTTCCAATGGCTAGTTGCAATTAACTCAAAGAATTGAGGTGGTATTAATTCCAAAAACAATGGTAGACTAAACTAGGAACAAAATCAACTAATGTACATCATTCAATAAATAAAACTTATCAATCAATCTTTCTTTTTTAGGTTACCTCATCCCATTAAATATGAGGCCTAGCTATATATATACACATATTTTTGATTTATTGAAAGAAATGAATCTTTTAACCAAAATATATTTTCACATATTATTTATATTTTTTTAATCTATAAAAGTGTGAGTTGGAGATATGTTAGTCAAAATCAAAAAGTATTGGCAACCACATTTAGTAACTGCTTTACAATTGATATTTTCTTTGCTAATACTTCAAAAATTAAAATATTAAAGACGGTTATATGATAATGAATGAATATTGCTGATATGTCATAGGTGCTTTAAGTACCATGAAAATCGAAAGCAATAAATATGCAAATTTAACGAGTATAAGGAGAAAGTCAAGCTTCAACTGATATGACCTAATATTGCAACTAAAAAGTAACTTAAGAATTGGTTTACCCGAAAGTAGCCATCTCATCCCTTGATGCATAGAAGTTCCATTCCCATCATCAATTAGTTGCATCGTTTCATACCTATTTCTTCACGTGATGCGTAGAAGTTGCTTTCCTCATCATCAATTAATCATATGGTTTTGTACCAGTCTCTTCAATTGGCAGGTGAAACAACTAAAATAAATGAACTGAAAAAACTGTTATTATACATGGTTACGATGTCAATAAATAAACAAATAAATCCACATCAACAGTACAATAGCACAATCTTTCTGAAATGAAACTAAATGTTGATAATATATTTAATGTAGTTATATGCAGTAGTAAATTTGCAATATCCATATATAGAAAGTAATAAATCTAAATAATTGAGAATATCAAAATTAAAGTCATAATGAAGCATGACATACCTTATGTATAAATGATGCTTTATTAAGGTCAAGTTCTTGGCAGTATATTTTTTGATTTAAGTTTATTTTTGTGAACTAAAAATAACACCACTTAATACTATGATAGATATGTTTATCAAGAAGACAACTTAAAAAGTAAAAAAAATGATCATTCTAATATATCTTTCATTTAGTTATTTTCTATATTAATAAGATCATGAATAGTTTAGGAAATAAATAAATACGTAGCCAAGTAAACGAATTGCTTTGTTAATAGAGATAATTTATGCATTAAAAGGTATAATTATAGTTACAATTTATTCCTCTACTTTATGCACTAAAAGGTATAATTATAGCTAATTATTCTTAAATTTGAATAACTGCGTGGTTCAAAGAGGTTGATCCGTAGATTTTTTCTCAAGCTTTTGAGGTTTGCCCATCGGTTCGTACATGTAAGGTTATTTGATTTTCAAAACCGTAATGCTCTAAGATCGAAGGTTAGCCATGGTTAAACCATGGTTGGATTGGGTCTTTAAAACACTTCTTTTAAGTACTTGCTATAAAGAAATTATAGCTGCAAATAACTTTCACTCCTTAGTGATCTAAATTGTCATAATTTGGAACTAAACGATGTATAACTTTGGTATTCTTATGAAACAAATTTTCATTTATAAGACCACTTGCACATAGCTAATAAGAAGGAAAATCCCATAATGAATCCCTCAACTTAAATAAGTTAAGGAGATAGTGAAAATACTTATTCATAACTACAACAATATCATTCTAGATAATTTTACCTGTAAATAAATTTGCTCAACTGAAATAACAAAGGCGTTATTAATTAGCAGCGATATAATAGTTTGACCTTGAATCCAAAAAAAAAGAAGCCAATAACCGAAAGAATAACAAAATCTAAGCTTCATAATGGTAAAACATGTGATTGTATTGACAAATAAATGATGTTGAATACTAATTTTATAATTTCACTTACCAATGATGTCAATAACTAAACATTATAATTTGAAAAGAATACAGATAGGCCTAATAAAAAGGCAATCAAACAATAATACATGATGACTATATTAATCCAAGCAAAAGAGCAAAAGTACTAAATACAGACTAACGTGAAGAAAGTTAAGCATTGACCAGATCAAAGAAGCAACTAAAATACAGAAAAATAAATAGTAAAAATATGAAATTGAAACCAATAATAGACATACCGAAATCTGGGTTATGCTCAACAAATAAAATCTCGGAAATGGATTGAGTCGAAGGGGAAATTCCTAAAATGATTGAAATGAGTAAGAAACAGAAAAAAGGCAAAACAATTAACCGAAATGGCAAAATTAGGGTTATAACATGCCTATTTAAAGAAGAGAAGCAATATACCATAAAAATATTAACCGTGCTAATTAATTGCCTATGCCATAACGCAGAAGGAGAGATGATTTATTTTCTAAACGACCCTTGTTTAACGTTAGGATAATTAAGATTGAGATATAACAAAACATGCAACTATGGAAATAATTCGTTGAAATATTAGAGGAGCAAAAACGAGAGGCAGATATAAATACAAAAAGTTTGAGGAAATTGTTTTCTGCTAATGTATGGAAGTTCGAAATTTCAGAAGATTAGAGAAAGCTGGAAGATGAAATTACAATACATACAAAGGATGAGAAAGATGCGTTAAAAACATAAAAGAGGGGAAGGAAAAAGTCCATAGGAGTGGTGAGAGAGGAACGTTTCATTGAATCATTAAATATAATTGATTGATACCAGACGGAAGACTACAAAGGTAAAAATGAAAGGTCAGAACAATTAAAGAGCTTTAGAGGAATTCAATTTTAATATTATAGTACAGAAGACTGTTCATTTCACAAAATATTCAAGGGGCTTGTGCGCTCTTAAAATGCAATTCAGTAATAATATAATAGTATAGATAAATATTAATTAAAAAAGCTTTTTTGTAGTGAATGTGAGAAAGTATATAGCTAGAACCAATGCGGAAAGTTAAATGTGTATGGTTTATAGTTTACATATAATATATTTTCAAACGCTCAATGAGAATAGCAATCTAAATTGCTTGGCTTTTTATTTTAAGTGATATAACATAATGCTGGTTTTAAGTTATAAAGTTATGTTCGGTTAGCTTTACAAATCGCTTATTTCTATATTTTAAGTGATGCAAATTAATATTATTCTATAAGTGAAAAGCTATATTTATTTAGTTTTCCAAAGTGCATAGTTCTATATTTTTGGGTTAACGTCAATCTATTAGAATATTTTCGAAATCGCTTATTTTGTTTATTTTTTGTTGTTTTAATCATCTTTTTTTGCTTTAAAAATTGTTTTACAGAAAATAAGTAATTAAATTAAATTGATGTTTATATAAGTAAATGGCATATCTATCCTTAGTTTGTGTATTAAAGTTTATTATGCTTGCATCTGCAAATATTCTAAAATAATTTGTTGTTGAAACTAGACACCCCGATATAATTCAAGGTTTCCTAAACTCTTACGTTACTCGTGAAACCTTACTACTTATCATAATGACCCCTAATACTACCACCAAATCCACCGCATCTACCACCATGGCCTTTGCCGTCATAAAATCATATTCCACTATCTTGAGCGCGCCACCATCTGCTTTTTTTTTCTTCATCCATGGTCAAAGTATTATCTTTTAGTTTGTTTTATTCATTCTATTGTTTTTTTTATCAATGGCCTCTTTGTCTTTGAGATCAATGTATGGAATACTTTTGGAGCCATTAGAGTCACGATCTATTGAAGTTGTAACATGCGTAATTTCTCCGCATAAACCAAACTGTTGTATCAGTGATTTTTCAATCTCATATAGTTCTCAAGTCTAGTCAAATCGTCCTATGAAAATGGTTTGACCTTTCCTATATTTCGAATCATCTTCTATGTCATCTCCGCGTTCACAAGAAATATCAAGTTTCACTTCACGAGCCAATTGTTATTCCTCGTTCATATCTATTTCCTTTTCGGTAGACTCTTCAGTGTGAGTATATCCCTCGAATCTCCCATCTTGGAATTTTAGTAAGCATACATTAAAGGTTTCCTGACATACCTTTATATTTTCCTTAGAGACGTCAAATGAAAGTTTCCAAGAAATAAACTTTTAAACTTAGGAAATTTTATCAACATGAATCTGAATCTATTTCTTTTCTAGTTCTTTCGGAGATTGTTCTACTTCATCTTTATTCTCTTCCTTTTCTTTAGGAACTTCATCATCATACTCTCCATTAGACTTTTCATCAGCATCTTCATCCGTTATGTCTGATTTTTGTATTAAGAAAAATCAAATGAAAGATTATCAAAAATGGGTTAGAAGAGCTTTAACGATCAAAGATACTATTACACCCAAAAATCTAAATGTGAATAAGGTGCAAACGTATCGAAGGTTGACGCTGCAAAGCAATTGAAGGTTTACATTGCAAAGCAATCGAAGATTGACAGTGTAAAGCCATTGAAGATTGACGTTGCAAAGCCATCGAAGGTTGATAGAGCAAAGTTGATGCACGTCAAGACATAAAGCTATAATATGTCAAGATATAAAGCTATCAGGTGATATGGTGTAAAGTTGTCGAAAGTGAAGGAATGAAGCAATCGAAAGCCAATGCCATATTTATCGGAGGTCAAGGAGCTATCATAAGAAAAGAACCATCGTCAATACAAAAGAGTTACCAAAGATATTGGAAGAAATGCTATTAACTTAGAGAATTTTATTAAAGAAATGAAGACGTTAAGGATGCTACTATGATATATACTTATTACAGTATATTGATTATTTCTCATCAAACAAATCAATTCAAGGATATGCAAGAAAAGAAGATACGGACGATATTCAATAGGAAAGTATAGAGATAAATCAATTATATGGAAAACTGGTGCATTTATATAAAGAGATGTTTATGTATAAGTAGTGATAAAAGCTTCAAAGCATTTCTACACAATCATGCAACTTTTAATAATGTTAGGACGAGGATAGCGATCCACACAAGCTACCCTAATCCTGAGATTATGACATGTTGCACCATCAAGACCGTCCATCTTGACCGTCCATCTTGACAAGTCATTTATCCACTTCAACTTCGATCGACCAATATGAGAAAGTCATACCCCTCTGCAATTACTATAAATAGGGACCTATCCCACATAAGAAGAGGTCCATCTCCTCTTTCTCTTTATTAGCATAATCATTTTTCAGACATGACATTTCTAAGCTCACTTGAAAGCTTAAAGGACTATTTTAATGGTTGAGGAAAAAGAAGACGACTTGAACTTTTGGACATAAGGACCATAAATAGATTTTTGCATGTAGACACTAATTTTGACATTTTCGACTAGAAGGAGACGACTTGTATTTTTGACATATTGACTAGTGGATGAAGGATATGGCATAGGTTCTCAAAATTTATAATATTTGCATATGAATGAAATATGACATGAATTTTGGATAAATTTTATCTTGAATATGAGCATAATTGGAATTTGTATTGAATGATATCCTTTTAAAATATTTTGGATGTTGGATCAAAAATTGGTTTAACATTTTGGTGCTTTCATAGATAATAGAACTCAAGGTTTTTGAAAAATGACCACAATGCCCTTAATTTCAAAAAAAATTCTTAAAAATTCTTAAAGAGGAAATATTTTGTGGGTATGTTGGTCAAAGAATCTTTCAAATCCGATTATTTTTAAAAAAAGATATGAATTTTTCTTTGTTTGAAATTTTTAAACCTTTAGGTTCAAAAAATAGCTAATGTATGTCTCCTTTCCCAGTTTTAGAACCCATGACAACAATCAATTTCTCAACCTTTGATAGTTCCAATTTCTCGATCTTCGATAGCTTCCATGTTCTCATTACTCAAAATGCAATAGCTATTTGCCCCTCTCCTCAATCTATGACAACTACCTTTTCCCTTTCCTCTACCTGCATGGTTATTTGCCCCTTTTATTTTCCTTTTCCTCAACCTGCGATAGCTTGTGCGTCATTGATCCTAGAAGCGAAATAACTTCATGATCATTCATCCCCTATCATCGATAGCTCCTTGAACATTCATTTCTACAACAACGATAACTTAGTTTCTACATCATCCATCTTCAGTTCCAAGTAGTCGATAGTCCAAGTAACGTCCACTTTAATCTTTCAATGGTAGGAAGGCCATTGATCTTTGACATTCAATAGCTTGAAGATCAAATTTAATATCCCAGTATTTTTAATATTATTAAATATTGGATTTAAATTGATAATTTAACTAACTTAAATATTGGAGGGGAAAAATTGACATTTTTTCAAGTTTGGAATTTGATAACGAGACATGTGATTCACGTCGTATATATACTTGTTTTTTCGGAGGTAGTATAGAGGAGATACGAGCGAACTAGGCGTTGGGTCGTTATTTGGGCTTTGGGTTGAAATTGGAATGTTTAAATTTTAATTAGTTTAGCCTTATTTTCACTCAAGATAGAGAAATAGGATTCACGTACAGTTTTCTCATTTCATCTTCACCGATTAATTTCTCTTATTCTTCTCCCTCTTCTTCCGAACTTCAGAAATCGATATCTCACTCAATTCTTAATGAATTTAACAAAACTAGCGGCAAATCAAAGAGGACAATGAAGGCTATGATCCGATATCAATTTGGCGGCAGGACTCTTAAGTTGGTGCATGTAATAGTCCGAACAACGAGCATTTCGAGAATTGGACATTGAATTTGAGTGGGTAGGCTTCTTTATCCATCTATAAGGCATTTTAACGTTAAAATATTGTTAGCAGTCAGATTTAGGATTAATAACAAATTTTAATTATGGAGATATAGGTTTCAATTTGAGAAATGATAATTAATTGGAGTAAATAGTAAACTAATTCAAGATTAGATGAAGATATATTACTTTGAATTAGGTTTGGATGATCATATACGTGAAATTGATGTTATCATAGTATGACATATAATAGAGATATAAACAAAGGAAAATAAAGTACATTAACTCAAAAATCGAATCAAAGAACAGATGAAACGAAACAATAACCAAAAATGCACGGGAGCAATAGAGAAATTCAATAGACTGGTGCACTGGTGGCTACCACCAATGGACCGATGGCTGAATACGGGGCTAGGTTGAACCTGGACACAATCGGGCTGTTATAGATCAGAGATGCTTTGCGGGATTGGGACTTTGTGTCATACTTCAGACTACTTTAGAGGAGGCAATGTGGTACGATGATGACATTGCAAAATGCATAAAAATTGTTGGACATATGTGTGTCCAGTGTATGTGATATTGGTTGTTTGACTGACTTATTGATGTTTGGATATCATATCGAGTACGTTTGATGGGCTATTGGATATTGGGCATGCTTGATGTGCTATTTATTATTGAGTGGTTAGATATTGTAATTCGTTTATGAGGCACACATGGTCCAGGGAATCACTACACAAGAAAAGTCATTTCGTAGCGTTGAATAAACGCTAGCAAAACTTTTAGTAGCGTTTTGGTAAACGCCGTGGCATGATGTACAACTAAAAGTCTAGAAATTTTAGTTGCGTTGTAGTAAATGCTACCAAAAATAAACATATTATAGCATTTCTGAAACCCTATAAAAGTGTCTTTTGCAACGTTTTCAAAATGCAACCAAAATTACATCTTTAGTAGCATTTTTACTTGCATATTTTTTTCTGTAGAGTTTTTATGCTACTACAATATTTTCATAGCGTTTTATCTGTCCTACTATATATTTTTTGTGCGTTTTTTCTCTATCACTATTTTTCTAAATCGCATTCATTCCCGTAGCACTTTTGAAATGCTACTAAAACTTATTATCTGATGTACAACACATTTTAAACGCCGCTATTTATTGTTAATGGCTTGTATCATATCCGACAATCACTTATATATAATAGCCATATTAAAACCAACAATCAGTCACATAATTATCATTTCAAACCAGCGCCGATAATCATCATATTCGAATAATTGAAAAAAACACGTTAATCGCATAATCAAGTATAATATCCATAATCATTTCAATAATAGTATTTTGACAAAATAAGCGAATTCACATACCACAACCGTTTAGAAACAAGTCTACACAACTAGTATGAACAAAATATTATAATATATAATAGTTAAAGTCTTGTTCATGGCTTAATTACCAATAATTCTTTGATGCAGGTGTTCTTCACTTCGAAAATGCTAATTACCTGTAGACATGTATAACGGTCAACGGTTAGAATTACATACATGTCCTGATAATTTATATGTGCTGATAATGTATGAATTACATGCATAATTAAGTAATATGTATATAAGAATAGCAAGAGCATTACCACTGACATTAACATTAGCAAGAGCATTAGCATCCTTATTGACTATACTTATTAATATTAATAACAACAACAACATTAGCATAAGTATTTTAAGTCATTGGCTAACTAAGAATGTTTTGTGCCTCTTCAAACTTCATGCAACTGATTCATACAAGCTTCTGCATGAAATCCAATTACTTCAGCAATCAGTGTACTTCCAAAATCATCCTCCACCACCTCCTCACAACAACCACCATCACCAAACTGCAAAAATCAACCTCTACCAAATATTTGCACAAAACACAGAACTCCACTACCCTAAACACTCCTCCACACACTGCTACAACCATAACAATATTACGCCCGAACCATCGAGCTCAAACGATCACCCTCCCTTACATGAACCTCAATATCACAACATTGAAAACAACATCCCATCAGTAACTCCTTCCCACGACCAGACTTCATCACATAGACCCAAACACGAAACAACTAAAGCTACCCCAACCATCTCCTTAACCTGTTCCTCCTCCATGAAATTGCATACACCACAATTACACTGTCATCTCCACAATTACACTTCACTGCAATCCACAATTGGTGACCAAACTACAACTGTCTACAACCTAAAACAACTCAAAATCACCAAAACGCAACCACCTTCTCACTGTCGTCTGAACAGTCCTCAGCAATCTTTTGAACAAGCACCAGTTTAACATGAATGTACCCTCCACAAAACAACCTAAAACCATCGAGCTATAAAACTACCATCCGAACCTTCCTCCACCACCACGAAATGACCATAAACTTCCAAAACAATCAACTGGAGCACTACAGTTCAATCCTATCACCAACCACAACATCACTGCTATATTAACCATAACCAGCTTCACATTCAAAACTGCCACATACAAACTTGCTACATTCCTTCCATTCTCATTGCCATAGCACCTTCGTGCCGTTATCATCGGTTATTAATCAACCTCCATTATCACCTAACACTCCCTCTATGCTTCGGTCATTCAATTCCACTCCCTCTAACTGCGTTCAACTACCTGCCCCATCAATTTTCACTAACAAACACAAACTGCACTTCGGTCAAGCCACTGCAACTTCACGGCAAGCTCCAATCTTCATTTCCAAATTGCTAACATCTCCTTCCTCTACAAACTTATACTACAAAACCCTTATTCCACAACAACTCACTGCCTCTGACCTACGCCCTCACCTCAAAATTCACCATTCACCATTACAACATGCATACGTAACTCATGATTAAGGACATCTCTATGACAAATCAATAACTAAGTATGTTTAATTTTAACAAAACTTAGTTAACCTTTATTAACTTAGTTAACTTCGTTAATTTATTATTATTATTATTTTTATTTATAAAACCCAACTAACTTAGCTAATTTATTATTATTAAAAATCAGTTAACTTAATATTATTATTATTATAAACTTAGTTTATTTTTATAAATTTAGTTAATTCATCATCATCATCATCATCATCATTATTTATAAAACTATGTTAAATTAGTTATATTATTATTATTTATAAAATTTAGTTAACTTAAACTTAGTTAATTTTATAAAACTCATTTAATTTTAACAAAACTTAGTTAATTTTTATTAATTTGGTTAACTTAGTTAATTTTTATTAACATGGTTAACTTAGTTAATTTATTATTACTTATAAAACTCAATTAACTTAGTTATATTATTACTACTATTATTATGATTATTTATAAAACTTTGCTAACTGAGTTATATTACTATTATAAATATTTGAACAACGACATGTAAAATACTATAAATGATGAGCGTTGCTAACAAATATTATTAATACTTTAATATATTGCAAGGAAGTAGTAAAATAAATCTCAAATCCAACAAGTAATAACTAAAACATATTTTCACTTCTACTATAATCTTAAAAAACATTGACTTCAGGGTACCTCTTAAGAAAATTAATATTACGACGATTGGTAATATTATATGTCCTACGTAATATGCATAATAAGTGTTTGAATATTTAGATTATAGTACAAGAAAATATTTTTAACTTTGGATTTTGGATACATACTTATAGGTTTGAATCAACATATATACTAAGATATCAAGAAATACTAACCAAATGGCGTAAAAACCTGATAAAATTATTGTGGTGGCGGCTGGCATACCAGAGGTGGTGGCTGATTTGATTGAAGGTAGTTGTCCTTATAGGAATGAAATACCATTGCTACCTGCCTAAACAATTTACCGTTTTTGTAATAAGACACAAAAGTGTTTAACATATAAAAAAAACATAAAATAATTTTGTTAAACATACATAAAAAATGGGTTGTAAAATATGTTGCTGCTATGGCACACCACCATGCAAAATAATCAAAACACCAAGGTAACTAATCTGAATTTACAAATTCCTATTAAACAATAAAAAGGCATATCTGAATTCACCAAAACACTAAGACTATTTAATCCGGTAAAAAATGACAAGATGTTCTTTCACATTTAGGAACTAATAATAAAATGTGTAAATGGTATAGAAAACTGAGAAACAAATTGACCTAGTAAATATTTGATCAGAAAATTTCTCACCTAGTAAATATTTTGTGCATCATCCCTTCAATGATTGTAACACTGTAACATACATTGTCATGAATGTTTAGCATACTCTGTACATTTATACAACAACTGTATGATTTATGCAACATGAACAATATGATGAAAGTAGAATATAAATGAATATAAACAAACCTACTCTACTCACCTATTATAAAATTTCTAAACAAATATAAATAAAGACAAAAACAAACCTGAGCTTTGCTCGATAAACTTAGCAGCTTTAACTAGGTCTCCTATAGTTGCCAATGAACCCATTGTGTCTTTGAGATTGATTATAACATCATTATAGTAACCAGCAATAGTGTTAGGCTTGAAATAATATAATATAAGCAATAATTAGTCATTTAGTTATTTTAAGTTAGAAACACGGACAAATATATTTGATTTTATGACAATAAACCACAAACAATCTTTGCTTTCACAACTTGACTTTGCAGTAATATTATAACGCGTTAACTTGGAAATTATTTTCAATTACAAATTTATATCTTACTTATTAATGAATTGATAACTGAAAGAGCTTCAAGAAATATTGGCAAATAAATCATAGGAACTGATCTACTCTCACTATTTTTACTAAGATATTCTAGATAATAAGTTGAGCTTTTCTGAATTTTTAGGAACAGATAATATGCTTAATCCTTAATATTACCTATAAAGATCACCTAACCCATGTTTTATGCACATGGGTTTCATGTAGTGCTTCCTCTCCATCCATTTTCAGCATCAGTAATTTTCTTCATGTCCTATTGCATATCATCCACCCCACGCTCAGGCAATTCACTCATCTGCTCATCAACTAGCACTAGCTAGTATCTTCTGGCCATCTCATCCAAGCTTGGCTGCTCTCTAATTCCTGCACATCTATACCTACGCATCACTACTAGAGCTTTTGCTCGCAGCTGCTTGTGGCTGAAGGAACTCAATCAAGTTTAGCTTCTTATGGTTTAGCATAATAATTATGCAGTGTTAATCCAATCCAAACTTGCAGAATCTCAGTTTAACGCTGAAGAACATTAATTGCAGAACCAAACTAAGCGCTGTTATTAACCAAACTAAGACTCTTCAAACAAACCAAGTCAGGCTTCACACAGTAAAGATAGATCATATTAACCAAACTCAAACACTTCAACATTAGAGACATACTTAGAACTTATGTCATTACTTAGAACTCATACATTTCTAATATTTTGGATGATCTATTTTGTAAACAATGGTCTATTAATTCAAACTATAGATCATCACATCAGTTCCATCCATCAATCCTTTTGATCATTTTTCATAATATAATAATTTTGAATATAACTGTTAAACTATTTTGTTTTAGACAAATATTCAATACAAATACTAACAAAAAAGATCATATACTACCCTTTACATTATGAATCTCAAGACATACAAAATTAATTATCATAAATATTTAAGGAATAAATATATTGAATATTAATATGCTAACAATTATTCAACTATTTAATGATATGAATGATTCAATAAGCATCAAATGCAGATGACTAGACAATGTAGTCATACTCTATTTAGATCAGGGTTTTAATTGTGTCAATAACTGCCATGAACTTTTATAGATATGCATGAAAAGCAAATGGAGAAAGAATCAATAAAGGATAGAATCACATACTAAAATGTTCTGGAAGTATCTGTATCAACTTCACCAAATTTGGGAGTGGGGTATCACGACACATGCTTTGTTCCATTAATATTTTAGCTTGCATAGAAGTTTCATTCTTGCACATATACCTTTGCTTGTAATCAAAATGGTAAATTATCACGACTCAACAAAAAATATATAGATGATACATTTTGTTCAACATCATTACGTATAATCAATGATTTGTTTTTCTCTGGATTATATGGACAAAATATATGGATGATACTTTTTTGTAGTGACAACTTGGTTTTGGTTATGATTCAAATCCTAACTCTAATTCAAATCCCCTTTTGACTCAAAACTTTGAAATGTTACACTATAGAAACCATATTTTCACAAAATCTTCATAACCAAAATAGTCAAATAACAAAATAGTCGAATCATATAATTTTCAATAAGAGACGAAGCAGATAACTAGAGAAAGCAAATAAACTCCTACTGGTTACCTTAAATCTCGCTTATACCTCCTCAAGTCATTTATAAGTACAGTTACCATCTCTATTTCCAAAATATAAGCCAATTTTTTTGAGTTCAAACACGTGAAGGTTATAAATGACTCGACCGAGGAAAGTGTAAACCAAAAGAAAAAAGAGCACACATAAGCAGTTAACGAACAAGATACAAATGCTCACGTTCAGCTTCATAAGCTTTGGCTCTCTATTTGCTTTATTTGATGGTATTGCTTCTCCATAGTATACAAAAATAAATTATCCAGCCCGAGTATTACAAACCGAATTTTAAAAAGTTTTAATAATACTTCTAAGAGATTTAATAATGTTTCTAAATGTTTTCATAAATGGCATCAACACCACCATTTAGATTCATGCACAAGCATCTCTTCCTAGAAACAGTATGGAATCTCGAGCGACATTACAACTGCGGCACATACTCCGATTATTCAGCAGTGGCAACCAACTTAACAACGACGCGAGATGACGAACTTTGACAAGACACAAGCAATGTCATTTAGATCTCGATTGCAATATTCTAATCACGATAAGATCACCGATGAAGCAATTTCTAATGGACAACAGCCTTGAGGTTCATGCGACTTCAAGTCCAACTGTGACGACCCAGAATTTTGAGCAATATCAATTTAATAATCTTTGTTAATAATTAAATTGATTTAATCATTTTATATTATGAATTGACGAGTTTATTCTGTTAAAAAGCTAATAATATTTAATTTGACAATATCTATTAACATTTTTCTTATCAACATAAAATTGGCAAGTTTAATTCTTTTGGAAACTAATAATATTTTAATTTGGAAATATTCATTCTAGCAATTTAAAATTGGTAAGATTTATCTTTCAAAAGCTAACCAAAATATCTTCTATTATAATATATATATATATATACATATATATATATATGTGTATATATTATATATAGGAAGTCTTTAATGTAATAAAAGCTATATATTCAAATTGTAATATATATGAATATATATATATATATTGTGGTTTGGATTTGTGTTTCAAAATTTAATATAGTAATTATCAAAACTAATTAATGATTAAAAATGTTTTCTATTTAAAATGTATATATATTTGTATATATATTAGAAATGAATTTTTTTTATTGTTTTGAACTTAATTAAGTGTTTACAAACTTTATTATATATGATTTGTAATTTGAAAATTTTAATTTGACTTAATGCTTTTAAAAGTGATATTTGAGATTTAAATTTTAATAACAAAAATAATTTCTTATTTAATATAGATACATATATGTATATTAAATTTGAGTTTTAAATAAGATTTAAATTTAAAAAGTTCAATTATTTTTAATATTCTTTCCTTTTAAAATTTTAACATAAGATAAATTTGGTTTAGAAATTTTATATATAGAGTTATCCTCAAGCTTATAAATATATGATTCATTTAATTTGATCAAAGTGTAAGTTATTTATAAATAAATGTTTACATAAATTCACATGTATATTTACTAAAATCTAAAGCTTATTTATATAAGATAAAAACACATTATAATCATGTAAATATTACATGATTACATATACATAACTTAAATAAATTATAAAAAGAAAAGTAACACTTCAATAATAAAGCATTAAAACACTTGTAAACATTTTGATACATGTTAGAGACATTTGTAAACACATAAGCTTAGGTGTAAGTTAATTAAAACATAAAAGGGACAAATGTCAATTCTCTTGATAATTTAGTTTAAAATTTAGAATTGTAAAATATGAAGGAGAGATTTATTTTTCATCTTCAGCTAAAATTCTTACTTCTCTTCAACCAAAATGAATACAAATCAAAAGAAGAAAAGTACTGGGAAATCTGAAAATAAGAAGAAGAAATAAATCTGGAAATTCAATCTAAAACAAGAAAATCAAATATCAAAGAGGATAAGCTGGAAATTCAACATCAAGGAAAGATTTTCAAATGCAATCAGGATTAATCAACAAGCAAAACAGAAATCAACAGCAGCAGGATTATATTCAACATGTAGAAAAATTTCAAGAGCCTAGAAACAAATATAGCCTCTATCCTCTGCATTTCTAGGTGAGTAAACGAATTTTAAAAACAGTTTTAATTCCTGGATTTTATCTTGTTCTTGTTAATGAATATTATGATGTTATCTGAAATACTTGAATTAAATTGGATGCATGTTTGAATTATGAATATTTGATGCCTGTGTAGTTAAAACATATGCTCTACGTGATAATAACAGGTTCAATTTTCATAATAAATTCAATAACTAAATGTTGAATGCGGATTGGCTTATGATTTGTAAATAAAGTTGTTTGAAATCATTTAACACTTCACCTAAAATTAATTATAGGTATATAAAATGAATCTTTTGTTCAGAATTTTTAAATTTACAGTGAATTCTTAGTTTGGGTCAAAAATTAATCAATTCAATTTTAAGATTGAATTACATAATTAAATTCGTGATGCAAAACCATGAATTTTAATGGTTGTATCATGATTTTTAGTTTGATAATTAGTGTGAATTCTCGGGTTGTCTGTTTTGGACAAATTGGCCAAATTACGACGATCGACGGGAAATTCGACGTCGAGGTTGAGCTTGAAGGTATAGGGGGTGACGATGATCGTAGGAAAATACTTTAGGAATTTATTGATGAGTGTGATGGTCGAGAATCGATGGGGTAGGGTTTAACACCCTGAGATTTACGTCGATGTTCATTTTGATTTCGCGGCGACGAGGAGCAATCTGAGGCGATCGCGAGTTGTGCCGTGGGTTTTGGAGGTCGTGACGTAGCTACAGAGAGGATGGCGTGGTGTCTCGAGTGATGGATCGTCGGCGGTGATCAATTTCCTGATGATATATGGTTCAGGCAGTTTTGGGTTAGGAGTCAATTTTTGATTCTCGATCGAATCATGGTTTCTGGGTTTCGCATATTGTTGTCGGGGTCGAGAGTGACTTGTCAAAGCCACGACGATGATCGATGATGGACGGAGTGACGGTGCACGATGCACGCGTGCAAAAATGTATCAGGAGAAGAGTTTGGGTTTGGAAGAAGTATGTGCTCGGGTTTAAGTTCAAGGAAATTCGAGTTTTACTTGAAGCAAGGAGAAGGTGTGGGGAACATGGGTTTTCATTTGAGCATTTAGAAGTTTTGCTCGAAGCAGTATAGGGTCTTGGAAGTTTTAAGGCTTAAGGATTTAATAGCAAATGTTTTAAAAAAAATTTAAACAAAGAAAATTGATTTTATAAATGATTCAAGTTTTAAAACAATGTATAACAAGTTTTTACTTATAAAAATAATTTGTTTCAAAGTTAAGTTTTAAATAAGTTATATATATATTGAAATATAAAAGCTTTTTAAAATAAAATAAGTGAATTTTCAAAAATGAGGTTTGTATTAAATTTTATTAAATATCTTTGAGAAGTTTTAAAATTTTTAAAAGTTTAATTTGAATGTTTAAATTATTTTAATTATAATTGATTTCTAAAATGTTATTTAAATAAAGATTAATGATTCAGATTTAGTAATCAATTATAATAAAGATTTATCTTGAGTAATTAAGAGTTTGGTTAATTAAAGGTAAACAAATGTGTGAAGATAATTAAGATAATTCAATTATTATTAATAATCAAAGAGTTATTGGTTAATATAAATAATTTGATTAAGATAACGATTTTCTTAATTAAGGATCTTTTTAATATAAGAAGTTAAGGAATTATTTAATTAAATTTTAAATGATTAGTTAGTTAATTTACTAAGTAATTATCCAGTGGTTAATTAAAGATAATCACTTATGATTTATATTAATTAAGTGGAGTTACTTGGTGAAGTAATTAAGTAATTAATTACTGAAGGTAATTAAGTAAAAGGAGATTATTTAACAAAGTAATTAGAGGTTAATTACTTTATGAAAGTAATTGGGTAGAAGTGATTAAGGGTTAATCACTTAGTAATTGATTAAAAGAATTAATTAATATAATTAATTAAAGGTTTAATTAATTGAAGACTAATTAATTAATGAAAGAATTAAGAGTAATTAATAAAGTGATTAATTACTTGTTAAATAATTAATTAGGAAGGATTTGATTAATAGAAGTGATTATTAATTAAATAATTAATTAGTAATTAATAATTAAAGGATATTATCCAAAATTAAAGTTTTATTACTAAATGTAATTAAAAAGTAATTAATCAAACGTGAATAATTAAAAGTAATTAATCAAGTGTGATTATTTAAAAAGTGATTAATTAGGTGTGATAATTAAAAAGGATAATTAAGAAATAATTATCAGGGTGATTAAAGAATAATTAATTAAGGATGATTAAATTAAAAAGGTAATAATTACTTGGTAAAAATTAAGAAGTAATTAATCAAGATGATTAATTAAAATTGTAATTAAGAAATAATTAATCAAGGGAGATTAATTAAAGTGGATAATTAAGTGATGTTCAGTTAATTAATTTGTAATTAATTAATGAATAAGTAAGTTCAATTGATGATATTCCAAGTGATTAAGTAAGGAATTAATTTAATTAAGAATTAATTAAATTGATTAAGAGTGGTCCAAACTTGTTTATGGATGATTAATGATTGGATGATAAATATCATTGGATGAGTTAATGATATTGTGTGATATTGTATGTCACTAGTTGATATGTAATGATTTAAATGTGATATATCTGAGATGTGATATATATGCTGCTTGTGATATGTGTGGATGAATTAGATAATAGTGAATTATCTATCTGTGTGTTATGAATCATTCATTTATGTAAGTGGTATTCTTAATATATACTTTTTAAACCCTTAAGTACAACTTGGACATTAAAATGGCGTTTTGGATTCGGTGAGACCGGAATCGGATTTTATATTCGAAAATTACATCGATCCAAATTAACGTTAGGTCGTAAATCCAAGTAAAGTAAAGTGAAGACTCGAAGTGTAAGAACTATATATCGTTATAACTCCGAGGGTGATTCTAGAATGAGTTTAACGAAGGTAGTACTTTCAGTTTCGAGATGAAGATTCAGAGTGCAAGGGCTATTGTCGTTAACTCTGAGGGTGATTCCAAAATGAGTGTAACGAGATAGTGCCTTCGGTTCCGTTCGAACCCAGAACAGACTTGTATGGATTGAATGCTTTCAGAACATCGTCAGGTGGACGATGAGCATTCTAAGATAAATGTGTCCTATAAAGGTAATCGCAGCCTCAAGCCTCATCAACCGGGAATGGCTAAAATAGGGGAGGTGCAGCAAGGTTAAGTGGGTCATGCCCAAGCAGGACGAGATTTACCCCTGTCTAGATGTCCTTTTTATTCGGGTGTGTGGGCAGTTGGATCTGCAGCCAACTGCAGGGTTGTCTTGTTCGGGACTATTCAATAAGGAATGGTCTCGGCCTTGTGTTGCAGGGGAGTTAGGGTGGCTCCTCGGTACGGTGATCTAGGCCACGTACTGTGACGGACGGTACCCCAGTAGCCCTGCCATTGATGGAAACCCATTCTTCTTACGAGACCCTACGGTTTTGATTGTATTACCCACTTTTGTAGCTAGTAGCTGGAATTTAATAGATGTAACAATTTCGTCTATTTCTTATTTACTTGAATACCCTAGACACTATTATAATATCACTGGATTTCCTATCAAATGTTTTGTTAGCGTAAGGTAAAAACTTTTCCATGTTTATGTGTGGGAAGTCTTACGTGATACCTTTCTTTTCAAAGGATTTTCGGAAGTTAAGCAATGTTAACCGTTTACTCACACCAGACCCCTGTCTATCCCAAATGTTTATTTTCTGTTTTATTAAACTCTTGGGTACTCATATTATATATGAGTAGTCGAGGGATTCAGGTTATCCTTGACGAATTCTGGAGGAGCTTTGGAGCAGGAGGCTTCAACGTGTAGATATATAGATAGAGTTTCCGTTGTGATGTTATTCTGTATGGATGTTCTTGTATTGTACATTAGACAGAAATGTTATAACTGTCTAAATTGAGATGTATAGTTGTATACTCTGATGTATATGATACATATATATATGTTATATATTATATTTCATTCGTTCCGTTGTGAGATTCTGATATGTTGTTGTTCTTTCTTCATTTTCTTTTTTTCTTCTATCCCTTTCTTTCTTAAATAGTGATGCGTCTTTCCGATGATAGAAAGGCGGGTCGCTATAGTTGGTATCAGAGGGCTAGATTGAGTGAATACCTAGCCTTTTGAGTGACTTCTTTCTTGAGAGAGCGTACTTGTAATTTTTATATATAGATATATTTATATATCTACCTAATCTGTTGGATGATCTGTTCGGATTTTCCAACATAGGTTATAAAGATAGATAAGGTAGGAGTGTGTGTAACACGACTACCACTAATGGAAGAAGGCTCATATGTTGTGGTTGGAGGTGTATTTGTCGAGATTGTAGATCTAATACCCTCTCAAATAAGCTTTGTAGATTGGTGAAAGGATTTCATTGATCCCAGAGAAAGTCTTTTCAAGGATTGGAGTATATTCTTGAACTGTGAGGTTGATTTGCTCTCGAGTGAGCGAGAATTCCAAGAGTTGAATCTGTCAGCTGAGAAGAAGCAGGTGATGGTATCTTGGTGACTTCAGGAAGGAATAGCTGTGTGATGGGATGCAGTATCCATAGATGGTTCTGAAGATGTTCTTTTGGAGAAAGATTAAGATGGTGTTGGAGGAACAGTGATGCCTACTACAGGGAAGATTCGAATATTTAGGGACCTTCTGGATCTCAAGTAAGGGAGTCTCATCTATATTGAAGTATGAGACTAAGGTCGATGAGTTACCTCATTTCGGACATGGTCTCATTGTTTCCCTTAAGAAGAACAAGTGGTTGGTGTTTGGTTTGGAGCCGAGTTTCTTGAGAAGATGACTACCCGTCTCAAGGATCTTTTAGTGGAATTGAGTGATAGTTTTGTGTTTCAAGAAGCTTCTGGTTAAGGAAGATCTTTTGGCATAGCAGTATCATTAAAGTGAAGTTTGCAAGCAGCAGCGTGGACCCATTTCCTCGATGGTTCAGAAAACTTTAGCATTTTACTATCGGCAGACCGGGCAGATAGTGAAGGCTTATCCATTTCTTCGGGAGGCTCAATAGAGCAGGATATTTGTTGGAAGTGATCTATCAGTTTTTCTGATAAATAAGCCATTCTGGAAAGATTGATCTCGATCAGGAAAGCTGCTCTAGTTGGTGAAGAGAGAATAGTTTTTTTGGAATCTATACTGAGTGGGATCGCAAAAGTGACTTGCGATTAGTTTGGGAATCTTTGAGTATTCTTTTGTTTGATATTATGGCATCTCAAGTGGAGGTGAAAGCTATTAAAGTAGTCAAGATTTTCCAGATGTTTTTGAGGAAATCAGAAGTCTACCGCATCGGAGTTTGAGTTTCTTATCGATTTGGATTCCAGGAGCAATACCAATGGTTTAACCATGTAGAGGGATGACTCTTAGAATGAGAAGAGTTTGGTGAACAACTCAGGATTCTTTGGAGAGGGATTGATCACATCTAGTTTTCTAGTTAAGATTCTACTGGGATGTTTTGACCAAGTGGAATGGGTCACTAAGATTTTTAAGGATCTAATGAACAGTGTATGGAGAAAGTTTGTGCTCGAGTTCTTCGATAGCATTCTCATCTACTCCAGATCAGAGTTGTGCAGCGGAAGCGAGATAGCATTTATTCTAGAATGGGAGCAACCAGGAATTGTAGTTTTCTTGGATTAGAGGATTTCGACAGGAAATTCAAGTAT
Organism: Allium cepa; assembly: GCA_030765085.1. NCBI lineage: Eukaryota > Viridiplantae > Streptophyta > Magnoliopsida > Asparagales > Amaryllidaceae > Allium > Allium cepa. Next base: position 57,693,491 of record CM060935.1, read on the forward strand.
GAAGGAATTTTCAGGATTTGGAAGGCAAGGTTGTCAAGTGAAATTGTTTTGACTATTCTAGATAAGAGATGTAGGTTTGAAGTCCACTAATGCTTGTGGAATAGAGAGCTGTTTTGAATTTCGGCAAATTTTTGAGAGAGTCAAATTGGTTTGGTTTTGGTCCAGTTTGTTTCATGAAGCAATCAGCAAGGGTTAAGCTGATCAGGAAAGATGGAGGTGACTCAGGAGCATCAAAAGAGTTATGCAGTTAAGAATTGAGGAGATTTGGAATGAGAAGTTGGAATTTGGATATTGCTTTAGTTTTATCCGATCAAAGGAGATATAAGACTGGTAAAACGCAAGAGCTAGCTCCGAAGGTATTTTGAGATTTTCCTGTGTTCTCTGGAGATTAGATTTTGATCTACAGGATTGAATTCCAAGTTAGGATAGCTGGAATTCATTGTATTTCACGTATCTCTGAGGAATATGTGTATGATTCATTTGGTGATAGAATCAATAGTTCAGAAGGATCTGGTAGTTGAGCTGGTCTTGAGTTTAGTCTGATTTCTTGTTCAAATTTGTAGATCCAGATGAGAGGGAATTCTAGGTTATAGTAGTGTAGTTACTTAAGATTCTGTAGAGCGAGTATTCCAGTATATGTACCTGGAAAACTCTAGACAATATCAGGAAGTTCTATCCAGAATTTTGTCTAGATAGTTAAAATTATTTGTTTGAATTGGTTGCTATGGTTGGTATGATTGATAGTATATGATTTATTTGTGTGATAGCTGTTTGAAGTTAAAACTTTTGCTGGGTTATTAAATTATCTTTGCTTTTAAATTTCGAGGACGAAATTCTTTTAAGGGGAGGAATGTGATGACTCCGAATTTTGAGAAATATCAGTTTAATAATCTTTGTTAATAATTAAATTGATTTGATCATTTTATATTATGAATTGACGAGTTTATTCTTTTAAAAAGCTAATAATATTTAATTTGACAATATCTGTTAACATTTTTCTTAACAACATAAAATTGGCAAGTTTAATTCTTTTGGAAACTAATAATATTTTAATTTGGAAATATTTATTCTAGCAATTTATAATTGGTAAGATTTATTTTTCAAACGCTAATCAAAATATCTTCTATTTATAATATATATAGGTATATAGTATATATAGGAAGTCTTTAATGTAATAAAAGCTATATATTCAAATTGTAATATATATGAATATATATATTGTGGTTTGGATTTATGTTTCAAAATTTAATATAGTAATTATCAAAACTAATGATTAAATTTTTTTCCATTTGAAATGTATATATATTTGTATATATACTAGAAATGAATTTTTTTTATTGTTTTGAACTTAATTAAGTGTTTCCAAACTTTATTATATATAATTTGTAATTTGAAAATTTTAATTTGACTTAATACTTTTATTTGAGATTTAAATTTTAATAACAAAGATAATTTCTTATTTAATATAGATATATATATTTTAAATTTGAGTTTTAAATAAGATTTAAATTTAAAAAGTTCAATTGTTTTTAATATCCTTTCCTTTTAAAATTTTAACATAAGATAAATTTGGTCTAGAAATTTTATATATAAAGTTAAAATAAAATCCTCAAGCTTATAATATATGATTCATTTAATTTGATCAAAATATAAGTTATTTATAAATAAATGTTTACATAAATTCACATGTATATTTACTAAAATCTAAAGCTTATTTATATAAGATAAACACACATTATAATCATGTAAATATTACATGATTACATATACATAACTTAAATAAATTATAGAAAGAAAAGTAACACTTCAATAATAAAGCATTAAAACACTTGTAAACATTTTGATACATGTTAGAGACATTTGTAAACACATAAGCTTAGGTGTAAGTTAATTAAAACATAAAAGGGACAAATGTCAATTCTCTTGATAATTTAATTTAAAATTGTAAAATATGAAGGAGAGATTTATTTTTCATCTTCAGCTAAAAAATTCTTACTTCTCTTCAACCAAAATGAATACAAATCAAAAGAAGTAAAATACTGGGAAATCTGAAAATAAGAAGAGGAAATAAATCTGGAAACTCAATCTAAAACAAGAAAATCAAAGATCAAAGAGGATAAGCTGGAAATTCAACATCAAGGCAAGATTTTCAAATGAAATTAGGATTAATCAACAAGCAAAACAGAAATCAACAGCAGCAGGATTATATTCAACATGCAGAAAAATTTCAAGAGCCTGGAAAGAAATATAGCCTCTATCCACTGCATTTCTAGGCGAGTAAACGAATTTTAAAAACAGTTTTAAATCCTGTATTTTATCTTTTTCTTGTGAATGAATATTATGATGTTATCTGAAATACTTGAATTAAATTGGATGCATGTTTGAATTATGAATATTTGATGCCTGTGTAGTTAAAACATATGCTCTGTGTGATAATAACAGGTTCAATTTTCATAATAAATTCAATAACTAAATGTTGAATTCGAATTGGCTTATGATTTGTAAATAAAAGTTGTTTGAAATCATGTAACGTTTCATCTAAAAATAATTATAGGTATATAAAATGAATCTTTTTTTCAGAATTTTTAATTTTACAGTGAATTCTTAGTTTGGTAAAAATTAATCAATTCAATTTTAAGATTGAATTACATAATTAAATTTGTGATGAAAAACCATGAATTTTAATGGTTGTATCATGATTTTTAGTTTGGTAATTGGTGCGAATTCTCGGGTTGTCTGTTTTGGACAAATTGGCCAAATTACGGCGATCGACGATGAATTCGACGTCGAGGTTGAGCTTGAAGGTAGAGGGGGTGACGATGATCATAGGAAAATACTTTAGGAATTTATTGATGAGTGTGATGGCCGAGAATCGATGGGTAGGGTTTAACACCCTGAGATTTACGTCGATGTTCATTTTGATTTCGTGGCGACAAGGAGCAATCTGAGGCGATCGCGAGTTGTGTCGTGGGTTCTGGAGGTCGTGACGTACCTACGAAGAGGATGCCATGGTGTCTCGAGTGATGGATCGTCGGCGGTGATCAATTTCCTGATGATACGTGGTTAAGGCAGTTTTGGGTTAGGAGTCAATTTTTGATTCTCGATCGAATCATGGTTTCTGGGTTTCGCATATTGTTGTCGTGGTCGAGAGTGACTTGTCGAAGCCACGACGATGATCGATGATGGACAGAGTGACGGTGCATGATGCACGCTTGCAAAAATGTATGAGGAGAAGAGTTTGGGTTTGGAAGAAGGTATGTGCTCGGGTTTATGTTCAGGGAAATTCGATTTTTACTCGAAGCAAGGAGAAGGAGTGGGGAACACGGGTTTTCATTTGAGCATTTGGAAGTTTTGCTCGAAGCAGTATAGGGTCTTGGAAGTTTTAAGGCTTAAGGATTTAACAACAAATGTTTAAAAAAAAAATTTAAACAAAGAAAATTGATTTTATAAATGATTCAAGTTTTAAAACAAAGTATAACAAGTTTTTACTTATAAAACTAATTTGTTTCAAAGCTAAGTTTTAAATAAGTTATATATATATATATATATATATATATATTGAAATATTAAAGCTTTTTAAAATAAAATAAGTGGATTTTCGAAAATGAGGTTTGTATTAAATTTTATTAAATATCTTTGAGAAGTTTTAAAAATTTTAAAAGTTTAATTTGAATGTTTAAATTGTTTTAGTTATAATTCATTTCTAAAATGTTATATTTTAAATAAAGATTAATGATTAAGATTTAGTAATCAATTATAATAAAGATTTATCTTGAGTAATTAAGAGTTTGGTTAATTAAAGATAAACAAATGTGTGAAGATAATTAAGATAATTCAATTATTATTAATAATCAAAGAGTTATTAGTTAATATAAATAATTTAATTAAGATAATGATTTTCTTAATTAAGGATCTTTTTAATATAAGAAGTTAAGGAATTATTTAATTAAATTTTAAATGATTAGTTAAATAATTTACTAAGTAATTATCCAGTGGTTAATTAAAGATAATCACTTATGATTTTGTTAATTAAGTGGAGTTACTTGGTGAAGTAATTAAGTAATTAATTACTGAAGGTAGTTAAGTAAAAGGAGATTATTTAACAAAGTAATTAGAGGTTAATTACTTTATGAAAGTAATTAGGGAGAAGTGATTAAGGGTTAATCACTTAGTAATTGATTAAAAGAATTAATTAATATAATTAATTAAAGGTTAAAATTAATTGAAGACTAATTAATTAATGAAAGAATTAAGAGTAATTAATAATGTGATTAATTACTTGTTAAATAATTAATTAGGAAGGATTTCACTAATATAAGTGATTGTTAATTAAATAATTAATTAGTAATTGATAATTAAAGGATATTAATTCAAAATTAAAGTTTGATTACTAAATGTAATTAAAAAGTAATTAATCAAATGTGAATAACTAATAGTAATTAATCAAGTGTGATTAATTAAAAAATAATTAATCAGTGTGATTAATTAAAAAGTGATTAATCAGATGTGATTAATTAAAAAGGATAATTAAGAAATAATTGTCAGGGTGATTAAAGAATAATTAATCAAGGATAATTAAATTAAATGGTAATTAAGAGATAATTACTTGGTATAATTAAGAAGTAATTAATCAAGATGATTAACTAAAATTGTAATTAAGAAATAATTAATCAAGGGAGATTAATTAAAGTGGATAATTAAGTGATATTTAGTTAATTAATTTGTAATTAATCAATGAATAAGTAAGTTGAATTGATAATAATCCAAGTGATTAGGTAAGGAATTAATTTAACTAAGAATTAATTAAATTGATTAAGAGTGGTCCAAACTTGTTTATGGATGATTAATGATTGGATGATAAATATCATTGGATGAGTTAATGATATTGGATGATATTGTATGTCATTAGTGGATATGTTATGATTTGAATGTGATATATCTGAGATGTGATATATATGCTGCTTGTGATATGGTGGATGAATTAGATAATAGTGAATTATCTATCTGTGTGTTATGAATCATCCATTTATGTAAGTGATATTCTTAATATCTACTGTTTAAACCCTTAAGTACAACTTGGACATTAAAATGGCGTTTTAGATTCGTTGAGACCGTGATCGGATTTTATATCTGAAAACCACATCAATCCAAATTAACGTTAGGTCATAAATCTAAGTAAAGTAAAGTGAAGACTCGAAGTGTAAGAACTATATATCGTTATAACTCCAAGGGTGATTCCAGAATGAGTTTAACGAAGGTAGTACTTTCAGTTTCGAGATGAAGATTCAGAGTGCAAGGGCTATTGTCGTTTACTCTGAGGGTGATTCCAAAATGAGTGTAACGAGATAGTGCCATCGGTTCCGTTCGAACCCGAAACGGACTTGTATGGATTGAATGCTTTCAGAACATCGTCAGGTGGACGATGAGCATTCTAAGTTAAATGTGTCCTATAAAGGTAATCGCAGCCTCAAGCTTCATCAACCGGGAATGGCTAAAACCGGGTGTAACATCCCAGAATTTTTGACAATATCAATTTAATAATCTGTAGTTAAAATTAAATTGATATTGACTTTCTGGTAATAATTATTCAGATAAATGTAATAATCTTCTTCAATAAATATTTAAATTGGTTATTTTATCTTTTAAATGATATAAATTGAAAGTTTTGATTTTAATTAGTAATTGAGTTTTAATAACTATTTCATAAATAAATATATGATTTTAAAATTGATAAGAAAAATATTAAATGTTTTAAAATAAATTAGCTTGAGTTTTAAATTTAGAATAAATTCAACAAATTGGTTTTATGGCTTAATAAAATGAATATTTTGTAAAATGATTTTTTATTTAATAAAAGAGATTTATAAAAATAATATTAACATTGTATTGACTTTATAAATAAATTTTGAATAAGATTTGTAATGTTTATTTCAAATTGAATTTTTATTTATAACTTGATTTGAAATTGTTTGGTTTTGAATTTAGTTTGAATTTAAATTCCAAAGTATAAAATCTTCATTTGTTTTAATTTTTATTAGTGTAAGTTTGTAAACATAGTTTGTTTTTATTTTCATTTGTAAATTTATACACATGTTTAAATATAAACTAACAATTTAAACTAAGCTAATACATGCATTAACTTGTAAATATAAATACTAATTATCTTTAAAGGAAATACAAGTGTTAAATTATTATGCATTCAATTTGACAAATGTTGTTAAGTTTGACAAGTGTTAAAATTTTAGTTTTTATTTTTCTTTGCTTTCTTTAAAATCTGAAAATGCATTTAGTTAAGTTTACATATTTTTTTCATACTACATTTTCATTCTCCTTAATCAAAACTTCTAAGATCAAACTCATATTTATTAAAAATCTGCATATTCAAATCTTCCATCAATCTGCATTTCCTCAAATCCAAAGAAATCTGCAAATTCATCTGCATATTACTCAAAAATCCACAAATCTGCATTTACAATCAAAGTTAAAACCTGCATTCTCTCAAAAATTCAGAAACCCTGTACAAATTTCACCTCTTCAAAACATCAATCTGCATATTCAAATTCAAGAAGAGCCTGCACTATTTCTCTTCTGCATTCTGTTAATCTGGGAATCATAGCATGTATTTGGAAATTTGGCAACTGCATCATCTATCTACCTGCATGCAACCACTGTTTCATCCAAGAAGCATAACTGCATATCAATTCAAAAGGAAGTTAAAACAGGAGCTTGCATTTTTATGTTTTCTGCAATTTCAAAGAATCATCAGGAGCTCTGCATTTGTTTTCTGCATTCATCAAAGGTGAGTAACATTTATATCTCAAACTATAAATAGGTTGCTTGTTAAATGTTAAGATAAATATGTTTGTGTGCTTATATAAGGTCTGTTGAAATTATGATTGAATGTGCATGTTGATTTTCCTGCTGTATTCCCAGATTTGTCATTCTATTTAAAGAATTTCCTACCATTGATCTAAAATTGAGATAACATCTGGGTTTTAAAATAATTAAAAGAGTTTGCTGATTTTGAATTAGTATTCAAACTTATAAGTAATGTGTTATTTCCTTAAGATAAGGTTTTAAATAAAAAATATATTAGAAGAAGTAAAACTACAGAGTGATATCTGTGTAAAAATAAGTAATACCATTTATGTTGATATTGATTAAACTCAGTCATATTAACATTGAAATCCAGTTTTATAAACTAAAAACTTTTACTGGAACTTGATTTTAAATCAAGTAATAGGGATTTTAGAGTATGGTTTTATTTACTGCCTGTTCTTGAGCAAAATATGAATTTGTCAAAATTCTTGCAAACTGTAGTTTAAGAAAACTCAAAATTCTTTCTGAGTTATAGGGTAAGGATTATAGAACCCTAGAAAAATCAGAGATAGGGATTTTATCGTTTAGGGAAGATACAGCTTTGATTTTTCAGTATGAACCCTAGTTTTCATGTGGGTTTGAGCATTTAGTCAAGGAGAAGTGTAGGATGGTTCGAGTGATTTGGGACTTGGGGAATGTGAAGTAGGTGTTTGAAGGAGTTCGAGGTTGGAATGGGTGAATCTCTGATGGTCGGAGCAGCTTGAATTGGATGTTGATAGGTTTGAGTTGAAACCTTTAAAATAAATTTCCAGGTTTTAAAATTTGGGGTTATTTTGAATTCTTGTTTATCTATTCTATTTGGTGATTATGTTGGGGCATGGATGAGTTGCTGGTTGTTTTTGGGTCATCTAAGATGATGGACAGAGGTGGAGATCGCCGTGCATATGCACGGCGACAAGTTCTCTGATGATTTATTTTGGGTTCTGGATGTTGCAGGGGAAAGGTTGGGTTTACTCGAAGTGAATGGGAGAATGACTCGGAGTAGTGAAGCATAGGACTCGAAGTAGAAATAATGTTTCTTGGGTTGACTGCAAATTCCAGGGTTTAGAAACTGAATTGTTAAAATCTGAATTTAAACTTTTTTTAAAATCTGTAGTTTAGGTTTAAATTTAGGTTTAGGTTAAAATTCAAATTCAAGTTGGAACTTTTGATTCAAAAATCCAGTTTTTAAAATAGAAATAAAAGTTTAAAAATTTAACTTAATTAACTATTTCAATTTAGTAAATAGTTGAAATTTTAAATAATGAAGTTTTTAAAATATGAAGCAAGATTTAAAGATAAATTTTAAAACTGGAAATCTGAGTTTAAAGTGAAGTTCAGTTTCAAATTCAAAAGAAGATTTAAATTTGAAAGTTTTAAACTAAAAATGAATTGAAATTTCTAAAATTTTGAAATGAATTTAACTTCAAATTCTTATGATTTCATTTTTAAGTCAAACTTTTGTTTTGACTTGTAATTTTAAATAACTTTTAAAATTTTCAAACTTTGATAAGTTTAAATTACTTTTAATTTAAACATGTATTTAAAAATGAAATTTAAAAAGTAGTTTAAAAAGTACCTTGTTTCAATTAAATTGTTTTAAACATAATTAAGTTATGTTTTATTTTGGAAATTTGATTAAGAATTATGTTTTAGAATTAATTAATAAGGTAATTAAGATTAATTAATTAATTTAATTAAATAAATTGAATTTGGAATTAATTGATTAATGATTAACCAATTTGGAATGAAGATTATTAATCAAGTTATTAATTAATGATAAATGAATATTAATTATGTAATTAAGTTTTAAATTAAGGTTAATTAATTTAATAATTAACTTTAATTGATGAATGATTAAAGATAATTTTTTTTAATGGTAATTAAATTAGGTTAATTACCTTATAAAATAATTTGAGGATGGTTTATGAAGGTCATTAACCATGATTATTCAATAATTAATTAATGTAGTTATTTTTTTATAATTAATTATACTAATTAATTTAATAATAATCAATTGTAAATGGGTTGAGTTAATTACTAAAAGTAATTCTTAATTACTTAATGTAATTAATTTATTTTAATGTGATTGTTTATTTTTAATTATTTAAGTTTAATTAATTATAAACACTTGAGTTTTAAAAATAATTACTTTATGTAATTAATGATTTAGGTAATTACTTAGTTAAGTAATTACTTAGTTAAGTAATTGTTAAATAATTACATGGTTGTAATTATATGGAGATGTTTAATTATGAGATAATTTGAATTAATTATTTAATAATTAATCAAATAATTAATTGAGAAATTAATTTAAGGAATAATTAAGAATCATTAATTATTTTAATTAATGATGTAATTAAGTTGATTAATTATGATTAATTAATCAATAAGAGGAAATTAAAGGTAATTAATTAAATAATTAATTAATTAAGGATTAAGGTGATTAATTATGATTAATTATTAATTGAAGTAATTAAAGGTTAATTACTATTTTGTTTGAGGTTAATTAAATTATGAAATTAATTAAGGATAATTACATGAATGTAATTAAGTATAATTAATCAAGAATGATTAATTAAGGTAATTTATTCTGAATGATTGATTAATTGATTGTAATCAATTAAATGATTGAGTAAGCAAGATATAATTTGATGAAGTAATTAATTTAATTTATTTTAAATTAATTATAGATGAAGGAATTAATTTAATTCATTTTAAATTAATTAAAGATAGTTAATTTAATTCATTTTAAATTAATTATATGGTATAAATGAATCTTTGCTTATGTATGAATGGATGTCATGAATTGTCTTGGATGTTTTGTGATCTCAGTAATGAGATAAATGATTGTGTGGTATGAATGTTTGGTTTGTATTGTGATGATAACATAGGTTATATATTGTGATGGTGATATATGGAATATCTATTTGATATTGATAATGTGGGTTACCTGTTATGAGATAATGTTGATTATCAATTATGATTTAAGTTATCTATCTCTGTGTATATAGATACTGTATTAAATTGTTTTAAAAACTTTTAAACAACTTGGACCTAAAAGACACGCTTTGGATTTCGATGAGACCGGGATCGGGTTTCCATATTTGGATATCAGAAAACCACATCGATTCCAAATAACGTTAGGTCGTGAATCAAAATGGAGCTTTGTAAAGACTCGAGGTGTAAGGGCTATATGTCAGTATAACTCTGTGGGTGATTCCGTAATAAGTTGACGGAATAGTACTTATAGATTCGAGATGGTGATTTAGAGTGCAAGGGTTATTGTCGTTAACTCTGAGGGTGATTCCAAAATGAGTATAACGAGATAATGCCTTCGGTTTCGTTCGAACCCGGAACGAACTTGTATGGATTGAATGCTTTCAGAACATCGTCAGGTGGACGATGAGCATTCCAAGCGATATGACCTATAAAGGTAATCGTAACCTCAAGCCTCATCAACCGGGAATGGCTAAAACAGGGGAGGTGCAGCAAAGCTTCGTGGGTAGCCCCCACTTGAGAGTAAGATTTACCCCTGTCTAGAGGTCCCTTTTATTTCGGCTGTGTGTGGACGGTTAAGTAGCTACAACCGTCGGGGTTGTCTTATTTGGAACTGTTCAGTAAGGAACGGGTCCGGCTTTGTGTTGCAGGGGATTGGGAGTAATCCTCGGTACGGTGATCTAGGCCACGTACTGTGACGGGCGGTACCTCAGTAGCCCTGCCATTGTATGGAATCCAAAATCCAATAAGTGCCAACGGTTTTGATTGTATTACCCACTTTTGTGGCTAGTAGCTGGAATTTAATGAATGTAACAATTTCAGCTATTTCTTATTTATTTGAAAATCCTATACACTATTATAATATCATCGGATTTCCTATCAAATGTTTTGGTTAGCGTAAGGTAAAAACTTTTCCATGTTTATGTGTGGGAAGTCTTACGTGATACCTTTCTTTTCAAAAGGTTTTTTTGAAAGTTAAGCAAATTTAACCTGTTACTCACACCAGACCCATGTCTGACCCGGAGTTTATTTTTGTTTTTCATAAACTCTTGGGTACTCAAATTTTTATGAGTAATCAAGGGTGATTCAGGTTAGGATTCAGGATTAGCTTTGACGAATTGTGGAGGAGCAATGGAGCAGGAGGCTTCTGCGTATAGTTATAGGGTATTCCGCTGTGTGTTCTCTGAGATGTTGTTTGTGATTGAATTGTATAACTAGACAGGTATTTATAACTGTCTAGTATGAGTTGATTATGCTGTGTATCTTTGATATTGGATGTAAACTATGTAATGTTATGTTATTACTATAATTTATTTGTTCCGCTGTGTTAGATTCTGATGTTGTTTCTTTCTTCTCTTCTATCTTTCTCTTTTCTATCCCTTTCTTTCTTAATTCATGACGCGATTTTCTGAGAGTGGAAAATCGAGTCGTGACACCGGGAGCGAGGTTAAGTGGGTCATGCCCAAGTAGAACGAGATTTACCCCTGTCTAGATGTCCCTTTTTATTCGGCTGTGTGGACAGTTGGATCTGCAGCCAACTGTGGGGTTGTCTTGTTCGGGACTATTCAGTAAGGAATGGTCCCGGCCTTGTGTTGCAAGGGAGTTAGGGTGGCTCCTTGATACGGTGATCTAGGCCACGTACTGTGACGGGCGGTACCCCATTAGCCCTGCCATTGACGGAAACTCATTCTTCCTACGAGACCCTACAGTTTTGATTATATTACCCACTTTTGTGGCTAGTAGCTAGAATTTAATAGATGTAACAATTTCGACTATTTCTTATTTACTTGAAAACCCTAGACACTATTATAATATCACTGGATTTCCTATCAAATGTTTTGGTTAGCGTAAGGTAAAAACTTTTCCATGTTTATGTGTGGGAAGTCTTACGTGATACCTTTCTTTTCAAAGGATTTTCTAAAGTTAAGCAATGTTAACCGTTTACTCACACCAGACCCCTGTCTGACCCAAGTGTTTATTTTCTGTTTTATTTAACTCTTGGGTACTCATATTATGTATGAGTAGTCGTGTAACAACCCGCATATTGTCGATATTTTTTATTTAAATATTTTATCGATACTCAGAATTTAGTCTGAAAAGCTACTTTTTGCATACGGTCGAATTAGGGCTCGGGACCACTCCCATTGAGTTTAAAATGCCGTTTGCGACCTTTTTGAGTATAAAAATTGATATGTTTGGAGCTAACTAAAAATTTGACCTTTTTCACTTTGGGTTTGAGTTTAGCCCACTAGCCAACTTAATACCCAAATCTGAACCACTTCTCCCCATTCACTCTCACTTCTTCCTCTTTTCAGTTCTAAAGCAAAAATGGTGGAAGATAATGGGAAATAGAAATCCAAAACCCTAGTTCATTTGCAAAATCCAAGATCTAGCTCCAAATTTCAAGAGAACCCATTGGTAAGCCTTCTCTTCTTCTTCTCCAACTCATTCTCTTATCAATTTCAGAAATTCCTAAACCTAACCTTGGGAATGTTCTTCTTTTAAAGCTTAGAATCAAGCTTCTTGTGTTGGATTTGAAGAGTGGTTAATTCTCCTTTGTCTTCAAGCTTCTCATTCATTTGTTTTGGGTTCAAAGGTGAGATTTTTATCTCACATCTTAGTCTATAACTATCTTAGATTGTTAGGTATGAATTCCTAACACTTATTCTTGTGCAATTGCTTGTGGTTTGGATTGATTTGGTGAATATTCCAATTTTTAGTGTTTTGGGTTCAAATCTTTAAAAATCCTAACTTTGATGTTTGAATGTGTTTTGGTTATGCATCGAAGAGCTTATATGGCCGGATAGTCGATTGGCGTAAACCCTTAGTGCCGATGCTCGACCGATAGCAATATGGAAGAATTTGGCACGCATTAGATTGGCTTGGGGAGTGCTGGCTACAGGTCCGGCAGATCGAACTCAGGGTCCGGTCGACCGACCTGCTACCCAGGAACTTCCCAGCCTCTGTTAGGAAGTGCAGGTTACAGGTCCGGCCGACCGAACTCAGGGTCCGGTCGACCGACCTGCTACCCCGGGCATTTCTGTTTTTCTGGTCCGGTCGACCGAGCTCTGTAACCGGCCGACCGACCTGATGATATTTTGCCTATTTCGCCTAGTTGCTTGAATTTCCAACTTTAAATCGATTCGTATTGTTTCCTATTTGTTGTTATCATTTATTATCAACTTTGATGACATTTTCTTTGGGAATTTAGGACATATCCACTTTGATGGATTCAGTATCGATTTCTTGGATTTTATTCACTTCTTCGAATGTGAATTTTTGCTATTGATTGTTTCTACAATCACTTCTATGATTTCTCACTTAAGAATATAAAGGTTTTCTATACTAGTAATAAATATCAAAACTCTTTCTTTAAATGATTTCAACACTATTTTATTACAAAGCTCGTTTTCTCAAACCGATTTCCAATCTATTAGTATATACAAACCTTTATCTCACTCGCATGAGAAATCTAATTAAACGACTTAGTAAAACAAGTGGTATGAAACGCTTGCATTTACTTCGTTGGTTAATTCTTGGACTTATTCGATTGAATCTCTTGTGACAATTTTCTAGTGGAGATCTACAATTTGTTCGCAAATATTTAAGTTAAGCTAGTGGTTATGGGACATGATGCTAAACTCATATATTTACTAGCTTATTGTAATTGACACTTCTTGATGATCGATGATGATCATTTTATGGTTTAGACTAGCAATGTGCGATGTCTCTTTGTCTATGTGGAGGACTGTTCCTCATTTTATTGAGCTTCGTCTCATTTCTTGTATGGGTCGTACCTATCTAGGTGCGTCGATGTTTGTTTACACATGGATCGTACCTTTCTATGTGCGTCGATGTTTATTTATGCATGGGGTGTACCTTTCTAGGTGCATCGATGTTTGTTTACTTCGTGGAGAAATCGGCTCAATAAGTTAGGGGCATGGGGCGTATCTTTCTAGGTGCGTCGATGTTCGTCTATGCATGGGACGTATCTTTCTAGGTGCGTCAATGTTCGACTTTGCATGGGGTGTATCTTTCTAGGTGCATCGATGTTAGACATTACATGGGACATATCTTTCTAGATACGTCGATGTTGGTTTGTGCATGGGGCGTATCTTTCTAGGTGCGTCGATTCTTATTTATGCATGAGGTGTATCTATTTAGGTGCATCGATGCTAGACATTACATGGGGCGTATCTATTTAGGTGCGTCGATGTTTGTCTTTGCATGGGTCGTACCTTTCTAGGTGCGTCGATGTTTGACTGTGCATGGGGCGTTTCTATTTAGGTGCATCGATGCCCGGTTTATGGAATAGCATTCCGTTTGGGATTGGCCATCCTTTTCTTATGGTTTCTGGATTTCTAATTGATGATTTCTAGAATTTGTGTTTCACCAATTTTATGATTGGCATTTATATGTTGTCAATATTTGTGGCTTGGTGAATGAAATTAGGAGTATGACATTCCTTTTGATCTTTGAGGAGATTTTTGTGATATTGATCAATCTCTTGTTGATTTTTCAATTACTTATTTATCACAGCTTGGCACTGTGACTATTATACGTTTAGTCATATCTCTTATTCTATATCATTTTATCTGATATTTATAGCTAGACTGATCCGTTTATTATTTTCTTATAAATAATACTCGGGTCAGACCGAGATGTTACAGGTGCTTCTGCTTGACTTCTCTTCTGGGGTTATCATCCTGACTTTTGGTTAACTACTTAGATTAGTATTTTGTTGTATACACTTGAGATATGGACTCATAGCTGTATTCTTTTGTATAGCACGTGTTGCTATTCTTTTGTATTATTGTGGATCTTTTTGACCACTGCTCTGATATACACTTTCATGTGTTAGTTATATATTCATATCTATTTCCGCCTTTGTGATATGAATTACCTGTGACTGATTTGTGTTATGCTCATTTCTATATTTGTTTCCAAAGATTATTATAGCCATTGTGTAGTAGCTTTGTTTATGTATTGGTATGTCGGATTTCCTCTTGAAAATTAAATGCATGTTATACTATCTGACATATCGGTGCTCGCGCAAAGCAATTACACGGATGGTCGCTCCTCAACAGCCTTATTCTCCGTGCTAGTTGACAGCATTACACCGTAGTGTTCTTGGCTAGCATGGGTATAGAGGTGGGGCGTCACAAGTCGAGGGATTCAGGTTATCCTTGACGAACTCTGGAGGAGCTTTGGAGCAGGAGGCTTCAGCGTGTAGATATATAGATAGAGTTTCCGTTGTGATGTTATTCTATATGGATGTTCTTGTATTGTACATTAGACAAAAATGTTATAACTGTTTAAATTGAGATGTATAGTTGTGTACCCCGATGTATATGATACTATATATATGTTATATATATTATATTTCATTCGTTCCGCTGTGACATTCTGATGTGTTGTTGTTCTTTCTTCCTTTTCTTTTCTTCTTCTATCCCTTTCTTTCTTAAATAGTGATGCGTCTTTCTGGTGATAGAAAGGCGGTTCGCTACACCAACGATTCAAGATGAAGAGCAATGGCATGCGACTTCCTTGACAATCTATACTCGAACCAATAACAACATGGAGTAGCATAATGCGTTAGTTTTTCAAGCTGAGGCCTTTTAGGCGATGCAATTTTGATATTTGTAGAGATTACGAATTTTTTTCAATTGATGGAGAACAAAATTAAAATGGAAGAAAACGTGAAAAAGGATTTGCGAAGATTGTGAACTTCTTTTGGCTTTCCTTTTCAAGTAAATAGAATAACATAAAGAGGAAAAGGAAGAAACGTAACGAAATGTTTGTGCAACGCATATTTTTTGACCCAAATTATTGGCGGGATGGGCGGCAAATATTTTAGCAGCGTTAAAGTAACTTTTTTATTAATTGAATCAATATTAGTTGCACTTAGAAGAAAATGCTACCAATGTTTCCCTCGAACACTAATGATGTTTTACTAATCTTTTTTTAGTATATATGAGATAGACTTGTTTCCCTCGGACGTATGTTTGACCCACTTATGTTTTCCTTTTTTTTGTCCATATCACTAGGTTGATGAACCCTGGTAGCATGGTGGACATAGTGCTGTAAATATTGTGTAAATTGTAAATATAACTTGTAATAGTATATTTCTATGTGTTGTGATTTGGATTGGGATTTAATGCACAGATCTAACTGTGTATTTGGTTCTACGATTTGAATATAAGATGTTTTAAATTATACTATTTTCCTTCCGCCACAAGGTCAAAATGAAAATAGTTAGATTATGTTTGGTTTACTTATTATCATATCACAATGGCTTGTTGTTTTTTGCCTTTGGGATGTCAATGTCTATTCAAACGTTGAACCTAAGGGTTGAAAAGGCAGGTTGTTACATCGGGGATTGTGGTTTGGAAATCAATAATGGCTTGGGTTTGAGGCCAATGGTAGCTTGCACTTTCACTTTGTAATCGAGAATAGGTGATGATCGATTCAACACTAGAAACTTAAAAGGGAAAACTGTGAAGTTTATTAGTGGTAAATGTTCCGATCATCCTAATTTCTGATGATATGATCCCAATTAGGCATCAAAAAATTCACCAATAAGTAGATAAAACTCCAACGACAACATTCCCCACCTTCGCCTTGTTATAGATAACTAAAGTGGCCGTGAAAAACAATGAACAACTAGGGTTTTGGTCAGAAAATTAAGGATAATCGATATCAAAATTCTCCCTCAATACAGAAAATTGTGCAATAGCACTACGAGTAATCAAAATCTCTATATCTCCTCTACATCTCACACAAAGCGCCACCGTCTAAAGCCCCATTATCACCAAGAAATCAAGCAAAGAACAAAATTGGACCTTGAAGTTTCGAACAAATTGCCAATGGTTGGTGGTGTGTTTGGTAGATCGATCACCATAGTGAGTTGCTCTCATCGAGAAGAATAAAATAGGACAACCAATTTAAAGAACGGTGTTATGGATCAAAAGTTAAGAATGGACGACCATAATTGGCCATATCTGTTCGTAAAAATCTAAATAAGCATAGCTTTTGATGAGATTAATATTGTTGGAAAGGTTACAGAAAGATTTGAGCACTGACGAAGACCGTTCCTTCGTAATTATCCATATGTGAGAGAAATTGCTAATTGAATTTTGAAAAATCAAATAACAATCAATTCCAAAATTCATGGATTTGAAGATTTGAAAAGGTAATACAATCAAACATGAAATGAGTATAGAATAAAGAAAAGTGAATAATTAGACCACAAAGATGAAAATATATTAATGGATGAATTAATTTATTACGTCAAAAAATAACACTAAACATATTGTAATGGGGCAACTTCCAAGCAGATTAATAAAACTGAACGATTTTAATAGAAAGTGACGAGCTTGTTAAACTTACATAATTTTTGAAGTTACAAATCGTGTACATTTGTCACAAACATATCCGTTATACATTTGTTATCAAATTCTGATTTTGATTCCTTTTATAAATAATGATTTATAAGAATTATTTGTAGTAAAATTTATGACTAACTAATGTTGAATATGCTAGTATATGATTTTTGTTTGATGATAATAAACGCACACACACACACACACATATATATATATTCATTTAAATGTATTTGTTATCGTACTATTTTATTTTCACATAATAAACAAATATTTTTTGAATAAAATAAATAACAAAGAATTTGTATTCAAACAAATATTTTATTACAATTTTTAATAGTGCAAATTTGAGCTCTAACTATACATATACACAATTTGCAATTACAATACAACTTCGAATACATTACAATTTTTCACTATACAATGTTTACGTAATTCTCGTCTCACTACATATCACTCATTCACTCGTATTTTCTCTTCAACCATAATCCAGATTGAATCAAGCATCTGAGTTATCTACAAAATAAACACTGACGCGGTAAAATTAAAAATGAAATATTTTTGCAGTGTAAAATTAAATGTGTTTTTGAAAGTATTATATGCCTCCGTTATTTGGGTTGTTCATCATCATATTTATTATGAATTCATCATACACGAATAACTTATGACATGCATAATGTATCACTGTACATGCCACAAGGCCATGCACATCGATATACACTTGATAAAACTGCTGGGACGGGTGATCACAAGGTCCAAACAAATCAAAATCTAGGTTCAACTCAAGTGCAATGCAAATAAAGTCACGATACATGCACAATGTCAAACCCGAGCCAAAGCTAGGTTCAACTCAGGTGTATACAAATACATCACAACATTGTCGAGTACAAGAATCCAAAAACCAACATAAAACAAACCTCGACCAAAAACTAAATGTACACTTGAACCCAAACTGGTCAGGGAAACCAAAATGCACGTAACTTTAAGAACAAACAAAACCTCAAATGGCCAGTCTCACAATTTCCAAATGAATTGAAAAACAAAGATTCAGGCATGTGCACCAGAATTGTAAACAAAGCAATGCAAAAGTTTCAGATGAACACAACATATGTTCAACCAAGGGGATCGACACCTCAAGTACAAAGCAGGTTACATATTGCAATGCAGACAACCAGAACAAGGCAAGCCTGGCAACATGGAAGCAAATGCAATCTAGCTCGTAGCAACAACAAAGTGCAGACTTACATCAAAACACACACATATATACATACATAAATGTATGTATGTATACAAGTGGAGATGACACCACAGCTACCAATTGAACATAGTCTCTAACAAAACAAACAAATCAGTCCAGGCTCTCAATAACTAGTGCAACTTCAAAATCACAAGCATACATCTATACATGAGTAAACAACATGTATACGTATGCAGTGACAATATGGTTGCATTGAAGTAGAAAATAAAATAGCATAGGTATACATATGCAATGGACATAACTCCAAGCGTAACCAATGAATCAAAGCTCAATACAGCGAATTACAACATCCAGACATGCAAGTGAAGCCTTAATCATGCTCCATATAAAACCAGACTAGATGAACACACTAGACTTCAAGTCTAACAATGACCAAAAGCAACACCATTCAATACAAAACTGAGGTGACCATGAGACCAGACTTCAAATCAAGCAAGTCAATTTACTCAACATGCATCAGTGCACATGCACATGAGTGGAATGCAAGGCTACCAAGTTCAACAACACATAAAGGTGGCAAACAAGTAAAGATATCAAGTGAAGGACACACAAGCTCAACTGTATACAAGTTCATATGCACTAGCTCAAAACAAATGCAATATGAAAACAAAGTTTAGTGGCATAGAACAAAGGCACAAAACACAGCGAAGACATCACATACACATATACATACATGTATGTGTACAAATGGAGATGACCAGCATTCAAAGAGGAAATGAACATAACCAAAACACAAGTGAAACTGGTAACATGAATAAAATGAGCAAATCCTCAACATCAAATAACAACATATATCAAGTGCGTAGAATTATCTAGACTAAAAGCATATGAACATGTACTCGATGCAACCTAGAAGCTCAAAGGCAACCAAACCACAATACAATGAACAAGTCAAGCAGCGGTTTACAGTTTTACAAAAATCAGGGATTTCAAAATAACCAAGTCAAATCGATCTCAAGTCAACAAATTCAAATACCATAAACAAAGTCGTAAGAAATTTCTCAAATTTTAAATAACAAAGTCAAAGCCAGGTGATAGCAAGTCGAAGTCAAATTTTCAAAAATTCAAAGTGGCTGAGGTCAAATAAGAAAAGAACGGAACAAAATCTAAAGCAAACTCATGAAGCCATGGTGGCCAAGGAACCATAGCAAAGAAATATTCTGAATTGAACTAGTCTAAAGAAATCTTAAGCATTCAAGCATAATCGAATGGCCGAGCTAAAATTAACCGTCGAATTCAAATGAAAAATACGAACGAAAATAAAGGGAATCAATCCCTATTTAAACCGTTTACATCATCAGCATATAAAGGCAATCGAGTTCAAGCAAATTAACCAGAAAAGCAAAAAGGAAATCACATACTAATTCATATCGAACTCGAGAATAGAAGCAGCTGTGTGTAAATCGAAGAGACGATCGATTGACAAAGCAATCAACGCTAAACATTTATTCGATTGATCAATTAGTATCGGCAGTTTTCAATTTCCAGAACCCTAATTTCTTGAAGAGGAACGAAGATAGATCGAAGAAGAAACAAGGCCGCCATTTTCACAAAGAAAAGAATATCGGCCAATAAAATAAAAAGAGAAAAGGGGAACGTATTTTATCACTATGTTATTTTCTTATGGGTCGGCCTTTTCTATTGGACTTTAAATTCTAAAATTAGGGTTTTTATTGTTTTAAGTAGGTTTTTATTTGTAATTTACTTTTAAGCTTTTGTAAAATTCTAGTCGTGTGACTAGGGGGCGAATTACGGTGGTGTAGTTCAAGAATTCGCAACTCAGTGGCTGAGTTGTGGCAGGGTTTTGGGCGTAGAGTTAGATTAGTCGATAGAGCATGTGGCAAGTTTACATATGTAAGCGTCTGACTACTTAATTTCTAGTAGAAACCTTAGGGTAGCAAGCTGGGTAAATTTGTGTTCTTCTATTTCTGCTTTTAATATTTTGCTATTATCTGTGCTGCTATTGTTCAGCTGTGCTACAATTATTTTATATATTTTCACATTAAACTTTTATAATTGATAGTATCACTCTATTTACCCCCTCTAGGGTGAAATCGATCCTACAAGTGGTATCAGAGTTAGGAATAAAAGTTAGTTTTTGCTTTAAAAACTTGATTTTTCAAAAACAATTTTTTTAAAATTGTCTAAATGGCTTCTTTTAATAATGATTTTGCTGAGGGTCAGTCCATAGTTAGACCTCCAAGATTCGATGGTGAATATGCTTACTGGAAAAATAGAATGAATTTTTTTCTAGAAACCATTGATGCTTGAATATCGTTGAGACAGGGTATAGGATACCAACTGTAGTGGTAAACAATCAGGAAATTGAAAAACCGATGGATCAATGGACAGATCTTGAAAATAAATTATAGAATGCTAATGCTAAAGCTATGAATTCTATTATCTGTTCATTAGATCAAATTGAATTTAATCGTGTCTCACATTGTCTAACTGCGCAAAAAATATAGCATACGCTTGAAGTGACTCATGAAGGAATAATTCAAGTCAAGGAATCTCGCTTTGCCATGCTTAGTAGCGAATACGAGAACTTCACAATAGCCGAGGATGAAAATGTCAAAGAGATGATGGACGACTTTCCAATATTGTATACAAATCGAAAGCACTCAAAAAATCATACACAGAATTGAAAATAGTCCGAAAAATCCTCAAAGTCCTTCCATGAAGTTTTGAAGCGAAAATTACAGCCATTCAAGAATAAAAGGATTTGAAACAAATCAAAGTTGAAGAACTCATCGAAAATATCGCCACTTATGAGCTAGAAATTAAATTTAAGGAAGAATGCGAAGAGGCGATACTCGAAAGAAATCAATAGCTCTTAAAGGAACAATGGAAAGTAATAATGATGATGATGGTGATGATGATGAAGCAGCTAAGCTGGCGCTACTAATAAAGAGATTCAGAAAGTGGAACCGCAAATATGGAATCCAGCTCTAAATCAACAATTGAAAAGCAAAATAGTCAAAGCGCTAGACAATTCAGAAGAACAGGAGATCATTTTTCACAAATGCAACTAACCCGGTCATATCAAGCCCAATTTTCCTTAGAATCGACTCAGCCATAGAAAGAAACAAAATAGGAGAAGTTTTGCAAACGCTTGGGATGAAACTGATGAAGATGATAAAGGTACTGGCAATGAGAGTGAAAATGCAGATCCGTGCCTTCGAGGTGATATAACTAACAATGATGACGATGAGCTAAGCGAGGCATCAAAATTTGCTCATTCAGAATTACTTATATAGTTTCACGAAGTAAATGGCTATTTCGAAAGACTTTGGGAGAAATATGTTAAAATTGAATTACAAAGAGATACTTTGATAGATTTAAATAAACAGCTTGATCAATTGGCTAAAAACTATCAAACCAAAAATGATAAATGTGACAAGTGTCCATCATTTGAAGAAGAGATTAAAAAAATTATAAATTGAAATTAAATCGCTTGAAAATGAAAATTTGATTTTGAAAGAAAGTGAAAATACTAGGAGAGAAATTTTTATTAAAAAGTGCACACAATTATTGAATGAAAATGAATCTCCCAAAACACAAGTTCAACAATTGTCTACAACTTTAGGTAATTTTCAAAAGAAGAAAGATCGTTAAATATGCTGCTAGGGAAACAGACTGTTAGTACTGTTAGACAAGTACTTGGTTATAATTCATCTGAACGTGTTAGAAACAAAATTAATCAAGTCAATTCAAAGTGCACAATTTATGGAAAAACTGGACATAATCATAATAATTACTAGTATGGACCCAAACACGTGAAAACCATTCCATTTGGGTTCCAAAAGGCATGAATATAAAATCTCTTAAAGTTAAACAAATCTGGGTGCCGAAAGGAACAAATATAGCTTGTTTTGGGTCTGCACAAACATATTTTTCAAAATCATTTGCCACTAACAACCATGGACCTACAAAAACAAATAAGTCGCAAAAATCTTTTCTTGTGTAGGTGTGGTGGCAGGCTAAGGAACAATAATAGTGTAATCTGGATTCTGGCTATTCCAGGCACACGATGGGCGGCAAATCAAAGTTCCTTACCCTAGTATAAAGGTGGCAAAATCACAATGGGCAACAATAAGAAATTATCGTAAAGGTAAAATAGGTAACGGTATATTTATTTTGAATGATTTATTAAATGTAATTATCTGCACCATAATCTGAGTTAACTCGGCCATTTATGTGATAAAGAAATGAACTTATTCAAAAAATTTGGCCAATTATCCTTTCATGACAAAAACACTATAAGTATCTATAGAAGTTTTTGAACTATCTCATATAGTTTCGTTTGGACTAATAATGCTATAAGTTTAGATGATAAGAAATATTGCCTTGAATTGATTTTTGATTACTATAGATACACGTGGATATATTTGCTTATCTTACTGCTTTTGGATCTGACACTTGTTCACTGTTTGTAAATTAATTCGATTTCATTTCAAATTCAAAAGAATTTCATTTAAAAGCTGTTAAAAATGATTTTAAGGTACTTTGTTACACACTTCATGGTATGGTCTATGACATCCAACTATTGATAATCTCGAGTCAGAGGAAAATTCGAATGTAAATAACATCGGTAATCTAGTTGGTAGAAAAATTACCAGTGGGACGTGATTTATGTTGACATAATCAGTGGTTGCATCGTTTTTAAAAAAAATATCTGCATATTTTTCATTTCAACTAATTTTCAAATAGCTGACATTTTTCTTATAAACCCCTTCCAGAAAATCATTTTTGACCTTGTTTTAGATTAATCAAGTTGACTTTATAATTATTTTTGGATTTGATCTTAAACGACTATATTAACTAATCCGACTCCCTATTAATTATCGAAAGGATAAATAGTGAATGAAAAAAGTGATGAGTGTTGATGTTGATCATATTTGTAACTTGTGAAAGTATATTTACTAAATTTCCTTAAAAATTTAAACAAGATTTATAATAATTCTTGTTTGGTAAAAATTCCATGATCATATCTATTTCTATCATATTTCTAATGACCATCACTCATCAAAAACCAATATAGTATGTCAATATGTGGTATTTTAAATTGAAAATTATTCATTTTCATTTTATTTTATTTATAGCAATAAAAACATCCAAAGTATTCACCCTTATTTAAAAGTCCTCACGGTTATGCATGGGTGAATTACTTGGAATTTTTGATTATGTGCTTTCATGCTCATTTAAAAGTCCTCATGGTTATGCATGTATGGAACACATATCAAAATTTATTATTAAATAGACAAGTTGATTCTAATCCCATTTAAAGTCCTCATGGTTATGCGTGGTTAGAAGATGTTTGAAATTCATTTTTTTAATAAAAATTTAGAATATTACTAATCTCATTTAAAAGCCCTAAAGGTTATGCATGGTTAGTAGATATTCAAATTCCTGATATGAATATGCCACAAATAGACACAACTATATGGTTTTAATCATCCCTGTCATTCTAAAGTGGAATATGCGCCTAACAGAGTATTTATGATTTTTGTTTGATTTTTTATTGAAATTTAATATTTATACTCGATTGGGTATTAATGTCTATCACTTTATTTCTATTTTTCTAACACTTTTACTCGTTTGCTGATAATAAAAGGAGGAGAGAAAAGTTAAGATTTTGGTAAATAAAGGTCAAATATTTTATTTTGTATTTTCTATTTGCATCTAGGTTCATTTACATATTTTTATTTATTTTCATGCATATATGAAGGGGAGCTTTATTGTAGAAAGGGAGCATTCAAATTGGGGTAGCAAATTGAATGATCAAATACATTTAATAAATTCAAAATCTTAGTATATGTTTATTATCATCGAAAATGAGAGATTGTTGAATATGCTAGTATATATTTTTGTTTGATGATAATAAACATATATATATATATATATATTCATTTAAATGTATTTGTTATTGTACTATTTTATTTTCACATAATTAAATAAATATTTTTTGAATAAAATAAATAACATGGAATTTATATTCAAACAAATGTTTTATTACAATTTTAAATAGTACAAATTTGAGCTCTCATTATATATATACACACGCACAATTTGGAATTACAAAACGTTTCGATTACATCACAATTTTTCACTGTACAATGTTTACATACATTCTTACCTCACTGCGTATCACTCGTTCACTCGTATTTGTTCTTCAAACATACTCCAGATTGAATCCAGCATTGGAGTTATCTGCAAAATAAACACTGACGCGGTAAAATTGAAAATGAAGTATTTTTGCTGTGTAAAATAAAATGTGTTTTTGAAATATTATATGCCTCGGTTATTTGGGTTTATCATCATCATATTTATTTTGAATTCATCATACACGAACAATTTATGACATGCACAGTGTATCACTGACATGCCACAAGGCCATGCACACCGATATACACTTGATAAAACTGCAGGGACAGGTGAGCACAAGGTCAAACCAAATCAAAAACTAGGTTCAACTCAAATGCAATACAAATAAAGTCACGATACGTGCATAAGGTCAAACCCGAGCCAAATCTAGGTTCAACTCAGGTGTAATACAAATATATCACAAAATTGTCGAGTACAAGAATCCAAAAACCAACATAAAACAAGCCACGACCAAAAATTAAATGTACACCTGAACCTAGACTGGTTAGAGAAACCAAAATGCACATAACTTCAAGAACAAACAAAATCTCAAATAGCCAGACTCACAATTTCCAAGTGAACAAGTTAAATGGAAAACTAGAGATTCATGTATGTGCATCGGAATTGGAAACGAAGCAATGCAAAAGTTTCAATGAACACAACATATGTTCAACCAAGGGGATCAACACCTCAAGTACAAAGCATGACACATATTGCAACGCAGACAACCAGAACAAAGCAAGACTGGCAACATGGAAGCAAATGCAAACTAGCTTGAAGCAACAACAAAGTACAGAATTACATCAAAACACACACTTATATACATACATAAATGTATGTATGTATACAAATGGAGATGACACTGCAACTACCAACTGAACACAATCTCGACCAAAACAAACAAATCAGTCCAGGCTCTCAATAACCAGTGCAAATTCAAAATCACAAGCATACATCTATACATGAGTAAACAACATTTATACTTATACAGTGGCAATATGGTTGCAATGAAGCTGAAAATAAAATGGCATATGTATACATATGCAATGGACATAACTAAAAGCATCATCAATGAACCAAAGCTCAATACAGTGAATTACAACATCCAGACATGCAAGTGAAGCCTAAATCAAGCTCTACATAAAACCAGACTACATGAACACACTAGACTTCAAGTCTAATAATGACCAAAGGCAACAACATTCAATATAAAATTAAGGTGATCATAAGGCCAGACTTTGAATCAAGTGAGTTAATTTACTCAACATACATCAATGCACATATACATGAGTGGAATGCAAGGCTACCAAGTTCAACAGCACATAAAGGAGGCAAACAAGTAAAGATATCAAGTGAAGGCCACACAAGTTCAACTGTATACAAGTTCATATGCACTGGCTCAAAACAAATGCAACATGAAAATAAAGTTCAGTGGCACGACACAAAGGCACAAAACACAGTCGAGGCATCACATACACATATTCATACATGTATGTGTACAAATGGATATGACTAGCATTTAAAGAGCAAATAAACATAACCAGAACACAAGTGAAACTGGTAACATGAATAAAATGAGTAAAGCCTCAGCATCAAATAACAACATATGTCAAGTGCATAGAATTATCTGGATTAAATGCATATAGACATGTACTCGATGCAACCCAGAAGCTCAAAGGCAACCAAACTGTAATACAATGAATAAGTCAAGCAGCAGCTTACAGTTTTACAAAAATTAAGGGGTTTCAAAATAACCAAGTCAAGTCGATCTCAAGTCAGCAAATTCAAATACCATAAACGAAGCCGCAAGAATTATCTCAAATTTTAGATAACTAAGTCAAAGCCAGGTGATAGCAAGTCGAAGTCAAATTTTCACAAATTCAAAGTGGCCGAAGTAAAATCAAAAAAGAACGGAACAAAATCTAAAGCAAACTCATCAAGCCATGGAAACCAAGTAACCATAGCAAAGAAATATTCGAAATTGAACTAGCCTAAAGAAATCTCAAGCATTCAGGTATAATCGACTGGTCGAGCTAAAATTAACTAACGAATTCAAATGAAAAACATGAACGAAAATAAAGGGAATCGATCCCTATTTAAAAAGTTAACATCATCGGCATATAGAGGCGATCAAGTTCAAGAAAATTAACCAAAAAAGAAAAAGGAAATCACATACCAATTCATATTGAACTCAACGAATTGAAGCAGCCGTGTGCAAATCAAAGAGATGATTGATTGACAAAGCAATCAATGGTAAACATCTATTCAATTGATCAACTAGTATCAGCTTTCAATTTCTAGAACCCTAATTTCTTGAAGAGGAACAAAGATAGATTGATGAAGAAATAAGCCGCCTTTTTCACAAAGAAAAGAATACCGATGATAAAAGAAAAAGAAAAAACAGGAACATATTTTATCACTACGTTATTTTCTTATGGGCCAACTTTTTCTATTGGACTTTAAATTCTAAAATTAAGGTTTTATTGTTTTAAGTTGTTTTTTATTTGTAATTTAATTTTAAACTTTTGTGAAATTCTAGTCATATGACTAGGGGACAAACTACGACAGTGTAGTTCAAGAATTCGCAACTCAGTGGTTGAGTTTTGGTAGCATTTTGAGCGTAGAATTAGGTTAGTCGATAGCGGGTGTTGCGAGTTTACGTGTGTAAGCCTCTGACTACTTAATTTCTAGTAGAAACCTTGGGGGCAGCAGTAGGCATGGTTTTGCCGAAGTTGGGTAAATCTGTGTCATTCTATTCCTGCTTTTAATATTCTGCTATTATCTGTGCTGCTATTGTTCTGCTATTATCAGTGCTGCAATTATGTTATATATTTTTGCATTAAACTTTTATAATTGATAGCATCACCCTATTCGCCCCCTTACAGGGTGAAATCGATCCTACAATTAATTTAGTATTTAAATTCTTTTTACAGGTGAAAAGCATGGATTACTATTATTCACGCTTATAAATTCCATCATCAGAGTATGACTTCACATCTCCTATAAATGGACATCGGGATTTCTCATTAGATACAAATCTTTAGAATTATATATGTTATTTATGTGCCTTATTGATGTATGTGAGATTTTACGAACTCCTAAATTTCTAATCATAAATAAATTATTACTTGATGATGAAGTTTAAAGCATTTCTACTTCAAATTATGGAGGTATCCGTCAGAAAAGAAATGGTCAATCTTTGCGTCATTAATATGATGTTAAGGGACAAAGTTTTGCCCTTTCATTTTTGAGATTTGAGTTAAAACTCCTTGTTATTTGGCAATGGGATCTCTGTTATAAGGGGTTCTAGCCTTCTTTATTATAATCTGGATTCCTTGCCTAATATGGATTATTATTTATTGATGCAGTTTGGAATATCCTCCTTTAAATTAGTGAATTATTTATTGGAAGAGGGCTTGATATTCTAATTTCTATCACCATAACAAGGGATGATTTTTACTCAAAAATAAAGTAGTGATCTTCTAGCTTGAAACCTAGATTCAAATTATATATTATGTGACGATGGATCATTTATATGGGTTTTTGGTCTCCTTCACAATTAACTGGATAGATTTTTTTTGAAAAAGGTAATAAAACAGAAACTACCTGTTATTCAAGGCTATAGATTTTGTCAATCAAAGGAATGAGTATGCAAAATCTGAATTTTATTATCAACCATGGATTATTATTTAATGAAATAAAGTTCGGATCCTTAACCTTGAGAACCTAAATGCGGCGTTTTTGTTTTGTGGAACGTTTCAATGTTTCATTCTCATCTTAAGAAGAAAATTCTAGAGCGATTAATGCTTGCAAGTTTGCTTGTAAAGGAGTAAGCATAGGTGGCCATGATAATTAGCATGGAAATAGTAAGAGGACACCCATAGTTAAATATTTAAATAAAAGGATTGTTGCTACGAGATAGGAATGAATTAAAGAAGTTAAGATACCAAGCAACTTCCTATACTATGATCAGTAGAACAATATATAAGAATGGTTATTTGGTCCCATATGTAAGATGTGCAATCCCAAATAAGTGGATATGACTATTAATGGAAACTCAAAAAGAATTTCATGAAGAATACTCCAACGATATGAAGCTAATAAAGAAAATAATAAGGCAAGGATATTATTGGCCCTGAATAGGTAAAGATGCTCTAACTTATATAAAAAAAATGAGACAAGTGCCAAAAGTTCTCAAGGATCCCACGATTACCCACTAGCAAATTAACCCCCGTTGCTAAGCCGTAACCTTTTAACAAATGTGGAATCAATTTAATGGGACCCTTACTTGCTTCAAAAGGAAATGTAAAAGTAGTAATTGACTATTTTACTAAACATGTGGAGGCTGAGTTAACTCGCAATTTTAATGACTGAATATTTAATGATTAATTTAGATATTTAATTGTCAATTAATGGAACTTCAATTACACTACTTTGTTTAGAGACCGACGAGTTAGAACTCGAGACACTCATCGTTGAGAATATAATTATATCATGAGAAAAATGAGTATAAGCCGGCTCCGTTTGGGATCGATAAGTTTTTGTAGCGAATTGTGATTTCTAGGAAGGAATGAAAGTTGAATTTGGGCTAAGATCATTGGTTTGCCTATAAGTGCTAACCTCTTTATTTTTTCATTTCCCATTTCTTTTCTTCTCACCCCTTAATTACTTTTCTAATATTTTCATAATTACCTCTTAGTCCTCAATTCCTAAATCTACCGAAATAAATTTCTAAATTCAAAATAAAGTCACCATAATTACCCTCAACTCATTCATCACATAACCAACCAAGGAATTAGCATAAAGTGGAGTTTGGAGCTAGATCTCAAATTTCAAGAGAAGCGTGGAATGAGTTTTTATGTTTTGAAGCTTGGTTTGGAGAAGAAGAAGGCAGGTGAGATGATTCTCTACTTATATTAATTTATTATACTTTATCAATTAATTGTGATTATGAAGTTATACGAAATTATTTACAGAATTTTATGTTATGGTTTAGGCTTGTATTCATATTATAAACATGATTATGTTAACCAGTAATTTATTAAAGGCCATAATTATTAATTTTGGAAAAGTTAGCAAGTTATGAATTGGACAAGGGTTTAACTGGATGATTTTGTGTTATGATATGGTTTGATTTATGATTAATACATGTCATTAGTAAGTAATAGTCAAACCACTTGAACGATTTTTAGAAAAGTTAGTAAGCTAATTAAGTGAGTTATGAGCTCTACACTTATTATTAATGTGATTAGAGGCTCAATAAAGCTTAATTAGTGTATATATATATATATATATATATTATCTAAGAGAAAGAATGATTTTATGAGTAGATCGAGTATTTTATAGAAAGAAGCTAGCAAGCTAATTAATTGAGTTATGAACTCTACACTTATTATTAATGCGATTATAGGCTTAATTAGTACTTAAATATATATTATTTAAGAGAAAGAATGATTTACGAGTCGATGGAATATTTTATAGAATGAAGTTAGCAAGGTAATTAAGTGTGTTATGAGTTATACACTTATTATTAATGTGAATAAAGGCTTAATAAAGCTTAAATAGTACTTATAAATACTGTTTAAGTAAGAAATAATTTTATAAATGAATAATATAATTTATTAAATAGAATGAGATTTTATAAAATAGTATGAATGACATATTTTTGTAAAATAGAACGAGATTTTATAAAATAGTATGAATGACATATTTTTATAAAATAGATTGAGATTTTGTAAAATAGCATGAATGATATATTTTATAAAATAGAATGATATTTTATAAAATAATACAAACTATATTTTATAAAATGGAATAAGATTTTATAAAATAGCATAAAAAGAAATGTTTAATTAAAGTATAAGAATTTATAAAACAGTATAAATGATATTTTATAAAATGGAAAAAGATTTTATAAAATGTATAATAAGATATATTTTATGAAAGTATGAGAATTTATAAAATAGTATGACGTAATTATTTATAAATTTGTTATGAGGTTTAATTAAATAATCATAAGATGAATACTTGATTTTAATAAAGTATTATAAAGGCTTAAAGTGATTTATAAGCTAATTCTGTATTTTATAAAATGATATGGTTGTGGTGGGCTGTCCATCTATTCCCTAGGTTTACTGTTCAGGAATCGCATGTCGGTAGTGATTGAACTGGTTTCCTTGGTTTCAAAAAGAATAATGGAATGATTTTACAAAAAAGATATTGGATGTTTATAGAAAAGATCCGATAAATAAAATATGATTTGATTATTAAATAATCGAATTGCTTATATAAATATACTTGTATACATATGTATATGGGTAAGTATACATATACGTTTATTTGAATTTATATAATAATAAATACAATTCTTGTAAAGTAATTAGAATTGTTGTATGTAATAGTGCGTATACATATATAAATATATTGGTGTGAATAACTATGCCTGGATATAAATGTGAATATCTATATTTGTAAACATGTTATGAACAATCGCATTTAGCCATAGCGACCATCGGGTGTGTTAAATTGCATGAGAGAATATCGGGTTGAGTAATTGCTCCGGTAAAGCCCAAAAAGTGATTTAGCTAATGTATGTGTGTTTGCGTGTATGTATATCCCTATGCATGCATAAGCAAGTACGTCAACACATGTGTGAGCATCACTTGAGATGAGTAAGTCAGTTGTGTTTATTTCGATGAGTTAGACTTGGCCGGGACACTGAAATCATCCTGTAGGACTCTATGCATAAAATAGTGATTTTCATATTGAAATTGTTATTTGAATACATAAGAGACCACTTCCAAAATATCAACCAATGAACTCCGGAAGAGGTCCAATATGGTGTTGGCTAGAGAAGCTAGGAGATTCGTCGGACGAAGTTACGAAGGAAACAAAAATCTAATCGATGGACGGTGGAGCTTGAATGCTCATTGCCCAGGCTTTTTTCATGGTTCATCTCACCACCATTTCATAGTCCTAGTAGGACTGGTGCACCGGTGGGGTGCAGGCCTGAGCAATAAACCTAGGTAGAGAGCAAGCAGTCAGGATTTTTCCCTTGTTTTGGATGTGATTCAATGTAAGGCTTTGGCATGACTTCGGGAAGGCTATGGACTACTCAAGAAAGTGGAATGCAACGTGATGCACGTGATTTGGATGCAAAAATAACGTAATGTATATGTAATCGATAATGATCAATAAGGCGTTCGGGCATGCGGTCGAGGAAGCGTTTGAGGCAAAGGACGTAGGGCATGGAATACTTCTACATGGGAACAGTCGAAGATCGAGATAGCAATCATGGAACAATCGAACATGAGATCGATATGGTGATTGTAGCACCCTATAATTTACGAAATCAAATAATTAAATTACAAAGGGTAAAATCATAATTTTACACAAAGAGAAAAGTAGTAAATTTTTAAAGAATGGAATTATACTTTGAGAACTATTCCATTGCGTCCAAAATGTCGTTTATATCCAATAAACAGAACTTGCTGAATTTCGTTAAATGGTCTAGAAATTAGAAGAAGTCAAACCTAATGGCATTATCGTAATATATTAATTTTGAGATTTTTTGCTTTAATTTGAATTACTTCAGCCTATAAATAGAAATTAAAACCTATCCCATAATCATATTTTAGTCCAAACATCTCATCTCTATTCTCCATCTTCTTTTTCATCTATCTCTAAACATAATTAGTTATAAATTCGCCAAATCAAATTCAGTTAATTTTTTTATATATGGAACCTATCACCACGAATAGAGCCATGCAAATAAATTGAAGCTATTGAGAAATTTTTAGTTTTAAAGGCATGGAAATTCTGGATAGCAAAGGAAAGGAAGGATCTACATTAAATTGGAGATGATGCATAACTAATCGGTGAGTAGGATTTATCATGTGTGTGTATATGTTGATAAGACGTAGTAATTCAACTCTTATGATCTTAAACCAAATTATAACAATGTAATCAATAGTTAAAAAAACTTTTTTTTTTCCATATATACATTGGAATAGGATGTAGTATGCCATAGCTAGATGGTTAAAAATATAACTTTTATTAATTGCATTTAGCAAAAGTCAATCTTCCTCTAATTAAAAAATGGGTTGAATTAGACATATTATATGTCAAAATTAAGTTCTCGATGACACGAATCGAATGGTGGTATTCGTGCGTCGGTTGGGTGTATGGATTGACCAAAAAATGCATCAGAAGTTCAGTACACGTGGATCGTCAGTTTTGATCCAACGGTTAAACAATGACAATACTATGATCTGGAAGCATGGCTTTGTAGAGGAGGATGAATGGTCACTTGTAAGTAGTTGACTAGTTAATTGGCTTCAAGATTCGCCGTAATCGGTGTTCACAATTCTGACGATGATGGGTGGCTATGGGCGATCTGAAGATGAATGGAGGATGGATCTTGGCTTGGTTCTTCATGGTGGAGAAGATGGAGGTGTCAAATCTTTGAATATGAGTTTGTAGCAGAGGCAGCAATCAAGAAAGATTGGGGGCTAAGTGGAAACTAACATCATCAAGAATTTGTTGAAAATGTTGCAAAGACAAAACTGAGGTAAATTTTTTTAAAATAATAAATTAAATAGCTATGAAAATGCCCTGTATATTAAACATTTATTACTCTCGCATATGACCTCCTTTTTATGTGCGGTTCATGATATTTCGATCGTGGCAAGATGTGTAATGTTTCGGTATGCTGTTTGTTATGTTTTTGATACACTTCAGAAAAGTGTCCTTGTTGGGTAGGTTCATTACACATTGTTCGCCTGACTATTATGATGGTAGGTGTTACGGTACATTTTCCAAAGGAAACATGTTTTTGGTGTAACTAGTGACGTTTAGCGATG
Source organism: Allium cepa (assembly GCA_030765085.1). Lineage (NCBI taxonomy): Eukaryota > Viridiplantae > Streptophyta > Magnoliopsida > Asparagales > Amaryllidaceae > Allium > Allium cepa. Next base: position 57,726,997 of record CM060935.1, read on the forward strand.
GCGATTATAAGTATACGCATATCGACACATTTTTCAAGGAAAATGAGTCTTCGGTGTAACAATTAACGTCAAACGATAACATTACGATGCATTTTTCATAGGAAATGAGTTCCTTGGCACACAGGTTGATGATGATGGGTACATTACATTTTTCGTAGGAAATGAGTTCTTCAGTGTGAGCGGTGACTTCTAATGACGACGATTTCAGTAGTTTAGGCATTACGGTATGAAATGAGTTTTTTGGCGCGACCAATCACATCTGGCGATAGTAGACTAAGACATGTAGTTCTTTAGTAGTGAGTCGCATACGATTTTATGATATTGTACATTTAGAGTGGTTGATTCCTTGGTGTAGGATTTAGTGATAATTGGCCAAACATAGTTCCTTGGTAGCAAGTTTCATACGATTTCGGCATGCGAGTTGAGACTTTGGGCCCAATCCTATGCATATGATTATGCATAAGATAGGTTTATTGATGACCTTAACCTATGATGTCACTACAATATTATATTGTGTCTAGTGACTTGTTGGATGCAGATGGCACGAGTTAAGATATGATTTTCGAGCAAAACTGTTTTTTACTAGCTTATTAGCATTATGCACTTATATGGTTCGTTTCACTCACCATATGGATGTTTGACCCCTTCTATCATTTCCTTCTTTTAGTTATACTCTGATAGGTCGATAGAGAGGACTGGTGGTGACTTGAAGGCGCGATTGTGCAATGGTGATGTATATCATTCATTAGCTCTCTGCTAGTTCTATTTCATTTATTCCTAGATATTATGTTATTTCTATTTCCAGTATAGAGAGATGTTGTAGTTGAAATTTATTTAATTATGTATTTTTATATTTATCTGAGATTGTATTATTGATTATTTTTATATTTTATTCATTCCGTTGTGAGTTTTAGAAAGTGTAGAATATTGTATATAACTCTATGATTATATTTTACCTCAGAACGATCCACCGTCTGCGATATCTGCGTCATTTTATCCGTGAATCGGGGCATCGTAGATGGCGGGTTATTACATGTGGTATTAGAGCTTAGGTTAGATGATTTCTACTTAGTTAAGGCATATGAGAGAGTATATCTGGAATATTATTAAATATATATGAATTTATAATTTTTATATGCCATACCTTATATATTTTAACCTGTAGTGGTAGATGTTGGCTTATCCCTTATAAAAGCAAACAACTATGAGTTAAATAAATGACTATGTTTAAATAGTATGTGATAACCCAGATTTTTGATATCTGATAATTGGTAATTAAAAGGATTTAAAATACAAAAATTTGTAATTCGAACAAATAAATTTTGATATATATATCTGAATAATTATTTGGTTAATAATCTTCCTAGTATAGTTATTTATACTTGACATATTTTCTTTAATTTCAAACAAATTGAACATGGGTATGTTTAAGTGTGTATATATATGTATGAGTTAGTTCTAAAATAAATTTGAATTGGAAATCTAAAGGAATAAGTATCTTAAATAAATTGGATATAAAAATATACGTATGTGATTTTATTTGTATATATTTTGCTATTTTCTTTTAAAATTCATATTAATATAAATAAAGGAAAGTAGTTACTAAATAGGAATATAATATAAAAGTTTTATGGAAAACATTTAAAAAAAATATATATGAATGCATTTATTAAGAATAGAAAGTATTCATAACATAAGATATAAAATTATATAACTAAATTAAAATTAATAAAAAAATGCATAGAACATATTAGTATATTATTTAATTCTCATAAAAAGGACAAGTGTTAAGGGTTTTGATATCCAAATTAACAAATGTAACATTTGTAATATGAAGTTTTAACAAGTGTCAATATTTTTTCTTTTGAAATAATAAATAATAGACAAAATAAGAAACATACATCTCTTCTTCTTTCTCATTTTCCTTTTATCTCATTATCAGGAAACAAAGTAAAAAAAAAATGCTGTAACAAAGTTCAGTAAAACAAATCAAAGAGAAACTTTTTCTAAAAAAAAAAAGAAAGATCAAATCATCAGTAGCAAAGCTAGAAGGCAATCTTCCCCTATTCAAAAAGCAAGTCTTTTCTTCAAATTCAAGATCAGTAGGGAATTCAGTTTCAGTTTCAATATTCAGAGATAAACTAAAGTCTTCAAGTTTCAAATTTCAAACTGCTCTGCTCATATCAGCTAGGTGAGTAAACTAGATCTGAATATACCTTTATGTCTGGATGTTGTGATGGATTCTCGAATTAAAATAGGGAATAAAGTTTTACTTTTATAAAATTTTGTATGCATGTATGTATCTGAGAAATGTTCATGCATATGCTCTCTATTTTAAGTTGTAGATTCAAACTCAGTAGAGAAAAAATTAGTATCTTCCTAATCCAATCAATATTACATCTTGATATCTACATGGAAGTTGCTTGTTACTATATGATAATGGATTTAAAAATAATTCCATAAAAATACTAAGTTAATAATGTGAAAAAATATATTAATTTACAGTAAAATAACCATAGATCAGAAAATTTGAGTATTTTAGTTTTACAATCTGATTATACAATTGAGTTCGTAGTACAAAATAATGATTTTAGGTGATGAAATTACGATTTTTAAGTTTATAAATGATGAGGGATAGGGAGTTGAACTGGAAACTCGTTTTGGTCAAATTCCATTGATCAAGGACGAAATTGATGACGTGATTGCTGGTGAAGGAGGATGGTGCAGAGGGCATCATCAGAAAATTAACCGAAGATTTTATAATTTTCCGTGGCAAACGTTTGGCCATGTAGTAGGGTTTAAGGGCGTTCTTGTATCAATGTCATTCTCGAAGTGATTTCGAGGTCATTCGTGGATCGGGGTGGACCGGGCTTGGAGAGAAGATGAGGTGGATGGTGAAGCAGCTGTAGGGGGTGAACGTAGGACCTCCGATGGCCAGAGGGGGGCACGCGAAGTGGATTTGGAGGCATTGGGTTGGTTTCCAGGTTGAGTGTAATACTCCAATCATGAACCACGACGAGGTAGTGGGCCCTGGAGGGTCAGGTAGCTTACGTGGGTCATGGTCAACTTGCAGTGATGTTGCTGATGATCAGAGAGGTGGCAGGCGACGTGTACACGTACACACGTATCTTCGTGTATCGGAAGAACTGCGGTGAATCTGGCATCAAGGAAGAAGAAGGTTGCTTCAGTGCATACGCGAGTTAAATCAGGAATTGACTCGTAAATGTTTGGAGTAGAACTTGGGTTTGCTCTCGTGATTTTTTTTTCAATGATGACTCGAAGAATTAGAAACAAGAAGTTAGGTCTCGGGACTGGTTTGTGGAAGTTGGGGTTTCGAACAGAGTTTAGGGTGGTGTTTTTGGTTCTGTTCCGTAAGAAGAGAAGTTTACAAGATAAACTTGTTATTTTAATAAATTCAAGATTTAAGTTTTCGCAAAAGAAAGCAAACTTACAAGTTAATGTTTGTAAAGTAAATCAAACATTTAAAATGTGAATAGAATTTATATTTCAAATTTAAAATGTTTTAAAACGATTGTTTTGAAAGTACTATCTAATCAAATAGACACAGTATAGTTGACTCGATTTTTACTCGCGATTTTGGTAGTTGGCTCGAAGACGTTGGCTTGTTGATTCGGAGTAGGGAATAGGGTAGCTTGGGTTGAAGTACGATAACAGGTTAATACAGAAACCTTTTGATCCGTTTAAAAAATTTAGATTAAAATTTAAAACCCTGGATTTAAATAATGTAAAGTTTTAAATCTAGTTTTTAATCTAAATTTAAGTTTAAATCTAAGTTTAAATCTAAGTTTTAAAATATATATATATATTCGAGTGGAATTTGAATCTAGTTTGGAAATAAATGAGTTTTTAAATTCAAATTGACTTAATAGTATTAAAATTTTTAATAAGTTAAAATGTAATTTAAGAATTTGAATTTAAATGGAGTTTGAAATATAAGAGAGGATTTAATCAAAGTTCTTAATTTAAATTCAATTTGATTTGAATCTTGAGTTTTGGAAATAAAGATTATAAATCCTAATATCAAGTAATTAATTTGTAAAGCATTAAATAAATAATTAAGGTTTATTAACTGATTTATTTTTGTTAAATTGAGATAAATCAATGTAAGTGATTTGAGATTAGTTGCTTAAATGGGAACTACTTAATGTAAGTAAGCAAAGAATTAACTTGCTAAGGGTTAATTAGTTAGTAATTGGATATTAATTACTTATTAATCAAAAATTAACTAATTGAGGATAATTAACCAATGGAATAATTACTTGATGAATTGATGAATAATTACTTATCGTAATTAATAGGATTGTAATTACTTAGGGAAGTGATTAATTGATAATTACTAAATGAAATTAAAGGTGTTAATGATGGAAGAAATTTGGATCAAATTATTTTGTATAACAAATCAAGGAATTAATTAGAGATAATTAAGGAGTAATTAATTTATTTTATGAAGTAATTAAGGGTAGTTAATTACTGATGATATTAATCAAGGATGATTAATATTTATAGTTAGCAATTAATTAATAAAATAATTAAAGGATAATTACCATATTGGGTTGAGGATAATTAATTTGTGAAATTAATTAAGGGATTAATTACTTAATGTAATTAAAGGATAAATAGAACAATGTTGGAAGTCTTTGATTAATTGTTATGCCTAATATGTGGTTGTGGTGCTATGTGATAGATATGTTGATTTAAACTGTGATTATGTGGCTATCTATTGTTAATGAATTAGGTGACATCCTGTATTTAAAGTTGAATTGAATTTCACTTGGATAATTTAAGTTAAGATGACATTGGGTTCGAAGAGACCGGAGTCGGGTATTAGTAAATACCCGAAACCACTTCGATTCATTATAGATGATTTGTGAAATCAATAAGCTGGTTTGGATTGATTTAATTAAATTTGACCATTTAATCTAAGTTTGACACTTACAAATTGATGTGTTTATAACAGCTTGTTAAGTTTTAAATTGATAAGTTACCCCGAGTTTATATAAGTTGTATGTTTTGGGATATTCCTTGTTAGATGAGTTTACTCACGCTGGTTTCCAGTCTGACCCGGGTGTTACTTTGATGTAATGCTCGGGTCAGACCGAGTATTACAGATTTTCAGGTAAGGACGTTCTGGAGCTCAGAAGGCGAGCAGGATGACAGGGACGTATGGAGAGTTTTCACTGTGATATTGTAGTCTCTGGACATGATTGTTTGTCCAGTATTTATGTAAATGTGTAACTCTGATGTATTTAAATTTAAATTAACTGATATAGTTTTCTTTGTATAACTGCTATTTTATTTGATATTATATTTGATTCGCTGCGAATGTGAGGTTTCTGTGTCTTGTTTCTGTTTTCTTCTTTCTCTTTCTTTTTTTTCACTAACTATCTGGAAATTTCAGGATCGAAATTTCCGGGTCGTTACATTTGGTATCAGAGCGAGGTTAAGCGAGAACCTTGGCTCTATTGGGATTACTCATTAAGGATAGGGTAAGTGGAACCCTAGAATGAGTTGAGTGTATAAATATGAGAGAGCGTACTTGTTATTTTCTTATATACAGGATTTTAAATGATTTCAAAGGTAAATGAATCTTATATAAGAAATAGATTATCTATTATATTAAGGAAATTGATTGTAGTATTAATTAAACTAAAAGTTATAGTAAGAATTAAGTGGTAATAATTACAACCAAATTGGAATTAAATTTAAAGACAAGTTTGAAATGGATTCAAACCGAAATTAAATCTTGAATTTGGAAAAGGTTTCAAGATAAGAATAATCAATTAATTTATGTAATTAATTAAACTTGATAAGATTCATTAGTGGATAATAATTAGAAATGATAAATAAAGAGGGAGTTACTTAATGAAGTAACTAGAGATAAGCAAATTGATATATAAGTGTTTAATTTTTCTAATTAAGTCTAATTTATAGGTTAGGAACTCCCTCTAGAATTCAGTTTTTGAGAGAAATGGCTAAGATTGAAGAATGGAAGGCAAGGCGCAGAGAACGAAGAGCAGCTGCACGTAAGGAGCGGGAAACAGCAATTCAGGAGTATGAAAATCGGGTTAAGGAAAGAAATGGACCGGGACCTTATGATAATGTCACTTGTTATAGATGTTACAATAAGGGTCATTACGCAGCTAAGTGTGGTAAAACAAGGAAGGAATTAAAGGGTATATTCCAAAGTTTTCGCTCCGAGATATTATGCTTTAAGTGCCATAAGAAGGGACATTTCCTTAACCATTGTCCTGAAGTGAGGAAGGTGAAGCGTAAACCAATGGAACCGGTCAACGAGTCAACCATTTGCTATCATTGCAAAGGGCTGGGACATATCGCGAGAAATTGCCCCAAGAGACAGAAGAAGAAGATTAAGGTTGTGGAACATCCAGTGGGAAGCATGGAGGTCATCCAGTTGGATGAGAGTGTAGAAACTTTTTGTGGAAAATGCTATAAGTGGGGACATCCTGTTGAAAAGTGCATGTTTGGGCTTTGCCCATTGGAAGGAAGTCCATAGGAAGGATTTGGATAGAAAATGCTAGGACTCTTAAACCAAGGTGATGGTGTAAACATCTTAATTGTGACTTTGTAAGGCTTTTATTATGATGAATGGATGTATTATTGAACTGCTAATGTGCAGTCTATCCATATATGAAATATTTTGTGGCGGTATGATCTAATAAACCACCTTCTTTTATTTGGGGTGGAATTTGAAATTAATTCAAACTAAAATTTCAAAGGTTTGGTTTCAAAATTGAATTTGATTTAAATTTGGAAAGGAATTAAGAATCAACTCAACTTGAATTTGGAATAAATCAAGTCCAACGGAAATTGGAGTTATTTAAATTGGAATGGGATTAATTTGAGTGGAAATTTAAAATGAATTGATGAGAATGGAGATTGGGAATTGAACAGTTTGACTCTGGACTATTTTCAATATAAATTGTTTTAATATAAACTTATTTTCCAAGCTATTTGATACATATAACCTTTCTTTCTTAAAGCCAAATTATTATATACTTATTTTACAATTAATTTTGTAGCTATTTAACCATTTTTCAACTGTTTTCTAAACTAATTACTACTTTCCAATTATGTTACAAATTAACTACTATTTTACAACTATTTTGAAATTATCTAAAAGTTCTAAAAACATTTAGCTATTCCCCAACTATTTTACAATTAATTAACTATTTTAAAGCTATTTTCCAAATTAATACCTATTTTTCAACTACTTATCTATTATTAAATTTTTCATGCTATTTTCTAATAATAAACTGGTCGAAGTTCAAACTGTTATTGATTAAATACCTAACTGGGATAAGAATAAAAGTTATAATCCAAATGGGGATTAAGGAAATTGTAAATAAGTGAATGAAAATTTAGGTGAATGTGAATAGAAGGAAATTGATTTGGCTAATAATCAATGAAGATAAATACGTAAGATGTACGTATGTTATTCTATTCGCATAATGATTTGATCTAGATTCGAGCACAGAATTTCGAGATAGTTTTATCGATCCGAGTGGAATTTTTCACTCGATTTTCGATGGCGAACCTGGAAATGGATTGTTGATTGGTTCTGGATATTCTCTAGCATAGTCAGGCTATGCAAGGAGAATGACGGTTTCTGATCAAGAAACCAGATCTGTGTCCGCACTAGAAAGTCGGGTGCCGATACTAGTTCGGAAATAAAATTGTGTGATCGAGTGAGCGATCAGATTGGTATGGCGTACAGATGATATGTGTACGTCGTACAGATTTGAATGAAAATGATATTGAAAGGAGTAATCAAATTTGAATATTTGATTTTGAATAAACAAAGTTAAATATCTTTGTTTTATAAAATGAAACTTCCCTTGTTGAATCTATTGCCTGAAGAAAAGGATTTTTGAGGGTATTTTGAAGTATAAAAGGGGCTTTATACAAGTTTGAAATGGTCCAAGATTTTAAAGATTATATATATAGAGGATCTTATGAGGATTTTGGAAAAAGGTTTTGGGAACCTATGGATTAGTAAAGGCTTTTGATTTTTGGATAAAATCAATATTGAATTTGGAAAGTCTAGTTTGAGAATTATCGATTTTGGGATAATCGATTTTGTGTAAAGAAGCTTTGTATGAGATCATACTAGGTGTATGATTTAAAGATACTATATGTGTATAGTATAAAATGTTTTGATGATGGCTCTAGGAAATAGGCGCTCCCTTGGAATGGACTTCTCAGGAGTACCATCGAGTGGTGCTACCTTGAGCCCCAAGGGGGGTTTCTAAAGTTGATCATGTGAGAAGTCCGGACAAACTAGTTCCTGAGGATTATTGGGTAGCGAAAGTCGAGGGCGTTGATGCCTACAGGGGCATTTGGGTTATGCTGTGACGACAGTGTAACTCGATGTCACTGCGATCTACTGTAGGGACCATAACGAAAATCGTGTGGAGGATGAGTGTCAACGGTCTACACTTGATTTTGCCGGGAAGGCAACGCAACATCGGTAGACTGCGATCTATGGTCAAGTGGAGTGGAGAAGTTTCATCCTTTTGGCAGCGAAATTCGAGAGCGCTGATGCCTACAGTTATATGGGTTTTTTCTGTGATAGCTACGTAACCCCAGTTGTAGTAGCGATCTGTAGCGGGTTCCATGGTGTAATCGAGGGGCGCGGAGGCCTACAGTTATCTATGGATTTTGTCGGGACGACAACGTAACCATCGGGTTAACTGCGACCATGGATGGGGGTGATGATTTCCAAAGCATTCTCACCAAAGATATATCCTCTATTTTTCAAAAACCATTTTCTATATTTTCATTAAAATTATTTTCCAAGTATTTTCACTGGGTGTTGAAAACTGGTCTGCTAAGTACTTATAGATTTTCAGTCTTACGCCTGATCAACGTATGACCAAATTTCTGTGAGAACGAGGACGGACTTTTTGAAACATCGAGTTATAAAAAGTATTTTTATAAAACTATTTTGGCAGTATTATAGATTTTAAAGGTGTTTTAAATATGTTCAAGAAAACTTATTTGATTTTAAGCATTTTAATAGATTCTGGCTTCGTTTCTTTTCGAGGACGAAAAGATTCTAAGGGGGAAGGAATGTGATAACCCAGATTTTTGATATCTGATAATTGGTAATTAAAAGGATTTAAAATACAAAAATTTGTAATTTGAACAAATAAATTTTGATATATATATATCTGAATAATTATTTGGTTAATAATCTTCCTAGTATAGTTATTTATACTTGACATATTTTCTTCAATTTCAAACAAATTGAACATGGGTATGTTTAAGTGTGTATATATATGTATGAGTTAGTTCTAAAATAAATTTGAATTGGAAATCTAAAGGAATAAGTATCTTAAATAAATTGGATATAAAAATATATGTATGTGATTTTATTTGTATATATTTTGCTATTTTCTTTTAAAATTCATATTAATATAAATAAAGGAAAGTAGTTACTAAATAGGAATATAATATAAAATTTTTATGGAAAACATTTAAAAAATATATATATATATAAAAGCATTTATTAAGAATAGAAAGTATTCATAACATAAGATATAAAATTATATAACTAAATTAAAATTAATAAAAAAATGTATAGAACATATTAGTATATTATTTAATTCTCATAAAAAGGACAGGTGTTAAGGGTTTTGATATCCAAATTAACAAATGTAACATTTGTAATATGAAGTTTTAACAAGTGTCAATATTTTTTCTTTTGAAATAATAATAATAGAGAAAAGAAGAAACATACATCTCTTCTTCTTTCTCATTTTCCTTTTATCTCATTATCAGGAAACAAAGTAAAAAAAAATGCTGTAACAAAGTTCAGTAAAACAAATCAAAGAGAAACTTTTTCTAAAAATAAAAATCAAATCAAATCATCAGTAGCAAAGCTAGAAGGCAATCTTCCCCTATTCAAAAAGCAAGTCTTTTCTTCAAATTCAAGATCAGTAGGGAATTCAGTTTCAGTTTCAATGTTCAGAGATAAACTAAAGTCTTCAAGTTTCAAATTTCAAACTGCTCTGCTCATATCAGCTAGGTGAGTAAACTAGATCTGAATATACCTTTATGTCTGGATGTTGTGATGGATTCTCGAATTAAAATAGGGAATAAAGTTTTACTTTTATAAAATTTTGTATGCATGTATGTATCTGAGAAATGTTCATGCATATGCTCTCTATTTTAAGTTGTAGATTCAAACTCAGTAGAGAAAAAATTAGTATCTTCCTAATCCAATCAATATTACATCTTGATATCTACATGGAAGTTGCTTGTTACTATATGATAATGGATTTAAAAATAATTCCATAAAAATACTAAGTTAATAATGTGAAAAAATATATTAATTTACAGTAAAATAACCATAGATCAGAAAATTTGAGTATTTTAGTTTTACAATCTGATTATACAATTGAGTTCGTAGTACAAAATAATGATTTTAGGTGATGAAATTACGATTTTTAAGTTTATAAATGATGAGGGATAGCGAGTTGAACTGGAAACTCGTTTGGTCAAATTCCGTTGATCAAGGACGAAATTGATGACGTGATTGCTGGCGAAGGAGGATGGTGCAGAGGGCATCATCAGAAAATTAACTGAAGATTTTATAATTTGCCGTGGCAAACGTTTGGCCATGTAGTAGGGTTTAAGGGTGTTCTTGTATCAATGTCATTCTCGAAGTGATTTCGAGGTCATTCGTGGATCGGGGTGGACCGGGCTTGGAGAGAAGATGAGGTTGATGTTGAAGCAGCTGTAGGGGTGAACGCAGGACCTCCGGTGGCCAGAGAGGGGCACGCGAAGTGGATTTGGAGGCATTGGGTTGGTTTCCAGGTTGAGTGTAATACTCCAATCATGAACCACGGCGAGGTAGTGGGCCCTGGAGGGTCAGGTAGCTTACGTGGGTCATGGTCGACTTGCGGTGATGTTGCTGATGATCAGAGAGGTGGCAGGCGACGTGTACACGTACACACGTATCTTCGTGTATCTGAAGAACTGCGGTGAATCTGGCATCAAGGAAGAAGAAGGTTGCTTCGGTGCACACGCGAGTTAAATCAGGAATTAACTCGTAAATGTTTGGAGTAGAACTTGGGTTTGCTCTCGTGATTTTTTTTCAATGATGACTCGAAGAATTAGAAACAAGAAGTTAGGTCTCGGGACTGGTTTGTGGAAGTTGGGGTTTCGAACAGAGTTTAGGGTGGTGTTTTTGGTTCTGTTCCGTAAGAAGAGAAGTTTACAAGATAAACTTGTTATTTTAATAAATTCAAGGTTTAAGTTTTAGCAAAAGAAAGCAAACTTACAAGTTAAAGTTTGTAAAGTAAATCAAACATTTAAAATGTGAATAGAATTTATATTTCAAATTTAAAATGTTTTGAAACGATTGTTTTGAAAGTACTATCTAATCAAATAGACACAGTATAGTTGACTCGATTTTTACTCGCGATTTTGGTAGTTGGCTCGAAGACGTTGGCCTGTTGACTCGGAGCAGGGAATAGGGTAGCTCGGGTTGAAGTACGATAACAGGTTAATACAAAAACCTGTTGATCCGTTTAAAAAATTTATATTAAAATTTAAAACCCTGGATTTAAATAATGTAAAGTTTTAAATCTAGTTTTTAATCTAAATTTAAGTTTAAATCTAAGTTTTAATATATATATATATATATATATATATATATATATATATATATATATATATATATATTCGAGTGGAATTTGAATCTAGTTTGGAAATAAATGAGTTTTTAAATTCAAATTGACTTAATAGTATTAAAGTTTTTAATAAGTTAAAATGTAATTTAAGAATTTGAATTTAAATGGAGTTTGAAATATAAGAGAGGATTTAATCAAAGTTCTTACTTTGAATTCAATTTGATTTGAATCTTGAGTTTTGGAAATAAAGATTATAAATCCTAATATCAAGTAATTAATTTGTAAAGCATTAAATAAATAATTAAGGTTTATTAACTGATTTATTTTTGTTAAATTGAGATAAATCAATGTAAGTGATTTGAGATTAGTTGCTTAAATGGGAACTACTTAATGTAAGTAAGCAAAGAATTAACTTGCTAAGGGTTAATTAGTTAGTAATTGGATATTAATTACTTATTAATCAAAAATTAACTAATTGAGGATAATTAACCAATGGAATAATTACTTGATGAATTGATGAATAATTACTTATCGTAATTAATAGGATTGTAATTACTTAGGGAAGTGATTAATTGATAATTACTAAATGAAATTAAAGGTGTTAATGATGGAAGAAATTTGGATCAAATTATTTTGTATAACAAATCAAGGAATTAATTAGAGATAATGAAGGAGTAATTAATTTATTTGATGAAGTAATTAAGGGTAGTTAATTACTGATGATATTAATCAAGGATGATTAATATTTATAGTTAGAAATTCATTAATAAAATAATTAAAGGATAATTACCATATTGGGTTGAGGATAATTAATTTGTGAAATTAATTAAGGGATTAATTACTTAATGTAATTAAAGGATAAATAGAACAATGTTGGAAGTCTTTGATTAATTGTTATGCCTAATATGTGGTTGTGGTGCTATGTGATAAATATGTTGATTTAAACCGTGATTATGTGGCTATCTATTGTTAATGAATTAGGTGGCATCCTGTATTTAAAGTTGAATTGAATTTCACTTGGATAGTTTAAGTTAAGATGACATTGGGTTCGAAGAGACCGAAGTCGGGTATTAGTAAATAACCGAAACCACTTCGATTCATTATAGATGATTTGTGAAATCAATAAGCTGGTTTGGATTGATTTAATTAAATTTGACCATTTAATCTAAGTTTGACACTTACAAATTGATGTGTTTATAACAGCTTGTTAAGTTGTAAATTGATAAGTTACCCCGGGTTTATATAAGTTGTATGTTTTGGGATATTCCTTTCATGCTGGTTTCCATCCTGACCCGGGTGTTACTTTGATGTAATGCTCGGGTCAGACCGAGTATTACAGATTTTCAGGTAAGGACGTTTTGGAGCTCAGGAGGCGAGCAGGATGGCAGGGACGTATGGAGAGTTTTCACTGTGATATTGTAGTCTCTGGACATGATTGTTTGTCCAGTATTTATGTAAATGTGTAACTCTGATGTATTTAAATGCAAATTAACTGATATAGTTTTCTTTGTATAACTGCTATTTTATTTGATATTATATTTGATCCGCTGCGAATGTGAGGTTTCTGTGTCTTGTTTCTGTCTTCTTCTTCTTCTTTTTTTTTTCTTTTTTTTCACTAACTATCTGGAAATTTCGGGATCGAAATTTCTGGGTCGTTACATAGTATAGGGTGAAAGATATATCCATTAAATTTGTTTTAATTTACTCCATAGAGTAATGGTAAAAGAGGGTATATATGCCAAGAAGCAGTGGAGTAAATTATCGGACCGAGGATAAATAAGAAGAAGAGCAGTACCATCAAGTCCATAAGATATAATGTGATGTTGATGGTGTGTAATGGAGGTAATTAAGTTTTTTTGTTGTTGTAGTTGGGCTTGTATAAGTTATTATATACTCCAATTAAAGTAATTGAATTAATGGAATTCAATCTAAATGTTTTCGCCAAAAAAGTTAGAAATAATAGTGTTTGAGATTTTACGAAAAATTATAGAAGTTGAAATTTGAATATTAAATTGAAAGAATAAACCATATTTTAGCTTTGATTGTGAGAGATTTTCATAAGAGACAATTTTTCATGAATATCTAAAAGATTTTATTTTTAAAAAGTTTTTTGTGTAAGGTGCATTATTGCCCTTATATTTTGTTGTGGTCTTTTCTTTTGATAAAGAAACCATTTAAAGTAAATTGACATGTAAAACCTCGACCTTTTGAATTCCTTTTATGTTATAAATATTTTTTTCAAAAAAAATTATTTAAAATATTACACTTTCCTTACACTTTTTTGAAAAATTTCTAATTTATAAAATTTAAAAGGTGTGTTTTACATGTTTATTTTACTAAGTCAGATTGAACGATTTTGGACAGAATCTAATTCGAAAGAAAAAGGAATTTAAAATTATAATTTTAAACTATGGAAAATTTTAATTGTATTATGTATGTATTTTGAATGGAAATTGAATGGTTTGTGATATAAACTTTTGAAAACATGCACTAATAATTGATTTATAGATTTTAGATTTTAATTTCAAATTCGATATGAATATAGTTAGTAGCCAAAATCGAATTTTAAAAATATTTTTATATGTATACATGATGTATTATTTAAATGTGTTAGAAATTAGCTAAACAAAAAATGATATATGTTTATAATAGGATAAAACAGTTATAAATTATATGGAATAATGTTATTAATCTGAAGTATTGTTATTTTAGAAAATAATCGAAGTTATTTCAAATCTAATTTTATTTTGAATAGTTAATATTGAATTCGATATAGCTATAAAGAATTGAGTTTTGGAAGTAAATTATTTTTAAGTATGGATTTTTTAGAATTATTGAAAGGAAATTTGCTTTAGAAATTGAAAGCAAAATAATTGTTTATTTGAGAGCATAAGAATAGATATGAAATAGCTAAATTGAAATAAAAATGGTTTTGATTTATATGATTTAATATGAAACGTATAAAGCAAAACTTTTTGAAAATCTATTTAAGAAGAATTTAAATAAACTATCTTGAAAAAAATATGTGTTGATTGAAATTGAACATTGGATAAAGTTAACAGTCATGTTTATGGTTTCAAATCTTACTAGTTTTATATAAAATAATATTTGAGATCAATGGTTTTGATTAAAAACTTAATTTAAAAGTTATTGATATTTTCAACTGGAAATTTGATTGGAGTTAGAGAAGGATTACATTGCCATAAAGATTGAATGGATTATGGTGAACTGGCTAGGATAGTCAACAAGCCAGTGTGCTAGAACTTGCTAGAAATGAACACTATGAATTTGTGATTTTGGAATTTATACTTAAAATTAATGAGGGCGTTATTTAAGAATTTTGAAAAAAAAATTAAAACAGTAAGAAAGAATCTATTTTGATTCTACTATTACTTATAAAATCTGATGGAATTTAAATAAATAGTAATATAATTTTTTGGAAACCTGTCTAAATTTTAAATAGATAATGAAATGACTCTTTTACGGAGTTGATGAAAAATTGTTAATTATTATTTAAGTAATAAAAATAAGTGGTATTTTGAGAATAATAAAGAGATATTTTCAATGGATATTTTTGGATAAATTATTACTATTTTTGATAAATATAAATAAAAAGGATTTTCGGGATTTAATGCAGGATGTTGTTATTATTAAATGATATATAATAGTAAAATGGTTGTGAAAAAAAAATGATTTAGATAAATACTATTGTTCTGATGTAAAGTGATAATAATATTGTTGATTTGAAGGAAATCTAATGAAAAAGATTAAACACTGATGTTTGAGATATTTAAAGTGATATGTTGAAAGCAAATGATTTTTGGCGTATATTATCGATTTCATAAAAAATGTACTATTTTGAGATAATTAAGAAAAGGTATTTTTATAATAAATAATACTAAGATGATTTATACTTAAGAAGCGAATAACCAGTTTAAATTTGTTATTTTGAATTGTTGAGATATACGTTATTAACATCGTTGACACACACACACAGTTATATAATATATATATATATATATATATATATATATATATATATATATATATATATATATATATATATATATAAAAGAGGCGAGCATCATGAGAGCGTAGCTAAGTAAAAAGTTTCCTAAATGGTTGAATAATTGAAGGTTGGTTGTATGAGACATTTGCCGAAAGAGAATGATTAGTCTTGTTTAGGTAGGTGTTTTAAGAATACGACGATGTACATAAGGGTACTCTAGCTATATGTTAGTTTATAGGACTTCACAAGCAGATGGAGTTTATATTGTTTCTAAAGTATTTAGTTTTCTGCAATTTTAAAACATGAAGTAAATGTGTTGACTTGCAGGAATTAAGGTACGAAGGCAATTTTTGGGAAGGCACGATTTGACGATATTGAAAATTTTTGACTAAAAGCAAGATTAATTCCTTTTAGTCATCCCTTGGATTGAAAGAACTATCGTATTAAGTCAATTTTCTAAAATATTAATCATTTTGTGCATAACTTATTTTTAGTGCCTAATGCACGTGAAACATGAGTGAAAATGCACAACCTAATTTACGAGTTTGTTAGTAATATTGTGTTCATTGAAAGTAAGGTATCGTTAATTTGTGATATCTAAAAATAAAATGATGATAGAGTATATGGTTCTGCTATGGATCCTAATTGTTAGTCCACTTAAAGGTAAGACACCATCCATTATAGTGTTGTCTTGTCTATGGACTTAAAGAATGAGTTTAGTGAGGTATATCAAAGGATATAGAGAGGGTTTCCATTGGTTGAGGATGAGAAAGCAAGTGGTGGAACACGTTGCAAGGTATTTGACGATAGATATATGCCGATAGTGCAATCTATTTAAATCTAAGCTATACTTGAATATTATATGACTAGAGACGCCTCGGTATTAAGCTAGGGAATGGAAACTGCATAGGATAGGCATGCATAAAGAGGTCGCAATGGGTTGCTAGGTAGGCGAAGTACTCAATATTGAGATATGTAATGTTGGAAAGCTAGATCCATAAGTCGTTACGCCTTTCCTGATTTTACAAAGAGTAGGGAAGTCGATACGTTGAGTTAGCTTATTGAAGAAGTTGGCGGGAGTTCACACATTTCCTATTTATCCCATCGGTGAGCGTATGTTGACGATTTAGCAGTTATGGTATAGACTAGTCGGCTCATGAGGTGAATGTAGAGGCGGAGTCTAGAATCCCACGTAGGTGTATTCACATATTAGGACTTAATGTGATACGACAAAAAATGAGGAAATGAAATTGATCCCAATACGACGAGGAAAAGGTTTGGATGGGAGTATGTGGGAAATCGTGGAGGTAATCTGAGTTTCCCCATCATGAGCTCTCTTCCAATAAGTTCCTCCCTTGGTTAGTTTGCTCATTAGGTTTTTGTTTGTTTGCATAGTTACTTTAGCTAGGTAGTTGACATAGGCATGGATATATGGATGCTAGGATTGGTTGCATGCACATCCTTATGATGTGTTTTGGTTGTCATGGTGGCTTTGATTGGATTATACTAGTTTAGCTAATACTATTTTGGCTTGTATGTATACAGATTCCAACCGACAATAGATTCCCATACTTAGATATTTCAATTTATGCTAGATAATTACATATATGTTATTTATTATTCCTTTATGTATGTGTTTTCTTATTTTGTTTATGGACATGGTTGTTTACTTGCACTTGAATATGTATGTATTAATGCATATATATGTGTGTATGTGTGTGTGTTTATATGTATATGTATATATGTATAATGGGCATGAATCAGCTACATCTCTATTACCCCATGATTTTAGCCACACATTTCAATTTAAATAGTATAATTTCTCTCTTGCCACTTCATTATATTATTTAAATTGGAATGAGTGGTTGAAGTCAGAGGGGAGTAGAGGTGTAGCAAGAATGAAGTGTAGTTGATCCTTACTGTGTGTGTGTGTGTGTATATATATATATATATATATATATATATATATATATATTTGCATATACTAGGATGATTGCATTCATATTAGCCGCACTGCATATGCATTCATGTGGGAGGCTGATTTAGTTGCATTTGAACTCATCACATATCATATTTACATATTATACACTCTAGGTTATGTTTTCGCTTGTGTTGTATAAAAGATGTTATATGGATGTAGCTATGTATGTTTTGTATGATTGTACGATGTAAAAGGAGTTGCATTGTCTATCTCATGGAATTTTAGGGACAAAATTCTTTTAAGGAGGGAGAATGTAGCATCCTGTAATTTGACAAAATTAAATAATTAAATTAAAAAAGGTAAAATCATAAATTTACATAAAGGAATAATAGTAAATTTCCACAAAAGATGGAATCAGGGTTCTATACCTATTCCATTGCAACTAAAATATCGTTTACAATCAAAAAACATACATAACTTGTTGAATTTGGTTAAAAGGGCTAGAAATTAGAAGTCAAACCAAGTGGGATTTTCGTAATATTTTAGTTTAGAGATTTCTGCTTAAATTTGAATTACTTTAACCTTTAAATAGAAATTAAAACCCATTACATAATCACATTTTAGCCTAAACATCTTGCCTCCAATCCATCTTCTTCTTCATCTATCTCTAAACATAATCAATTATAAATTCTCCAAATCAAATTCAAATTAAATAAATTTACATGTGGAACCTATTACTGCAAAGAGAGCTATGCAAATAAATCGAAGGTATCAAGAAATTTTCAATTTAAAAGGCATTGAAAATTTGGACAGCAAAGGAAAGGAAGGATCTATAACAAATTGGAGAGGAGGCATGGCTAATCGGTGAGTGAGATTTATCACATTTCCGTATATATACTTATAAGACTAGTAATTCATCTCTTATGATCTTAAACTAAATTACAATGTTTTAATTAATAATAAATTTTTTTCAAAATACACACCAGAATATGATGTAGTATGTCATGGCTAGATGGTTAAAAATATAATATTTATCGATTGTAGTTAGCAAAAATTAATCTTCCTCAAATTAAAAAGTATGAATTATAAAAGTGCTCCATACTAGACATATTAGGAATCAAAATTATAGTTCTCGACAACATGAATCACTGGCGGTATTCGTTTGTTTGATTGGTTGTATGGGTTGATAAAAATGCGTTAGAAATTCGGTAGACGTGGATCGTCTGTTTCGATCCAATGGTAAAATGACGACAATATGATGATCGGGAAGCATGGCTATGTAGAGGAGCATGAGTAGTCCATGTCGCAAGTAGTTGACTAGCCAATTGGCTTCAAGATTCGCCCTAATCGACGTTTAAAGCTCCAACGGTATTGAGTGGCTATCAACGATCAAAAGATGAATAGAGGGTGGATCTTGGCTCGACTCTTTATGGTGGAGAAGATGGAGGTGTGGGATCTTTGGATCTAATCTTGTAGTGGCGGTGGCAAGTGAGAAACAATGGTGGCTGGATGGAAACGAACATTGTCGTGAGTTTGTTCATACTGTAACAAACACAAAATTAAGAAAAAAAACTATAAATTAAATACTTATGAAAGTGTCCATTTACTTCAAACATTTATAACTCTCGCATATGACCTTTGTTTCATGCAGGATTCACAGCGTTGTCATCGAGGCAAGACGAGGAATGTTATAGTATGTTGTTTGTTGTGTTTGAGAGGAGACACTTTAGAATAGTGTTCTTATCGAGTAGGTTCGTTACACATTGTTCGACTAACAATTACAATAGTAGGTGTTATGGTACATTTTTCAAAGGAAATGAGTTCTTCAGTATAATCGATGACGTCTAGCAATGGCGATTACTAGTATAGGCATGGCAGAACATTTTTCAGAGGAAATGAGTTCTTCGGTGTAACCGTCAACATCAAACAACAGCATTGCAGTGCATTTTTTCAAAGAAAATGAGTTCTTCGATGCACAATTTGGTAATGATGGGCACGCTACACTTTCCAAAGGTAATCAGTTTCGTTGTAACTGGTGACCCCTAATGATTTCGGTAGCCGTTATAGTACACTTTTCAAAGGAAATGAGTTCCTCGGTATGATCAATGACATTTAGCAATAGTAGGCCGAGACAAGTAGTTCTTTAATAGCGAGTCGCATCTGATTTGACGATATAGTACGTTTAGAGTGGTCAAGTCCTCAATGTACGATCTAGTGATAGTGGTTTGAGACATATAATTCCTCAATAGTAAGTCACATATGATTTCGGCATGTGAGTTTGGACTTTAGGCCTCATCGTGTGTATATGTTTTGGCATAAGATAGGCTTTAGTGATGACCTTAGCACATGATGTCATTGTAGTGTTATAGTGTGTCTAGCTGACTTGTTGGGTGCAGATGACACATGAAGATGACTTTGGGACCAACTGTAGATGTCTAATGTTATACCATGTTTCTCTAGTGTTCTATTTTGTCTAGCATAATTGTTTTTTGCTAGCTTATTAGTATTATGCACTTATATAATTTATTCAACTCACCAGACGTATGTCTGGCCCCTTCTATCATTTTCTTCTTTTAGTTATACTCTGATAGGTCGATAGAGAGGATTGGTGGTGACTTGCAGGTGCGATAGTGCGACGGAGACGCGTTTTCATTCATTAGCCATCTACTAGTTTTTTCAATTATTTCAGATTTTTTTTTTCATTTTCAGTATAGAGAGACGTTGTAGTTGGAATTTATTTGATTATGTATAATAATATTTGTTTAGGATTGTATTATTGATTACTATTATATTTTATTCCTTCCACCGTGAGTATCAAAAAGTGTAGAATATTGTAGGTAGCTCTGCAATTTTATTTATATTTAACCTCAAGAGGATCCATTATTTGCGATGTTTACATCATTTTATGCATGAATCGAGGAATCATAGATGGTGAATTATCACCATGATTGATTGTACGATCACGTACGATGGGTGGGTACGATTGGAAGGAGCAAACAATAGTAATGAATCGGTTCCAGACTCACGTAGATGTGTGAACATGTGACGATAGCGATTGGTACAAGATCGGGTAGACGTGTGTATAGACATTTGGCATGGATCCATGAATTGAAGTGCAGTTGTGCTTAATTGATCCAAGAGGGTCGAAGCAACTGCATAGTGAGGGAGTCATGGAGTAGGTGACTAGGTTAGGGTCATTGGGCGGTTCCAGTACCACGCATCCATTTCTACATTCATTTTATGGTTTCGAGCCAAGCCTTTCGGAGGGTCTGGAGCAGCACTCAAAGGGTACTTCTACCCAGTAGTGTTAGCATAGATATAAGCAAGCATTACAGTGGTAGAGGTTTTCATTATTTCCAGGAGAGAGGTCAAAGTTCGTATAAGAGTACCTATGTAGCAAAAGGGTTACATGAGGACACTTAGTTTCGTTTGCAGACTCTTGAAGGGTAGGAATGTATATATAAATCCAAAGACCATATAAGGCATAGTTTCTCCCTTCATATTACGCTTATACAGGGTGATGGTAGATATTCTCCATTTGGCGTTTATCATTATGTTTGTGCACATGCCATATTGGATGGTTAATGTTATTTTGCATGCTCTAAGATAGACTTATATTGTAATATTTATACTACCGCTGCCTTTGTATATTGGGCTACCTTTATCATGGTATAGTGTTAAGTATTGGTCATATTATAGTTGTTGGGCTGACTCATTGATTATTGGAGAAGAGTAGGTTATGAAATGATTCCTAATATTTGAGATGAGTTTACTTTAATTGTTTGTGGTCATTTCGAATTATACCTAAGCCACATTTATGGAGAGGGCCGGATGTGCCTCGGTAGTTTTATGTTTTATATATGTAAGTAATTTTGATATGTAGTATTTTGGGATGGTTTTTCTCATACCGGGCTTTAAGTCTGACTCACATTTTGTATTTGTCCTTTTATATCATGACAACTCTTGGGGACTCGATTGAGTAGTTTAGAAGTCATGTGCTCCAAAAGATACGCTATCAGAGTGGTGTTGCTAGAGCTTGTTAGAGGCGTTATGTCAACACTTTGGATAAATATTTAATATTGTCGTAGTACGTGGCATACATGTTATTTATATACGAGACTTGTTGTAAAAGATATTATATTCTGGCTTTCTATAGTTATCAATTACTTCTGCTGGTGTAGTCTCTTATATATTTGTGACGACCCGCCCTTCTACTACCAGAAAGACGTATCATCATTAAGAAAGAAAGGGGTAGAAATAGAAGAGAAAGAAAAGAACAACAACAACAGAATCTCATAGCGGAATGGAACAAAATATAATATATCATATAACTGTTACATGGTTTTTACAAATATCAGAGTTATACAATTTCAATACATATGACAGCCATACATACATCTATCGCTACATACATCAAAGGTACAGTACACGTCAACTAACACAGCGGAACTAGATAGATAGCTACATATGTCTGGAAACTCTTGCTCCAAGCTCCTCCAGAAATCAAAGTCCAATACCTATCACTTGGCTACTCATAAAAATTTGAGTACCCAAGAGTTTATGGAAAACAAAATATAAACTCCGGGTCAGACATGGGTCTGGTATGAGTAAACGGTTTAAATTGTTTAACTTTGAAAAACATTTGAAAATAAAGGTATCACGTAAGACTCCCCACAAATAAATACGGGTAAGTTTTTACCTTATGCTAACCAAATTTTTTTATAGGAAATCCAGTGATATTATAATAGTGTCTAGGGTTTTCAAGTAAATAGAAAATAGCCGAAATTGTTACATTCATTAAATTCCAGCTACTAGCCACAAAAGTGGGTAATACAAATCAAAACCGTAGGGTCTCGTAGGGAAAATGGATTTCCAACAATGGCAGGGCTATTAGGGTATCGCCTGTCACAGTACGGGGCCTAGATCACCGTACCGAGGATCACTCCCGACCCCCTACAACACAAGGCCGGAACCATTCCTTACTGAACAGTCCCGAACAAGATAACCCCACGGTTGTAGCTAGCAACCGCCCACACAGCCGAAATAAAAAGGGACATCTAGACAGGGGAAATATCTTGTCCTGCTTGGGCATGACCCACCTAACCTTGCTGCATCTCCCCTGTTTTAGCCATTCCCGGTTGATGAGGCTTGAGGCTGCGATTACCTTTAAAGAAAATATCACTTAGAATGCTCATCGTCCGCCTGACGATGTGTTGAAAGCATTCAATCCATACAAGTTCGTTCCGGGTTTGAACGAAACCGAAGGCATTGTCTCGTTACACTCGTTTTGGAATCACCCTCAGAGTTAACGACGATAACCCTTGCATTCAGAAAACGCCATCTCGATCTTCATTTCAGGATTCACAACCTAACGTTTAGATTGGATCGATTTGGTTTTCGAAGAACCAAATTTGATTCTTCCGATCCGGGTCTTATAGAATCCAACCGCCATTTTAAGGTCCAAGTTGTCCATTTAACTTAACAGTTCAATTTAATATCAGAATTCACATAACAGATATAACAGATAAATCATATACAGTTATCACAGATATATACAGAACATATCACAACATATCATAGAATATCATCAAAGTCAATCAAACAGAATTATCAATGCATACTAGAGAGCTTGGTTTATTTAACTTAATTGATTGCTTAAGAATAAACTATTTTATTCAACTTAATTAATTACTGATTAATTAACTTATAAATGATCAATTAATTACTTAGCTAATCATTAATTATCAATTTATTAATCATCTAATCTTTAATTAATAAATTAATTACTAAACTTTTATTCATTAACCGATACTTAATTACTCAGTTAATTAGTTAATTCTTTGTTAATCATTAATTTACTTATTAAAGATTAATTACTTATTTAAGATTACTTATTAAAGATTAATTGTCACAAATTACTTTAACTAATCAATTATTATCAATTTAATTAATTATATAATTTTTAAATATTTACTTAAGGTAATCACCAATAATTAACTTCAAATAATTAGCTAACATTCTTAATTTTTAAAATGATTTAACAGATGATAAATCTTTAAATTACAAAATTAATTTAAAGTTATCAATATAAAATTTCATGTATAAATTACTTAACATTCAAATTACTTATTTTTAATCAACTATTTTTACATCACTTACCTTATTAAACCTTTAAAACAAATATTAACTTAACTACTAATTGCTAAATTAACTTAGTTATTAACATACTGAACTAAATCATGTTATACGTTCAATTGGAGAAAGACCCGAGACAACACCCACCCTACTCGAGAGAAACATAGAGTTTTTCTTGTGCTTCCCCTGCGTTTCTCTCCCCATCTTCTTCTCGTCTTCCTGTTTCTTCTTCTCACCTATTTTTTTTAAAGTAAAGTTAAAAACTGCAGTAGCCACTCACGCACACGCGGGTCCTCACTCGAGCCAACCCACCCCTTTACCCGAGTACCCATTCGAGTATCACTCGATACGAAACCACCCACGAGCCTACTGACACGCTCACGCCACCGTGCACGTGCACGGTGGTGCGCCTCTCCTCCGGTGGCTCGCGACATCATCCACGAACCCTAAATTGACCGTTCATCGAATTCATCACACAAAACAACTCGAATCGGTCGAAGGCAAAAATTTGCATGAAGCTCGAACATGCGACGCAAACACCCACCGACAATCCCTACGTGTGGCCACCATCCATCACCAGAGGTGATGGAACTCCACCAAAACTTTGCTCACACCCCCTAACTCCACCTAAAATCGCGATCAACTTGGTTTCATTATGATGCCGAAATCAATTGTTTTTCAGAGCATTGAAAATGTAAGCAGTAAACCCTATCTTCAATTCAAACCCAAAATCCTTGCATTAGAAAATTATTTCGACATTTTTCTTGAATCAAATGGTTTACAAACTTGCTTCCTATCGATTTACAGAAATTAAAATCAACCCTATCATCCAAATTTGACGAAAACCCATTTTTGTTTCATTTCAAAACTGCTCTTAATACCCTTGCTTAAAAATTCTAATTTTTAAGTTAAAAATCATAATTATGTGTTTGAAATCTAAATATGCTATTGAATTTATAAACTTAACATTCGAATTTTGATTCTTTTAATTAGTTTATCTGTAACTTGAAATATCAGTGTTTATATCTTACTGTTGTACTTTATATACATCCCAAGCTTTTGTTTTAAGTTAAACAATTCCGAATTACTTACATCTCTAGGTTCAAAATCAATTTAAATGGATAAGTATTAATATCCTTTACTCCTTTTACTCAGAAGCTCAGAAGCTAGAAACAGAACAGGAACATAAAGCTTCCAGTGCATAAGATAAATACAGGTTCATTTATTTTCAATATATATATATATATATATATATATATATATATATATATATATATATATAGAAACACAAATATCAGAAGCTAATTATCATACTTAAAATTTAAGAAAATTATGTTTACTCACCAGAACAAACTTTGAATAGAAGGCAAAGTGTTGGAGAAGACACTACAGAAGAATTTTCCTGAAACCTTCTTAAGTTTTTCTGTCTTGAATTTATTTACGTTTTGCAAGCAAAACAATGTTTCCTCAGGTTTGCCTTTAGATTTAGTTCTTTAGTTTGTAAGCGAATTGGCATAGGGTGATATATAAATAGAAATGACTTTGTGAAGGTTATAACTGGACAGCCTCCATGCTTGACTAGACAAGAATTTTTGTATTAAATTTCCTACACTATGACAATATTGCAAATTTCGGCTGTAGGTACTAGTTTAACAAGAAGTTGTGCTATTAAATGTTTATGCTCTTAATTATGATAGCAAGTATTTAATGTTTTACTGATACTCTTATGTGTTGTACAAAGATATTTATTTTATTTCGGCCAACATATCCTATAAAACACATATTTTGTTTTATTATATTAAAGTACAACTTGTTTTCCTATTTGCTTACATCTAATTAATGCTCATGCTTGATTTATGCCAACAAGTAAGAAATGTTTCAGATTTCTATTTGTTTTGTGCAAGACACAGATTTTTCATCATTAATTTGAAGTGAAACTTTGCTCTTCTTAAGCATATAAATTTCCAGCAACACCTAGGTTTTATTTTTAGTTTATATATTTTTTCTATGGACAAAACACTTGATTGCTGTACAAATGTATATGTGTATATAGGCAATGCATAAAGATATCTTATATTAACTTTGTTTTCTTATGCATAAATATAATTAAACTTCTATTATTCCATACTTTATTTATTTGTTCATTTATACTTAGCATCCTTTCTTTGTTTTGTGAGCATATATATATATATATATATATATATATGTATGTATAGCTTGTCTTATTTTCTTTGATAAATAGTTGTATTTTATTTGTTAATTAAATTTTCAAACATTTGATTTACAACATACTTGTATTTACACATTTCAAGTTATAATTTATATTTGTATATTTATACTTCTAGCTACATCTTATATTATAATTATGTTTTATACTTATGTTTATAATTATGATTTATACTTGTTTTGGATGTTTATGTTTATAATCAATTATATTGTTTTAAACCTTTGCATTAGATTTTCACGTTTATGTTAATATTACTATGTTTGTTAATTTTTTACACTTATCATTTTAAAATCTAACATTGTATCCATATGTGTATTATCAAATGATAAAATATGCAATCTTTGATTTTATTGTATAAGAGAGATTTTATAATAAATAATTTTAAAAGATTGCATTTTAAATTTTCAAATCCAAAATTCCTTTACAGGACATATATAACTAATAAATAATTAAAATCTCATCAGTTTGTACAATTGAAAAGCTTGTATTTAATTTAACTTAGATTAAATATTCATTAAAATATGCTGTCAAAAATTCCGGGTTGTTACAATATTGTTCATCCAGTTTATGTATATTCAGTATATTATATGTTATCATTCCACTGTAAGACTCCATTGATATCCTTGGTTTACTATTTTGTTTTAATTTTACCCAGACAAACTGTCCTTTGCGGTATCCAGAAGTCAGACATTGTTATTCGACGTTGGTTTTAGGCTATTACGAAGAACAAGTTATTACGGTTATTCTCCAACATAACCATGAGAAAGGTCTTAAAGTTCGCCATTAAGAACATTGTTACTCTATTCAGACTTTCGAATAAAATCATTTTTGATAATGGAACTCAATTTAGGACTGAAGGGTTCACTCATTTCTGGGAGAAAATATGATAATAAAGGGTTTCTTGTCAAAATAAAATCTAAAGATCAACATGGCAACTGAAGCTACAAATAAAAAAAATCTAGAATATCTTAAATAAGTGATTAGACCTGGTATAAGAAAATTGGATGGAAGAACCGTTTCCTTATTTTATGATTGGATATGACTTCGATAAAGAAAATGTTTGAACCAAAATTAGCACAAACCAAATGAGTATAGTAGAGAAAAGAGTGAAGAAACTAAATAAAAACAAGTAAAAAGAAGACACAAAAGTTATATTGGTTCGACTAATCATTGCCTACATGCATTTAGGAGTTGCTGATTTTGTGGTTGTTTACAAGTATAGTTTTTATGGTTCAGTACTACTCCATAGGTGATCAGAAGGAAATGTGTAATAATTGCAAGGAGCTAAAATGACCCCAGAAAATGAGCCCCTAGCCTCGTATTTATAGCTATAGGTTGGCGAAAAATACTTCACCACATCGTTGTCTACGATCTCCATTATCTAGCAGTGGTTGGTCTCAAGGTGGCCATATAAGCAGGCAGTTATGGATCAGTACCAATCCGTAGGCATGGATCGGTATCGATCCATAGGATTGTCTTATGGATCCTTCTTGCGAATTTGGGATGAAGCGATATGTCGTTAGCTTTATGATTCCAAACTTATTTGTAATGCTATGAGCTTGTTTCCAAGTCCAAATGATGGATCGATGGAGAGATGGAGTTGCTGATTTCAAATGCCTGAGACATTTGATAGCAAATGATATGCAATCAATTTAAGGAGGTTGGAATAAAATTTTGGCACCAAGATGTGGTAGTAGGAAGGAGTTGGAGTTTTCTAGGGAGATTTTATGGATCGGTACTAGTCCGTCACTTTGATAGATGGTGCTTTGGAACTTTTGGAATGGCCTTGTTGTTATATTTTGATCTTGATTGTAGTTGGTTTCTAGGCTTGTTGTGTGGATTCAAAGTAGTGATAGGCAAAAAGTGGGAATCGGTACTGATCCATAGGCATGGAATGGTACCGATCCATACCTTTGCTTAAATGTTAGATTTTGGTTTTGGTACTGAAGCAATATGGTGTCTGGACCACTCTAAGAGGTTGTTTACATGTCGACAACCTTGTCTCTTGACTCTATTTGGCATCCAAGTTTAGCAGTTATCGTTCTGGATCCCTGCTTGATCGTTTTAATTCGTTCGAATACCGCCATGTCAAAAAGCTGGATAACAGCTGCCTCCTAACGCACTCCTTGCGATTGGAAGGTGAAAGGACTTGCACCTTGCACTTTGATGTCGTCTCTTCGGATGGGACTTAAAGCGATCAATATCAGTCATCACATTCAATGTGGTTTTTCTAAAATCCAAATATCCGAATCTAGTCAAAGCAAGCAAACAAAAATCTTAAGTGTTCATCCCAGACACCCGACTCAGAGCGTGCCCAGGACCAATCTAGGTCTCAAACATGGGTGAGCGTCCAAGGTTATTATCGTCCTAAGTAGTTATCTTAGGCATCTTAGTCAAAGCGTGCCTAGGGACCGTTCGAGATCCCATACACGTGTAAGCGACCTGAGATTATTATTGTCTTTATTGCTTAATATGTAAAGTAAATGCAAGAAAACAAATGAAAAAAAGTATGGGAATCAAATTTGACTCCCGTCCATCCCGGTCGTGTGACAACTATCCTCGACCTCGATCCAAGGTCGTTTCCAATCGCTACGGATGATGGCTGCATTTTTTCCACCACTACGGCTCTGTTTTTCACATAGTCAGTGGGCTCTTTACTTGTCGGTTTTTGATAGGGGATCTATCCCCTGGTGTCAAGGTAAATTTATTCTGGGGTCTCATTCAAATCTATGTAAAAGGAGAATTTCAGTTTCCTTATTTTCCGCTTTGATCCTTCAAAGCCATTATCCATCTTTCTTTTTCCTTTTCCTTTACCAGATCCTTCTTGAGGCGGTCCTCCGCCACCTACAACATTAATATCTTCCTGCTCAGCCTTAACATCCTCCCGACGTAAGTAACTTTAGGCTTCATGATAAATTTTTGTAAGATCTATCGGTAGATCCCATTCCAAAGCAACCTTGAAATCTTTTTTGCTAGCTAGTCCTAAAACTACCACCATCAGAACTGATGGATCCGACCTATCTACCACATCAGCTACCACATTGAACCTCATCAAGAAACTCCTAAGGGACTCTCCGACCTCTACTTCACACTGGACAATGTCACTACATTCTTGGGTCCTGAAATATGAACCTGGAACCGTTTCAGAGTCCGTCCACTAACTCGTCCAATGTGCTAATGTAACCATTCTCCAGCTGTCTAAACCATAACGTCGCCAAATCTGCTAGATATAAAGGGAAATACATCCCATGACCTCTTCAGATGTACCCAGCACCTCCATGTGTCGGATGTACCTCATCAAATGAACCAGTGGATCCGTCTTATCATCATATGTTTCCAACATTGGCAACAAAAAATCAGGCGGATTCCAAGTGTATCGAATGTTCGGAGTGAGTGAACTCATGTTCACATCCTCTAGGCTCTAGTTAAGCAATACTCCCCTTATAGCTCATCGCACCATCTCAGCAAGTCTGTCATTATCATTCAAACGAAGTCTCAAGTTTGCATTCTCAGCTTGCCCCCCGTTTCCACGAGGGAATTTCGGCAATTAATCCTCCGGCCATTTACCCACATTTTGATTCATATCCAAAATCTCAAAATTATTCCCTGGACATGCACCATTTCTGCCCAGGCAACATGGTATGCCCCTTAGTTCTTGGGGGTTCAGTAACAATCGTTCCTCGAGGATCGGTATCGACCGTACAATTCCATTGGGGATTGTCACATGTTGCTCCATTCTGATCCCAGGTGCATTTGCTCTTGCTTCAGGTCATTAATTCTAGTTTGCAGCAACTCCGATTGTTCTTTTGTCTCATACTCCTGAAGAAATTTTTCATCATCTCTTCCTGATGGGCTATCATACTATTCTTCATTTTGTTCATCATGGTCTCCATCTCATCCCTAATTATGTAGATGGATAGGAGGTTGGATCCTGAGGACACAATCCGACTTTCCCTTTGTTGATTTCCTCCAATAGTAGTCTTCCTGGCACATTATCTCGTCATTTTGCACCTTCTCAAATCAACAAGTTTAAGCGTTTCTTAGTGAAAGACCCAAAAATGTTTGAACCAAAATTAGCAAAATACCCTAATGAGTATAGTAGAGAAAAGAGTGAATAAACTAAGTAAAAACAGGTAAAAGTAAGACACAAAAGTTTTATAGTGGTTCGGCTAATCGTTGCCTACGTCCACTTAGCATTGTTTTTGTTTTGGTGGGTGTTTACGAGTATAGTTCTTATGGTTCGGTACAACTCTACAGTTGATTACAAGGAAATGTGTAATAATTGTAAGGAAGCAAAAAGATCCCCAAAAATAAACCCTTAGTAAAGAACCGTATTTTTCGACAATTAAAACATTAACTAAACAAGATTTTAGAAATTCATATTGAAAGAAAACTAAAATTTGTGATGTTATAATGAGAACAATAACTAGAATGTAATGTTAGTAATGTTAATATTAGGTAATTGATAGCTATTTTAATGCAATTGAAGTGATTGTAAAGTTATATATGGTTATAAACTACAAATAAGGAAATGCATTGAATGTCGAAAATATATGTAATCAGTTAGAATTGTCTAATACTGAATAAGAAATCAGTGATGTTGTTTGAATGCTGTTGACACTACTTAATGTAATTTCAAATCAATTGAAATAAATTGTAGGTTGATTTGGTTATAATTGTAAATAATGAAATAAATTAAATGATGTAGTTAATGGTGAACTTGTATATAATTAATTGAAATAGGTTAATATTGAATACAAAACATTTTTGGGTAAGCAAATTATAATCCTTGGTTATAAAGAATAAGGTAATGAGTATGATTATTATTATAAACGATTGTATTAACTATTTTCTCATTAATTTACCATTTGAATATCGAATGGGTAATTAATGGAATTAAGGCAATTGAATGTTGTGTTTAACGTTGGAATTGTATGTCAGTATGAAATAATTGTAAAGTTATTTGGTAATAAGTTGAAATAAGGAAATGAATTAAATGTTATATAAAAAGGGGAAAATTATACGAAATTAATGGAAAATTGAGTATAATCAGAGTTGTGTAAGTAGTCATAACATTTGTTGTAGATAATAAACTTATAAATGTGATCAAGTAAGTAAAAGATAATATTTTTCATTTATCACCCATTTATTTACTCGATTGAAATTAAATTAAAAATAAATTGTAATTAATCTAATTACTTATTGTAGTTAATATGAATTAAAGTGATAACTATAGAAGATTGAGGTAATGAAATGGTAAATCAACGTTAAGTATATCCATAAGATGATAATTGATTGAATAATAAGATAAAAATCAAAATAAATATATATTGGAATTTAAATTAATTATTGAATCTATTGCCATTAATTTGACTTGGAATCTTTCAATAAAAGGGAGAGAGATTTATTTGAAATTAATAGCGTTTAGTGAAAGAATGTACGTTGATTTGGAAATTTTCAATTTAAAAGTGTAAAAAAAGAAACATTAATTTTAATTAATGGATTTAAAGAAAGAAACATACATTATTGTTAAAATTAAAATAATGTTTTAATGAAAATAAAAGAACATTTTCATTTTAAAGGTAAAAATAATTTTATAAAAAGAAGGAAAAAAATGAATTTAAAAACAATATTTTACAGTCATTAAATATCAATTTGAGGCTGTATATAAGTGATTTCAACATTAACCATGAAATTTAAATTAAATTAACATTTTAGGTTTTGTGATTACTATGAGAAAAACTTTATTTTGAAATAAAAATGGAATTTGAGTTCCAGATCATCTTTTATTTTGTGTAACGTTACATTGGTTGTTGTATTCAAATTTATTTATTGTATGTTAATTATGTTTAAAGGGGCATAAAAAATTATGTTTGGTGTTAATATATCTAATTGAGTGGAACATGCAATTAATTAGATCCTAAGCCGTCCCTTCATGTCCTTATTATTCAATACACCTGCCACTATTTCCATATTTTGGTTCTATTGTAATTCTCTAATGTAGTTGAAACGTGAATTCACATCCTTTCTCATTCTTCCATTTTGTTTATTTTATTACCCAAAGTATTTACTTAGATCATATAGCTTCATTTTATTTTTCCCTTCCATATCTATTTCATTTGTTACTTCCCTTTTCTTCTTTTGTTTCATATCATATCTCATTCTTTCCCTTAGAACTTCATTTTTTTCAAACATCAGGGCCTCTATTTTTTCCTCAAAGTCTCAATATCAAAGTAGCTTTATACCTCCACTTAGTTACTACTAATTCACTTTTACTGAAGCTATGTTCAAAAAAAGAAAAAAGTGTGAGCATCTATTTCTTCCTCAACCACATTCGCACCTTTCCTTATCACCTTGCCTTCTTTTGCAAGAAGCCTTCAAAAAAAATGAACAACGAGAATTAGCTTTTATGGTTTTAGCTTTGTACTTCTTGCCTTTGTTTTAGGTACATCAAATTTGAAAACGTGAGTTATTAAATTTTCTTATTTTAATAATTAAATATATATGTATTTTTTTAATATATCCTTATAACCTAGATATCTTCCGCATACAAGCTCCGTTACATGCGTAGTTTCTTCCGTTGGACTCATATTGGAATTCCCGACGACATGACATAGGTTTGGATGAGTTTGAAGACTGTTGGAAAGGCATTTTTGTTTGGATTTTTGCGTTCTGAATTTCAAAGGTGAGTGTTTTAATCCACTCACAAATACTAAATTATCTTATGTTAGTTAAATTAGATTTATGATGTGATTAGAAATTTGTTGATTGCTATTTGGTATTTTTAGATTTTCATTTAAGTTATGTTTGAATTTATATTAAATTTAATTGCCATTTAATTAATATTGAATATAAATTGCTAGTTAAACACATGATAATGATAATCAATTAATTGTTGTATTTATTGGCTGGTTTGGATGTTGGATTGTGATGGATATTATTGGTTGACATTTTGGATGATTGGATGTTTATTTATGTACACATCTCTGTTATCACTATGGATTGAAGTGGTAACCCGTGCGGTTTCCATTGGGTTGGAAATTTTGATTTTGGATACTGGTTGAAATGATATTTACCCATATAATTTCTTGAATTTGGATTATTTGTTGGAATTGAATTATTTGAAAGGTTTAAGTTTTAAATTTAAACTTTGGATTTATTTCAATTAAAATGATTAGGATTGGTATTTTGAATTATTTGAAATCTTTTAAATAATTATATCCACGTTGTACACTTAATAGGAGATGAAAATCCCATAACATCCCTGAAGCCATTACAGTAATAATTCTATTCTACCTATATTGATTTGACTTACAAAAGATCTTTTAGTTTTGACTCGAGTGTTTTGTCTTTTTATTATGCTCGGTTCAGTCTGGGCTTTTCAGTGTATCGAAGACCATTTTATTTTGAAGGATGAAGATGGAGACGAGTCTACTATTTACTATTAATTATTCCACAACATCATGTGTTCTGCTGCGTTATTTTTATTTCTGCTATATGTATAACTCTGATTTGTATTGTAAAAGTGTAATCAAATATTATTTATAAAACAGCTTCATGAACTGTTTATTTGATTATTATATTTTGTCATTCCGCTGCAAGATTCTGTATTTTTTCCTTCTTTTCTATTATTTTCTTATTTACCCCATTAACAATCCTCCCTTTTGGACCGGTTTAGTTGACATGTGTGGTTTACTGTCAATTTAAACCGTCCAAAAAGGTTGGTCGTTACACCTAGCCTCCTATTTATAGTTGTAGGTTGGAAGAAAATGCTCCACCACATCCTTCTCCACGACCTTCATTGTCTAGCAGCGGTTGGTCTTAAGAAAACATGGCCATGTCAGCAGGCAGCTATGTATTTGTACTCATCCATAGGCATGGATCAATACCAATTCATAAGATTGTCTTGTGGATCCTTCTTGTCACTTTGGGATGAAGCGATATGTCGTTAGCTTTTGTGATACCAAATTTTTTGCATTGCTATGAGCTTGTTTCTAAGTCCAAATGATGGATCAGTCAAGGGATGCAGTTGCTGATTTCAAGCGCCCGAGGCATTTGATAGCAACTGATATGCGATCGATCTAAGGAGCTTGGAATAAGGTTTTAGCATTAAGATGTGGTAGTAGAAGGATGTTGGAGTTTTTCTTGGGAGAATTTATGGATCGGTACCGATCCATCACTTTAATGGATGGTGCTTTGGAACTTTTTGGAATGGCCTTGTTGTTATCTTGTGATCTTGATTTTAGTTGGTTTTGGGCTTGTTTGTGTGGATTTGAAGTGGCGTTGGGCAAAAAGTAGGGATTGGTACCAATCCGTAATTTTGCTCGAATGTTAAATTCTAATTCTGGTACTTGAAGCAAAATGGTGCGTGGACCACTTTGGGAGGTTGTTTGCATGTTGACAACCTTGTCTCTTGACTCTGTTTGGCATTCAAGTTTAACAGTTATCATTCTGGATTCCTGCTTGGTCGACTAAATTCATTTGAATATAGCCGGGTCAAAAGGCTGGATAACAGAAAACCAGTAGGCATACCCTTTTTTATTCACCGATGTACAGATTTAAAGTGATGATACTAGTCAAAGTTAAAGTTCCACCACACCAAAGAATCATATATGCTGGACTGCACCAATAATTAAAAAGGAATATTTAAATTTAATCAGCGATTTAGAACCTGAAATATCAATGAAGAATTTATAAGTACTGGAATTCAAAATAAAAAGGGAAGAGCATTTCATAAAAATGATTTGATGTATGGGAGAGTGATTGCAAATACCAAGAACACGACAGTCCGTGAGATCTAAATTATGAAGGAAATTTGGTCAATTATGGAAATAATGCCCCCAATAATCCATCATTTAAACAGACTAATGGAAATTACTAGCAAGAACATGGAATACCAAACTATTAAGACCATGCTTTCCAAATTTTGGATAAGTAAAGGGAAACCAGACTGTAAAAGATCAATTTTATAACAAGCACCTGCAAACGTTTTTAAAAAAGAAATGGCTAATGAACGATGGTCAATTAAGCCTTTGGTTCCGCCTCTAGGCATGGCTTAATCAACCACCCAAAGAGTGGTCGTCAGGTTAAGCCTTTGGTCTCATCGTCGGGCTTGTCAAAAGCGAAAACCCAAAGAACGATGGTTAAATTTAGTCTTTGAACTCGCCATGGGCTTGGCCAAAGCAACCACTCAAAGAACGGTGGTCAAATTAAGCCTTTGGTCTTGCCTTCGGGCCTGGTCAAAGAAACCATCCAAAGAGTGGTGGATGATTAAACCTTTGGTTTTGCCTTTAGACTGCCCAAAGAAACCAACCAAAAAGCGGTGATTAAATCAAGCGTTTGGTGGCGTCTCTGAGCCTGGCGAAAGATACCATTTAGAGATTGATGGTCAGGTGAATCTTCGGTCCCACCCTTGGGTCTGACAAAAGAAATCATCCAAAGAGTGACTGTCACCAAATAAGCCTTTGGTACCGCCTTTGGAC
This sequence comes from Allium cepa, assembly GCA_030765085.1. NCBI lineage: Eukaryota > Viridiplantae > Streptophyta > Magnoliopsida > Asparagales > Amaryllidaceae > Allium > Allium cepa. Next base: position 57,762,449 of record CM060935.1, read on the forward strand.
ATGACCAAAGCAACCATAATACTCAGTTCTATTGATATAATGCTGAAGGGATAACTATAATAAAATACCCTTGGTAAATTATGATATAAAAATCTTTGACAACTCCAAATGTGGCACTGACTTCGACTTTATGTTACTATTGCAATAATTCATGCCCAACTTTACCGCCGGTATCGTTAAACTATTCGCAAATAATGTTCACATTATGAATGTGAATTTTAAAGAAATTAAACATAAAGACTAAAATTAAACTAAAATAATAATATACACTATATTTATAGATTTAAACATATTATACAAACGATATACAGTTATAATATAATTAACTAAATTAAGTTTAAAACATCAAAGCCCTTTATTAGTTATCATCAAATATGATTGGTATAATTATATTATTCATCTAATGTGACAACTCGCACCTCCCGACACACCCATCTAAAGCCTATAGTGATTTTCGAACTCGTGTTGATACTGGGAAGTACGAGCTATCGGGTTTTTGAACATAACAGAGACTAAAAATATAAGGATAAATCTAAACCCTTCTGTCAGATCTCGCACTGGAAGGCATAAAAAAATTGAAGTACAAAAAATTAGTCATCTGAAAAAGTATCTAGAAAAATAACACAGTCTCAAAACAGTACGTAGTTAAGTCCATAGGATACAGAAATATATTAGGTAGTCTAATAAATTACTAGACATGATAAATAGAACATGGAGAGTGATCGGAAATAAAAAGCAACTCCAACGCAAAGATCGTCTCTCCACGCATAAATATGCGGGCCTATCACCCGCTGCCTTGTCCTTCTATGAATGGGAAAAAGAAAGGGTAATCGTGGATTAGAGAAACCTGTTGTGAATGGGTTACATCATTAATATATGGTGATCATATGCAATTGACTTTAATAATGCTCTGCGTGACCTAGGACATCCTACAAGTGTCCGTGAATTACTTATTTCATTTATCTAAGAGGTATAGTCTTTAACATACCTACACTAACAACTTGTGAAGGTGTATGCTTAGGGTTGAACAACTAAGGATCGGCTAATAGCTACTAGAACTATTTTAATATAGGACTATCCTAAAATTTCCACCATGGGACTACATTTCCCACACTACGACAATAGGTGACTACTTCAACATAGATTTCTCTACAATTTCCACCATGGGGCCACATTTCCCATATTATGACTATACGTATAATATTCATGCATCGAGGGAAACCCAATAACATCTACTCTCGTCGAAGATGTCGAGGTCTTCCGCATTTATATACACCTCTCATTGGTAATGTAATGCCTCTTATCGTACCACACCCGGATCCATCAATAACATAGTACCACGTCATGCCCATGAATACCAAGGAACTCCGTTAGTGTCGGGCCACACACTTCATCTGGCATCATCACCAATGTTGTGTTTCCACCGTTGAACCTCCTTTGAATGCAATTTCCGATAGAATCGCCATAGTCAAATATCAACCTTGCTGGATAAATAACTTTTATCCAGCAAGGGTGATATTTGACTATGGCGATTCTATCACAAATTGCACTCAGTCACATAAATGCTAGTATCGCCAACATAGGGATTTAACTTCCCTACTATAATGACGTCCACATGTATATATTTATATATATACTACAACTTAATTTATAACTTGGGCCTTTGGCCGAAGTTTAGGCCGCACCTAGATATGTTAACCGATCGACCGCTTGTCACCGAAACGATCGACCGACTCTAGTGAACGGTCGACCAATCGGAGTGTTAATTCTACATTAATTTAATTACCATTCTCAATCCTATTAATTATCATCGTTTCCAATTCCATACTACAACAATTTTGCAAACAGAAACCTTAGTTACAGTAAATTTCAAATTTGTAAGTCCAATTTTTTTTGTTTGTCCATACTCATGTTATATCCAATTTCATAGATTTAGCATAAAAAAGTTATAGAAATTCATATTTGATGAGGCAAAGAGGGTATAACTTAGGTTAATTGTTATTGACTAGGTTCACAACAACCGGATCGAGATTACAGTTAATGTTAAATCCTAATTTTAACTAAATAGGGTTCTCAATTAAATTTTTAAACAACCTAGATCAAATAGGGTATACTAAAATTAATTACATTTAAATCATATTAATAACAACGAAACCATTTTCTTTGTTTTAATCTTCTTCAATTTCTCTACTTTGATTTTTAATTTAATTTTTGAAGAAAGTTTGATTTGAGGAGAAAGAAAATTTCAAATTTAAGAGGAATGGAGTTTCGACGTACAGTAAATAATTTAGGGTTATGACAATTAGCTTATGGTTTTATTTATAGGTTAGGCTCTCATCTCAACCACTAGATGAATTATTATGAAATCTGGTTCATTTGGCTACTCAAAACTCTCATCCCGAATAGTGATCGGTCAACCACTTTAGATAGGAGCAGTCGACTGTTAGGGGTCGATTAGTCCTAATCTTGGTGTCGACCAGTAGGTTACCTTATTTAATAGTATTTATTTTCTATTTTTGTTTATTTATTTATTTTTGATTTTTGAAATTTCAAAGTTAACAACTTTTCATAACAGCTTCATTTTCAAAACATTGTATATGAAAATTGTCCATAAATCACTATGAACGCGATGATGGAAATTTCATAGTCAAATTCGAACATTTATAAAAATTCCATTTTTACCCTTGATGTATTTAAATATAATTATTTTATAACATTTCCGCTTGAATTTTCAGTGTGTTACATTCTCCCTCTTATAAGGATTTCATCCTTGAAATCTTTAAGGACGAAAAAATGTAACTCATGCGTGCAAAAATTAATACTATAACCACCTACTTATCCATTAAACATTGACAATCATTGTTCTTAGTTTAAATTATAATATAATATGTACATATAGTCATGGAAAGTATATGATCCTATACTAATGCAAATATTAGGCGATCACTTGATCTAATCAACCTCCTGAAATGCTAGTGCTCTTGCCATGTGTCCAAAATGTATGCGATGTTCTATGCAAATATACTAGTAATTCTACATGTATGTGCAACCATTCAATCCATATGCAACAACCTTATGCATGTAACTCAATGAAATAAAACCAGTGACGATATGTGGGTTTTCTAACTCAGGAGTTCATTTTCCTAAGTGCAAAGAGATATTTCAATAAATACATTAAATAGCATCCATCATCCAAAACATGTCCAATGACACATTCGCAACCATTCCTAACATTTAATATTCCCTTTCTATGGGGAACTCTAAGCCAAACATAAAACAAAATTGGATTCTGCCTATTAAAATAGAATGGAAATGTATTAAAAAGAGTTTTGAGTAGGTAGCTCTTGTCTATGTAGTTAAAGCCTCGCTAAAGCCCTACAAAATCCCCGTTATAGCAAATAGTACTCTTGGACCACTACGCTATTTCAATTAACACCATTAAACATAGATTCACTTTAAGCCCCGCTATTTCCCCCTACACCCGCTAAATCAAGGTATTTTAGTACCCGCTTTAGCAATATTAGTATACAAAGTTGATTTGACTAGTGCTCTTTTAAACAAATCAACAAAATCAGGTAAAGACCTAATTTTAAAGTATAACTGCTCAATATGAGTTAGAAATTTGTTATAGTCAACAAATTTAGTATGCATAAATCATGATATTATTCGCTTTTAAATGTTATATTAAACAATATTTCTTTTTCCTATACAAATGGTGTGAGAATGAGAATAAACTAACTTTACATATTTGGTTTTACACCGAATGGAGCTTTTTGCACCTTCACTCTCTACGGGGCCATCTTTCCATTGGATCTTAATAAGCTTGATGACTTTATTGCGGAGTAACTTTGTTTCTTGCCTAAGAATTCGAGTAGGAGCATGGCGAACAGTGACTCCCTCTCTACCTCCACCTCCTCTTGCTGACTCGGCTCAGCTACATCGATTGTATAGTGTAGAAACTTTCACAAGTGTGACACATGGAAAATGTCATGTACTACTACCTGTGTAGTTAAAGCGTCTAGAGGTTTCATAGCGTTGGAGGTCTAAAAAGTTATAGTGGGGATATAGTGGGAAATAACGGTGGTGTAAAATGCTTCATAGATATATAACCAATATTTAAAGTTAATTCATTCTCATTTACACATCGTTTGTGTAGGAAGAGGAAATATTTTTTAATACTATATAACAAAATAGAAAAATTTCATGATTTATGCAGACTATATTAGATTTTTAACTTATATTGAGTACTTATGCCTTAAAATTAGGTTTTTATCCTACTTTGTTGATTTGGTTTAAAAGAGAACTAGTCAGATCAACAATTGTATATTAATGTTGCTAAAGCGGGTGCGTGGGTAGTGGAAAATTGGGAGGCTTAAAATGGATCTACTATTTAATAGCGCTAAATTGAAATAGTCGTTGTGGTTGGAGAGCACTATGCTCTATAGTGCAGATTTTGTAGGGCTTCAACATCGCAGACTCCCTCTGACTTCTCTGGAAGTTTCACTCTATAACCCAAACTATACTAGTGATCAAAAAAGGCCCTACAAACCTCGGTAATAACTTTTCGGAACTACTAAATCTCATAACATGCCTATGCGGCGAGAACGTCACGAAAGCCATGTGGCCTATTGTGAACTCTAACTCCACATGTCTTCTGTCACCGTAAGACTTTTGCCTATCTTGTGCGGTTTTAATCCTTCTGTGGATCAAATCTACCTTCTCTGATGTCTCCCTCACCATAGCCAGTCCAAGAAAAATCTTATTCATAATGTCCCATCAACAAGATGGTGATCTACATGGCCTCCTGTATAAATCCTCAAATGGCGCCATCCAAGACTTGCCAAATAGCTATAATTATAAGTAAACTCTACTAAATGCAACCGATCCTTCTACGAGCTTCCAAAATCCAAGATACCTATCCAAAGCAAATCCGCCAACACTCGGTTCACCCTCTCCGTTTGTGATTGATAAGAGGTACTCTAGCTCAACTCAGTGCCTAAGGCCTACTTAGACTCCTCCAAAGCTCATTAGTGAAAGGTGGATCTTGATCCGGATCGCTAACCATGCTAGATGGAACTCCATGTAACCTAACTATCTCTCTCACATTTAGTGTCGCCAAATACAGTAATCATCGTACTCCTAACCGAAATAAAATGAGCGCATTTGGGCAGTCGGTCGCTATGCAGTTAAAGCACTTAGTAGTTCTATTAGCGGCGGAGGTGCAAAAAGTTACCGCGAGGATAAAGCGAGGATATAGTGGAAAATAGCAGAGGTGCAAAAAGATTTATTAGATAGAAACCAAATATTTAATTATTTTTCTCATTCTCATATATTTGTATAGGAAAAAATATATTATTTAATCTTATATAACAAAACAAAATAATATCATGATTTATGCAGACTAGATTTGGAGATTACCATAGATTTCTAATTATATTGAGCATTTATGCCTTAAAATTAGGTCTTTACCCTAACCTTTTGTTTTGGTTTAAAATAGAACTAGTCAAATCAACTTTGCATATTAATGTTGCCAAAAGGGTGCTAAATAGTCTTAATTTTGCTTGTGTAATGGAAAATAGTGGGGGTTTTAGTAGATTTACTGTTTAATAGTGAAAAAATTGAAATAGTGTAGCGGTTGAAGAGCACTATGTGCTATAGTGGGGATTTTACTAGGCTTTAACTGTGCAGAATGCCACTAAGTTCTCTAGAATTTTAACTCTATAAGCTAATTTTATTACTTGACTATGTTGATTCAAGAGTTTTGATTCATGACACAAGCTTTATATATCATACGACGAAAGCGACAAAAAGAGAATAAGTGTATATTATACACTACAAAGGAGACAAGACTACAATTAAGAGTTTAATATGTATATTTTTCTATATTGAGTCTTAGAATATTGTTAAAATCATTCCTCAAGTAGTCACACACACACACAAATGTTGTACTTTTAAAACTATACACATAAAAGAATTCACTGTGCAAATAACATCAGGTCGGCCGACCGACCTGTACCTTCGGTCGACCGACCCTGTGTTATGTGCACAGATACACTTTGTTTTGTGTACGTTTTTCAAACTCAGCTGACCGACCCAGGTTTTCCGGTCGACCGACCTGACAATAACGGCTACTTTCTGAAGAGATGCGATCATTTCATGAAGAGTAATGTCCTCTATTTCAAGAGATACGGACACAACTTTTGATTGAAACTCTTCATGAAAGATTGTAACTCTTCTACAACTATATAAACATCTTCAAATCACTTCTACAATCACCGATTCTTGTTTATAATTCTGAAATCTATTCTCTAACTATTCTCTGCAATTCAAAGCATTCATACTCATTTAATGTCACTAGAATCCTTGTGTTTAATTCATATACTCCGATTCTACGTGATTATCTTCCTTCTAAATCTTCACACACATACATACACTTGAGGATTTGATTATAGGAAGTTGTACTATCAAAAGACAATCCGTGTTACTCAGAACACATTCGTCAAACTATTTGTATTAGAGTTGAAGTCCTCTTCGGCTGTTGAGGCGGAAAATTCCTGTTCGGCTGCTCAGGTGTTGTATACCTATTCCTCCGGGTTAAGTGAGGGGTTTAGTTGAAATTCCAGAAGGAGTCTGGGACTGGAAGTAGGACTGGAGGTCCGAACCAGTATAAAAATTCCTGGTGTGCTTACTTTAATTTTTATTTTACTGCTATTATTAGTTTCCGCATTTATATACCATATTACACGATCCTTAGTACTACACGTACACTTTCATTTGGTATCAGAGCAAGGTCATCCTATAACCGTCGCAAAGTTATTTGATATTTATTTCTAGAAATATGGCAACGACACAAACTAACGATTTTGGCACTAACACTAATACTAATTTCACAGAGGGTCAATCAACTTCACGACCTCCATTTTTTAATGGTATAAATTATAATTATTGGTCAACTAGAATGAGAATCTATATACAATCTAGTGGATTTGATATCTGGAATATTATACAAAGAGAGTACATAACTCCTACTGAAGAATACTCAACTTGGAGTAACACACAAAAACTAGATGCTACATCAAATGCAAAGGCTATGAACATTTTATTTTGTGCATTAGATAGAAATGAATTCAATAGAGTTAGCATGTGCACTTCAGATTATGAAATTTGGAGAACACTTAAGATAACACATGAAGGTACAAACAAAGTTAAATTAAGCAAAATCTCTATGTTGAAAAATCAATTTGAAAATTTCAAAATGAGGCCAAACGAATCTATAAATGACATGTACTCTAGATTTCAGGATATTTATCATGCTTTATTATCACTAGAACAAAAGCTTACTGATTTTGATGTTGTTACAAAAATCTTGAACTCTTTAACGGACGAATGGGAAAGAAAAGTCTTAGCCATTGAAGAAGCAAGTGATTTGTCAACATTAAAACCAGAAGAATTGATAGGTAATCTAATGTCCTACGAAGTAAATTTGCAGGCAAAAAGAAATGGAGCACAAGAAAAGAAAAATGTGGCTTTTCAAGCAGAAAAAGACGATTCCGACTCAGATAATGAAAATATGGCGATGATCGCTAAAAATTTCAAAAAGTTTTTGAAATTCAACAGAAACAAATTCAAGGGAAACAAAAATAACTCCAACAACAATTCTAATAGCAGCAAACCATCATCTTCAGCAATGGAATGTTATGAATGTCACAAGAAAGGTCACATGAAGAAAGATTGTTCAGAAAGCAAAAAGAGCAATTTTAGGAAGGACAAAACCAAACAAAGAGCTTTTTCTGTCACTTGGGACGACACTGACTCATCATCCTCTTCAGAGAGTGAAAGTGATAATGAACAAGCAAATGTGTGCTTCATGGCTTCATCAGACGATGTAAGTGATTTTACCTTTGAAGATTTAACTGAAATAAATTCTGAATTAGTAAATGTAGCAAAGCAACTTAAAAAGAAAAATAAGGAGTTGCAAAGAAAATTAGATAGAACAGTCTTAGAAGTAGATATGCTGAAAGATGAGAAGAAAATATTAGAAGAAGAACTTGAAAGTTCTCAACAATCAAATTCTAACTTATTCTCTCAAATTTCATCAATATCTGAAGAACTAAAAATACAAAAGTATAAAAATGATGATTTACTTTTCAAAAATAATAGTTTAAACTCTAAGATTAAGGATTTAGAGTTAGAAAAATCTAGTCTTAAATTAAAATTTGATGGTATGTCTAAAAATGTATCTAATTTCAATAAAGGAAGAGAGAATCTTTCTAATATACTAGAAAATTCTCAATCCTCTAACAATAAATCTGGAATAGGATTTAAGAAACAAAATAATTTTACTAAAAGTAGGATTAATAAAACAGTTTACCCAAATACTAAAACCATAAAAATATGGATTCCAAAAAAAAAAAATAGTGTTTTGATAAAAAATAAACATATCAAAATGTTCATGGAAACTGTTCATAATAACAAAAACTATATTTATAAAGGGAATTCTGAACCCACATGGGTTTGGCTTCCTAAGATCTAACTCTTAGGACCCTAAAAAGAAACGGGTACCAACTTTTTATAAATGTTTTTGTAGGTACCACATAAGAAGAGAGGAAAATGGATTTTGGATAGCGGTTGCTCAAAACACATGACTGGAAACAAAGAAATGTTGTCAAACATTGTATACTCAAATGGAGGAGCAGTCACCTTCGGAGATAACTCAAAAGGATATATCATCGGCAAAGGCGATGTCAGTAGCAATGGTATCTCTAATTTACCTCTCATTACTGATGTTTTATTAGTTAAAAATTTAAAACACAATTTATTAAGTATTAGTCAGCTATGTGATAAAGGCTTTAATATAAATTTCTCTGAAAATAAATGTAATATTCTCGATAAAAATCATACCATTATCTTTGAAGGAATAAGAGATAAAAATATTTATATTTTAAATATGAATTTTAACAATGATTCAAATTTATGTCTAATAGCTAAGGAAAATGATTCATGTCTTTGGCACAAAAGATTTTGTCACATCAATTTTAAAACCATTAATAAGATAGCTAAAAATAAATTAGTTAAAGGATTACCTGACATAAAATTTAAAACTAATATATTTTGTGATACATGTAAATTAGGAAAATTAACAAAATCGTCTTTTAAGTCAAAGAAAGTAATATCTACAGAACAACCACTTGAACTTTTACATATGGATCTTTTTGGTCCAACTCAAGTGCAATCTATTAATCATAATAGATATGCATTTGTTATTGTAGATGATTTTTCTAGATATACTTGGATTTTCTTTTTGAAAAATAAAAGTGATACGTTTGACAATTTAAAATCTTTGTTAAAATAATTCAAAATATTAAAAGTTTGAAAATTAAAAATATAAGAAGTGATCATGGAGGAGAATTTGAAAATGAAGCTTTTGAACAATTTTGTAACAAAAAAGGTATTAACCATAATTTTTCGTTTCCTAGAACACCACAACAAAATGGAGTTGTAGAAATAAAAAATAGAACGTTACAAGAATGTGCAAGAACTTTATTAAACGAAACCACTTTATCAAAACATTTTTGGGCAGAAGCTGTAGCTACTGCTTGTTATGTGTTAAATCGTGTTTCTATTCGACCATTAACTAAGAATACTCCATATGAATTGCTAAATGGAAGAAAACCAAATATTTCATATTTTAAAGTTTTTGGCTCTAAATGTTTTATTTTAAATACTAAAGATCAACTAGGTAAATTCGATCCAAAATCCGATGAAGGAATATTCATTGGATATTCGGAACGAAGCAAGGCTTATCGAATTTACAATAAAAGAACTAAAATTATTGAAGAAAGTTTACATGTTTCTTTTGACGAAAATTTTAAAAATATAAATCCAAATGTTACTATTGACTCTGATGATGAAACTACTCAAAATGAAAATATTAATACTGAACAAACCTTCGATAATGATTACAATATTACTGAAAATGAGAATATTACTACTAATATAATAAAATCTCCACATAAAATTTTACGACATCATCCTGTGCAAAATATAATTGGAGAAGTAAATACGAACGTTGAAACTAGACATCAATTAAATCAAGTTGGTCATGTAGCGTTTCTCTCTAACATAGAACCTAAAAATATAAAAGAAGCTTCAACTGATGACTACTGGATTCTTGCTATGCAAGAAGAACTAAATCAATTCGAACGAAACGAAGTTGGGAACTCGTTCCTAGACCTAGTGATCAAACAGTCATTGGTACTAAATGGGTTTTTAAAAATAAAGCAGATGAACTAGGAAATATAACTAGGAATAAAGCTAGGTTAGTTGCACAAGGATATAATCAAGAAGAGGGAATAGACTATGAAGAAACATTTGCTCCAGTCGCCCGACTTGAAGCAATACGAATCTTATTAGCTTTCGCGTGTTTTCATAATTTTAAACTTTATCAAATGGATGTTAAAAGTGCTTTTTTAAATGGTTTTATAAAAGAAAATGTTTATGTTGAACAACCTCCATTATTTATACATGAACAATTTCCTGGTCATGTCTATAAACTTAAAAAGGCTTTATACGGTTTAAAACAAGCACCTCATGCTTGGTATGATCGTCTTAAAAAATATTTACTAAATTCTGGCTTTGATATTGGAAAGGTTGATCAAACTCTTTTTATTAAAAGAGACAAGCATGATATTTTAATTATCCAAATTTATGTTGATGATATAATTTTTGGATCTACAAATGAAAAGCTATGTAAAGAATTTTCTAAAATAATGACAAATGAATTTGAAATGTCTCATATGGGTGAGTTAAATTATTTTCTTGGTTTACAAATAAAACAAATAGAAAATGGAATTTTTATTAATCAAGAAAAATATTGTTATAATTTAATTAAACGATTTGGTCTAGAAAACACTTCTGCCAAACCTACTCCGATGAGCACAACAATGTATCTTGACAGAGACGAAGAAGGCAAAAGTGTTGATCAAAAACTATATCGTAGTATGATTGGATCGTTATTATATTTAACGGCGAGTCGACCCGACATTATGATGAGTGTTTGTTTATGTGCACGATTTCAAGCAAATCCCAAAGAATCACATATGCGAGCAGTTAAACGTATTATTCGTTATCTAACTAAAACCAAAGATTTTGGACTATTCTATCCAAAAGAATGTCCTTTCGAATTAGTCTCATATAGCGATGCTGATTTTGGAGGAAGTCGGACGGATCGAAAAAGTACAAGTGGAACATGCCATTTCATTGGACGATCATTAGTCTCTTGGTTTAGTAAGAAACAAAACTGTGTTTCTTTATCAACATGTGAAGCAGAATATATATCTGCTGCTTTGGCATGTGCACAAGTCGTATATATGCAACAGACACAAGATTTCAACTGTTATCTTGAAAAATCTATTATTTATTGTGATAATACTAGTGCAATAAATCTTTCTAAAAATCCAGTAAATCACTCACGGACAAAACACATTGATATTCGTCATCACTTCCTTCGTGATTGTTTGGAAAAAGGTTTGATAAATTTAGAATTTATTAATACTGAAAATCAAATTGCAGACATTTTTACTAAACCGTTAAATGAAAATAACTTTATAAAATTAAGACGTGACTTAGGTATAATGTCTTTAAAAGATTTATAAATAAAAAATATGCAAAACATTGAAAAACAAAAATTTGTTTTATTTCTGACCAAAGCAGGATTCGAACTCATGATTTCTAACTAGTTTGATAGATGTCATATTATAGCCACTTGAGCTACGGGTGTTTCTTGTCCTAGCTTACCTTAAATTTTATTATACTTCTATTGTCTTCAGAAATACTATTCTTAGACCTATAACTTATGAATCAAACATTAATAACTGTTTTTTCTTAAAATCTCTGTGATGCTATTTAAAAACAATCCTTTTCCACATATTTTTCAGAAAATATACGATTATAAATACAAGGCTTATTTTTTTTACTAAGGATATTATAAAAACAAAACCTTACAAAAATTTATAATGTTTTCAAACAATGAAGTTTACAATTCCGACAATTCCCATCTATCATTCTCATCTCCAGATGATGATTGTTCCGATATTATTCCGGAGAATGGTCCCATCCTACTTTTCCAGTGCCAAATCGTGTCCTTAATTTTTCCTCTTTGGATAAAGATCCCAGACACGGATGGAAACCATGGGAATATTCCCATATAGGCTATACACCTAACAATAAAAAGGGAAAGCATACAATGCTTATATCTCCATCAACAAAGCAAAAGATTGATGAAATACACCATTACCAACAACAGCAAATGAATATGCAACGAGAGCTCTACTATGAACAGAAAATAACGGCAAGACGTCTAAGCTTTCTAGAAAAAATTGCCATGAAATTTTGTTCATCAAAAAAGGATGAAGTTCTGAACCTTCCTATACAACTCCATCCCCTTCAAAACCTATTCAAACTCCAATAGCTCCAAAATGGTCACCTGTAGAAAATCTTCCCTCGCCAAACTCATGGGAACGTAAATTTTAAACATCCCATTGGTGACTTATATATATTATTATGTCATATTTTTTACAAAAGTTGTATACATTTTATGTATTAATAATAAAAAATCTGTCCTTATTCTACTCTGAATTGTGCATATATACATGGGTCGGCCGACCGAAATCCCTGAGTCGGTCAGCCGAACCCAGGCCGAAAGACTGGGCAGAAATTTTTTCAAAGAGTCGGTCGACCAAAGACCCTGCTCCGGTCGACCGAGGCACTTCCCGAAACTTTTCAGGCATATTTTTTTAAGGGGTTCGGTCAACCGAATACACTGAGTCAGTCAGCCGACCGCTTCCCGAAAGTTTCAGCACCATCTGAAACCCAGGTCGGTCGACCGACCCAGGCTATTCGGCCGACCGAGCATGTTTTCTGAGGCAAAAACACTTCATAAATTAACTCACCCACTCACCTTTTCATCTCACCTTCTCATTTCCACTCCCCCAAATCAGATTTTAGCCCTAACCTCAATTTCAAACTACAAAAATTTCATCAATTCTTCAAATGGCTCCTAAAAAGAAAACTAAAACTACTGCTGGATCATCATCTTCCACTCCAGTAGACTCTATCATAGCTTCTTGGCTTGTTAATGATGTTGCTCTCCAAAGATGGATTCAACTTCAAAATGCCAAAATATTTGAAGAATCCTTTGTAAGTTACCCTGATTTTGCTTCATATCGAATTGAAAATGCTGCCCTTGATAGTGGTCTCGACACTTTCTTAGATCATCATAAAAACAATTTGAAAATTAACCATATTATGGTTAAACTATTTCTAGCTAATCTAAACCTCGTCAACCCTCCAAGAAACACTGAAAATTGTGTTTGGACGTCGGTTTGTGGTACTCAAATTTTCCTTCCCATAGACCGCATTAATCACATCTTAGGAGCAAGGTCCGGTGGTATTTCCTTACACGATATAGACTGCAATATTTCATCTAGAGATCATATAAGTCATCTATTTTTTGAAGATGATGCTACGGATTTTCGACAAACTTCGTCATTAAGGCCTAGAGCTAGACTCTTTCATCGCTTCATGATGAAATCTATTATTCCAAGGGGAGGATCCTATCACTTAGTATATCCAGAGAATTTCAAAGCGTTATATGCTATTTGTTCAAATATTCAAGTTTCTTGGTCTCAATTAATCATGGATGAGCTTCTATCTTTTAACCAAGGCAAAATGCTCCATATTTATTATGGAGAATACATCATGAGATTAATAAATAGCTTTGTCCCAAACGTTCCTGAATCCGAAACTTCCAAAGTTCGTGTCTTTGATTCAAGGACCATCAAATTAATGAAATTGCCTGATGCTCCTCCTAGGATAATACCTTTTACTCACTGGCGTGACACTCCTCGAGAACAACTTCGTCGTAGTTCTTCAACACCTCAACCATCAACACGAACTACGGAACGAATTACGCGCCAACATTCTGTGCAAAGACCACCTCCCGGATCAGGTACTCAAGTGGCAATTGATATTCTAGCTCAAAATCAACTTGCCTTGGATAGACGTCTACGAAAAATTGACGGACGTTTAAAGAAGATTAAAGGGTTTTTCGTCAATCTATGGGATGCATTATCATGTACTACCGAAGCCGGTGCCTCTTTTGTTGCTCCCGGAAAAAGGCCAGTACCAAACTTCTCGTTTTCCACTTCAGAGAATACAAGCTCCGGTACATCAGGAACTCACACTTCTAACACTCAAAGACGTGGTAAGGAACATGCTCCTCCGGAAGAAAATATTCATCCAGAATTCGGGGATTCCGATGATGATGAAGAGTGATCATATTGCTTTACAATTTGCTATCTCATATTTTTTTTAGTATTTTGCTTTCTCATATGTTGTTAGATGTTGTGTACTTCAGTAAAACATCAATATTCCTGTTTGCTTTGAGTATATCTTATTTAAAACTAGATTTTTTTTTGTTGTGTCACATATTCCATATTATTTAAATATCCTCTAAGTATTCCTTTTTGTCGATGACAAAGGGGGAGAAATATATAAAAGCTAACAAGTTTTTGCAGAAAAGTCATCATATATTCAGGGGGAGAATTACAATATATACTACTTCGTCACATAAGTTTTGTCATCAATCAAAAAGGGGGAGAATGTTGATTCAAGAGTTTTGATTCATGACACAAGCTTCGTATATCATACGACGAAAGCGACAAAAAGAGAATAAGTGTATATTATACACTACAAAGGAGACAAGACTACAATTAAGAGTTTAATATGTATATTTTTCTATATTGAGTCTTAGAATATTGTTAAAATCATTTCTCAAGTAGTCACACACACACACAAATGTTGTACTTTTAAAACTATACACATAAAAGAATTCACTGTGCAAATAACATCAGGCCGGCCGACCGACCTGTACCTTCGGTCGACCGACCCTGTGTTATGTGCACAGATACACTCTGTTTTGTGTACGTTTTTCAAACTCAGCTGACCGACCTAGGTTTTCCGGTCGACCGACCTGACAATAACGGCTACTTTCTGAAGAGATGCGATCATTTCATGAAGAGTAATGTCCTCTATTTCAAGAGATACGGACACAACTTTTGATTGAAACTCTTCATGAAAGATTGTAACTCTTCTACAACTATATAAACATTTTCAAATCACTTCTACAATCACCGATTCTTGTTTATAATTCTGAAATTTATTCTCTAACTATTCTCTGCAATTCAAAGCATTCAAACTCATTTAATGTCACTAGAATCCTTTTGTTTAATTCATATACTCCAATTCTATGTGATTATCTTCCTTCTAAATCTTCACACACATACATACTCTTGAGGATTTGATTATAGGAAGTTGTACTATCAAAAGACAATCCGTGTTACTCAGAACACATTCGTCAAACTATTTGTATTAGAGTTGAAGTCCTCTTCGGCTGTTGAGGCGGAAAATTCCTGTTCGGCTGCTCAGGTGTTGTATACCTATTCCTCCGGGTTAAGTGAGGGGTTTAGTTGAAATTCCAGAAGGAGTCTGGGACTGGAAGTAGGACTGGAGGTCCGAACCAGTATAAAAATTCCTGGTGTGCTTACTTTAATTTTTATTTTACTGCTATTATTAGTTTTCGCATTTATATACCATATTACACGATCCTTAGTACTACACGTACACTTTCAGACTAGTGATCGAAAAACGCCTTACAAACCTTGGTAATAACTTTTTTGAACTACCGAATCTCGTAACATGCCTAAACGGTGAGAACTTCACAAACACCATATCGTCTGATGTGAACGCTAACTTCATACTCTTCTGTCAGTGTAAGACTTCTATCTATCTTGTGCGGTTTTCATCGTTCTACGGATCAAATTTACCTTCTATGATATCTCCCTCGCCATATCCAGTCCAAGAAAAATCCTATCCATAGTGTCCCATCAACAAGATGGTGATCTACATGGCCTCATGTATAACGCCTCAAATGGTGCTATCCCAATACTTGCCCGATAGCTATCAGCTGTTAATATAGGTAAACTCTGCTAAAGGGAAGTGATCCTCCAAGAGCTTCCCAAATCCAAGATACCTATCAAAAGCATATCCTATTACACTCATTTTACCCTCTCTATTTATGGACGATAAGCGGTAATCAAGCTCAACTTAATACCCTAGGACTCCTGTATAATGCTCCAAAGCTGCAGGTAAAAAGTGGATCTTGATCGCTGATCATGCTAGAATGAACTCAAGTAACCTAACTATCTCTCTGACGTATAGTGTAGCCAGATACTGTAGTCCTCGTACTCCTAACCAAAACAAAATGAGCGTTTGGCCTGCCTGTCTCTATACAGTTAAAGTGCTTAATGGTTCTATAGTAGTGGAGGTGCAAAAGGTTATAGCTGTGATAAAGCGAAGATATAGCGGAAAATAGCGAAGGTGCAAAAAGATTTATTAGATATAAAACCAAATATTTAAATTTAATTTTTTCTTATTCTCACATTTTAAAGGAAAAAGATATTGTTTAATCTTATATAACAAAACCGAAGAATATCATGATTTATGCAGACTAGATTTAGTGATTACTATAGATTTCTAACTTGAGCACTTATGCCTTGAAATTAGGTCTTTACCCTATCTTTATTGATTTGGTTTAAAAGAGAGCTGTTCAAATCAACCTTTGTACATTAATGTTGCTAAAGCGGGTGCTTAAAAGTCTTGGCTTAGCGGGTGTAATGGAAAATAGTGGGGCTTAGAGCGGATCTACTGTTTAATAGCGCTAAATTGAAAAAGCGTTTCGGTTGAAGAGTGCTATGAGCGATATGGTGATTTACAGGGGCATTCGGTTGGCTATGACCCAAATACTCTCATTTCCCCTCCTACTTCTAGATAGTCCGTAGATGAAGTCCAGAGAAACACTTACATTGTGGAAAATTCAATGGTTGTAACATTCCTCCCGGTTACTTCTGCTCTTCCTTTACCCTTTAGCAAGTCATACATTGGGCCACATACTTTGCACATGCTTCTTCATACCAAGCTAGTAAAAGATGCTCTTTATGTCATAGTACATTTTGTCTTCGCTTGGATGAATATGCATCCTAGAACGAGAGACTTAGCTAGTACCATGTTAATCAAATCCATAACGAGAGGAACTCATAATCTACCATATCTCCATAACCACCCCCTTGAGTCAATGGTATAATGCCTCAAATGCCCCGACTGCTCTCCTTTACTAAGCTTCTCAAAAATGTCCAATAGCTCCTTGTCGTACTTACGACTTGTCCCAATACGGTCCATAAGTGTAGGTTGTACATCCAAAGCTGCTAACAATCCCAAAGTGATGTTTGACAATGGTTTCAAATCAAACGTATAAATGCACTCCAAGTTCTTCCACTCTAAGAATATAGGACTCAACACTACAAGATTCCCACTAAAGGCATCGACTGCAAAACTGCCCTTGCCTGGAGTATAGGAGATATCGAAGTTATACGATGTTAAAAACTCCATCCACCTTTGTTGCTTTAAATTCAAGTCCTTCTAGGAGAATAAATACTTCAGAGGCTCATGACCTATGTACAGCTTAAACCGCTCACCTAATTGATAGTGCCTCCATGACTTTAGTGCAAAGACAATGGTGGCCAACTCAAGATCAATGGTAGGATAATTTAACTCATGGACTTTAACTGTCGAATAGCATAGCTCACGAAATGAATTGAGCACTTCTTCTAAATGCAACATGTGCTCCTCCTTGTTTTTTGAGTAGACTAATATGTCATCCACAAATACCATTATGAACTTGTTAAGAAACCCTTTAAAAACTCAAACCATCAAGTCATTGAAGTAGGCATGTGCATTGGTCAATCTAAAGGGCATGATTTATGCAGACTATATTAGATTTCTAACTTATATTGAGCACTTATGCCTTAAAATTTGGTCTTTATCCTACTTTGTTGATTTGGTTTAAAAGAGAATTAGTCAAATCAATCTTTGTATATTAATGTTGCTAAAGCGGGTGCGAGCGTAGTGGAAAATAGGAAGGCTTAAAGTGGACCTACTGTTTAATAGCACTAAATTGAAACAGTCATAGTGGTTGGAGAGTGCTATGCTCTATAGCGAGGATTTTATGGGGCTTTAACATCGCAGACCCCCTCTGACTTCTTTGAAAATTTTACTCTATAGCCCAAACTATACTAGTGATCGAAAAAGGTCCTACAAACCTCGGTAATAACTTTTCCGAACTACCAAATCTCATAACATGCCTATGTGGTGAGAACTTCACAAAAACAATGTCGCCTATTGTGAACTCTAACTCCACATGTCTTCTATCACCATAAGACTTCTGCCTATCTTGTGCGGTTTTAATCCTTCTACGGATCAAATCTACCTTCTCTGATGTCTCCCTCACCAGATCCAGTCCAAGAAAAATCCTATTCATAATGCTCCATCAACAAGATGGTGATCCACAAGGCCTCTCGTATAAAGCCTCAAATGGCGCCATTCAATACTTGCTAATAGCTATTATTATAGGTAAACTCTACTAAGGGAAACTGATCCTTTCAAGAGCTTCTGAAATCCAAGATACCCATCTAAAGCAAATTCTCCAACACTCGGTTCACCCTCTTCGTTTGTGATTAATAAGAGGTACTCAAGGTCAACTCAGTGCCTAAAGCCTATTGTAGACTCCTCCAAAGCTCATTAGTGAAAGGTGGATATAGATATGGATCGCTAATCATGCTAGATGGAACTCCATGTAACCTAACTATCTCTCTCACATTTGGTGTCCCCAAATACAGTAGTCCTTGTACTCCTAATCGAAATAAAATGAGCATTTGGGTAGTCGTTCGATATGCAGTTAAAGCGCTTAGCGGTTCTATTAGCGGTGGGGGCGCAAAAAGTTATAGCGAGGATAAAGCGAAGATATAGTGGAAAATAACGAAGATGCAAAAAGATTTATTAGATATAAACCAAATATTTAAATTTTTTCTCATTCTCATAGATTTGTACAGGAAAAAAAATATTGTTTAATCTTATATAACAAAACCGAATAATATCATGATTTATGGAGACTAGATTTGGTGATTAATATAGATTTCCAATTATATTGAGCATTTATGCCTTAAAATTAGGTCTTTACCCTAACTTTATTGTTTTGGTTTAAAATAGAACTAGTCAAATCAACCTTTGCATATTAATGTTGCTAAAGTGGGTGCTAAATAGTCTTGATTTAGCTGGTGTAATGGAAAATAGTGGGGCATTTAGCAGATCTACTTTTTAATATGCAAAATTTGAAATAATGTAGCGGTTGAAGAGCAATATGTGCTATAGTAGGGATTTTGCTGGGCTTTAACTGTGTAGACTCCCTCTAATTTCTCTGGAATTTTAACTCTATAAGCTAACTTTATTACTTGACCAGTGATCGAAAAAGGCCTTACAAACCTTGGTAATAACTTTTTTGAACTACCGAGTCTCATAACATGCCTAAGTGGTGAGAACTTCACAAACACCATATCGTCTATGTGAACTCTAACTTCATACGTCTTCTGTCAGTGTAAGACTACTATCTATCTTATGAAGTTTTCATCCTTCTACGGATCAAATTTACCATCTATGATATCTCCCTCGCCATATCCAGTCCAAAAAAAATCCTATACATAGTTCTCATCAACAAGAAGGTGATCTACAAGGCCTCCTATATAATGCCTCAAATGGTGCTATCCCAATACTTGCCTGATAGCTGTCAGCTGTTATATAGGTAAACTCAACTAAAGAGAAGTGATCCCTCCCAAGAGCTTCCCAAATCCAAGATACCTATCCAAAGCATATCCTACAACACTCATTTCATCCTCTCTATTTATGGACGATAAGCGGTAATCAATCTCAACTCAATACCCTAGGCCTCCTATAGACTCCTCCAAAGCTTGTAGGTGAAAAGTGGATCTCGATCGCTAACCATGCTAGAATGAACTCATGTAACCTAACTACCACTCTCACGTATAGTGTAGCCAGATATAGTAGTCCTCGTACTCCTAACCAAAATAGGATGAGCGTTTGGTCAGCCTGTCTCTATACAGTTAAAGTGCTTAATGGTTCTACAATGGTGGAGGTGCAAAAGGTTATAGCGGGGACAAAGCGAGGATATAGCGTAAAATAGCGAAGGTGTAAAAAGATTTATTAGATATAAAAAAATATTTAAATTTAATTTTTTCTTATTCTCACATTTGTAAAGGAAAAAGATATTGTTTAATCTTATATAACAAAACCGAAGAATATCATGATTTATGCAGACTAGATTTGGTGATTACTATAGATTTCTAACTTACATTGAGCACTCATGCAAAGCTAGTAAAAGATGCTCTTCATGTCGTAGCATATTTTGTCTTCGCTTAGATGAAAGTGCATCCTAGAACGACGAGACTTAGCTAGTACCATGTTAATCAAATCCATAACGAGTGGAACTCATAATCTACCATCTCTCCATAATCACCCCCTTGAGTCAATGGTATAATGCCTCAAATGACCCGACTACTCTCCTTTACTAAGCTTTTCAAAAATGTCCAATAGCTCCTTGTCTTACTTCTGACTTGTCCCAATACGGTCCATAAGTGTAACCTGCACATCCAACGCTGCTAACAATCTCGAAGTGATGTTTGACGATGGTTGGAAATCAAATATAGAAATGCACTCCAAGTGCTTCCACTCTAAGAACATAGGACTCAACACTACATGCTTCTCACTCAAGGCATCGACTAAAACATTTCCCATGCCTGGAGTATAGGAGATATCTAAGTTATACGGTGTTAGAAACTCCATCCACCTTTGTTGCCTTAAATTCAAGTCCTTCTAGGAGAATAAATACTTCAGAGACCGACCTGTATACAGCTCAAACCGCTCTCCTAATTGATAGTGCCTCCATGACTTGAGTGCAAAGACAACTATCGCCAACTCAAGATCAATGATAAGATAATTTAACTCATGGACTTTAACCGTCGACTAGCATAGCTCACGGAATGAATTGAGCACTTCTTCTAAATGCAACATGTGCTCCCCCTCGTTTTTCGAATAGACTAATATGTCATCCACAAATAACATCACAAACTTGCTAATAAACCCTTTAAAAACTCAACTCATCAAGTGATTGAAGTAGGCATGTCCATTGATCAATCGAAAGGGCATAATTAACCATTCATACAGTCCGTCGGGTGTATAAAAAGCTGTCTGAATACCATCCTCAGCAAGCCAGGTCAAGCTGTGAGAACACCTTGGCTCCAACCAGCTGATCAAAGAGATCATGTATGTGGCATAACGGGCAGCGATTCTTCTTTGTCAGTTTATTCAACTCCCGATAATCGATGCAAAGCCTCAGAGGACCATTTTCCTTTGTGGCAAAGACAACTGGTGCTCCCTACTCTTAAATGCTCCTCCTAATGAATCCCTTCTTCAACAGCTCATTCACTTGCTTATTCAACTCATATATTTCTTTTAGAGCCATATGCCTCAGGTTAAGGCGAAAGGTCAAGCGTTCTCCACAAGATAAATTCAAAACTCGATCTCTCTCTGGGGTGGAAGACTAACAATCTCGAAAAAGACATCTGGATAGTCTCTAAGTACAGGCATCGAATCGAATTCATAATGTGATAGGTCTAATAAATATAGGTAACTCAACATAACCAAACCTCAGGGATCACCATAAACATCTAGACTACATCCATTATAAGTGCCAACCTAACAACCTTCCTATCACAATCTAGGGTTGCCCTATACATTGTCATCCAATCCAGGTCCAAAATCAATCCAAACTCGAAAACCCTAAAGAAACATCGTTGCAATCAAACTCGACCTTAAAAGTAAATAATTTCAAACCCCTACATGTCATAAATAAATTAGTTGATCCTATCATAGGTTTTGATATAACTGCAAGGTCTGTGTGATGACCCACATTTCGAAAGGTTTAAATTGACAATAATCCAAACATGTCAAATTCAAACAATGAGGAACGTAGATAATCAATGCGGTAAATTACTAAAAATAAGAAAATAAGAACGAAACAAACATAGAATCTCATAGCGGAATGACAAAATATAATAACCAAATAAACAGTTCATTAAGTTGTTTACAATACATTTGATTATAAATTATACAACATTTATTATGGCTATATATATACAACAGAACCAAAATATAATGCAGCAGAACTATATGATATTGGAAATAATACTAGTAATAGTAATATACCAAATCTTCATCTTCGTCCTCCAGAGAATAATCTTCTATAAGTTGAAAACTCAGTGCTGACCCGAGCGTAATGAAAAGACAAAACACTCGAATTAGGACTAAAATATTCTTATGTGAGTCAAATCGATATCACATATAACATGAGTGCCACGGCGTTAGAGATGTTTACAGGATTTCACATCTCCTATCCAATGTATAATGTGCATGCAATAATTCAATATATGTTATGGGATTTTCCATCTCTTAAGGATCTGTTAAAATATTTATATATAGTAGAATATGCTATGTATAGAATGTCTAATTAGCAAAATAAATATTTTTCTTAGCGTTAAGGCTTTACAATGATCCCCTATAATGCTTTTTTAAGCATTGTCGTACAGTTTGCATATAAAACACCAGTAAACCGTCGGTGGATAGGGATGCACCGTGATATGACAACACTAAACCAAAATGTATGGGTCTCGTCTAGCGATAAAAGTATGACAAGGCATGTGAGGCAATGCCCAAGGTAGGATACCACAAGTTTACCCTTCCTGGCTGGTGGTAATGCATCATAGCCATGACCTCCTACCACATCCAACAGTCCTCAAATCCAAGGGTGCACACCAATAAATCACAATGTAAATGATGGTAATGCGAAGAAGTACGTCCGCTAGAGGTAGCTGGCCTCATTGGCCGGTACGACTCCTATTTTAGTCATTTCAAATTGACACAAGTGTCAGGCCAATCCATCATTTTTCTCTTACTTCAAATCCAGCAAACAAGGCCAAAACCATCCACTTCATTCAGGATCATCACTCCACATACAAATTTGTTAAAAGCGGTTCCAATATTGACAGAGTATATGCCAAGAAGACGCTCCAGTCTCTTTAACAACCAAACATCGTTTTACACACCGGTTGGTACGTTTACATTGCGAAAACAATTCATACTTGATATCAAAATATCAGGTTCACGTCAAAATCAATTTCATTTCAAAATCATCATATTCGCTTTGAAAACAATTTCATATAAAAATATATTTTCCACTCGAAAACAATTCCATTTCAAAATCACTTTCCACTTCGAAATTGATCTCGTTACAGAATCATTTATTCATTTCAAAAAACCCGTTTGGAATTTCAATCTAGGTTATAATTTCAATTTCACCAAACTTGCATTTGAATCCACGATTTAAATATAACAATTTTCGTCTTGAACAATTTGAATTTTGAAATAGTTTTGAATAGGTAAAATAGTTAAAAATAGTTTGTATTAAAATAGTTTGATATTAATTATTTAAGTGTTAAAATGGTTTATATAGTAAAATAGTTTGGAAAATCAAAATAATTCGAACATTTAAAAGGTAGGTTTTAAATAGTTTATATTAAATAATCTTATTTGGAAATAGCTTCAAAGTTAAGAAGATTCAATTCCAAATCTTCCAATTTAAATCAATTTCCATTCCATTTTAATTTAAATCAATTCAATTCCAATTTCAATTCGAGCTAAATTCGATTCCAATTTTATTCCAAATAAATTTCGATTTTAATTCCAAATTAATTCAATTCCGCTTTCAGTTCTAATTAATTTCGATTCAGTTTTAGTTCGAATTAATTTCAATTCAATTCTCAATTTAAAACCACTTTGATTTGTATAAATTCGAGTTCGATTTCAGGATATCGATTTAAAATACTTAAATCAAATTTTCCTTCAATATCCAATTTAAAATCCAAATATTTAAATATAATTCAATTCCAAGCTCAAGGTCGAAAATAATTTGATTTCTATAAATTTGATTTTTATTTCTTTAAATCAAAATCATATAAATAAGTTTCAAATCAATTTTTTTTTTAAAATTATTTAGTTTAACTAATCCAATGTCCGTATATAATTTTCTATCTTATGGCCAAGTGATCAATTATTTCAATTTAATTTCTGGTATGGATATACATCATTTCAATCCAAAATAAATGTCATAGATATATATCATTTCAATCTATTTCTTAATTTATTTGAAATAATTTAATTTACAGTACTGTTAATAATTTATAGGGTGACAGTAGGATATATCAAGATAAATAAACATCCAAATCATCAAAAACATCAATCAATAACATCCATCACAACTAACATCCAAATCAACCAAAATTTCAAAACAATTTCATAGTTATCAATAGGTCACTTACGGGCAATTAAATTCCAATTTCAAATTTAACTGTCAATTTTAATACCTACAACCAACTCATATGTCACTTTCGTTTCCAAATAACTGTCAATAAAATAAGATAACTTCGCGATTCAATTTTAACGAAGATAAAAATATTATAATACGTCGTGAGTGTCAAAAAATTCACCTTTATTTTCCATTGTTGGCGTGACATTCCGTTTTGGAACTAAAACCGAACAACATCCGATTTTAGCCCAAATTTCTACAGTCTCCGAATCATTCCAAACCAGTTCCACCGGAAGCTCTTATTATCACATTCGCAACGCAAAAATCTATGCCTTGATTCGACCTCGTATGGAAGAGTTGTTAATTTTTTAGCTCATCGATAAAATATAATTAAATTTAAACACTAATTATTTTCTTATATATTTTTTTATATAAAAGCCCATTACCATTAAAGCTTCCAGACCAGCCCACTATCGCACCTTCTTTCCAAAACTATTTCCTGTGCACGTAACACTACCTACGGCTGTACACAAGCTCACTGATACCACGAACGACTCGCCAAAATAACAAACCAAATCGCCCTACTATCCTCATCGAACTCGACTCGCCTGCCTCCTTTATGTCACACCTGAGCTTCTCGTCAAAACACAACACACCCAGTGACTTGCACCGTAGCAAATTGTTGCAACGACCAAGGAGTGATTGAAGTCCACCAGTTTGAAGCCGATGATGCGCCTATCCCTGACAATCTTGACTATGCCAACAATTTCAACCAAACCCCTCTACATCGCTCGAAAAGGCCAACCCTAGTTCGGATATGGCTTCTGGAGATTTCCACTGCAGAATCGAATCACCCCAAACCTGTACCAGATCAAAGCTCCCCACCTATCTTGAATTTTAAACATAGTTGATTTTTAATCGAGCATCGCTTGAGATTTTACTTTTTAAATTCACAGCTCCTTTTTATTTTTCCTTCTATTACTCTACTGTGTAATTTAAACAAGAGGAAGAGGGAAGCTTTTTGAAGAAGTAGATAGGCACTAGGGTGGCTGTGATGGTAAGTATGTTGGCTGATGTGAGAGAACGTGGACTATGGTCAGAATAAAGAATATATATTATTTAAAATTTAAAAATATCAAGACGAAAATTTTGGATCTCAATCGAGGTGTGCCGCCAGGCGTTTATAATGTTATACCCCTATTTCGAAGGCAATGGAACAAGTTTCAAGCTCCAATTTGATCGTATGGAGAAGATAACCTTTTGACCCAGTTATTATATTAAATTTTCAATATTAATTTCAACGCATTTCTATCTCTCACGACCAAATGGTAAATCCCAGACGCTAAGAAATTTGAAATCTGATAATAATACACTATTACGGATCCAATGGAACTTGTTTCGTCGAAATCCGAAACTGTTCCCCAGAAGGCTATTTTTATATGTTAATTAAAATGAGGTATTTTTAAAATCGAGTAATTACCTTTAAATTCAATTTAAAAGTTCTACTAACTTCTTTCTTATGAATATAAATTTAATAAGCTTTTAAACTATTTTTTTCCAAGTAAACATCTAAGATTTAAATTATTTTAACGATTTCAATTATTTAGTTAACAATTAAATTATCAATAA
Source organism: Allium cepa (assembly GCA_030765085.1). NCBI lineage: Eukaryota > Viridiplantae > Streptophyta > Magnoliopsida > Asparagales > Amaryllidaceae > Allium > Allium cepa. Next base: position 57,788,463 of record CM060935.1, read on the forward strand.
ATCATTATATTTGAAATCAACCTATTAAATCTATAAATTAACTTCCAATTTCAAATAACCAAAATTCTTGGTCGTTACAGTCCGTAAATATGCTAGTATCTAAGTGCAACTTAATTACAAGTTTGATCAAGATAAAAGAGTGTGATGCCCCCGTGTCAAATAAGGTTCAAATAGATAAATTAGATAAAGTTAATATACCTTTGTTCATGACCTTCTTCCCCTTGTCCGCAACTAGAGGCGCACTCAAGCTAGGAACAATGTCAAGTGTGTAAGCTGAAACCACTTGGGTAGAGGTCTTTTGAGATGCTGGATACTCCTGCCTCGTGTGCCCATGTTGATTGCAGTTGTAGCACTCGATCTTAGAGTTGTTCATCTTGCATTCCTTAGCAAAATGCCCCCTCTTGCCATATCTCTTACTTACTAATCTTTCCCTTGGGTCCTATTTCTCCCTTGCGCTGATTCTGTTGTGGTGTCTTCCCTCCTGATTTCTTGGGAGACTCCTCACTTCCTCATTAAAGACGGTATTCAGCAAGGCCATCTCCACCAAAACCTCATAAGTCGCACCAATGGGAATATGATTAAGGTCCAAATTATGGAAAGGTTGATTCGGCCCTTTTGTAAACTTCAGAGCTTTCTTGTAAGGGGTATTTATTAGCTTCATCCCACACCTGGCCAATTCATTAAACTGATTCATGTACTCCTACAACGACATCTCTTCTTGCTGCAAATGTATGAACTTCTCCAAATGTACCCCCTTCTCTTCTCTGAAAAGAAAATTCATCTCAAAATGCCTTCTAAACTCTCCCTAATTAATCTCTCCCTCATAAGTCACTGCCACTACTGCATCCCACTAATTTAGAGCCTTTCCCTGCAAATGCCAAGCAGCAAGCTATCTTCTCACGTCATCTTTAAGACCTATCAACTAAAAAATCCTCTCACATGTGAGGATCCATGCCTTTGAGTCTACATACGACTTGATCCCCTCATTCATCTTCTCCATAGTCTGGAAAAGTCCTTACATAGCTTGGCGAAATTAACGGTAGCTAGGTACGCTGGAACTACACCTGACCCCTACTTTGCGGGTCCCCTATTAGGGTTAAGCTCAGCTTGTCCTCCTGCTTGTAGATACCAGTGGAACCAAATCTAAATGTTCACATTCGGAATCCTGCTGCATCGCCTAAGCCGCAACCAGTAGGATCACTCATCTTTTTTATCTATGATTTTAGGAATTTATTAGCAACTTCTCTATAGATAGTAGTGGTATGAGGGAAAGAATTTATGTATTATACTTATATATATATAACTTATGAAATTTTTTTATATATACACACTTTGGAAACCCATTTTGAAAACCTTTTTTGAAGAACATTATTTTCAAAACTCTTCGAATATGTTCTCCTAATATGCACCTAATCCTATAAAAAATTCAAATCTCGCTCAGATACCAAATGCGACAACCCACCCCTCCCGATACACAGATCTAAAGCCTATGGTGACGTTCGGACTTACGTCGATACTGAGAAGTACAAGCTATCGTGTTTTTAATTACTACAGAGACTAAAAATAAAAGGATAAATATAGAACATTCTAAACTTTCAGATCTCGCATCAGAAGGCAGAAAAAATACAAGTACAAAAAATAGCATCTTAGAAAATATGCAAAAAAATAACATCGTCTCAAAATAGTATGTAGTCAAGTCCATAGTATATAAAAATACATCATGTTTCTGGTAAAATATTGATACGATAAATAGTACATGGAGGGTGATAGGAATAAAAGCAACTCCAATGTTAAGTTCTTTTCTCCATGTATAAACCTTCAGGCCTATCACCTGCTGCCCTATTCTCTTATGTTGGGGGAAAAAGAAAGGAAAATGATGGATTAGAAAAAAGTATGGTGAATGAGTTACATCATTAATATATGGTGATCATATGCAATTAACTTTAGTAATACTCTATATGATCTAGGATGTTTTATAAGTGTCCATGAAATACTTATTTCATTTATCTAAAGGGTATAGTCTTTAAGACACCTACACTAACAACTTGTGAAGGCTTACGCTTAGGGTCGAATGACCAATGATCGGCTAATAGCTACTGAAACTATTCCAATATAGGATTATCCTACAATTTCCACCATGAAACGCAATTTTCCACACTACTACTACACGTAACTACTTCAACATAGATTTTCTTACAATTTCCACCATGGGACTACATTTTCCATATTGTGACTACACATATAATATTTATGAATTGAGGGGGAACCCCACGATGTCGACTCGCATTGAAACCATCAAGGTCAGCTGCATCCATATCCATCACTCCATGATAACGTAACGCCTCTTACCATACTGTGCCGGGATCCATCAAAAATACTGTACCACACCGCAGTCATGAGTGCTAAGGAACTCTCATTAGTACCGGGCCATACACTCCATCAGGCATCATCATCAGTGTTGTGTATACACCGTAGAACCTCATGTGAGTGCCATTTGCAATAGATTCCCCATAGTCATACATCAACCCTATTGGATAAATAACATTTATCCAGTCCCGCAGCATCCGAGCGTTGCCAATATAGGGAACAATTTCCCTACTATACTAATGTCCACATGTACATATACATACATACATACATATAATATATTATACTATAATCTAGCTTATAATTTAGGCCTTAAGCCGAGGTTCAGGCTATGTCTAAAAATGCAACCAGTCAACCTCTTATCACCGGAGCGGTCCACCGCTTATTGTCGACTTAGCTTCAGGGAATGGTCGACCGGTCAAGTTATTAATTCTACATTAATTTAATTATTTCCCTTGATTTTTATTAATTATTATTATTCCCAATTTCAGACTGCAATAATTTTGCATAAAGAAAAACTAATTACAGTAAATTTCAAATTTGTAAATCTAATTTTTTTTATCTGCCCAAACTCATATTCAGTCTCATTTCCAATATGTCCAATTTCATAGATTTACCATAAAAAGCTTATAGCAATTCATATTTAATTAGGTAAAAAGGGTATAACTTAGGTTAATTCTTATTTATCAGGTTCACAACAACTAGATCTAGATTATACTTACTGTTCTAACTAAATAGGGCTTTCAGTTAAATTTTTGAACAATCTAGGTCAAACATAGTATACTAAAATTAATTACATTTAAATCATCTTATTAACAGACCCACCCACGTCAAATAAAAGCCATTTCCTCCATAATCCCCCTAGAATCCTCTCCGATTGTTGTAGATCTCTGCTTGATTGGCTTTGTTTTAATCTTCTTCAATTTCCCTAGTTTGATTTTTAATTTAATTTTTGAATAAAGTTTGATTTGGGGAGAAAAAGATTTTCACATTTCAAAGGAGTAGAATTTTGGATGTGCAGTAAATAATTTAGGGTTCTAACAATTAGCTTAAGATTGTATTTATAGGGGTAGGATCACATCTCAACTGTTAGCTGAAATGTTATCAAATCTGGACTGTTCGGCCGCTCAAAACCTTCATCTTGAATCAATGACCGATCAACCGCTTTAAACAAGACTGGTTGACTGCTCGGAGTTGACCGGTCCCAATCTAGGTATCGACTGGTGCGTTTCCTTATTTAATAGTATTCATTTCCTATTTTTTATCTTTTTTATTTTCAGTTTCTAAAATTTCAACCATTACTAACTTTTTTATATTAGCTCGGTTTTCAAATATTATATATTAAAATTTCTATAAACACGACTGTGCAAGCTATGTAGCCAAATTTGAATGTTTATAAAAATTTCATTTTTACCCTTATTATATTTAAATTTAATTCTTTTGTTTCATTTTCACTTAAATTTTTGGGGTGCTACATGTAGACACAAAATAAGATATATTGCAAACCAATAAAAAGATTTTTTTTTTAATTTTCCCTTTTTACCAAGCATCTAGTGACCTGATCCGCTATAGTCCAATTTGGTTTTATCTTATGTGGATCCTTGTTCAAGATTTGAGTAAGTTCGTTTGCATTGTCAATAAAGGGGTAACTATTACATCTAGCTAAGCAGGTGTGCAATGTTATTTTCGATGTGTACTACCTGTTTTAATGATTGTCTTCTGATCATTGGTTACTTAGACCACCATCAGAGGTGGAGTCAAACCTGACCATAGTGTTTCAAGGGTTTAGGAAGTTACCAAAGTCGAGTGACCCCTACATCCATATATTTCATGCTCACACAGTTCAAAGTTGTTAGGAACGATAGTTGATATGAGTTCAACACTGCTGCAAGGGATTAGTTTAGTAAGGTGATACACTTGACCATTAACTATGATTTTACATAATCCTATCCTGATATTCGATAAAGTTGAGATGGTCTTGGTTCCTATGAGTTATGGTTAACTTAACAAATACAGTCATTGTGAAAAATCAAAATGTGGTATAATGCAGTTCTAAGAAGCACATTTATAAACTATTGTAATAAAATGGTCTTTTATTACATGAACCATAAGTCGAAGAGAATGAATCATGTACCGTTGCAGTATTGTAAGTGGTGTAGTATGCCCAAAGTGCGAGCAGCAATTCTTTGACCCATGCTCCTTTAGCTTTATACAGTCACATTTTAATGAGTTTCTTAGGGATCTTATTGACCACTTTTACTTGTTTGTTGGCTTGTGGGTGTTCCACAACTAAGAAGCTTTTACGTATCCTGGGTTGTTGATAGAAACTAGTGAGCTCTTTGCTATCGAACGACAATCCATCGCAGGATATGAGTTGCAATAGGATGTACCTATAAATGATGTTATGCATAAGAAAGTTCATTACTTTGGCAAGGGATTCCATGGTGAGAAGCTCTACCTCCACCCATTTGGTGAAGTAATCAACTACCACCACACTTGGCTCCTCTCATAGCCATGTAAAATCCTCTAATCAAATGGATCCATATATGGCGGATGGCCATAGGCTGACCATATGAGTCAATTTAGCAAGTGGTAACCTTAGGATTTTCACTAACATCTAGCGCTTGTCATTTTTCTTCGTGTACTGCATCATGTCATAGTTAAGGATCGGCTAGATGTGTCCAAACCTTAAGATTTTCTAAGCTAGGGATTGTCCCAAGTATGGTCCAAGGAACAACCTTGATGCACATTAGTCAATGTTTTCTCGGTTTCACATCTTGCCATGCATCTCAGTGAAGGAACCGAGAATCCCCTTCTATACAAGATTCTATCTTATATCATGAACCTCAAGACTACCATGGTATTTTCCGTACTTCGTTCCAGTTCGAGGCACTACAAGAATTTTGTTCATGGACATTGGACCAGGACCGATGTCTATGAAAAAAATGTACCGACGTGTTAGTAGGAGATGTTAAAAATAGCCAAAGTCTAAATATCTGTATATAGATGATGTCTATGCGTACATTCGAAATCAGTTTCAAACCTATTAGCAATGTAAATATGTTTAGTTGCCTCCAATCAAACACGATGTTATTGAATATCATATACATCGGTTTGTTATAATTGTAATCAATTTTGCAATTGTAATTTGTGATGTTAGTTTGTTTTAAGCGCTGTATATAATACTCAATAATGTTATAGACGATTACATATACAACAAGCAATAGTATAAACACATAATATTTCATAGTGCAAATTTAATACATAATACATAATGTTAAACATTCGTACTCACAGACTACACCTCATATTCATAAACATCAAATGCACACACTTCTCCATGTTTTGAACATCAAACATTCCATTGCAACACATCGTGTGATCAGTTCTTGTCCCATAGAAGCACATCTTGTACTGTAAATGGTTCCAATTTCATCTCTACACGTACTGTGCCTTCACAACCATTTCCATAAACACCTGACATTCTCTACTATATACACACAAGCCACACAATGTTTGCATATGACTCCTTCTGGCCTACAAACACTCCACCCATTCGTGTTTACAACATATACTGCTAACTGCTAACTTCGCAGCGACAATAAGAATTGCATCAAACACATTAGGGACTGTACTACTAACATCTCAACAACAATAGGAATTGCATCTCCATTGGTCTTTTTAATATATTCTTTATTTACATCTTCTTCTTCTGTCTCATCTACAAATAAAGCAATCCGACAAATCAAGTAAAATGGAAAATTAATGAATAGCGGATTATGGAATGCAGACTTATTTTAGATCCCAAATGACTGAGAAACAGAATTGAAGGATACACAAATATAGTTCTCTTATATTTTGACATTTCGTCTGGCTCCTAAGTATTAATATTACAAGTTTTCTTTCTAGATCTGTTATGTTGCAATCAGGGCCGGCTCAGGGGCTAGGCCAAGCAGGCGGCTGCCTAGGGCAACCTCCCTCGACCGGGGCAACAATCGGAAAAGGATAGGTTAGCAATGAACGATGCATTTTATATAAATATGTATTGATGTTTAAAGTTTAATAAAGAAGTGTTAGTTTGGTTGGTTGTGCACATTAGTGTTAATTGTGAGGTTGGGACTTCAACACCCATAGACAACTTTTTTTATCTTTTTATTACTTTTCCTGAAATTGAAATAGGTTTTGCTTTCGACTGTATTTTCGAGTGTCAATTACCTGTATCAATTTCAAAAATTGTTTTCAAAACGTTATGTGAGATCATATTTATGTTTTAAAACTTGCTTAATTTTTTGCAGAATTTTCTTGCCTCACCTTTTCTGTAATCCTAGGAAGAATATATATATATATATATATATATATATATATATATATATTCAAAAGATCTAAAATTATATACATTTATGTTATATTTTGTAAACATTGAGTACTTAGCATATTGAAAGTTTCATAATTGCAAATTCACAGGTTCAACATTCAAGATTGGCGCATTCAAACTGTAAGCCTTAGGAATCTAACTGGCGGAGTTTTTTGGTAGTTTATTATGAATGTTCGAATACATTATATTCTGAATTTGTTTAACTAAATTTGTTTGATTGTAAGCTGTGAATGTTTCTGTAAACTCATATGCAATAAGTCATTATATCATTTATACTAAACGCCAACTCTCGGAAACACTAATATGCATGTAATTATCAAAAATTCACATGCTCTCAGACCATATTATTAATATTCATAATGGACATGTTCATTTCGAAATTGATAATTCATATACATTGATTCACAACTTCGATTATTTTATTTAAAAAGGCAACACAATATTTTCTTGCCTAGGGCAACCCAAGGCTTTGAACCGGCCCTGGTTGCAATTTTAATAAAAATAAGGTTCCTGCCACATCTTTGTTAGTATTAAAACTGCAGCGACTTTATTTAGGCAAAACCTTAGATAGTAGGTTCATAATATCTAGAAGTGACCATAAAGGACCAGATATATCAAGCAGCTATTCATAAGGATTGTAGAAACACTTTGTGGTAGGCTTTTCTAGGCAATATCCTAAAAAGTCCAACCTTGTTATTGCAAAATTTGAATTTCTAAACATGCACCATGTTTCCGAAAGAATGGCGGAGACCTAAAGAATATACACTGAACAGCTAATCGCAAATCACGGAATTGAGAACCCTACCTTCAGCAAATCGATCATCGAACAGCCAGTCGAGACTTCACCAACTACACTCACCCAAACATCGAATCACCTGAATCGAGCAATCGACCAAAACCGACTGAATCGAACATCTAACCCACGACCAGACTTCTAGTATGTCGAAAACTTCTAGTCATCGACCGTTAAACTCGAACATCGTGTCCTTAAGCTCGAGATTACTTTTGGAAGTGATTTTTCTGATTTCATATTTGGGATGATGGTTTTTCTTTTGGGCGAAAATTTTGATTTTTGGAGAGGGCGAATATTTTGAGGAGGAAAATTTTATGTTTTCTATTTTGAATAAAAGTTAAGGAGAAATTATGGGATGATTCAAATAATTTTGGAGGGAGTTGGTTGATTTTTGGAAAAAAAATTAGAGGGAACTATGTGATTCTCGGATGATGTGGCTGAAGCTGGTTGGAGGGTTCTTGATGTAGATTGTGAATAAAAATTATGAGAAAAACAACCAATTTACAAAAAATACCTTTAATACGATAATGCCTCCTAATAATTAACAATTGTATCAGAGGCAGTGTTACCCATGGATTCTACCGTGCCCTCAGATCCGGATAATCAATGAATATGATCAAATTGAGGGCGAACAAGATATTGAACTCAACTAGTAATGAGGGGAGGAGATTTAGAAACCTATTGGGTGTGATTGGGTTGATTTATGCAGATTTGGAGAGCGGACTGGTTTTTCGAAGGAATTTCAGTTTTGGTGTATTCTGCATTTTCTATCAAAATATTTACACTTAGTTTTTCCAAGCTTTTTTTCCAAGTTTGGAATTCACATTTTAACATTGCCCTAAAAATCAATGTTAAAGAACGATGTTATAAAGATAATAAATAGATTTTTAACATCGCATTGAAAATCAATGCGATGTCTTGTTTTACACAACATTAATATTAAAAACAATGATGTTAGGTTGATTTTTAACATCATGTGTTTTTCTAGCTGATGCAAAAGATACGATGTCTATGAACAAAACTCTAGTAGTGAGGGTAGAACCACGTTGGTGAAGAACTCGACGATGGGAGTTATCCATGTCACCTCAACATCAATTGCTGTCACATTGTCCCCTTTCCTCAAAGCATGGTTAGGTATTTTCATTATTAGAACCATTCCAAGAAGTGGTCCATTTTTGAACTAGCAAATTATGCTCCGCCACTTGATTTTCCTCTCGTGAGATGAGTTTTACCACATAACACTCCAACTCATTCTAATGGGCCTTCCCATTTCACAAGTAAGATGCAAGTTATTCTCTTTCAACCTAGAGCTTCCTAAGTACCTAGTCTACTACTAATTTAGAGTTGGCATGAATGAATGACGAACGAATTCCTAGTTCCTTTATGATCTCCAACCCAACTATCAGTGCCTCGTATTTAGCCTCGTATTCATAGCTCTATATCCCAGCCTAATGCATAACATATTTTTTGTTCTTCAAGTGCGATTAAGATTACTATGGTACATTTCCCTCATTTATGCTCCATCCACTAATATATACCATTTAAGTGCTTCAGCCGTATTGACCTCCAATTCATCATCCGTAGTAGTGAACATTGCAAAAAATTCTATTAAGGATAGTCCCCATAATTGTCATTCGAGGGTGGTACATAATTTCGTATTGACTCAATTAAGTACCCCATTTTAGTAGCCTCCCCAAAGTTTCAGGAAGATAAAGGACTTGTCAAAGAGATTAATCGGTCAACACCATGATAAGGTAAGACTAAAAATAATGTCTCGGCATCCTAAATGCATCTAGTGTATAATTTGCCAATTTCTCCGACTTTAGATATCTTGACTCAGACCCTATAAAATGCTTACTAAAACAATATAAATGTCTTTGTACTTTAGTTTCCTCTCATATCAGTGATGCACTCAATGCATGGGTAGGTATCACACGATATAGATATATGTCTTTTCCTTTGTAGGTATGGACAGAACTAGGGTTTCATGTAAATGTTCCCAAAGCAGTAAGAAGATGGCTAGGTGGTCATCAGTCTAGTTAATCTTCCATTTCTCCTTCTTCAAAGAAGTAAAGAACGGAGCACACTTATCTGTTGCTTTCGAAAAGAACCAATTCAGTGCAACCACTTTCCTGATTAAGATTTTCATTTCCATTAAAGTTTATTAAATCCTTATATCCTTCAAAGCATGAATCTATTCTAGATTCTCCTCTATTCCCCTAGCATGCACAATGAATTCGAGGAATTTCCCTGAAAAAACACAAAATATGACTTTCATGGGTTTAATTTCATCTCATATTTTTGAAGTACTTAAAACATCTTTATTGGAACCTCCAGTTTATGTTTCAATGATAACATTATACAATCATATACACACACACTTTACCAACATTACAAGTATATGCTACAAGAAGACACAATGCTTGAAGATATTGAGACTCATAGAAAAATGAAGATCTATTGACTATACTATAGTTAGTAAGGTTATTTTGCTGTAGAAGAGTCTTAGATAAAATATTGTTAAGGTCTCCTTGAGTATATATGCATACACAATCACACAATATTCCATATGCATTGAAATTAAGTTGAAAAACTGTTTTACTACTCACAGACGTCTAAGGTAAAACAACAGACGTTTGTAACAATCATCGGGTAATTATTTTCTAGAGTCACAGACACCTAAGGTTTTACCACAGAAGTCTACCATACGAAAAACTATAAATTTTGAAAAGACATTTCTATTGAGACAAAAAATTACCCATCATCGAAAGGTTGCAGCCATTAAAATGAACAGAACTTCTCTAATAGTAACAACTCTTCATCTGCATTCTTTTGAATCTATAAATACTACTTTGATTGAGATGTAGAAACTAACTAAACTTGAATTAATTGGATCTTTTCTCTCTTGATTTCTTATCACTATCTTGAGCATACATTGCTTACATACTCTCAATCTATTATAACCAAATATAATTTTTGTTAAACCGCTTCCTACAACTCAAATGTAACATCCCATAATTTATTAATTTGAATTTGGTAACTTTTTTAAAAATTTTGGAAATTTAATCTGAAAAGTTTTAAAACAAATAAAATACTTGTTGATTTAAATGAATGAAACTTCAGAATCTTTTGAAAAATAAATCACTTGAATTTAACATTATATATATATATATTGAATTTGAATTTTTAATTAAAATAAATATATGATGTGAAATAAAATATAAACAAAATATACTTACCAAATAATACAAATAAATTATATATATTGATTCAACACTAAAAGTTATGTAATTTACATAAGTATAAAGTTATATGGATATAAGTAAATGTTTGATAGTTTAAGTTTTTAAATGAATGATAAATTAAATGTTGATTGTAAAACTTCAAATGGAAATAAAGTAAACAAAGTATGTTGTAATAAGATTACATACAAGAATCAAATGAATATGTTACAGTGAGTTTTAAATCAAAACAGGGAAACTAAGACTTAGGCAAGGCATAGAAAAAATCTCCTAATAAAATAAAATTGTACTTATAAAAGTAAAATAAAATTTTATGTAAACAAAGATGGGAACACATGCATTAAATTCCATCACCTCTACCCTAAATCAAAATCATTTCCGCCACCATTGAGAAAAGAATATACAAAATATTACAAAGTACAACAAAGAAAAAAAAAATCTCTGGTTTCAGACCTTTGCTAAACCCTGTGCATTTCTTTTATATACAAATCTATATCTGTTTCAGTTCATCCAAAATATGATTTACCAACCTGGAAAAGAAAAGAAAAAAAGAAACTAAGTATTATCATTCTATAAACTATAATCTAATTCAACAAAACAAAGCAAGAAGTTTCAAAGGCAGATCAACTGCAGCCTTTAAATATAAAAGCTCTCTGTTTCAAACTTAAAGCAGCTCTGTTTATTTCTGGAATAATGTGAGTAAACCTATTTTCTTTTAAATTTAAGTATCTGGTTTATCAAATCTTGAGCATACTGCATATTGAAAATCAGCATTTGTTATGTATGTATGTTGAGTTACAGGAAATCTTTGAATGACCGTCTTCTGAAACTCTGATTACAGAGTAAAGTAAATAATTTTTTTAATACATCTTCATATGAAACCTTTAAAACTCGGGATTTTTAACAAAATAGTTGTTTAAACTTAAACCATAATCTACAAAAAATTCTTACTTGAGAGTGAAAGAACTGGACCCTGTAAACTAAAATTTGCAGTGGAAATAAATCATGTGAATTATTTCGAGTATTTTAATTTATTGGTTTGATTCCATAACTTGGATAAACAGCTAAAAGTCGGATTTTTGAAATTAACATAATGATTTTTAATGAAGTGTTACAAGTACAGTTAATAATCAAACAAAATTTGCATTTTTATCAATCCCTGATAATCGAATCATTTATAAATTTTGTAATTCGTACTAAAGCATGCTTGAACATCTAGGATGTTGGGAAAAATGTTAAAAGAATTTACTATCGTGCGAATTTAGGGAATGAAGTCGAATTAGGGTTTTGGGTTAAGAATTTTTGGTGTTCTGTAAATTGGGTTTTCGTCGTCGTCGCTCGATCGAGTGGCACGTGGATTTGGGTGAAGGTTGAGGGGGACATGTTCGAGGTACGACCGGAGTGTCATCGCCTTTGGTGGTCAGTACGAGGGTGGCGAGGCGCTTCTGCCGAGGGGGTTCGTTCCAGTTTTTCGAGCGACAGGCAAAATTTTCGATTTCGTTTTTTTTGAATACTGGGTTTTGATTTCTAATGTAGGGATGAATCGCGACTTGTTGGTGGTCGTGATGGTCATCGGACACACGGCGAACCACCGTGCACGTGCACGGTGGCGCGGGCGTGCAGCGACTTCGTGGGTTGTTTTCAACTCAAAGGATTCTCGAGCATATGGGTTAAGTGACTCGGGTAGAACACGAGTTCGAGTGAGATTTAGCTCTGCAGTTCTACAGTTTTAAAGTTTTTGTGTTTTAAAGTTTAAGAACGTAGATGAAGAAGGAAGGGTACAGAAAAGACTCAGGAAAAGTTTGGAAATACACGGGGTTCGACCCGAGTTTGCCTGGGTTTGCTCGGGTTTCCTTTGAATATGGGTTTGTACCAAAAATAAAAATTTAACCTGTACTGTTAACAGATTTTAGGGCAATGAATTTTGACCATATTGAATTAAAGGCTTATTACTAATCTTAATAAACTAAGTGGATACTTAATAATCTAATAAATATTTTAAATAATTAAATTTAAAATAAGAATTTAAGTTAATTAACATTAAACTTTTTATAACTGTAATAGATTGATTTCCAAAGTATAAAGAAGATTTTCAAATGGTAATAAAGGTAAATCATGTTTATTAATTAATGATTTTGAAAAAATTTAAGAATGATATACAAATTTGTAACTAAAATTGATTAATAACAATTAAGTGTTCAATTTAATTTGTAAATTAAGAATTTGTTATTCAGATAATTTAAACAAATCAAATTTAGCGGTTAATTTAAAATAACTAATTTTGAAACAATAAATCGAGTAATCAAAATTTAATTTATTTATCCAAATTCTTATCATTGATTTAAAATAATTTTTCGGCAAATTTATTTGAACCACATTTGAAAATAAATTAACTATGACTGAGCACGATGTTGATATTTCTATTCTGATTGTGATACTGTGTGATGTAGATTGCTATGTACTACACTGTGATTGTGGTTTGTTCTGTATTGATGTGAAAACCCTGTTGCCCGTAAAACGACATTTAAACTTCGATGCGACAGGGAATCAGATTTCAGTTTGTTATCCGAAACCCACATCAAACCTATGAATTTTTGTGAACAACATATCCACATGTTTTAAAATTGAGCGCTCACTACTCGGTTTAGCCGGGAAAGGACTTTTTTGTCACATAACCCATTCCGAATAGTGATACGACGTTATGGATAAAATTTGAAGACCGGTGGTGAAGACTGGGTGTCTTCGAGAAAGATAGGATAACCTATCGATTGTCTCTGCACTGAGTTGCTTCGATATAGAGATTCCCTAAGTGATGGGAAGTCCGATCGGGATTGTGGATACTCAGATTTGCAAGGGCTTCTTCCTTTATTGGACGAAGTGCCTTCGGTTCTGTTCAAACCCAGAACAGACTTGTATGGATTGTATGTCCGACACTACACTTTGAGATATAAAGCAGATTTCTTTCAAATACGTATCTGTGGTGGCGGAGAATTTATTCTCTTAGCTTAACACCCTTCTCTGAGACGTACGAGCTCAGAGGTTAGGTAATTGAAGGTTATCAGCGATATACTCCCAATTTGGCAGTGTGGCATGCTAAGTGTTGCTGTGTGTTGATGATCATTGGTTGATCATTTGTGATCAAAGCAAGGCTTTCGTGTAAAGCATAGTTTTGTGGACGAGACCTCATCGGACCTCACAACCCGGAAATGGTCGAAACAGGAAAGATGCGACAAGGTTATGAGGGTCGCTTCCTTTAGGGTATGTCATTTCCTTTTGGAAAAAGGTGATGTCATGGTATGGAGCCCAGATATTTACCTGTGTGGTAGCTCCAATCTCATTTACTGTGTGGTTGTTGCTTTGTGATAGAAGGCCCTCGGATAAAGGTCCCAAAGGACCGAGGAGTGGCATACTCGTGTAGTAGTTACCTAGTTACAGAGCTAACCCGGCCTTGTGTTGGCAGAGAGCTGGTTAAGTTCTTGGGACGTCCCGCCAGAGGCGTACCCATGTGGCAGTAGGAAGTTCCTTAGCCTAACCATTTGTTGGAAATCCAAAGAAACAATACGATCCCAGTACGATTTTAGTTGTAGAACCTGCCATTTAACATGGCAGCTATAGTAGGCATAGCATAATGGTACCTATGCTGGCTAAGATAAATATTCTATTTTAGAAATGTTTTCTACACTATGCACTAGTAATAAAATCAAACATGTTTGACTATCATAAGGAAAAATCTCCTCCAATTCTGTGTTTGCATTGTGTGTGTGGTGGGAGGTCTTATGGTAGTCTCATTTCTCAAAAGCATATCGACTTTTCTTTTATAAATCTGTTTTTATTTAGAAGCAACTATTTTTGTTTACTCATACCAGCCCATGACTGACCTGGAGTTTATTGTTCCTTTCTAAACTCTGGGTGCCCATAATTTCTACACGGGCAGCCTAATAGCAGATTTCCGTATTTTGGAGTAGCAGCATTTTGGCACTCTTGCTTTGGCGATAGCATAGGAGCTTTTTGGGAGATCATAGGTGTTTAGCTTTTAGGAGTCCGTTATCGCTTCTTTCATCGAAGACTTTTGGATATATGATCATCGATGTAATATTATGATGTCATTTGGAGTTGTGGCATATGTATTAAATACTCTGATGTATTATTGGATATTCTGATGTAGTACCTGTGTTGTATGCATGATATTCATTTTGTTCCGCTGTTTTATATTCATCTGATGTTGTTATAAGCTCCGGCGATACGAATTTGATGTTCGTTTGTCGGATATCGAGTTTGGGTCATCACAAGTGGCATCAGAGCTAAGGTTGAGTAAGAATTTTAGCTACGGAGTATAACACATCAGATGGCTCATTAGAGATAGGGTGAAATATACCTAGAATGAGTATAACAAGACTGGAACTCCGAATTTTATTAGTCTATTTCTTTTTACTACTGATATTCCTTAAGATATTTCGTTCGTGCATCTAAATCAATTTTCTTACTAATTACAGATAGTAAGAATGAGCGGACGAAGGGGAAGAGTTACGGGTCAAGGAGTTGCCATAGCACCTGATCAAGATCCCCCAACAGCAATAGCAGCCGTTCAGCAACAGCCGAATCTGGCTGATTTACATAAAAATTTCTCGAGAATTGGTGGTAAGCCGTTCAACGGCAAAGAGTCGATCGTTGAGGCTCAAGCCTGGATAAGATCGTGCGAGAAAATCTTCAGAGGGCTAAAACTGCAAGATGATCAGAAGCGACCCATAGCTTCTTGGCAACTTCAAGATGAAGCCTCAGCCTGCTGGGAGACAATCACGGTAGATAAGCCAGAAGACGAGTTTTCTTGGGAGAAATTCAAAGAAGTGTTTGAGAAGCTATATTTGCCATCAGTCGGAATTTCTAGAATGTACCAGGAATTTATGGACCTGAAGCAGGGAAGTTTATCATTCGAGGAGTATCTGAACATATTTAATGAATTGTCTCATTTTGGTCCCGAATTGGTGAATACGCCTTTAAAGATGAACGAAAGATTCATTCGCGGAATGAATAAGAAATTCAACGAAAGAATGACGGGCCACGTTAAGGAATCTTTTTCAGATTTAGTTGATATGGGGTACAGATATGCTACACTTGATATGCAAGAAGCCCCGGTGGAGAAAGGAAATTCGGGCAATCAAAATTGGAAGAAGCGGAAATTTGGGGGTAAGAAACCATGGCTGGGCAACGAGAAAAAGAAGAGCATTTAGGGAAGCACGGCAGAGAATGTCACTTTTTATAACTGCTTAGAAAAGGGCCACTATTCGAGCAGATGTACGAAGCCTAAGAAACAAATCAGTCAATCCGCTCAAGCAAAGCCTAGGAAGTGCTATTACCGTCAGAAAGTGGGGCATGAAGTTAAAGACTGTCCAACCATGAAACAAGCTCAAACCTCAAAGGTGTACACAGTCAAAGACCAACCTGCATCTTCCACAGCAAAAAAAGGAAAAGGAGTTCTGGAAGGTAATCTTATCATTTATGATAGAATTGTTAGAGTTCTATTTGACACGAGCGCTACACATAGTTTTATCTCTCAGCAAGCTGTCAATGAATTAAATCTTGAACCTTATTTTGTTGATGAGCCTATATGCGTAAGGAATCCAGTTGGAGGTCCCACGAATCTTTATCTTCGATGTAGAGACGTTCCTATCTCATATTCTCATTATCAATTCCCCATTGGTCTCTTCGTTCTTGATTTTAGCGAGTTTGAAGTCTTACTCGGAATGGATTGGCTAGCAAAATATGAAGCCAAATTGGATATCATTAATCGATTGATTTCGATTAAAACCGAATTTAGAGATTTCATCGAAATTTCTTGTGAGGACCCTAGTCCTAAAAGAGAAGGATTGATGTATAATTTGGTTTATCCCGAACCCAGTTTGGAGTCTATACCAATTGTTAGAGATTTTCCAGATGTATTCGGAGAAGTAAAATCTTTACCTCCACATCGAGAAATAGAATTTAGAATTGACCTTGTACCCAATGCTCGTCCTGTTGTTCATGCAAGTCGCAGGATGGCACCCAGGGAAAAGGTTGAATTAGTTCAACAAACCGATGATCTATTAGCAAAAGGATTAATTCGACCTAGTGTTTCTGAATGGGGTTCAGCCATTGTGTTCGTCGCTAAATCGGACGGATCATTGAGATTGTGTGAAGATTACCGCGATCTCAATAAAATGACTCTCAAGAATAAGTTTCCTTTACCCAGGATCGATGATTTATTTGATCAATTGCACGACGTTCGTTTCTTTTCAAAGATGGATCTAGCCCAATGATTCCATCAACTACGAATCGCCGAAGATTGTGTACATTTAACTGCTTTCTGAGGTCCCAATATGTTTTACGAATGGTTAGCCATGCCTTTTGGGCTAACCAATGCTCCAGCATACTTTGTAGATTTGATGACCCGTGTGTTTCGGGAGGTGCTGAATAAATTTGTTCTTGTATTTATTGATGATATCCTAATCTACTCCAAAACCGAAGAGGAACATGTTGAACATCTCAGAATTGTTTTGGAAATTTTGAGAAGGAACATCTTATTTGCAAAATTTTCCAAATTCCACTTTTGGGTCAAAGAAGTGAAATTCCTTGGCCATAATGTTAATGAAGAAGGAATTTCGGTTGATCCTAGCAAAATTTCCGCTATTCTTGATTGGAAGCGACCCACGACTTCCAAAGAAGTTTGAAGTTTTTTGGGTTTAGCAGGCTATTACCGAAAATTCTTTCAAGATATTTCTAAGATAGCTAGTCTGTTGACTAAGCTAACAATGAAGGATGTAAAATTTTATTGGACTCCGAAATGTGATGAAGCTTTTCAGGAGTTGAAGAAGAGATTAACCACTGCTCCTGTTCTCACTATTATAAACGGGAATCAGGGATTATCTGTTTATACTGACGCATGTGGTGATAGGGTAGGTGCAGTATTAATGCAGAATGGAAAGGTAGTTGCCTACGCGGGTAGACAATTACGTCCGCACGAGAGAAACTACCCAACACATGATTTGGAACTTTTGGCTGTGTTTTTCGCCCTAAAAATCTGGCGACATTATCTTCTGGGTAAGAATCTTTTCAGCTTTCTTAATAATTTATGAACTTAACTAAAGAAATATACTTAATAAACTCTCTTTGTTTTAGGTGAAAAATTTGAATTATTCACCGACCATAAATCCTTGAATTATCTCTTTACCCAGAAGGATTTGAATCTGCGACAACAACGTTGGTTGGAATTTCTAGCATCATATGACCTAGATATTCTGTATACACCGGGAAAAGCCAATGTGGTTGCCGATGCTTTGAGCAGAAGACATGCTGTTCTCGCATATCTTGTTATCACTCCTACTCTTCTTGAAAAGATCGCCAACAAGCAAAAAAGAAGACCAATTTCTTCAGGAAATATATGGGAGAATTCGTCGAGGTGAAGATTTCAGTTTTACAATTGATGAGCATGGAGTTATAAGGATGAAAGGAAGGATTTGTGTTCCAGACTTCCCTGATCTGAAACATGAAGTTTTAGATGAATGTCACAAATCCAAACTCAGTATCCATCCAGGAGTTCATAAAATGTATAGATATATTAAAAGAACTTTCTGGTGGAGGAAAATGAAAAGAGACATATCTATTTATATGAGTCGCTATGCTACTTGTCAACAAGTCAAACGCGACCAAAAGAAAGTAGCCGGTTTACTTCGGCCTTTGGAAGTACCGAAATGGAAATGGGATCAGGTATCGAGGGATTTCATCGACGGATTGCCACGAACCAAGAAAGAAAATGAAGCAATTTGGGTTATAGTGGACCGTCTAACCAAAACTTCTCACTTTATTCCAGTGAAATCCACTCAGACTGCAGCAAACTTAGCAGGGCTATATATAAAGGAAATTGTTCGTCTCCATGGTATTCCTGGCAGTATAGTGAGTGACCGTGACCCGATCTTCACTAGTAGATTTTGGGAGGCATTCCAAGACGCTTTGGGAATGAAATTAAATTTCAATACTGCTTATCACCTACAATCTGATGGGCAGACTGAGAGGGTTAACCAAATCGTAAAAGACCTTTTGCGGGCTTGCATTCTCGATTTTGGTGGTTCTTGGGAGGACCATTTGCATCAGGTTGAATTTTCATATAATAACAGCTATCAGGCCAGTATAGAAATGGCTCCTTTCGAAGCTTTATATGGTCGTCCATGTCGATCACCTGCATGTTGGATCGAATCAGGTGATAGACTTGTCCTTGGACCAGACATGATTAAAGAAGCCGCAGAGAAGGTAGATTTTATTCGAAAGAAGTTATTAACTGCCCAAAGCCGTCAAAAGAACTGTTATGACCGCCGAAGAAGATATTTTGAATTTCAAGTTGGGGATTCTGTATTTCTTAAAGTGTCTCCGATGCGGGGTGTGTTGAGATTCGAAAAAACTGAAAAACTAGCACCGCGCTATATTGGTCCTTTTCCTATTCTGGAAAGGATTGGTCATCTAGCATATCGAGTGCAGCTACCCAGCTGGTTGTCTGGCGTGCATAATGTGTTTCACGTTTCTAGTCTTCGGAAGTATGTGCACGATGCAGATGATATTATTGAAGAAGCTGCTCAGCAGGATCTAGAAATCACTCCTAACTTGGCAGTTAAAAGAGAGCCGATAAAAATTGTATATTGTGATGAGAAGCGATTGCGAAACAAAGTTGTGAAACCGGTGAAAGTTCAATGGAGTGGCGATCCAAAGGACTTTACTTATGAGACTGAAGATAATATGAAGAAATCATATCCCAATTGTAGGGTAGATATCTCGGCTTAAACTGCAAGTCATTTCCTTATTTCTGAATTCGTATATTCTTTGTTTGCTTTTCTCTCTCTTCCAATTTCGAGGACGAAATTTTCTTAAGGAGGGGATATTGTAACATCCCAGAATTTGTTAATTTGAATTTGGTAACTTATTTAAAATTTTTGAAAATTTAATTTGAAAAGTTTTAAAACAAATAAAATACGTGTTGATTTAAATGAATAAAACTTCAGATTCTTTTGAAAATTAAATCACTTGAATTTAACATTGTATATATATATTGAATTTGAATTTTTAGTTAAAATAAATATATGAAGTGAAATAAAATATAAACAAAATATACTTACCAAATAATACAAATAAATTATATATATTGATTCAACACTAAAAGTTATGTAATTTACATAAGTATAAAGTTGTATGGATATAAATAAATGTTTGATAGGTTAAGTTTTTAAATGAATGATAAATTAAATGTTGATTGTAAAACTTCAAATGGAAATAAAATAAACAAAGTATGTTGTAATAAGATTACATACAAGAATCCAATGAATATGTTACCTTGAGGTTTAAATCAAAACAGGGAAACTAAGACTTAAGCAAGGCATAGAAAAAATCTCATAATAAAATAAATTGTACTAATAAAAGTAAAATAAAATTTTATGTAAACAAAGATGGGAACACATGCATTAAATGCCATCACCTCTACCCTAAATCAAAATCATTTCAGCCACCATTGAGAAAAAAAATATACAAAATATTACAAAGTACAACAAAGAAAAAAAATCTCTGGTTTCAGTCCTTTGCTAAACCCTTTGCATTTCTTTTATATACATATCTATATCTATTTCAGTTCATCCAAAATATGATTTACTAACCTGGAAAAGAAAAGAAAAAAAGAAACTAAGTATTATCATTCTATAAACTATAATCTAATTCAACAAAACAAAGCAAGAAGCTTCAAAGGCAGATCAACTGCAACCTTTAAATATAAAAGCTCTCTGTTTCAAACATAAAGCAGCTCTGTTTATTTCAGGAATCATGTGAGCAAACCTATTTTCTTTTAAATTTAAGTATCTTGTTTATCAAATCTTGAGCCTACTGCATATTGAAAATCAGAATTTGTTATGTATGTATGTTGGGTTACAGGTAATCTTTGAATGACTGTCTTCTGAAACTCTGGTTACAGAGTAAAGTAAATAATTTTTTTTTAATATATCTTCATATGGAACCTTTAAAACCCGAGATTTTTAACAAAAGCAGTTGTTTAAACTTAAACCATAGTCTAGAAAAAATTCTTGCTTGAGAGTGAAAGAACTGGACTCTGTAAACTAAAATTTGCAGTGGAAATAAATCATATGAATTATTTCGAGTATTTTAATTTATTGGTTTGATTTCATAACTTGGATAAACAGCTAAAAGTAAGATTTTTGAAATTAACATAATGATTTTTAATGAAATGCTCCAAGTACAGTTAATTATCAAACAAAATTTGCATTTTTATCAATCCCTGATAATCGAATCATTTATAAATTTTGCAATTCGTACTGAAGCATGCTTGAACATCTAGGATGTTGGGAAAAATGTTAAAAGAATTTTCTATTGTGCGAATTTGGGGAATGAAGTCGAATTAGGGTTTGGGTTCAGAATTTTTGGTGTTCTGTAAATTGGGTTTTCGTCGCCGTCGCTCGATCGAGTGGCACGTGGATTTGGGTGAAGGTAGAGGGGGACATGTTCGAGGTACGACCGGAGTGTCATCGCCTCCGGTGGTCAGTACAAGGGTGGCGAGGCGCTTTTGCCGAGGGGGTTCGTTCCAGTTTTTCGAGCAACAGGCAAAATTTTCGATTTTTTTTTTTTGAATACTGGGTTTTGATTTCTAATGTAGGGATGAATCGCGACTTGTTGGTGGTCGCGATTGTCATCGGAGTCGCGGCGAACCACCGTGCACGTGCACGGTGGCACGGGTGTGCAGCGACTTCGTGGGTTGTTTTCAACTCGAAGGATTCTCGAGCGTATGGGTTAAGTGACTCGGGTAGAACGCGAGTTCGAGTGAGATTTAGCTCTGCCGTTCTACAGTTTTAAAGTTTAAGAACGTAGATGAAGAAGGATGGGTACATGAGAGACTAGGGAAAAGTTTGGAAATACACGGGGTTTGACCCGAGTTTGCCTGGGTTTGCTCGGGTTTACTTTGAATATGGGTTTGGACCACAAATAAAAATTTAACTTTTACTGTTAACAGATTTTAGGGCAATGAATTTTGACTATATTGAATTAAAGGCTTATTACTAATCTTAATAAACTAAGTGGATACTTAATAATCTAATAAATATTTTAAATAATTAAATTTAAAATAAGAATTTAAGTTAATTAACATTAAACTTTTTATAACTGTAATAGATTGATTTCCAAAGTATAAAGAAGATTTTCAAATGGTAATAAAGGTAAATAATGTTTATTAATTAACGATTTTGAAAAAAATTAAGAATGATATACAAATTTGTAATTAAAATTGATTAATAAACAATTAAGTGTTCAATTCAATTTGTAAATTAAGAATTTGTTATTCAGATAATTTAAAAAAAATCAAATTTAGCGGTTAATTTAAAATAACTAATTTTGAAACAATAAATCGAGTAATCAAAATTTAATTTATTTATCCAAATTCTTATCATTGATTCAAAATAATTTTGCGGTAAATTTATTTAAACCACATTTGGAAATAAATTAACTATGACTGAGCACGATGTTGATATTTCTATTCTGATTGTGATACTGTGTGATGTAGATTGCTATGTACTACACTGTGATTGTGGTTTGTTCTGTATTGATGTGAAAACCCTGTTGCCCGTAAAACGACATTTAAACTTCGATGCGATAGGGAATCGGATTTCAGTTTGTTATCCGAAACCCACATCGAACCTGTGAATTTTTGTGAACAACATATCCACAGGTTTTAAAATTGAGCGCTCACTACTCGGTTTAGCCGGGAAAGGACTTTTGTGTCACATAACCCATTCCGAATAGTGATACGACGTTATGGATAACATTTGAAGACCGGTGGTGAAGACTGGGTGTCTTCGAGAACGATAGGATAACCTATCGATTGTCTCTGCACTGAGTTGCTCCGATATAGAGATTCCCTAAGTGATGGGAAGTCCGATCGGGATTGTGGATACTCGGATTTGCAAGGGCTTCTTCCTTTATTGGACGAAGTGCCTTTGGTTCTGTTCAAACCCAGAACAGACTTGTATGGATTGTGTGTTCGACACTACACTTTGAGATATAAAGCAGATTTCTTTCAAATACGAATCTGTGGTGGCGAAGAATTTATTCTCTTAGCTTAACACCCTTCTCTGAGACATACGAGCTCAGAGGTTATGTAATTGAAGGTTATCAGCGATATACTCCCAATTTGGCAGTGTGGCATGCTAAGTGTTGATGATTATTGGTTGATCATTTGTGATCAAAGCAAGGCTTTCGTGTAAAGCATATCTTTGTGGACGATACCTCATCGGACAACCCGAAAATGGTCGAAACAAGAAAGATGCGGCAAGGTATGAGGGTCGCGCCCTTTAGGGTATGTCATTTCCTTTTGGAAAAAGGTGATGTCATGGCATGGAGCCCAGATATTTACCTGTGTAGTGGCTCCAATCTCATTTACTGTGTGGTTGTTGATTTGTGATAGAGGGCCCTCGGATAAACGTCCCAAAGGACTGGGGAGTGGCATACTCGTGTAGTAGTTACCTAGTTACAGAGGTAGCCCGGCCTTGTGTTGGCAGAGAGCTGGTTAAGTTCTCGGGACGTCCCGCCATAGGCGTACCCATGTGGCAGTAGGAAGTTCCTTAGCCTGACCATTTGTTGGAAATCCAAAGAAATAATACGAGCCCAGTACGATTTTAGTTGTAGAACCTGCCATTTAACATGGAAGCTATAGTAGGCATAGCATAATGGTATCTATGCTGGCTAAGATAAATATTCTATTTTAGAAATGTTTTCTACACTATGCGCTAGTAATAATATCAAATAAATTTTCTCGTATCAAGCATGTATCATAAGAAGAAATCTCATCCAATTCTGTGTTTGCATTGTGTGTGTGGTGGGAGGTCTTATGGTAGTCTCATTTCTCAAAAGCATATTGACTTTTCTTTTATAAATCTGTTTTTATTTAGAAGCAACTATTTTTGTTTACTCATACCAGTCCCATGACTGACCTGGAGTTTATTGTTCTTTTCTAAAATCTGGGTGCCCATAATTTCTACACGGGCAGCCTAGTAGCAGGTTTCCGTATTTTGGAGTAGCAACATTTTGGCACTCTTGCTTTGGAGATAGCATATGAGCTTTTTGGGAGATCTCAGGTGTTTAGCTTTTAGGAGTCCGTTATCACTTCTTTCATTGAAGACTTTTGGATATATGATCATCAGTGTAATATTATGATGTCATTTGGGGTTGTGGCATATGTATTAAATACTCTGATGTATTATTGGATATTCTGATGTAGTACCTGTGTTGTATGCATGATATTCATTTTGTTACGCTGTTTTATATTCTTCCGATGTTGTTATAACCTCCGACGATACGAATTTGATGTTCGTTTGTCGGATGTCGAGTTTGGGTTGTCACATTAAAGCATTCACATTTACATACTCAAGCGAGATCGCATGAAGATTTGTACTATTGGTCAAAAACTATTTTATTTGGAACACAAGATTGTCAAAGATATACTTTTGTAATAGCCTATTCCTCTGGGCGAAAAGAGGATTAGTTGTAAAAGAAAATACCGAAGGGGAGCTTCAGGACTGGACGTAGGACGGGAGGTTCGAACCGTTGTACAATATCTGCTCTGTTCGTTTCTATTATTTATCTTACATTCATTATTACGCTCTACTAATCATAATTAGTAATACACACACATATACATGTAAGTTGCATTATTATAAATATCCTATAGACTTTCAATTTATATTAGAGCAAGGTTATTTCAATCTACAGTAACACGTAATTGAAATCATTAAAATGACAAGTACATTTCAAGAAGGTTAATCAACTGCTCATCCTCCACTATTTTTTTATTCTAATTATAACGATATCTTATTGGTCTTAACTAGGTTTTAATAATTGGGCTGGATTGGGTAGAGTGATGGATAAATGATTTTATGATTATAAGCATTATGTAATTGCTTTTACTGCATTCTGTTAATGCATGTACTATATTCGTTAGTTATTAATAAATGAATCCATTTTCAAAAAAAAAGCCAAATGTGAAGCACCTGACACCGATATTGGCACATGGACCGATGCACAAAAGTCAAAGGCATCTAACAATGCTAAAGCTATAAATGTACTATTTTTCTCACTTGACAAAATGAGTTTTCACGTGTCTTGCTCTGCAAGACTGCATACTATATATGTCACACTATACAAGTCATACATAAAGGCACGAATAAAGTCAAGAAAACTAAAATTTTGATTTTATGAAACCAATTCTCATCTTTCAAAATGAAAACATGTGAATCAATTATTGATATGTATGTAAGATTTCAAACCATTCAGCACAATCTCATGGCACTTGGAGTCAAATTTATACATTTTGATTTAGTCACGTGAATTTTAAACTCTTTGACATATGATTGGCAAAGAAAAGTTTTAGCCATCGAAAAAGCTAATGTTCTTTCTCAACTTAAAGTCGAAGAGCTAATAGAAAATTTAATTTCATACAAAGCTAACTTATAGGCTAGAAAGGATCAAAATCATAAAAATAACAACACAACATTCCAAGAAAGTAACGAAGGTTCAGACTTAGATGAAGAGGAGATTGTCTTTATTGCTAAAAACTACAATAAATTCAAGAAGTTTAAGAAGATGACCAAATTTCAAAATGGCAGCAAACCAAACTCTTCAAATCAAACATCGAATAAATGCTATGAATATGAAAATTTTGGCCACATGAATAAGGACTGTCCATAGCTCAATAATGATGAAAAGAAAAGTAAATTCAAGAAATTCAAGAACGAGAAAAGATCTTTTCAAGTAACAAGGAATGATTCAGATTCTTCTTCTTCTTCTTCTTCAAATACTGATAGTGAAAGCGACTTGGAACAATCAAATTTGCGTTTTATGGCTAACACTGATGAGGTACGTCCTGAACTTATTTATGATGAATTAATGGAAATAAGTATTAAATTAGATGATAAATATAGAGAAACAAAAAAAATAAGGAATATATAGGAAAGTTAAATAATCAGAATTAGAAATAAGATTATTAAAAGATGAAAAAATTATCTTATAAGAAGAATTAGAAATTGTTTCGAAAAAGTATGCAACACTATTATCTCAAAATGACAAGTCATTAAATGAAAAATTACAAGTTAGAAAAAGTTAATCTGGAAAAGGAAAAACTAGAATTACAAGAAAATTTAGGTTCTAGAAACTTTGAAATTTGTGATCCTAAAAGTAATTTAGAAAAAAAGAACATATAATGTGATAAAATTCAATAAAGGAAAATAAAATTTAGAAAATTTGATTACAATATCTAAACCATCTGGAAAATCGAATGGATTAGGTTTCAAAAACAAATAAAGGCCAAAGCAATGTAGCACACTATACATAAAATTTAAAAAGCCAAAGTTAAAAACTAAACTTAAGAATTCATATACAAATATGATCAAGATATGGATTCCAAAAACAAATAACAAACTAATAGACAAAAATATATTGGTGAATATTTACAAAAAGTTTCATATAACAAAATTTACGTTTCTAAGGGAACCAAATCCTCATGGATATGGCTACCTACATCCACTAACACGTATGACCCTAACCCAAGAAGGTGGGTACCAATTAAAAGTTTCTTATTTTGCAGGTACCCAAAATAAAAATAAATAATAAAGAGATATGGATACTCAATAACTGTTGTTTTAGGCATATGATTGGAAATGCTAATATGTTATCAAATATAACATATATCAATGGTGGCACCATAACATTTAGAGATAACTAAAAAGGATCTGTCTTCGGCATTGGAGAAATCATCAATACTCGGTATTTCTTATTCTCCTATAATTACTAATTTTTTATTGGTAGAAAATTTAAATAATAACTTATTAAGTATAAGTCAATTATGTGATAAAGGATTTAAATTGATTTTGAGAAAATGAATGTAATATTTTTGATCAAAATAATTTTTTTATCCTCGAATGATTTAGAAATTGAAACATATATGTCCCAAACATGAATGTAAAAAAAATACAAACTTATGCTTAGCCGCGAATCGTGATGAGCCTTGGTTATGACATAGACATTTTTGTCATATAAAATTTGAGAGTATCAACAAACTAGCTAAAAATGAATTAGGAAGAGGATTATCTAAAATCAATTACAAGGTTATAAACCTATGTGACACTTGTCAATTTGATAAATTAAAGAAGAGCTCCTTTAAACCTATAAAGGAAATTTCTACAAACAGCCTCTTGAATTACTCCATCCATATTTATTTGGACCAAATTTAGTACGTTCAATAAATCATAATAAATATGTTTTTGTAATCATTGATGATTTTTCAAGATATAATTGGACACTATTTTTAAAATATAAAGCGCATTAGTCATAATTTTTTGTTTCCTTCAACACCACAACAAAATGGTATTATAGAAAGGAAAAATCGAACTTTATAAGAATGTGCATGAACTCTACTAAATAATAGCAACCTACCAAATTTTTTTGGGGCCGAAGCCATTGCTACTGCGTGTTATGTAACGACCCGCCTTTTTGGACAGTTTAAACCGACGATCAAATACACATGTCGATTCCAAACCATTAAAAGGACAGATAGTTATTGGGGTAATTAAGAAAAGAAAAGGAAGGGAAATAAAGGAAATGAAACAACACAGAATCTCACAGCGGAAGGCTAAAGTATAATAATAAAATAACAGTTCATGAAGCTGTTAATTAAATGAATACATTTGAAATGAATACATTTGATTATTAATATACAACATTTATCAGAGTTACATACACAACAAATATCATACAACAATGTAGCGGAATGGAATGAATATAATAGTAGTAGATAATATACCAAATCTTCGTCTCCGTCCTCCAAGGAAATGATCTTCAACCTAAACTGAAAACTCAGGACTGACCCGAGCGTAATGAAAAGACAAAACACTCGAGTCAGGAATAAAATATCCTTATGAAAGTTAAATCAATCGTAAATAAATATGAGTGTAACGGCGTCAGAGATGTTTACGGGGTTTGACATCTCATATCCAGTGTCAACGTGCGTGCAATAACTCAAGAGATGTCACGGGATTTTCCATCTCTCAAGGATCCGTGAAACTATCTACTATGTAGTAATATACGCTAAGTAGATAATGTCTATCAGTAATATAAAGTATCAAAATAGCGTTAAGGCGTTACCATAATCCCCCTTAACACATTTTATATTCCCAAAAGCATATACAAGACCGTAGTTTCCCCAAAACCGGAAGTCACCAGAGGGCAATCCATATACTCAAGGTACAAATCAAAACGTAGTGGTCGCAAATAGGATAATCAGTATGACAAGGTACATGAGGCGATACCAACTAGGATACTAGTAGTTGCGTGATCCGGACTGATGTTGGGCATAGCCAGCAGCTACCCCAACACCGCGAAACAACACTCCCAAATCAAGGGGTGCACCCAAATCGCATCACAAGTGTAATAGATATGGTATCGAAGAAGTGTGTCCGCTAGAGGTGGCGAACCTCAATGGCCCGGCGCGGCTCCTGTTTTAGTCATGTAAGGGGCATCCAATATCATTCTCTTTCTTCAGTCAACGCGTTCACCAAACCATCCACTTCATTCTGGATCAACACTCCGCGTATAATAGTTATTAAAGTGGTTTTCGGTATCGACAGAGAGTATGTCCATATCCGATCCCGGTCTCCTTAATAACTACGTATTATTACACCTTTGGCTCTTTATATTTCAAATCGATTCATAATTGATATCAAAATATCATATTCGCTTCAAAAATCAAATCCATTCAAATATCATCGTATCTTTCAAAATATCAGATTTCATATTTAAATTCAAAATTTAAATATAAACATTTCACCTTATTGACCAGCTTAGGATTTTAGAAAAATAGTTTTAAGTAGTTTAAAAGTAGTTTTAAATAATTAAAATAGTTAAAAACACTTAAAATCTTTAAAATGGATTTAAAATAGATAAATTAGTTTAAAATAATTTAAATTGGGTTAAGTAGATTTAAAATAGATTAAAATAGTTTAAGTATTCAAAATGGTTTATATAACAGAGTAATTTGGAAAACAAATTAAAACAGCTTCAAAATCAATCCATTTCAATTATAACTTCCCAATTCAAATCAATTTCAATTTCCATTCTACCGATTCAATTTCGATTTCAATTCAAAACAATGTCAACTTTTACTTCAAATCAATTCAATTCTACATTCACCTTTAATTAATTCAATTTCAATTTATATTGATTTGGAGCTTGATTTCTCAAAATATCAATTTATAACACTTAACAAAATTTCCAACAATATTCAAGTTTAAATCCAAATTCCAAATATGATTCAATTCCAAACTCGATTTCAAAATATCATTTTCATATCACTTTTACTTAGTAATACTCAAAGCTCGAAATAATGTTCAATCTTTAAAATAAATAGATTTTCGAAATTCAATCATTTCCAAATTTTAAATTTTAAAGTCACAACTTAAATTATTTACCAATT
Source organism: Allium cepa (assembly GCA_030765085.1). Lineage (NCBI taxonomy): Eukaryota > Viridiplantae > Streptophyta > Magnoliopsida > Asparagales > Amaryllidaceae > Allium > Allium cepa. The sequence continues at coordinate 57,817,772 of CM060935.1, forward strand.
TCTTTTAACCAAAATTTATTTCAACATTCCAACTCAATTTTTCGACAAATTCGATTTCTATAAATTGATTTCTATTTATAACTTTTAAATCAAAACATTTAAATAAATTTTAAATCGACGATTTCAAAAATTATTTATTTAGCCAATTCGGTGTCCGTATATAATTTTCTATCCTATGGCCAAGTAGTTATTTATTTCAATTAAATGTCAAGGATGGGTATATATTACTTAAATTAAATCACAGTATCATATGTATGCATAACAGGATATATATAAGCAATAAACATCCAAACATTTAAATATCAACCAATAGCATTCATCGAAATACAACATCTAATAGACAATACAATTCATGGCAATTTCATAGTTATCAATCTCAGGTAATTTAATCGTAATTCAATTTCAATTTCAATTTAACTGTCAATTTAATTTTTCAACGGTTAATTCAAATAACAAGCTATATGACAATTAAATTTATATCAAACAACGACAAATAAAATTCATATCACTTCATAATGTCAATTTAACTAGCATAAAGATATTTAGTACGATGTGAGCGTTATAAAACACTCACCTTGATTTTTACGATTTTAAATCAAATCGAACGACGTTCGATTTAACTCAAAATTTTCTCTAGCTCCAAATGGTTCCAATCCAGCTGCATAGCGTAGTGCCCGACGAAACGAAGACAACGCAACTCGTTTCGTCCAAAACGGACCTCGCATCAACAAGTTATGACATTTAGAAGTTAATACGAATTTAAACACAAATTAAGTTCAACTTTTATTTTAATTTTTATACACAAACCCACATCTGCCGTCCATTCCCCAAAGCAAGATCATGTCCGCACATGGTTCTCTTCTTCTTCTCGTTCGCATCAGGTACTCACGCAAGCACGAACAACCCAAGCCGTCCCAATAACCCTAATACACGCCATCAATACAAGTACCTCCACCTCGATCAGGAAGCACCACCACGAAGAGCATCTTCCACTCTATACTCGGCTGGAACAGGGAGGAGCTCGGCCCCCTAATTCACCTCGAAACGCGTGCGCAACGGTGGAGAACGCGGCCCAATTTATCTTCCTATATAACTCGAAACCCCATCATCTCCATATAGAATCGAAGATCACCACGCCCCCTACGAATTTGCAGTTGAAAACTTTTTGAAATTGTGAACGGATTCGAAGAATTTGGGGGAAGAAGACGAGTAATTTTCAGCCGTGAATTATGATAATGGCGGCTGTGCACTTGTAACCCTAGTTTTATTTTATTTTATTTTCAATGAAATAAAGGCTTACTTATAGAAATTTCGAATCACTATGCATCCCGGGTTTTCCGAACTCCGAATTTCGCACGGTGACCGGCGTTTCTAGGGTTTATCCCACGTTCCGGACACGATGGAACAGGTTTCGGAAGCAAATTCGATCGTCTGTGCGAGTTATGACAATAACGTTCAATTTAAATTTAAACCGATTAAACGATTTTCTAGGCGTTTTAGCTTGCACCGGAAAAACGGTAAATCCAATTGACACGAAATTTAAAATCATACAATAATATCACATTACGGATCCGATGAAACTAGTTTCGTCGAAATCCGAGACCGTTTGAAAAATGACTATTTAAACTCGTTAAATTAATATTTAAAACAATTTCGATGCGTTTCGAGCTGCTACGGTCAAACGACAATTCCATTTGCTACGAAATTTGAAATCCGATAATAACTAACTATTACGGATCCAATGGAACTAGTTTTGTCCAATTCTGAGACTGTTCAAAAATTGGCTATTTTCCAGTCGAAAATTAAATATTAAAATATTCAATTTTCACAAATAAATTTTAAATTCAGTTTTAAAAGTTCTATAACATCACTATAACTTCAATATGATAAAATAAAATTTTACAAATCATTTTTAATCATATTAAACCCGTTATTTAATTTATCCATATAAATTCCAAATATTTAATTTAGACAATTTCGCTTATCCAATAATTCATTATCTTTTGAAATATTGAAATTGAACTTATAAGATTCAACTTTTAAAACCATTTCAAAATTTAGAACACTATTTTCATTTTACCGTTATTCAATTATTCAATAAATTTTACATATTTAATTTAAACAATTTACGTGTTCAATATTCAATATTTGATTTCAAATAGATTTTACTTATCAATCAACTACTCTCTTATACCAAATGAATTCAACATTATCACCCTATTCGACTATCGATTGCAAAGGAATTTACTAAGTCGCATTTATTTTTCATTACTTGGATAATTATTATTGCAATTCCTTTCAGTTATTATTATACCAAACGAATTACAAATTTTTTTCTAACACTAAATCACGAAATCTTATTAAATTAGCTATTTTAATTATCGAAAATTTTCGGGTCGTTACACTCTCCCCCACTCAAAACTTTTCGTCCCCGAAAAGGAAAAAAGAAGAGAAAAGAACTAAGTAAAGAATTCAACATTTGATATATTTTATTCAAATTTATCCACTTATAAAACAACGACTTTCCATTTATAAATCGTTACCACACTTCCACTAATCTACTCCGAACGGCTTCTAAATTTAAAAGTTAGTTATCAAAACAAGTTATAAAATTTTAAAACTTGAAAAATTTTCTAACACTTGGATTTACGGAAAATTTCTGCAGAGTCTCCTTTGCGCGGCTCGATCAGAAAATTTTTACAATTCAATATATAACACAAATATAACCAATATATAACAAATATACATCTCATCTCAATAATGAGGCATCCCAATCATAAGGAAACAATATATAATATCAAATACGATATGTAATACGGGTATGTACCTTTTATTTGTTATTAGCAAGCATATTTTAGCAATTTAGCATGAAACGAGCTCCATACGTGCCGCACGCCATCAATACCTACTAAATACTCAATAAATAGATGAGAACATGTATATAAGAAGAAATATCAATATGAGACATCACAATCATAGCTTAAGAAGACAGCAACCTAAAATTTCACATTTTATAAATTCAGACCTGCTGCAAAGACTTAGGTTTTTGACATAGTAAATTCCGAAATCTGGGAATACTTATAAAAGAAAAGTTGTTCCACTCGTTCTAAGCTTTCCAACGATATAAAGATCGTCAAAATCGGACTTACGGTTTGAAAGTTATGCTCAGTTTACTTTCAGCTTTCAACTTAGAAAATTTAGATAGGACAGGGAATGTCCATCCAGTTCAGACTCAGTTTAGGCTAATCAAATTACAAAATCTGTCAAATTGATCCAAATAAGACTTTTAGCTTACTGAAAGAACTTTCATTTTCAAAAAATATGGACTCAATCGGATTAATAAATCTCAAGTTATCGTTGTTCTAGTACAACACTTATGTGCAAATTTTTCCCAACCAAAACTAGTGTAACGATTTTGATCTAGAAATTTGGTAACATAGATTTTCAAGTGGTTTTGATTAATTCAAGTTTATATATAACTTTATTCATATCAAATTTCACATTTTTACCTTCATTTAACGCTGGATCTATTGGTAGAACATTTCTAAACTATTTTTCAAGTATACCATTATTTCATAGCCATATCCATTTTATTTATACATTCTTTTAAGTATCCATTTTGTTTAAAAAAATCAATTCACACTCCAACCTTAAACAAATTTAAATATCAAGCATTCCATTATTTTAGTTTCAACTTGTATAACATTCTATTACATATATACATCAACATTTCAACTTTTTAAACAAAAAGGCAAGTTATATATACGTTTATATAAATGAAATTTTGAGTATTATACAAATCAATCTTATTAAATCTTGTTAACAAGAACGTTTAATGATTTAAACTTATTTGATTCCATTATATTCAATTTAAGAAGTTTAGGTTACTTTCCATATTTCACTTAACCATTTAGTTTCACCTTAAATTTCCATTTTGATCGTTTCATATTGAATTGATTTTTCATCCAATTCTCATTTACCTTTCTATTCAAATTCATTACAAAGATATAATTGATTCACTATTTGTTTACTTCATTAGATTTGAATATACTTACACAAATATCTTATTCGATTAAGAATTTACAGTTTCTAGTTTGTTTCAAATTTTACTACACTCCAATTCTAAGAGTTTTAACTTTTATTTTATACTCATTTTATATTAATAACTTTTTATTGCAGTAAACCTCATTTCAATTTTTGTCCATATCTCAATTTATTTAATCTTTTTCTATGTTAAATATTCTTATCATTTTCATTCCATAAATTTAATTCATTTTTAGCTTATTAATTCTCAATTAATTTAACACTTATTAAGTTAATCAATTATCATCCATCTAACAACCAATGCATATCAACATTAACATCCCTCCAAGATCTACACTAAATCGATTATACATTCCAAGTCAATTTTTTTTAATTTCATACACTTCCAAGTTTATTGACATTTAGTTATATTCAAATTTAATTAGTTTCCATTTACAAGTTTTATTTTTCATTAATTTTAAATTTTATTCATTCATTTGTATATATATCCTTCATTTTACAGCTTAAATTTCTTTTATTATTTACATCTATCAATAGATCTTCACATTTTATTATTCACTCTTACACTTGGTATATTATTCCTCTACTTATCCTTATTAGCATTTTAAACTTTTTAAGTATTTGGTAAGTTATATCTATGCTATAGAATGAAATTTAATACTATGCGAGTTTTACAGTTTCAATTTTTATTTTAAGTTCATAATTTCCTAATTCTAAGGATTTCTACTTCAACTGATATTTTCACTTAGCTCTTAGGTTCATTTCTCATTTCACAATTCAGAAGTTCCTTAATGGTTCAAGTCTAAATTCATTTCAATCATTAAAAAAAAATCATTAATTTTTAAAGTACTTAAGAATTCCAATCCCGGTTTCATTTCAAATCAATATACTTATATAATTTATATATCAAATCATACTATAGAGAATACAAAATAAAATAAATTTTGAATCAAAACAAGGTTTAGACAAGCTATTAAGTGGTCTCCCCCACTCGGACTCTCGAAAATAAACGCCAATGATGCGTGCACACATCATCGAAATCATTTTCTAGCGTTAAGAGAAGGGAATATAACACTTATCATAAAAAAAATCCTTCGAAAACAATTTCAACTCAATTATACTATCATATAATGCTCATATTATATTTTTCAAATTCTTGTAAGTCAATCTCAAACACCGGAATTTAAATTCCCAAATCCAAGTTAAAATTCATTTATATTCATTATCAATTGTGTTTACAAGATTTCATTTTCCTAAATCCATTGTTATTTAATCAATTGTTGTAAATATTGACTGATCAAACAATAACGATAATAATCTAATATTATCATCTCCTAACAATCAATTCAATCAAAATGAATAAATATTCAAATAATTCTTTTATATAAAATATATTCCAAAATGATATTGTGTTGGTTTGTCCTATTCGAGTGTTTAGAAATTCCTATCGACGCCTTGGCGTCCCAAGTATCGACCAGAATTCATAAATACTCAACGGAACAAATTAACACAATATAAAACCATTTTATATCAAATAACAAGTACGCTCTCTCATATACACTCAACTCATTCATATAGTCTACCCCTATTTCAATGAGTTATTCCCCACTAGAGCCAAGGTTTATCGCTAAACCAAAGCTCTGATACCAACTATAACGACCCGCCTTTTTGGACAGTTTAAACCGACGATCAAATACACATGTCGATTCCAAACCATTAAAAGGGCAGATAGTTATTGGGGTAATTAAGAAAAGAAAAGGAAGGGAAATAAAGGAAATGAAACAACACAGAATCTCACAGCGGAAGGCTAAAGTATAATAATAAAATAACAGTTCATGAAGCTGTTAATTAAATGAATACATTTGAAATGAATACATTTGATTATTAATATACAACATTTATCAGAGTTACATACACAACAAATATCATACAACAATGCAGCGGAATGGAATGAATATAATAGTAGTAGATAATATACCAAATCTTCGTCTCCGTCCTCCAAGGAAATGATCTTCAACCTAAACTGAAAACTCAGGACTGACCCGAGCGTAATGAAAAGACAAAACACTCGAGTCAGGACTAAAATATCCTTATGAAAGTTAAATCAATCGTAAATAAATATGAGTGTAACGACGTCAGAGATGTTTACGGGGTTTGACATCTCATATCCAGTGTCAACGTGCGTGCAATAACTCAAGAGATGTTACGGGATTTTCCATCTCTCAAGGATCCTTGAAACTATCTACTATGTAGTAATATACGCTAAGTAGATAATGTCTATCAGTAATATAAAGTATCAAAATAGCGTTAAGGCGTTACCATAATCCCCCTTAACACATTTTATATTCCCAAAAGCATATACAAGACCGTAGTTTCCCCAAAACCGGAAGTCACCAGAGGGCAATCCATATACTCAAGGTACAAATCAAAACGTAGTGGTCGCGAATAGGATAATCAGTATGACAAGGTACATGAGGCGATACCAACTAGGATACTAGTAGTTGCGTGATCCGAACTGATGTTGGGCATAGACAGCAGCTACCCCAACACCGCGAAACAACACTCCCAAATCAAGGGGTGCACCCAAATCGCATCACAAGTGTAATAGATATGGTATCGAAGAAGTGTGTCCGCTAGAGGTGGCGAACCTCAATGGCCCGGCGCAGCTCCTGTTTTAGTCATGTCAGGGGTCATCCAATATCGTTCTCTTTCTTCAGTCAACGCGTTCACCAAACCATCCACTTCATTCTGGATCAACACTCCGCGTATAATAGTTATTAAAGTGGTTTTCGGTATCGACAGAGAGTATGTCCATATCCGATCCCGGTCTCTTTAATAACTACGTATTATTACACCTTTGGCTCTTTATATTTCAAATCGATTCATAATTGATATCAAAATATCATATTCGCTTCAAAAATCAAATCCATTCAAATATCATCGTATCTTTCAAAATATCAGATTTCATATTTAAATTCAAGATTTAAATATAAACATTTCACCTTATTGACCAGCTTAGGATTTTAGAAAAATAGTTTTAAGTAGTTTAAAAGTAGTTTTAAATAATTAAAATAGTTAAAAACATTTAAAATCTTTAAAATGGATTTAAAATAGATAAATTAGTTTAAAATAATTTAAATTGGGTTAAGTAGATTTAAAATAGATTAAAATAGTTTAAGTATTCAAAATGGTTTATATAACAGAGTAATTTGGAAAACAAATTAAAACAGCTTCAAAATCAATCCATTTCAATTATAACTTCCCAATTCAAATCAATTTCAATTTCCATTCTACCGATTAAATTTCGATTTCAATTCAAAACAATGTCAACTTTTACTTCAAATCAATTCAATTCTACATTCACCTTTAATTAATTCAATTTCAATTTATATCGATTTGGAGCTTGATTTCTCAAAATATCAATTTATAACACTTAACAAAATTTCCAACAATATTCAAGTTTAAATCCAAATTCCAAATATGATTCAATTCCAAACTCGATTTCAAAATATCATTTTCATATCACTTTTACTTAGTAATATTCAAAGCTCGAAATAATGTTCAATCTTTAAAATAAATAGATTTTCGAAATTCAATCATATCCAAATTTTAAATTTTAAAGTCACAACTTAAATTATTTACCAATTTCTTTTAACCAAAATTTATTTCAACATTCCAACTCAATTTTTCGACAAATTCGATTTCTATAAATTGATTTTTATTTATAACTTTTAAATCAAAACATTTAAATAAATTTTAAATCGACGATTTCAAAAATTATTTATTTAGCCAATTCGGTGTCCGTATATAATTTTCTATCCTATGGCCAAGTAGTTATTTATTTCAATTAAATGTCAAGGATGAGTATATATTACTTAAATTAAATCACAGTATCATATGTATGCATAACAGGATATATATAAGCAATAAACATCCAAACATTTAAATATCAACCAATAGCATTCATCGAAATACAACATCTAATAGACAATACAATTCATGGCAATTTCATAGTTATCAATCTCAGGTAATTTAATCGCAATTCAATTTCAATTTCAATTTAACTGTCAATTTAATTTTTCAACGGTTAATTCAAATAACAAGCTATATGACAATTAAATTTATATCAAACAACGACAAATAAAATTCATATCACTTCATAATGTCAATTTAACTAGCATAAAGATATTTAGTACGATGTGAGCGTTATAAAACACTCACCTTGATTTTTACGATTTTAAATCAAATCGAACGACGTTCGATTTAACTCAAAATTTTCTCTAGCTCCAAATGGTTCCAATCCAGCTGCATAGCGTAGTGCCCGACGAAACGAAGACAACGCAACTCGTTTGGTCCAAAACGGACCTCGCATCAACAAGTTATGACATTTAGAAGTTAATACGAATTTAAACACAAATTAATTCAACTTTTATTTTAATTTTTATACACAAACCCACATCTGCCGTCCATTCCCCAAAGCTGCGAACGAGAAGAAGAAGAGAACCGTGTGCGGCCGTGATCTTGAGGTACTCACACAAGCACGAACAACCCAAGCCGTCCCAATAACCCTAATACACGCCATCAATACAAGTACCTCCACCTCGATCAGGAAGCACCACCACGAAGAGCATCTTCCACTCTATACTCGGCTGGAACAGGGAGGAGCTCGGCCCCCTAATTCACCTCGAAACGCATGCGCAACGGTGGAGAACGCGGCCCAATTTATCTTCCTATATAACTCGAAACCCCATCATCTCCATATAGAATCGAAGATCACCATGCCCCCTACGAATTTGCAGTTGAAAACTTTTTGAAATTGTGAACGGATTCGAAGAATTTGGGGGAAGAAGACGAGTAATTTTCGGCCGTGAATTATGATAATGGCGACTGTGCACTTGTAACCCTAGTTTTATTTTATTTTATTTTCAATGAAATAAAGGCTTACTTATAGAAATTTCGAATCACTATGCATCCCGGGTTTTCCGAACTCCGAATTTCGCACGGTGACCGGCGTTTCTAGGGTTTATCCCACGTTCCGGACACGATGGAACAAGTTTCGGAAGCAAATTCGATCGTCTGTGCGAGTTATGACAATAAACGTTCAATTTAAATTTAAACCGATTAAACGATTTTCTAGGCGTATTAGCTTGCACCGGACAAACGGTAAATCCAATTGACACGAAATTTAAAACCATACAATAATATCACATTACGGATCCGATGAAACTATTTTCGTCGAAATCCAAGACCGTTTGAAAAATGACTATTTAAACTCGTTAAATTAATATTTAAAACAATTTCGATGCGTTTCGAGCTGCTACGGTCAAACGACAATTCCATTTGCTACGAAATTTGAAATCCGATAATAACTAACTATTACGGATCCAATGAAACTAGTTTTGTCCAATTCTGAGACTGTTCAAAAATTGGCTATTTTCCAGTCGAAAATTAAATATTAAAATATTCAATTTTCACAAATAAATTTTAAATTCAGTTTTAAAAGTTCTATAACATCACTATAACTTCAATATGATAAAATAAAATTTTACAAATCATTTTTAATCATATTAAACCCGTTATTTAATTTATCCATATAAATTCCAAATATTTAATTTAGACAATTTCGCTTATCCAATAATTCATTATCTTTTGAAATATTGAAATTGAACTTATAAGATTCAACTTTTAAAACCATTTCAAAATTTAGAACACTATTTTCATTTTACCGTTATTCAATTATTCAATAAGTTTTACATATTTAATTTAAACAATTTACGTGTTCAATATTCAATATTTGATTTCAAATAGATTTTACTTATCAATCAACTACTCTCTTATACCAAATGAATTCAACATTTATCACCCTATTCGACTATCGATTGCAAAGGAATTTACTAAGTCGCATTTATTTTTCATTACTTGGATAATTATTATTGCAATTCCTTTCAGTTATTATTATACCAAACGAATTACAAATTTTTTTCTAACACTAAATCACGAAATCTTATTAAATTAGCTATTTTAATTATCGAAAATTTTCGGGTCGTTACATGTTACGTATTAAATCGTGTAACACTTAGACCAATGACTAAAACACATGCTACAAAATATTTTTAACAAGAAACTGAAAGTATCATATTTTCGTGTATTGGGTCAAAATGCTTCGTATTAAACACTAAAGATAATGTAGGAAAATTTGACACTAAAGACGATGAAGGAATTTTTATTGGCTATTCAGATCAAAGCAAAGCATATAGAATCTTTAATAAATGAACAAATATTATAGAATAAAGTCTTCATGTCTCATTTGACGAAAATTTTGAAGAAAATAAATATGACGTTGATGAAGAATTAAAAAATAGAATAATATAACTATACATGAAAATAATCATAATAATGTCAATAACAATAATGATATTATGATAACATCATCACCTAAAATATTAAGAGAACGTCCTATTAATAATATTATTAGAAATTTAAATATAAGAGTATCAACTAGAAAATAGTTAAATCAAATGAGTCATGTTGCATTTATATCAAACTTTGAAACAAAAAATATAAAGAAGAACCAAAAGATGATTTTTGGATTATTGCAATGTAAGAAGAAATTAATCAATTTAAAAGAAATGATGTTTGGAAACTTGTACCAAGACCAGACGATCAATCTGTAATTGGAATGAAATGGATTTTTCAAATAAAGCAGATGAAAATGGAAATATGTATGAAATAAAGTAAGATTAGTATCTCAAGGAAATAATCGAGAAGAAGGAATTGATTATGACGAAACATTTGCTCCTGTAGCTCATCTTGAAGCTATATGAACATTACTGGCTTTTACATGTCATCATAATTTTAAACCTTTTTAAATGGACATAAAAAGTGCATTTTTGAATGGATTTATAAAAGAAAATGTGTGTATTGAACAACCTCCTTTATTTGTTCATGAGAAATATCCCGGTTATGTATTTAAACTTAAAAAGACCATATATGGATTAAAACAAGCACTTCGTGCTTGGTATGAAAGATTAAAATCTCATTTACAAAGTTTCGATTTTCAAATTGGTAAAATTGATTCCACATTCGTAAAAAAAGAAAATATAATGTTTTAGCCGTACAAATATATGTTAACGACATTATATTTGGAGCCACCGATGAAAAACTATGCACTGAATTTTCTAAAATAATGAAAGATGAATTTGAAATGTCGCATATGCGAGAATTTAACCATTTCATAGGATTACAAATAAGACAACTAGAAAATGGAATTTTTATAAATCAGGAAAAATACTGCAAGATTCATTAAAACATTTTGGAACGGAAAATATATTAAGTAAAACAACTCCAGATAAAGATGAAAATGGAAATGATTTTGACCAAAAATTATATCAAAGTATGATAGGATCTCGTTATACTTAACAGCTAGTATACCAGATATTATGATGAGTGTATATTTATGTGCATGCTTTCAAGCACAGCCAAAGGAATCACATCATCGAGCGGTAAAACGAATCTTAAGATATTTAATAAACACTAGAGATTACAGATTTTTTACCCAAATGGAAGCTCATTTGAACTTGTGTCATATAATAATGCTGATTTCGGCGGTTGTAAAATGGATAAAAAAAGCACAAGTGGGACATGTCATTTTATTGGCCAATCCTCAATTTCTTGGTTTAGTAAAAAGTGAAACTGTGTTTTGCTCTTGACATGTGAAGCCGAATACACCTCAGCGGTTTTAGCGTGTGCACAAGTAATCTATATGCAACACTCTTCTAGATTCTGGCAACACTCTTCTAGATTTTGGTAAAATCATAACAAAATCTCATATATATTATGATGATACTAGTGCCATAAATTTATCAAAAAATCCCATTAACCATTCTCGAATAAAGCACATGATATTCGTCATCATTTTCTAAGAGATAATGTGGAAAAATGAATTATATCACTGGAGTTTGTAAACACCGAAAGTCAAATAGCTGATATTTTTACTAAACCATTAAGTGAATTAATTTTTATTAAGTTAAGACGAGATCTAGGTATATGTCCATACAATGAATTGATTAACTAAATTTGTAGAAATAGTTTTGTACACTTAATTTTTTTTATATAAAAAGCTCATATAAAACTACGTAGGACAAACTTTATACACTTAGATTAATAAAAGCCACATAAAATTTAAACTAATACCAACCATATAAAATCTAACTACCCTTTGTGAAATTTAAATGGTTGAACTCCTTTTCCTCAACCTATTCTCTAAGTACAGTAATTTTTTATTATAAATTAGCTTATATTCTTCCTTAAAAAAAATTGATTATTAAAACAAATAATACACAAAGTGTCTTTCGATCACGACTCCTTATATTTAACTATCGACTATAAATCTCCCTCATCAGATAGCACTTCCGCTTCACCAACTAAATCCATACCCACATCAATTCGTCCGACCTCTCTAAACATTGTTGCGTCACCTGTGTACTATACTGGCTTTTCTTTTGAAGAAAAGAAAGCCAAATGTTTAATTGATCTACAATCAACATCTCTCACAAACAAGGTTATTGAAATATATCACTATCAACATGAAATGATGGAAGTTCAACGTGAAATGTATCATGAAAAATGACATCAAGGATCTAATCTGAATTTTCTTGAAAAATGCATTCTGGCAATTTGTGGTCATTCACCAACAAAAAATTGCATACACCAAAATTTTTCTCGATTACAAGAAACTCCTACAAAAGCGTATAACATTACTCCGAGAAGTCTTTGCAAACCGGGATAGTCAAACCAAGCTTGGATTAACACTCTAGCTCGTCCAAGATGGTCTCCAATTAATTCGTTAATTGGTGACACAAAAGTTGAACCAAATTAATGGGATATACAACAAATCAACAATTCTAAATTCTCAGAGAAAAACTAAATTTATGCTGGCGTCATATAAATTAAGTTTATTTGTTAATTTTTGGTATGTATATTGTTTTATTGTATTAAAATTTCAATAAAATTTAATTGCTATTTAGTTTCTTTCTAGTATTTTAGAAAAAATGTATACCACAGATGTCTGCGAAAATACCACAGACATTTGTCAAAAGTTATGGAAAAAAACTTCCTGCAACTTCAGACGTTTGTGGGAATTTATAGACGTCAGTGCTTACTCTCTATTTATTTTTTCTGCAACCATAAACGCCTGTGGAAACATCATAGATGTTTTTCTTAACTTTCTGTTTAATATTCACTGAAAGCACATACGTCTGTTCTTCGCTCACAAACGTCTGTTACCATTCTGAAATCCTACCTCAACAGCCGTATATAAATAAGTAATTATTCCCAATTTTATCTCCTATCCCAAATTTACTTTCAAAGTCTAAAACCCTAGCCTCTAAGAACTCTCAATTTGCTCACTAATGGCTCCCAAACCAAATACTCCATTTAACAAATGTGCCAAGAAGGGTCAATCATCCTCTTCTCACAATCTCATGGTTAATGATGCTCTCTTTCAAGAATGCTTCGTAAAAACACAATTGCCAACAAGCGATTCGACGAACTAAAAGAAGCTTCATTCCGGGCCTTTCTTTTGATTATGCAAGTTTGGAGAATACAATACTCAAGAATTGACTGTCACCTTCGAATGTTGAGATTTAATTAATTTTGACAAAAATGAGGTACAAATCGACCAGTAGCTTTCTTTTCTACGCAAATTTATATAGTAATGATATTAAGAATCTTGAGAATGATGAAGGATGGTTATGGACGAGTATGTACAGACGTGTCTTAAAATTTAGCGTCAACACCATTGGACATATATTTTGTTGTTCTTCAACCGGGATAGATTTAGAAGAAATTCTTGACCATAGAAACTTGTCGCATGATGAAGTAACACATCTTTTTGGGAAGATAGGATGCCCCAGTGTAAATCCATCAACTTACGTCCAAAAGCTAGGTTGTTAAATCGTATGATAATAAATATGATATTGCCACGTCTAGATAGCTATGAACAAATTTGTGATAATGATCACAAAGCCCTTTATGCTATCTTCGGCAGAATACAAATAAATTGGGCTAAATTCATTTGTGGTGAAATTAAAAGCTTTTAGACTCATCATCGACGCATTATTATCTATGCTTCATACATTATTCATATCTTAAATGCTTTTGGGGTACCCTCCTATATCTCCCATTTTGAAGAAATCCCAGTAAAAGAAAGCGGTATACAGTTTTTATCATTGATGCATCTTCCTTCAAGACCACCCCCAATAATCTCTCTTGAACAATAGGGATTACAACAACAATAACAAGAGCATCATGGTCCTCCTCCCACTACTACTCTTCATCAGACTTACTCACCTCATCCTTCACAATAACCTATGTCCTCTAGTCACGCTACCGAATATGATTCATATTTTGAAATAATGGAAGATTGCGTTAGAATAATGGAAAAACAAATCTCTTCATGATTTGGCATTTATAAACCAAAAGATAATCACAGCTAACCAACAAGCCTTAAACAAAAAGATGATTAGATTGGAATGTTCTTTCTGGACAAGGATGCAAAAAATGGAGAAGACTTTAGATAGAGTTGTCTCCACTTTAGGAAAGCTTATGCAAAAAGTATGTGATCGATCGTCTTCTTGCTCATCATCCTCCCTTCACCTGCACCGCTACCTCAGGCTCATACACCAATTTATCACTCTCAAGCTTCTCCCGAAGGAACGTCTCATGATAGAAGTGACAAAGGGAAGGCTCCTATGCAAGAACAACCCAAGGAGGAAGAATAAGCTAGTGATGACATATACATGTTCGATAGTCCGCATTTCCAACAACAATTGTACATGGCATTTCAAGGCCTCTCAATTCAAGAAGACGAGGAGTACAATGACCACACACAATGGCCGTGCACATACGAACAAGATCCTTCGTCGTATTGGGAATACTATGAGAATTATTGGGGCTTATCTTACTCTTCAAACAAGTACACCTAGCATTTTATTTTATTTATCTTTGTATTATTTTCCCATTATATATGCTTATGCTTATCTGTTTAACTATTTAAAACTTCTGCCACATTTTTCTCTGATTTTATTTAAAATTCATTGTCTAGTTTTAAATATTCATGATCATATATATAACATGTTATTAATTGTCTATTTAACATTTATGTATCTTATATCATTTCATCCATTTTGATAATGACAAAGTGGGAGAAATTTATGCATACACATAGAGGGAGACAAATATAGTAATTCTTCCATTTTTGATTACATAGTTGTCATCATCAAAAATGGGAGTTTGTTAAAACTTCCAGTTTATGTTTTAATGATAACAACTATACAATCATACACACACACACACTCTACCAAGATTGCAGGTACATGCGACAAGAAGACATCGTGCTCAAAGATATCGAGACTCAAACAAAAATGAAGATCTATCGACCATACAATAGTTAGTAAGGTTACTCTATTATAAAAGAGTCTTAGATAAAATATTGTTAAGGTCTCCTTAAGTATATATGCATATACAATCACACACTATTTCATATGCACTGAAATTAAGTTGAAATACTATTTTTCCTACTCACAGATGTCTGGGGTAAAACAATAGACATTTGTGACAATCCTCGGGTAATTATTTTCTGAAGTCACAGAGTTTGAGGTGTCGTATGAAAACTACAAGTTTGGAAACAACACTTCCATTGAGACAAAGAGAATTTACCCTTCATTGAAAGGTTACAGCCATTAAAGTGAATAGAACTTATCTAATAGTAACAACTTTTCATCTACATCCTTTTGTATTTATAAATACTACTTTGATTAAGATGTAGAAACTAACTGAAATTGAATTAATTGGATCTTTTCTCTCTTGATTTCTTATCACTATCTTATGGATACATTGCTTACATACTCTCAATCTATTATAACCAAAATATAATTTTGGTTAAACCACTTCCTACAACTCAAAACATTCACATACTCAAAGAAGGTCATAGGAAGATTTGTATTATCAATCAAAAACTGTGTTATTTGGAACACAAGATTGTTAGAGATATACTTTTGTATTAGCCAATTCCTCTAGGTGAAGTGAGGGTCAGTTGATTTAAGGAAATACCGAAGGGGAGCTTCAGCATTGGACGTAGGATGGAAGGTCTGAACCAGTAAAAATATATCTGGTGTGATCGTTTTGATTATTTATCTTACATTCAATTATTACACTCTGCTTATCATAGATATTAATGCACACACACACACACATAAGTTGCATTATTTATAAAGATCATATAGACTTTCAATCTCATCTAGATGGTCAATGTGATCCTTACTTTTCTTAATTTGACAATCATATCCTCCACATACACTTCCATCATTCATCCAAATTGGTTTGCAAATATCTTGTTGACTAACTCCTAGTACTTGGCTCTTGCATTTTTCAGACTAATGACGTCACCTTATAATAATGCAATCCCAAATCAGTGATGAATCTCATATGAACTTGGTTGTGGATATACATTTCTATTTGCTTATAGCTAGAATAAGCATTCATGAAGGAGAGTAACTCATTTCCCATCGTTCCATCAATTAGGTTGTTAATTATAGGAGGAGAAAACAATCCTTAGGACAACCACCGCTTGAATTCTAGAAGTTGCAGCATGTTCTCCATATCCCACTCTTCTTCTTGACTAGGACTGGGTTGGCTATCCACTCTGGGTATTGAGACTCTCTTTTAAAGTCGATGCTAGCAAAGTTTTTGCTTCCTTATTCAGGGTCGCCAATCGGTTGGAGCTTATACTCCTCTTCTTCTACTTAATGGGAGAACTCTTGGATCAATGTTCAAGGCATGACACATAATTTCCGGGGATAGTACCACGCATATCGGCATGATGCCATGCAAACACATCTTGGTTATTCTTTAAGAACCACACTAGCTATGGCTTTATATCTCAGTCAAGTAGGGACCCTATAACGACCGACACTTTTATGTCCAATAGACAAGTAACTTTTATGTCCGATAGAGAAGTAAATTATGATTTACATAATCAAACAAGCTTAAAATTGGTTAAACGTTTAGGAAATAGTTTAATATGACATATTTGGAATTTAGAATCGAATGCATACTTTTGGCTCAGAAAATTTGTAGAGGCTATAACTTTTGATATAAAAAGAATTTAGACTTGACTTTTATTTCAAATGAAAAACTTAATGTATCCTAATTTCATAGAGTGGTTTTAATAGCGATTGGGCATATTCATTTGGTAGATATGATTGTTTAATGTTTCATCCTGATAAGATAGATTTTGTCGTTAGGCCTAAAAGCCCATATTTGGGAATGTTTTGTTAATTTCGGGTTTAAGTGGCAAATGATGATTAGAGAGAATATTGCATCACTTATTTTCATATTTGAAAGCATCTTAAACCTCCACTAACATTTCTTCGTCTAAAATCAACCTAAAAACTTACTGTTTTAGGGATAATCAAGAGACTAAGAGGACTAAGCTTAATGACATTATAACAGATCAAACTATCATCATTTTAGGGAGTAGAATTTCACTTGCATTACTATCCAATTAAGATTCATCTTGATTTGAAGCGTATTTGGTTGTTATATGATCTTTTGGTGAGTTGTTCATAACCTCTCAGAAATACAAGTTATGATATATGTTTAAAAATATTTTGCATCCACTTTTCAACGTAAAAAACTATTTTTCATCTCTAACTTGATTTGAAAATGAATTTCAAATAATGTTTTAATGATTTTAAATTATTTTAAATATGTGCGAGAATGATATGAACATAATGTGTAGATAGGTTTATGTTGACATATTTATATGACTTGTATTGCTTGATATGACGATGTTTATTGTATGCTATAATTGCATGTATGTTCGAATGGATAATCATTTGATGGATTGAGATAAAGAGAGTTGGTTCCATGAAAGCGTATGGAGTGGACTCTAGGGAGATCTTCTTTACACAAGTTTATGGAGTTCATATCGTAGAAAAACTTGGTAGATTGGCATATAGATAGAGCTAATCATCACTATTTTCAAATCTACATGAAGATCAATGCAAGGAGCCAAGAGGTTGATTGATGCAAGGAAGAAATAGTTGAACTTATTAAAAAAATCCACTATTCACATGGATTAATACCAATCTATTATGGATCGGGACTGAACCATATTTTGGAGGTACTTAGCTTTAGAGTGTGGACTTGGAGTAGGAGGGGTCAAAGCATAAGGGAAACAGCTAAGTTCATGGATCGATACCTAACCATATTTTGTCTTCGATGGATGCAGAGGAAAGAGGTATGAAACTAAGTAGATGAGGAAAAATTGGTTAATAGATCGAGCAGTATTGATTCATAATGTTGATTGGAAATAGAGAGGGTCCGCCATTGTAAGAGATTGTGGTTGTTTCGGAAGGCAAGTTCTGGCTTGGGTTGACTTATAAGGAGAACAAAATGTGTTTGCTACTATCACTATACAAGAGAGGAGAGGGGCTGACGACAGGTCTTGGAGTTGGATTACCTTAGGGGAGGCCTTTCACCTGATAAGGACACTTATCATCAAATGGTTGCTTATGACATGACTGAGTGTGCTACCAGTAGGATTGACTAACCTTTTATCAGTTACGGATGCTTACTAGTAAGCGGCTGCTAGCAACATGTTTGAGTGTGTTGACCAATATAGTCATTGGAGTGGTATTTACAGTTGACAAATGAGAGCCACCACATCCCTATGCACTTGAGGTATGATGGGAATTTGGTTAGTGATCGCCATGGTCATCTACGTTGATAGGTATTTTTGAGTTTAATACCAAAATACCTTAATATATGTGGAGGTAGAGTAGCATACCATTATTGTAGCAATTTAGAATATGAGGCTTAAATGTGCTGACTTGTTGGATGCTGGAACATGTGTGGTTTGACTTTCCATACCATATTGCTCTTATTTACGATATATTGAGTTGATATATATCATTTTAGGCTTATAAATCATGCCAGACTATTGTCTTACCCAAAATTATTTGCATTACTTCTTATATTCTCGGGTACTCTAAAAAGTGTAGGCTGAGAGTCAAGTATGATGATAGCACATGGAGCTATGTGGAGGACAAGCATAAGACTTGCACTTTTCTCATATACATTTTATGGGGCTACTACCTATTCAATTATGCAGTACTATGGAGTTATTATTACTTTTATATGTATATATAGAGACACTTTTATATTATGAAGTCTATGATGTATTTTGGATGCATCGACAAATTTATATTCTATGACGTATAATCTTGTTAACTGAGTTGTGCTCTGATGATGTTTAGTTCTTAGTTCATTTGATCATGCTATTATCTCATCTATTTTATACCTATATTCTATATTACATTTCATCTATGTATGTAAGATATATGACAAGTTAGTGATTAATTAGTTGTCACCTTGATAATTTCCCTCAATCGATCGAGTATTGGTACAGTGCATTACAATAGGATGTGTTCCCATTATATGGTATAAGGTATTTAGGTACCTGAGGTGCGGGGAGGTTGTCACATTTGGTATCGGAACTTAGTTGAGAGAAAACCTAAGTCTCTATGAGTTGATCTAGTAGAGATGGGGTATGAGATATGCCTAAGAATGGAACACGTGATATATGGGAGAGCTTACTTGTTAATTTAGATTTTAAACTATTTATATGTGTGTGTGTATATATATATATATATAGTAAGATGCATTGCACACAAGGGTACCACCATGCCCTCTTATCCTTTACGAGAGACTGATCATTCTTACTATAGATTGTATGAATGAGCTAACACACAAGGAATGTAGCAAGGAAATCAGTATCGGGGGTTGAAGGAGGAATAGGAAATGAGGTAGTATTAACCTCGATTTCAGGCTATGTTCACATAGATGATAATTAACATGATGCATAATGCTCAAGGAGGAGCTCCCTGTGCAGTGACTGGGGGTGGCTCTCAAGTGTAAGCTACTAGAGTTGATTTTGCTAAGTTAAACAAGAACTATGCTAGTCTTAGAGGAAAATCGTTTGTGGGGATGGAATTTGCTATGGAAGTGTAGGCTGGCTTGACACTTGCGAGTGTTGATGACTAAGAAATGGAAGATGCTCAAAAGATGAAGTTAGCCTTATGATAGCTTTAAGGAAGTATTATGGCTTAGTGGCATGTAATCAAAATTGCTACTCCCGAGGATCGGTTTACTTGGGAAGAGTTTAAGGCTTACTTTGAAGAGAAGTTCATTCATGCTTCTCGAAAATCCATCTTATTCAGAAAGTTTGTTGATTTGAAGCAATGAGATATTTATGAGTTTGAGTATGTGGTCGAGTTTTACTCTTCATCAAAATACGGGATTCTTACATCTATGCTCCATTAAAGAAGAATAAGAAGTTTATTTTCGGACTGAATGATTGTTTTGGGGAGTGCATGGTGAAACATATTTGGGAGTGCTTCGAAAAGATAGCAGAGAAGGCTTTAAGGCACAAGAGCATATATCCAAAGTCAAAGCAAGCTGTTTCTCCTAAGGAAGAAGTTAAACCGTAAGTGGACGGAGGTAGAAAGAGGAAGCTAACATGGAGCAACAAGGGAAAGAATAAAAAACAAAGCAAAGAAAAACAGAAGAAAGGAAAATTTGATCAAACTTGCAACAACTGCAAAGAGAAGGGGCATCTCCCAAGGGATTGCCCAATTGCGAAGAAATGATTCAATTATGACAAGCAAGTGCATCTTTAAAAGGATTCTCTAGGAAGAGCAAAGGATAGGCAAATGGCAAAGGTTTATGTGTTGAATATTATTCCCAATTCATCAACCACACCATTAGTGAAGTAAAAGGGGAATGACATCTTCGTCTAAGGTATGTTCCATTTATGATAGACCAATTCGTGTTTTTTATATAGAAGCATCACATTTATTTATTTATATTGATCCAGTAGATATGTTAGAGTTGAGACCTGACCTAGTTGACAGATCTTTAGCACTGTTGAATTCTATAGGAGGTTCGACTGGATTGAGTATGGTTTGTCATGACATCATATAATCGAGTCATGGATGCATGTTTTTATACTTGGTTTTACGGATCTGGGATTATTTTGGGGATGGACTGGTTTCAGTGATATTAGGTAGGACTCGCTTTATGAGGATATTAATGATGACCGAGAATGATGATGGGCATAATTTAGGGTTGATCTACATGCTCGAGGGTGCAATGGTGGTTCGATTCTAAAATGCACTCAAGATCCATACGATGAGTTGTCATTAGTACCGACTATAAGGGAGTATCCTGGCATTTTCAAGGTGGTTATGTGATTAACACTACATAGGAAGATTGAGTTCCATATTGCTCTTGTGAAGAATGTTATACCTATTGCTATGTTATTGAGATAAATGGAACCCAAAGAGCAACGAGAACTAGAGGTGAAAGTAAAAGATTTATTAAAGAAGAGATTTATTCAGAAGAGAACTTATAAATGAGGAACACATATAGTGTTCACTAATAAGGCAGATGGCTCTTTTAGACTTAATGAAGACTACTATGAGCAAAATAAGGTGACGAGAAAGAACTGGTATCCACTTCCACGTATTGATGACTTATTCGATCGATTCTACAGTGCGAATTTTTCCTCTCTATTTGATTTGGCATCAAGTGTTCACTACCTAGGAGTAGTGAGGGATAGTTTGCTAATTACGGCATTCTATATGCCATTGAGATTTTATGAGCGGTTGGTTATACCGTTTGGGCTAACCAATTCATCGACATAATTTGTTGATATTATGAACTATGTTTTCAGAGATCAACTTAATAATTTTGTACTTGTGTTTATCGATGATGTTTATCTATTCATGGATATAAGCAGAAAAAATATGCACTTGAGAGTGTGCTTAAGACGTGGTGGATGAACCAACAAAAGGCTAAGTTTTCAAAATGTCACTTCTAGAGGAGGGAAGTGAGGTTTTTGGATCATGTTATTTCATAGCAGGGCACTAATATAGATCATGTCGAAATATCAGTAGTCCAGGATTAGGAAAACCCTAAGAATGCAATAGATGTGATAAGCTTTCTTGCATTAGCGAGTTATTATCAAAGGTTCATTTAGGACTTCTTTAAAATAGCTATAGCGTTGACTCCTTGGACAAAGAAGAATCACAATTTTCTTGGGATGTGAGGCGTGAGCACACATTCGTTACTCTAAAAGAGAAATTGTCAAGTGCACTAGTGTTGATCATTCTAGATGGGTATAAGGTTGAAAGTATACACCGATGCATTTGGTGCTATATTTAGGGCGGTATTGATGGAAAAAGGTGCAGTTATCACTTATGAAAGTAGGCAGCAAAAATCAATGAGAGGAAATATCTAAACCATGATTTAGAGTTCGCTACTTTAGTATTTTCCTTGAAGGTGTGGAGGCATTACTTGTTAGGAGAAAGGTTTGAGCTATTCACAGATCATAAGTTGTTGAAGTATCTTTTCTCATAAAGGGACCGTAACCTACGAAAGCAGAGATGGATACAGCTCTTAGCCTCCTACGACTTTGACATTTCCTATATGGCCAGTAAGGAAAATGTGGTTGTAGATACCCTGAATCAGAGACATGCTAGTTTAGGAGCTATGTTCTTGGAATGTATCCGTTTAGATTATCTAATTGGATTTGATTTTCTATATAGACATAAGGTTAAGCCATAAATATTTGCTAGTTTACAAGTAGACTTACTCTTATATGGCGAACTTGTGCTTGCTAAAGGCATGATGCAAAGCCAGTAAAAATTATTACTAAGCTAGAGACAGGGGTAGAGTTCGATGATTTGAGGATACAGATTCGATCGAGATAATTGGCTTTGTAAGGATTGGAGGTTACATGTTCATGATGTAGAAAGATTTAAAGGTGAGATGATCAAGAGTGCCATCATTTGAAGTTGATGATCCATCTCCAAGACAATAAAATGTACAGAAATATGAAGAAAATATTTTATTAGGAAGGAATGAAGAAGGACATTAAGGCATTCATCTCCAAGTGTATGAACCGTCATCTAATTAGAGTTGAATAAAAGAAATCGACTGGTTTGCAACAATCACTTGAAGTTCCATAATGGAAGTGAGAGAAAATATTGAATGTACTTCGTCGATGGACTTCCAAGGACTAGAGGATGATACGATATTATATGGGTTATTGTTGATAGGGTGACAAAGATCACCCTTTCCATACCGTTAGTGCCCAATAGAACAAAAAACCGGTTGAGTTATATACATATTGGGTAATACGATTTCATTGAGTATCGAAGGGCCTTATGAGTGACAAAGATCCACACTTCATGAGTGGAATTTGGAAGAGCTTGCTAGAGTTGTTTAAATGGAGATGAATTTGAGTACAGCTTACCACCCATAAATTGATGGTTAGACCGAGAGAGTAAATGTTTACTTGAGGATCGTTTACGAGATTATACACTTGATTTTAGAAGCTCGTGAGAGGATCCTTTGCATTAGTACTGTTTGCATACAACAATAACTATCAGCTTAACATAGTATGGCATCGTTCAATGTTTTATACAACCAAAACCTCTTCATGTGGGTGAAAATGAGAGAGAAACTGATACTTGGGATAAATATGATATGGGAAACTTCAAAGAAGATAGAAGTCATTTAGAATGAAAGATAAAAGATGGATAAAAGAATTTCGTTGATAAGAGATGCCATGACTTAATGTTCTATG
Source organism: Allium cepa (assembly GCA_030765085.1). Classification (NCBI taxonomy): domain Eukaryota; kingdom Viridiplantae; phylum Streptophyta; class Magnoliopsida; order Asparagales; family Amaryllidaceae; genus Allium; species Allium cepa. The sequence continues at coordinate 57,841,530 of CM060935.1, forward strand.
TTGGCAATATGCTGTTTACCAAAATTTCTCTACTAAGAAATAAAATTTGGTTTGGTAATAATGGTAAGTTGGCACTAAGTTTTGTAGGACCTTTTTCGATGTTTAAGAGTGTTATTCTGCTTTTTGGCAAAGCCATGATACCAAAGGATTGGTCGAAAACGAGAGACAATTCGCCTCAGAGGTTGGTTGCATTCTAATTCACTATGGATATCGATGAATTTTGTCCGAGCCCGGATTAGGCTACAATTGATGGGACATGACTAGCAAAGCCACGAGAGCCAACGTTTCAAATTTTAAGTCAATCCGAGTTCGTATGCTCAAGTTATGATGGATTCGACCCTATGGATTCGACCCCATCGATTCAACCCTATGGATTCGACCCTATGGATTCGACCCTATCGATTCGACCCTACGGATTCGACCCTATTGATTCGACCCTAATCGATTCGACCCTATCGATTCGACCTTGATCAATTCAACCCCATGGATTCGACCCTATCGATTCGACCTTATGGATTCGACCCTATCGATTCGACCCTGATCGATTCGACCCTATCGATTAGACCCTATCGATTCGACCTTGATCGATTAGACCCTATCGATTCGACCTTGATCGATTAGACCCTATCGATTCGACCCTATGGATTCGACCTTATGGATTCGACCCTATCGATTCGACCCTGATCGATTCGACCCTATGGATTCGACGCTATCGATTCCACCCTATGGATTCGACCCTATCGATTTGACCCTATGGATTCGATCCTATCGATTCGACCCTATGGATTCGACCTTATCGATTCGACCTTGATCGATTCGACCCTATCGATTCGACCCTATCAATCCGACCCTATCGATTCGACCCTGGCATGACAACCGGAAATGCAATCTTGAATGGATCATAACTCGAGATCTACAAGTCCAAATGCCATGAAATTTTTACAGGAGTTTGCTTACATGTTGAAGAATGTCCACACCAAATTTCATCTCGATTGGACACTTTCTTGATCGATTCGAGCCAAGGGTCGAATCGATCCCAAAGTGGGCCCGGACCTCTAGAATTCGGCCGTATGGGCCCCCTCACGTGCCAGAAGTGGTCTCCCCGGATTTTAGGCAAAATATCAGCCTCCTACACCTATAAATAGAGCCCCAGGTCATTCAGGAAAGGGGATCCGAATTCTGAAGCGCCAAGACTCTACCGGATTCAACTCTACACCTTATCATCGTTGTTTCATTCGAGTTTCAGAGCTATAGTCCATTGTAACTTGCTGTAACCAACTGTAATCATCAAGAGAATATCAATAAAGATAGAAAACTTCAAAGTGGACGTAGGCAAGATCGCCGAACCACTATAAATCCTGTGTCGTTTACTTGTTTTCTGCTGTTTCTGTTGAGTGTTGATCATTTTTGTTATCTACAAATTTGTTATTTGTGATTTTTGACTGCGAACGGGTGCTTTCATGGCTATTGGGTGTTTGTGGTCAATTTTGACGCAAACATTTTGGTGCTTTCACTGAGAAGAGCTGATTCAGGATAATTTGAATTTGAAGGCTTAAAGATTTAGATCTAAGAACCATGACGAGACAAACAAGTAAGAAACAAAGGCCAGAGAGAAGTGAACACCAAGGAAGTCAAGAGGCTTCATCAGGAGCAAATCAAGCATCGATCTTCATCACTAGGGACGAGATGGAGACAATGATAAAGAAATAGGAGGAGCTGATCCAAAGTTTGTTCCAACAGATAGGACAACTTGGAGCACAGAATAGAGAAGCGAATGGAGTTCAAAACGGAGCAGGACCATCCGGCGTAGCACCTGAACTAGGGTACGCGCACATGGAGAATGTTGATCCAATCCCTGAGAGAGAGAGAGAGAGAGATGCATCTACCCAAGCTAGGAGTAGCAGAGGAGTGAACGCTCAGTCAAGGGGGCAAATCCCAGAATTCCCTCGTGGACTCGGGGGGCAGGTTGAAAGTAATGAACGAAGATTGCAACTCGGTGACAACGACAGATTGGCGGAGATGGTTAGAAGAGCTATGAGAGGCGGTTTGGTAAACAAAGATTTGGAGGATGTTAATAGGAGTCCTTTTACTCCAGTAATCAGACAAGCTAGGAACCCATCGGATTTCAAGTTACCATCATTAGACATGTATGACGGGAGAACAGACCCCATGGTTCATCTAACGAAGTATATGAGACATATGGAAGTGCTGGGGGCATCAGAGGAGGTTATGGCCCGGTGCTTTCCATTGTACTTGACGGATATTGCAGCATTGTAGTTTAGACAATTGGAGAATGGATCCATCGGAATGTGGAATGGTTTAATTGAGAGATTTATGAGGCAATTCAGGGTTCACATTACAAGACCCAAGAATGTGATGACTTTGGCAACCCTAAAGCAGAAAGCCGGAGAGACCTTGAGGAGTTATCTAGCACGATTCAATGCAGCAGCAACTTCGGTGGATCGAGCAGATCCATCTATGGTGGTGATGGCAGCTGTGTCCGGAGTAGCTGACGGCACAGAGTTCAAAAATTCATTGACTAAAGATCCACCCGTGGATCTAGAGGAATTCTACAACGAGGCAGAAAAGTTTTTACGATTAGAGGATGCGAATGCAGAAAGAGAAGAAGGAGAGGGAATAGAAGTTTATGTGCTTAAAGACAAAAAGCCTTTCGAAAAGGACTCAGGCAAGGATAAAGGAAAACGAAAGGATGAGGATTATAATGACAGGTTAAAGCGACAAGGGAGGGAGCCGCGATTCACTACTTACGCCGAGCTGAATGAGAGTCTGGAGCGAATTTATCAGGATACCAAAGAGCAGGTTCCGTATCGTAGACCGATGCGAAGGGATCCTACTTCTGACGAAAGGAGATCAGATAAGTTTTGTGTATTTCATGAATTAAATGGTCATAACACTAATGATTGTAGGCATCTGAAGAACGAGGTGGAAGGGCATATCAGGAACGGTATGCTCCTTCAGTATGTGAGGAGGCGAGCTTCAACGGTGGAGCCGGAGCGACCACCGTCTACATCAGCCAGGGGTGGCCCTGAACCGGGACACCGTTTGATCATCAATTAATTGAAATAACGATGAACAAGTAGTAAACCTCTCACTAACGTGGGTTAATCATTTACACATGTACAAGATCGCGAACGGTCCACAGACATGCTCTGAATGGCTACTAACCCTATCGTTGTGAGAATTTACACTTTGACATCCTTGCTTTGCTTTTGTTTCATCTTGATTTGGACATTTAGACTTGGTTTGTTTGGACATTTCTATTTTAAAATTCATCTGTTGAATAGATATTTGATTCTGATAATTCTGAAATGGCTAAGCTACTTACACATGTACGGGGTCGCGAACGGTCCTTAGGCATGCTCTGAGATGGCGATGAACCGCCATGACAAATAATCCGGGGACCCACTCGAACGTGAACCTGGTATCAACAATACCAAGCCCTTCCGGGCACACTTTCTCGCCTCGAACGGCACCCGACCACGAGCGGTCATAACTCGCCTCGAACGGCACCCGACCACGAACGGTCACAACTCGCCTCGAACGGCACCCGACCACGAACGGTCATAACTCGCCTCGAACGGCACCCGACTTCGAACAGTCGCAACTCGCCACGAACGGCACCCGACCTCGAACCATCACAAAATCGCCTCAAACAGCACACGATCGTGAACGGTCGCAACTCGCCTCGAACAGGCACGACTCGCCCCTAACAACACAACTCATCTCACCTCAAATGGCTCGATCGCGAACGGTCGTCATTTGAGGTCGGCCACTTGACCGCGCACGGTCGCACTTCACCTCAAATGGCTCGATCCCGAACTATCGTCATTTGAAGTCAGGCGCTTGACCATGAACGGTCACACTTCATCTCAAATATCTCGATCCCGAACGATCGTTATTTGAGGTCGCATAAAACTATAAATTCCTTTGCAGGACATCAACAGGATATGAACGTCCAGCTCATGGCATTACAAAACACGCCTTCCTACCGCAAGGCATGTTTCGGGGGGCAAATGTTATCCCGCTTGTGGCAAAGCCGTGATACCAAAGCATTGGTCGAAACGAGAGACAATTCGCCTCAGTGATTGGTTGCATTCTAATTCACTATGGATATCGATGAATTTTGTCCAAGCCCGGATCAGGCTACAATTGATGGGACATGACTAGCAAAGCCACGAGAGCCAACGTTTCAAATTTCAAGTCAATCCGAGTTCGTATGCTCAAGTTATGATGGATTCGACCCTATGGATTCTACCCTATCGATTCAACCCTATGGATTCGACCATATCGATTCGACCCTATGGATTCGACCCTATTGATTCGAACCTGATCGATTCGACCCTATCGATTCGACCTTGATCGATTCAACCCTATGGATTCGACCCTATCGATTCGACCTTATGGATTCGACCCTATCGATTCGACCCTGATCGATTCGACCCTATCAATTCGACCCTATCGATTCGACCTTGATCGATTCGACCCTATGGATTCGACCCTATGGATTCGACCCTATGGATTCGACCCTATCGATTCGACCCTATGGATTCGACCTTATTGATTCGACCCTATGGATTCGACCCTATGGATTCGACCCTATCGATTCGAACCTATGGATTCGACCTTATCGATTCGACCCTGATCGATTCGACCCTATCGATTTGACCCTGGCATGACAACCGGAAATGCAATCTTGAATGGATCATAACTCGAGATCTACAAGTCCAAATGCCATGAAATTTTTATAGGAGTTTGCTTACATGTTGAAGAATGTCCACACCAAATTTCATCTCGATTGGACACTTTCTTGATCGATTCGAACCAAGGGTCGAATCGATCCCAAAGTGGGCCCGGACCTCTACAATTTGGCCGTATGGGCCCCCTCACGTGCCAGAAGTGGTCTCCCCGGATTTTAGGCGAAATATCAGCCTCCTACACCTATAAATAGAGCCCCAGGTCATTCAGGAAAGGGGATCGAAATTCTGAAGCGCCAAGACTCTACCGGATTCAACTCTACACCTTATCATCGTTGTTGCATTCGAGTTTCAGAGCTATAGTCCATTGTAACTTGCTGTAACCAACTGTAATCATCAAGAGAATATCAATAAAGATAGAAAACTTCAAAGTGGACGTAGGCAAGATCGCCGAACCACTATAAATCTTGTGTCGTTTACTTGTTTTCTGCTGTTTCTGTTGAGTGTTGATCATTTTGTTATCTACAAATTTGTGATTTGTGACTGCGAACGGGTGCTTTCATGGCTATTGGGTGTTTGCGGTCAATTTTGACGCAAACAAAGAGCATTAGAAACCTTGCATATAGAGTCAAGTCTTTGACAAATGGCAAAAATGAAGGCAAAATTCCACAAGTGGTTGAAAAAGAAACTATTCTAACTACTAATGCTATGTGCATCGATGTAAATGCTTTATTTCAGCAATTTATGGCACAAATGTCAAGGGAAAACATGTTGGAGGATTTTGAGCCAAGGCCTGTAGCAATGGAGGATTTATAAAAGATTTACCAAGACTACATGAACATGGGAGGCAAGGTGCATGTATACCAAGATGGAGCTAACTATCGAAGTATTTAATTGGTTGAAAACTTATGAGTGTATCTTTAAAGATCTACTATTGAATGATGTGCAAAATAAAAGGTTGGATTCAAGGCAGTTGCATGGAGATGCTATAGATTCGTGGGAGATGGTCACTGCCGAGACAACTATAGAGGAGATCGCTTGGAATTCATTTAAGGAAAGGATTGAGATTCATTGTATTTCTCAGTCTCAAGGAGGCTTGCTGCTTTGAGGTTTATTGATTTGAAGCAAGGGGATCTTTCAACAAAAGAAAATATTTGAAAGTTTAATGCTTTGGCTAAATATGACCGAGGGATGATTAGTATCCCACTGAAGAAGAATGAGAAGTTCATTCGAGGCTTGAAGCAGGGTTTTGATCATAAGGTGATGGCACACTTAACATCTACCTGATTTTTTTGGATATGGCATGAATATGTGATAGTATGCATCAATAGAACAAGAGATTTGAAACAAAGCCTAAGGCAGTGCAAAAGAGAGGTTCGGCCTGTATGCAAAGAGTAAGAAGACTTTGCTGAAGGGCAATATTATCGGAACTGCTATTGTGGAGGTTATCTATTATAATTAAGGTCAAAAAGGGCACTATGCATCATAGTGTCCACTACTAGCTGAATTAATCAAGGTTAATTGCTTTAACTATAACAAGCGTGGCCATAAGAATAAGTGTTGTACAGAGTTAAGAGCAAAGGAGTTTGCTTTGGAAGGGCCAAAGGGAGGACCATCCGTTAAAGGTTCACTTTGGAAAGGAAAGGGTTTTATCTTAAAAGGTATGATTTGATTTCTAGTATTTTGGTTACAGTATTATTTGATGGCAGTGCTACATATTCATTTGTAGCAAAGAGAGTGGTTGATTAACTTGTGTTAAAGGTTACCTATTTAGTTGCTTTCATATGTGCAAGAAATCTGATAGGGTGATATGCCTTCTCGGATTGAACTACGCTAAGTTTGAGATTGAGTTAGGTGGTTGTAAGCTTATGTGAGATCCCTAGGTATATGACTTCATAGGCTTTAAAGTTATTTTAGGGAAGGATTGGTTAGAGCATTGATGCACTAAAATATACAGAGTCGAAAGGATACTATCATTGGGTCACCCTGGCTGAAGCACAAGAGTAGATAATCAAAAACCTAGGTTCATGGGTGTATTAATTGCTTTAGATTTAGAGAAGAAGGTATCAGAGAAGTGCAAGTAGTTACAGAATTTATCGATGTGTGTGAACCAGTTTTGAGACTACTACCCCAAGGGCTGTTGAGTTTCATATCAATTCAATACCTGGAGCTAGCCATTTAGCGGACCCTTAGTAAAATGCTACCAAAGGAGAGGGAGGATTGAAAAATAAACTAATAGAGTTTGTAAACAGGAGCTATGTTGGTCCAAGTAGCTCACCGTGGGGGCCAAGTAGCTCAGCGTGGGGAGCATTGGCTATTTTTGTGAGGAAATCTGATGGTTCATTGAGACTATGCATTGACTAAAGAAGTCGAATTAGAGAATTGTAAAGAACAGATATCTTTATCAAGGATTGATGATTTGTTTGATCAGTTGAATGGAGTGAAGGTATTCTCCCACCTATATTTCTCTTTTGGATCCCACTAATTGAGAGTTGTAGAGTGTTCCTTTGGTTATTTAAAATGAGGTAAGGTTCATATGGGTGGTTAGTAATGCCATTGGAATAACCAATGCACTTACGTTCTTTGTAGACTTAATGAATCAGATCTTTCAAGACCAGTTGGTATAATGTGTGTTTATTCCTATAGATGAAATTTTAGTATACTAAAAGGATGAGAGAGATTATATGGTTCACCGAACTTGTGTTAAAGACATTGAGACAACATAAGTTAAAACAAAAATTTTCTTAGTTTCATTTTTGAAGAGGGGAAGTTAAGTTTCAAGTCTATGTTATTTCGGAGAAAGTTTTCACCGAAGACCTTTTGTAACGACCGCCCTACACCTTAGGTGTAGAACGGTTGTCAAAGGAAAAAAAAGAAATAAAGAAGAGAAATATAAAAGAATGGAAAAGAAGAAAACATCAAACAATCATATAACATGTCGTATATTTCATATCGCATCAGATAAAATATAATACTCAGCATAGATATGAAACAGTCGAGACAACAATAACAATGTGAACTAATCATCAGAGTATAAGATCCACAAATTTATACAAAATAGTAAAAGAGTTTATATAACTGATACATGAACTCAACTAATAACTATCTCTAATAATAGTAGGTCAAACACTGTCAAGGCTCCATAGTGTCATACGACGGAATATACAATAACAACTCAAATATAAGTATGGGTAAACGTCACCTCCTGCTAATCCATTTGCAAAATTCCATATGCCACCCGCACCAGCTCTCTAATGAAAGTACCAAGATAATAAGAAGCAAAGCATAAAACCTCGTGTCAGACAACAGTCTGGTGTGGGCACCAAACAATCTCAAAATACAATAAAAGTCGATATAGTATACGGGTTTGAGGGTAAATGAATCATACATGACCTGTCCCTATAACCAAAGATTCAACACATAACATCAATAGTATCCACTCTACAACATCCCAAAAAGGACTATATACTCAGTAAACCGTTGGGGTCCCTAGGTATCTCTATCCATAATACCTACTCCATACTAAATAAAGTCGGGGTGTCTAGGTGTCCTTATGCACAATACCTACCTCATGAGATATCCGTAAGGTGACAGGTGGCTAGTGAAGCAACCATAAAAAACATGGCATCCATCAAAAGATACTAATTATCACTCAGTTTTCTCTTGATATATGATAACTCGTATGGCCTTAATATTGCCAGGGACTAGTGGAAAATCCCGATTTTCATTTTACTCTTGTATCACGCATCCTAAACCTCGATACGTGTCTCGTAGCCCAAAGCTAGACATTAGAGCCAAAGCCATAGGTCCAGGGTATATGGATCCTCTCTACCATTCCATGAGCGTCCCTACTATACAATACACCTACTTCGAGTACAACAGAAAACACTTCGAGTTATCAACGATCCTTTAGCATATACACATCGATCCGAGCCCTAGTCGCTTAATCCATATCCAAGCCCTACTCGCTCAATCCAATTTCCACTATCTCAAAACCCACCATGTTCCTCCACTCCACAACTCCCATCATAAGCCTCTTCAGTACCTACTCCCTATATGAGTCACAAACCGAAGATACCAAGTGTCTAATCTTTAGTACCCACCCCTACCACAAGTCTCAAACCAAAGATACAAGTCTTTTCATCATGCTATTACATCATTATACATCCTGATGCGAACGAGCCAGCACCTCCAACACGATTTATAGTCATGAAATTATTGACCTTAGAACCTACTCCATATACTGTCGAGTCATAATCCGAAGTACTAACTCCCATGTCAAAGCGTCACATCATCGCCTCACAGTCTACATTATTCGCATGTAACGTAATAACATCAAGACTCTAAGTCGGTCGCATGAAAAAACCGTTATATCGCGCATCATGAAATCTTCTCAACATCTAAGCCAAAGATCGGCCAAATCGTTAATCAACAATAATGATAGACATTGACTACTCTACGGTAGTCAATACCAACCACTTTGGTTGTGTACTTAACCAAAACGGATAAGTACAAACTAAAAAGAAGCATTTGACATCCATCCTGAAGTCCGAAGCCTTGCCTTCCACCTTAAAGTAGTCGACATGTATCCTAACCATACTCTACAACTTATCTCGTTTATTGGATTTTCGCATGTATGAAACCCTAATGCACAAGATATTCCCTAACACTCAATCGCCCTTAATCGATGTTTTCAACCAAAAACAACCGAACAAGTAACCATGCAACCAACGCCCGTACACACATCCAAAACGTCATACATATAACATGTATAATACATCCATATAAACCAATGGGTGAAATCATATCAAAATAGCTTAAATTTAGCAATTCCCTAACAATGGCATGTCGGTAGGAAATATATGATATCCGATATAAAATCATTTTAAAACATTTTTATTTCTTTTATAAAAATCTAGTAGATGTTTAAGTTTAATGAAATCACATTTTAAAATCAAAACCATTCCAGAACGTCACTCTAATACTATACAACCAATCATAGTATAGTGAGAGACAATATCACTCAGCTTAACAAAGGCTATCCAAACCACTCCCAAAATTAGATCTCTCCATCATGAGAACAACACAAGAAACCACATCCAAAATGGACCTCGTATGCAAAAGACATGATTAAATACAATTCGAGATTAATAAGATAATTAGTTAACTAATTAAAATGATATTACCTAATAAACCACTAATCCTTCTTCCTCTTCTTATTATATGTGCATAGAGACACACCAAATCAAGGTCGTGCATTTCCTTTTCTATTTCTCCTCTATTTCTCAGCCAATACTCGACGAAATCATGATCTGCTTTCGCCTATGCACTCCACTACAAAATCTCTTCGCCCTAGAATAAAAAAGGAGAAGCTCGCTTACTTCAATGAGAATGAGACCAGATGCCATGTGGTCGAAAAAGGAATGGATGCATTTTGCATTGGTTGATCGAATTCGACGAGAGTTGGTGGAGAGGTGCACATCGTAGAGAGAAGTGTAGCGGTGATCTCCGATCCACCTATTGCCGCCTACGACTCCAGCCATATCCAACTCTAAATCGCCTATGGAAAGTGGATCTTTTCCATGATGAAATAGTAAAGTAGAAAATGAGATTAGAGAGGGAAAGAAGATTTGAGTGATATTTATAATATTTTATTCCATTTAATTATTTTTCTCAAATAAATGTTCATATGTTTCAAGCTCGTACGATCACATGACACAACCGATCACAACGAAACTCATCTATATATATCACCTAATTTTTCCAGATGCAATGGTATAAATCTTGTCACTATCCGAGACTCTGCCTTTGGATGCTTAATTTGTGCATTTCGAGATCATTTCGGCCATCGGATCGTCCGATCTTCAAATATAGCGATCCTTACACTCATTTTAATTCGCAATGTCAATCCAAACTCAAAGGAAGCGATCTCAAGTCCCGATTTGACCGTATGCAAAATATTTTTGAGCCTTCATTTAATTAACGATTATATATTTAAATTAATTATTAAAATATCTTACTGTTAAAAATACATGTCATTACATTCTCCCCTCCTTAAAAGGATTTCGTCCCCGAAATCACAAAGGAGAACGTCTTCTCATCCATAGGCCATAAAAAGCCCCTCGAATACTGGAAAAATTTGACAGCGCTTCCTTTGCCAGGCTAGGTCTGGGAAAAATCCCAATACAACATAGATAAACACACACATCATATATTTAAACATAGTAGATCATATATAGCAATTGTCTTAAATAAGTGTACTATATCAAACCATAACTATCTCTTATTCCTAACAATCACATAAGCATAAGCTATCATATCAAATGATAACAATCAACATCAACCATGCATACGTGAGATAAAACATCAAGAAGTAACATCCATGCCTATTCTAGCATGTGGGATACTAAATTATCTAGTATAAAACATCGAATATGATATCCAATATGAATGCTGAGGATAAAAATGAAATATCCCCAAGCGAAGAGCTTCGGACAAGCGGTCTTCATGCTCCCCCTAGTCTTCCATATCCTATCACTTTAGCTTTCACTCCACTGAACCTACACTACTCCACTGCCCACCTCCTAATCTATTCAGTATCATGTCTGTCGATACGAATAGGCCTACGAGGTCTCGAAGTCCCTGCTTCAGTCTCAATATCATATAATCAATTCAACGCCAAATATCAAAATGTCTCTTGTAAGTTCTCCTAACACCTACTGTCGAACAAAGTGTTTCCACCACTTACCACGCTCTTGGCACATAATGAAATCACACTGTCCATCTCACATATAACCTAATAAATTTGAATGTCATTCTGTTGGACTTAAGGAATATAAATCTAGCATCCTTCATCAATCAATCGATTGTGACTCAAATGCTTTCACACCATCCTCGTATCTTGCATCCCTACGGAACCAATAATCTCCGTCAGGTCCACACCACATCACCTCTACAGACACAACTTGTTCCTTTAACTTATCTATTATCTCCACTAGTCTAGCTTCATGCCTCTGACTATTACCAATCCACCAAATCAAAGTAGGTCTGATGGTCAAACTAGCCTCCATCCATAGCCATAGCCCATCGAGTTCTGAAGTCATAACCAGCAATAAATTTGAGCAATGCCCACTCTAGAGATATTAAACCCAACTAGCGTGTCTTCCACTTAAAGCATCAACGACTACATTTTCCTCATAGATGCATAGGAAACGTCAAATCCATAGGAGGCTAAGAACTCTAACCATCACTACTGGCAAAGATCAAGGCCTTTCTCGGAGAAGAAATACTCCAATGATGTGGAATCATTGAATAGCTCGAACTCCTCTCCTAGTAGATAATGCCTCTAATTGCCCGAAGCAAACTCTATTGCCATCAACTCCGAAGCAAAGGTCGGATACTTCCTATGATATTATTTTAGTTGTCGACTAATATGTGATAACCTTAACTTTCAGTACCAATACCGCATCCGGTTAAGTACCACATGCATATGTGTACTATCATATTCTCATTCCCGCTCGAAATGAGTAACATCGATGCACTCGTCAACCTCTCGGTCAAACTCACTAAAGTGTGTCTATACCTTGCGTCTCTTATAAAAGTCTGATCCTCTCCCATCAAATTGGTTAACGATGTTGCTATCTTTAGTCTATTAAAATTCTGGACTACCATAACCACATGATTTACAATGATGTCCTACTTTGAAACAAAATAATCCAAGTATCTCTCTTCCCTCCTCCAAAAGTGATACTCTAAAATCTCATCATCAAATGGTGTCTTCTCAAAACCTATAATACAATCATCCATCATGCCTTGTGCTCTTCTTCCGTCCATGAGTAGATAAAAATATCATCAATAAGCACAAGCACAACTCACTCAAGTGACCCCTCGAAACACAGTCTATGAGATCAACAAGGCATGTTGACACATCAGTTAGCCTAAATGACATAAGCAGCCTATCAAAAATCCACACTCTCTCTAAATACTCTCAGCTGGTGAAAACCCATCGCAAGGTCCAACTAAGAGAATATTCTCATGCTATAGAGCTGATCGAACAAGCTACAAATAAATGAAAATAGAAACTTGTTCATCATCTGATTTAGCTCACGACGATTAACCAACAACCCCAAAGAGTCATCCGCCCTAGTGGCAAACACTATAGGTGTATCCTACGCAAATATTCTCAAATGAGTGAACCATCATCTCAATAGGTCATCCGCTCGCACCTTTCACTTCCTCCGCTCTTTAGGCATCATATGCCTTAAAGGCAAAACTACTGGTCTAACACCTCTAACCAGATCAATACATAACTCTATCCCTATATGGTGGTAATCCGGTCACCTCATCAAATATGTCCAAACACTCGCTAGTTATAGGACAGACGACGACTCATTATATGGAATATCAAGCAAATATAGAAAGATAACCATAATTCTGTCCACTGCAAGCATCCAACCACCACCGTTCGTTCTTCCACAACTTCAATCGTCGCTAATGGCATCTCAAAGTCAACCACTATTCTGTACTCCCCTCAGTTAGTCCATTCCCAAATTACAATACCAAACCCAACTAAACCCAAAACAATCAATAACAAACAAACAAACATCCATGACTCAATTAGACAAATTATCTACAAACCATGTATAAGCTGGCTGAGCCTCTAACTAGGTCCATCACAATCAAAGGTCAATTAACCATCTCGAGTCTCAATCCTAATATCTTCATCAATTCTAGAAATAAAGGGATATGAAACCTCGATGTCAAATAAAACACATACGAAAACGTCATAAGTGGAAAGCGTACCTCTCATAGTAGTGTCATTTCCCTTCTCTTTCATCAATGAAGCACTTGAAAAAATTAGAACGACAATCAATGCAAATGTTCCCATGGTTTATCCCTACTTAGCTGGTTTGAAACAACCCTTCTATATTAGGTACAGACTCTTTCATCATAAATCCTTCTCGAAGTTCTCGTCAATATGACGAATCAATCACTTCCCAAGATGATCACTCAACCCAATGTTAAATTCTCTATTCTTTCTATGTAGTGTATCAATGGAAAATAGATCACACTTTGATAGCACATCAAATTCGACCACAGACTCTGACATAGACATATCGCCCTACTTCAAATCATCGAAATCCCTAACAACAACAACATCAGAAATTTCGAGATAAATATTCTTCGAAGCGAATTATGAACAAATCCCTAGTAAATCGATCCTCGGGAATCAAAGTTATAAAAGCACTCAACTAGTTCGTTGTTCATACCTGCAGTTGTCTAGAGGTCAACTTCTACCTCACTGCATCATCTAACTCCAACTCATCGAAGATCGTCTTACAAGTAACCATCCAATCTTGCCTTTCAGTAGTTGATTCCATTCCAAAGAACAACCTGCCTCCTTTACTCCTGTAGTCTTTATACAGCTCAACAAAGTCGACTCTAACCAGTTGCACTAGAGCACCATAATTATTTAGAAAAAATTAGGCACTACAGGAAATGATTCACACCTTCTCTACGAATGTATCCTATCAATCAGGGTCGATGACCCCGATCCCACCCAGTACTCAACTCTGCAGATGAAATCAATAGCAATATTTCTTCTTTGCTAGATTATTTCTACTCTATAATATGGATGATCAGTCTCTTACAAAGAAAACTACATCAATAGTGCTCGTGTGTGCAATACAACTTATATACTATATATACTACAATATATTTTTGAAAACCAAAATATATAACAAATGCAAACTCTCCCATATATATATAAAAACACTCTGGATCAAGTCTAAGGTGATAACTCATAACCTATCTTTACTGGATAGTGGTATCAACTCAGGTTAATCGTGTAACATAAGCTCTCATACCAAATATAATGATCGCCCTACACCTTAGGTGTAGAATGGTTGTCAAAGTAAAGAAATAGAAGTAAAGAAGAGAAATAGAAGAGAAAAGAAAGGAAAAGAAGAAAAAGGAAACATAAAATAATCACAAAACATGTCATAGATCTCACATTGCATTGGATAATATATAATAGTCAACACAGATATGAAACAGTCAAGATAGTAATAATAATATGAACTAATCATCAGAGTATAAGATCCACTGTCACGACCCGACTTTCCATTCCCAGAAAATCGCGTCATGAATTAAGAAAGAAAAGGGATAGAAGAAGAAAAGAAAGAAGAGAAGAAGAAACACATCAGAATCTAACACAGCGGAACGAATAAATTATATTAATAACATAATACTTTACATAGTATCATATACATCAGAGATACACAGCATAAACACTCATACTAGACAGTTATAAACACCTGTCTAGTTATACAACATAATACAACAACTCAGAGAACACACACAGCGGAAAACTATATATATATCTACTCGCAGAAGCCTCCTGCTCCATTGCTCCTCCACAAGTCGTCAAAGCTAATCCAGAATCCTAACCTGAATTCCCTTGACTACTCATAAAAATTTGAGTACCCAAGAGTTTATGAAAAACAAAAATAAACTCCGGGTCAGACATGGGTCTGGTGTGAGTAACAGGTTAAAGTTGCTTAACTTTTAAAACCTTTTGAAAAGAAAGGTATCACGTAAGACTTCCCACACATAAACATGGAAAAGTTTTTACCTTACGCTAACCAAAACATTTGATAGGAAATCCGATGATATTATAATAGTGTCTAGGGTTTTCAAATAAATAAGAAATAGCCGAAATTGTTACATGATTAAATTCCAGCTACTAGCCACAAAAGTGGGTAATACAATCAAAACCGTTGGCACTTATTGGATTTTGGATTCCATACAATGGCAGGGCTACTGGGGTACCGCCCGTCACAGTACGTGGCCTAGATCACCGTACCGAGGATTACTCCCTTCATCCCCTGCAACACAAAGCCGGACCCGTTCCTTACTGAACAGTTCCAAATAAGACAACCCCGACGGTTGTAGCTACTAAACCGTCCCACACAGCCGAAATAAAAGGGACCTCTAGACAGGGGTAAATCTTACTCTCCAGTGGGCGCGACCCACGAAGCTTTGCTGCACCTCCCCTGTTTTAGCCATTCCCGTTTGATGAGGTTTGAGGCTACGATTACCTTTATAGGACACATCACTTAGAATGCTCATCGTCCACCTGACGATGTTCTGAAAGCATTCAATCCATACAAGTCCGTTCCGGGTTCGAACGAAACCGAAGGCATTATCTCGTTACACTCATTTTGGAATCACCCTCAGAGTTAACGACAATAACCCTTGCACTCTGATTCACCATCTCGAATCTATAAGGACTAATTCCGTCAACTCATTACGGAATCACCCACAGAGTTATAATGACTCATAGTCCTTACACCTCGAGTCTTCATAAAGCTCCACTTAGATTCACGACCTAACGTTATTTGGAAACGATGTGGTTTTCGGATATCCAAATATGGAAACCCGATCCCGGTCTCATCGAAATCCAAAGCGTGTCTTTTAAAGGTCCAAGTTGTTTTAAAGTTTAAAACAATTCAATTACAGTATCCATATACACACAGATAGATAACTTAAATCATAACTGATAATCAACATTATCATATAACAGGTAATTCACATCATCAATATCAAATAGATATCTCATATATCATCACAATAGATAACCTATGTTATCATCACAATGCAACCATACATTCCATACCACACAAACATACTTATCTCATTACTGAGATCACTAAACATCCAAGACAATCATCAACATCCATTCATACGTAAGCAAAGATTTACTCATACCATATAATTAATTTAAAATGAATTAAATTAACTATCTCTAACTCAAATTAATTTAAAATGGATTAAATTAATTCCTTCATCTTTAATTAATTTAAAATAAATTAAATTGATTATTTTACCCAATTTTCTTGCTTACTTAATCATTTAATTGATTAAATTCAATTAATCAATCATAAATTACTTTAATTAATCACTCTTGATTAATTATACTTAATTACATCCATGTAATTATTCTTAGTTAATTTCACAAATTAATTATCCTCACTAAACAGTAATTAACCCTTAATTACTTCAATTAAATTAATTAATCATAATTAATTATCTTAATCCTTAATTAATTACATTAATTAATTACCTATTATTGATTAATTAATCTAATTAATCATTCTTAATTACATCATTAATTAAAATAATTAATGATCTTAATTATTCCTTAAATTAATTACTCAAAGTAATTAACAACTTAATTACTATATTAACCCAAATTAATTATCCTTAAATTAACTTCTTAGATTAATTACTAAATAATTAATCCAAATTATCTCATACTTAAACATTTCCACTTAATTACAATCATGTAATTACTAATTAATTACTTAACTAAGTAATTACCCAAATCACCAATTACATAAAGTAATTATCCTTAAACCAAGTGTTTAAAACTAATTAAACTTAATTAATTAAATTAAACAATCTCAATCAATTAAATTAATTACATTAAGTAATTAATTTCTTAATTACTTTATCAAGTAATTACTCAAACCATTTATATTTGATTATTATTAAATTAATTAATCCAATTAATTATAAAAATTAACTACATTAATTAATTGTTAAATAATCATGGTTAATGACCTTCATTAACCATTCTCAAATTATTTATAAGGTAATTAACCTAAATTAATTACCAATTAAATTATCTTTAATCAGTATAATAATTAAAGTTAATTATTAAATTAACTAACCTTAATTTAAATCTTAATTATATAATTATCATTCATTTATCATTAATTAATAACTTAATTAATGATCTTAATTCCAAATTGATTAATCATTAATCAATTTTTAAATTTCAAATAAATTAAGTAAATTAATTAATCTTAATTACTTTGTTGATTTAATTCTAAAACATAATCCAAATTCAAATTTCAAAAACATAACTTAATTATGTTTAAAACAATTTGATTTAAAACCAAGTTCTTTTGAAATTACCTTTAAATTTCAATTAAAATTCAAATTTGAAATAAAATAATTTTAAACTTATCAAAGTTTTAAATAAATTTAAAACTTATTTAAATTCTAGAACAAATCAAAAGTTGTCTTAAAAATCAACTCATATAAACTTGAAGTTAAATTCATTTCAAAAATTTAGAAGTTTAAATTCAATTTTAGTTTAAAAACTTTCAACTTTGAATTTACCTTTAAATTTGAAACTGAGATTCATTTTAAAAACTCAGATTTCCAGATTTAAAAACTTATCTTAAACCTTGCTTTATATTTTAAAAACCTCATTACTTAAAATTCCAACTATTTACTAAATTGAAATAGTTAATTAAGTTAAGAATTTAAACTCTATTCCAATACCTAGATTTAAATTTGAATCCAAAATTCCACTTACATTTGAATTTATACTACATTCTTACTTTAACAAATCTGCAGAATCTCAAATGTTTAAAACCCAGATTTTAAACTTCAAAATCCAGATTTTAAAAAAAAACAGAAAAACAGTTTTCAACTTAAAAACCTGGAATTTAAATACCAATTTGAAATTCAAACTTGAATTAAATTTAAACCTAGACTTTATTCAAACCTATAACTACATATATTAAATTTCCAAAACTCTGATTTTTAAAAAGTTTTAAAAACCCAGATTTTAAATCAAAACACAGTTTACTGTGTTTCCTGGAAACTACAGGTTAACCCCATACAAACTTTACTTCGGGTTTCAAGCTTGCCATCTTCGAGTTTCTACCTAACCTTCTTCGAGTTTTTCTACAATCTCCTCGAGTCATTCAAAGACCACTCCCAGAAAACCCCCAAACCAAACAGTTCACCAGAAATCATCGATGCCGTGCATATGCACGGCGATTCTCGTCCACTTTGATCACCAGGGACGATCATGCCATAACTATAATCCCAACGAAGTACCAATATCATCACCAACTCGAGTGGTAAAACAGAGAATCAAAATTTCACCCCAAAATAAAACCTGAAACAACTTTTACAGGTTTCAGTTCGAAACCTGTCAACACCCATTTCCAATTGCTCCGGCCACTTGGCGTCCAACCATTTCAACCTCGAACTCCTCCATTCATCAACTACACAACCCCAAAGTATCAGATCACTCGGTCGATCCATCCTTCCTCACTGGCCAAATCCTTAACCCTTATTTCAAACAAGGTTAAATACAAAAACTCAAGACTGCAACCAATTCCAGGAATCATGATACTCATTTTAGATTTTATAAGGATCTAAGATCCTTACCCTATAACTCAAAAGATTTTTAAGTTCTCTTAATCTACAGATTTTAAAAATTTGCACAAAAGTCATATTTTTGCTTCTGACCAAACTGTATATGAACATTCACTAGAAAAACTAATACTTGATTTTAAGACCAAGTTTTGTCAATGCATTAAGTTTATGAAGCTGCATTTAAGTATTAATATGTTTTAATTTTGATCAATATTAAACCTGCAGAGGAGTTACTCAGAGACAAATTTCCAGTATTTCTATTTTCCCAATGGTTTTTAAATCTAGACTTAAGAGAAAGAAACACATTACTTTATAAGTTTTGAAACTAATATAAAATAACAAACTCTTTTAATCATTTTAAAAAAATCCAGATGTTATCTCAATTTAGCTCAATTGTAGGAATTCTTTTCATAGGAAGATATCTGTATATACTCTGCAGAACCAAAATCAAACATGCATATACAACCACATTTACATCAGGCACACAAACATGTTTAATCTCAAGCAACCTAAATTATAGTTTTAAGATTAAATGTTACTCACATTTTATTATGAATGCAGGCCCCTGTTTGAATTGCAGAACACATGCAGGCTTGACCCCTTTTTGTTGAAATCTGAGTTTGAATTGATATGCAGGCTTTATGAAAAAAAATGCAGGTGCTCCTCTCTGTTGATCATTAGATGATATGCTCATGCTCACAGCCTAATTGCTTGCATGTAGGAAATAGATGATGCTGAGCCACTTTCCATATGCATGCAAATGCCTTTCCACCCAGGCTTAAACATAGATGCATGCAGAGACAAAAGTGTGCAGGTTCACTTGAATTTTTGTGGAAATGTAAATTGAATTTGATGAGAAGTTTGATCTTTTAATATGCAGGGGAATTTGCAGATTTGTGGATTCTTTTATATGCAGAATTGCAGATTTGGATTTGAGGGAATGTAAATTGATGGATTTGAATGTGGTTTTGGTGAATTGTATATGCAGATCTGATCTTTATTTGATTAAAGAAGAATGAAAATGTTATATGAAATGAAGAATGCAAGCTATACAAAAGGTATTTTCAGATTTTAGGAAATAAAAGAAAATTAAAAACTAAAACTAACACTTGTCTAAAATGAGACACTTGTCTATATGATTGCACATTAATTTAACACATGTATATTCTTTAAGGAAAATTAGTATTTATTTACAAGCTAATGCATATATTAACTTAGTTTCAATTTGTTAATTTATATTTAAACATGTGTATGAAATAGAAACAACCAATGTTTTCTTAAAGACAATTAGTTTTTAATTACAAATTAATGTTATATTAGCTTAAATTAAGTTGTTAGTTTATATGTATAAATTTATAAATGAAAACAAAAACAAATCATGTTTATAAACTTATACAAATAAAAATTAAAACAAATTTAGATTTTATACCTTTGAATTTAAATTCAAACTAGATTCAAAACCAAACAATTTCAAAATAAAAATTCAATTTGAAATAACCAATTGCAATTTCTATTCAAAATTTATTTTAGAAAGACAATACAATATTAATATTATTTTTATAAATCTCTTTTATTAATTTAAAATCATTTTACAATAAATTATATTTTATTAAATAAAATATCCATTTTATTAAACCATAAAACATTTTATTGTATTTATTCTAAATTTTAAAACAATACCAATCTATTTAAAATATAAACCAAATATTTATATTGAAAATAGAAATCAATTTATTATTTAAAAGATAAAATAACCAATTTAAATATTTATTGAAGAAAATTATCATATTCACTTGAATAATTATTATCAGATTATCAATATCAATTTAATTTTAACTACAGATTATTAAATTGATATTGTCAAAAATTCCGGGACGTTACAATCCTTCCCCCTTAAAAGAATTTCGTCCTCGAAATTAAAAATAAAGGTAATTTAATAATCTCATTAAATTTTAATTTTAAACACAAGCATATATCAAACATATGCTAACAACCAATCAACCAATCAAACAAACCTAATTATCCAGACAAAATCTGGATAAAATTTCATCGAGTTTCCCCAGGTGTATATATATATCCACCGGGATACTCGCCCTAGAAAATCCAAACAAACAATACTATGAAGCTACAAAGCTCCTATAGAACTATATCTATAACACTAGACAAAATATCAGACTACAAACGAGTCTGACTCACTAACCAAAACTCCCAAACTGCTGGTTCTACAACCAGAGATAGATCATACACGTACTCCCTCAGAGATACGTGAAACTCATCGATCCCAGTTATCCAAACTGGCAATCCAATCCTGTAGATCAATCACTTAATCTCCAAGATCACAGAAAAGATCCAAAATACTTCAGAGCTAACTTCTCAGACTCACCCAAACTTATAGCTCACTTTTGATCGGAGAAAACTTATCCAAAATTAAATCTCCGTCTTCAGAGTCCAAATCTCTCCGACTCTTATCCACAAAACTCCCCAGACGATCCTGGGCTACCTCCAGCCTACTGATCATCTAAACCTTCGCTGATGCTTCCAGAAACAAACCAGACCAATCAACTCAACAAAATGATCTCCTCAAGATCAACCAAAATCAAGAACTCAAACTCAACTTCTCAACATCAGAAAACAACAACTCACTTCTGCCCAGAAAAGGAAAAAGCAGGTACACTTCCAAACTGCTTCCGCTGCTCAACTCTGATCCGAAGAAGAGAATGCTGAAGAAGAACACAAGCACAAACTGGACAACACACCCCAGAGATATGGTTCAACAAGTCCATAAGAATCATTCAGGAGTTCCTCCAAAACTCCGAGCTGCTACACCAACTCAACTCTTGGAATCATTCTACTATAAAGCTGAACCTCCAATACCACTCCTGGAATTCCAATCGATAAGAAAGCTCAATCTCCAGATGCGGACAGAACTCCGACTTCCTGAGGACATTTAGAAAACTCAGATAACCCAAGAGAACACTCAACAATCGCAAGTCACTTTTGCGATCCACCCAAACCAAATCCAAAGAATACTGTTCATCCTTAACCAAATAGAACAGCTTAAACTTAACTGGCTAACCCATTGAAGAAACAGGTCCACAAAACTTCTTCTGAACTCCACTTCATAAAAACTGCTAAGCCAGAAGATCTCTTGCCAACACCGAGAATACTCCAAACTGCACTGCTTCCACGGGTGCCAAAGAATTCCAAAACAAAGCTCTCCGAGAAACTCGGACTTCAAAGCAAACAGAAGCTTCAAGCCGACCACAGCCACAACACCGAAGAAAACTCACTTCTTAACTTGTTCCAAAGAAAGCATCTTCGGGAACATCCATAGTCACTGCATCTCATCACGCAGCTACTACTCCTGAGGTATTCAAAATACCATCACTCACTTCTGCCAACCAACAGATCCAAGCACTACTCATCCAATCTTCAAAAATGAACTCTGAACCTTTACAGGTTTCCTTCAGAGATCAATGAAGTTCTACATCACTACAGAATTCACTCGAGACGGTATTAGGTCTACAGTCTCAACAGATAGGTAGAAATAAATATATATATGATATATAAAAATTACAAATACGCTCTCTCAAAAAAGACACTACTACAGAGCCTAGGTATTCACTCAACCTAATGCTCCCTAAAGAAAGATACACTTCAGAGCCTAGGTATTCACTCAACCTAATGCTCTGATACCACAATGTCACGACCCGACTTTCCATTCCCAGAAAATCGCGTCATGAATTAAGAAAGAAAAGGGATAGAAGAAGAAAAGAAAGAAGAGAAGAAGAAACACATCAGAATCTAACACAGCGGAACGAATAAATTATATTAATAACATAATACTTTACATAGTATCATATACATCAGAGATACACAGCATAAACACTCATACTAGACAGTTATAAACACCTGTCTAGTTATACAACATAATACAACAACTCAGAGAACACACACAGCGGAAAACTATATATATATCTACTCGCAGAAGCCTCCTGCTCCATTGCTCCTCCACAAGTCGTCAAAGCTAATCCAGAATCCTAACCTGAATTCCCTTGACTACTCATAAAAATTTGAGTACCCAAGAGTTTATGAAAAACAAAAATAAACTCCGGGTCAGA
The DNA here is from genome assembly GCA_030765085.1 of Allium cepa. Classification (NCBI taxonomy): domain Eukaryota; kingdom Viridiplantae; phylum Streptophyta; class Magnoliopsida; order Asparagales; family Amaryllidaceae; genus Allium; species Allium cepa. The sequence continues at coordinate 57,864,607 of CM060935.1, forward strand.
CATGGGTCTGGTGTGAGTAACAGGTTAAAGTTGCTTAACTTTTAAAACCTTTTGAAAAGAAAGGTATCACGTAAGACTTCCCACACATAAACATGGAAAAGTTTTTACCTTACGCTAACCAAAACATTTGATAGGAAATCCGATGATATTATAATAGTGTCTAGGGTTTTCAAATAAATAAGAAATAGCCGAAATTGTTACATGATTAAATTCCAGCTACTAGCCACAAAAGTGGGTAATACAATCAAAACCGTTGGCACTTATTGGATTTTGGATTCCATACAATGGCAGGGCTACTGGGGTACCGCCCGTCACAGTACGTGGCCTAGATCACCGTACCGAGGATTACTCCCTTCATCCCCTGCAACACAAAGCCGGACCCGTTCCTTACTGAACAGTTCCAAATAAGACAACCCCGACGGTTGTAGCTACTAAACCGTCCCACACAGCCGAAATAAAAGGGACCTCTAGACAGGGGTAAATCTTACTCTCCAGTGGGCGCGACCCACGAAGCTTTGCTGCACCTCCCCTGTTTTAGCCATTCCCGTTTGATGAGGTTTGAGGCTACGATTACCTTTATAGGACACATCACTTAGAATGCTCATCGTCCACCTGACGATGTTCTGAAAGCATTCAATCCATACAAGTCCGTTCCGGGTTCGAACGAAACCGAAGGCATTATCTCGTTACACTCATTTTGGAATCACCCTCAGAGTTAACGACAATAACCCTTGCACTCTGATTCACCATCTCGAATCTATAAGGACTAATTCCGTCAACTCATTACGGAATCACCCACAGAGTTATAATGACTCATAGTCCTTACACCTCGAGTCTTCATAAAGCTCCACTTAGATTCACGACCTAACGTTATTTGGAAACGATGTGGTTTTCGGATATCCAAATATGGAAACCCGATCCCGGTCTCATCGAAATCCAAAGCGTGTCTTTTAAAGGTCCAAGTTGTTTTAAAGTTTAAAACAATTCAATTACAGTATCCATATACACACAGATAGATAACTTAAATCATAACTGATAATCAACATTATCATATAACAGGTAATTCACATCATCAATATCAAATAGATATCTCATATATCATCACAATAGATAACCTATGTTATCATCACAATGCAACCATACATTCCATACCACACAAACATACTTATCTCATTACTGAGATCACTAAACATCCAAGACAATCATCAACATCCATTCATACGTAAGCAAAGATTTACTCATACCATATAATTAATTTAAAATGAATTAAATTAACTATCTCTAACTCAAATTAATTTAAAATGGATTAAATTAATTCCTTCATCTTTAATTAATTTAAAATAAATTAAATTAATTATTTTACCCAATTTTCTTGCTTACTTAATCATTTAATTGATTAAAATCAATTAATCAATCATAAATTACTTTAATTAATCACTCTTGATTAATTATACTTAATTACATCCATGTAATTATTCTTAGTTAATTTCACAAATTAATTATCCTCACTAAACAGTAATTAACCCTTAATTACTTCAATTAAATTAATTAATCATAATTAATTATCTTAATCCTTAATTAATTACATTAATTAATTACCTATTATTGATTAATTAATCTAATTAATCATTCTTAATTACATCATTAATTAAAATAATTAATGATCTTAATTATTCCTTAAATTAATTACTCAAAGTAATTAACAACTTAATTACTATATTAACCCAAATTAATTATCCTTAAATTAACTTCTTAGATTAATTACTAAATAATTAATCCAAATTATCTCATACTTAAACATTTCCACTTAATTACAATCATGTAATTACTAATTAATTACTTAACTAAGTAATTACCCAAATCACCAATTACATAAAGTAATTATCCTTAAACCAAGTGTTTAAAACTAATTAAACTTAATTAATTAAATTAAACAATCTCAATCAATTAAATTAATTACATTAAGTAATTAATTTCTTAATTACTTTATCAAGTAATTACTCAAACCATTTATATTTGATTATTATTAAATTAATTAATCCAATTAATTATAAAAATTAACTACATTAATTAATTGTTAAATAATCATGGTTAATGACCTTCATTAACCATTCTCAAATTATTTATAAGGTAATTAACCTAAATTAATTACCAATTAAATTATCTTTAATCAGTATAATAATTAAAGTTAATTATTAAATTAACTAACCTTAATTTAAATCTTAATTATATAATTATCATTCATTTATCATTAATTAATAACTTAATTAATGATCTTAATTCCAAATTGATTAATCATTAATCAATTTTTAAATTTCAAATAAATTAAGTAAATTAATTAATCTTAATTACTTTGTTGATTTAATTCTAAAACATAATCCAAATTCAAATTTCAAAAACATAACTTAATTATGTTTAAAACAATTTGATTTAAAACCAAGTTCTTTTGAAATTACCTTTAAATTTCAATTAAAATTCAAATTTGAAATAAAATAATTTTAAACTTATCAAAGTTTTAAATAAATTTAAAACTTATTTAAATTCTAGAACAAATCAAAAGTTGTCTTAAAAATCAACTCATATAAACTTGAAGTTAAATTCATTTCAAAAATTTAGAAGTTTAAATTCAATTTTAGTTTAAAAACTTTCAACTTTGAATTTACCTTTAAATTTGAAACTGAGATTCATTTTAAAAACTCAGATTTCCAGATTTAAAAACTTATCTTAAACCTTGCTTTATATTTTAAAAACCTCATTACTTAAAATTCCAACTATTTACTAAATTGAAATAGTTAATTAAGTTAAGAATTTAAACTCTATTCCAATACCTAGATTTAAATTTGAATCCAAAATTCCACTTACATTTGAATTTATACTACATTCTTACTTTAACAAATCTGCAGAATCTCAAATGTTTAAAACCCAGATTTTAAACTTCAAAATCCAGATTTTAAAAAAAAACAGAAAAACAGTTTTCAACTTAAAAACCTGGAATTTAAATACCAATTTGAAATTCAAACTTGAATTAAATTTAAACCTAGACTTTATTCAAACCTATAACTACATATATTAAATTTCCAAAACTCTGATTTTTAAAAAGTTTTAAAAACCCAGATTTTAAATCAAAACACAGTTTACTGTGTTTCCTGGAAACTACAGGTTAACCCCATACAAACTTTACTTCGGGTTTCAAGCTTGCCATCTTCGAGTTTCTACCTAACCTTCTTCGAGTTTTTCTACAATCTCCTCGAGTCATTCAAAGACCACTCCCAGAAAACCCCCAAACCAAACAGTTCACCAGAAATCATCGATGCCGTGCATATGCACGGCGATTCTCGTCCACTTTGATCACCAGGGACGATCATGCCATAACTATAATCCCAACGAAGTACCAATATCATCACCAACTCGAGTGGTAAAACAGAGAATCAAAATTTCACCCCAAAATAAAACCTGAAACAACTTTTACAGGTTTCAGTTCGAAACCTGTCAACACCCATTTCCAATTGCTCCGGCCACTTGGCGTCCAACCATTTCAACCTCGAACTCCTCCATTCATCAACTACACAACCCCAAAGTATCAGATCACTCGGTCGATCCATCCTTCCTCACTGGCCAAATCCTTAACCCTTATTTCAAACAAGGTTAAATACAAAAACTCAAGACTGCAACCAATTCCAGGAATCATGATACTCATTTTAGATTTTATAAGGATCTAAGATCCTTACCCTATAACTCAAAAGATTTTTAAGTTCTCTTAATCTACAGATTTTAAAAATTTGCACAAAAGTCATATTTTTGCTTCTGACCAAACTGTATATGAACATTCACTAGAAAAACTAATACTTGATTTTAAGACCAAGTTTTGTCAATGCATTAAGTTTATGAAGCTGCATTTAAGTATTAATATGTTTTAATTTTGATCAATATTAAACCTGCAGAGGAGTTACTCAGAGACAAATTTCCAGTATTTCTATTTTCCCAATGGTTTTTAAATCTAGACTTAAGAGAAAGAAACACATTACTTTATAAGTTTTGAAACTAATATAAAATAACAAACTCTTTTAATCATTTTAAAAAAATCCAGATGTTATCTCAATTTAGCTCAATTGTAGGAATTCTTTTCATAGGAAGATATCTGTATATACTCTGCAGAACCAAAATCAAACATGCATATACAACCACATTTACATCAGGCACACAAACATGTTTAATCTCAAGCAACCTAAATTATAGTTTTAAGATTAAATGTTACTCACATTTTATTATGAATGCAGGCCCCTGTTTGAATTGCAGAACACATGCAGGCTTGACCCCTTTTTGTTGAAATCTGAGTTTGAATTGATATGCAGGCTTTATGAAAAAAAATGCAGGTGCTCCTCTCTGTTGATCATTAGATGATATGCTCATGCTCACAGCCTAATTGCTTGCATGTAGGAAATAGATGATGCTGAGCCACTTTCCATATGCATGCAAATGCCTTTCCACCCAGGCTTAAACATAGATGCATGCAGAGACAAAAGTGTGCAGGTTCACTTGAATTTTTGTGGAAATGTAAATTGAATTTGATGAGAAGTTTGATCTTTTAATATGCAGGGGAATTTGCAGATTTGTGGATTCTTTTATATGCAGAATTGCAGATTTGGATTTGAGGGAATGTAAATTGATGGATTTGAATGTGGTTTTGGTGAATTGTATATGCAGATCTGATCTTTATTTGATTAAAGAAGAATGAAAATGTTATATGAAATGAAGAATGCAAGCTATACAAAAGGTATTTTCAGATTTTAGGAAATAAAAGAAAATTAAAAACTAAAACTAACACTTGTCTAAAATGAGACACTTGTCTATATGATTGCACATTAATTTAACACATGTATATTCTTTAAGGAAAATTAGTATTTATTTACAAGCTAATGCATATATTAACTTAGTTTCAATTTGTTAATTTATATTTAAACATGTGTATGAAATAGAAACAACCAATGTTTTCTTAAAGACAATTAGTTTTTAATTACAAATTAATGTTATATTAGCTTAAATTAAGTTGTTAGTTTATATGTATAAATTTATAAATGAAAACAAAAACAAATCATGTTTATAAACTTATACAAATAAAAATTAAAACAAATTTAGATTTTATACCTTTGAATTTAAATTCAAACTAGATTCAAAACCAAACAATTTCAAAATAAAAATTCAATTTGAAATAACCAATTGCAATTTCTATTCAAAATTTATTTTAGAAAGACAATACAATATTAATATTATTTTTATAAATCTCTTTTATTAATTTAAAATCATTTTACAATAAATTATATTTTATTAAATAAAATATCCATTTTATTAAACCATAAAACATTTTATTGTATTTATTCTAAATTTTAAAACAATACCAATCTATTTAAAATATAAACCAAATATTTATATTGAAAATAGAAATCAATTTATTATTTAAAAGATAAAATAACCAATTTAAATATTTATTGAAGAAAATTATCATATTCACTTGAATAATTATTATCAGATTATCAATATCAATTTAATTTTAACTACAGATTATTAAATTGATATTGTCAAAAATTCCGGGACGTTACAATCCTTCCCCCTTAAAAGAATTTCGTCCTCGAAATTAAAAATAAAGGTAATTTAATAATCTCATTAAATTTTAATTTTAAACACAAGCATATATCAAACATATGCTAACAACCAATCAACCAATCAAACAAACCTAATTATCCAGACAAAATCTGGATAAAATTTCATCGAGTTTCCCCAGGTGTATATATATATCCACCGGGATACTCGCCCTAGAAAATCCAAACAAACAATACTATGAAGCTACAAAGCTCCTATAGAACTATATCTATAACACTAGACAAAATATCAGACTACAAACGAGTCTGACTCACTAACCAAAACTCCCAAACTGCTGGTTCTACAACCAGAGATAGATCATACACGTACTCCCTCAGAGATACGTGAAACTCATCGATCCCAGTTATCCAAACTGGCAATCCAATCCTGTAGATCAATCACTTAATCTCCAAGATCACAGAAAAGATCCAAAATACTTCAGAGCTAACTTCTCAGATTCACCCAAACTTATAGCTCACTTTTGATCGGAGAAAACTTATCCAAAATTAAATCTCCGTCTTCAGAGTCCAAATCTCTCCGACTCTTATCCACAAAACTCCCCAGACGATCCTGGGCTACCTCCAGCCTACTGATCATCTAAACCTTCGCTGATGCTTCCAGAAACAAACCAGACCAATCAACTCAACAAAATGATCTCCTCAAGATCAACCAAAATCAAGAACTCAAACTCAACTTCTCAACATCAGAAAACAACAACTCACTTCTGCCCAGAAAAGGAAAAAGCAGGTACACTTCCAAACTGCTTCCGCTGCTCAACTCTGATCCGAAGAAGAGAATGCTGAAGAAGAACACAAGCACAAACTGGACAACACACCCCAGAGATATGGTTCAACAAGTCCATAAGAATCATTCAGGAGTTCCTCCAAAACTCCGAGCTGCTACACCAACTCAACTCTTGGAATCATTCTACTATAAAGCTGAACCTCCAATACCACTCCTGGAATTCCAATCGATAAGAAAGCTCAATCTCCAGATGCGGACAGAACTCCGACTTCCTGAGGACATTTAGAAAACTCAGATAACCCAAGAGAACACTCAACAATCGCAAGTCACTTTTGCGATCCACCCAAACCAAATCCAAAGAATACTGTTCATCCTTAACCAAATAGAACAGCTTAAACTTAACTGGCTAACCCATTGAAGAAACAGGTCCACAAAACTTCTTCTGAACTCCACTTCATAAAAACTGCTAAGCCAGAAGATCTCTTGCCAACACCGAGAATACTCCAAACTGCACTGCTTCCACGGGTGCCAAAGAATTCCAAAACAAAGCTCTCCGAGAAACTCGGACTTCAAAGCAAACAGAAGCTTCAAGCCGACCACAGCCACAACACCGAAGCAAACTCACTTCTTAACTTGTTCCAAAGAAAGCATCTTCGGGAACATCCATAGTCACTGCATCTCATCACGCAGCTACTACTCCTGAGGTATTCAAAATACCATCACTCACTTCTGCCAACCAACAGATCCAAGCACTACTCATCCAATCTTCAAAAATGAACTCTGAACCTTTACAGGTTTCCTTCAGAGATCAATGAAGTTCTACATCACTACAGAATTCACTCGAGACGGTATTAGGTCTACAGTCTCAACAGATAGGTAGAAATAAATATATATATGATATATAAAAATTACAAATACGCTCTCTCAAAAAAGACACTACTACAGAGCCTAGGTATTCACTCAACCTAATGCTCCCTAAAGAAAGATACACTTCAGAGCCTAGGTATTCACTCAACCTAATGCTCTGATACCACAATGTCACGACCCGACTTTCCATTCCCAGAAAATCGCGTCATGAATTAAGAAAGAAAAGGGATAGAAGAAGAAAAGAAAGAAGAGAAGAAGAAACACATCAGAATCTAACACAGCGGAACGAATAAATTATATTAATAACATAATACTTTACATAGTATCATATACATCAGAGATACACAGCATAAACACTCATACTAGACAGTTATAAACACCTGTCTAGTTATACAACATAATACAACAACTCAGAGAACACACACAGCGGAAAACTATATATATATCTACTCGCAGAAGCCTCCTGCTCCATTGCTCCTCCACAAGTCGTCAAAGCTAATCCAGAATCCTAACCTGAATTCCCTTGACTACTCATAAAAATTTGAGTACCCAAGAGTTTATGAAAAACAAAAATAAACTCCGGGTCAGACATGGGTCTGGTGTGAGTAACAGGTTAAAGTTGCTTAACTTTTAAAACCTTTTGAAAAGAAAGGTATCACGTAAGACTTCCCACACATAAACATGGAAAAGTTTTTACCTTACGCTAACCAAAACATTTGATAGGAAATCCGATGATATTATAATAGTGTCTAGGGTTTTCAAATAAATAAGAAATAGCCGAAATTGTTACATGATTAAATTCCAGCTACTAGCCACAAAAGTGGGTAATACAATCAAAACCGTTGGCACTTATTGGATTTTGGATTCCATACAATGGCAGGGCTACTGGGGTACCGCCCGTCACAGTACGTGGCCTAGATCACCGTACCGAGGATTACTCCCTTCATCCCCTGCAACACAAAGCCGGACCCGTTCCTTACTGAACAGTTCCAAATAAGACAACCCCGACGGTTGTAGCTACTAAACCGTCCCACACAGCCGAAATAAAAGGGACCTCTAGACAGGGGTAAATCTTACTCTCCAGTGGGCGCGACCCACGAAGCTTTGCTGCACCTCCCCTGTTTTAGCCATTCCCGTTTGATGAGGTTTGAGGCTACGATTACCTTTATAGGACACATCACTTAGAATGCTCATCGTCCACCTGACGATGTTCTGAAAGCATTCAATCCATACAAGTCCGTTCCGGGTTCGAACGAAACCGAAGGCATTATCTCGTTACACTCATTTTGGAATCACCCTCAGAGTTAACGACAATAACCCTTGCACTCTGATTCACCATCTCGAATCTATAAGGACTAATTCCGTCAACTCATTACGGAATCACCCACAGAGTTATAATGACTCATAGTCCTTACACCTCGAGTCTTCATAAAGCTCCACTTAGATTCACGACCTAACGTTATTTGGAAACGATGTGGTTTTCGGATATCCAAATATGGAAACCCGATCCCGGTCTCATCGAAATCCAAAGCGTGTCTTTTAAAGGTCCAAGTTGTTTTAAAGTTTAAAACAATTCAATTACAGTATCCATATACACACAGATAGATAACTTAAATCATAACTGATAATCAACATTATCATATAACAGGTAATTCACATCATCAATATCAAATAGATATCTCATATATCATCACAATAGATAACCTATGTTATCATCACAATGCAACCATACATTCCATACCACACAAACATACTTATCTCATTACTGAGATCACTAAACATCCAAGACAATCATCAACATCCATTCATACGTAAGCAAAGATTTACTCATACCATATAATTAATTTAAAATGAATTAAATTAACTATCTCTAACTCAAATTAATTTAAAATGGATTAAATTAATTCCTTCATCTTTAATTAATTTAAAATAAATTAAATTAATTATTTTACCCAATTTTCTTGCTTACTTAATCATTTAATTGATTAAAATCAATTAATCAATCATAAATTACTTTAATTAATCACTCTTGATTAATTATACTTAATTACATCCATGTAATTATTCTTAGTTAATTTCACAAATTAATTATCCTCACTAAACAGTAATTAACCCTTAATTACTTCAATTAAATTAATTAATCATAATTAATTATCTTAATCCTTAATTAATTACATTAATTAATTACCTATTATTGATTAATTAATCTAATTAATCATTCTTAATTACATCATTAATTAAAATAATTAATGATCTTAATTATTCCTTAAATTAATTACTCAAAGTAATTAACAACTTAATTACTATATTAACCCAAATTAATTATCCTTAAATTAACTTCTTAGATTAATTACTAAATAATTAATCCAAATTATCTCATACTTAAACATTTCCACTTAATTACAATCATGTAATTACTAATTAATTACTTAACTAAGTAATTACCCAAATCACCAATTACATAAAGTAATTATCCTTAAACCAAGTGTTTAAAACTAATTAAACTTAATTAATTAAATTAAACAATCTCAATCAATTAAATTAATTACATTAAGTAATTAATTTCTTAATTACTTTATCAAGTAATTACTCAAACCATTTATATTTGATTATTATTAAATTAATTAATCCAATTAATTATAAAAATTAACTACATTAATTAATTGTTAAATAATCATGGTTAATGACCTTCATTAACCATTCTCAAATTATTTATAAGGTAATTAACCTAAATTAATTACCAATTAAATTATCTTTAATCAGTATAATAATTAAAGTTAATTATTAAATTAACTAACCTTAATTTAAATCTTAATTATATAATTATCATTCATTTATCATTAATTAATAACTTAATTAATGATCTTAATTCCAAATTGATTAATCATTAATCAATTTTTAAATTTCAAATAAATTAAGTAAATTAATTAATCTTAATTACTTTGTTGATTTAATTCTAAAACATAATCCAAATTCAAATTTCAAAAACATAACTTAATTATGTTTAAAACAATTTGATTTAAAACCAAGTTCTTTTGAAATTACCTTTAAATTTCAATTAAAATTCAAATTTGAAATAAAATAATTTTAAACTTATCAAAGTTTTAAATAAATTTAAAACTTATTTAAATTCTAGAACAAATCAAAAGTTGTCTTAAAAATCAACTCATATAAACTTGAAGTTAAATTCATTTCAAAAATTTAGAAGTTTAAATTCAATTTTAGTTTAAAAACTTTCAACTTTGAATTTACCTTTAAATTTGAAACTGAGATTCATTTTAAAAACTCAGATTTCCAGATTTAAAAACTTATCTTAAACCTTGCTTTATATTTTAAAAACCTCATTACTTAAAATTCCAACTATTTACTAAATTGAAATAGTTAATTAAGTTAAGAATTTAAACTCTATTCCAATACCTAGATTTAAATTTGAATCCAAAATTCCACTTACATTTGAATTTATACTACATTCTTACTTTAACAAATCTGCAGAATCTCAAATGTTTAAAACCCAGATTTTAAACTTCAAAATCCAGATTTAAAAAAAAAACAGAAAAACAGTTTTCAACTTAAAAACCTGGAATTTAAATACCAATTTGAAATTCAAACTTGAATTAAATTTAAACCTAGACTTTATTCAAACCTATAACTACATATATTAAATTTCCAAAACTCTGATTTTTAAAAAGTTTTAAAAACCCAGATTTTAAATCAAAACACAGTTTACTGTGTTTCCTGGAAACTACAGGTTAACCCCATACAAACTTTACTTCGGGTTTCAAGCTTGCCATCTTCGAGTTTCTACCTAACCTTCTTCGAGTTTTTCTACAATCTCCTCGAGTCATTCAAAGACCACTCCCAGAAAACCCCCAAACCAAACAGTTCACCAGAAATCATCGATGCCGTGCATATGCACGGCGATTCTCGTCCACTTTGATCACCAGGGACGATCATGCCATAACTATAATCCCAACGAAGTACCAATATCATCACCAACTCGAGTGGTAAAACAGAGAATCAAAATTTCACCCCAAAATAAAACCTGAAACAACTTTTACAGGTTTCAGCTCGAAACCTGTCAACACCCATTTCCAATTGCTCCGGCCACTTGGCGTCCAACCATTTCAACCTCGAACTCCTCCATTCATCAACTACACAACCCCAAAGTATCAGATCACTCGGTCGATCCATCCTTCCTCACTGGCCAAATCCTTAACCCTTATTTCAAACAAGGTTAAATACAAAAACTCAAGACTGCAACCAATTCCAGGAATCATGATACTCATTTTAGATTTTATAAGGATCTAAGATCCTTACCCTATAACTCAAAAGATTTTTAAGTTCTCTTAATCTACAGATTTTAAAAATTTGCACAAAAGTCATATTTTTGCTTCTGACCAAACTGTATATGAACATTCACTAGAAAAACTAATACTTGATTTTAAGACCAAGTTTTGTCAATGCATTAAGTTTATGAAGCTGCATTTAAGTATTAATATGTTTTAATTTTGATCAATATTAAACCTGCAGAGGAGTTACTCAGAGACAAATTTCCAGTATTTCCATTTTCCCAATGGTTTTTAAATCTAGACTTAAGAGAAAGAAACACATTACTTTATAAGTTTTGAAACTAATATAAAATAACAAACTCTTTTAATCATTTTAAAAAAATCCAGATGTTATCTCAATTTAGCTCAATTGTAGGAATTCTTTTCATAGGAAGATATCTGTATATACTCTGCAGAACCAAAATCAAACATGCATATACAACCACATTTACATCAGGCACACAAACATGTTTAATCTCAAGCAACCTAAATTATAGTTTTAAGATTAAATGTTACTCACATTTTATTATGAATGCAGGCCCCTGTTTGAATTGCAGAACACATGCAGGCTTGACCCCTTTTTGTTGAAATCTGAGTTTGAATTGATATGCAGGCTTTATGAAAAAAAATGCAGGTGCTCCTCTCTGTTGATCATTAGATGATATGCTCATGCTCACAGCCTAATTGCTTGCATGTAGGAAATAGATGATGCTGAGCCACTTTCCATATGCATGCAAATGCCTTTCCACCCAGGCTTAAACATAGATGCATGCAGAGACAAAAGTGTGCAGGTTCACTTGAATTTTTGTGGAAATGTAAATTGAATTTGATGAGAAGTTTGATCTTTTAATATGCAGGGGAATTTGCAGATTTGTGGATTCTTTTATATGCAGAATTGCAGATTTGGATTTGAGGGAATGTAAATTGATGGATTTGAATGTGGTTTTGGTGAATTGTATATGCAGATCTGATCTTTATTTGATTAAAGAAGAATGAAAATGTTATATGAAATGAAGAATGCAAGCTATACAAAAGGTATTTTCAGATTTTAGGAAATAAAAGAAAATTAAAAACTAAAACTAACACTTGTCTAAAATGAGACACTTGTCTATATGATTGCACATTAATTTAACACATGTATATTCTTTAAGGAAAATTAGTATTTATTTACAAGCTAATGCATATATTAACTTAGTTTCAATTTGTTAATTTATATTTAAACATGTGTATGAAATAGAAACAACCAATGTTTTCTTAAAGACAATTAGTTTTTAATTACAAATTAATGTTATATTAGCTTAAATTAAGTTGTTAGTTTATATGTATAAATTTATAAATGAAAACAAAAACAAATCATGTTTATAAACTTATACAAATAAAAATTAAAACAAATTTAGATTTTATACCTTTGAATTTAAATTCAAACTAGATTCAAAACCAAACAATTTCAAAATAAAAATTCAATTTGAAATAACCAATTGCAATTTCTATTCAAAATTTATTTTAGAAAGACAATACAATATTAATATTATTTTTATAAATCTCTTTTATTAATTTAAAATCATTTTACAATAAATTATATTTTATTAAATAAAATATCCATTTTATTAAACCATAAAACATTTTATTGTATTTATTCTAAATTTTAAAACAATACCAATCTATTTAAAATATAAACCAAATATTTATATTGAAAATAGAAATCAATTTATTATTTAAAAGATAAAATAACCAATTTAAATATTTATTGAAGAAAATTATCATATTCACTTGAATAATTATTATCAGATTATCAATATCAATTTAATTTTAACTACAGATTATTAAATTGATATTGTCAAAAATTCCGGGACGTTACATCCACAATATTATACATCACGGTAAAAGAGTTTATACAATTCATACATAAACTCAACTAATAATTATCTCTAATAATAGTACGTTAAGCACTGCGAAGGCTCCATAGTGTCACACAGCGGAATATACAATAACAACTCAAATATAAGTATAAGTAAACATCATGTCCTGCTAGTCCATCTGTAGAACTCCATATGCCATGCACACCTGCTCTCTAATATACTCATTTAAAGTATCCAAGATAATAAGAAGCAAAGAATAAAACCTTAGGTCAGACAACAGTCTGGTGCGAGCAATAAACAATCTCAAAATACTATAAAAGTCGATATAATATACGAAACAGTGGGTAAACGAGTCATACAGGACATGTCCCCTACAACCAAAGAGTCAAGACATAACATTGATAATATGCTACACTACAACATCATAAATAAGTGCACTAAATCGTTTCAAAAAAGTATGCTAAATCGTTGTTTTCAACCAAAAGCAACCAAACAACAAAACAAGCAACCATACAACCAACATCCACACATACATATAAAACGACATATTTACAACATGTACGATACATTCATATCAACCAGTAGGGGAAATCATATAAAAAATAGCTCAAATCTAACAATTTCCTAACAATGGCACCTTGATAGGAAAAATATGATATCCGATATAAAATCATTTTAATACTTTTTTATTTGCTTCTACAAAAAATCTAGTAGGTGTTTAAGTTTAATAAAATCATATCTTAAAATTAAAAACCTTTCCAGAATGTCAATCTAATACTATACAACCAATCATGGTATCATGAGAGACAATATCACTCACCTCAACAAATTGATAGAGTTAGGGGATGCCATAGGGGCAATTATGTAGTTTGTTACATAAATCTAACTTGTTGAATAATCTTGTTCACAATAAAGGTGTTTCTTTCTATTATATACTTGATATAATGTGGTTATGTTAATTAATTAATTTAATTTAAAGTATATTTAATAGAAAATCCATAAATGGTATATTTTATGATAGTAGTTACAAAGTGTTGTAACCGTGAGTAATTTATGACAATAAAACAAATATGCCATTTTAAATGTTCCTAGTCAAGATGCATCGAGACTGGATATTAGTGTATCCATTGAGACTAGAGCATGTAATGCTTTCTAAATGTTGGGCAGTGTATTACTTACGACTGTTGGGAGAACTTATAGGTTATGAACTGATAATTATTAGATAACTATGGAACGACTCACTCGATAGTTTTCTGTTGGTAAACATAACTAAGGTCAACTAGAAAATATCGATGTCACAAATTTACACAGTTCTCTCGGCTTGAGAATACTGTGGATCTTCAATATGAAAGCTCCACTATGATTATAGTCAAATCATGGCATGGCGTTCCATAGAGTGACTATAGTTGGGTCGAGTGGAAGTATTGGAAGTGAAACACTATTCAAGAGAGGATTCGTCTCCTCAGTTATATGGGTTTAGTATCATGGTCAACTAAGTCAACTCAAAGTCAATGTCTCTGGCCAAAGCATTTTGGTTAATAATAATTGCTATTATTGAACCGAGGATTTTGTGTTTGGACTGTAAAGTTGAATGTGGATGATATTAGAATTTTGACCATTACCAAACTCCATAAATCTAAAATGATATAGTTTTGACGAAGATAATTAGTGTAAATAATTGTCACTATCAGGTACTACTTATAATAAGTGAAATTAGATTTTATTAAAAGATATGTAAGCGACAAATTAAGCCAAAATATCACATCACCTGCTAAGTGACTTGTGAACGTTAATATTCGAATAGTTCGACATTAATCGCTGATTGAATTTACACCTTTGAGTCGCACAACCGAAATGATGAATGCTCTAAATGAACCACGTGATTTAATTAATTTATAATTGTTTCAAATTAATTAAACTACTTAATGTTTAATATTAATTACTGAATTTTTGTATAATTTGTTTGATTTCCCTTGGGCGTTTAGTAAAGTGCGTATATATATGAGTTATAAATGCACATATTGATACATGATATCTTTACAGTGTTTAAATTTGATTTACACATGATAAATACTTAAAAAGGGGGTTTTAAGTAAATTAAATTAATTAGTACTTGTGAAAAATTAATTATTAAAAATTTATTTCAATTTATTTGAATAACATTAACGTTTAGTGGTGTGCGTATATAAAAGTTAGAAACACACGCGCATTTGAATTGGATTTAAATGAGATTGATGCTAATGAGATTTTGGAAATTTTTGAAAGTCCATGTAGCAGCATCTAAGGCTAGCCATACATGTAGAGGAGAGAGATGATCGGATTAACATTTTAAAAGGAATCAATAGGGGAAAGTTGTAAGGAAGGTAGGAAAGGTTTCTATCATTCCTTTAAATCATATCTCCCCTTATTTTCTTATATGACTGATTTATTTCTTGTGTAAATCATCCCTCTTGCTCTTTTATCATAGAATTTAAAATTTTGACAGCTTCCTAACCTCTAAATTTCCAAAATAAAATATCAAATAAAATTAATAACAAAAGTTGGTTCTAATCTCTTAATTCTTGCAAAATTCAGAGATTGATTCATGAAATCTAAGAGCTTTTGATTCTTCATTCAAGGTGCATTCTCTTGGCAACATCACAAGGTGATAATTATAATTTTATACATTCAACATTCAACTTGTTTATGTAATTTAGATCCATCTCCTATTTCATCTCATTTGTGTATTTGTTTATTTGGTCAAAGTGATTAGATCCCTTTGTTCCATCTTAATTAATTACATATGTTCACCATGTTATTTTAATTTGAATTTATTTTAAGATATATTTTGATTATTTTGCCAATTCTTTTGGTCATAATTAGAACTACATTATAGGTTCCTATATTTAATTATTTTTCATATTGCTTAATTGTTTAGAACTGAAACCTTTGCAACATATACATATTTGTCTGATTTGACCTATCTATTTTGTTATTGTTTCAAGTTTGTTATTAAAAAAACACCTTTTGATTAAAATCTAATCCTTAATTAAAGAAATATTTCTATTATTGATTCAAATAGAAAACATATGTATTTTATTTATGTTTGCATGTATGTTCTATGTTCAATATTTCTAGTTCAATCTTTTGGTTTTTGCATACTTCTGTTTAAAATTATAGGAAAAAAGATTTCTTTATAAACATAACTGGACTTTATTGCAAAATATCATAAACACTTGGATTTTCTTTTAAAGTTAAAGATAGGCTTTAGTTATTACTTTACATTGGAACATATACTAAATTTTAAATTTTAACACAAAGATGTATTGAGTTTAAAGCATTATTTACAATGACTTTTGTAAGTGTGTGTATACACACACAAATTTATATGCGTGTGTATACTTACATACATACATATATAAATTTGAATTCAATTTATATGATGGACTATTATGTAAAATCATAACTTTTATCTTAAAAACTTTCAGTTTTGAAACTAGGTTCAAAATTGTTGACCTTTTGGAATTATAATAGTGACACTTAATTTTATCTCATTCATATGTATATGTATATTGTATATGATGGTAAATATAAGTTTGTATATGTATTTTAAATAAAACTATGGACAATAAAGACACATATATAGGAAATATCATCTTTATACATTATCAGATTTGTTGCACTTACATAATGTACAGTAAAGTACGTTTGGACAAGAATTACATTTTATTCCATGAATAAATTGCCAATTAGTATCATTTAATAACCCAATCAATTTAATTAGAGAAGAGAATATGGAAGGTTTCTCTCGTCATATAATGTTTATTATACTCTCAATTAATTACCTGTTTTTAGGGAAAGAAATGAATGGTTTCCTTCCTAAATTAACTCTTATAAACAATTGTTGAGTGTATTTGATGCACTATACATTTAAACTAAATTAATTTAAAACTTCCTTTTAACTAACTTTAAATAAAATAAGACTTTATTTAATTTTTTATTAGATTGGGTCTAATATACTTTAGACTTCATAGGCCCATTAAAGATCCAAAATGGTAATTTTTTTTTGAAATTCATCCATTTCTCTCGCTGCAGGCTGGCCCAGTTCCAACAATGGCAGCAGAACCCAGTAGCCTATGTGGTCTAAATTAGTTATGTTAGGGCTAACTAATTAAGCTTGTGCATTTAGTACGATGTCTAGAAAGGTGATGTCTAGGATTGGAATTGGGTAATCAGGTACCATGTCCTACCTGGTTACCTGCCTGGCCTAAAAGGTAAAGTGAGCCCAAAGGTTGCTCCTAATAGAAAAGACCCAATTCGAATTGGGCCTTGGGCTAATTTTCCAAATTGTTTTGAAAATTAAGACATGATTTTAAATTTAAAATAAAAACATGTTTATTATAGAAGGTTATAATATAACATAAATTTTCAAAATGTTTGAAATGTGATGAAAATTTCAAAATGTTTGAAACTTTTAATTTAAAAATTTGGAATTTATTAATAAGATTAATCAAATGAAGTAATTAAATGAGTTAATTAATTAATACTTATATGCATGTATTACGTATGTTGATATATTTTATGTTATTTTAAAGTGTTAAGACAACGTAAGTATAGATGTATGTAAGATAAATTTTGAAATTGATATAATTTAATTAAAAATCTTCAATTAAATTAATTAATTAAAGGTTAATTAATTAAATAAAAATACGCATATATAAGATATATATGTTATACTATAAAGGCTGCATTATACACTATAAAGGTTATAAAAGATATGTCCAATAAAAAGGTTGTATTGAAATACTAATTTAAAATTAATTAAAGAGTTAAATTGATTAAATAACATTTAATTAATAAAATATCATACATAAGAATATCATATAAGTAATATGAAATATAAAAATGTATAGCAATAAAACTTATATGATATGAATGTATAAACTAAAGATGGAACATTAAAGAAACCCAAAAGGTCATAAGGAATAAATGTATACGTAAATGTATGTATACTGATTTTTGATGTGTCGGACACTTGAATCACGAGGGTATTTCATAAGAAATACATTATTCCATTAGTTGATATCACTCAATACAATATATTGAACATTATGAAGCTTCAATCTAATGTTGTCCTCTACCATATATACATTAATAAATTACTTGCATACTCCTTAGTTGTTGAGCAAACTTGTGACGCCCCACCTCTTTGCTCACAATAACAATGAGTATTAAAAGAAACACTGTCTGTTATCATAAAGAATAAGGCTGGATAGGAGCGGTCATCCGTAGTTAGGCCTTACACTAGTATTGGTTATTTCGATAGGAGTGGTATATATATTTTTGTTTTTCATCTCTTATTTATTTACTCCCATCGACATACCCAACTCCAGTATAAAACGAACTACGATGGTTCCCAATAGTTTAGGACAATAAATATAATAATAACACAAATAATAGAAATGCGGAACACAGATAAAACAAAAAGTCGCATATATATAATAATTGATGTTAGTTACAATACATGTGATACAGTACATATGATACAACTACAACTGTCGACTCTGGAAGTTACATATACAAGTACATTAACATATATAATATACATGAATACATATCTTCCAATACAATTACACTGACTACTATAAAAGACAACGAGTGCTCCAAAAATATGAGAAGACTTCATAGCTCAAGCAGCAATTCAAAGAAAGATATCTACAACCTGTAATACTCGGTCTGACCCGAGTATTAAATTAAAAGAAAATAATACACGGGTCAGTCTAATTCAAACTCAGTTATTAGTGCACAGAAGCAGTAATAATTAAGTAACAGATCGACGACAGTCACAATAAACCTCGTATATCCGATCCTTAAATAAAGAAAGCGGATAACGATAAATATAACACGTAACAGTGTTAAACAACAAATCAACAAAATCCAAATTTTCCACGAAGGTAAATTAAAAAGATTATCAATGAAGATAATTTAGAAAACAACAGAATTGCTGAAACGGCAATTAACGACAAAATCTAATTATTAAATAAATAATTATAAACTCATAATCTAATTATCAAATAGATAATTAGACAACAACAAAAGGATAAGATTAAACCAAATCAAAATTCAAATCCAAAACATATTGAAATATCAAATTAAAATGTCAACTTGAGTAGGGTTGCAGTACACGCATGCATGCACTGCCTCTCCACTACAGCATATGGAATATGCAAAAGATCCATAAATCAAAACAAAATAGAATATCATAAAAGCAATACCGCGTGGCTGCTGTACACGCTTGCGTGCACTGCCTTGTCACTACGGTGATGATGTACACAAAAGGGCACAAGGTTAAACCCATACAGTGATACTGCATAGCTTATAAAGGAATAACAAAAAGGCACAAAGGCCAGAGTGTACATGAATTCAAGGGCAAACTGCAACCAAGTACTGCAGCCACCACATGAACACAACAGAATGAAGGTGAAGGCACCAAAAATATAACGACCCAGCAATATACAAAGAAATCAAACAAGGTCGTGTCTGAATACAAGCACATCCAAAGGTGCACTAACATATAATGGTACACAGACACATCAAACTGCACAGTGCAAAATAACCCAATGAAATCAGAAATGTGTTCAAAGCAAATACAAACCACATGATGGTAGGAATACATAAATGTACAAATCCAAGTGTGTCAACCAAACAACTCAATGCAACAACACATGTCAACATGACAGCCGATGGAATGAGGCCGAACTAGATGAAAGGCAACAAGTGATGCATCAAAAACTCAATATGTAAATAATTACAAGCCAGCAAGGATTTACTGAAGCCAGAAGCAACAGTGCTACCTAACTCGAAGTCAAGTAGTAAAATCAAGGTATGAACAGAAATTACTTGCAACATGATGCAATGAAAGCAACTTACAAAATCAAGTTGGGATGCATATTCGAACAACTCATGTCAAAACCATCAATCGAAATGCAAACAGTCTCGGGTAATAATACCAGAAACTACAAAGAAACCAAGTGTATGAAGACTGCCCAAGTACAAACCGATAACAACCGAGTTTCAATTATGCAGACAGCTAAGTGAAGGCATGTACACGTATCTAGACAGTGTTCCTGTTGCAATGTACACAAAGAGAATATCAAGCAGATCAAGTGAGGAAAGAAGCTCAATAACTTCAAACTATATGGTGATTCAGCAAATGAGCATTCGAGGCATGCAAATGCTAACCTGAAGAACAACACAGAAGTCTGCAACATATACTACGTATGTACATGTATGATTACACATGTGTATACACAGAATATATGTACAACAACACGAACACAAGCCAGTGAATGGCGACATGCAACAAATAAATCAAAACAGAGTTGAGCAGTGTCAATAGTCAACATCAAACACTATCACATAAACAAAGTCATAGCCAAATTCACTAGCAAAGCAATCAAAGAAGTTTCAAAAATATCAAGTGCAGCTTATCATAACAAGATTAAGTCGCCGAAGCCTTCACAAATTCACGGCACTAGGCATGATTTTACTGGTTTCGAAACAAGGTTCAAACCCGTAGTTGTCAAGAATTCAAAGCAATGCCGAAGTCAAACTTAAAGCAAATGCAAGGACACAATAAATTCTTATCCAAAAATGTTTCACAAAATCATGCCTGCAGACCTCTAACCAAACTCAGGACCATGGTTATGCCGAAGCCAACAGAAAGATGACGAAGTCAAACCGTACTTCAAACAATAGCAAGCTCAACCATAGTCGAGGTCAAAATAGCCTAAGTCATCAGCAAAATCAAAGCCGTGAGAATCAAGGACCGAATAATGTTACAGCAGTTTCAAACCAAAAATCAAAGCTATGAAAATCAAGTAACAAAAGCTCATACAACTTTGAACTAGATGTGAGTGAGGAAATCACTCACCTTTTTCGACGAGCATAGAAGCAGTCGCGAGCAACGAGAATTGGATCGAGCAAGGCTACAGGCGAACACCCCATCACTGATTCGATCGAATTAAAACGACGCTTCCAAAAGCCCTAAGCTTCAGAGAGGAACGAAGATCGAAAGCCTCGAATTTTCAGAGCGAACGAAGAAGGAACAAAGCCGCCATTTTTTTTCCGTATGCTAGGGTTTTGAACGAAATTGGATGCAAGGGGGGTCGGGTTTGCCAAAAGAAAACGAAGAGGGGTACCAGTTATACCCTTCAACATTTATCACAATCCCAAGCCAAAGAATCTTAGGCCAAAATTCAATTTAAAGCCCGAAATCCCTTAACAAATTTCAAAAGAATTTCAACTTGATTTAAAAAAACTCCCAAAAGTAATTAACTAACCGATTTAATCGTCTAATGACGATAATCAATGGTTACGAAACCCTGGGTTGTTACAGACTCCCCTCCTTATAAAAATTGCGTCCCCGCAATTTTCATAATTAAAGGCGTTAGTAACAATTATTTTTCTAACCTAAATTGGTTAAGCTAGAAAAATAAAGATCAAGAACACAAATGCCAAAGAAATCTTTTAATTTCATAAAAGGAATCAACAAATTCTCAACAAAAACTAATACCGAATAGATAATCAGAAAACAATAAAACTGAATAAATGCAATTATCAGCAATATTCAATTATCAATTTGATAATTAGAATATAGAAATCACAAACAACAATATCTAATTATCGATACGATAATTAGAAAATAGAAAAATCTAATTATCAACAAAGATAATTAGAAAACAAAAATCACAATTCGCAAAACTACAATCTAGTTATCTACTAGAAAATCAGAAAAACACGAACTCCACAATCAGCAAACTCTAACTATCAACAAAGATAGATAGAAAACAACAATTTAATAAAATCAACATAATCTCGAATCAATTAGAGACTAGAAAATCCTATAATAAGAAAATTTAGCAATTATCCAATTATCAAAAACGATAATCAGAAATCTCAAATCAACAAATATCTAATTATCACAAACGATAATCAAATCTTAAAACAACAATTATTCAATTATCAAAAACGATAATCAAATCTCAAATCAACAAATATTCAATTATCAAAAACGATAATCAAATCTCAAATCAACAGATATTCAATTATCAAAACGATAATCAAATCTCAAGTCAACAAATATTTAATTATCAAAAACGATAATCATAAATCTCAAATCAACAAATATTCAATTATCAAAAACGATAATCAAATCTCAAATCAACAAATATTCAATTATCAAAAACGATAATCAAATCTCAAATCAACAAGTATTCAATTATCAAAAACGATAATCAAATCTCAAACCAACAAATATTCAATTATCAAAAACGATAATCAAAAATCTCAAATCAACAAATATTCAATTATCAAAATGATAATCAAATCTCAAATCAATAAATATTTAATTATCAAAAACGATAATCAAAAATCTCAAATCAACAAATATTCAATTATCAAAAACGATAATCAAATCTCAAATCAATAAATATCTAATTATCAAAAACGATAATCAGATCAATTATCAAAAACGGTAATCAAATCTCAAATCAACAAATATTCAATTATCAAAAACGATAATCAAATCTCAAAAATGATAATCAAATCTCAAATCAACAAATATTCAATTATCAAAAACGTAATCAAATCGCAAATCAACAAGTATTCAATTATCAAAACGATAATCAAATCTCAAATCAACAAATATTCAATTATCAAAATCGATAATAAAAAATCTCAAATCGACAAATATTTAATTATCAAAAACGATAATCAAAAATCTCAAATCAAAAAATATCTAATTATCAAAAACGATAATCAGAATCAACAAATATCTAATTATCGAAAACGATAATCAGAATCAACAAATATCTAATTATCGAAAACGATAATCAGAAGCAACAAATATCTAATTATCGAAAACGATAATCAGAATCAACAAATAGCTAATTATCCAAAATGATAATCAGAATCAACAAATATATAATTATCGAAAATGATAATCAGAATCAACAAATATCTAATTATCGAAAACGACAATCAGAATCAACAAATATCTAATTATCGAAAACGACAATCAGAATCAACAAATATCTAATTATCAACAAAGATAATTAGAACTCATATCAACAAATATCCAATTACCTTCAGATAATTGGAACAACAAATATCTAGAAATCGATTAAGATAATCTAGAAAATCAACATAAAAGGTTGGATCGATCCCATCATATGGCGAGTCTAAGCTACGCCGCACGTGCATCTCATATGGCCGAAGCCTACCAAGTACTGTCATCATAATTTTGGCGTCCAACAAATGACCCGAAGGTCCAACATATGACCCGAAGGTCTAGTACTGGTATTTGACCCGAAGGTCCAACATAGTGGCTCGAAAGCACACAAAATCATCAAAATCATCAAACAACAAATATTTTAATTAACGAGTCCGGAGTTAACCAAAATAGCAAACGCACATGTCCCATAACCACGAGTTTTACTAAATCGTTTAATTCTCTTCATCGTTTCCTTGAAAGTGCAAAATTATATATTAAAAAAATATCATTTCACATTCTCAAACGGAAAAGTCCGGAATTAAGCGAATTAGTAAAAGAAAGGGGTCATAGTCCTCGATTTTGCTGAAATGTTTAAATCGCTTCCTCATTCTTTTGAAAGCGCAAACTGCAAAACTTCTGAAAACAATTTCATTTATTTTATAAAAGTAATAATTTACATTCTCAAACGAACAAGTCTGAAATTAAGCAAATCAGTAAAAGAAAGGGGTCATAGTCGTCGATTTTGCTGAAACGTTTAAATCGCTTCCTCATTCTTTTGAAAATGTAAACTTCAAAATTTTTGAAAACAATTTTTTTTTGAAACAATTTTTTAAACACGTGATTAAAACAGCAACATCAGTAGCAACTTCGACAAGGAAATTTCACTTCTCAAAATACCGTAAAAACGGAAAACAAAATCAGCATTGTTAATAGTCGCTTGAAAATCCACTTTAAAATTTTACGTTTACTGAAGCCAAAGCGACAGTAATATTCATACGTTAAAATCTCATCAAAATAATTCGCATCAAAATATAATATCAGTGAATTTTCATTCATAAAAATGTCAACAAAACACTTTGCTTCAAAAATTCAGCACCGATATGAAAATTCCGTTATGAAATAACGACAACAAAATACGTTCAAAACCGAACATCGATCTAAAGTAAAATTAATGTAGTAACATGCAACATAAATTTGCACGTATACCACAAAATAAAAAAAGAAATCATTTAAATATATCTTCAATGAAGATATCTCAACAAAATCACATAACTGCAATCGCTTCGGATCCTCAAATCGGATTCGAAATTTTCAAAGAAAACAAATTAAACACAGCTATGTAAACAACAAATGAAATCTATTTCAACTTCATATTTTTATTTTTAAATCAAAAAGGTTATCAGCTGTACTCAGCGAAGACAGTTTCACTGTTTCCGCTGCGCACTCTGATAAACCAACACAAATAACTTAATCCTCAGAACACAGTTTTCACTTTTATTTTTAAATAAAGATATTTAAAAATTTCATCATAATTTCAAAACTTTAGTTTTGACTCAAAGCACAATAAAACATCGACTAATAGTTGTAACACGTGCTCCATCTAAGTTATGTTTTATATTATGTCCATAAACCCCAAGCTCTGATACAAACTGTGACGCCCCAACTCTATGCTCACAATAACAAAGAGTATTAAAAGAAATACTGTCTGTTATCATGAAGAATAAGGCTGGATAGGAGCGGCCATCCGTAGTTAGGCCTTACACTAGTATTGCTTATTTCGATAGGAGTGGTATATATATTTTTATTTTTCATCTCTTATTTATTTACTCCCATCGACATACCCAATTCCAGTATAAAATGAACTACGATGGTTCCCAATAGTTTAGGACAATAAATATAATAATAACACAGATAATATAAATGCGGAACACAGATAAAACAAAAAGTCTCATATATATAATAACTGATGTCAGTTACAATACATGTGATACAGCACATATGATACAACTACAACTGTCGACTCTGGAAGTTACATATACAAGTACATTAACGTAAAAAATATACATGAATACATATCTTCCAATACAATTACACTGACTACTATAAAAGACAACGACTACTCCAAAAATATGAAAAGACTTCATAACTCAAGCAGCAACCCAAAACAAGATATCTACAACCTGTAATACTCGGTCTGACCCGCGTATTAAATTCAAAAGAAAATAATACACGGGTCAGTCTAATTCAAACTCAGTTATTAGTGCGCAGAAGCAGTAATAATTAAGTAACAGATAGACGACAATCACAATAAACTTCGTATATCCGATCCTTAAATAAAGAAATCGGATAACGAAAAAATATAACGCGTAACAGTGTTAAACAACAAATCAACAAAATCCAAATTTTTAATGAAGGTAAATTAAAAAGATTATCAATGAAGATAATTTAGAAAACAACAGAATGGCTGAAACGGCACTTAACGACAAAATCTAATTATTAAATAAATAATTAGAAACTCATAATCTAATTATCAAATAGATAATTAGAAGACAACAAAAGGATCAGATCAAACCAAATAAAAATACAAATCCAAAACATACTGAAATATCAATTAAAATGTCAACTCGAGTAGGGCTGTAGTACACGCACGCGTGCACTGCCTCGCCACTACAGCATATGGAATACACAAAAGATCAATAAATCAAAACAAAATAGAATATCATAAAAGCAATACCGCGTGGCTGCAGTACACGCTTGCGTGCACTGCCTTGCCACTACAGTGATGATGTACACAAAAGGGCACTAGG
The DNA here is from genome assembly GCA_030765085.1 of Allium cepa. Taxonomy (NCBI): domain Eukaryota; kingdom Viridiplantae; phylum Streptophyta; class Magnoliopsida; order Asparagales; family Amaryllidaceae; genus Allium; species Allium cepa. Next base: position 57,890,882 of record CM060935.1, read on the forward strand.
TCAAACCCATACAGTGATACTGCATAGCTTATAAAGGAATAGCAATAAGGCACAAAGGCCAGAGTGTACACGAATTCAAGGGCAAACTGCAACCAAGTACTGCAGCCACTACATGAACACAACAGAATGAAGGTGAAGGCACCAAAAATATAACGACCCAGCAATATACAAAGAAATCAAACAAGGTCGTGTCTGAATACAAGCACACCCAAAGGTGCACTAACATATAATGGTACACACACACATCAAACTGCACAGTGCAAAATAACCCAATGAAATCAGAAATGTGTTCAAAGCAAATACAAACCACATGATGGTAGGAATACATAAATGTACAACTCCAAGTGTGTCAACCAAACAACTCAATGCAACAGCACAGGTCAACATGACAACCGATGGAACGAGGCTGAACTAGATGAAAGGCAATAAGTGATTCATCAGCAACTCAATATGTAAATAATTACAAGCCAGGAAGGATTTACTGAAGCCAGAAGCAACAGGGCTACCTAACTCGAAGTCAAGTAGTAAAATCAAGGTATGAACAAAAATTACTTGCAACATGATGCAATGAAAGCAACTTACAAAATCAAGTTGGGATGCATATTCAAACAACTCATGTCAAAACCATCAATCAAAATGCAAACAGTCTCGAGTAATAATACCAGAAACTATAAAGAAACCAAGTGTATGAAGACTGCCCAAGTACAGATCGATAACAATCGAGTTTCAATTATGCAGACAACTAAGTGAAGGCATGTACACGTATCTAAACAGTGTTCCTGTTGCAATGTACACAAAGAGAATATCAAGCAGATCAAGTGAGGAAAGAAGCTCAATAACTTCAAACTATATGGTGATTCAGCAAATAAGCATTTGAGGCATGCAAATGCTAACCTGAAGAACAACACACAAGTCTGCAACATATACTACCTATATACATGTATGATTACACATGTCTATACACAGAACATATGTATAGCAACACAAACACATGCCAGTGAATGGCGACATGCAACAAATAAATCAAAATAGAGTTGAGCAGTGTCAATAGTCAACATCAAACACTATCACATAAAAAAAGTCATAGCCAAATTCACCAGCAAAGCAATCAAAGAAGTTTCAAAAATATCAAGTGCAGTTTATCGTAACAAGATTAAGTGGCCGAAGCCTTCACAAATTCACGGCACAAGGCAAGATTTTACAGGTTTCGAAACAAGGTTTAAACCCGTAGTTGTCAAGAATTCAAAGCAATGCCGAAGTCAAACTTAAAGCAAATGCAAGGAAACAATAAATTCTTATCCAAAAATGTTTCACAAAATCATGCCTGCAGACCTCTAACCAAACTCAGGACCGTGGTCATGCCGAAGCCAACAGAAAAATGACGAAGTCAAACCGTAGTTCCAACAATAGCAAGCTCAACCATAGTCGAGGTCAAAATAATTAAAGTCATCAGCAAAATCAAAGCCGTGAGAATCAAGAACCAAATAATGCCACAGTAGTTTCAAATCAAAAATCAAAGCTATGAAAATCAAGTAACAAAAGCTCATACGACTTTGAACTAGATGTGAGCGAGGAAATCACTCGCCTTTTTCGACGAGCATAGAAGCAGCCGCGAGCAACGAGAATTGGATCGAGCAAGGCTACATGCAAACACCCCATCACCGATTCGATCGAATTATAACGACGCTTCGAAAATCCCTAATCTTCAGAGAGGAACGAAGATCGAAAGCCTCGAATTTTCAGAGCGAACGAAGAAGGAACAAAGCCGCCATTTTTTTCTTCGTATGATAGGGTTTCGAACGAATTTGGATGCAAGGGGGGTCGGGTTTGCCAAAAGAAAACGAAGAGGGGAACCGGTTATACCCTTCAACATTTATCACAACCCGAAGCCAAAGAATCTTGGGCCAAAATTCAATTTAAAGCCCGAAATCCCTTAACAAATTTCAAAAGAATTTCAACTTGATTTTAAAAAACTCCCAAAAGTAATTAACTAACCGATTTAATCGTCTAATGACGATAATCAATCGATACGAAACCCCGGGTTGTTACAAAACTCAAGCTGGGGATGTTATGTGTAGTATTGTTAATATATTGAACAGATGATGTAAGATAACTATATGTATTTGTTGAGAAAACTCAAGGTACGTATGCTACACTTAGGCCATCACAATGTGTAGGTACGAGCGAATAATTTCTTTCGATTTGTTGAGCAAACTCAATGTTGAAATGAGATTAGGTCAAGGAAAAATGGGTTAGGAGTTGTATGTGATATAACTGATAAGGAGTTATCCACCGTTTGCGGAGCTAAGATTTATTGGGCAAACTCAAGTTCATAGTACCAAGGCAGATGAGTCCTAACACCCACTAGTCAATTCGAAAGACTTCTATGTTTCATCTTAGGGTTTGGAGAAACATAAAAGTCTAGTGGGAGCTTTATTAGGAAAATGAAACGGTAACAGTTAACCATTCTAATATTGTAAGAGCATATGCTAAATAATGTTATATTATCTACAACAATAAGTTTGTGCATTTAATATGATTGATAAAATGTTTATCAATTAACATATACAAACAAACTGAATTGAAAGTTGGCAAATGAAAATATAATACCTACTATTAAATGCCTATTTCATGTTAATGTTATCTGTACCCATGCAAGGGTCTAATTTTACAACTACTTAATACATTCGTAAAATAGTCACTTACGTGCTTATTTGGTTGAGACGGTGTATTGCACTCTATGAGTTTTGAACTCTAAAAGAAAAACAAGGCTATGGATATTTGATTCATATACTAACATTTATAAACGTTATATGGTGAACGGTCACAATTCGTAACGTACGATACTTCAATGAATGTATTTCATTGGAAATAATTTAATAAATAAATTTTTGAGATCATGTATTCAACTTGATCGATTACAAAAGGGATCATATTGTGTTAATGTAGCATAAGACCAAAAACTGCAAGATAGATCTAAGAATTCGATCGCTGAAATGTCATTTTGATTGGTTTACGTAAATTGCAACATATTTGATATCCTTAAATGTTAAGGATAATCGAATGCGCTTTTGTAAAGAGTTTGTTATGATACTGTAGTAAGGTTTTCTTTTGAATAGTTTAATCACTTGAAAGGAAAACAAATGTATAAGAATTGATGTAATTTAAGGCACCAATTGGGATGAAGAGAACAAATAGTCACTTCTTCTTTATAGAGAAACATTGGAAATGAGAATTATAATAAGAGTCGATACTTAATATTGGAATAAGAAATATGATTTCTATTCCGAAATGTACTTTCATACAGAAAATTATTTTCTATAAGATTTATTTCTTTGATCTCAAGATGGTTGATCAATGAACTCTCCACTGTAAATAGTTGTAGTGTATGAAATAAACAAATTGTATTAAGTGAATGATGGACCTTCGAATTTATTATACTATTATAGTAATGGTGGAAATAGTGGGAGCATGCCATATAGCACTTATTAATCGCATCCTAGTATGAAAATTGTTTTCATAAAACTTACCATACATTATTTACGAGATAATGATTATTTTTTGGTATCGACAGAAAAAATAGACATAGCTATATTTCAATATGAATATTATATATATTCTTTGTGAAATAAAACTATAACGTGGTAATAATTTTATAACAAAAATTGGAAAATAAAAAGTATCTACATTTATTTGCAGTTGTTTTGGAATTATAGACTGCCATAATTTTGAGAAATAGTTTTATTGTATGATTTTTAATCATATGGTACTTGTTAATTATATCTCAAACAACAAAAGGGTAATGCACCCATTTAGTAGGAGTGTCATAAGAGTTGATTAACTCTTCATATTGATACATATATATGTATGCAATCGTAATTCTGTAAATACCAAAACGGTTCCACATACTTTGTCATATTCATCAATGAGTTATCACCGACATAGACATGTGTATTTGATACACATGTAGTATGTATATGGTAAGCTAGTAGAGTATAAAACAAAAGTAAATAAAATAACATGCAAAAGAAATGGTTTGATTTGATCAAATGGGTGAGTATATTGGAAAAAGTTCCAAACGTACCTATAAATGAATAAAGATTCAATCTTAAAATTACTCCTCCGTGTGATACATAATGATGCATCGATGTTGAGTAACCGAACTTTGTTGGACAATATACGGTGAAATGTGAGTGAAGTTGAGTTAGTTTCTTTGTATAAGGTAATGTACTTAAGGCTATTACACAAGATTAATATTATTTCATTTAAATATCAATTTAAATTTCTACTAGATAAGGGTTTATAAGAAACTCCAACATATCCAAGGCCAAGGAATTGGTAGGCTGTGCGAGTCAAAAGATTGCACGTAATAATTATTCATAAGGGAGCTTGTATAAATCTCCCTAAAAGAATTTTGAAAAGTCTGTCATTGTATGAGATATTTATGTTTTGAACATAATTTTTGTAAACTAAAACCAATTCAGTTTTATAAATAAAGAAATTCATAAAAAGTTTATGAATACATATTCTATTACACCGAGAAACAATTGTTGATTCAAGATATACCAACTTCATCGAAATTATTGGTAGTAAAATGGAATTGGATATAATCCAAAGATAGAACTGATTATATGAGATGAAATGAAATTAACTAACCTAAACGAACATATAGCATTAAAATGTCTAATAAGTATTTTCGCATATCGAAGAGAAACTATGAATATCTTATTAATGTCAAAAATATATAATCCTAGATTGTTTAATTAAACTATAAAGAGTGTTGAATCTATATGGTATGATGTGCAAATCCGAAAGAATTCCAAGTACGCTATCAAAATATAGATTTTGGTGATCGTAACTGAAGGGATGTGATCCATCGACCTCGACCGTGTCTTCATGAGTAAGACTAATATATTTGAAATTTAAATGAGAAATGTTGATAAGAATAATGTCACGAATTTTAATTGTTGAAATTAACGTAATCGGTTGGTTATTCAACATGTTCAAGTCAATTTGGATTTACTCACAAAATTATCACTTGATAAGTCCTAGTGTTTTGTTACATATGTATTGAAATAGAAAATTATAAATAATGATTTAGAGTAAACCGTTTATACATTAACCAAAAATGTCCCAAAGTCAACGGGAGTGATATTGAGTTTTTGAGTCTTTGGATATTATCCAAGAAATGATACGAAAGTATCATTTTATAAGTATCATGATTGAATAAATATTTTAATAGAAATATCAAACAGTTTGATTTTTAATCAAAATGCAGAGGAAGCGTATGTTCATAAGAAAGAACGTTAAAAGGTACATTTATATTTATAAACTATAAGTAAACAACACGCTGTTGATTTTAATGATGTACATTTGTTAAAACAAGCCTTAGGTGTTTTAATGATCAACATTGGATTAAAAATGATGATTTTTATAGTAAGTATAAAAGATGTCAAAAATGTCCCAAATGATATGCAAGGACACCTTATTAAAATGTTTAATATGGAACATGTAAGATTAACTCCTTTGCATTGACAAAAGGAATTATCATATATGTTGTGTTGTTTACGATATCATGATTTGCTTATGTATTTTATACATGAAGCAAATATCAAATACAAATTAATATCACTGAATGATTGTTTGAAGTGTTCTTGTGTATTTATAAAATACTAGAGAATTGTTTGTAGAAACAAAAACTCATTATTAGGGAGTGTTCGGACTCAAACTTCATAAGTGATATTGAGTATAGCATGTCAATAATAAATTCATGTTAAGAATCTTTAAATTGGAAATGTTTCGAATGAAAGACTGTGGCTAATTCAATGAAAAGGCTAAGTACATCGCCTTGAATATTTTCGTAATAGAAATAATGTATACAAAAATATAAGTGCATAAATTTATAACTGAACCAATTCCAAATGTTGAGAATCTCATAACGTTGTTATATGATAGCAATGTCATGATATGGTTCATAATAGAACCTAGAGCTCACTAGAGGTCGAGAGACATACTTCGAATTGTTCTGCTTGATAAAGCAGTATATCACCATAATAGAGAGTTGATTGACAAGATGGATAATTGAAACATGATAACATACCTATTCACAAAGGGACCGACCCAACTGGTTTTGAGAAACCGACTGGAGAAGTTGGAATAAGATTCCATAATTGAACCGAAGTGCAAGTGGGAGGTGGATAGGGCTAGGGGATGCCCTAAGGGCAACTATGTAATTTGTTACATATATCTAACTTATTGAACAATCTTGTTCACAATAAAGGTGTTTCTTTCTACTATATACTTGATATAATGTGCTTATATTAATTAATTAGTTTAATTAAAGTATATTTAATAGAAAATGATAAATGGTATATTTTGTGAAAGTAGTTACAAAGTGTTATAACCGTGATTTATTTATGACAATTGAACAAATATACCATTTTAAATATTCCTAGTCAAGATGCATCGAGACTGGATATCGGTGTATCCATTGAGAATCGAGTATGTATGCTTTGCAAAATTTAGGCAGTGTATTACTCATGACTGATGGGGGCACTTAGAAGTTACATGCTGATAATTATTGGATAACTATGGAACGACTCACTCGATAGTTTTTAGTTGGCTAATATAACTAAGGTCAAACAGAAAATATCAATGTGATTGATTTACACAGTTCCCTCGACTTGAGCATACTATGGATCTTTAATATGAAAGCTCTGCTTTGATTATAGTCAAATCATGGCATGGCGTTCCATCGAGTGACTATAGTTAGGTCGATCCGAAGAATTGGAAGTGAAGTACTATTCAAAAGGGGATTCGCCTCCTTAGTTATATGGGTTAGTATCATGGTCAACTTAAGTCAACTCAAAGTCAAAGTCTCTACCCAGAGCATTTTGGTTAATAATAATTATTATTATTGAATAGAGGATTTTTTGTTTGGACTGTAAAGTTGTATGTCGATGATATTGGAATTTTGACCATTACCAAATTCCATAAATCCAAAGTAATATAGTTTTAATGAAGAGAATTGGCGTAAATAATTGTCACTATCAGGTACTGGTTACTAATAAGATTTTAGTAAAAGATGTGTAGGTTATAAATTCATCCAAAATGCCACACCACCTGCCAAGTGACGTGTGAACGTTAATATTCAAATAGTTCGATATTAATCACTGACTGAATTTACACATTTGAGTTGCATAACCGAAATGATGAATGCTTTAAATGAACCACATGATTTAATTAATTTATAATTGTCGTAAATTAAAGAATTAATTAATATTTATGAAATATTAATTACTAAATTTTTATTTTTATTTTTTGAATTCCCTTGGCATTTAGTAAATTACATATACGTATGAATTATAAACGCGCATAATGATATATGATACCTTTACAGTGTTTAAATTTGATTTACACATGATAATTGCTAAAAGGGGGCTTCAAATAAATTAATTAGTATTTGTGAAATATTAAATATTAAAATTTCATTTTAATTTATTTCAATAATTTTAGCATTTAATGGCGTGCGCATATAAAAGTTATAAACGTGCGCACATTTGAATTAGGTTTAAATGGGATTGATGCTAATTAGATTTTGGAAATCTCTGAGGATCCATATGGCACCATCTATGGCTAGCCATGCATGTATAAGAAAGGAGGATCCGACTAACATTAAAAAAGGAATTAATAGGGGAAAGTTTTAAGTAAGGATTAGGAAATATTTCTATCATTCCTTTGAAACATATCTCCCTTTATTTTCTTATATGATTGATTTAATTCCTGGGATAATCATCCTTCTTGCTCTTCTATCAAAGAATTTCTAATTTTCATGGCTTCCTAACCTCTAAATTTTCAAAATAAAATATCAAATAAAATTAATAACAAAAGATGGTTCTAATCACTTAATTCTTGCAAAATTCGGAGATTGATTCATGGAATCTAAGAGCTTTTGATTCATCATTCAAGGTGCATTCTCTTGACCTCATCTCAATTTGATTAGTCTAATTTTATATACTCATCATTTAACTTATGTAATTTAGATCCATATCCTATATCGTCTCATCTGTGTATTTGTTTATTTGGTCAAATTGATTAAATCCCTTTTATTCTACCATAATTAATTACATACGTTCACCAAGTTATTTTAATTTGCATGTGTTTTTAGATATATTTTGATTATTTTCCAATTCTTGTTGTCGTTATTATATCTACATTATAGAATCCCATATTTGATTATTTTTCATATTGCTTAATCATTTAGATCTGAAAACTTGGCAATATATATGTATGTGTCTGATTTGTCCTATCTATTTCGTTATTGTTTCAAGTTTGTTATTAAAAAACACCTTTTGATTAAAATCTATGTCTTAATTAATGAAATATTTCTATTATTGATTCAAATAGAAAACATATGTAATTTATTTACGTTTGCATGTATGTTCTGTGTTCAATATTTCAAATTCAATCTTTTGGTTTTTGCAAACTTTTGTTTAAAGTTATAAAAAAAGTTTTCTATATAAACATAACTAGACTTTATTGAAAAATATCACAAACCCTTGGATTTCCTTTAAAATTAAAGTTAGGCTTTAGTTGTTTCTTTATATTGGAACGTATACTAAATTATAAATTTTAACATAAAGATGTATTAAGTTTAAAGCATTATTTACAATGATATTTGTATGTGTACATATACATGCACAAATTTATGCGCATGTGTATATATGCATCTGTACATACATATATATATATTTGAATTGAATTTATATGATGGACTTTTATGTAAAATCATAATTTTTATCTTAAAAACTTTCAGTTTTGAAACTAGGTTCAAAATTGCTGACCTTTTGGAGTTATAATAGTGACACTTAATCTTATCTCATTTATACGTATACGTATATTGTATATAATTGTAAATATATGTTTGTATAAGTATTTTAAATAACACCATAGACAATAAAGACACATATGTATGAAATATCATTTCTATACATTATCGGATTTATTGCACTTACATAATTTACAATAGTATATTTGGACAATAGTTACATTTTATGCCATGAATAAATTGACAATTAATATCACTTAACAACCCAATCAATTTAGTTAGAGAGAGAGAGAGAAAAAATAGAAGTGTCTCTCTTCATTTTTTATTATACTCTCTATTAATTACCTGTTTTTAGGGAAAGAAATGAATGGTTTCCTTCCCTAAATTAACTCTTATAAACAATTATTGAGTGCATTTGATGCACTATACATTTAAACTAAATTAATTTTAAACTTCCTTTTAACCAACTTTAAATAAAATAAGACTTTATTTAATGTTTTATTAGATTGGATCTAATGTACATTTAGATTTTATAGGCACATTAAAGATCCAAAATGGTAAACTTTTGAAATTCACCCATTTCTTCCACTGTGGTAAAAATTTCACCCAATGGTAAAAATTCAATCGCTATCTGAGGCTATGCCTTAGGATTCTAATTTCATGCATTTCAAGATCGATTTGGCCATCGGATCATCTGATCTTCAAGTACAGCGATCCTTCCACTCAGTTTAATTTGCAACATCATTCTGAACTCAATGGAAGTGGTCTCGAGTCCTGATTCGACAGTATGCAAAAAATAATATTTTTGGACCTTTATTTAATTAACTATTAAATATTTAGATCGATAATTTAAATATCTTACCATTAAAAATATGGGTCGTTACACCCCTCAAAGTTGAGGTTGTGAATAGTTGGAAGAGACCCGAGACAATTATGGAGGTTTAGAGTTTCTTAGGATTAACAAGTTACTATCGAAGATTCAGTAAGGATTCTGTCATATTGTAGTGCTAATGATGAAGCTTGCTCAAAAAAATGAGAAGTATGTTTGGACTAACGATTGCGAGAGATTATTCTAAGAAGTATGCTCGGGTTTGGGTTTATGGGCAGTGCTGATGTAGATGTGCAAATTAATATCTTCTACATATAGCTAGTTGTAACCCCATGAGGTTCGATATCTCATGCATGACTTGGAGTTAGGATCTATTTTCTTTGCATTGGAGATTTGGAGGATTTATCTTTTAGGATAGAGGTTTGAATTTTTTACTTACCACATGTCTCTTAGATACTTGTTCCTTCAAAAGTAGCTAAACATGAGACAACAAAGGCGGTTTGAATTTTTGGCATATTATGACTTCAAAATTGAGTATACCCCAAGGAAGGAAATATGGTTGTTGATGCCTTGAGCCAAAAGAAGCAGAGCTGTGTCCTAGCTACGATTAAAGAGTGGAATGTCTTAGGGACATTAGCTTAAAGCAATATTCACTTTCGGTCTAGTGCTAGTTCGAGCAAAGTTTCCAAGGCACTATCGTGCTTGGAAGTTCGGCCAACTCTCGTAGAAAGGATTGTCAAGAAGCAAAGAGAGGATCCACTTTGTGTCGAAGGACCAGGTGCCTAAAATCAGGTACCAAGATGAAAAATTAAGGAGTTTCAGTGTTGAAAAAGTTGTTAGGCTTTGGAAGAAGGAAATGTTGTATGTCCTGGATATAGAAAAACTTTAGAAGGTAGTTTTGGACGAATACCATCATTCAAAGTTTTCTGCTCACCGTGGGGTACAAGTATGTGCCCAAAACATGAAACAAAGCTTCTACTGGGAAGGAATAAAGAGACGTTAGGGAATGCATGAAAAGATATTTCACATGCCAACAAGTAAAGGCTAAGCATCAAAAGCCCAGTGCACTTTTGCATCCATTGGAAATCCCAACATGGAGGTGGGACTTTGTTTCTCTAAATTTCATAGATGGTTTGCTCAGATCAACTGTTAGGAATGATAGTATATGGATTATATTAGATTGATTGATTAAAATGCCTACTTTATACCAATAAAATCTAGAAGGACGTACGCAAAGTTGATGAGACTTATGTGAATAGTGAGACTTCATGGAATTTCGAGTACTATAGTTAGTGATTAAGACCCATTGTTTTCCAGTGAATTTTGGTGGATCTTACAGAGTGCTTCGAGCTCGGAGCTAACTATGAGTATATCATACCATACTCGGAAAGATGGATAGACTAAGAGGTTCAGCATAGTACATGATAATTTATTACGAGCCTATGTTTATTAGACATTAGAGAATATTGGAAAGATTGTTTATACTTAGTAGAGTTTTCATACAATAGTATCTACCAATCTATATTAGGATGGAACCTTTTCAAGACATTGTATGGAAGATCTTGTAAGTTACCTATATGTTGGTGCAAGATAGGAAATTGGCTTGTATTTGGAACCAGGTCTTATGAGAGAAGTTTTAGAAAAGGTTGGTCAATTTGATAAAGGATGAAGGATGCTCAATCGAGACATAAGTGTTACGCCGATAGGAGGTGGAGAGAGTTAGATTTTGAAGTTGGTGATCATGTGTTTATTAAAGTTTCTCCGATGAAAGGCACAATGAGATTCGAAAAAGATGAAAAGTTAGCGCCAAGATATACTGACCCATTTTCGATACTTGAGAGGATCGGTACAATAGCCTATAGGGTTGAGTTACCAAGTACTTTTGATGGGGTCTATAATGTGTTCTATGTGTCACATTAAGGAAGTGTGTCCAAGACCCTGAAGTGGTAGTATATGCGAGAGTTATGGATGACTTGATTGTTGAACCAAACATGATTAATGTGAAAAGTCCCATTTGAATACTAGACCGAGATTTGAAGGAGCTTCAAAATAGGGTTGTTAAGCTTATGCAGGTCTAGGGGAGTAAGGACCAAGGTGATTATGCATAGGAAATAGAAGATAAATATTAGAGAAATTATAATGAGTTGTTTCATTAGACTTCGCATGTATGTTTGCTATGTTTTGTCATGGAATATATATATATATATATATATATATATCATATTTGTGTGTGTGTGTGTTATACTATGGTTGATGTTGTTGTGCATTAGTAGATGCAATTGTACATTTCGTTTGTTATACAATTGGAAGGAACTTATGTTGTCATCCTAGAGTGTGCTTGGGAAAAAATATAATTCATTATGGTACCTTATTCGAATTCTAGGGATGAGATTCCTATAAAGTGAAGCGTATAACATCCTAGATTTTAATAAAGACTTAGTTGGGATTGGTTATGATATTAATAATGTAATAATTAAATTATGAAATTAAATGAGAAAACATGTGGTGCAAACGAAGTAAATATTCATGACATTTAATTGTCGTTATTTAGGTTAGAATGAATAAGAATTACCACGATAAGTATTTGGTGTATATTTGCTTATTATGTTGCAATTTATATTTATTTTAAGAAATAAATAAAATGAGGAAAGGGGCTATAAAGGTCGACGACCCAAATCATTATGGATAATGAAATAACAACCTTCTCATTCTATTCATGTATTCATTGTCAAAACAATAATTATAAGCCTTGGAGAACATTATTAGCAGTAGCGGTCTAAGAGAGAAAAAAGGAGAAGAGAAAGAGAAAAAACATAGGAAACATAAAAATTAATTAAGATCAAGCTAATCAAAGGGTTTAGTGAGTAATAGTATTCTCATTTTGTCGTTTTCATCCACGTTTAATATGGTTATGATTAATACTACAATGTTCATATGTATCATGCGTTTATACTTGATAGAAAAATGTTTTAATGGATGTTTAGGTTGAAATGCATGGCTTCATGATATGATGTTTAGTTATGATTCCCTACTCTAACAATTTTGAAATGATGTAAAAAATTTGTATGATGTTTTAATGTATTTTTAGAGGTAGGTTTTAATTTTTAGAATTTTTCCATGTTATAATAATTTTGGTTTGGATTTTTGAAGGAGCCATATATTATGATAAAATGGCTAAACTATAGCAATTTTGGTAAAAATATGTTTGGAAATACATTAAAAAAAATTCTAAGAACTTAGTAATATTTTATAAGTAATTTTAGAAGTGAGAACAAGTATTTCTGAACTGAAGATATGATTTCCTAAACCAATAGGCAAGTACAAAATGGCGTTATATAGAATAAAATAAATAATAAGAGACGTGATCCAAAATAAGGGATGAAAATTAGGTAAAGTAATGTAGCCCATTGGAAAACGTGGAGGCGGAAAGAATAGAGAGGCAACACGTGTAAAGAGGGTGGCAGATGCACACAGGAGACCGGCTTTATTATGTATACCGACAAGGGTGTGCCAAAGGTATAACTCTTGAAAACATAATGAACTAAGAAATTCTAAGAAAAGTACTAAACAAATGAACTAATAAAATACAAGTCGAAGGCTAATGGATCCTAATGAAGGTTATAATTGAAGATGAATGCCGAAGGTGAAGGCCAAAGTGTATATAACAGGAGCATATTATATGAGGGTTCCCTAATATGACCCCGATTGGCAATATTTACCCGTTTTCGGAGTAAAGCTGACACTGAGGCTTATTAACTTTCAACGGAGTGTAATCGTTAAGACCTATTGTCTCTCGAAGGAGGGTTAAAGCTGAGATTCAAGGCTTAGGATAACCGAGGGTAGTACTGAGAGGTATAAAGCTTAATGTACAAATAAATCTGCATTTTACTAAATGAATGATTAGGTGGTACATTCGATAACGTGATGTAACAGCCCGCAAACCCGTACCCCTTTAAGTCAACACTTTGAAATAAATTTCGTTATCTTACTTATTTACTTCAAAATCCACTAACTTTGGATTTTTAATTTTTAATTATGATTAAAATCTTTTTAACTGAAAGTACCAATTTCATATTTCTCAAATTCCTTCTTTACTCTTTTAAATAAATTTAACCCATAAAATTTAAAAAATAAATTCTTTATTCCTTTAAAATAATATCATTTAAGTTTTTAAAATTCATTATTACTCTATTTATTCAAAATCCTCTTTTTCCATACTCGGAATTTATTTATTAGAATTTTAAAATCACTTTCATTCTTTTCCAATTCATTCTTAAATTTATTCAAATTTTCTATAATTATTTTACTTAAAAGTTCACTCTTTTATTTTCTTTCAAAAATCCAATTCTATATATTTTGATAACTCGGTGTACCAAAAATATATCCAAACGAAGCATAGCATTCAATATTCCAATTACCAATATAACTCATCATAGAATATCAAATATTCATAACACAGAATATTAAACAATCAAATAATTTTGAGGAATCCAGTTAGATCCCTCCGACCTGAAATCAAATAATTTTTAGGAATCCAGTTAGATCCTTCCGACCTGTTTCCCTGCATCCATAGATGTTAGCACAATACCAATTCCACTTCGATGTGGAATATCGCGGTATATGGGTTTATATAATATCATCCTCTATTATGCGGCACATAGGGTCTCATCCGCTATATAATGCGGGAAATCGGTCACTCTAATATATACTATATGTATACTACTATATATAATATAGAACATCAAATCAATTCAATCATTCAACCAATTATTTAAATTTAACCATTTAAATTTGAATAATAACCCAGATGAGTGAGATTAACTCACATTTGCTTTTATTTGCAATCCATTCCAATATTGCCTTGGTTTCTCGATTTTTTTGACCTTGAATAAACATATTATGGTTTATTAATACTCGAAACAAACCGAACAACCCAATTACGATAATTTTATTTAATCTAATAATTTAATTTTAAACTAATTCCTTTCTAAAAAAATCTTTTATTAGTTAAAAATAATTAAATAGGCAAATTGAACAAATTAATCATCAAATCCATTATTTTTAAAATAAATTTAGTAAATTAAAACATGTAAATGTATATTTACTTTCTTTAAGAACTACATACATATTATAACATTTGCTATATAGATTTTAAAAATGTGTTTTTTACATAAACTTTACCATATTAAAATTTCTATATTACAGTTTCAAAGTCTTTCTATCAAAATAATTTCCTGTAAATATTAATAGTGAATTCTTTACTGTAAAACTGTCTTCCTACGATATATATGATTGTAAGACAGTAAGTTCCTCCTTTTCTCTTTTTCTTTAAAAAAAGGAAAAAAAAACTTTACTGTTAATTTCCTAATTCCATTTTCTAACCTGTAAAAACAACATCAGATACAATAAAGCGATGATACCTCACAGCCGTCGATCTAAACGTCGCCCCCAAGCCTATCGACGAATCACGAACCAGCTCCTCCCCTTGCCTTCCGTGACGACGACGAAATGGCGAAGAAATGTCGATCACCATCTCTACGACATCGAAAACCATCGCTATCTCCTTCCTAAATTCCTCGACCTCGCGTGCCATCCTACGAGCAGCTACTACCTCACCATAGCGAACGGCTCAACAAAGTCACTGCCTCACCATAGTGACAAATCGCCGTCGCTAGTGTCGATCGATATCTCTCAGGCTCGAATTCAAGCGTTCACTCACCCTCCTTTCTTCATCGGCGATTTGTCGTTCGATTATTCGATACCCTTTTTTTATAACGAATGAATTCGATCTGATTTTAATTTGAAGGGGGAAACGAGATTTGGAAAAAACAAACAGTGACTTCCCTTATATTTTTTTGAAGCTCTCGTTTTTTTTCATCGTACTGCTTGGCCATTACTGGTATTTGAAATGCTTCTCAGCCAGTTGATTTTTAAAAAGAAGAGGAGGAAAGTAAAGGAGAGTGAAGCGTGTACTACACGGTAGGGGACGGTGATTTGAAATAAAGGAAAAGCTGACGGGAAGAAAAAGTTTTGACGTGAAAGGTTTGACTAGTCGGTATAATATATATTCAAAATTTTAAATTGAAATCGTCTTGATAAATGTAACTTAAAAACTTGACCTCCTATCGAGGCATACCACCAGGCGTTTATAATCTTATACCCCTATTCGGAACGCAATGGAAAAGGTTTTGGGTCCTAATTCGATCGTATGGAGAAGATAGCTTTTTGAACCCAGTTATTATATTAAATTTTCGATATAATTTTCAGCGCGTTTACTTACCGTATGCTCACACAACAACTCCAACCACTATGAAAATTGAAATCCGATAATAATACAATATTACGGATCCAATGGAACTGGTTTCGTCGAAATCCGAGACTATGCTTTGGAAGACTATTTTTAAATATCAATTTAAACGATACAATTTCAAAACTAAACAAATCACTGTTAAATTAGATTTTAACCCTTCTATTATCTTCAGTATCATCATTATAAATTTTATAAGTCTTCAAATTATTTTTAACAGGTTTAAAGCTGAAAATTCCAATATTTTACCCAAATTCAAATTATTAAATTCAATAAATTTAATCGCCAAATTCAAACTGATATTTGAAATCCAAGTTAAACTATCTTGCAAATATTTAAAATTAATTAAATATTCCAATTTCAAATGCCTAAAAATTCCAGGTCGTCACACGTGGTGTAAGGCCTTGGGGGTAACTAAGTGTCTAAACATGACCTTATTCAGAAACGTTGATATAAGTCCTTCGTGGAAACCCAATGTTCAAAGTGGCATTGCATTCAGTAATGAGGTGTAAGGCCTTCATGGCAACCCACTATCCAAAGTGACATTGCATTCGGTAATGAGGTGTAAGGCCTTCGTGGTAATCCAATGTCCAAGTATTAAATTTTATCCGGTAGCTAGGTGTAAGGCCTTAATGGGAACCCAATGTCCAATTATGACATTGCATTTGGTTGCATGGTGTAAGGCCTTAATGTCAACCAAGTATATAAACATTACCTTATTCGGAAACGTTGATGTAAGGCCTTTATGGCAACCGACTGAATGAAGATGGCATTGATAACATTGCATCAGGTGGTGAGTGTAAATGTAACAACCCTAGATTTTTGCATATAATTTAAATTTGACTTTATTTTATTTTGAAATTATTTTAAATTTTTTTAATTTCAAATATTTCATTTTTAAATATAAATTTTAGTTTATACATGAATTATAATTCCAAACTTGTGTAAGTTGAATATTTTCCTCAAATGTATATTTTTGGTCAAACTGGTCAAACTTTGAATTTTAAATTTTAAATTTAAATATTTTAATTCTTATATTTTACCTTTTATTATTAAAATAGATTTAATAACATAAATACTGCTTCTTGTTTCGTTGAAAATGGATTTAAATTGTGAAAGTTATACCGTTTTCAATATTGTGTGTATATTGAGTTATTTAACAATATTCTTCATTTTAAATTATATAAATAATATTTTTATTTGTCACATCTTATTCTAATTTTTATTATGTGTTATTTTACATTTATTTTTATCTTTTAAATATTCTAAAGTGATGATAAGATTTTTCAAAAGCTTATTGAATTTATTTTCTATTTTTAAAGGCTAGTTTCTATTTTTCTGCTATTTTCTTCAATTAAATTATATTTAATTAAAATTTATTTATTCATTTTGTGAATGCATTTTTATTTTGTGTTATTATCTTTATTTATAAATATTTTTCATGTACATATATAATTTTCAAAGTTTGTTCCATTTAATTTCAAATTTTCTAGACTAGTTTTCATTTTTGTGCTATTTTCTTATTTTAATCATATCTAATTAGCGTTTAATTATTAATATTTTGTTTATCTATTATATTTTAGAATTTTAACTGAAATTATAAGTATTTTCAGTTATTTAAATGTATATAAATATATATATGAGAAATTCGAAAAGGTTTGCTGCCTTTTATTTTCCTAAGGCCTTTTATATTCCACCTTTTCACATTCTAACTTAACTCTTCATTCAATTGGCCATTAGTTCCCACTTATTTCAGCCGCATACTTCATTCTCATTCATGTAAACTTTCTTTTTATCATTCCCGAAGAAAAATTTTCGGCCTTCCTCTTTTGAAGATTTTTGGTAAAACTTTATTTCTTTTTTTCACTTTTGTTGCTTGAATTCATTAATTTTACACTTATCTTCATCCCTATATGGCTCGTCTCGTCTCTCCTCCACCATCTTGGCCGCCTCCACCACCATCCCCTCTGACCAACATCTCCTCCAGCCCCTTCCCATGCCATAGCCAAGCTCCTATGTTGTAACGACCCGTAAATTTTCGATAATTAAAACAGCTAATTTAATAAGATTTCGTGATTTAGTGTTAGAAAAAGATTTGTGATTCGTTTGGTATAATAATAACTAAAAGGAATTGCAATAATAATTATCCAAGTAATGAAAAATAAATGCGACTTAGTAAATTCTTTTGCAGTCGATAGTCGAATAGGGTGATAAATGTTGAATTCATTTGGTATAAGAGAGTAGTTGATTGATGAGTAAAATCTATTTAAAATCAAATATTGAATATTGAACACGTAAATTATTTAAATTAAATATTTAAAACTAATTGAATAATTGAATAACTGTAAAATGAAAATAGTGTTCTAAATTTTGAAATGGTTTTAAAAGTTGAATCTTATAAGTTCAATTTCAATATTTCAAAAGATAATGAATTATTGGATAAGCGAAATTGTCTAAATTAAATATTTGGAATTTATTGGATAAATTAAATAACGGGTTTAATATGATTAAAAATGATTTGAAATTTTTTATTTTATCATATTAAAGTTATAGTGATGTTATAGAACTTTTAAAACTGAATTTAAAATTTATTTGTGAAAATTGAATATTTTAATATTTAATTATCGCCTGAAAAATAGCCAATTTTTAAACAGTCTCAGAATTGGACGAAACTAGTTCTATTGGATCCGTAATAGTTAGTTATTATCGGATTTCAATTTTCGTAGCAATCAGAGTTGTCGTTTGACCGTGGCAGCTCGAAACGCGTTGAAATTGTTTAATATTAATTTGGCGAGTTAAAAAATAGTCATTTTTCAAACGGTCTCGGATTTCGACGAAACTAGTTTCATTGGATCCGTAATGTTATATTATTGTAAGGTTTCAAATTTTAAGTCAAACGGATTTACCGTTTGTCCGGGGCAAGCCAAAACGCATAGAAATTCGGTTAATCGGTTTAATGTAAAATTGATCGTTTATTTCCGTAACTCTCACATATGATCGAATTAGGCCTTGAAACTAGTTCCATTGCGTCCGAAATGGGGGTAAAACCTTATAAACGCCTAGCGGCACGTCTCGATTGGAGTTCGGATGATTTTGGACCTACCTATATAAATACGCACGCAAACCGAGGCAGTTTTATTATTATTTTAATCCAGAAACCCTAATTGACTTCAGCCCTAGCCGCCATTTCCTGAATCAATGGCCACGAAATTCGAAACTTCTTCCTCATTTTCCTCTCAATCTACAAACAATTAGCAAAAGTCGTCAACTACAAAGTTGTAGAGCACGATGAAAGCTTCAAATCCATACAGAGACGATCGAAAACGGAGCCACGGATCAACGGGAAATCACGTTCAAAGCTGCTGCGTTTTTCACGTTTTTCGAGGCGAGATGAGGGGCCGAGCTTCGAGCTGCTCCAGGCGTTGGTGGCTCTGGTGATAGGCTTCGTGATGGCGCTTCCTGATCGACTTCTGGACGCTCGTGGTGGCCGCGATTTGTAGCCCTAGTTTGGCTTGGATGGGTTCTTAGTCGCGTGTGTTCCTGGAGCAAGTAACGTGAACGTGAGGAAGAAGAGGGGTGCGGCCCAGATCTGCTATGCAGGAAATCAACGGTGATGATTGGGTGGGTTTTAAAAATTTAATTAAGCTGTAATTAATTTATATAAAAATTCGTGTTAACTTTAAACCATCATAACTTTTTCATACGAGGTCGAAAACGCACGAAACTTTTTGCGTTGGAATCGTATCGACGAGGACTACGCAATGGAACTGGATTGGAATCATTTGGAGCTAGAGAAAATTTTGAGTTAAATCGAACGTCGTTCGATTTGATTTAAAATCGTAAAATCAAGGTGAGTGTTTT
The DNA here is from genome assembly GCA_030765085.1 of Allium cepa. NCBI lineage: Eukaryota > Viridiplantae > Streptophyta > Magnoliopsida > Asparagales > Amaryllidaceae > Allium > Allium cepa. The sequence goes on from CM060935.1 coordinate 57,910,706, forward strand.
ATAACGCTCACAACGTACTAAATATCTTTATGCTAGTTAAATTTGTCATTATGTAGTGTTATGATTTTATTTGTCATTGTTTGATAAAAATTTAATGGCCATATAGATTGTCATTCGAATTAATCGTTGAAGTTTAAATTTGACAGTTAAATTGAAATTGAAATTGAATTGCAATTTAATCACCCGACATCGATAACTATGAAATTGCCTTGAATTGTATTGCCTATTGGACGATGTATTTCGATGGATGTTATTGGTTGATGTTTGAATGTTTGGATGATTATTTGCTTATATATATCCTGTTATGCATACATATGATACTGTGATTTAATTTAAGTAATATATGCTCATCCCTGACATTTAATTGAAATAAATAATTACTTGGCCATAGGATAGAAAATTATATACGGACACCGAATTGGCTAAATTAATAATTTTAAAATCGTCGATTTGAAATTTATTTATATGTTTTGTTTAAAAGTTATAAATAGACATAAATTTATAGAAATCGAATTTATCGAAATTTGGGTTTGGAATGTTGAAATAAATTTGGTTAAAAGAAATTGTTAAATAATATAAGTCGAGACTTTGAAATTTAAAAATTGGGATTTGATTTAAATTCGAAAATTGATTTGTTTAAAGATTTAACCTTAATTCGGGCTTTGAATATTACTATGTAAAAGCGATATAAAATGATATTTGAAATGGATTTGATTTTTAAAGCGAACATGATATTTTGATATCAATTATGAATCGATTTGAAATGTAAAAGAGCCAACGGTGTAATAATACGTAGTTATTAAAGAGACCGGGATCGGATATGGACATACTCTCTGTCGATACCGAAAACCACTTTAATAACTATTATACGCGGAGTGTTGATCCAGAATGAAGTGGATGGTTTGGTGAACGCGTTGACTGAAGAAAGAGAACGATTATTGGATGACCCCTGACATGACTAAAACAGGAGCCGCGCCGGGCCATTGAGGTTCGCCACCTCTAGCGGACACACTTCTTCGATACCATATCTATTACATTTGTGATGCGATTTGGGTGCACCCCTTGATTTGGGAGTGTTGTTTCGCGGTGTTGGGGTAGCTGCTGGCTATGCCGAACATCAGTCCGGATCACGCAACTACTAGTATCCTAGTTGGTATCGCCTCATGTACCTTGTCATGCTGATTATCCTATTCGCGACCACTACGTTTTGATTTGTACCTTGAGTATATGGATTGCCCTCTGGTGACTTCCGGTTTTGGGGAAACTACGGTCTTGTATATGCTTTTGGGAATATAAAATGTGTTAAGGGGGATTATGGTAACGCCTTAACGCTATTTTGATACTTTATATTACTGATAGGCATTATCTACTTAGCGTATATTACTACATAGTATATAGTTTCACGGATCCTTGAGAGATGGAAAATCCCGTAACATCTCTTGAGTTATTGCACGCACGTTGACACTAGATAGGAGATGTCAAACCCCGTAAACATCTCTGACGCCGTTACACTCATATTTATTTACGATTGACTTAACTTACATGAGGATATTTAGTCCTGACTCGAGTGTTTGTCTTTTCATTACGCTCGGGTCAGTCCTGAGTTTTCAGATTTTTGAGGATCTATTTCTGGAGGATGAAGACGAAGATTTGGTATATTATGTACTACTATTATATTCATTCCATTCCGCTGCGTTGTTGTATGATATTTGCTGTGTATGTAACTCTGATAAATGTTGTATAATAATAATCAAATGTATTCATTTCAAATGTATTCATTTAATTAACAGCTTCATGAACTGTTATTTTATTATTATACTTTAGCCTTCCGCTGTGAGATTCTGTGTTGTTTCATTTCCTTTATTTCCCTTCCTTTTCTTTTCTTAATTACCCCAATAACTATCTGCCCTTTTAATGGTTTAGAATCGACATGGGTATTTGATCGTCGGTTTAAACTGTCCAAAAAGGCGGGTCGTTACAGTTGGTATCAGAGCTTTGGTTTAGCGATAAACCTTGGCTCTAGTGGGGAATAACTCATTGAAATAGAGGTAAACTATATGAATGAGTTGAGTGTATATGAGAGAGCGTACTTGTTATTTGATATAAAATGGTTTTATATTGTGTTAATTTGTTCCGTTGAGTATTTATGAATTCTGGTCGATACTTGGGACGCCAAGGCGTCGATAGGAATTTCTAAACACTCGAATAGGACAAACCAACACAATATCATTTTGGAATATATTTCATATAAAAGAATTATTTGAATATTTATTCATTTTGATTGAATTGATTGTTAGGAGATGATAATATTAGATTATTATCGTTATTGTTTGATCAGTCAATATTTACAACAATTGATTAAATAACAATGGATTTAGGAAAATGAAATCTTGTAAACACAATTGATAATGAATATAAATGAATTTTAACTTGGATTTGGGAATTTAAATTCCGGTGTTTGAGATTGACTTACAAAAATTTGAAAAATATAATATGAGCATTATATGCTAGTATAATTGAGTTGAAATTGTTTTCGAAGGATTTTTTTTTTATGATAAGTGTTATATTCCCTTCTCTTGACGCTAGAAAATGATTTCGATGATGTGTGCACGCATCATTGGCGTTTATTTTCGAGAGTCCGAGTGGGGGAGACCACTTAATAGCTTGTCTAAACCTTGTTTTGACTCAAATTTTATTTTGTTTTGCATTCTCTATAGTATGATTTGATATATAAATTATATAAGTATATATTATTTCAAACCTTGATTTGAAATGAAACCGGGATTGGAATTCTTAAGTTCTTTAATAATTAATGATTTTTTTTGATTGAAATGAATTTAGACTTGAATCATTAAGGAACTTCTGAATTGTGAAATGAGAAATGAACCTAAGAGCTAAGTGAAAATATCAATTGAAGTAGAAATCCTTAGAATTAGGAAATTATGAACTTAAAATAAAATTGAAACTGTAAAACTCGCGTAGTATTAAATTTCATTCTATAGCATAGATATAACTTAACAAAATATTTAAGAAGTTCAAAAATGTTATATGAATTGTTAATTGGATAATATACAAGTATAGGTTTGAATAATGAAATATGCATTTAATTAATGGTTGCAAATATAAATAAAATTGTTAGTAAATAATTGGAATCTAAATTAACATTTAAAGGTGATTCACAATTATGTTAATATAAAATGAAAATACTATCTGTGAAAGTAAATGTGAAATTAAATTATAGTGAAATTTAAGTAATGACTTAAGAATTGATAAATTGAAAATTCAACTTTAAATGAAAAGAAGTTGTATGTTGTTTAACTACATTCTATTAGCATAGATATAACTTACCAAATACTTAAAAGGTTTAAAATGCTAATAAGGATAAGTAGAGGAATAATATACCAAGTGTAAGAGTGAATAATAAAATGTGAAGATCTATTGATAGTTGTAAATAATAAAAGAAATTTAAGCTGTAAAATGAAGGATATATACAAATGAATGAATAAAATTTAAAATTAATGAAATATAAAATTGGTAAATGGAAACTAATTAAATTTGAATATAACTAAATGTCAATAAACTTGGAAGTGTATGAAATTAAAATTGACTTGGAAATGTATAATTGATTTAGTATAGATTTTGGATGGATGTTAATGTTTGATATGCATTGGTTGTTAGATGGATGATAATTGATTAAGTAGAATTCATTAGTGTTAATGGAATTGAATAAACGGAATAAAATTTTAAAAAAATTAAATTCAAATTGGGAGCAAATTGACTTGAATTAAAAATGTGAATGAAACAAACTTGAATAAATCGGAAACAAATTGAATGTAAACCTATTGCATGGATGAATAAGAAAATAGATGACTTTGTGTTTGTGATTGTTCTTTAGAAAATTTGAAGTTTGATGGTTTGCACTTTGAAATAATAAAAGCAAAATTTTGGGAAAATCCAAATTGTCCAATATATGCTGAAACGAAAAAAACCATAACTTTTAAATGGCTGAACGGAATTCGACGATCTTGGACTTTTCGAAAAGCTCAGAAACTATAGCACGATTTTTGTTTAGATAACTTGAGAAAATTCCTTCGTTTAATAGGTTAAAAACTTGAACGTTACTCGCTGTCCTGTGTAAAAATAAGTAAAATCAGTAGTATACACCCTTAGTATTTTCGCCATATCTTTTGACTGGTTTATCGGATTTTGATGATCTTGCACTTTCTGGAAATCTAAGAACTTAAGCTAAAACTTTTGTTTTAAGTGTTTTGTGTTTTGATGTCGTTTCGAAGGTCGGAAATGTGGGTGAACGTCGCTGACCTGCGCAAACACTGCCCAGGCTGAAGCGTATCCCCTAAGTAAAACGGCCATAACTTTTGAACGGATGATCCGAATTCGATGATTTTGGACATTCCGGAAAGCCTGAAATGAATGAAACAACTTTTTTTAGATTCTATTGTCAAAATTTTACCGTTTAGGTGACCTAAAGCTAAGATTTGTTTGCTGTCCAGAAATTGAAATCTCAGTTTTGAAGCTAAATATGTTATATATATGTTGTGTAGGCTAAGTATAGCATCTATTTTTATATGCATGGTTCTAACTTAGTTATTGAGCATTTTAGTAGGTAGCAAAGGGGTTGCGCTTCGTTGTGGAGCTCGCTTCTACGCTAAACGCATAATGTAAGTAAAATGCTAATAAATGCTAAATAAAAGGTACGCTTACGGTTTTATATGATATTGGTGATATTTATATGTTGTTCCCCACATATGGGATGCCTCATCATTGAGATGAGATGTATATTTGTGATATATATGCTATTATATTTTTTCCGATCGAGCCGCGCAAAGGAGACTCTGCCGAAATTTTCCGTAAATCCAAGTGTTAGAAAATTTTTCAAGTTTTAAAATTTTATAACTTGTTTTGATAACTAACTTTTAAATTTAGAAAGCCGTTCGGAGTAACATTGTGGAAGCATAGTTATGACTTTATAAATGGAATTTCATTGTTTTATAAGTTGGTAACTTTAATAAAATATATCTGATGTTGAATTCTATACTTAGTTTCTTTTCCATTCTTTTTCCTTTTCAGGGACGAAAAGTTTTGAGTGGGGGAGAGTGTAACGACCCGTAAATTTTTGATAATTAAAACAGCTAATTTAATAAGATTTCGTGATTTAGTGTTAGAAAAAGATTTGTGATTCGTTTGGTATAATAATAACTAAAAGGAATTGCAATAATAATTATCCAAGTAATGAAAAATAAATGCGACTTAGTAAATTCTTTTGCAGTCGATAGTCGAATAGGGTGATAAATGTTGAATTCATTTGGTATAAGAGAGTAGTTGATTGATGAGTAAAATCTATTTAAAATCAAATATTGAATATTGAACACGTAAATTGTTTAAATTAAATATTTAAAACTAATTGAATAATTGAATAACTGTAAAATGAAAATAGTGTTCTAAATTTTGAAATGGTTTTAAAAGTTGAATCTTATAAGTTCAATTTCAATATTTCAAAAGATAATGAATTATTGGATAAGCGAAATTGTCTAAATTAAATATTTGGAATTTATTCGATAAATTAAATAACGGGTTTAATATGATTAAAAATGATTTGAAAATTTTTATTTTATCATATTAAAGTTATGGTGATGTTATAGAACTTTTAAAACTGAATTTAAAATTTATTTGTGAAAATTGAATATTTTAATATTTAATTATCGCCTGAAAAATAGCCAATTTTTGAACAGTCTCAGAATTGGACGAAACTAGTTCTATTGGATCCGTAATAGTTAGTTATTATCGGATTTCAATTTTCGTAGCAATCGGAGTTGTCGTTTGACCGTGGCAGCTCGAAACGCGTTGAAATTGTTTAATATTAATTTGGCGAGTTAAAAAATAGTCATTTTTCAAACGGTCTCGGATTTCGACGAAACTAGTTTCATTGGATCCGTAATGTTATATTATTGTAAGGTTTCAAATTTTAAGTCAAACGGATTTACCGTTTTTCCGGGGCAAGCCAAAACGCATAGAAATTCGGTTAATCGGTTTAATGTAAAATTGATCGTTTATTTCCGTAACTCTCACATATGATCGAATTAGGCCTTGAAACTAGTTCCATTGCGTCCGAAATGGGGGTAAAACCTTATAAACGCCTGGCGGCACGTCTCGATTGGAGTTCGGATGATTTTGGACCTACCTATATAAATACGCACGTAAACCGAGGCAGTTTTATTATTATTTTAATCCAGAAACCCTAATTGACTTCAGCCCTAGCCGCCATTTCCTGAATCAATGGCCACGAAATTTGAAACTTCTTCCTCATTTTCCTCTCAATCTACAAACAATTAGCAAAAGTCGTCAACTACAAAGTTGTAGAGCACGATGAAAGCTTCAAATCCATACGGAGATGATCGAAAACGGAGCCACGGATCAACGGGAAATCACGTTCAAAGCTGCTGCGTTTTTCACATTTTTCGAGGCGAGATGAGGGGCCGAGCTTCGAGCTGCTCCAGGCGTTGGTGGCTCTGGTGATAGGCTTCGTGATGGCGCTTCCTGATCGACTTCTGGACGCTCGTGGTGGCCGCGATTTGTAGCCCTAGTTTGGCTTGGATGGGTTCTTAGTCGCGTGTGTTCCTGGAGCAAGTAACGTGAACGTGAGGAAGAAGAGGGGTGCGGCCCAGATCTGCTATGCAGGAAATCAACGGTGATGATTGGGTGGGTTTTAAAAATTTAATTAAGCTGTAATTAATTTATATAAAAATTCGTGTTAACTTTAAACCATCATAACTTTTTCATACGAGGTCGAAAACGCACGAAACTTTTTGCGTTGGAATCGTATCGACGAGGACTACGCAATGGAACTGGATTGGAATCATTTGGAGCTAGAGAAAATTTTGAGTTAAATCGAACGTCGTTCGATTTGATTTAAAATCGTAAAATCAAGGTGAGTGTTTTATAACGCTCACAACGTACTAAATATCTTTATGCTAGTTAAATTTGTCATTATGTAGTGTTATGATTTTATTTGTCGTTGTTTGATAAAAATTTAATGGCCATATAGATTGTCATTCGAATTAATCGTTGAAGTTTAAATTTGACAGTTAAATTGAAATTGAAATTGAATTGCAATTTAATCACCCGACATCGATAACTATGAAATTGCCTTGAATTGTATTGCCTATTGGACGATGTATTTCGATGGATGTTATTGGTTGATGTTTGAATGTTTGGATGATTATTTGCTTATATATATCCTGTTATGCATACATATGATACTGTGATTTAATTTAAGTAATATATGCTCATCCCTGACATTTAATTGAAATAAATAATTACTTGGCCATAGGATAGAAAATTATATACGGACACCGAATTGGCTAAATTAATAATTTTAAAATCGTCGATTTGAAATTTATTTATATGTTTTGTTTAAAAGTTATAAATAGACATAAATTTATAGAAATCGAATTTATCGAAATTTGGGTTTGGAATGTTGAAATAAATTTGGTTAAAAGAAATTGTTAAATAATATAAGTCGAGACTTTGAAATTTAAAAATTGGGATTTGATTTAAATTCGAAAGTTGATTTGTTTAAAGATTTAACCTTAATTCGGGCTTTGAATATTACTATGTAAAAGCGATATAAAATGATATTTGAAATGGATTTGATTTTTAAAGCGAACATGATATTTTGATATCAATTATGAATCGATTTGAAATGTAAAAGAGCCAACGGTGTAATAATACGTAGTTATTAAAGAGACCGGGATCGGATATGGACATACTCTCTGTCGATACCGAAAACCACTTTAATAACTATTATACGCGGAGTGTTGATCCAGAATGAAGTGGATGGTTTGGTGAACGCGTTGACTGAAGAAAGAGAACGATTATTGGATGACCCCTGACATGACTAAAACAGGAGCCGCGCCGGGCCATTGAGGTTCGCCACCTCTAGCGGACACACTTCTTCGATACCATATCTATTACATTTGTGATGCGATTTGGGTGCACCCCTTGATTTGGGAGTGTTGTTTCGCGGTGTTGGGGTTGCTGCTGGCTATGCCCAACATCAGTCCGGATCACGCAACTACTAGTATCCTAGTTGGTATCGCCTCATGTACCTTGTCATACTGATTATCCTATTCGCGACCACTACGTTTTGATTTGTACCTTGAGTATATGGATTGCCCTCTGGTGACTTCCGGTTTTGGGGAAACTACGGTCTTGTATATGCTTTTGGGAATATAAAATGTGTTAAGGGGGATTATGGTAACGCCTTAACGCTATTTTGATACTTTATATTACTGATAGGCATTATCTACTTAGCGTATATTACTACATAGTATATAGTTTCACGGATCCTTGAGAGATGGAAAATCCCGTAACATCTCTTGAGTTATTGCACGCACGTTGACACTGGATAGGAGATGTCAAACCCCGTAAACATCTCTGACGCCGTTACACTCATATTTATTTACGATTGACTTAACTTACATGAGGATATTTAGTCCTGACTCGAGTGTTTGTCTTTTCATTACGCTCGGGTCAGTCCTGAGTTTTCAGATTTTTGAGGATCTATTTCTGGAGGATGAAGACGAAGATTTGGTATATTATGTACTACTATTATATTCATTCCATTCCGCTGCGTTGTTGTATGATATTTGCTGTGTATGTAACTCTGATAAATGTTGTATAATAATAATCAAATGTATTCATTTCAAATGTATTCATTTAATTAACAGCTTCATGAACTGTTATTTTATTATTATACTTTAGCCTTCCGCTGTGAGATTCTGTGTTGTTTCATTTCCTTTATTTCCCTTCCTTTTCTTTTCTTAATTACCCCAATAACTATCTGCCCTTTTAATGGTTTAGAATCGACATGGGTATTTGATCGTCGGTTTAAACTGTCCAAAAAGGCGGGTCGTTACATATGTGATGAAGAACAACCTTAAAATGAACCAACATCACCTATATTCAGTCTAGCCTAACACCTATTGCTTCCACCATCATCTTCCACCCCTAGGCCAGCCATACACCACCACCACCTACTGTTCCAGACCTGACACACCCTGCCACATCACCACCCGACCACCTGAAGCCTGGCCGTGCCCTCCCTGGCTTTGGCCGAGCCTTGTAGTAACCTAGAATCCTTGCTATTGCCTTGTAATGTTAGATTTTACATCACCAAATGTTGCACCACTTTCCCTAGGATTGGCCGACTCCTATAAGTCCACAACCAGACCTTAGAGCTAGCCTTAGTCGTTTATTTTCCATCCATGGCTGAGCCTATGCTGAGGGAGGCAAGTGCAATTAGTTTGGATTCGTTTTGTGCTTGAATTTATAAGTTGTTAAAAGTTTGTGTAGTGTTTATTAATGTATATTTGAATTGCTTTGCCTCATGTATTCAAGGCATTTAGTCTTGTCTCTCCCATACTCAAATCATCATCCTGCTCTCGTGCTTTTGTGGATCTCTGTTGTGTGCAGTTGTTTGTCATCTCCAGCTTATACAAGTGAGTATTTCTCACCAGACATTTTGTACTTATATAATTAGTAAATTGACACCCTGTGAATCTGTAGAACTATATTATCATGCTATACTTGACTATGTTATAATCATACGATGTTCACCCTATTTGTAAACCTGTTATATCATCTGTTACAGTTATATCATGCTATTCTGTTATTTATATCAGTTTATCACACTGCAAGTTCCATGTAGATTAGAATCACTATGGGTTGAAATGATACATATCCGAACGGACTTTAGAATAGGGAAAAATCGTTAGGGGTTGAAATGATAGGCCTGAATGGTTTTTATTTAGCTTATTTTAACTTGGGATTGCGGGTTCGAAATGATAAAACCTTGATTTTACTTTTTAAACTATGGATTGAAATGATATATATCTGTATCACTTGACCTAGGTTAGAAAACTATATACAGGCCCGTGGTTATATTTTATAAAGTATTTTGAATATTTTAAATATTTTTAAAAGTTAAAAATTATGAAATTTGATTTAAATTGGATTTTTAATGTTTAAATAAAGAAATTTTGGATTTTTCAAAATGTAATTCAAATGAATGGTAAAAGTGAATTTTTGAAATATAACTTAAATTTGGAAATTTGGACTTTGGCTTTTAAAATGACATTTAAGTTATATAAATAAAATTTTAAGTGGTTTAAATGTAAATTTATGATAATTTGATTTAAATAGATTTTAAAGTGTTTTAAATAAAGGATTTATGATTTTTGCATAAGTGGAAAATGTTAAATAAATAAATGGTTAAGTTGAATTATTGAAATATAACTTAAAGTCTGGAAATTTGGGTTTTGGTTTAAAAAAGGAATTTTAAGATATAAATAAAATAGAAATTTAATTATATATGGAAAATGGTAAATATGATGATTTGGTTAAATTTGAGTTTAAATGAATTAATAAAGTATTATTGATTTTTCTATGTATTAAAATGGTTAAATGAATGAATGCTTAAAAGTGTAATTTAAAATGAACTTGACCTGGAAATGTGAATTTGGTTTTAATTAAGGGTTTAAGTTAATTAAATAAATTGGAAATTTAGTTTAATTTGTGAAATGATAATTTGAAAATGTAAATGTTAATAAAGTGTTAAATGTAAAAATGGGAAAGTTTACACTTCAATTTATTAAGGTGATTTGTGAAATTTGATTTAATTATAAAATGTTGCTTTATAAAAAAAAATCATTAATTAAAAGAGTATTTTAATGAACATTTTTGAATGTAAAATATGATTTTTATAATGTTTAAATGGTTTAAATTGAAATGTTATCAAGTATAACTTTCAACATCTTTTTCTGAATGCTGTGAAAGGTTGAAGTTTTCAGCTTTATGGTTTTAACTTAGTAAATGAAGTCATAATGGTTTAAAACTTTGAAAATTGAATACTTGATTTGAAAGTATATAAACTTAAATTTTAAATGGTTTAAATGAATTATTTCGATTAAAATATAAGCTATTTAAAAGGTGATTTGTAATTATAATAAATGAATGATATCTTTGAATTTAAAAGGTATTTAAAGTTGAATATTTGGATTTGAACTTATATGATGATTTGAAATTGAAGCGTTGGAAAAATATGATATTTTGATATATATTAAATATTTTGAAATGTAGTTTTGAAAGATATGATAGTTTGATATTAAAAATGATTTGAAATGTGGTTTTGAAAAGATATGATATTTTGATATACATTAAATATTTAGAAATGAAGTTTTGAAAGATATGATAGTTTGATATTAAAAATGATTGGAAATGTAATTTTGAAAAGATATGATATTTTTATATATTAAAATGATTTGAAATGTGGTTTTGAAAAGATATGATACTTTGATATATTAAAATGATTTGAAATGTGGTTTTGAAAGATATGATGTTTTGATATTAAAATGATTTGAAAAGAAGTTCTGAAAGATATGATATTTTAGAAATGAAGCTTTGAAAAGTTATGATATTTTAATATATTAAAATGATTTGGATAGAAGTTTTGAAATATATAATAATTTAATACATTGAAATGGTTAGAAATGACTTGATATTTATTTTGATAAATATTTGAATTTGAAAGATATGGTATGTTGATATATTGAAATGGTTTTGGAAATGATTTAATATTTATCTGATAAAGATTTGGATTGAAATGATATCTATATTCAAGTATAAAATATTATTTTAAATTTATAATCACGTGTTATAATAACGATTGGTTGGCAAAGAGACCGGGATCGGATATGGGCATACTCTCTGTCGATACCGAAAACTACTTTGACTAACCGTGTACGCAGTGGAGATCCCAGAATGAAGTAGGATAGTGGCGACGTTCTTGAGGTATGTTATGTGGACCTAACTCCCGTGAGTTGGCTTAAGGTGGCTAAAACAGGAGCTATCCCGGGTCAAAAGGGGTAGCTCCTTTGGTCGGATGAATTTCTTCGATACCATTCTATTGCTTTTGTGATTGTTTGGGCGCCCCTCCGATTTTGGGAATGTGTTCCGAGGTGGGCGTATGTGGCTACTGCGTTACCACTAGCCCGTATGCATAATTGGTATATCTACTTTGGCATTGCCTTGTGTTCCGTGTCACCTACCATATCGAGCCTTTACTACGAGTTTCTATTTGTGTCGTACCTATGCGGTATCTTCTCGTAGTCTCCCGATCAGGAGATATGCAGGTACTGTATAGACTATTGGCATTATCTGTGTTAAGGGGAATATTCGGTCACTCCTTAATGCTATTTAAAAGTACGTTTTTTTACTATTGGTCATTATTATAATAGCGTGATATTAATACATAGTAAATAGTTTGACGGATCCTTAGAGGATGGGCAGTCCCAAGCATCCTTTAAGTTACTTATACTTTTACACAGTTCACTTGAGTTGGTTTACATTGTTTAAGCATGTATGTCCTGACTCGAGTTTCTGTATTTTTTATTTACGCTCGGGTCAGCCTGATTATTCACAGATTTGGATTTCCACTTTCTAGAGATTGGAATCGCTGGAGATTATCTACTTGTCTATTTTTATTTTTTTAGTCTGTAGTTCCCTTTCAGCTCTTGTATTAGTAGACCGCTATGTATTGAGACTTCTGTTGTACTCTATTTCTTCTGTTGTATCTTATGTAACTCTGATATATTTATATAGTAGCTTCATGAACTACTATTTATTTTACTTCCGCTGCACTATTATTACTCTATGTCTGTGATCTGTGATTTTATTTACTGTATATTCTGAGATTTGCTAAATTTTATTTACAACGCGGTATTTTGAGCAATTCAAATCCGACATGTGCGGATGCGAATGGTTGAAAATACCTGGTTGTTACAATAAAGCTACCGCAGTAACCCAATGTCCCAAATATGACATAGTATTTTGTAATGGGCATGATGTCTCGCTGGCAAACTAATGTATAGATAAAACATTATATACATAAAAAAAAGCATAAGGCCTTAGTGGTAGTTGAAAGGTGTAATAACCTTAACTTAAGAAGAAAGTAAAACATAAGGCTTTGGTGACAGCCGAAAGTAGAATAACCTTGTCAATAAGAAGGAACTGGATAAGGCCTAAGTGGAAAATTAAATGAATTGACTATAAAACCTAGTCATGGTATAGCTGCAAGTGTATGAAATAATGATTTGTTATTATGATTCATATACGATGATCATTCTGTTTGTTATGATGGATGGATGTTATTGAATAGTGAGAGGAAATTAAAGCTTTAGTGGTGTGGTCTTGCTATATGTTATGTTAAGGAAAACATATTACTCATACCATACTTTATGCCTGATCTGTTTTTTTATTATCGTTTTTCCCATGAACTCGTGGATACCCATTTGAGTGACCAAGTTTATGGGTATTACAAGTATCTTTTAAATGATGAATAAAAGGCTTCGAAGATGAAGCAGGAGGTTAGTTGATAATAATAATTGTTTCACAATCTATTGTATAAGTGTTCATGTTAGCATCTTTACATGTTGGGCATGACACTATTACATGTTTCGTTTATAATTTACACCTATGTGGGAATGATTCGGGATATTGGAAATGTAAAGACAATTATGGTATAGAAATTTATTTAATTGCTCTTTTTTACTTAAACTATTGAAAAGATATGCATATTAGTCTCATTCTATCATCGAAAGTTAATTCTAAGATTATGTTGTTACTATCAAATAATATCAACATCGTCGATATATCTCATATCGCTCTACCTATTTTTTTTAAATATCACTTAAAATATAGTTACAGTATATTGCTTGATATTTCTTGATATGTCGCTCTGATATTTAGTTTGGAATTCCCACTATTTTTTAAGAATGTCGATCACTATTTTGAGTATTGGGGAAAACAAAGTCATAAATAAATATCTTCACATTCTCAATGTTTGTTTTTAGTATATGGTGAATGATCATATATTGATCATAATAGAAATCCAATGCACATCAGTTTTAACCATATTTTTTTTAGTCTTCTTCATAAGCCTTTCTACGAAGAAAACTCTATTTATTCCATTACTTAATATTTTTTATTTTGTGCGAACACTTTACGACTAAAAACCAGATCGTGTAACAACTACTTCTCTTTTTAATGATTTCCTTCGTTTATTGTTTCCAGTTAGTAAGTTAGCTAATAAAAATTCTTTTTTTATTTTAGTTAATGTCATGCACCTGAAACTAAAAGTGAAAGAGCGGTAAAGTTGTTCATTTGATAAATCGATAAAGAATGGTCTAGAAGTAATAATTGGTATCAAATAAACATTACATGTTTAAAAATTTAAGTGAAAATAAAAACAAAGAAAATATAAATATGAAAAAAAACAAAAAATAATAGAAATGATTACATGACCACTAAAGAAGGCTTGAATACCGAAAGCTTGTGGTAACGGCTTCCGACGGCCTATTTTCGACGGCTTTTGACGGCCCGTCAATTCGTGAATTACAGCACGGCCGAAGTCTTTCTTCCTCATTCTTTCAACACGAAATTAAATCTCAAAAACCCCAAAATCTCAATTTCTTGCTTCTAACCCCCCAATTCAAGTTTCCAAATCCTCCATGGCTGCCTAATCACACTATATTGCTTTCAATCGCAGGTATAATATCTAATTTTTGCAAAAAAATTAAGCTTTACCCTAAATCTTGATTTGCATAAGTTGATAAATTAGGGCTAATTAGTGATTCTAATTATTTCTAATAGGCTAGTAATGGTTTATAGTATCACATGGTGTACCTATTTAATTTATTAGCGTGAAATTATAAAGAGTAGTTATAGTTTGTGATTTGTGTGTATGCGTAAACCGTTATATATGTGTTGTTTCTACCATTGTCTTGTGTTAATTGGAATAAGCCATAGAACTTAGTTTTTGAAAAACAGAGATGCATTCAACTTCAGTCGCAGTTAGAATCATTCATGTCCATTGCTTTTAAATATCTGGACTTGTATAAAAATAAATGCATGAGTCTAAAAAAGAAATCGACTGCATAAGAAAATGAGAACATATCGAAGCAACCTTATTCGATAAAATACGCAGAATAATATGGTAAATTAATAATTTTTTGAAATATATAACATTAGTAAATTTTCAAACTTTTACAAACAATAATATATTACATAATAAATAAGAAGATAAATTACAAAACTTCCACTTTTTGTATAAACTACTTTTTTAATACGCCCCTTAGAGAGTTTATGGCCCTGTCCGACAAGTGTTGTACATGATCATTATATAAATATTCATTTTTTTTCACAAAACAGACATTTATATTCATGTGGTACAATACTTGTTGGATTTGTCCCTTTATTAGATAAGTTATAAACACGGTAAACAATTACATTTCATACATTATATCGTTTAAACGGTTCACAAAATTTCGCCATCACTTTTTTATTTCCTGTGGCACGCATTTGTGTACAATGCAGGAAACAAAGGGGAAGCATTGTCGAATTTTTTTTGAATCATTAAAAATAAATCGTACAAAATGTAAGTGTTTACTTTGTTTGTAATGGAAAGTAGGATGACTGACCAGCAAAAAAGAAAACCATAAAGCACGACATTTCAATATTGTATTCTTAAATGGTGTAAAATTGATGCATATAAGTTTATGTATCAATACATTGAAAAATAAAATGTCAATTCGTAAAATGACCATTTTTTTTTGAATTTGTGACATATTTTTTTAAATAGGAAAATGATCGATTATTTTGTTGATCGGAGGAGATGAGTGTATCAAAGAAGGGGATTGAGAGGCTCAATAAAGGAAGATTTTTATAATGGTATAAATGTATTCGTTGAATTTGCTCTAAGTAATAACGAAAATGATGTAGAAATTCGTTGTCCGTGTTGTAGATGCAAACATTTGAAATATTTGTTACTCGATATTGTGAAAGTCCATTTGTGTAAAAACGTTTTCATGCCGAAGTATTATGTTTGGGATCATTATGGATAAGTTGTAGCACAAATTATGCAAAGTCAGAATTAGAGATTGTTGGTAATGAAACTGTTATGACGAACCGTATAGAAAATATGGTCGAAGATGCAGCACGATCAATGTTTCCTACGGTTGATATTGATGACGACAATGTAAATGTTGAAGCACCAATTACCAAAGCAATTTTTTTTATGATTTATTGGATGCTGCTAAGAAACCTCTTTGGGATGGTTTTAAAGTGGCACTCAACTATCAGTAACCGCTTAATACATGGGATGAAGTCAAAATACAACATCACTAAGCTGGATTTACAGCTGTTGCACAAGCTGCAAAAAGACATATGCCGTCCGGTAATTTAATGTGTGAAAATTACAATTAAGTAAAAGAACTTATTTCGGCTTTTGATTTACCTTATCAAAAAATAGATACATCTTTAAAAGGCTGCATGTTTCTTTGGAAAGAGGACATCGATCTTAGAAAGTGTAGAATATATAACGAGGAAAGGTACAAACCAAGAAAAAAGAAGGGAAAGGAAGTTCCATACAAACGTATGCATTATTTTCCATCACTCCATGGCTTCAAAGATTATACGCATCTTCTATAACTACACATCATATGAGATGACATAGTGTGAGAACTGAGGAAGAAGGTACGTTGATACATCTAACAAATGGAGAAGCATGGAAGCATTTCGATAAAACTTAACCCAATTTTTAGCGGAGAGTTGTAATGTTAGGCTTGGATTATGTACGGATGGTTTTTCACTATTTTCTCAATTTGGTGCTAAATATCCATCTTGGCCATTATCATCACACCTTGTAATTTACCTCCGTGGATGTGTATAAAAACGCGATGTATGTTTCTTATTGTTGTCATCTCTGACCCCGATGATCCGACACAAGGAATCGATACTTATTTTCAACCATTGATTGAGGAGTTAAAAACACTACGGAATGAAGGAGTAGAAACATATGACGTTTTAAAGGATTTTTTTTTATATGTTTTCTTCTTTGTGGTGGACTAAGTGATTTTCTAGCCTATGCAATGCTTTCAGGATGGAGTACATCCGGTCGTCTAGCTTGTCTTTATTGCATGAAAGAAACACAGGCATTTTCTTTACCGAGTGGTAAAAAAAATTCATGGTTTGATTGCCATCGATGTTTTCTCCATGTCAATCATCCCTTTAGAGGAGATAGGAAAAATATTTTTGCTAATAGAGTAGAAACCAGACAACCACCAATGATATGGTCATGCAGAGACATATATGAACTTGTAAGGGACTATCCAAAGATATATGAAACCAGAGTTCAGATAGAAATTGTATGTAAATTGATAATTCATAATTGGTGCAAACAAAGTATATTTTGGGAGTTTCCTTATTCGAAACATCTTCTGCTTCATCATAATATTGATGTGATGCACAACGAGAAAAATGCATTTAATAATGTTTTTAACACAATTTTGAATGCAAAGGAAAAACTAAGGATGATTTGAAATCAAGACACAATATACAAGAATCAAGAAAATGTCCCGAGCTTCATGTGGAACCAAAAGACGGTGAAAAACCCAAAGCATATTATGAGTTAGATAATAATCAAGTTAAAGTTGTGTTAAAATGGGTGGAAGGATTAAGATTTCCTGATGGGATTCCATCAAGTCCTCGCAGATGTGTTGACTTTAAAATGGTAGATTGGGTGGAATGAAAAGCCATGACTGTCACATAATAATGGATGTTGTACTCGAAGAACTATTGCCCTTATAAGTTTAGAAGTTGATAACGGAACTTAGTCTGTTTTACAAAGAGCTTTGTTCGACAAAATGCAACATTTACATAAACTTAAAGAAGATATTCCTATATTGTTAGCGAATTGGAATAAATATTTCCACCAAGTTTTTTAATATAAGGGAACAATTACCTTTTCATCTTCGATCCGAAGCACGATTTCGAGGTCCTGTGCAATATGGATGGATGTATCCATTCGAGAGGTATGAAATACGTTACCTATTAATTTAATTACATTCGGAAGTTAAAGTTAACACTACACCATAAACGATATTTTGGTACGGCTTTTAGCCATATCTAATTGCTTCATTAGATAAGACCATTAGCTGTATCTAATTGACACATTAGATATGGCCAGAAGCCGTATCTAATTGACAAATAGGCTGCTTCTGTGAACCAATTAGATACTGCTAAAAGCCGTATCTAATTCTTTTTTTTTACGATTCAACATAAAGAAGAAACAGTTAACAATAAATTTTGAAATTATATTTGCATAAATAGTTCACAGTTCGTACATCTTGCAGTTCAAAAAATAGTCAACACTAAGTACATTACAATTACAATACCTCATGCAATTCAACAACATTACATACGGTACAGAGTTCAACGACAATACATACAATAAAAGTTCAACAAGGTAGTTCAACAACATGAATAACATTAGTAATACAACGCAAATTTCGACAAGTTCAGCAATTACAAAGTTCAGATAGTACCATCAATGCCTATATCTTGCCAATTTCTTCACCTTCACCACCAGTGATCCCAGCACTATATCTTGCCAAACGATATGTATCAGACTGCACATAATCTACCGAAGACATTCAAAATATGAAGAAAATAAATTAGTTACAATTATGGTTTGTAATTTAAGATTAAGAGGGTGTAAAATTATGTCCTTTTGCATTAATATTCACATTCTAAGTCGACCTAACTCTGATGTCATTTGCTTCCAGGGTATCATTACCCATTGTGCATCAAAATGACTCTCAAAATTAGATCAATATATGCATGTACGAATAATACCCAATCTACATCAAACTGACTCAAAATTAGATCAGGATATGCATGTACACATAGCGTCGATCCAAGCATCAACAAGGTTAAGCCTTCATTCTAGAACAACATGTTAGCAAAAGGTAGTTGAGTGAACAAAATTTCTTTGAAAATGGGTTCTCTAATGTTCTGAACATTAGAGGTGGGTTGGGCGGCCATAAGGTTTTTGTTTATTTTATTAGTTTAGTAAGTTTTCATTTAGAAATTCTAATTGATAATTAATACCTAATAATTATTAGTAAAAAGGTTGTCACTTATTATTTATAAATTTTACTATATTATTAATAATTCAAATTTTTGTTCTATAATCAACCGAGCGAAAAATGAATAGAAAAAGAGAGTTGGGTTTATGAAAGAAAAAAGAAAATGAAAGATGCTTTTGGAAGAATAGAAATAAATTTTATCAGTACAAAATTACTCAAGTAAAGTAACGAAGTTCAATTCAAACGATTTTATCATTTCTTTTCATTGTCTTTGTTGATTTTACTAAAGTGTTACAATGAAATGAAATGCATGCAGCTACTGGTATTTCAGTATATGTATACCACCAATATGATAATGGCATGACTTAAAAAAAGGGTATATTAATGATTTTTTTGAAATGATTGGATACATGATACCTACCATAAAAAAAATAGATAGTTAACTAGCTGACAGTATAATATATATAAAAGTTGTCGTACAATATCATTAAAAATTCTACCAGTGCTACAGTTAGGACATACCTGTCGATAAGCATGTATGTGGACCGAGTTAAAGAAAGCAAAAATCAAGGACAAATAAAAAGTTGATCTCAATCCATAAGTGCATCTAAAAGATGATAACAATAGGTAGCAGACACAAGCAATAGAAAAAAAACAATTATGAAAGAAGCAGCCAATAAAATAGAAAGAGATTACAAGTGGCCAACAAATAAAGCAAAGAGCCCTACATGAAAAAAAAGAAAGGAGGGCATAATATCTTGACACATGCTAAAATGATAAAATCCAAAGTAGGTACACATTTCTTTTTGTCGAGGAAGAGGTGTGTGAGGCCTCCACAAGCATCTAGCGACTTCCTGTCCACTCAGTGCTTGAGCCCTCCACGCGCATCTTCTTTATCCACAACCCTTTTCACACATACACACAGGAACCTGGTTCGTACTCTGTTTTCCCAAAAATCGCGTTAATGTGTACACATCGACCTATCTATGTCCATTCACTACTCTACTTACAGCTTTATCATCCATCATTAGTACATGTAATATTCTTTTCCATTTTAAATTTGGAGTACAGTGAGAAGTTGACAAAGGATGCTGAGTTGGTTGAAGCAAATGTATGGGTATGTGATAGTGTTATTATTGAGGGGAAGCAATGCAATGAAGAGTGTTTGTAGCGGAAGTGTAATGGGGAAGCAGTGCACATATGTTGATGTAGGCAGTGATTGATGTTTGGTAGTGATGTATACAGCAAGGAGGTGGTATTTATGATGGTTGTGATAAGTTTGGGATGTGAAGTTGTAGTGATGATGGACATATGGCAGTGGTTGGTGATGCACTAAAGGGTATAGTAGTATTTAGGTGGTGGCTGTGTTAGTATGGTGGTTGTAGTTTTGATGTTTGTATTTGCAAGGCAGACAAGATGATTGAAGGTTGC
The DNA here is from genome assembly GCA_030765085.1 of Allium cepa. NCBI lineage: Eukaryota > Viridiplantae > Streptophyta > Magnoliopsida > Asparagales > Amaryllidaceae > Allium > Allium cepa. The sequence goes on from CM060935.1 coordinate 57,931,138, forward strand.
AAATAGAATTTTGTCAGTGTTTGATGGCAGAAAGTGGTTGAACTGAAGTGATGAAGGGAATGGTTGAAGTTGAGGCAATTGAAGGTGGGTAGTTTGGGTGATGAATGATTGGTGGTTGTACAGAGAAGGCTGCAAGGGTATATTGGAGAAGTAGTGTGCACAGAAGTAGTGTATGGTGAATGTTTTGCATAGAAGTAGTGTGCACGGTTGGACAGAGATTGGCAGTTGTGGACTTTGTCAACTTCTCACTGTACTTCTGATATAAGAAAAAATTTATAAGTCGTTTAAAGCATTTTGGAGGTGATGCAGTCAATTTTTCCAATGTGAACATGAAGACGACAATTTGTGCGCTGCTACTTAGTACCAGTGGTTTGGCTTTGCTCTTGATAACGACATGATATTATTGTAGAATTAATATTTATCTAAACCAATCAACAACATAAAAAATTAAGGTAAAAAAGAGATTGATTGGGCTAAGAGATGATTTAGGATGGCAATGCCTAGGATTTTGATTGTTGCACAATTAGATATAGAATTAATCATTTTAGGTATCTTTTCTAGTACATGAAATATATTGAATTCCATCAATTGTGCAAGAGACTATCAGTTGGGATTTATGTGGAATCGATATCTTTAATATAGATATAATATAGATCAATCGTAGATAAAGGAAGAAATGCCTCCAAGAGAATATGCCAATCAAATTAATGAAAAGAAGAATTTTAGGAAGAAATTAATTCAAGATAGAAAATTTTGGGGATTCAAGATAGCGTTTGGCTTGAAAACGAGTTTTGTGGTTTTCGTTTTCAACGTGTACTTTAAAACGTACGGCGAAGAGAAAATATACCTGCTCCATCATCTAGAGATATCGAATAAGAAACTTCGGATGGCACACATATCCACCCACTCCAACATCAGCAAAGGTCTCTGCAAATTGATGATTCAGTTTGCTGGTTCTCTCATCTGGTAGTAGTATACTGTCCAACACCACTTTTCATGTGTGGATGGTACAGATTTCCCATGGATGTTGGACAAATTAGAATCTCGGCATATAGTACCTGTTGCAATAAAAGAGAATATTTATTATTATTTAAGTTTTCTACTTATTATGCCATAAATGTTTAAATGTTAAAAATACATGTTCCTATTACTTCTAAATCAGAGTTGATGAATTCACATTTTTGATTGTTCGTAACATTGGTCGAATCCTGGAACTGCGAAACAATGAATTCAGGGGCATTGAACTGTGTGGCGCATCCTCCATTAGAAGAATTGACCGGTGCACGAATTTCTTGTTCAATATTTCCCACCATGTTGATCAAAACCTCCATATGCCCAGACAAATTTCCCACTGTACCCTCCAAACTTCCCACCCTCATTTTCAACTCATCCTGCTCGCATGAACATGTCGGAGTCGTTTCTGTGCAATGACACAAGCCTTAACTTTAGTCTTCGGTATAATGGTCCCAACACTGCGGCTCCTACCCCTTGCATCCTTACCAAGCACTTGTGATAAGATGTCTTTATCCACTGTCAATTTTTCTTCATCACTATCAGTGATCTTTTCCTTCGCTTTCGCAATTTGATCCTGTAATATGATAATGCTTACACGAATAAGGAATTTTAAAGAATATGCAAGTTAATATTTGTTTAACTTACAAAGTATGAAGAAGTGGCATCTGATATGTTACCATCTTTTTTCCTGTGTGTCTTCTTCCATACTTGACGACGACTGATATTTGTTGATGGACTAGCAACGATCTGCAATACAAGTTGATGCCTCGGCATGAATATCCAATCACAATGTGTAAATCATTTGAATGAAAATGAATATAAATTACCATTTCATGTTCTATTTTAGCGTGACTTTTACGTCCTGGATGAGGAGCATAACTGAGCAATGCTCTGTTCTTTTTGTCTACCTCCCTTCTTCCGCTCGCTTCAGGCGTTGCTTCATTTTTTACGAACTCTGCCCAATCTTCTTGAGCAACTGTAGGTGGGCAATTTTTCAACCATTCTTCGTCATTGTTGAAAGGGTCATAATAAAGTACTCTCAAGTTTTTCTTGTATCTCCTAAAAGCCTCGGCCATTCTCTTTAAAAACATTTCCTTTGTAAGCGGATCGAGCTCATAAATTTTCTGCAAAATATATATTAAATTATGTGTTGTGCAAAGAGTTGAAACCATAAGGATATTGAATGAAATAGTTGTTGTCAAACATATAAGGATACTTACCACCAATTCGTTCCAAACGTTGTCCTTGTATATTCCGGGTACTTTATTCCAACTTATATATGATATCGGCACATGAGCTCTTACTAGTTTATCGAGCATAGTAGCGATTTTTCCAGCGTTATCTGAGACTGGAATACCAAGTAAGTTTTGATCAACTTTCTTCGCCTCTGAACATGACGAATGTGAAGATGGTGGATTTTCTGACATAGTTTCCTGCAAAATATAATATTACTACTTATTTTAATAAGTCACGATAATAATTATACATGTATTAATGTATCAATGTCAATACTCCATAATATAACACACTTGTACATACAAAATTATTAAGTGACAACACCTGGAATTGCATTGGAATGTATAAAATATTCAAAACCATACATACACACAATTGTGCAATTAAAAATATACGAACACACAATCATGTGATGTACGAATACTAATAAATTAACATATGGATTTGGTAAGGTCTTCTAATTTTTCAATGTCTTCAAAAGCTGATTGATAGACGGTAGGGAACTCAATGTCATCCACATTTGTAGTCAACCATTTTGTTGTATGCAAGACCACAGACCATCCGTTATTTTTTAAATCTTTTGAGTAGAAAACTTGACTGGCTTCTGATGCAAGAATAAATGGCTCGTCATTCACGTTATTTTTGTTCTTCAATTTCCCTAAATTTACCATGATGAGGTTTGAATGGGATCTATTTTGCAACCATTGACCTTATCCTCGACTTCTTACCAATCACAATAAAAAACTGTTTGTTTGTAGTCAGTGTAAACCAACTCAAGTATCTGTTGAATGACTCCGTAATACGTTGTTTCTGCTTCCTTATAATTTTTATCCTTGCCACTCGCTCTAAATTTTGTAATTGCTCTCCTGCATACACCGCTATTTTGTGTTACCATACGGTCTTCGTACTTTTTCGTGAAAAATGAAAATCCATTCACTTGGTACTTCATATAACTATGCGTTATGAACTTCGGCCCGTGCACTAACTGCCATAGAGTTGGATCAACGTCGATGGTCTTTAACAGCTACATAAATTTTAATAAGTAAAAAAGCATGGTCACAAAGGTGTATTGCACACTTATAAACACATGAAATACTTAAGACGAAGTTAAACCTCATTACGTAACCATAGATTAAAACTTTGAACTACTTCCACGGTGGTAGCCCTGACTGTAGGTTGAAATCTAGTACTTTTCACATAGGAGTTATACCTCCTATGAAAAACACATATCAAAATGTATATATATAAACTGAATTAAAAAAAATAAAATTCCAAACAAGTTCGTGAACTTACTTCTTCCATTCATCCAATCTGTCGTACTTATTAAGGACCCATCTACGCACCTGTTCAAACTGCACTTGGGTTAACGTTATGTCTTTACCATTATCCAAAGGTATTTCGCCAGTAAACTCATCGTCCTCATCTAAAAACGCTTCGCGGGTATGTTTATGATTGCCATCACCTCCGTTTGGCATATATTCCATGCAGTAAAGACTAGCTTCTTGTACGATATATCCTTCTGCAATACACCCTTCGATGTATTTTTTGTTGTGCACATATCCTTTATATGTTTTCATCAACCTATAAATGTGATCAATTATATACTGTAGACGGTAGCTATTTATATGAAATAATGATGTGCATAACTGAAATTAGAAATTTACCATTCAAATGGATACATCCATCTATATCTGATAGGGCCACAAATCAACGCTTCATCGGCTAAATGAACCATAAGGTGGACAGTGATATCAAAAAATGCAGGTGGAAAATGTTTTTCAAAAACACACATTGCTTCTACTAAGCTAGCCTTTGCTTTTAAAAGATGTTCCCTATTGATCACCTTTTAACACAAAATGTTAAAGAATAAACTAATACGATGAACATCATTTCGTAGATCCTTATGTTGTGGATAAGAATGTTGAAGCAATACCGGAAGCAAATGCTGCATTATGACATGGTAATCATGTGACTTCATATTTCTCAGTTCAGGAGGATTGATGCTCACATTGTTGTGAAAGTTAGAAGAAAATTTGTTAGGCACTTTCAGATTTTTCAAAACGGTCCAAAACCGTATCTTTTCTTCTTTGCTCAAAGCGAAAGTTGTCGTTGGTATGATTGTTTTATTTGTTTCAGGATCTTCCATCACCCACAACTTTTGTTTTATACCCATGATTTTCAAATCCTTGCATGCATTGATGCCATCTTTTGACTTATCTTTATGGTCCATAATGGTGCTGATGAGATGCTTCGTGACATTCTTCTCCGTATGCATAACATCAGTTTATGTCGGACCAAATTTGCTTTCCAATATGGTAAATCAAAAAAGATAGACCTCCTATTCCATCCAGAATTGTTGTCAACATCTTCATTGGTTGACTTTTTCCATTTTCGACCAATTTCTTCTTTTGTTTACCAATTTTCATTTTGATATTCGCTACTTTCTTTTCAACTTAAAAACCAGTCAATGGCCATTTAGGACGACGAAGTTCTTGTTCGTTGTTGAAATTTGTCTTATCGTATTGAAACTTGTGTTCGTTTGGAAGAAACATTCGATGTCCCATGTAACACATCTTCTTACTTTCAGGAAGATAATAAGAACAAGTGTTTTCCCAACAAACAGAACATGCAAAGTAACCGTGAGTTGTACATCCCGATAAAGTCCCAAAAGCAGGGTGATCATGGATTGCCCACAGCACCCTAGCTCTCATTATGAGCTCAGATTTATTTAACGCGTCAAATGTAACTACTCCTTCCCATAACTGCTTTAACTCATCTATCAACGGTTGTAAATAAATATCAATATCCTTTCCTGGTTGTTTTGGCCCAGAAATCAACAATGTTAACATTGAGAACTCCCTTTTCTTGCACATAGACGGAGGAAGATTATATGGTACTACAATTACTGGCCAACAACTATAAGGGTTAGAGAGAGAAGCATGTGGACAGAAACCATCTGTTGCTATTCCAAGTGTGACATTTCGTGGCTCGGCAACAAAAGTTTGATCAAATGAATCTGCGACTTTCCATTGAGAAGTGTCACATGGATGACGCATTACGGTTGGATCAGATTTGGCACGACCATGCCAGGTCATTGCATCTGCCATCCATGGTACAGTATACAGTCTCTTCAATCTAGAAATTAAAGGAAAATGTCTTAATGTCTTTCGAGGTACTTTGGCGCATTTTCTCTCTTCGTTTAATGATGTCATATATCTTGGTTCATTGCAATTTGTACAAGAAACTTTGTTCGCATCATCTTTCCAGTACAATATGCAATCATTGATGCATGCATCATAAGTTTTGTAATTCATCCCAACTTGCTTAATGATCTTCTTCACGTCGGAGTACTTTGTCGGCAGCGTGTTACCTTCGGAGAGTAACTCCTTTATTAGTTCTAGAAGTGCAGTCATACCATTATCTGAAAAGCTGTATTGGGTCTTCAAGCTATTCAGTTTCACAATGGCATACAACTTCGTAATCCTTTTTGAACATGAAGGATACAGTGGCTCTTTTATGCTACCAAAAAGCGATTTATACTTCTTACTTTCATTGGCCTGCCAATCTGGATAATCAGTAGACTGCTCTCCAACATTAGCATGATCAGGAAATGAATTTGTAGGTTGAAAATGATGAAATCTATCTGCATCATTGACCAGACCTTCCATCCTAATATGTTCAGACTCAGCAATAGTTCTGCCATGACTAACTGGTTGATGTTTTTCCATCTCCGCCCTTTATTCCCCATGAAAATACCACGCTGTATACGATTGGATAATATCCCGTCTAAGCAAATGAAAATGAATGTCATCTAATTTGATCGTCTTCATATTTTTGCACCGGGTGCAAGGGAATAAATACAATCCTTTCTTCCACCGTTTTCTTCAACAAAACTAATGAACTTCTGCACCCCGTCTAGATCTTAGATCTGATTCATTTATCCATTGTTTGTCTATGTTGAAAGACATACTGCCCTCCTATATCATATTTAACAGAACATGAGACTTGCCCTTCAATGGGTCCTCGTTCCAATTGATCGAAAAGAATATTTTTGAAGTTATATTGAGAAATTTGTTGTAAGATTAATTCTACATATTTAACTTTACTAAATTATATTGTTCTTGTTAAATATAATGTTCTTTACTAAATTATATTTTTCTAACCGATATAATGAAGCCAGAGAATACAATTCTCGCATATGCTAAACTGTAATAAGATGTGGTTACATGTATTATGTATCTGGGCCTAACCGCAAAGTCCATCGCTATGACTTGTTTGTATAAATACATCACAAATCTGTACAATGATAAAAATGTGAATACAATACAATATTTCAACTTTCTTTTACACACGCTAGCCATTTTTACAATGTTGGTTATGAACCTTAGAGACAACTGCTACAACATATAAATCTGATCCACTACGCATCCATCGCTTCTTCTAATGGCTAGTAGTATTTAATTTGATTTAGCGATAGGAGTTTGAAAATCGTTGTCCTTGGACATAGAATTTGGGCCTAAATGTGTATAGTTGATTGGGTTTACTTTTTGTAAGGTGTCCTTAATCAACATTTTTAAGAACAATTTATCGTGTACATTATACATCTGTAAACCATGTTTCAACCAAAAGAGAATATAAAAGGCTACATTGCTGTGATCAAGTGACAGTAGTTATACGTATAATATGTTGATACACTATTGTCTTCCCTAGCAAACAATACTTATGATTTGACTATTAGTGTTACACAATTTTATGACAAAGGCTGCCTGTTTTAAATTGAACAAATTGCTGATATATAATCTTAAGCTCAATAACTATGGTGTGGATCACCGGTCAATTCTCCTGGACACCGCTGTATAGTTTAAATTGGGAATTTTTTAAAATAGTAAAATGTGTAATGTGCATTGTAGATTTATCTTTGTACTTCAAATAGCAGCATTACTGTGATATCAGTATCCAGCATCACTAGCAGTTTTGTCAACTGATTATGAATCAATAATGATTTCATGCTTCCTCAGAATCACACTCTCATTTTCAACACCTCTTAACATATTCATTTGGGTAAGTGAGCAAGCACTTATTCAACCGTGTATATAACTTTAGGTGTTATATTTATGAAAGGAAACAGCTAATTATATAGTTCACGTTGGGTTTAATATATTTATCTAATAATTCATAGATCGAATTCATGAAATTTTCAACACGAAACTTATTAACTTATGGAAAACTACTTGTGAACATTTTTATTTATTGGTGTGTGTTTGGGTGTAATTTTTGTTTTCATTTTGTTTATGTGCTTGTTGCTTTTGCATTTCTAGTAAAAAAATTGGCATTTTATTTCAAATACAAAAAAAAAATTATTACAATTCTGCATTTTTGTACATCATTTTGTGCACATTATACAAAAAACAATTAATTTAACATGAATTTCCTCTTGCTTAGAAAGAGAAAAAGGGAAGCATGATTTATTCATTACCACAATTTCGCCCCTTTTACTTATACTTTTATAATTACAAAGTCTAGCGGAACGTATTTTATGAAAATAATCATTATAAAAGACTTGTAAAATCTGAACATCAATAACCTCAATCCATACAGTTAAGCAACTGTGGTATCAATTCACCACCAGCCTAACTCAGTTTGAGAACTACATTAAAACTCATTTTTCAACTGAGTTTAACCCAGTTGGTTAAAAACTGAGCATTTGCTCGTCGTGCAAAACTGAGAATTTGCTTAGTTTTTAATACTGAGCATTTGCTCCATTTGTAAACTAAGTGCAATTGTTCAGTTTTCAAACTATTAGTTTACTAAGCCAGATTGTCAACTTATGTTTTTACTAACTTTGCATTGGAAAGTTCAGATGATGATGACGCTTAAAAATAAGTATAATTATCATAATCCATATGTTTGTTTCAATAAATTTGATGCTTCTTATTAGTTTTAATATGGTGCAAGTACTACCAAATATAATGTATGACAATGAGTTGTTTGGCATAATATATATAAATATAATGTATGTTGATGAGTTGTTCGGCATCATCAGCAAAACACGTGGACATTCATTGAGGGGTAATGCATAGACATTTAATTAATTTTAAATAGTTGAAATATATGGACTATTTAAATTTCAATAAATGGAACTCAAAATATAGGGTTTATTTTAAACATTAGCATCAAACTATTACCAAAAAATTTGCCATTACAACGGCGCCATTTTGTAGCACCGGAGTAATGTCTATGCATTACCCCTCTCCTGATACTTGGCTTGCGCTATTAACAACAATTTCATCCACTTATACAACAATGTCAGAATAATATACAACATTAGCACCAAACTGTTTCCAAAAAATTTGTCATTACAACGACGCTATTTTGTAGCACCGGAGTAATGTCTATGCATTACCCCTCTCCTAATACTTGGCTTGCGCCATTAACAATAATTTTATCCACTTATACAACAATGTCAAAACCATATACAATGTCAGAACCATATACAACATTAGCACCAAGCTGTAAATTATGCAAGGAGATCAAAATATTACAAAATAGCATAATATGCCCATAAACAGAATTAATTGTTGACTTACAGCAAGCTGTCGTGATGGGAAATCAAGCAAGACTTTTATTTAAATTGCCCATCAACTGATTTGATTAAGTTGAAGCAAAATTATATATATTAACTGCTTGAGTAGATTCCATCAACTAAACTGTCTGCTTCAATTAATTCACCAAACATATCATTCAACATCAAAATTTTGTTGAAACAAACTAAACTCACAAACCAAAAGTCGTTGGTTCAACCTAGATGCCATAGCGAACTCCTGTATCCCATAAATATTTCGTACTTCGTGAACTAAAATTTATACGTTATTACAATATATTATTATTATTTACTATAATTTCCAATACCGAGACTGCAAAACAGATGGTAAATATAGCAAGCGCCAAAGGTGCAAGTCGAATAAGCAACAATATAGTCTGTAGTTTGAACTCCAACGTCAAAATTAAGCATGCAATTTCATAACAAATACAACGGAATTAAGCACGCAATTTCATAACAAAATTACCTGGACGTGGAAGGGGTGGAAGACATGGAAGGCTCTGATGGACGACGTCAAAGCTCTGGCGATCGAGGTGGAAGCTCTGGCGATTTAACCCTAAATAAGCACGGGGAAAAAAGGAAATCTGGAAATAAAAAGGGGGGAGAGGGGTGTGCGTTTTGGGCAAAATTTTCCCACGAAAAGTGGCACAGATTTTGATATGGCTATAAGCCGTATCAAATGTTAATACGGCTTACAGCCGTATTAAATAATATAGATACGGCTATAACCGTATTAAAATTTGATACGGCTTATAGCCGTATCAAATGTCCCGCCTACGGTTGCGCCAAAATCCTATCTGTGGTGTGGTGTAATGTAAATTAATTTTGCACAGATACTTGAATCATATGAAGAAAAAAGTAAGGCAAAAAGCACAAGTTGAAGGTTCGATATGTAAGTCTTACATCTAAGAAGAAACTTCATTCTTTTTCTCTCACTATTTCAGTGACCAAGTGAACTTATCATTTGAAAGTGTTCTACGTAATGATGAAGGCGATGAACAAGAGTCCTCCCAAACTATGTTATCTATCTTTAGACAATATGCTTGACCTTATGGAAAATGTGTAGAAGTATGGTTAGACGATTGAGATCTTCATGTAGCACACATTTATATTCTTTTTAGTTGTGCTGAGGTTGCACCATTTGTTAGGTAATATGACATAATAATTATTGATTTATTCATTTCAATAATGCAAGCGCGTGTATAATTTAATGTAGTATTTTATTCATATATATGAAGTATTTATGAAAGTGAATATCCACACAGAGATCTTAGTAAAGATTTTTGTGATTGGTTTGCAAAGTATGTTTATGAACCGAGGAATTGTGTGGTCGACGACGGATTAAAACATCTTGCGTTGAGACCAAAGAGAAATGTCAAGACATATCCAATATATTTGGTCAATGGATATAAATTTAACATCTAAGAATATGGTGTAGAAAAATTAATTAATAACACGTGTATATTTATTAAAGGTAATGATAATCCAGAAAATCACATAAATGATTTTTACAGCATTTTAATTCAAATTTTGCAAACGATATATTTCTCACGACCCATGGAGGATGTGTTTCTGTTTAGATGCAATTGTGTCAGCGATGTTCCAGGTTCTAGAATTAATGTGCATGAGGATTATAATCTTACCGAAATAAAACACACATCGCATTATCACAAGTACGATCTTTTTGTACTAGTGAAACAAGCATTGCAAGTTTGTTATGCTCCTTATACGTCTCTTGAAAGAGATAGCAGATTGGTCAGCAGTTTTTAAAACAAAGGAAAGATTTTTTGATGGAAAGAATATTCCAGACGAACAAGCTTATCAGGCAGATCTTGAACAAAGCAACGAAATAATAATAACAGACGATCATACCGATTTTGGACTTATGAATGATGAATCAAGTTGATAGAAGCATTTGAGAGTAGGGAGGAAAATAACATAGAATATGAGACTGAATCTGAATATGGAGACAATGAGGATTGATATAAATATTGTGTTGAATTCTTATGTATTATGCAATTTATGCAGTTGATGAGATTTCTGTAGTCAGAAGATAAATGTATTTTGAAAGTTATGTAATTTATGTCATTTTTGAAACCGAATCCTCTTATCGTCATTTACATCATTTATGTCATTTCATTTCTGTCATTTATTGAGCAGTTTATGTTAAAAATGCAATATATTCTACGTATCGTTGGAATATAAGACCAATCTGATTTAGTTATATTTTTCATTTTATGTACTTTATATCATTTAACTATAAAATATGTTTCATTATTATGCTATTATTCTCTTTTAAAATGACGTGTTTGTGAAATGTATCATGTCGTCCTGAAGGAGGAGCTCTTCCCATTCACCAGGAGGCGATGGCAGCGGCCCATTACAGCCGCCACTGATTCCCACTGTGTATCTGGTGCCTAAAACGGAGGGGTAAGCATTAAACTTTTCTCAGCATCCTAATATTTTGTGCACTATATAATAATCTGTATCATATTTAACACATGGGGTTTGACCTAGAGCCGTTAGCTGTAGTTCAATCAGTTTCGAGAGATTCGTACGAGAGTAGGATAAAGGTTTTTAACGACCCCAAATTTCAGTCATTCGATATTCATATATTTAATCCATTTTAAATATTGGAAAGTTAATTTAATAAGCCGAATAATTTATTTTTGAAATATAGTGATTTAATTGGGTAATTAAATATTAAAATTTAATATTTGAAATTTCAGAAATAAGTGAAATTTTGATTTAATGTGAAAGAAAATGATTTATATAGTTGAATTAAATTCTATTTGAATTAGAACGATGTTAGTGAACTTTTAAAATCAAATTAAAAGTTAATTTGTAGAAATTGACTATTTTAATATTTAAATTGACGAGTGAAAATGGTCATTTTTCATACAGCCTCGGATTTCGATGAAACCAGTTTCATTGGATCCGTAATGTTATATTATTGTAAGATTTCAAATTTTGTGTCAATCGGAATTACGATTTGTCCGGTGTAAGCAAAATGCGTAGAAATCCGTTTAAATGAATTTTAAATTTTAGATAATTTGATTCAAAAACCTATCTTCCAAATACAATCAAATTGGCTTCCGATATATATTTCATTGTGTTTGGACTAGAGGTAAAACATTATAAACACCAGGCGGCACGTTTCATTTTTAATTCAAAATTTTTTTTCGGGTGAATTGTGTTTTGAAATTTTCTATAAAAGGCCGTATAAATTTCTATTTTACAAAACCCTAACTTCCCTAGGGCTAGCTGCCATCAACTTTTCAATGGCCGATATTTTTTGTTTCTTTTCCTCTTAATTTCTTCCAATCCATGCAATATTTCAACAAATCCCCAACTATAAAGTTAAAGAGCTTAACGAGACCTTTAAATCCAAACGGTGATGATCGACCATCGTCGAGTAAATCGATGGCAATTTGTGCGTGAAGGCCGCACGTTCCACTTCGATTTTCCTGGCAAATATAGCGCCGAGCTTCACGTCATTTGGTACAGGGGAGGAGTTCGCTTCGGCGCGTTGATGGGTGGTGCTCGATCGTCTTCAAGTTGATCGGAGGTCGAGCGAAAAATTCGAGAATAAGGGCGACTTTGGGTTTCTTCTAACGGGACTAGCTTGGGGGAGAAGAAGGTATATCATGCGTCTGAAAATTCTTCAAAGATAATCAAAGGGCCAGATTTAAAGCTAGGTTTTTTTTAATAATAATAGAAAAGAAAATAGTAAATTAATTATATTTAAATTCGTTCAATCTTTAAAACGTTGTAACTTCTTTATACAATGTCCTTTCGCACGAAACAAATTACGTTGGGTTCGTATTGACGAGCACTACATTATGGATCTGGATTAAGATTCATTTGAGCTAGTGAAAATTTTGGTTGAAATTAAATAATGGTTTAATTTTAATCGGAGCAAATCGCTATCGCGTCGACTACAAGCAATGTCAACTCACTCTTTCTGACTCACTGATATTTTTATATAAGTGACAAATAGTATTATTTATGATGATTGATGATTTTTTGGATGATATAGGATATATTGATTGGTATTTGGATATATGTACCTGCCTATTGGAGCAGATGAGACCCTATAAGTTCCCGTGTATGAGTGGATGACCTTTTGTACGCGCGTCTTCCTCGAAGCGACATTGTACACATATTCTAATTTGTATATTTGTTGTAGGTGAGGGTTGGAGGGATCCAACTGGATTTCTCACCAGTACTGTTTTATTTATACATATATTGTGATATATGTTGTAATCATATGATATATGATGTTTTGGATGCTGTGATTGATGTATTTAGTGCTGTAGCAGCATTGGGCCTATTTTTAAAATTTTAAAATATTAAAGTGATGATTTCAAATTTGAAAGGATTTTAAAAGTGATTTTGGAAATATGTGTTTTATTGAATTTTAAATTGTTAAGGAATTGATTTATTTTAAATAAATAAAAGTTATAATTTTTATGTTATAAAAATTATGATTTTGTGAAATATAATTGGAATGTGATTTTTGAAATATGAAGTTGATTAATTTGTAAAATGAGTTAAATTGGGATTTTTGAATTATTGTAAATGGTTTTATATATATAAGATTTATAAATGGATATTTTATAAATCAAAATATTGGAATTAAAAAGGAGTTTTATAAGAGTAAAATGAAGTTATAAATGAATCTTATAAGTAGATAAGATTTATAGATTTATAAATTGATAAAGTTATAAAAGGAATGAATTTTGTAAATAGATGATTTATAAGTAATTAATTTATAATTTGGATTTTGGCATGTAATTAAGTTATTAAATGGAAATGGCTTATAAAGGGATTTTATAAGTGGAAGTTTTTATAAAATATATAAATGTGAATTTAAAAACATTGTTTTGTAAATTCGAAATCAATTAAATTTGATAAGTTAAATGTAGAAGGTAACTAAAGGAATTATATCCACGATTTTGGACAGTGGATAATCCTTTAATTAAATTTGCAATAGTGATGAATTCGGTAAATGCAGTATATCCACGATTTTGGATGGTGGATAATCCTTTATTGAATTTATAGATGGATTATCTTTAATAAATGTGTAGAAATATTGGACTTGGTAAATGAAGTAAATTCACGATTTTGGACAATGAATAATAAATCTTTGAATTAAACAAACGTTTTTGGAAAGTGATATTTTTAAATGAAGATAATTGATTTAAAGATGTTTTAAAATGTGTTAAGTATCGAAACAATAGATTTCAACATTCATTGTTGAAATAGACGTTTTCGAGAAATATGAAAATGATGGACTATAACACTATTCTTATAGCAAATGATTTTCGAAAGGAAATGTTTATGTATAGTATTGGGGTTTATTTATCTATCTTATTTTCAAATTCCTATACTATTGATTTTGTATTGTCATAACAATGTTTTACGCAACATTCGTTTTGACCTAAATAAATGTGTTTAAAGAGAATGTTTTCCTTAAACAATAAAATATATACTTAATAATTCCGATTTGACTATATGATATTTTCTAAGTGTTGAAAATAAATTGATTTGTGAATTACTTATTATTAAATAAGTATATGGAAATGTTTTCCGATATAGAAGTTGAAATGGTTTTGGAAACATATCTTTTTGTAAAAAAGATAACCTAAAGTGAATATTTGTCAAGTGATTTAATTGATAAAAGATTAATTAAAAGGGCCTTATGATTGTTATGGTGCTAAATATTTGTTGTTTATTTTAGTAGTTAAATAACCGGCTATCAAATTTGGCCAAATTTTAGTTCCTCGGCTTGATGTGGGAACTATTTAATCGTACACTTAGTACGTAGCCTTCTATGTAGGCTTGATTATCGTTTGTGTTGAGGATGATGATTCCTATAGTGCAGAGTATTACTCCAATCTATCGAGCTTCCTTCTTCGCCCGAAGGATAGCAAGTTGAAAGTTGAAAACGTCATAAGTCTATGAGACTTAGTTTCTGTATGAAGTTGAGAAATGCTTTTGCGTTGTTGGTGCGAAGAGATTGGGATCGGTTTATTTGAAAACCACTTCAGACTAACGTATATGCGAAGATTATGCAGGTTGGTTATGATGATATTGATATTCATGATTTTCATAATGGGGGACTGCTTGTTGATCGTTTGGGGTTAAAATCCTAATATACATCCAGAAGTAGTGGTCTCTTCATTATGAAATATCCAATGCAAGGACTATTCGCTACTAATCCTACGGATTTCCCGACAGGATGTGGTAGGAAAGTACATTCGGTTTGTCTTGTTCCTGGACAATTTGTATGGATGTCTGTCTGACATTGTATTTCTAAAGATTACATACATTGGTTTTTGTAAACGTACATCAGTGACGGCGGAGAAGGCAACTTCTCTTAGCTTAACACCCTCCTTGAGACGTTTGAGCTTAAGGGTTGTACTTTTGTGGAAGGCAATTAGTAGTCAACGGAAATGGCCGTATGGCATTCAAAGTGATTTGATATGTTTGAAAGGTAATCGTTACCTCAGGCCTCATCAAGTGGAAATGACCAAAACAGGGTTAGATGCGACAAGGCAAAGTGGGTCGCACCCAATTAAGGTATGATCATCCTCTTCTCGATATATCTTTACACGCTATGACGTCATGTATCTGATTATTGTGGTTTGTATGCTAGAGGGCCCTCAGTAAAGGCCGGCAACGACTGGATGATGATATATTCTGTACCATCTAGTTATAGAGGTGGGCCGGTCTTGTGTTGGTAGAGTACATTCTTCTAGAGATTTACTGCCAGAAGATAGTCCCTTCACCTGGTCATTTGTATGGAAATCCTAACCCCACTACCAGCTGCGATTTTGTTTGTAAATGCGTAATGAATAGCCTTGATATGCCATATGGGTAACCATTTCGACTATGATTAATATTATTTGTATATACTAGACATTATTATAATATAAGAGGATTTGATATGAAATGATTTAGTTATCGTAAGGTAAAAACATGTCCGTGTGTATGTGTGGACTTGTCTTACGAGATATTATTGTTTTGATAAAGGAAAAGTTTGGTAATTTAGTAAATTAAGTTTAGCGTGTTTCTCACGCTGGTTTACCAGACTAATCCGGGCGTTCTTCCCTTTCAATGTCGGGTCAGATCGAGTATATTTACAGGTTTAGATTGGTGCTTTTGGAGCTTCAGCAGGAGAGCTGAAGATCTTCATTTCATATAATCGTACCTGTTTTGCTTGATTATCCGTTACATTCTTGCTTAGTTGTTGTGTATTATCGGCAATTATAAGGACAGGGTATTATAACTGTTTAGGCTGATAATTTGTGATTGATTGTTGAACTCTGTTTGATGCATGTATATACAGTTTCTGTTTTGTAAAGATCATTGATATTATATTATATGTTTTCCGCTGTGACGTGAGATTCTATGTTGTTCCGTTTAGTTCTATCTTCTCTCTTTTTTCTCTTCTCCACTTCTCACTCCTTTTCTTTCTCTTGATTTTCTATCAGTCCATGCTTTTTGGGTCGGACATGTATGATTTATTGCCGATTCAAAGGGTTCGGATTTACGGGCCGTCACATTTGGTATCAGAGCTTAGATTATGTATGTTCCTAAGCTTTGATGTGTACTCAATATAGATAGGGACAGTAGCACCCTAGATTGAGCTTGAGTGTATTATATATATGAACGTGTATTTATTAGTTGATATAAAATGTTTTATATTGTGTTTTCTTATCCGTTGAGTTGTTTGTGAATTCTGATCGGTATATGGGACGCCACATTATCGATAGGGATTTCAAAACAATTAAACGAGGCAAGTCGACATAGTATTATTTTTAAATTGGGTGAATGAAATAATTTTACCTCGATTATATTTCATATATACAGGAACAATTTTTCAAAAATCCTTATAGTGTATCTAATTTATTGTTTAGTTATTTGAAAATGTAAATATGTATAAGTTAACAAAAGCTATTTGAATAATCTAAATAAAAACTATAATTGTAAAAAAAATGAATTATAAGAAAATGAATTATAATTATGGAATTATAATTAATATGATTTAAAATTGTGAAATAATCTTATATATAAGAAATGGAACTATTTGAGTTATAAAAAAATGAATTTAAACTTAGAATTTGAAAATTTGAATCCCGTTTATTTTGAAAATTGTTTTTCAAAGATAAACAGATTATATTGTTATAAATCTAAGTAAGATAAAAGAATATGAAAGGATCCTATATAAGTAAAGTAAAATAGTGAAATTATATAAGTAAAAAGATTTATAAATGTGATTTATAAATGTAAAAGGAATTTTTAAAAGAATATAAAGCACTGAATTCACTATCGTTACTGGGAAATAATAAGGGTGATGACTACAGCATCATCAGGATCATTTTCGAGTTTCTATGTGATTGATTTGCTATCAATAGTAAATTAAAATCAAAGTTTTGTTGTGTTAAGCAAATTTAAATTTAAAATCCCAGTTAAAATTGATAGATATAAGTGAAATAAGTTTTGGACTTATAATATGAAATAAGAATTTTCTTTAGTAAAGAGAAATAAAATTTGAGTTAGCATAATAAAGTATGTGATTTAAAATTTAACTAAAGGAAAGTTAAATAAATTGAAATGAATTTGAACTGGATTATATAAGTTATTGGAATAAAAATTAAACTAGTAAGTGATTATATAATATGAATTTGAAAGTTCAAGTTGTATAATTTATAAAATAAGAAAATGTAAGTAAAACAAATTGTTAAAATGGTTAAACAGTTTTGTTAAGCAAAACAAAATCTGAATTTGAATAAGTGATATGGAATTTGACTTATGTAAAGTTAAACAAAAGTAGAATTTGAATTGAAATTAGTAGTGAACTTAAGTTGTATAAGTGAAAGTAAATGTAAATGAAGCTGATTTTGGTATCGAAGTAAATTATTAAAGCGAATTAATGAAATGAAGTAATTAAATGAGTATGAACTTGAGTTGTGTAAATAAATTCAACTTTAGTTGTAAAATGAATTAGCAATTGATTAACTAAAGAATTGAATTGGACTAATGGATTGAATGTTAATCAATCAAATGTAAATAAATTGGTATGGAATAATAGATTTAAATGTTAATTCATTAAAAGCTAATGAGACTGAAAATTGAATAAGTGAATGAGAGTCAATTAGATATTAAACTAATTGAAATTAAAAGTACTGAACCAAATTGGATGTAAAAAAGTAAATATGAATGTTGAGAATGTGAATTAAATAAATTTGGTTATGTTGGTTGTAACATCCCAGAATTTTGTTAAATTAAATTCGTTGAATTGTTAGAACTTTTAAATTTAATTTGAGAATTTCAAAAGAAATAAATATTGTAATAAAATCACATAGTTATTAAATGTTAATAACTAAAACAACTTTTCTTTTTAATAAAGTAAAATAAGAAATTGTCTTAAACCATTAAATGAAATATGGGTTATAAATTTAAATGTTGATAGTTGAGCTTTTAATAGAAAAAAAATTGTTACGGTAAGTTATGATAAAATTATAAAATTTAAATCACATAATTATAATCTAACATTTGGCAAAATAAACAAGAAAACAAAAGGAAGGAACATTTAAATATAAGTGTGTAGGAGTGTAAAACAAAAATAAACTACAAAATAAAAAAAAATATAAATAGTACTTATAAAATCAAACAGCACATTGCTGTAACTATACAAGATAGAAGTATCAAAAAACATACTTGCATTAAATGCAAGTCTCCATAAAATGAAAACAGCCACCATTAAGATTAAAATAAAGAAAAATAAAAATAAAATGTACTTATAATAATCAAATTAAACATGGCATGCTGTAAATACAAGTATCAAAGAAGCATTGCATTACATGCTTCCATTTAATGCTCTCATTTAATGCCATCTACTCTCCCCCATGAACAAGATCACATCAGCAAATTCAAGCATGGTTTAGTTTTTTTAACTTGTACTTGCTTCAGTAAACCTCAGCTTACACATAGTCTTCATATATATGTATATATATACATCCATAGTCTTTACTTTATTTTCGTTCAAATAAATAAGCAAAGAACAAAAATAAAAAGAGAAAAGCAAACATCACTTTTTATTCAAGCTTGAAAACAATTTACTGAAGGAAGAAAAGAGAGAAGAATCAAAACTGCATTTATTATCAAAACCAAAGTGCTCTCTATTTCAACAAATATGTGAGTAAATATACTGCTTGGATATTAAAAATATGTGTATTTGATTTTTGAACAAGTTGCTTGGCTATGTGTGTTTTAAAAGATAACTCTACATATGTTTGTGATACCTGTTCTTCCAAACTGTGGTTTCAGAGCAAAATTCAATGAGGAGTATTTGATAAATCTTCATGCAAATGTTTTAAATTTCAGATTTTTAAATAAACAAGTTGTTTAAACTTGACACACAGTTTAAAAATTTCGTTTTAAGCTAAATAATGAAACACTGGACACTGTATGCCTGTTTTACAGTACAAGCAAAATCATGTGATAAACTCAAGTAGGTTAAATCATTAATTCGATTATATAATTTGAATAAGTATGCAAAGACATGATTTTTAAGATTAATATGGTGATTTTTAATTGAGTGTTTCGAGAGTAGTTCACAATTGAAAAAAAATTCGTATTTTCCCATTTGCTGATGATTTATCAAATAGTTGTTGATGAAAATTTTGGTAAAGCTAGTGTGTTGTTTCACAATCATAGGAAAATTGTAGAAAATTTTTACTATTGCGTAAATGGGGAAGTCGAATTCAATCTAGGGTTTAACCTTGAGTTTTGCAGTGTTCGGTAAACAAGGTGATTTCATGACCTAGGAGCGATCGAGTTGCTCGAGATCATGGGAAATGATAGCACGGAATGTCGACGTGCTATGGCCGGAAGCATGGATTTTTCTGTTGGACGGTGCGAGGCGGCGAGGCGTTTTCGCGTGGATAGGTTTAAGTTACAGGGTCGAGCGAATTGCTATTTTTTGATTTCGAAACGATGGCTTCGAATTGAGGTTGGAATTCGAGTGTATGTGAGATTTTCGACCTGTTGAGGGTCGCGACGTTCGCCAGAACGACGGCGCGTTGATGTGTGCGTGCACGTCTCCGAGGTGTGTCATCGGTGTTGAACAGTGGACGTCTCGGGTGGGAACTCGAGCAAGATGTGTGCGTGGCTTGGGTTAGTACTCGAATGAGTAAAAAGGGTTACTGACACTATGCTAGAGTTTTAAAGAAAAAAAAAGAAAGAAAAAAAATAGGAAGGAAGAAGAAGATAGCTGGGATGAAGGGAGGAGAGAAAGATCACGGGGAAGAGGAGAGAGGAACTCGAGTTTTGACTCAAGTGAAGAACCAGTTTTACTCGAGTTTTGAAAAATTAGGTTAGGCCCAATAAGTTTTGAATAATCATAGTGTTAAGTAAATTTTTGTATTTCAAGGTAAACAATGTCGATTTATGTTAAGTGAAAACTTATTATGAGTTTCCATCATTTAATAATGTTTTTAAAATTTAATTAACCCTTTATTTAAATGATTAAATCTAAAATAAAAGTTTGAATTAATTTACATTAGAACTTTTAAATACAACAATAAATTGATTCTTAAGATATAAAGAAGATTTTGTCAAATAATAATTAAGGTGAACAATTTTTATTAATTAATGATTTAGAAAAGAAATTAAGGATGATATACAATTTGAAATTTAATTAAGTGTTCAAATTTAATTGTAATTGAGAATTTGTTAT
Organism: Allium cepa; assembly: GCA_030765085.1. NCBI lineage: Eukaryota > Viridiplantae > Streptophyta > Magnoliopsida > Asparagales > Amaryllidaceae > Allium > Allium cepa. The sequence continues at coordinate 57,951,738 of CM060935.1, forward strand.
TCAAATTAATTTAAATTGATAAATCAAAAGAATTAGCAGTTAATTTAAAATAACTAATTTTGAAAACAATAAATTGAGTAATCAAAATTTAATTTATTTATCCAAATTCTTATCATTGATTTTAAAATAATTTTGTGTTAAATTTATTTAAACCGCAATTGAAAATTAATTAACTATTGCTGCGCACCATATTGATATTTCTGTTCTGTTTGTGATTCTGTGTGATGTGATTGCCATGTATTGCACAGTGATTTGTGATTTGTTCCTGTATTGATGTGAAAACCCTGTTGCCCGTAAAACGGCATTTAAACTTCGATGCGACAGGGAATCGGATTTCAGTTTGTCATCCGAAACCCACATCGAACCTGTGAATTTTTGTGAACGACATATCCACATGTTTTTAAAATTGACGCTCACTATTCGGTTTAGCCGGGAAAGGACCTTTGTGTCGTATAACCCATTTCAAATATGTGATTCGACGTTATGGATAGCATTTGAAGACCGGTGTTGACGACCGGGTATTTGCGAGAGCGATAGGATGACCTGTCGAATGACTCTGCACCGAGTTGCTCCGGTATAGGGTTCTTCGTATGTGATGGGGAATCTGATCGGGATTGTGGATATCTGGATTGCAAGGACTTCTTTTGAAGTGCCTTCGGTTCTGTTCGAACCCAGAACAGACTTGTATGGATTGTATGTATGACATTACAAATTGAGATATAAAACAGATTTCTTTCAAATACATTTCCGTTGGTGGCGGAGAATTTATTCTCTTACCTTAACACCCTTAGAGGTTATGTAGTTGAAGGTTATCAGCGATATATTCCCAATTTGATAATGTGGCATGCTGAGTGTTGCTGATCATTTGTTGATCGAAGCATGGCTTTGTGAAAAGCGTAGCTTTGTGGACGAGACTTCGTCGAGCCTCACACCCCGGAATGGTCGAAATAGGAAAGATGCAGCAAGGTTATTGGGGGTAGCACCCCTTAGGGTATGTGCATTTCCTTCTGTATAGAAGTGGTATCATGGTATGGAGCCCAGATACTTAACTTATGTTGATATATATATATATATATATATATATATATATATATACACACACTATTTTGTGATTTGTTGCTGGGGCCCCGGTTAAAGGTTGGTTACAACCGGGAGATGGCATACTCGTGTCAGTAGTTACCCTATTAGGGGTAACCCGGCCTTGTGTTGGCAGAGATCCGATTAGGTTCTCGGGTCGTCCCTCCCGAGGCGTACCCATGTGGCTCAGGAAGTTCCTTAGCCTGACCATTGTTGGAAATCCAAAGAAACAATACGTGCCCTGTATGGTTTTAGTTGTAAAACCTGCCATGCAACGTGGTGGTAACCTGCCACAGAACATGGTAGCTATAGTAGGCATACGATAATGGTCGTATGTTGGCTAAGATTAATATTCTATTTTCGAAATGATTTATATCACTATGCACTAGAAATAATATCAAAGAAATTTCCTCGTACCAAGCATATTTGACTATCATAAGAAGATATCTCCACCAATTCTGCGTTTTCATTGTGTGTGTGGCGGAAGGTCTTATGGTAGTTCCATTTTTAAAAGCATTTCGAAAATTCTTTTATAAATCTAGTTTCTTTAAAAGCAACTGTTTTTGTTTACTCATACCAGTCCCATGACTGATCCGGAGTTTATTGTTTATTTCCTAAACTCTGGGTGCCTATTATTTCTACACGGCCAGCCTTGTAGCAGGTTTCTGTATTTTGGAGTAGCAGTATTTTGGAGCTCTTATCTTGGAGATATCTTGGGAGATTTTGGAGATCTCAGGTTTTTAGCTTTTGGAAGTTCGTTATCACCTCTTTCATTTGAGGACTTTTGGATATATGATCACTGTTGTATTATCATGATGTTGTATTTGGAGTTGTGGTGTATGTATTATATACTTTGATGTAGTATGGATATTATGTTGATGTTGTAACTGTGATGATACTTATAATATTCGTTCTGTTTCGCTGTTTTATATTCATCTAATTGTTGTTATAAGCTCCGGCGATGCAAATTTGATGTCGTTTGTCGGACATCGAGTTCGGGTGGTCACAAGTGGTATCAGAGCTGTTGGTTGTGTAAGAACTTTAGCTACAGAGTATAACACATTAGATGGCTCATTAGAGATGGGGTGAAGTATACCTTAGAATGAGTATAACCAAGACTGGAACTCTAAATTTTATTAGTCTGTTTCTTTTACTGCTGATATTCCTTAAGATATTTCGTTCGTGTATTTAAATCAATTTTCTTACTAATTACAGATAGTAAGAATGAGCAGACGAAGGGGAAGATTTAGGGGTCAAGGAAGTGCCACAGCACCTGATCAAGATCCCCCAACAGCAATAGTAGCAGTTCAGCAACAGCCGAATCTGGCGTACTTATATAAGAATTTCTCGAGACTTGGTGGTAAGCCGTTCAACGGCAAGGAGTCGACTGTTGAGGCTCAAGCCTGGATAAGATCGTGTGAGAAAATCTTCAGAGGGCTAAATTGGAAGACGATCTGAAGCGACTCATAGATTCTTGGCAACTTCAAGATGAAGCCTCAGCTTGGTCGGAGACAATCACGGTAGATAAGTCAGAAGACGAGTTTTCTTGGGAAAAATTCAAAGAAGTGTTTGAGAAGCGATATTTTCCATCAGCTGGAATTTCTCGAATGTATCAGGAATTTATGGACCTAAAGCAGGGAATTTTATCATTCAAAGAGTACCTGAACAGATTTAATGAATTGTCTCGTTTTGGTCCCGAATTGGTGAATACGCCTTTAAAGATGAACGAAAGATTCATTCGCGGGATGAATGAGAAATTCCATGAAAAAATGACGGGCCACGTTAAGGAATCTTTTTCAGATTTAGTTGATATGGGGTACATATACGCTACCCTTGATATGCAAGAAGCCCCGGTAGAGAAAGGAAATTCGGGCAATCAAAATTGGAAGAAACGGAAATTTGGAGGCAAGAAACCATGGTAGGGCAACGAGAAAAAGAGGAGCATTTAGGGAAGCACGGCAGAAAATGTCACTTGTTACAACTACAAAGAGAAGGGCCATTATTCAAACAGCTGCCCAAAACCGAAGAAGCAAGTTAAGAAGGAAGAAACTGTTAGAGGAGCTAAAGAATGTTATAATTGTCACAAGCCTGGACATTTTATTAAAGATTGCCCAGTGATGAAGCCAACACAGGCGGCAAATGTTTATGTGATAAAGAAAGACCCTTCAATTTCGAAAGCAGATAAAGGAAAAGGTGTTTTGGAAGGTAACCTTACTATTTATGATAGAACTGTTAGAGTTTTATTTGACACGGAAGCTTCACATAGCTTTATCTCTCAACAAATCGTAAATGAATTAGGACTTAAAACTAAATTTGTTGACGATCCTATTTGCGTGAAAAATCCGGTTGGAGGTCTCGCAAATCTTTGTTTATATTGTAAGAGAGTTCCTATTTCATATGCTAGCTATCGATTTCCTATCAACCTTAATTTGAAATCTTACTCGGTATGAACTGGTTATCGAGATACGAAGCTATATTGGATTGTAATAATCGGGCAGTTTTAGTCAAAACGAACCTTGGAAATTTTATTGAAATCTCTTGTGAGGATCCGAGTCCAAGGAGAGATAGATTGATGTATACTTTTAGGATATCCTGAACCTATACCTGTTGTTCGGGAATTTTTCGACGTATTTGAAGAAGTAAATTCCTTACCTCTACGTAGAGAAATAGAGTTTCGAATTGATTTAGCACCCAACACTCGTCCTGTACTTCACGCAAGTCGCAGGATGGCACCCAGGGAAAAGATTGAATTGGTTCATCAAACTGATGAGCTACGAGCAAAAGGATTAATTCGACCCAGTGCTTCTGAATGGGGCTCAGCTGTTGTATTTGTTGCTAAATCGAACGGATCTTTGAGTTGTGTGTAGATTACCGCGATCTCAATAAGCAAACTCTCAAGAATAAATTTCCACTGCCCAGAATTGATGATTTATTTGATCAGTTGCATGGCGCTCGTTTCTTTTCAAAGATGGATCTAGCCCAAGGGTTGCATCAGCTACGAATAGCCGAGGATTGTGTTCATTTAACTGCCTTTAGGGGTCCTGATATGTTCTACGAATGGTTAGTTATGCCTTTCAGGCTAACCAATGCTCCAGCATACTTCGTAGATCTTATGACTCGTATGTTCTGGGAAGTTTTGAATAAATTTGTGCTCGTATTCATTGATGATATTTTGATCTATTCTAAGACTAAAGAAGAGCATGCCGAACATCTTAAAATCGTATTGGAAATATTAAAGAGAAATGTTCTATTTGCAAAATTTTCCAAATGCCACTTTTGGGTCAAAGAAGTCAAATTCCTTGGCCATATTGTTAATGAAGAAGGAATTTCGGTAGATCCTAGCAAAATTTCCGCTATTCTTGACTGGAAACGACCCGCTGCTCCAAAAGATGTTCGAAGCTTTTTGGGTTTAGCAGGCTATTATCGTAAATTCGTTCAAGATTTTTCTAAGATAGCTAGTCCGCTGACTAAGCTAACAATGAAGAATGCAAAGTTCATTTGGTCTCTAAAATGTGAAGAAGTTTTTCAGGAGTTGAAGAAGAGATTAACCACCTCTCCTGTTCTCGCTATCATTAACGGGAACCAAGGCTTATCTGTCTATACTGATGCATGTGGTGATGGGGTAGGTGCAGTATTAATGCAAAATGGAAAGGTAATCGCCTACGCGGGTAGACAATTACGTCCTCATGAATGAAATTATCCAACACATGATTTGGAACTTTTGGCTGTCGTGTTCGCTTTAAAAATTTGGCGACATTATCTTCTGGGTAAGGATCTTTTCAGCTTTCTTAACAACTTACGAAATTAACTAAAGCAATATACTTAATAAACTCTCTTTGTTTTAGGTGAAAAATTCGAATTATTCACCGACCATAAATCCTTGAAATATCTCTTCACCCAGAAGGATCTGAATTTGAGACAACAACGTTGGTTGGAATTTCTGGCATCTTATGACCTATATATTCAATATACGCCCGGAAAAGCCAATGTAATTGCCGATGCTTTAAGTAGAAGACATGCTGTTCTCGCATATCTTGTTATTACTCCACTCTCCTTGAGAAGATCGCTACCAAGCAAACTGAAGACAAGTTTCTTTGAGAAATTCGTAGAAGAATATGTCGAGGTGAAGCTTCTGGTTTTCAAATCGATGATAATGAAATTATTAGGATGAAAGGAAGTATTTGTGTCCCTGACATTCCGGAGCTGAAACGTGAAGTTTTAGATGAATGCCACAAGTCCAAACTCAGTATCCATCCAGGAGTCAACAAAATGTATAGAGATATTAAAAGAACATTCTGGTGGAAAATGATGAAAAGAGACATATCGATTTATGTGAGTCGCTGTGCTACTTGTCAGCAAGTCAAAAGAGACCAAAAGAAAGTGGCCGGTTTACTTCAACCTTTGGAAGTACCGAAATGAAAGTGAGATCAGGTATCGATGGATTTCATCGACGGATTGCCTCGTACTCGGAAAGGCAATGAAGCGATTTGGATTATAGTGGACCGTCTAACCAAAACTGCTCACTTTATTCCAGTAAAATCCACTCGGACTGCAGCAAGCTATATATATAAAGGAAATTGTTCGACTCCATGGTATTCCCGGCAGTATAGTGAGTGATCGTGATCCGATCTTCACCAATAGATTTTGGGAGGCATTCCAAGACGCTTTGGGAATGAAATTAAATTTCAGTACTGCGTATCACCCACAATCTGATGGGCAGACCGAGAGGGTCAACCGAATTCTAGAAGACCTACCGCGTGCTTGCGTTCATGATTTTGGTGGTTTTTGGTAGGACCATTTACATCTGGTCGAATTCTCATATAATAACAGTTATTAGGCCAGTATAGAAATGACTCCTTTCGAAGCTTTATATGGTCGTCTGTGTCGATCACCTACATGCTGGATTGAATCAGGTGATAGACTCGTCCTTGGACTAGACATGATTAAAGAAGCCACTGAGAAGGTAGATTTTATTCGAAAGAAGTTATTAACTGCCCAAAGCCGTCAGAAGAGCTATTATGACCGTCGAAGAAGGAATTTGGAATTTCAAGTTGGAGATTCTACATTTCTGAAGGTGTCTCCGATGCGGGGAGTATTGAGATTCGGAAAAACGGGAAAGCTAGCACCGCGTTATATTGGTCCTTTTCCTATTCTGGAAAGGATTGGTCCTCTAGCATATCGAGTGCAGCTACCCAGCTGGTTGTCTAGCGTGCATGATGTGTTCCACATTTCTAATCTTCGAAAATTTGTGCACGATCCAGATGATATTATTGAAGAAGCTGCTCAGCAGGATCTAGAGATCACTCTAAATTTGGCAGTTAAAAGAGAGCCGATAAAAATTGTTGATCGTGATGAGAAGTGACTGAGAAACAAAGTTGTGAAACTGGTCAAAGTTCAATGGAGTGGCGATCCAAAGGACTGTACTTGGGAGACTGAAGATAATATGAAGAAATCATATCCCAACTGCAGAATAGACATTTCGGCTTAATCTGTAAGTCATTTCCTTAATTTTCTAAATTCGTATATTCTTTGTTTGTGTTTCTCTCTTTCAATTTCGAGGACGAAAATTTCTTAAGGAGGGGATATTGTAACATCCTGGAATTTTGTTAAATTAAATTCGTTGAATTGTTAGAACTTTTAAATTTAATTTGAGAATTTCAAAAGAAATAAATATTGTAATAAAATCACATAGTTATTAAATGTTAAAAACTAAAACAACTTCTCTTTCTAACAAAGCGAAATAAGAAATTGTCTTAAACCATTAAATGAAATATGGGTTACAAATTTAAATGTTGATAGTTGAGCCTTTAATAGAAATAAAATTGTTAAGGTAAGTTATGATAAAATTATAAAATTTAAATCACATAATTATAATCTAACATTTGGCGAAATAAACAAGAAAACAAAAGGAAGGAACATTTAAATATAAGTGTGTAGGAGTGTAAAACAAAAATAAACTATAAAATAAAAAAAATATAAATAGTACTTATAAAACCAAACAACACATTGCTGTAAGTATACGAGATAGAAGTATCACAAAACATACTTGCATTAAATGCAAGTCTCCATAAAACAAAAACTGCCACCATTAAGATTAAAATAAAGAAAAATAAAAATAAAATGTACTTATAATAATCAAATTAAACATGGCATGCTGTAAATACAAGTATTAAAGAAGCATTGCATTACATGCTTCCATTTAATGCTCCCATTTAATGCCATCTACTCCCTCCCATGAACAAGATCACATCAGCAAATTCAAGCATGGTTTAGTCTTATTAACTTGTACTTGCTTCAGTAAACCTTGGCTTACACACAGTTTTCATATATATGTGTATATATATACATCCATAGTCTCTACTTTATTTTCATTCAAACCAATAAGCAAAGAACAAAAATAAAAAGAGAAAAGCAAACATCACTTTTTATTCAAGCTTGAAAACAATTTACTGAAGGAAGAAAAGAGAGAAGAATCAAAACTGCATTTATTATCAAAACCAAAGTGCTCTCTATTTCAACAAATATGTGAGTAAATATATTGCTTGGATATTAAAAATATGTATATTTGATTTTTGAACAAGTTGCTTGGCTATGTGTGTTTTAAAAGATAACTCTACATATGTTTGTGATACCTGTTCTTCCAAACTGTGGTTTCAGAGCAAAATTCAATGAGGAGTATTTGATAAATCTTCATGCAAATGTTTTAAATTTCAGATTTTTAAATAAAACAAGTTGTTTAAACTTGACTCACAGTTTAAAATTTTCGTTTTAAGCTAAAGAATGAAACACTGGACTCTGTATACCTGTTTTACAGTACAAGCAAAATCATGTGATAAATCCAAGTAGGTTAAATCATTAATTCGATTATATAATTTGAATAAGTATGCAAAGACATGATTTTTAAAATTAATATGGTGATTTTTAATTGAGTGTTTCAAGAGTAGTTCACAATTGTACAACAATTCGTTTTTTCCCATTTGCTGATGATTTATCAAATAGTTGTTGATGAAAATTTTGGTAAAGCTAGTGTGTTGTTTCACGATCATAGGAAAATTATAGAAATTTTTTTCTATTGCGTAAATGGGGAAGTCGAATTCAATCTAGGGTTTAACCCTGAGTTTTGCAGCGTTCGGTAAACAAGGTGATTTCATCACCTAGGAGCAATCGAGTTGCTCGAGATCATGGGAAATGATAGTATGGAATGTCGACGTGCTATGGCCGGAAGCATGGATTTTTCTGGTGGACGGTGCGAGGCGGCGAGGCGTTTTCTCGTGGGTAGGTTTAAGTTACAGGGTCGAGCGAATTGCTAGTTTTTGATTTCGAAACGATGGCTTCGAATTGAGGTTGGAATTCGAGTGTATGTGAGATTTTCGACCTGTTGAGGGTCACAACGTTCGCCAGAACGGCGGCGCGTTGATGTGCACCTACACGTCTCCGTGGTGTGTCAGTGGTGTTGAACAGTGGACGTCTCGAGTGGGAACTCGAGCAAGATATGTGCGTGGCTTGGGTTAGTACTCGAATGAGTAAAAAGGGTTACTGACACTATGCTAGAGTTCTAAAGAAAAAGAAAGAAAGAAAAAAAATAGGAAGAAAGAAGAAGAAAACTGGGATGAGGGGAGGAGAGAAAGATCACGGGGAAGAGGAGAGAGGAACTCGAGTTTTGACTCGAGTGAAGAACCAGTTTTACTCGAGTTTTGAAAAATTGTGTTAGACCCAATAAGATTTGAATAATCATAGTGTTAAGTAAATTTTTGTATTTCAAGGTAAACAATGTCGATTTATGTTAAGTGAAAACTTATTATCAGTTTCCATCATTTAATAATGTTTTTAAAATTTAATTAACCCTTTATTTAAATGATTAAATCTAAAATAATAGTTTGAATTAATTTACGTTAGAACTTTTAAATACAACAATAAATTGATTCTTAAGATATAAAGAAGATTTTTCAAATAATAATTAAGGTGAATAATTTTGATTAATTAATGATTTAGAAAAGAAATTAAGGATGATATACAATTTGAAATTTAATTAAGTGTTCAAATTTAATTGTAATTGAGAATTTGTTATTCAAATTAATTTAAGTTGATAAATCAAGAAAATTAGCAGTTAATTTAAAATAACTAATTTTGAAAACAATAAATTGAGTAATCAAAATTTAATTTATTTATCCAAATTCTTATCATTGATTAAAGATAATTTTGTGTTAAATTTATTTAAACCGCATTTGAAAATAAATTAACTATTGTTGTGCACCATATTGATATTTCTGTTCTGTTTGTGATTCTGTGTGATGTGATTGCCGTGTATTGCACAACGATTTGTGATTTGTTCCTCTAGTGATGTGAAAACCCCGTTGCCTGTAAAACGACATTTAAACTTCGATGTGACAGCGAATCGGATTTCAGTTTGTCATACGAAACCCACATCGAACCTGTGAATTTTTGTGAACGACATATCCACATGTTTTTAAAATTGACGCTCACTATTCGGTTTAGCCGGGAAAGGACCTTTGTGTCGTATAACCCATTTCGAATATGAGATTCGACGTTATGGATAGCATTTGAAGACTGGTGTTGAAGACCGGATATTTGCGAGAGCGATAGGATGACCTGTCGAATGACTCTGCACCGAGTTGCTCCGGTATAGAGTTCTCCATATGTGATGGGAATCCGATCGAGATTGTGGATATCCGGATTGCAAGGACTTCTTTGGAAGTGCCTTCGGTTCTGTTCGAACCCAGAACAGACTTGTATGGATTGTATGTCTGACATTACAAATTGAGATATAAAGCAGATTTCTTTCAAATACATTTCTGTTGGTGGCGGAGAATTTATTCTCTTAGCTTAAAACCCTTAGAGGTTATGTGTTGAAGGTTATCAGCGATATATTCCCAATTTGGTAATGTGGCATGCCGAGTGTTGCTGATCATTTGTTGATCGAAGCATGGCTTTGCGAAAAGCGTAGCTTTGTGGACGAGACTTCGTCGAGCCTCACACCCCGTAATGGTCGAAACAAGAAAGATGCAGCAAGGTTATTGGGGGTAGCTCCCCTTAGGGTATGTGCATTTCCTTCTAGATAGAAGTGGTATCATGGTATGGAGCCCAGATACTTAACTTATGTTGATATCGCATATATATATATATATATATATATATATATATATATATATATTATTTTGTGATTTGTTGCTGGGGCCCCGGTTAAAGGTTGGTTACAACCGGGAGATGGCATACTCGTGTCAGTAGTTACCCAGTAAGGGGTAACCCGGCCTTGTGTTGGCAGAGATCCGGTTAGGTTCTCGGGTCGTCCCTCCGGAGGCGTACCCATGTGGCTCAGGAAGGTCCTTAGCCTGACCATTGTTGGAAATCCAAAGAAACAATACGTGCCCTGTATGGTTTTAGTTGTAAAACCTGCCATGCAGCGTGGCGGTAACCTGCCACAAAACATGGTAGCTATAGTAGGCATACGATAATGGTCGTATGTTGGCTAAGATTAATATTCTATTTTCGAAATGATTTATATCACTATGCACTAGAAATAATATCAAAGAAATTTTCTCGTACCAAGCATATTTAACTATCGTAAGAAGAAATCTCCTCCAATTCTACGTTTGCATTGTGTGTGTGGCGGGAGGTCTTATGGTAGTTCCATTTTTAAAAGCATTCCGAAAATTCTTTTATAGATCTAGTTTCTTTAAAAGCAACTGTTTTTGTTTACTCATATCAGTCCCATGACTGATCCAGAGTTTATTGTTTATTTCCTAAACTCTGGGTGCCCATTATTTCTACACGGCCAGCCTAGCAGCAGGTTTCTGTATTTTGGAGTAGAAGTATTTTGGAGCTCTTATCTTGGAGATATCTTGGGAGCTTTTGGAAATCTTAGGTGTTTAGCTTTTGGAAGTTCGTTATCACCTCTTTCATTTGAGGACTTTTGGATATATGATCATTGTTGTATTATCATGATGTTGTATTTGGAGTTGTGGTGTATGTATTATATACTCTGATGCAGTATGGATATTATGTTGATGTTGTAATTGTGATGATACTTATAATATTCATTATGTTCCGCTGTTTTATATCATCTAATTGTTGTTATAAGCTCCGGCGATGCAAATTGATGTCGTTTGTCGGACATCAAGTTCGGGTCGTCACAAGTTGTACACTGGTTGTTAGATTGATGTTAGTTGATTGTATAGAAATTTATACGAAGTTGAATTAATGAAATTGAAAATAAAATAATTGAATCCAAATTGGAAGTTAAGTGAATCTAAATAGAATTGAATTTTTAATTGATTTGATTTGGAAGTAAACAAACTTGAACGTAAATTAGTGAATGTAAACTAATTGAATATGAATAAATGAATGTTAGTAAAATCCAATGTTAATGAATTAAATGTGATTAAATTGAAATTCAACTCAATGAATATTAATGAGAAGTGAATGCATATTGATCTGATTATGGAGTTGTTGGATGTTAGTTGGATGATAGTTGTTTGATTATTGGATTTTTTGTTTTGCTGGCATTTTCTATATTGGCATATATAGTTGTTGTATTGATATATATTGATATTACTTTTCATATATACATGTTCTCATTTGTTTATTGAGTATTTAATAGGTGCGTATGGCGCTTGCTTCGCATTTGGAGCTCGCTTTCTCGCTATATTAGCCGTATATGCTCGCTAATAATATATAAGGTATATATCTCGGATTACATATCGTACTTTTACACTTTTCCCCTACGGGATGCCTCATCCTTGGAGATGAGAAGTATATTTGTGATATATATATATATATATATATATATATATGTTCTGATCCTACTACGATCGAACCGCGCAAAGGAGACGCTGACGTAATTTTTTCAAATTTAAAGCTTTAGAAAATTTTGGGAAAATTGAAAAAAATTTGATAACTAAATTTTTTGATATTTAGTTATAAAGTTAAACGATATTAGTTGTTTTAAAAGATAACTAAGAATGGATTTGGATAACTTAGAAAAGTTTTATAAGAAGTTTAACTAATAGATTTTGGAAAAGTTAAAATGTTTAAATTGGATTTGATATCTAGTTTTAACGAATTGTTTTAAAAAGTTAAAGAATTATGTGACTTTTTCATACTTGGTAATTTCGAGAACGAAATTATTTTAAGAAGGGGAGAATGTAACGATCCAGAATTCCTATCATTCGGTATTTGTATATTTAATCGATTTTAAATATTGGAAAGTTAATTTAATAAGCTGAATAATTTATTTTTGAAATATAGCGATTCAATTGGATAATTAAATATTAAAATTTAATATTTTAAATTTTAGAAATAAGTGAAATTATGATTTAATGTGAAAGAAAATGATTTATATAGTTGAATTAGATTCTATTTGAATTAGAACGATGTTAGTGAACTTTTAAAATCGAATTAAAATTAATTAGAAGAAATTGAATATTTTAATATTTAAATTGACGAGTGAAAATGGTCATTTTTCATACAGTCCCGGATTTTGACGAAACTAGTTTCATTGGACCTGTAATGTTATATTATTGTAACATTTCAAATTTCGTGTTAATCGGAATAACGGTTTGTCCGGGGTAAGCTAAAACTCGTAGAAATCTGTTTAAGCGAGTTTTAAATTTAAAATAATTCGATTCAAAAACTTATCTTCCAGATACGATCGAATTGGCTCCCGATATATATTTCATTGTGTTTGGAATAGGGTAAAACATTATAAATGCCAGGCGGCACGTTTCTTTTCGAGTTCGAATTTTTTTTGGATGAATAGTGTTTTGAAATTTTCTATAAAAGGCCGTATAAATTTCTGTTTTACAAAGCCCTAACTTTCCTAGGGCTAGCCGCCAACAACTTTTCAATGGCCGATATTTTTCGTTTCTTTTCCTCTTAATCTCTTCCAATCCAAAAAATATTTCTACCAACCTCCAACTACGAAGTTAAAGGGCTTCACGAGACCATTAAATCCATAAGGTGATGGTCGATTATCGTCGAGTAAATCAACGACAATTTTGCGTGAAGGCCATGCATTCAACTTCGATTTTCACAGCCAATATAGCACCGAGCTTCACGTCGTTTAGCACAGGGGAGGAGCTCGCTTCTGCGCATTGATGGGTGGTGCTCGATCGTCTTCAAGTTGATTGGAGGTCGAGCGAAAAATTCGAGAATAAGCGGGACTTTGGGTTTCTTCGAATGGGACTAGCCTGGGGGAGAAGAAGGTATAGCATGAGGCCGAAAATTCTTCAAAGCTAATCGAAGGGCCAGATTTAAAGCTAGGGTTTGTTAATAAAAATAGAAAAGAAAATAGTAAATTAATTATATTTAAATTCGTTCAATCTTTAAAATGTTGTAACTTCTTCATACAAGGTCCGTTTCGCACGAAACAAATTGCGTTGGGTTCGTACTGACGAGCACTACATTATGGAGTGGGAATGGGATTTATTTAAGCTAGTGAAAATTTTGGTTGAAATTAAACACTTGTTTAATTTTAATTGGAATAAATCGTTATCGTGACGACTACAAGTAATGTGAGTACAACTCACTCTTTCCGACTCACTGATATTTTTTATATAAGTGAGAGATAATATTATTTATGATGATTGATGATTTTTTGGATGATATATGATATATTGATTGGTATTTGGATATATATATACCTGCCTATTGGAGCAGATGAGACCTCTACGTTTCCACGTATGAGCGGATGACCTTTTGTACGCGCGTATGCCTCGAAGCGAACATTGTACACATATTCTAATATGTATATTTCATGCAGGTGAGGGTTGAAGGGATCCAACTGGATTCCTCACCGGTACTTTTTTATTTATAGATATTCTGATATATGCTGTTATTATATGATATATGATGTTTTGGATGCCGTGATTGATGTATTTAGTGCTGTAGCAGCATTGGGCCTATTTTCAAAATTTTAAAATGTCAAAGTGATGATTTTGAATTTGAAAGGATTTTAAAAGTGATTTTGGAAATATACGTTTTATTGAATTTTAAATTGTTAAGGAATTGATTTATTTTAAATAAATAAAAGTTATAATTTTTATGTTATAAAAATTATGATTTTCTGAAATATAATGGGAATGTGATTTTTGAAATATGAACTTGATTAATTTGTAAAATGAGTTAAATTGGGATTTTTGAATTATTATAAATGGTTTTATATATATAAGATTTATAAATGGATATTTTATAAATTAAAATATTGGAATTAAAAAGGAGTTTTATAAGAGTAAAATGAAGTTATAAATGAATCTTATAAGTAGATAAGCTTTATAGATTTATAAATTGATGAAGTTATAAAAGGAATGAATTTTGTAAATAGATGATTTATAAATAATTACCTTTTAATTTGGATTTTGGCATGTAATCAAGTTATTAAATGGAAATGACTTATAAAGGGATTTTATAAGTGGAAGTTTTTATAAAATATATAAATGTGAATTTATAAACATTGTTTGATAAATCCAAAATCAACTGAATTTGATAAGTTAAATGTAGAAGGTTATTAAAGAATTATATCCACGATTTTGGACAGTGGATAATTTTTTAATTAAATTTGCAACAATGATGAATTTGGTAAAGGCGCTATATCCACGATTTTGGACAATGGATAATCCTTTATTGAATATTTAGAAGATGTGAATTTGGTAAATGAACTATATCCATGATTTAGGATAGTGGATTATCTTTAATAAATGTGTAGAAATATTGGATTTGGTAAATGAAGTATATTCACGATTTTGGACAGTGAATAATAAATCTTTGAATTAAATAAATGTTTTTGGAAAGTGATATTTTTAAATGAAGATAATTGATTTAAAGATGTTTTAAAATGTGCCAAGTATCGAAACCATAGATTTCAACATTCATTGTCGAAATAGACATTTTCGAGAAGTATGGAAATGATGGACTATAACACTGTTATTATAGTAAATGATTTTCGAAAGGAAATGTTTCTATATAGTATTGGGGTTTATATATCTATCTGATTTTCGAATCCCTATACTATTGATTTTGGGTTGTCGTAACAATGTTTTACGCAACATTCATTTTGACCCAAATAAATGTGTTTAAAGAGAATGTTTTCCTTAAAGAATAAAATATATACTTAATTCTGATTTAACTATGTGTAATATTTTCTAAGTGTTGAAAATAAATTGATTTGTGAATTACTTATTATTAAATAAGTATATGGAAATGTTTTCCAATATAGAAGTTGAAATGGTTTTGGAAACATGTCATTTTTTAAAAAGATTACCTAAAGTGAATATTTAGCAAGTGATTTAATTAATAAAAGATTAATTAAAAGGGCATAGTGATTGTTATGGTGCTAAATATTTGTTTGTTTATTTTAGTAGTTAAATAACCGACTATCAAATTTGGCCAAATTTTAGTTCCTCCACTTGATGTGGAAACTATTTAGTCGTACACTTAGTACGTAGACTTCTGTGTAGGCTTGATTATCGTTTGTATTGAGGACGATGATTCGTATAGTGCGGAGTATTACTCCAATCTATCGAGCTTACTTCTTGGCCGGAAGGATTGCACGTTGAAAGTTGGAAACATGACAAGTCTATGAGACTAAGTTTTTGTGTGAAGTTGAGAAATGCTTTTGCGTTATTGGTGCGAAGAGACTGGGATCGGTTTATTCGAAAACCACTTCGGACCAATGTATATGCGATGAGTGTGTAGGTTGGTTATGATGATATTGATATTTAGGATTTTCATAGTGGAGGACTGATTGTTGATCGTTTGGGGTTAAAATCCCAATATACATCCAGTAGAAGTGGTCTCTTCATTATGAAATATCCAATGCAAGGACCGTTCGCTATTAGTCCTAGGGATTTTTCGATAGGATGTGGTAGGAAAGTACCTTCGGTTTGTCCTGTTCCTGGATAACTTATATGGATGTCTATCTGACATTACATTTATGAAGATTACGTACATTGGTTTTGACAAACATACATCAGTAGTGGCGTAGAAGGTAACTTCTCTTAGCTTAACACCCTCATTGAGATGTATGAGCTTAAGGGTTATACTTTTGTGGAAGGCAATTAACGGTCAACGAAAATGGTCATGTGGCATTCAAAGTGATATGATATGTGATTTTGTAAGATAATCGTTACCTCAGGCCTCATCAACCGAAAATGACCAAAACAGGGATAGATGGGGTAAGGCTAAGTGGGTCGCTTCCAAGTAGGGTATGATCATCCTCTTTTAGATATATCTTTACATGCTATGACGTCATGTATCTGATTATTGTGGTTTGTATGCTAGAGGGCCCTCGATAAAGGTCGGTAAGGACCGAAGGATGTTATATTAGGTACCATCTAGTTAAAGAGGCGGACCGGTCTTGTGTTGGTAGAGGATCCTTTGTTATGGCCCTTGGTGCATTCTTCTAGAGATGTACTGTCGGAAGGTAGTCCCTTCGCCTGGTT
This sequence comes from Allium cepa, assembly GCA_030765085.1. Lineage (NCBI taxonomy): Eukaryota > Viridiplantae > Streptophyta > Magnoliopsida > Asparagales > Amaryllidaceae > Allium > Allium cepa. The sequence continues at coordinate 57,968,270 of CM060935.1, forward strand.
ATTTGTATGAAAATCCAAACCCCACTATGGGCTGCGATTTTGTCTGTTAGGGCATATTGAATAGCCTCGAAATGCTATATGGGTAACCATTTCTACTATGATCAATATTATTTGTATATACTAGACACTAGTATAATATAAGAGGACTTGATATGAAATGATTTAGTTATGGTAAGGTAAAAACATGCCCGTGTTTATGTGTGGACTTGTCTTACGAGATACTCTTGTTTTGATAAAGGAAAAGTTTGGTAATTTAATAAATTCAGTTGAGTGTGTTTCTCACGCTGGTTTACCAGACTGATACGGGCGTTCTTCCCTTTCAATGCTCAGGTTAGACCGAGTATATTTACAGGTTTACATTGGTGCTTTTGGAGCTTCAACAGGAGAGCCGGAGATCTTCATTTCGTATACTCGTACCTGTTTTGCTTGATTATCCGTTGCAATGTTGCTTAGTTATTGTATATTATCGGCAATTGTAAGGACATCGTATTATAACTGTTCAGGCTGATAATTTGTGATTGATTGTTGAACTCTGATTGATGTATGTATATATAGTCTCTATTTTGTAAAGATATTGATATGATATTATATGTTTTCCGTTGCAACGTGAGATTCTATATTGTTTTGTTTGGTTCTATCTTCTCTCTTTCTTCTCTTCTCTTCTTCTCTCTCCTTTTCTTTCTCTTGACTTTCCATTAGTCTATGCTTTATGGTCGGACATGTGTGTTTTATTGCCGATTCAAAGGGTATGGATTTGCGGGTCATTACTGGCTTCTTGGCTCAAGTGGGATAATATCCCTTCCCACGTCTTCGAGTGTATATGGTAGGATTTCGTTGTATATATATAGTCTCTATTTTGTAAAGATATTGATATGATATTATATGTTTTCCGTTGCAACGTGAGATTCTATATTGTTTTGTTTGGTTCTATCTTCTCTCTTTCTTCTCTTCTCTTCTTCTCTCTCCTTTTCTTTCTCTTGACTTTCCATCAGTCTATGCTTTATGGTCGGACATGTGTGTTTTATTGCCGATTCAACGGGTATGGATTTGCGGGTCATTACAGGCTTCTTGGCTCAAGTGGGATAATATCCCTTCCCACGTCTTCGAGTGTATATGGTAGGATTTCGTTGTAAGTATAATATTTTGTTTTCCATTATTAATTTTTTATCGCTTATTTGTTGTTCACCTTTTATTGTTTAACTATTTGTCACTTGGGCCGCAATCGACGTACAATCAGATGACCGGCCGCTGGTACAACACTACTAGATGTAGAAGATGAGGAAGAATTACTAGGATTCTATGTCGACTGTGAAACAAAAAGGGCAGAAGCCGAACTGGATGGGAGCGAGTGTGTGGGAAGGGTGACTGGATCATTAGGATAGTGACGAAGCGAAGGTAAGTGTACTAAACTTTTGTTAATTATTTGATTGATACGTAAACGTTAAAAAAATATTTGGTAAGTAAATAATGTATTGTTTATTTAAATGTACAGGTGTAGTCGGAAAGAAACTCTACAAATAGTAATAGAAATCTTGTCACTCATCGAGGAGGGTCCAAGTCATTCCAACAATATCGCCAGGAGTTCGTAAATTTATTAAATGTGAATTGTAAATAGTTATTATGCTGTATAATTTTCAATATACAATAATAGTACATAATAATCAATTTCAGGTAGCTAAGGCATAGGTAACTGTATCATACATGAATGTATTTACCCGTACTCATACCGTCGAGCATGTTAATCCAGATGGGATAGTTTCATATACATGGCATGACGATAAATCGAGAAAGAGCCATGTAAGCATATTTTAGTTGTTATACTAATAGTAACTGTTTTAATTATTAAAGTATAATGAATTAAGATATCATGCTTTTAATTTCAACTATACTTTTATTTGTTCATGCAGGCAAGGTTTATGGAACAACGGTAGAAACTCCTAGAGAAAACTGGTCGAGAGAAGCTGACTACAGACGAGGAGAACGTCATTTTTGACTCACTCATGGATCCACCTTTATGGAACAGGCATTACCGCTTTGGCAATCAAGTGGTAATGAATAAAATATTAAGATATAACAATTTAGTAATCTTTCAATTCTAAAGAACTTCACATCGTTTAAGCTTCAATAATGAGTTTATGGACATAACAATTAACATATTATGTCCTTGCTTTGATAGTTAGATTATAGTAATTGAACTTTTACTAAATTAAATAAGTATTGTAGGATAGACAGAGGAGAGCCAGCCAAAGCAGAGCTCAGATCCATCTAACAGAGATCGAAGAGTTGAGAGCTAGGATGGCATAGTTGGAGGAGCAGAACCTCGGTAGGCCATTGAGATGACACAGCTGCTGGACCAGCGTATTGCTGAGTACATGCAGCAGATTGGTGGCCGCTTTCCACCTTCAGCTAGTTCCGAAGTTTTTGGAGGTGATTGACAGGAGTGGCAGGTATGTTTTTTTGTTTTGCACCATTAGTTAGTAATGTTTGATGTGGAGCTATATACTTTGAAATGTTTTGTATATTATTTGATTATACATTTGGTGATGGTGATTTTGACATTTAGGAGCTGATGTGGGGGAGTTAATGAAGGATTGGTGCATATTTTATATAATTAGATGTATGTAAATTATGTTAACGAGGCATTACTTTGATTTTATGCGAGTTATGCTTGGTTTATTTCTTTATGTGATTTTATTATATTTCTATAATTTAATATTATATTGCATATCTGAATTGGATATATGCTTCTGTGGTGGAATATATTTTGTTTATGGATTGTGTATGGAAGGAAAGAATGTAGCAGGAAAATGAGAAAAAAGCTTCAGGTCAACCGACGACTTCATGGTCTGTAGGTTGATTTTTTCAAAAGGTTTTCGACGTCTTACGATGAAAAAAACCGATGGCTTCTGACGGCTTATGACGATTGTCGGGAGTCCTCGGTTAGTCCATTGGTAGTAGTCAGAAATCATAGGATAGGGATTATCAGAAACCGTTGCAAATCCTATTCGGCGACGAATATTTTTGCTACGGCCTTTTTCGATTGCAGCCTACGGCTTTCGACGGCCGTCAGCCGTCGAAATTTGTGCTTTTTCCTGTATTGGTAGAGAAACAACTAATAGAGTCATTAGTGATTTGTATTATGAGTCTATTTTGTGATTTATAATTAATAGAACATCTCGAGTGGATAGATTGCAATTTGTAAGCTATATACAATCAGTCATTAGTTGTAATTTGGCATTATAGTTCTAAATATTTAAATACCTAATATAATTGTAACATTATAACATAGTACAATGTCATTTATAAGATTTTCCAGGCATGTTCGTTATTTTACCAATGTTGTCATGATATATTAGAATATCACATATCGCTACTTAGTTACAAGGTGACTACAGCACATTGTGTTTCCATCTTGGGTTCCAAAATTGGGATATACATGTAATTAAGTCAAAAATTGATATTTCTTCTTTAAAGTAGCAGCTTTTTGACTATTTCCTTACAAAAATCAATTACTCAGCTTTACTTTATTTATGCAGTATAAATTTCTGCTACATGTCGTAATTTATTCTATTATTTATAATCTAATTATTTTCTTTTTGTAATCACTTTGTTATGGTAATTTTCTACCTCACCATTTAATTCATAACAATTCAGAAAATGATGGGAAAATTCCTAATAATTCTCAAAAGGATTGAAATATTATTCTTTACCTTCTGTAAAAGTTTCATATCAAATATTAAATTTAAATATTTTAAATATTACTTTACTTTCAAAATTACCTAATTTCAAATTAGAAAAATCATAATAAATCATTTTCTCACTGGAAAATTATGAAAATTAAAACCTATTTATTTTTTATTGCATTAAACATCATATTTTAATTGCAAAGCGCTTAGAGATGAAAAAAATCATGTTTACCCTTAAACATATCAAAAACATTCATTTCATACAAACTTGCATAAATTCATTATGTTATCATTAAAACATGTTCAACAACATTCAAAACAAAAAAAAAACATATATAATCCAAACCCAAATAGTTTGGAAGAAAATAGTGTAAATATTACTCGGTTAAGTTCGAAAAATTAATCATGTTATTCTTCTCTTTTGAATGTAAAAGTTTTGATCTTCCTTTAGCTTTGTTTCTCTTATTCTCATTTGTTAATGGTAGTCATCCTAGCTTGGGTTATTTTCTTTTTTTGATTTTTTGAAATGAAAAAAAATAAAGGAAAAAACTAAAGGTTACATGTAATAATAATATTGACTTGGCTAAAATCAATTCTTACCTAATCTTATTAATTCTTTCCCTTAATATAAATCCTCTTCATCGAAATATACAGATTTATTCCTCTTATCTTCATAGTCGAATTAAATTGTTAATTATACTTGGTCCATTTAAGTAACCATATTTAAAATGTCCCTCTCTTATTAATTAAATTTATCTCAAATCATTCTTTTAATTATGTTCTACTAATTTTTGTTTCATAAATTATTATTACCAATTTAATCTCAATTGTAATGGCCCACTTTTCCGTACAGTCTAAGCTGACAACAAACCACACATGTCAACTCAAATTGAACAAAAAGACGGATTATTAGGGTGAAGAAGAAGAAGAGATAGAAAAAAATAGAAACAATAAAACAGAATCTCACAATTGCAGTGGAACAAAATATAATGTATAATAATAGATCTTTATATAAAGAAAACTATAATTGTAATACACATACAATCATCACAGTACAATAGTCAACAATAAACGTGGATAGTTATAATAACTTGTCCTCACACACACAGCGGAAATAACCAAGTACGAGTAATATGCCTGAAATCCTCTGGCTTGTCCCCTGAGCTCCATAGCATCCTAACCCGAGTCTATAATACTCGGTCTGACCTAAGCATTATAATAAAATAACTACCAAGTCAGTCTGGAAAGCCAGCGTGAGAGGACACACTCAATTTGAATTATTACTATTTTCAAAATCCTTTGAAAACAAAGGTATCACATAAGACCATGTCACACATAAATACAATGGGATTTTACCTTACAATAACCAAAAAATATATATTAAAATCATCTGATATTATAATAGTATCTATAGAAAGTAAACTAGAAAATAGCTGAAATTCATGCATCTCACGTTTCAGCATAGTTGGGCACAATCAAAATTGTACAGGCTCCCAGTGGATATTTGATTACATACAGTGACCGGGCTACTGCAGTACTACCCGCCACAGTACACCTCTAGAAAAATGTACCAAGATCGTACCTAAAGATCCCTGCCCACATAGGACCGGCCTAACCCTTACTGGATAGTACCGAATAGTTATCACCCTAGGTGTTCCCACCCTTATCCAGCGCTCTTTTTTTTATGCACAACCATATCCATAATTTTATAACATGTCCGATGTTATCTAGAAAAGTGATAACATAACCTAACTGGGTGCGACCCACTTAGCCCTGCTGCATCTCCTTGGTTTTTTTCATTTTCGGTTGATGAGGCTTGAGGCTACGTTTTACCTTTAGAACAACATTCATACTTGGAATGCTAACACTGCCTTCCAAGCAAGCACTACAATGATAGCATTCATCAATACAAGTTGTTCTAGGTCTGAACAAACCGAACTCCTTCAAGACAGCCATCTTCATTATCTTTGAGATATCACCATTCGTAATGCCCAAATCGGATCAAAGTGGTTTTCAAATAATTAAATCCGATCCTGGTCCATTTGAAACGTTCAACGAATTTGGCCAAGTTTGATAGTCGATTATTTAACAATCAAAAGCAATCACTAGGCCCGATTTTATAAATTTTTCAAACATTGTTTCAAAATATCTTTACAAAGATACATTTTTAAATCTCTTCTAGTATATCCAATAATTGAAAACAATTCAAATTCGTATATCCACAATAGGATATTTAAATCCTTATCAACACCTAGAATATTTCTCTCAATCCCATTTATAATTCAACCCTTCAAGAAATATTTCTTAAATAACAATCTCATGGTTAAATATTTCAAATCCTCATAGTTTAATACTCAGAAAATATTTATAATTCATTTTCCTAAAATCACTTTTTTTGCAATACTTAAGAAATATTCCCCCTTTTATTCATACTTCCCAAAATCCTTATAATTAACCCATTTATAACGAATTGGATGATTTTGTGGAAGTCATTAATTAATCCTTTTAAAATTTCCAAAAAGGATTATTGTACTCATGTATAATCTCAACTACCAATTTCCAACCTTCTTTTTATGAATTTAAATTTATTTTCGAAATTTCTATATTTAAACACTTTGTAAATTTCCTTAAGTCACCAGAATTTCACTATAAAATTTTTCTTATAAAAACCATCTCCATTAAATAAACTACGTTTACAAATCTCGAGAAGAATTATAAACAAATTTCAATCATTTCAAAACTATACATATATATAATAAGTGTTTTAATAATAATTCATTTTAAAACATATTTAAGTAATTGCTTAAAACATGAAAACACTTTAAATAGACATCGATAATTCATTTCCAAATCATTTTTAAATAAATTAATTGATTTATAGAGCTTATAAAAATTAGAATTTTTTTCAATAAATATTAAATATTGAAATAACTAACTTTTTTTTAAATATTTTAATCTAGATAATATTTTTTAAACTTCGTAGTTTAATAAATAAGAATTCCATCTTAAAACAATTTTAATTTCTCGAAAAAAATTCATTTTAACATCCAATATCCCAATTTCAATTTGTAAATGCCTCTCGATTCGTATTACCTCGATTTCATTTCAATTTCCTAACCCTTCTCACATTTCAAAAATAGAATCCTCTATTTTTCCTTGAACCCGATTTCCTTATCTCGATATATATTCACACTCTGTATTTATATTCCCAATTTGTGTACTTATATCATCTTTCCTTATTTACAAACATTTTTTATAAATTTATAAACCTATTTGGGTTTTAATTCTTTACAAATATAATCTCATTTATAAAATTTCATTTTATAAATCCATTTCCTTATAAACCTCACTTATTTTTCAAATCTATCTTAAATATCGATGTTAACTTCTTTTTCATATTTTCCCCAGCAATATCGTTTTAAAATCCATTGTTAAAAATTCTCTATGTAATTACCTTAAATATCTATTTAAAAATATTTTTCTAAGTAGTTAAGTACAACCCAAATTCAATTATTATTTTATCCAAATCAATTTCTTTAAAATAATCCAAATTACAATATAAATATTTTTATATTCAAAACCTTCTTTTAAATTCTTCCAAATTCAAGAATCATTTTTTATGTTATTTATAATACCAAAATTATGGACAGTGCTACAATAGCATCCAAAAATTCAATTACAACCAAATCTATATCAGATTATTCACACAAATCATATATCACTATATACGAAATTAAAATCAACATTTTTGATGAATCTAGTTGGATCCTTCCAACCTTTTTCCCTGCATTCACACAGGTTAGATAACATAAAAATATCAATGCCACTTCGAGGCAGGATATGATGGTAATATAAGGTCAACCTTTATTACGAGGGGGGCATAGGGTCTCATCCGCTCCAATAGGTGGGAAAATATCCAACTACTAACACACACACACACGCACATTGTGTGTGTGTATTATATCCAAATTGATAATAATTTATAAATTCAACCAGCATCCAACGATTAATTTTCATTATTTTAAATTAACTCAAGCAATCCAAAAAGGGTGATATTTACTCACCTTGATTTTTATTTTGCAGTCTGTTCCAAACTCATTTTATTATGTATATTCCGCAGCTGCAAACCAACTCAACTTGATTAATGATTTTGGACCTCGTATGAAAATTATAGTAAACTATATTAGGGATGTCAATTTAATTTCTTAATTATATAACTGACTATATAATTAAACTTAATTACAGAATTTATACCTTAACCCTAAGCATCACATACGCGAATGACAGCAGCAGAAACCCTGGCCACCACGCTGCCTTGCCGTCACCCGCAACCCCACTGCTCACTCCACCTTTCCACCATCCCCCTCGGCTCTGCATTGCCATTGCACCCACACCTCCCACACTCTCATGCACAGACCCTTTCTCCCATCGCCTTAAGCAATGTCCTCTCCCCCGAACTACTGCATTCAATCAAACAAGAACCAGTTGGCTATGGACATCACCACGCCCGGCGTTCGCCTCCCAGCATTGCCTGTACCCTAACCTTAAGTCGCGGCACCGTTACCAGTCTTCCTCCAAGCTCCGATCGAACCCATCCGTCGCCCATGAAACCACCCATATCGGTCGACCCAACAATCGACGCCTCCTACTCAGCCTCACGCAACACGCGTTTCATTCCACGTGAGCAAGCTCGCGATCCCCATGAATCGTCGCTCGTTCAATTTTTTTCTGTCTTGATATTGATTTTAAGCAGGATGAGAGGAAGAGGAGGCTCTCCATTTCACTTGAATTGATTTCTTTTTTTTCTTTTTTGCTTTTTTTTCTCGTTGATTCACTGAAGAGAAAGAGGGAAGAGGCTCGTCATTTTAAAACTAGAAAGGAAACGTGTGAGCTAACGTATGGGTTGGGCTTGTACGAATGTAGGTGCGGCTGAAATAGATAGTGTAGGGCGGCTAAGTGTAAGTTTATTGGGCTATGGTCAAATCTGAATAGGAATTTATTATTTGAAATTACAAATATCTAACTGTAAAATTACGGGCCCAATCGAGACTTGCCATCCGACGTTTCTAATGTTATACCACTATTTTGAACCAAATGGAACAAGTCTCGAAACCTAATTCGAACGTATGGAGAAGATTTCTTTTTAAATCGACTATTTAAATTAAATTAAATTAAATTATTTCTAGGCGTTTTCAGATCGCACGACCAAACGGAAATTCTAATCGCTACGAAAATTGAAATTCGGTAATAATACAATATTATGAATCCAACGGAACTGGTTTTGTCGAATTCCGAGACTGTTCCTCGGATCGCTATTTTAACGCGTCGATAAAATCAAAGATTTCAAAAATTTATGAAATCACTTGAAATTTTAGTTTTAAAAACTTATTAACTCAATTCTAATTACAATAGAATTTATATCAACATTAGAAATCGTTTCGATTCATATTCAACCCCAATTTCAATTGTTCACCATTTCCGTATTTCGATATTCCGCTTTATTTGAAATTTGAGTTCATTCTATGATTTCAACCAAAATCTTCATATTCAAAAATCCATTTATATTCCAAATCCAATATTTAAAACTATTTAAACATTCAAAATTAAATGTCAGAAAATCTGGGTTGTTATATTCCTCCCCCTTAAAAGAACTTCGTCCCGAAATTGCTAAGTAGGAAAAATAACAAAACCATTAACTTATCAAAACCTACTTATTTAAAACTCGATATTTCCTTTTTCTAATCCTTTTGTTCTAACAAAACAGTTATCTTTCATTCCTAGTTCAAAACCCTTTATTACCATTCTAATTTAGAATCAAATTTTTGTTAGCAATAATTTTTCAAAAATTTTAAAAATTTTCTAACACCCTAAATTTCTGAAATTTTTTGACCGAGTCTTCTTTGTATGGAGAACCTTTTGCAATATGATAAAAGAGATAAAAATATATACATCGACCCATACGGTCGAAAACACGATATATATCAATATTTATTTTTTTGCTATATTTAGCCCGAACTCGTACCTTTATATTAGCATTATCAAGTGGGTTTGCTTAATTTATATGACATTATGCAATCCAAATCTAGCCCAATAGTCTTCCTGTACCTGTACTTACTTGAATAAACAAATTAGTTACATAATTTAAGAAATTTAATAAATGTACAACCCTTTAACTATTTTAAACACATGATTTCATTATGCTAACATGGTATGTCAAGTATTTTAGAAGGTACATGCAAATACAAAGTTCCAATATTTAGTTTTTTACTTCAAATTCAATTTATACGTCATTTCATCCAATTCCAAATCAAGCTAAACATTTGCTTATAACTAATTAAATAAATTTATACATTTTGTTAATCTTATAATTCCATTCTTATATATGTAATATATAATAAGTTACATCAAGACTAAAAAGTTATAATGTAAAAGCAGTATTATAACAGCAAATTTACTAACATATTAAGGCCCAAAAACATGAAAAATAAACACAATAAAACAAAATCATGTTTCCATTGATATTGTAAAATAGGCATAATTTTAGTTGATAACGTTTATTATTTCTTAGCCTATCTTATGACTGGACTTTGTAGAAAAGCATAATGCTGGTTGCACAAAACTCACATGTACTGGTGGCTCTTACCAACGTAAGATATAAATATGCATAGACAATCCTGGGTCAGTTACATTTTAGTGAAATATATATTTCTTTCGTTTTGTAACATTTTATTGTTAGGGGATTGGAATATCAAGACTTAATATTTTGATTCCTTTTTGTGATGAAGACAAGAGCATAATCAATCAGGCAGCTAGAAATATCCTATATCAATAACAGGATTAAAATCCATATCAACACTTAGAATATTTCTTTCAATCCCATTTATAATTCAACCCTTCGAGAAATATTTCTGAAATAACAATCTCGTGGTAAAATATTTCAAATCCTCATAGTTTAATACTTGGTAAATATTTATAATATATTTTCCAAAAATCACTTTATTTCCAATACTTAGGAAATATTCTCCTTTTTTCATACTTCTCAAAATCCTTATAATCCAGTTGAAATTTCCCTAACCTATTTATAATGAATTCGATAAGTTTTCGAAATTCATCAATTAATCCCCTTTAAAGTTTCCAAAATCGATTATACTCATCTATAATCTCAACTACCCATTTCCAACTTTCTTTTATGAATTTTAATTCATTTTTGAAATTTCTATATTTAAACACTTTGGAACTTTCCTTAAGTCCCCGGAATTTAACTATAAGATTTCTCTTATATAAGTCATCTCCATTAAATAAACTCCATTTACAAATCTCGAGAAGATTTATAAATAAATTTCAATCATTTCAAAACTATATATATAATAAGTATTTTTAAATAATAATTCATTTTAAAACATATTTAAGTAATTATTTAAAATATGAAAACACTTTAAATAGACATCGATAATTCATTTCCAAATCATTTTTAAATAAACTAATTGATTTACAAAGCTTATTATATAATTATAATTTATTTCAATAATATTAAATATTGGAATAACTAACTTTTTTGACATATTTTAATCAAGATAATAGTTTTTAAACTATATAGTTTAATCAGTAAAAATTTCATTTTAAAACAATTTTAATTTCTTGACAAAAATTCATTTTAAAATCAAATATCCAATTTCAATTTATAAATCACTCTCGATTCATATTTCCTTGATTTCATTTCGATCTCCTATCCCTTCTCACATTTCAAAAATAGAACCTGTATTTTCCTCCAAACCCGATTTCGCTATCTCGATATAAATTAACACCCTGTATTTATATTCCCAATTTATCAACTGATGTCATCTTTCCTTATTTACGTACATTCTTTATAAATTTATAAACCCATTTAGGTTTTACTTCTTTAAATATAAACTCTCATTTATTAAATTTCATATTATAAATTCATTTCTTTATAATACCCTTATTTTTCAAATCTATCTTAAATATCGATTTTAACTTCTTTACCATATTTTTCCCAGCAATATCGTTTTAAAATTCGTTGTTAAAAATCCTCTATGTAAGTTATCTTAAAATCTCTATTTAAAATATTTTTCAAAATAGTTAAGTGCAACCCAAAATCAATTATTGTTTATCCAAATCAATTTCTTTAAAACAATCCAAATTTCGGTATAAATATTATTATATTCAAAACCTCTTTTTAAATTCTTCCAAATTCAAAAACAATATTTTATGGTGTTTATGATACAAAAATTATGGCCAGTGCTACTATAACATCCAAACATTCAATCACAACCAATTCTATATCAGATTATTCACACAAATCATATATCACTATATAAATTAAAATCAAACTTTTTGATGAATCCACTTGGATCCTTCCAACCTTTTTCCCTACATCCATAGATGTTAGATAACATAAAAATAACAATGTCACTTCGAGGCGGGATATAACGGTAATATAAGGTCATCCACTATTACATGGGGCGCTAAGGGTCTCATCCACTCCAATCGGCGGGAATATATCCAACTACTAATACACACACACACACACAATTGTGTGTATATATATAATATCCATCTTGATAATAATTTATAAATTCAACCAGCATCCAATAATTAATTTTAATTATTTTAAATTAACTCCAGCAATCCAGAAAGAGTGAGATTTACTCACCTTGACTTTTATTTTGCAATCTGTTCCAAATTTATTTTGTTGCGTAGATTCCGCAGCCATGAACCAACTCAACTTGTTTAATGATTTTGGACCTCGTATGCAAATTATATTAAATTGTATTAGCGGTATAATTATAATTTATTAATTGTATAACTAACTTTATACTTAAACTTAATTACAGAATTTAAACCTTAACCCTAAGCATTAAGTACGCGAATCATAACAGCAGAAACTCAGGCCACCACGCTGCCTCGCCGTTGTGATGACCGCCCATGACTCCCGCACCAAAATAAGGAAATAATGCGCTGAAAGTGTGCCAGGCAGCCATGGACGATAGTCAAGGGTAGAATAAACATCGCAGACTCTATCGTAAAACTCACAGCGCATGGATAAAATACAATAGAGAAATATAATATAGTGAAACTCCCATAGAACAGAATATCATCACTAATCATAATAGTTTTATACATGGTCTGAATCATGAATACAAGAAGCCTCACTACATAGCACTCAGAGTAATCAACAAACAGCGGAATATCCAGTACATAGAATATGAAAATAATATGCAAAGCCTCCTGCTCGTCTTCGTCATCATCAGCGTGAGCCACTAAGATCAGCACCTGTCACCTGTCACCTAGTCTGCCCATCCCAAACATAGATGAACAGCCCAAGGTAATAAGAGGAGACATAAAACCTTGAGTCAGACAGAGTCTTAGTGAGCAGTAAATCAACTATCAAACATACCAAAAGAGCATAAGGGATAAAAGGAATAGGAACCCAAATCATCCCACTCCACCTCTTTCTACAGTGATAGCCCCCAGACACACACTAAGGAGAAGCAAGCATAGCAAAGCAGATAATTAAAGTAAAGTAATAATCACTCGAGTCAAGGTCGATGTTTTCCAAATGCAAACCCCCAAGGCCTAAACCAAGATCAGATAAGCACCTAGAAAACATCGCTCTTGAGACCGAATGATGATACAACCAAACATCCATGACTCCGGCTATCACTGTTATCATTGCCTTGATTTTATCGTTAATTGAATGACCAACTCATCTTTCAAACATCCGTCAAGGGCTAATGGCAACCCCAGTTCTAGACATAACTCCGCACGTCCTCGTGACCCATGCCTAGGTATAACGAATCTACCCAGAGTACTAGCACGTCATCATGACCCGCGCCTGGGTATAACGGATCTACCCAACGTACTCTTGCTTTGAGCTTGCTAGAACCTTCAATAACGATAAGATCTCAGCCTTCTAGTCATCCTCCTCGACGACTATTCCCATTATAGCTCAAGCACCTCTCGAGCCACCATTATCCACCAACTCGAACCGCATCATCGAGTAATCAACATGCTTGGGATGATCCCGTCTGGATTAAACCAAGGCTTCCACATCATGCTTTGCTCCAACGCATCCTTAGCAAAGTCCATCTCATCACCATACTTCGCCTCAACATATCATGGCAAAGTCCATTTCGTCATCATACTTCGCTTCCTCTAACTAAAGCAAAGTCCTCAATCCCATCAATATGAGCTTTATCATCCGCTTCATATGCCACAGCAGCTTTCACCATTCAAGAGCCTTTCCACTTAGCTTTTAAATCATCTTCAACCATCTTGTCCCAAATCAACTACAAGCTAACTCAAGACAATCAAATTAATCATACATCCAAACAATCAAGCATCCAAACAAGATCTAATCAAGCAATATCAACTATAATGGCAATTTCGTAAATAAATGAGCATAAGTCTAACATATATGAAATCATAGATTTTAGCATAGATCTATCAAATATAAAACATGGGTTTTGTCTCTATAACTTGTTAATTGAACTTGCATAGATAAACATCTTCAAAAGTAATGAATCTAGTCTTGGAACTAAGAAAAATGCATGAAATCTCTAACTTTTACACTCAAACAAGCCACCAATCCAATATACTCCTTTGGGTCCGCGTGAGAGATAACTACCACTCACCGAATCACCCAAACACTTCAAAAGAAACCCACTTCAGATCTGGACAGCAAATACCCAAGCTTGATCCGGCAAAATCTCGCTTCAATCGATGAAATCTCACTCGAACGGATGAAGATCTTCAACTTTGGCCCTTGAATCTTTGATCTTGGATGGATGTTAGAACTAGATTGGAATGGAGAAAAGGAGATGAAGAAATGTGGTAGTCGAGCTCTCAAAATGGCAGCACTTCGTCGCTTCAAAAATCCGGTGCCAAAAAGTGCACAAGTGGTCACGTATTTATAGGCTGAATCGTCCCCCCCCTTAGGTCGCTCAGTCCATAACTCGCGCTCGGTCTTAGGTCGTTGCCGACCTAACATGTAACGGCTCATGACCCAAAATTCCCACGACTCACGACCTAACGACTCAACGTCATAAGGCTTAGCACACGTTACGACCTAACTTGTACACGAGTTATGACTCAACTGGGAAACGACTTATAAACGTCACAACCTAACGTTAATAGGCTCACGACCTAACAGGCAACATGAGTTACGACCTATCATTAAGTCGCTAACGACTTAGCATGTGCCGACCTAACTCTTAGGCGACCTAAGGCCTTAACTTGTACCAACGACTCAACCAAAACTCGGGTTAACTAGGTCGTTAACGACCTAACTTCAAAGCCCCTCTACAACCTATAAGATCCAACGGCTCACAATCCCTATGACCTAAAAAGAACGCAGATCCACTAACTCGTAAACGAGTTACGACTTACGACACAGCGAGCTACTAAGTCGCACACACGATCTAACGGTCCTAAAGCTGCGCGACTTAAAATGAATGCAGATCCACGATGCCGCGACTTAACTTCTTAACGACCTTCCTACCCTAACGACCTAACACCTTAAGTTGCCAACGACTTAACTCGTAATTCCTTAAGCCTTAACTCGTTAGCACTAACACGCTAACTCGTCCAAACCTATAGGTCGCTCCACTCGACCTACTCTCACACGACCTAAGCTTAAGTTGCCTACACGAGATATATTCCTTACAACCCAAACAACACACGAGTTAACCTCCCATACGACTTAGGCTAGGGATAACATAACACTAACGACCTGTAAATTCTACGATATATCGACACGTAAAATACGGGTCGTTGCATTCTCTCCCCCTTAGGAATTTCGCCCCCGAAATTCCAAACAAACAACATCAATCAAAGCTATTCTGCATGCCTACCATCCATAGAAATCAACAAATCATGCATCCAATTTCTAACCTAGCATGCGGAATTCTAAGATCAGAATCAAGTTACAAATTCATGAGATGTCACGACACCTTAGGGCCATACCTTGAAGAGTTCAGGATGAGCTGCCTTCATCCTCTCTTCCTCCTCCCACGTACAGTCGTTAACATCATCACTCCATTGTATCTTGAGCAACGTAATCGTCTTCCTCCTAAGCTGTTTCGTGTCGGTTTCAACAACACGGAGCGGCTTATGAGGTCTCGTAACCACTGGATCAACCTCCAAATCTTCACAGCTATCAGCAGAAACCACTGTATTCGAGTCGTGCACATACTTTCGTAGATATGATACATGAAAAACATTGTGCACACCCGACATCTTTTCCGGTAACTCCAATCTATAAGCGAGCTTTCCAATTCGCTCGATGATCTGGAATGGTCCAACAAACCTCGGGGTCAACTTTCCTTTCTTCCCGAATCGAATAACATTCTTCAGAGGAGAAATCTTCACAAAAACCATATCACCTATGTCGAACTCCAAATCTTTACGACGTTTATCGGCATAACTTTTCTGACGATCTTGGGCTGCCTTCATTCGTTGCCGAATGATCCCTATACAATCTGAAGTCTGTCGAATCATCTCTGGCCCAAGTATCGGCTTTTCCCCAGTTTCCAACCAACATGTCGGAGAGTTACACGGTCTTCCATACAACGCTTCATACGGTGCCATACCAATGCTTGACTGGTAACTGTTATTGTACGCAAACTCCACCAAATGAAGATGATCTTCCCACGATCCTCCGAAATCCAAAACACAAGCTCTGAGAAGATCTTCCAAAACTCGGTTGACTCTCTCAGTCTGACCATCTGTTTGGGGATGATAAGCTGTACTCAAACACAACTTAGTTCCCAAAACTTCCTGGAAGCTCTTCCAAAATCCACTAGTGAACAAAGGATCTCGGTCGCTCACTATATTCTTCGGAACACCATGGAATCGAACTATCCACTTAACATACAACTCAGCCAACTTCGATGCAGTCCTAGTCGATCGAACAGGAATGAATCTTGCACTCTTGGTCAAACGATCTACTATGACCCAAATCCCCTCATTCCCTGCTCTGGTTCTAGGTAGACCATCGATAAAATCTATCGATATCTGCTCCCACTTCCATGTAGGAACTTCTAATGGCTGAAGTAATCCACTGGGCTTTTTCTGCTCAGCTTTCACCAACTGGCAGTTCATACACTTGGAAATAAAATTTCCAACATCCTTCTTCATGCCTTCCCAATAATAGGTTCTCTTCATATCCCGATACATCTTATTTCCACCTGGATGAATTGTCAACTTCGAGTGATGACTTTCTCTAAGAACTTCATCTCTCAATCCATCTACATCGGGAACAACTAGTCGTCCTTGCTTCCAAAGCCAACCCTCTCGATCGACTTCGAATCCTTTATCCTTCCCTAGTTCCAATCCAAATTCCAAGTCACGGATAATCTTGACAAGCTTATCGTCTCGTTTTTGGCTCTCGCCAATCCTTTCCACAAGAGTAGGTCTTATCGATAAGTTTGCCAACATTTCAGGTTCCAATTCACATCTAGGCCTGAAGTCAAATCCAGCCAAATACTCGAGACTCTTCCATTCCGAAAACATGGCTCCCAATCCTGCATGTCTTCGACTCAACGCATCAGCTACTGCGTTACCTTTTCCCGGAGTATAAGCTATACCAAAATCATACGATGCTAAGAACTCTAGCCACCGTTGCTGCCGAAGATTCAAATCCTTTTGGGAAAACAGATACTTCAACGACTTATGATCCGTAAACAACTCGAATCGAACTCCCAAAAGATAATGTCTCCACATCTTCAAAGCAAATACAATCGCCGCTAACTCCAAATCATGTGTCGGATAATTCCTTTCATGCGGCTTCAGTTGTCGACTAGCATACGCAACAACTTTATCTTTCTGCATTAGCACTGCTCCAAGTCCAGTACCACATGCATCGGTGTAAACCACCATCTCATCATTCCCACTAGGAATGGTCAAAACAGAAGCACTTGTCAGTCGTTTTTTCAGGATTACGAAAGCTTGTTCACACTTAGCGTCCCAACTGAACACTTGGTTCTTCTTCGTCAATCCTGTCAATGGTGCAGCTATCTTGGAAAAGTCTTTGATAAACCGACGATAATATCCTGCTAATCCAAGAAAACTTCTCACATCAGATGCATTCTTAGGTCTAACCCAATCCTGGATTGCTGCCACCTTAGCGGGATCAACCGCTATCCCATTTCCAGAGATAACATGGCCTAAGAATCTCACTTCACTCTTCCAGAAGTGACACTTCGAAAACTTAGCCTTCAGCTGATGTTTCCGCAAGATTTCCAAAACAATCCTCAAGTGAGTCTTGTGCTCTTCTTCAGTTCTGGAGTAAATCAGAATATCATCCACGAACACAAGCACGAACTTATTCAACTGATCTCTGAACACTCTATTCATAAGATCCACAAAATATGCTGGTGCTTTAGTCAATCCAAACGGCATTACCAGCCACTCATAAAAACCGGATGGTGTCCTGAAAGCAGTCTTCGGCACACTATCCTTCGCCACCCTTAACTGGTGAAATCCCGTTGCTAAATCCATCTGAGAAAACACCTTAACCTCGTGAAGCTGATCAAACAAGTCATCTATTCTCGGCAATGGATACTTGTTCTTCTTAGTCACCTTATTCAGCTCACGATAATCAACACACAACCTCAACGATCCATCCGCTTTGGTTGCGAACACAACTGGTGCACCCCATTCGGACACACTACGCCGAATGAATCCTTTCCGTAGAAGGTCATCAACTTGCACCTTCAACTCTTGCTATTCCCTAGGCGCCATCCGCCTAAGAGGCATCACAACGGGTCTGGCTCGCTCAACTAGATCAATACGAAACTCGATCTCTCTATGCGGCGGTAACCCTTTGACCTCGTCAAAGACATCCTCGAATCCATTCACGATTGGCACCGATGACAGTCCATCCCGTGGAACAACCAGCGAATACATGAAGCTCATGAAGTCGCCTTCCTCATGCTTACATCGTATCACAACCTTTCGCCCTTCCACATTCCTGACTGTCACCTCCAGCCTCTCACAATCAATCCTTGCCGCATAGTTCCTAAGCCAGTCCATACCCAAAATAATTCCGAACCCCGCAAAGCTCAGAACAAAGCAATCACAAACAAACGAGCAATCATGACTCGACACAACTAGACCATGGCACATCATACACAGACATGACGAACCCCCAACTGGATTTGTCACTACCAATGGCCTATCAACAACATCCGGTTTCAAACCTAACCGGCCTACCAAATCATCACAAACAAAAGAATGCGACGCTCCAGTATCAAACAACACTCTAACTGGAACACCACAAATAGAAAGAGTACCTTGAACCACCACACTCTTCCCCTTCTCTTCAGCAGTTGGAGCTTTCGAAGATGACGGGACAGCCCCCAAAGCATAAGCTTGCACAACCTGCCTGTCCTTTATCGGTTCCGGACAGTTCTTCTTAATGTGCCCCGGCTTATCACAGTTGTAGCACTTCAACAACACCTTCGGATTCTTGCAATCCTTGGAGAGATGGCCCTTCTGCCGACAATTATAGCAGGTCTTTTCCCCCTTCAGCTTCTTCTGACCATCCTTACCCTTCTGCTGTTGCTGCTTCCTCTTCTTGTTTCCACCCTGCTGTGGTTTAGACTCCTCCTTGGTCACAGCAACAACAGATACTTCCTTAGGAAACAAACTCTCGTGCCTGAGAGCTTTCTCCACCAGCTTCTCAAATGGATCGTCCAGATGATCCACCAAATGCCTTCCAAGATAACTGTCCAAGCCTGTCACAAACTTCTCATTCTTTTGATAAGAAGATTCAATATACGACCGAGCATACTTGGACAAGGCCTCAAACTCAGAAACGTACTCAAGAACCGATCTCCCACCTTGTTTGAGCTCAACAAACTTTTTAAACAAAACAGACTTCTGAGCTGTAGAGATAAACTTGGCTTCAAATCTAACTTGGAATTGCTCCCAAGTAATCTCTTCTTCTGGAGTGTCTATGGTGATAGAATTCCACCAATCAGCAGCTCTCCCTTGAAGCTGTCTCGATGCAAGCTTCCTCTTAGTTGCATCCTCAATTCCTAAATCTCCAAAGATCCTCTGACAAGCATCCGTCCATCTCTGCACTTCAATGGTCGATTCCGTCCCTAAGAAAACCTTTCCTCCAAGAGCAGTATAGTCCTTACACAACTTAGCAAAATCCACCGATCTTGGAGCTTGAACTTGAACTCCTACATCTACAGATGGCCCTGGAGCTGGTATCCTTCTCATGATAGAAGTCATCATAGCTTCAAACATAGCTCCATAATTAGCAACTCCTTCAGTGGCACGGCCTTCCCTTGCAGCTGGTCTCCCTCTTCGACTCATCCTTAATATCTACAAAAAGGAATGACTTAGAACACCTTGAGAAACAACTGCATAAGGAGTTCAAATCCTTCTAAACTACTATATTATATATAGTAATCATTCATCAAAATACAATTACGTCTCTCATACGTAGTCACGTCAACGAGCGTTGGCTAAAATCGATTAACCAAAGCTCTGATACCAAATGTGATGACCGCCCATGACTCACGCACCAAAACAAGGAAATAATGCGCTGAAAGTGTGCCAGGCAGCCATGGACGATAGTCAAGGGTAGAATAAACATCGCAGACTCTATCGTAAAACTCACAGCGCATGGATAAAATACAATAGAGAAATATAATATAGTGAAACTCCCATAGAACAGAATATCATCATCTAATCATAATAGTTTTATACATGGTCTGAATCATGAATACAAGAAGCCTCACTACATAGCACTCAGAGTAATCAACAAACAGCGGAATATCCAGTACATAGAATATGAAAATAATATGCAAAGCCTCCTGCTCGTCTTCGTCATCATTAGCGTGAGCCACTAAGATCAGCACCTGTCACCTGTCACCTAGTCTGCCCATCCCAAACATAGATGAACAGCCCAAGGTAATAAGAGGAGACATAAAACCTTGAGTCAGACAGAGTCTTAGTGAGCAGTAAATCAACTATCAAACATACCAAAAGAGCATAAGGGATAAAAGGAATAGGAACCCAAATCATCCCACTCCACCTCTTTCTACAGTGATAGCCCCCAGACACACACTAAGGAGAAGCAAGCATAGCAAAGCAGATAATTAAAGTAAAGTAATAATCACTCGAGTCAAGGTCGATGTTTTCCAAATGCAAACCCCCAAGGCCTAAACCAAGATCAGATAAGCACCTAGAAAACACCGCTCTTGAGACCGAATGATGATACAACCAAACATCCATGACTCCGGCTATCACTGTTATCATTGCCTTGATTTTATCGTTAATTGAATGACCAACTCATCTTTCAAACATCCGTCAAGGGCTAATGGCAACCCCGGTTCTAGACATAACTCCGCACGTCCTCGTGACCCATGCCTAGGTATAACGAATCTACCCAGAGTACTAGCACGTCATCATGACCCGCGCCTGGGTATAACGGATCTACCCAACGTACTCTTGCTTTGAGCTTGCTAGAACCTTCAATAACGATAAGATCTCAGCCTTCTAGTCATCCTCCTCGACGACTATTCCCATTATAGCTCAAGCACCTCTCGAGCCACCATTATCCACCAACTCGAACCGCATCATCGAGTAATCAACATGCTTGGGATGATCCCGTCTGGATTAAACCAAGGCTTCCACATCATGCTTTGCTCCAACGCATCCTTAGCAAAGTCCATCTCATCACCATACTTCGCCTCAACATATCATGGCAAAGTCCATTTCGTCATCATACTTCGCTTCCTCTAACTAAAGCAAAGTCCTCAATCCCATCCATATGAGCTTCATCATCCGCTTCATATGCCACAGCAGCTTTCACCATTCAAGAGCCTTTCCACTTAGCTTTTGAATCATCTTCAACCATCTTGTCCCAAATCAACTACAAGCTAACTCGAGACAATCAAATCAATCATACATCCAAACAATCAAGCATCCAAACAAGATCTAATCAAGCAATATCAACTATAATGGCAATTTCGTAAATAAATGAGCATAAGTCTAACATATATGAAATCATAGATTTTAGCATAGATCTATCAAATATAAAACATGGGTTTTGTCTCTATAACTTGTTAATTGAACTTGCATAGATAAACATCTTCAAAAGTAATGAATCTAGTCTTGGAACTAAGAAAAATGCATGAAATCTCTAACTTTAACACTCAAACAAGCCACCAATCCAATATACTCCTTTGGGTCCGCGTGAGAGATAACTACCACTCACCGAATCACCCAAACACTTCAAAAGAAACCCACTTCAGATCTGGACAGCAAATACCCAAGCTTGATCCGGCAAAATCTCGCTTCAATCGATGAAATCTCACTCGAATGGATGAAGATCTTCAACTTTGGCCCTTGAATCTTTGATCTTGGATGGATGTTAGAACTAGATTGGAATGGAGAAAAGGAGATGAAGAAATGTTGTAGTCGAGCTCTCAAAATGGCAGCACTTCGTCGCTTCAAAAATCCGGTGCCAAAAAGTGCACAAGTGGTCACGTATTTATAGGCTGAATCGTCCCCCCCCCTTAGGTCGCTCAGTCCATAACTTGCGCTCGGTCTTAGGTCATTGCCGACCTAACATGTAACGACTCATGACCCAAAATTCCCACGACTCACGACCTAACGACTCAACGTCATAAGGCTTAGCACACGTTACGACCTAACTTGTACACGAGTTATGACTCAACTGGGAAACGACTTATAAACGTCACAACCTAACGCTAATAGGCTCACGACCTAACAGGAAACATGAGTTACGACCTATCATTAAGTCGCTAACGACTTAGCCTGTGCCGACCTAACTCTTAGGCGACCTAAGGCCTTAACTCGTACCAACGACTCAACCAAAACTCGGGTTAACTAGGTCGTTAACGACCTAACTTCAAAGCCCCTCTACAACCTATAAGATCCAACGGCTCACAATCCCTATGACCTAAAAAGAACGCAGATCCGCTAACTCGTAAACGAGTTACGACTTACGACACAGCGAGCTACTAAGTCGCACACACGATCTAACGGTCCTAAAGTTGCGCGACTTAAAATGAATGCAGATCCACGATGCCGCGACTTAACTTCTTAACGACCTTCCTAGCCTAACGACCTAACACCTTAAGTTGCCAACGACTTAACTCGTAATTCCTTAAGCCTTAACTCGTTAGCACTAACACGCTAACTCGTCCAAACCTATAGGTCGCTCCACTCGACCTACTCTCACACGACCTAAGCTTAAGTTGCCTACACGAGATATATTCCTTACAACCCAAACAACACACGAGTTAACTTCCCATACGACTTGGGCTAGGGATAACATAACACTAACGACCTGTAAATTCTACGATATATCGACACGTAAAATACGGGTCGTTACAGCCGTCGCCCGCGACCCCACTGCTCACTCCACCTCACCACCTTCCTTTCGGCTCTGCCTTGCCACAGCACCCACACCACCCACTCTCGCTTGCACAGACCCTTTCTCCCATCGCCTTAAGCCGTGACCTCTCCCTCAAACTGCTCCATTCAATCGAATGAGAACCAATTGCCTGGAGACATCACCACGGCAGGCGTTCGCATCCCAGCATCACTTGAACCCTAACCTAAAGTCATGGCTCCGCTACCTATCCTTCCCCCTAGCTCCGATCGAACCTATCCATCACCCATGAAACCACCCACCATCCTCTGACCCAGCAACCAACACCGCCCACTCAGCCTCAAGCGACTCGTGTTTCATTCCACGCGAGCAAGCTCACGACCCCCCTGAATGGCTGCTCGTTAAATTTTTTTTCAATCTTGATTTCGATTTTAAGTAGGAAGAGAGGAAGAGGAGGCTTTCCATTTCACTTGAACTGATTTCGTTTTTTGTTTTTTTGTTTTTTTCTCGTTGATTCACTAAAGAGAAAGAGGGAAGAGTCTCATAATTTAAAACTAGGAAGGAAACGCGTTAGCTAGTGTACGAGATGGGCTAGTATGAATATACGTGCGGTTGAGATAGATAGGGTAGAGAGGCTGTGTGTAAGTTTTATGGGCGATGGTCAAATCTGAATAGGAATTTATTATTTTAAATTTCAAATATCTAATTGTAAATTTACAAGCCCCAATCGAGATGTGCCACTCGGCGTTTCTAATGTTATACCGCTATTTTGAACCAAATAGAATAAGTCTCGAAACCTAATTCGATCGTATGGAGGAGATAGCTTTTTAAATCGACTATTTAAAATAAATTTAATTAAATTATTTCTAGTTGTTTTCAGATTGCGTGACCAAATGGTAAATCCAATCACTACGAAAATGGAAATTTGATAATAATACACTATTATGGATCGAATGGAACTGGTTTGTCAAATTCAGAGAATATGCCCCGAAGCGCTATTTTAACGCATCGATAAAATCAACGATTCAAAAAATTTACGAAATCACTTGAAATTTTTGTGTTAAAAACTTATTGACTTAATTATATTTCCAATAAAATTTATGTACATAATAGAAATCATTTCGATTCATATTCAACTCCAATTTCTATTATTCAGAATTTTCTTATTTCGATAAATCGCTATATTTGAAATTTAAATTCATTCTATAATTTCAACAAAAATTGTCATATCAAAAATCCATTTATATTCCAAATCCAATATTTTAAACCATTTAAATATCCAAAATTAAATGTCGAAAAATCTGGGTCGTTACATTAATTTTGTAACTCTAAAATATGGTGTGTCACACGAGCCTCACTAAGTTGATCGAACAAGTCATTTATCCTTAGTAGTGGATATTTGATCCTAATGGTATCCTTGGCAGTGGATATATGCAAACAACACTAATGAACCATTTACCTTTATGGGGAACACAACAGGTTCTCCCTATCTTGAGCAACTACCTTAATCAATCCTCTCTACAACAAATCCTTAATCTAGCCTACTAATTCAAACTTATGTTTCAAATCCATATTTCTAATCGACAACATAGTGGTTTTTGCATCGCAAATTAAATCAATGTGAAATTAAACACTAGGATGTGGTGGTAAACCAGTCACCTCCTCAAACGCATCAGTATACATATATGTAATTGGAACAGTTGCCCACACTTCTTGAGATATATTAAGAGAATACCGAAAGTTTCACATCGCTAAGGTTGTTCATTTAAAAATCGCCCCTAAGGCCCCATAACTCCTATCTCATTGTCATTAATACAATCCAACACCCCTTTGTACTTGACTAATAAATCCATATTGTCATTCCAAAACCAAGGAGGCCCAAGACATGCATAATGCATACAAATAGGAAAACATGACGAGAGAATTACACTCTTTATCACATCATGCTAACATTGGTTGATCTGTCCACTAAATTCGACGGTTCAGTATGTTTCTTCGCAATAATGGGTTTATGTTTTAAACTAGTTATAAGGTCATTAGTTATAAAAGTATATGATGCTCCCGTATCAATTAAATTATCTTAGGTAGTCTTTCCCTTAGCCTTTGCCAAAGTAGCTACAACAGAAGATGAAGATGTCGCCTCAATATCTTAAGCTCTATCCTATGATACCTATAGTAGTTATAGGAATCTCATTTCCGATAGTAATTATATTCATAACAATAATACATAAGCTTCAACTTTGCCTCAATAGCTTTACTCTATCTATAATTATGGCCTTTCTAGCCAAAAGTAAAACAAGTAAGGTCGGCTTTACAAACTACCTTCTTCTATTTGAGAGTTTAGGGTAATACTTAAAGAAAATTATGTAAATTGTTTCATCTATCTAATTCTAGAACCAATTTTCTTCGGTTACATATAGATAATTATTGGAAAACTATGGAATGATCCACCCAAGAGTTTTCTGCTATTATATAACAACTAGGTCAAACAGGAAATCTCAAGTGATGATGTTACATAGTGTTAGCACCGAAATTGGTCACTAACACCCTTGAGTAGAGTTATATAGAGAGATTAATGAAGAGAATAAATTAAAACAGAAAAATAATGTAATTCAGTGCCAAAAGAACAATAAAAACGAGAACACCGGATTTATAGTGGTTCGACGTAACTGCCTACGTCCACTTTGAGTTTAATCTTTATTGCTTTCTCAATCACTTGAATACGGATACAATCCGTAAATGAATCGATTGAGTACAAGTTTGAATCAAAAAGAGGAGAGTATAAAAAATGTCAGAGTCTCCCCAGTGTTCTCCAAAAAAAGGTCATTTTCACTGTGCCCCTGCCTCTTTATTTATAGGCGAAGGTGGGTTGGACTTTCTTGGTGGGCCTGGTAGCTGGATATCACAGCCCAAATGGAGTAAACTCTATGTGCCGACCCGAGCATGCCGAACGGCCAAATGCCGATCAATCATTTTCATGCCGAATGATGTGGTGTTACGTGGGAAGAGTAGGCCGAGAAAATAATAGAAGCCAGACGAGATTGAAAGAGTGCCAAATAATCTTATGCCGAGCGTCCTTGTTATGCCGAACAATCTCCTTATGCCGAGCGTAGCGAAGCCGGACGCTTTGAGTGCCACAGGAAGCATTTGCACCGAACGATACTGGAAGCCGAAACAGTAACTTGGCCGAACGATGTTTGTATGCCGAGAAGAACTTAGGCCGGACGATATTTTGGCCGAACGTTACTCAGGCCGAACTATGTCTCGGCCGAACGATCCTTAGGCCGAGCAATAGTTAGGCCGAACAGTAGTTGATGCCAAACAATCCTGCCATGCCGAACGTAGTGGTGCCAAACACCTAGGATGCCGAGCAATATGGAAGCGTGCCGAGTGAAGCGGAGGCGAACGTTCTGAATGCCGGGCACCATGTCTGCCGAACACTTCCCAATGTCAAACGCTGCTAAGTGCCAAGCGCTCCTTTCTGCCGAGTGTCCCCTTATGCCGACTGTGATGATATGCCGAACAATCTAGACGGGCCAAGTACCGAGTTGCCTGGTCAAATCTCCAGGAAACACTTGCCCCCCAAAGCGTATCGCGTGGCCGAACGTGACGCGCTTTGTATTACGTTTCCTTTGTGCTTTGCTTTGAACCCTTGCCCATCATACTTTGGGGTTGTTTTTCTTGTGAATACCAGTTGTGGAGGTGTGTGACGAACGTAGTGTGAAGGCCGAGCGATACAACCGAAGCCGAACGATCCACGTATGCCGAACAAACTGATGCCGAACGATTATTTTGATCGGTTCTACCGGTCATCGTCGTTTCGCCTTCTTCTTCTTCCCTATAAAGGCCAGCGCCTTCCCTTTTTTTTCTTTTCACTTTTTACCTCTGCTACCTTATACTTGCAAACTTCGCCTGTTAATCAGATAACAAAGACTTAATCAATCCTTCCTAAGTCTCGATCTACCAACTAGGTATTGCCTCCTCTATCTAAATCCTTTCCATGATTAAACAGTTTCAATAAGAGGCTTAAGTTTGTAAATTGGGACCATAGCCGAGAGGGTTACATGGATGGAGGAATCAAACTTCGATTAGGATATCTTTAGGGTTGGATGATGTGAGGTAAGGAGAAATGACCGGGGATGATCACACGTAGGAGTTGCTGGGTGATGTGTTGTGGTTTCGGCTCGGTCTCTTCGTGCCGAAAGAGACTGGAAGAAAAGAAAGAATAAAGGAGGAGTAGGAGGTGGTTAGGATGCTGAATGGAATGACCTGGAATGACTCGCCTAGCGATCTGCTCTTGTTGTTCGGCGTGGATGGAGGAGGAGAGGAAAAACTGGAATTGTAGCCAAGGGCGGAGTGCCGAGTGTTAAGGCTCGGCATAACCCTGGTTCGACGTGACACACCATTTGCCGAACAGTGGAATGGAAGGTTAGGGAGAAGGCATGAATTAGTGGGGATGACGAACATTACTTTGGCCGAGCAGGACTAAGGCCGGACATTATTTAGGCGGAACGATAGTTTTGCCGAACGATAGCTCGGCCGAATGATAGCTTGCCCAGTCGACAGTTAAGCCGAACAACCTTAAGGCCGAACGATCATGAATGCCGACCCATATTTCGGCCGAACAAACATAAATACCGGACCACTTTTTATAGGCCGAATAGTCACGGATGCAGAACCATATCAAGGCCGAACTGAACTTAGGCCAAACGATTAATTGCCTTGCCTAATTACATAACAAAACAAGGATAGAAACTTCAGCATAATGGTGTATCGAACTGACTTGGACTGATAACCTCCTAGTTTCAACAGACATAAACCTGAACTTAAATTGACATAATCGGATAATTTCTTCTAACATTCTCTTAATCCAAAACTGTAAACACTATAAGGCAGGCTTTTGGAGACTGTCAGCGATGACGTTCTTCGAAGGCGATGATTCAAAGCTCAACTTCATATTATTAACTCTGTGACTTTCAATTTTTCAGTGCTTACACACGATTGATCGCATTAGTTCACACACTACATGGGGGGAATGTTTGTGTTGTTAATTCTAACGTCGAACATTTTTCAAGTATAGTTCACACAGATGCTTAGCCGAATTCACTATTTATTGAAGATGTCTAAATAATCCAGCTCCGCCACGATTTCTGACAAACCGGGGCCATCCTCTCGACAGGAAGTCACAGATGTCTCAAATCCATCCACCTCCCCTGCACATAACTTAGCCCCCGATGCCCTGGAGGCATCAATTCTCTTGGAAAACCCTGTCGATTCACATGCTTCAAAAATCAATGAAGTAGTGCTCCGGCGAATATGTTCCATTCACGGGATACCTTTTGACGACGTGCTGGTTCCATCAGGGCACGATTGGCCACACCTGCCCCCAGTCGGATACACGACGTGTAATAAATTCACGTGCTGGGTTGGCAGCGTGCCACCATTCAATTTATTTCTTCGGGACGTGCTGCAATACATCGACATCGCCCCGTCGCAGCTGCACCCAAACGGTCATGCCTTCATCTGGGAGAAATAACTATCATTATAAATTTGAGATAGAAATTCAAATTGTAATTATAATTCCTTCCAATCTAGAGTATAATATTAATAAAATAATTATTAAAGAGGATGTAGACATGGTTGAGCTACTATAAATCCATGCATCATTTTCTTTTCTTATTATTCTTCTTAAATTTTCATATTTTTCTTATTAATCTACTGTCAATAGATATAATTTTACTACATATAATTTTTATCTATATGCAATTAGTCATTTAGGGGATGTTTAACCAATTATTTGGCTAATATTTTCTACTGCTTTCACTGAAAACTTGATGATTAGGCTAGATCACAAATTTTACTACGATTTGGATGGAATGTATAACATGATCTGATACGATGGGACTAATGGAGAATCACAGAAAGCTTGTTAGGGAAGAATCTAATAGATCGAATGATAGAATAATTAGTAGATGCTATGGATCTGCTTAACCTTCATCAAATTTGGTTACCAAAGAGGAGTTGCAAGGAATGATGGTAATTGTCAATTAAAGGATGGAGGGAATGCAGTAGGCAACTGTAGAGGACTGCCTACAGGTAGAGCTTTTTCTGGTACATTGATTTCAATTAGCACAAGAAGTAGCAGCAAGAGCTACGGAAGTAACCGATAATGGAAGCAATATGCAAGATCAAGGAAGCACGTTGCACATATAATCAAGAGTGGGGGCAAGAATAGAACCTGCTAGGTAAACACGAGGAGGAATGTCATAGAATGGAGTAGTACACCTTGAAGGAGAGTGACGCCATGGTTAGTGATTCCTATTGGAACGGGAATCATGAGAGTGGTGCGACAAAGATGGATGCTTGAAATATTAGGAACCTTGATCTTGTGGAGAGCATGAATGCTTATAATGATCATGGTTTTATCAGTCTCACTTGTCCTATGATTCTTTGGTACTCGTTGCAGTCCTCTCTATAATGATCACACTACGATATTGGTAGGATCAGGAGGAAAAATATGTCCATGCTTGTCTAGCTTATGACTAATCTTGCAATAGAATTTAGGAGGAATCATTTAACCTGGAATACGAAAGAAAGACAAGATTTATGAGTCATTCGAGGAATGAAAATTTGGAGCACTATGAATAAGTGCAATCCTAAGTGATGTAAGTGTAGTGCAGTTATATCTAATCTACCGAAAATGCTTGGTAGGTTGTGTGGATGGAATAGAGTCGCCCCTAAATAGAGTGATCTCATACAACCAATTCCACATAAAATCTCATCTTATTCTATAGAATCGACAAAGTCAATGTTAAATTTTCTTTGGTCATCAAGGATTGAGAAGTCTTAAGGGACGACCACTACATCATCATGATCTTGGGAGGTGCACTACTCTCAATCTGGTTCGAAGTTGGACCATGGGCAGTTTCGAAAGACTCGCTTCCCAAGCGTCTAATTAAATGTAGGAATAGTGTCTTCTTCAATGCCAATATTTTCCCAAATTGACTGAGTCACTTTCTTCATCCCTTTCGTATATATATTCCCCTTTCTTTGTATCATATTTTCATCTTCTATCCCGTCATCTACGATTGCCCAATGTTGAGTTAGGGCTCGTTTTAGTCGGCTTGGTTTAGCTTGTGCTTGCTTGAGAAGTTGACCCCCGACTTGTCAGTTGCCTGGCATGGAATATTGAGAAAGGTCGCACCCCTATTATAGATCAGATGGAGTTAGCAAAAGACACATCAATAGGAAAGAAGTCTGATGCATAAGCTTCATAACACCTTAATGGATAACAACAGTATGCATTAGGCCATCACTCTCAAATCTTGGGGTTATATTTGTTAATGAATACCATACATAAGAGATCTGTTTTGAACTGAAATTGAATGATAGGATGTAGAATTTAGAGTGGAGAACTTTTATTTGGAAAGTCGTAGTAGGCCGAACCCTATGGGACATCTAACGAAGAAGTAATCTTCCTTAAAGTAACTTTTCTTACCATGAAGATATATCACCACATAGTTATAAGAAATGTCTTCGTAGAAAATACGTGAGACAAATGGGGACCATTGTCTCAAGCAGTACAGGCAGTGGATATCAACAACCAGTAGTTCTCTTCCAAGATGGCATAATAAAATTATATATAAAAAAGAAGCACCGTGTAGGAGTTCAGGTGTAACCAAAAGAGTATTAATCTACAGTAGCTTAAGAATATGGTGCAGGAAGTGATTAAAAGGCTGAATAGCATCGGACATACATATGTACCGGTTACAAGTAGTGCAACCAATAGTGGAAGAGGAGCCTCACTTCGTTCTCAGTAATCCTATGCCTGTCGCAAATGCATTAAAGATTTGCAACGATTAGGCATAATTGTGGATAATCGAGAGGATTTTCTATATAACATGCCCATTTAAAGCAACGTTGGGAGGAATCACATTTTATGGTTTCTCGATAAACATTAAGGGGACAATGAAGGCTGGTTTGAAATAAATGCTAGACTAGAGCAACATAAAAAATCTCTAAGTCCCCAGAGAGCAGACTAGAGTACTCCTAGTCTCAAGAGTGTGGACTAGAGTATAAACGACTTAAAAAATCTCTAAGTCCCCAGAGTGCAGAGTAGAGTACTTTGAGTCCCTAGAGTGCGTACTAGAGTAGAAAACGACTTAAAAAATCTCTAAGTCCCAGAGTGCGGACTAGAGTACTTTGAGTCCTCGAAGTGCATACTAGGGTATAAACGACTTAAAAATCTCTATGTCCCCGGAGTGCGCACTAAAGTACTCTGATTCCCCGGAGTGCAGACTAGAGTATAAACGACAAAATCTCTAAGACCCAGGAGCACGGACTAGAGTACTTTGAGTCCCCTGAGTGTGGACTAGAGTATAAACAACTTAAAAAGTCTCAAAGTTCCCATAGTGCGGACTAGAGTACTCTGAGTCCCCAGAGTGCGGACTAGAGTATAAACGGCTTAAAAATCTCTAAGTCCCCAAAGTGCGGACTATAGTACTCTAAGTCCCCAGAGTGTGGACAAAAGTATAAACGACTTAAAATATCTCTAAGTCCCCATAGTGCGGACTAGTGTATAAACGACTTGAAACATCTCTAAGTCCCCAAAGTGCAGACTAGAGTACTCTAAGTCCCAGGACGGGTCCTAGAATATAAACGACTTAAAAATCTCTAAGTCCTCGGAGTGCGGACTCGAATACTCTAAGTCCTAGAGTACGGACTAGAGTATAAACGACTTGAAAATCTCTAAGTCCTCGGAGCGCGAAGTAGACTCCTCTGAGTCCACAGAGTGCGGACTAGAGTATAAACAACTTAAAAACTCTCTACGTACATTCTATCTGTGTTCTGTGACTGTAATTTGGTGCTTCCATTTGGATTTGGGTGTTAGTGACCAATTTTGGTGCTAACATTTTTGGTGCTTTTATTGAGAGAGCTAGCGCTCCAAAATTCTAGAGCTTGGATTTTGAAACTTAGGAACTCGTATTCTGGAGATTATGGATAGGCAATCGATAAGGAGACAGAGGATGGAAAGGAGTTAGCATAAAGGAAGTCAAGAGGCTTCCTCTGGAGTTAATCAGGCCTCAATCTATATCACTAGAGACGAGATGGAGACCATGCTGAAAAGGTAGGAGGACATGATACAAAACCTACTTCGATAGGTTGGACATGTTGGAGCACAATGTTAAGGGAATGGACCAACCGCGGCTGCCGGCAATGAAGAACAGGGAATCAGAGCTGTAGAAGTTTCCAAGGGTCAAAACCAGAACCAGAATGGAGGGATTGAAGGAAATCAGCAAAGGCCTTGGGGCAGACCTCCAGGATTGGATACTGGGAGAGCTGTGAATGAAGCTCAGCGAGCGGAGACCAACATGAACATGCAGGGACAACACGAAGAGTACTACCCCAAATACCGTCCAAGACATTGGGGCAAGGTGGAGATGCGAACAGGGGACCACCCTCGGATGTAGATGAGTGGATGGCTGGACTAATAAGAAGGATTATGAAAGGAGTACGGTCGAGCACGGGTTGGAGGAAGTGTGCCGGAGTCTGTTCACTCTGGATATCAGGAAAGCAAGGAACCCTTCAGAATTCAAATTGCCAACACTGGAGACCTATGTTGGAAAATCAGATCTAACTATGCATGTAACTAGATACATAAGACATACAAAAGTGCTGGGGCATCTGAGGAGGTGATGGAAAGATGTTTCCCTTTATACTTGACGGATTTTGCCATGCTTTGGTTCAGGCAGCTAGAGAATGGATCGACTAAGACATGGGTCGAGCTAGTGGAATGCTTTATGAGACAGTTCAGGGTCCACGTGACGCGACTCAAGAATGTAATGACGCTGGGATCGATGAAGCAGAGGATAGGAGAGTCTGTAAGAGGTTTTCTAATGCGATTTAATGCGGCTGCGGTCCTGCTAGATCGCCCGGATCCATCAATGATTTTGATGGGGGCGGTAGCAGAGATTGCGGAAGGCACGGAACTCCAAGATTCATTTACACGGGATCCAGTATAGGATCATGGAGAGTTCTATCATGAGGCAGAAAGATTCATTTGGTTAGAGGATTCATGTACCGAAAGGCAACAGATAAAGGCCATGCAAGGCGAAGGAACTTCTGATGAAGGACGAAGACTGGATAAAGGAAAGCGTAAGCTCAATGATGGACCCAGTGGTTCAGACAAATGGAGGATAGGTCAAGAACCCAAATTCACGACGTACGCGGATTTAATAGATAATTTGGAAAGGATTTACTTGGACACTCGTCGGTAGCACCCCTATCGAAAACCACCAAGGAGGGATCCCATTGAACGGGAATGCCTGAACAGGAAGTAATGCCTATTCCTTGAGCTAGAAGGGCACTCCACGGATGAATGCTGCCACTTGAAGGATGTAGTGGAGGAATATTTTAGAAGTGGAAGGTTGCCATAGATGTGAGGAATCAGATGAAAGTAGCAGAACACGAGCAGCTACCACTTGGACCAAACAGGAATGACCTTGGAATGGGGTCGCGATTCATCAACCGCTAATCGTGATGGCAAGGATTGAGTTCAGAATTTAGACTCTGGTCATCGAATAACCTTTTTTGATTTTGTGTTAAAAAACCAACTATGCCACATACACATGTAAGGGAACAAGAGTGATCCCCAGGCACACTCTGAGATGGTAATAGGCCGCTTTGTCCGAAGAGGTAGCCCTTAGCTTTTTCTGTTTTTCTTGTTGGACATTTGGACCTTGGATTTGATAAATGGATTTTGGTTTTATGCAACAAATACCTAACCAGAGAGTTATGGGACGTATATTGGAAGTCAGTTGGAAATTAACCGCTTTATGTTCAAGGACATTGAACCGAAGTGCAGGGCGATGCCGCTTTATTGAAGAGCGATAAGATCGGCTCGCTCATCGTTATTTCCTCTTCACCAAAGAGTGACAAGATGGGATCCAACATGAGCCCGGAGAGGCTATAATCGGTCTCGGACTTAGGCCATGACATCTCTTAATGATCAAGGATATTGAACCGGAGTGCATGGAGTAATGCTGCTTCGCGGGAGAGCGATAGGATCGGCTCACTCAACGCTGTTTTCCTTTCACCAGCGAGTCAAAGGATGGGATCCAGTAAGATCCCGGAGAGGCTGATATCGGTCCAAGAGGATTAGGGAATCACTTAATGTTCAAGGACGCTGAACCGGAGTGCAAGGGACAGGTTGCTTCGCTGAAGCGCGACATGATCTACCTATTCAATCATTAAGCTTGGATCGAGCATAGCAAGGGTCCGGAGAGGCCATCAACGATTTGGAAAGATCGTAGGATTCGATTACTGACCTCCAAGCGATGAATTCAAAATTGGATAAGGGCTTGGAACGGTCGTGGAATAGACTATCAAATTTGGATGGAATTGCTTGATAATGAATGTAACATGGATTTTGGATATCAGATTTGAGGCTATTCAACACACACCTTCCAGCAAGGCTTGTTTTGGGAGGGAAAAGGTGAACTTGAGTGCGATTCCCCAGGTGCAAGTGTAGCGCCAAAATTGATCATTAACACCCAAATCCAGATAAAAGCACCAAATCACAGTCACAGAACAAAGATAGAATATATGTGGAGAGTAATACGAAGTACAGTAAAAATTAAAAAAAAAAAGCGGTAAGAACAGAGGATTTATAGTGGTTTGGCAGACTCCGGCCTACGTCCACTTGAGAAATTTCCTTTTTATTGATATCAGAATCAATTACATTTACAATCTAGAATTTTTAGAACAACAATGGAAGAGCAGCCTTAGTATGGAAGACGAAGGGAAATAGAATGAAGACCCCTTTTCTGAAGCCCCAAATGCTATATTTATAAGCGAAACCCAAATTACTGGACTTCCTGAGTAGTCCAGGCCCATCAAGACCATCGCTGAACCATTCCTTCCAGATGAATTACCACCAATGCGACTGAACCATGCCTCCCAGACCGAATGACCACCAATGCCGACCGAACCATGCCTCCCAGACCGGATGACCGCCGACCAAATCATTCCTCCCAGACCGAATGACCACCAATGCCGACCGAACCATTCCTTCCAGACCGAACGACCACCAATGCCGATAGACTTATGCCTCCCAGGCCGAACGACCACCAATGCCGACCGAACAATTCCTCCCAGACCGAACTACCACCAATGCTGACCGACTTATATGGCCAAACTCCTTTGACCGAATACTCATGACCGACCCAACTTAGCTTACCGAGTTTAGCCGGCCCACTGGTGCCGATCAACTCCAACATGTCGACCTACACCACCAATGCCCGAGCCAAACCACCATATTGATCCACACCATCCAATCTAAAACACCAATGCCGATTCCACACATAAACATCCATCCTTCATCGAGCGGTATGTGCCGACCTACCTAGATCGATCCATGCACACTGAACCATTAATAACCGATCATCTATCCATCCAGCTGGCTTATACCCATCGTATTCCAGTCTCGACAAATGATCAGTCGATTTAGTTAAATCCGTCTGTCTGCGGCCTTGCTAGTAGTCGGGTTAACATTTGCCCCCTAAAACTTTCCCTTTGATTGGAAGGTGTGTTTTGAATAGCCTCAAATCCGATATCCAAAATCCATGTTACATTCATTATCAAATAATTCCATCCAAATCTAATAGTCTATTCCACGACCATTCCAAGTCGTTATCCAATTCCAAGTTCATCCCTTGGATGTCAGTAATCGAATCCTACGATCTCTCCAGATTGTTGATGGTCTCTACGGACCCTTGCTAAGCTCGATCCGAACTTAACGATTGAAGATCATGTCGCGCTCCGACGAAGCAACCTACCACTTGCAGTTCGGTTTAGCATCCCTGAACATTAAGCGATGCCCTGATCCTCCTGGACCGATATCAGCCTCTCCGAGCTCTTACTGGATCTCATCCTGTCACTCTCTGGTGAAGGGGAAACAACGTTGAATGAGTCGATCCCGTCGCTCTCCGACGAAGCAGCGTCACTACCTACACTTCGGTTCAATATCCTTGAACATTAAGCAATGTCATGGCCTAAATCCTAGAATGATTGTAGCCTCTTCAGGCTCTTGTTAGATCCCATCCTGTCACTCTCCAGTGAAGGGGAAACAACGATGAGCGAGCCAATCCTGTCGCTCTTTGGTGAAGCGGCATCGCTCCCTGCACTCCGGTTCAGTATCTCTGAACGTAAAGCGATTAGTTTCCAACTGACTTCCAATATACGTCCCATAACTCTCCGGTTAGGTATTTGTTGCATAAAACCAAAATCCATTTATCAAATCCAAGGTCAAAATGTCAAACAAGAAAAACAGAAAAAGCTAAGGGCTGCCTCTTCGGGCAAAGCAGCCTATTACCATCTCAGAGCAAGCCTTAGGATCACTCTGGTTACCTTACATGTGTAAATGGTATAGTTGCTATTTACTTTTTTAAAATAAAATCAAAAATGGTCATTCGATGACCAGAGTCCAAATCCTGAACTCGGTCCTTGCCATCATGATTAGCGGATGAAGAGTCGCGGCCCCATTCTAGGGTCGTTCTTGTTTGATCTAAGAGGTAGATGCTCGTGTTCTACTGCTCTCGTCCGATTCCTCACAAACTGTGTCAACCTGCCACTTCTAACATGTTCCTCCACCATATCCTTCAAGTGGTGGCATTCATCTGTGGAGTGCCCTTCCAGCTCATGGAATAGGCAGCACTTCCCGCTCCTACGTTCCTGTTCATTGGGGTCCCTCTTAGGTGGCTTCCGATAGGGGAGCTGCCCCCGAGTGTCCAAGTAATTCCATTCCAAATTATCTATTAAATTCTCATATGTCATAAATTTGAGTTCTCGAGCTCTCCTCCGTTTGTCTGAACCACTAGGTCCATCGTCCAGCTTACACTTTCCTTTATCTAGTCTTCATCCTTCATCAGACGTTCCTTTGCCTTGCATGGCATTTATCTCTTGCCTTTCGGCACGTGAATCCTCTAACCAAATGAATTTTCCTGCCTTATGGTAGAACTCTCCAAGATCATATGGTGGATCATGTGCTAATGGATCCTTGAGTTCTGTGCCTTCCACAATCCCTGCTACCACCGCCATCAAAGTTATTGATGGATCCGGGCGATCTACCAAGGACATAGACGCATTAAATCGCATTATAAAACTTCACATAGACTCTCCTGCCCTCTGCTTTATCGGTACCAGCGTTATTACATTCTTGGGTTGCATCATGTGGACTTTGAACTGTCTCATAGAGCATTACACTAGCTCGCTCCATGTCCTGATCAATTCATTCTCCAGCTGCCTGAACCAAAGTGCAGCCAAATCCATCATGTCTAAGGGGAAACATCTTTCCGTCACCTCCTCAGATGCCTCCAGCACTTCCATATGTCTGATGTATTTGGTTACATGCATTGTTGGATTTGATTTTCCATCATAGGCCTCTAGTGTTGGCAGTTTGAATTCTGGAGGGTTCCTTGCATTCCTAATATCCGGAGTGAACGGACTCCAACTGACTTCCTCCAAGCCTCTTCTTGGCAGACCTCCTCTCACAATCCTTCTTATTAATCCAACCATCCGCTCGTATCCATCCGAGTGTGGTTCCATGTTTGCATCTCCACTTTGGCCCTTAT
This sequence comes from Allium cepa, assembly GCA_030765085.1. Lineage (NCBI taxonomy): Eukaryota > Viridiplantae > Streptophyta > Magnoliopsida > Asparagales > Amaryllidaceae > Allium > Allium cepa. The sequence goes on from CM060935.1 coordinate 58,005,985, forward strand.
GTCCTCGAGGGTACTCTGGATAGTACTCTTCGTGTTGGCCATTTATATCTATATTGCTCCCCGCTTGCTGAGCTTCATTAACAGTTCTCCCAGTATCAAATCCTAGAGGTCTTCCTCCAGGCCTTAGCTAATTTCCTATAATCTCTCCGGTCTGGATCTGGTTTTGGCCCTCGAAAACTTCTACAGCTCTGATTCCCTATTCTACATTGCCGGCTTCCGCGGTTGGTCCATTCCCTTGACATTGTGCTCCAACTTGTCCAACCTTTCAAAGTAGATTATGTATCATGTCCTCCTTCCTTTTCAGCATCGTCTCCATCTCGTTCTAGTGATATAGATTGAGGCCTAATTAGCTCCAGGGGAAGCCTCTTGACTTCCTTCATGTTGACTCCTTTCCGTCCTCTGTCTCCTTATCAATTGCCTAGCCAAATTTCCGGAATGTGAGTTCCTAAGTCTTTAAATCCAAAATCCAAGCTCTAGAATTCTTGAGTGCTAGCTTTCTCAGTGAAAGCATCAAAAAATGTTAGCGCCAAAATTGGTCACTATCACCCAAATCCAGATTAAAGCATCAAATCACAATCACAGAACACAGATAGAATGTATATAGAGAGTTTAAACATGAAGAACAGTAAAGACTATAAAGAAACCGGTAAGAACAGAGGATTTATAGTGATTTAGCTGACTCCGGCCTACGTCCACTCCAAAAAAAATCTTTTTATTGATATCGAAATCAATTACAGATACAATCTAGATTTTTTAAAACAACAATGGCATAGCAGCCTTAGTATGGAAGATGAAGGCAATAAAGCGAAGATCCCTTTACTGAAGCCACACATGCTGTATTTATAGGCGAAACCCGAATTACCGCGCTTCCTCAGTTGTCTGGGCCCATCAAAGACCATCGTTGAACCATTCCTCCCAGACCGAACGACCACAACTGCTGACCAAACCATGCCCCCAAGACCGAACGACCACCAATGCCGACTGGACCATGCCTCCCAGACCGAACGACCACCAATGCCAACCGAACCATTCCACCCAGACCGAACGACCACCAATGTCGACCGAACTATTCCTCCCAGACCGAACGACCACCAATGCCAACCGACTTATGCCTCCCAGACTGAAAGACCACCAATGTCGACCGAACCATTCTTCCCAGACCTAACGACCACCAATGCAGACCAACTTATGCCTCCCAGACCGAATGACCACCAATGTCGACTGAACCATTACACCCAGGCCGAACGACCACCAATGCCAACCGACATACATATCCGAGCTCCTTTGACCGTTCACTCATGACCGACCCACCTTAGCTCATCGAGTTTAGCTGACCCACTAGTGCTGATCAATTTCAATGCACCGACCCACACCACCACGTCGATCCACACCATCCAGTCCAAACCACCAATGTCGATCCATGCACGAACTTCCATCCTTCACCGAGCATACCGACCCACTTAGGTCGATCCATGCACATCGAACCATTCATGACTGATCTTCTATCCATCCAGCTAGGTTAAACCCATCATATTCTAGTCTCAACAAACGAGCATTCGATTTTAGTAAAATCCGCCTGTCTATGACCTTGCCAAAAGGCGGGTTAACAAGAAGCTACAGTGGGAGATGAAGAAGTAGAGGAGGCTACGACAATGGAAAATAAATTAGAATATCTTGTTGCAATAAGTTAAGTAAAAATGAAGTTGAATGACAAGCATGGTCTAGATAGTATTATTTATTTCCTAAACTTATGTATATGTATGTTTAGCACAGAGTCAATGTATAACATATAACGAACAATTACGTGTGCCGACTCATCCTATTTTATACATCGACTGGGGGCATTGTTTGTTCTACATGATGTGTGTATGCTTTGTCTTTTTTCACGGTGTACGCAAGCATTCTGTGTAGGGTGAATGACTGCTCATGCTGGCAAATGAGCTTCAACGTGCGATGAAATAGTATGTCAGATGGAAGATGCTAATATAGTAACTATTATAACAATCCCATATGGATTGACCATGATGGGAACACGAGCTTTCGATCGACATTTCCTGGAGAGATAGTATAAGTTTTGATGGATGGAGATTATTCAACACATGGAGGCGGACATTGATGGAATGTGTATTCCCAGACATGTCGATAAAGTCATTGAAATCTCCAAATCAACAAAAGGAAATCCATCAGCTTATCCCCAAATTTGAGAAGTCAATTTGAAAATCACTTTTAATAGGGGAAAACCCATATCGCATTAGCCCATCTCTTGCTTACTTAAGACCGATCCATTTTTTGCTTTTATCTCCTTGACATCATCCTAAAATGAATGGAAATAAATGACGAAAAAAGTTAAGGGGAGGAGGTAGCTTGAGTGAGAGATCAACCAGGTTGGAAGGACAAAATAATGGGGCATAATGTCGAGGTAATGGAAATTTACCATGGATCCAGAAGTTGAAGGAGATCGGTTGCATTTGGATGCTTGAACCTAAAAATTTCTTGAAGATCTGGTCGAGATGAAGGCACTGAAGGAAGAAAGAAAACATGATAATAGTTGAAGTAAGTGTTGTAAAAATATTCTAAGAATTGAAATTATATTTGGATGGATCAATACCAATCCATAAAGTATTAAAAGGGGGAAAAGGTGAGAGGAAAGAAAAAGTGGAATGGATGGATGTATCTACCCTACCATGGACCAAAGAAATTTTAGTGATGAACAAAGCGAGTGAGCTTTCGATACTGCAAACTATAAAATTTATATCTACCAAAAGACATGACTCAATGATTATGGGGAAAGGAAGTGGTTTGAAAATATAATGTTCCATGAAAATGGTTTGGGTAACCGAAATGTCCATGGGGATAAAGATTTTGTTGCTTTTCTTCGATCTAAGCATGCTTTGTATTCATAAAAGCGTATTTTAGGGAGCAAATGTTATCCATTATTTTTTAAGAGCAACATTTCATGATGGTGGACAACAAAATGATGAAGGAATAAATACCAAACTCAAAGACGATCAAGGATGCGCATCGACTCAAAGATGATCAAATGATGGATGAATTGTTATCGATCCATATATTTTCTGCCAATTCTCAGTTAATGACGGAGACATCAAGGCAAGGCAAAATGTAGACAAATTTTACTAAGTTAACAGATTGATGTTGATCCTTTAATTTCCTCCATAAAGCCATTCATTGAATACATGAAGGAACAATATTAGAAGCATTAAAGGAAGATCTACTCAAGGAATCAAGCAATAATGCTCAAGAAAAATAGAAAAAAAACACAAGGAAATGATGAATTAAATCAATCGGTACTGATCCACAGATACTATGGGAAGGAATTGATTTATCTTTTATATGTCTATACCTATGTGCTGAACAAGTTCTTTCGTGATCCGAAGGTCCAAAACTCTAATTATAGTGTAACGGCACAGGGTTTTTGACACTTGTTATTGGAGTATTTTACTGATTTTAATTATTGACGATATAAATTTTTACCAATCAAATAATAAATTCTGGTGTTTATATATATATATATATATATTCAGGAAGCCGTGGTTTGAAAATCTAAAATTTTATCTCTAAAAAATATTTGAATAAAAACTCAACTTTCTATTACAGGATACAATTATATATATATATATATACACACACACACACACATATATATATAGGTGTATACGCTTAAATTTGAAATAAAATTTAAAATAAAACATATGTGTAAAAATAGGAACAAATACATATAAATGGCTAATTTTACTGTTGTTAGTTATAGGGTATGTGTACAAAATTTACAAAGCTAAAATGAAACAAAATTATGTTCACATATGTATGTAGTACATATATATATTCAAGGATATATACACACACATATACATGTAAACACATTAGTGAACATGGCAATTAATGCACATCCTCTCAAGCATATAATACATCAAATCCTCCTTTAAAATAATCAAATCCCTCTTTCAATTTATTAAATCAATTATATTCTATCAGGTCGTGGTTAAAAACCAAAGTAAATAAATAAAAGAATGAAATCATTGTACATAAGGGAGCTACAGCATATCCTCCTATTTACAAATAGACTCTGGGTTGATTCACATTCTTCAATTCAAACAAGATAATAAGAAGAAAACAAGCTGCCATTTTAAACTTAAAAGAAAACTAAAGAAAATCACTCAGGTTCCAACAGATAGGATCAAACAAAAAAGGAAAGCAGACTTCATTGTTTAAAGAAAAATAAAACGTGAGTAAAACTAAATTCTTTTACACTATAACTATGTTATATGCTTGGATGTCTAAATTGAAGGGTTGTTTGATATATATGCTTGAACAGGAATGTACATATACACCTATATATGAATGTATGTTAAGGGTTATTACCAGAGAAACCCATGGCTCCGAATATTTTTTTTGTTGTATATTGAAAAACTATATGCTTAACTTCAAAAATCCCTACCTCACAACCTAGTTAGATTTAGGTTACGATTTAAAAAGAAAAATTGTCTGTTTTTTATTATACTTTCATATAAAATTGGTTTTATTGAATATTATTCAGCATAAAGGATAAAAATGTATTTTATAGCAGGTAACCCATATTGTAATAAATTCGAACATCATGTTTTGGGCTTTTGCCTATATGAACGTGATCGTCTCTTAAAATGATGAATTTTGGAGGTAGTTTCACGTTTTTTAATTATGTATATGGTGAGATAAAAAGGGACGAATGAAATTTGGTCTTTGGCCAAATTACGGCGAACCAGTCGATGGTGAAGGTCCGGTTTTGGTTTAAAGGAAGCTCAGAGGGGGGAACTTGGGAAAAATGGTGTGGTATTTTATTTTGTTGTGTGGTGGTCAGACTGAGGCGATGTAGGGTTGGAAGGGGGTTTTAGGTCATGATCGGTTGTCGATGAATAGTTGCGGCGTGGAGGATTGCTAGCCATGCGGTATGGGGGAAAAGGATGAGGAGAAGATGGCGAGGCTGTTGGTAGGTTTTGGTGAGGTCAGGTGGTTGGAGGTGGAGGAAGGGGTCGGTTTTGTTCCTGGATATGGTGTTGAGTTTGAAGTTTCAAAGTAGGATTTTCTTAGGGTTTTCGTGTGGGCCAGTGGTTTACAAGGGTCGGAAGTGGTATGGGGGAATGATCGACGGTGAGAAAGTGTGACCGGAGGTCGTGTGCATATGCATGCGTGGACAAATTTGTGGCTGTGTGCACATTAAGGAAGGAGGCAGTGGGAATAAGGGAGGAAGAAGAAAGAAATAAAAGAGAAGGGGAAGCTTATTTTCGTGGTTGGCCGAACAGGCCGGTCCTTGTTTTTAAAAATAAAAATAAAAGAACTTTCAAGTGTTATTTTTTTTTAAAACCTATTAACCATCAAACCTTTATTTTCTTAAATTTTAAAAAATATTGGAACTTGTAATTATCCTATCACCTATAAATTTTTGCCTAATACACTTGGTCAAGTTTTGAAAAAAAATAGAATGAAATTAATTTTAATAATCAAAGTTAGTAAACAAACTAAAACTATAAATTGATAAAATCCTAAGTTAATTATTAGAAGATAATTATTAATGAAATTCTAAATTAAATTAAGACTAAATAGTTGGTAACTAAAATTAATTATAAGTAACCAGGATTTGAAAAATAATTAATTTTTTCAATTAAATAGATGATGGTTTTTGATTGGTTAATATAGACTATAAATCATTTAAATAGTTTAGGATATGTGGTTTGATTTGATTTCTCTTATGTGTTCATTTCAAGTTGTTCCGTGCCTATGTTATTAAGTGACCAAATGAATTGAATGAATGAAATAGAAATGTTGAGACGTTTTATTGGAAATAGATATATGTAGTGAAATTTCCATATGAATATTGACACCCTGAATTTGAATTGTTTGTTAAACAACTTGGCCTTTAAAAATCTATCGTTTGGACTCAATGAGACTGGGATCAGATATCAGTATTATTCGAAAACCACATCAATCCAAAAAACAATTAGGTCGGGAAGATTCCAAGGAACATCCGGAATGAAGATCTAAAAGTGCAAGGGCTATTTTTCATTAACTCTGAGGGTGATTTCAAAGTGCCTTCGGTTCCGTTCGGACCCGAAACGTACTTGTATGGATGAATGCTATCAGAACATCGTCATTGGAGAACGATGAGCATTCCAAGTGAATATGTTCTTAAAACGTAATCTTAGCCTCAAGCCTCATCAACCGAAAATGACTAAAACATGGGAGATGCAGTAAGGCTAAATGGGTCGCACCCTAGTAGGGTAAGGTTATCCCTAATAGAGTCCCTTTTATTCGGTCTATGTGGTGCAGTTGTTGATCCCAACCGTGGGGTAATCTTATTCAGACTATCCAGATTAGGGGTAGTCTGGTCTTGTGTAGCAGAGGATCCCGGTGTGGTCCTCAGTATTACTTTTCTAGAGACGCACCGTGACGGGCGGTACACCAGTAGCCTAGTCATTGTATGGAACCCATTCTCCAATAATTGCCTTCGGTCTTAGTTGTATACCTTTTATGATGGAATTTGGTTAATGTAACAATTTCAGCTCTATGAATAATTTATTTGAAAATGCTAGATATTATTATAATATCATTGGATTTTCTATGAAAGTGTTTTGGTTATCGTAAGGGAAAACCCATCCGTGTTTATGTGCGGCGAGTCTTATGAGATACCCTTGATTTCGAATGGTTTTCAATCTAAAGTAATTTAACCGTTTTACTCACACCAGACACATATATGACCCAGGGTTTATTTTTCTGTTTTCCTAAACTCTTGGGTAATCAAATTTTTATGAGTAGCCAAGTGATTACTGGTTTGCTCTCGACGTATTTTGGAGGAGGAATTGGGCAGGTGGCTTCAACATATCTAGCTATATCTATATTCCGTTGTATTGGTATCTATGTCTATATTTTAGCTTGTAATGAATAGACAGGCCACTATGACTATCTGGGTATGATGTATGTATAATTATGACTCTGATGTATTGTACTAGTGATTATGTGATATATGTTATGTAATATATATTATCCGTTCCGCTGTATGATTCTATGATTTCTTTAGTCCTTTCTTTCTATCCATTTCTTTTCTATCTATTTCTTTCTCTATTACAACTCATCTTTCAGAATACGAAGGGAGGGCCGTCACATTTGGTATCAGAGCGCTAGGTTGAGTGAATACCTAGGCTTTTGGGTTAATATCAATCTTGAGAGAGCGTATTTGTAAATTATATATGTATATACCTCCCTAATTGTTAGATCGGCTTTGATAAGTTATTAGCAGTGCCATCTTTGGGATGTATTTCGTTGCAGTGCTAAGTATCCTCTTACTGTGTCCGGGTAGTCAAAAATGAGTACAAGGGGAAGCCAAGGCAGAGGGGCAAGTAGCACTACAACCACTAATGAAAGAATCCCTAATGTTGGAGGTGGCGGAGTAGCTGTTGAGGTCGTAGCTCCAGTAAGCCTCAAGCAAACTTTGCAACTTTGTGTAAGGACTTTACGAATCTTGGAGGGAAACCATTTAACCGTATTGAATATATTATCGAGGTGCAAGCGTGGTTACGCTCTTGTGAGATAATTTTCAAGAGTTTGGGTCTTTCTGATGAACTAAAACGAGTACTGGCATCATGGCAGTTACAGGAAGGAGCAGCCGTGTGGTGGGACTAGTCACAGCGAATGTCCCCGAGGATGAATTTTCATGGAATAAATTCAAAGAGGTGTTCAAGGAGCAGTGCATGCCGACTCTGGGTAGGACCCAATTGTATAGGAGTTCCCTAGATCTCAAACTGGAAGATATGTCGGTGGCAGAATATGAAGCGAAGTTCAATGAGTTATCCCATTATGGCCCTGGACTCATAGACACCCTTTTTAAGAAAAATGAAATGTTTGTATTAGGGATGAGGGTAGAATTCCATAAGAAGATGACTGCTCATCTTAAGGGATCATTTATGGAGCTTGTGGATATGGCTTTGAGGTATGAAGAACTTTTGGAAAAGAAACCCTCAACAGCAGTTGCAACACTAAGTGGCGGTGTTACAAATCAGAACAAGAGGAAGTTCAACCTGAATTAGAAGAAACAAGATAAAGGAAAACAAGGAGGCAACCATGTGAATAGGAAATGTTATAATTGCAAACAGGAAGGTCATATTGCCAGATTCTGTCCAAGTAAAGCCCGAAGCAGCAAAGCGGACCTATTTCTCAAATGATTCGGGAGACCTTGTGCTTCAATTGCCATCAGCCCAGGCACATGGTGAAAGCTTGCCCACTCTCCTGTAGAAGGCACAACCAAACAAGGTGTTTTCGATCTAGAATGGACCATCAGCTTCAATGGATGTGAAGGATAGAAGCGTCCTCGAAGGTACTTTGCTTTTAAATGGTGTTTATGCTAGAGTATTATTTGATTTTGGTGCTTCTCTTAGCTTTATTTATTTGAAAATAGTGGAAAACTGTAACTGTATCCCTAGTATCATAGACAACTCTATTTTCGTATCCAATCCTATAGGGTAAGTGACTCAACTAAATATGATTTGGGAAGGCTTGAAAATTTCTTATCTTTCCCAAAGCTTTTCGTCTGATCCCTATGTATTGGATTTTAAAGGATTTGACCTTATACTTGGAATGGATTGGTTAACCAAGTATAAAGCTGCTCTAAAACATGAGGAGAGAACTGTATCTTTGGAAACCGAGTTAGGAAGGACTGCAAGGGTGAAATGTGATAGCCTCAAAATTCATTTGTGTAGTCTTTTGCATGTGCTCGAAGCATCTCAAGAAGGATTAGGATCCATTGTAGTTGTTAGAAAGTTCCCTTACATTTTTGAAGAAGTAAAGGGTTTACCACCACATCGAGAGATCGAATTCTGCATTGATTTAGTTCCAAGGGCAAGACCTGCAGTCTAACCAAAAAGGAGAATGGCTCCAAGAGAGAGAGAGAAGAGTAGGTTAGTCAAACTCAGGATTTGTTGAGGAGAAGATTGATCAGACCTAGTCGTTCGAGCTAGGGTTCTGTTGTAGTGTTTGCAGCCAAGTCGGATGGATCATTAAGGCTTTGTGTAGACCATAAGGAGTTGAATAAGCTGAACATTAGGAATAAATACCCCTTACCTCGCATCGACGATCTTTTAAATCAACTTTATGGGGCTACCGTATTCTTGAAAATGGATTTAGCTTTAGGATTTCACCAAACTGGGGGTTACTGAAGACAATATACCCTTAATTGCATTTAGAGGGCCTGACTGTTTCTTTGAGCGGTTGGTTATGCGTTTTGGGCTAACTAAATCAACAGCTTATTTTCTAGATTTAATGAACCATGTCTTCTGAGATGTTCTGAACAAGTTCGTGCTAGTATTCATCGACGAGATTCTTATCTACTCTAAATCAGAGAAGAAGAATAGACATCATCTGGAGATGGTAATGGAAACCTTGAAAAGGCATGTCCTAAAAGCGAAGTTTTCAAAGTGCCATTTCTGGCAATCCGAAGCAAAAATTTTAGGATTTATCGTATTGGGAGATGGTATTTCTGTGGATCCCAAAAAGTGGTAGTTGTTCAAGAGTGGAAACAACCAGAGACTCCTATGGAGATTCACAGTTTTCTTGGTTTGGCAGGATACTGCAGTTATCCAGGGTTACTGTAAGGTTTCCTCCTATTTGACCAATCTGACTAAGAAGGGAGTGAAATTTGAGTGGACTCCAGAGTGTTAAGAAGTGTTTCAAGAATTGAAGATGAGATTAACCAGTGCACCCGTTTTGGCTGTTCCAATGGGAACAGTGAATTTGCAGTGTACATCGATGCTTGTGGAGTAGGGCTAGAGGCTGTTTTGATGTAGTGAGGAAGAGTGATTGCATATGCGAGCAAGCAGTTGAAGCCTCATGAGAAGAACAATACTAAGCATGACCTTGGATTACTAGCTGTTGTATTTGCATTAAGTATGTGGAGGAACTATCTGTTGGGTAAGGATCCCTCTATTTCTTGTTAGTTTATTGTTAACACTTAGAGATATAGGAGTGAACTTCTTTCTTATATTAGGTGAAAAGTTTGAGATCTTAACGGATCATATGCCCCTGAAGTATCTTTTCACCTAGAAGGACCTGAACCTTAGGCAACAAAGGTGGTTAGAATTTCTAGGATCCTATGGTTTGGACATTCACTATACATCGGGAAAAGAAAATATGGCGGCGTATGCTTTTAGTAGGAATGCAGTTTTGGTTGGAAGTTACCCCGACTCTCCTAGAAAGGATTGCAAGCGAGTAAAAAGCGGATAGAAGCCTAAGAAAAATCATCAGGAAGGTGAAGAAGGGGTAGTGCACCAGTTTTAAGGTTGATGATCGAGGAGTCTTGAGGATCAATGGAAGAATCTGTGTTTTGAATGTCAAGAATCTTAGACAGAAGGTTTTGTCAGAACGCCTCGCTCAAGGTTAAGTATCCATCCGGGTATCTCAAAGATGTATAAGGATATGAAGCAGATGTTCTGGTGGAAGGGAATGAAGAAAAACATCTCTACCTTTGTTAATAAGTGTGCAAGCTGCCAATAAATAAAGGGAGATCGGCAGAAGACAGCGTGACTGTTACAACCTCTAGAGATCCCGAAGTGGAAGTAGGAGATGATATCGATGGATTTCATCGATGGGTTGTGCAGAACTAGGAAGGGGAATAAGGGAGTGTGGGTTATTGTAAACAGGCTAACAAAGAGCGCTCACTTTATCCCGGTTAAATCAACTGGAACTGCCGCTTCCTTGGCAGAGATTTTCATGAGGGAGATTGTGAGATTAAATGGAGTTCCCATAATCATAGTAAGTGATCATGACCCGATTTTTACCAATAAGTTTTGGGAACCTCTGCAAACAGCCATTGGAACGAAGTTGAGGCACTGCTTATCATCCTCATACAGAAGGGCAAATTGAGAGGTTGAACGGTATTCTAGAAGATATGTTGAGGACGTTCATTCTGGACTTCGATGGATCTTGGGAGGATCATCCGCATCTTGTGGAATTTTCCCACAGTAACAATTACCAGGCAAGCATAGAAATGGCATAATACGAAGCTCTCTATAGAAGGCCATGTAGATCACCAAATATTTGGTAGAGTCAGGGGACTGTTTAATCCTTAGTCCAAACATGATTCGGGAAGCATCTGCGAAGGTCGAGCTGATCAAAAAGAGAATGAAAGCAACCTAGGATGCTCAAAAGAGCTACGCCGATAAAAGATGAAGGGATCTGGAGATCGCGGTTGGAGACTTGGTATTTGTTAAAATTTCTCCGATAAGAGGAGCAATCAGATTAGGAAAGACTGGAAAGTGGGCCCCAAGATATATAGGACCCTTCCATGTTCTCGAAAGGATCGATGCTCTAGCATATAGGATTGAATTACCAGAAAGGATGGTAGGGATTCACAATGTATTTCACGTATGTCATCTTAGGAAATACGTGCATAACCCATCATTGGTTATAGAACCATCAGTCCAGGAAGATTTATAGGTTGAACCGAATTTAACCTTGGTCAGGCATCCAGTTTAGATTGTTGATCAAGATGAAAAGAAGCTTCAAAACAAGATGGTGAAGTTAGTGAAGATCAAATGGAGCGAGGATCCCAGAGATTGTACCTGGGAAACTCTGGAAGTGTAAAGGAAGCCTATCTAGAATTATTACCAGAGTAGTTAGGGCTGTTTTGTTCTGTGAATAACTATTTGATATGGTTGTTAAGATATGAATGATGCATGTGCTTTGCTATGTGAATAACAAACTTTTGTTACAAGTTGAATTATTTCTGTTTTAAATTTCGGAGATGAAATTCCTTTAAGGGGAGAGGAATGTAACGACCCAGGGTTTTTGACACTTGTTATTGGAATATTTTACTGATTTTAGTTATTAAAAATATAAATTTTTACTAGTCAAATAATAAATTCTGGCCTTTGTAGGTATGTATGTGTATGTGTGTATATATATATGTATATATGTGTGTATATATATATATTCAGCAAGTTATGGTTTGAAAATATACAATTCAATCTCTCAAAAATATTTAAATAGAGACTCCACTTTTCTATTACAGGATACAATTATATATATATGAGTGTGTATTCTTAACTTTGATATAAAATTTAAAATAAAATATATGTATAAAAATAGGAATAAATACATATAAGTGGCTAATTTTATTGTTGTTAATTATAGGGTATATGTACAAAATTTACAAAGGTAAAGTAAACAAAACTATGTTCACATATGTATGTAGTATATATGTATATTCAAGGATATATATATATTTATTTATAAATATACACATGTAAGCACATAAGGGAACATGGGAATTAATGCACATCCTTTCAAGCATATAATACATCAAATCCTCCTTTAAAATAATCGAATCCCTCTTTCAATTTATCAAATCAATTATATTCTATCAAGTCATGGTTAAAAATCAAAGTAAATAAATAAAAAATGAAATCATTGTATATAAAGAAGCTACAGCCTATCCTCCTATTTATAAATAGGCTCTGCCTTGCTTTACATTCTTGTAACCGAACAAAATAATCAGAAGAATATAAGCTGCCATTTAAAACTTAGAAGAAAACCAAAGAAAAACACTCAGGCTCCAATAGATAGGATCAAACAAAAAAGGAAAGCAGACTTTATTGTTCAAAGAAATATAAACTGTGAGTAAAATTGAATTCTTTTACATTGTAACTATGTTATATGCTTGGATGTGAAAACTGAAGGGTTGTATGATATGTATGCTTGAACAGGAATGTATATATATACTTATATGTGAATGTATGTTAAGGGTTATAACAAGAGAAACCCATGGCTCTGAACATCATTTTTTTGTTCTATCGTATATTGAAAAACTGTATGCTTAACTTTAAAAATCCCTACCTCACAACCTATTTAGATTTAGGTTACGGTTTGAAAAGAAAAGTTGTTTGTTTTTTTATTATATTTTGATTTAGAATTGGTTTTATTGAATGTTATTGAGCATAAAGGATAAAAGGTGTATTTTACAGTAGGTAACCCAAATTGTAAGAAATTCGAACATCATGTTTTGGGCTTTTGCCTATATGAACGTGATCGTCTCTTAAAATGATGAATTTTGGAGGTAGTTTCACATTTTTTAGTTATGTATAGGGTGAGATAAAAAAAGGATGAACAAAATTTGGCCTTTGGCCAAATTACGGTGAACCAGTCGATGATGGAGGTCGGGTTTTGGTCTAAAGGAAGCTCGGAGGAGGAACTCAAGGAAAATGGTGTGGTATTTTATTTTGTTATGTGGCGGTCGAACAATGGCGGTGTAGGGTTGGAAGGGGGTTTTAGGTCATGATCTGTTGTCGACGAATCGCGGAGGCTTGCTAGGCATGCGGTATGGGAGGAAAAGGATGAGGAGAAGGTGATGAGGATGCTGGTAGGTTTTGGTGAGGTCAGGTGGTCGGATGAGGTGGAGGAAGGGGGTGGTCTCATTCTTGGACGTAGGATTGAGTTCGAAGTTTCGAACTAGGATTTTCTGAGGGTTTTCGTGTGGGCCAGTACTTTACAAGGGTCGGAACTGGTGTGGGGGAATGGTCGGCGTTGAGGAAGGGCGAGCAGAGGTCGTGTGCATATGCGCGTGTGGACAAATTCGTGGTTGTGTGCACGTTAAGGAAGGAGGCAGTGGGAATAAGGGAGGAAGAAGAAGGAAAGAAAAGGGAAGGGGAAGCCTGTTTTCGTGGTGGGCCGAACAGGCCGTGCCTTATTTTAAAAATAAAAATGAAAATAAAAGAATTTTCAGGTGTTCTTTTTTAGAAAACCTATTAACCTTTAAACCTTTATTTTCTTAAATTTAAAACAACATAGGAACTTGAAATTATCCTATAACTTAATTTTTTTTCCTAGTACACTCTCTTAAGTTTTGAAAAAAAATATAGAATGAAATTAATTTTAATAACTAAAGTTAATAAACAAATTAAAAATTTAAATTGATAAAATCCTAAGTTATTTATTATAAGATAATTATTAATGAAATTTCTGAATTTAATTAAATTAAGACTAAATAGTTAGGTAACTAAAATTAATTATAGGTAAGCAAGATTTGAAAAATAATTAATTTTGTTTTTTAATTAAATAATGATGGTTTGTGATTGGTTAATATAGACTATAAATCATTTAAATAGTTCAGGATATGTGGTTTGACTTGATTTCTCTTATGTATTCATTTCAAATAGTTATGTGCCAATGATGTTAAGTAACCACATGAATTGAATGACTAAAATAGAAATATTGAGATGTTTTGTTAGAAATAGATATCTGTAGTGAAATTTCCTTATATATGTTGATACCTTGAATTTGAATTGTTTGTTAAACAACTTGGCTTTTAAAAATCTATCTTTTGGACTCGATGAGGCCAGGATCGGATATCAGTATTATCCGAAAACCACATCGATCCAAAATAAACGATTAGGTCTAGAAGAATCCAGGGAAGATCTAGAATGAATATTTCAGAGTGCAAGGGCTATTTATCGCTAACTTTGTGGGTGATTCCAATATGCGTGTAATGGAGATAGTGCCTTCGGTTCTGTTCGGACCCAGAATGGACTTGCATGGACGAATTCTATCGGAACATCGTCGTTGGAGGATGATGAGAATTCCAAGCGAATATGTTCCTAAAAAGGTAATCGTAGCCTCAAGCATCATCAACGGGGAATAACTAAAACAGAGGAGATGCAGTAAGGCTAATTGGTTTGCAACAAAATAGGATAAGGTTACCAATGTCAAGAGTCCCTTTTATTCGGTCTGTATGGTGCGGTTGCTGATCCTAACCGTGGGGTAATCTTATTCGGACTATCCAGGATAGGGGTAGTCCGGTCTTGTGTAGCAGGGGATCTCGGCGTGGTCCTCTGTGTTATTTTTCTAAAGGTGCACCGTAACGAGCGGTACCCAGTAGCCCAGTCATTGTATGTAAACCATTCTCCAATAAGTGCCTTCCGTCTTAGTTATAACAAGTTAAGATGCGTAAATAATTTATTTGAAAACCTTAGACATTATTATAATGTTACTAGATTTTTTATGAAAGTGTTTTGGTTATCATAAGGGAAAAACCTGTCCGTCTTTATATGCAACGAGTCTTACGAGATATCCTTGATTTCAAAAGGTTTTCATTAAAGTAATATAACAGTTTTACTCACACTAGACCCCTATCTGACCCAAAGTTTATTTTCCTAAACTCTTGGGTACTCAAATTTTTATAAGTAGCCAAGTGATTCTAGGTTTGATCTCGACGTTTTTTCGAGAATGACTTGGGCATGTGGCTTCAACGTATCTAGCTATATCTATATTCCGCTGTATTGATATCTATGCCTGTATTTTGGCTTGTAATGAATAGACATGTCACTACGACTGCTTGGGTATGATGTATGTATAATCATGACTCTGATGTATTGTACTGGTGGATATGTGATATATGTTATGTAATATATATTATTCGTTCCACTGTGAGATCCTGTGATTTGTTTAGTTCTTTCTATCTATTTCTTTTCTACCTATTTATTTCTCTATTACGACTCGTCTTTCAGAATAAGAAGGGTGGCTTGTCACATATAACCCACTTTAGCTATAAATTGAAGGCTACTTGCAATAAGAAAATGACTTTTGACTCTTGGCTACTTATTATTATATTTCTTAAGGAAGAAACTACTGCCATTGTTAATTTGGGATAGAATTTTGAGTTGTAATTGAAGTTCCTTTGGATCTAGAGTATAATAGATATAAAGAATCATTCAAGAATAATTAGAATTACAGTACTTTACCGATGATACACTAACGAAATTTTGATCAATGGTAAATCATTGTAACAGAATCCTAGCCAATGGCTTACCCATGACGTTCATAAGGCCTATATCGATGACTTAGCAATAACAAGCCAACAACATTGCGGTAAATGACTTGGTGATGACTTATAGAAGCCATAATAAAAATGCAATTTATGGATTTTCAGATAACTTGTTGATGCCCTATCGACGACATTTTTAAACCAATTCTGCAGCATTTCTGCTTCTTATCTCCCCCTCAATCCACCATACCAAATCAGCCATTCGGGCAATGCCATGTAGGAAAATAACACTACACCAATACAATAATATATCCAAATGAAGTAAAACCAAAAAAATAACAAACAATCATATAAAAAGGTAAAATAACACCATTAGTAATTCATACAACACAAAACCAAATGTAGTCTAGAAAATTTCATGCACAATCCATACAACATCATGTCCATACAATAAAAAACATCATAAATACATGCATCGTAATCGATCTTGCCCACACAAAAAATTCACGATTTTGTTGATGGTGGCGATGATGCATGGCTTCCAAAATGTTGGCTGAATATTTGGTACAAGACATTGACTTTCTTCCTCTACACGGTAATCTCTTCCTCTTGCCTCCTCACCATCTCCCTTTGTGCCTCTATTTCCTCCTTATGCTTTTTGAGTAACTCTGTATGCTTTCTTGACATCTCGTCCAATTGAGCTTGTATCTGGGTCTGCGTTTGAGTTTAGACAACATTGTATGAGGAGCCTTCTCACTGGATTGAAGCTATAATTCAACTATATTAAAAAAAATTGAGCATCGTATTTAAAACCAAACTACACTTTAATTATTTACCAATTTACCAAATATTAGAAGAGGTAACTAATATATTATCTTATATTCCGTTATATTATGCATATTATGCTATAATTTTTGTTTACCATGTCCTTGATATTTTTGGTATATCAAGACAAATGATGAATTAATGGACAGACTATGAAAACTTTTATTTCGATGGTTTTATATATTCATTTCTTTCCAACTTATAAGAAGCTAATCTTTCGAAATTTGGATGTTTATTGTTAGCGCCATAATTGGTCAATAACACCCAAATCTAGATGAAAGCACCAAGTACCAGTCATAGCTTACAAATAGATTATATGTAGAGAGTATAAATGTGGAGAACAGTAAAAATTAAAACGAAAGCAGTAAAGAACAACAGATTATATAGTGGTTCAGCTAACTCTGGTCTACGTCCACTCTAGAAATTTTCTTTTTATTGCTGTAATAATCGATTACAGTTACAATTCAAAGTTTAACTATGGCTGAGTGCCTTAGCCTTAGAGAAGAGAAAGTCAGAGAGCAGAAAGAAGATCCTTTTTTTGAACCCTCTCACGCTGTATTTATAGACAAATCCTAAGTTATTGGGCTTTCTAAATGGTATAGGCCCATCAAGGCCTTCTACCAAGCCAGACACCTCCACAATGCCGAGCCACACCGGCCTCACCATAATGCAAAGCCACACCAGCCTCACTATAATGCTGAGCCACAATGTCCTCAACACAATGCCAGCCACACCAGCCTCACCACAATGCCGAGCCATCTCACCAATGCCGAGCAACCCTGACCTCACTAATGCCGAGTGAAATAACCTCAACTCAATGCCAAGCAGCATAACCTCACCTCAATGCCGAGTGACATAACCTAAACTCGATGCCGAGCGGCATAACCTCACCTCGATGCCGAGCGGCAAAACCTCACTCCATGCCTAGCGACATAACCTCACCTCGATGCCGAGCGACATAAGCTCACCTTGATGCCGAGCGGCACAACCTTAACTCCATGCCAAGCGGCATAACCTCACCTCGATGCCGAGCGGCATAATCTCACCTCGATGCCGAGCGGCACAACCTCAACTCCATGCCAAGCGGCATAAGTTCATCTCAATGCCTAGCGGCATAACCTCAACTCGATGCCGAGCGGCATAACCTCACCTCTATAACGAGCGGCATAACCTCAATTCCATGCTTAGCGGCATAACCTCACCTTAATATCGATCGGCATATCCAGGTGAATTCCATCCCTCTAAACTAAATCCACCTTATTTCAACCTCGATAATCAGGAAGTCGACTTACTTAAATCCGCCTGTCCGTGGCCTTGTCGAAAGGCGGGTTAACATTTACCCCCCCAAAACACGCTTTTATATTGGAAGGTGTGTTTTGAATAGCCTCAAGTCTGATATCGAAGTATGTATGTTTGTTACATCTATACTTTCCCATAGTCCATTCCATTTTATCCAAATGCCATCGCCGTATCCATATCCGAGTCTACGACTACTCTGAGTCGATATCCGATTCTGAATCTAGTAACCAAATTCTTAGCCAAATCCATATCCATCTGAACTCGACAACAGTGTTCTAATCCACCTATATCCAACAACGAATAACCACATCCATGACCTCTCCGGTTCGATGTCTAAATCCTAAATCGTTCCGGGTCCATGCCCGAATCCTTAGCTGTTCATAGCCAGTACCCAAATCCGTAACCTCTTTGGGTTCTTGCTAAACACAATCAACACTTGACGACCTATGTTAGGTAATTTCATGGTGTTCCTAGTTCAGTGTCCCTAAACATCAAACAATGTCGTGGCTTAAGTCCTAAGCCGAATCCTGGTCGCTCCGAACCCTTACGAGCATAATCCATACTCGACGACCTGAAATAATAATCGATAATATATGGCCTAAGTCCTAGGCCGAATCCTTCTCTCTCCAGACCCTTGTCGATCGTAGTCCATGCTCGACGACCTGAAATAATAACCGATAATTTATGGCCTAAGTCCTAGGCCGAATTCTAGTCTCTCCGGACCCTTGCCGAGCATAGTCCATTCTCGATGACTTTTTAGCCAAGATCCAAAGGAAAATCCAATCGAAATCCAATCCGAAATCCAAATCCAACCAAAAAACTAGAAAACAAGAAAAACAGGGAGTTCAAACCAAACTCCAAAGCCGAACCAGAAAAAGCAAATGTCCAAGTCAAAGGAAAAAAAAGATTTCACAATCCGAGGCGTCTCGGTAAACCATCATCTCAGAGCATGCCTGAGAGTTATCCCCAACCCCGTACGTGAGTAAGTGATTTAGCCAATTGCCAGGAGTTTGCTACTTATTCCAAACCATCAAAATTAGTTGATGACCAACCGGCCACCATCCCCGAGGCTTATGCCCTCGTCGTTCAAGGTAGATGGTGGTTGCTCCTGTTCCACCGCCACATTACGAGTTCCGACACCATTCGAACATGCTCTTCGACTATGTCCTTCAAATGCGGGCAGCTGTTAGTATCATGCCCGTCAAGGTCATGAAAAAGATAGTGCCTTCCTGACACCCCTTCACGCTCTGAGGGCTCTCTCCTCGCCAGCCTTCGATACGGAAGGCGATCTCGAGTATCCAAGAATATCCATTCCAACGTTGCGTTCGGTCCTGTGTAAGTGGAGAACTTTGATTCTCCTTAGCGCTTCCTTTTCCCTTTATCCTTGTCCTTGCTCGAGCTTTCGCCGGGTAGTCCTCCATCCTTAACCAGGTTCACTTCCTTTGACGTCATGTCCAAGTATGCATCTTCTTGTCGGAGAAATCTCTCGGCTTCATGGATGAATTCCCCAAGATCCAACGGTGGGTCCTGTATCAATGATACTTTGAAATCCAAATTATCTCTAACTCCTGATATCGCAACCATCAGAACCATTGATGGATCCGGTCGATCCACCGAAGCAACTGTTGCATTAAATCGAGTTAAGAATGTCTTGAGCAATTCATCCGCCCCCTATTTAACCGACGTTAACGTCGACATGTTCTTTGGCCTTTTTATGTAAACTCGAAACTGACTTAAGAACCTGTCCACCAGTTCCGTCCATGTTCCAATGGATCCATCCTCCAGCTTCCTGAACCACATGGCAGCTATATCAGCCAAGTACAGGGGAAATATCGAGCCATAACCTCCTCTGTTGCCCCCAGCACTTCTATATGCCTAGTGTACCTCATCAAGTGGTCTGTTGGATCCATCTTCCCGTTGTACACTTCCAGAGTGGGCAGTTAGAAATCGAGCGGATTTCTAGCCGTCCTGATGTTTCGGGTAAATGGACTTTTGTTGACATCCTTTGAATCCCTGTTTGTCAGGCCTTTGCGAATAGTCCGCCTGATAATGTCAGCAAATCCGGCGTTTCCAACCAAGGGTTGCCCCCTATCCATGTTTGCAAACTGCTCTCCAAGTCCCCGAGGAAATTCTGGCACGTATTCCTCATCACTTACTCCTATATTCCAGTTGGCGTCAGACCGCGTAACGTCATCCAGTATCCCTCCATGAACTGGTCCAACATTACCTGGTGGTGTGACCCCAAGTCTAGGTTCATCCAGATTGTTAGGTGTTTGTTGATTGCGAGCTGCCCCTTGCTAAACCACTCCATCCACCTGCTGGTTGAGTTCCTCTGGTCCAGTTCCTAGAACTTGAGCACCTGCAGTTCCTCGTTGTCCAAATTACCTTGGAAGAGCCTGCATCATCTCCTCTTGTCGTTTCATCATCTGCTCCTGCATAGAATTCATCATAACTTGCATCTCGTCCCGAGTTATGTAGACGGATGCATGATCCTCTCCCACTCCATAAGAGGCCGCTTCACTTCCTTCCTGATTGCTCCTTTCCGCTGCTTGCTTCCTTGTTGGTGGTCTAGCCATTGCTTTCCAAAATCTGAGTTCCTAAGCTTTTCAATCCAAAATCCAAGCTCCAAAATCCCGAGTGCTAGCTTTCTCGGTGAAATCATTAAAATGTTAGCGCCAAAATTGGTCACTAACACCCAAATCCAGACAAAAGCACCAAGTACCAGTCACAGCACACAGATAGATTGTATGTAGAGAGTATAAATGTGGATAACGGTAAAAATTAAAACAAAAGCAGTAAAGAACAACAGATTTTATAGTTGTTCGGCTAACTCCGGCCTACGTCTACTCCAAAAATTTCCTTTTTATTGCTATAATAATCAACTATAATTACAATCCAAAATTTAACTATGGCTGAGTGCCTTAGCCTTTGAGCAGAAAGAAGATCCTTTTTCTGAACCCCTCACGCTGTATTTATAGAAAAATCCTGAGTTGTTGGGCTTTCTGAATGGTATAGCCCATCATGGCCATCCACCGAGCCAAACACCTCCACAATGCTGAGCCACACCGGCCTCACCACAATGCCGAGCTACACTAGCCTCATCGCAATGCTGAGCCACAACGTCCTCACCACAATGCCGAGCCACACCAGCCTTACCACAATGTCGGGCCGTCTCACCAATGCCAAGCGACCCTGGCCTCGCCAATGCCGAGCGACCCTAACCTCACCAATGCCGAGCGACATAACATCAACTCAATGCCGAGCAGCATAACCTCACCTCAATGCTGAGCGGCATAACCTCAATTCCATGCCGAGCGGCATAACCTCACCTCCATGTCGAGCTGCATAACCTCACCTCCATGCCGAGCGGCATAACCTCAACTCCATGTCGAGCGGAATAAAATCACCTCAATGCCGAGCGGCATAACCTCACCTCAATGCCGAGCGGCATAGCTGAGCGGCATAACCTCACCTCAATGCCTAGCGGCATAACCTCAACTCGATGCCGAGCGGCATAACCTCAACTCCATGCCGAGCGGCATAACCTCACCTCAATGTCGATCGGCATGTCCAGGTGAATTCCATCCCTCTAAATCGAATCCATCATATTTCAACCTCGATAATCGTGAAGCTTACTTAGTTAAATCCGCCTGTCCGTAGCCTTGCCGAAAGGCGGGTTAACATTTATTACTGTAATGACCTGAAAATCTAACGTTGTTAATATTAAAGCAATTAAAAATAATTTTTTAATAGAAGCGTAAATTGGGTACCGTATCTATAAACGTTGCAAAGGTCTTTCCAAGATGATCATTTTGGTATATAATTTTAACATATTTGATGTTACGATTTGTAAAATAGAGGCATTACAATGTTTAAACAACGTACATTGCTGTTTTGTGTTCAAATTAGATAAATAGCCCATAACCCAGCCCAACAATTATATAAGTTAGGCTACAAAACCCTTGTTATCACTTCTATCTTTATTTTATTTTATAATTTCTAAAATTCCTTAATCATTGCTAGTGAGGAATGATTATCTCTAATTATAAATTGACTTAAAATAAAAGTGTCCAAACCCTATCAAATTATATATCGCTGAAAGGGTCTTGGCGAATGGAACAGACTAAAAGCATTCATTTTTGGATACTTGGTCCGTGGTAGCTAGAAAAGGGTGAAGACGTTTGGCCATTTATTATAGGATTTGTCAACCAACGACGATTGGGTAACTAAAAGGCAATGGAGTGTAAAGGAGGCTTGGTGGAGTTGCTTTGCTGGTATGGATCATCTAAAGGTGTCATGATTGGCTAGAATTGGTGATTTTTCGATAGGGAATAGGTTCGTCGGCAGTGGCATCAGGGATGGCTACAGGCGGTGGCAGCTCAGGCCTGGGTGTTACGGGGCATGGCGATCCTAGAGATAGATCCTGATCAAGGCAAGAGGCTTCTGACTGCAGTAACGACAAGGTGAGGTCGTGATAGAGTTTGGATCAGATGCGTGATTATATGAGTAGGATAAGGGAGGTATACTCATACGTATACATATTTTGATTTCCATAATTATTATAAACAAAATCTTACCTTCTAATTGCGATATTTGGTTCATATAAACTCCGACTCACTCATGATTTCTTCCATCAGATTCATGGCGAAATTCTAGATAATACATAACTGGATTTGTTAAGTTTGTAGATTATTAGGGAAAGCGCATTGGTATGATTTTTTATTTAATTAATTGACTTTAAATTATAAAATAGATATCTCTTGGTGGAAAATTTTAATTATTAATATGTGTTGTGATATATTGATAGTTTGTTAGATATTATGACATCTTGGATATGTTATGCCATGGTGACTATTTATTGTTGATCACTATATTAATGGGTGTTTAACTACAATCAGTTGGTTATTTAAAATTTAGATGCAACTTATTGAGATAAAATGGATGAAAATTGAATCATAATGGAGAAACTAGAAAAATAAGTAATAGATGTGATTACTTATATTTTATGTATGATGCTTGTAAATAACAATGTTTGACCATGAAAGTTATGTCATTGCACTCGTGGTGAATATTTGATCAATTTTCATATATAATATGCTAAAAACGGAGCACAAACGAAGAAGTTATGGGCGTTTGAAGTTTTCGTATTCAAAATAATTTAAATAGGATTCAAGTTCAAATGAATAATCAATTCCCAAAGTTGAAATTTAAAAAAATAATGGTAATCATACTTGAGGTTAAGTAAACATTAAAATTAACATTTACATTAAACTGTAATTAAGGAATTAAATAAATAAAAAATCAACGACAAGTAAAATAATTTCGAGATAGGGGGAGCAGTCGACCCATTATCCACGACTAGTCGACCGCTAGAAATCGACTGGTGAGAAGGCGGTGGTCGACTGCTGAATGGGATGGTGGCTAGAGTTTTGGTTATTCTAAATGTACCAGATTTTATTCTTTTTAACCGATCTTCATCCAACAATTCTGGTGCATTCCAACCACTATAAATAAGAGCATAGCCCCTTCACTTTTTCCACACAATATTTTGGAAACATTAGCGGAGCTCTGTTAGTTTGTCTCTCCATATATTCACAAAACTTTACTAGCGTTTCAAGTAAGAAATCCTATATATCTATCTTTGCTTATTATTTATTTTCTCGATCTCTTCTACTCTAATTTTTTAAATCTAACGTATATGCAAAATCCCTTGCTGTATGTATCAAAAAGAAGAAATTTGAAAGGGTTCATTGAAGGCATGTCAAATCCAAGAGAATACAAAGTAAAGGATCTCTATGAGTAGAAATCTTAGCTTTTCTAATTTAGTAATTGAGTAGTGTAATTTGGATTTGCTATATGCCTTGGAGAGTTCTGGATTACGGAAACATCATATTAAAAAATTCCGAAATCCCCCTAAATCGAAATGCCAATTCTCAGGTTAGAATCTTAATTGTTTTGTATTAAAATAATGGAGTTTTTGTGGATTTTGCGATAAATTTTTTTACCTTCTATTCCACTTCTTATTTTTTTACTTTTTATTTGATTAATAAATATAGTGTATGGTATGAATTCTTATTCGTAGTTTGCACTGCCTATTTCTACAAATTAAATAAAATTTCCCTTTTAATTTTATGTAAAAAGGAGTTGAATAAAGCGTAAAACCTATTAAATTTTAGGTTTTCATTATTATTGTTTTATTCCATTGTTTTAATATAAAATAAGTTGGAATTGGATTCTAAGTACAAGTCTACTGATTTGATTTTGAAATATTGGGTTTATGGTAAAAATGCTATTAGTGCTATTGTGGAAATGAAACTTGTATAGCATTGGAAGATTTAATATTTGAACGTTGTTCTAGGGCGTAACCTCCGCACGCCTAATAAATACATACTAATATGTATGTAAGCTAGCATAAATAACGTTCAACTGCAACGTATTAATTGCTTAGTTTATTATGTTAATAATTGCCATTTAAATCCGCCTTAGAAAATTTATTAATTGGGTGAAATAAGAAGGATTTCTAATTATGCCTAAATAATAAATACAGTAATATGTGTGATTATATAGTTAGAGAATGTCATTAAACATGACTAAGTTATAGGGATGCGAGGTCAGTCAAAAGCACATAGAATTCTACCTAGCTATCTGGCTACTAGCAGGACTTTATGGTTGATGTGACACATCGTCTATAATAAGTAACCATGGATGATGCAAGGTTAGTCCCAATTCTGCAAGGTAAATATACCTAGTTAATCTGGCTACCGGTTCTTATGAATAGTCGGACTAATGTGAGACATCTCCATTGGGTACAGATCATAATACAAAGGACAAATTCCTAGGAGTTAAAGGTCTTAAGTTGTTTGAGAGCCCGCCTCTTTCCCTTATATAAAGTATTAAATGGTTGGGATTGGGTTTAGGCATAATTAAGATATCCTGAAAAGGTCCTCTTCAATTGAAGTATTAAGTATCTGAAGAAATTTCCATGCAATGTCAACTAGATAGAGACTTATGTGGAGTCCGCCTTGGGAATAGGTATTAAATGATAGGGCCTACCTCAATTGGGTTTTAAATGGTCAAAATCTACCTATTTTCAGTTAAATGGTAATAAGTATTTTGGGTTCTATCTCTTGCATCGGCAGACATTAATAATGATGGTTATGGGTTATTGATTATAGGAAAACTGGCTTCGAGGATTGAAGGCATTAAGCGGTTGTTTCAGGGCCCACTTCTTTCCCTTATGTGAAGTGTCAAATGGTTTTGAACATAGTTTAAAATGCAAAACACATATCCTTTTTGAATTATATTGCCCAAGTACTAATATAGAAGGGCTTGAGATTTTCTACTCACCAAACATTGTTGTTCAGACTCCCTCCTCATTATAACACAGGTTAGGGAAGGAGACGTTGATCAAGATGGAAATGATGATGAGAGGAGCATGTAGCGGTAGTCTATTTATCTATTTATGCTATTTTTTGATATACTCATTTGAAGTTAAAAATGTCTTTTTGAACAAGATGACGTAACGATTATTGTTAACATTTGTTATGATTCTATTTTGTGGCATTTAAAATTGAAATAAAATGGTAACGTTTATGCCATTATATTTTATCCTTCCACCTTTGAGTTTTAAATGAATAGATAAATAGCTCTATTTTGTTCTTTTTACACCAGCCAGCTTTGGAATGGGTCAAAGTTTTGATGGGCCTTTTCTGGGTCGGGATTTAGGCCTGTTTTGGGGTAGGTTGTTACATTTGGTATCAGAGCCTAGGTTACCCGATCAACAGAGAGTATACGTATGAGTCGCATATTGGTTATTTTTGAAATTTTTTTCCTAAAACACCTAGTATGTACGTGTACATATACGTATACATACATATACTATTTTTGAACATACGAACACACACTAGGAAAATCTTTCTTTCAACATATAATATTATCTTATGAAGTTATAACTAAAAGCTCAACCGACAGATAGTTGATATGGTTGATAACCATTCTTCTTCTAAGGCTGGGAACCTTGCCCATAGAAGACCTGCAATTTAATGGATGCCCGAATGGATTAAACAATACCATACCCACGTAGGCAAAGTCCTTGTTCCTCAAGCTGCATCGGCAGCACCCACTGCCCCACCTGCTGATGCAACACCTTGTCTTATTGAATTTCTAAATATACGTAAGGATTTTATCAATATGAGAGGAAGAGTATATTCTGGAACAAGGGGTTTTGTGGAGTCAAATACATGGATAAATGACTGCAAGAAGATATTTCGAGAACTCGGTTGGGAGAATCAGCCCAAGAGGAGAATGGCAGCTCGACACCTAAAGGAAGAAGCCCGAGATTGGTAGAGTATTACGGCTGGGGAGAATGTTGGTAGGATTTTTACTAGGGATGAACTAAAGGACATATTCGAATTAAGATTTATATCAAGGACAGAAGTTGCATCGACTCGCAAATCCATACCCTTTGAATCGACAATAATCCACACTTCTCCGACCCAAAAAGCACAGTCTGAAGGAAAGTCAAGAGAAAGAAAAGAAGAGAGAAGAAGAGAAGAGAAGAAAGAGAGAAGATAGAACCAAACAGAACAATACAAAATCTCACATCGTAGCGGAAAATATATAATATCATATCAATAATCTTTACAAAACAGAAACTGTATATACATACATCAATCAGAGTGCAACAATCAATCACTAGTTATCAGCCTGAACAGTTATAATAACCCGTCCTTACAATTTCTGATAATATACAACAACTAAGCACAACGGATAATCAAAACGGATACATGTATACAAAAATGAAGATCTCCAGCTCTCCTGCTGAAGCTCTAAAAGCACCAAATCTGAACCTGTAAGTATACTCGATCTGATTCGAGCATTAAAAGGGAAGAACGTCCGGATCAGTCTGCCAAACCAGCGTGAGAAACACACTCAACTGAATTTATTAAATTACCATATTTTCCTTTGTCAAAACAAAAGTATCTCGTAAGACACGCCCACACAGAAACACAGACATGTTTTTACCTTATGATAACTAAATCATTTCATATCAAATTCTTTTATAGTATAGTAGTGTCCATTGCACAAATAATATTAATCATAGCCGAAATTATTACATTGATTAAACTCAAGCATATAGCCCAAAATGTAATACAATCAAAATTGCAGGCACGTAGTGGAGTTAGGATTTCCATATAAATGACCAGGTGAAGGGACTACCTTCCGATGGGTACACCACCAGATGGATGCCCGACAAACCATTACAAAGTTCCTCTACCAACACAAGACTGGCCTACCTCTATAATTAGATAATACCGAATATGTCATCCATCGGTCGTTACCGACTTTTTTCGAGGGCTCTCATAGCATACAAACCACAATAATCAGATACACGACGTCATAGCGTGTAAAGATATATCTAAAAGAATGATCCTATCGTACTTGGAAGCGACCCACTTAGCCTTTCTGCATCTAACCCTGTTTTGGTAATTTCTAGTTAATGAGGCCTGAGGTAACGATTACCTTTAACAAATCACATCACTTAGAATGCCACACGACCATTTCCGTTGACTACTCATTGCCTTCCATAAAAATACAATCCTTAAGCCCATACGTCTCAAGGGGGTGTTAAACTAAGAGAAGTTGCCTTCTCCACCACCACTGATGTACATTTGTAAAAACCAATGTACGTAATATTTAGAAATGAAATATCAAATAAACATCCGTACAAGTTGTCTAAGAACAGGACAAACCGAAGGTACTTTCCTACCACATCATGCCGGGAAAATCCTTGGATTAGTAGCGAATAGTCCTTGCATTGTATATTTCATAATGAAGAAACTACTGCTATTGGATGTATATTGGGATTTTAACCCCAAACGATCAAAAAGCAGTCCTCCACTATGAAAATCATGAATGTCAGTATCATCACAACCAACCTGCACAATCGTCGCATAAATGTTGGTCTGAAGTGGTTTTCAGATAAATCCAATCCCGGTCTCTTTACACTAACAACACAAAAGCGTTTCTCAACCTCACACAGAAACTAAGTCTCATAGACTTATCACGTCTCCAACTTTCATCTTGCTATCCTTCAGCCAAGAAGGAAGCTCGATAGATTGAAGTAATACCCCACACTACATGAATCAACATCCTCAATACGAACAATAATCAAGCTACACAAAAGGCTGTGTACTAAGTGTATGACTAAAAGCTCCCACGTCAAGTCGAGGAACTGAAATGGCCAAATTTGATAGTCAGTTATTTAACTATCAAAGCAAACAAACAAATATTTAGCACTATAGCAGTCACTGGACCCTTTTAATTAATCTTTTATTAATTAAATCACTTGCCAAATATTCATTTCAATTTATCTTTAAAAGGATATAATGCCAAACCATTTCAACTTCTATATTTTAGAAAACATTCCCATATACTTGTATAATCAAAAGTAAATTCACAAATCAATTTATTTTCAACACTAAGAAAATATTACATATACTTAAATCACGATGAAGTATATATTTCATTCTTTTAAGGAAAAGATTCTCTTAAACATATTTATTGGGTCAAAACTAAGTTGCATAAAACATCGTTACGATAACCCAAAATCACTAGTATAGGGATTCAAAAATAAGATGAATATATAAATCCCATATACTATACAAAACATTTCCTTTCGAAAATCATTTACTATAACAACAGTGTTATAGTCCATCATTTCCTCACTTCTCGAAAATGTCTATTTCAGCAATGAATGTTGAAATCTATGGTTTCGATACTTAACATATTTTAAAAACATCTCCAAACCATTTAACTCCATTTAAAATATCACTTTTCAAAATCTGTCTTTTACTTTAAAAGATTATTCACTGTCCAGAATCATGAATATAATTTGTTTACCAAATCCAATATTTCTACACATTTATTGAAGGATAATCCACTGTCCAAAATCATGGATTTAATTCTAACCAAATTCATTACTATTGCACTTTTAATTAAAGGATTATCCACTGTCCAAAATTATGGATGAAATTCCTTTAATAAATTTTTATATCAAGTTTATCAATTTAAATTGATTTCACATTTATAAAACAAAGTTTATAAATCACATTTATATTTTATAAAAACTTCTATATAAATAATTCCTTTATTTACCAATTCCATATATATCTCATTTACATGCTAAAATCCAAATATAAGTTAATTACTTATAAATCATTTATTTACAAATTCATTCTTTTGTATAACTTCATTAACTTGTAAATCTTATTCACTTAAAAATCCAATTATAACTTCATTTTTAACACTTATAAAAACTCCTTTATAATTCCATTATTTTGATTGATAAAAAATCCAATTTTATAAATCTTATATATAAACCATTTATAATAAATTCAAAATCTCAATTTATACTATTTACAAATAATTAACTTCACATTTTAAAAATCATCTATATTTCACAAAAATCATAATTTTTATAACATAAAAATTATGACCTTTATTTATTTAAGATAAATCCATTTACTTAACAATTCAAAATTTAATAGAACATCTATTTTCAAAATCATTTTAAAAATCCTTTTCAATTTGGAAACCATCCCTTTAACATTTTAAAATTACCAAAATAGGCCCAATGCTGCAACAACACTAAATATATCAATCACGGCATCCAAATCATCATATATCATATGATTACAACATATATCACAATATCTGTAAATAAATCAACAGTGGTGAGGAATCCAGTTGGATCCCTCTAACCTATCACCTACAACAAATATACATACTAGAAATTATGTATAATGCCCGCTTCGAGGCAGAAACGCATACAAAGGGTCATCCGCTCATACACGGGAACATATAGGGTTTTATCTACTCCAATAAGCAGGAATATATCCAAATACCAATATATATATATATATATATATATATATATATATATATAATCATATATCATCCAAACAATCATCAACCATCATAAATAAATTTATTGTCGCTTATATAAAAATATCAGTGAATCAGAAAGGGTGAGTTGTACTCACTTTGGTTCCAATAGCAATTGCAGTATTTTATTCCGAATAAAATTAGACGAGCATTTAATTTTATCCAAAATTTATACTAGATCCAATCAATGCCAAACCAGCTCTAAAATGTAGTGCTCGTCAATACGGACTCAAGGCAACTTGTTTCGTCAAAAGCGGATCTCGTACGACAAAGATATGGTATTTAGAAGTTTATACGAATTTATAAAACAAAATTTACAATTTCTTTTTACTTTTATTTTTATAATCCTTTAAATCGATTGGGCCATTGCTCTTGCAACTGCACATCAGGGCCGTCGATTGTTTTCTTCTTTCCAGGCTCAAAAACGCACGATTAAACCGAACATCGATCATTTCAATCGATTATCGTGATAACCTCGTTCACCAGGGAGTTGATCAAAGGATATAGGACGATGCGCCTAACCACCCCCATACCAACGCCAGCAACGCCAAGGAGCTCGGCCCACCTAATGCCTTGGAAATCATGCACGAAATGCATGTATTTGAACTCGATTTGCCATCGATCGGCTTCGTTTTAAATGATCACAGCCGTATGGATTGAAGGATCTCATCACTCTCTACAAATTTCATTTAGGAATCAAAGCCTAAAAGTGTATCGATCTAGAGAGATTAAGACGAGAAGAATCGAAAATTGTCGACCATTGAAAATAAATGGCGGCCATGACCTAGATAGATTAGGTTTTTGCAAAATGGAATTTATGACGTCCTTTTATAGAAAATTTTGCACACTATTCATACGGAAATTTTTTAAACTCCGATCGAAGCATGCTGCCTGGCATTTATAATATTTTACCACTATTCCGAACATAATGGAATATATATCAAGAGCTTATTCACTCGTATTTGGAAGATAGGTTTTCGGATCGACTATTTAAATTTAAAATTCACTTAAACGAATTTCTATGCGTTTCAGCTTTCCACGATTAAATTGTAAAACTGATTGACACAAAATTTGAAATCCTACAATAATATAGCATTACGGATCCAATGAAACTAGTTTCGTCGAAATCAGAGACTATATCAAAAATGACTATTTTTACATGTTAATTACGTATTAAAATATTCAATTTCTATAGATTAAATTTTAAATCAATTTTAAAAGTTCTCTAACATCATTCTAATTCAAATAGAATTCAATACAACTTTATAAATCATTTTTATTCACAATAAATCCAAATTCCTATTATTTCCACAATTCAAATATTAAATTAATAATTTGTTAATCAAATTAAATACTAATATTTCAAATATAAGTTATTCAACACAAAAAATTAACTTGTAAATATTTAGAATCAATTAAATATCTGAATATCGAATGACCAAAATTTTGGATCGTTAATTCTTCTCTACTTAAAAGAATTTCGTCCTCGAAATTACCAAGTAAGAAAAAGTCACAAAATCCATTAACTTTTCAAAAACGACTCGTTCAAACTAGATATGAAATTCTTTTAAACCTTTTAGATTTTTCTTCAAAATCCATTAGTTAAACTTCTTACAACAACTTCTCTAAGTTTTCAAATCCATTCATAGTTATCTTTTCAAAAATAACAAGTATCGTTTAACTTATAACTCAAAATCAAAAGTTTAGTTATCAAAACTTTTCCAATTTTCTTAAAAAAATTCAAACGCCTTAAATTTACAAAAAATTTAGCCATAGCCTCCTTTGCACGGTTCAGTCGTAGTAGGATCACAACATATATATATATCACAAATATACGTCTCATCTTCGAGGATGAGGTATCCCGTAGGGAAAAAAGTGTAAAAATACGATATGTAATCCGAGATATATACCTTATATATTATTAGTGAGCATATACAGCTAATATAGCGCGAA
This sequence comes from Allium cepa, assembly GCA_030765085.1. Taxonomy (NCBI): domain Eukaryota; kingdom Viridiplantae; phylum Streptophyta; class Magnoliopsida; order Asparagales; family Amaryllidaceae; genus Allium; species Allium cepa. Next base: position 58,037,804 of record CM060935.1, read on the forward strand.
AGAAAGCTCCAAATGCGAAGCAAGCACCATCCGCACCCACTAAATGCTCAACAACAAATGAGAAACATATATTAAAGTAATTTCAATATACAATATATACCAATACAACTACTATATATGCCAGTATAGCAAATGCAATCAAAAGCAACAAATCCAACTATCAAACAACTGTCATCCAACTAACGTCCAACAAACCAATATATATCCAATCAATCCATAACCAAATCAATATATATTCATTCCTTATTGATATTCATTGAATTTGTTTTCAATTTGAATCACATTTGATTCAATAACATTGGATTTTACTAACATTCATTCATTCATATTTAATTAGTTTACATTCACTAATTCATATTCAAGTTGGTTCACTTTCAAATTAAACCAAAATAATTCTTTTTATAGTTACTTCACTTCCAATCTGAATTCAATTATTCAACTTTCAATTTTATCAATTCAATTTCATATAAATTTATATTCAGTCAACTATCATCCATCTAACAACCAATGCATATCCAACATAACCAAATTAATTTAATTTACTGTAACAACCCGCATATTTATCGATTTTATATTTAAATATTTTATTTAAATATTTTGTCGTTAATCGGATATTGGTCCGAAAAGCTACTTTTTGCAAATGGTCAAATTAGGACTCGAGACCACTTCCATTGAGTTCGAAATGCCGTTTACAACTTTTTTAAGTATAAACATTGATAGGTTTGGAGTTAGTGAAATTTCACTAACTTTTCCCGCCTTGGACTTTGGGTTAGTTTAGCCTATTAAGCCCCAAGTTCCAACCCCCTTCTCCTCACTCTTCATAAATTTCCTAACTAACTCAAGCTTTGGCATTAATGGTGAAGAGAATGGGAAATTAAAACTCCAAGCACAAATTCAATTGCAAATCCAACATTCAACTCCAAATTCAAGTAGAAGATATTGGATTCAAGCTTTGGATTGCTTCTCCTTGCTTTCAAGCTTCATCTTCATAAATTTTAGTGAAAAGGTGAGATTTTTATCTCACAATTCTAGCCTATAACTATATTGGAGCATTGTGAATGATTCCCTATCACTTTTGCATGCACATTTGCATTTGGTTTGGATTGGATTGGCGAAAAACTCCAATTTTTAGCGTCTTGGTGAATTTTCTGCATTTAGGTCGTTCTAGCCATTTTCGTGTGTTCGGAGTTAGGTCGTTCGCGACATAACCCTTAGGTCGCTCGCGTGTTAACGCGCTAGGTCGCACTGCACGTATTGTCATCTCGGAATTAGGTCGTTGGGCTTTAAGTCGTAGGTCGTTTGGCCCATAGGTCGTTAGGTCTCTAACACTTAGGTCGTTGCTGGCCTTAAACCCCCTCTGCAGTGTTAGGTCGCTCGCGAGTTGAGTCTTAAGCCGTACGTCGTTCGCGAGTTAAGCTTTAGGTCGTTTGGCCTTTATAACGTTAGGTCGCTCGCGTGTTAAAACGTTAGGTCGCGTGATCTATATCCCGTAGGTCGTTGACCCCTTGAGTCGTAGAACTGATAGGTCGCTCGCGAGTTAAAATCGATAGGTCGCTCGACCACTAGATCTATGACCTGTTAGGTCATTAGGTCGCGTGGGTTTTAAGCCGCGTATCAGTTAGGTCGTTCCACCTTATAACCCTTAAGTCGCTCACCTCTGTTAGGTCGCGAGTCCCTTAAGTCGCCCACCTCTGTTAGGTCGCGAGTCCCTTAAGTCGCTCACCTCTGTTAGGTCGCGAGTCCCTTAAGTCGCTCGCCTCCGTTAGGTCGTGCATCCCCCTAACTCGTTCGGCCTTGCCTTCGTTAAGTCGCGTGACACATTAGGTCGCGCATCACCTTAACTCGCTCGACCTTGTTTAGGTCGTTAGGTCGCGAAGACCCTTAGGTCGCAACCAGTAGGTCGCTCGACCCAATTCCCCTTAGGTCGTTAGACCTCATTTTGTCTTCACTAGGTCGAACCCCGTAAGCGGTGGCGTTGCCCCCGCACCCCCACCTTGGGGGGTTGCCACCCCCCCTGGACCCCCCCTCCGTAGGGCCTCTTTGATGAAAGATGCATTTTGAGTTGATTTCCTTGGATTTCATTCACGTCTTTGAACGCGAAGTTTTTGTGATTTGTCACTTTAATAAAATAAAGGTTTCAATACTAGTAGTAAATATCAAAACTCCTTCAGCAAAACGATTTCAACTCTATTTTTAATAACAAAGCTTTTTCCTTAAACCGTTTTCCAATCTATTAGTATATACAAACCTTTACCTCACTCGTATGAGAAATCTAATTAAATGACTTAGTAAAACAAGTGGTATGAAATGCTTGCGTTTACTTCGTCGGTTAATTCTTGGACTTGTTCGATTGAATCTCTTGTGACAATTTCCTAGTGGATATCTACAGTTTGTTAGTAAATATTTGAGCTAAGCAAGTGGTTATGGGACATGAAGTTAAGCTTTTATATTTACTAACTTAGTGTAATTGACACTTCTTGATGATCATGACGATCATTTTTGTGTTTTAGACTAGCAACTGTGCGATGTCTCTTTGTCTGCGAGGGAGACTAGACCCCGCTCTTGTGATGTTTCGCCATCTCATTTGTGTGATGTTTCGCCATCACATATGTGGGGTAGCGCCCCACGGTCTTCGGGCCATTCGTGTGTCAAAATTAATGGCTTGCAACCATGAGATAGCTTCTCGCTTTGTGTTACACGTGTAGGTGACTTTTCATGCTCCCATTTTGTGAGTTTTCATGCTCCTATATTGTAATTTCTGGATTTCTTGTGTAGTCTTCTGGAATTTGTGCTTCACCTATTTTCATGACTTTCATTGTTATGATTTTCCAACTTTTATGTTTAGGTGAATTTGGATCTTTTAGAAGATTCTTTTGATATTGTTTGATCTCTTGATGATCTTCATTTACATGCTTATCATAGTATGTCTTTATGGTTACTATATGTTCTTGCCATATCTATTGTTTATATCATGTTATCTGATATTTATAGCTAGACTGATCCGTTTATTATTTTCTTATAAATAATACTCGGGTCAGACCGAGATATTACAGGTGCTTCTGCTTGATTTCTCCCCCAGGGATTTACTACTCTGACTTTTGGCTGACCTTTTAGATTAGCAGTTTTTGTCGTTTACACTTGAGATATAGACTCATAGATGTATTCTTTTGCATAGCACGTGTTGCTATTCTTTTGTATTATTGTGGATCTTTTTGACCACTACTCTGATGTACACTTTCATGTGTTAGTTATATATTCATATCTTCTTCCGCCTTTGTGATATGGATGTCTGTGACTGATTTGTGTTATGCATATTTCTATGTTTGTTTCCGAAGATTATTATAGCCACCGCGTGATAAGAAATCACGAGGATGGTCGCTCCTCAACAGCCTTATTCTCCGTGCTAGTTGACAACTCTACACCATAGTGTTCTTGGCTAGTGTGGGTATAGAGGTGGGGCGTCACATTTACTTACATTCAATTTGGTTTAACACTTTTAATTTTGATTAGTTCGATATCCAGTCGACTTCCATTCAATTATTTGATTCTCAATTTCATTAGCTTTTAAGGAATTAGCACTTACATTCATTATTCCCTATCAATTCATTTAATTCATTTTACAACTAAAGTTGAATTTCTTTCCATAACCCAAATTCATATTCATCACTTCACTTTATTAATTCATTTAGATATAAAATTCAACTATATTCAATATCATTTAAGTTATGTTTCATTCAAATTCATTTACATTTACTTTTACTATACAACTTAAGTTCACTTCTAATTTAAATCAAATTCTATTTTATTTAACATTTGTGTCAAAATTCACATCACTTATTCAAATTCAGATTTTGTTAATAGTTTAACCATTTTAACAATTGTTTTTACTTAACTTTTCTCATTTTACAAGTTATACGCTTAGTTATCTAAACTTTCAAATTCATATTATATAATTACTTATCACTTAAATTGCTTATCACTTAAATTCAAATTCCAATTGCTTATCTAATCAACTTTAAATTCAATTTTTTTCATTCCAATTGCTTATCTAATCCACTTCAAATTCAATTCAATTTATTTAACCTTATATTTACCGATTTCAACTTGGATTTTAAATTAAATTTTTTTGTCACAAAAAAACTTCAATTTTCAGTTTACTGATGGTAGCAAATTCATCACACAAAAACTCAAAAATGATACTGATGATGTTGCAGTCATCACCCTTATTATTTCCCGCAACAGTAGTGAATGCAGTGCTTTTTATTCTTTTAAAAATAAAACCTTTTAATATTTATAAATCACATTTATAAATATTTTTACTTATATAATTTCACTATTTCACTTTACTTATATAAGATTCATTCCAAATTTATTTATCTTATTTAGATTTATAATAATATAATCTCTTTAGCTTTGAAAAAATAACTTTCAAAATCAACATGATTCAAATTTTCAAATTCTTAGTTTAAATTAATTTTTATTTACAACTCATATTTATAAATATATTCAGGTTGTTTCATTTCTTATATATAAGATTATTTCACAATTGTAAATCATATTAATTATAGTTCCATACTTTATAATCCATTTCCTTATACAATTTATTCTTTTACAAATTGTTGTTTTTATTTAGATTATTCAACCAGTTTTTATTAATTTATATATATTTACATTTTCAAACGATCAAACAATCAATTTATATACACTTTAATAATTTCTAAAAAATTATCCCTTTATATATAAAATATAATCGAGGTAAAATTATTTCATTTATTCAATTTAAAAACAATACTATGTCGACTTGCCTCGTTTAAGTGTTTAGAAATCCCTATCGATAACATGACGTCCCACATACCGACAGAATTCACAAACAACTCAACAGATAAGTAAACACGATATAAAATATTTTATATCACTAACAAATATCCGCTCATATCTATAGTACACTCAACTCAATCTAGGGTGCTACCGTCCCTATCTATACTGAGTACACATCAAAGCTTACGAATATACAAAATCTGATACCAAGTGTGACTACCCGCAAATCCATACCCTTTGAATCGATAATAATCCACACACGTCCGACCCCAAAAAGAAAAGACAGACGGAAAGTCAAGAGAAAGAAAAGAAGAAAGAATAAGAGAAGAGAAGAAAGAGAGAAGACGGAACCAAACAGAACAATACAGAATCTCACATCGTAGAGGAAAACATATAATATCATATCAACGGTCTTTACAAAACAAAAATTGTATATACATACATCAATCAGAGTACACAATCAATCACTAGTTATAAGCCTGGAAAGTTATGATAACATATCCTTACAACTGCCGATAATATACAACAACTAAGCACATCAGATAATCAAAATAGATATGTGTATACAAAAATTAAGATCTCCAACTCTCCTGCTGAAGCTCCAAAAGCACCAAATATGAACCTGTAAATATACCCGGTCTGACCCGAGCATTGAAAGGGAAAAACATCCAGATCAGTCTGGTAGACCAGCATGAGAAACACACTCAACTAAATTTATTAGATAACCAACTTTTCCTTTATCAAAACAAAAGTATCTCGCAAGACGCGCCCACACATAAACACGGACATGTTTTTACCTTACGATAACTAAATCATTACATATCAAAATCTCTTATATTATAATAGTGTTTATTGCACAAATAGTATTAATCATAGTCGAAATTGTTACATTGATCAAACTCCAACATATAGCCCAAAATGTGTAACACAATCAAAATGGAAGGCACGTAGTGGAGTTTGGATTTCCATACAAATGACCAGGTGAAGGGAATACCTTCTGATGGGACACCACTAAATGGATGCCTCGAGAAACCATTACAAAGTTCCTCTACCAACACAAGACCGGCCTACCTCTGTAACTAGATATACCGAATATATCATTCTCCAGTCGTTACCGACCTTTTACGAGGGCCCTCATAGCATACAAAACACAATAATCAGATACAGATGTCGTAGCGTGTAAAGATATATCTAGAAGAGGATGATCATATCCTACTTTGAAGCGACCCACTTAGCCTTGTTGCATCTAACCCTGTTTTGGTCATTTTCGGTTGATGAAGCCTGAGGTAACGATTACCTTTCATAAATCACATCACATAGAATGCCACACGGCCATTTCCGTTGAATGCTCATTACCTTCCAAAAAAATACAACCTTTAAGCTCATACGTCTCAAGGAGGGTGTTAAGCTAAGAGAAGTTGACTTCTCCACCACCACTAATGTACGTTTGTAAAAACCAATGTACGTAATCTTTAGAAATGCAATGTCAAACAAACATCCATACAAGTTGTCCAAGAACAGGACAAACCGAAAGTACTTTCCGACCACATCCTGTTGGGAAAATCCTAGAATTAGTAGTGAAAAGTCCTTGCATGGATGAAGAAACTACTGCTACTGGATGTATTTTAGGATTTTAACTCCAAACGATCAACAAGTAGTCCTCCACTATTAAAATTCTGAATATCAATATCATCACAACCAACCTGCACAATCATCGCATAAATGCTGGTCCGAAGTGGTTTTTAGATAAATCTGATCCCGGTCTCTTCATACAACAACGCAAAAGCGTTTCTCAACCTCACACAGAAACTAAGTCTCATAGACTTATCACGTCTCCAACTTTCAACTTTCTATCCTTCAGCCAAGAAGGAAGGTCGATAAATTGAAGTAATACTCCACACTACACGAATAAACATCCACTACACATATGATAACCAAGCCTACACAGATGGCTACGTACTAAGTGTACGACTAAATAGTTCCCACACCAAGTCGGGGAACTAAAATGGCCAAATTTGATAGTCAGTTATTTAACTATCAAAGCAAACAAACAAATATTTAGCACTATAAGCAATCCTTGGACCCTTTTAATTAATAATTTATTAATTAAATCACTTGCCAAATATTCGTTTCAATTTATCTTTAAAAAGATATAATCCCAAACCATTTCAACTTCCATATTTTGGAAAACATTTCCATATACTTATATAATAATAAGTAAATTCACAAATCAATTTATTTTCAACACTTAGAAAATATTACATATACTTAAATCACGATTAAGTATATATTTCATTCTTTTAAGGAAAAGATTCTCTTAAACATATTTATTTGGGTCAAAATGAATGTTGCATAAAACATCGTTACGAAAACCCAAAATCACTAGTATAGGGATTCAAAAATAAGATAAATATATAAATCCCATATACTATACAAAACATTTCCTTTCGAAAATCATTTACTATAACAACTGTGTTATAGTCCATCATTTCCTCACTTCTCGATAACGTCTATTTCAATAATGAATGTTGAAATCTATGGTTTTGATACTTAACATATTTTAAAAACGTCTCCAACCCATTTAACTCCATTTATGATATCACTTTTCAAAACTTGTCTTTTAATTTAAAAGATTATTCACTGTCCAAAATCGTGAGTATAATTCATTTACCAAATCCAATATTTCTACACATTTATTAAAGGATAATCCACTGTCCAAAATCATGGATTTAGTTTCTAACCCAATTCATTACTATTGTACTTTTAATCAAAGGATTATCCGCTGTCCAAAATTGTGGATGAAATTCCTTTAATAAATTTCTATATCTAGTTTACCAATTTAAATTGATTTCACATTTATAAAACAATGTTTATAAATCACATTTATATTTTATGAAAACTTCCGTATACAAAATTCCTTTAGTTACCAATTCCATATATATCTCATTTACATGCTAAAATCCAAATATAAGTTAATTACTTATTAATCATTTATTTACAAATTCATTCTTTCATATAACTTCATCAACATATAAATCTTATTCACTTAAAAATCTAATTATAACTTCATTTTAACACTTATAAAAATTGCTTTATAATTACATTATTTCGATTTACAAAAAATCCAATTTTATAAATCTTATATATAAAAAATTTATAATAAATTCAAAATCTCAATTTATACTATTTACAAATAGTTAACTTCACATTTCAAAAATCACGTTTCGATTATATTTCACAAAAATCATAATTTTTGTAACATAAAAATTATAACCTTTATTTATTTAAGATAAATCCATTTGCTTAACAATTCAAAATTTGATAGAACATCTATTTTCAAAATCACTTTAAAAATCCTTTTCAATTTGGAAACCATCACTTTAACATTTTAAAATTACGAAATAGGCCTAATGTTGCAACAACACTAAATACATCAATCACGGCACCCAAATCATCATATATCACTTGATAACAGCATATATCACAATATCTATAAATAAATCAACGGTGGTAAGGAATCCACTTGGATCCCTCCAACCTATCACCTGCAATAAATATACATATTAGAAAATATGTATAATGTTCGCTTCAAGGAAGACCTACGTACAAAGGGTCATCCGCTCATACATAGGAACATATAGGGTTTCATCTATTGCAATAGGCAGGAATATATCCAAATACCAATCAATATGTGTGTGTGTGTGTGTATCATCCAAACAATCATCAGTCATCGTAAATAAAATTTATTCTCACTTATATAAAAAGATCAGTGAGTTAGAAAGAGTGAGTTGCACTCACTTTGATTTCAATAGCAGTTGCAATATTTTATTCCCAATACAATTAAACGAGCGTTTAATTTTGTCCAAAATTTATACTAGATCCAATCAATGCCAAACCAGCTTTATAATGTAGTGTTCGTCAGTACAGACCCAACACAACTTTTTTTGTCAAAAACAGACACATATGACAAAGATACGGTATTTAGATGATTATACGAATTTATAAGAAAAAATAAAATTCCTTTTACTTTTATTTTTGTAAACCTGTAAATCGATCAGGCTGTTGATCTTGCAACTGCACATCTGGGCCGCCGATCGTTTTTTCTTCCCAGGCTCAAAAATTCACAATCAAACCGAACATCAATCATTTCTATCGATTATCGTGATAACCTCATTCTCTAAGGAGTTGATCAAAAGACATTAGACGGTGCGCCTGACCACCCCTACACCACTGCCAGCAACGCCGAGGAGCTCGGCCCACCCTATTCCATGGAAATCATGCATGAAATGCGTGTATTTGAACTCGATTTGCCATCAATCGGCTTCGTCTTAAACGATTATAGCCATATGTATTGAAAGATCTCATCACTCTCTATAAATTTCATTTAGGAGTCGAATGCTAAAAATGTTTGGATCGAGAGAGATTAAGAGCAGAAGAATCGAAAATTTTCGACCATTGAAAATAAATGGCGGCCGTGACCTAGATAGATTATGTAACGACCCGTAAAATTTTAAATAATTTAATTTGTTAAGTTAATAAGTTTTGGTAATTTAATATGAAAAAAAAACCATATTAATTTAAAATTGAACGATGGTAATTAAAACTAATTAGTAACAATTGAAATGAAATTACAATTTAGTGAAGTAATGAAAATTGGCATATCTGGCTATAAATTTATGTAAGAAAACTAATGCAAACACTTCAATTTATAAAAGGAATAATATGAAATAAATGACTCTTGAATAAAGATTGGGTATATAAGGATGGTAACTTTTATTGTCAACAATGAAATCACAAGTGTGAATGTTGAATCATTAATGAGATAATATATGATAAATATAAATTGAAGTAAATCAGTGTTAATTAAGTAACTGTAACATTTGATTTGTAAACAATAATGAATTTATTAATGTGACTTAAAGTAATAGTAACGGTTGTAAGTTACAATTTAATTGGCATATTAATTTAGTTGTAACTGTTATATTTGAGTATAAATTTGAATATAAGTAAATAAGGGTAAGTGGCGTATAAATAAATGAATTAGTATAATTAATAGTAATTGAATGAATTCAATATTAGGTAGGTAATTATAATAATTAGTTGAATATAATAAACTTAAGTGTAAATTAAAGGGTAATGGTAACAGCTATTATAATTTGCCTATTTAGTCTATAAAATAAATAGGAAATCTTTAATGTCATTAATGAGAATTAATGAAGTGACGGGAGGTATGAAGGTATAATTAAATAGAAACGTAAATTTATTTATAAAGTAATAAATTGGTAAAAGGAATGGAACTAAGTTAAATTAATTAATTTGTTTTAAACCTTAATTATTGTGTACAATTGACAAAATATCACATTTAGAAATGTAATATTTAATACAAATTTAAGATGAAAATAGGAGTAGACTAGTGTAATGGAATATAAAACTAATGTAACTAGGTATATAGGGTAATAATGGACCTAGTATAAAGATGCAACTAAACCAAATCAAATTATTGGAAGCAATTTTATTTAATTGGAATGTAATCTATAATAAAATGGATTATTGTAGGTAAATGAAATTAATTACTATGTAAATTGAAATTTGGATGAACTAGGAAGTTATTAATGTATTAGTATATAAACCAATGTTAATATTACCCATAAAAGGATAAGTTAATAGTTGATTCAATAACAAAATTGAGAAATCAAATATATGGATTTATTGAGGATTTAAACTTTTACTTTTTAAATTAGATAAAATACAGTGTTTACACGCATTGATTTTCTATATTTTATCTCCCTATGTTTGTTTCTCTAATTTTTATTTTCTATTTTATTTGTATAAACTTTGAACATATTTATTTGATTTTTGATTGATTTTTTTTAATAATAGCTTAGAAATTTCAAGAGATATAGGTTACTTGTTTTGTTTATTTGTTGCCTTTTCTTTTCTCCTGCCTTTCCTTTTGCATAGCCAATTACTTCTCACATTCACAGCCTTGAATTATTCTCATAATTCACGTACATATTGTTCCTCAAACTCCTCTTTTCATTGCGTACAAACAAAGGGAAAAATAAATAAATAAATACATTAAGTTATTTGTTGCCTTTTTATTTCCCAAACCATTCAAACTCCTGCCTTTTATTGCCCAGCCTCTTTATTTTTAGCCGTTTCTTTCTCTTGGACGTGTATTTACTAAAACCTAGCCGCCGTATTTTTTTTTCACGTACAAAGTTTCTCATCTCCTCATCTTATTTATTTGCATGAAAAAGAAATATACAAGATCTAAAGTCATCGCTTCCTTCTTCTTTCTCCTCCTTTTTTCACTTTGTTTTCTTTGTCTTCCTTCAAGTTAGGCTCGGTCTTCATCTTCTCCTAGCACACCTCTAACCATCATGACCAAGCAACACAAGATGATGGTTGAACCCACAAATGGTGTACCAAGCCATTGATTGATTAAGGCAAGTTATGCCACTTTGGTTTATTATTTTTCCATTGTTTTAACCTCCATCCTTTTGTATTGAATCATACTCTTATGTATGTAATATTTGTTTGCATACAAGATTTGGATCTGACTCTTTATCCACTCAAGTTTGCATTGTGCTTTGTCGTGCTTTTTCGTACTTTACGGAGTTTGGATTTTTATTCTGAATTTGTCAATTCTAGCTTTTAAAAGGTGAGATTTTTCACTCTAGACATACATACTTTTATAATTGTGAAATGATGACAAGTGAATTGTAGAAATTAATATATATTATTCATATATGCATGTGATGTGATAATATGATGTTAAATGCAGTTTATATATTTGTTACATCATCTGATAAGCTATGTTGTATTATACTGTTCATTTTATATATTGTATCATCACTGCAAGTCCCCTATCACTATGGGTCGAAATGATACATACCCGAAAGGATATTAGAATAAGAAAAAATTATTATGAGCTGAAATGATAGGCTAGAGTGATTTTTATTGTATTTATTTTACTTGGGATTGCGGGTTTGAAATGATAGAACCCGAACTTTTCTTTTTTAAATTTCGGATTGAAATGATACATATCCGTATAACTTGACATAGGTTAGAAATTTTATACAAGCCCATGAATAAATTTTTATAACAGTTTTCTAAAAGAAATAAGTATTTTGAATTTTTAATATATGGAATTTTGATCAAAAGTTGGTTTAATGATTTAAAATATAAAGAGATATTGGCTTCCAACAAGTTAAAATCTTATAAGTGATATTTGGTTTTAAATTGTAATTTAAAAATATTTATTTGGTATTTAATGGTAATTAAAGAACTTTAATTGTGAGAAATAATTTAATAATTAAAGTTGACTAAGATGAATTTTAAAAATCTAACCCGGTAATTGAAATCAATTTTTAGTTTTGAAATGAATATGGTTTGTATAATAAACAATGTATTTTGAATTGATAAAATGAAACGTAGTTTTGATTGGACATTTGTAATAAATTTATTCAATTTGGAACCATAGTTATTTGATGCCTAAATGAATGGATTTATAAAGAAAATAGGATTGTATGTTAACTATGATAAAATGTTTTATTATGAAGTGGATATGTTTGGAAAATGAATAATTATTCTTTTAAAGGGAAGTGTATTTTTGAAATGTGACTTAACTTGAAAATTGGAAATTTAGTTTAAATGAAAGTTTTTAGTCAAGTAAATACATGGAAATTTAATTTTTTTAGGAGATGGGTATGTTAAATAAAATATTAAGTTATTGGTTGAAATAAAGGTTAAGTAATTTATAAAGTATTGACTTAACAAATGAATTTAAATTTTAAATTGGATATTTATTAATAAAATGTTATTTTATTAAAATTTATAAGTTAAATAATATCCAAATAAAGATTTTTGAAAAGTGGAATAAGTTTCATAGGTTAAAAATGAGAAAATTGAAGAAATATTGTTTTAAAAGAGTATAACAGAAATTATAGCGGTTCAGAAATGCTGTGGTTTAATGAGCTATGGATGAAATATACTAAAGATACCTATAATAGCATTTTGGAAATGCTTTAATTTCTGAATTTGAACTATGTTTTAATATCTACTAAATATACCTACCACAACACTTTATAAGTGCTGCTGCTTTGAAAATTCAATGCTTTAAAATGTTGAAATGGAACGAATGAACTAAGAAATTGCTGAAATTCTGGAAATTGAATATTTGATTTGGAAGGATAATTACTTCATATTTAACGGTTTAAATGAAGGTCATTTTAAAGGCGGTTATGAGTTGGAAATTGTATTTAATTAAGAATTGTCTTTAAATATAGTGACTTGAAATTCATTGAAATTAAAGATTTAAGAATATGACTTTATATGATATTTTGGTTTAAGATGATTCTTAAGGAATATTTCTGTAACAACCCGCCTATTTAACGATTACATATTTAAATGTTTGATTTAAATATAGCGTCGTTATTCGGATTTTGGGGTCCGAAATGTCACTTTTTGCAAACGGTCGAATTGGAGCTCAAGACCACCTTCATTGGTTCCAAAATGGCGTTTGCGATCTTTTGAGTATAATCTTTGAAATGTTTGGAGTTTGTGAAATTTTGGCTACTTTTTCTAGTTGGGTTTTGGGTTTGGGTTCAGCCCACTATCTAACTAAACCCACTTAACCCCTCTACTTCAGCCCTCTCCTCTCCATTCACTCTCATTTCATTTCATTTCTTAAGTAAAAAACTGAAATGGGGGAAAGGAAGTGGAAATAGAAATTAGCAAGCCCTAGTTCTTCTTGTAAACTTGATTCTTGCTCCAAAATCAAAGGGGATCCATTGGTAAGTTCATCTCCATCTTCTCCATCACTTCTCCTCTTCAATTTCAGTAATATCCTAACCCTAACTTAGGAAATACTTGCTTTGATTCTAGATTGAAGCTTGTAGTGTTGAAGTGGAGTGTAGTTGGTTGATTCCTTGCATTTGTGCTTCTTCGTCTTCTTTGTTTTGTGTAAAAAGGTGAGTTTTTGTAACTCACATCTAAGTATGTTGCTTTTTCTGTGGTTGGATATGAAATTCTAACCTCGATTCATGTCTATTGCTGTGGAGTTGGATCGATTCGTTCCGATATGTTTTGGCCACTTTGGCCTAGGCAAATTGTTGCCCAGACCAGGTGACCAGACGTCTGGAAGCAAAGCTCAGACGTCTGGTTTTAACCTGGAGTGAAAAATAATAAGCCACGGCAGTTGGAAGAAAGTCAGAAACCAGGATCAGACGTCTGATCCTCAAGTTCAGACGTCTGATTGGTTTCAGACATCTGGTATGCAAAACTAGACGTCTGGTTGGGTTTTCTGGAATTTTTCCAGAGACCGAAACCAGACGTCTGAAGGCACCGCTCAGACGTCTGGAATTCCCTGTTTTGCCTAATTTGCCTTTCTTTGAATGAAGTTCCATTGGTTATCGACTTTTGTCGACTTGGTTTGTGTTATCAATTCACGATTGAATTTGATGACTTGTTTTTGACTTCATTCACGGGTTTTATAAATAATCTCTCTAAATCGTATTAAAAGCTCCCTTCTCCAATTTATAATTCCTATTTAAAACACACACTTTCGCACGTCGAGCGAAGTGGAAGGATGATTAAATGGTTGGGCAAAACACGGACCATGAATCTGTGCGTTTATCCTTCCGATTAATTCCCGACCTATTAATTGATCGTTTTGACCTTTGGGTTTGGTTTATCGATGATATGAGGTAAACTTTGTACTGCTTTGAGTGTGAAAGTGACTGACGGATAGTAAACCGTTTAGTGCGAACGAGTGGTTATGGGACATACGTTAACACTTTTCGGATTCCTTTTCGAGAGTTGTGACACATTCCGCCAGTTAGTGGTGTCCAGTACTGGGTTTTTGACCTTCACCACTACGGTTTGTTGCCTCTGGGATAGTGTCTTGGGACTGTCTCCCTAGGTTTGTTGCCTTCGGGTATGTTGCCTTCGGGTTTGTGCCTTCGGCTTTGTCGCCCTATATAGTTTCGCTCTGATGTTGGCCTTATGTGCCGCATGGGTGATACTTGGGTTTGGAGTCTTCGGGCTCATGGATCCTTGTTTGTACAGTACTGAGCTCGAGCAAAGTTTATGATATTTCATTGATATGTATATTCCCTTGGTATCGCCCTTCGGTGTTGGTCTTTTTGAGCCGCATGGAGAGTAGCGATTTCCTCATGGAACTTGTATACGTTATGGGTATTTGCTATTTGCCTATTGGCTTGCTTTAGGATATTCATATCCTTTGATTATCTATGTTGTCGATGATATGAGGCTTGTTTTATTATGTTCATCTGTTGTTGATGATTGTGTTATCTCCTCTAGAGATATTTATTATACTGTGTAACCTTGCAGGTTTATTATTGCTTAGTTTATCTAACTGTTTAGTTATCTAGACCGACCCGTGTATTTTATACTCGGGTCAGACCGAGATGTTTCAGGTTAGGTGCTTTGGACTTAGCCTCTTTTGCTTCCGCATGGACTACTCCGCTAGCTTCTTTTTGTCATAGCTTTTTGTGTAGTCCTATTTTGTTGTAACTCTGATATGTATTCTTGTGAACTCGTCTGTATATTGTGGTTTGCTATACCACTTGATATGTATTATTTTGTATACTCTGCTTGGTATCAGTATATGTGTGTATATGATGGTTTACTGTTTTGTGATATATATTGCATTTGAGTTGTTATATTCTGTTCTGATAGATCCTCTAGCCATTGTAGTTTTGCTTTAAATATTTATTGAATAGGTCGAATTGGTAGTGATTCTACTTTTCGACGTATTTAGTGAATAGTTAAGGTAAGATTACACATGGTCGCTTCCATTATACTCTATTGTCCGCGTTAGCCGACAGTATTATCTAGGTAATACTCTTTGTTAACGAGGCTATCGGAGTGGGGCGTCACAGCGTGGTATCAGAGCTGTGTTCAGAACAAAATATGATAAACACAGAATAGAGCACATATTACGATACATCAAAGTGTATAAGTGATACAAATCTTTGAATCATCGTGTCTCTTTATTCCATCAAGGTTAGATAGAGTTTTGGAATACGTCTAGGAATGCATATCTTATTCCGTAGTATTCCGTATTGAAATTTCTACCTTGTAGTTAATCTTTATCTTCTTCAACTTTCAGCTTATGGCTGGAAGAGGCAGAGGACGACGCTCGGATGTTGGGCAATCCAGTGGCTCGCATCCGGACGGCGTTTATATGTCTGTCGATCAGTTTATGGAGTTGTTTAGGAGCACTCAGCCTCTAGTTCCTGCTCGAGTGTCTCCGCCTCGCAAGTCTACCTTTGCACGCCTGTGCAGTGATTTTTCTCATCTTGGAGGAAAGCCGTTTAAAGGCTCCGAGTCTGTTCTTGAGACCCAAGCTTGGTTTCGCATGTGCGAACGTATCTTTTCTCGCATGGATCTTTCTGACCATGATAGAGTTCTTGTAACTTCTAGCTTATTGCGAGAGCGTGCCCTTGATTGGTACGAGCTTCTTGTAGCCGAAATTGATGAGTCTGCTCTTTCTTGGACTCAGTTTCGGGAAGGATTCGAACTCAAGTTCGTTCCTGAATCTGAGAAAGCTTTGTTGTCCCGGCGCTTTCTTGAGTTGAAGTAAGGGGAATCTTCCGTTTCTGAATATGTTGGATCTTTCGAGGCCTTATCTAAGTATGGTCTTGAATTCATTAGCACTTCTTATAGGAAGAATTTGAAGTTTGTTTCTGGTCTTAAGAAATATCTGAAGAAGTCTTTATTGCTTGAGCTTAAGCTTTCCTTTGAGGAGTTAGTTGATTCTGCACTTCATCTCGAAGCCATCGAGGGGGAGTGTGATAGTAGTGATGATGTTAAGGTTTGCAAGAACCCCAACAAAAAGCAGTCTCCATTGGATGAGTCGGAATTTTTCCCTTCCAAGAAGAAAAAGTCCGCTGAATCTGATTCTCCGTCTCAGTCTGCTGGAACACCTTCCATTCGAAAGTGTTTCAATTGTGGTTCCCCTGATCATATGATTCGAGCTTGTCCTAAGCCTCTCTTCTGTCGCTACTGCAAGAAGGAAGACCATCGTAGTTCCACTTGTCCTATTGCTCCGAGTAACCTTCTGTCTGGAAAACTAAATATAGCAGATGCTCATGGAGGTTCTTCTCGAGCATAAGGTATGTCTCCATCTATTTTGGTAGGTTTCTATTTTCTTTGTGATTTCGGTTCCAATTGGATGGTATCATTTTATTCTTTAATCCCTCATGATGAGGAAAGTGTTGTTTCTCTAATTCTTGTAGTTTGAGAATTTTCCGGTATTTTTGGTCTTGTCTTAGGGTTATTACCTAAGCAATCTTTTGAGTAGTGTTAAGGTCTTTTTAGCTCAACCTTACCACCGGTTTTCATTTGGCTACGAGTTGTGGAAGTTAGGATCCCACTTACCACTTTCCGCACTCGTTGTGATTCTTATGAATTATTTGTTATGTCATTCAGTTTGTCTAGCTCATTTCATCCATTTTATGAATCGAGTATTCTGCGAATATCTCGATGATTCCATTTTAGTATTTTATTGGTTTTGGATGGAAATTAGCAATTTAAAATTTTTGCAAATCTTTTTCATAAGAGTTATTTATAAGTATAAATGGGATTTTGTTCTTAAACGAACAAAGTGAATTTTTAAAAGTTTTTAGAAACATGTTTATCTTATAAAAGTTGGTTTTGTGATTGTATTGCCCATTGAGTGCTTTAAGAATTCTGGTCGATGCGCTTGATCAACGTTATCGATAGGAATCTCCTAAACGCTTTGATGAGACAATTTGACACAATAAATTGATTTGAAATAAGAAAATTTTTCTTGAAATATGATTTCATGAAGGTAATTGAAATTTTGAAGCTTTAGCTTTTTGGTAAAGAGTTTTATTTGAAAGTTTTAGCTTTAAGAAAGTAGATTATTTGAAAGGACTCTTGTCCAGTACTCTTATCTTGGGATTCCCGAAGGGAACCAAGATTTTATCTTTTTACCAATACTAGTCGTGTTGGTTTGAACGCCGTTCTCTTGCAAAAGAAAACGTGCTATCACTTGTGCTTCTAAATCATTGAAGCCGATAGTGACTAGGTATGCCACTCATGATCTAGTGCTCACGGCTATTGTTTTCGCTCTTTATATTTGGCATCATTATTTTTGGGTAAGGAATTTTGTTCTCCTCACCAATCATAATTTTTGAATGTTTATTTTCTCATAAGGAGCTTAATGATGGTTTGAGTTCCTTGCATCTTATGACCTTGATATTCTTTGTATACTCCCGGAAGGGGGATCGTGTTGCCCATGCACTTTGTTGTAAGCAACAAGTGATTGTTTCTTTGTTGATGTCTGAATGGAATGATCTTTTTACCAAGTTCATCGGACGTTTTATTGTGCTTCTTTTTGTTGGGCTTCGGTTCATTGACGTATTGTTTGCATTACGTCGGTGTTCCGAATATTTGAGCTTAGGAATCTAGAGAATTCTCTAAGCAAGCAAGTTCGGGCTTATCTTTTCGTGCCCTTTATTGTGAGCTTCTTCTTCGGATATTCTTTTGTGTTGATATGCCTTTTGGTTGTTACTATTTATTTTCTCCTTAAGTATTGCGAGGACGCAATTTCTTTAAGGAGGGGAGATCTGTAACAACCCGCCTATTTAACGATTACATATTTAAATGTTTGATTTAAATATGGCGTCGTTATTCGGATTTTAGGGTCCGAAATGTCACTTTTTGCAAACGGTCGAATCGGAGCTCAAGACCACCTTCATTGGTTCCAAAATGGCGTTTGCGATCTTTTGAGTATAATCTTTGATATGTTTGGAGTTTGTGAAATTTTGGCTACTTTTTCTAGTTGGGTTTTGGGTTTGGGTTCAGCCCACT
This sequence comes from Allium cepa, assembly GCA_030765085.1. Classification (NCBI taxonomy): domain Eukaryota; kingdom Viridiplantae; phylum Streptophyta; class Magnoliopsida; order Asparagales; family Amaryllidaceae; genus Allium; species Allium cepa. The sequence continues at coordinate 58,056,488 of CM060935.1, forward strand.
ATCTAACTAAACCCACTTAACCCCTCTACTTCAGCCCTCTCCTCTCCATTCACTCTCATTTCATTTCATTTCTTAAGTAAAAAACTGAAATGGAGGAAAGGAAGTGGAAATAGAAATTAGCAAGCCCTAGTTCTTCTTGTAAACTTGGTTCTTGCTCCAAAATCAAAGGGTCCATTGGTAAGTTCATCTCCATCTTCTCCATCTCTTCTCCTCTTCAATTTCAGTAATTTCCTAACCCTAACTTAGGAAATACTTGCTTTGATTCTAGATTGAAGCTTGTAGTGTTGAAGTGGAGTGTAGTTGGCTGATTCCTTGCATTTGTGCTTCTTCATCTTCTTTGTTTTGTGTAAAAAGGTGAGTTTTTGTAACTCACATCTAAGTATGTTGCTTTTGCTGTAGTTGGATATGAAATTCTAACCTCGGTTCATGTCTATTGCTGTGGAGTTGGATCGATTCGTTCCGATATGTTTTGGCCACTTTGGCCTAGGCAAATTGTTGCCCAGACCAGGTGACCAGACGTCTGGAAGCAAAGCTCAGACGTCTGGTTTTAACCTGGAGTGAAAAATAATAAGCCATGGCAGTTGGAAGAAAGTCAGAAACCAGGATCAGACGCCTGATCCTCAAGTTCAGACGTCTGATTGGTTTCAGACGTCTGGTATGCAAAACCAGAAGTCTGGTTGGGTTTTCTGGAATTTTTTCCAGAGACCGAAACCAGACGTCTGAAGGCACCGCTAAGACGTCTGGAATTTCCTGTTTTGCCTAATTTGCCTTTCTTTGAATGAAGTTCCATTGGTTATCGACTTTTGTCGGCTTGGTTTGTGTTATCAATTCACGATTGACTTTGATGACTTGTTTTTGACTTCATTCACGGGTTTTATAATAATCTCTCTAAATCGTATTAAAAGCTCCCTTCTCCAATTTATAATTCCTATTTAAAACACACACTTTCGCACGTCGAGCGAAGTGGAAGGATGATTAAATGGTTGGGCAAAACAAGGACCATGAATCTGTGCCTTTATCCTTCCGATTAATTCCCGACCTATTCAATTGATCGTTTTGACCTTCGGGTTTGGTTTATCGATGATATGAGGTAAACTTTGTACTGCTTTGAGTGTGAAAGTGACTGACGGATAGTAAACCGTTTAGTGCGAACGAGTGGTTATGGGACATACGTTAACACTTTTCAGATTCCTTTTCGAGAGTTGTGACACATTCCGCCAGTTAGTGGTGTCCAGTACTGGGTCTTTGACCTTCACCACTACGGTTTGTTGCCTCTGGGACAATGTCTTCGGACTGTCTCCCTAGGCTTGTTGCCTTCGGGTTTGTGCCTTCGGGTTTGTCGCCCTATATAGTTTCGCTCTGATGTTGGCCTTATGTGCCGCATGGGTGATACTTGGGTTTGGAGTCTTCGGGCTCATGGATCCTTGTTTGTACAGTACTGAGCTCGAGCAAAGTTTATGATATTTCATTGATATGTATATTCCCTTGGTATCGCCCTTCGGTGTTGGTCTTTTTGAGCCGCATGGAGAGTAGCGATTTCCTCATGGAACTTGTATACGTTATGGGTATTTGCTATTTGCCTATTGGCTTGCTTTAGGATATTCATATCCTTTGATTATCTATGTTGTCGATGATATGAGGCTTGTTTTATTATGTTCATCTGTTGTTGATGATTGTGTTATCTCCTCTAGAGATATTTATTATACTGTGTAACCTTGCAGGTTTATTATTGCTTAGTTTATCTAACTGTTTAGTTATCTAGACCGACCCGTGTATTTTATACTCGGGTCAGACCGAGATGTTTCAGGTTAGGTGCTTTGGACTTAGCCTCTTTTGCTTCCGCATGGACTACTCCGCTAGCTTCTTTTTGTCATAGCTTTTTGTGTAGTCCTATTTTGTTGTAACTCTGATATGTATTCTTGTGAACTCGTCTGTATATTGTGGTTTGCTATACCACTTGATATGTATTATTTTGTATACTCTGCTTGGTATCAGTATATATGTGTATATGATGGTTTACTGTTCTGTGACGTATATTGCATTTGAGTTGTTATATTCTGTTCTGATAGATCCTCTAGCCATTGTAGTTTTGCTTTAAATATTTATTGAATAGGTCGAATTGGTAGTGACTCTACTTTTCGTCGTATTTAGTGAATAGTTAAGGTAAGATTACACATGGTCGCTTCCATTATACTCTATTGTCCGCGTTAGCCGACAGTATTATCTAGGTAATACTCTTTGTTAACGAGGCTATCGGAGTGGGGCGTCACAATTTCAAGTTTAATAAATTGAAGGAAATATTCAAAAAGTTGGAAAGTTGGGTTTTATTTAAATAATATATTGATTTGGTTTTGAAGTGAAATAATAGTATTTAGTTTTGAACATGGATATTATTTTGGAAAGTACATGGATTTGGAAATATTATTATTTTGAAAATGGATAATACTTTGGGAAGTAGTAGTATTTGATTTTAAATGGTTTTGGAATAGAAAGGGTTTTGAAATAAAAATCCATGTGTTATAATAACGTTTGGTTGTTAAAGAGACTGGAATCGGATATGGGCATACTTTCTGTCGATACCGAAAACCACTTTAACAACCGTGTACGCGGTGGAGATTCCAGAATGAAGTAGGATGGCGGTGGCGTTCCTTTGAGGTATATACGTGGACCCAACTTCCGTGAGCTGGCATAAGGTGGCTAAAACAGGAGCGATTCCGAGCCAGTAAGGTAGCTCCTCTTATTGGACACACTCCTTCGATATTATATTCTGACTTTGAGATTGATTTGATGGCCACTTTTGATTTTTTTATTTCTGGGGGTGTGGCTTGAGGTGGACGGTAGCTGCGCGCTATGCGTCACTGGACAGTAATTAGTATATCTACCCTGGCATTGTCTAGTTTTGTCGTGTCACCTACCCTAGCGAGCCTTGTACGAGTTTGGTTTTCTCCCATAGCCCGTGGAGTATTTAAGGTAGTCTCCCGATCTAGAGGTACGCTGATACTAGATGGACTACTGAGACTATTACGTGTAAAGGGGAATATTGGGTCACTTCTTAACACTATTTAAAAGTAAGTTTATTTTACCGTAGACATTATTATAATAGCGAAATATTACTACATAGTAAATTGTTTAACGGATCCTTAGAGGATGGGCGGGTCCCAAGCACCCTTTAAGTTACTTGTACCTTATATTACAGTTCACTTGAGTTAGTTTACATTGGATAAGTATGTATGTCCCGAATCGAGTGTTTTTTGTTTTACTTTATGCTTGGGTCAGATTGAGTGATACAGCATTAGACTCACCTTCAGAGTTAGAGCTTTGCTTGAAGATCCAGCTATCTATTTTGTTTTCAGTTATCTAGTTGATTCCAGGGATGCATCCAGCTTTGTGTTTGTTTATCATATTAAAACTACTGTTGTATTCTTGCATAACTCTGATGTATTTATATAGTAGCTTCATGAACTACTATCTCTTTGCTTCCGCTGCATTATATTACTCTGTGTCTGTGATTCTGTGATTTATTTATTGGCGGTATATTATGAGATTTGCCAAATTTATTCTACGATTCAGCATTTCGAGCAATTCAAGTCTAACATGTACGGATGCGAATGGTTGAAAATATCGGGTCATTACATTTGGTATTAGAGCTTTGGCACTAGGCAAAACCTTATCATATATGGTAAATTTATTTACAGAATCACTTTCATTCGAGTGAATCCTTTTCTTTTGACTCTGTTTCCTTTGAATTTTGGAACATTCCCCGCGGTTCCAAAATCCATTCTTGTCCCTCACTATTCGTATTCTTCTGAATTTTGAAGCATCCCATAAGTCCACTTCGAGTGATCCTAATAATGAATCGGCAGTCTCGCCAAACTTCGAATGATTTGTAAAGGGATGAAACTCCTTTACAATGGCATTGATTCACTAGAGATTTTTATATATCCTCGGTTTAGACGCCAACATCTCTTGTTATTCCGAAATCTATCTCTTGAGATTGAATATAGAGTTGCCTCAGGATTCTGCATCAATCTAATTCTTGAATTCACGGTTGACCCGGTTAGGTTACCCGCTATTTATATAAGCTTATCCATTTCCTATTTTGGCTTGTTTAATCATCTTATCTTTTGTTTCAACTTATCCTCAAATCAAAATTTTCTTCGATTTGAGTTAATCAAATTGGAATCTCTACCCTTGCTTTGAAAATCTATTCCTGTATAGTGTATTTATAAATCTATATTTAAAATGTTTTGTATATTGGGTTGTTTGAGTTGTTGATGGTGATTTGGGTTTTCGATCGATTCGTCTGATCAACGCTATGGATAGGATTTCCAAAACACTTGAACAGAGCAAACCGACGCAATATAGTTTTCAAACTTAGTAAATGAATAAATTTTGTTTCATATGTAAATAATTGGACTAGTAAACAAGGTTATAAATTAATTTGGAAATTTAAATGAATTTAAATCAAGAACTTGAGAATTTAATTTACGATGACTCCGAACTTTGGTTTTAAAGTTTTGAAAGATATATTATTTGAAATATTTCCGAATAGAAATCGTTTCCAAAGAATTTAAAATTTTAAATCCGTGCTCTTTTCTTTGTCACTAAAAAATAATTTCGGTGATGACTGCAGCATCATCGACATTCATTTTCGAGTTTCGAAGTGGAGAGACCATTTTGTAGCTTTGCTACAGTTTTGCTTTAAAAATTCTAATTGATTTGGATTTCTAAAATTTGATTTGATATATATTGTGTATATTTATTTATCTCTAAAATCGTTTGAAGTTAAACGAAAATCTATTTCTTAAACTTTGTCTTAAAGGATAATTTCAAATATACAATGAAACCAAAATTTTGAATAAATATTCAAGCTTGAGATAATTGAATTAGAAATTTTTATTCGTATAATATTCTATTGCATTCCAATATAACTTACCTTAATTATTAGAAGTTAACAATGTAATTGGATAACATACAATATAAAAGGGATTTTTATAAATAAAATTTGAATGTTTATAATAAATGTTATACACTTAAATTTTGTTGTAAAAAGGATTAATTGAGGTAAATAGAATAAAAGATTAATTGAATAACTTACAATATAAAATGGTGTTAAAGGAAATTTTAAATAAATTGGTATATTTTATTCAAATTAATTAATTTTGTAATTTATATGTTTATAAAGTTAGTATTTTTAATAAGATATATTGATTATTTAATTCTTTCCTTTCCCTTCTTTTCCTTTTTGGGGATGAAAAGTTTTGCGTGGGGGAGAGTGTGACGACTCGTAAAATTTTCAATAATTTAATTTGTTAAGTTAACCAGTTTTGGTAATTTATTATGAAAAAAAACCATATTAATTTAAAATTGAACGATGGTAATTAAAACTAATTAGTAACAATTGAAATGAAATTACAATTTAGTGAAGAAATGAAAATTGGCATACTTGGCTATAAATTAATGTAAGAAAACTAATGAAAACATTTAAATTTATAAAAGGAATAATATGAAATAAATGACTCTTGAATAAAGATTGGGTATATAAGAATGGTAACTTTTGTTGTCAACAATGAAATCACAAGTGTGAATGTTGAATCATTAATGAGATAATATATGATTAATATAAATTGAAGTAAATCAGTGTTAATTAAGTAATTATAACATTTGATTTATAAATAGTAATGAATTCATTAATGTGACTTAAAGTAATAGTAACGGTTGTAAGTTACTATTTAATTGGCATATTAATTTAGTTGTAACCGTTATATTTGAGCATAAATTTGAATATAAGTAAATAAGGGCTAGTGGTGTATAAATAAATGAATTAGTATAAATAATAATAATTGAACGAATTCAATATTAGGTAGGTAATTATAATAATTAGTTGAATATAATAAACTTAAGTGTAAACTAAAGGGTAATGGTAACAGCTATTATAATTTGCCTATTTAGTCTATAAAATAAATAGAAATCTTTAATGTCATTAATGAGAATTAATGCAGTAACGGGAGATGTGAATGTATGAATTAAATAGAAATGTAAATTTATTTATAAAGTTATAAATTGGTAAAAGGAATGGAACTAAGTTAAATTAATTAATTGGTTTTAAACCTTAATTAGTGTGTACAATTGACAATATTTCACATTAGAAATGTAACATTTAATACAAATTTGAGATGTAAATAGGAGTGGACTAGTGCATTGGAATATAAAACTAATGTAACTAGGTATATAGGGTAATAATGGACCAAGTATAAAGATGGTAATTAAACCAAATCAAACTATTGGAAGCATTTTTATTTAATTGGAATGTAATCTATAATAAAATGGATTATTATAGGTAAATGAAATTAAAGACTATGTAAATTGAAATTTGGATGCATTGGGAAGTTATTTATGTATTAGTATATAAATTAACGTTAATATTAACCATAAAAGGATAAGTTAATAGTTGATTCAATAACAAAATTGAGAAATCAAATATAAGGATTTATTGGGGATTTAAACTTATAATTTTTAAATTAGATAAAATACAGTGTTTACGTGCAATGACTTTCTATATTTTATTTCCCTATGTTTGTTTATCTAATTTTTATTTTCTGTTTTATTTGTATAAAATTTGAATATATTTACTTGATTTTTGATTGATTTTATTTTTTAATAATAGCTTAGAAATTTCAAGAAATATAGGTTACTTGTTTTGCTTATTTGTTGACTTTTTCTTTTCCCTTGCCCTTCCATTTGCATAGCCAATTACTTCCCACATTCATAGCCGTGAATTCTTCTCATAATTCACTTACATATTGTTCCTCAAACTCCTATTTTCATTGCATGCAAACAAAGGAAAAAAATTAATAAATACGTCAAGTTATTTGTTGCCTTTTTATTTCCCAAACCATTCAAGCTCCTGCCTTTTATTGCCTAGCCTCTTTATTTCTTGCCGTTTCTTTCTTTTTGACGTGTATTTACTAAAACTTAGCTGCCATTTTTTTTCACGTAAGTTTCTCATCTCCTCATCTTATTCATTTCCGTGAAAAAAAATACAAGATCTAAAGTCATTGCTTCCTTCTTCTTTCTCCTCCTTTTTTCACTTTGTTTTCTTTGTCTTCCTTCAAGTTAGGCTCGGTCTCCATCTTCTCCTAGCACACCTCTAACCATCATGACCAAGCAACACAAGATGATGGTTGGCCCATATGTGGTGTAGCCAAGCCATTGATTGATTAAGGCGAGTTATGCCACTTTGATTTGTTAATTTTCCATTGTTTTAACCTCTATTCTTTTGTATTGAATCATATTCTCATGTATGTAATATTTGTTTGCATACAAGATTTGGATCTGACTCTTCATCCACTCAAGTTTGCATTGTGCTTTGTTGTGCTTTTTCGCACTTTGCGGAGTTTGGATTTTTATTCTGAATTTGTCAATTCTAGCTTTTAAAAGGTGAGATTTTTCACTCTAGACATACATACTTTTATAATTGTGAAATGATGACAAGTGAATTATAGACATTAATATATATTATTCATATATGCCTTTGATGTGATAATATGATGTTAAATGTTGTTTATATATTTGTTACATCATCTGATAAGCTATGTTATATTATAGTGTTCATTTTATATACTGTATCATCACTGCAAGTTCTCTACCACTATGGTTTGAAATGATACATACCTGAATGGACATTAGAATAAGAAAAAATCATTATGAGCTGAAATGACAGGCTCGAGTGATTTTATTATATTTATTTTACTTGGGATTGCAGGTTTGAAATGATAGAACCTGAATTTTTCTTTTAAAATTACGGATTAAAATGACACATATCTGTATCACTTGACCTAGGTTAGAAAATTTTATACAGACACATGGATAAATTTTTATAATAGTTTGCTAAAAGTAATAAGTATTTTGAATTTTTAATATATGGAATTTCGATCAAAAGTTGGTTTAATGATTTAAAATATAAAGAGATATTGGCTTCCAACAAGTTAAAATCTTCTAAGTGATAACAGGTTTTAAATTGTAATTTAAAAATCTTTATTTGGTATTAAATGGTAATTAAAGAACTTTAATTGTGAGAAATAACTTAATAATTAAAGTTGACTAAGATAGAATTTTAAAATCTAACCTGGTAATTGAAATCAATTTTTAGTTTTGAAATGAATATGGTTTGTATAATAAATAATGTATTTTAAATTGATAAAATGAAACGCAGTTTTGATTGGACCTTTGTAATTAAATTTATCCAATTTGGAATCATAGTTATTTGATGCCTAAATGAACGGATTTATAAGGAAAATAGGATTGTATATTAAATATGATAAAATATTTTATTATGAAGTGGTTATGTTTGGAAAATGAATAATTATGTTTTTAAAGGGAAGTGTATTTTTGAAATATGATTTAACTTGGACATTGGAAATTTGGTTTAAATGGAAATTTTAGTTAAGTAAATACACGGAAATTTAATTTTTTTTAGGAGATGGGTATGTTAAATAAAATATTAAGTTATTGGTTGAAATAAAGGTTAAGCAATTTATAAAGTATTGACTTAACAAATGGATTTCAATTTTAAATTGGATATTTATTAATAAAATGTTATTTTATTACAATTTATAAGTTAAATAACATCCAAATAAAGATTTTTGAAAAGTGGAATAAGTTTGATAGGTTAAAAATGAGAAAATTGAAGAAATATTGTTTTAAAAGGGTACAACAGAAATTATAACGGTTCAGAAATGCCGTGGTTTAATGAACTATGGCTGAAATATACTAAAGATACCTATAACAGCAAATGCAGTAATTTTTGAATTTGAACTATGTTTTGATATCTACTAAATATACCTACTAAGCACTTTATAAGTGCTGTTGTTTTGAAAATTTCAATGCTTTGAAGTGTTTAACTTATAAACTGCTGAAATTATGGAATTGAATATTTGATTTGGAAGGATAACTATTTCATATTTAATGGTTTAAATGAAGGTCATTTTAAAGGCGTTATGAGTTGGAAATTGTATTTAATTAAGAATTGTCTTTAAATATAGTTATTTGAAATTCATTGAAATTGAAGATTTAAGAATATGACTTTATATGATATTTAAGTTTAAGATGATTTTTAAGGAATATTTCAAGTTTAATAAATTGAAGAAAATATTCAAAAACTTGGAAAGTTGGTTAAATAATATATTGATTTGGTTTTGAAGTGAAATAATATAGTATTTAGTTTTGAACATGGATATTATTTTGGAATGTATATGGATTTGGAAATATTACCATTCTGAAAATGGATATTACTTTGGGAAGTAGTAGTATTTGATTTTAAATGGTTTTGTAATAGAAAGGGTTTTGAAATAAAACTCCATGGGTTATATGACGTTTGTTTATTAAAGAGACCGAGATCGGATATGGGCATACTCTCTGTCGATGCCGAAAACCACTTTAACAACCATATACGCGGTGGAGATTCCAGAATGAAGTAGGATGGTGGCGGCGTTCCTTTGAGGTATATTACCCGACTCCCGTGAGTTGGCATAAGGTGGCTAAAACAGGAGCGATTCCGAGGTAGCTTCTCTAATCGGACACACTCCTTTGATATTATATTCTGACTTTGAGATTGATTTGGTGGCCATTTATGACTTTTATTTTTATTTTTGGGGGTGTGGCTCGAGGTGAGCGGTAGCTACGTGCTATGCATCACCACCAGTCCGGGCAACAATTGGTATATCTACCCTGGCATTGCCTAGTTTTGCCGTGTCACCTGCCCTATCAAGCCTTGTACGAGTTTGGTTTTCTCCCGTAGCCCGTGGAATATTTAGGGTAGCCTCCCGATCTGGAGGTACGCTGATACTGGATATACTACTGGCACTATTACGTGTTAAGGGGAATATTGGGTCACTCCTTAACGCTATTTAAAAGTAAGTTTATTTTACTATAGACATTATTATAATAGCGAACTATTACTACATAGTAAATAGTTTAATAGATCCTTAGAGGATGGGCGGTCCCAAGCATCCTTTAAGTTACTTGTACCTTATATTACAGTTTACTTAAGTTAGTTTACATTGTATAAGTATGTTTGTTCGGACTTGAGCGTTTTGTATTTTGCTTTACGTTCGGGTCAGACTGAGTGATGCAGCTTTAGACTCACCTTCGGAGTTGGAGCTTTGCTTGAAGATCCTGCTATCTATTTCATTTTCAATTATCCAGTTGATTCCAGGGATGCATCCAGCTTTGTGTTTGTTCATCATATTAAAACTTCAGTTATATTCTTGTATAACTCTGATGTATTTATATAGTAGCTTCATGAACTACTATCTTTTTACTTCCTCTGCATTATATTACTCTATGTGTGTGATTCTGTGATTTATTTATTAGCGGTATATTCTGAGATTTGCCAAATTTATTCTACGATTTGGTATTTTGAGCAATTCAAGTCCTACATGTGCGGATGCGAATGGTTGAAAATATTGGGTCATTACAGATTAGGTTTTTGCAAAATGGAATTTATGATGTCCTTTTACAGAAAATTTCGCGCACTATTCATCCGAAAAATTTTCGAGCTCTGATCGATGCATGTCGCTTGGCATTTATAATATTCTATCCCTATTCTAAACACAATGGAATATATATATCGGGAGCCTATTCGCTCGTATTTGGAAGATAGGTTTTCGAATCGACTATTTAATTTAAAATTCACTTAAATGAATTTCAACGCGTTTCAGCTTCCCATGATTAAACAGTAAATCCGATTGACACGAAATTTGAAATCCTACAATAATATAGCACTACGAATCCATTGAAACTAGTTTCATCGAAATCTAAGGCTATATCAAAAATGACTATTTTTACACGTTAATTAAATATTAAAATATTCAATTTCTATAAATTAACCTTTAAATCAATTTTAAAAGTTCTATAACATCATTCTAATTCAAATAGAATTCAATACAAGTTTGTAAATCATTTTTATTCACATTAAATCCAAATTTCAATTATTTTTGCAATTTCAAATTTCAAATTAATAGTGTAATAATCAAATTAAATACTAATATTTCAAATATAAGTTATTCAACTTATAAAATTAACTTGTGAATATTTAAAATCAATTAAATATCTGAATTTCGAATGACTAAAATTCTGGGTTGTTACATTCTCCCTACTTGAAAGAATTTCGTTCTCGAAATTACCAAGTAAGAAAAAGTCACAAAATCCATTAACTTTTCAAAAACAACTCGTTCAAACTGGATATAAAATTCATTTAAAGCTTTTATTTTGTTTTCCAAAATCCATTAGTTAAACTTATTACAACAACTTCTCTAAGTATTCAAATCCGTTCATAGTTACCTTTTCAAAACCAACTAGTATCATTTAACTTATAACTCAAAATCAAAATTTTAATTATCAAAATTTTTCCAATTTTCTCATAAAATTTCTAATGCCTTAAAATTTCAAAAATTTTTCCATAGCCTCCTTTGCGCGGTTCGATTGTAGTAGGATCACGACATATATATATATACATATCACAAATATACATTTCATCTTCGAGGAAGAGGAATCTCATAGAGAAGAAAAGTGTAAAAGTGCGATATGGAATCGGAGATATATATTATTAGCGAGCATATACGGCTAATATAACGCGAAAGCAAGCTCCAAATGCGCAGCAAGCACCATATGCACCTACTAAATACTCAACAACAAATGAGAAACATGTATATATGAAAGTAATATCAACATACAACATATGCCAATACAACTACTATATATGCCAATATAGCAAATGCAACAAAAAGCAACAAATCCAACCATCAAACAACTGTCATCCAACTAACATCCAACAAACCAATATCTATCCAATCAATCCATAACCAAATCAATATATATTCATTTCTTATTGATATTCATTGAATTTGTTTTCAATTTAAATCACATTTGATTCAATAACATTGGATTTTACTAACAATCATTGATTCGTATTCAATTAATTTACATTCACCAATTCATATTGAACTTAGTTCACTTTCAAATTAAATCAAATTCAATTCTATTTAGATTTACTTAACTTCCAATCTGAATTCAATTATTTAGCTTTCAATTTTATCAATTCAATTTCTTATGAATTTCTATTCATTCAACAATCATCCATCTAACAACCAATGCATATCCAACATAACCAAATTAATTTAATTTACTTACATTCAATTTGGTTTAACACTTTTAATTTCGATTAGTTTAATATCCAGTCGACTTCCATTCAATTATTCGATTCTCAATTTCATTAGCTTTTAATGAATTAGCACTTACATTCATTATTCCCTATCAATTCATTTAATTCATTTTACAACCAAAGTTGAATTACCAAAATTAGCACTTTAAAATCTTTTCAATTTAGAAACCATCACTTTAACATTTTAAAATTACCAAAATAGGCCCAATGCTGCAACAGCACTAGATAAATCAATCACGGCATCCAAATCATCATATATCACATGATAACAGCATATATCACAATATCTGTAAATAAATCAAAAGTTGTGAGGAATCCACTTGGATCCCTCCAACCTGTCACCTGTAACAAATATACATATCAGAATATGTACAATGTCCGCTTCGAGGCAGACGCACGTACAAAGGTAATCCGCTCATACACGGGAACGTATAGGGTTTCATCTGCTCCAATAGGCAGGAATATATCCAAATACCAATCAATATATATACAAAATATATCATATATCATCCAAATAATCCTCAATCATGATAAATAAAATTTATTCTCACTTATATAAAAATATCAGTGAGTCGGAAAGAGTGAGTGTACTCACTTTGATTCCAATAGCAGTTGTAGTATTTTATTCTGAATAAAATTAAACGAGCATTTAATTTTATCCAAAATTTACACTAGCTCCAATCAATGCCAAACCAGCTCTAAAATGTAGTGCTCGTCGATACAGACCCAATGCAAATTGTTTCGTCAAAAACGAACCTTTTATGACAAAGATATGGTATTTAGCATTTTATACGAATTTATAAAACAAAATCTACAATTTCTTGCTATTTTTGTTTTTATAAACTTTTAAATTGATCGGGTGTTGATCTTGTAACTTCACACTAGGGTCGCCGATACTTTTTTCTCCCCAAGCGCAAAAATGCCTGATCAAACCTTCAATCGATTATCGCGATAACCTTGTCCGCCAAGGAGTTGGTAACGATGCGCCTAACCACCCCCACACCACTGCCCGCAATGCCAAGGAGCTCGGCATACCCTATGACCTAGAAATCGTGCATGAAATTCATGTATTTGAATGCGATTTGCCATTGACCAACTTCGTCTTAAATGATCATAACCATATGGATTGAAAGATGTCATCACTCTTTATACATTTCATTTAGGAATCGAAGGCTAAAAGTGTTTGGATCGAGAGAGATTAAGAGGAGAAGAATCAAAAATTTACGGCCATTGAAAATAAATGGCGGCCGTAACCTAGATAGATTAGGTTTTTGCAAAATGGAATTTATTATGTCCTTTTATAGAGAATTTCGTACACTATTCATCCGCAAATTTTTTCGAACTCCGATCGAAGCATGCTGCCTAGCGTTTATAATGTTTTACCCCTATTTTGAACACAATGGAATATATATCGGGAGCCAGTTCGATCATATTTGGAAGATAGGTTTTCGAATCAACTATTTAAATTTAAAATTCACTTAAACGAATTTCTATGCATTTCAGCTTCCCACGACTAAACCGTAAATCCGACTGATACGAAATTTGAAATCCTATAATAATATAATGTTATGAATCAATTGGTTTCGTCGAAATCCAAGACTATATCAAAAATGACTATTTTTACACGTTAATTAAATATTAAAATATTCAATTTCTATAATAAATTTTAAATCAATTTTAAAAGTTTTCTAACATCATTCTAATTCGAATATAATTTACTACAGCTTTATAAATCATTTTTATTCATATTAAATCAAAATTCCAACTATTTTCACAGTTTCAAACCTTAAATTAATAGTTTAATATTCCAATTAAATCCTAATCAATTATAAGTTATTCGGCTTATAATATTAACTTATGAATATTTAAAATCAATAAAATATCTGAATTTTGAATGACTAAAATTCTAGATCGTTACAGAAGTAAGTTTACACCAAAGAAATTTATACAACTTAAGCAGGGAGACTCCACTTTAAAGGAGTACATTAGTAAGTTTACATAGTTGGATAAGTTTGGGATGAGCTTGACCGATACACCTATGAAAAAGGCCGTGTAATTTGTGAAGAGCTTAAACTCCCAACTTAGAGAATGGTTATTAACTCTAGTGCCCGCTAGCGCCACATACGAGATGTTAGCTGAGATGGCTTTGCTACAGACCACCACTGAGGAAGAAACACAAGGTAGAGAAAGAGAAGGCTGGACCAACTAAAAATCAAACCAAGAAGGGGAACTTTTGGGCGAATAAGAAGTCGAAAGGAAAATTCAAGAAAGAGGGTAAGGTTTGTAAGAGACGGAAAAAGAAGGGTCATGTAGCCAAATATTGTATGGTGAGTCTAATGAAGGATGATTTTAAGGGAAAATGTTATCACTGCCATAGGGAAGGACACCTCAAGAACCAATGTCCGAAGCTGGCAAAGGAAGGGATGACTGGACAAGCCTACGCTATTGAGGCTGCCCCTATTATCAGTAGACCACCCTCTAGAGACCAAGGAAATTCAACATTGGAAGATATAACTCTTACTTTTGGAGCTACAACTCATACCTTATATGATCATGGAGCGTCGCATTCCTTTATAGCTAGGAATATAGTTAACTCGTTAAATCTTTGTAACATCCCTCATTTTGAGGCCTGAAAATAAACGCTACTGATGTTACAATCATCAACATCATTATCCTTAGTGAAAAAATAAGATTAGTTAATACTATCATTAACATCAGAAGCACGGGATTATGTATTTTGTTTACAAAATACATTTCATAAATAAATTTTCATATTCATGACATAATCCCTAAACGTTGCCCAGGTTCAGATAAAATATAATTATTAAAAAAATACTCCAAGAGTGACATATGAAGAATTCTCTCTTGGTTGATCAGAGTTTATTACAAGATAGATACATATTCTGCCATCACATACATTCAAACAAAATAGCATAACAACACAGTGGACATAATTAGATAACTATATAGCTAACTCTTCCCCTTGCACGTCTTCGGATGCTTTATTCGTCACACCTAAAACCTGGAAATCTTACTCTCAACCTACTCAAATGAGCACCCAAGAGTAGGGAAAAACAAAAACTTCGGAATAGATAAAAAGTCTAGTGTGAATAATAATACGCCATCTCGATAAATAGATATCTAGTGAGACCATGTCGCCGAGTGGAATGGGTTTTCCGCTCACTAGTGTCTTATTTAAATATGTCAATCAAATCATGCTTTTGCAATCAACATGGTTGAATCAACATAAAATAATCATATGCATGCATTCTACATAGGTAAACCTGACCAATCTTTCTCAATCAATTAACTATTTATCTCTATTTCATTGTTTTCCCAGGTTTAATAAAAACCTATACGGATGGCTCGGGCCTAACAAATAAACCAAATTCTCCAACTTACCATTAGGAGGAAACTGGACTGTCCGTCCATACACAATCATCGTAGTGTTAACTTGACTACCTGTATAGCTCATAGTTTTGCAAGGCTCGCTTTGAATCTAATGGTTTCGCAGGCCAACTAATAACTTACCTAAGTTATATGCCTTTCTATGCATAAACCTACTTTTTATTTTTACCCTTAATAAAGGCGTATGCACTAGAATTATGGACTAATATCAATAAGAGGCTAATAGTTAAAGCATAGGTGCTACCCTACACCAGTCCCATTAATTGGTTTCTAATATTTATTCCTTGAGTCTAAATATCCTATCAAAATTTATCTAACGGTGATAAAATTTCATATAAATCCCTGGGCTAAATACCCTCTTTATTTTCCCATAAATATAAGTCGTTATAAATGATTTAACCTTTAAAATCATATTTAAAACAAGAAAAACATAGCCCTTTACTTTATCAAAATATTATGCCAAATTCATACTTCTATGAAATAGCTTTCATTAATTTTGAAATCGGTTTGTGGCACATCAAAACCTTAGGCAATCAAGCCTCTTTAATTAAAACCATCCGGTCAACAACTTACGGCATCACTATGGCTGATATACAATTTCACGTCCCCTTTTATAAAATCTTTAATAAGGAATTTTGATTTCTAAAATCAATAGGCTATAATGCCATAATCATTTTTATCATAACAAAGAATCATATAGGTTGTCAAACCTATTAAATATAACCTTTTATACATAAAATATATGGTGCCGACATTGATGACATATGGCATCAGTATTACAAAACTGTTGATATTGGTTGCTTTACAATAGCGGCTACTATGTCGTATATAAGGGATATTGAAACCATGATATAGTGTCATCATTGCCGCAAAATAGTTAATGTTGTACATAATACTTACGACATCAATGCCTTAAACTATAGCATCAAAATAGAAAGCATGTGACATCACTGCCTCGATATAGTTGATATCGTAAATAATTGATAAAAAATTAATGGAATGCAGCATTATTCAAAAACTGGGTGAATATATATGGAATCAATTTCGTATGCTATACATTTCAAGATAATGAAACAAGGGAGGTCGGAATAGTTCCGAGGTGTTACGAGATCATCATGACGCCATTGATTTAATACCGAAGACCTTATACTATATGACTTCAACCCGAACAGATTCATTCCATAACGACATAGTTGATATCACATGCATCCATTCACATTGGTGTCAGATTCTATAGTGGTGACATTAATGTCGATCATTACTTGGGGTTAGACATTCATATTAGCTACATGGGGATATCGTAATTAAAACAAAATAGTTTTATTTATATTAAAAGTAGTTACATTCCACCAACCCTTAACCCTTGTAAAATTTCTATTGGTTAAAACATACTTTATCAAATTCTTTTCAGAAAAACCACAATAGATCATATTTAGCAGTCCCAAAATAATTTGCAAACCATTTAATCTTTTTTATTATTTTAGTATAATTATTAAGCCTTTCTAGCCTAATAAATCCATAGCGTAGAAAAAATCCCCAAAAATCACTAAAAATCAAAAGTAATATATTCTTTGACACATAAAATTTCGGGACCAAAATGTTATTTAATTATTTTTAATAATTAAAACCTAAAATATTTCATTTTCCTTATTTAAGGAATTCAAAAAATATTCATACATGCATGGAAAGTTATGAAATTAAAACCCACTTCCAAAATAAGGTTTTAAACATCATATCTGAATTTCAATTCATTTTGAGGTCATACTAATTTCTGTACTAAAAACCTATAAAGTAATTCCATAATTAATACCGTAAATTAAGCAACATACAATACATCAAACAAACATAATATGACATAATAACAACATACAATCCGAACTTAGACATAAAACCGGAACAAACAAGCATGTATGAGATGGATAACTATTATTCGCCTTGATTAGATAAAGAATTGAGATTAAATGTGTTGATTTGATTCTCTTAAGGTCTCATCTGGTTTCCTAAGCTTTTCCCCTTTAGTTTTCTTAGCAATGACCGACCTTCATCTTACTTGTGTTTATATGTAATGAAATATAAATAAGGATAATGAGAGAGGAAGAGTTTATGTTTATGAAATGAGGCCTATTTCTATTTTACCCTTCTCTTAAATCCTTCTTCTTATTCAAGTTCTAAACAATCTTATCAGTTCATTACTTAAGGCTCGACCAATTTTAATTATCGAATCCTATTTTTCTTATCTCAATGCATTACTTAAATTAATCCATCTAATTAAATCTCCTAAATAATGTTAATCAAAATTAGGGGTGTTACAGACTTTCCTCCTTAAAGAATTTTGTCCTTGAAATTACAATAAGATACACAACAAACACATAACACAGATATGAGACTTACCATCAGAACGAATCAGGATAAATGCCTCTAATCCTGTCATTTGTTTTCCAAGTACAATCTCTCTCTTCGTCATTCCACTAAACCTTCACCAATCTGGCTTATTTTGTTCCTTAACTTCTTCTCATCCCTTTCCACGGTACGAATATATTACCTAACAATAGTTATATTTGGTACAACTACTAAATTTTCCATTGTAGTCAGAATGATAGTAGTCTCTAAATCACGAACATACTTCTTAAGATGAGAAATATGAAAAACATTGAGGATTACTTCCAAATGCTCAGTAACTCTATCCTATATGCGAGTTTCCCGATCCTTTCTATTATATGGAATGGGCCAACAAATCTAGATGCTAATTTCCTTGACTTTCCAAATCGGATTACACCCTTCTTCGGTGGTACATTTACAAAAACATGATCCCCAACTTAGAATTCTAAGTCCTTGCATCTCTGATACGCATAATTTTTCTACCTAAACCGAGCTTCTTTCATCCTTGTCCAGATTAACTCAATATTTTCTCTAACTTCTTTCAGCATATCTGGACTAAAAATTAATCTATCTCCAGGCTTTGACCAACATGCTGGTGATTTGCACGGCCTTCCATATAAAGCTTCAAAAGTTGTCATTCCTATACTAGTCTGATAACTATTATTATAGGAAAATTCGACTAAGTACAAGTGATCTTTTCATGATCCTCAAAAGTCTAGTACATAAGCTCTTAATAAATCCTCCAAGACTTTATTAACTCTTTCTATTTGCCCATCCATCTATTATTTAAATAGGAAAAGGGAAACCAGATCATTTTTTTGGCGACACATGTCCTTTTTCCAAATTAAATAACAACGTTTTTTCACCAACCCCGTCAGTTTTATTCCCCAAACCATCGTGCTCCCCATTCCACTCCCCATGCACTGCGAACCCTACCCTCCTATTTCTTCCTACCAACTAATCTTCCCCAAAACTGTACACGTCGTACTTATTCTACAATTGGTGAAGTCACGATGTCCAATTGGGGATTTAATCAAATTAGGTCAGTAGTTTGGTAATTTTTATTACACGGATTAGGGATTCTTTATATGTATGATTTGATTATTTATTTTTCCACCTGTATTCTACATCCCGTTTCTTTATTTTTTTTCAGTACTTCAGATATTGATCAGGTTATTGTTTGTGATTTTATCTGTTCCATTTTTTGATATAACTTGATCATCTGTTGTTTGTTGGATCTATTATCTCCTACATACCCTTTTTTAATCTAATAATTGTGTATAAACATGAAAGGTATTTTGGACTGTTTGGCCATCTAGGACAATGGTATGCTGTAGCCTTAAATTTTAGCCCTAAATTTTTTATCTCCGTAAGTCCTCTATCTCATAACTATCTTTATTCATATATTTGGTCTATTTTTTTTTAAATTTGTATGTTTCACCAGTCAAGGTGGTTAAATCCTTAACTTTTGAGAAAATTTTCGATACTTTCTCAAGGTTGCATTGGCTTTATTTTTTGTATGTCAAATCTCATATGGTAACTACTTATGTTTATTATCTCTCGATCACTCTGCGATTCAAGACTACCACAAAGTAATCGAACTAGACATGTTTATTAACATGAATACTTTACCAACTGGTCATTTATTTTAAATAGTGTTTTCAAAAATTTATTCACGCCTAATTGATTACTGGTTCCATTTAATATGAGGTTTTCATACCACTACCCATGCGTAGGTTGTAATGTAGTAATTTTTTGTGATTCATTGTTCAATAACAAATCTGTATCGTGCATAGATTAGAGGATCTGTAATCACTTCCATTTACTTACACAACAGCCACGGTTTTGTGTATAACATTTTTAATGAATTGCAAGTTGGTGTCCAACTACTTTTGGACCAATTAGTTTTCTATAACATTGGTGAAAATGGGTACTCACGGCCACTGTTGGAAAGATTAGGAAAACCTTCACGTTTGTTACATGATTTCTTACTGCATTCAACTTTCCATCACCAGTTGTTGCTATGAAAGGCTATTGCATTTCATATATGTAGCATTACCATCTGAAATTTCTTTTTTGATAAACTCAATTTATTTTTGACAGTGGACAATTTACATATATGATATCTTAGTTTGATGCCTATACTATCCAAATTACTCGGTAGTTAGATACATGTCCTTCAAGATAGTAAGTAAATCTAATTAGCTATACTAAATATGACGAACGGAGAAGAGTGCCATCCTGTTTTGTGTGCATGCAATTTATGTGGGACTCCTTTTTTCATCTTTGTTATTTCAACCATATACAATTTGTGAGTTATAATTGAAGGTCTACAAATATTTATAATTGACGGTCTACAAATATTAATAATTGATTCATATAATTCATTTCAACTCTACATATAGGACTAGCTAATAAAATTAATAATACTAGAACTAGCTATATATGCTTACTTTGACGTAACTTTTTTTTCCAAAAAGGTAAGATGTATGGAAATTTGACTTTTTTTCCAGCATAAAAAATATTGATCAAAATTTATTGCTTTGTGCATTTTCATTCTACTGTACTTTATTTATATTTTACTACATCTTAAACAAAGTTTTTGTAGATAGAATAAAAATGTCAATTTATATTAAAAATCTACTACATTTTAAACAATGGTTACATATGCTGGTGTCACTATCTAACATTGGCAACATTAAATACTATTTGTGTGGAAGTAAAAAAATTTTGCTATCATATTAATTACATTAATTGTACTGTTTTTTAAGTTAGAAAATTGGTGATACTCCTATGGTTTGATGCAAGTTAAGAGGCAAGTTAAAGCAAATGCTCAATATTGCATTCATTAACTTAATTATATCGTTCAGCAATTCAAAGTTTGAATCTTAAACATCGTAATGTAGATGTCCAAATAAATTGTCATAATTTCTGGTTTTTTATACCATTACTTTATCATATTACCATTTGTTTCTATATTTAGCAAATGGTTTGTGACAGTAGTTTTTTCATGTAATGTGTAATTTACCTCATGTGGTTGTAATTGCTTAGCATTTCATACAGTTAGAAACGAATTTTTAGATTTAATATATGAATAGGAGCAGATCGTAAGAATTCATGAACAGGCAGTTTTTATTAATCCATTGTTCATGAGCTCTATTCCTTTAAATTTATGTTCGAAAAAAAGTTAACTAGGTATTAAAAACTAGCATGCACGTGTTTTTTAAGTTAATAAATTTAAACAATCTTTTTCTCTCACTACCAGTTTTGTCAATGTGCCAACTGAAGGAAGCATTGATTGTTAGCAAAATTTTCAGCTAAACTTACATGACACAAAGTAGATGTTAGAGCATATTTTTTCAAAAAAAAAGGTTAATTATTTTCATTAGTACAGGTTTAGATTATGTCTATAACATTAACGCAATAATTGGTTTTTTCCAAGCATTGAACTAATCATACAGGTTTAGATTATGTTTATAACACTAGCGCAATAATTGGTTTTTTCCAAGCATAGAACAAATCATTTGTCAGCTTTCCTAACCAAAATTATTGGCAGCTTTATTTTATTTTGAATAATAGATGAAAATGGTTTTATCCCAGTAAAAGAAATCCACATTTAGCAAAGATTTAACTTTATCTTAAATCAGTCGATTTGTATTGCAGTTGGAGGTTGAAACACATGGTGGAGCAGGCAAGGGAAAGTACATAATCGGGTTAGGACAAGATTGCATTGAATTTGTATATAAAGGGAGGAAGTTATTTCAACGAGATTGTTTAAGTTTCTAATTATTTATTTTCATTGTATCCACATTCTTCGATGTCATATTTGATCTGAAAGTTGCGTACTTATTTTTTACCTGTTGTAGTGTGACCATTGTAACCTCTCTCCTTTACAAATATGAAATCGTTCAAGAAATGATTGGAAGATTGGAAGTTGGTACAGAGACAATAACCGATAAGAGTAGATTGGTTAAAACTTGGCTTATGCAAGTTTCTAAGGTATATTTCTCTATCTAAAGCATAAGAATTTATTTTATAATTGTTCCAAAATATAGTCAACATGGTGACACAACTTACTTTGCTAAGTTCATTGGTGGCATCTTAATAAAAGAATGGTTAAAACATAAGTATAATTAGATAAATATAACATGAATCTTTCTACAAACATAATTCAACCATACAAAGCTAACGCTCTGTTCTGGGAATGATTTGATATTTGTATGTGGAACTTTGCTTAAATTTGAAAGTTCCTTGGTTTACCCAGCACTTGAATAAAACTGAAAACACATTGTGCAGTAAATCAAGTTAAACTAGAGATCAAACAGATGCTGAAAGGTTCATCTGCATATTTTTCTGTCCAATTTTATTCAATTTTACATAAATGATTTTAGGGTGGTTTATACGAAAGGACAAAGTGAACACTTTTTTATATAAGCAAAGTTTTTCCTTTCTGATAAATCTCTGCATCAAAGGACAATATGAAACAATAAATCAATTTTGTGCACCAAGTAACTTGATATAAAACATCAAATTAATTTAACGTGCCTACTTTTCCATGATTGCTTTAGTACCTCATGATCTATAAGCTTTGTAGATTGATGAAGTAGGGGTCTATCTTAGAGTTTGTCCTCTTAGTATAAAAAGGTATATACATAGTATATTTTCACGGTATTTGGAGATGTTAAATTATAGAAATTCCCTAAGATGGACTCTTAACCACTCACCTTACCACTGAATTCATTGACTTCATATAAAATTAATCTGTTTGTGGATAACTTTGCCCTCTTTAACAACATCAACGCTAAAAAAATGAGGGATGTTGTTACTTAAATTTTCGTTGTGCATGCATGATTTAATGGGTGATATTGGACAATAAGCATAATATATATTTTTAAGAAAAAGATGTCGGGGGAATAAGATATCCAAATACTTCATGACTGCACCTTTTAATGTGTAGCTGTTGAATTTTTATTTTTTAAATTTCAAAAAGACAACTAAAATAACAATCTTATTAATTAAAACTTTTATGGATTTAGGACATATCAATGTTTAGTGCAACATTAATTAATGTGAAAATTTAAGTTTGATTCACGCGAGCTTTACAGCAATTGTAATGTTTTGTCAACTTATTGTGTTTGTGCTATTTCACTAACGTGGTGAAGCAAAAGAATGTAAGAATTGCTCCTATTTTTCTTACTACCCTGTTGTTATTGCAAGTATATGGCAGAAAATTTATATGTTTTATATTAATATGCAATTCATACCCTGTTGCACTATAAACACTATATTTTACTATCTCAAATCTTTTTCATTTTCCTTTAGAAGCTCGGTTCAAATTCAGACCTTCTAACAACGACATAATCAACCGAGGGAAAATAATAGCTACAAGTAGAATATTTTTACGTATATTTACATTGAGATAGTACAAATATTTGCATGGAGATAGTACAATATTTGTTCAAATTTGCACGCTTTAAAATGCTATTGAGTGAAGTGTACAAATATGTGTCATAGTAAATACTGGAATTGTTCAAATTTTGACTCAAAATTGAACCGTGATAAGCAAAAAATTCATGGACGAACTACCGAGAAGAAAAGGAAGTAATTGTGGAGACAATTGACCCCTATGGGGTATCACTTTTGTCTACCAAGTTGTATGTACTTTGCATTGTCTTTTTTGTTTTTTAAATAAAATATTTATTTAAATTTAACTTTCTTTTCGATTTTAGTAAAAAAAATAAATCTCTGTTATGTGTACTTTAATTTCCACATAGCCGGTCTGCACAATTGCATTACTCTATATTTTTATAACTACCACTTTTTTTTTTAACAAGTAGGATTCTAATTTCAGTTTGTTCACTTTTTACGCTCTCCAAATGTATCACTCTCTATTTGGTCATGATGCAATCACCGCAGCGAACTTTCACTCAATATCAACGTTCCCTTTATAGTCAATTGCCTGAAAGTTATATTAATACATTTACCATAATAACCGTAACATATAAAACTATCATAAGTGTTATACTATAAAAACTCTAATTTGTGAAATAAATGAACGTTAAATGTGTGAAAAGCATATAAAATACATCCATTATTTCTATCTTATAATAGTTCAATCGGGAACGTGTTTCACTACTCGCAAACAAATAAGTTGTCTACTAATATATCCGGCTATTCTATTAGTTCCCATCTCAGTGGTACTTTTACATGCATTCTCTTCATACTAAAAAATATCCGACTAAGCTATAAACAAACTACATCTATAATGATCCAACTTTCTGACCATGTTATCATAGTTCTATGCTTCTTTTATTACCCTGTTGCATTAATAGTACAAAGGTAAACAAAAATAAAATTGGTCCATTTCTGGCAGTTTAAGTCATACACTGAATATACTGCACCCGTCGACTCTGATGTTTATCTATCGCAATGTTACACACATCTTTTAATTTATGGCCTATCTTCCACCGTAATATTACAGGCTGGAGCGTTAATCGTATTATATGTGCGGTTTCTTATTCCATTTTTGATATTTTAACTGTTGTCACCAACTGCGTTAAACAATTTGCTTTTACGCAATTATTTATTTGTCCACTGAGTTACATCTGTCTTACCAGTTAAACCTGTTATCGTACTGCTGACGGTGGAACCGATCACTCCATGTCAGTTGTTGCTTGCAATCGATGGAACTAAAGAGCTCATGCTTTGATTAGTGGAATCGTTGCAAGAGGGGAAGTATCACGACATCGATGTACCACTTATTACTAATTCTGCCAACTAATGTGCTCTTTATTCCAGTTTACACTTTTTGTTACGATTATATTTACTGTCAACTGGTCTCTTTGTTCGACTGCATTTTTACGGGTTTGCACTAATATGTTTGGTTTTTGTTTTCTTAGAAGAAATGGGTTGAGTAGCTCATGCATGTTAATGCTGCTGGTTCATATAGTAAAGGTGGAATAATCATAGAGGTATTGTATCATTGACAATTAAAAATGTAGCACTGTTGGAACATATAGTAACTGAATAATCTTTTCTTTTGGCTGACACAAAGAAAGATGAAGATGTGAATAAGAGTCAGGGTAGAAATAAGGATTGAAAACAGAAATAGCTTTGAAGAACAATGTTCAAGCTGATTCACTACTATTTACTAACTGGTTTTGTACTAAAGCATTCATTTCCGTAAGCAGCATTGTCTTTTGCTTCCACATTTAATATAGCACCTATGTATCCACCTTTGTTTTTTTGTTAATGCTACAAATTGTTTTTGTTGCAAATGTAGATTCTATATTAACTACTATTTTTTTCTCATCTGGTTTAGTATAGCAACTCCTTATCAATCATGCTTACTGTTGATGTTAAAATGAATCTCGACCGCAAATTTTGATTTTACCATTTTGGAATATATACTGTTTTCAATATGACCATTTATTGATAAACAGTCGATTACTTTCAGCCAGCTTTCCCATGAAACTATGAGTTCCCAGTATCTGTTGGTCATGATTTCCAGTGCATCAACTGAAATATCGGTTCCCTCTTTACATTTCACAGTATTTACCTTCAAAAAATTTTGTCTCTTAATTAAATGTTCGTATTACCGAGCATGCTTTAACAGACTGCATTTTGTAATACAATGAATAAAAAAAAAAGTTGTACAGGCACATTAATATACATTTTTTACAAAGCCATGAGTAATTTAGGCTGATATATAAGATATCACATAAATATATTAACTGTTTGTGTATTTCACCGTCCATACTCTTAAATTTTTCTCTCCGCTCATCGCCCTTTGAGTTTTGTAAGCTTTGTTTTCCTCTACTGTTGAAAATGCCTACTTTGCCTACAAACTATTTGTATCTAATTTCTTTCGTGCACATCTCACTTTACTTCTGACAGTCAATAATTTACCACTGTGCTTCCCTGTTTGGTGCATGTACTTTCCCCTACAGACAACATTGTATGCAACTCAGTCAACATGTTTAACCAAACTCACTGACCAACCTATGTTGAACTACAAATTGATCGGTGGTGGCCTATAGGACCAGTCGCGATTGATGTGACTTCTTCAGAATTTTTCCCAAGTCATTCTTCAGATTTTTGCATCGATCGTCTTCTGATTCCTCGGCTCTAATCTGAATGCAAGCTCCAAATCTCTATTGATAAGCCTTCAATCTTTCTAGAGCCTATCCATATCCAAAAACACACATTGATACACAACTACCTATCCTAGGAAACATACACATAATAGGGCCTAACAAACAATACATCCATGCTATATCAACCCATATCAAGCAATAATCAAATCCAACGTCTACTTGATACAACACTACGTGGAATTCCCATCAAATCAATAACAAATGATATGAAAGCATATAAGTTCATTCACAAAACATTCATGAGCTTAAACCATATAACAAAATTTAACTTAGAAAACATTCCAGAAACAATTTTTTTTCATTTAAAAACGTTTAACAGTAGTGAGACATGATTAATCGCTCACCTAGATATCAAATGTTATCTGAGTCATAGGAGATGAGTCAAGTTTTTCATTTACAAATGTTTTAAAGTAGCGAGAGATGATTCATCACTCATCTTGACATCAAATGTGATCTCAGCAGTACAAGATATCAAAGGAAATATTCATTTATAAACGATTTTTCATTTTTTGTCTAAAACATTTAAATGTGCCAATTGAATGTGATCTCAACCATACGAGATGACTCAATTTTGCCGTATACTTTTATGCAACTTGTGAGTCCCTCCCATTTTTGTCTTCGTTACTTCATATATCTACAATATGTATATACTTATTCGCTTCACTGTCAGTCATAGAAGTTCTGTGCTCCGTCGATTTACAGCTCACAGCATAAACATTGTTACTTCACTATTACAGCATACAATACGTGTAGTTGTATAACGATTAATATGAATTCTGAAGGGTAATTTTGCTCTCTATTTTACATCAGTTCCACACCTGTACCTGACATGACCAGACCTGTAGCAATGAAGGCCGAACCCAAACATGACCATAGGTCGAGCCTATGTTGTACCAAAACCACTTTGCCTTGACCTTTAGCATTCTTTGCCTTATAACTTACCATACCCCTTCTCATTTCCATTGTAGCCATGCCTTTCTGAGTCCAAATCTGACCTATATGATGCCATACCTGAGCCAAAACATCATTATGGCCAAGCTAAAGAGTCCCTTAGGCCAAGCATTGAAGTGATTGAGGCATGGTAAAATCATCTTGTTCATTGTTGCTTTTATTTCAATCTGTTTCAATGTTGTTTTGTATTAGAAATTCATGTGTTATATTTTGTTTTGTTTTGGGTTGTAACACAAGTTCTAAGCTTGGATCTCTTACCACTTGAGACTATTGTTGTGTCATCGTGCCTTCGGGAACCCATTGTGTCATTTGTATTGCAATCTCCAGCACCAAAAAAGTGAGTATTTCTCACCAGACATTATGTACTTATATAAGTAGTAAATTGACACTCTGTGAATCTGTAGAACTATATTAACATGTTATAACTGCTTATATTATTATCATATGAAGTTCATACCTGTTATTACACCTGTTATATCATATGTTACTGTTATTTCATGCTATTCTGTATATTTTATCAGTTTATCACACTGCAAGTTCCCTGTAAATTAGAAATCACTATGGGTTGAAATGATACATACCCGAACGGACTTTAGAATAAGGGAAAATTGTTATGGGCTGAAATGATAGGCCTGAATGATTTTCAATTTATTTCATTTACTTGGGATTGCGGGTTTGAAATGATAAAACCCAGATTTTCTTTGTAAATTACGGGTTGAAATGATATATTACCCGTATCACTTTTTCTAGTGTAGAAAATTATATACAGACCCGTAGTTAATATATGTTTTCTAAAAAATTTAAAATTATTTTAGAAATGTAAATATTAAAACATTTTGATTTAAATCTAATTAAAAAGAATTTTTGTAAAATATTATTGATTTTCTGAATAATTGTAAGTAAAATGAATTAATGAAAAGTTAAAAAAACTTTGAACGTAAGTTATTTTGGAAAATTTGATTTAATTATAATTGGAAATTAAATTGAATATGAAATTATGATAAATTTATGATAATTTGAATTTAAATGAATTCAAAGTGATTTTATATCATGTTAATGATTTTTAATAAAGTTGAAATGTGAAATGAATGAATATTTAAGTTGAAATTTTGAAATATAACTAAAAATTGGAAATTTATGAAATTAACTTAAAAGTGAATTTTTAGTTAAGTAAACAAATATAAAACTAAGCTATATTTGAGAATTTGAACTTAAGTGTTAAGTCGAAACTTAATATAATGCATTTAAACTTGAATGTTGGAATTTAATAAGTGAATTATTAATAAATATTGATTTTTGAAAGGAAACTTAACTTTATAAAATCATGAATTTAAGGAAAATTAAATGATGCTAATAAATTTGAAAATGTGTGATGTTATAAGTTAAAAATGATTTAAAGAGAAATATAAGTGTTTGTGAAATTCTATTGAATAATTGAAGTTAATTAACAGCATTTTAAATGCTGTCTTTTGTTAAATTGAACTGTTTTGAATGTATCTTTCCGTAGCATTTTTCGAATGCCACGAAAAGTGAATTTTCACTGTTTTGATAAACTTAAGTGAATAAATGAACTTTGGAAGTTGAAAATTTTGGAAATTTAATAATTTAATTGTTGAACATAATAACTTCATTTTATGATTAAAAATGATCTTTTTTTGAATATAAACTGTTTTGAAATATGAATTGAAATGGTATTTTAAATTGAATAAAATGAATAATGATTTGAAATGTGGTACTGAAAGATATGATATTTTGATATATTAAAATGATTTGAAACGAAGTTTTGAAAGATATGATATTTTGATATTAAATGATTTGAAAAATGAAGCTTTGAAAGGTTATGATATTTTGATGTATTAAAATGATTTGAAAGGAAGTTTTTAAAGGATATGATAATTTAAAATATTGAAATGGTTAGAAATGACTTGATATTTATTTTGATAAATATTTGAATTGAAAGATATGGTATGATGATATATTGAAATGGTTTGGAAATGATTTAATCTTTATTTTGATAAAGGTTTGGGTTGAAATGACATTTTATTTTTGAACTATAAAATATTGTTTTAAAGTTATAACTACGGGTTATAATAACGATTGGTTGTTAAAGAGACCGGGATCGGATATTGTCTTATAGCCGGCCAATACCGAAAACCATTTTAACAACTGTGTACGCGGTGGAGATTCCAGAATGAAGTAGGATGGTGGCGACGTTCTCGAGGTATATTACGTGGACCCAATTCCCGTGAGTTGGCATAAATGACTAAAACAGGAACTATACCGGGCTACACAAAGGGTCGCACCCTTTCATCGAGCATGCTCCATCGGAAACCATTCTATTACTTTTGTGATTCGATATGTGGCGCCACTTTGATTCGGGGGTATTGTTCGAAGTGGGCGGAAGCTACTGGCTTGCCATCACCACCGGTCCGGGAGTGCAAACGGTGTATCCACCCTAGCATTGCCTCGCGTGCCGTGTCATCTCCTTATATCGAGCCCACTACGATTTTGGTTTTAAAGATCCGACCGCGTTAAGGTTCACCATCCCCTTAACGCTATTTTCTATATGATTATAATTTACTGATTAGACACTACTGTATATAGCGTATATTACTACATAGTAAATAGTTTAACGGATCCTTAGAGGATGGGTGGTCCCAAGCATCTTCTAAGTTACTTGTACCTTTGCTACAGTTTACTTGAGTTGGTTTACATTGTATAAGTATGTATGTCCTGACTCGAGTGTTTGTATTTTTATTTACGCTCGGGTCAACCTGAGTTATTCACAGATTTAGATTTCCACTTTCTGGAGATTGGAATCGCTGGAGATTATCTACTTGTCAAGTTTCATCTTTTCAGTTCGGTTGTTCTATTCAGCTTGTACTTGGGTTATCATATTTAAACTTCTGTTGTACTTTATTCTTCTATTGTATCTTATGTAACTCTAATATATTTATATAGTAGCTTCATGAACTACTATCTCTTTTACTTCCGCTGCATTATTATTACTCTGTGTCCGTGATCTGTGATTTTTATTTACTGTATATTCTGAGATTTGCCAAATTTTTATTTACAACGCGGTATTTTGAGCAATTCAATTCCGGCATGAGTGTCTACTTATACACTTATAATGGATGCGAATGGTTGATAATACCTGGTTGTTACAGCAAGTATTTTAAAATAGTTTTATTTTAAATGTTTTCAAGTATAATTTGGATAAGTATTTGAAATTGTTTTCAAAGTATTTGGACTCGGTAGATTTTCAGTGGAATTGAATAAGTATTTGGAAATATATTTCCCGTAATGAAAAAATGATTAGGAATTTTTTTTCAAAGATTGAAAGGTGGAAAGTGATTTGAAATTTGTTTTCAAAAGAATGAAAGGTGGAAAGTGACTTGAATTTTTTTTCCAAAGGATTAAAGTGTGAAAAGTGATTTGAAATTTCTTTTCAAATGGTTGAAGTGTTAAAATTATATCTTGCAAAGATATTTTGAAAATAAATAATTTGGGGAAAATTATTTAAATCTTGGTGATTGTTGTGAATCTTTATTGGTAGTTAAATAATCGACTATCAATATTGGCCTTTTAATGGCAATTGAATTTCAATGCGACCGGGGGTCGGATTCCAAATGGATATTCGAAAACCGCATCGAACCTTTATAATTGTGGTGGATCTTTTATTTAAAAGATCAAAGTGGAAATTGTTGTGATTTGTTTGAATCTGAATGTAACACTTATTTTAAAATAGGCGCTCGTTATTCGGATCGGCTGGGAGATGACTTTTTGTCACAAAACCCATTTCGAACAATGATACGACGAAATGAGATTGCATTTGAAGATGGTGTTGAAGATTAGGTATTTTTGAAAGCGAAAGGATTACCTGTCGAATGTCTC
Source organism: Allium cepa (assembly GCA_030765085.1). Taxonomy (NCBI): domain Eukaryota; kingdom Viridiplantae; phylum Streptophyta; class Magnoliopsida; order Asparagales; family Amaryllidaceae; genus Allium; species Allium cepa. The sequence goes on from CM060935.1 coordinate 58,087,499, forward strand.
TACACCGGGTTTCTCTGGTATAGAGATTTTATCACCCTTTGTGACGGGGATTCCGGACGTGATTTGTGAATATTCGAATTTGCAAGGGCATCCTTGAAGTGCCTGCGGTTCCATTCGATCCCGGAATGGACTTGTATAGATGTGTGTCCGAAGTTACACTTTGAGATGTAAAGTTGGTTTCTATCAAATATATTTCTGTTTGTGGCGGAGAATTTATTCTCTTAGCTTAACACTCTTCTCTGAGGTGTACATGCTCAGAGGTTGTGTAGTTGATGGTTACTAGCGATACATTCCCAAATTGGTAATGTGGCATACGAAGTGCTACTGATCATTTGTTGATCGAAACATGACTTTGTGAAAAGTGTAACTTTATGGAGGAGACTCTGTCGGACCTCACGCCTCAGAAATGGTCGAAACAGAAAGGATGCGGCAAGGTTATTTGGGGGTAGCGCCCCCTGAGGGTATGCCATTTCCTTCTGGAAAAGGGTAGTATCATGGTATGGAGCCCAGATATTTTACCTATGTTATTGCTGCAAATTTATTACTTTGTGGTTGTTGCTTTGTGGTTGAGGATCCTCGGATAAAGGTTGCAAACGATCGGGGGATGGCATACTGGTGCAGTAGTTACCTAGTTACAGAGGTAATTCGGCATTGTGTTGGCAGAGAACTGGTTAAGTTCTCAGGGCATCCCTCGAGAGGCATACCCATGTGGCAATAGGAAATTCCTCAGCCTGACCATTTGTTGGGAATCCAATCATCATTACGCGCCCTTTAGGATTGCAATTGTATAACCTGCCATTCTTAAATGGTAGCAATAGCAGGCATAATATAATGGTACCTATGCTGGCTAAGATTAATGTTGTATTTTCGAAAGGTTTTCTGCACTATGCACTAATGACAATATTAAAAAGAATTTTGAGTATCAAGCATGTTTGACTATCATAAGGAGAAATCTCCCTCAAGTGTGCGATTGCATTGTGTGTGTGCCGGGAGGCCTTATGGTAGTTTCATTTTCCAAAAGCATAGCGGATTTATTTTTATTTTCTTTGTAAAAAAACTGTTTTAAGATCTCACACTAGTACCATGACTGACCTGGAGTTTATTGTTCCCTTTCTAAACTCCGGGTGCCCATAATTTTCCACACGGGCAGCCTAGAGTCAGGTTATCAGTTATTCGGGAGCGAAGTCAGAAAAAATGCCGTGGAGATCTCGAGTTCAAGCTGTATCACTAGTATATGTAATATTTCCTTTCTGCCGTTGTGTTATTGTACACTATGTATAAACTGATATACTGTTTTTGTTTTAAAGATTATTCATTTACCTATTATATTTGTTCCACTGCGAAATGTGAGATTCTGTTACTTTTTTTGTTTCTTCTTCTATCTTATTCTTCTTTAAACCCTAACGGTTCAGTTTTCCAGCATTCGACTGTGCAGCATTGGGTACAGTGGACGTATTGTGTCGATTTTCGAAAGTCAAAAATTAAGGTCGTTACATTTTCCATTTCGTTCGGAATAGGGGTAACATTATAAATGCCTAGCGGCATGCCTTGATAGGAGGTCGAGATTTTAACTTACGATTCCGAGATGATTAAAATTTAAATAACACATATATGTTGACTGGTCAAAATTCCATCCACGTTAGTGCTTTTTTGCTCTCATCTCAAATCACTGTAGCCCTACTTGTATACGCTACCTTCCCTTCAATCTCGTTCCCTCCTTTATATCATGTCTCCTTCTCACTTCGAATGGCACCATTAGTGAAAAGAAAAAAAATCAAAAATAATATACATACATATATATATATATATATATATATATAACAATTCAAATCACAACTCACTCTTATAATCTACAGAATGGAAAATAATGGTGGAACGAAAGAAATTCGAAATCGAAATCCAGTTTCCCTCTTTCTAAATCAAAAACGAATTCCTTCAAAAAAAAAAAAATCGCAAGCGTCTCACAATCGGAGGAAGGGCAACCTCATGTGAGGAGTGCTGGTGGAGGAATAGGCACGCGGGCTCGAGGCCATGACGTTGTTCTTTTGGGCAAGGAAAGCGAGCGCGCGATGGCGAACTAGCCGATGAGGACGAATTTGATGTCGACACAGGTGGAGGGCGCGGGGGTTGGTATTTTGGATAGCGGTCGCCGTGCACGTTCTACGATGGTCGAGGCGACGCCTACTATTGATCAGGACCGTCGATTCGATGATGGGTGGGGAGGCCTAGTCATTCGTGGTCATGGGAGAAGGTGCATTAGTGACGAGTGATAAAGTGATGGGGAAGATCGCATGCTGGCAACGGCAGTGGAGGCCGATGGGGTTTCGCTAGCTCGAGGCGGAGGCGGCGAGGTATATTGTTTTTATTTATTAGTTTAATTGAATAAATAAATGTTTATATACACAGAGAAAGAAAAAAAGAAGGAGTTTTAAAATCATAATTTTATTTTTACAAATATATATGTATTAAATGATGGAAAGTTTTTATCGTAAATAAATTACTGTTTTTTCATTTACAGAAAAAGAAAAAATAAATAAATATAAATATATCTATATAAAAGGATGCATAAGTATTTCCACTTCCTAGTTTATTTTGAAATAAGGGATTGTGGTAATGAACTTGTTTAATTTACTTATTTAATTATTTTAGTTATTAAAATTTTATTTATTATAGGAAATCTAGTTTAAAATTAAATTATTAGTCTAGATTAAATTTTTAGTTAATTAAATTTATTAAAAATGGTAATTGATTTTTCGATTATTTAAAACGTTAATAAACCGTATAATGTTTATACAAGGTCTAAAATCAGGAAGAGACAAGCCGGTTTGGATTAGATTACAAATTAAAAGTCAAAGGTGGTTAATCTCACTCCCGGTTAATTTAAATAGTTAAAATTTAAATGATTGGATGATTGATTGAAATTGTTAATTATTATCAGTCCGGATGTGATATTATATGTAGTAGTGTGTGTGTGTGTATTGAAGTGATTGATATTCCCGTAATATATAGCGGATGAGACTCTATGCTCCCCGCATAATAGCCGATGACCTTATATACCACGATATCCCACTCGAAGTCGGATCGGTATTTTTATATTATGCTAACATCCGTGGATGCAGGGAAATAGATTGGAGGGATCCAACTGGATTCCTCAAAAATGTTGAATTCATTTCATTTCAGTGATATATGAAATATTGAATAATCTATGATGGATTGTGTTGAAAAATTGAATTTGCTGGATGATATGGTATTGCCGGATACATTTTGGCATCTTAGAAATATAAATATTAAATTTTAAAAGGAAGATAAAAAGGGAAATTTTAAAGTGAGAGATTTATAGTAAAATTGGTTAAATTTAAAAGTAACGAATTTGAGAGAAAAATAAACAGTTTGATTTTAAATTTTGTATTTGATAATTTCTAAATATGGTAAGATAGAAATTTTGGGACACTGAATAAAATGAAGTAATATTGAGGCTTAAGCGATTTGTTTATCAAGATTTAAAATAGATTTGGGAAAATTAAGAGGGAATTTGAGAAATAAAATGTTAAATTAATGCTTCAGATTTAAATAAAGCTTTTGAAATCATAAAAAGGAAGTAAGATCTGAAAATAGTGGATTTTGGAATGTATGGGGAAATTTATTTTAAAATGGAGTCAATTTTGAAAATCGACTAAGTGTTTTGAAATCGTGATTAAAAAGGAAAATGAGAATATAGGAGTTATAAACTAGGTTTATAAATAAAAGTAAATATTTATTAGTGGATAATTTGAATGTACAAATTCATGACAGGAATTTATAAGAAGATGGTAATTCGATTTAAAAATAAATAGTGGTTTTAATTTTAAAAATGTTAGAAAGGAAATTTACGGGATTGGGACGTAAATTAAACTGGAGATAAATCGAAAAGGATTTATAAATGGTTAGACGAGTTATATTGGAGTGGAAAGTGTATTTTTTTGAAAAGCTAAGTATATTTTTTTTAAAGAAAGGTTTTGAAGTATTAATTAGAATTTGGAAAGTGTTTAAAGAATGGTTTTTGGAAATATATATTAATTGTTTTAAAATTGTTAAAGTAAATATTTATTAAGTTAATTGTAGTAGTAAATCATTTTTAAGGGTTAAATTAGTATTATGATTTAAAAGAATAATTATTAAATATTTATACCCTATATAATAGTTTTAATTTGAAAGTAGGTTTTGGCTAAAGTTTTACTTGGAGAATTTTTATAGAATTTCATAAGTATTATTTTGAATAAAGAATTTAAGTAGCTTTATTTCAAATATTTTGAGTGTATATTTTTGGATAAAGTGATTTATTTTATTTAAAATCTAAATCTAATAAGACTTGGTGTTTTCAGTGGAAATAAAATATTTGGATGAATGATTTTTCATTTGATAGTTAAATAACCGACCATCAAAATCTAGACCCGAACATAACTTTGGAAATAACTAGGAGAAGTACGCGAATTATATGGTATGGTTACCATTCGAGTGTACGTATAAACTCACTCCTTCTTCTAGGACATCTATAAGAAAATCCCTCCAATAAACAGTTTGGAGGTGAACTCCGATTTTATTTTCGTCTGTTTATTTCCTAAAAAACCGGGGTTGAGTTTACCATGAATAGCGAACATTGTTTCGAAGAGACCAGGGGCGGATTTGTAATTCGAAAACAACTTCGATCCAATGAGTACGATTTCGTAACGAAGGCAAGAGCTTGGTGTCGAAGATGGAGCGGTAAAGTGCAAGGGCAAATCACTACTAATCCCGAGGATGATTCCAAAATGGATGTAGTAGGAGTAGCGCCTTCGGTTCCGTTCGGACCGCGAACAGATTTGTATGGACGGATGCTATCAGACCATCGTCATTGGAGGACGATGAGCATTCTAAGTGAATTTGTGCTAAAAAGGTAACTATAGCCTCAAACCTTATCAACCCGAAATGGCTAAACCAGGGGAGATGCAGCAAGTCTAAGTGGGTAGCACCTAAGTAGGATAAGGTCATCCATGTCTAGAGTCCTTGATCTCGGCTGTGTGGGGGTTGTTGATCCCAACCACGGCGTGATCTTATTCGGTCTATCCAGGTTAGGGTTAGGCCAGTCTTGCATTACAGCAGATTGGGAGTGGTCCTCGGTACGCTGATCTAGACCAGGTACCGTGACGGACGGTACACCAATATCCCTGCCATTGTAAGGAACCCAATATCCAATAAGCACCATACGGACTTGATTGTGCCCAATTATGTTGGAAGGTGAGATGCAAGCATTTCAGCTATTTGAATAAGTATTTGTACTTAGACACCATTATAATATCATAGGATTTTGATATAAAATGTTTTGGTTATCGTAATGTAAAAACCTGACATGTTTATTTGTGGCGTGGTCTTACGAGATACCTTTGATTTCAAAGGATTTTGAAAACTTTAATAATTCAATTGAATTTGTTTTTCCATGCTGATTTTACAGACTGACTCGGGTGTTTCTTTATTATAATGCTTAGGTCAGACAGCGTATTATAGATACAGTATAGGATGTTATGAAGCTCAGAAGATGAGCTGGATAACAGAGACGTATATCACATATCTGACTTATATTCTGCTGTGTATGGTATGCTGTATATTCAGCTTTGTGAGTACAAGTTATTATAATTGTCTAGTCTTATGCTATTGATTGTGTTGTACTTTGATGATGTAATGTATAAAAATAGTTATAATTCTTTTTTATATGAAGATCAATGGTTATCTATTATATATTGTTCTGCTGCGATTGTAAGATTCTTATATTGTTCTCAATTTTCTTCTTCTACCTCTTTCTTCTTTCCCTTACAGACTGGTACTTCCTGCATTTGGTTGTTTGGCATGTAATACAGTGGACGTATTAATGTCGATTTTCGAAAGTCGTAAACCGGTTCGTGACATCGTGGTATCCGAGCAGAAGGTTAAGTAAGAACCTTAGCTCCGGTGGGGATTACTCATTAGAGATAGAGCCAGTAGTGCCCTAGAATGAGTTTGAGTATATTAATAGATATGAGCGCGTATTTGTTAGTGAATATAAAATTATTTTATATTGTGTAGATTGGTTTGTTGAATGGTTTAGGGATTCTGGTTAATACGAGTTATTAACGTTATTGATAAGGATCTTTAAACACTTGAACAGAACAATTCGACAAAGAATTGCTTTAAATGGGGTAAATGAAATAATTTTACCCAAATTATTTTTATATATCAAAGGAATAATTTTTGAAAATTATTATAGTTAAATATGGTTTGCTTGGTAGTTAGGAAATGATAATATTAAATTATTATCATTGAGTTGTGGAAATTGAATATAAGTTGAGATTATAACTAAATGTTAAGAGAAATAATTATATAATAAAATGGAGTTCGTACATATGAATTTATAAATGTGATTTAAAATTCAAATGGGATAAAATTCTAGAGTAATATTTGAATATAGATTGAAAGGATTTGAAATTCAAAAATTTGGGAAAATTTTATTCACTTTGAGTTTGAAAATGATTTTCAAAGGTTTTGGAGGAATAATAGTGATATTATTCAAAAAATATTTTTGAATGGGATACGAAATCTAGTGAGATTTGGAATAAAAAATATTTGGAAATGTTTTTAAAGAGTAAAAGCATTGAACACACTTCAGTCGCTGGACAGTAATTCCGATGATGATCACGGCATCATCGTTGTTCATTTTCGAGTTTCCTAGAGAGGAATTTCTACCTAAAGTTTTGAATTGGAATTTATATGCAAAAATGATTTGATTTGAAATTCAAAGAATAATTTGATATACCAAAGGATTTTGGATATAGCTGGTTTCAAAGTTGATTTTGAAATATTGAGTAATTGTTTAAAAACTCTGGGGAGTTTATTTAAAAATGTTTATGTAATATAAATGAGTTTGGGAACTTATAAAATTTGAAATGTATTAGTATAAAATTAAACTTGAAGAAGGGTTAAAATTAAAGTAAGTGTGAAAACGAAATAAGTTAGAAAGGTAAGCCTATTAAATAAAGTAAATTAAAGAGATTAGTGAATGGAATGTAAATAAGTTGGGAAACTTATAGAGGTTTAAAATTTTAATTGAATTGGAATGTAACTGAATTAAGTTAAATAAAAGCGAATTTTGAGGAAATAAGCCTAAGTGGGCAAAATGAGTGGTTATTGAAATAAAATTTATCAAGTGGGAGAGAAACTTGTGAATGAACAAACTAATTTAAATTCTAAGTAAATGGAAGTGAAACTGAATATTGGAATGTAATTTGAATTGTGTTAAGTAAGGCGAAATTGAGGAATCAGTTCAAGTGGGGCTAAATAAAATAAAAGTTGGAAAATAAATTAGTGAATGAATTTAATTAAAGGGATTGGTTAATTAAACGTGATTTGAGAAGTGGTCGGTAAAATTCATTATTGAAATTTTTGGAAGGTGAATTAAATTCAAATGAAATTGAAAAGTAAATTTGTATAAAAATGGATATAAACTGCATTAGTGAAGTGGAAATAAATATAAGGAGTGTAAAATATTTATATTGAACTTAGAAAGGGATGGTGAAATTCTTAAGTAAAATTTGGTATTGGGAAAATATTCTAAGTTAATATTTGAATGAAGATAAATTAAAGTGTGAAATGGGATAATTGTGAATAGGTGTATGGAAATCAAAATAAATATGAATAAAAAGAGAATCGATATAGCTAATAATCAATTGAGATAAATACGTAGGATGCACATATATTATTTTATTCGCATAGCGATTTGATCCAGACTCGAGTACAGACTTTCGAGATAGATATATGGATTCGAGTTGGGATTTTTCACTCGATTTTCGACGGCGAACCCTGGATACGGATTTTTGATTGATCCTGAAATTCGCTATCATAGTATATGGCTATGCAAGGAGAATGGAAGTTTTTTTATCCAGAAACCAGATATGAGTCCGCATGAGGAAGTCAGGTGGACGATACTAGTTCGGAAGTGAAATTGTGTGATCGAGTGAGCGATCAGATTTGATATTGCGTGTGAATGATATATGTGCATCATACGGGCTTAAGAAGAGCAAATGTTGAAATTTTGAAAGAAAATAAATAAAAATGAGTTTCAGTTGAATGACCAGGTATATGGGTAAGTAAGATACGGGTATTTAAAAGCAAAAGGAAAATTGATATTTTTTATTTTAGGAGATAAATATTGAACTGCCCGACAAAATGGTATATATTTAAATTGTCACATGAAATTTTATGGTTTTCTGATCTAGCCGCTTGGCTTTTGTTTTCTTTTGAAAATTTAGGTGGCATAGAGGCATTTTGTAGTTGTTCCGATCTGACCGTGCAAAAGAGATACTGGCGAAATTTTTCAAAAATTTAGGAAGTTAGAAAATTTTTGAAGAAAATTTTGATAGTTTAAAATTTGGTTTTGAATTATAATTTGAATTATTGAGGGGATAATATTGATTGTAATCTATGGATGGGTTTGGGAAGTTATTAAGAGTGATAGTGTGTTCTTAATAGAAAGACTGTTTTGGAAAGTTGTTTGAAACTGTGTGATTTTGGAAAAAAATAGTAAACGGGTATTGGGCCATTCTTCTTACCTGGCAATTTCGGGGACAAAATTCTTATAAGGGGAGGAATGTAACGACCCAGATTTTTGGATATTTGAAATTGAGATATTTAATCGATTTTAAATATTTAAAAGTTAATTTTTAACTTGAATTTTTAAATATCGCTATTTCTTAGATAGTTTAGTTATTGAACATAATAAATTGAGAATGGGTAAATTAATGAATAAGGAGTTTTAAGCTTGTTAAAAATAATTTAGAAGCTTATAAAATTTATATTGATAATGCTGAAGATAATGACAGTTTTAAAATTGAAATTGGAATTGTCTTGTTTAGTTTTAAAAATATATCATTTAAATTGACATTTAAAAATAGACCTCCAAGGCGCAGTCCCAGAATTCGATGAAACCAGTTCCATTGGATCTGTAATAGTGTATTATTACCGGATTTCAAATTTCATAATGTTTGAAGTTATCGTGGGGCCATACGTGATATAAACGCGCAGAAATTTATATCAAAAATTTAATATAATAACTGGGTCCAAAAGGCTATCTTCTCCATAAGATCGAATTAGGACTCAGAACCTTTTCCATTTCATTCGGAATAGAGGTATAACATTACAAAAGCCTAGCGGCATGCCTTGATAAGAGTTTGAGATTTTAAGTTACGATTTCGAGACGATTAAAATTTAAATAATATATATAGTTGACTGGTCAAAATTCCATTCACATCAGTGCTATTTGCTTTCATCTCACAATCACGTAGCCCTGCTTATATATGCTACCTTCCCCTCAATCGCATTCCCTCCTTTATATCATGTCTCCTTCTCACTTCAAATGGCCGACCATTAGTGAAAAGGAAAAAAAACGTTTCGAAAAGAATATTTATATATATAACAGTTTAAATCGCAACTCACCCTTATGATCCGTAGAATGGAAAAAAATGGTGGAAAAAGAAATTCGAAATCTAAATCCAGTTTCCCTCTTTCTAAATCAAAAACCAATTCTTTCAAAAAATCGTGAGCGTCTCGCAATCGGGGGAAGGGCAAGCTCATGCGAGGGGCACTGGTGGGGAATGGGCGTGCGGGCTGGAGGCCACGATGTAGTTCTTTTGGGCAAGGGAAGCGATCATGCGATTGCGAACTGGCCGATGGGGGTGAGTCTGACGTCGACATTGGAGGAGGGCACAGGGGTTCGTATTTCAGGTTGTGGTGGCCGTGCATGTGTTACGATGGTCGAGGCAATGCTTGCTGTTGATCGCGACCGTCGATACAGCTGTGGATGGGTGGTTGCATCGTTCGTGGTAAGGGAGGTGGTGCAGTAGTGATGAGTGACAAAGTGATGGGGAAGGTCGCGTGCTAGCAATGGCAGTGGAGGCCGGTGGGGTTTCGCTAGCTCGAAGCGGAGGCAGTGAGGTGTATCATTTTTTTGTTAATTTAATTGAACAAATAAATATTTATATGCACAGAGAAAGGAAAAAAAAGAAAGAGTTTTAAAATCAGAATTTTATTTTCAGAATTTATGTATAAAAGATGGAATTTTTTTACAGAAAATTCCTGCTTTTGTTATTTATAGAAAAAGAAAAAATACGAATATAAATATATCTATGTAAAATGATACATAACTATTTCCACTTACTAGTTTATTTTAAAATAAGAGATTGTGGTGATTAACGTGTTTAATTTACCTATTTAATTATTTTAGTTACTAAAAAATATTTATTATAGGAAAATTGGTTTAAAATTAAATTATTAGTTTAGATAAAAAAATTAGTTAATTAAATTCATTAAAAATGGTAATTGATATTTCAATTATTTAAAATGTTAATAAACCGTATAATGTTTATACAAGGTCTAATATCGGGGAGAGACAATTCGGTTTGGATCAGACTGCAAATTAAAAGTCAGAGGTGAGTTAATATCACTCAAATTGAATTTTTGGTTAATTTAAATAGTTAAAATATAAATTAAAAGTCAGATGTGATATTATACATAGTAGTGTGTGTATATATTGGAGTCATTGATATTCCCATATTATATAGCAGGTGAGACCCTATGCTTCCCACATAATAGCGGATGTCCCAATATACCGCGATATCCACCTCGAAGTGGGATGGATATTTTTATATTGTGCTAACATCTGTGGATGCAGAGAAATTAGTTGGAGGGATCGAACTGGATTCCTCAAAAATGTTGAATTTATTTCATTCCAGTGGTATATGATAGATTGTGTTGGAAAATTGAATTTGTTAGATGATATGGTATTGCTAGATATATTTTGGCAATTTAGAGATATAAATATTGAATTTTAAAAGGAAGATAAAAAGGGAAATTTTAAATGAGAGATTTATAGTATAATTTGTAAAATTTAAAAGTAACGAATTTGAGAGAAAAAGGAATAACATGGTTTTAAATTTTGTACTTGATAATTTCTAAATATGGGAAGATAGAAATTTTGGGATATTGAATAAAAGGATGTAATAGTGAGGCTTAAGCGATTTGTTTAAGTATAAAAGTATTTATTTTTAAATCCAAGATTTAAAATAGATTTAGGGAAAATTAAGAGGGAATTTGAGAAATAAAATGTGGAATTAATGTTTTAGATTTAAATAAAGGTTTTTAAATCATAAAAATGAAGTAAGATCTGAAACTAGTGGATTTTGGAATGTACGGGGAAATTGGTTTTAAAACGGAGTTAATTTTAAAAATCGACTAAGTGTTGAGGAGCAGTGATTAAAAAGGAAAATGAAACTATGGGAATTATAAACTAGGTTTATAAATAAAAGTGAATATTTATAAGTGGATAATTTGAATGTATAAATTCACATGGTTACTTATAAGGAGATGGTAATTCGTTTTAAAAATAAATAGTGGTTTATTTTTAAAAATGTGGAAATGGAAATTTACGGGATTGGGACGTAAATTAAACTGGAGATAAATCGAAAAGGATTTATAAATGGTTAGATAGGTTATATTGGAGTGGAAAGTGTATTTTCTGAAAAGCTAAGTTTACTTTCTTAAAGAAAGATTTTTAAGTATTAGTTAGAAATTGGAAAGTGTTTAAAGAATGGTTTTTTGAAATATATATTTTAATTGTTTTAAAATTGTTAAAATAAATATTTATTAAGTTAATTGTAGTAGTAAATCATTTTTAAGAGTTAAGTTAGTATTATGATTTAAAAGGATAATTATTAAATATTTATACTTATATAAGTTTTATTTTAAAAGTAGTTTTTGGATAAAGTTTTACTTGAAGAATTTTTATAGAATTTCATAATTATTATTTTGAATAAAGAATTTAAGTAGCTTTCTTTCAAATATTTTAAGTGTATATTTTTGGATAAAGTTATTTAATTTGTTTAAAACCTAAATCTAATAAGGCTTGGTGTTTTCAGTGGAACTAAAATATTTGGATGAATGATTGTTTATTTGATAGTTAAATAACCGACTATAAAAATCTAGACCCGAACATAACTTTGGAAATATCTTGGAGAAGTGCGATAGTTATATAGTACGGTTCCCGTTCGAGGTTCTATATTGTACGTATAAACTCGCTTGTTCTTCTAAGACATCATTAAGGAAATCCGTCAAATAAACGATTAGGAGGTAAACTCCGATCTTATTTTCGTCTGTTTATTTCTTAAAGAACCGGGGTTGAGTTTACCGGGAATAGCGAACGTTGTTTCGAAGAGACCGGGATCAGATCTGTGATCTGAAAACCACTTCGATCCAATGAGTATGTTCTCGTAAGGAAGACAAGATCTTGGAGTCGAAGATGGAGCAGTAAAGTGCAAGGGCTAATCGCTACTAATCCAGAGGATGATTCCAAAATGGATGTAGTAGAAGTAGTACCTTCGGTTCGGTTTGGACTGGGAATGGACTTGTATGGACAAATGCTATCAGACCATCGTCATTGGAAGGCGATGAGCATTCTTAAGTGAATGTGCGCAAAAAAGGTATTCGTAGCCTCAAGACTCATCAACCGAGAATGGCTAAAACAGGGGAGATGCAGCAAGGCTAAGTGGATAGCATCTAAGTAGGGTAAGTTCATCCCTGTCTAGAGTCCCTTGATCTCGGCTGTGTGGCGATTGCTGATCCCAACCACAGGGTGATCTTATTCGGTCTATCAAGGGTAAGACTATGTTGGTCTTATGTTGCAGGGGATCAGGAATGGTCCTCAGTACGCTGATCTAGACCAGGTACTGCGACGGGCGGTACCCTAGTAGCCCTGCCATTGTATGGAACCAAATCTCCAATAAGCACCGTACAGACCTTATTGTGCCCAACTATGCTGGAAGGTGAGATGCAAGCATTTTAGCTATTTAAATAAGTATATGTGCTCAGACTCTATTATAATATCAAAGGATTTTGATGTAAAATGTTTTGGTTATTATAAGGTAAAAACCTGACATATTTATTTGTGGCGTGGTCTTACGAGATACCTTTAATTTCAAAGGATTTTGAAAACTTTAATAATTCAATTGAGTGTGTTTTCTATGATACTTTCCCAGACTGACTCGGGTGTTATATTATTATAATGCTCGGGTCAAACCGAGTATTACATATACAGGATAGGATGCTATGGAGCTCAGGAGATGAGCTGGATGACGAAGACATATATCATATATCTGACTTATATTCCGCTGTGTATCGTGTGCTGTATATTCAAGTTTGTGATTACAAGTTATTAGAACTGTCCAGTCTTCTTCTATTGATTGTTTTGTACTCTGATGATGTAATGTATAAAAACAGTTACAGTTCTTTTTTGTATAAATATTAATGGTTATCTATTATATATTGTTCCGCTGCAATTGTGAGATTCGGATGTTGTTCTCTATTTTCTTCTTCTACCTCTTTCTTCTTGCCCTTACGGACTAGTATTTCCGACATTCGATTGTTCGACATGTAATATAGTGGACGTATTGATGTCGATTTTCGGAGGTCGAAAACCAGTTTGTGACACAATCATCCCTTCTTCTCAACCATCCATTTTGGTTAAGGTAAAAATATTTCAAATCATCAGTCTCAGTTCCACCTTCGAGTCTTACAATTAGTTCGGCTAATGGATCATCTTTCTGCCTTAAACAATCCTTTCGATCATTGCTAGTTGAACTTCTTAAGAAGATAGTATAGCAGTTTCTTGACTAGAACTTGCCATCGATCTTAACTGCACATTATAAGTAGTTAATGTTTCTAAATCCTTCCACTCGGTTAACATATCTAACAACGCATTCTGATATTTCCGGCTAAGGGCATCTGCGACTTTATTTTCTTTCCCTGGTGTGTACTTAATTTCGAAATTATAAGCTGCTATGAATTCTAACCATTTTTGTTGTCTAATATTTAACTCTTTTCAAGAGAATAAATATCTCAAAGAATTATGATCCGTAAATAAATCGAATCTTTCTCCCAAAATATAGTGCCACCACACCATCAAAGAAAAGATTACAGCAGCCAACTCCAAATCATGAGTCAGATTTCTAACTTCATTCAGTTTAAGCCATTGAGAAGTGTAAGCAATCAATCTACCCCTCTACATTAAGGCAACTCCTCATCATGTTCTGCATGCATCGGTACACACCACTAAATCTTAATTTCAACCTGGAATAAGTAACATGGGCGTATTGGTTAATAAATGTTTCGGCTTTAGGAATGCCTCCTCACAATTATCAGTCCAAACATATTATATGTCCTTCCTTGTTAGTTTGGTCATCGGTGTTGCTATATGAGAGAAATCCTTGATGAATCTTTGGTAATAGCCAGCTAATCCAAGAAAACTCTGTATCTTGGTCACCATCTTGTGTCTCTTCCTATTATTGATAGCTTCAATGTTAGCTGGATCTACTAACTACTCTTTTTCTGAGACTACATGACCAAGGAACTTCACTTCATTCTTCCAAAGATGACATTCCAAAAACTTCACTTTCCGTTGATGCTGACTCAACGTGTCAAGCACTATACTTAAGCGAGTCTCATGATAGAGTTAGGTGAATGCCATAGAGGCAATTATGTAATTTTTTACATATATCTAACTCGTTGACCAATCTTATTCAAAATAAAATGTATTTTATTCCTATTATATACCTGACATAATGCGATTATATTAATTAATTAACTTAATTAAAAGTATATTTAATATAAAAAGTCCATAAATGGTATATTTTGTGATGGCAGTTACAAAGTGTTGTAACCATGAGTAATTTATCACGACGAAAAAATATACCATTTTAAATGTTCCTAGTCAAGATGCATCGAGATTCGGTATCGATGTATCTGTTGAGACTGGAGTACGTAACACTCTCCAAATATCGGGCAATGCAACAATCATGACTACTAGGGCTCCTAGGGGTTGGGTACTAATAGACAGTAGATAATTATGGAATGACTCACTCAATAGTTTTCTGTTGCTTAATATAACTAAGGTCAAGCAGAAAATATCGATGTGACTGATTTACACAGTTCTCTCGACTTGAGAATACTGTGATCTTCAATATGAAAGCTCGAGTTTGGTTATAGCCAAATCATGGCATAGCATCCATCGAGTGACTATAGTTGGATCGAGTGGAAGTATTGGAAGTGAAGTACTATTTAAGAGAGGATTCGTCTCCTCAGTTATATGCAGTTAGTATCACAGTCAACTCATGTCAACTCAAAGTCAAAGTCTCTGGCCAGTACATTTCGGTTAATAATTATTGTTACTATTGAGCAAAGAACTTTGTATTTGGACTACAAAGTTGAATGTGGCTGAGGTTGAAATTTTAACCGTTACCAAATTTCATAACTCCAAAGTGATATAGTTTTGACAAAGAGAATTGGTATAAACAAATATCACAACCGGGTAATGCTTATTAAACTAAAATTGGATTTATCGAAAATGGGTAAGCGATAAATTTGACCATAATATTATACCACCTTCTAAGTGATGTGTGAATGTTAACATTAGAATAGTTCGATCTTAATCGCTGACCAAATTTACACCCAAGAGTTACACAGCCGAAATAATGAATTCCCTTAAGACCGAATGATTTAATTAGGTTATAATTGTTATAAATTAATTAATATTTATGAAATATTAAGCATGAAATTTGAATATGATTTGAAAAATAAATAATGTTATATATATTTATAACAGTTATAAATATATCATTCGATATACAATATCAACAAGCGAATAAATTTGATTTAATTACATAGTATTTTTGCTTAGGCTTAGATGGGTTCAAGGCCCACCATTAGGGCTGCAAAATTTCGGTTTTGGAAAGGTCTAGGGATGACTAAAACATAGGAAGATGGCTTAGAGATAATGGGTTGAGATCAAGTTAGAACATGTAAAAAGGTTTTCCTCGTTTTTTCTCTATTATAACCCTATGTATGTACATATATGCATAAATATATGTATGTATGTATGTATATGTATCTCTAAATAATGACTAAACCTTTTGGCCGCCATTACCTTCTACATTGTTGGTTAAAACATAGCTCTCAATCCACTTTAAAATTCTCAAATATATTTCAAATTAAAAATAACACTATTTGATAGTGAGAGGTCGGTGGTTCCGAACTTGTAATCCGACGAATCAAGAACAGTAAAGGAAGGGAAGTCTTTGCTTCATGGATGCAATGGCATCATTAAATTGCTAATTTTGATTCATATTACAGTAATTAAATTATATTCCATGATCCTATAATGAGAAATTTCGTATCTGTTTAAATATATTTCTACTATATGTTTAGTTGGGTGAGATTTTTATAAGTAGATGTAGTTGTCACAAATCAGTATAGTTATGTGCATAATTTGTTTATTAAACTATTTGATTTATGTATAGACAAATGTTGTCTACTGTACAAAATCAATTTTTGTCATTAATAATTGTTTTATATATGTTTATCTATAAATTCGTGTATATATATCAGTGTATATTTCTCTCTCATAATAGCATATATGCATATATAAGATATATATATATATATATGATTTAAAAATTTTAGTACACTTAGTTATATATAATATGAATTTACAAATTCGAAAATAAATTATCATACATATATTCATATTTTTAACTTAACATTTATTGAATTGTTTATTACATATAGAATAATCATTACATTAAGAATTCAATTTTATATTTAAAAAAATATTACATCATTTTAGAAATGTATACAAAAAATTTAGGAATTTTTCAACAAAGTTTATTATTTTTAATAATTAATTTTATTTTTAAAAAACTATTTATGATTTATTAAAAGTAATAATTTCTGAAATTTTAAAATTCGAATTTTTAATAATATATTATTTTATATTAAATAATCATTACCGAAATCAATGTATTTATTTTTAAACATAATATTTCAACTTTGAAAAATCTTCAGATTTTTTCTAAGCTCTATTTTATGATCGTAGATTTTTGAAAATTGTAAAATTTGAATTTTCATCAATATATTATTTTATGTTAATTATTTGTGGATGAAAATATTATTTTATTCATAATACATATAAATTTAAATACTAGAATTATCATGTTTGCAAAACAAAGTTAATTTTTAATTATTCTTCTCTCTTTTACTATATATATATTTATCTATATAGAAATGTTTTATGTTCATATATTATATATAATATATTTGTACATACTAATGTGTGTGTATGTGTTTATGTATTTTAACACATGTACATGTACATATTTAGATAACATACATGACATACAGAATGCGCTAATATGTATGTTGCGATGTAAATCCCAACATTTACATATGGGAATATTATACATTTCATGGATTATTATGTTACACATGCACTCATCCATATATGTATATGATACATTTATGTATAAACTAAATCAAATAAAATTAATTTCATATCTTAATATATTTGAATTCAAATAAAATAAATGATTTTATTTAAATGAAATTTAGAAATGTTCTAATTCAGTTAGACTTCATAAGCCCAATAAAGATCCAATAGGGTAAAAATTTTGAAATTCATCCATAACTTCCGCTGCGGGCTGGTCTAGTTCCAACAATGGTATGAGAGCCCAATAGCCCATGCGGTCTAAATTAGTCATATTAGGATTAACTAATTAAGCCTGTCTACTTAGTACGGTGTCTAGAAAGATAATGTGTAGGATTGGAATAGGGTAATCAAGTACCTTGTCCAACCTCGTTACCGGCGTGACCCGAAAGGAGAAGTGATCCCAAAGATTGCTCCTAATAGAAAAGGCCCAATTTAATTTGGGCCTTGGGCTAATTTTCAAAATCGTTTGAAAATTAATGTTAAAGGTTTTAAATTTAATAGTTAAATTTATAATAAAACATGTTTATTATAAAAATTATAATACTACATAAGTTTATAAAATGTTTGAAAGGATAATGATATTTTCAAAATGTTTGACAATATTTATATAATAATTTCAAATTTCAAATTTATTAATAAATTAAATAAATTAAATATTAATTAATTAAAGCATATATGCGTGTATTATACATGTTGATATATGTTATGTTATTTTAAAATGTTTAGAATAACATAAGTATACATATATGTATAGAAGGTAAATTTGAAATTAATAAATTTAATAAAAATTGATTAATTGAATAAATCAATTAAATAAATCAATTAAAGGTTAATTAGTTGAATAAAATACACATATATATAATATATGTGTGTTACACTATAAAGGCTATAGTATACACTATAAATATTATAGTAGATATGTCCAATATTAAAGTTTTATTGGAAACTAATTTAAAATTAATTAAAGAATTAATTAATTAAAATTAATTAGATAAGATTTAATTAATGATATATTATACATAAGACTATCATATAAGTAATATGAAATAAAAAAGTTATATAACAATAAAAATTATATGATATGTGTATAAACTAAATGTGGAACATTAAGTAAATCCAAATAGACTTGAGAAATAAATACATATGTAAATGTAAGTATACCGTGATTTCCGATGTGTCTGATAGTTGAATCGCTGGAGTATTTCATTAGAAATATATTATTCTATAAGTTAATATCACTCAATATATATATATATTGTAGATTATGAATCTTCAATATAATGTTGTTCTCTACCATATATATTGATAAATTACTTACATACTCTTTAGTTGTTGAGCAAACTCAAGCTAGGGATGTTATGCGTAGTATTATTAATATATTGAACAACTGAGGCAAGATAACTACATGTATTTGTTAAGCAAACTCAAAATACATGTACTATACTTAAGCCATCATGATATGGTAGGTATGGGTGAATCATCCCTTTCGATTTGTTGAGCAAACTCAAGGTCGAAATGAGATTAGAACAAGGAAAAATGGTTTAAGAGTTGTATGTGATACAACCGATAAGGAGTTATCCATCGTTTGTGGGGCTATGATTTGTTGAGCAAACTCAAGGTCAAAATACCAAAACAAACGAGTCCTAACACCCACTAATGAAGTTGTAAGACTTTTATGTTTCATCTTAGGGTTTGGAAAAACATAAAAGACTAGTGGGAGCCTTATTAGAAAAACGAAATGGTAACACTTAACCTTTCTAATATTGTAAGAACATATGCTATATAATGTTATAATTATCTACAGTGATAAACTGGTGCATTTAATATGATTGATAAAACATTTGTCAGTTAACATATATAAACAAACTGAATTAAAAGTTAATAAATAGAAATATAATAATACTTACTAATAATTCTAATTGCATGTTATATAATATTTCTATACCTATGCAAGTGCCTAGTTTCAAATACTTAATACATTCGTAAATTGATCACTTATATATTTATTTGGTTTAGATCGTTATTGCATTTTATGAGTTTTTAAACTCTGAATGCAATTCAAGACTATGGATATTTGATCCATTAATTTCACATACAAATGTTATATGGTGAACAATGATAGTTTTTGGGGTACAATATTTCGATGAAGTTAGTTCATTCAAAGTAAGCCAATAAATAGTATTTTAAGATCATGTATTCTACTTAACTATTTCAAAAGGATCATATCGTGTTAATGTAACACAAGACCATAAACTATGAGATACATCTAAAAACTCGATCGTTGAAATGTCATCTTGATCGGATCACATAAAGTGCAACATATTTGATGTCTTAAATGTTAAGAATAATCTAATGCGCTTTTGTAAAGGTTTGTTATGGTATTGTAGTAAGGTTTTCTTTTGAATAGTTTAACCATTTGAAACAAAAATGAATGTATAAGAATAGATGAAATTTAAGGTAAAGTTGGAATGAAGAGAATGAATAGTCACTTCTGTTTCATAAAGAAACATTGGAAACAAGAATTGAAATAATAATTGATACTTAATATTGGAATATGAAATATGATTTTTATTCCGAAATGTATTTTCATATAGAAAATTATGTTCTATAACATTTATTTCTTTGATTTCAAGATATTTCATCAAAGAACTCTCTACTGTAAACTAGTTGTGGCATATGAAATAAGTAAACTATTGTAACAATCCGCATATTTTACGATTGAATATCTAAATATTTTGTTTAAGTATTTTATCGTTAGTCAGATTTTAGTCCGAAAAATTACTTTTTGCATACGGTCGAATTAGGACTTGGGACCACTTTCGTTTAGTTCAAAACGCCGTTTGCGATCTTTTTGAGTATAAACTTTGATATGTTTGGAGTTAGTGGAATTTTGCCAAATTTTCACTTTGAGCTTTGGGTTTGGTTCAGCCCATTAGCCTAAACTATTAACTCTAGCTCAACCCCCTCTTCTCTTCATTACTTCACTTTCATTTTCTAACACTCAAGCTTCATCAAAAATGGAGAGAGGAATGGAAAATTAAAACACCAAGCCCTAGTTCATTTGCAAAATCCAAACTCTAGCTCCAAATTCTATGAGAAGCCATTGATTCAAGCTTCTTGTATTGAGATTGAAGTGTGGTTGATTCTTCCTTTGCTTTCAAGCTTCTCCTTCATTAATTTTGTGAAAAGGTGTTTTTATCTCAGATCTTTGTCTATAACTATCTTTGATTGTTGGGTATGAATTCCTAACACTTATTCATGTGCATTTGCTTTTGGTTTGGATTGAATTGGTGAATATCCCAATTTTTAGTGTTTTGGGTTCAAATCTTTAAAAATCCTAACTTTAAAGTTTGAACACGTTTTTGGTGATGCATCGGGGAGCCAATAGACCGGGTAGCCGATGGGCGTAATCCCCTAGCGTCCGTGCTCGACCGGTTGCAAATTGAGAGAGTTTTGCACTTCTGTTCCTTAGGTCGTTCGGCCTGCATATATGTCTCTCGGCCTGCAGTTAGGTCGCGCCATGTTAGGTCGCAACTACTTAGGTTGGTTAGCCTCACCTCCTTAAGTCGCTCGACCTGCCTTAGGTCGCTGACCATTTAGGTCGCTCGGCTTGCTCGTACCAACTTAGGTCGCACCTACATATAAGTCACACCACTTAGGTCGCTCGCCTCGCTAATGGCTCGGTCTGTTAAGTCGCCCTCCTTAGGTCGCTCGCCTCGCTAATGAGTCATCCTGTTAGGTCTCACCTCCTTAAGTGCTCGGCTTGCTTCAAGTCGCAACCAGTTAGGTCGCTCGTTCCTTATGTCGCTCGGCCTGTCGCTATAGGTCGTACCAACTTAGGTCGCTCGGCCTGCTTTAAGTTACACCTGCTTTAAGTCGCACCTGCTATGTTGCTGATCCCTTATGTCGTATGCCGCTAGCTCCTTGGGTCGCTCACTTGTGCCGCTATTTTCTTAAGTCGCTCAGTTAGGCCACATGCTATGTCACTGATCCCTTATGTCGTATACCGTGGAGTCGCATGAGTTGAGCCGCTGATTTCTTGTGTTGTATTGTGTTAAGTCGTAAGTCGTGGCTATTAAGTCGCAAAGGTATTTCCATTTTGATGTATTTGGAATCAAATTCTTTGGATTTTATTCACGTCATCGTATGTGAATTTTTGTGATTGATTGTTTCTACAATCATTTTTGTGATTTGTCACTTTAAAAATATGAAGGTTTCAATATTAGCAGTAAATATCAAAACTCCTTCATCAAAACGATTTCAACCCTATTTTACTACAAAGCTCGTTTCTTAAACCGTTTTCCAATCTACTAGTATATACAAACCTTTACCTCAATCGCATGAGAAATCTTATTAAACGGCATAGTAAAACAAGTGGTGTGAAACGCTTGCGTTTACTTCGTCGGTTAATTCTTGGACTTGTTCGATTGAATCTCTTGTGACAATTTTTGAGTGGAGATCTACAATTTGTTCATAAATATTTAAGTGAAGCTAGTGGTTATGGGACATGAGGCTAAGCTTATATATTTACTAGCTTATTGTAATTGACACTTCTTGTGATCGATGATGATCATTTTGTGATTTAGACTAGGAATGTGCGATGTCTCTTTGTCTGCGAGGGAGACTAAACCCCGCTTTTGTGGAGTTTCGGCTTAATTTGGTGGGGTAGCGACCCATGGTCTTTGAGCCGTTTTGTGGAGCTTTGGCTCAAAATTAATGGTTAGCAACCATGGAATAGCGTCCCATTTTGTGATACACGTGTTGGTGAGTTTTCATGCTCTCGTTTTGTGATAGGCCTCCCCCTTTTTGTGATTTCTGGATTTCCATTGATGATTTCTAGAACTGATGTTTCACCAATTTTCGTGATTTACATTGATATGTTTTATCAATATTTGTGCATTGGTGAATTTGTGTGTCATTAACTTTTGTGATTGACGTTGATATATTGTCAATATTTATGGTTTGGTGAATAAATATAAAGAGTATGACATTCTTTTTGATCTTTGAGAAGATTCTTGTGATATTGATTAATCTCTTGTTGATTTTCAATTACATACTTATCACAGTATGGTTTTATGGTTATCATACGTTTTTGTCATATCTCTTATTCTATACCATTTCATCTGATATCTATAGCTAGACTGATCCGTTTATTATTTTCTTATTAAATAATACTCGGGTCAGACCGAGTTGTTACAGGTGCTTCTACTTGACTCCTCATCTGGGATTATTATCCAGACTTTTGGCTAACTACTTAGATTGGTAGTTTATTTTGTTGTATACCTTTGAGATATAGACTCCTTGATGTATACATATTCTTTTGTCTAGCACTTGTAACTATTCTTTTGTGATATTGTGGATCTTGTCAGACCACTACTCTGATGAACACATTTATGTGTTATATATTTATATCTATTTCCGCCTTTGTGATATGGATGTCTGTGACTGATTTTTGTTATGTTTATTTCTATATTTGTTTCCGAAGAATATATGTAGCCACCGGGTAGTAGCTTTGAGTTTGTATCGGTATGTCGGATTTCCTCCTGAAACCAGATGCATGTTGTACTATCTGACATATCGGTGCTCACATAAAGAAATTACGTGGATGGTCACTCCTCAACAGCCTTATTCTCCGTGTTGGTTGACGGCATAACCCCATAGTGCCTTGGCTAGAGTGGGTATAGAGGTGGGGCGTCACAGCTTGTATCAGAGCGAAACTTCGGAACGATGTAGAATAATCGAGCAAGGATCATCGTCCTAAGTCCTTCTTAGGAGTCGTCCTTTAGGATTTAATTCGAGTCTTCATACCGATTCATCCTATTTTCTTTATGATTCCTTGTTTTGTCTATCAAGATTGCTTGATATTCATTTGGTGAATAACCTTTTCCTTCTTCTTTCTTTCTTTCTAAAGGAAGAGAAATGGTTAGACCTGGCCGTCCCAGCGCCGGTCAATCTAGTGCTACTCCCCAAGATGGAGTATTTATGTCTGCCCAGCAGCTTCTTGATCTAGTAAAGAATGCTCAAGCAGCTGGATCTAATCCAGAGTCTACTCACCCTAAGTCTGGATTTGCACGTTTGTGCAAAGATTATACCAATTTGGGTGGGAAGCCATTCAAAGGTTCTGAAACTATTATTGAAGTCCAGGCTTGGCTGAGAACGTGCGATCGAATCTTTTCTCGCATGAATCTTATTGATCTTCACCGTGTTCAAGTGGCCTCTAGTATGCTCCAAGAAAGAGCATTAGATTGGTATGAGCTTCTGATTTCTGAAATAAATGAAGCGGATCTTACCTGGAAGAAATTCCGGGACGCTTCGAGTTAAAATTTGTGCCAGAAGCTGAGAAGGTGACTTTGGCTCATCGTTTCATAGACCATGTTCAAGGTGAATCTTCCATGGCAGACTATGTCGCATCATTAGAGTCACTTTCTAAATACAGGGTCGAGTACATAAACACCCCATTGAAGAAAAACCAAAGATTTGTCTATGGGTTGAATAAAAATCTCAAGAAGCCATTACTTCTAAAATTAGAAGTTTCTTTTGATTAGCTCATTGATATCGCTCTTCGACTTGAAGAGGCTGATAGAGTAAGTGGTGCTGAGGTTGGGAGTGCTAAAACGAACTTCACCAACAAGAAAAGGCCTAATAAGTTCAAAGGTCCTTATCCCAACAATAAGAAATGGAAGCAAGCCTCTCCGGCAACCAAGACTTCTACCTCAAGTGGTGGGATTTAAATGAGCAATGTTGATAACAATAATATCACAAATTTCAATTGTTGAAATTAGCATAACAAATTCGGTATTCCACATGCTCAAGTTAATTTAGATTTACTGATTTATTGTTTGGTACTTATGTATTGAAACATTAAATTCTAAATAATGATTTAGAGTAAGTCGTTTACACATATTGACCAAAAATGCCTCGAAGTCGGTGGGAGTGACATTGGGTTTGTGAGTCTTTAGATATGATCCATGAAATAATACTAATATATCATATAAGCATCAAGATTGAATAAATATTTTGATAGAAATATCAAATAGTTTGATTATCAATCAAAGTGTAGAGGAAGCGTGTGTTTATAAAAAAGAACGTTAAAAGATACATTGATATTTCTAAACTATAAGTAAACAACACGTTCTTGATTTTAACAATATGCTTGTATTAAAATCAACTTTAGTTGTTTTAATACTCAATTTTGGATTGTAAATGATGTCTTTTATGGTAAGCATAAAAGATATATGGACCGTCCCAAAATGATATACAAGAGCACCTTATTAAGAAGAGAACATGTAAGTTGGATTTCTTATGCATTAGCAATAAGAATTATCATGCAGGTTATGTTGTCCATGATATTGTGTTTTGTTTATGTATTTGATATATGGAGAAAATATAAAATTCAAAATGATATCACTAAATGGTTGTTTGAGATGTTCTCGCGTATTTATGAAATACTAGAGAATTGTTTATAGAAACAACAAACTTGTTATAAAGGAACGTTTAGACACAAACTTCTGTAAGTAATATTGAGTATAACATGTCGATGATAAAATTCAAGTTAAAACCATTAATTTGGAAATGTTTCAAGATAAAGGTGATTGTGGTCGATTCAACAAAATGTTGAGAACATTAACTTGAATAGCACTGCAATAAACCAATGTATATAGATATAAATGAAAAAATTTATAATTAAGCCAAAGGTGATTATAAATTTGAGAATCCCATAGATAACAATGTCATGAAATTGGTAATGATAGAAGCAGCTCACTAGAAGTCGAAAGGCATACTTCAAATTGTTCCACATAATAAAGGCAGTTAATCGGTGTCAGAGGGCGACAAAGTAGATAATTAAAGCATAATTGCATAACCATTCACTAAGGAACTAACCTAATTTCTTTTGAGAAAAATGATTGGATAAGTTTAAATTAGATTCCATAATTGACCCCAAGTACAAGTGGGAGATTGATAGAGTTAGGAGTATGCCATATAGGCACTTATGTAATTTGTTACATAAATATAACTCGTTGACCAATCTTGTTCGAAATAAAAGGTATTTTCTTCCTATTATATACTTGATATAATGTGATTATATTAATTAATTAACTTAATCAAAAGTATAAATGTAACACCCCACGTTAAATTACAATTATATATGCAAATAATTTAATTAAGTTATATAAGTTTGAAATTTTAAAATAAAGAAATGTTTGTAAATGTGGCAACTAATTAATACTATTTGGAATACATATATATTTGTGTTACAAATAAATTAGAGACAGAAATTGTATAAAATAAATTAATAGGAAAGATTAATTGACGGTGTTTGTTTAAAAGGGAAACTAATATTTGATTAATTAGTAGAGGTGATTAATTGACAGGAATTGAAAAGAATGGGAATATATATTGTAACAACTAATTGATTTGATTGGAAACATATATGTTAGTGCAAGAGAATACAATGGAGGAAGAGTAATTTATGCAAGTAATCAGTTGCCAATTAATAAACATGTAACATATGGTAACATATATAATTAAGGTTATGATTCAAAATTCAATTGTAGAATATATGCATGGAATAATTATGGAAATAAAATAAATTAATATGCACATATATGATGAATTAATATGGTGTTGATTAGCATATTAACTTGGTAAGAAATCACAGTGTATAGGCAAGGATTAATTGGATAGTAAATTAATTCTTTGTACATATGAAATCTATTAATTGGGTGATTATTAGGGGAATCTTATTTAAAAGAAATTTCACATTTAGAAATATATGTTTCCATAGATTGTGAAATAGAAGGGGAAAGTGATTAATGAGAAGATTTTTGGAGAAACAATTTGAAATAAAAACAAACGTAGAAGAAAACATGTTAATTTAATGTCCGTAGACTGAGTTTACGCTTTAGATTTTGAGTTTTATATCTAATGGTTAGCACTGATTTGAACCACTATAAATATAGGCGTAGAGCCTCAATGTTTCTCATTATTTTCTCTTGCCTATAGAAGCTCCTGCCATTTTTCTATATCTTCTACACTTTCTTAATAACAAAATTTTAGATCTAATTCACATGAATTTAGATCTAAATATAAAGAGAATATAATTAATTAGGAAATTAGGATTTGGCTCAAATTAGAAGGCTGTGTCAAAAGTGAAACCCTAGATCTGAGTTTTATTTGTTATTTCTAATCCAAATCTTTTCCTTTTCTCTTTTAATATTATAGATCTATAAATATATTGTTTGTAACTCCAAATAGAGATCACAAGGGAATTGAATATAGATGTTAGGGGCAGATTCGAAATAAAAACAACGAGATTAGGAAAGCTAGCAACGTGAGTGGATTTATTTATATATCTTTTAAGTTTAAGATATATTATCGTTAAATTCCGGTTTAGATAATTTTATTCGATAACTAATCCTATTAATTAAGTTATGTTGAATTATAAGGAATTTACAGTTTATTTACAGTATTAGTATTTATTTACATCTATTTCTACATTTTGGATTTTTATGCAAGTGTCATTCTTCTTCTATTTTTTCCTCTTTCTTCGTTTATGTATTAGAATAGATTAAACATGAATATGGATTAAATAAGTAAGAATACTAAAATGAAGAAATAAGATGTAAAGTAATAAAAGTTTGAGGAATGGAATTACTGTAATAAATTACGTTAAAATGAGAAAATTTATTTAATCTAATAACTGGAATTGGGAGCTACTAAAAGGTTAATTGGTTGGTTTAAAAAATAAGATACATTTCTATAATTTAATATTTAAAAGACAAAAATGAACTTAATTGCTAGAATAAAAGAAATAAAAAGAGAATTAGGGTAAAATAGGGAAACCATTGTATTTTACACTATTCCAAAACAGTAAAAGAAATATCCAGCAGTTACGGATTATTATTTCTAGTATTATTTAATATTAAAATATGGAAATGGATTTTTAAATATAGTTTTCACAACCAACGAAATAAAATTGAATACCAAATAAAATTGAATTACTTCCTAGAATAGAGGATAACAAAGCAAAGTATGACATGATTCAAGTAAATTATCAGATAAGAACTTGAAGTTGTAAACAATAATGAACCTAGGTCTGCATTCACTACGTAGACTATTTAAGAAGATAGTTATTATGATAAGTGAATTATATAATATAGGAGAATAAAAGAATATTCTATATCATAATAAAAGAAGGCAGATCAGAACAGAAAATAAATTCGAGTATTATGTATGGACTATTAAAGAAGAGAAAATGACTATTACAGGTAGAATTATAGCATATGTCATAATTAAGTAGTAAGACTGAAAAAGCTTATTTTGAGACTTTGAATAAATTAATGAGGAATAATAATGGTAGAAGCTTATTTAAATAATTTTTATTAAATCAATAAGCAAATAAAGCAGAAATGATAAAAGAGGCTTATTGTAATGAACTTAAGATTTCTATTAGTTTAATAAGCAAGATAATGAGTATGGCTCATAACAACAACATTCCCTATTAAATAAATGGAAATCTCACAGTAGATAGAGGTGAGATGAGGGCAAGAATATGCTAATTAGAGTAAATAAGTAGCCAACAAAATAAGAAAGTAAACTAAATGCAAATTAAAGGATTAGACTTAGGATCTAATAAAAGAATTGAGATGTGTTTGGAGTAGCCCAAAGGATGAAGCATCTGACGAAGCAGTTCATTAGGGATTTTAGAAATGGAGAAGAACGTCGAACTTAGTATTATTAGGCTCCAAGGAGGTAAAGACTTCATACTCTAGGATGGCCCTTTGGGTGAACCTAACGAAGCTGCACCCCCGGAGGAAGGTTTGTAGATGTTCCATCAAGAGAGTAGGCCTTGACTGCATTTGCATTGTAGGCCTAACGAAGTAGACTTTATTGGCAGTCAGAAGGGCTTGATGTTCAACGTAGGGTATTTGTATGTCCACTACGTGCAAGTAAATTTAAGGATAGTCGCATGTGGATATCGGCCA
The DNA here is from genome assembly GCA_030765085.1 of Allium cepa. Classification (NCBI taxonomy): domain Eukaryota; kingdom Viridiplantae; phylum Streptophyta; class Magnoliopsida; order Asparagales; family Amaryllidaceae; genus Allium; species Allium cepa. The sequence continues at coordinate 58,115,834 of CM060935.1, forward strand.
ACATCAAGATCAAGAGCGATTTCGAGAAAGACTAAAGTTAAACTAATAGGCCAATGATTCTTTCACTATCGAGACATTAGATGAGGGGCATTTCCATTTGGATGTTAGATTATTTACAGTAGGGCGCAACCACTTAGCTTTTTAAAAATCTTTCGGTTAGTCGAGGGGTGGCTGCGTGGGGCCATAGGCACAATGAAAAAGAGATAGACCAACTAGAATATCTGTACATGTTGGCCTAACGAAGCAGCCCTTTATAGAAATAGAAAATTCTCGACTGAATTTTGTACAAGGTACACCTTGTTGGCGGGATTCAAATAGTTTGCAGAACAATTATGTAGTCCTCAATGTACGCACTGGGTGGTACATTATGAATGTCCAAGCATTGGCATAGACTAGTGTGAATGCGATTTACATTTTCTTCGTGAGTAGTGGAGCATATGCATTGTAGGCCTTACAAAGCAATCCTTTACAGATGTAGCTACGGAACTCTCGTGGAGTATAACGATGGAGTATCTGTATTGTAGGCCTTACAAAGTAGTCTTTTATAGATATAGCTACGGAGCAAGATGATAGAGCATCTCTATTGTAGGCCTTGCGAAGCACTCCTTTACAGATGTAGTTACGGAGCGCTCTCAAAGCAAGACGATGGAGCCCTTTTCGAGGAGGGTATAGAAGGTACCATGGGTGGTACCAAGGAACAATATGGTCATTGGACATATAGCTATATATACATGTATTAGTTATTAGGTTTTAATCTACTATGGAGTAGATGGGCACGGTTTACGAACAAAGACGACAGTATTGGAACCTAATTAACCTAATATAAGAGTAAATGGAAATAAAATGATATATATGGAATTAAGCCTAGTAGTATATAATTTATTCATTCACCAAAACCTTTGTTCCGACCCCCTCCTCATAATATCCTACAGGTTAGGTAGATGGCAGAGACTTCTCAGCTTTATGACACTTGCTTAGCAAGTGTTTTTATTTGGGTGAGTATTTACTTACTATTATATTTTAGTCAATTCTTCCATGAGATATTTTATTAATCTCTAATATATTTGTCTTTGCCTGTTTTTAGGATACTAGATTCCCAACACGGGTTTCAGTGGATTTGGGTTTCAGCATTTGTGAAAAAAATCCGGACCCACTGGAATTCGGCTTGTTACATTTGGTATCAGTGCCTAGATTTAGGATTCCTAGGTAGATATTGAGTGAAACTATTTGTATTTTTGAATAAAATATAAATATATTATGTACTAAAATCCAAATAGTCCCCAACCATAGATTTTTAACATATGGAAAGTTTTTAGAAGTATATTTGCACATAGTTTGCAGTTGGGTTTGGGATGACCCAAGTATGTAGAGGTCTATGTTATTACCAATTTATAGCGTATAAATAAGCCATGTTTTGAGAGAACATTTGTATTCATATGTTTTAGGAAGTAGGGAAGTTCCTTAGGGATAGTAGAGAGAGTGTTTTTATTTCAGGAAGAATAAGAGGTTTTCATATGAAGAAAATCCACTTTATGTCTAACCCGATAAAAATGAAACTTTTGAACTAAAAAAGTTGAAAAAATAATTTTTAATATATTTAAATTTTGTTAAAAGTGAAATTCTTTTTGAAGAATTATAGAGCATGTATAGCTCTCTAGTTTCTTTATAAGTATGCAATGATTTTAAATGTAAAAACCTAGAGTGTGTTAAGTATCAAAAATGTAGGCTATAACATTTATTGTTGTAATAAATATTTTTAGTAAAAATAAAGAAAGCATAGACTATGATACTATTGTCATAGTAAGTGACTCAGAAAGTAAATGTTTTTACATAACATATAGGATTTATTAATATTTATTTTAATTGAATCCATATACTAGTATTTTTGGGTTATAGTAATGGTTTCTTACCCAACATTTGTTTTGACCCAAATGACTTTTGAAGATAATTTCTAAAGTAGTTTGTATGTACACTTGTTATTTAAATAAGCACATGAAAATATTTTCTAGTTATAAAAAAGTTTTAAAGATGAGTTATTTTGAAAAATAATGTGCAATAAATTTATGAATTTAGTAGGAAATATTTATGTAAGAAAATAAAGAGTAAACATATCTTCATCTATTGGAATGAAATGAATAATGATATATGAACCACAAATAAAGATGTTTTGTGCAAGCTATAAGGATTACGTGAAAGAGATGTATAAGGTATGGGAAGCACAATATTTTGTATAGCCAACAATTTCGATAGAATACAAAATAAATTCCTTATAGTTCACATAAACATGAAATCCACCTTTAAAGGATTCATAGAAGTTTTAATGTTAATGATTTCTCATAAGAGAAAGTAATTCCAATACATTAAGGTATAAAACCATTAAGTGTAGTAAGTTAGTAACTCCTTCAAGGTTAAGTAACTGGAAGAGTAGGAAAGTTAAGAGATTTTTGATAAAATAATTGTTCTTATTAACCCCAGTTTTAGTAAATTTGAAAATCTAAAAAAGAAGAAGGATATTTGAAAACATGTGAGGAAATTTTTTTAAAAGTCAAGAAAAAAGAAAGATGTTTTAAGAATAAGCAAGACATGTTTAAAAAAAGATGGTTTAGTGGAAAAGTAAATAAGTTTTTGAAAAGATAAAATTTAGAATTTTTAATTTTTGAAGAAAAATTGATAAACACCAAACCAAATCAGACTTTTAAATATGGAGTAGATAGAAATCATTTTCTAGGTGTAATGGGAAAAGTATAAGGTTATAGCAGTAATTACTCTTAGTAATAATAAAAGTTCCCGTAAGGTGTATAGGACACAAGTGAAAACCTAGAAATGTTGCTTTATGTGCGCAGACTATAGAAGAATCCTGAAATGATATTAGTAACACGTGGTTGGGATAGGTAGACCTTAGTTGGGGAAAAATGAAAGGTAAAGAAAAAAAATTTCCACAAGCTTAGTTGTCCTTTTAGATGGAGACTGCATAGATTGAAACCCTTATCCACTACAGTAAATGAGACATGGTTATTCCTTTTTGAGCATGGAATAGAAGAGATGAATAGATCTTATTCATTATGAGTAATAAAGCATAAGTTGGTAACAAGTAATAGACCGTATGAGAAGCATATGAGTTACTTGGATTCCTAGAGTATGACCTTTCTATGTCAAAGAGGACATGGTCCTAGACCTCCTTGCCCTAAATGATAGCCGTGTTTAGTTGCTGTTAAAAAAAGAGTAAAATAAGATAACTAAAAAGAAAATAAAAAATTTAAAGAAAGGGACAGAAACGTCAACAGAAAAATTTAAAAATAGATATTTTCTTATTTAAATTGTGCTAAGGGAAGTAAATAATTTTTTTAGAATAGTAGCCTAAATCCCAAGTATGGAGGAAGATGTGAGCAAAAGAAAATAGAAGAAATATGAATTTTTTCTATTTTCCACTTTCTTTATAACATAAGAAATCTAATTTGGAAAATTAGAATTTTCTAAAATTCGAAAATTAAAGTTCTGTGGTAGATTTGGACGTAAAAAGTTGTTGAACTATGCTCCTATTCATTAGGAGTGTAGGAAAAATTGAATGAAAATTATTTTGTGTTTTCAAAAGATTGCAATTATATAGAAATTACAAGTATATTTAGGATGTGTGCATCATGTTTTTAAAAGGAATTTCTACAGGAAAAGGCATTCATATAGGAGGTACCACTTAGAAATTCTTGTACATGCATATATTTTATGATGTATTGCACTTTGCAGCATGCACGGATTGTTGCAAAATTGGATATATACAAAATGGATGTGACTAATACGAGAAATTACATAATTGAACCTTTATCAAATTTCGGGGTTGAAATTTCCTAACACGGGGAGAATGTAACACCCTATGTTAAATTACAATTATATATGCAAATAATTTAGTTAAGTTATATACGTTTGTAATTTTTAAACAAAGAAATGTTTGTAAATGGGGCAACTAATTAATATTATTTAGAGTACATATATATATATATATATATATATATATTTGTGTAATAAATAAATTAGAGAGAGAAATTATATAAAATCAATTAATAGGGAAGATTAATTGACGGTATTTATTTAAAAGGAAATTAATATTCAATTAATTAGTAGAGGTAATTAATTGACAGGAACTGATATAAAAGGGAACATATATTGTAACAGCTAATTGATATGATTAGAAAATATATGTCAGTGCAAGAGAATAAAATGGAGGAAGAGTAATTTGTGCAAGTAATCATTTGTCAATTAATAAACATAGAGACTTATGGTAACATATATAATTAAAATTGTGATTCAAAATTCAATTGTAGAATATATGCATGCAATAATTATGGGAATAAAATAAACTAATATGCATATATATGACGAATTAATATAATATAATATATACTATTGTTGCTGTAAAAAAAAGAGTAAAAGCAAAATAAGATAACTAAAAGGAAAATAACAAATTTAAAGAAAGTGACAGAAACATCAATAGAAAAATTTAAAAAGAGATATTTCCTTATGTAAACTGTGCTTGGGGAAGTAAATAAATTTTCTTCAGAATAGTAGCCTAAATCCCATGTACGGAGGAAGATGTGCACAAAAGAAAATTGAAGAAATATGAAGATTTTCCATTTCTCACCTTCTTTATAACATAAAAATGGAATTTGGAAAATTAGGATTTTCTAAAATTCAAAAATTAAAAGTTGTGTGGTAGGTTTGGACGTAAAAATTTATTAAACTAAGCTCATATTCAGTAGGAGTGTGGAAAAAATTGAATGCAAAATGTTTTGAGTTTTCAAAAGATTGCATTCATATAGAAATTGCAAGTATATTTAGGATATGTGCATCATGTTTTAAAAGGAATTTTTAAAAGAAAAAGCATTCATATAGGAGGTACCGCATAGAAATTCATGTACATGCATATATTTTATCATGTATTACGATCTGCACTATGCACGGATTGTTGCAAAATTGAATGTACACAAAATGGATGTGGTTAATACGAGAAATTAAATAATTGAACCCTTACTAAATTTCAGGGACGAAATTTCCTAAAGGGGGAGAATGTAACACCCTACATTAAATTACAATTATATATGCAAATAATTTAACTAAGTTATATATGTTTGAAATTTTAAAACAAAGAAATGTTTGTAAATGGCGCAACTAATTAATATTATTTGGAATACATACATACATACATACATACATACATACATACATACATACATACATACATATATATATATATATATTTGTGTAACAAATAAATTAGAGAGAGAAATTATATAAAATCAATTAATAGGGAAGATTAATTGACGGTGTTTGTTTAAAAGGGAAATTAGTATTCAATTAATTAGTAAAGGTGATTAATTGACAGGAACTGATTAGAAAGGAAACATATATTGTAGCAACTAATTGATATGATTAGAAACATACATGTTAGTGCAAGAGAATAAAATGGAGGAAGAGTAATTTATGCAAGTAATCAATTGTGAATTAATAAACATGGAGATTTATGGCAATATATATAATTAAGATTGTGATTCAAAATTCAATTATAGAATATATGCATGCAATAATTATGGGAATAAAGCAAATTAATATGCATATATGTGACGAATTAATATAATGTTGATTAGCATATTAATTTGGTAAGAAATTACAGTGTAAGCAAGGAATAATTGGATAGTAAATTAATTATAGGTATGTATGAAATCTATTAATTGGGTGATTAATAGGGAAATATTATTTAAAAAGAAACGTCACATTTAAAAATATATGTTTACATAGATTGCGAGAGAGAAGGGGAAAGTGATTAATGAAAAGATTGCTGGAGAATCAATTTGAAATGAAAACAAACGCAGAAGAAAACATATTAATTTAATGTCCATAGACTAAGTTTAAGCTTTAAATTTTAGGGTTTTATATCTAATGGTTAGCACTGATTTGAACCACTACAAATATAGGTGTGGAGCCTCATTTTTTCTCATTATTTTTCTCTTGCCTACAGAAGCTCTGCCATTTTTCTATCTCTTCTGCACTTTCTTAATAACAAAATTTTAGATCCAATATTTAGATCTAAATAGAAAGAGAATAGAATTAATTATCAAATTAGGAATTGGTTCAAATCAGAAGGCTATGTCAAAGGTAAACCCATAGATCAGAGTTTTATTTGCTATTTCTAATCCAAATCTCTTCCTTTTCTCTTTCAAATATTATAGATCTATAAATATATCGTTTGTAATTCCAAATAGGGATTACAAGGGAGGTGAATATTGATGTTTGGGACAGATCTGAAATAAAAACGGGGAGATTGAAAAGCTAGCAAAATGAGTAGATTTATTTATATATCTTTTAAGTTTAAGATATATTCTCGTTATATTCCCATTTAGATAATTTTATTCAATAATTAATCCTATTAATTAAGTTATGCCGAACTATAAGGAATTTGCAATTTATTTATAGTATTAGTATTTATTTACATCTGTTTTTACATTTTGGATTTCTATGCAAGCATCATTCTTCTTCTTTTTTCTCCTCTTTCTATATGTATGGATTAGAATATATTAAACGCGAATATAGATTAAATAATTAAGAATACCAAAATGAAGGAAATAAGATGTAAAGTAATAAAAGTTTGAGGAATGAAATTACTGTAATAAATTACGTTAAAACGAGAAAAGTTAATTAATCTAATAACTAGATTTGGGAATAACTAAAAGGTTAATTGGTTGATTTAGAAAATAGGATACATTTCTATAATTTAATATTTAAAAGATAACAATGAACATAATTCTAGAATAAAAGAAATAAAAAGAGAATTAGGGTAAAATAGAGAAACCACTGTATTTTACACTATTCCAAAATAGTAAAAGAAATATCTAGTAGTAAGGGATTATTGTTTATAGTATTATATAATATTAAATTATGGAAATGGATTTTTAAATATAGTTTTCATAGCAAACCAAATAAAATTGAATTACTTCATAGAACAGAAGATAATAAAGCAAAGTATGACATGAATCAGGTAAATTATTAGATAAGAACTTGAAACTGTAAACGATAATGAACCTAGGTTTGCATTCACTGCGCAGACTATTTAGTAAGATAGTTATTATGATAAGTGAATTATATAATGTAAGAGAATAAAATTACATTCTTTATCATAATAAAAGAAGGCAGATTAGAATAGAAAATAAATGCTGGAATTATATACGGATTATAAAAGAAGAAAAAATGACAACTACATGTAGAATTATAACATCAGTTATAATTAAGTAATAAGATCGGAAGAGCTTATTTTGAGACTTCGAATAAATTAGTGTGCAATAATAATGGTCGAATAAATAATTTATATTAATCAAACAAATAAAGCATGAATGATAAAAGAGGCTTATTTTAATGAACTTAAGATTTATATTAAGTTATATAAGCAAGATAATGAATGTGGCTCATACCAACTGCTTTCCCTATTAAATAAATAGAAATCTCACAATAGATAGAGATGAGATGAGGGCAAGAATATGATAATTAGGGTAAATAATTATCCAATAGAATAAGAAACTAAGCTAAACGCAAATTAAAAGATTAGACTTAGGGTCTAATAAAAGAATTAAGATGCGTTTGGAGCAACCTAAAGGATGAAAGCGTCTAATGAAGCAATTCATCAGGAATTTCAGAAATGGTGAAGCATGTCCAATTTAGTATTTTTGGGCTTCAAGGAAGTACGAGAATTTAACGGGACATGAGGATACTCTAGGATGGCCCTCTGGGCAGGCCTAATGAAGCTACACTCCCGGAGGCAGGTCTGTAGGTGTTCCATCAAGAGAGTATGCCTTGACTGCATTTGCATTGTTGACCTAACAGAGCAGACCTTTGTAGGCAGTCTGAAGGGCTTGGTGCTCGGAGTAGGGTATTTGTATGTCCAGTACTTGCAAGCAAGTTTAAGGATATTCGCATGCGGATATCGGCCAGCATCAGGACCAAGAGCGATTTCGGAAATGACTAGAGTTAAACAACTGGCCAATGATTCTTTCAGTATTGAGACATTGGATGAGGGACACCGCCATTTGGATGTTAGACTGTTTGTAGTAGGGCACAGCCACTTAACTCTTTAGAAGTCTTTCGGTTAGTTGAGGGGTGGTTGCGTGAGGCAGCAACTACGATGAAAAAGAGACGGACCAACTAGAATATCTATATTGTAGGCCTAACGAAGCTGTCCTTTACAGGTATAGAAAATCTCCGACTGAATTCCTTACAAGGTAGGCCTTATTGGCAGGATTTAGATAGTAGACATAATGATTACGTAGTCCTCAATATACGCACAGGCATAGACTAGTGCGGACGCGATTTACGTTTTCATAGTAAGTAGTGGAACATCTGTATTGTAGGTCCTACGAAGCAGTCCTTTACAGATGTAGCTTTGGAACGCTCGTAGAGCAAGAGATAGAGTATCTGTTTTGTAGGCCTTATAAAGCAGTCCTTTACAGATGTAGTTATAGTATGCTCTCGAAGCAAGATGATGGAGCAATTTTCGATGAGGATACGGAAGGTACCATGGGTGGTACCTAAGACCAATATGGTCATTGGGCATATAGCTACATATATGTATTAGTTATTAGGTTCTAATCTACTATGGAGTAGATGGCATGGTTCACAAGCAGAGGAATTAAACCAAGATGTATATAATTTATTCATTCACCAAAACTTTTGTTCTGACTCCCTCCTCGTAACATCCTACAGGTTAGGTACATAGCAGAGACTTCTCAGCTTTATGACACTTTCTTAGAAATTGTTATTATTTGGGTGAGTATTTACTTACTGGTATATTTTAGTCAATTCTGCTTTGTGATATTTAATTGACCTCTGATATATTTGTTTTTGCCTATTTGTAGTATACTAGATTTTCAACTAAGGTTTCCATGGGTTTGATTTTAGCATTTGTGCAAAAAATCCAGACCCACTGAATTCGGGTTATTACAAATTTAATAGAAAACAACCCATAAATGGTATATTTTGTGATAATAGTTACAAAGTGTTGTAACCGTGAGTAATTTATCACAATGAAACAAATATACCATTTTAAATGTCCTAGTCAAGATGCATCGAGACAAGATATTGATGTATCCATTGAGAATGAAGTACGTAACGCTTTCCAAATGTTGGGTAGTGTATTACTCAAGACTACCGGGGGAACCTAGGGGTTACGTACAAATAGTTATTAGATAACTATGGAATGACTCACTAGATATTTTCTGTTGGTTAATACGACTAAGATCAAACGGAAAATATCGATGTAACTGATTTACATATTTCTTCTCTCAACTTGAGAATACTGTGGATCTTCAATATGAAAGCCCAGCTTTAATTATAGTCAAATCATAGAATGACATCCATCGAGTGATTATAGTTGGGTCGAGTGGAAGTATTGGAAGTGAAGCACTATTCAAGAGAGGATTCATCTCCTCAGTTATATGCGGTTAGTATCACAGTCAACTCAAATCAACTCAAAGTCAAAATCTTTGGCCAGAGAATTTCGGTTAACAATAATTGTTATTATTGAACCATAAGTCCAAAGTGATATAGTTTTGACGAAGAGAATTGGTGTAAACAAATTTCACAACCGCGTAACCCTTATTAAACTAAAATTGGATTTTATAAGCGATAAATTTGGCCATAATGTCGCACCACCTGCTAAGTGTCGTGTGAATGTTAATATTAGAATAGATCGATGTTAATCGCTGACCAAATTTACACCCTAGAGTTACGCATATATTGATCGATATACAATATCGACAAGCTATCAAATTAGATTTAATTACATAAATTTGGCTTGGGCTAAGATTTTGTTTAAGCTCATCATTAGTGCTATAAAATTTTGGTTTTGGGAAGGTCTAAGGATGTCTAAAACATAGAGAATTGGCTTGGAGAAAATGGGTTGAGATCAAGTGAGAATGGGTAAAAAGGTTTTCCTCGTTTCTCTCTAATACAACCCTATATATATGTGTGTGTTTCTGTGTGTGTGTGTGTGTGTCTAAAATAATTACTAACCCTTCTGGCCACCATTACCTTCTACATTGCTGGTCAAATCATAGCTCTTAATCCACTCCAAAATTCTCAAATATATTTCAAACTAAAATAATACTATTCGATAGTTAAAGGTCGGTGATTACGGACTTGTAATCCGACGAATCAAGAATAGTAAAAGGAAGGGAAGTCATTGCTTCAACATGGATCAAATGCGTCAAATGCATCATTAAATTGGTAATTTTAATTCATATTACAGTAATTAAATTACATTCTATGATCCTATAATGAGCAATTTCATATCTGTTTAAATATATTGTCACTATATGTTTAGTTAGGTGAGATTTTTGTAAGTAGATCTAGTTGCCACAGATCAATTTAGTTATGCACAGAGTTTGTTTATTACACTATTTGATTTATGCATAGACAAATGTTGTTTACTGTACAAGATCAATGTTTGTCATTAATAATTGTTTTATATATTTATTAATAAATTCATATATATATATATATATATATTTGTGTATATTTCTCTCTCATAATAACATATATGCATATATAAGATATGTATATATATATATGATTTTAAAATTTTAGTACACTTATTTATCTATAATATGAATTTAAAATTTTGAAAATTAATTATTATACATATATTCATATTTTTAAATTAACATTTATTGAATTATTGAATTGTTATTATATATAAAATAATTATTACATTAAAAAATCAATTCTATATTTAAAAAATATATTATATCATTTCAGAAATGTATAGAAAGTTTTAGGATTTTTTCAATAAAGTTTATTATTTTTAATAATTAATATTATTTCGAAAAACTATATATGATTTATTGAAAATAATAATTTAACTGAAAATTTATTTAAATTTTTTGTAACCTTTCAATCATGATCCTAGAATTTCTAAAATTTCAAAATTTGAAATTTTAATAATATATTATTTTATTTCAAATAATTATTGTCAAAATCAATGTATTTATTTAAAAAAATTAGTATTTCAACATTGGAAAATCTCCAGATTTTTTCAAAGCTCTATTTTATCATCCTTGATTTTTGAGAATTGTAAAATTTGAATTTTCATTAATAGATTATTTATGTTAATTATTTATGGATGAAAATATTATTTTATTCATAATATATATTAAAATTATTATATTTGCAAAACTAAGTTAATTTTGTATTATAAATGATTTTTAATAATTGTTCTCTCTTTATATATATAAATGTTTTATGCTCATATGTTATATGTAATATATTTATACATAAATATGTGTGTGTGTTTGTGTATAAATAAATAAATATATATATATATATATATATATATATAGTAACACATATACATGCACATATTTGGACAACATACATGACATAAAAAATGAGCTAATATTTATGTTGCGATGTAAACTCCAACGTCTACATATGGAAATAATATACCTCTCACGGATTATTATGTTACACATGCACTCACATATATTTGTGTATGATATATTTATGTATAAACTAAATCAAATAAAATTAATTTCATATCTTGATATATTTGAATTTAAATAAAATAAATAATTTTATTTAAATGAAATTTATAAACGTTCTAATTCAGTCAGACTTTATACGCCCAATAAAGATCCAATATGGAAATTTTTTTGAAATTCACTCTTAACTTTCGTTGCGGGATAGTTCAGTTCCAACAGCTCATTCCTAGAAATAGCAGGATGTCATATATAAATACTAACAGACCTATCCAAATGCTCTTGGAAGATCCGGTTCATCAAATGTATGAACAATATCTTGTTCTGAATGCCTTCAAAGGAATACTGTCTTCTGCTATCCTTAGTTGATGGAACCCTGTCACCAACTCTAACTAAGAAAATACTTTGGCTCCACTCAAAAGATTAAAGAAATTATCTAATCTCGGCAAGGATATTGATTCTTTATCGTCTTTTCATTCAACTTACGATTATCGATACACATCCTTACGACCTATCCAGTTTCTTTATGAACACCACGGCAGATTCCCATGGCGAACTACTTGGCCTAGTAAAAAAATTCCTTCTAAGTCTAACAGCTACACCTTTAACTTCTTAATCTCTATAAGTGTCATCCTATTAAGTGGTCTACTAACGGCTTCTACTCCAGGTACAAGATCTATACGAAACTCGATAGCTCATTTTTGCCATAGTCCCGTAACAGGCTCAAAGACATCTGCAAACTCTCTAGTGACAAAAATTCGATTCAACTCATCTTCCTCCTCCAATACACCAAATAAAGCACAAACACAAAAAATTTAGTTCTCCATTGAGTATATAATTTGATTGTTACTATTAGGGGTCTCGGTGATATTTTCTTATCTTGGCAATATAACCTAGCATCATATTTGAACCAATCCATACCCAATATATTTCCAAAGCCTAAAAAATCAAACACATGCAAATTGTAGGCAAATATATGATCTGATAACTTAAACTCTAATTGGTCACATCTCATCCCAAGAGTTGCAAACTCTCCTATCAGATTCACAACCATTAAGGAAGCAACAAGGTATGATGTTTATGAATTAAGCTTATATACAAACAATGAAAGATATAAGAAGTGATGCACCAGTATCAAACAATACTCTAAAGGTATGCTATTAATCAAAAGCATACCTCCCATCGTAGCCTTTCCCTCCTCCACTATGTTGGTATCAAAGTAGATGGTTCCAAAGCAAACACCTTTCCTTTTTCAATCTTAGTTGGTTCTCTACACCAATCCTTGTAATGCCTTATCTGGTCACAACTGAAACATTTGATCTTATTCTTTCCAATGATTTTCTTTTCATCCCTGGAACAACACTCATTGGCAAAGCGCACTTTCTTGTCACACTTGTAGCAAACAACACTCTTTCCCTTCTTGACAGCTCCATCCTTTTGAGCTCCCTTCTTCTGAATGAACTTCCCTTTCTGGCTTAGTCCTCCCTAAGTCTCCACTAGATTGTTATTGCTAAAAAACGCAAGCATCTCCTCATTCACCATTACCATCTCCACTACTACATCACATGGGTCTCTAAGATGAGGTAATGTTGCTCTGGCAAGCTTTGGTTTCAATCCCCTAATGAACTTCTCGTTCCTCTTGATTATCATACCCATAGTAGCATATTCATATCTGGATAACTCCTCAAACCTAGTCACATACTCAAGCATTGACATATCACCTTGTTCCAACTTATCAAACTTTTGGAGCAAGGTTGACTTAGCTATCTGAGACATGAATCTCTCTTCAAACCTTCTCCTGAACTCTGCCCAAGTCAAGTTCTCAGTTATACTATTCCACCAGTATAATGGAACTCCATGCAATTGCCTGGATGGCAGTCTCCTCTTCTGCTCATCATTCAAGTCTAAATCAGCAAAATCCTTTCAGAGTGCAACGGCCAATTCTCAATTTCAATAGCATCTTCCATTCCAATAAATGACGTTCTTTTGAGTCTTGCATAATCCTTACTCAGCATAGTATAGTTGTTAACAACAAGAACTTCAGGATTTGCTGCACCTACATTCACAGCATTTCCACCAACTAATCCAGCTGCAACTCCAGCTTGCATCATGTTGACAAAGAACATATACATAGCTCTCATATACACTAGTGGTGTTCCAGCACCCACGTTAGCAGTTGTTTATCGACTCAGATTCCTCCTAGTATGGGGCCTGACATTTCTATTGGTTGTGGTGCTTCCTTCACCAAGATTCACTCTTCATGTCCTGCTTCCATATCTTACTTTGCTTAAATCAACATTCGAACCTTAGTAATATACAGAAGAATGGACTAAGAGAGAGGGAAGAATAGTGATAAGATATATACTTATATATAGCAAATACATGTACGTTGCTATAACATCATCACATACCACAATCTCATTCTTTGATTTCATTTAGATTAATGTTTTTAAAACTGTTTTAGAAGTTCAAAGTTCGTTTTATATAAACCTATGCTCTGATAACAAGCTGTAACATCCCTAATTCCGAGGCCCAAAAATACGTGCTACTGATGCTACAGTCATCAATAGTCTTATTCTGCGGTGATAAAATAAGATCAGTTAATAGTATCATTAACATCAGAGGCAGTGGAATATGAAAAAAAATTAAAACACATTTCATTAATAAAATTTCATATTCATGAAATAATCCCCAAACGTTGCCCAGATTCAAATAAAATATAATTTTAAAAAAATAATCCAAGAGCGACATATAAAGATACCCCCTTGGTTGATCAGAGTTCACTACCAAACCGATACATATTATGCCACTACATGCATTCAAACAAAATAACATAACAACACAGTGGACATAAATAGACTACTATATAGCTAGTTCTTCCTCCTGCACGTCTTTGGAAGCATTATTCGTCACCTGAAAACCTTACTCTCAAACTACTCAAATGAGCACCCAAGATTTAAAGGGGAAAAACAAAAACTTTAGGTCGGATAAAAGTCTGGTGTGAATAATAATATGCCATCTTAAAAAATATATATCTAGTGAGACCATGCCACCGAGCAGAATGGGTTTTCCCCTCACTAGTATCCTCTGTAAATATGTCAATCAAATCATGCTCCTACAATCACCATAGTTAAACCAACATAAAGTAATCATTTACATGCATGCTACATGGGTAAACCTGACCAATTTGTCTCAATCAATTGACTGCCTGCCTTTATTTCGTAGTTTTCCCAAAGTTACTACAAACCTATATGGCTAACTTGGGCCTATCAGGTATACTAAATTCTTTAACTTACCATTAGGAGAAAAGTGGAACGTCTGTCCAAATAAAATAATCTTAGTATTAACCTAACTGTCTGTATATCTCATAGTTTTGCTGGCTCATTATAAACCTAATAGTTTTGCTGGCCAATTAGTAACTTATCTAAGTTATATTCCTTTCCGCGCGTAAACATACATTTAGTTTTACTATTAACAAATCCCTAAGCACTAGAATTATGGAGTAATATCAAACTGGGCCTAATAGTTGAAGCATGGGACCCTACCCTACACTAGTCCTATTATTTAGTTTTCCAAACTTTGTTCCTTGAGTCCAAATATCCTATCACAATTTACCTAATGGTGGTAAATTTTCATGTATTTTATGCTAAATACCATCTTTATTTCCTCGAAAACATAATTCTTTATAAATGATTCTACCTTTAAAATTGTATTTAAAACAAGAAAAATATAGCCTTTTACTTTATCAAAGCATTATGCCAAAATATATACTTATGTGAAATAGCTTTCAATAATTTTGAAATCGATTGGTGGTTGTCACGCCTCAAAACCATAGGAAATCAAGCCCCTTTAATTAAAACAAATGAGTCAACAACTTACGACATCACTATGGCCGATATGCAATGTCACGTCCCCTCTTATAAAATCTTTAACAAAGAATTCTAATTTATAAAATCAATAAGCTATTATCGAAGAACTATTTCTTCCTTCAACTCCTCGATTACGTATAAAACTGGTAATTCACTAATTACTTTATTGATTTGAACTAGCAAAACTAAGTAACCTTAATTTTTCCATGAGCCAGCGATTGTGCAGTTGAGAATTTACACAACCGAGTAATTGCACTTTAACTGTTTGTTAAAGTGTTGGATCTAACCAATACTTAATCCAACTATCAATAAAAAGGGATGTAGTGCTACATATAACGAGGAAAGAGCATAAAGTAATAAAGAACACATGATTTATGTGGTTTAGATATTAAGGAATCCTACATCCACGGAGAAATTTTCTCTTTCTTCCTTTATCAATGGTTTGGTATAGAATGTCATGGTAGAAAAGTACAGTCGAACCTTAAAAAATTTCTATTAAATGAGAAAAATGTCTAAAAAAGAAAAGTCCTTTTTATGCTACAGTGCCTTTCCTATTTATAATAACGAAATGCACGTGCATTACTGGAATTTCTTTCTCGTCATTATCTCTTAACCCTTGGATCATGCCAGATGTTGTTTATCCATCTTGTCCATCTAAAGTGACAGATGTGTCTTTGGGGGGAAGTTTGAATGGAGGTGGGAATTTCCAAAATTTAAGCAGGATTATCCGAAATTGTGGTAGGAGAATTAAAATTTGAACCGACCTTGCTTAGAGTCTTCTAAAGAGATATTTATTATCACTTGTTGACCTTGAAGTGTCTGTGGTTTCCAGTGTGCGATGTTATTGTGCTGGTGCATATGAAGAGGTACAGTGGTGAACATTGCATGTTGCTCACGTCATGCTGCCTTGCAGATACTTTTGTTTCCTTTTCTTATCTTGATATTATGCCAGGTCTGAACATGCCTACGGCTATTTGTAATTTGTATTCTATGTATGGCGCTGCATTGAAGCATATATTGAGTAACCCTACATACAGCCTCTATGAAGTGCTTTTGACTATGTGCAGAGTGGTCTAGGTTGTCCCCGGTATATGCTGATGCAGACATGTTTACATAAGTTGGACAGAACATAAGCTTTGAACGCACACTTGGCTCAACTTGTTATATATTGACCTCCGGCTTTGGCATGGTATGCCATACTGGACTTTGATTTTAGATGTAGTCGCTTGTGACTTCCCCCTATTTCTTAATACTTGCAGCATTCGTCTCTAGGTGTGGTTCTATTGGTTGTTGAGTTCGGGTAAGGTTAGATGTTGTGACTTCGAGTCAACTCCCTCATGTGTTCAAAGCATTCCATGGTAAGAACGGGTGTAACACTTGCCCTTAAAGTCTGCTGCAATCATAAATCGTGGTATACTTGTTGCCTTAAGTATCTGGTCTTACATCTTGTCATTTCTACCTGATTTCTTTTTTATTCCAGCTATTTTTGATGTGGGCCATCATTCTCTAGTCTGTATCTGGTCATTTTTTTAACACCACAGTTCTCATTTCTAAGATGGCCTTAGTGCCACTACAGAGCGATGGTGGTGGGTTGTGTTTTTCGCATGACCTACCCCTTTTAAGCGAAATGCCCTTGGCCATAAGTTTTCTATGACATGCCCCCAATCTAAGGCCTTGTCTACATGCTTGTGATGACATGTCTGCTGTCTAGGGGCATAATGTCCTTGGATTTATGCATGTCATGACCTGCCCTTGTACGGGGGCGAATATCATTGGCTGTATGCTTGTTATGACTTGCCTCATGTCTAAAGGCATAATGCTCTTGGCCGTATGAAATGCGAGCGTAATTTCCTTAGCCATATTCTTGGCCATATATTTAGTATGATTTACCCTCTTGTAAGGGGTTGTAATGTCCTTAGCTGCATGTTGGGTATGATCTGTCCCCCTGTTTGAGGGGTGCAATGTCATATGTATGCTGAGCCACATCCTTCTCTAGCATCACCTTTCTCATTTTTTAGATTTCCATTGTCACTCATGGGGGCACCCATAAATCGATGACGGTAATCTATGAAGGGTCAATTGTGTGCTTGGAACAGTCTTCCCCATTGTATAGGGGAGAAAAAGAAGATTTGACTTAGAATTCAGGTCGTACATATACAACCCATTATCGCATGTGCATGGTTTTTCTATACTGGTTCGGGCTGTCTAATATCCGTATGTCTAGTATGCTATGTTGAATTAACTAACATAGAGGTTTTTATACTGGTTTAGGCCATCCAATATCCCAAAGACCAATCTTCCTACGATTGTTATCATAGGATTATTCATACTAGATCAGGGTAGATTTACATCCCATCCAGCGTAATATTTTGGTTGAAAATTCGGACTCACGTTGATGCAATCCAAGTGTATGTAGGGCCACTATCATCGTTCTCAGTCTTGAGATTGTCATTTTCACCTACTGATTACGAGTTTCACCGAATCAATAACTACTGGCGATGAAATTGAATGTGCAGTCATTTTGACATAGGCAATACAGATATTTTTATATTGGTTCGGGCTATATTATATCCCTACGTCAAGTTTATCGTATTGTTCTTTAAACTATAATATACATTACGTAAGCAATATAAGTTAGATAAAGTAAGGTTTAAGGTGCTCTAAGTTCCAATTTCTTGAGAGTAGGTTGCCATCGGTTCTAGATAACCAGTATGCTTTGTTTAATAGAACTTTTGTTATAACTAATAAACCTTCCCAATTTGGAACTAATGCTCCATCCATTGGGTCTTTTGTGTTAGCTAATATTCTCCACGGTACTAAATGACTTTTTCTAAATTTTCTTTCTTTGAGAATTGCATTAAAAGTCTTTGCCATCCGTTGTCAATATTTGGCTGCTACCACTGCTGCTTCATCCCCTTTTCTTCTGGATGAGATCTAGGGCAACTTCTGTCAGTTTCTTATTCTTTACTATGGTATATGATATTCTTCTGTGCGATGGGATTTCAACTTCGACGGGTAGCATGGCCTCATATCGGTAGGTTAGTAAAAAAAGGTATGACCGATAGGAGTTCTACTTGAAGTCTAGTAGGCCCACAATATTAAATTGAGTTCATTTTCCCACTTTCCTTTAGCTTCTGTAACTTTTCTTTACTAGATTTTTAATGATTTTGTTCGTAGCCTCATCTTGTCCATTTGCCTGCAGATGAGCAGCTGAGGAGAAACCTTCTATTATGTCATTTTTCTCACACAGCTCCGTGAATTCCTCACTCCCAAACTGGGTGTCGTTGTCAGAAATAATTTTATGAGGTATCTCGTATCTGGTAGTTATATTCCTTACTACGAAAGTGAATATCTTCTTTGCGGTAAATGTGGTTAGAGGTTCCATCTCTACCTATTTGATGAAGTAATCTATGTCCACTATGGCATATTAAGCTCCTCCTTTCAACACTGGAAGTAGTCACATCAGATCTATCCCTCATATATCAAACGACTATGGGCTTGCTAGTAGGATGACTCATGGGATGGTTATCTAGAGATATTGGTGAATCGCTAACATTTGTCGAACTTCCTCACAAATTCTTTTGCATCTTGAAGTGCGGTAGGATGATAGTAGCCATGCATTAGCACTAGTTTTTCCAATTTTTTCCCCAAAGTGATTACCGCACTATTCCTTATGTACTTCCTTCATGATCTGTACTCTCTCTTCCTTGGAAACACACTTAAGATAAGGGGTAGACACCCTCTTCTGTATAATGTGCCATTGAAGAAGGAGTAGTATGGTGCTTGGTATCTTATTTATCGAGCCTCATTACGTTTGGAGGTAAGATTCCAATTAGAAGATATTGTTTGTTGGGAGTCATCCAGCTGTTCTCCTCAGTTTATTGATATGAGGATTCTATCACAAGTTGATCTTGGTTTCATACCATTTGTTGGTTTTGATTGCCTTGAATGATGGCCCATTAGGCCCGGATCAGGACCGATATATGATTTGATCCCATTATACCTGGCTCTGCTCTATGCCCAATTGGTACTGCCTTCGATTCATTGGCTGTTTTGAAACTGCCAGTTTTGCCAAAGATTCGGCAGATGAATTTTTTTCATAAGGGATATGTTCTACCTTAGATTGTTCAAACTGTTGTAGTAATTTCTCAAATAGAGTTGCATATTTGGCTAGAGTCGGTTCCTTCACTTGGTAATTTCCCTGCACTTGATTCACAATTAATTGAGAATCACTATGAATTTTCACGATTACCTGGGCCATTCATAGGCCTGCAAGGAGAGCCTCATATTCGGCCATATTGTTGGTTACTTTAAAACTGAGTTGTACTACCCTCTGTAGCTTTTGCCTATTCGATGTGATCAGTACATATCCAATCCCTGCTCCTTGTTCATTTGATGCTCCATCTTTGAATAGGTTTCAGAACTGTTGGGTGTTTGTTTCCTCCTTTGAATGGGGTTCGATTGGTAAGGTGCATTCTACAATAAAATCTTCAAGTGCTTAACCTTTAATCGCCTTCCTGGGGAAGTAAGTAATGTCATACTGGTTAAGTTCCATGGCTAACTATAATAGGTAGCCTGATGTCTCTGGCTTCTACAGTATCTGTTTGAGTGGTTTGTCTATGAGGACTTTGAAGGTATGTGCTTGGAAATAAGGTCATAGCTTTCTCGCTGTAAGAAGCAAGTTATACGCAAGCTTTTCAATAATTGAGTAGTTTACCTTTGCACTTGACAGCCGCTTGCTCGTAAAATAGATAAGCCTATGCATCCCTTCATCCTCTCATTACACTGTAGCACTAATGGCTCGATTAGTTACAGCAAAGTAAATGTAAGTTCTCACATGTTACCGATTTTGATAATATAGAAGTATTGACTAGATAGTCCTTTAGATGTTGGAATGCGTCCTTGTATTCCTCAGTCCACATGAAGTTTTGCCTCTTCTTCACTTGATCGAAGAATGGGATTAGCTTTGGATATGAATCTGCTTAGGGTTGCTACTCTATCATTGAGGCTCATCAGATCTTTTGGCTTCCTTGGGATTCTCATCCCTCTTATGGCGTCAATTTTTCCAGGATTTTCTTTAATGCAACATAGCTCTCCTGTGCCTTTCTTCTTACACTAGCAAGGTATGGTCGTCCATAAATTGAAGCTATCGAGTTTGTACGGTTGCTAGCTTAGTGATCATTTGGATCTGAAGTCAGATTGTCAGTCCTACTTCCCACATTCTACTTCTACAATTTCCCAGATATCACTTCACAGTTAGCCTTTCTATTTCCTTCTTTGGATGTCGAAAGTTATCAGTACGGTGACCTTTTTTTTGTGGAAGCAACGGTAAGCTCCACCTTTATTCGGTTCTACTTTCTTTCGTTTATTTGGCAGGTTGTGGGACAGCTCATCTTTGATTATCTCATATATCTGGCAAAGGGAATGAGTGGGGGGATCTTTATTGTCAGGTTTATCTCTTTGTGTTGCTTTGCATGTGGGTGATACCTGTCTACTTCCTTTTTCTCTTATAGCTTGGAGCGGGGATCTCATGAGATTGAGATACAGACCCAGCCTCCTCCATCCAGATATACCTTATTGCCGTCTCATAAAAGACCTTCATGCTATGGTAAGATTTTTTGCTATTTTTGTCCCATATTGTGGTTCCTTTCCTAATTCCAACATATGTCGCCAATAATAACGCTTCTTCACTCGTTGCTCCAACCCGAAGAGCCACCGTCTTTAAGCACTTAATGAAACTGCGTAAAATTTCATTCTCCCCTGATTTCATATATGACATGGTATGGTCATCTGGGAAGGATTCCTTTCCCGAATTGAACTACCTCAGGAAATCAATAAACAATTGCCTCCAGGATCTGACTTCCCCCAATCCATACCTTCTGAACCACCGTAAAGCTGCACCAGGTAAGTATATTGGGAACAATTTACATCAGGCAATCCTCCCAACTTTTAGGATATCTATAAGTATTCGAAGGTGTTGAGGTGGTCCTTAGGGTTGGTAGTTCTGTCAAACTTATCTATTGCTGAAGCTTTGAAATTATCGAAAAAATCCGCCTCAATAACGGCCTCTCCGAAAGGGGCGCAAATTACTTCCTCTATGTTTTCTCCAGTACTCTACTAACAGATCCTTGCTAGTTGCTCTATCCAAGCTCTAAGTTGTTGGATCTCGTATTCTCCAGTGTCAACCTAGGATGAATTGCCATCAGACGTGGCGTTTTCATCATTTTCAGCAGATCGGGTTGATTTTTCCAGCAGTAAAGGGTTTTTAAGCTGGCTTTGTTTTGATCTTGGGGTTAGACTAGATTTTGCTTTTCA
The DNA here is from genome assembly GCA_030765085.1 of Allium cepa. NCBI lineage: Eukaryota > Viridiplantae > Streptophyta > Magnoliopsida > Asparagales > Amaryllidaceae > Allium > Allium cepa. Next base: position 58,137,528 of record CM060935.1, read on the forward strand.
ATTCTATGTCATTTTTTAATCCAGGATCACCGTTCCCATTAATAAGAGTGTCGCTATCGTTCCCCTACTGAATGTTTAGCGCAACAGTAGAAAGATGGCAGTAAGCTATGGAGTGGGAAGGTGAGGATGCTCTATGAATAATATGTTGGGTCATTGTTTCTTCTAATCCCTCTATGAATCAGTTTATTTGGTCCAAGAAGGATTGGAATGCAGCCAGGATGGCATCTACGGGGGCCTCGGTTTAAGCTCCCACCTTATTCTGTGTTTTTGACAGTAAAATCATTTCGGGATAATTTTTGCTGCTAGATATGTAGCTTCTTGGATCGGGACAATAGGTGAATCGGTAGGATTTATGGTTCGTGGAATACTGTTTTACCGGATGCAAATAAATAAATAAAAACACAGATTCAGGCCCTCCTTCTAGCGCCAAAAGATGTTAAGGAACTATTCCATCCTTCAACTCCTCAATTACATTCAAAACTGTTAATTCATTGTTTACATTGTTGATTTTGAACCAGAAAAACTTAGTAACCTTAATTTTTGACAAGAGCTACCGGCTGTGTCGTTGAAAACTTACACAATCGATTCGCTGCACTTTAATTGTTTGTTAAAGTGTCAAATTTAATCAATTCTTGATCTAAGTACCAATAAAAAATAATGTAATACTATAAACAACAAGGAAATAGCATAAAGTAACAAAGGACACAGGATTTATGAGGTTCATATTTTAAAGAATCCTACATCCTTAGGGAAATTTCTCTTTCTTCCTTTATCAATGGTTTGGTATAGAATTTCATAGCAGAAAAGTACAGATGAACCTTAAAGGTTTTATGTTAAAAGAAGAAGAATTTCTAAAAAAGAAATATCCTTTTCATGTTACAGTGCCTTTCCTATTTATTATCATTAAATATCAATGGATTACTGGAATTTTTCTCTCGCTATTATGCCTCAACCCTTGGATCTTGCCAGATGTCATTTATCCACCTTGTCTATTTGAAGTGACTGGATTTCTGATGTGTCTTTGGTGGTAATTTGAATGGAGGAGGGAATATCCAAAATTTGAGCAAAAATATTCGAAATTGTGGTGGGAGAATTCAAATTTGAAATGACGTTGCTTATGTGCCTCTAAAGATATATTTCTAATCGCTTGTTAACCTCAATGCATCTATGCTGACCAGTGTGCAATGTTATGGTGTTGGTGCATATGAAGAGATACATTAATGAACATTGCGTAATGCTCAAGTCATGCTACCCTACTGATACTTTTTTGCCTTTTTCTTATAGTGATAGTATGTCGAGTTGGAACATTCTTGTGGCTATTTGTAATTTGAACTATATATATGGCTGTACATTGAAGTATATATTGTGTTGCCCTATATACAGCCTCTGTGAAGTTCTTTTGACTATGTGCAGAGCGACCTAGGTTGTCCCCAATATATGCTGACGTAGACCTATTTCCATAGGTTGGACAGAACATGAGCCTTGGAGTAGCGCTCGGCTTAGCTTCGTATGTACTATCCTCAGACTTCGGTGTGTTATGTCGTACTTGACTTCAGTGTGTTATCCTTAGACCTAGGTTCCCTCGTGTCTTTAAAGTAGTTCTCACTAAGAATGGGCATAATAGCTATAGTGCCAGAATCATTCTTAGCATAACATAGAATTACATAGGTTGCCAAACCTATTAAATATAGCCTTTTATACGTAAAATACATGGATGCCGACATTGATGACAACATTGAGGACATAGGGCTTCAATATTACAAATTGTTGAATCGCTTACTTTACAAAAGCGACTGCTATGCCATTAATAAGGGATATTGAAATCATGATATAGCGGCCTCATTGCCATAAAATAGTTAATATCGTAAATGGTACTTGTGGCATCATTGCCTTAAACTATGATGTCAAAATAGGAAGCATGCGACATCACAGCCTCAGTATTATTGATATTGTAAATGATTGATATCATAAATAATGGAACGTGGCATTATTTAAAACCTGGGTGAAGACATGCAACATCAATGTTGTATGTTATAGATTTTAAAATAATGAAACAAGAGCGGTCTGAGTAGTCCTGGGTGTTACGAGATCATCATAACGCCATTGATTTAAGGCCGAAATCTTATGTTATATGACTTCAACCTAAACAGTTTCATTTCATACCAACATAGTTGATATCGTATGCATCCATTTACGTTGATACTAGAACCTATACTTACGACATTAATGTCGGTCATCATCTGCTGTTCGACATTCATATTAGTTTCATGGCAATATCGTAATTAATATAAAAACTGTTTTACTTCTATTGAAAGCAATTACTTTCCACCAAGCCTTAACCCCTGTAAAATTTCTATTGATGAAAACATACTTTACCAAATTCTTTATAGAAAAACTGCCATAGATCAGATTTATCATCCCCAAAATAATTTGCAAACCATTTAATTTATTCTATTATTTCAATATAATTATTAAGCTATTCTAGCCTAATAAATTCATATAAAATTATAAACGTTTAGGAAAAATCCTTAAAAACTAATAAAAAAACAAAATTATTATATTCTCTAACGTATAAAAATTTCGAAACCAAAAACATTATTTTTAATAATTAAAACCCGAAACAATTCATTTTCATTGCTTAAGAAATTCATAAAATATTCATACATGCTTGGAAAATTATGAAATTAAAGTCCCTCTTCCAAAATAATATTTTAAATATCATATCTAAATTTAAAGTCATTTGGACATCATATACTAAGTTTCTACACTTAAAAACTATTAAATAATTCCATAATTACTCTAATGAATCATCAAGCAAAATATAATACATCCGATAAGCATAACATGGCATAATAACATCATATGATTCAGATTTAGGCATAAAACCAACACAAACAAGCATATGTGAGATGGATAACTATTATTCACCCTGATTGGATGGCGAGATTGAGATTAAATGTATTGATTTGATTCTCTTAAGCTCTCCTTTGGTAAGCTAATCTTTTCTCCCTTTAGTTTTCTTAGCAATGATCGACCTTGATCTTACTTATGTTTGTATGAAATGAAATATAAATGAGGATAATAAGAGAATAAGAGTTTATGCTTAGGAAATAAGGCTTATTCCTGGTTTACCATTCTTATAAATCCTCCTTTTTTTTGAGTTCTAAACAATCTTATTAGTTCATTACTTAAGGCTTGACCAATTTTAATTATCAAATCTCGTTCTCTTTATCTCAACACATTATTTAGTTTAATTCATCTAATTAGATCTTCTAAATAATGTTAATCAAAATTAGGGTTTTACAATCTTCAAACCCAATATGTCACCAGCCCAATAGTAGTCTCTAATTCGATTGGACGGTCGACACATCTCTCATTAATTTGCAAAGACCTTGTTGTCGACATATGTAATGTTGATTACATATGCAATGCGTGGTTCTAAATTTTGAGGGTATGGACTTATCTTGGGAATTGAATGGTTATCATATTATAGGGAAATTATGGATTACGAAAGGAGGGTTGTTGATTAAAGAATTGTAGATGGCGAGACTTAGAAGTCCACTGTACACCCCAAAACTCAATCGAGTCGAGTTATTTGTACTCACTAGGCCTATCTCATATTGAGCTTTCATCTTACCCGCAGTTAGAAAATTTCTCGATGTCTTTGAGGAACCTCAAAGGGAGATTGAGTTTAGAATTGATCTAGAGAAGGAAGATGGATTTGGAGAAGGACGCTAGACCAGTCGCTCTGTCATTAAGACACATGGTCCCCAAAGTAAGGCGTGAGTTAGACAAGTAAATCTCAAAGCTATTGTGAAAATGATTTATCCCATGGAGTGCGTTAGAGTGGGGAGCCCCTATTTTTTTGCTACTGAGGTAGATGACTCCTTAAGACTATGCATCGACTGTAGGAAACTTAACAAGTTGACAAGAAAGAATATGTATTCCTTACCTAGGACCGATGACTTGGTCGATCAACTTGTGAAAGCCTAAGTCTTCTCCCAACTGGACTTGGCAGCTGGATTTCATCAGTTGAGGAACACGAAGGACAACAAGTCGAAGGTTGCATTTTGCATAACAAATGGACTCTATAAGTGAGAGGTAATGCCTTTTGGATTGACGAATGCCCTCACATATTTATAGACTTGATGAGAAGAGTATTTAAGGGACAATTTGATAAGCTGGTCATAGTAATTGTTGATGATATCTTGGTGTTCTCCAAGAGTAAAGGAGAACATAATAATCACTTAAAGGAGATACTAGGGACCTTGAGGAAGCACTGACTTAGAGAAAAATTTGCAAAATGCCACTTTTGGAAGAATGAGGTAGTGATCTTGGACACGTCGTTTCTAAGCATGGACTGTAGATGGACCCCACAAAAGTGGAAGTAATTCAAAAGCGTAGAATTCCAAAGAATGCAATGGAAGTTAAGAGCTTTCATGGGTTAGCTAGCTATTATATGAAGTTCATAAAGGAATTTGCAAAAATAGCAGTCTCTTTACCTTACTTGACTAAGAAGAATCCATTCTTTACTTAGGATGATAAATGCATTGAAGTATTTGAGAAACTTAAGGAACTATTGACTAATGCATCTGTCCTTACAATTCCTAATGGGACAAAGCCTTTTACAGTTTTTACAGTTACATGCGACACAGAATCGAGAGCAGTTCTCATGCAAGAAGGAAGGGGAGTAGCTTATGCTGGTAGGCAACTAAAAGACCATTAGAAGAGAAACTTAGTTCATAACTTGGAGTTGGCAGCTATTGCCTTTTCCTTGAAGATGTGGAGGCACTGTCTTTTGGGGGGAAAGTTTGAGTTGTTCACTGATCATAAATCACTCAAACACTAATTTCCTAAAATGATTTAAACTTAGGTAGCAGAAATGGATGGAATATACAGCACCATTCGAATTTGGTATATAATATACCCTTGGAAAAGGGAACATTATTGCTAATGCCCTCAATCGGAGGCACGCTACCTTCGGTTCTCTATATAAATGGAGGTAACTGGAGTTCCTCTCAAATTTCAACTTTCAACCGCCAATAGAACCCATCCAAGTCTTTTTGGCAGTAATGGTTATTAGACCAACTTTAGACTAGAGTAAAAAGAGGATGAGAGGAAGTGGAGATTCTAGATAAGTTGAGAAGAGAACTTTTCCCCTACGGTAGTATATGCAGTTGAAGAGAAGGGATAGACACCTTTGTGTCCCAATGATTGACAATGTGTTAGAGGAAGTACTTGTAGAGTGTCACCACTCAAAGTTGAGTATTCACCCCAGAGGTGAAAAGATGTATAGAGATATGAAGAGAATTTTATTTTGGTCAGGAATAAAGAAGAGAGTAGCTGAGTTTGTTGCTAGGCATTTGACATGTCATTGGACAAAGGCTAAGCAAAGGAAACTCGAAGGGTTGTTGTTACCATTGTAGATTCCGACTTGGAAATGGAAGCACATTTTAATAGACTTCGTAAAAGGACTATCTAAGAGTCAGAGGGGAAATTAAGCTCTTTGAGTTGTAGTAGGTAGACTCACTAAGAGCGCCTATTTTATTCCTATTAGGAAAAATAGGACCGCATCGTCTCTAGCACAAACTTATATTAAGGAGGTGGTTCGACTACATGGAATTTCGGTGAGCATTGTTTGTGATAGAGAACCCATATTCACTAGAGAGTTTTGAAAGAGTTTGCAGGCTGCTTCGAGAACTTCATTGAATCTTAGCACTGCTTACCATCCGTAGACCGATGGTCAAACTAAAAGGGTGAATAGAATTTTAGAGGACTTGTTGAGACTTGCATAATGGACTTCTAAGGACAATGGGAGTAGCATATACAATTAGTTGAGTTCGCATATAATAATAGTTACCAAGCGACGATTGGTATGACCCCCTTTGAGGCGCTTTATGAAAGGCCATGCAAATCCCTAAATTGTTGGTATGAAAATTCAGACAAAGTTCTACTTGGACCAAACTTGATTCGTGATACTACGGGAAAAGTATAGTTGATCGAGCAACTTACATAGGCAAGGCAAGACCACCAGAAGCCCTACATAGACAAGAGAATGAAATAATTACGCTTTGAGGTTGGGGACTCAGTGTTTATCAAAGTCTCCCCTCTTAGGAAAGAGGAAGAGCCTAATCAGTTGGGGGATATTAAGACGAAACCAATAGCATCACATGTCACCACATGCATTATGGAGCACGGGACTAAAAGCTTCGCAGCAGTGAAATTAAGCTGGTCTGAGTACAATAGGGAAACAAACCGATGGAAAGCACATGAGAAGATGATGAAAAGACGAGGATCTATCATGTTGAGCTTTTCATTAATAAAATTTTCACTCCAAAATCAAGAATTTTTTCTGCACATGTTAGCTAGATTGGATGGTAGGAGATAGTTGCTACGCTTTCTATCACTTTCCACTCATGTAGAAATCTTTATGCATGTTTAGGGTATTTGCATATATACTTGTACGTCATGATCACACGCTATGCTAGGATTGCGCTCACTTATAGTATGTATGTAGTACATAATCACATTGCACTTTTGGTTGAGTAAACTTATGCGTAGATAACTTAGTTGTATAACATGAACATTTATTGTGTGTTACGTTGCTCGCTTCTTGGAAAGATTCATAGATGAAATCCTTTTAAGGAGGGAGAATGTAACATCCGGTTAGATCAACCATAAAAAAAATTGGATAAATTAATTTAAGGTAGGAGTAAAGATGGAGAATTAGTAAAATTTGAAATTTGACCATGAAATTATGTCGTTGCATTTGTGGCAAAATTATGATCAATTTCATATATAATATGCTGAAAACAGTGCTCAAATGAAGAAAATATGAGCATTTGAAGTTTTCAAAATTAAAATAATTTAAATAGGATTCAAATTCAAATAAATTATTAATTCTCAAATTGAAAATTCAAAAGTTAATGTAATTATACTCGGGGTTAAGTAAACATTAAGATTAACGTTAACGTTAAACTATACTTAAGGAATTAAATAAAAAAAATCAATGGCATTCAAAATATTCTCGAACTAAGGCGAGCGGTTGACCCCTTACCCACGACATTAGACCGCTAGAGGTCGACTGCTGAAAAGGCAGTGGTCGACCGTTGCTTGTAGTGGCGGCTAGGGCTTTTCTTATTTTAAACACACCAGATTTAGTTATTTTTAACTGACCTTCATCCAACAGTTCTGGTGCATTTCAACCAACATAATTAAGAGCCTAGTCCCCTCACTTTTATCCACACAATATTTTAGGAGCATTAGCGAAGCTCTGCCAGTTTTTCTCTTCATAGATTCACAAAACTCTATTAGGGTTTCAGGTAAGAAATCATATATATCTGCCTTTGTTTATTGTTTATTTTCTCAATTCCTTCTCCTCCAAACCTCTAACTTTCTAAATCTAACATATATATATATATATATATATATATAATCCTTTGCTGTATATGCCAAAAAGAAGAGATCTTAAAGGGTTCATTGAAGTGTGTCAAATCCAAGAGAAGGCAAAGCTAAGGACATCTGTCAGTGGTAAACTTATTTTTTTTTTTAATTTAGTAATTGAATAGTTAATTTGGATTGATATATGCCTTGAGGAGTTGGATTACGAAAACATCACATTAAAAATGTTTAAAATTCCCTTAAAGTCAAATGTCAATTCTCAGGTTGGAACCTTAATTGTTTTGTATCAAAATAACAGAGTTTTATGGATTTTGCAATATATGTGTTTACCTTTTATTCCACTTATTATTCTTAAACTTTGGATTTGATTTAAGGATTTGACTAAAAATGATGTGTAAGGCATGAATTCTTATTCATAGTTTCCACTACCTATTTCTAAAAATTGAATAAAAATTCCCATTTCTATTTTATGTAAATAGGAGTTGGATAGAGCGTAAAACCTATTAAATTGTAAGTTTATATTATTATTGTTTTATTCCATTATTTTAATATAAAATAAGTTAGAATTGGATTTTAAATACAGATCTATTGATTTGATTTGTGAATATTGGATTTATGGTAAAAATGATATTGATGCTATTGTGGAAATGAGACTTATATAATATTGGATGATTTGACATTTGAACGTTAGTTAGGGTGTAATCTCCTCATACCAAATAAATGCGCACTTATATATATGTAAACTAGCATAAATAATGTATAATTGTAACGTATTAATTTCATTGTTAATTTGGTTAATAATTGTCATTTAAATCCCTCTTTGGAAAGTAAATAATTAGATGAAGTAAGAAGGATTTCTCATGTAAATAATAAATATGATGAGATGTGTGATTATACACTTAGAGAGTGTTATGAAATATGACTATGTTATAGGGATGCGAGGTTAGTCAAAAGCACGCGGAAGTCTGCCTAGCTAATTTGTCCACTAACAGTGTGACTTTGGGGTTAATATAAGACAATAATAAGTAACCATGGATGACACGAGGTTAGTCCTAATTCTGTAGGGTAAATCTTCCCAGCTAATGTGGCTACCTGTTCCTACAAATAGTCAGACTAATGTGAGATGTCTCCATGGGGTGCAGCTCTTAATACGAAGGTCCTGCTTCGAGGAACTGGAGGTATTGAAATGGTTGTTTGAGGACCCCCACTCTTTCCCTTCTATGAAGTATTAAATGGTCGGTATTGGGTATATGCACCATTGAGGATATGTTGGAAAGGTTTGCTTCAATTGATGGGGATATGTATTAAATGATGGGGACCTACCTAAAAGTGAGGTCTTAAATGGTCAAAGAATGTTATTTTCCATTAAAAGGTATTAAGTCGCTTGCGTTATGTCTCTCTCATTGGTAGACATTAGTAACGATGGTTATCCATTGTTGAATATTATGTGAAACTGCTTCAAGGATTAAAGGTAGTAAGTGGTAGTTGAGGGCCCGCCTCTTTCCCTTATATGAAGTATTAAATGGTTTTGAATATAGTTTAAAATGCAAATGACATATCCTTAATTAAATTATCCTTCCCAATTACTAATATAGAAAGGATCAAAATTTTCTATTCACTAGACATTGTTATTATGACTCCCTCCTCATTACAACACATATTTGGGAAGAAGACGATGATCAAGACAGAGATGATGATGAGAGGAGCTTGTGATAGTAGTCTATTTATTTATTTATTTTATTTTCTAATGTACCCATCTAAAGCTAAAATTGTATTTTTAAACAACATGATATAACAATTACTATTGACATTATGTTATGGTCTTGTTTTGTGACATCTAAAGTAAAATGGGTACCTTTTATGCTATTATATTTTATCTTTTCGCCGTGGTTTCTGAATGAATAGATAATTATCTCTGTATTGTTCTTTATACCAACCAACAAATAGTTTTAGAACGAGTCTAAGTTTTGATCGATCTTTTTTGGGTTGGGATTTAGATCTGTTTTAGGAAGGGTTGTTACAGGTCTGGAAGGAGTCGCATTCAAGAGATATATTGGTATATCTCTTGCACCAAATTTTATAATTGTTTTTTAATGTTTTGAAAGATGTATAGTATATTCACTGGATTTGTGTAATCTTGAATTATTGAGATGAGATTGTCTATATGTGTATGTATTGATGTTTGAATTCCTTTGTGAGGTTTTCCTTTATTCATAGTTTTAGAATTTTTAAATTTTTATCTATCCATGATCTACTGCTTTTAATATCTGAAATTAGTTGTAAGAAAATTTTGACATCGTATACAATTTATTTTAGATTTTAGAAATAATGATTGTACATTACCAATTTTCATCTCTAGACAATTAGAATACAATACAATATCCTTCCAGGAATTCAAATTGCCTTTCCTTATTCCTTTCACATTCATTACTATATTAAAGTAATTCTAAAGAACATTCTTCTCGGTATGCATTATTCAAGAATATGTTTTTAAATGCTCTCAACAAGGTAACTCTTAGAATATATTCTACTTGCACGAATTATGAATTTTCCCTTTACAAGAGATTTTTCACTCTTTTCCTAACTCATACACTTTGGGATAACCGTAAAGGAGCTCATACCTTCTACACTACCAAGAATTCTAGGCGGCTCTAAAGTAATAGTAGTATTTTCACCGAAAGTTTTTTTTATCAAATCAAAACGATTATTTTGACACAAAAATCGATAATGACGACCCCGCCAACATTGTTTGCCACCAAATTTTGACAAGATTCAATTGAATCCATGCAAATAGGACAAGAAAATTTATCGACTGTACTCCATCCAGAAAGCATCTCAGATGTAGGAAAATTTCTTATCATCCACAATAATGATGCAAACACTCTAAATGTATTTTTTAACATATCACAAGTTACCACACCCTCTGTCCATAGTCCTTTTAGTTCATCCACCAGAGGCATAAATATTCGTTTATTGGAAGTCTCGGTCCTAGAAATATTACGATCAAAAACATGTACGAGTTCTTCGTACACATTCGCTATAGAAAATTGTAAGGTGTTTTTTTAGCGCCAAAATTGGTCATTAGTACCCAAATCCAGATAAAAGCACCAAATCACAATCACAAATCGCAGATAGAATGTTTATAAAGAGTATAAATATGAAGAACAGTAAAAATTAGAAAGAAAGCAGTAATAACAGAAGATTTATAGCGGTTCGGCTAACTCCGACATGCATCCACTCTAGAAATTTCCTTTTTATTGATGTTAGAATCAATTATGCTCACAATCCAGAGTTTTTAGAATAACAATGGCAGAGCAGCCTTGATGTAGAAGACGAAGGGAAGCAGAATGAAGAAGATCCCTTTTCTGAAGCCCCATATGTTATATTTATAGGCAAACCCGAGTTATCGAGCTTCCTAGGTGATTCGGGCCTACCAAGACCATAGCCGAACCAAACCCCCAAACACCACGAATGACTCCACATCTGCAATATGCCGACCCTATATCCTATGAGCATGACTCGAAGCAGGCCTATCCAAAACTTCAACCAAGCTAGTCCAGGACTCAGAGCAAAATGCAGCCGACATTGTCCCTAAACATGCTGACCCACAATTCTATTGCCGACCTATTAAGGTCGAACAACATGCGCCACCCACTAATGTCGAACCATACCTGGCCGACCCACCTTAACTTTTCTGCCATGACCGAATGATGTGTGCCTTCCTTCCTTTGCCCGACCGATCTTCCTCAGCCGAACTGCTTCCATCACCGACCATGCCACCAAGATTGGACCATGCCACCGAGACTGAACCATACCACCAAGACCGAACCATGCATGTTCTCCACTTTTTGACCGAGCCATGCTTCCATGCCGACCTGCATCATCCAGACCAATCCACAACACCATGCCGATCCACATCGCCCAGATCAATCCACAACACCACACCGGTCCACATCATCCAGACCGATCCACAACACCACGTCGATCCACACCATCCATAACGATCCACAACACCATGCCGACCCACACAACCTAGACCGATCTACCTATGTCAAACCTTATCTCCCATGCCAATCGGCTTTAACTTGACTGAACCAGAAATGCCAGTCCATATTTCCTAGACCAAGTTATAGCCGATCCAGATTTATCCAATCCAATATCCATCTTCCAAGCGCGTTGCATCATCTATCCATCCAGTCGACTCAAACATATCATATTCTATCCTCAACAACCGAGCAATCGATTTAGTTAAATCCGCCTGTCCACAGCCTTACCAAAGGACGGGTTAACAATGTTAGAATAACCGATCGCATTGAATAAGGTTTATTAACAAGCAAAGCAAACAACGTGAATCCAACAGTATAAAAACCAAGCCTTACGTTATGATATTCTTAGCAAAATCAGGATATATATTATCAAATGTTTCCAAGCTTCTCCCTCTGATGGATGACATAAAACATCTTCATCTCACTATCGTTTTCTATGTCATCGCATGTGTTTTGCTGTAGTAGAAGATGCACATAATCTTTGTATTCTGTTTGTTAGTGGAAAGTAATGCATATGAGTAAAAGGCATGCCTTTGCCACTGCTCTTTGTTGATTTACATCTTTGGTTATCGTGGAATTTACAAGTTTAAGGTTTTTATCTTTCTTCCAATATATCATGCATCCACTTGGACCCATGTTAATCTTTTCATAAAACAGACCAAAGGCAGATACCTCTTATTTTAGTGAGCGCCAATTTTCTACCAAGACATTATCTGGTAGAAGCATTTTTTATAGAGACTAGAATCGAGTTCATTAGATTTTCTAATGCATTGTATATGGATTTTCTAGAGATTAACCTAGATGTCACTAACAAGTACGTCATTTTACATCCATTATACAATGGTCTTTTTAAAGCTTCAAACAGGTCAGAAAAACTTTTTGATTCCAAGTCAAGTTCCTCTTCTATTTCAGGTTCATTAGTTCACATACTTAGACCAGTGACATCATGAACCATTTCTACCATTCTATCTTCTCTACTAGGTTCTTCAAAACCAACCTCAATACTTTCAAGTTCATCTTCAACTATCACGACGATTCACATCTTGTCTCGACTTCACTGTGATTTCTCCACACGTAATAGTCTGGCATAAAACTCTTTTTATACAGATATAAAACTACAATTTCATATTCACGGAGTTTTACACGATAACATTTACTACATGGACACCGGATTTATTTCATGTTCGTTTTATCATTAGATTCAACTTTTACGAATGTTTTCATAGCTTCACTAAGTTGCAATGGTGCTAGCTTTCAATGTTCTTATATATCGAACTTTGAGCTTTCAAATAATTAATCTTGTACTCTATGTAAATAAGCAAAAGAAAATATCATACACCATTATGTTTTATTTTATAATATTAATACCATAAAATATTGTCTTATTTTACTCATTATTATTATTAATATCATATGTGGTTAATTTTTATAATTAATTAATATCATATACGGTTAATTTTTATTTTATTAGTAATAACTTACAATAAAATTTTCTTTTAAAATATCATATATGACAATTTATTAATCACTAATTTTTAAAATATATTATTTAATATATTATTTACAATAATAATATATTATTTACAATACCATTAATTTCTATGTAATTATTGATACCATATAATATTGTTTTTTTTACTAATTTTTGTTATTAATATCACATAAAGTTAATTTTTATTTCATTACTCATATCGTATACCATTAAATTTTATTTTATTATTAATACCATACAATAAAATTTTCTTTTACTAATATCATATAATAGTATTTATTAATCGCTTGTTTTCACAATATATTAATTTGTATATTATTGATAATACCATTAAATTTGGTCTAATTATTAATACTATACATTATTATTTTCTTTTAAGAAAAATAATATACTAGTAGTTGTTACTCAATAATTTTATTGTATTATCATATAATATTGTATCATGAATTTTGTAATTAAGTTAACGATAATGACAAGATTACTTGATTTAACTGGATGGCTATCCTACTTCCCATTACGAACACAGTATTATATACATAATTCATAAATCAATACTTTATCACGAACGACTCATAAAATTTTGATAGCACTTTCCCTTATTCTATGTATCGTTGGTATAAAACTTACATGGAGAATAAATTAGGAATTGCTATTAAAATTTTGAGAATCGTTTGGGATAAAATATTGATTTACGACTTACGTGTGTGTGTGTGTGTATATATATATTGAAATGGTATTTTATATACAACATATCACTAGGACAACATATTACATGTCAATAAACATTTGAATCACGCTACACAAGTTTCAAACTTGTGACCTCTCGTACCAAAGCCGAATCACTTAACCACTGGGACAATGGTGCTTGACTACGTATATAATTTTGTATTTATAACTTGTTTAATAATGGGACAAATCCAATAAATATTTTATCACATGAATATTGGCTTCCATTTTAGTAAAAATGAATATTAATATAATGACCATTTATACTCGTCAAACCGGCCAACAAGTTATGGGTTCTCATCAATTGAACTAGAACTACCAAATCAATGTATAACGTAATTCCAAATTTCTTCGTATACACAAACATTTATGATCAATCATTTATGACAACAATATTTCAATATTAACCAATCCGTTTAAATCAAACCATTCTCATTATAATCAACTAAAAGTAGAGAATCATAAATGAAAATGATGAATATGAAGGAGCCATACCATCGAAGCTTTAGACGTGGGTTCATGATTGAAGGAAGTGGAATGATAGTGGCTTTAGAAGTGCAGTGGCTTTGTAAGTGTCGACGGGTAGGATTTCAGAGATGAAGATGCCGATTGGGGCTTTGGCGGAGTAAACGTTGATAGCATCATCGACAGTTGATGTGTTCTTCGAAGGTTGTAGTACGGCGATAGGGCTTAGAAGATTTGGAGCAACGTCGTCGATGATAAATGCTAGGGGGCTTTGGAGGAGAATCATCAGTGATGATGGTGAAGTATGGCGATAGAGGCGGATTCGTGGTCGAAGGAAGTTGAGCAGGAAGAGAAGGTTTAATTTTTGATTTCAGAGAAAATGAAATGGAGAAAATATTCAAGTCTAGATTGTATTAGTTGAAATGAGTCATCGGCATGTCATCGAAATTTTCAATAACATATTGACAACCTATATGTTTAGCCAATTAATAGATGGCATTCCAACAACACGGTCTACGTCGTCGGTATTCTTCAATGACATAATGTTTATTTTCGAGTAGTGAAGTGGACGTAGGTATAACCGAACCACTATAAATTCATATGTCAATAGCTCTTCTTATCGTTCTTCATTTTTCATATTTTTCTTATCGATCTACTGCCACGAGATTAAATTTTACAGCGCATAATTATTATCTCTACAAAATCAGTCATTTGAAGGGTGTTACAATTATTGTGGCTAACAGTAGCAAACTAGTTGCTTGTAAAGAATTACAACGATTATGTTTACTTGAAGAACTACTTACCATCACCCCACACAGATTAACTACCATATGCTACATTTGTAGATAAGATGTTATCCTTCATGGATCCATACTCATAAAATAATCAGATCGCATTCCATGACAAGTTTAGAACATATAGGACTTAGACTAATACTGCTATAAAGTTCTACCTTTTGGGTTAAAAAATGTTTACAAAAGGCAAATTAAAATCTGAATATAAATACGAGGAGATTCATTTCATTTCAATATTATCGCTCATTTATATTTGTTATGTTCTCAATATCAACGAAATCTTGTAGAGAAACTACGTAATAATTATGAATGAGATATCTCAAAACCGATAATTATGATTATAATTACAGTAGTTTGAGTTTGGGCCTTGCATTCAGCCCAATAGTCTATTTATCAATAATTAATGTATGCTGGACAATATAAATACTAGTACATAGTCTACAATATCCATAACAAAAGTGAAATACAAATTCTCTGAGTTTTATCATTCCAATCATCTTTTCTATCATGGTATCAGAGCACAAAACTGTCAAATGACAGTAATAATTTCCTGATGATTCCTTAATCTCATCAGAGAATTGTAGCTTCATCATCGAACCATCCAGAGGAGGTGTCTGATCTATGTCATCATCCACCATCGTCTATTGCTCTCAGCTATAAGCATTCTCGTCATTTGAGAGTGCAGTATCATCTCTCTTACCCTGTTTCTAATCAAGAAACCCTAATTGAGGTGCCACGCTAAAGATCTTGCATCAAGAGTCGAACGTTTGGCTGCACCATAAAAGATCCAATATCAAGAACCTCAACATCACTTCCAGATACTCCACCATGGTAGGAGATGATGATGTATCATCTACAACATCAAGTGGAATCAAGAATCAAGAAGGGTCAAGACCAAACAATCAAGAATTATCATCCATCGAAACAAACTCCTGTAGTATTATCAAACCATAAATAACTAGTAACAACTGCACTTGATGAAAACAACTTCATATTATGGAAATATCAAGTTGAAACCAGCATAAGAGGCTATGGTTTAGAAGATTATTTGTATGGAACTATAGATATTCTTGCGAGAATGGTCACCAATAGCAAAGGAGAAAGAATCGTTAACAAAGAATTCACCAACTATCAAACACAATACAGCGTGTTAGCAACATGGTTGCTATCATATGTTAGTCCAACCATACTATCTCAACTTGTTGGATGTAAGACATCATATGAGATATGGACTGCAATACAACAAATATTCAACACACAGTCAGCCGTAAGAATCATGTATTACAAGTGATAATTGCAAAACTTAAAGAAAGATAATATGACAATGAGAGAATACCTGACTAAAATAAAGTCCTACTGCGATCTTCTTGATACTGCCAGTTACAGGGTTTTAGAAATTGAGCAAATTCTTACTATACTGAATTGTTTAGATGTAGAATATGAATCTGTTGTTGCAATCATCTCATCGTAACAAAATTTACCCAACATGTAATATGTTCACTCAATTCTATTATCACATGAAGGAAGGGTATAACAAAGGAAAGAAACATATCTGTCCGTCAATTATGCATCAAATTCGAAAAAAAGACACAAGGAAAAAGGCAAGAAACTCAAAATGTCAGAAAAGATTCATATAATCAAAGATGTGGTACCGGTCACAAAGGAAGAGGTAGGAATAGTAGACGGAATAACAATAGAATAAAGTGTTAGATTTGTGAAAAACCTAGTTATACAACAAGGCAATGCTACTTCAGACTCAACACTTAATATTACTGAAGTCATTAGAAAAATGGTGGATCAAGTGCAAATATATATATATTGACCAAAGATCAAGCAATCAGTCAGAAGGTACAAGAATGCAATAGTTGAGTTCAGAAAGCCTTACCAGAACAGAAGACTTAACGAATGAAGACTGGTAACCAGACTCAGGTGCTACCAACCACCTCACAAGTAATCTTCAAAACCTCAATCTTGGCAATTAAGAATACATATGTATGCATACTATACATATAGGTAATTGTGAAGCCATAAACATCACATGTTGGAACTAGCAGTATCAAAGGGAGAAGACATCTTTACCTTAATAATTTGTCAAGAGTTCTTCAAATTAAGAAAAATTTGATTAGTGTATCTCAATTTGCTAATGACAACAATGTGTATTTTGAGTTTCACCAAAAAAATTATGTAGTTAAAGACTTACTGAATCAAGAAATATTGCTATAGGGTAAACTGGACAAGGATTTATACAAGTTCAACTTTGGAAATACAGAAAAAGGCAAAATTAGAAATATGTGGTGTAATAGTTCTGTATCAAATGTTAAGAAAGACAAAGAAATCTTTTACTTTTGGCACTGTAAACTTGGACATCCTAGTATGAATGTTGTAAAACAAGTGCTTAATAGTAATAACATTTCTTTTGTCTAACTGTACCATATATATGTACCTACTGTCAATTAGGCAATAGTCATAAGTTACCATTTGTAGATTCCAATACTATAATAAGTAAACCACTTAAACTGGTGGCCACAGACTTATGGGGACCTGCACTAGTAAGTTTTGACTATGGATACAGATACTTTATATCTTTTATTGATGCCTACTCTACATATACATGGATATATTTTTTAAATCAAAGACAGATACATGCAAGGTTTTTGTGCAGTTTATAACACAAGCAGAGAAGCAAATAAACAGTGAAGTCAAAATATTACAGACTGATGGAGGTAGTGAATATAAACCACTAAGGGAATACTTCTTAAAAAAAGGGAAATGTTCATAAAACAACTTGCCCATATACTTCAGAACAAAATGGGCTCGTTAAAAGAAATCATAGACAATTGTAGAGACATGGCTAACTCTACTAGCTCAAGCCTCCCTGCCCATAAAATTTTGTCCAGAGGCATTCAACACTGCAGTTTATCTAATTAACAAACTTTCTACCAAAGTACTCAAACACCTAAATCCCATTGATGTACTATTTGGGGCTAAACTTATCAAAGTCTAAAGACATTTGGGTGCTTGTTCTTCCCTTGCCTTAGACCTTGTAACAATCATAAACTAAGTCTAAGGTCTACCCTTTGTACAATTCTAGGATATGGAAACAATCAGAAGGGATATAGATGTTTGAGTAATGATGGTAGAATATTTGTCTCGAGACATGTTGTATTTAATGAAAACAATTTTCCCTTTGCAAATGAAAATATCAGAACCACAAAGAAAGTATATGACAAAAGCAGTATATCATTATCCTCAATACCTGTTATATCAGACTGGAGTACCAGTCCAACCGATGGAGGCATACAGAGAAGTAATGAACCACAACTCACTGTATCCAGAGAAGATACTAGATCAGGTCATGATTCTCAAGAGATCTCAAACCCTCCTAATAATACAAGCCAGAACAATGATATCAACTTATAGGAAAAAGAACGGTCTCCATCCAAGTTTCAACATACAGATGATAAAATCAGTGCACATGAATCTGCAAAAACAGGACATCATATGGTCACAAGATCAAAGAGTGGAATATATAAGCCAAAAGTGTGTAATGCTCAATTAGACCAGACTGAACAAAGCGACTATAAGGAGGCTGTTACAAACATCAACTAGAAACAAGCAATGGATGAGGAATATAAAGCACTCATTAAAAATAAAACTTAGAGTCTTTTAACCAGAACTAAAGACAACAATGTAGTTGGTTGTAAATGGACTTACAAGATTAAAAGAAATCCCGATGGAAGCATTTCCAAATATAAAGCAAGACTTGTAGCTAAGGGGTACAATCAATAGTATGGTTTTGATTTTAATAAGACATTTCCTCCTTTAGGTAAACAAAGTACAATAAGAGTCATACTGACCATTGCACCATACAAGAAATGGAGAATCAGACAATTGGACGTAAACAATGCATTCCTCAATGGAGATATAAAGGATGTTGTATTTATGGATTGGCCAGAAGGGTATGAAAAAGGGGTCAACGGCAGACTTATGTGCAAGCTACATAAAGCTATCTATGGTCTAAAACAAGCTCCATGAGTATGGAATGAAAAACTCAAGTTAACACTGATGGAGCAAGGCTTTACACCAACAAAATCAGACAACTCCCTTTATATAAAATGCAAACATGACAGAATTACATATATACTGATATATGTCGATCTTAATACAAAGCAATTAAATATACAGGCTTACTCCGATGCAGACTGGGCCTCCGACCTCGATGACCGAAGATCGACATCAGGGTATTGTATTTACCTGGGTGGCAACCCAATTTCCTGGAGCTTTAAGAAACAAGCTACCGTGTCTCACTCTAGCACCAAATCTGAGTACAAATCCATAGCCAGCACAGCAGCAGAAATCACTTAGATAGAATCTCTACTACATGAAATCAAAACTGGTCTCAAGAGGACACCGATTATCTTGCGTGACAACCTCCGTTCAATTTTCCTCACCGCAAATCCTATTTTACATTCACGAATTAAGCATATCGAAATCGATCTTTACTTCGTTCATTAGAAGGTTATAAGTGGAAGACTGAAAGTAAACCACATTCCAGCCTTTTATTAAAGAGAAGACATCTTTACGAAGCCGCTTTCTACAACAAATTTCATTAGATTAAAGCAGGAACTCAGAGTTAGAAGTGGCGGCGAAGAGATGGAGAAGTAGAAAAAAAAACCCTAGATCTAATTGAAGGGGTGAATTATGAATGAGATATTTCATAATCGATAATTATAATTATAGTACATCGGTTATGGGCCTTGCATTCAGCCCAATAGTCTATTTATCAAATAATTGATGTATGTTGGCCAATATAAATACTAGTACACAGTCTATTGTATCTGTAACAAAAGTGAAATACAAATTCTCTCAGTTTTATCATTCCAATCATCTTTTCTATCACTAATCGAACAAACATGAAGATATCACCATAGTTTTCAAAGCTAAACCTTATATACGAGGTCGTGAAAATATAAGAAGATACTGCATGGTAAAAAGTTTAACATCACAAATAGTTGTAGTTCTAAAATGGAACTAAGTTAGGACAACATGCACATAACTACACTAGGTGTACACTGGGATTAACATGATAAATATAGGATGAGTTTAGTACATACACATAACCATGAATAACATAGTGAATCATAATCATGAGCCATTTTCTACACCACATTAGTATTGTATGCATCATACATACACATATATTTACTGTCGTTGATCTTGCATGTACATTGCTAGATTATCACTGATTCCTTATACATATATTTGTAGTATCTAGTTTGACCCATGCTAGGCATACAGATGGATGTTTAAGTTAAGTGTGTTGCTAATAAAATCCAGGTTTCCTCTTCTTAATACCATAACAGCAATTAAATGTAGTAAAATTTATCTACTTTCTAGTAGCAAAATCATTTCACTTGGCAATAAATCATTGTATTAAGTCGTTTTGTACGAAGAACAACCACCGATCAACACCATTATTTATGGCCATCAATCATCGAACTACTGTTGTTCGATGGTTGATTGAAGTGGAAAATAGCGCTGGTCGACAGTTGTTCGTCGTACAAAAAAGAGTAGAAAATAATGTCTTTGGTAGCCCCTTAAAAAGTATGGTATTAGAAAGAGTATGGTGTAAAAATTTATGGTATATTTTAGCAAAGATGGAAAATGAGGTATACTTAACAACACAATAAGTTAAAATTTTATGTTGATTGTACATCTGTTGTCTTTTTTTCTCTGTGGATGGAGAGTGTTTCAATGTAACTAAAAATAGTACTTTGTAGAGATGGATGATATGCGATAAACAGGAAATGGTGTTGCTTGTACCTACATAAGCAATCTTATTTTATGGATGAAGAGTGTTTTAATGTAGCTTAAAATAGTATTGTGTAGAGATGGATTATGTGATAAACAGGAAATGGGGTTGATTAATGAATGTTGGACATGGTTCTTGAAGCTGCCTGTGTGTTGCGTCCTAATATTGGGTTTTATATTTTAGGTGGTAAAGGACAGGATGGATTGACATTGGTGGTACGCATGCGAAGATTTGAATAAGGAAATATTGGTTTGGTTGATCAATGAGTGATTTTGTAATATTAGTAAAGATGGAATTGTTGGTATTTCCTAAAATAGAGAAATAAGTACATGAATGAAAGGTAAAGGCATATAGCTTACTGTTGGTTTAGTGCACAGATGCATTCAATGATGCTAATTCATTTTTTTTAAATTTCATTCCCACGTCAACATGCATCTTTTCCTAGGGTTTCGTACTATACAGGCATAAAGCAACAATATTGGAAATAACTATAACACCACCAAAATAGAAGACAAACATATGCTGCTAGAATGCAGACAACCAAATTTGTATATCGACAAACTGCACAGCCTAAAATTAGCAATGTTCATCCATAAGCATATTCCATCTTTCACCTTACCACTACTGTCTAATGACTACTCTCATATACTTAAATAATTAAATTCTTCTACAGCTACATAGAACATACATATAGTTGCAGCATCCCCTAGATTCTTACTACTGTAATTGTTCAAACTTCTAATTTGCACTTTAGCATTTTAATTAAAGTTAGAACATTGGGGTTAAAGCTGAAAGAGTGCTAGAATAGAACAGAATATAATACGACACAAATACACCACAATTAGAAGGTTCCATAAATTGTATTGATTCATCTCCAAAATCATACTTCCCATAAACATTCATCTACCTGATCAAGCATAAAATATGTAGAAAAGTAATATTAAAAAGACCAAACAGACCCAGACAAAACGGTCCCATTATACAGTTCAAGCTGCCTCCGGACATAAAAGAACTGTAACTTAATCCTACATAAGGTTATGCTACATGCTAATGTAACAACCCGCATTCTAGTGACTCGGTATTTAAATAATTAGTTTAAATTACATTTGTTAATTAACGGAATCCTATTTGTGCTTGACTTTCAAAAACGGATGAATTGAGTCTCCAAACATCCGTAGTTGAAACCACTTTTTCATCGCAAGTAGAATGAGTATAAACTTGACTACGATTGGAGTCTCCGAGTTTTTGAAGTGAATGGTGTTTTAAGTGGATGAAATGAATTTGCGCTATGGCCTTTAACTAGCATATACGTGGCTAACCCCCTTATTAATTCTCACTTACTTTTCATTCCGCATTATGTCTTTTCCTCTTCACCTAATCTTTTCCCCGATTACTCTTTAATCTCAGAACCCTAAGTCCACTACTCCAAGCGTAAAAAAGTTTCCTAAATTCAAACTTAAATCACTACAATTCTTCTCTACATATTCCTTACATAACCCATCCAGCAAATAGCATGAATCGGAGTTTGGAGCTTTATCCAAGGTTTCAACAGAACAAGAAGATGGTATTTGGCGATTTTGAGCTTGGTTTAGAGAAAAAGAGGTGAGTGAGATGATTCTCCCACTCTATTTACTTGTTAAACTTCATTATTTCATTTGTTGATGAATATGGAATAATATGAAGTGATTTAAAGAATGTTTGGATTGATTTGGGTTTATATTTATATACATGATTATGTTAACTCATTATTTCATGGAGACATTAATTGCTATTTTGAAATTGTTAGTAAGCCAAAAATTGGGTTGTGGACTAAGTAATTGATTATGTACAATGGTATTAGTGATTAGAGATTAATTTAGTGATATAATTACGTACATATCATTAGTTTATTAGGCCATTTGAATGGATTTTTGAAAAGGTTAGTAAGCTAATTAATTAGCTTAAGGACTACACTTACCATTAACGTAATTAAAGGCCTAATGAAGCTTAGTTAATACTTATAAATATTATTTAAAGTAAAGAAATGATTTTAATAAATGAATTGTTTATTTATAAATATTATTCATGTAAGAAATAATTTTATAAGTAAAAGTGATATTTTAAAAAATAGTGATTTTATAAAATAGTATAAAAGTGATATTTTATAAAATCATATGAAATTTTATAAAATAGTATAAATGAGATATTTTATAAAGTATATTAGATTTTATAAAATAATATGAATGAGATATTTTATAAAATGGTCATAAGATTTTATAAAATATTTATGAAAGGAATATTTAATATTAAATGAAGAAATTCAGTATTTTAAAGGGTCAATTGATTTATAAGCTAATATCGTATTTTATGAAATGATATGAGGTTTTATAAAATAATATAGAGAGATATTTTATTTTTATTGAAAAGATCTCATAAATAGAAGTAAAACTTTGTTCAGCGATAATTGAACTACCTATTTAAATATACGTGTTCGTATGCATGTACGAGAAGATATACATATACATGTTTTTAAAGTTATATAATAATTAAGAAAATTCTTGTATCTTAACTAGAAGTGTTGTATGGAGGTGCATATATATAAGTGAATTATTTTATATGTGTGTATGTGAATATTTTCATTTGGATGCAAGCACGTTTCGGGCATTTCATGTAGCCAGAGTGACTGTCGTATGCGGTAAGTTGCATGAGAAGAATACCGTATCAAGTAACCGCTCTTACGAAGTTCGAAACGTCACTTGTGAGGCAAATGAGTGTTCATGTGTATGTTTGTGCATAGGCATGCACAAATAGGTACGTCGTCACATGTGCGAGCATCACACAAGATAGGAAGGCCGATTGAGTTCCTTTTAGCACACTAGAAGAGGTTGGGTCGTTAGATTCTCCCGTTAAATTCTATACATGGAAAGGGTGGATTTTATGTCAAAATTGATTTTCGAACACGTAAGAAATCACTTCCAAAATATCAACCAATGGGTTCCAAAAGAGGTACATTGGGGTGAAGGCAAGCTAGGCATGCTAGGCGAATCGGCAGGTGAAGAGTCGGAGAAAACAATGCTTGTTTAATTGGCAATCGATGGCATGGCCTACCCCATGCTTTGCTGCCTAGATAGGCCACTATCGGTGGCTTACCACTAGTCCATCGGTGATGCACCTACCAGGCAATAAAGTGTAGGCAGTGTGCGTTGAAATAGGAATTCTTCCCCGGTTTCAGAAGCGGATTTGTATGGAGCTTTGGCGCAATTTTGGGGAAGACCATGCGTTATTCGGGGAGGTAGAGTGCAAGGGAAGCTCGGATCAAGATCCAAATGTTAAGTGATTCCTCTGGGATCAATGACGATAGGGCACAATATCACGATCGAATGGAATAAATCCATATCTTTGGGTTATGCATAGTTTGATGAATTGTATCAGTCTTATATTAGTGACCGTACATGGTATTGATCTTATATTTGTGAGGCCTTATATTAGTGATCATACACCGTATTGGCCTTATGTCAGTGGTCATACATATCTTTGGTCCTTCGATAGTGACCTTACACGATGTTAAATTTGATGTGTGCATATACCTATTTGACATCAGTGATCCTTTGTGGCCCCGATAGCATATTACACGAGACATGATCGTTGTTCACTTTTTTATAGAGGCATATCGAAGTTATTTGAGAAATCTGTGATGACTAGAAAGAGGAATGATGACAATCATCTACTATGGAATAATATATCACCAAAGCTTGTTTTAGAGGGTACATCATGATCCGTAAAGATCTCAAGTATTTAGTAGGTCGCATATCACCAAAGCTTTCTTCAAAGGGTATGGTGAGATCTACATAAAACCCATCGCTGAGGATGCAACTCGAGGTCTAAGGTATATAAAGGTACCGAAATTATTTATTAGGACCAGTTTTCAAGTATATAGAGTAGGCCATATATCACCAAAGCTTGTTTCAGATGGTACGGTGAGACCTACATGAGACCCATCACTAATAATGTGGCTTAGAGTCTAAGGTACATTTGGTACGGACTATATTTATCTTGGAATCTCAAGGGAATCATTGAATCACGATAAGACATCCATAGTGGATTTCACTCATCTGTAGTGACGAGTATGAATTTGTATTCTTTGGTTGTCTCTCATTGCATTGTTGTGGATGTTATTAGTTAGCTGATGTTATTATTGTTGCTATTATTATTGTGTATTTCATGATAGACTTATATTACGATTACCCTACCTTTGTATGTTGGATTGCCTGCATCATGGTATATTGTTGCATAGCAGTCATAATATATTAGTTGAGCTAACTCGTTGATCATAGGAGAAGAGTAAGTTATGGTATGATTTCCTATCTTTTGGGTATGTTTGCTTTACTAATTCATGGACAGTTTGGGTTACCCCTAAGCTACGTTAGTGGAGAGGACCGGCTGTGCCTTAGTAGTTTATGTTTATCTGTATATTGTTTTGACATACAGTATTTGAGATAGTTCCCCTCACATCAGACTTTATGTTTGACTCGTGTTTTATTCTTTGTCTGTTTATGTATTGACAACTCACGGGTACTCGATTGAGTAGTTTAAGGGTCGAGTACTTTTGGAGATAATCTTTTAGGATAACTGGAGCATTCTATGGAGATGATGTCGATATTTTCATATATATATATATAATGGATATTGTAGTAGTACATGAAAAAATGTATTTACAAATGAGACTGATGTATCAGATATTAATTTACGACTCCAGCTATAAGGAGTTGATGTATTCTGATTTTCTGTATAGATATTCACTTCCAATTTATTTTCGCTAGTGTAGTATCTCATACATTATTATCATTTTCTATTCATGTATATTCAGTATATTATATATTATCATTCTGGTGTGAGATTCTATCGATATTCCATGGTGTAGTATTTGTTTTAATTTTCTTTCCCCAACAATCCATCTTTTGTGGTATTTGAAAGTCGGATGTGGACATTCGGTGCTGATTTCATAGTAACACAAAGAGCGGGTTGTTCCACTTGATATTAGATCCTATATTCAACACTTAGGGCCAAATAAACTAGTTTCGTTAAACAAATGCTAGGGGGAGATACATTGATAGAGCATACCAGTACTTTCCAATTATATTGCATACACAACTTATCCTTTGGATTTTGATTTATTTCCATTGCTAGTAGCTAAGTTATCTTCGTTAAGCTATCAGTATGAGAAGATAGAGCATACCAGCACGATTGTGAATGGGCATTTTGACATGTCCATTTTATTTCATTGACAATTCGACTACCGCACAGGGTATTCCACCACCCGTGAACATTTCCAGCCGTTGTGATGGGTATCAAAGGTGGTGCAGCCCTTGGAGCACAGTTTTTTTGCTTCACTAGCTTTAGACTTTCCAGAGCTATGCCAGGATTTCCATAGTGTTGAGGGGAAGCTATATCTGGGTTCTAAGACTGTTGTTGGGACACAGGCTTGGACACATGCATAAAAGATCGCTTTCGCCAATATAAACTTAAGAGATGTTCTCGTGAGGAGAATTGTTCCCTAGCATTTAGAAAGGGAGGTTTTGGCTTAGTGGGACATAATGGTTGAACAGGCCGATGAGTAGACCATGACTTGGATCAAATTTGAATGTCACATTGCATCTTGATTCACTTCAGAGATCTAGAGAGACATGCAACTTGAGCATTTCATCCTTTTTGAGCACTCGTTGATAAGGAAGTATGTCGGCCCATTTCAATCTTTTGGCTTAATTTGAGGTCGAGATAGGTGATGCTCCATTGATTATAGCAAAAAAGTTTGCCAGCAGTCTTGAGCATCAGTTGTGGATTCACTGCTTAGTCTTGTCCCGGTAAAGGGCCGCTTTTTAGAGTCTTGCCGGGATGGCTCTTTTCCATGGAAGAACCTGCGAGATACCGTTAGAGGTAGAAAAAGTGGAAATTATGAAGCTCCAATCGAAGCGCAATGACTAAGATACAAGGGAAGGTCGAGCTTATGCAAAGAAAAGAGCTGGCCTAGTATGTCACTCATACGACATTTGAGGATATTTTGCTATGAAATGTCGTCTACCTAAAAGGATGCATGAGTGATTCCATTGCGATTATCTTGGTCACTTGAAGAAGGATTGCCCAATGTTTCTGAGGGGTGGCAAGTGATGATGACTTATACCTTACAGGCATTACCGGGTCCATAGTGGGTGTACAGATCAAGAAAAACGGAGAAATCTTATGTTGTATGCTATGCTTTATATTTAAAGGTACTCACTTCTTTTCTTTTTGATAGTTGAGCTATACATTCGTATTTTGCTAGTTACTTGGTAGCTAGACTAAAATTGACACCTTTCATGGTAGGTAAACTCTTTTGTGAAGATAAACCTTGTATGCGTACCCTTAGTTGCTAAGCTAAGATGAAACGACCGAAAGTATCGCCATTCGAACTCATTGCATGAGATTTCGAGTTGAGTGGGGTTGTTCGATGGAGCGTGACTCGGATTTGCATCCAAGTAAAGTTCGACGATGGTCCGGTAATAAGCAAAGACCGAGAAGATGACTTAACGTTTTGCATGGAGTCATTTGTATTTGACGTGTTTGTCCTTGTATGAGTAAACCCTTTGGTGGTGGGAGTAGTTCTAAGTGCTAACGAGGCATTTTCTAAGGATCACCCCATCCACATGTCAGTTTCTAATCCCTCGTTCAAGCAAAGAGTTTTTAGGCGATTTGTACTAGTTAGGCAAGGGTCTTTCACCGATTCATAAAGGTAAGCACTTGAGCCTGGTTCTTGAGATGATTGAGAGGTTTCCCAAGCGCGACTCAAGTCGTAGGAAGGAGATTTTGGTGGTCGGATCAAGGAACATACAAGGGTTCGTATGAGAAGAGTCAAGTGGTCGACCCTAATTTAACAAAGAAATTTTGCAAGTAAACAAAAGATTGGAGCGGATATCATATCGGTTTAGATGATCTTTAGTCATTGTAAAATTACAGTATAATGTAGTTAAGGTTACTTGGGGGTAGTCGGGGAATGATTTCTTAGCTAGTTTAATGGCGAATCAGATTATCTTCTAAGTGACAAGATGATGCTTGCCTAGGAAACTATTGTGGGGAACTTCGTATATTATCCATATTGACAACTAGTATAGCAGCATGCAAAATGCATGCTTGTATAACAACAAATTATCATTATGGAAGTTGTTACAATTTTTAAAGAATACATTCAACTCTTATTCTAGAATACACTTCTTTCTTATTCATACCGGTGTGTGAATTCTTATACAATATCCAAACGTTATTCTTTTTCTAGAATATGTCATCAAACATTCTTTGATCAGAATTTTAACCATTAGGCTCTTCGCACGAACAGCAAGAAATCCCCTTCTTACCGATTTTTTCATCATGTTGTTGTTCAACCATGTAACTATTGAATTCTATCGATGACCATATTTGCTGCATATAGATCATCCACTCCATTCTTTGCTTCAATGCTTACCGCATCCACCACTTATTTTAACAGCGGTAAGTTTACCATCTGCTTGACCACCCCTCACAAAAAATAATAGAATTTCCAACAACCTGCCAGGCGTGACATGAGGAAAGATGTTTAAAGCTATTCTCACATATTTATTTCCTTTCATACAACAACGAATAGTAGCAAAATCTAATACAAAGTATTCGTACTTTCACAAATTTCGGGGTACGATATCACTTTTCTTGAGTGTATTTTTGATCCATTCAAGGTTCTTGAGATTATCGCCAGTAATGTTTAATGAGATGACTTCAGTGCAGTTCAAATAGATATAATAATATATTCTTCAGTTTATTTACATAATTATAAATTAAAGTATAATAATATGCCCACCACTAAAACAAAGTGCAGGTAAGTCTATTTGCTAAAAAACTTCAAGCATATGAGTTGAATTCGAATAAGTACACAACCATAAGTCAATAAAGATAAAGGATATTATATTCAAGAATTTGATTCACTTGTAGTAGCAAAATTAAGAAATCCAACAATCGGTAAAACCTACCAAAACTGGACTCAGTTTGAATCTAATTGAGGGAAGAAGCAACATGCTATAGCCTTAAAGACAATCAAGTAGGTCATCACCAAATTCCCAAAAATCATATAATTGCACTTGAATACATATCGAGATTGAAGATATCTCTCTCTAATTGCTACAATTCATTCCGAGCTCACCGTATTTTTCCACCATAAGAATTGCCATTTTATTTCAGATCTCAAATAAATTGAAACCGAGATCATAGATGCCAAGCTTAGTCAGAAGAGAACATGGTGGCGAGCGGCAACAAAGCAAAAGACGATAATCTATATTTGATTTGAAATATTTGTGCTTTTTTGGAGCTAAATTTAGGTTTTAATGTGTATGAATGGAATAGAGAAAGATAATTTAGTCCTACGTAAAAACTGAATTTGGCCTTAAAACTAATAAACATGTGTATGAATGGAATAGAATATCAAGAAATTGCATGTTCATTGCATGCGCCTCATATGTACCATGACTTACTAACTTCCTTAGCCGAGCAACCCTCGATCGAATGGTAGTCCAATTGGTACCATAAACCAAATCAAAAAGCAGTTGGTTATTCCTATTCATAGTGCCTGTAGGTTGACAAATGTAGTGTTACTTCAGATAGTTTGAGTATGCGATAGTCGGCTACAGAAGAGAATTTTTGTAAACCTTCTCAGAGTTAAGGAATATAAACAAGGAATTTTAGGATTTAGTTCACTGATTATGAATTGGACATTATATATAGAGTAATCATTTATATAAGAAGAAGATAGTAAAACTGTTGCCATTCACTACTGTTAGTTAATCTAAAAACCGGTCTGTTGTGAGTGGACGGGTATGAGAGTGGAAAAAAGGCATTGCTTAAAACATATTACCAAGTAACCGTGAGTTTAAAATACTGCATATGAAATTTGTTTTATTACCAAAACTAAAAATTTCTAGACCTGTCTAACCTTTATTATGATTTACAGTTAAGATAAACATGATGGATATATAATCTACTACTACATCAATCAATTTCAATGAAAAAACTGCTATTTTGATTATGTATTGATGGTTATATGTTCACAGTTTGCTGACCGATTTTGATGTTGAAGATTATTTCATTTGCTAAGTCATTTCAAATGGTCATACATGTAATCAAAACAGAAAAATTCAAACCGTCATTGAAGAGTGTGTGAACCAAAAATGGCAAAAATTCCCAAAAGAGTAAGAGATTAGAGATTAAATGAAGAAAGTAAACGAAAAACAGGAGAAATCTAATAGAAAACAAGTACACGCCAATTCATAGTGGTTCGACAATCTTTGCATGCGTGCACTTGAATTATTTAATTGTTTTTGCACTAGATTTTGTGATTACAAGTAAGAGGGATTGACAGGGATCCTAAAGTACAATGGAGTAAAAGAGCAATGATAACGTAAAGATCCCTGAAATAAACCATGCCTCCTGCATTTATAGGAGTAAATGACCAAATATCTCACTGATATTTTCCTACAGAACCTCACCGTCAAGACCCATCGCCCAAAAAATATCAACTCCATATCGCTAGGGATGGGGATGGTATCGCTTCCTATTAGGCGGATCGGTACTGATCCATATTCATGTAGGTAGGGATCTCGCAACTTTTTGTGTTGACTTGTCTTAATGTTGACTTCATGTTTCCATGGTTGTTTTGCATAGTTGCCTAGATGTTTTATGGTCCAAGCGATAGATGTAACTGTTGAGTTTCGGCATTTTCGCATACCGTACACGTTCACTTCACTGTGTCTAGCCGGAGTCAACGGTTGAAGTCTCCCATGCTGGTGTCCCGATTTAACAACCCTCCATCGCCTCCATCGAACATATAATCTGGTCTTGGCAACACATTGTAACAAAAGGAATCCCCAATGTTACGTGTCACGAATCTCATATATATACCATAATTATTTCAGATATCCATCAATGTGGGACTTTTAACCTGTTCAATCCACGCACCCACTCCATTTACAATGCGAGTCATACCTAACAATCTCCACCTTGGCGAGCATTTCTCAAGTCATATTGGAGTTATACCGAGTCCTCTTCGCCGTGGAGTCAAGGTGCTATTCCGAGTTCTCATAAGGAGGGGGAGCGACTGCTTAACCATATCTCCACCTTAACGAGCATCCCATGCTCAAGACCCTGAGGAGCCATGCTTCGGTCACGCTGCATCATACCGGTCCCATCGAACCATGGAGATTTGATACCATGTTGAGTTTGGGTATTCCCACGTACCGTACGCGTTCGCTTCACACGTCATGTGATAATACATGGTTCTCTAACATGGTATCAGAGCGGGTTTAATTGTGTCACACGTTACCCTTAAAGAATGTCCATGTGTTTGGCTGATGATACGCCACACATGCGGTGGCGTGTTGAGATTAGTCCCACATCGGACAATTTACAATATAAATCATGCATAAATACTAAGAGACCTTCCTTCACATTACCAATTGGTTTTGTGATAATATCTAGTTATCTAACAGTAACGACCCAGAATTTCAGTCATTTGAAATTCGTATATTTAATTGATTTAAATATTCACAAGTTATGTTTATAAGTTGAATAAATTTTATTTGAAATATATGATTTAATTGGATAATTAAATTTCTAATTTAATATTTTAAATTGCCGAAATAATTGAAATTTGAATTTAATGTGAATGAAAATGATTTAAAGTTGAATTAAATTCTATTTGAATTAGAATGATGTTAACAAACTTTTAAATTGAATTAAAAGATAAATTATAGAAACTCAATATTTTAATATTTAATTAACTTGTAAAAATAGCCATTTTTCAAACAGTCTCGATTTCGACGAAACTAGTTTATTAGATCCGTAATGTTATATTATTATAGGATTTCAAATTTTGTGTCAATAAGATTTGCGGTTTAATTGTGGCAAGCAAAAATGTATAGAAATTTGTTTAAGTGAATTTTAAATTAAATAGTTGATTCAAAAACCTATCTTCCAAATACGATCAATTTGGCTTCAGATATAGATTCCATTGTGTTGAGAAATATGGATAAAACATAATAAACGCTAGGCGGCACGCTTCGTTCGGAGTTTGGAAAAAATTCAGATGAATAGTACGCGTAAATTTTCTATAAAAGGCCACCATTTTTTCTATTTTGCAAATCTTAATTCAAAGCTAGCGCAAGCCGCCGGTTTGATATTCAATGGCCGATATTTTCCTGTTTTCTTCCTTCGATTTCTTCCAATCCATCAACCAATTCGTATAACTTTCTACTGCAAAGTTGTAGAGAGCAATGAGTTCCACAAGATCAACGGTAATGATGAAAATAACGTGGTGGATCATTAGCAAATCGAGTTTGAACGTTCGATATTCGAACATGTTTCTCGAGGCGACGGCATAGCCGAGTTCGCCGACGTTTGTGCCGGTGGTGAAGCTCGCATAGGCACAAGGAACGGTGGTGTTCAATCGTGTTCACGGCGATCGTGGGTGGAGTAAGGGTCGGTCAATGTTTGTGAGCTATTGGGTTTGTTCGACTGGGTTTTAACGTGATGGAGGAAGAAGAAATAGACGGCAGTTCAGATTTTCTTGGATCAAAATCGACGGCCTAGATGAGTTTAAGGTTTAAAAATAAAAAGAAATGTAAATTAATTTACATATTTTAATTCGTACAATCTTTAAAACGTCATAACCTTTTCATACGAGGACCATTTTTGATGAAACAAATTGCATTGGGTATGTATTAACGAGCACTACATTTTAAAGCTTGTTTGGAGTTGATTGAAGCTAGTGAAAATTTTGGCTAAAATTAAACGGTTCGGAATAAAACATTGCAACATCTATTGAAATCAATGTTAGTACAACTCACTCTTTCTAACTCATTGATATATTTATATAAGTGAGAATAAATTCATTTTATGCGGATTGATGATTGTTTGGTTGATATATGATATGTTGTGCGTATATACATATATATATATATATATTGATTGGCATTTGGATATATTTCTGCCTATTGGAGCAGATAAGACCCTATACGTTCCCGTGTATGAGCGATGATCCTTTGTACGCACGTCAGCCTCGAAGCGGACATTGTATATATATTCTAATATGTATATTTGTCACAGGTGGCAGCTTAGAGGGGTCCAACTGGATTCCTCACCAGTATTGGTTCTATTTACAAATATTGATATATTGTTATTATCATGTGATATATGATGTTTTGGATGTCGTGATTGATGTATTTAGTGTTGTTGCAGCACTGGGCCTATTTTTGGTAATTTAAAAATGTTAAAGTGATTATTTCAAATTTAAAAAGGGTTTTCAAGTGATTTTGAAAATACACGTTTTGTTAAATTTTGAATTGTTAAGTAAATGGATTTATTTTAAATAAATAAATGTTATAATTTTTATGATTATAAAAATTATGATTTTTGTGAAATACGATCAAAATGTGATTTTTGAAATACAAAGTTCATTAATTTGTAAAAGAAGTTAAATTGAGATTTTGATTTATTATAAACAGTTTATAAGTATAGATTTATAAAAATTGATATCTTATAAATCGAAATAATGGAATTATAAAGGAGTTTATATAAGTGTTAAAATGAAGTTATAAATTGATTTTATAAGTAAATAAGAGTTATAAATTTATGAATTGATGGTGTTATAAAAAGAATGAATTTTGTAAATAAAGAGAATTATAAGTAAATAACTTATAATTTGGATTTTTGTATATAAATAAGATTACTTAATAAAGGAATTTTGTGTATGGAAGTTTTATTATATATAAATGTGATTTATAAACATTGTTTTTTAAATGTGAAATCAATTTAAATTGTTAAACTAGATATAGAAGTTCATTAAAGGAATTTCATCCATGATTTTGGACAGTGGATAATCCTTTAATCAAAGTGTAGAAGCAATGATTTTGGTAAATGATTTATATCCACGATTTTGTACAGTGGATAATCCTTAAAATAAATGTGTAGAAATATTGGATTTGGTAAATGAACTATATTTACGATTTTGGACAGTGAATAATCTTTTAATTAAATGACTGTTTAGGAAGTGATCTTTTAAATGGAGTTAAATGTTGTAAAGATGTTTATAAATGTGTTAAGTATCAAAACCATATATTTCAGCATTTAATGTTGAAATAGATGTTTTCGAGAAGTAAGGATATGATGGACTATAACACTTGTTATAGTAAATGATTTTCAAAACGAAATGTTTTGTATAGTATACTATTGATTTTGGATTGTCGTAACGATGTTTTACGCAACATTCGTTTTGACCCAAAGAAATGTGTTTAAGAGAATGTTTTTCTTAAAGAATAAATATATACTTAATCCTGATTTAATTCTATGTAATATTTTCTAAGTGTTGAAAATAAATTGATTTGTGAATTACTTGTTTTTAAATAAGTATATGGAAATGTTTTCCAATATTAAAACGGTTTGGAATTATATCTTTTTAAAGATAATTTAAAGTGAAGATTTTGAAGTGATCTAATTAATAAAATATTAATTAAAAAAGCCTAATGATTACTTATGGTGCTAAATATTTGTTTGTTGCTTTGATAGTTAAATAATCGAGTATCAAATTTGGCCATTTTTAGTTCCTTGGCTTGATGTGGAAACTATTTAGTCGTACACTTAGTATGTAGCCTTCTATGTAGGCTTGATTATCGTTTGTGTTGAGGATGTTGATTCGTGTAGTGCGGAGTATTACTCCAATCTATCGAGCTTCCTTCTTGACCGAAGGATAGCAAGTTGAAAGTTGGAGACGTGATAAGTCTATGTGACTTAGTTTTTATGTGAGGTTGAGAAACGCCTTTGCGTTGTTGGTGCGAAGAGATCGGGATCAGATTTATCAGAAAACAACTTTAGACCAACATTTATGTGACGATTGTGCAGGTTACTTGTGTGAGAAATGCAGAATAAAGATCTTAGTGCTAGGATTAACACTAGAGGGGGGATGAATAGTGTTTAAAGGAATTGCTAAATCTTTTTGAGTTTTTGTTAATTTGAACACAAATGTATGCAATATTCAGACACAGATATGATCACAGAAATAAACACAGATGCAGAAATAAAGTAAAAGCAATAAAGGAGAGAACACATCGGATTTTATACTGGTTCGGAGTTTCCCTACGTCCAGTCCCGCACACAACTACAGATTTCCTTTCAAAAGCAATTGTACAATTACACCCTCGATTTCAAGGCCACGAGGTACACCACTCCAGATTCACAATCCTCTAGGTAGAGATACTTGATTTCATGGGCAACAAGTTCAGCCAATTGATTTTCAAGGCTACAATCACACCTTTTCTCGCTTGATTGATTTCACAGGCTACAATCACATCTTTTCTCGCTTAGTTTATTATAAAAAAGCCTATAACTCTGAATAGCACTGAGATCTTGTTGGGATAGTGATAGAGAATCAAACCATAGACGATCTAGTTAGATTCAATGCTGATTTGGCAGAGTAATGGTAAAAATGTGTACAAAGAAATGTGGAAGAAGAAGAGGAGTGAAATTAGAGAAAATATGAATACAAATTCGTTCAAAACTATCCCTATTTATAGTAGAATACCAGCCAGTTCCATTCATGAAAGGATATGACAAATAGACACTTCCTTTGAAATTCAATTTTTTGAAATAAACTGCTACCATGTCGACATGGGGTACTTGAGGTTGTCGACATGCCAAAGAAATTTTTGATAATTTGTTTTTCATTAAAAATAACTTCTATCATATATTAAAACTAATTTAAATTTTATAAATATACTTAACAATAGTTAAAATTCATAAGTAAATATAGAGAATAATATTTTGGTATATTTATATAAAATTTTACTTGTTATATTTAAATCTAACTATAAATGTTAAAAGTTAAATATATTATTATTAGAAGATAGTTTAAAACCAAGGATAATTTGATTTTGAAATAAATATTATTTTGAGGTTAAAAGTATTAAAACCATGATAGATGTTTTTTATTCTTTTAAAAGGATGGTTTTGAAATCATTTTGAAAACAAGATATAATTTTGTAAAAACATTTGAATAAAAGGTTAGCGGATACAAAACAATGTTCCACTAGATTTTTCGTAGGTTCCATCCTACTTAAGGTTCCATCCCTTTAACAGGCTCGAAGTGGATTTCATTCCACGAATAAATTGGATTTTAAGATGCCAGTGCTTTTCTAGGAGTTTTAACAAAATTCCTAATTAAATTACTTATTATTGAAATCTTGAACTCTTGATATTCTTGATACTCATGAGTCTTCAATCTTGATATCTTGAATCTTTATATTGTACAGTCTTCATTCTTGGTACTTGCATGGTTAAATCCTACATATACATATATATCTAAACTATAATGTTAGTATTTATATTTTATAATCTTATTCTAAGGTTGTTGTTATCAAAACCATCATCTCAAGGACTAACCATCTCCCCCCTTTAATAATGACAACCTTTGCTTATAAAATATTACTTTTATCCTAATAACTCCCCCTAAACCTAAAACTCCCCCTTAATCTATGCCGAACTATCATATTTTATACTTCTCCCCCTTTGTCATCAATAAAAACTAACTCGAAACTATACAACTCCCCCTTAATCTAATACGCTATGACATGTGATTATAATGATAGTGTTATCATGAATAATCATCACTTAATTCTAAAACTAAAACTTAGTTCTAAATACTAACTATCTTAACTAAGAATCTATGGTAACTTATAATAGTGATAATCATGTGAATTCAAATGTAAGAACACAAATTTTTTATTAATTATATATTGTTATATTTACATTTTTGTAGAGAACGTAAGATAGAACATACAACAAAAGGAAAGAGAGAAAAGAAACTAATGTGTGTCCTAGAAAATAGAAGATATATGAATCGAACAATTTGGGTAGTGGAAACAGAAATTTCCACGTTGTTCGACTAGATTTCCATCCTTATCAAAGCACACTTTGCCAACGCAAACGACTTTGTCGTCAACTTCAGCATGCTCTTCTTCCATGAAGGCTTCTTCTTCTTCCCTGCTATCCTCTTGCACTTGATCTCCTGAAGACTCTTCATTAATCAAGATCGATTTGCAAGATTGTCCATTGGAAACTTTTGCATATTTCGAAGGATTTTTCCTTGCCGTTCTTGTTCTTTGGCCATTCTAAATTGCACCACATGAATTTAAGTCATTAGTTGTAGTGCATCCTTCAAGGATCCTCCATTTTCATCACTCGTGTGAGTGTAGTTCGTTGAAATGGTCCAGTAGAAGGAGAAGGAAACGAAAAGGTTGAATTTTTATTTGATTTGAAAGAGGAGGTCATTGTTTAAATGATTTCAGAAGTTAGAATAGAGAGACAACAGAAAGAATGATCAAAATTTCAAAATAGGAAGAATATATAACCACTTATCTGAATTTTGGTGGGAAAAATTTCAAAAAAAATCGTTATATGTCGACATGGGTAGGAGGGGGTTGTCGACATGGTGCTTGATATTTTTACTATTTGATTTATTTTGATTTAATTTTTAATTATACATTGATATTTATATTTTATATTTCAATTATTGAACAAATACCTAATTCTCTTCTTAATTTAGTAAATATAGATTCATTTAAGGGTTTTGTTAAGATATCAGCAATTTGATTCTCGGAATTGATATAATCGAGTGTAGTTACTTCCTTACTTATATTATCTCTGAGAAAATGATGTCTGATGTCAATATGTTTAGTTCGAGCATGATGAGCAGTATTTTTGAATAAATTTATTGCACTAGTATTATCATAATAAATTGGTGATTTTGAGATATGTAAACCAAAATCTTTTAAAGTTTGTTGCATATATATTACTTGAGAACAAGCCAAAGCAGTAGAAATATACAATGCTTCAGTTGTTGATAAAGAAACTGTGGTTTGCTTTTTACTAAACCAGCAAATCAGAGAATGCCCCAAAAAGTGACAAGTTCCACTTGTACTTTTTCGGCCTGATTTACAACCAGCATAATTAGCATCACAATAAGAAATTAAGTCAAAAAAATCATTTTCGAGATAAAATAACCCATAACCAAAGGCGTGTTTAACATATCTTATGATACGTTTTACGGCTTTTAAGTGGGTCTCTTTAGGTTGGGTTTGATATCTTGCACAGAGACAAACACTATGCATGATATCAAGTCTACTAGCAGTGATATTAAGTAATGATCCAATCGTTCCTCTATATAATTTTTGATCTACATCTTTCAAGAGATCTTCTTTACTTAGGTACTCATTGGTTGCCATGGGAGTGGGTTTTCCACTTGCAGCAGTCAAACCAAATTTACTAACTAGGTCTTTAGCATATTTTTCTTGACTAATAAAGATACCATTATCTAATTGTTTTATTTGTAATCCTAGAAAGAAGTTTAATTCACCCATATGACTCATCTCAAACTCTTTTGTCATTATTTCAGAAAATTCTTTATTCATTTCAAAATTAGTTGATCCGAAAATGATATCATCTATGTAGACTTGTACTAGTTGAATATCGTTTTTATTTCTTTTAGTAAAAAGATTATTATCTATTTTACCAATTTCAAAGTTCGATTGCAATAAGTAAGATCTTAGTCTATCATACCAGGCTCTAGGAGCTTGTTTTAGACCATATAGAGCTTTCTTAAGTTTGTAAACATGATTTGCTAGTTTTTCATTTTCAAAAAGTGGTGGTTGTTCAACATATACTTCGTCTTTTACAAATCCATTTAAAAAGGAACTTTTAACATCCATTTGATATAATTTGAAATTATTATGATTTGCGAAAGGAAGTAGAATCCTAATGGCTTCTAATCTTGCTATGGGAGCAAAGGTTTCATCAAAATCTATTCTTTCTTCTTGACAATACCTTAAGCGACTAACCGGGCTTTATTTCTAACAACCTCTCCTTGTTCATTTATTTTATTTTTATAAACTCATTTTGTTCCAATTATAGTTTTATTTTCAGGTCTAGAAACAAGTTCCCAAACATCATTTCTAGTGAATTGATTTAGTTCTTCTTGCATAACCAAAATCCATGAATCATCAGTTGATGCTTCTTTCGGATTTTTGGGTTCAATAATTGATATAATGGCTACATTGCTCATTTTACTTAATTGATTTCTAGTTGTAATAACAGATTGCATATCTCCTAGTATATTTTCTATAAAATGATCTTTTAAAAGATTAATTCTTTTATTAGGATGATTAATTTCATTATTAGCTTCAGTTGACTCTTAATTTTGAGTGATTGAATCCTCTTCATCATTTGTATCTTCAAAATTTTTGAGATTTTCATCGAATGAAACATGCATTGTTTCTTCGATGGTGTTAGTTCTTAAATTAAATAACCTATACGCTTTACTTCTATTAGAATATCCGATAAAAATACCTTTGTCGAATTTAGGATCAAATTTATCTAAGCTATCTTTTGTATTTAAAATAAAAAATTTAGTTCCAAAAATTCTAAAATAAGATACCTTAGGTTTCTTTCTGTGAAGAAGTTCATAAGATGTCTTATCAGTTAAAGGTCTAATTAAAATTCTATTTAAAATATAACATGTGGTAGCAACTGCTTCTGCCCAAAAATACTTTGGTAATTTATTATCTGAAAGCATAGTTCTTGCACACTCTTGTATCGTCCTATTTTTACTTCTACTACTCCGTTTTGTTGTGGAGTTCTTGGAAATAAAAATTGTGAGTTATTCTCTTTTTATTGTAGAATTCCTCAAACTTTTCATTTTCAAATTCATCACTGTGATCATTACGGATAATTATAATTTTTAGAGAAAGTTGATTTTGAATCCTTTTTGTGAAGTTCTTAAAACATTCAAAAGTATCACTTTTACGTTTCAAAAATATTGTCCATGTAAATCTAGACTAATCATCTACAATTACAAAAACATATTTACTATGATTTATTGACAGAATTTGAGATGGACCAAATAAATCAAGTTGAAGTAATTCAAGAGGTTTTAAGGTTGAAATCATATCTTTTAATTTAAAAGAACTTTTTCTAAGTTTTCCTAATTGACGTGCATCACATAGACTATCTACTTGAAAATTCATTTTAGGGAGACCACTTACTAGATCATGTTTTGACAGTCTAGATAAGAGTTTGAAATTCAAATGTCCAAATCTCGTATGCCAAATCCAAGGGCCACTTGTATTTGCCAAAAGACACAGGTTATCATTTGAAACTTTCATACTAAGAATATAAATGTTCTTTTTCCTAATTCTCTCAAATATTATGGTTGAATTATTATCTTCAATGTGACACTTATCTTTTTCAAATTTAATTTTATATCCTTTATCGCAAAGTTGACTAATACTTAGCAGATTATGTTTCAGATTCTTAACTAGCAAAACATTAGTAATAATAGGAGTTTCAGAGTTATCGACTTTGCCGATGCCAATCACATATCCTTTTGAATTGTCTCCAAAGTTAACCAGTCATTTGTATTTGTATATTATATCATTCAGCATATCTGGATTGCCAGTCATGTGTCTAGAGCATCCACTATCGAGTATGCAATTTTTCTTTTTGATCCGTACAATTTGTCCATTGTGGATTGATTCCTCAACACCCTAAAGCATGTTTCCTGCACATCATATAATTTCATTTATCAATTCCTTTAAAACAAAATAATTTGTATAAAATTAACAAATACGTGCTCATATATATAATACTCTCATAACTCATTCTAGGGTGTTGCTAACCCTATCTCTAATGAGTTACTCATCCTAGGATATTACTAATCCTATCTTTGGCGACACTTTACCCATAATAGAGCCAAGGTTCTCGCTTAACCTTCAGCTCTGATACCAAATGTAACAAACCAAATGTAACGAACGGGTTTTTTTGGACCCGCCCCGGTAGGCTTTTCAACCGTCCCTCTACCCTTCTGCTTTTCAACATGGGGGCACTCCTGCTTTTCAACATGGAGGTGACTACATATGGTACCTCGGATCTGCTTTTACGGCAAGCCTCTCGACTATCAACCAACCCTTTCACACTAGGGACATGTAGGGGAAAGAGTCTAAGCTTCGTCACTGTTCACAAAGCGAGAACCCCCTATCATGCTGAATATAATCAAACAAATCCGATCTCCGGTTCCTTCGAAATCCAATCATCGATAAAAGTGAATATGAGTATATAGGATTTATTAAGTCTCTTTTCACTTTAATTCTTTTCGGATGATTTCGAAATCTCTTTCTTTTTAACTTAGGATGATTCTAAGAAATTCATTCTTTTACTTTGGAAAATATTTCAAATTTCCTTACTTAATTCTTGACCCAAATTTCTTTACGTTTAAGCGGGTCAAAAACAATGTTATTTAAGACATCGTTTACGATATACCCTAAATCAATCTTAATAAACATTTTTAGTTAATAGAAATCATCCATTCTGGAGATTGCTTAACATTTGGATAATACCAATCTTCTTTTATTTTGAAAGACTTAACAGAATCTTTTTATTTAAGAGCATCCGGGCTTTCCCTTCGATCTGTTCCACCCCTCGCCTAAGAAAAGAGAACATAGGTCAGGTAAGTTCAAGACACTGGTTGCTCCATCCCTAACCTTATTTAAACACCTTGTATTATCTTCCCAGATCTCATAGGCGGGACAAATGCACTAGTCGTTTCCCATACTCAGATTTTCAACTTTATTTTGGAATTGCTTATAAATATCCCAAATCATCTTTCAAAACGCTTAATTATCATTTTTAAAACATTCACTTTTTATTCTGGGAAACGTCGTTACATTTAAACTCATATTCCAAAAGTTTTACAATTCGTAGCAGAAAAGTGCTACGGAAAGTGCTAAATAAGCTTATTTGAATTAAACAACTTTTAAACATTCGATAATTCATATTTTCCTATACAAATAACTTTTAAATCGTTTAAATAGGTTTATCAAATTTATTCCATATTTTTCCATAATTAAAAACATCCATTTAAACAAATTTTCCTGTTATGGTCACTAAACTGCACTACCGCGATTTTTCTAGAAAATTGATTTGGACTTAATTCAAAATCTACTTATCGAAACTTTGATTTTCTTTCTTCGTTTAGAACATATGGATATAATAGTCCGAAATTTTCTTATCTCGAAGGATTCCGAGCTATATTCCACTCTATACACTCATTTAAACTTTTCGGCGCGAAATCGCGAGCTACCGTTGCGCGACGCATCTAGTTTTAACTTATTTTTCAATATTTGAAATAATCAATTCAAATTGGATTTTATCACTTATAAAATCATTAGAAACAATTTTAAATCAATATTTTCACTTTTTAAAGTATTTAAAATATATTTTCACAATTACCATATTATAATATTTTTATATTCCCATTATTTCAATATTAAATTTTAAATTCCAATTCCAACTTAATTTCAATTCTAATCTCAAATTAAATACATTTAAAACTTAGATTTCAAATCTAATCTCAATTTAAACTTCCATTCAATATCAAACTAAACTTCACTTTTTCAAAAGCGATTTCAATTTCAATTTTACTATTCATCTAAATTTCAATTTCTAATTAGCTATCCTTTTCAAATCCGATTCACTTCACATTTCAAATTCTCTTTCATTTTAACTTTAATTTCACTTTTAAATGAAAAGAGACCTATTTTTTCAAATTTCTCATATTACTAAAATATGGTCTTACTAAACAAAGTGATTACTTAACTAATAGGAATTTGATGTCCAAATTATCATAACAACCATACAACATCCATATAACATCAATATTTTCCATGCGGTAAATGTCATAACATTACTACGGATTATCCAACATATTCAAACATTCAATCAGACATTCATATCATTAAATAGTGATTATTTAACATAACAATTAAGCATGATAATCAACATAATTTAAAAAGCGGTGAGAATTTCTCACCATAATATCCACTCCGTCAATCTTTAACGTGAGATACGCGTTTCTCGTTAACGTGCTCTTTCCAACGTCTCGCCTTTATCACTTTTTTTCCGAATGCTTTTGCTTTCCTTTCTTTTTCTTTCTCATTTTTTTATATAAAGAGGAGGGGGTATGACCTTGGGTATGTGAGTGTGGAGGAAGGTATGGCTTGTAGGTGGCTTTGGGGTTGGTCTGTAGGCGTGTAGGAGGGTTTGGGCTCGGTTTTGGGAAGTGTGGGCTCGGCCTAGGGGGTAGGGTGGCTCGGCTTTAGGTGTAGGAGGGCACGACCTTGGTGTATAGGGGGGTACGACCTAGGTGGAGGTGGGTTTGGTGGTGTGGCCGAGGTTAGGTGGATGTAGGAGGTGAGTAGGTGGATGTTTGGCTTGGTTTTGATGGTGTAAGGTGATGTGGAGGTGGTAGCTTGAAGGTAGAAGGGAAATGGTGGAAGTAGAGAATGTTTTTTTTTTGGAAATTTTATGAAATGAAAGTGTAATGGAAATGAAGAGAGGTGTGGTTGTATTTATAAGTGAACATATTTAGTGGTAAATGACATAAATACCCTCTTCATTTTTGAATTTAAATATATTTTTCTTTTATGTGAAAGATAGTGATTTGATATGTATTAATGGTGATGGTAAGAAAGAGGAATGATTACTTTCTTAGATTTTGTGTTTAAAGAGAAGACTTTGGAATGATTTGATTTGCATTAAATGCATGTATGTATGTGTCATTAACTTCTTACATTAGCTTTCTTTTCACTTTTGCATTTGCTCCTTTCCTATGTATAAACATAACTTCTTATTA
Source organism: Allium cepa (assembly GCA_030765085.1). Lineage (NCBI taxonomy): Eukaryota > Viridiplantae > Streptophyta > Magnoliopsida > Asparagales > Amaryllidaceae > Allium > Allium cepa. Next base: position 58,181,023 of record CM060935.1, read on the forward strand.
ATGAGATATAAAGTAGAGTAGTGATGTTGTTTTATAAAAGGTTTAATAATTTTTAAATTTGTCAAATCATGCTTTTCAATTTTTATACATTTATGTAAATATTTTCAAAAGTAAACTCTTTTTTTTAGTGCTAAATGTATAATGTTTATATAGTTTGTAAACTTGTATTTATAAGTTTGGAAATGTATCAAGTTGCTACAACTTGTCGACAACTTGTTTTGGTAAGAAACGTGGTTTTTGACGACAAATTATACAGTCAAAATTTGACGTTTTTACTAAGCTATACATTGGAGTAAACAAAAATTTAAAATTAACTTTTTTACTTCTTTAAATAAATTAATGCAAGTCTCTTTATATTTTAAAATCATATTTAAATATTATCAAAAATCTCTAATTTTACAGCATATGTAAAACTGACAAAATGCGACAAATTTTGGTTATTTTTGTAAAACGATTATTAACAAACTTTTAATTCTTTTAACATACTTTTATTATCTTTATTAGATGTTTTAAATAAGACTTATCTTTTTAAATAAATATTTAAAATTCATTTATTTAAGCCTTTATTTATTATTAACAAAACTTAAGCTTTTGTCGATTTGTTCTAAAATCCAAATTTATGCTTTTTAATTTATTATCTATAAGAATAGATAATTATTTATTATATATAACATATTTACTTAAGATTTAAACTCCTTTTAAATTTAAATCGAGCGAAATCCCTCATTTTCGAAGTAGCGAAATTTCGGGTCGTCACATGAGACGTATGTGCTTAAGGGTTGTATTTTTGTGGAAGGCGATTAGTAGTCAACGAAAATGGCCGTGTGGTATTCTAAGTGATGTGATATGTGATATTTGAAACGTAATCGTTACCTCAGGCTTCATCAACCGAAAATGACCAAAACAGGGTTAGATGCGGCAAGGCTAAGTGGGTTGCTCCCATTAGTATATGATCATCCTCTTCTTGATATATCTTTACACACTATGATATCGTGTATCTGATTATCGTGTTTTGTATGCTATGAGGACCCTTGGAAAAGGTTAGTAACGACTGGAGAAGTAATATTCGGTACCATCTAGTTATAAAGGTGGGCCGGTCTTGTGTTGGTAGAGGGTAGATGTTCTATGCCTTAGGACATCCATCTAGAGGTGTACCGATCGGAAGGTTGTCCCTTCACCTGATCATTTGTATGGAAATCCAAACCCCACTACGAGCTACGATTTTGTTTGTAAAGGCATAATGAATAGTCCCGAAATGCTATATGGGTAACCATTTCGACTATGGTTAATATTATTTTTATATACTAGACACTTATATAATATAAGAGGATTTGATATGAGATGTTATAGTTATCGTAAGGTAAAAACACATCCATGTTTATATATGGGCGTGTTTTATGAGATACTTTTGTTTTGATAAAGGAAAAGTTTGGTGATTTAATAAATTCAGTCGAGTGTGTTTGTCACGCTGGTTTACCAGACTGATCCAGACGTTCTTCCCTTTCAATGCTTGGTTCAGATCAAGTATATTTACATGACTAGTTTTGATGTTTTGGAGCTTTAGCAGGAGAGATGGAGATCTTTATTTTCATATACACGTATCTATTTTGATTATCCTCTTTGCGCATTGTTGTTGTATATTATCGGCAATTGTAAGGACAGGTTATTATAATTGTTCAAGCTGATAACTATTGATTGATTGTTGAACTCTGATTGATGTATGTATATATACTGTTTTATAAAGGTCGTTGATATGATATTATATGTTTTTCACTGCGATGTGAGATTCTGTATTATTCGGTTTGGTTCTATCTTCTCTCTTTCTTCTCTTCTCTTCTTATCTCTTCTTATCTTTCTCTTGGCTTTCCGTGAGTCTGTGTTTTTTAGGTCGGACATGTGTGGTTTATTGTCGATTCAAACGGTATGGATTTGCGGATCGTCACACTAAATCTACAGAAAGTTGAATTACTGCTTTAGATTGTATATGGGGATTGTAAATATGATGCTTAGGAACTCAGAAGAACACTTGAATCAGGCTCTATGTAGATAGAGTAGAATGCCATAGGAGTGGAGGCTACCTTTGATGTACCCTTTAGGAACGGTACCGATCCCCTAGGTAGGGTGGAGTAACAATCCATATTTAGTCTATTCCGGGGTGTTTCAATTCTAAATCTCTTTGACTGCCATCTTGTAGACTTGTTTGTACTTGGTTCCTAGATCCTACTATCATCTCTCTGGGCTGCTTTTCTCATTAATCATCGAGTTTAATTTTTCCTATCTATCTGAATATGGCAGGGTCAAAAGGCCGGATAACACTTGCCCCTTAAAATATGTCTTATTTCAAACATGAAACGCTTTGTATCAAGACAAGTTAGGATCATCAAAAAGGATTCCACTCTATGTCTCGAATGGTCATTACCCTTCTGACAATATTCTTTTTATGAAATGTTGTATCCCTAAATATTCGCTGCTATGCTTGTATTTCTCTCGGTAATTATCTATGCTCGGTTCCATTAAGCTTGTTGATTGAGTTAGTAAGCCTCGATTATTTGAATTAGTTTCTTTTTCGAAAGTTCCAGCTAAAAATTCAATTGTTGCCAATTCGATAAATTACATGTCTAATATGCACATGCGCTCATACGTCAATGCATATACTTTAATCATAATTGTTTTGTTTGTTTTCTATCCTAAGGAAACCTTTCGATCGTAGACTTAAGTCATATCGAGCATTAGGCATGGGCAACAGTGTTACGCTATCGTATCCAACTTTTGGTGATTAAACCCCTGCCCCCAGTCCTGGGTTAACAAGTTAGCCCATAGACAGTCAAGTCTCGTCCCTATGAAGTTGTATTTTTCCCATCGGGTCTAAGGTGTGGCTAGCGAATGGGTGGTTACGTCACACCTATCTTGATCTTGCACCCTCCCTGTCAGATCAAAGGTAGGATTTAGCGTATGTGTAGATCGTAGGTAGTGCCAGTTGATGGATGGTCAGATCATATCCATCTCAGGTTATGCTTCTGCTCCCATGTCAAGGGCAGAAGCTTGTGAGTGAACAGTCAAGTCATGTCCACCTTTGTTTGGATGGTCAAAGTTGGCGAATTGACAATCATGTCATTCCCATTCTAATTTCATACTCCTCCCATCAAATTAAGGGAGAGAATAGCTCGATGGATGGTCGGACCATGTCCATCTAGGATCGAACGGTCAAGTTACTCCCACTTTATAATTTGTGCTCTTTTTGACGAGTCGAGGAAAAAAGCTAGGAGCCGGATGGTTGGGTCACATCTACTCTACTTTTGGCGGTAGACGGTCGGATCAAGCTTTTTTGTGTTTAAACTTCCCTGTCGAGTCAAGGGAAAGAGTTAAGTTGATAGATGGTCAGTCACATCCATTTTGGTTTGAACTCCACATGTCGGGCCAGGAGATAGAGTTAAATTGATGGATGGTCAGTCGCATTCATTTTGGTTTAAACTCCCCCGTCAAGTCAAGGGATAGAGTTACGTTGATGGATGGTCAGTCACAACCATTTTGGTTTAAACTCCCCCTTTGGAACAAGGGATAAAGTTAAGTTGATGGATGGTCAATCATATCCATTTTGGTTTGAACTCTCCCTATCGCGTCAAGGGATAGAGTTAAGTTGATGGATTGCCAGTCACATCCATGTTGGTTTATGTTTTGGGCCCCATGCCGAGGGCAAGAGTTAGTGCATGGACGATCAAGTCCCGCCCATGCTAGACTGTGTTTTGAGTCTGTTGAGCTCTAAGCAAGGCGTAAGTGTTTTAAAAAACATTGGGTATGAGTTTTAAGATTGGATGTTCGAGTCACATCTACTTTTGGATCTTGGTCTTTCCCTTGAGTTAGGGCTAAGAGTTGGAAGATGAGCGGTAAAGTCACACTTGCCTTGGTAGAGCTCCACAGGATCGATCATGGGACATGGTGATTTTATGGGCACCGAACACTGGGTACCTACATATCTACATTATTCATATGCAGTTTCATTTTATTTGGTCGTGGTTCACAACAAAATTTCATAAAGGTAAAGTTGCACGGCTAGAAAGCCATATTATTGAAAAATAACAGAGTCGGTCTTATAAAATTATTCAAAGCAAATAGGAATAAGTTTTATTCGCAAGCGAAATAGCGTCGTAGATGCTCACTATTCCATTCTGTTCCATCCCTTCGCAATTGGAAGATGAACATAAGAGGTCTAATTTATAATTAATCTCCTTTCAGGCCACCTAGGTTCGTCAGCACTAGGAGTGTTCTATCCTCATTGGTTATTAGATGTTCCTTGCTCTCCATCCTGTAGGTTTTCACAAACTGTTGGGGCTTTTTCTTTCAAATCAATTCTTCGACCATATCATGAAGGTATCTACATTCGTTTGTGTCATAACCATAGGTATCATGAAATCTGTAGAATTTTCCAAACTTCCGCTGGTCTTCGGTAGACTCTCTTGAAGCTGGACTTTTATACTGCTCCGAGTCACGAGTAGCTAAGTAAATGTTTTCAGTTGAGTCATTCAGTTGGGTGTAGTTGTCAAATCTTGAGATTCTCGATCGTCTTCTAGAATCTAGATTTTTGCATGAGGCCCCGCTACAGCCTTTACTCTAACTACTCCTTCTACTCTGTACATTCATACCTATGTTTCAAGACATGCTCCAGACTATGTCATAGCATTGTTGCTTCACATGCTTCGGCCTAATGGCCTGTATCATTACATCTCCTAATCAGTGTAACCTCTTCATTACGTAAGTACTGAGCTGCCTTGGTGTAAAACACGATTCAGATTAGCAGAAGGCTTTCTCTATAACCATTCACCAAAATCTATATCGGGGTGGATCCCCTGGATCAAAAGGACTACATAACATCCATGGGGCGATTCGCATGCATTCTGAACTGCTCGATAAATTTTCTTACCAGCTGATCAAAAGAAGAGATGGACCTTAGTGTTAGTCGAGGGAACCACATGGTCGCCAACTCCTTCCAGGAAGAAGCACCTGTACTTGATTGCATCTAAAGCGCTGGCTGAGTCCACATGCCACTAGTATTTCATGAGACATTGTCTAGGATCAGTCTTTCTAGAGTACGAGGGCATCGTCGACATGTTGAACCTTCGTAGGTACTCTTTGTGTAAGACTGATTTATTGAAGGGATTTTGACTAGGAAAAGAGGCAAAGTGGTCATTATTTTGGCCTTGACTTTCTCTTACAAGTTGCCTTACCATCTCAACTAAGTTCGACTCCAGGGTACCTATTTGGTTGTGGTAATCATAATCTATTCTGTGTGCATGGCCCGGTAAATGATCTTGGTTTGTGCCTCGTCCCCTAAGTTCTCCTTGCACCAGAAGAGCAAATTACTCGACAATTCTACGTTCATTCCTGAGGGGAAATTTAGAAGCAAACTCTTGATTTTTAGTGCCCTGTTCAGTTACAGTGCATCTGGATTGTGCTCCAATTCCAGCTTAAAGTCCTGCTCCTTGGTGATTAGGTTCAGTACCAACCACTGTAAGGGGACGATCGATACTGACCCATATGCCTAGGTGATGGCCGGTTGCATTCACTTACCTAAAGGTTCCTACATTATATGCTTATGTCCTTCGTCTTCTATTCCTCCGAAAATGGTCAGATGATGACGAACTACCTGATCTGAGTATGGAGAAGTTGGCTCTCTCCTAGTCTACCTACAGTGAGTATTCAGTTGGGTAATCAAGTTTATGTTCTCTTTGATTTGCAAGTTCAACCTTGCATGGCTATCCTATAGCTCTTTCATTATACGTTCAAAATCGATCCTGGTGATGATATATTTAGGATTTTGGACATTAACAGCTTCTTGTTGCGCATCTTCATCTACGATGTGAAGGTTATCATTCTCTATTTCATTAATAGCTCTTAAGGAGGCAACAACTTTTTCTTCCCTATGGGCCACTGAAGATATCTTCCTGTAGACTTTGTTCAAATCCGAGTAGTATGGAAACTAGCAGAGAAGAAACTGGATATCTTTCTTGGATTTTAGACAATCCAATAGTAGACAAGGATTCAAGTAGACCGATAATTGAGTTTCTCAGTGAAAACACCAAAATGATTGAACTAAAAATGCACAAATACCCAAAAGAGTAAGAAGAAATTAGCTGAAGAAAGTAAACGAAAAACATAAGAAATCAAACAGAAAACAAGCAAAGACAAATTTATAATGGTTCGACAATCTTGGCCTACATCCATTGGAATGATTTTATTAATTTTGCACTAGATTTTGTGATTACAAATTGGGGAAATTGGCTTGGATCCTAGTATACAATGGAGTAAGAGTGTAATGGCAGTGTAAAGATCCCTAGAATGAACCATGCCCTTGTATTTATAGAGGTGAACAATCAAATACCTTGCTTATATTTCTCCTGCAGAACCTCGCTTCCAAGACCAAGTCGCCCAAAATATCTCGACTCCATATCAACTAGGGATGGGGATCGGTACCGATTCCTATATATGTAGGCAGATACTCGCAACCTTTTGTGTTGACTCATCTTGATGTTGGCTTCACGTTTCCAAAGTTGTTTTGCATAGTTGCCGAGATGTTTTTATGGTTAAAATTGCAGATCTATAGAAGGTTGAACTAATGCTTTAGACTGTACATTGGGATTATCAATATGATGCATAAGAACTTTGAAACAACACTCGAATCGGGCTCTATGTAGACAGAGAAGATTGTCATAGGAGCGGGGGCCATCTTAGGTGTACCCTTTAGGATCGGTACCAATACCTACGTAGGGTGGAGTACTAATCCATATTTAGTGTATTTTGAGGTGTTGCTCTTCTAAGTATATTTGACTGTCATCTCGTAGTCTTGTCTGTACATGGTTTCTGTAACCTAGGATCATCTCAATGGGCTACTTGCTACGAAAATTGTCGAGTCTAACTGGTCCAGTCAATCCGAATATGGTTGGGTCAAAAGGCCAGATAACAAAAAGTATGGTTATGAAAACAAATAACATTAGTTAAATATGAAGAATGATGTATATCATGCGAGCATTCATACAGACGATGATGCTAAACAACCTGACATTATGCGAACCAACAAAGGCGGTGGAGATTGCTTTTATGGACTTGAAATTTGTGGTCTAGTCGAGTAAAAAAGATGATACCAAAGTGAAGTTTATTGCCTGGTAAAACTTTAAATTTGGATAATGTTTCTAATCAACATGATCACACTGAAACTCTTAGCATTACAAGTAGTTGTTGGATATAAGTTGCATAATAAGTTATCTAACCTCTAAAATATCTATATGAGATTCTAAATTATTTATCTGATGACCCTATTCATGTAGAAAATCCTATGTGAAAAGATTTTATACAAAAAATAATAATTGGTAAACACATCTCAAACTACATTTAATATCCATTAAGATTCATAACATTTTCACAAAAGATTATGTAGCTAAAGTAATGAATATAGCAAAGAACAAAAATGCAAGAATAAGTTTGAAGATTACTTTACTAACATTAGTAGTGAATCATACAAGGAAGGATTTATCACTAATATGTGAAAGTGATTAACCAGAATTTAGTTTTGTCTAGTTGAACACCAATGCAGATTAACAATCAATTGTGTTATCGTACAAGAACAAATAACTGAAAGAAAAGACACCGTAGAATTGTCATGATTTAGATTTGTATCCTACATCCACAAAGACCCAACAACCCTTTTATTTCAGTCAACAATTACAAGAGCTTGCAAGCCAAATCAATGATTAGAGAGCTAAAAGATGTTGAGATTCTGCCTAATCGATCACTCAATTGAAGAATTATAATTTAGAGTACTCAAAATAGAAAACCCTCAAATTGGATGAGCTAGCATTTCTATTAATTACAAATGATGAAAGCCGAAAATTTTCATTAAGAAAAAGATTATAAGGCTAATATAAATGTCTCAATTATTTTAAACCATCGGATCATATCAATAAAGAAGAACCATGCACCAAAATGACGAAATTGCCCTAACAAATTCGAGTTAGCATGAAATCTAGAAAAATACCACTATAGGAATTCAAATGTCTAATTTAGGAGGTAAGACATCACTGTAGAACTTTGAAAATCTCAGGTTCGCAATCTGCAGCAATTCAAACGTCTAACCTCCCAAGTCAGATGTCTAATTGCCTGGAAGCTTTCTGGTTTGAAATCTACAGGCATTCAGACATCTGAGTACCTGTCAACTGGCATTTGACAATTTCTCCTCTCATATCTTTTGATCTCCTTTTCCAATCGACTTCTTGTCTCTTTCGATACAAAGGTCTATACTATATCTTCAACCTGAAACATTCATAGGCACATATTTAAATCGTATAACAACAATGCTCCACCTCGATTCAATCTGTGTCGGCCATTTCAATAATCAACAAAGTAGTCATAATGGTTGTTGGGTCTACGTCCCATGGCGCTCAAGCAACTAAAATCAAATTGTCATTGGGAAGTGGCTTAGTTATTATATCTAAAGGTTTATCCATGGTACTCGCCTTCACGAACTTGATCTTGCTTTGTTCTTTGTCAAGCATAAGGAAGAAGCCTCCGACATCAATGTGCTTTGTACGAGAACTATAAGTGTGATTCTCTACAAGATGAATCATGCTCTAACTATTTGAAATAGCTCTATTGTTTGTTACACAATAGAATGATCGTCCAATAACTAAAGTAAATATAATCCCTCATTAATCCCTGGAGCATCCAGTCGATGTAGATGACTGTCAAGGGAAAGGAATAGAAGTGAAGCAGAGGAATATAAAAGAAGAGAAGAGAAGAGAAAGGAAGAGAACATCATAGAATCACATAACTTATCGTATATCTCAAAAGACATTAGATAAAATATAATAGTCATCATAGATATAAAATAGGTGAGATAGCAATAAATACATAAACCACACAATCAGAGTACATAGGCTCATACAGTTATATAGAACAGTAAAAGAGTTCATACAATTGATAAATAAACTCAACAAATAAATTGTCTCTAATAATAGTAAATCAAACACTGCCAAGGCTCCATAGTGTCACACAGTGGAATAAACAATAATGAAAGTCTACGAGGTGGATTGTGTAATGTATATGCAAGTATATGTGACAAAACATATGATCCAAATAAAACAATATTAATCTAAGTAAATATTGAATAAGCACACCAGGTTTTTATATTGGTTTGGACCTCCCATCCTACATTCAGTCTCGAAGTTCCCCTTCGAAATTCGACTATCAAACACCCTCACTTCTCCCGGAGGAATAGGCTTGGTTACAATAAGTTGTTCTTGTCAAATGTCTGTTCTAATATAACATGGATGTTGACCAGTTAGTACAATTTCTTCCAATATATCTCTAAAGTGTATTGTCTATGAGAAACTGTGCATATGGAAGAGTGAATACAAGTATAGATTGCTAGAGTGTAGAGATCAAGAATATATGATAAAATATAGAATCAGAAAGCATAAGTAAGGTAAGTAAGTAAGTTGAGTGTTGTTCTCTTGATTCTTGATGCTATATATAGTTTTAGATTGGTATCTTGTGTAGCTGCATCCATTAATGAGTGCTCTATAGTTGCTTCTGTTGGTGATGAAGAGTTGCGGAAAAGAGAAGCAAAGAAGTCCATTCGTATGTGGTAGTTGAAGTTCATATCTGAAATCCGAGTTTGAATTCAGACGTCTGGTATTTGTATCAGATGTCGGATACTATATATTTTTTGTATATAGTATATTTTCAGACGCCTGATTGCTATTACCAGTCGTCTGATTTAGTCTGTTTGTTGTTCCATAGGATTTTTCCAGACGTCTGGCTTGTGCATTCAGACATTCAATACTTGTGCATGTTTTTTTGTGCATCTTTTCTACTGCTTCTTTGTACCTATCGACTTGCAGTGTGATATCCTGGAATTTTTAGCGATATCAATTTAATAATCTTTATATAAAATTAAATTGTTTTGATAATATTAATTAATAAAATAAAAATTTGTTTAATAATCTGATTAAATAAATATTTAATTTAAGATTTTATCTTTTAAAAGCTAAATAAATGTTTCTATTTATAATATATATATATATATATATATATATATATATATATATATATATATATATATTTGTATATATGCTATAGATAATCTTTGTTTTGGAATTTAATAAATAAATAAAGTTTTGTTTTTAAATTCTAATAATATATTTAGTAACTGGGAAATTATGTTTTAAATTAATATTAAGTTTCTCAAAGTTATTTAAATTAATAACTATATGGTTTGTAAATACTTAAAATAAATGTTAAATTGTTTAAAATTATATCTTAGCTTAATTTTTAAATTTAAATAAAAAGTTTGTTTATTTCTTTTTAAATATTATTTGATAAATATGATTTGAAAATTTTATATATAAGTTTAAATTACAAAATAGCATATGGTTTAAATTTATTTAATAATAAAAGTGATTTATAATCCCTTATATAAATCATTTAAAATTTGTTAAATTTGTTATTTCAAGCCATATTAATAATGTATTCGTTTTCCATATAAAAATAAAAAGAATTAAAATCAGAAAATAGAATTATCATTTTTAAATTGAATAAGTTGATTTTAATTTGGATTTCAAAAGTTTAATTTGAATTTGGAATTGATTTTGAGATTCAAAATAATAGATTCTTAAAAATATTTGAATAAGTTTAATTTATAATTTGTTTTATTTACATTTTCTTTAAATAGGAAATTCATATATATTTATATAAGTATAAATAAATTAAGAAAAATCCTTTATTAACATTTAAAATATAACTAATTTAAATAAGAGATAATTGTTAACATATTAGTAATCTAAATACATGTGTTAATATATGAAATAAACAACATGACAAGTGTCATTGTATTTTAATCTTTTTCTTTTATTTTGTTAATTAATTTTAGCCCTTAAACATATTCTTTTCTCCTTCATTCCCTTTTTCAAAATCAAATTCTAAGCTAAGAAAAAGAAAACAAATCTGAAATTTCACTCCTCAAATTATAATTGCAAACCAAAAATTTAAAACAAGATTTTCAAACCTGCATTTCTTTTTACAACCTGAAATCAGCTTAGCAAATCAAGGAACCTGTATGCATTTTTGTTCAGTTAGAGTTTCAACAGCAAGCAAACCTGTAGAACAAAAGTCTGCATTTTTCAAAAATTAAAGGATTAAGCCTGCATGCATGTAGTTTTGGTCAAGGAGCATAAGTATTTCTGTTGCAACAGCATTTCATAAATCAAGAACAAAGGAGCAATTCAATTTTAAAAAAATTCAAGCTTTCAATGGTGCTCCGTTCTTCTGAGTATCAGGTAAGTAACATTTTTGAAAATTAATTAAGTTAAATTATGGTTGCCTAAATTTAATATGATTCTAGTTGTCTGATTTCGTCTGGAAGCAAGATTTCTTGTGTGAATATTTACAAGTATATTTATGGATGAATGATATGTGCATGTTTGCTGTAATCTGCAATAACTCTGTTCCCAGATTCAAGTCCATTTCTTTTTATTTAATCCCTTATCTCTTAATCTAATTTTTGTTATGAATTGAGTTACAAACAAAAATTGTTTGTGTGATCATAAGTTTAAGCTTAAAATTTTTATTAAGTTAAAATAAACACAAACTTCCTCTGGAGATCAAAATGATCGGGAAAAAAAAGAGTTTGTTTAAAACTTAAATTCCTTAATTCATTAAATTAAGGTTGTGATCTGAAACCTTATATGGAAACATGATTTTTAAATCAGAAATCATAATTTTTAGTTTGAGATTTAGGGGGCGGTTCACTTTTATCTGAAAATGATGTGGAGTATTTTCTGGTGATCGGGGTAATTTGGATAGTCAGGGTTCATAATGGAGGAAGTAGAGGGATCTGTTATCTTGGAAAAAATGTCAGGTGGTGGTTTAAGGTGACGTGGTGGCGGCAGGAGGTTGATCTTGCCTATAGCCCTAGTTTTTGGGTTTGGTTTTTGGAATGTTCGTTCATCGCCTCTGGTGGATCAAGGTCCACCAGAGTTTGGGAATTGAATGAGGGGTTTTAAAAGAGGATGCGGCCGAAGACATTGCCGTTCTTGTGATCATAGATTGGAATTTGAAGTCGTTTCAGGTTTTGGTTCATGTTCAGTTTTTAGGTTAAACACTCAAATTCAATTTCGAGTTTGATATCGATGTTCTGTTGTTCGTGATGTTGCGCGAGGTTGTTTTCTGGTGTAATGATGCTGTAGGAGTTGACTGGTGATGGTCATAGCCACCGTGCATGTGCATGGTGCTCTTAGTTTTTTGATGATCTGGGAATTTGCGTAGGGGTATTGTACTCGAGTAAATGCTCGAGTCATTTGAGTATTTGCTCGAAGTTGAGGGGAGATTGACTCGAGTAAAATTTGCGTAGGCTCGGGTAAACTTTAGTTACAGGTGTTGTTTAAGAAAACCTGGCAGTTTTTTTGTTTTGAAATTTGAAACTAAATTAAAATGAAAAGCAGGTTTAAAACCAAAAGTTGAAACAAGTTTAAAATATGAATTCAAAATGAATTTGAATTCTAGTTTTCAAATAAATAAATTTTATAAAATGGAATGTTTAACAACTAAAATTGGTTACAGTATTTTATAACGAGGTTTTAAAAATATAAAAATGAGATTTAAAACAAGATTATAAATTTAAGTTTAAAATCTGAATTGTAAATCTACATTCAAATTTGAATTTGAATCTTAGGATATGAAAAGAAAATAAGTTTAAATTTATGTTTTTAAATCAGAATTCAAAGCATGATTTGAATTATAGTTTGAAATAAAATAAGTTTTTGAATTTAAATGTTTCAAAACCACTTGGAATATTTAAAGTATATTTTAAATTTATTTAAATTGAATATGGGTTAAAACTGTTTTTAAATTTACCTTAGAAGATAAGTAATTCTTTAAAATGAAGTTAAAAGGTTTTAAATACTTACACCTTGTTTAAGTTAAAATTTGATTTCATTATAAATCTTAATTTAAAATGGAATTTAGAGGAAATTTAAAAGCAAATTATTTTTAAATTACTTTGATAATGATAACTAAATCATGAATAAGATTAATGTTTATCATAAAGTTAATTAGAACTTAATAATTTATAATTCATTAAATGATTAAGTAATTAAGTTTTGTAATTAATTAATTTAATTAATTAATAATTTGGGTTAATTAAATAATTAAGAGTTTTATTTAATTAATTAAAAGATTAAGTAAGATAATTAAGGTTGATTAAATAGTATTTAAGAAATCAATTAATTAGATAAGATTTGATTTTAATTTAATTAATAATTTGAATTCATTAATCAAGTAACTAAAAATTAATTAATTTTTAGATTATCACTTGCTTAATTTAATTAATTAGAGATTAATTAATGAGTTTTATAGATAAATTAATTTGTAATTAATATTGATTAATCTCAGTTAATTACTTTAGAGAAGTAATTAAAGATTTGTTATTGGTTAATGAAGGTCATTAACTTAGGATTATTTAAAAATTAATTAATGTGATTAATTGTAGTAATTAATTGGATTAATTAATTTAAAGATAATCATTTGAGAATAGTTTAAGTGTAATTACTTAATGAAAGTAATTAAGAAAATTAATTACTAATTGTAATTAATTAAGTTTATTTTGAATAGTTAAGTTAATTAATTAAGTCTAATTAATTTAAAATAATCATTGAGTAGTTTAAGAAGTAATTACCCAATGTAATTAATAATGAATAATTAATTAGTGAAGTAATTAAGAAGATAAATTACTTGATGTAATTTAATTGAAGGATAATTTGGGTAAGGAAGGAGTTTTGGAAATTAATTACTTTGTGTAATTAATATGTAATTAGTATGCAGAATAATTACTTAGAAGAAGTCATTAATAATTAATTACTTAGTGTAGTTAATTCAGGTTTTGCTAATTGAGTTATTTGGAGATATAAAAGATGTACTTAATTAAATATAATTAATTACTTAATGTGATTGATCAAGAGTGATTAATCAATATGGATAATTGATAATTAATTTAATAAGGTAATTATAAATAAAATAATTTAGGATCATTAATTTATATAATTAACGATGTAATTAAGGATTGATTAATAATAACAATTAATCAATGAAGGAATTAATTAATGTAATTAACTAATGATTAATGTAATTAATTATAGTTAATTAATTAATGAAGTAATTACAGGTATTTTACTGAATTTGGTTTAGAATAATTAATTTATGAATTAATTAAAGGCTAATTACTTGAATGTAAATAATGGATAATTAATCAAGGATGATTAATTAGGGTAATTTATTGAGGGTAATTAATTGATTGATTTGTAATTAATTAATGGATATGTAAGCAAGATTTATATAGATGAAGTAATTAATTTAATTTATTTTAAATTATTTAAAGAGGAAATAATTAATTTAATTCATTTTAAATTAATTATAGAATGGTGATTAATAAGTCATTGCTTGTGAATGTTGATTAATATTGATTACCCTGAATAGTTGAGATCTCAGATATGAGATAAGTGATGTTATGTGATTTGGATTCTATGGTTGCATTTGAGTTGATAATATGAATTATCTGTTTGGGATGATAATATAGATTATCTGTTGTGATGATAATGTTGATTATTCTATTATGATGTTGTGAATTATCTATATGTGTATATATAGATAATATTGAATTGAATTGTTTTAAAAATTAAAAGATGGCGATTTGGATTTCGATGAGACCGGGATCGGGTTTCCATATTTGGATATCCGAAAACCACATCGATCCAAATTAACGATAGGTCATGAATCTCAAGTGAAGATGAAGATTCAGAGTGCAAGGGTTATCGTCATTAACTCTGAGGGTGATTCCAAAATGAGTGTAATAAGATAATGCCTTCGGTTTCATTCAAACTCGGAACGAACTTGTATGGATTGAATGTTTTCATAACATCGTCAGGAGGACGATGTGCATTCTAAGAGATGTGTTCTCTTAAGGTAATCGTAGCCTCAAGTCTCATCAACCGGGAATGGCTAAAACAGGGGAGGTGCAGCAAGCTTAAGTGGGTCATGCCCAAGTAGGATGAGATTTCCCCTGTCTAGAGGTCCCTTTTTATATTCGGCTGTGTGGGCGGTTGATTGCAACAACTGCCGGGGTTGTCTTGTTCGGGACTGTTCAGTAAGGAATGGTTCCGGCCTTATGTTGCAGGAGATTGGGAGTGATCCTTGGTACGGTGATCTAAGCCACGTACTGTGACGGGCGGTACCCCAGTAGCCTGGCATTGTATGGAATCCAAAATCCAATATGTGTCGTACGTTTTAGACGTGCCCAACTATGTTGGAACGTGAGACGTAAGCATTCCAGCTATTTCTGTATTTTACTTGAAAACCCTAGACACTATTATAATATCACCGGATTTCCTATCAAACGTTTTGGTTACCGTAAGGTAAAAACTTTTCTATGTTTATGTGTGGGAAGTCTTACGTGATACTTTTCTTTTCAAAAGATTTTTAAAGTTAAGCAATCTTAACCTGTTACTCACACTAGACCCATGTCTGAACCGGAGTTTATCTTTTGTTTTCTTAAACTCTTGGGTACTCGAATTTTTACGAGTAGCCAAGGGATTCAGGTTAGCTTTGAAGAAATTGTGGAGGAGTAATGGAGCAGAAGGCTTCTGCGTTAGATATATAGTTTTCAGCTGTGTGTTCTCTGTGTTGGTATCTCTTCTTGAGTTGTATTGAGTTGTAATAACTAGACAGGGGTTTATAACTGCCTAGTATGTGATGTATATGCTGTGTAGCTCTGATTGGTGTTGTACATTATGTAATACTTATGTTATTAATATAATTTATTTGTTCCGCTGTTAAGATTCTAGTGTTGTTTCTTCTTTCTCTTCTTTCTTTTTCTTTTCTATCCCTTTCTTTGTTAAAGATGATACGACTTTTTGTGGAGAAAAAGTCTGGTCGTCACAGTTGGTATCGGAGCATTAGGTTGAGTGAATACCTAGGCTCTGGAGTGGTGTCTATATTGAGAGAGCATAGTTGTAAGTTTTAATTTATTTATATATATTTATTTATTTCTACCTATCTATTGGGTTACCTGTTCAGGTTTTCCAATATGAGATATAAAGGTAGATTGGGGTAGTGGTGTGTGTAACACGACTACCATTGGTTGGAGTTTGTATGTTTGTCGAGACTGTAGACCTAATGCCGTCTCGAGTGAGCTTTGCAGTGGTGTAAGGACTTCATTGATCTCCAAAGGTAACCTGTTATGGTTCGGAGTTCATCTTTGAAGTTGGATGAGTAGAGTTTGGATCTGTTGGCTAAGCAGAAGCGAGTGATGTCATCTTGATACCTCAGGAAGTAGTAGCCGTGTGATGAGATGCAGTGACTATGGATGTTTCAGAAGATGATTTCTTTGGAACAAGTTTAAGGAAGTAGGTCTGCTTCGGTGTTGTGGCTAAGTTCAACAGGGTGTTTCTGTTTGGTTTGAAGTCCGAGTTTCTTGAAGAGCTTTGGATTGGAAATTCTTTAGCATTGGTGTCAACAGTGCAGCTCGGAGTGATCTGTGTGTCGACAGAGTTTTCTGGCCTAGCAGTTTTCTGGAGTGGAGTTCAGAAGCAGCTGAGTGAATCCATTTCTTCGATGGATTGGCAAGACCAGCATAAGCTATTCTGATTGGTAAAGAGAGAACAATTTTCTTTGGATTTTAGTTTGGATTGATCGCAAAAGTGACTTGCGATAATAAAGTATTCTCTTGGATTGTTGGAGATTTTCTGGATGTTTTCAGGGAAGTCAGAGGTTGTCTGCATCTAGAGATTTAGTTTTCTTATCGACCAGGATTCCAAGAGTGGTACTTGTGGTTCAACTAGTTGAAGGTTGGTTCCTTGAGATGGAGTTTGTTGAAGCAGCTCATGATTGGAGGAACTTCTGAGTTTTCTCTTGGTTATCAGAAATCTTCTAGGTTATGTTGTCCAATTGTGCTTGTGTTCTTCATCAGCATTCTTTTCTACTCCAGATCAGAGTTGTGCAGCGAAAGCAGTTTGGGAGTGCATCTGCTTTTCTTTTCCGGATAGGAGAAGTTTGTTTTCTTCTGATGGTTATGAGTGGAGTCTGTTCTTGATCTTGGTTGATCTTGGAGGATCATTTTGGTGGGTAAGGTTTGGTCCAGTTTGTTTCTTAAGACATCAGCGAGGATTGAGATGATCAGGTAGGAAGTAGGCAGCTCGTGATCGTCTGAAGAGTTTTATGGTTCTGAATCAGAGATCTGATTTTGGATAAGTTTCTCATTTTTTTTGGAGCTATAAATTTTGGTAAGGTTGGGTAAGCTAGCTCCGAGATGTTTTGGATTTCTTCTATATTCTGTTATGGATAAGTGTTTGGTTTTCTGGATTGAATTGCCAGTTTGGAAAATTGGAATTTGATGTGTTTCACGTATCTCTGAGGGAGTACGTGTATAATCTATTTCTGGTTTTGGAATCAGCTGTTCTGGGAAATTTGGTTGTTGAGTCAGACTTGTCTGTTGTCTGATTTCTTGTTCAGTTGTAGATCTAGAGGAGTAGGAGTTCTGTGGCTTAGTAGTGTTGATTGTTTGGGTTCTACAGAGCGAGTATCTCGGTATTTACTTGGGAAACTCGAGGAAACTCTATCCAGAATTTTGTCTGGATAGTTAATTTTGTTTGATTGGATGAATTGATTGCTATGGTTGTTAGCGTATGTTTGATATATGCTTGTGTTTTGAAATTAAAAATCTTAGATAGATTATTAAATTACCTTTATTTTAAATTTCGGGGATGAAATTCTTTTAAGGGGGAAGGAATGTGATATCCCGAAATTTTTAGCAATATCAATTTAATAATCTTTATATAAAATTAAATTAATTTGATAATATTGATTAATAAAATATGAATTGGTTTAATAATCTGATTAAATAAATATATAATTTGAGATTTTATCTTTTAAAAGCTAAATAAATGTTTCTATTTATAACATATATATATATATATATATATATATGAATATATGTTATAGATAATTTTTGTTTTGGAATTTAATAAATAAATAAAGTTTTGTTTTTAAATTCTAATAATATATTTAGTAATTGGGAAATTATGTTTTAAATTAATATTAAGTTTCTCAAATTTATTTAAATTAATAGTTATATGGTTTGTAAATACTTAAAATAAATGTTAAATTGTTTAAAATTATATCTTAGCTTAATTTTTAAATTTAAATAAAAAGTTTGTTTTATTTCTTTTTAAATATTATTTGATAAATAAGATTTGAAAATTTTATATATAAGTTTAATTACAAAATAGCATATGGTTTAAATTTATTTAATAATAAAAGTGATTTATAATCCCTTTTATAAATCATTTAAAATTTGTTAAATTTGTTATTTTCAAGCCTTATTAATAATGTATTCTTTTTCCATATAAAAATAAAAAGAATTAAAATAAGAAAATAGAATTATCATTTTTAAATTGAATAAGTTGATTTTAATTTGGATTTTAAAAGTTTAATTTGAATTTGGAATTGATTTTGAGATTCAAAATAATAGATTCTTAAAAATATTAGAATAAGTTTTAATTTATAATTTGTTTTGTTTACATTTTCCTTAAATAATAAATTCATATACATTTATATAAGTATAAATAAATTAAGCAAAATCCTTTATTAACATTTAAAATATAACTAATTTAAATAAGAGACATGTGTTAACATATTAGTAATCTAAATACATGTGTTAATATATGAAATAAACAACATGACAAGTGTCATTGTATTTTGATCTTTTTCTTTTATTTTGTTAATTAATTTCAGCCCTTAAACATATTCTTTTCTCCTTCATTCTCTTTTTCAAAATCAAATTCTAATCTAAGAAAAAGAAAACAAATCTGAAATTTCACTCCTCAAATTATAATTGCAAACCAAAAACCTGAAATAAGATTTTCAAACCTGCATTTCTTTTTACAACCTGAAATCAGCTTAGCAAATCAAGGAATCTGTATGCATTTTTGTTCAGTTAGAGTTTCAACAGCAAGCAAACCTGTAGAACAAAAGTCTGCATTTTTCAAAATTAAAGGATCAAGCCTGCGTGCACGTAGTTTTGGTCAAGGAGCATAAGTATTTCTGTTGCAACAACATTTCATAAATCAAGAACAAAGGAGCAATTCAATTTTTAAAAAATTCAAGCT
The DNA here is from genome assembly GCA_030765085.1 of Allium cepa. Lineage (NCBI taxonomy): Eukaryota > Viridiplantae > Streptophyta > Magnoliopsida > Asparagales > Amaryllidaceae > Allium > Allium cepa. The sequence continues at coordinate 58,200,225 of CM060935.1, forward strand.
TTCAATGGTGCTCTGTTCTTCTGAGTATCAGGTGAGTAACCTTTTTGAAAATTAATCAAGTTAAATTATGGTTTCCTAAATTTAATATGATTCTAGTTATCTGATTTCCTCTGGAAGCAAGATTTCTTGTATGAATATTTACAAGTATATTTGTGGATGAATGATATGTGCATGTTTGCTGTAATCTGCAATAACTCTGTTCCCAGATTCAAGTCCATTTCTTTTTATTTAATCCCTTATCTCTTAATCTAATTTTTGTTATGAATTGAGTTACAAACAAAAATTGTTTGTGTGATCATAAGTTTAAGCTTAAAATTTTAATTAAGTTAAAATAAACACAAACTTCCTCTGGAAACCAAAATGATCAGGAAAACATGATTTTGTTTAAAACGTAAATTCCTTAATTCATTAAATTAAGGTTGTGACCTGAAACCTTATATGGAAACATGATTTTTAAATGAGAAATCATAATTTTTAGTTTGAGATTTAGGGGGCGGTTCACTTTTATCTAAAAATGATGTTTGGGGTATTTTCTGGTGATCGGGGCAATTTGGATGGTCAGGGTTCACAATGGAGGAAGTAGAGGGATCTGGTATCTTGGAAAAAATGTCAGGTGGTGGTTTAAGATGACGTGGTGGCGGCAGGAGGCTGATCTTGCCTGTAGCCCTAGTTTTTGGGTTTGGTTTTTGGAATGTTCGTTCATCGCCTCTAGTGGATCGAGCTCCACCAGAGTTTGTGAATTGAATGAGGGGTTGTAAAAGAGGATGTGGCCGGAGACATTGCCGTTCTTGTGATTGGAGATTGGAATTTGAAGTCGTTTCAGGTTTTGGTTCATGTTCAGTTTTTGGGTTAAACACTCAAATTCAATTTCGAGTTTGATATCGATGTTCTGTTGTTCGTGATGTTACGCGAGGTTGTTTTCTGGTGTGATGATGCTATAGGAGTTGACCGGTGATGGTCAGAGCCACCGTGCATGTGCACAATGCTCTTAGTTTTCCGATGATCTGGGAATATGGGTGGGGGTATTGTACTCGAGTAAATGCTCGAGTCATTTGAGTATGTTCTCGAAGTTGAGGGGAGATTGACTCGAGTAAAATTTGCATAGGCTCACGTAAACTTTAGTTACAGGTTTTGCTTAAGAAAACTTGGCAGTTTTTCTGTTTAGAAATTTGAAGCTAAATTAAAATGAAAAGCAGGTTTAAAACCAAAAGTTGAAACAAGTTTAAAATATGAATTCAAAATGAATTTGAATTCTAGTTTTCAAATAAATAAATTTTATAAAATGGAATGTTTAACAACTAAAATTGGTTACAGTATTTTATAATGAGGTTTTAAAAAATCTGAAAATGAGATTTAAAACAAGATTATAAATTTATGTTTAAAATCTGAATTATAAATCTAAATTCAAATTTTAATTTGAATCTTAGGATTTGAAAAGAAAATAAGTTTAAATTTAAGTTTTTAAATCTGAATTCAAAGCATGATTTGAATTCTAGTTTGAAATAAAATAAGTTTTTGAATTTAAATGTTTCAAAACCACTTGGAATATTTAAAGTACATTTTAAATTTATTTAAATCGAATATGGGTTAAAATTATTTTTAAATTTACCTTAGAAGATAAGTAATTCTTTAAAATGAAATTAGAAGGTTTTAAATACTTAAACCTTGTTTAAGTTAAAATTTGATTTCATTTTAAATCTTAATTTAAAATGGAATTTAGAGGAAATTTAAAAGCAAATTATTTTTAAATTACTTTGATAATGATAATTAAATCATGAATAAGATTAATGTTTATCATAAAGTTAACTAGAACTTAATTATTTATAATTCATTAAATGATTAAGGTAATTAAGTTTTGTAATTAATAATTTAATTAATCAATAATTTGGGTTAATTAATTAAATAATTAAGGGTTTTGTTTAATTAATTAAAAGATCAAGTAAGATAATTAAGATTGATTAAATAGTAATTAAGAAATCAATTAATTAGATAAGATTTGATTTAATTTAATTAATAATTTGAATTCATTAATCAAGTAATTAAAAATTAATTGACTTTTAGATTATCACTTGATTAATTTAAATAATTAGAGATTAGTTAATGAGTTTTATGGATAAATTAATTTCTAATTAATATTGATTAATCTCAGTTAATTACTTTAGATAAGTAATTAAAGATTTGTTATTGGTTACTGAAGGTCGTTAACTTAGGATTATTTAATAATTAATTAATGTGATTAATTTTAATGATTAATTGGATTAATTAATTTAAAGATAATCATTTGAGAATTGTTTAAGTGTAATTACTTAATGAAAGTAATTAAGAAAATTAATTACTAATTGTAATTAATTAAGTTATTTTGATTGGTTAAGTTAATTAATTAAGTTTAATTAATTTAAAATAATCATTGAGTAATTTAAGAAGTAACTGCCCAATGTAATTAATAATGAATAATTACTTAGTGAAGTAATTAAGAAGATAAATTACTTAATGTAATTTAATTGAAGGATAATTTGGGTAAGGAAGGAGTTTTGGAAATTAATTACTTTGTGTAATTAAAATGTAATTAGTATGCAGAATAATTACTTAGAAGAAGTCGTTAATAATTAATTACTTAGTGTAGTTAATTTAGGTTTTGTTAATTAAGTTATTTAGAGATATAAGAGATGTACTTGATCAAATATAATTAAATACTTAATGTGATTGATTAAGAGTGATTAATCAATATGGATAATTGATAATTAATTAAATAAGGTAATTATAAATAACAAAAATTGGATCATTAATTTATATAATTAATGATGTAATTAAGGATTGATTAATAAGAACAATTAATCAATGAAGGAATTAATTAATGTAATTAATTAAGGATTAATGTAATTAATTATAATCAATTAATTAATGAAGTAATTATAGGTTAATTAATGAATTTGGTTTAGAATGATTAATTTGTGAATTAATTAAAGGCTAATTACTTGAATGTAAATAAAGGATAATTAATCAAGGATGATTAATTAGGGTAATTTGTTGAGGGTAATTAATTGATTGATTTGTAATTAATTAATGGATATGTAAGAAAGATTTATATGGATGAAGTAATTAACTTAATTTATTTTAAATTAATTAGAGAGGAAGTAATTAATTTAATTCATTTTAAATTAATTATAGAATGGTGATTAATAAGTCATTGCTTGTGAATGCTGATTAATACTGATTAACCTGAATAGTTGAGATCTCATATGAGATAAGTGATGTTGTGTGATTTGGATGCTATGGTTGCACCTGAGTTGATAATATGAATTATCTGTTTGGGATGATAATATGGATTATCTGTTGTGATGATAATGTTGATTATTCTATTATGATGTTGTGAATTATCTATCTATGTGTATATAGATAATACTGAATTGAATTGTTTTAAATATTAAAACAACTTGGACCTAAAAGATGGCGATTTGGATTTCGATGAGACCGGGATCGGGTTTCCATATTTGGATATCCAGAAACCACATCGATCCAAATTAACGAGAGGTCGTGAATCTCAAGTGAAGATGAAGATTCAGAGTGCAAGGGTTACCGTCATTAACTCTGAGGGTGATTCCAAAATGAGTGTAACGAGATAATGCCTTCGGTTTCGTTCGAACCCGGAACGAACTTGTATGGATTAAATGTTTTCAGAACATCGTCAGGAGGACGATGTGCATTCTAATATATGTGTTCTCTTAAGGTAATCGTAGCCTCAAGCCTCATCAACCGGGAATGGCTAAAACAGGGGAGGTGCATCAAGCTTAAGTGGGTTATGCCCAAGTAGGACGAGATTTTCCCCGTCTGGAGGTCCCTTTTTATATTCGGCTGTGTGGGCAATTGATTGCAACAACTGCCGGGGTTGTCTTGTTCGGGACTGCTCAGTAAGGAACGGTTCCGACCTTGTGTTGCAGGGGATTGGGAGTGATCCTCGGTACGATGATCTAGGCCATGCACTGTGACGGGCGGTACCCCAGTAGCCCTGCCATTGTATGGAATCCAAAATCCAATAAGTGTCGTACGTTTTATATGTGCCCAACTATGTTGGAACGTGAGATGTAAGCATTCCAACTATTTCTATATTTTACTTGAAAACCCTTGACACTATTATAATAGTACCGGATTTCCTATCAAACGTTTTGGTTAGCGTAAGGTAAAAACTTTTCCATATTTATATGTGGGAAGTCTTACGTGATACTTTTCTTTTCAAAAGATTTTTAAAGTTAAGCAACCTTAACCTGTTACTCACACCAGACCCATGTCTGACCCGGAGTTTATCTTTTGTTTTCTTAAACTCTTGGGTACTCAAATTTTTACGAGTAGCCAAGGGATTCAGGTTAGCTTTGACAAAATTGTGGAGGAGCAATGAAGTAGGAGGCTTCTACGTTAGATATATAGTTTTCCGCTGTGTGTTCTCTATGTTAGTATCTCTTGTTGAGTTGTATTGAGTTGTAATAACTAGACAGGTGTTTATAACTGTCTAGTATGTGATGTATATGCTGTGTAGCTCTGATTGGTGTTGTATATTATGTAATACTTATGTTATTAATATAATTTATTCGTTCCACTGTTGAGATTCTAGTTTTGTTTCTTCTTTTTCTTCTTTCTTTCTCTTTTCTATCACTTTCTTTCTTAAAGATGATACGACTTTTTATGGAGAAAAAGTCTGGTCGTCACATGTAGTCTCTTGTAGTGTCCTTTGAGCTTCATGCTTGTCTTTCTAGTGATGTTTTTCTAGCAAGTACCTATATATATAAATATATATGTATATTCGATTTCCATTTTATAGTTGTTGTCATCAAAACCGTATATTGGATTACCTAACATTCTCCCCCTTTTTTATGATGACAACTATAGATGTACTTAGATATAATTTTATAAATCTCCCCCTGAATATGTGCTTCCCGTTATTTCTCCTCCTTTGGCATTATCAAAATGCGTTAATAATTTTTAACTTAGACATCATGTTCATATCATTTAATATTTACCTATCATCGGAAGGATATATGAATGTACACATAAATAACAAACCAAAAAGCACTTTTCATTAAACATATTGAATGATTACATGCGTAGATTGTTGATTATAATACAAAAGATGGAATCCTAAAAAATTTAAGGATCTTTTGGGGAAGTTTTATCTCAAGCTTGATCATCTCCTTCATCTTCATTTTTTGAAGAGCTAACTTGTTTTTAGGAGATGTCAGAGTATGTTCGATAGGTTCTTTTTCCTTTTTAAAAAGTTTGGAGTATTTTGAAGCAGGAGGAGAAGGCACTGGAGTTGGCCAATTTTCCAAAGGTGAGGTAGGGCCACGTACTCATTGAAGAACCTCCTTTAGAACAGATAGAGTTGTTGAAAGCGATGCTTCAACTGTGGCTAGGCGTGAAGATAATGTTGTTTCAATACTATCAATATGCTTAGCCAATAATTTTGATTTTGTGATAGGATAAGTTGATTTTGGAGAGTTACGTCTTGAATACTTTCGTTTGGATTGGTCTTAGTGCGAGTCTCCATAATATCATCTCGGCTTGGATAGTCAAAAAATTCTGGAGGAGAAGGAGTTTGTTCGTGTTGTTGTCCCTCTTCGTGTGATGATTGTAGTGGTTGATGACGAGGTTGAGGCCCTGCTTGTCGTGCTTGTTGATGACGTTTGTAACGACCCGAAATTTTCGAAGCCGAAAATTCCAGATAGTTATGAAAGAAAGAAGGAAGAGATAGAAGAAGAAGAACATAAACACCCAACATCTCACATTCGCAGCGGATAAAATATAATAATAAATAATAGCTTACAAAAGAATACTATATTTGTCGATTACATTTTAATACATTAGAGTTTCACATATATTCAAATACTGGGCATATACAATCAATTTACCTCAGAATTACAATATTATAATTACAGCGGAAATATTCTATGCATTCTTGCCATCCAACTCCCCTCCTGAGCTCCAGAACGTGCCTACCTGAAAATCTGTAACACTCGGTCTGACCCGAGCATTACACCAAAGTAACACCTGAGTCAGGCTGGAAACCAGCGTGAGTAAACCCATCTTAAAATGAAATACCAAAGAGATCAACTTAAATAAAACCCGGGGTAACTCAATCCAATTTTACAAGTGCACAATATGTTATAGACATAACCAATTTCACACATCCATTACCTAAGTACTCAAGCTTAGATTTAAATAGTCTTCTTTCCTTTAATCACTTCATGTTCTAAAATTTCCTTTGATATAATGTATATCCATACATATATATACATATTTTTTTCTTGGCCCTCCCAGCCATGTTCTAAAATTTTAAACCACCTTTGGTTTTTAATTCAAATCAGATTTTCGAGCAACCCATTGTTTGCAACAAGTCTCTTTTATTCAAATAATACTTATTTATTATTTTTCATTACTTTGAAACAAAATTTTCGAATTCTGGGACCAGATTTAGAATTTCATTTTCAATCCATTAAATTTTAATTTGGTTGTATCTTTGTTTCTACTTAATTTGATTCCAATTCTAGACTTCAGTTTGGTTGTATTACATTACTTCTTAATTTTAATTTCAATAATTAACAACCAATCACCTTAATATTTATTAGAAGGAAATATTGCTTTATATATCAAAATATATTTTATACAAAATCATTTAAAATCTTTATATAAGAAAATAACAAGTGCTCATATATATATATATATATATATATATATATATATTCTCAACTCATTCTAGAGTACTATAGACTCTATTAAATGAGTAATCCCCACCAGAGACAAGGTTTTCGCTTAACCTTTCAGCTCTGATACCAAATGTAACGACCCGAAATTTTCGAAGCTGAAAATTCCAGATAGTTATGAAAGAAAGAAGAAAGAGATAGAAGAAGAAGAACAGAAACACCAAACATCTCACATTCGCAGCGGATAAAATATAATAATAAATAATAGCTTACAAAAGAATACTATATTTGTCGATTACATTTTAATACATCAGAGTTTCACATATATTCAAATGCTGGGCATATACAATCAATTTACCTCAGAATTACAATAATATAATTACAGCAGAAATATTCTATGTGTTCTTGCCATCCAGCTCCCCTCTTGAGCTCCAGAACGTACCTACCTGAAAATCTGTAATACTCGGTCTGACCCGAGCATTACACCAAAGTAACACCTGGGTCAGGCTGGAAACCAGCGTGAGTAAACTCATCTTAAAATGAAATACCAAAGAAATCAACTTAAATAAAACCCAAGGTAACTCAATCCAATTTTACAAGTGCACAATATGTTATAGACATAACTAATTTCACACATCCATTACCTAAGAACTCAAGCTTAAATTTAAATAGTCCACTTTTCTTTAATCACTTCATTCCAACATATGAATTTCACATACCAATCTATAGTCGAAGTGGTTTCGGGTATTGCCTAATACCCGACCCCAGTCTCTTCGAGACTCGTGTCATTCAAACCCAAATTATCAAAATGAAATACTCAACATTTCATATCAGGAATATCATCTCATTCAAGCATCCAATACCATTCCATCATTCATATCAAATTTGATCATTTTCAAATTAACTCAATTGATTCTACTGGAATTTCTAACCTCAACTATTTATATTCCTTCATTTAACATTAATTAGTTTCAAATCAATTAATCAACCATTTCTTCATAATTCATCTTAATTAACCAAGCTGGATTTATTATCCTTTAATTTCATTCAAGCAATTATCTTTAATTAACTTCATCTATCACTTATCCTTAACCAAACGATAAGAAATCTTAAATGCTTCATGAACAAATTATCGGATTAAGTTGCACTAATCCTTAATTACTTATACATTGACTTCTCGTAAGTCATTCATTATCGATTATCTATCTTAATTAATCAATCTTTAATTACGTCTTTAATTATATAAGTTATTGATTTTCAATTATATTCAATTTACCTTAATCTAAATCAATTATATTAATTAAACCACAATATCAATCATTAATTCATTAAATAAATTAATTCTCCTTAATTATTCATCTTGATTTCTCTCTCGATGAATTACACAAAGTAGTTATATTTTATTAAGTGCATTAGGTAATTATTTATTTAACCATCCAATGTTCCTTCTAATTAATTTAAACTAAAATTAATTAACCCCAAATCATTAATTAATTTAATTAAGTAATTATTCTTTTAAATTGTTTTACCCATTTAATGAGTCACCAATTCGTTAAACCTTTACTTATTTTAAACTACACCATTTCTTATTTACTATTTAAGTTTAAACCATTTTAAATCCAAATGCTTCGAGTCAAACAAAAATCAACTCAAGAACCATCCAAACCAAACTCACCGGATTTCAGCACACATTCAATTGACACAATCAATCAATCAATTATTTAAATTCAACCATTTAAAATCTAAATAGAAATCTGACAGAGCAAGATTTACCCACCTTGCTTTAATTCGTAATCCACTTTGATCTCGACCCGATTTCATCATTTCCTTGACCTTGTATAAACATTATGCATACGGCGCTAATTAATATTTAAACTAATCGAACAATTAATTTTCGTTTAATAAATTTAACTAGAACTAATGCTTTAATTTTAAACTAATTATTTAATTTAAACTAATAATTCCCCCTTTTAAAATCTTTTAGTGACTATAATAACTTAAATAAGTTAATTGAATAAATTAATCATCAAGCCATATTATTATTATTATTATTAAATTAGACTAGTATGTTAAGAAAAATTCGTATTAAAATGCATGAGTGTAAATATATATTTATCCTTATTTAAATTGAAAATTTTGCGTATATATTCACTGTTAAAAATCAAATACTGATATGTATATATATATACACACATTTTTAATTTCTAACTTGAAAGCCTACAATAACAATATTAAGAATGGATCTGCATATACCTTAAACTCGATTCACCTCCATCTTGGCCACGACCTTGACCGCCACGCAAGCACACCCTACCCACGACGCCGCCGAGCTTGCTATCGGCCGCGGCGCAATCCCTAGACCGCGAATCCCCCAAAATCATCACCTTATTCTCGCGTTCGATCGTGACCTAGCTCGCGAATCGCCCAATCGAACGCGGCGAGATTCGATGTTTCGGCTATTGATCTCGATTGTGATGAGGCCGGCTTCGGCCATTCTCTCTTTTTTTTATCGAGAACTGGAATATGCGAGTTAGGGTAAGGACTCGAGTGAAGTAACGAAGAGGAAGGAACAAATTGAACTGGGAATTTTCATTTGAAGATGGATTCGAAAACGATGATGTACAGAAGAAGAAGTTCAGCCGTCCTTTCTTAATTTATTTAAATTTTTTTTACGATATTGGAAATTTGGTACGGGTTTGAAAGAAACGGTGGAAGGATGAAATACTGAGGGGAGAAGAAGTGAGCTTGATATTTTGGGGGAAAGAGTAGCGTATAGGAGAAGCTAGAATTTTTTTTAATTAAATCGAGTAATTATAGTCGTGGCGTTTTAATCTCGTATGATCACATGATGACTCTGATGGCTAAGAAAATTTGAAATCCGGCAATAATTCAACATTACGGATCCAATGAGACTGGTTTCGTCGAATTCCGAGACTGTGCCTCGGAAAGCTACTTTTAAATTTAATTTAAATGATATATTATTAAAATTGAACAAATTACCTTCAAATTAAATTTCAACCATTCTATTATCTTCAGTATCCTCCTTATAGATTTTGCAAGCCTTCAAATTATTTTAAACAGACTTAGAATCTCAAATTTAACAATTTACCCAATTTCAATTATATAATTCAATACTTTAATTATCTAATAAATATTAATATTTGGAATTCAAGCTAAAATTAACCTTTCAAATGTTAAAAATCAATTTGTTATTCCATTTTAAATCGTTAAAATTTTCGGGTTGTCACATTCCTCCCCCCTTAAAAGAATTTCGTCCTCGAAGTTACTAGTTAGGAAGAATGGTCCAATACCCGTTTACCTCTTCCCAAAACCCACAATTCAACATCCTACCAATATCTTTTATTAAAGACCCACTATCACCCTAACCAACCTCCCAAAATCTTTTATAGTTTCAAATACTACCCTTTTGTTCAATTATTTAAATTTAAATTTAAATTTAACCGACTTTTGAATTATCAAAATTTTCTCAAAATTTTTCTAACTCCCTAAATTCCCAAATAATTTTGCCAGCGTCTCCTTTGCGCGGCTAGCTCGGTACAACTACAAAAGGCCACTACGGGCTCCCAAACTTCCAAAAGAAAACAAAAGCCAAGTGGCTACATCCAAAAACCCAATCCAATTTCATACAGAAATTTAAATACATACCTTTTTGTCGGCAATTCACATTTATCTTTTGGAATCAAATCCAATTTTCTTTTCCTTTAATACCTACATAACATACTTAGCAATAATATTCAATCGTAACCTTCCAAATCATTTTATATATTTCCACACATATGCTTCATACCTACTTCGATTCAAATTAGCTTTCTCATTTCAGATGAATTTAACTTACTTTAAATTTTGAATACTAAGTTTTATCTTTTAAGTATAACTGATTCATATTAGTTCACCTACAAATTTACTTTAAGTTTGAAATTTGAAATTGTTTTGTCGTTAACAAAACTTTTTCCCAAAAAATTTCAAAAATTTTCTAACTCCCAAAATTTTGAAATTTTTTTGGCAGAGTCTCCTTTGTAAGGAGGACCTTTTGCAATTTGACAAGAGATATAAATATGTATACATCGACCCACACGGTCGGAGAAAGCAAAAACAGTTCATATTTCCTATTTTTATTGCGTAGGCGTACCTTATTTAGCATTTAAGCAAGCAGCTTATTTATTTTAGCAATTAGCATACCCCAAATCTAGCCAAACAGCTTCCCTGTACCTGTACTTACTCAATTTAAATATGTAAGTGCCATATATAGAAATTCTATTAGCTTTTCACTTACCTTTAATGGCTAAACACAAGCATTTCAAAAGCAACAAACACCAAACGCTTACCATAAGCGATTTATATAATTTAAAGCTAATCCAATTGCTTCCAACCAAATTTATATGCCATTTCATTCAATTTTAATGGTTTACAATGCAATTACTTACATTCAATTCATTTTTAAGCAAAACAAACTCGTATTCATATCAGTTGATTCAAAAATCAATTATATTTGTTTCCACTAATTCATAGAATTTAATTAAATCTCGTTTATGTTAAACGACAATCATTTCTACGCAATTTGATGATATCCATGTGATAAATAATTACTTAAGTTTTATAACCAATTTAAATTGATTCCGACTCAATTTCATTTAATTCCATTCCATTTTAATTTATTCTCAACCCCTTTTATTTAGCTCGACACATTCCATTCTTGTATACTATTAGCCATTCCCAAATTAATTCAATCCAAGCTTTTATTTAATGGTCTTTATCCTTATTCGAAGCCAAGCTTCCATAAATTTTAAGCTTAAGTTAATTTACTTTAATTTATTCCAACATCAAACTTAAGTTTACTTCGATTTGATTCTCATTTAATCAAATCCCATTAATTTAGTTAGCCCATCTACTTCAATTTTAAGTTTAATTTTAATTTTAATTCACCCTCTCAATTTATCAAAATAATGTCCAACACATACTTAACTCATTTATACTTCGAATTATTATGCCACCTCACTTATGTTCAGTCTGATAATCCAATTCCAATCACAACTTTGATTTAGTTTTTATTCTATCAGACTTCATTCATTCATTATTTATTGCCATTAACTCATTTTATATTTCACTTTCTTAATTCATTTGCGAATTTATTTTATTTATACGAAACCATTCTTAATTTATTTCTACTTACCTGGGTTTTGTTTGCAACCCAACCGTTTCTATTATTATTCACTTCCATTTCATATGACAACACTTCTCTTATATCTAATTTACTTGCAAATTTCATTAAATATTATTCAAGTCACACTTGGATTTTATTTGCAATTCATCCCATCACTACTTCGATCCCATTCTATTTTATTTTTATTTTTACAACATCTCTTCTTATTTAATTTATTATCAAATCCAAGTCGAATTCTATTAACAATTCGAATTCACTTCCAAATTCCATTATTAACTTACAATCCATTTATTTACCCAAGTTAAATTTTATTAACATACTCAATCAAACAATTATTTAGCCAATTAGCTTACTTCCAATTTTTATTACAAAAATCACTTTATGAAAGTCTCTTGAGTGCCAAAAATTTTCATAATTCCAGTTTGGATTCTCCTTTATTTTTCCAAAATTCTAACACTTTTATTTTAAAATTTTAGAAATGCCTTTAAATTCACATAATACTATTAAAATAGTTCTTTATAAAAAAAATATTTCTTATAACTCGATGTCTCAACCACTCCATCTTTGTTCTCACAGAAATTCAGTCATACGTTGATCAGGCGTAGGACTGAAAATCTATAAGTACTTGGTAAACCCGTTTTCAACACCAGTGAAAATACTTTTGAAAAATAATTTTTTTGAAAATATAGAAAACAGTTTTTGAAAACAGAGGAAATATCTTTGGTGAAAATGCTCTGGAAATCATCATCCCCATCCATGGTCATAGTTACATCCCAGGGTTACGTTGCCGTCGCAGCAAAAGTCCATGTAACTACAGGCTCTCCACGGCCTCTCAATTACGCCATGGATCCCATACAATAGATCATAGTTACATCTAGGGTTACGTTGCTGTCACAGCAAAAGTCCATGTAACTGCAGGCTCTCCGCGGCCTCTGATTTTTGCTGTCAAAATGAAACCTCTCCACTCCTACATAGGTCGCAGTCTGCCGATATAAAATCAAACGCAGACCGTTGGCTCTCAGCGGCACACACGACTTTCGCTATGTTATACCATAGGTCGCAGTCTACCGATACAAAATCAAACGCAGACTGTTGGCTCTCAGCGGCACACACGACTTCCGCTATGGTATACACTACTCATAATCCCCAGGAACTAGTTTTGTCCGGACTCCTCACAGGATCAACTTTAGAACCCCCCTTGGGCTCAATGCAGCACCACCCGGTGGCACTACTGAGAAGTTCATTTCAAGGGAGCGCCTTTTTCCCAGAGCCATCGTCAAAATATTTTATACCATACACATATAGTATCTTCAAATCATACACCTAGTATGATCTTTATCAAAGCTCCTTTACACAAAATCGATTATCCCAAAATTGATAATTTCCAAAATAGGCTTTCCAAATTCCATATATTGATTTTACCCAAGAATCAAAAGCCTTTCCAAATCCAAAGGTTCCCAAAACCCTTTCCAAAATCCTCATAAGATCCTTTATATATATACAGATATATATAATTTTTAAAACTTTGGATCACTTTAAACTCGTATAAAATTCCTTTTATACTTCAAACACTTCCAAAATCCTTTTTCTTCCAACAACAGATTCAACAAGGGGAGAATATATAACAAAGATATAACTTTGTTTACCCAAAATCAAATATTCAAATTTGATTACTCTTTCCAATATCAATTTCCTTTCTATTCACATTCACTTAAATTTTCATTCACTTATTCACATTTGCCTTTGTCCCCATTTGGATTATTACCTCAATTCTTATCCCAGTTGGGTATTTAATCAATAACAGTTTGAACTCCGACCAGTTTATATTTAGGAAATAGCTCGAAAATTAAAAAATAGATAAGTAGTTGAAAAATAATTATTAGTTTGTAAAATAGCTATAAAATAGGTAACTAACTGTAAAATAGTTGAGGAAAAGCTAAATAGTTTCAGAAATTTTAGATAATTGCAAAATAGTTGTAAAATAGTAATTAGTTTGTAACATAGTTGAAAAATAGTAATTAGTTTAGAAAACTGTTGAAAAATGGTTAAATAGCTCCAAAAATAATTGTAAAACAAGTATAAAATAATTTGGCTTTAAGAAATAAAGGTTGTATATATTAATAGCTTAGAAAAATAAGTTTATGACAAAACAATTTATATTGAAAATAGTGAAGAGCCAACTGTTCACTTCCCCAACAATTCAATTTAAATCTCCATTTAAATTGACCCAATTCCAATTCAAATAACTCCAAATTCCATTGGACTTGATTAATTCCCAATTCAAGTTGAATCAATCTTGATTCCTTCCCAAATTTAAATCAAATTCTAGTTGATTTTAATCTTGTTCAATTTTAATTATAATTTCATATTATTCCAATCAATTTGAATTATTATCAATTTAATTTCAGAATCCAAATCACTTCAATTTTATCCAATCCAATTTCCCATTTAAAATTTTTAAACTTATATATTTTCAATCACCAATCCAATTACTTCAAACCAAATTAAATTTTGAACTAATTCAATTTCAATCTTGAATTTAAACTACCTCGAATTATATAAATTCGAGTTAAATTCTCAAAGTTGATTTAACTTTTTAAACCAAATTAACATTTATTTAAAGTTTTTAAACAATCTTAAATTTCTGAGTCCAATTCTTCATTTCAATTTATCTCTACTTATATTTTTCAGATTCAAATAAGAGCTCAATACAATTTTATTTGTTTTCAAAATTTAATTAATTATTCAATTTTATCTTCCAGTTTGAAGCCAGTTCTTAAACAATTTTAATTTACAAACTCAATTATTCAAATTTATTTTATTTATACAATACCATTCTCAATTTAAAGATGTTTATTAACAATAGGGTGATATCATCCAATTTTATTTTAAAACGCCCACCCATTTTCAATTTTTAAATCTCAAACCCGTTTTGAGATCACACAAATTCCCAGTTCAAATCAACCATTTAACTTTCCAAGTTAAATTCCAATTTCATCTTGGAATTTCCAATTCTGGTTGCTTTTTCTACACTTATTTAATTTTCCCAAAGTTAATTCTAATTTACTTAATCCAATCAACCTTACTCAAGTTGAATTCCCACTTCAAATTTCAAAATTCTTTCCCTCTTGTAAGTTCAAAACTTATACCACATTGGGTTTTTACACCACATTCCAGGGAAAATCAAAACTCAACACCTTAGAGTTTATTTCAAATTACCTTTGATATAATGTATATCCATACATATATATACATATTTTTTTCTTGGCCCTCCCAGCCATGTTCTAAAATTTTAAACCACCTTTGGTTTTTAATTCAAATCAGATTTTCGAGCAACCCATTGTTTGCAACAAGTCTCTTTTATTCAAATAATACTTATTTATTATTTTTCATTACTTTGAAACAAAATTTTCGAATTCTGGGACCAGATTTAGAATTTCATTTTCAATCCATTAAATTTTAATTTGGTTGTATCTTTGTTTCTACTTAATTTGATTCCAATTCTAGACTTCAGTTTGGTTGTATTACATTACTTCTTAATTTTAATTTCAATAATTAACAACCAATCACCTTAATATTTATTAGAAGGAAATATTGCTTTATATATCAAAATATATTTTATACAAAATCATTTAAAATCTTTATATAAGAAAATAACAAGTGCTCATATATATATATATATATATATATATATATATATATATATATATATATATATTCTCAACTCATTCTAGAGTACTATAGACTCTATTAAATGAGTAATCCCCACCAGAGACAAGGTTTTCGCTTAACCTTTCAGCTCTGATACCAAATGTAACGACCCGAAATTTTCGAAGCTGAAAATTCCAGATAGTTATGAAAGAAAGAAGAAAGAGATAGAAGAAGAAGAACAGAAACACCAAACATCTCACATTCGCAGCGGATAAAATATAATAATAAATAATAGCTTACAAAAGAATACTATATTTGTCGATTACATTTTAATACATCAGAGTTTCACATATATTCAAATGCTGGGCATATACAATCAATTTACCTCAGAATTACAATAATATAATTACAGCAGAAATATTCTATGTGTTCTTGCCATCCAGCTCCCCTCTTGAGCTCCAGAACGTACCTACCTGAAAATCTGTAATACTCGGTCTGACCCGAGCATTACACCAAAGTAACACCTGGGTCAGGCTGGAAACCAGCGTGAGTAAACTCATCTTAAAATGAAATACCAAAGAAATCAACTTAAATAAAACCCAAGGTAACTCAATCCAATTTTACAAGTGCACAATATGTTATAGACATAACTAATTTCACACATCCATTACCTATAAGAACTCAAGCTTAAATTTAAATAGTCCACTTTTCTTTAATCACTTCATTCCAACATATGAATTTCACATACCAATCTATAGTCGAAGTGGTTTCGGGTATTGCCTAATACCCGACCCCAGTCTCTTCGAGACTCGTGTCATTCAAACCCAAATTATCAAAATGAAATACTCAACATTTCATATCAGGAATATCATCTCATTCAAGCATCCAATACCATTCCATCATTCATATCAAATTTGATCATTTTCAAATTAACTCAATTGATTCTACTGGAATTTATAACCTCAACCATTTATATTTCTTCATTTAACATTAATTAGTTTCAAATCAATTAATCAACCATTCCTTCATAATTCATCTTAATTAACCAAGCTGGATTTATTATCCTTTAATTTCATTCAAGCAACTATCTTTAATTAACTTCATCTATCACTTATCCTTAACCAAACGATAAGAAATCTTAAATGCTTCATGAACAAATTATCGGATTAAGTTGCACTAATCCTTAATTACTTATACATTGACTTCTCTTAAGTCATTCATTATCGATTATCTATCTTAATTAATCAATCTTTAATTACGTCTTTAATTATATAAGTTATTGATTTTCAATTATATTCAATTTACCTTAATCTAAATCAATTATATTAATTAAACCACAATATTAATCATTACTTCATTAAATAAATTAATTCTCCTTAATTATTCATCTTGATTTTTCTCTCGATGAATTACACAAAGTAGTTATATTTCATTAAGTGCATTAAGTAACTATTTATTTAACCATCGAATGTTCCTTCTAATTAATTTAAACTAAAATTAATTAATCCCAAATCATTAATTAATTTAATTAAGTAATTATTCCTTTAAATTATTCTACCCATTTAATGAGTCACCAATTCGTTAAACCTTTATTTATTTTAAACTACACCATTTCTTATTTACTATTTAAGTTTAAACCATTTTAAATCCAAATGCTTCGAGTCAAACAAAAATCAACTCGAGAACCATCCAAACCAAACTCACCGGTTTTTAGCACACATTCAATTAACACAATCAATCAATCAATTATTTAAATTCAACCATTTAAAATCTAAATAGAAATCTGACAGAGCGAGATTTATTCACCTTGCTTTAATATGTAATCCACTTTGATGTCGACCCGATTTCATTATTTCCTTGACCTTGTATAAACATTATGCATACGATGCTAATTAATATTTGAACTAATCGAACAATTAATTTCCGTTTAATAAATTTAACTAGAACTAATGATTTAATTTTAAACTAATTATTTAATTTAAACTAATAATTCCCCCTTTTAAAAATCTTTTAGTGACTATAATAACTTAAATAAGTTAATTGAATAAATTAATCATCAAGCCATATTATTATTATTATCAAATTAGACTAGTATGTTAAGAAAAATGTGTATTAAAATGCGTGAGTGTAAATATATATTTATCCCTATTTAAATTGAAATTTTTGCATATATATTCACTGTTAAAAATCAAATACTGATGTGTGTGTGTGTGTGTATATACTTTTAATTTCTAACTTGAAAGCCTACAACAACAATATTAAGAATGGATCTGCATATACCTTAAACTCGATTCACCTCCATCTTGGCCACGACCTTGACCGCCACGCAAGCACACCCTACCCACGACGTCGCCGAGCTTGCTATCAGCCGCGACGCAATCCCTAGACCGCGAATCCCCCAAAATCGTCACCCCTCTTCTCGCGTTCGATCGCGACCTAGCTCGCGAATCGCCCAATCGAACGCGTCGATATTTGATGTTTCGACTATTGATCTCGATTGTGATGAGGCCGGCTTCGGCCATTCTCTTTTTTTTTTATCGAGAACTGGAATACGCGAGTTAGGGTAAGGACTCGAGTGAAGTAACGAAGAGGAAGGAACAAATTGAATTGGGAATTTTCATTTGAAGATGGATTCGAAAACGATGATGTACAGAAGAAGAATTTCGGCCCTCCTTTCTTAAATTATTTAATTTTTTTTACGATATTGGAAATTTGGTACGGGTTTGAAAGAAACGGTGGAAGGATGAAATACTGAGGGGAGAAGAAGTGTGCTTGATATTTTGGGGGAAAGAGTAGCGTATAGGAGAAGCTAGAATTTTTTTTTTAATTAAATCCAGTAATTATAGTCGTGGCGTTTTAATCTCGTATGATCATACGATGACTCCGATGGCTAAGAAAATTTAAAATCCGACAATAATTCAATATTACGGATCCAATGAGACTGATTTCGTTGAATTCCGAGACTGTGCCTCAGAAAGCTACTTTTAAATTCAATTTAAATGATATATTATTAAAATTGAACAAATTACCTTCAAATTAAATTTCAACCATTCTATTATTCTCAGTATCCTCCTTATAGATTTTACAAGCCTTCAAATTATTTTAAACAGGCTTAGAATCTCAAATTCAACAATTTACCCAATTTCAATTATATAATTCAATACTTTAATTATCTAATAAATGTTAATATTTGTAATTCAAGCTAAGATTAAACTTTCAAATGTTAAAAATCAATTTGTTATTCCATTTTAAATCGTTAAAATTTCCGGGTCGTCACAACGTTGCGTCCACTCTTCAAATGACATAAAATCCGGAGGATTTTCTGGTAAGTGCATAAGAGAGAAGATCTTTGTCGAGGCTTGCTTGGCAGAAATCTCTTCAAATGTCGATAAATACGATGGAATGTTGCGAGCTTTCAGAAAACATATGATTTAAGTAGGGTAGATGATGGATGGGCATGATCGAGTCCAATAATGTTTAAGCTCGTCAAATATAAGTTTTGTCCATTAACCCTTGTTCCCTTGAAGATGGCATATAGAGCATTGTGCTCTAACTCTGTGATTTGCTCATTGCTACTAAGGTGAGGAATGATAGTGTTGATAATCATTCTAGTGATAAGTCTCGCCTTAGTCTTAAGTATTTTGATGCAAATCTAGGCATTTCATTTTCCCATATCTGATGAGTAATATTATCTTTAGATTTAAGGCGCATATCCGAATGTTATATAAGTCTTCTCCAGAGTCGGAACATCCTAAAGTACGCCCTATTATTTTTGGAGTTAGACGGATAGTATTGTAGTAAACACTTGATCAAAGCCAATTATCTTCATTTTCGGTGTTCCACATGGCAGTGCTATCGAGGTTAGCATAGAAAAGAAATATGGCAAGATGAACCCACTAGTAAGTTCTCCCGAAACCCACTAGTGAAAAAATGATTTCGACCCCTTACAATGCACTTAGCATACAATGGAATAAAACTATCCATTCCACATATAACTCAACTAATTTGGATGTCATTCTACTGACTTAATGAATATAAATCTAGCATTTTCGTCACTCTATCAACTGTGACTCAAATGTTATTCTATTCTCTTCTAGCCATTGGCATTCCATCAGTGAAGTCCATCAATATATATATTTCCATTGCCACCTAGGAACCTTAAGCGGTTGTAGTAACCACTTGGTCTCTTTTGACTTACTAGTTGAAGATTCATTCATCTCGAAATGAATGTTTGATGCCCTTCTTCATCCTTTCCCAATAAAATGTCTTGCTCGTATCACGGTGCATTTTATGTTATATATATTTATGTATAGTCAATCTCGAATGAGAGCACTCTTGTATTGCCTTATCCCTCAACTCATAGACATCGGGCATAAAAAATATTTCATCTATATAGAACCAACCATCTCAGTCTAGTCCACACTACATCACCTTTACAGACGCTACTCATTCCTCTAATTTAGCCATAATCTCCACTAGTCTAGCCTCATGCCTCTGGCTAGTACCAATTCGATAAATCAAAGTAGGCTCTATAGTCAAACCAACCATCATCTTTGGCACTAGCTCATATCGTGTTTTAAAGTCATAACCAGTAATAAACTCAAGTAAAAACCACTCTAGGAATATCGCTGCCAACTGGTATGGCTTCCACTCAAAGAATCGACTAACGCATTTCCCTTACTGGGGTATACGAAATGTCAAAATTGTAGCAGGACAAGAATTTCAACCATTGAGGAATATCAGTGTACGTTCATGGCGCCCCATCCTTTACCTCTTTCACACGTCTCCAACCATACCTCACATCCTCAAGCTGCTACCATACTGCTAGTATCTACTGCCCACACCATACCCACCCTCTCCCGTACACACTCTGCTCCTGTTGTACATGCCTCCTCCAACCTGCCCCTCCGCCGGTTACCCTTACAAGGTCCTCATATCCCACACTAGCCACCTATACCACACCGCCGGTAGCATGTGATTATTAAAATTCCAATGCTGAATTTTATATTTTGGTGAAGTCCAGTTGAAACTCATGAACACTTTCTAAATTAATCCAAAATTCATTTCATCATTTATGGGTCCCAATTATAAATCAAATATTGCACTGGATTTCTATATAAAGTGAGTTCGTGCAATATGCAAGCACATATTTTGTCGAATTTTTTTCCTCTTATTAGATACAAATATGTTTCGTCTATTAAATAGTTGATGAATATCCATTTTTAATTATTTAGTATGCATATACTGGAACGATATGAGTGCAAGAAGAGAAAGGAGTGGAACATAGTGGTCACATTTTTTGGGTTAATAATTTGTAAAAAAATTATACAGTGAAAAATAAAAATTCAACAGTAACCATATTTAAGGTAGGTAACCTACATGAAATAAAGGATATCGTGCACTGATTCCAAACATGACAGTTTAAATCTAAATATTATAGATGTGTTTATATTGATTAGTTTTTACTTTTTGTTGCATAAATATACTACATTATGGTTTATTTTTACCCATGTACCTCGTTTGCTAACTCATTACATTCTTTGTTCTGTACCAGCGTTCATATAACACTTTCCTTAAAACTTACTGTCTCGAACTTCATCTGTCTGTATGAGAATTTGACTATATTGCTGTTTGTGTTGCCAAATTTTCATGCTTTTGTTGCAACTTTGTTTGTTTGTGCATTTTATCACTCTGTTCAACTTTATACGTGGCATTGTTTTCGATGTTATATGTAATAGGTACTGAAGCAAACATATTTTACGCTAGATAAGTTGTCTCTTAGCTTCAAAGGAAATAACTGCTCCTTTATTTGATATGCAGTATACAGTATGTTGCTAATATACACTGACGTTATACAATCGATGTCTTAATGATGTTATTATCAACAATGTTGTTTTGAAACTATTTTAGGGATTTTAGTGTTTTATGCTGCATCTCTTTTAGCTCACAGTTATAAGTTGCAAAAATATCAACAGGAAAATATTACGAAGGACAAACTTAAAGGTTTTTTTTTGCCAATTTGGACAGCCCAGCAAATTTTTATTGCCAAGGACAAATCGTTAATATAATTTAAATAACTCTAACTGTCGTGCGATTTCTCATATCTCGTTCTTGTTCTTCTTTAGTTCTTCATCGCTTCTTCTTTTTTGTTTTCAAATTTGAATTTTTCTTCTTCGTTCTCGTTTAACTTTCAATTCTCGCTTTCCACTATCTCGTTCTCGTTGATCTTTATTTTGTTGCACAATTTCCACATCCTATCAGGATTTTCAGTCTCCTTTGTTTTAGTTCGATATTGTCAATTTTCAGCTAAGGTATGATTCTATATTTTCTTCTTCTACTTTTTCTTCTATTAGAGCTTTAATTTGGCCGATTCTAACATTGTTTTTTTATAATTGAATTTAATTTTGTTGCGGTGTTTTCCTCTCTCAAATTGTATGGAAAATTTGGACAGTAGTAGCAGGTTTGTTCTTGTTCCTTTTACTTTATATGCAGCATCGTTTTTAAATTTGTCTTAAGTAGACTGTCTTTTGTGTTGAATTAAGATTATTTTGATTCGTGTTGATTTGGATTAATATTTGTTACTGTATTTAGTTCATTTTGGATCAATGGTTAGGTACCATTTTTAATTTTTTTATAGCATCATTTTGATAATAGTGAATTTTTGAATCGTTTTACCTTTTTCTGTGTATAATTGATGAGTGTAGAAAATAATCGATGAGTTAAATTAGTGTTTTGTCTGTATCAAATATTTGTTGACGCATGTTTTTGTATCTGTTTAAATATAGATTTGAACTTCGGATTTTAAGTATCAGTTTTATTGGTAGTAGGTATCAGTTTTGTTAAAACTATTTTATTTTCTTTTTAATTTCTTACTTCTACTTTGTTTTTTATTTTATTTTGCAGTGGTGATAATAGCCTTCTTTGTTTGTTTGTCTTCAATGATAATACTTTCAGCACTCAGTTTTCCATTAATTGTTGTTTTTATGATTTGAAGAATGACATTTGTCAATATTAGTCTCAATTAGCTCCTTCATGTATTGAAATTTCTTATGTGCTTAGCAGTTGATACCGATTATGATCTTTAGAGTATGGTTTGTTTTCAATTGTATAAGAAGAGTGCATTCTTTCCTTTAACCGTTAAAATAAAGGGTTCTCAATTGGAAAATGTTGGCGGTGGTTCTACTTCAATTTCGTCTAACCTTCTTAGTTATTCATCTTCCAGTGGATCTTTGTGTTCAAATGTTGTTGTTCATAGTGAAAGCTACTTGACGAATATGTTGAAGAGAGGTTTGAAATTGATGATTTTATTGGTTTTTGTTTTGGAGGTGCCAATGATTTTAGGAAATTTTTGATGGGATATCAAATTCAAAAGAGATATGAATTAGTGTTTTTTAAGAACAGTTCTAGAAGATTTACTGCTATCTGTTCTTCCTCTACTAATGGGTGTCTATTTAAAGTTCGTGTTCTTGTGATTCCGGGCAACTAAATTGGTTTTTCATTAGAAGTTTGAATAGTGATCACTCTTGTGGGGCTAGTCTTAGAAATTTGAACAATCCTTATCTTTCTAGTGCTTTTGTTAAATCATTGATTATTAATGAGATTCAGGATTGTCCTAGTAAAAAACCTAAAGATATAATAAATGATTTTAGGAGAGAATACAATCTTGAGCTGTCTTATTCTTTTGCTTATTGTAGAAAACAACTTGCTCTGATGGAGTTGCATGGTAATGATGCTATGTCGTACAATGATTTGAGTTGGTATTTAGAAGCACTCCAGGCAGTTGTGCTGATATGGAAGTTATTACTTGTACTAACCAATTTGAAAGAGTATTTGTTAGTTTTGGTGCTTATTTACTTGGTTTCAAACATTGTCGACCTATGGTATTTTTAGATGCTACTCATTTAAGGGGACGGCCAGGAGTTTTAATGGGTGCTACTGCAAAAAATGACAATCATGGTATGTTTTATTTTAATATGCCTTAATTTATAGCATCAGAATTTTGTTACCTTTTTTTTAGAAACCAGTTTTTAGTTATCATTAACGATAGGTAGGTATCAATTTTTAGTTAATTGTAGTAGTTATTAGGTATCAGATTTTAGTTATCATTAACAATTGGTAGGTATCATTTTTTAGTTAATTATAGTAGTTATTAAGTATCAGTTTTTAATTATCATTAATAATTGTTAGGTATCAGTTTTTAGTTAATCATAGCAGTTATCAGATATAAGTTTTTAAGCTACATGTTGATTGAATTTTATTTTAATATTTGTTTAAAACTCTTATATGCAAGTTTTTTCCTTTAGCTATGGATATAGTTTCTTTAGAAAATGTGGATAATTGGAAATGGTTTTTGAGTCATTTAAACCAATGCTTCAAGAAGATCGTGATTTGGTTTTTATGTCGGATCGCCATCAGGGTTTAATTTTAGGGGTTCGTGAAGTTTTTCCTTTAGCCTTTCATGGTTATTGCTATCTTCATTTGGAGCATAATTTACTTTCTGTAGTTAAGGCAAAGAATTCTAATATGTCTATCATTGATTTGTTCAAGATGTGTTCTACAGCTTCTAATTTGTATGAATCTGAAGAAGAACATTCTAACTTTTGTCAACTTGGTGGTGTCGCTGCTGTGAATTTCTCGAAGGATAAGCCTTTTGATAAATGGGCCGATTTTTTTTTCTTGGGTAAACGATATGGTGAATATAGTTCATATGTTATTGAAAGTTTTAATAGTTGGATTTTGAATGAACGGGCCTTGCCTATTACTATATGCTTAGACGAAATTCGAATTAAGGCTATAGAACAAATGGCTCATAGGAGAGAGGAGTGTCGATTATGTAATACTACTCTTTGTCCTTCTATGGAATCTCGTTTAATTGAATTAATTGAAGAAGGATTTAGATGGGATGTACATAATAAGTCTTCAGAGTTTTTTTTAAGTGAAATCGCCAAACACTCATCGTGTTGATCTTAAAGAGTGGAATAGTAGTTGCAATCAATGGAAAGTTATAGGTTTTCCTTGTGCTCATGCTATTAAGTGCGTGAACAATTCAAAATTGTCCATTTATAATTTTGTTGAGTACTATTTTTCCATTGATACTTATTGTTGTTCCTATGCTAATCCCATTAATCCTATTCCTAATTTTGAAAAGCCAATTGTTGATGCAAGTGTTGAAGATGTTATTAAGCCATCTAAGGAGAGAAGAGGTGCGGGTAGATCTTCTATAAAACAGAAAGGAGGATTTGTAAATTTTCAAAATAAACAAAATAGATATGGTGTATACAAGCAATATGGTCACAACAAGCGTAATTATCAAGCTTCTAAGAATATATAATTTGATTGTCAAGCTTGTATGAAGATATTTTCAGTTTTCTGTCTTTTTTGGCAATTTTATGTCAGTGAACATTTTTATATCATTGTATTGGTTTATCATACACGATATGCGACAATGACTTGATATTTTTATTTGAAAATTGTTATATGTTACCTTTTTTAGTTTAGTATTGTTTTTTTGTAGAATACGTGTTGTGTGGGAAGTAATTTGCTATAATTTTCATATGTTGTTCAGTTTGTTTATTTTTATTAGATGTTTATTATCATTTTTTGGTTTTATCAGTTTCTGTTTCAGGTATGTAAAATATGTGGTACTAGTGGTTTAGGCTATTAGTATCAGTTGTAGATATCACAGACTATAGTTTTGGGTTTTCTATGTTTTTAATCTGTTTCAGGTATAAACAACTATGATGTCATTCTTTGCATACTATTTGTTGAAAGGGAGTGTGGATTAAGGATCTTAGGCTAATTTAACACTAGAGGTGGGGGTGAATAGTGTTTAATGGATTCTAAGACTTATATGAACTAATTTAAAAATTATGATATAAACAAATGCATAACATAATTACAGAACAATCACAGAATCAAACACAGATGCAGAAAGTAAATAAAAAACAGTAAAAGGAAAGAACATACCGGATTTTATACTGGTTCGGAGTTACCCAATATGCAGTCCTATATCATGGCAAACCACCTCATATAGATTTTTATTATACCAATATTGAGATTATAATCCTAAATTTCTAAAGGCCTTGAGGTACCCTCCTGTCTCATGAGTCTGGGGCAAACTCTCTTGATTTATGAACTCAAGGTCACTGCAACGACCCAGAATTTTCGATCCCAAAAATTCCAGAAAGTTAGGAAAAAAGAAGAAAGAGATAGAAGAAGAAGGTCAGAAACATCAACATCTCACATTCGCATCGGATAAAATATAATAATAAATAATAACAGTTTAAAAAAGAATACTATATCTGTCGATTACATTTTAATACATTAGAGTTACACATATACACAGACACTGGATATACACAATCATCATGTCTCGGATATACAACATTATAATACAGCGGAAACGCTCCATACGTTCTTGCCAACCAGCTCGCCTCCTGAGCTCCAGAACGTCCTTACCCGAAAATCTGTAATACTCGATCTGACCCGAGCATTACATTAAAGTAAGACCCGTGTCAGGCTGGAAACCAGCGTGAGTAAACCCATCTAACAAGGAATATAAGGCATACAACTTATATAAACCCGGGGTAACTCGTATCAATTTACAAATTCACAATTTTTTATAGACATCACTTATTTCACACATCAATTTTCTAAGTACCAAAAGTTAGATTAAATAGTCCAATT
Source organism: Allium cepa (assembly GCA_030765085.1). Classification (NCBI taxonomy): domain Eukaryota; kingdom Viridiplantae; phylum Streptophyta; class Magnoliopsida; order Asparagales; family Amaryllidaceae; genus Allium; species Allium cepa. The sequence continues at coordinate 58,226,436 of CM060935.1, forward strand.
TACTTAAATCATTTCATTCCAGCCTATTGATTTCACATATCAATCTATAAAATTCGAAGTGGTTTCGGATATTTTCTAATTTCCAACCCGGCTTCTTCGAGTCTCATGTCAACCTAACCCAAGTTATCCAAATGAAATACACTTAAAACTTTAAATACAGGATGTCACTTACACAACAATTCACCATTGATAGATAATCACAATATCCTGTCCGCCCAAACATATGTTACCACAAAATATTTCATATAAGAGATATCAACTCATTCAGAGCATCCAATACCATTCAATCATCCATTAGCAAAGCTTGATCACTTCCAAAATTAATTTAATCAATTCTAAGTGAATTACTAACCTCAATCACTTAGATTCCTTCACTTGACATTAATTAAATTCAAATCAACTAATTAATCATTCCTTAATTATCACCTTAATTAATCACCTTGGATTAATCATCCTTCAATTACATTCAAGTAATTATCTTTATTAATTACACAAATTAATTATTCTTAACCAAAAACAGTAATTAATCTTTAATTACTTCACAAATTAATTATTATAGTTAATTACATTAACCTTAATTACTTATATTAATTAATTTCCATAAATCACTTATTATTGATTAATTTATCTTAATTAATCAACCTTTATTTACATCATTAATTATATAAATTAATTATTTCTAATTACATTTTAGTTTATCCTTATCTAAATTAATTACATTAAGAAATTAATCATTAATTAAACCGTAAATATTAATCACTATTGATTAATCTCAACCAGTAATTTACTACCTTTTTATTTACTTCATTAAATAAGTAAATTACTCCTTAATTAATTATCTTAATTAATCTCTTGATTAATTACACAAAGTAATTATACCCAATTTACTTCTATTAACAAATCATCATTCAACTAATTACATCCAGTAATTGTTTATTAATTACTTCCCTACGTAATTATTTTTATTAATTACATTAAGTAATTAACTATCAAGCCACCCAATTTATTTTATTTATATTTTAGAATCCCAAATTATACTTATCCAATCATACACAGCATAATTTGATTCCTAAATTAATCCTTCGCAGTATATAAATAAAATGCTTCAACAATTATGAAAATAATTTCTATATTGTGAGGAATCCAGTTGGATCCCTCTAACCTGTTTTCCTACATTCACAGATGTTAGCACAATACCAATTCGACATCGAGGTGGAATATCGCGGTATATGGGATTTATATAATATCACCCGCTATTATGCGACGCATAGGGTCTCATCTGCTATATAATACGGGAAATCAATCACTCCAATATACTATATATTACTATATATAATATAGAACATCAAATCAATTCAATCATTCAACCAATTATTTAAATTTAACTATTTAAATTTAAATAAAACCCCAGAAGAGCGAGATTAACTCACCTTTGATTTTTGATTTGCAATCCACTTCATTCTTGACTATCTCTTCCCGATTTGGACCTTATATAAACATTGTAATGGGTTTATTAATATTTGGAATAACCAAACAATCAATTTCCATTTAATTTAATTAACTGATAATTTAATTTAACAAATTTTTCCCTAAATAACATCGATTCCAAAGCAAGGCCACCCTAGAACCGCAACCTCGCCTACCCTCGCGACACTGTCACGGCCTCGTCCAAGCTGTCGACTGCCAAAACAATATCGCACACAGAAAAACTCATAAAGGAAAAAAGCTCTTGTTTGCACAACTCGAAGCAACGAATTTTCTTATTTTATTTAGGGGATAGATTTGATATGAATAGTTGCTGCTTGTTTTACAAAGGATCGGCCTTCGAGCAGAGGAAAAAAATAACGAGGGATTTAGATTTTTTTATTTAATGCTTAATGAAGAGGATTACCTAACTGAGTTTGGCCATGATCGAAGCAGCAGTCCTCTCCTTTTCTTTTGAAATTGAAATAGAAACAGAGATCTATATTATTTTAAAAGAGAAAAAGAAGTGGGGAGCATGATTTGATATTAACGTGATTGAATTACCTAGCTACAGTGTTTTGATGGGAAGGAAAAAGTACTGATGTTGATATAATTTCAATTATAGTTGTTAAGTATAAATATATATATATATATATATATATATATTCAATTAAATTCAAATTTAAATTTAAATCGTCCTCAATTCGTAACTTACATTTTCACATCCTATCGAGGCATGCCGCCAGGCGTTTATAAGGTTATACCCCTATTCCGAAATCAATGGAAAAGGTTTTGAGTCCTAACTCGATCGTATGGAGAAGATAGCTTTTTGAATCGAGTTTAAATATTAAATTATTGATTTTAATTTCAATGCGCTCCTCACCCGTACGGACAAACGGTAACTCCAAACGCTACGAAAATTGAAATCCGATAATTACTGACTATTTCGGATCCAATGGAATTGGTTTCGTCGAATTCCGAGGCTGTGCCTCAAAAGGCTATTTTCAAAATATCGATTTAAACGATATATTTTCAAAACTGAAAAAATCACCTTTAAATTCAATTTTAACACATCTACTATCTTCAGTACTATCGATATAAATTTTACAACCCTTCAAATTATTTTTAACTGGCTTAAAACTCCAGATTCAACATTTTACCCAACTTGAGTTATTAAATTCAATAAATTCGATCGCCAAATTCAAATTGATATTTGAAATCCAAATTAAACTATCTTGCAAATATATAAAATGAATTAAATATTCCAATTTCAAATACCTAAAAATTTTGGATCGTCACATTCCTCCCCCCTTAAAAGAATTTCATCCCTAAAATTACTAATTAGGAAGAATGATTCAATACCATTACTATTTTCCAAAACTAAACAATTTTTAACAACAACTCAACAATCTTTATTAAAGACACACTATCCATCTTACTTACTTTCCAAACTTTTCCATAGTTTCCAAATAACTTTACTTATTCAACCATTCAAATTATAATTCAAAACCAAGTTTTAAATTTTCGAAATTTCTCAAAAATTTACCAACTCTCTAAATTTTTGAAAAATTTCGCCAACGCTCCATTGCGTGGCTAGCTCGGTACAACTACAAAATGCCTCTACGGGCTCCCAAATTTCAATAGAAAACAAAAGTGGCTAGATAAAATATTCAATCAAATTTCATACAGAAATTTAAACACATACCATTTTGTCGAGCAAATTCAAATTTATCTTCTGGAATCCAAGCTAATTTTCCTTTCCCTTTATAATAGCTGCATATCCTACTTAGCAATAATATCCAATCATAACTTTTTAAAATCGTTTTATACATTTCCTTACAGAAGTTTTCATATCTACTTCTATTCAAATTAGTTTTTCCCCATTTCCATATGAATCTAATTTATCTTCAACTCTGAATATTGAATTTTATCTTCCATTTATAACTGATTCATATCGTTATTTTAAATTAGTTTCATCCATTAACTTATTTCAATTTCAAATTTGAAATCGTTTTATCGCTAACAAAAAAAATTTCCCAAAAGATTCCCAAAAATTTCTAACTCTCAAAATTTTCGAAATTTTTTGGCAGAGTCTCCTTTGTACGGAGGAGCTTTTGCAATTTGACAAGAGATATAAATATATATACATCGACCCACACGGTCGGAAAAACAAAAACAGTTCATATTTCCTATTTTTATTACGTAGGCGTATCTTTATTTAGTATTTTTAGCAAGCGGCTTATTATTTTAACAATTAGCGCAACAAAATCCAGCCAAACGGCTTCCCGGTACCTGTACTTACTCAATTTAAACATGTAAGCACTATATATATATGAAGTTTATAACATTTCTCTTAGTTAAACAACTACAACACATCAACTCTAAAAGAAATGCATTCTAAATAACTTCCACGAGCAATTTATATGATTTCAAAACTAATTCAACTGCTTTCAACCAATTCATATACCATTTCGTTCAATTTTATTGGTTTACAATTCAATTGCTTACATTCAATTTATTTTAACCCAAATAAGCACATATTTAATTCAATTGATTTCAAAATCAAGTTATTTAACTTCTCTCAACCCATAGAATTTTAATTACTTTCATTTACATCAAACGACAATCATTCTATGCAATTTGATGATATCCATGTGAACAAATAATTACTTAAGTTTTATAACCAATTTAAATCGATTCCAACTCAATTTATATTTAATTCCTTCCATTTTAATTCATTCACAACCATTTTATTCTAATTCACCTTCTCAATTTATCAAAATAATATCCAAACACATACTTAACTCATTTATACTCGAATTGGATTTTATTTATAACTCAAATCATTTATATTATAATCCAATTCCATTTTATTTTTACAACATCTCCGCTTATTTTAATTCATTATCAATCTAAGTCGAATTCTATTATAACTCGAGTTTATCTCCAAACTTCAATCCATTTTATTTAACCGAGTTAAATTTTATTAACATACTCTATCAAATAATTTATTTAGCTAATTAGCTTACTTCCAATTTTTATATCAATATTCGATTTTTATTACAAAAATAACTTCGTTAAATTTTCCTAAGTTCAATTTTTTATACTCCAGTTTGGGATTTTCTTTAATTTTCCAAAATTCCAACACCTTTATTTTAAAATTTTAGAAATGTTTTTAAATTCACATAATACGATTAAAATATCTTTTTATACTTCTTATAACTCGATGTCTCATCCAGTCCATCCTTGTTCTTACAGAAATCCGGTCATACATTGATCAGGCGTAGGACTGAAAATTTATAAGTACTTGGTAAACTTGTTTTCAACATCCAGTGAAAATACTTGGGAAAATAATTTTACTGAAAATATAGAAAACAGTTTTTGAAAATAAAGGAAATGTCTTTGGTGAGAATGCTCTGGAAATCATCACCCCTATCCGTGGTCGCAGTTACATCCTGGGTTACGTTGCCACCGCAGCAAAAGTCCATGTAACTGTAGGCACTCCCGCCCCTCGATTACGCCATGGAACCCACAACAGATCACAGTTACATTCCAGGGTTACGTTGCCATCGCAGCAAAAGTCCATGTAACTGTAGGCATCAGCGCCCTCGATTTTCGCTGTCAAAAGATGAAACTTCTCCACTCCCACATAGGTCGCAGTCTACCGATGTAAAATCAAACGCTGAATGTTGGCTCTCAACGGCACACATGACTTTCGCTATGTTACCATAGGTCATAGTCTACCAATATAAAATCAAACGCAGACTGTTGGCTCTCAGCGGAACACGACTTTCAATATGGTTTGTAGTAGATCGAAGTGACATCGAGTTACACTGTCGTCATAGCATAACCCAAATGCCTCTGTAGGCATCAGCACCCTCAACTTTCGCTACGCACTACTCATAATCCTCAGGAACTAGTTTTGTCCGGACTCCTCACAGGATCAACTTTAGAACCTCCCCAGGGTTCAAGGCAGCCCCACCCGGTAGCACTCCTAAGAAGTTCATTTCAAGCGAGCACCTTTTTTCCCAGAGCCATTATCAAAACACTTTATACTATACACATATAGTATCTTCCAAATCATACACCTAGTATGAATCTCATATAAAACTCCTTTTCTCAAAATCGATTATACCACAATCGATAATTCTCAAACTAGGCTTTCCAAATTCCAATGTTGATTTTACCCAAAGATCAAAAGCCTTTCCAAATTCAAAGGTTCCCAAAACCTTTTTCCAAAATCCTCATAAGATACTTTATATATATACAAATGTTTCTTAATTTTTTATAAACTTTGGATCATTTCAAACTTGTATAAAACTCCTTTTATACTTCAAACACTTTCAAAATCCTTTTCTTCCGGCAATAGATTCAATAAGGGGAGATTTATCTTATATAATAAAGATATATAACTTTGTTTATTCAAAATCAAATATTCAAATTTAATTACTCTTTTTTTTACATAAATTTGTTTCCAACTTACTTATCATCATAAAAATATCCAACTTTCACTTTTATCCATTGTATATTTCACAAAATATACTTTCATTTCAAAAGAAATCATTTCACATTTCTTATTCACAAATTTTCAATATCAATTTCATTCAAATCCGTACGATGTACACCTATCATCCGTATGCTATACCAATCTAATCGCTCACTCGATCATACAATTTCACTTCCGAACTAGTATCGTCCACCCGACTTCCTAGTGCAGACTCGGATCGGGCTTCTTGATCAAAAACCGTCATTCTCCTTGCATAGCCATAACTATGATAAAGAATATCCAGAACCATTCAACAATCCATATCCTGGTTCGCCGTCGAAAATCGAGTGAAAAATCCCAACTCGGATCGATGAACTATCTCGAAATTCTATGCTCGAATCTGGATCAAATCACCATGCGAATAGAATAATATACGTACATCCTACGTATTTATCATCATTGATTATGAACTATATCAATTTCTCTTTCTATTCATATTTCCTTTAATTTCTATCTACATAATCACAATTGTTTCAATTCCATTGGATTATCACTTTAATCCTTATCCCAAATGGGTATTCAATCATAAACAGTTTGAACTCTGTCCATCTTAAATTCAAAAAATAGCTTGAAAATTTTAAAATTGATAAGTCGTTGAAAAATAATTATTAGTTTATAACATAGCTACAAAATAGTTAAGTTATTGTAAAATAGTTGGAAAATAGTCAAATAGTTATAGAAATTTTAAATAATTGCAAAATAGTTATAAATAGTAATTAATTTGTAAAATAGTTAGATAATCACAAAATAGTTTGAAATAGTAATTAGTTACAAAACAGTTGAAAAACAGTAATTAGTTTTTAAGACAGTTACAAAATAGTTAAATAAATCCAAGAGTAGTTGTAAAATAAGTACAAAATAGTTTTGGATTTAATAAGAAAGGTTGTATATATTAAGTAGCTTGGAAAAATAAGTTTATATTAAAACAATGTATATTGAAAATAGTCCAGAGTCAAAAATGTTCACTTTTCCATCAATTCAATTTAAATTTCCATTTCCATTTAAATTGACTCACTTCCAATTTGAAATACTTCAATTTCCATTTCAAACCTATCTTCATTTAATTTTAATTTGGTTGTATTTCTATTACTTAATTCTCATTATTAAAATTTTCAAATAATGTAACAATCAATTATCTTAATATTTATTAGAAAGAAATATTGCTTAATATATCAAAATATATTCTTATATAAAATAATTTAAAATCTTTATATAACCAAATAACAAGTACGCGCTCATATACACACACACACACACACACACACACACACACACACACACACACTCAACTCATTCTAGGGTACCATTGACCTTATCCTTAATGAGTAATCCAACAGAGCCAAGGTTCTCGCTTAATCTTCAACTCTGATACCAACTATAATGACCCGGAATTTTCGATCCCGAAAATTCTAGACAGTTAGAAAAAAAGAAGAAAGAGATAGAAGAAGAAGATCAGAAACACCAACATCTCACACTCACAACGGATAAAATATAATAATAAATAATAACAGTTTACAAAAGAATACTATATCTGTCGATTACATTTTAATACATCAGAGTTACACATATATACAGACACTGGATATACAAAATCATCATGTCTCAGATATGCAACATTATACTACAGTGGAAACGCTCCATACGTTCTTGCCAACCAGCTCGCCTCCTGAGCTCCAGAACGTCCTTACTTGAAAATATGTAATACTCGGTCTGACCCGAGCTTTACATTAAAGTAACACCCAGGTCATGTTGGAAACCAGCGTGAGTAAACCCATCTAAGAAGGAATACAAGGCATACAACTTATATAAAACCCGGGGTAACTCGTATCAATTTACAAATTCACAATTTGTTATAGACATCACTTATTTCACAGTCAATTTTCTAAGTGCCTAAACTTAGATTAAATAGTCCAACTTCCTTAAATTATTTCATTCCAGCCTATGATTTCAAATATCAATCTATAAAATTCGAAGTGGTTTCGGGTATTTTCTAATTTCTGACCCATTTTCTTTGAGTCTCATGTCATCCTAACCCAAGTTATCCAAATGAAATACACTTCAAACTTTATATACATGATGTCACTTACACAACAATTCATCATTGATAGATAATCACTATATCATGTCCGCTCAAACATATGTTACCGCAAAATATTTCATATCAGAGATATCAACTCATTCAAGGCATCCAATACCATTCAATCATCCATAAGAAAAGCTTGATCACTTCCAAAATTAATTTAATTAATTCTAAGTGAATTACTAACCTCAATCACTTATATTCCTTCACTTGACATTAATTAATTTCTGTAATGAAACACATATATGAAGTCATCTGATTACTGAAAAGCATGCTTGGTGTTATGAGTCGATCTACTTGTAGTCAGGCTTGCAGTCAGGCATGAGGTTACTTGGAGTTAGTTTGGGTTATGGACCTTACCTAAATTAGACTTGCCTGTTGTAACACTTTCCTGTTATTATTTGGTTTAAATCGATACATGTATCATTGATACGCATACATCAGTGTATCTGTGTTTAAAAAAAATGTATGAATAAAAAAAAATCTTAGATCAGATCAATGGTTTCTAAACTCTTGATAAATCTTCTTCTTCTTGTTCTTACCTAGATCCAAACTTTGTAACATGGTATCAGAGCATCTGAGATCGATCTAGGATTCTCGAAATCGTGCATCTTAAATCAACTCAGATCTACTAAATTCCTAAATCCACAACTATGTTTGAAAGCAAAACTTCTACTATGATCGATGTTCTTCTAATAATGTCAAAAATCACAGATCGCAAGTTAAACCATACAAGTTTCCTAGAGTGGAGTAAGACAATCCAATTGTATCTTCGAAGCATTGACAAGGATGATCACCTAACTACAAAGCCACCAGTAACTACAGAGGAGAAGGATCTTATCTGGTTAAGGGAAGATGCTCGATTGATCTTACAAATTAGAAAGTCAATTGATGATGAGGTCATTAGCCTGATAAATCACTATGAATTTGTAAAGGAATTAATTGAGTATCTTGAATTCTTATATTCTGGAAAAGGCAATCTCACTCATATATTTGAAGTATGCAAATCATTCTATAGAACTGAGAAACAAGATCAATCTCTCGCAAATTACTTCATGAACTTTAAAAGAACTTATGAAGAATTCAATGTTCTATTACTGATTAGCCCAGATGTGAAGGTTTAGCAACTTCAACGAGAATAAATGGCCATAATGTCCTTCCTTGCTGGTTTACCACCAGAGTTTGAGGCAGCCAAGTCACAAATACTAGCTGGATCCACAATAACATCTCTTTAGGAAGTATTTAGTCGAGTTCTTAGAAATGAGAATATATCACCAAGTACAAACATGAACAGTAGTGCACTGACAAGCTCTAACACAAAATCTGGAATAACACACCAAGTAACAACGAATAACACACACCCTATTACATGGAGACCACCACCATCTCAATCTTGGAGGCCTCAAAGAAGTGGAGGGGGACCAAATAACAAAGTCTGTTCATACTGTAAAAAGCCTGGACATTTGATCATTGAATGTAGGAAATTACAATACAACAATCAACTCAGGAATCAAGGAGCATCCAGTAATAATAACAATACTCATAAAACTGTTTTGATGACCACTGAAGAATTTGAAATATTAGTAATCTCAAAAGAAACCGGTGGGGTCTACAATTGTCAACCCAGTGTCTACAATTGCCAATTCAGAAAAACCCACTTCAAAGTGGATCGTTAATTCAGGAGTCACAGATCATATGTCAGGTAACATTAAATTATTTATATATTTTAAAAAACATGGAGAAAGTCAAGAAGCCACTTTAGCAGATGGGTCACAATCTAAGGTTCATGGACTTGGTAATATTGATACTACTGTTCCATTAAAATAAGTATTATTTATACCCTTCTGGTGTCTATTGTCTTTAAGCAAACTTACCAAAGACTTGAATTGTAGTATAGTATTTTCTCCTAAAACGTGTGTATTTCAGGATCTTACAACGAGACAGATTATTAGTGGGATATGAATCAGGGGGACTCTATGTTTTAGAAAATCCACCAGTAGCTTTCTCAAGTATGAATGCTGCCCTCAAACTTCATCAACAACTTGGTCATCCATATCTCACTTTATTCAAGCATCTCTATCCTCAGTATGACAATATATCTACTCTTGACTGTGAGTCTTGTCAATATGTGAAATTACATAGGAGTAGTTTAAAACTTAGAATAAATAAATGTGCAAGTGCACCATTTGGGCTTGTAAACTATGATTTATGGGGACCATAATCTGTTGTTTCTAAGTCTGGTCATAAATATTTTGTGACATTTGTGGATGACTACTCTCGAGTTACCTGGTTATACTTAATGAAAAATAGATCTAAACTCTTCTCTATTTTTTGTACTTTCCATATAGAAATTCAAAACCAATTTAAAACTTGAATTCAAACACTAAGGAGTGATAATGCAAAGGAGTATAATACTCATACCTTTAGCTTATACCTAGTTCAACATGGCATTCTACATGAAACATCATGTGTAGATACCGCTGCATAAAATGGAGTGGCTGAAAGAAAGAATAGACACCTTCTTGAAACTGTTAGAGCACTATTATTCCAAATGAATGTTCCAAAATTCTACCGGGCTGATGCAGTGCTAACTTCCTATTTCCTTATTAATTGAATGCCTTCAACAGTACTTAATTTCAAGATTCCTTACAAATTATATCCTTGTAACGACCCAACATCCACACTCCAAGAAGTCGCATCGCTAAGAAGAAAGAAATGGATAGAAAAGAGAAAAGAAAGAAAAGAAAGAACATACACATCAGAATCTCACAGCGGAATCGAATAAATTATAATATATCACATAAAAAATTACGTAGTATATATACATCAGAGTAATGCAGATAATACAACACAAAATAGACAGTTATAAACATTTGTCTAACAATTACAATCCAAGTATATCAGAGAAACAGACTTAACTCAAACACGGCAGAACCACTAAATATATCTACACGCTGAAGCCTCCTGCTCCATTATCTCCTCCAGAACTCGTCAAAGCAATCCTGAAACACTTGACTACTCATACGTAATATGAGTACCCAAGAGTTTAATAAAACATAAAATAAACACTCAGGTCAGACAGGGGTCTGGTGTGAGTAAACGGGGATAAAAGTTGCTTACCTTTAGAAAATCCTTTGAAACAAAAGGTATCACGTAAGACTTCCCACACATAAACATGGAAAAGTTTTTACCTTACGCTAACCAAAACATTTGATAGGAAATCCAGTGATATTATAATAGTGTCTAGGGTTTTCAAAATAAAATACAGAAATAGCTGGAATGCTTACATCTCACGTTCCAACATAGTTGGGCACAATCAAAACCGTACAGGCACTTATTGGATTATGGATTCCATCAATGGCAGGGCTACTGGGGTACCGCCCGTCACAGTACGTGGCCTAGATCAACGTACCGAGGATTACTCCCAATCACCTGCTACACAAGGCTGGACCCATTCCTTACTGAATAGTTCCGAATAAGACAACCCCGCAGTTGGCGCGCGATTCCAACTGCCCACACAGCCGAATAAAAAAGGACCTCTAGACAGGGGAAAATCTTGCTCTCAAGTGAGTGCACCCACGAAGCCTTGCTGCACCTCCCTTGTTTTAGCCATTCCCCGTTGATGAGGCTTGAGGTTACGATTACCTTTATAAGACATATCAAATCTTAGAATGCTCATCGTTCACCTGACGATGTTCTGAAAGCATCCAATCCATACAAGTTCGTTCCGGGTTCGAACGAAACCGAAGGCATTATCTCGTTACACTCGTATTGGAATCACCCTCAGAGTTAACGACGATAACCCTTGCATTCTGAATCCCATCTCGAATCTATAAGTAATATTCCGTCAAACTCATTACGAAATCACCCACAGAGTTATACTGATGTATAGCCCTTACACCTCGAGTCTTCACTTGCTCCACTTGGATTAACGACCTAACGTTTAATTGGAATCGATGTGGTTTTCGGATATCCAAATATGGAAACCCGATCCCGGCTCACCGAAACCAAACGCCATCTTAATGTCCAAGTTGTACTTAAGGGTTTTAAACAATTAACTTATTTCATTATTATATAATTCACACAGATAGATAAACTATATATCACAATAGATAAACACATTCATAACATAAACAGATAATCTGTATCATCCATAAACAGATAATCATCACCACCAGACAATCCATCACAAATTATCATACTTAACCAAACATTCATATCGTATAGATACGATTCATCTCATTTCTGAGATCACATCCATTCAACCAATAACATCCATAAGCAATGATTTAATTAACCAACAATTATAATTAATTTAAAATGAATTAAATTAATTACAACCATCTCTAATTAATTTAAATTAAATTAAATTAATTAACACATTTAAATCTTGCTTAGCATCCATTAATTAATTAACCTAGTTAATCAATTATCCACTAAATATTAACTTGATTAATCATTCACTAATTACAACGAGTAATTAGTCTTTAATTAATTAATTTCATAAATTAATTAACCTTAATCATAAGTAATTAACATGTAATTACTCACTTATTAATTAATTACAATTAATTATATTTATTCTTAATTAATTACAACTAATTAATCACTTATTTAATTAATTATTACTTAATCAAACAATCCTTAATTACATCATTAATTATAATAATTAATGATCTTTAATATTTAAATGAATTACTTAATTTAAAATTAATTACATTTAGAAATTAATCTAATTATTAACCACCTTGATTAAATTAAGTAATTAACTATCTTTAATTACTCATTAATCAAATTAATTATCCAATAATTAATCATTAATTAATTCCTTAATTAATTACAAAAGTAATTATCCAAATTACTAATTACATTCCAGTAATTATCATTATTACTTCTCTAAGTAATCCTACTCCACTAATTACAATAAGTAATTACACTCTTAAAATCATCAAATGATTTATTAAAATTAATTAAACTTAATTAAATCACATATAAAAATTTATTACAGTAAGTAATTAATTTCTTAATTACTTAACAAATTACAATTAATTAGATTCAATTAATTGATCTAGTTAATTTTCAAAATTAATTTCCTTAATTAGTTACTAAATTATCCTTAGATAATTATCATCAATTATTAATTAACAACATTTCATTAATTACATACTTAAGAAAATTTGAATTAGATTAATAAATCATTCTTAATTAATATCATAATTTAAAATCAAATAATTAAGTAAAATCCTTAATTATCTTAATTATTTTTCAAAACAATTTAATTACTTATCAAATGAATCATTTACTTTCAAAATGTATTAAAACAATACATTTCTAAATTTAATTCAAATTCCATTTAAAATTATATTATTTAAAATGTTTAATCATTAAACATTAATTCAAATTAAAATAATTATAAACCTTACAATAAAATGAATGTTAAAGAACATTCTTTACCTAAATATAAAGAAAGATTTAAATTGATTATTTCAATTTCCAAATTTAAATTAAACACTTCATATTTTAATTGAAATACTAAAGGAAACAAATTCTTTCAAGTTTTTAAACTTATTTGAAATCAAATTTTCAGTTCCAAATTTATCTTTAAACATTTGAATATGTTCATCATTTTAAATTTATAACTGTTTTGAAATTTAAAACTGGTTTCAAAGAAACTTGAAACAGTTTTTAAATTGATTTCATATTGAGTTTAAACTTTCTTAAAACATCCAAATCTGTTCAAAAATTTAAAATATACAAAACTAATAAAAACCTGTTTGAATCAAAGACCTGGTTTTAAGAGCAACCTGAAAACTGTTTTAAATTCTTGATTTAAAACTAGATTTAAATCTTGTTTAAATTTAAGATTCTTATCTTTAAAGACTTTGAATTCAAAACTACATTTGAATTCAGTTTCTACTTCTATCTAAAATCAAATTTCCACATTAAAATTAAAATTTCATTCACATGAAAAAACTGCGAAACAACTTTCAGGTTTAAAACCTGAAACAGTTTTAATTTTGATTTAAAACCAAACTTTAAACTTGTCTAAGACATTTCAATTTTTTTAAAAAGCTTTGAATTCAAACTCTATTTGAATTCAGCTTAACTTGCATCTAAATCAAATTACAACTTAAAATATGAATTCATTCAAAATTCTTAAAAACTGCAACTCTCTGTTTAAAACCTGCAAACTATTTTTAATTTTGATTTTAAACCAGATTTAAATCTTGTTAAATTTAAGATTCATTTTCTTAAAAACTTTGAACTCAAAACTGCATTTGAATTCAGATTTAACTCTCACTTAAATCAAAACTGCACTAAAGTTTTGAATCTTAATCAACATTTTAAAAAAACTGCAAATGTCTTTGATTTAAAACCTGTAGCCATATACCCGAGACACCCCTTATTTACTTCGAGTTTTCTAACCTCTAACTTCGAGACAATACTAAAAATATCCGAGGAATGTCCGAGTAAAAACTCTGCACTACAGAAGTTCACCAAGACTTGAAAAAAAAATAACCCACTACAAACCTGTCACCCTCACCCAATCTCACCTCCGACCATCATCAACCTTGAGACTCCGGCCAACCCTCCCTTGATGACTCCTCTGCAATCCCCATAAATCTCGAATCACTCGGAGCAACAGAGAAATCAAAATAATCAAAAACTCCTACCTGACAGATACTGGGCTTGAAACCTGGAAACACCCAATATCAAAGCCTGACAAAAACAATTTCCAACTCCTCTCTCTCTCTCTGATCATCTATCACCAACTTACCCCATTCTCACCTCAATACACCACTAACATGAAGAACCTAAACACCCAAAATTCATTAACTAACAGATTAATCCAAATTTCCATTTTCTGTTTGAAACAGAATGCTTTTCCCTAACAGTTTATTTAAAACTGTAATATTTGTTTTTTTTCTAAACATGAATAACAAAACTGTTTAATTGATTTAAGCTATTTGGTATTTGATTCAATTAAATGATGACTGGTTTTATTTGTAATACTTACTGTTGTATTTGTTCAGAGATATCAGATTTTCTCATACATCCAAATCCTGATTTAAGAACAAAATTTTGATTTAAACAAAATCTACAAACCTGGATTTATGCTAACAACCAAACTTTGTTTACATATCAATTCTAACAGGGATTCAAACCCAGAGATAAGGGTTTCTAATAACAATTCTTAGTTTTTAAAATAACAACAGATGTGCAGATTCTAAACAACAGCAACATACACATATATGTTTACACAAAGCATTCAATAATATGTAATCATCTCATCATCTTTATCCATATGCTCAGGTGTCTCAAGTTTTAATGCATGTAAGGTTACTCATTTTATTTTATTTTTAAAACAAAACAGAACAATCTTGTTAAACAGTCTAATTTCTGTGAATAAAACATACATTCTGTAGTTTATGTTTGATATTGATATTTAAAGGAAACTGTTTTTAAAAGATAAGAGGCTTACTCACATTTAATTAGAAGATGCAGAAAAAATTTCCAGAAAAGCAGATCACAATTCCAAATCCTGACTTGCATTTGATAATTGATCACTGAAATTACCTGTTGCTTTTGTAATGATGATGCATGCAGACCCATTTTTGCTCAGATTCATATTGAAATTGTAACCCAGTTTGCAGTTGAAAAAAATAGTATGCAGAAATGAGGAATTTGATTCAAGATTTGAAGTTGTTGTTATCTTGTATTTTGATTTGCAGATTTGGTTTAAAATGTTGCAGATTTGAGGTTGTATGGTTTGTACATTTTCAATCATGCATTTGTTTTGAGGGATTTTGATTTACTGAAATATGATTCAGGTTTTAAATTTTGAAGAGAATGTTTTTAACAAAATGCTTAAGCTATGTTTTATTGTCAATTTAATTAAAATTCAAAAATGAATTTGTTTGACACTTGTTGTATTGATTTGTTAGGTGATTACAAGTGTCTCTTTAAGTTTTAAGATTTTAACACATATACATATTTCAATATTTAAAAGAGAATTCCTAAATTTATATATGTATTTGAATTATCTTAAGCCATTTCAAATTTATTTAAGCATATTTTCAAATGTTTTATTAACATTAGCTTTTAAATACATACATATACACTTCTTTATAAAACTATACATTTTAAATGTTTGTTTAATTATATTTTTTTTAAAATAATATTCTTTATAAACTAAATTTCAAAAGAGAAGAACGATTTAAATCTATTTCATAAGATAAACAAATTTAAAATAAACAAAACAAACTTTTATTATAAAACAAAATTTAAACTATATTCATTTTTATAAACAAAATAAATACTCACTTACACTTCTATGAAAATTATAAGATAGATCCCTAAAACAATTTTTTTTTGAAAAGTTTACAATACTAATTTAAATTAGTTTAAATCAATTTAATCAATTATACATTTATATAATAATAAGAAAATATCTTTATTTAATATAAATTAAAATTAAAACCAAATCCCTTATTTACAATGCAAAAACATTTATTCATTATAAATAAAATATTTTTAAATAAGCTTAGAAAGATAAATTTATAACTTAAATATTTTTAACTTTGAAAAGAATATCATTATAAATTTTCAAAAGAGAATTCCAGTTTTGAATTAAATTATTAAACCAATATTACACATTTTAAAAATAATTCAATGAAATTATCAAAATATTGCCTAAATTTCCGGGACATCACATTCCTCCCCCCTTAAAAGAATTTCGTCCCCGAATTTTAAAAGCAAAGGTGATTTAATAAGCTCATACAGATTTTAAATTTAAAAGAGCTAACAAATACTAGCAACCATAGCAATCAATTCAAACAAACAATTCTAATTATCCAGACAAAGTTCTGGATAAGATTCCCTAGAGTTTCCCAGGTACAAACACCGGGACACTCGCCCTACAGAATCTAAACTAACTTCACCACTCAGATCTAGAGCTCCTATATATCTAGATCTACAAATCTAAACAGAATACAGGACCACAGACACGTCCTGATTAACTCCCAAACCTCTCAGAACCACTAATACTAAAACCAGAGATAAACCATACACGTACTCCCTCAGAGATACGTGAAAAACAAAACAAATTCCAGCCATCCGAACTAGAAATTCAATCCTGTAGAACAAACACTTAACTCTCAAGAGCAAACAGAAAGATCCAATACTCATATCCACAAATCTCTCCTGACGATCCTGGGCTGCCTCCAACCTCTAGATCGAACAAATCTACCACACAACTCTTCTACAAAAATATCAGAAGTATGCATACAAACTACTCTATCTGGAAAACAAACAGATACAAACAATCAAGCCTTCAGATCCAAAATGAATTTCCTGTAGAAATCCTCTGATCCAAAATGAAACTCAAATTCCCAAAGAATCGGTGTTGCTCCTATTCTGGAATAGCTGTCACCATGCTTCCACTGCGCAACTCTGATTCAAGAATGCTGTTGATGAACACAAGTATAAACTTGATCAACTTATCCCGGAATATTGTTCATCAAATTCCATAAATCTCAGTGACCTATCTGATTCGGTCACAACACACAGCAAAAATTCAACCAGAAAACTGGATCCAATTTTAATTCCTTCGAAGATATCCAGAAAATACCACTTCGATAACTCAAACATCCTCTAAAGATGCTTCAATCCAAACAAAGATCACTCAGAGAACTTCCGAACCATCGCAAGTCACTTTTGTGATTCCACTCAGTTCAGATTCCAAGAAATCGTTCTCACTTCAACAATCAGAGCAGCTAAAGCCTTCAAAAGAAGAAACTAGTGGTCCACCTCTTAACCACTAACATCACACCTAACTGAGCTTCCAGAAGAAATGGACAAGCTCCACCATCTGCCCGGACTACTGACAGAAGAATCACAGAGATTTTTGAACCATCGAAGAACAGGCCACCCACTGCTGCTACTACTGCCAAAAACTTCCTTATCCAAAAGCTCATCGAACCTCAAAGCTACACCAGCCTCTTCACAATAGAGCCTTCCAAATAGACAGATATGTCTCAGGAAACTCGCTCCCAAACCAAGCTCAAAACACTCTGCCAAACTGAGTCTCAAACTCAAATACAGGTAGATCTCCTTCCTAAGTTTCCAAAATACCAATGCTGGCTACAGAACTTCCTACTAATCCAAACTCAAGAAAAAACAACGCACATGAGTGCAACCAAGATTACAATCCAAAATAAACTCCGAATCTTAAAAAGATTACCTTCGGAGATTATTAAAATCTTTCTCACCAAACTGCAAAACTACTCAAGATACCCAATACTTCCCTAGCAGTCCACTTCCAACCTCAAACACTCGAACTCTAACCATTGGTAGTTGTGTTACACACACCACTATCCTATCTATGTTTATTACTTATGTTGGAAAACCCGAACAGGTAACCCAACCTAATAGGTAGAAATAAATAATATATATATTAAAAATTACAAATACACTCTCTCAAAAAACACCACTATAGAGCCTAGGTATTCACTCAACCTAATGCTCTGATGCCACGTTGTAACGACCCAACTTCCACACTCCAGGAAGTCGCATCGCTAGAAGAAAGAAAGGGATAGAAAAGAGAAAAGAAAGAAAAGAAAGAACAGACACATCAGAATCTCACAGCGGAATCGAATAAATTATAATATATCACATAAAACATTACATAGTATCATATACATCAGAGTAATGCAGATAATACAACACAAACTAGACAGTTATAAACATCTGTCTAACAATTACAATCCAAGTATATCAGAGAAACAGACTCAACTCAAACACAGCGAAACCACTAAATATATCTACACGCTGAAGCCTCCTGCTCCATTATCTCCTCCAGAACTCGTCAAAGCAATCCTGAAACACTTGACTACTCATACGTAATATGAGTACCCAAGAGTTTAATAAAACATAAAATAAACACTCAGGTCAGACAGGGGTCTGGTGTGAGTAAACGGGGATAAAAGTTGCTTAACTTTAGAAAATCCTTTGAAACAAAAGGTATCACGTAAGACTTCCCACACATAAACATGGAAAAGTTTTTACCTTACGCTAACCAAAACATTTGATAGGAAATCCAGTGATATTATAATAGTGTCTAGGGTTTTCAAAATAAAATACAGAAATAGCTGGAATGCTTACATCTCACGTTCCAACATAGTTGGGCGCAATCAAAACCGTACAGGCACTTATTGGATTATGGATTCCATCAATGGCAGGGCTACTGGGGTACCGCCCGTCACAGTACGTGGCCTAGATCAACGTACCGAGGATTACTCCCATTCCCCTGCTACACAAGGCCGGACCCATTCCTTACTGAATAGTTCCGAACAAGACAACCCCGCAGTTGGCGCGCGATTCCAACTGCCCACACAGCCGAATAAAAAAGGACCTCTAGACAGGGGAAGATCTTGCTCTCTAGTGGGTGCTACCCACGAAGCCTTGCCGCACCTCCCTTGTTTTAGCCATTCCCCGTTGATGAGGCTTGAGGTTACGATTACCTTTATAAGATATATCAAATCTTTGAATGCTCATCGTCCACCTGACGATGTTCTGAAAGCATTCAATCCATACAAGTTCATTCCGGGTTCGAACGAAACCGAAGGCATTATCTCGTTACACTCGTATTGGAATCACCCTCAGAGTTAACGACGATAACCCTTGCACTCTGAATCCCATCTCGAATCTATAAGTACTATTCCATCAAACTCATTACGGAATCACCCACAGAGTTATACTGACGTATAGCCCTTACACCTCGAGTCTTCACTTGCTCCACTTGGATTAACGACCTAACGTTTAATTGGAATCGATGTGGTTTTCGGATATCCAAATATGGAAACCCGATCCAGGACTCATCGAAACCAAACGCCATCTTAATGTCCAAGTTGTACTTAAGGGTTTTAAACAATTAACTTATTTCATTATTATCTAATTCACACAGATAGATAAACTATATATCACAATAGATAATCACATTCATAACATAAACAGATAATCTGTATCATCCATAAACAGATAATCATCACCACCAGACAATCCATCGCAAATTATCATACTTAACCAAACATTCATATCATATAGATACGATTCATCTCATTTCTGATATCACATCCATTCAACCAATAACATCCATAAGCAATGATTTAATTAACCAACAATTATAATTAATTTAAAATGAATTAAATTAATTACAACCATCTCTAATTAATTTAAATTAAATTAAATTAATTAACACATTTAAATCTTGCTTAGCATCCATTAATTAATTAACCTAGTTAATCAATTATCCACTAGATATTAACTTGATTAAACAACTTTGATTAATCATTCACTAATTACAATGAGTAATTAGTCTTTAATTAATTAATTTCATAAATTAATTAACCTTAATCATAAGTAATTAACATTTAATTACTCATTTATTAATTAATTGTAATTAATTATATTTATTCTTAATTAATTACAACTAATTAATCACTTATTTAATTAATTATTACTTAATCAAACAATCCTTAATTACATCATTAATTATAATAATTAATGATCTTTAATATTTAAATGAATTACTTAATTTAAAATTAATTACATTTAGAAATTAATCTAATTATTAATCACCTTGATTAAATTAAGTAATTAACTATCTTTAATTACTCATTAATCAAATTATTTATCCAATAATTAATTATTAATTAATTCCTTAATTAATTACAAAAGTAATTATCCAAATTACTAATTACATTCCAGTAATTATCATTATTACTTCTCTAAGTAATCTTGCTCCACTAATTACAATAAGTAATTACACTCTTAAAATAATCAAATGATTTATTAAAATTAATTAAACTTAATTAAATCACATATTAAAATTTATTACAATAAGTAATTAATTTCTTAATTACTTAACAAATTACAATTAATTAGATTCAATTAATTAATCTAGTTAATTATCAAAATTACTTTCCTTAATTAATTACTAAATTATCCTTAGATAATTATCATCAATTATTAATTAACAACATTTCATTAATTACATACTTAAGAAAATTTGAATTAGATTAATAAATCATTCTTAATTAATATCATAATTTAAAATCGAATAATTAAGTAAAATCCTTAATTATCTTAATTATTTTTCAAAACAATTTAATTACTTATCAAATGAATCATTTACTTTCAAAATGTATTAAAAAAATACATTTCTAAATTTAATTCAAATTCCATTTAAAATTCTATTATTTAAAATGTTTAATCATTAAACATTAATTCAAATTAAAATAATTATAAACCTTATAATAAAATGAATGTTAAAGAACATTCTTTACCTAAATATAAAGAAAGATTTAAATTGATTATTTCAATTTCCAAATTTAAATTAAACACTTCATATTTTAATTCAAATACTAAAGGAAACAAATTCTTTCAAGTTTTTAAACTTATTTGAAATCAAATTTTCAGTTTCAAATTTATCTTTAAACATTTGAATATGTTCATCATTTTAAATTTATAACTGTTTTGAAATTTAAAACTGGTTTCAAAGAAACTTGAAACAGTTTTTAAATTGATTTCATATTGAGTTCAAACTTGCTTAAAACATCCAAATCTGTTCAAAAATTTAAAACATACAAAACTAATAAAAACCTGTTTGAATCAAAGACCTGGTTTTAAGAGCAACCTGAAAACTGTTTTACATTCTTGATTTAAAACTAGATTTAAATCTTGTTTAAATTTAAGATTCTTATCTTTAAAGACTTTGAATTCAAAACTACATTTGAATTCAGTTTCTACTTCCATCTAAAATCAAATTTCCACACTAAAAATAAAATTTCATTCACATGAAAAAACTGCAAAACAACTTTCAGGTTTAAAACCTGAAACATTTTTAATTTTGATTTAAAACCAAACTTTAAACTTGTCTAAGACATTTCAATTATTTTAAAAAGCTTTGAATTCAAACTCTATTTGAATTCAGTTTAACTTGCATCTAAATCAAATTACAACTTAAAATATGAATTCATTCAAAATTCTTAAAAACTGCAACTCTCTGTTTAAAACCTGCAAAATGTTTTTAATTTGATTTTAAACCAAATTTAAATCTTGTTAAATTTAAGATTCATTTTCTTAAAAAATTTGAACTCAAAACTGCATTTGAATTCAGATTTAACTCTCACTTAAATCAAAACTGCACTAAAGTTTTGAATCTTAATCAACGTTTTAAAAAAAAACTGCAAATGTCTCTGATTTAAAACCTGTAGCCATATACCCGAGACACCCCTTATTTACTTCGAGTTTTCTAACCTCTAGCTTCGAGACAACACTAAAAATACCCGAGGAATGTCCGAGTAAAAACTCTGCACTACAGAAGTTCACCAAGACTTGAAAAAAAAATAACCCACTGCAAACCTGTCACCCTCACCCAATCTCACCTCCGACCATCATCAACTTTGAGACTCCGGCCAACCCTCCCTTGATGACTCCTCTGCAATCCCCATAAATCTCGAATCACTCGGAGCAACAGAGAAATCAAAATAATCAAAAACTCCTACCTGACAGATACTAGGCTTGAAACCTGGAAACACCCAATATCAAAGCCTGACAAAAACAATTTCCAACTCCTCTCTCTCTCTTATCATCTATCACCAACTTACCCCATTCTCACCTCAATACACCACTAACATGAAGAACCTAAACACCCAAAATTCATTAACTAACAGATTAATCCAAATTTCCATTTTCTGTTTGAAACAGAATGCTTTTCCCTAACAGTTTATTTAAAACTGTAATATTTGTTTTTTTTCTAAACATGAATAACAAAACTGTTTAATTGATTTAAGCTATTTGGTATTTGATTCATTTAAATGATGACTGGTTTTATTTGTAATACTTACTGTTGTATTTGTTCAGAGATATCAGATTTTCTCATACATCCAAATCCTGATTTAAGAACAAAATTTTGATTTAAACAAAATCTACAAACCTAGATTTATGCTAACGACCAAACTTTGTTTACATATTAATTCTAACAGGGATTCAAACCCAGAGATAAGGGTTTCTAATAACAATTCTTAGTTTTTAAAATAACAACAGATGTGCAGATTCTAAACAACAGCAACATACACATATATGTTTACACAAAGCATTCAATAATATGTAATCACTCATCATCTTTATCCATATGCTCAGGTGTCTCAAGTTTTAATGCATGTAAGGTTACTCATTTTATTTTATTTTTAAAACAAAACAGAACAATCTTGTTAAACAGTCTAATTTCTGTGAATAAAACATACATTCTGTAGTTTATGTTTGATATTGATATTTAAAGGAAACTGTTTTTAAAGATAAGAGGCTTACTCACATTTAATTAGAAGATGCAGAAACAATTTCCAGAAAAGCAGATCACAATTCCAAATCCTGACTTGCATTTGATAATTGATCAATGAAATTGCCTGTTGCTTTTGTAATGATGATGCATGCAGACCCATTCTTTGCTCAGATTCATATTGAAATTGTAACCCAGTTTGCAGTTGAAAAAAAATAGTATGCAGAAATTAGGAATTTGATTCAAGATTTGAAGTTGTTGTTATCTTGTATTTTGATTTGCAGATTTGGTTTAAAATGTTGCAGATTTGAGGTTGTATGGTTTGCTGATTTTCAATCATGCATTTATTTTGAGGGATTTTGATTTACTGAAATATGATTCAGGTTTTAAATTTTGAAGAGAATGTTTTTAACAAAATGCTTAAGCTATCTTTTATTGTCAATATAATTAAAATTTAAAAATGAATTTGCTTGACACTTGTTGTATTGATTTGTTAGGTGATTACAAGTGTCTCTTTAAGTTTTAAGATTTTAACACATATACATATTTCAATATTTAAAAGAGAATTCCTAAATTTATATATGTATTTGAATTATCTTAAGCCATTTCAAATTTATTTAAGCATATTTTCAAATGTTTTATTAACATTAGCTTTTAAATACATGCATATACACTTCTTTATAAAACTATACATTTTAAATGTTTGTTTAATTATATTTTTTTTAAAATAATATTCTTTATAAACTAAATTTCAAAAGAGAAGAATGATTTAAATCTATTTCAAAAGATAAACAAATTTAAAATAAACAAAACAAACTTTTATTATAAAACAAAATTTAAACTATATTCATTTTTATAAACAAAATAAATACTCACTTACACTTCTATGAAAATTATAAGATAGATCCCTAAAAAAAAATTTTTTTTTGAAAAGTTTACAATACTAATTTAAATTAGTTTAAATCAATTTAATCAATTATACATTTATATAATAATAAGAAAATATCTTTATTTAATATAAACTAAAATTAAAACCAAATCCCTTTTTTGCAATGTAAAAACATTTATTCATTATAAATAAAATATTTTTAAATAAGCTTAGAAAGATAAATTTATAACTTAAATATTTTTAACTTTGAAAAGAATATCATTATAAATTTTCAAAAGAGAATTCCAGTTTTGAATTAAATTATTAAATCAATATTAAACATTTTAAAAATAATTCAATGAAATTATCAAATAAATATTGCCTAAATTTCCGGGACATCACAATCCTATTACACCAAGGATATTTGGGTGCATCTGTTTTGTGAGAGATGTAAATCCTCAAGTAGGAAAACTGGATCCTAAGTCTTTAAAATGCATGTTTGTTGGGTATTCAAGACTATAGAAAGGATATAGGTGTTACTGCCCAAGTCTAAATAAATATATAGTATCGATAGATGTAAATTTATGGAAGAAAGATCATTCTATCAAGCATCACACCCACCAAATCAGGAGGATACTGAGGAGTATATGGTCTACTCTACACTTCCATCTCAAGAATCTGAACCAAATACTGAGAGTAATACAACTTCTGGAACCATCAGTGAAGGCTCTACACCAGTAGATCCAAGTCTGGATCTACCCATTGCTTCTAGAAAAGAGAAAAGGAAATGCACCTATCCCATCTCTAATTACATGTCATATGATAATCTCTCACCATCTTCTTACATGTTCACCACTTCTCTAGACTCTGTCTATACTCCTAAAACAGTTACTGAAGCTCTATCCAAACAAGAATGGAAGGAAGCTATGATAGATGAAATGAATGCTTTAGAAAAGATTATTACATAGGATCTAATCAAGCTACCAAAGAATAAAAAGGCAATTGGATGTAGATGGATATATTCAGTTAAAATGAATCCAAATGGAACAGTTGATAGATTTAAGGCAAGAATCGTGGCTAAAGGATATGCACAAGTATATGGTATGGATTATTCAGAAACTTTCTCTCCAGTGGCTAAGATGACTTCTATTAGATTATTTATAGCATTAGCAGCACATTATAAATGGAAGCTTCATCAACTAGATATTAAGAATGCATTTCTACATGGTGATCTTAAAGAAGAAATCTATATGACACAACCACATGGCTTTATTGCACAAGGAGAAAGTGGGCTTGTTTGTAAATTGAAAAAAACTCTCTATGGACTTAAGCAAAGTCCACGAGCTTGGTTTGGGAAATTCAGTCAAACTCTGGAAGAATTTGGAGTAACCAAATGCAAGAGTGATCATTCAGTGTTTTATAAGTACTCTAAAAAATGTATACTTCTATTAGTTGTGTATGTAGATGATATAATCATAATTGGAAATGATGAAGAAGTAATTGCTTCACTTAAGCAATTTATTCATAATAAATTCCAGACTAAAGATTTAGGAAAGTTAAAATATTTTCTAGGGGTAGAGGTTCTAAGAAGAAGTAAAGGAATTTTATTATGCCAGAGGAAATATGCCTTAAACCTGTTATCAGAAACTGGAAAACTTGGCACTAAACCACAAAGCACCCCTATCTTGCCTAATAGTTATCTAACATCTAAAGGAGAACCATTTGATGATCCAGAAAGATACAGAAGACTTGTAGGCAAGTTGAATTATCTAACCATAACTAGGTCTGATATTGCCTTTGCCGTGAGTATGGTGAGTCGGTACATGGCTTCACCAACAAAGCAACGCTGGCAAGCACTGGAACACATATTAGGATATCTGAAAGGATATACTGGCCAGGGAATTATATATGCCAACCATGGTCATATGAGGATTGGAAGCTATGCTGATGCTGACTGGTCTGGATCAAAAGATGATAGAAGATCAACCACTGGATTCTGTGTATACATTGGAGGGAATTTAGTATCATAGAAAAGTAAGAAGCAACATATCGTGTCAAGATCAAGTGCAGAGTCTGAGTATAGAGCAATGTCTAAGGCAGTATGTGAAGTGATGTGGATTAAACACCTAATGAAAGAGTGTAAACTTGAGTCTGAGAAACCTGCAAAACTATGGTGTGACAATAAGGCATCCATTCACATTACATCAAACCCTATATTTCATGAAAGAACCAAGCATATAGAATTTGACTGTCATTTCATTCGAGACAAAATTCAAGAAGGAGAAGTAACTACACACTATGTCCATACTCAAGAGCAACCAGCTGATCTGCTAACCAAGGCATTAAGCGAAGATAGAATGAAATACCTGAAAAGCAAGTTGGGTTTAATAGATATATATAACCTAACTTGAGGAGGAGTGTAATGAAACACATATATGAAGTCATCTGATTACTGAAAAGTATGCTTGGTGTTATGAGTCGATCTACTTGCAGTCAGGCTTGCAGTCAGGCATGAGGTTACTTGGAGTTAGTTAGGGTTATGGACCTTACCTAAATTAGACTTGCCTGTTATGACACTTTCCTGTTATTACTTGGTCTAGATCAATACATGTATCACTGATACATACATACATACATACATACGTATATATATATATATATATATATATATCAGTGTATCTGTGTTTAGAAAAATGTATGAATAAAAAAAATCTTAGTTCAGATCAATGGTTTCTAAACTCTTGATAAATCTTCTTCTTCTTGTTCTTACCTAGATCCAAACTTTGAAACATTTTCAAATCAATTAATTAATTATCCCTTAATTATCATCTTAATTAATCACCTTGGATTAATTATCCTTCAATTACATTCAAGTAATTATCTTTAATTATGTAACGGCCCGCAAATCCGTACCCCTTGAGTTAACACTATTCTATCTAAATCAACTCAAGTTCTACAGAAATATGAACCATTTGGGTTAAAGAAGAAGAGGTAGAAGAAGAAAATAGAAAACAACAACAGAATCTAACCATCGCAGCGGAATAAAATATAATAGATAATAAATGATCTTTACTCAAAATCAAATATATCTATTTATATATTACATCATCAGAGTACATCAATCACAGCTCAACATCAATATCATACAATGGATACACAACAACTCAAACATCGGAATATGTATATATATACAAGTACGAGAGTACGTATTGTCATCCAGCTCGTCTCCTGAGCTCCACAGCATCATATCCTATATTCTATAATACTCGGCCTGACCCGAGTATTACAGTTAAATAACACCTGAGTCAGTCTGGAATACTAGCGTGAGAAAATCACACCCAATTGATTATTAAAGTTTCAAAAATCCTTTGAGACAAAAGCATCTCGTAAGACCACGCCACAAATAAACATGTCGGCTTTTTACCTTACGATAGCTAAAACAATTTTTATAAAAAAATCCTCTGATATTATAATAGGGTCTATATACAAATATATATAAAATAGCCAAAATTGTTACATCTATTAAATTCCAGCTACTAGCCATAGAGTGGGTAATACAAACAAAACTCGTACAAGGCTCGTAGGGAGAATGGATTTCCAACTAATGACTAGGCACTGGGGTACCACCTGTCACAGTACGGGGCCTAGATCACCGTACCGAGGAGTACGCCCGCTCCCCTGCAACACAAGACTGGGACTACCCCTTATTGGATAATCCCGAGTGAGATCACCCTGCGGTTGGGATCAGCAACTGCCCACTAAGCCGAAATAAAAGGGACATCTAGACTGGAATGACCTCATCCTGCTTGGGTGCTACCCACCTAGCCTTGCTGCATAACCCGTGATTTTCAGTCATTCCCATTTGATGAGGCTTGAGGCTAGGCGTTACCTTTTTAGAACATATCCCTTAGAATGCCCATCGTTTACCTGACAATGTTTACGAAAGCATTCATCCATACAAGTCCGTCCCGGGTTCGAACGGAACCGAAGGTACTATTCCTACAACATCCATTTTGGAAATATCCTCAGGATTAGTAGCGACTAGCCCTTGCACCTCACTGCTCCATCTTCAAATTCAAAAATCGTTTTCCACGAAACGTACAAACTGTATCGAAGTGGTTTTCGAGAAATTAATCTCGATCCCGGTCTCTTCGAAACGATCAACGTATTTGTCCAATATTGATAGTCGGTTATTTAACTATCAATTAATATTCACAAACAACCATCAACCAATAAATAATTTTCCAAATTATTTATTTATGTCAAATTGTCCTTACAAGATATAATTTCACTTTCAAATCCTTTTGAAAACAGTTTTCAAACTATCTTCTTTTTTTCTCACAATAAATTCCGAGTATTTCCATTTCCACTGAAATCACCAAGCACAAAACTTTAGATTTTTAAAATAATTTAAAATCGCTTTATTGTAAAATACATTTAACATTCAATTTATAAAATTTTACTTTAATACTTAATTTATAATAATACTTTAAACAAAAGACCAAATCATTCTTTAAATAATTATTATGATAATAGATTAAAAAAAATACTTACTTTGGAATTTACCTTTAAACACTTAAGTTGAAACTACTTTAATAATTTACTAAAAATACTTACTATATAAACATTTGAAATAAAGTTACTTAATAAAATATAAAAACTAGATTTCTACTTTAAAACAAAATACTAAGTTACTTTTTAATAATTACTGCTAAAATAGATTAAAAGAAAATACTTACTTTAGACTTTAAATATTAGAAATAATAAATTTATAAAACTTGCTTTTAAAAAAAAAAACAACTTTAAAACATTTAATTTATATTTACAAATTCACTTTTAAAAACGTATACTTGGCCATCCAGAGAAAATTCCAACTTCAAGCACTTAATCAATTTCTCCAAATTGATTTCCAATTTATTTTATTTGAAACAAATTCTTTTACTAATCAATTCATTTCCAAATTCAGTAGTTATGGACCTTATTATTATTATTATTATTATTATTATTTGTATTTTTCAATCTCTTCTTTCCTTTTTCAGTAATTCAAATCTTAAATTCTAAATAAATGTTCGTTCTTTTTAATTAATAATACTGCATTTTAAAATTCATTAACTTTCTGTTTATTCAAATTTTCGTTTCCATTCTCAGGATTCATTTATTGGAATTTTAAAGTCACTTTATTTCTTTTCCAAGTCATTCTTAAATTTATCCTATAATTATTTTACTTGCAAATTTCACTTCTTTTATTTTTATTTCAAAAATCATATTTATATTTTTGGTAATTCATTATACTCAATTATATCAACCAAGCCATAGCCTTCAATACTTCGACATAGTTCATTATAGAATTTCAAATAATTAGAACAGAGGATATTAAATAATTTAAATAAAAGTTGAGGGGTCCAGTTGGATCCCTCCAACCTGTTTTCCTTGCATCCACAGACGTTAGCATCACATAATATGCCAATTTCAAATTATACTATACTATATCACATCAATCAATTCAACCATACAACCAATTATTTAAATTTAATCATTTAAATTTAAATTTAAACTGAGTGAGATTAACTCACCTTTGATTCTTGTTTTGCAACCCGACCCAACCCGGTTTGCTTCTATCAGATTTTAACCTTGTATAACAATCATACGATTTATTAACACTTTGAAATAACTTGAACAATTTATTTCCATCTTATAAATTTAATTAACCAATGATTCTATTTAAATTAGTAAATTTTAAGTTTAAACTAATTCTCTTTTAAACATATTATTTTAGCAACCAATTAATTTAGTAAGTTAATTAAATAAATTAATTTCCAACAATACACTATTTTAAAATAACCTAGTAAATTATAAACATGTACATTTAAATTCATTCCCTTTTTAAACTGCATAATACCTCATATCCGAAGAAATTTCGAAACCAATTTTTTCTTATATACATATATTATTTTATTTCCTATTTCGAAATTCCTTATATCAAATGACTTACAACATTATATATATATATATATAATATATATATATATATATATATATATATATTAGTAACTAAAATAAATAGATAGGTTAATTAACCAAATTAACCACATTATTTCTGAAAAATTTAAAATTAAGCTTTAAATAAAAATAGGTACATATGTGTATTCATTCTATTTTATTATTATCATTTTGACACAGCCTATATACTTTAATGATCTGCTTTTTAATAAACTCCATATACATCTCTAAACTGCATTTTTTTTTTAATTTTCCAGTAAACCTTAAAAACAAGCACTTACTTTACTGTTACCACTTTATTTTTATTTTCTTTCTAACTAGGCCTTCATATGTGCTAAATATCTTCTGTAACCTATCTTCATTTTCCCTTTTAATATACCTAATATACTTACTTATAATTAGCCATTTCAAAATTAAAAAGCAAGACTAACTACAGTTTTACCTTACTGAATATTTTTTTTCCTTCTGTAAAAACTATTATATTTTTATTTATAAGTTTGTTTCAAAAATTCAAATACAAGATAAATAAAAAATCATACCCACGTAGGAGATCGGCCCACCTCGAATTCCTCAATCATGAAAGCCATCGCAACCAAGCTGCTTCGTCTCACACCCCCAAACTCACGCGCCCTATCACCATCAATTTGAGCTGGGGCGACATCGTAGATCGATCGACCCATCGACGCTCGAGTACAGCCTAATCCTCACGTCGTCGCGATTCCTACCCAATTTGCCTCACACGGCCGGCGATTCGATCGATAACATCGCGAATTTCTATTCGCACACGAGCGCTTCCCTCTCATTTGAATTGATTAGCGCATTCGATTGTTATGAAATCGAATTCGATTACTTCCTTTGATTTTTTTTAAAAAAAACTCGAACAGATTTGATGCGAATTTAATAAGAAGAGGAGGAACGAAAGTTTAACATTTTAGTTGCTTTGGTTCTGCTCGCAAAGATAAAGCAAAGCACAATCTTTTCCTTCAAGCTTTCGAATCTGCAGTTGATTTTATAAAGGAGAAAGGAAACGATGATTATGTTATCTAACAATTTCGTGATGTTTATAAAAGAGGGAACACGATGGAAAAGGAGTCGACGTGAATCAGAAGGACAACAGTGTATTTTTTTTTTGAAATGAGTGGAATTTTTTTGCTGAAGTGAAATATTCCAGCCGAGGTTTGACTAAACTATGAATATATATATATATATATATATCAATGCGTTTAAATACCGTATACTCACACAACAACTCCAAACGCTACGGAATTTGAAATCCGGTAATAATTTAATATTACGACCCAATGAAACAGCTTTCGTCAAATTTTGAGACTGCGCCTCGGGAGGCTATTTTTAAACATCAATTTAAACACTTAAAATTTTAAAACTGAACAAACCACTGTTAATTCCAATTTTACAACTTCTATTATTTTCAGTGCTATCAATATAAAATTTTATAAGCTTTTAAATTATTTTTAATAGGCTTAAAATTCTAGATTCAACATTTCATCCAATTTTAAATTATTTAAATTCAATAATTAAATTATCAAATGAATTGTGATATTCGAAATTCAAGTTAAAATTGCTCTATTGAATAAATAAAATCAATTAAATATTCCGATTTTAAATGCTCGAAAATTCCGGGTCGTCACATTCCTTCCCCCTTAAAAGAATTTCGTCCTTGAAATTACTAGTTAGGAAGAATGGTCCAATACCCGTTTGCTTTTTCCCCGAAACCAAACGGTTTCTAACAATTCAACAACTTACCAACTATCTTTTTATAAAAGACCCATTATTATTCTTATTAACTTTCCAGATTTTTCCCAAACCTTCTATAGTTTTCAAATAACTTGCTTGTTGAACTATTTAAATAATAATTCAAAACTAAATTTTGAATTATCAAAATTTTCGCAAAAATTCTCTAACTCTCTAAATTTCCGAAATTTTTTGCCAGCGTCTCCTTTGCGCGGCTAGCTCGGTACAACTACAAAATGGCTCTACGGCCTCCCAAATCAAAAAAGAAAAGAAAACGCCAAGTGGCTCGACCCAAAACCTAATCCAATTTTGTGACGCCCCACCTCTATACCCACGCTAGCCAAGAACACTACGGTGTAATGCTGTCAACTAGCACGGAGGATAAGGCTGTTGAGAAACGACCATCCGTGTGATTTCTTTGCGCGAGCACCGATATGTCAGATAATATAACATGCATTCTATTTCAAGAGGAAATCCGACATACCGACACAAACTCAAAGCTACTACACGGTGGCTATATAAATCCTTCGGAAACAAATATAGAAATAAACATAACATAAAACAGTCACAGACAATTCATATCACAAAGGCAGAATAAGATATGAATATTACACATAAAAGTGTACATCAGAGTAGTGGTCTAACAAGATCCACAATATCACAAAAGAATAGTTTCATGAACTACACAAAAGAATAAGTATACATTATGGAGTCCATATCTCAAATGTATACTACAAAATAAACTACTAATCTAAGTAGTTAGCCAAAAGTCAGAGTAATGATCCTGGATGAGAAGTCAAGCAGAAGCACCTGTAACATCTCGGTCTGACCCGAGTATTATTTAATAAGAAAATAATAAACGGATCAGTCTAACTATAAATATCAGATGAAACGATATTGAATAAGAGATATGACTAAACACATAATAATCACAATGCCAAGATGTGATATATATATATATATACTTAGTTGATAATCAACAAGAGATTAATCAATGTCATCAAATCTACACAAGAATCAAAGAAACGTCATATTCCTTATTTCGTTCATCAAACCATAATTATTGACGATAATATCAACGTCAATCACAAAAGTCAATGACACACAAATTCACCAATGCACAAATATCGATAAGGCTTATCAATAGAAATCACGAAAATTGGTGAAGCACAAATTCTAGAAATCATCTCAAGAAATCCAGTAAATGACACACAAATTCACCTATGCACAAAAATTGATAAATCATATTAATAGAAATCACAAAAATAGGTGAAGAAGAAAATTCCAGAATTTGACACACGAAATCCAGAAATCACACAATAAAAAGGGGCGAGGCCTATCACACGAACGGGAGCATAAAAACTCACCAACAGCTGTAACACACGAACGAGAAGCTATCTCATGGCAGCTAGCCATTAATTTGACACACGAATGGTCCGAAGACCTGACACACGAATGTTCCGAAGACCGTGGGTTGCTACCCCACCAATTTGAGTCGAAACTCCATAAAACGGAGTTTAGTCTACTTCGCAGACAAAGAGACATCGCACATTGCTAGTCTAAATCACAAAAATGATCATCATGATCAACGAGAAGTGTCAATTACACTAAGCTAGTAAATATATGAGTTTAGCTTCATGTCCCATAACCACTTGCTTAACTTAAATATTTACGAACCAACTGTAGATCTCCACTATAAAATTGTCACAAGAGATTCAATCGAACAAGTCCAAGAATTAACCAACAAAGTGAACGCAAGCGTTTCATACCACTTGTTTTACTAAGTCGTTTAATTGGATTTCTCATACAAGTGAGGTAAAGGTTTGTATATACTAAAAGATTGGAAAACGGTTTTATAAACGAATTTGATATTAAAATAGTATTGAAATCGTTTGAGGAAAGATTTTTGATATTTACTACTAGTATAGAAAACCTTTAAAGTGACAAAGCACAAAGAAGATTGTAGGAACAATCAATCACAAAGATTCACATTCGAAGATGTGAATAAAATCCAAAGAAATCGATATAAAATCCATCAAAGTGGATATATCTAAAATTCCCAAAGAAAAGGTCATCAAAGTTGATAATAAATGACAACAACAAAAGGGAGACAACACGAATCGATTAAAGTTGGATATTCAAACGGATTAGAAAAATAGGCTAATCTGGCAAAAATCATCAAGTCGGTCTACCGGACCCCCGAGTCGGTCCACCGAACCAAAGGTTGGGAACATCTCGGGACAACAGGTCGGTCGGCCGAACCCTGTACTCGGTCGACCGAACCTTAAAACAGAAAGTGCTTATGCACTTGGAAGCAGGTCGGTCGACCGGACCAGAGGGGTCGGTCGGCCGATCCTGTTTCCAGCCTCATCCATGCCTATTACAAATGAGGTTCAATCTTGACCAAAATTGCATTCGCACGAGCAACGACGCTAAGGGTTTTTGTCAATCGACAACCCGGCCCTATATGGTCCTCGATGCATCACCAAAAACATGTTCAAACATAGAAGTTAGGATTTTTAACGAATTGAACTCAAAACACTAAAAATTGGAATATACACCAATTCAATCCAAACCAAAAGCAAATGCACACGAATAAGTGTTAGGAATTCATACCTAACAATCGAAGATAAATATAAGCATAGATGTGAGATAAAAATCTCACCTTTTCTCAAAAATCAACCAAGAAGAAGCTTGAAAGCAAATGGAGAATCAACCTCTCTTCAACACAACCAAATTGAGCTTGAATCTAAGCTCAAAAACAAGAACATTCCCAAAATTAGGTTTAGGAATTTCTGAAATTGGTAAGAGAATAAGTTGGAGAAGAGGAAGAGAAGCTTACCAATGGGTTCTTCTTGAGTTTGGAGCTAGGAATTTGATTTGCAAGAGGAACTAGGGTTTTGGAGTTTCTAATTTCCAATCTCTTCCACCATTAATACTCTAAAAACTGAAATGAGAAGAGAATGAGGGTGAGTGGGGAAGAGTGGCTCAGATTTGAGCTTAAGTTAACATAGGGCTGAGCCCAAAACCAAACCCAAGGTGAAAAGTAGCAAAAATCAACTTTCTCCAAACATATTGAAGCTTATACTCAAAAAGGTCGTAAACGGCATTTTAAACTCAATGGGAGTGGTCCCGAGTCCTAATTCGACCGTATGCAAAAAGTAGCTTTTCGGACTAAAATCCGACTAACGATGAAATATTTAAATAAAATATTTAAATATAAAATTGATAAATATGCGGGTTGTTACAGACTCCCCTCCTTAAAGAAATTGCGTCCTCGCAATATTTTAAGAAGAAGATATATAGTAACAACCATAAAAGCATATTCAACACAAAAGAAGTTTGAAATAAGAAGTTCACCTCAAAGAGCACGAGAAAGTAAGTCCGGATGTGTTCGCTCGATGTACTCTCTAGATTCCCAAGAACAGTCCTTAGGATTTGAAGACCATTGAACTTTAACAAGCGGGACATCTTTATTTCGAAGTCGTTTGACCTCCGAGGCAATAATTCGAATAGGGTGCTGCTCATAAGTTAAATTAGGCGAAACTTCAATCTCTTCCACAACACCGGGCTCAAGAATAGAATGGAATCTCGAAGACATTTCCGAAGTTGAGAAACGTGAAACACGTCATGGATAGCAGAAAATTGAGCCGGTAATAAAAGGCGATAAGCCATGGAACCAATATGTTCGGTGATAGGAAATGGCCCAACATATCGAGGTGCTAATTTTCCCGATCGACTGAAACGTACAACACCTTTCATAGGTGAAACACGAAGGAACACAAGATCTCCCACAGAAAATTCTAACTTCCTTCTCCGGTTATCGGCATAGGATTTTTATCTACTCTGGGCTTCTTTCATCCTATGACGAATAAGATCAATCTTTTCTGTGGAATCACGAATAAAATTTGGACCTAAAACCAGCTTCTCACCGGCCTCAAGCCAACAAGAAGGAGATCGGCATGGCCTTCCATAGAGTGCCTTAAAAGGTGCCATACCAATACTAAATTGGAAGCTATTATTATAGGAAAATTCAACAAGTGAAATATGATCTTCCCAACCTCCACCAAAATCAAGCACACAAGCACGAAGAAGATCTTCAAGAGTTTGATTCACACGCTCAGTTTGTCCATCGGACTGAGGATGATAAGCGGTGCTAAAATTAAGCTTCGTTCCCAAAGCTTTTTGAAGACTCTTCCAAAATCCACTAGTAAACAATGGATCACGATCACTAACTATAGAAGTAGGAACTCCATGCAATTTAACAATCTCTTTGATAAAGAGCTTGGCCAAAAGGGGAACGGTTCGGTTAGACCGAACGGGAATAAAATGGGCAGATTTAGTAAGTCTATCAACAATCACCCATAAGCTATCATGACCCGAACGAGAACGGGGAAGGCCATCTATAAAATCCATGGAAATATTGTCCCACTTCCAAATTGGAATTTCTAAAGGTTGCAATAACCCACCGGGCCTTTGATGTTCGGCCTCAATAAGTTGGCAAGTCATGCAACGCTTAACGAAGTTAGCGATGTCAAGTTTCATTCCCTCCCAATAATAAAGTCCCTTCATATCCGCGTACATTTTACTACTTCCGGGATGAATGGTAAATTTAGAACGATGAGAATCTTCTAAAATATCTTTACGAAGATCACTAATATTTGGTACGATAAGTCTACCAAATTTCCGAATGCCGCCACGAGAATCGATATCAAAGTCTTTCAAACCTTCAATATCAATTTTATCCCTAATATTTTGGCCAAGAAGAGCCATTTCGGGATCTAGCCTTTGAGCTTCAAGAATGCGGTCTAAAAGAGAAGGATGAGCCTCAAGGCTACATAAAACAAATGATGAGCATAAATCGGATACGCGGTCTCGAATCTCACAAGTGGATAAGATCTCGAGATCGTTCCATTTGGATATCATCATAGAAACAACAGCTTGTTGTTTACGGCTAAGAGCATCGACGACACGATTACCCTTACCGGGTGTATAAAGAATATCAAGATCATAAGGAGCAAGGAACTCGAGCCAACGTTGTTGACGCAAATTAAGTTCCTTTTGAGAAAATAAATATTTCAAAGACTTATGATCCGTGTAAAGAACAAATTTCTCTCCTAAGAGATAATGACGCAAAATCCGAAGAGCAAAAACAATAGCCGCGAGTTCTAAATCATGAGTGGCATATCTAGTCTCAGCAGGATTCAATTGCCTAGAAGCATAAGCAATAACACGTTCTCTTTGCATAAGAACGGCACCCAAACCCACGCGACTAGCATCGGTATAAACAACGAAATCTTGATTCCCCTCGGGAATAACAAGAACAGGAGCATCAGAAAGGAGTTCTTTTAATTTCTGAAAAGAAGCTTCACATTTGTCCGACCAAATGTATTTAACACCTTTCTTAGTCAAGCTAGTGAGAGGCACGGGAATCTTAGAAAAGTCTTTGATAAAACGACGGTAATAGCCCGCCAATCCAAGAAAACTACGAATCTCTGTCACACTCTCCGGTCTCTTCCAATCTTGAATCGCTTCAATCTTCGAAGGATCCACGGAAATTCTGGATTCGGAAATAATATGACCGAGAAACTTCACACGAGATTGCCAAAAGTGGCATTTAGAAAATTTTGCCCTTAATTGATTACTCCTAAGAGTTTCCAACACGATCCGAAGATGTTTTTCATGCTCCTCCTCGGTTTTAGAATACACAAGAATATCATCGATAAAGATGAGAACAAACCGGTCGAGGAAGTCTTTGAAAACTCTATTCATAAGGTCAACGAAATAGGCCGGGGCATTCGTTAACCCAAATGGCATAACAAGCCATTCATAAGATCCATACCGAGTACGGAACGACGTCAAAGGAATACTATCCTCTGCAATACGAAGCTGATGAAATCCAGTAGCTAAGTCTAATTGTGAAAAGACTCTAGCACCACTAAGTTGATCGAATAGATCATCAATCCGAGGTAAAGGATATTTATTTTTGATAGTAAGACCGTTAAGCTTGCGGTAGTCAACGCAAAGCCAAAGTGTTCCATCGGATTTCTTCACGAAAATAGCCGAAGCTCCCCAAGGCGAGGAACTAGAGCGAATAAATTGCTTCGTCTCCAATTCAGATAATTGTTTACGCATCTCCTCATTTTCTTTATTGGACATACGATAAGGAGGACGAGTGATAGGTTGAGCTCCAGGAATAAGATTAATTCTGAACTCAATTGCTCGCTTAGGTGGTAATCCTAAAACGGGCTCGAATATGTCGGAAAATTCACAAACGACGTGAATAAGAGAAATAATATCACCCTCGTCATCATCATCGTCATCACGAGGATTTAAAGAATACAAAGATGCAACCAAGCTGGAATCTGAATCTTTAAGATTAATAGAAATCTGCTTAACAGATTGAGCATGTCGAAGATGAATAGTCCGCTCAGGACATAGAATTTGAGCTTCATAACGATTAAGCCAATCCATTCCCAAAATCATTTCAAAGCCTAAGTAACGCATGACATGCAAATCGGCTAGGAAAGGAAAATCACACAAAATAATTTCGACATCTTTACACAATAAACTGATTGTTGCGGACCCACCAACCGGATTCGCAATTCTCAAAGAAGTCATTAAACACAAAACATCCAAAGAAAAAGTATCAACAAGTTCTTTTGATATAAAAAAATGGGACGCACCCGTATCAAAAAAACTTGAATAGGATGATCACGAAATAAAATAATTCCATCCAGAATAGAATGAGAAATACCTTGGCCACGAGATGTGTTGCCAGGGGCTTGAGCAACATTAAGCTTTCCCTCCTTCCTAGTTTGAAGTTTGGGACACACATGCATAAAATGGTCCGGGCTTTTACAATAGCGACAAGTACGAGGCTTTGGACACTTGTTTGCAAAATGGTCTCTGGATCCACAGTTATAGCATTTCCCTTCAGTAGAGGAAAAGGTCTTTGCAGCAGGAGTTGCTTGCCTCCCTTTCTTATTGGGATAAGGACCTTTGAATTTGCTTGGCCTCTTCTTGTTGTTGAAGTTTGGTTTGGAACCCACCACTTCAACATCATTCTCCCTATCCGCCTCTTCAAGACGAAGAGCGATATCAACGAGTTGGTCGAAAGAAACTTCTAATTTTAGAAGTAATGGCTTCTTGAGACTTTTGTTTAAGCCATAGAAGAATCTCTGATTCTTCTTCAGAGGGGTGTTGATGTATTCAACCCTATATTTGGAAAGCGACTCGAAGGAGGCGACGTAATCAGTCACGGAGGACTCACCTTGAACAAGGTCTATAAATCGTCGAGCCAATGTCACTTTCTCAGCTTCCGGTACAAATTTCAACTCGAAGCGTTCTCAGAATTTCTCCCAGGTGAGATCCGCTTCATTAGTTTTAGAAATAAGAAGCTCGTACCAGTCCAATGCTCTTTCTCGGAGCATACTTGAGGCCACCTGAACTCGGTGAAGGTCAATAAGATTCATGCGAGAAAAGATTCGATCGCATGACCTTAGCCAAGCCTGTACTTCAATAACAGTTTCGGAACCTTTGAATGGCTCCCCACCCAAATTAGTGTAATCGCTACACAAGCGTGCAAATCCCGACTTTGGGTGAGTAGGTTCCGGGTTAGCTCCAGCTGCTTGAACATTTATCACTAAATCAAGAAGCTGTTGAGCAGTCATAAAAACTCCATCCTGGGGTGGAGTTCTAGATGGCACGACTCTGGGGCAGCCTGGTCTAGACATTTCTCTTCCTTTAGAAAGAAAGAAGAAGAAGAAAAAGGTTATTCACCAAATTGAATATCAAGCAATCTTGATAGATAAACAAGGAATCATAAGGAAAATAGGATGAATCGGTACGAAGACTCGAATTAAATCCTAAAGCACGACTCCTAAGATGGACTTAGGACGATTATCCTTGTTATAATATTCCATATTGCTCCGAAGTTTGGCTCTGATACCAAGCTGTGACGCCCCACCTCTATACCCACACTAGCCAAGAACACTACGGTGTAATGCTGTCAACTAGCACGGAGGATAAGGCTGTTGAGGAGCGACCATCCGTGTGATTTCTTTGCGCGAGCACCGATATGTCAGATAATATAACATGCATTCTATTTCAAGAGGAAATCCGACATACCGACACAAACTCAAAGCTACTACACGGTGGCTATATAAATCCTTCGGAAACAAATATAGAAATAAACATAACATAAAACAGTCACAGACAATTCATATCACAAAGGCGGAATAAGATATGAATATTACACATAAAAGTGTACATCAGAGTAGTGGTCTAACAAGATCCACAATATCACAAAAGAATAGTTTCACGAACTACACAAAAGAATAAGTATACATTATGGAGTCCATATCTCAAATGTATACTACAAAATAAACTACTAATCTAAGTAGTTAGCCAAAAGTCAGAGTAATGATCCTGGATGAGAAGTCAAGCAGAAGCACCTGTAACATCGCGGTTTGACCCGAGTATTATTTAATAAGAAAATAATGAACGGATCAGTCTAACTATAAATATCAGATGAAACGATATAGAATAAGAGATATGACTAAACACATAATAATCACAATGCCAAGATGTGATATATATATATATATATATATATACTTAGTTGATAATCAACAAGAGATTAATCAATGTCGTCAAATCTACACAAGAATCAAAGAAACGTCATACTCCTTATTTCATTCATCAAACCATAATTATTGATGATAATATCAACGTCAATCACAAAAGTCAATGACACACAAATTCACCAATGCACAAATATCGATAAGGCTTATCAATAGAAATCACGAAAATTGGTGAAGCACAAATTCTAGAAATCATCTCAAGAAATCCAGTAAATGACACACACCTATGCACAAAAATTGATAAATCATATCAATAGAAATCACAAAAATAGGCGAAGAAGAAAATTCCAGAATTCGACAAACGAAATCCAGAAATCACACAAAAAAAAGAGGGGAGGCCTATCACACGAACGGGAGCATAAAAACTCACCAACAGCTGTAACACACGAACGAGAAGCTATCTCATAGCAGCTAGCCATTAATTTGACACACGAATGGTCCGAAGACCTAACACACGAATGGTCCGAAGACCGTGGGTTGCTACCCCACCAATTTGAGTCGAAACTCCACAAAATGGAGTTTAGTCTACCTCGCAGACAAAGAGACATCGCACATTGCTAGTCTAAATCACAAAAATGATCATCATGATCAACGAGAAGTGTCAATTACACTAAGCTAGTAAATATATGAGTTTAGCTTCATGTCCCATAATCACTTGCTTAACTTAAATATTTACGAACCAACTGTAGATCTCCAGTATAAAATTGTCACAAAAGATTCAATTGAACAAGTCCAAGAATTAACCAACAAAGTGAACGCAAGCGTATCATACCACTTGTTTTACTAAGTCGTTTAATTGGATTTCTCATACGAGTGAGGTAAAGGTTTGTATATACTAAAAGATTGGAAAATGGTTTTATAAACGAATTTGATATTAAAATAGTATTGAAATCGTTTGAGGAAAGATTTTTGATATTTACTACTAGTATAGAAAACCTTTATATTTTTAAAGTGACAAAGCACAAAGAAGATTATAGGAACAATCAATCACAAAGATTCACATTCGAAGATGTGAATAAAATCCAAAGAAATCGATATA
Organism: Allium cepa; assembly: GCA_030765085.1. Lineage (NCBI taxonomy): Eukaryota > Viridiplantae > Streptophyta > Magnoliopsida > Asparagales > Amaryllidaceae > Allium > Allium cepa. The sequence goes on from CM060935.1 coordinate 58,268,170, forward strand.
AAATCCATCAAAGTGGATATATCTAAAATTCCCAAAGAAAAGGTCATCAAAGTTGATAATAAATGACAACAACAAAAGGGAGACAACACGAATCGATTAAAGTTGGATATTCAAACGGATTAGAAAAATAGGCTAATCTGGCAAAAATCATCAGGTCGGTCTACCGGACCCCCGAGTCGGTCCACCGAACCAAAGGTTGGGAACCTCTCGGGACAGCAGGTCGGTCGGCCGAACCCTGTACTCGGTCGACCGAACCTTAAAACAGAAAGTGCTTATGCACTTGGAAGCAGGTCGGTCGACCGGACCAGAGGGGTCGGTCGGCCGATCCTGTTTCCAGCCTCATCCATGCCTATTACAAATGAGGTTCAATCTTGACCAAAATTGCATTCGCACGAGCAACGGCGCTAAGGGTTTTTGTCAATCGACAACCCGGCCCTATATGGTCCTCGATGCATCACCAAAAACATGTTCAAACATAGAAGTTAGGATTTTTAACGAATTGAACTCAAAACACTAAAAATTGGAATATACACCAATTCAATCCAAACCAAAAGCAAATGCACACGAATAAGTGTTAGGAATTCATACCTAACAATCGAAGATAAATATAAGCATAGATGTGAGATAAAAATCTCACCTTTTCACAAAAATCAACCAAGAAGAAGCTTGAAAGCAAATGGAGAATCAACCTCTCTTCAACACAACCAAATTGAGCTTGAATCTAAGCTCAAAAACAAGAACATTTCCAAAATTAGGTTTAGGAATTTCTGAAATTGGTAAGAGAATAAGTTGGAGAAGAGGAAGAGAAGCTTACCAATGGGTTCTTCTTGAGTTTGGAGCTAGGAATTTGATTTGCAAGAGGAACTAGGGTTTTGGAGTTTCTAATTTCCAATCTCTCCCACCATTAATACTCTAAAAACTGAAATGAGAAGAGAATGAGGGTGAGTGGGGAAGAGTGGCTCAGATTTAAGCTTAAGTTAACATAGGGATGAGCCCAAAACCAAACCCAAGGTGAAAAGTAGAAAAAATCAACTTTCTCCAAACATATCGAAGTTTGTACTCAAAAAGGTCGTAAATGGCATTTTAAACTCAATGGGAGTGGTCCCGAGTCCTAATTCGACCGTATGCAAAAGGTAGCTTTTCGGACTAAAATCCGACTAACGATGAAATATTTAAATAAAATATTTAAATATAAAATCGATAAATATGTGGGTTGTTACAAATTTCATACCAAAATTTAAATACATACCTGTTGTCCGTCAACTCATATTTATCCTTTGAAATCAAAAACAATTCTCCTTTCCCGTTTATAATACCTGCATATCCTGCTTAGTACTAATATCCAATCACAATATTCCAAAACATTATATCAACTTTCTCACAAAATGCCAATATCTATTCATTCAAATATTGACTTAGATTATATTAGTAGTATCAATTTTTCCATCTAAGAATTCACCATTCCTTCTTAAGTTAGTATAAGTATGAAATATGTTCCTTATACTTATTTCCATCTTACCACTTCAGTTTATATTTATTTCCATTCAAATTGATTCTTTCATTTTCATATGAATCCAATTTATCTTTAACTTTAAATATTGAATTTTATTTTATTTTTTATTTATAACTAATTCATGTCATTATTTTAATTAGTTTCATTCACTAACTTGTTTCAATTTCCAATTTTAATCCGTTTTATCGTTAACAAAATTTTCCAAATTTTCTAACTCCCAAAATTTCTGGAAAATTTTGGCAGAATCTCCTTTGTACGGAGGAGCTTTTGCAATTTGACAAAAGATATAAATATATATATACATCGACCCACACGGTCGGAAAAACCAAAAACAGTTCATATTTCCTATTTTTATTGCATAGGCGTACCTTATTTAGCATTTTAAGCAAGCAGATTATTGTTTTTAGCAAATAGCACAACCAAATCCAGCCACACGGCTTTCGGGTACCTGTGCTTACTCAATTTAAACATGTAAGTGCCAAATATAGTTTAACTATATTTCACTTAGTTGCAATGGTTAAAACAAATGAATTCTATAAGAAATGCACATCAAACATTTTCCATAAGCAATTTATACAATTTTAATACTAATTCAACTATTTCAATTAATTTATAAACCATTTTCATTCAATAACCATTCTCAACTCATTTAAATCACACTTCATTTTGAGTTCGGTTTTTATTCAACACTTATTTAAGTCAATAACTTAAGTTCATTTCCGTTTCTTTTTTTATAATAAGTTCTACTTCCATCTTTCATTTGATTCTTATTTATTCTATCCATTTATTTATTCAATATAATAAGTTTATCCACTCAATCCATTTTGAATTTTCATTTCCTTGGATATTATTTAACTCACCGAATTTTATTTCGGTTAAAATTTTACACTTGATTTACATCCAACCCAATATCTTTAAACTTACTTAGTTGAATTAAATTCAAATCCTTTCCATCTTTTAGCTTAAGATGATCTACTTCAATTTATATTTAAGCTCATTTCATCTTACGAGTAAAAAAAAATTAATTTAATTTTTTTTTTCAACTTAATTCTATCTCAATAAAATCTCATTTTAAATTTTAAATTTCATTTGATTGGTTATTATAGAATTTAACTTTCCAGATTCAACTCATTCAATTTATTACCAGGCTATTTCCAACTTATTTCCACATATTTGGATTTTATTCGCAATTCAAACTGTTTCTATTTTAATACAATTCCATTTTTATTCGATACATTTCAATTATATTATTTTGTTAATACTTCAAGTTAAATTTTAGTTTATAACTCAAGTTCTGAATCCACCATTCACTTTTAATTTACCCTCCAATTTAAGTAACTCACAATTCAATTACATTTACTTCATTTAATTTCTTAGTTCAATTTATTTAATAATTGAAGTTTGGATTTTCTTTCCATTTTCCAATTTATAGAAATATTAATTTTAGGCTTGGTATTCCATTTTCAATTTACAAGTCACAACTTATTATTTTACACAGTTCCATTCATTATAGACTTGAATATGTTCATCTTTTTATTTTCAGCTCAAGCCTTCTATTTATTTATAGCCCGAGCATATTTTATTCCTATGGATTCTTAATTTCTCTTATAAATTATTCTGATTTATTTATTTCAATTCGATTTCAAATTAATTCGAAAACAACTGGATATTATTTTTCAGCCTATTTAATTAATTTCAATCAGGTTAAATTTTACTCTCCAATCCAAGTTAACTTCATTTTTAACTTTTCATTTTAAATTCAAATTCTCAACATTCAAAGCTTATATTCTTTTCTTGATTTAAAAATCATCTCAATTTATAAGCTTACAACCCATCTCTTCAGGATTTTTTTTTAACACCCAGCTTTGTTTTCAAATTATTTTGAAATCTCCAACATCTCAAATCACATTACTCAAAAGTTAAACCAAAATCCTGGTTTTACTCCCAACAAATTTCCTTTGAAATTTTCAAAACAACTAGCTTTTCTGAACGAATCAGTTTTTTTTGGCAGCCATACGTCACTTAGAAGCTCAAAAATGAGCATCGACGATGCTGCAATCATCACCGAAGTTATTTTCCAGCTACTGAAGTGAATTCAATGCTATATCTCTTCCCAAAATTTATTTGAAACAATTTCCTTCAGAAATACCCCAAAACAACAATGCTACTATTTATCTTCAAAATACTTCCAAAATCTCTAGGATTTTAAATTTCCAAAGCCTGCTTAAATAAATTTTAACTATAATTCATTTGTACACTTTATGCTTATACAAATTCTCATTTGATTGTATTTCAATTCATAAATTACATTTATAATTTATATTTATAAATTTCATTTTATAATGAATTTATTCCCCTAAATTTTAGTTCTATTTCAATTTCTAGTTAAAATTTTACACAACGATGATAATAATTTAATACTATCATTTCTAATACCCCAGCAACCATATATTAGCTAAAATAGTTCACAAAACTTTTCTTTATATCAAAATATATTTTTGGGTAAAATTATTACATTCGCCCACATTAAAACAATACTGTGTCGATTGTCCTATTCAAGTGTTTAGAAACCCCTTCGATACAGTTGTACAGACTGTGCCGACGAAGGTTCATATGCCACTCCATAAACTAATCAACACAATATTAAAACAATTTATATACACTAACAAATACGCGCTCATATCTATTAATACGCTCAAACTCATTCTAGAGTACTATAGACTCTATTTTATGAGTAATTCCCACCAGAGCCAAGGTTATCACCAACCTAGGCTCTGATACCAACTATAACGGCCCGCAAATCCGTACCCCTTGAGTTAACATTGTTCTACCTAAATCAACTCAAGTTCTACAGAAATACGAACCATTTGGGTTAAAGAAAAAGAGGTAGAAGAAGAAAATAGAAAACAACAACAGAATCTAACCATCGCAGCGGAATAAAATATAATAGATAATAAATGATCTTTACTCAAAATTAAATATATTTATTTATATATTACATCATCATAGTACATTAATCCAAGCTCAACATCAATATCATACAATGGATACACAACAAATCAAATAGCGGAATATGTATATATATATACACAAGTACGAGAGTACGAATCGTCATCCAGCTCGTCTCATGAGCTCCACAGCATCATATCCTATATTCTATAATACTCTGCCTGACCCGAGCATTACAGTTAAATAACACCCGAGTCAGTCTGGAATACCAACGTGAGAAAATCACACCCAATTGATTATTAAAGTTTCAAAAATCCTTTGAGACAAAAGCCTCTCGTAAGACCACGCCACAAATAAACATGTCGGCTTTTTACCTTACGATAGCTAAAACAATTTTTATAAAAAAATCCTCTGATATTATAATAGGGTCTATATACAAATATATATAAAATAGCCGAAATTGTTACATCTATTAAATTCCAGCTACTAGCCACAGAGTGGGTAATACAAACAAAACTCGTACAAGGCTCGTAGGGAGAATGGATTTCCAACTAATGACTAGGCACTGGGGTACCACCTGTCACAGTACGGGGCCTAGACCACCGTACCGAGGAGTACGCCCACTCCTCTGCAACACAAGACCGGGACTACCCTTACTGGATAATCCCGAGTGAGATCACCCCTAGGTTGGGTTCAGCAATCGCCCACTAAGCCAAAATAAAAGGGACATCTAGACTGGAATGACCTCACCCTGCTTGGGTGCTACCCACCTAGCCTTGCTGCATAACCCCTGATTTTCAGTCATTCCCATTTGATGAGGCTTGAGGCTAAGCGTTACCTTTTTAGAACATATCCCTTAGAATGCCCATCGTTCACCTGACGATGTTTACGAAAGCATTCATCCATACAAGTACGTCCCGGGTTCGAACGGAACCGAAGGTACTATTCCTACTACATCCATTTTGGAAATATCCTCAGGATTAGTAGCGACTAGCCCTTGCACTTCGCTGCTCCATCTTCAAATTCAAAAATCGTTTTCCACGAAACGTACAAACCGGATCGAAGTGGTTTTCGAGAAATTAATCTTGATCCCGGTCTCTTCGAAACGATCAACGTATTTGTCCAATATTGATAGTCGGTTATTTAACTATCAATTAATATTCACAAACAACCATCAACCAATAAATAATTTTCCAAATTATTTATTTATGTCAAATTGTCCTTACAAGATATAATTTCACTTTCAAATCCTTTTGAAAACAGTTTTCAAACTATCTTCTTTTTTTCTCAGGATAAATTCCAATTATTTCCATTTCCACTGAAATCACCAAGCACAAAACTTTAGATTTTTAAAATAATTTAAAATCACTTTATTGTAAAATATATTTAACATTCAATTTAGAAAAATTTACTTTAATACTTAATTTATAATAATACTTTAAACAAAAGACCAAATCATTCTTTAAATAATTATTATGATAATAGATTAAACAAAAATACTTACTTTGGAATTTACCTTTAAACACTTAAGTTGAAACTACTTTAATAATTTACTAAAAATACTTACTATATAAACATTTGAAGTAAAGTTACTTAATAAAATATAAAAACTAGATTTCTACTTTTAAAACAAAATAAAGTTACTTTTTAATAATTACTGCTAAAATAGATTAAAAGAAAATACTTACTTTAGACTTTAAATATTATAAATAATAAATTTATAAAACTTGCTTTTTTTTAAACAACTTTAAAACATTTAATTTATATTTACAAATTCACTTTTAAAAACGTATGCTTGGCCATCCAGAAAAAATTCCAACTTCAAGCACTTAAATCAATTTCCCCAAATTGATTCCAATTTATTTTATTTGAAACAAATTCTTTTACTAATCAGTTCATTTCCAAATTCAGTAGTTATGGACCTTATTATTATTATTATTATTATTATTATTATTATTATTATTATTATTATTTTTCAATCTCTTCTTTCCTTTTTCAATAATTCAAATCTTAAATTCTAAATAAATGTTTGTTCTTTTTTATTAATAATACTGCATTTTAAAGTTCATTAACTTTCTGTTTATTCAAATTTTCCTTTCCATTCTCAGGATTCATTTATTGGAATTTTAAAGTCACTTTATTTCTTTTCCAAGTCATTCTTAAATTTATCCTATAATTATTTTACATGCAAATTTCACTTCTTTTATTTTTATTTCAAAAATCATATTAATATTTTTGGTAATTCATTATGCTCAATTATATCAACCAAGCCATAGCCTTCAATATTTCCACATAGTTCATTATAGAATTTCAAATAATCAGAACAGAGGATATTAAATAATTTAAATAAAAGTTGAGGGGTCCAGTTGGATCCCTCCAACGTGTTTTCCCTGCATCCACAGACGTTAGCATCACATAATATGCCAATTTCAAATTATACTATACTAAATCACATCAATCAATTCAACCATACAATCAATTATTTAAATTTAATCATTTAAATTTAAACTGAGTGAGATTAACTCACCTTTGATTCTTGTTTTGCAACCGGACCCAACCCGGCTTGCTTCTATCAGATTTTAACCTTGTATAACAATCATACGATTTATTAACACTTTGAAATAACTTGAACAATTTATTTCCATTTTATAAATTTAATTAACCAATGATTCTATTTTAACTAATAAATTTTAAGTTTAAACTAATTCTATTTTTAACATATTATTTTAGCTACCAATTAATTTAATAAGTTAATTAAATAAATTAATTTCCAACAATACACTATTTTAAAATAACCTAGTAAATTATAAACATGTACATTTAAATTCATTCCCTTTTTAAACTGCATAATACCACATATCCGAAGAAATTTCGAAACCAATTTTTTTTATATACATATATTATTTTATTTCCTATTTCGAAATTCCTTATATCAAATGACTTACAACAATATATATATATATATATATATATATATATATATATATATATATATATTAGTAACTAAAATAAATAGATAGGTTCATTAACCAAATTAACCACATTATTTTCGAAAAATTTAAAATTATGCTTTAAATAAAAATAGGTATGTATTCATTCTATTTTATTATTATTATCATTTTGAAATAGCCTATATACTTTAATGATCTGCTTTTTATTAAACTCCGTATACATCTCTAAACTGCATATATAATAAAAAAGTTTAATTTTCCAGTAAGCCTCAAAAACAAGCGCTTACTTTACTGTTACCACTTTATTTTTATTTTCTTTCTAACTAGGCCTTCATATGTGCTAAATATCTTCTGTAACCTATCTTCATTTTCCCTTTTAATATACCCAATATACTTACTTATAATTAGCCATTTCAAAATTAAAAAGCAAGACTGACTGCAGTTTTACCTTACTGAATATATTCTTTTCCTTTTGTAAAAACTATTATATTTTTATTTATAAGTTCATTTCAAAAATTCAAATACAAAATAAATAAGAAATCATACCCATGCAGGAGATCGGCCCACCTCGAATTCCTCCATCATGAAAGCCATCGCAACCAAGCTGCTTCGTCATCACACCGCCAAACTCACGCGCCCTATCACCATCAATTTGAGCTGGGGCGACATCGTAGATCGATCAACCCATCGACGCTCGAGTACAGCCTAATCCCCACGTCGTCGCGATTCCTACCCAATTTGCCTCACATGGCCGGCGATTCGATCGATAACATCGCGAATTTCTATTCACACACGAGCGCTTCCCTCTCATTTGAATTGATTAGCGCATTCGATTGTTATGAAATCGAATTCGATTACTTCCTTTGATTTTTTTTAAAAAAAACTGAATAGATTTGAGGATGCGAATTTAATAAGAAGAGGAGGAACGAAAGTTTTATATTTTAGTTGCTTTGGTTCTGCTCGCAAAGATAAAGCAAAGCACAATCTTTTCCTTCAAGCTTTCGAATCTGCAGTTGATTTTATAAAGGAGAAAGGAAATGATGATTATGTTTTCTGACAATTTCGTGATGTTTATAAAAGAGGGAACATGATGGAAAAGGAGTCGGCGTGAATCAGAAGGACAATAGTGTTTTTTTTTTGAAATGAGTGGAAAATTTTTGCTGAAGTGAAATATTCTAGCTGAGGTTTGACTAAACTATGCAAATAAATATATGTATGTCAATGCGTTTAAATACCGTATACTCACACAACAACTCCAAACGCTACGGAATTTGAAATCCGGTAATAATTTAATATTACGGACCCAATGAAACAGGTTTCGTCAAATTCTGAGACTGCGACTTGGGAGGCTATTTTTAAACATCAATTTAAACGCTTAAAATTTTAAAAATGAACAAACCACTGTTAATTCCAATTTTACAACTTCTATTATTTTCAGTGCTATCAATATAAAATTTTATAAGCTTTCAAATTATTTTTAATAGGCTTAAAATTCTAGATTCAATATTTCATCCAATTTTAAATTATGTAAATTCAATAATTAAATTATCAAATGAATTGTGATATTCGAAATTTAAGTTAAAATTGCTCTATTGAATACTTAAAATCAATTAAATATTCCGATTTTAAATGCTCGAAAATTCCGGGTCGTCACAAATTAATTACACAAATTAATTATTCTTAACCAAAAATAGTAATTAATCTTTAATTACTTCACAAATTAATTACTATAATTAATTACGTTAATCCTTAATTACCTATATTAATTAATTTCTCATAAATCACTTATTATTGATTAATTTATCTTAATTAATAAACCTTATTTACATCATTAATTATATAAATTAATTATTTCTAATTACATTTTAATTTATCCTAATCTAAATTAAATACATTAAGAAATTAATCATTAATTAACCACAAATATTAATCACTATTGATTAATCGCAATCTGTAATTTACTACCTTCTTATTTACTTCATTAAATAAATTAATTACTCCTTAATTAATTATCTTAATTAATCTCTTGATTAATTGCACAAAGTAATTATACCCAATTTACTTCTATTAACAGATCACCATTCAACCAATTACATCCAGTAATTGTTTATCAATTACTTCCCTACGTAATTATATTTTATTAATTACAATAAGTAATTACCTATCAAGCCACCTAATTTATTTTATTTATATTTTAGAATCTCAAATTATACTTATCCAATCATACACAGCACAATTTAATTCCCAAATTAATCTTTCACAGTGTATAAATAAAATGCATCATCATTTATGAAAATAATTTCTATATTATGAGGAATCCAGTTGGGTCCCTCCAACATGTCTTCCTGCATTCACAGATGTTAGCACAATACTAATTCCACTTCGAGGTGGAATATCGCGGTATATGGGATTTATATAATATCACTCGCTATTATGTGGCGCATAAGGTCTCATCCGCTATATAATGCGGGAAATCAATAACTCCAATATATTATATATTACTATATATAATATAGCACATCAAATCAATTCAATCATTCAACCAATTATTTAAATTTAACTATTTAAATTTAAATAAAAACCTAGAAGAGTGAGATTAACTCACTTTTGATTTTTGATTTACAATCCACTTCATTCTCGACTATCTCTTCCCGATTTGGACCTTATATAAACATTGTATGGTTTTATTAATATTTGGAATAACCAAACAATCAATTTCCATTTAATTTAATTAACTAATAATTTAATTTAACAAATTTTTCCTTAAATAATTCCTTAGTAGCTAAATAATTTAAATAAGTTAATTTAACAAATAAGTCTCCATTATTACAAAATTAACTAGCAAATGAAAATAGGTATATATGTATCTCTATTTTATCTCCTTCTTTGAAACTTCATAAAAAAATAACCTATATACATTCTCAAAGTCTAATTTTAATAAATTTCTATTATTATTTTCTTCAAAGCCTCTCTTATATATATGTAAAATTTCCTGTTAAATATATACATATACATATATATATTTAATTTAAAATAGGCTGCTAAAAAGTATTTTCTACAGTTATCTATATACATACATAGATAAGAAAAATCTGCATGCATATACTTCCCTAAATAAAAGTTTTCTGTTTTAAAGTTATATATATAATTTGTGCTGTAATTTATATGACTGCCCTAAAAAAACAACGAAAAAATGGAAAACCTCACTGGCACACTAACTCGACGACGATGAGCACGAAACCCAAACACGACAGTCACCACAATCGAGAATGCCAACTTCGAGACAGCCCCTCCTGCTTCCTAAAAATCCTTCGATCCGGCCATATCCCCCAACGCTCTCTTCCCTTCGATCTCACAAGCCCTCTGACTGGAGAATGTCGACCTCACCTCTAGTCAACAACGCGACCCTGCCCCAAACTCACGGTCCCAAATTCACTTCGACATCATCGATTCCAAAGCAAGGCCCCCTTAGAACCGCAACCTCGCCTACCCTCGCGACACTGTCATGGCCTCGTCCAAGCTATCGACTGCCAAAACAATATCGCACATGACAAAACTCATAAAGGACAAAAGCTCTCGTCTGCACAACTCGAAGCAACGAATTTTCTGATCTTATTTAGGGGATAGGTTTGATTCGAATAGTTTGCTACTTGTTTTACAACGGATCGGCCTTCGAACAGAGGAAAAAATAACAAGGGATTTAGATTTTTGTTATTTGATGCTTAATGAAGAGGATTACCTAACTGAGTTCGGCCATGATCAAAGCAGCAATCCTCTCCTTTTTTTCGAAGATGAAAAGAACCAAAGATCTATATTATTTTAAAAGAGAAAAAGATGTGCGAGCATGATTTGATATTAACGTGTTTGAATCACCTAGCTATAGTATTTTGATGGGGAAGGCAAAAGTACTGATGTAGATATAATTTCAACTACAGTTGTTAAGTATAAAAATATATCCAGTTAAATTCAAATTCAAATTTAAATCGTCCTTAATTCTAACTTATATTTTCACATCCTATCGAGGCATGCCGCCAGGCGTTTATAAGGTTATACCCCTATTCCGAACTCAATGGAAAAGGTTTCGAGTCCTACCTCGATCGTATGGAGAAGATAGCTTTTTGAATCGAGTTTAAATATTAAATTATCGATGTTAATTTCAACACGTTCCTCACCTGTACGGACAAACGGTAACTCCAAAGACTATGAAAATTGAAATTCAATAATTACTAACTATTTCGGATCCAATGGAACTGGTTTCGTCGAATTCCAAGACTATGCCTCGAAAAGCTATTTTTAAATATCGATTTAAACGATATATTTTCAAAACTGAACAAATCACCTTTAAATTCAATTTTAACACTTTTACAATCTTCAGTACTATCGATATAAATTTTACAACCCTTCAAATTATTTTTAACAGGCTTAAACTCCAGATTCAATATTTTTCCCAACTTGAATTATTAAATTAAATAAATTCAATCGCCAAATTCAAACTGATATTTAAAATCCAAATTATACTATCTTGCAAATATTTAAAATGAATTAAATAATCCAATTTCAAATACCTAAAAATTTCGGGTCGTCACAGTCACCCAATTGATTTCCAGGCACAACCACACCTTATAGAGAGGCTCGATAAACTTTTGATTGCAAATTGATCCTATAACTCTGGATAGCACTTTGATCATCGAGAGAGGGTAGAAAATCAAATAAGAATGAGATTCTAATTTGATTCACTTGAGAATTTGGCAGAATTTCGGCATGATTTTAAAAATATGAAAATTTTAGAATATGGATTTGTGGAGAAGGAGTGAAGAAAATAAGAAAATAGTTTGTTAAAAAATTCGTTTGTGAAGGCTATTTATAAAGCACCAATGGTCATAACCATTCGTGAAGAGATTTAAATGAATATACACTTCTTTTGAAATTTGAAACTTTTGAATTCAACGGCCACATGTCAACATGGAGATCCCATGATGTCGACATCTCTAGTTAAAAAAACAATGTAAAATTTGTTTTGAACAAGAGTTTATATCAAAATAAAAATAAATAATATTTTTAAGGCTAAAACATCTTGTTGAAAATCATTTGAAAAGATAATTTTAAGGCTAAAATATTTTGAAAAACAGTTTTGAAAGTCATTTTGAAAAATCATTTTGAAGTAGTTTGGTAAGCTTCTTCCTGCAAAATATCTCATCGCATCAGGACTCAAGAACTTGTACAAAACCAGGCTGTTCGTAGGTTTGTAAGCCACTTATCATAGGTTTGTAGGCTACTTGTCGTGGGTTTGTAAGCCACAAAGATGGTAGAAATGGGTTCCATCTCAAATGAAATTCGGAATGAAGATTTCTGTGCTATTATGAAGTTTAACAAAAACTAGACATTAATCTTGAAATCTTGATCTTGATACTCATGAGTCTTCAAACTTGATTTCTTTATTATTGATCATCATACTGTACAGTCTTCAGTGATCAGTACATGCCTTATATATATCCTACATAATAACATTTATATATATCTAGACAACAGTGTTAGTATATAAGTTATAATAAGTCAAAAAGGTTGTTGTCATCAAAACCACTATCTCCAGTTCTTAACAATCTCCCCCTTTTTGATGATGACAACCTTATAAAATATACTTACCACTTCGATCATACCATAACTCCCCCTTACACCAACAACTCCCCTTACTCCAAGCCTATTATTTTATATAACTTAATCTTACACCAACAACCTCCCCTTACTCCAAGCCTATTATTTTATATAACTTCTCCCCCTTTGTCATCAACAAAAATAATTTATAAACCTTGAACTTAATAGATAATGAGATATGACATAAGAATATCATATGAAATATAGCATCCTAAATGGAATTCATGTTTTTATTCACCGAAGATTGTTTTTAGAAGAACATTAACTAAGATAACACTTATATACAAATTAACAAACCAATATACAATCAAGAAAGAGAAAAACGAAAAACGCTTTAACAAGGACCCTTAACTATTGGTGATTTATGGACCGAACAATTTGGATAGTGGAGACAAAAGTTTTCACGTTGTTCGACCAAGTTTCCATTAGCATCAAAATGGACCTCTCCAATGCACATCACGCCATCTTCTTCGTCCATACGAACATCTGGATTTGGCAAAAGATATTTTTCTTCTTGATCTTCTTAAGGTTCTTCTAGAGGCTCTTCTTCTCCAGAATCCATGGCTTGTGATGATTCTTCGATGGAAATGGGATTGTCATGGTTATCCATAAGGAAGTTTTTTAAATTCCTAAGGATTCTGCCTTGCCTGTCTCGTTCTCTTGCCATTCGCAGTTGACCCACTTGAATCTCCATCATTATTTGAAGCAGATCTTTCATCTTCTCTTGCAATTTGATGACTCGTACGTGTGTAGTGCGTTGAAAAGGACCAGAATGAGGAAAAGTGGGTGAAGAAGGTTCATTATTAGAAGAGAAAGTCATAATTTACTATTTTAGAAGTTTATTACAGAGAATGGAATAGAGAAAAGGAGTAAAAGTTGAAATATATAAATATATAACTTAATAACTAATTTTAGAGGGAAATGTAAATTTGAAAATTTCGGCATGTATGTTGACATAGGGGGATGGGTCAAGTCGACATGCCCAGTTCAATTTTTGAGAAAATTTTATTTACATTAATTATTAACTATACTTGTATTATTTATAGTTTATATTTCAGTTAGTGAACATATACCAAATTCTCTTCTAAATTTAGTAAAGTTTTGTTCATTTAATGGTTTGTTTAATATATCAGTAATTTATTTTTCAATATTAATATATTCAAGAGTTATGACTTCTTTACTTATATTATCTCTAAGAAAATGATGTCTAATATCAATATGTTTTGTTCTAACATGATGAGTTGGATTCTTAGACAGATTTATTGCACTAGTATTATCACAATAAATTAGTGATTTAGTTATAATTAATCCAAAATCTTTTAAAGATTGTTGCATATATATAACTTAAGAACAAGCCAAAGCACCAGATATATATTCTGCTACAGTTGTTGACAAGGATACAGTATTTTGCTTCTTACTAAACCAGGAAACCGGAGAATGTCCTAGAAAGTGACAAGTTCCACTTGTACTTTTTCGGTCTGATTTACAACCAGCGTAATCAGCATCACAATATGAAATTAAATCAAATACATATTTTTTAGGGTAAAATAACCCATAATCTAAAGTATGTTTTATATATCTTAAAATTCTTTTAACCGCTTTTAAGTGAGTTTCTTTAGGTTGAGATTGGTATTTTGCGCAGAGGCAAACACCATGCATGATGTCAAGATGACTTGCTGTTATATAAAGCAGCGAACCAATCATTCCCCTATATAATTTTTGACCAACATATTTTGTTTTATATCTTTTACTTAAAGCTACATTAGTTGTCATTGGAGTTGGTTTTCCACCAGAAGTGGTCAATCCAAATTTATTAATTATACGCTTAGCATATTTTTCTTGATTAATAAAAATTCTTTTATATAATTGTTTGATTTGAAGTCCTAAAAAGAAACTTAGTTCTCCCATATGACTCATTTCAAATTCTTTAGTCATTATATCTGAAACTTCTTTATTCATTATGTAATTAGTCGACCCAAATATTATATCATCTACATATATTTGTACTGATTGAATATCATTTTTGTTTCTTTTAATAAAAAGAGTTCTATCTGTTTTACCAATTTCAAAACTAGATTGTTGTAAATAAGATCTCAGTCTTTCATACCAGGATCTAGGAGCTTGTTTCAGACCATACGAAGCTTTCTTTAACTTATATACCTGGATTTGAAATTTATTATCTTCAAAAAGTGGAGGTTGTTCAACATAAACATTTTCTTTTACAAAACCATTTAGAAAAGCATTTTTAACATCCATTTGATATAATCTGAAATTATTGTAGTTTGCAAAAGCAAGTAGAATCCTAATAGCTTCTAGTCTTGCTACGGGTGCAAAGGTTTCGTCATAATCAATTTCTTCTTCATGACAATAACCTTGCGCGACTAAACGAGCTTTATTTCTCACGACCTCACCAAGTTCATTCAATTTATTTTTATAAACCTAATTTGTTCCATTTATACTTTTATCCTTAGGTCTAGGAACAAGTTCCCAAACATCATTTTTGGTGAACTGATTCAATTCTTCTTGCATAGCAAGAATCCATGAATCATCATATGACGCTTCCTTTGATTTTTAGGCTCAATAGTTGATATAAGAGCTACATTACTCATACTATTTAGTTGATTTCTTATTTTAACTATAGATTCAATATTTCCTAGTATATTTTCTACAGGATGATCTTTTAGTATCCTAATTCTTTTATTAGGTTGAATAATTTCACAATTACTTTCATTATTTTAAGTTACAAAATCTTCTTCATCTTCTATTGATACAGTATCTTTAAAATTTTCATCAAAAGATACGTGCATTGTTTCTTCAATAGTGTCAGTACTTAAATTATAAGCTCTAAACATCCGATGAAGATACCTCTGTCGGATTTAGGTTCAAATTTATCCAAATTATCTTTCGTATTAAGAACAAAACAATTACTACCAAAAATTTTAAAACAAGCTACTACGGGTTTCTTATTGTAAATTAATTCATGTGGTGTTTTATTTATTATTGGCCTAATTAAAATCCTTTTAATATATAACTAGCTGTAGCAACCGCTTCGGCCCAAAAGTTTTTATGTAATTTACTATCAAAAAGCATTGTTCTAGCACACTCTTGAATCATTCTATACTTACATTCTACTACTTTGTTTTGTTGTGGAGTTCTTGGAAAAGAGAAAATATGAGTAATTCCTTTTTGATTACAAATTCTCAAAATTTTCATTTTCAAATTCTCCACCATGATCACTACAAATATTTTTTATTTTTAAAGAAAGTTGACTTTGAATTCTTTTAGAAAAATTCTTAAATAATTCAAAAGCATCACTTTTAAGTTTAAGAAAAAAATTTCAAGTATATTTAGAATAATCATCTACAATTACAAAAACAAATTTATTGTGATTAATTGATTGAACTTGAGATGGACCAAAAAAAATCTAAATGAAGTAATTCTAGAGGTTTAGAAGTAGAAATCAGATCTTTTAATTTAAGTGAACTTTTCTTAAGTTTTCCTAATTGGCAAGCATCACATATACTATCTACTTTAAAGTTTAACTTGGGAAGACCTCTAACTAGGTCAAGTTTTGATAACCTAGATAAAAGTTTGAAATTTAAGTGACCAAATCTTTTATGCCAAATCCAAGGGTCACTTTTTAGCCAAAAGACATAAGCTATCATTTGAAACTTTCATACTAAGGATGTTAATGTTTTTCATCCTAATTCCTTCAAAGATAATATTTGACTTATTATCTTCGATGTGACACTTATCTTTTCCAAGTTTAGTTTTAAATCCTTTAACACATAGTGTACTTATACTAAGCAGGTTATGTTTTAAATTCCTAACTAGCAAAACATCATAAACAAGAGAAGTTTTAGAATTACCGACATTGCTGATGCCAATCATATATCCTTTTGAGTTATCTCCAAACTTGACCAATCCACCATCTTGATATATAATGTCATTGAGTATCTTGGGATTTCCAGTCATATGCCTTAAACTACCACTATCAAACATCCATTTATCTTTCTCAATTTACACAGTTTGTCCATTGGTTGTTGATTCTTCAAAAGCCATGTAACATGTCTGTTCCTGTATAACAAACCAATTCGGTAGATAATTTGATTTTTTTATAAAAACTATATGCAGACTTATGATACTTTGATGAAATGCATAAACTCAAACTAGTAGTAACAAAATTTCCTAAAAATGCCATTTTTTAATTTTCAAGTTTCATATTATGAAAACTATGAAAACCTATGCTCTGATACCAATTGAAAGGGAGTGCGGATTAAGGATTATAGGCTAATTTAACACTAGAGAGGGGTGAATAGTGTTAGTTAGATTCTAAGACTTATATGAACTAATTTAAAGATTATGATATAAACAAATTAGAACTTAATTACAGAACAATCACATAATCAAACACAGATGCAGAAAGTAAATAAAAAGCACTAAAAGGAAAGAACACACTGGATTTTATACTGGTTCGGAGTTACCCTACATCCAGTCCTGTACCAAGGCAAACCACCTCATACAGAATTTTATTATACCAATGTCGAGATTACAATCCTCAATTTCTAAAGGCCTTAAGGTACCCTCCTATCTCACGAGTCCGGGGCAAACTTCTTGATTTATGGGACTCAAGATCACCCAATTGATTTCCAAGCACAGCCACACCTTATAGAGAGACTCGATAAACTTTTGACTACAAATTGATCCTATAACTCTGCATAGCACTTTGATCTTTGAGAGAAGGTAGAGAATCAAAAAAGAATGAGATTCTAATTTGATTCACTTGAGAATTCTGTAGAATTTCAGCACGATCTTAAATATGAAAATTTTAAAACATGGATTTGTGGAGAAGAAGGAGTGAAGAAAATAGTTTGTCAAAAAATTCGTTTGTGAAGGCTATTTATAAAGCACCAATGATCATGACCATTCGTGAAGAGACTTAAACGAATAGACACTTCTTTTGAAAACTGAAACTATTGAATTCAATGGCCACCATGTCGACATGGGTATTGAAATGACTCCGACTCGACCTTCGAAAATCAGCACTGAATACATGACTCATATTCGAATGCCGTAGATTCAAATGTTAAGTTTGGTTTGCCGAAGCTTATAACACATTAAGTACAACAACACAGCAGAAGAAGAAATGAATATTATTGATACAACAATGGATACAATATCTAATACAATATGATACAACAGATGCCCAACACTATCAGAGCCGAAATACAATAGTGGAAAGAACAGAAGTGGAAAAAAGATATCTTTAATGCCAAACAAGAGAGAAAGGAAATCCGACAATACTACAACTCCATAGCCAAAGCTCCAAACCACTAGCTTGAATCACCATCGTGTTGTATTGTAGCAATCTAGGTAACTATGCGATTGCCAAAATCCAAACGGCTTCAAAGACCAAAAGACGTTAAAGATTTGCTTAAGCTGCACCTACTATCTGACTATCTGACTATCTGAAAATCTGACTCTAGGCTGCCCATGTGGAAAATTTTGGGCACCTCGAGTTGAAAAGGGAACAACAAACTTTAGATCAGTCATGGGACTGGTGTGAGCAAACAAAAACAGTTTATTTGAACAAAAACAAACAAAATAATTTAAAAAGAAATCTACAATTCTTTTTTGGAAAATGAAACTACCATAAGACCTCCCGGCACACACATAATGCAATCGCACACTTGGAGGAGATTTCTCCTTATGATAGTCAAACATGATTGATACGCAAAATCTTTTTGATATTATTATTAAGGCATAGTGTAGAAAACCTTTGCAAGTATAATATTAACTTAGCCAGCATATGTACCATTATAGTATACCTACAATAGCTACCATATTAGGTGGCAGATTCTACAAGTAAAACCATACAAGGCGCATATTGGTGATTGGATTTCCAACAAATGTTCAGGCTAAGAAACTTCCTGTGCCATATGGGTACGCCTCTGGAGAGACGCCCTGAGAACTTAGCCTGCTCTCTGCCAACACGAGGCCTGGATACCTTGTAACTAGGTAACTACTACACGAGTATGCCATCCCCTGGTCATCACCGACCTTTATCCGAGGACCCTCAACATCAACAACCACGAAGCACAAGTTTGCAGTAACTACATTGTTAAGTATCTGGGCTCCATACCATGATACCACTTTTATCCAGAAGGAAATGGACATGCCCTAAGGGTGCTACCTCCAATAACCTTGCTGCATCCTTCCTGTTTCGACCATTTTCGGGTTGTGAGGTCCGATAAAGTCTCATCCACAAAGCTACACTTTTCACAAAAGCCATGCTTCAATCAACAAATGATCAGTAGCACTTCGTATGCCATGTAACAGCCCTAGTTTTAGATATTTATTTTATTATTAATTATTTAGTTTCAAAGTATATTTTATATAAATTGTGTCTAAAGATATAGTTTAATTATTTAATTTGAAGATATATTTTATAAAATTGCATATGTCAATAAAATCTAATAATAACTGTGAAATTTTAAGCTAAGTTAAACAGTTGAATTTCGCGTTCAAAAGACGCGTCAATTATAGGGTATAAGTGACGTAATAAAACGTGTGTTTTTAAAATGTTATTTTTATGAAAATTTTTGATGTTTTGGACTGCGTCTGTTTAGCGTAGTGTAAAAATCATGTTTTCGTAAAATTTTGGAGAAAAATATCAGTCAGAGATTTTATAACAAACGTTACGTTGCATTAACTGACAGTCTGATTTTAAATAAATTTGTATACGTTTTTCTAAGCTTTGCATAAATTCTTGCCATTCCATTTATTGTTTTCAAACTAAAATCAAATAAATAAAATGAAGTAAAAACTTAACATGGAAGTAACGTGTGAGACAAAAATCCAAGGAGAAATTTGTGCATGCCTAAATTGATACGATACATATCAACTCTTTCGTTCATCCTCTGATGTATACTTACCTTTATTTCTCCCCATATCAACGTATGCCTTAATTAAACCTTTTGTAAATCAAAACTGAATTGAATATGAGTTTGCCTTTCCTTTTCTCAGAAATAAAATCATGCATTGATAACTTCCCTTGTTTATTTCTTCAATCACGTATAAGCATTTATTCAAAGAGAAAACTGAAGCAAATCTCTCGGCCTTCCAGTAAATTCAAAAACTCATAATTTTTGCAAACTGAACTAAAAAAAAAAGAACATAAAGTTACGTACAAACTTTATATCCAGGCTTATATCACGCAACTTTTCATTTTGTACGTTTCTTTTTAAAAAGTTTTGCATTAAGTCTGGCCAGTTTGTTTATTAAATCAAACATAGGAGAATCAAAGCATGCTGAAATCACGCATGCATATTTACATATTTTCAAACTTTATATGTTGTGTAACTGCCTAAATCTTATATCACGTAAACATATTTATAACTTTTGTAACTGAAAGCTTTAAATCTCTACAGCTTCCTCTTTTTCCCCTGTGTTTTTGCCTATGATCTAGTATGGTATCTGCGAACGTCCAAATACATTTGTAAACATATTTAATACAAATCAAAATTTATGTAAATATAAATGAATCATCACACACGTATTCATATTTATATATATAAAACTGATACTTTAAACCATTTAAGCTGCTTGCCCTTTTCTCCCCATTTGTCCATTTGATTCCGCCTCAAACAAATCCTTTTATCTGCAAATCATCAATCTAAAATCACGCCTACATTAAATAGTATAAGATTTTGAAATCAAAGCTTCTCATAAAAATTGCAGTTATCGCATGCATTAAATCTAGATTTCAATTGGCAGTTTTAAATCACGCATTCATACTTAACCTTGCCTATCTTTTCAACTTCTCAATTCCCATGTATATCTCTCTATTTCACCTTTATTGTGCAATAAATAAATAAATAAATAAATAAAATTTTCCGTTCCTAATCACACATATAATTCAAGCAAAGTATCCTGGAAGGAAATTACACAGTCCATATTCATCAAATCTGGAAATTTATAAGGCACGCATGCTTTTGAAAAAAAAAATTCTTATAACGTGCAAACATTTATATTTGGAAGATATATCACGCATGCATTAAAACTGGAAATGAATCACGCAACCTACAGTTAAAACAAATCTATATGTATTTGCTTGAATCACTAGTTGTATCAGCACCTCTGCCGTTTCTTAAGACCAAGGGAATATTGCATTGTATCACTATTTGCCGTTTGTTTGCCTATAAATCAATGTATAAACTAAATCACGTATAAGCATTTATCATATAGAAACTGATGTTTTCATTCCCATTTATCTCTCCTTTAATTCATACGAAGATTTAAAGCAAATATTTACCAAATCAATGCTTGAAATTTGAACGTATTCCCTGACATCTTGTATAATTGATAACTATTGATTTATCTCCTCTGATTTAGCTCGTCAGTTATATTCAAAGCCCTATATATTTATCCCATTGCTTTAATCACGTGAGTAAACAATTAACATAAGAAACTGATGCATTCAATCAATTGTGTATAACTGGCAGCAGATTTGATTTCTCTTCCTCTTAATATTGAAACCTTTATTTCTTTGAAACTGAAAGGAGAAATCACGCATATATGCAAAACGTTCAGACTTCAAAGCATGTTTGCTTTAACCATGCAACTGTTTAATTGGAACATATTGTGAAATCAAAATATATTCATAATGAGCAGTTTAAAATCACACATATCATCTGGAAAGAAAAAAATATAAATCAAGCACCCTTCAAATGCGCATCAGTTCAAATTTATGTGCCTTGCCGTTTTATCATTTAATCACACATCACATAAATTTGAAGTTATAACAATGTATACCTGCCAAGATACCAGTTCTCTGGTATGAGCTCAAATCACGCAGGAAATTAATCTGGCATTAAATTATCATCAAGCTTTATACGTTGTGAAACTCTTGGCTTCCCCTGTATATTTCGAAGATTTATCCTTTTGCAAACTGATCAGTAAATCACGCTCATAACGTTCTAACAGAGGAGTGGTAGGAGAGATCAACGCTTACATTAATACTCGTACGTTTCATATCTGACTATTTCGCAAAATCCATCTATATATACTTTGCTTTATCTTCTTTAGTTTCATTCTCTCTTGTCTGTTCTTCTCGGGCTCGAACTCTTATCAGGTAAATGGTCTATGTCATTTTCTTTTCTTTGTTCAGATATTTCCTCTTCCTCGAAAATTTTGTTTTATCTCTGCCTTGCTCGGCCACACTACCATTTATCCACTTTGTTTTCTCTAAGAATCTTATCATATGCCTTGAACAACATATGGATCTGGGTTTATAGAGTTTTCTTTTTTTTCTTTTTTTTTTTAGTATACATAATTAAGTCAGAGGTACTAACTTTATAGAACTGAGAGGTTACTTTGAAAAAAATTTTTACATATGTAAAACCAAGTTCTATCAAACATCTCATTAACCTGAGTTTTCTTTTGATTTCAAAATCATGGGTTCGACTAGGGGTATAATAAGGAATTTGCTCATTTTTCTCCTTTCAGACAAACTGTATTTGTAAACTTAGACCAGGTTTGGGTTCTAGTTTGGGTAAGTCATTGCAAAAGAGGATAGAAGAAGAAAAGAGCATAGAGGCATATATGAGTGAATTAAGAAAACGTAGTTGAGTGGTAGTCTGCATTTATAAAATTCATAGGCTGTGCATATCTGTGTATCACACGGTGCACGAATGGATCAGTAAAAACTTGCTTTGGATATGATGACCAAGCCTTGTGAGTGAATTCATCTAACCTGAGTGTTTAGTAAAAGGCTGGAGTTTGGGGATGCTAGTAATAGTTGAAGATAGGATGAGGTGTGTCTGTACAGTTTTTAAGCCTGGAAAGTTTAGATTGAAGATGGATGAAGTCATAAAGCAATGATGCAAATTAAGTTTAAAATGTAAGATAGTAGCTGGATTTGAAAAAGTGACTCTAAGTTTGAGGAAAATTTAAGCAACAACATTTTCATAATACATAGGAATGCAAGTGTGCACGTGTAAAATGTATATATCACGGCCATAAAGCAAAAGAAGTGTGCACGTGTATGCGTATTCAACATTTTGTCGTTTTTTGTTTTAGGAAATTTTGTCGTAATTTTTGTGTTAGCACGGTTCACGTTTGGGGTATATTTTGGTCTATTTACACGGTGGAGTGGTCGAGCAAATCAAACCAATTCTCTTCCTATTTTAATTTTTCCTTGACCGTAAATTCTAAAGTCGCGTATTCAATATTTTGAATCCTGTTATAGATTTGAATCTAGGCGACATCCGAAGAATTTTGATCGTTACTCTCTGTCGTTCTTTTTCCGGTGAAATTGTCGTTTTGAAATTCAAATTTTCTGCAGCTTTCAGGTGAGTATTTCTCACCAGACATACGTATTTATATTTTAGTAAATTATTGCAAGTGTATGTGTAAAATTGTATTTCACTATTATCTGTCTGTAGTGTAATATAGAATGACGGACCCCAATTAAATTGACACCTCATCAGTTATTATCTGTTGTATTATATTCTGCAGTTATATTATATTATTGTTTATTTACTGCTTAAATCCCCACTGCAAGTTCCCTGTTATATATATATATTGTTATAGGCTGAAATGATAGGCCTAAATAATTATTACTGTTCACATGTTTGTTAACTGCTGTAAATTTACTTGGGATTGCGGGTTTGAAATGATAGAACCCGGGGTTTTATAAATTACGGGTTGAAATGATATAAATCCGTATCACTTGACCTAGGCTAGAAAACTATATACAGGCCCGTGGTTCTTATAATATTTTCTGAAATATTAAAAAAAATTATTTTGGAAGTTAAATATTTGGGTTAATATCTTTAAAAAGCTTTTATTTGATTTTTGAACAAATATTAAATGTAATAAATAAATAAATATTTGAGTAAAACTTTGGAATATAACTTATGTTGGAAATCCTGAATTTTGAAAGAATAAGATTTCAATTAATAAATAAATAGATAAATAAGTTATATTTGGAAATATTTATCAAGTTAAACAATCTATTACAGCATTTAAATGCTGTCTTTTGAAATTTGACTAGTTTTACCCATAACTTTAGGTAGCATTTCCTCAGTGCTATGGAATCTAGAATTTGATTGCTCTAAAATTTATGGAATTTGATAAATTTTATTTTACCTTAAGTTTTGGAAAAACTTAAGACATAATATTTATAACTGTATTTTCCTAAATAAATTAAAGATAAATATTCTGGTATTAAGTAAATTTTGGGAAAAATTTAATGGTTAAAATTTGGAGTTTTATTTATGGAAATTATGGGAATATTCAAGACTAAAAATATAAAACATTGATTTGTGAAAGAATAAAACCCAAACTAAGTTTTGAATAGTAAATACTCGAATTGGATATATATAAAAATTGAAATGGTTTTGGGAACATAAAGGGATATTTAAATTATGGTTAAACTTTAAATAAAGAAATATATTTGTGAAGCTATGTAAATTATCTTCTTTACAAAGTAACCATAAAGTTAACCCATTTATATATATACCGTTGAATGTCCAAACCATTGTGTTTGGGAGTTATGGATTTAAGTAAAGTTTCCAAAACATTATCCTTTGAAGATATAATTCAAATATTTGGTCTCCAGATATTATAAACAGTATGGTTTTGGAAAGAATTATATTTGAATATAACGATATCCTATTGTTTTGGGTTTTAAAATGATATCGTATCTATAGTTTTGAAATGGAAATGTTTATTCTGATTTAAAGTATAAACTGTTTTAAAATAACCACGGGTTATAATAACGAAGGGTTGGCAAAGAGACCGGGATCGGATATGGACATACTCTCTGTCGATACCGAAAACCACTTTGACTAACCGTGTACGCGGTGGAGATTCCAGAATGAAGTAGGTTGGTGGTGACGGTTTCTTGAAAGGTAATACGTGGACCCGACTCCCGTGAGTTGGCTTAAGGTGGCTAAAACAGGAGCGATTGACGGATTAATGAGGTAGCTCCTCTGATCGAACGCACTTCTTCGTATACCATTCTATTGCTTATGTGATTGTTTGGGTGCACCCTTTGATTTGGGAGTGTTGTTCGAGGTGGGCGGTTGCTGCGGCTTCGCGTTACCACCGGTCCGGATAGCAATTGGTATATCTACCCTGGCATTGCCTAGTTGTGCCGTGTCACCTACCATATCGAGCCTTGTACGAGTTTGGTTTTCTCCCGTAGCCCGTGTGGTATCCTCTAGTTGCTTCCCGAGTAGGAGGAGCTATGATATTGGATGGACTACTGGGACTATTACGTGTTAAGGGCTATATGGGTAACCCCTTAATGCTAAGAAATAAGTATGTTTACTTTATAAATAGACACTATTATAATAGCGCAATATACTACATAGTAAATAGTTTAACGGATCCTTAGAGGATGGGCGGTCCCAGGCATCCTTTGAGTTACTTGCTATATATTACAGTACACTTGATTTAGCTTACATTATATAAGTATGTATGTCCTGACTCGAGTGTTTTGTTTTATTGTACGCTCGGGTCAGCCTGAGTTGCAGCTTCAGTTTCTTCTCCGTAGCTAGGACACTCAATAGATCATTCGTGCTATTGGAAGTTGTTTCAGTCTTTATCTTTTCTGGAATCCCAGACTTTGAAGACTCTATCTCTATTTATGTTTTAAAATTGTATTGAGGATTATAAACAATGAAATTCCTGTTTTGTTAAAGATGTATCAGTGGCTTCATGAACCACTAAATTTTAATTTCCGCTGCGAGATTCTGATATCTGTGTATGTGATTCTGTGATTTATTTACTGTATATTCCGAGTTTTGCCAAATTTATTCTACAATCTATTATTTTGAACTATTCCAGCTCGACATGTTCTATTATTGTCGAATTCGAATGGTACAAAATAGTGGGTCGTTACAGTTGGTATCAGAGCTTTGGCTCTAGGCAAACTCAGAATATATGGTAAATTTGATTTACAGAATCACCTTCGTTTGAGATTGAATCTCTTCCTTTTCGAATTTGGAACATTCCCTGTGGTTCCAAAGTTCACTCGTGTCCCTCACTTTTCATCTACTCAAGATTCTGGAGTGTCCCATAACTCCACTTCGGATGATCTTTATAGTAAATTGGCGGTCTCGCCATTATTCTAATAAAGGGGCGAAACTCCTTTACCATTAACATTGATTCACCAGAGATTTATATTTATCCTCGGTTTATATGCCAGTATCTTTGGTTATTCCGAACTCTATCTCTTCGGATCAAATATAGATTTACCCAATCATATCGATCCGACTCTTCAAGTCACGGTTGACCAGGTCAAGGTTGTCCGCGATTTATATAGACTTACCCAGTTCCTTATTCTGTTATTTAATCATCGGACCTTCTGATTTTAACTAGCTTGGATTCTATTTGATTTGAGTTCATCAAATTTGAATTTCTATCCTTGTTTTGGAAATAGACATGTCTTGAAAAATGGATAATTATGATTAAGACGTATTTTAATATCACTAAAATTTGATAATTGAGAATTTGGTTTCAAATGGAAATTTCAAGTGTAACTTATTAAAGGAATATCTTAATTATAAAATAGGTATTTTAAATAAAGTGTTAGGTTATTGCTAAATCAAGAGTTAAGTAGAATAATGAATTGATTGGAAAATACTATTATATCTACCGTAGCATATTATAAATGCTGCTGTTTTTAAAAATAAATGTTTTGAAAATTTTATAATTGAATAAATGAACCTTAAAATATTTCAACTTTGAAATGAGTATTATTTGGCATTGAATTTAAAAGGTATAAATGAAGATTATTTTAAAAAAAGTGCTATGATTTTTGTAATATGATTTCCAGATGATGATATCTATAAATTT
Organism: Allium cepa; assembly: GCA_030765085.1. Classification (NCBI taxonomy): domain Eukaryota; kingdom Viridiplantae; phylum Streptophyta; class Magnoliopsida; order Asparagales; family Amaryllidaceae; genus Allium; species Allium cepa. The sequence continues at coordinate 58,295,101 of CM060935.1, forward strand.
TAACGACCTTCAAAGTATTATAATCTCAAAAGCATTATGATTTCAAATTTATTATCTTATTTTGTTTATGAACTATTTTTAAGTGTCCTTGGTTTCCCTATCTGCTACAGAATGGGGAGGCGATTGCTTCTACCAGCCTATTTAGGAATCTTTCAATATTCTTTGAAACCTTTGTTACTCATCGAGACCTAAGCACCGTTTATCACCCATGGACTGACGGTCAAACTGAAGAGTAGAACCGATTCTGGAGGATCTTCTTCGTGTTTCAAATCCGGAACCATCCGTTTAAAATACTTGTTATCTAGCTTATCTTCTTTGTTTCTCTTCTTTCGTTCCTTTTCGAGGACGAAAAGTTCTTAAGTGGGGGAGAGTGTAACAGCCCTAGTTTTAGATATTTATTTTATTATTAATTATTTAGTTTCAAAGTATATTTTATATAAATTGTGTCTAAAGATATAGTTTAATTATTTAATTTGAAGATATATTTTATAAAATTGCATATGTCAATAAAATCTAATAATAACTGTGAAATTTTAAGCTAAGTTAAACAGTTGAATTTCGCGTTCAAAAGACGCGTCAATTATAGGGTATAAGTGACGTAATAAAACGTGTGTTTTTAAAATGTTATTTTTATGAAAATTTTTGATGTTTTGGACTGCGTCTGTTTAGCGTAGTGTAAAAATCATGTTTTCGTAAAATTTTGGAGAAAAATATCAGTCAGAGATTTTATAACAAACGTTACGTTGCATTAACTGACAGTCTGATTTTAAATAAATTTGTATACGTTTTTCTAAGCTTTGCATAAATTCTTGCCATTCCATTTATTGTTTTCAAACTAAAATCAAATAAATAAAATGAAGTAAAAACTTAACATGGAAGTAACGTGTGAGACAAAAATCCAAGGAGAAATTTGTGCATGCCTAAATTGATACGATACATATCAACTCTTTCGTTCATCCTCTGATGTATACTTACCTTTATTTCTCCCCATATCAACGTATGCCTTAATTAAACCTTTTGTAAATCAAAACTGAATTGAATATGAGTTTGCCTTTCCTTTTCTCAGAAATAAAATCATGCATTGATAACTTCCCTTGTTTATTTCTTCAATCACGTATAAGCATTTATTCAAAGAGAAAACTGAAGCAAATCTCTCGGCCTTCCAGTAAATTCAAAAACTCATAATTTTTGCAAACTGAACTAAAAAAAAAAGAACATAAAGTTACGTACAAACTTTATATCCAGGCTTATATCACGCAACTTTTCATTTTGTACGTTTCTTTTTAAAAAGTTTTGCATTAAGTCTGGCCAGTTTGTTTATTAAATCAAACATAGGAGAATCAAAGCATGCTGAAATCACGCATGCATATTTACATATTTTCAAACTTTATATGTTGTGTAACTGCCTAAATCTTATATCACGTAAACATATTTATAACTTTTGTAACTGAAAGCTTTAAATCTCTACAGCTTCCTCTTTTTCCCCTGTGTTTTTGCCTATGATCTAGTATGGTATCTGCGAACGTCCAAATACATTTGTAAACATATTTAATACAAATCAAAATTTATGTAAATATAAATGAATCATCACACACGTATTCATATTTATATATATAAAACTGATACTTTAAACCATTTAAGCTGCTTGCCCTTTTCTCCCCATTTGTCCATTTGATTCCGCCTCAAACAAATCCTTTTATCTGCAAATCATCAATCTAAAATCACGCCTACATTAAATAGTATAAGATTTTGAAATCAAAGCTTCTCATAAAAATTGCAGTTATCGCATGCATTAAATCTAGATTTCAATTGGCAGTTTTAAATCACGCATTCATACTTAACCTTGCCTATCTTTTCAACTTCTCAATTCCCATGTATATCTCTCTATTTCACCTTTATTGTGCAATAAATAAATAAATAAATAAATAAAATTTTCCGTTCCTAATCACACATATAATTCAAGCAAAGTATCCTGGAAGGAAATTACACAGTCCATATTCATCAAATCTGGAAATTTATAAGGCACGCATGCTTTTGAAAAAAAAAATTCTTATAACGTGCAAACATTTATATTTGGAAGATATATCACGCATGCATTAAAACTGGAAATGAATCACGCAACCTACAGTTAAAACAAATCTATATGTATTTGCTTGAATCACTAGTTGTATCAGCACCTCTGCCGTTTCTTAAGACCAAGGGAATATTGCATTGTATCACTATTTGCCGTTTGTTTGCCTATAAATCAATGTATAAACTAAATCACGTATAAGCATTTATCATATAGAAACTGATGTTTTCATTCCCATTTATCTCTCCTTTAATTCATACGAAGATTTAAAGCAAATATTTACCAAATCAATGCTTGAAATTTGAACGTATTCCCTGACATCTTGTATAATTGATAACTATTGATTTATCTCCTCTGATTTAGCTCGTCAGTTATATTCAAAGCCCTATATATTTATCCCATTGCTTTAATCACGTGAGTAAACAATTAACATAAGAAACTGATGCATTCAATCAATTGTGTATAACTGGCAGCAGATTTGATTTCTCTTCCTCTTAATATTGAAACCTTTATTTCTTTGAAACTGAAAGGAGAAATCACGCATATATGCAAAACGTTCAGACTTCAAAGCATGTTTGCTTTAACCATGCAACTGTTTAATTGGAACATATTGTGAAATCAAAATATATTCATAATGAGCAGTTTAAAATCACACATATCATCTGGAAAGAAAAAAATATAAATCAAGCACCCTTCAAATGCGCATCAGTTCAAATTTATGTGCCTTGCCGTTTTATCATTTAATCACACATCACATAAATTTGAAGTTATAACAATGTATACCTGCCAAGATACCAGTTCTCTGGTATGAGCTCAAATCACGCAGGAAATTAATCTGGCATTAAATTATCATCAAGCTTTATACGTTGTGAAACTCTTGGCTTCCCCTGTATATTTCGAAGATTTATCCTTTTGCAAACTGATCAGTAAATCACGCTCATAACGTTCTAACAGAGGAGTGGTAGGAGAGATCAACGCTTACATTAATACTCGTACGTTTCATATCTGACTATTTCGCAAAATCCATCTATATATACTTTGCTTTATCTTCTTTAGTTTCATTCTCTCTTGTCTGTTCTTCTCGGGCTCGAACTCTTATCAGGTAAATGGTCTATGTCATTTTCTTTTCTTTGTTCAGATATTTCCTCTTCCTCGAAAATTTTGTTTTATCTCTGCCTTGCTCGGCCACACTACCATTTATCCACTTTGTTTTCTCTAAGAATCTTATCATATGCCTTGAACAACATATGGATCTGGGTTTATAGAGTTTTCTTTTTTTTCTTTTTTTTTTTTAGTATACATAATTAAGTCAGAGGTACTAACTTTATAGAACTGAGAGGTTACTTTGAAAAAAAAATTTACATATGTAAAACCAAGTTCTATCAAACATCTCATTAACCTGAGTTTTCTTTTGATTTCAAAATCATGGGTTCGACTAGGGGTATAATAAGGAATTTGCTCATTTTTCTCCTTTCAGACAAACTGTATTTGTAAACTTAGACCAGGTTTGGGTTCTAGTTTGGGTAAGTCATTGCAAAAGAGGATAGAAGAAGAAAAGAGCATAGAGGCATATATGAGTGAATTAAGAAAACGTAGTTGAGTGGTAGTCTGCATTTATAAAATTCATAGGCTGTGCATATCTGTGTATCACACGGTGCACGAATGGATCAGTAAAAACTTGCTTTGGATATGATGACCAAGCCTTGTGAGTGAATTCATCTAACCTGAGTGTTTAGTAAAAGGCTGGAGTTTGGGGATGCTAGTAATAGTTGAAGATAGGATGAGGTGTGTCTGTACAGTTTTTAAGCCTGGAAAGTTTAGATTGAAGATGGATGAAGTCATAAAGCAATGATGCAAATTAAGTTTAAAATGTAAGATAGTAGCTGGATTTGAAAAAGTGACTCTAAGTTTGAGGAAAATTTAAGCAACAACATTTTCATAATACATAGGAATGCAAGTGTGCACGTGTAAAATGTATATATCACGGCCATAAAGCAAAAGAAGTGTGCACGTGTATGCGTATTCAACATTTTGTCGTTTTTTGTTTTAGGAAATTTTGTCGTAATTTTTGTGTTAGCACGGTTCACGTTTGGGGTATATTTTGGTCTATTTACACGGTGGAGTGGTCGAGCAAATCAAACCAATTCTCTTCCTATTTTAATTTTTCCTTGACCGTAAATTCTAAAGTCGCGTATTCAATATTTTGAATCCTGTTATAGATTTGAATCTAGGCGACATCCGAAGAATTTTGATCGTTACTCTCTGTCGTTCTTTTTCCGGTGAAATTGTCGTTTTGAAATTCAAATTTTCTGCAGCTTTCAGGTGAGTATTTCTCACCAGACATACGTATTTATATTTTAGTAAATTATTGCAAGTGTATGTGTAAAATTGTATTTCACTATTATCTGTCTGTAGTGTAATATAGAATGACGGACCCCAATTAAATTGACACCTCATCAGTTATTATCTGTTGTATTATATTCTGCAGTTATATTATATTATTGTTTATTTACTGCTTAAATCCCCACTGCAAGTTCCCTGTTATATATATATATTGTTATAGGCTGAAATGATAGGCCTAAATAATTATTACTGTTCACATGTTTGTTAACTGCTGTAAATTTACTTGGGATTGCGGGTTTGAAATGATAGAACCCGGGGTTTTATAAATTACGGGTTGAAATGATATAAATCCGTATCACTTGACCTAGGCTAGAAAACTATATACAGGCCCGTGGTTCTTATAATATTTTCTGAAATATTAAAAAAAATTATTTTGGAAGTTAAATATTTGGGTTAATATCTTTAAAAAGCTTTTATTTGATTTTTGAACAAATATTAAATGTAATAAATAAATAAATATTTGAGTAAAACTTTGGAATATAACTTATGTTGGAAATCCTGAATTTTGAAAGAATAAGATTTCAATTAATAAATAAATAGATAAATAAGTTATATTTGGAAATATTTATCAAGTTAAACAATCTATTACAGCATTTAAATGCTGTCTTTTGAAATTTGACTAGTTTTACCCATAACTTTAGGTAGCATTTCCTAAGTGCTATGGAATCTAGAATTTGATTGCTCTAAAATTTATGGAATTTGATAAATTTTATTTTACCTTAAGTTTTGGAAAAACTTAAGACATAATATTTATAACTGTATTTTCCTAAATAAATTAAAGATAAATATTCTGGTATTAAGTAAATTTTGGGAAAAATTTAATGGTTAAAATTTGGAGTTTTATTTATGGAAATTATGGGAATATTCAAGACTAAAAATATAAAACATTGATTTGTGAAAGAATAAAACCCAAACTAAGTTTTGAATAGTAAATACTCGAATTGGATATATATAAAAATTGAAATGGTTTTGGGAACATAAAGGGATATTTAAATTATGGTTAAACTTTAAATAAAGAAATATATTTGTGAAGCTATGTAAATTATCTTCTTTACAAAGTAACCATAAAGTTAACCCATTTATATATATACCGTTGAATGTCCAAACCATTGTGTTTGGGAGTTATGGATTTAAGTAAAGTTTCCAAAACATTATCCTTTGAAGATATAATTCAAATATTTGGTCTCCAGATATTATAAACAGTATGGTTTTGGAAAGAATTATATTTGAATATAACGATATCCTATTGTTTTGGGTTTTAAAATGATATCGTATCTATAGTTTTGAAATGGAAATGTTTATTCTGATTTAAAGTATAAACTGTTTTAAAATAACCACGGGTTATAATAACGAAGGGTTGGCAAAGAGACCGGGATCGGATATGGACATACTCTCTGTCGATACCGAAAACCACTTTGACTAACCGTGTACGCGGTGGAGATTCCAGAATGAAGTAGGTTGGTGGTGACGGTTTCTTGAAAGGTAATACGTGGACCCGACTCCCGTGAGTTGGCTTAAGGTGGCTAAAACAGGAGCGATTGACGGATTAATGAGGTAGCTCCTCTGATCGAACGCACTTCTTCGTATACCATTCTATTGCTTATGTGATTGTTTGGGTGCACCCTTTGATTTGGGAGTGTTGTTCGAGGTGGGCGGTTGCTGCGGCTTCGCGTTACCACCGGTCCGGATAGCAATTGGTATATCTACCCTGGCATTGCCTAGTTGTGCCGTGTCACCTACCATATCGAGCCTTGTACGAGTTTGGTTTTCTCCCGTAGCCCGTGTGGTATCCTCTAGTTGCTTCCCGAGTAGGAGGAGCTATGATATTGGATGGACTACTGGGACTATTACGTGTTAAGGGCTATATGGGTAACCCCTTAATGCTAAGAAATAAGTATGTTTACTTTATAAATAGACACTATTATAATAGCGCAATATACTACATAGTAAATAGTTTAACGGATCCTTAGAGGATGGGCGGTCCCAGGCATCCTTTGAGTTACTTGCTATATATTACAGTACACTTGATTTAGCTTACATTATATAAGTATGTATGTCCTGACTCGAGTGTTTTGTTTTATTGTACGCTCGGGTCAGCCTGAGTTGCAGCTTCAGTTTCTTCTCCGTAGCTAGGACACTCAATAGATCATTCGTGCTATTGGAAGTTGTTTCAGTCTTTATCTTTTCTGGAATCCCAGACTTTGAAGACTCTATCTCTATTTATGTTTTAAAATTGTATTGAGGATTATAAACAATGAAATTCCTGTTTTGTTAAAGATGTATCAGTGGCTTCATGAACCACTAAATTTTAATTTCCGCTGCGAGATTCTGATATCTGTGTATGTGATTCTGTGATTTATTTACTGTATATTCCGAGTTTTGCCAAATTTATTCTACAATCTATTATTTTGAACTATTCCAGCTCGACATGTTCTATTATTGTCGAATTCGAATGGTACAAAATAGTGGGTCGTTACATGCCACATTACCAAATTGGGAATGTATCACTAGTAACCATCAACTACATAACCTCTGAGCTCATACGTCTCAGAGAAGGGTGTTAAGCTAAGAGAATAAATTCTCCGCCATCAAATAGAAATGTATTTGATAGAAAGCAGCTTTTCATCTCAAAGTGTAACATCAGACATACATCCGTACAAGTCCGTTCCAGGTTCGAACAGAACTGTAGGCACTTCAAAAGAAGCACTTGAAAATCCGGATTATCCCTAATCATGTATGGACTCCCCATCACAAAAGGTGATCAAATCTCTATACCAGCGCCATTCGGTGCAGAGAAATTTGATAGGTAATCCTTTCGCTTTCGAAAATATCCGGTCTTCACCACTGGTCTTCAAAAGCTATCCATTTCGTCGTATCACTATTCGGAATGGATTATATGACATAAAGTCCTCTCCCGGCTAAACCGAATAATGAGCGCAAAATTTAAAAAGCATATGGATATTGGGATCTTAGTTAACTCACAACTTTTAACCCAAAACCTTTTATTTCAAATGGTTTAAACAACTTTCCACTTTTAAATCTTTTAAACAAAAGATTCACCCTTTTAAATCCTTTTCAACTTGAAAACAAAGTTCACCAGTCTCTCACAAAGATTCATTCATAGCTTTCAAAACAATTCCTTTTCAAATCTTTTATACAAAAGATGCACCATTAAGATCCCCTTAAATTTGAAACAAGATTCACCTACCTTTAACACTGGAAATTCTTTCTCCATATGAAAGCTATTATCATTTGAAAACAAATATTTTTCGTTTCGGAAAAATCCGATTACATTTGCTCAAGTTAAAGCCCTTCTAGTATAAACTTGGGTTAAATTTAAATTCCCAAAATAATACATTTAAAGATACTTAAAAAAATGGTTTAATATATACTTACACACATTCTATAACTTGTAAAATCTTTTTAAACCATAATTTCCAAACATATATTCATAGAACTCAACTTTAAATCTTGAATTCAAGTTCAAATCAAACTATTTTAATTTCAAACTTTAACCGGTTATTCAAAATAATTTTTATCTTTAATACTCCTTTTCAAAAGCTTTCCATATTTAACCCAATTCCATTAAGAGACCATTTTTGGATTCAAAATTCAACTTTTAAAACTATTTCATTATTTTAAATAAAATGATATTAAATTCAAAATATCTATGACTTAACTAATTCCTCGTAAAATCCATATTTATGCGTGTGTGGTGTAGTCCAGGGGTTTTACACAATAGTGCAACATCATCAATCATTACAGATTCAAGCACAGCAATATCGATAAGTAGTATAATCCTATAACGCTTATCTTCATTCACAGATTCATAGATAAATAATATAAATTCATCACAGATAAAAAATTTACATTCATCACAGCTCAAATCAAAATAATTCATATCACAAAGCATCACACATCAGGTATATCAAACAATTCAAAGAATTTCATACAATCCAAACATCTATAAGTAAGATCAATAAATCATCTGATTAATTTAAATCGGATTAAATTACTTATGAATAAATTTCTAATCTTGGTTAATTAACATTAATTAATTACAACCCATTTTAACTAATTATCCTCTAATCATTTATTAATAAATTGACTAAGCTTTAATCATTAATTAATCAATCTTAATTAATAAATAAATCAACCTTTAATCATTAAATAATTAACCTTTAATCATTAATTATTCTTTAATTAATTATCCCCAATTAATTAACCTTTAATTATTAAATCAAACCTTAATCACTTTCATTAATTAATTATCCTTTAAATTAATTAATTATCCTTAAATTAATTATCTTATTTGATTAATCACATTAATTAATTACCTTCAGTTAATTATAAGAAGTGATTATCCCTAATCACTTAATCAACTTTAACCGCTAATTAATTACTTTTAGTTAAGTAATTATCTTTAGGTAATTAATTACCCTTTAATTACTTATCATTAATTGATCAACCTTTTAACTTAATGAAGAAGTCAACCTTCAATTATTTGAATATTCTTTAAGTAATCACATTAAGTAATTAACCTTTAATTACTTACATTAATCTATCTTAAATTAATCATATTAATTAATCAATATCTAATTAATTAATTGTCATTGAAAATTTTATTAATAATCCTTTGGAAACAAAAATCGCTAAAATATAATTTATCTTAAAACCTTTAACTTAATTTAAAATCGAGACAATATTTAAGACAAATCATTTATCTTTAAAATCTTATTTAAATATCCTTTGAAATAAATTTTATTTTTAACATATGAATTAACTTAAAATCCTTGAGTGGATTAAAACCGTCATCTTTTAACTAATTAAATATAACGTTTAAATTTAATTTAAATGACTTAAGAATTCATTTTTGAAAATTAAAGAATTGAAAACACTTTAACTTAATTTATCTAAAATAATTTACTTAAACTTTAATTAATTCCAACACAGTATAAAACATTTATTATAAAAAATAAATGTTAAAACTTGATCAAATTTAAATTGGATTAACGTGTTTTAAATTTAGTGGTCAAAAATTGTTATGTTATAACCCTGGGACCACTTCGGTATCAACCCAGGTCCAAAGTAATTTTCCCGAGCAAAACTTCGGGTTAAATCTCAAAACCCTCGAGTACAAACATTTTTCTCTTTTTAAACTTTGTTTATTTTAAAATTTTTAAAACTATGCCATACACTTGCGAACGACTCAGCACAAACCCGGGCCAAACACACATTCCTCTGAGGTTTACTTCGATCCAACTTCTTCCTTCTTCTTCTTTTTCTTCCAGACTCCAAAACGCACGTGCACGTGCACAAATCATTGGAGCTTCTTCGCCATCGCTTCGGCCACCTACATGCCGTCTACGACCTAGCCTATCAGCAAAACAACCCAGGTCGACGAATTTGACCGAGAATTGAAATCGAGTAACTCAATCACCAGGCATTCGATCCCAATAAACCCAAAACACCCCGTCGATGACAATACCGAACACCTGACCTCACGCCACCACACCCACAGTTTGCCACACGATGATACATTATTCCCTTCAGGTCTGATTGACGATAGTCCATCCACGACGACGAATTTTTTTTGCAAACCTCGATGAACAAAACATCCCCAAAACCCTATTTCCAACCATATCGTCAACAACGATGATTGAAAAAATGCTATTCCATTTTTCCATTGATCTACAACACCCAAGCCTCCTTCCACCATGATCACAACGCATTTGAACTCGCCGATGGACAGATTTTGGCAATAATAGCGTTTCCGTTCAACTGCACATTTCACCTTCAATACCAACCTAAATTTTTTGATTTCATTATCAAAATTCAACATTTTCAAATACAATTCAAATTATATAATAAAACCATGGAATTGTTATAACAAATTTTTGACTCGAATGTGTTTTTCACTAATATTTCTTAATTCCTGCAACCTTCTGTGTTAATTATACTTAATCTTATTTTTTAAAATAAGTTTTTATTATTACAACCAGATTCCTTTTAGAAATCATAATCTATAATCTAATGGTTAAAAAGAATTTGATTTTTCTTTAGTGGATCATAGCCTGTAGAACAATAGAGATATGTAAATATACATACACACAGACATGAACGGACATATATAAATATATATCTATATATATACAAGCAGATTCTACATCAAGTCTCAAGATGATCACATGCATTATGATATCGAAATAGATTAAGCTTTTAAAAATAGGAGCTTGCTCACCTTGTTTCAAAGCAGAGAATAGTATTTTTCTTTTTATTTAATCTGGAAGTTTTGCTTGAATCTAGAACTTTTGTTCTGCAGCTTTGTTTTGATTTAATCTGTTTGTTGTTGATGTTGAATCTTGATCTTGAACTTTGGAACAACCACTTGATTATAAATGAATAGCTTTTAGACTTTTGAATCAGGTTGAACAAATGAAAATTCGTTTTGATTTCTTTTGATCCTTCTTTTCTATTTTTTTGATTTTATTCTGGTTTCATTCTTTTCTTTGTTTGATCTGGTTTCTGCTTTTCAATTTGGAAGATGAGAAGATTTAAGAAAAACATGTATAGCCTGGTTTAACAAATTCTCATTTGTATATAATTCAATTTCAAAATAAGAAAAGATTTTCCCACTTGTTTATCTTTGCATACTACTTTGTTTACATTTGTTAATTCATGTTACACTTGTAATTGTATGTTCTAATTTTTATACACTTGTTAAAAATAAGCATTTTGTGTTTAAATCCTTATTTTAAGTAGTTTTATAATTTATGTTTTGAACCCTTGTTTAAACTTTTATTTATCTATGTAGATTTTCTAATCTATATTAACATATGTTTTAAAATTTTATATATTTACAAACTATACATTTTTTAAAAGAAAATGTTTTTATCTTTATAACCAACCCTATTTTTAAACTTAGTTTATTATACTTTTAAATGTATGAATGTTTATATTTATACATTTTCTATTATTTATATTTGCATAACTTTTTAAAGAAAATAATTTTAAAATCTAATTATATACTATAAATAATCATATATATATGTTTAGATTCTAATACATTTTTCTTATTATTTATATCTATACAAATTGAAGAAAAATAATTTAAAATCAAATTATATATTAATAAATAAACACACACACACACACATATATATATATATATAAGTTCTTAATTATAGAATTTAATTTTTGACTTTTGAAAATCATTTATATCAAATTCAAATTACATCTTTCAAAATATAAACTACATATGTATATTGTAGTTAGAAAACGAATTTCTATTAAATTTAAAATATAGAATTTTAAATCTAATTTATTCTAAATTTATTTATAAAATATTTGAATTTCCAAATCAAACTCTATTTACCATATGTTTAAAATACTTACATATGTATAGTGCATGTATTTATATTTTTTATATTATTTTCTAAAATATTTATTCTTTAGTTTCGAATTCAATTACAATCTATTTGTATAAATAAACAGGCACATGTCATATTTAATTTGAAAATTCAAATTAATTCACCATTTAATTCACAATTAAATTCTAAAAATTAAATTAATTACCAATTTATATTTGGCTTAAAACCAGGATCGTTATAGATTTCCCCTTTAAGAAAATTTTGTCCTCGAAATTTGCTAGACAGGGAGACAACTAAAGAACAACACACAAAAGATAGAGAAAGGACTCACCAGATCAAACTGAATATCCATTCTACATTTGGCTTACCAAATCAGAATATTATCAATAGATATGAGAGCGAACTCATTCAACACTTCACAAGATACTCAGCTCATCAGATCTGCGAAATATGCAGAGGCATTGGTTAGTTCGAAGGGATAACTAACCATTCGTAGAAGATATCTAGACCCAAAAGAATAAACAAAAGGATATAACTTAATTCAATTTCATATTTTGTTAACCAATTTATTTCATATTAATTTTCAAATTTATTAAAGTTTAAAACAAAACGCTGATAGAAACTAATGAAGAGAATATGAAATAGAAATTTATCTACAACGATTCACAGGGCTACCTTCACTCCAATGCTTCTTCTTGTAGCTTCCACGAAGCCTTTAGAGAATTTAAATTGGACGATGATTAGAAGAGATTGATAGAAAAAAATTATTTCCGTTGTTGTTGTAGGGTATTGCCCATTTTTAGTGGTACTCCCATGTCCCCTACCTCGCCCTCTTCTTGCACTCATACTCACTATCAGTGGATAGTAAGAGAATTCACTTAGGCATACAGAAGGATATCTTAGGGATACTCATTCTGGGGCATTTATATCCCTATCTCTAATGAGTCACCTAATGTGCTATACTCCTAAGCTAAAGTTTTTACTTAGCCTTCAGCTCTGATACCAAATGAAACGACCATGACTCGACCTTCGAACTTTGGCACCGAATACATCATCCGTATTCGAATACCGTAGACTCAAACGTCGAGTCTGGTTCGTCAAAGCTTACAACACATTAAGTACAACAACACAGCGGAAGAAGAAATGAATATTATTAATACAACAATGGATACAATATTCGACATAATATGATACAACACATGCCTAACACTATCAGAGCCAAAATACAACAGCGGAAAGAATAGCAGCGAAAAAAAGATATCTTCAATGCCAAGCAAGAGAGAAAGGAAATCCGACAATACTACAACTCCATAGCCAAAGCTCCAAACCACTAGCTCGAATCACCATCATGTTGTATTGTAGCAAGCTAGGTAACTATGCGATTGCCCAAACATCTTCAAAGACCAAAAGACGTCAAAGATTACCTACCATCTGACTATCTGAAAATCTGACTCTAGGCTGCCCTGTGGAAAATTGTGGGCACCCAGAGTTCGGAAAGGGAATAATAAACTCTAAATCAGTCATAGGACTGGTGTGACCAAACAAAAATAGTTTATTTGAACAAAAACAAAAAAGATTTAAAAAGAAATCTGCAATGTTTTTTTGGAAATGAAAATACTTAAGGCCTCCTAGCACACACACAATGCAATCGCGCACTTGGGGGAGATTTTTCCTTTATGATAGTCAAACATGCTTGATATGCAAAATCTTTTTGAAATTATTATTAATGCATAGTGCAGAAAACCTTTGCAAGTATAATATTAATCTTAGCCAGCATACGTACCATTATAGTATGCCTACTATAGCTACCATATTAGATAGCAGGTTTTACAACTAAAACCATACAAGGCGCATACAGGTGATTGGATTTTCAACAAATGGTCAGGCTAAGGAACTTCCTATGCTACATGCATGTTATCCCGCCTTTTGGTAAGACCCAGATATCAGGGAATTGACTAAAAACCAAGGATCACCCGTCTCGGATATCGAGTACGCACAGGTTCACTATGGATATCGATGAATTTTGTCCGAGTCCAGATCAGGCTACAATTGACAAGACAAGACAAGCGAAGCCATGAAAGCCAACGTTCCAAGTTTCAAGTCAATCCGAGTTCATTTGCTCAATTTATGATCTATGCAAAATTAAAGGAAATGACCCCATTTCGTATACATCGTCTTCATATTGATCAGAGCGGCAATAACTACGCATCCATCTTTGTGCCTCAGTTCGAACCTGTCTAGTTCATATCCATCATCAAGCCTTGGTTTGCATCATTCGCATTCAAATACATCTTGGAGCATCATTTCCTATCGATCGGATAATGCCTACTTTGTATCCATCAACTACAACATGGAGGTCTACTTCGTATCCATCCAAGGGCGACTTCCTTCATATCAGACTTGTTCGAACCCATCAAATAGTCACTGCTTCGTATCCATTAAGTAACCACCTTATTCGTATCCCTCCAAGAGAGCCCTGTTCATATCCGTCTGTCTTCCCTAGTTCGTATCCATCATGGGACCGTTGTTCGTATCCATCAAGGCCTAATGAAGCCACTATCTATTTGTATCCATCTAGTCATCAGCCGTTTGCATCCATCAAGTGGGAACAACGTGGATCGATACGAACAAGACCTCACAATCAATATGAACTACGCAACTCCCACCGATACGAACTGCGCAAATTCCATCGACACGAATTGGAAACGGTCTTCGTTACGAACAAAGTGAGATCTTTGGGAACGACTCAGTCAACTTGGCATAAAAGGTGGATTGATCCAAAGAATGCGCACTACGTCATCACATGATGACGTGCAATGATCGATTCGAATGGATCAATTCAAAGCTATCGATTCGGACTAAACAACCTGCCGAGAAACTCCAACTCATATCGATCAAAAATTGAGATCCACTAATCCAAATGCTATGAAAAACTTAGTATAAGCTAAAGAGCGTTAACACCAAGTTTCGACTCCATTGGACAAAATCTTAATCGATACGAATTACGTTCGTATTGATCACGGATCGGGTCGAAACTTCATTGGATCGATAGTGTAAAGACCCGTAAATCCGTACTCCTTGAATATACACTAATCTCCTTTGTTTAATTCAAGATGAACGAAAATACGAACCCTTAGGGGTTTTAAGAAAAATTTAAGAAAAGAAAAAGTAGAAGAGAGAAAGATAGAAAATAGGGAGGAGAGAAAACAGAAGATAGAAAATTTTAAAATAGAAGAAAAAGAGAATAGAAGAGAGAACATAGAACGGAACAGAAAACAACATCAGAATCTCACAATTCGCAGCGGAACAACATATAATAATAAATGAATAATCTTTAAACAAAGAACTATATCAGTTATTACATTACATTTCATTTCATCATATCATCAGAGTGTACAACAATATACAACATCAAACAGTGCAGCGGAAAAAGAAATACTATATACTAGTAATACGCCATGCCATCCATCTTGCCTCCAGCAACTCCTGAATATCCAGAATATCCTGATAAACCTTATTCTTGACTGCCCGTGTGAAAATTGGTGGGCACCCAGAGTTTGGGAAGGAAAACAATAAACTCCAAGTCAGTCATGTGACTGGTGTGAGAACTCAAAACAGTTTATTTATCTTTAAAATCAAAATAGAGGAATATTTTTAAATTCAATTCGCAATGCTTTTAAAAATGAGACTACCATAAGGCCTCCCGCACACGCACACATGCAAACGCAGAATCGGAGGAGATTTCTCCTTATGATAGTCAAAGATGCTTGATACGCATTTAAAAATAACATTTGATATTATTACTAGTGCATAGTGTAGGAAATTATTTCGAAAATAAAGATATAAATCTTAGCCAACATAGACATTTCGAACTATGCCTACTATAGCTACCATCCAAACAGTGGTGACCACCATAAGTGAATGGCAGGTTCTACAACTAATACCGTACAAGTTTCGTATTGGGAATTGGATTTCCAACAAATGGTCAGGCCAAGGAACTTCCCATTGCCACATGAGAATGCCTCTGGAAAGACATCCTCGAGAACCAAACCGGAACTCTGCCAACACAAGGCCGGGTTACCCCTAACTGGGTAACTACTGACACGAGCACGCCATTCCCCGATCGTAAACGACCTTTCTCACGGGATCCCGATAACCAACAACCACAAAGTAATAAATTCGTAGTAACCACAAAGGTTAAATATCTGGGCTCCATACCATGATACAACCTCTATCCAGAAGGAAATGTACATACCCTAAAGGGTGCTACCCCTCATAACCTTGCCGCATCTTTCCTGTTTTGACCATTTCCGGGGTGTGAGGTTCGACGAAGTCACGTCCACAAAAACATACTTTATACAAAAGCCATGCTTTGGGGCAACAAATGATCAACACAATGATCACCAAGATAGACGATCAAATAAACGATCCTATCACAATAATCAACACAATGATCATTTCAGCAACACTCAGCATGTCACATTACCAAATTGGGAATATATCGCTGATAACTTCAACTATATAACCTCTGAGCTCGTACGTCTCAGAGAAGGGTGTTAAGCTAAAAGAATAAATTCTTCGCCACCAACAGAAATATATTTGAAAGAAATCGGCTTTATATCTCAACTTGTAATGTCAGACATACTATCCATACAAGTCTGTTCCGGGCTCGAACAAAACCGAAGGCACTTACAAAGAAGTCCTTGCAATCCGGATATTCACAATCCTGATCGGATTCACCATCACATATGGAGAACTCTATACCGGAGCAACTCAGTGCAGAGACAATCGACAGGTCATCCTATCGCTCTCGCAAATACCGGGTCTTCAACACCGATCTTCAAATGCAATTCATAACGACGTATCACATATTCGGAATGGGTTATACGACCCCATGGTCCTTTCCCGGTTAACCCGAATAGTGAGCGCTTATTCAAAAATAAGTGTGGCATTCACATTCAAACAAATCATATCCAATACCCATTCAAAGGGAAATATTGATAGTCGGTTATTGAACTATCAATAGATATGCACAACATCACTAGATTCCAAATAATTTTCCAAATTATTTATTTTCCAAAAATATCTTTACTAGATATATAATTTCACACTTCAAAAATAAATCAATATTTATTTTTAAACAAATTCCCCTTTCCTTTATAAATTCCGTAGTGAATTTATAATCCAAAATATCTATGAATATTCGATTTCGATTATTCATTTCAATTTACCTTCAAAAAGATAAATTCTAAATATCACTTCATATTGGAAAACAATTCCATACTTATTTAATAAGTAATTCACAAATTTTATTTATTTTCAACACTTGGAAAATATTCAATATACTTAAATCAAAATTAAGTACATATTTCATTCTTTAAGGAAATCATTCTCTTAAACATATTTATTTGGGCCAAAACGAATGTTGCGTAAAACATTGTTACGACAACCCAAAATCACTAGTATAGGGATTCGAAATTAAAATAGATATATAAATCCCAATACTATACAAAACACTTCCTTTCGGAAATCATTTACTATAACAACAGTGTTATAGTCCACTATTTCCTTTTCATTTCTCGAAAACGTCTATTTCAACAATTTATGTTGAAATCTATGGTTTCGAATCTCAACACAATTAAAACTTCGTTAGATCGTTTTAATTCTATTTCAAATATCACATTCAAAACAATTTCTTTAACATCTTATTCACTATTCAAAAACGTGAATATACTACGTTAACAATTTCATCCTTTTATTCATTTTAATTCAAAGGATTATTCACTATTCAAAAACGTGAATATAACTCCATTAATAGGTTTCAACAATTTACTTATCAAAATAAGTCATTTGCGAATTTATAAAACAACGTTTATAAATTCCATTTCTATTTATTTATAAAAACTTCCTTTTTATAAATTCTTTTATTAACATATTCCAGTTTATAACTCAATTATAAACTAAAAGTTCATATTATAAGTCAAATGTTTATAAAACGATTATTTTACAAAATCGTTCTTTTAAACTTCATAGTTATAAATCTTATAACTTATAAGATTCAATTATTCATCCAAATATATTCTTTAACAGTTTCACAAAATTTATGAATCTTACTATTTATAAATTTCATTTATAACTTCATCATTTATAATTTTATAAATTCCATTCACTTATGCAATCTATTTGCACTTCATTCAAACACTTATAAAAACTCGTTTTAAAATGTCCATATTTCAGTTTATAAATATCCATTTATAAATCTCTAAATATAATTCAATTTATATTATTCTTTTAAAACGTCTTAAATCTCCTTTATAATTTCACCATTTTGATTAATAAAATAATTAAATTTCATAAATCCTATATTTAAACTTTTCACAATAATTCTAAAATATCTCGATTTAACTATTTTATAAACTCAATAGCATCATATTCTCAAAAATCATAATTTTTATAACTTTAAAAATTATAAAGTTTATTTATTTAAAATGAATCAATTCCAAAAATATTTTATAAACGTATACTTTCAAAAATCACTTTGAAATCATTTTAAAATTCCAAATTTGGTCTAATGATGCTACACACCAAATAGTCAATCACGACTACAACGATATCATATATCAATATGAAAATCCATCAAAT
This sequence comes from Allium cepa, assembly GCA_030765085.1. Classification (NCBI taxonomy): domain Eukaryota; kingdom Viridiplantae; phylum Streptophyta; class Magnoliopsida; order Asparagales; family Amaryllidaceae; genus Allium; species Allium cepa. The sequence continues at coordinate 58,313,587 of CM060935.1, forward strand.
ATTAAAATATCTGAAATCAAATAGAAACTGTTGAGGAATCCAGTTGGATCCCTCCAACCTGTTTTCCTGCATCCACAAACATTAGCACAATACCAATTTCGCTCCAGTACGAAATTATCGCGGTATATGTTCTTATTAAATATTATCCGCTTAATAACGGCGTAATAGGGTCTCATCCGCTAAAAAATGCGGGGAATCAATAACTGCAATATATACATATATAATACCAATTTCACTGTTTATGAAATATTCGCGGTATATGTTTTTAATAAATAACATCCGCTTACTAACGGCGTATAATGTCTATTTTAACAATCAATAGATATCAATCATCATTCAAACATGCATTCAAATATTTTAAATCTAACTATTAAAAATAAAATCGAAACTGATTCGATTGAGTGAGAAGTTCTCACCTTGGTTTTATTTCCGTTTTAGCGATTTATTTCGAATAAAATTAAACGGACGTTTAATTTTACCCAAAATTCTCACTAACTCCAAATGACTCCAAACCAACTCCATCGCGTAGTGCTCATCCATACGATTCCAACGCAACTGGTTTCGCGCGTTTTCGACCTCGTATGAAAAAGTTATGAATTTTTGAAGTTTAAACACGATTTTATAACTTAATTACAACATAAACTAAAATATTTAAACCTACAGCTAACACAAGCCGTTGGATCTTGCATCAGCTCATCTGGACCGTGCCCCCACTCTCCCTCTCCCTCACGTTTCTTCCTCTACAGGTTAAGGCCGTCTTCATGAAACCCATCACATATAGATTAGGGTTTGATTATACTCTTTCATCTCTCGACTATACTTGATCAAACTACCACCATCGCGAAGCCCTCGTACCCCCCTATACTCGGCCTGAACCTTAGAGAGCTCGGCCCCCTCCTCCTCCTCATATGGCGTGCGTGACTGGCCATGAACGGCCTCGTTTATCTCCCCCTCCGTTGCACCAAAATCCATCATCACCGTATGGATTTAAAGCCCTCTTCATGCTCTTCAATGTTGTAGTTAACAACTTTGGCTAATTCTTTATGGATTGAAAGAGATTGAGGGAGAAGTGAGATTAAATTCTGGCCTTAGAAAATGGGGGTGGCGGCTATGATATTAGGGTTAGGGTTTGTGAAACGACCCGACTTCCTACCTCCAGGAAATCGCATCATTTTGAAGAAAGAAAGGGATAGAAGAAGAAAAGAAAGAGAAAGAAGAACACAACAACATCAGAGAACTCACAGCGGAACGAATAAAATATAATAATTAACATAAAATATTACATAGTATCAGATTACATCAGAGTTACATAATTATACAACACATATTAGACAGTTATAAACATCTGTCTAATTCATACAACTCAAGTACAACAGAAGAAACAGATACCAAACACAGCGGAACCAATATATATCTACACGTCGAAGCCTCCTGCTCCATTACTCCTCCAGAATTCGTCAAGCTAACCTGAATCACTTGACTACTCATACATAATATGAGTACCCAAGAGTTTAATAAAACAGAAAATAAACACTCGGGTCAGACAGGGGTCTGGTGTGAGTAAACGGTTTAAAATTGCTTAACTTTAGAAAAACCTTTAGAAAGAAAAGGTATCACGTAAGACTTCCCACACATAAACATGGAAAAGTTTTTACCTTACGCTAACCAAAACATTTGATAGGAAATCCAGTGATATTATAATAGTGTCTAGGGTTTTCAAGTAAATAAGAAATAGCCGAAATTGTTACATTCATTAAATTCCAGCTACTAGCCACAAAAGTGGGTAATACAAACAAAACCGTAGGGTCTCGTAGGGAAAATGGGTTTCCATCAATGGCAGGGCTACTGGGGTACCGCCCGTCACAGTACGTGGCCTAGATCACCGTACCGAGGATTACTCCCTTCATCCCCTGCAACACAAGGCCGGACCCATCCCTTACTGGATAGTTCCGAACAAGACAACCCCGGCGGTTGTCCGGATCAACCGCCCCACACAGCCGAATATAAAGGGACCTCTAGACAGGGGTAAATCTTGCTCTCCAGTGGGAGCTACCCACGAAGCCTTGCTGCACCTCCCCTGTTTTAGCCATTCCCGGTTGATGAGGCTTGAGGCTGCGATTACCTTTATAGAACACATCTATCTTAGAATGCTCATCGTCCGCCTGACGATGTGCTGAAAGCATTCAATCCATACAAGTTCGTTCCGGGTTCGAACGAAACCGAAGGCACTATCTCGTTGCACTCATATTGGAATCACCCTCAGAGTCAACGACCATAGCCCTTGCACTCTGATTCGCCATCTCGAATCTATAAGCACTATTTCGTCAAACTCATTACGGAATCACCCACAGAGTTATACTGACGTATAGCCCTTACACCTCGAGTCTTCACTTGCTCCACTTGGATTAACGACCTAACGTTTAATTGGAATCGATGTGGTTTTCGGATTCCAAATATGGAAACCCGATCCCGGTCTCATCGAAACCAAACGCCATTTTAATGTCCAAGTTGTACTTAAGGGATTTAAACAGTTTTAAAACTTATATACAGGATGATATATAACAGGTAGATGAATAACATTATCACAATAGATAATTCATATCAACATTCATCTCATAAAGCAGCATATCACATATATCATAAACATCCAAATCATCCATTATCAACCAAACACCCAATATCAATCATCAATATCATCCAACATCCAATATCAATCATTCAATATCAACCAATCATCCAAAGCAGAATTGATTAACTGTTAATCAATTTAATTAACCTCTAATTAAATTAATTACTATCCTTTAACCACTTGGATTATCTTAATCCTACTTCATTGATTTATCACAAATCAAATTCATTTATCATTCCTTAATGATCTTCTTAAATTAATCTCCCTAGATTAATTATCCTGTAGTCATATTCAAGTAATTATCCATAACCATATTCAGTAATTAACCTTTAATTACTATCATTAATTAAAATAATTAATGATCCTTCATTGATTAATTAACTATAATTAATTACATTAATCCTTAATTAATTACAATTAATTAATCATACTTAAATTAATTACATAAATTAATTACTTCATTAATTATATTAATTAATAATCTTTATTAATTAATAATCCTTTAATTAATTAAATAATTAATTTGTAATTAATCATCTCATTATCCATAAACAGTAATTAACAATCTGTAATTACTTATCTTAATTAATTAACTTCTTAATTAATTAACTTCTAATTTAATTATATTAATTCTTGATTAATTAATCCAATTAATTAATCCTGGTTTCTTTATTAAGTAATTATTAATCAATAATTAATCCTTAATTAATTACCTTAATAGTTAATTACAATTTAAATTAATTACACTTAGTAATTAATCTTTATTTAACCTCATTTATTAATTAATTAATCACATTAATTAATTAACTTAAATAAATTAAGTAATTAACTCTTAATTACTTTTATTAATAAATCTTAATTACTTCCTTAATTAATTACTTAACAAATAATTAATTATATTATCAAATAATTCTTAATTCAATAATTAATTAATCGCTTCCTAATTAATTAACTTTAAAACAATTAAGTTAATCAATTCCATAATTGATAACATTAAGTGATCCCATTAATCATTTCCAATTAATTTCTACCATGAGTAACTTCTCTAATTACTTCCATAAGCAAATCCTGTAATTACTTTTCATAAGTAATTAGCATTTTAATTACATTTTAAAAATTAACCATTGATTACTTTATTAAGTAATTACACTTAATTAATAAGTGATTATTTAAAATTAAATAAATAATTAACTAATTATTTAAAATTAATTAAACAATTAATTAATTAACTTCCTTTATTTCAAAATTCTTAATTAATTAAGAAAACATTTATCTTAATTAATTCTTTATTTAATTACAAATCATATGTAATTAAGTATTCTTAAGAATAACCTAACCCTATTCATCTTCATAATTAAATTATAATATTAAATCAAATTTTAATAACTTAAACAAATTATTGTATTGGTTTTCCAAAATTATAACAATATCCTCATTTGGAAATAAGGCATTTAGAAATCTAATTCAAAATTTAAACTCAAAACATACTTCTTTAAATTTAAAGTCCAAAATGTAATTAAATTTTTTTTTTAAAAAAAAAAATAATCATCTTAAACAATTTACATTTTAAAAATTTAATTCAATTAACTCTTTAAAGAGTTGATTTACTTTTATATCAAGGAACAAGTTTAACCTTTTATAAATTTGATTCCTTTATAACTTGGTATTAAAACCTAAAGCTTGATTTTATTTCATTTCCAACAATAAGCTAAACTGAAACTTTCACATTTACACAGTATTAACCCCAAAGCCCACAAACAAAACACGAGTACATCACTCGTCTCTCACGAGCCAGCCCGATCCCAGCTTCGAGTCGCCTCTATGAAAATGCAAAACAAACACGAGACCAAACTTAACTCCCTTCTCTTCGAGTCGTCCCTGAAGATGACGCGAGAACATCTTCGAGTTCCTCAACTTATCTTCCCCAATCACAATTCCCAGCATCACTAAGTCGTGTACACAACGTGCTCGTGCACCTAGCACACCTCCTCCGACCAACGACGACCAACGCGACCAACGTCCATCATCACCTCACCCCTCGCGAGCCTGAATTTACACCCAGAATCTCAAATAATTTCGCGATTCAAAATATCACCCCTTGCTCGACACTGCAGTGGACATGGATCACCCAAAACTTCCATGGTCGCCGCACCCAACGTCGCCGTTGCGCCTCTCCAACCTCACCAATGCGACGCTACGCCACAACCTTCAATTTCCCCCACATGCGCACAGTTCCGGTCTCCCATCCATGACGCAAAGGCCAAGCAAAATCAGCCGAACCCAACAGCCAAAATAAACCCTAGTTTACCCAAATTCGATCAATTCAACCACTAGAAAAATTCTTTAGCATTTTTCCCATTATCTACACTTCATTATCAAGCTTCAATCAAGATTTTAACCCAAACCATCGAGTTTAGCATCGGCAATTTGTCGAATTGCCCAAAACGATCATCCCTAAATTTCCATTTGAATATCCATTTAAAAATTATAAAATGTATGATAAAATTCATCAATTTTAACAACAATTCCAACTATATAGTCCAAAGCAGAAATTGAAGATATTCATTTTTGACATGCAAATTGGGTTTCACTGAATTATCTTATTTTATACATTATTTGTGAATTAAAAATTTCAGAAACTATTTTTAAAATTATCATCAAACTATAACAAACAACTTTCATTTGATCATCAAAGTCAAATATTGATGTTATTGGGAGTTTAGAAATTTTGAATGTAAATCATGGTTTGGAAAAGAAACAGGCAATAGAGCTTTGATATATACATACAGAACAATCATACATATTTACACACATCCATCCATTCAATAATATCAATATTAAAAGATTTTCATGCAATCACCAGAATCAACTCATAGATAATCACGTGCATTAGGATCAGAATCAATTTAAACTGTTTTTTAAAAAAAATAGTTTACTCACCTCAAATTAAAGGCAGAGCAGGTTTTTCCTATTTCCAGGCTTCAATCTTTTAATCAGAAAAATGCATTTGCTGAAGAACAACTTTGCATGCCATCAATTTGTTGTTTTAAAGGTTGAAATTGCAGGTTGATTAAATCCTGATCTCTCTTTTGCATGTTTACAGATTGTTATCCATTTGCATTTGCATATTTGAAGCTTTACTTTGTTTTAGCTGTAGTTTTCAATTTGCAGATCTTTTCATTGAAATGCAGGTTGAACTAGGACTTTATTTTGCAGATTTTGAAGTTTGCAGATTGAAGTAGATTTGTATTTGCAGGTTTGATTTCTGAAGGTTGCAGCTTGGAAAATGCATGATTTAAATGTTTGCTTTGCAGATCTTACTTTTCAAACTTACTTCAGATTTGCCATTAATTTTCGAAAGCATGAAGAAAAGAAAATGTTTTTTTAAAAGAAGTTTGTTTTCTTCTAAAGACATTTATTAAAATTTAAAATTATAAGCTGCCACATGTTGTTAATGTAAACAAATGTCACTAAGCTATTTTTAAAAGCTTACAAGTGTTACTCCATTTTATTAAGTTATTTAAATCATATATGTATTCACAAAGTATTATATGCATTTATGAAATATTTATATGCATTAGTGAAATGGTTTTATGAGAGGCTTTTGAATTTTAATTAAATACATATACAAGTATGAAATCTTTATAAATTTTATATTATCAATAGCTTATGTTTTACAAGCATTTCTAGTTCAAGAGATATTTTAAAAAGAAAGTTTATTTAATAACTTTATATGTATATTTATAACCAAAACACTTTAAAAAGAGAACAAAATAAAACTTGTTTAAATCCCTTTTTAAACTATCATATTTTAAATACCTTAAAGAAAGACAAAACAAAACTTTGATTAAAACCCCTTTAAATTATTCTATTAAAATAAATAACAATTGAATTAGTCTTTAAATTATCTTTTGAGAAATATTAAATTTTAAAACAAATATCAAATTACAACATATGCTTACATATATTACAAATTGAAAATTCAACTTTTAATTTAAAACAAAAGATTTCCTATTCACAATATATATCAATTATATATATATTATAAACAGAATAATATTTAATTAGCTTTGGAAAACAAATCTTATCAATTTATTGCCAGATTAAAATTTATTAACCTTTTAAAAGATTAAATTAACCAATTTTAAATTAAAGTTACAAAGAAAATCATTAAACCAATTAAATTATTTACACAGATTATTAAATTCTTATTGCCCAAAATTCCGGGTCGTTACAATCCTCCCCCCTTAAAAGAATTTCGTCCCCGAAATTTAAAAGCAAAGTTAATTTAATAACCCAGTAAAGATTTTAATTTCAATTAGCAAAGCATTCCTAACAACCAGATACTAACAACCAAAGCAATCAATCACACAAACAAACTTAGCTAATTATTCTGACATACGTCAGAATAAAACTCTAATACTATTTCGAGTTTCCCAAGTATAAATCACCGGGAGACTCGCTCCACCAAAGCTAAACTAACAAATTATACTACCAAAATCCAGAGCTCCACTCTGCTCTAGATCCACCAATCTGAACAGAACATCATATTATCCTCAAATCCAGCTCAACATCCAATTCCAACTGAACTGCAGATTCAACAACCAATTGATGAATCATACACGTACTCCCTCAGAGGTACGTGAAACACAATGAATTCCAACTATCCAAACTGGCAATTCAATCTCCTAGACAACAAATCTTATCTTATCAGAACACAGATAAGAAATCTCAAGCCAAGGCACTAACCAACCAATCTTACTCAATTTCTGCTCTCTTAACCAGAGAAATCTTAACAGCAATGAAGTCTCCAACTTCGAATTCCAACACCTTACCTCATATCTGTATAACTCAACAGATAATCCTGAGCTGGCAATCTCTTCCGATCAGCTCAACCTATGCTGATACTTCCAGGAACAACTAGATCAAAACAAACTAGCTTCTGGATCCTATCCAACGGAAAACTCTTCCAAAATCCGTCGAAATCCAGAACACAAATTCTACTATTCAAGCAATAGCAAACAGAACTTGCTTCCTTCCTTGCACAGCTGCTACCTCGCTTCCGCTGCGCAACTCTGATTCTGAAATAGATGAACACGAATACAAACTTATCCAATATATGAGAAACATTGTTCATCAAATCCATATAACCTGAGCGACTCATCCGACTTGGTCACACAACCTTACTACAGAATCCAATTCAAAATTGGATCTGACCAATCCAAATTCCAAAAATAAATTTCTGAGTTGCTACCCCAACTTCACCTTCTCCAAGAACCATCTTACAACCAGGCTAGCTACCAAAACAATATGGAACTCAATTCCAGATGTAGACAAACTTCTGATTAACTCAGCAGCTCCTACTTCCCCATGAGAATCCTCAGTCTCAAACAAAGAATGCTCAAGAAAATTCCAAACCAATCGCAAGTCACTTTTGCGATCCTACCTAATTCAAATTCCAAAGAAACTGTCCTCTCTTTACCAATTAGAACAGCTCTAAGCTTTTCCAAACAAGGTTAACTCTTCAAGATAACTTCCATCAACTGCTCGGGCTGCTAAAGAAGAACCACAAAGATTTCTTGAACCATCCGAAAAACAATCAACTTTGCTGCTTCCAACTCTATCTCGATGATACTGCAAGGCTTAAAGACCTTCTCGTCAGCACACCAACACTTCGAGCTGAAACTACTACCACAGCTATCCAAAGACTCCAAATCCAAATGCTTCTCGAAAACCAAAACCATCTACATACCACTCAATTAACCTCTGAGATGGCAGACAATCCAAAAGAAACACCTCACTTTCCTTAAGATACGACAAATGAGACCATGTCGAAGCAAAGCAACTTATAGACCTTAGTCTCATATTCCATAACAGCCAACTTCCATACTGAAGATCCAGGTAACTTCTCCACAAACGAGTCTTCCCTGATCAGGTAAAGACTGCTCCTCAACTACCTCTAAAACTGCTTCAAGAGAAAACATCTTCAGAAAATATTTAAGGATACTGCATCTCATCATGCATCACTTACTACTGCACTTCCATCAAATCCAACTCAAGAAAAATTCGCTCACCCGAGCGAAATCCAAACTTATATATCAAAGATACATTCCGAATCTTCAAAAGATTCCCTTCGGATATCAGAGAAACTCTCTCACTCCAAACAACAAATCTCACTCGAGACGGTATTAGATTTACAGTCTCGACAAAACTTCCAACCTCAACATAAGGAACTCATCCTTGAGTGGTAGTCGTGTTACACACAAACACCACTACTCCACTATCTACCTCTATAACTTATGTTGGAAAATCCGAACAGATAACCCAACCGATCAGGTAGATATAAATATATATATAGTTATATATAAAAATTACAAATACGCTCTCTCAAAAAAGACACCACTACAGAGCCTAGGTATTCACTCAACCTAACGCTCCCTAAAGAAAAACACACTTCAGAGCCTAGGTATTCACTCAACCTACAGCTCTGATACCAAGTGAAACGACCCGACTTCCTACCTCCAGGAAATCGCATCATTTTGAAGAAAGAAAGGGATAGAAGAAGAAAAGAAAGAGAAAGAAGAACACAACAACATCAGAGAACTCACAGCGGAACGAATAAAATATAATAATTAACATAAAATATTACATAGTATCAGATTACATCAGAGTTACATAATTATACAACACATATTAGACAGTTATAAACATCTGTCTAATTCATACAACTCAAGTACAACAGAAGAAACAGATACCAAACACAGCGGAACCAATATATATCTACACGTCGAAGCCTCCTGCTCCATTACTCCTCCAGAATTCGTCAAGCTAACCTGAATCACTTGACTACTCATACATAATATGAGTACCCAAGAGTTTAATAAAACAGAAAATAAACACTCGGGTCAGACAGGGGTCTGGTGTGAGTAAACGGTTTAAAATTGCTTAACTTTAGAAAAACCTTTAGAAAGAAAAGGTATCACGTAAGACTTCCCACACATAAACATGGAAAAGTTTTTACCTTACGCTAACCAAAACATTTGATAGGAAATCCAGTGATATTATAATAGTGTCTAGGGTTTTCAAGTAAATAAGAAATAGCCGAAATTGTTACATTCATTAAATTCCAGCTACTAGCCACAAAAGTGGGTAATACAAACAAAACCGTAGGGTCTCGTAGGGAAAATGGGTTTCCATCAATGGCAGGGCTACTGGGGTACCGCCCGTCACAGTACGTGGCCTAGATCACCGTACCGAGGATTACTCCCTTCATCCCCTGCAACACAAGGCCGGACCCATCCCTTACTGGATAGTTCCGAACAAGACAACCCCGGCGGTTGTCCGGATCAACCGCCCCACACAGCTGAATATAAAGGGACCTCTAGACAGGGGTAAATCTTGCTCTCCAGTGGGAGCTACCCACGAAGCCTTGCTGCACCTCCCCTGTTTTAGCCATTCCCGGTTGATGAGGCTTGAGGCTGCGATTACCTTTATAGAACACATCTATCTTAGAATGCTCATCGTCCGCCTGACGATGTGCTGAAAGCATTCAATCCATACAAGTTCGTTCCGGGTTCGAACGAAACCGAAGGCACTATCTCGTTGCACTCATATTGGAATCACCCTCAGAGTCAACGACCATAGCCCTTGCACTCTGATTCGCCATCTCGAATCTATAAGCACTATTTCGTCAAACTCATTACGGAATCACCCACAGAGTTATACTGACGTATAGCCCTTACACCTCGAGTCTTCACTTGCTCCACTTGGATTAACGACCTAACGTTTAATTGGAATCGATGTGGTTTTCGGATTCCAAATATGGAAACCCGATCCCGGTCTCATCGAAACCAAACGCCATTTTAATGTCCAAGTTGTACTTAAGGGATTTAAACAGTTTTAAAACTTATATACAGGATGATATATAACAGGTAGATGAATAACATTATCACAATAGATAATTCATATCAACATTCATCTCATAAAGCAGCATATCACATATATCATAAACATCCAAATCATCCATTATCAACCAAACACCCAATATCAATCATCAATATCATCCAACATCCAATATCAATCATTCAATATCAACCAATCATCCAAAGCAGAATTGATTAACTGTTAATCAATTTAATTAACCTCTAATTAAATTAATTACTATCCTTTAACCACTTGGATTATCTTAATCCTACTTCATTGATTTATCACAAATCAAATTCATTTATCATTCCTTAATGATCTTCTTAAATTAATCTCCCTAGATTAATTATCCTGTAGTCATATTCAAGTAATTATCCATAACCATATTCAGTAATTAACCTTTAATTACTATCATTAATTAAAATAATTAATGATCCTTCATTGATTAATTAACTATAATTAATTACATTAATCCTTAATTAATTACAATTAATTAATCATACTTAAATTAATTACATAAATTAATTACTTCATTAATTATATTAATTAATAATCTTTATTAATTAATAATCCTTTAATTAATTAAATAATTAATTTGTAATTAATCATCTCATTATCCATAAACAGTAATTAACAATCTGTAATTACTTATCTTAATTAATTAACTTCTTAATTAATTAACTTCTAATTTAATTATATTAATTCTTGATTAATTAATCCAATTAATTAATCCTGGTTTCTTTATTAAGTAATTATTAATCAATAATTAATCCTTAATTAATTACCTTAATAGTTAATTACAATTTAAATTAATTACACTTAGTAATTAATCTTTATTTAACCTCATTTATTAATTAATTAATCACATTAATTAATTAACTTAAATAAATTAAGTAATTAACTCTTAATTACTTTTATTAATAAATCTTAATTACTTCCTTAATTAATTACTTAACAAATAATTAATTATATTATCAAATAATTCTTAATTCAATAATTAATTAATCGCTTCCTAATTAATTAACTTTAAAACAATTAAGTTAATCAATTCCATAATTGATAACATTAAGTGATCCCATTAATCATTTCCAATTAATTTCTACCATGAGTAACTTCTCTAATTACTTCCATAAGCAAATCCTGTAATTACTTTTCATAAGTAATTAGCATTTTAATTACATTTTAAAAATTAACCATTGATTACTTTATTAAGTAATTACACTTAATTAATAAGTGATTATTTAAAATTAAATAAATAATTAACTAATTATTTAAAATTAATTAAACAATTAATTAATTAACTTCCTTTATTTCAAAATTCTTAATTAATTAAGAAAACATTTATCTTAATTAATTCTTTATTTAATTACAAATCATATGTAATTAAGTATTCTTAAGAATAACCTAACCCTATTCATCTTCATAATTAAATTATAATATTAAATCAAATTTTAATAACTTAAACAAATTATTGTATTGGTTTTCCAAAATTATAACAATATCCTCATTTGGAAATAAGGCATTTAGAAATCTAATTCAAAATTTAAACTCAAAACATACTTCTTTAAATTTAAAGTCCAAAATGTAATTAAATTTTTTTTTTTAAAAAAAATAATCATCTTAAACAATTTACATTTTAAAAATTTAATTCAATTAACTCTTTAAAGAGTTGATTTACTTTTATATCAAGGAACAAGTTTAACCTTTTATAAATTTGATTCCTTTATAACTTGGTATTAAAACCTAAAGCTTGATTTTATTTCATTTCCAACAATAAGCTAAACTGAAACTTTCACATTTACACAGTATTAACCCCAAAGCCCACAAACAAAACACGAGTACATCACTCGTCTCTCACGAGCCAGCCCGATCCCAGCTTCGAGTCGCCTCTATGAAAATGCAAAACAAACACGAGACCAAACTTAACTCCCTTCTCTTCGAGTCGTCCCTGAAGATGACGCGAGAACATCTTCGAGTTCCTCAACTTATCTTCCCCAATCACAATTCCCAGCATCACTAAGTCGTGTACACAACGTGCTCGTGCACCTAGCACACCTCCTCCGACCAACGACGACCAACGCGACCAACGTCCATCATCACCTCACCCCTCGCGAGCCTGAATTTACACCCAGAATCTCAAATAATTTCGCGATTCAAAATATCACCCCTTGCTCGACACTGCAGTGGACATGGATCACCCAAAACTTCCATGGTCGCCGCACCCAACGTCGCCGTTGCGCCTCTCCAACCTCACCAATGCGACGCTACGCCACAACCTTCAATTTCCCCCACATGCGCACAGTTCCGGTCTCCCATCCATGACGCAAAGGCCAAGCAAAATCAGCCGAACCCAACAGCCAAAATAAACCCTAGTTTACCCAAATTCGATCAATTCAACCACTAGAAAAATTCTTTAGCATTTTTCCCATTATCTACACTTCATTATCAAGCTTCAATCAAGATTTTAACCCAAACCATCGAGTTTAGCATCGGCAATTTGTCGAATTGCCCAAAACGATCATCCCTAAATTTCCATTTGAATATCCATTTAAAAATTATAAAATGTATGATAAAATTCATCAATTTTAACAACAATTCCAACTATATAGTCCAAAGCAGAAATTGAAGATATTCATTTTTGACATGCAAATTGGGTTTCACTGAATTATCTTATTTTATACATTATTTGTGAATTAAAAATTTCAGAAACTATTTTTAAAATTATCATCAAACTATAACAAACAACTTTCATTTGATCATCAAAGTCAAATATTGATGTTATTGGGAGTTTAGAAATTTTGAATGTAAATCATGGTTTGGAAAAGAAACAGGCAATAGAGCTTTGATATATACATACAGAACAATCATACATATTTACACACATCCATCCATTCAATAATATCAATATTAAAAGATTTTCATGCAATCACCAGAATCAACTCATAGATAATCACGTGCATTAGGATCAGAATCAATTTAAACTGTTTTTTAAAAAAAAATAGTTTACTCACCTCAAATTAAAGGCAGAGCAGGTTTTTCCTATTTCCAGGCTTCAATCTTTTAATCAGAAAAATGCATTTGCTGAAGAACAACTTTGCATGCCATCAATTTGTTGTTTTAAAGGTTGAAATTGCAGGTTGATTAAATCCTGATCTCTCTTTTGCATGTTTACAGATTGTTATCCATTTGCATTTGCATATTTGAAGCTTTACTTTGTTTTAGCTGTAGTTTTCAATTTGCAGATCTTTTCATTGAAATGCAGGTTGAACTAGGACTTTATTTTGCAGATTTTGAAGTTTGCAGATTGAAGTAGATTTGTATTTGCAGGTTTGATTTCTGAAGGTTGCAGCTTGGAAAATGCATGATTTAAATGTTTGCTTTGCAGATCTTACTTTTCAAACTTACTTCAGATTTGCCATTAATTTTCGAAAGCATGAAGAAAAGAAAATGTTTTTTTAAAAGAAGTTTGTTTTCTTCTAAAGACATTTATTAAAATTTAAAATTATAAGCTGCCACATGTTGTTAATGTAAACAAATGTCACTAAGCTATTTTTAAAAGCTTACAAGTGTTACTCCATTTTATTAAGTTATTTAAATCATATATGTATTCACAAAGTATTATATGCATTTATGAAATATTTATATGCATTAGTGAAATGGTTTTATGAGAGGCTTTTGAATTTTAATTAAATACATATACAAGTATGAAATCTTTATAAATTTTATATTATCAATAGCTTATGTTTTACAAGCATTTCTAGTTCAAGAGATATTTTAAAAAGAAAGTTTATTTAATAACTTTATATGTATATTTATAACCAAAACACTTTAAAAAGAGAACAAAATAAAACTTGTTTAAATCCCTTTTTAAACTATCATATTTTAAATACCTTAAAGAAAGACAAAACAAAACTTTGATTAAAACCCCTTTAAATTATTCTATTAAAATAAATAACAATTGAATTAGTCTTTAAATTATCTTTTGAGAAATATTAAATTTTAAAACAAATATCAAATTACAACATATGCTTACATATATTACAAATTGAAAATTCAACTTTTAATTTAAAACAAAAGATTTCCTATTCACAATATATATCAATTATATATATATTATAAACAGAATAATATTTAATTAGCTTTGGAAAACAAATCTTATCAATTTATTGCCAGATTAAAATTTATTAACCTTTTAAAAGATTAAATTAACCAATTTTAAATTAAAGTTACAAAGAAAATCATTAAACCAATTAAATTATTTACACAGATTATTAAATTCTTATTGCCCAAAATTCCGGGTCGTTACAGTTTGGAATGATTTTTCTAAATTATGAAGAGGTGGGTGCTATTTATAAAGAAAAATCGAACACTATTCATCCGGAAATTCCGAACTCCGATTTACGCGCCGTAACCAGCGTTTCTAGGGTTTACCCCACGTTCCGGACACAATGGAACAGGTTTCGGAAGCTAATTCGGACGTATGTGGGAGTTATGGCTATAAACGCTCAATTTGAATTAAACCGATTTAAGCGATTTTCTAGGCGTTTTAATTCGTACCGGACAAACGGTAAATCCAATTGACTTGAAATTTGAAACCTTACAATAATATCACATTATGGATCCGATGAAACTGGTTACGTCGAAATCCGAGACTTTTTGAAAAATGGCTATTTTCACTCGCCAAATTTAAATTAAAAATAAATCGATGCGTTTCGAGCTGCCACGATCAAACGGTAACTCCGATTGACACGAAATATGAAATCTGGTAATAACTAACTATTACGGATCCAATGAAACTGGTTTCGTTCAATTCTGAGACTGTTCAAAAATTGGCTATTTTCACTAGTCGATTTAAATATTAAAACATTCAATTTTCACAAATTAACTTTTAATTCGATTTTAAAAGTTCTAAAATATCGTTCTAACTCCCATATGATAAAATAAAATTTCCCAAATCATTTTCAATCATATTTAACCCAAATTTCAATTATTTCCATAATTTAACGTATTAAATTATCGATTTAATTATTCAATTTAAATCCAATAATTCAAATAAAAATTTATTTGACTTATAAATTCACTTATTAATATTTAAAATTAATTAAATATTCAAATTTAAATTAATTAAAATTCTGGGTCGTTACAATCTTCCCCACTTAAAAGAATTTCGTCCTCGAAATTATCAAGTAAGAAAGGTTATAGAATTTATTAATTTTCCAAAATTCATAATTAAACTTCTTACAATAACTTTACTAAGTTTTCAAAATCATACTTAGTTATCTTTTCAAAACAACTACTATTGTTTAACTTTCAACTCCCAAAATCAAAGTTAAAGTTTTCAAAATTTTCCAATTTTCTCAAAAATTTTCTAACGCCTTAAATTTCCGGAAAAATTCGCCATAGTCTCCTTTGCGCGGCTCGATCCGAAAAAAAAAATGACAGTATATATATCACAAATATACATCTCATCAAGTAATGAGGCATCCCGAAGGGAAAAAATGTAAAAGTACGGTATGTAATCCGAGATATGTACCTTATATTTTATTAGCAAGCATATACGGCTAATATAGCGTAAAAGCGAGCTCCAAATGCGAAGCAAACGCGATCCGCACCTACTAATCACTCAACAAACAACATGAGAACCATACATATAGACAATAGTATCAATATACATCATATAGTAACATGATAACTATATATGTCAACATAGCAAATGAAACAAAACAACAAATGCAACCATCAACCAACTAGCATTCATTTTCAACTAATTCATATTCAAGTTGGTTCACTTCCAAAACAAATTCAATTCATTTAAGATTCACTTAACTTCTAATTGAATTTCAATTACTTTAGCTTTCAATTTCATTAATTCAATTTCTTTAACACTTAATGAATTATATACAATCAACTAACAATCATATAACAACCAATGTATATTAATTACAACCAAATTCCTTTACTTATCAATTGGTTTAATTAAATTGATTTTCATTCTATTATTCAACTTCCAATAACATTAGATTTTAATGAATTAACACTTATATTCATTATTTCATATCAACTTAATTCACATTTAATTGATTAATATTCAATCCATTCATTCAATTCAATTACAAAATCAAATTTCATTTACATAACTTAAGTTCACATTTATCTCTTAACTTTATTATTTTACTTTGATACTAATATCAACTTCATTCAATATCACTTAAGTTATATTCCATTTATAAACATCACTTGTTTTTACATAACTTAAATTCCTAAATATATCCATATAGTTTCACTTCTTATATATATAAGTTTGTTTCACAATTGTAAATCACTTTAATTATAATTCAATTCTTATAATTCTTTTGCTTATACAATTATTCTTTTACTTAGATTATTCAAACAACTAAACAATCAACTTATATACTTTAATAATTTTGAAAAATTATTCCTTTATATATAAAATATAATCAAGGCAAAATTATTTCATTTACCCAATTTTAAAATCAATATTGTGTCGATTTATCTTGTTTAAGAGTTTAGAAACCACTTTCTACGATAGTTAGCTAGACTACATCGACCGAAATCTATAAACAATCAACCGATAAGTCAACACAATACAAAACAATTTATATTCACTAACAAATACGCTCTCATAGCTATTATTACACTCAAACTCAATCTAGAGCACTACTGACTCTATCTCTAATGAGTAATACCCAACAGAACCATGGTTGTCGCTTAACCATATGCTCTGATACCAGATGTAAAGACCCGTAAATCCATACTCCTTGAATAGACACTAATCTCCTTTGTTTAATTCAAGATGAACGAAAATACGAACCCTTAGGGGTTTTAAGAAAAATTTAAGAAAAGAAAAAGTAGAAGAGAGAAAGATAGAAAATAGGGAGGAGAGAAAACAGAAGATAGAAAATTTTAAAATAGAAGAAAAAGAGAATAGAATAGAGAACATAGAACGGAACAGAAAACAACATCAGAATTTCACAATTCGCAGCGGAACAACATATAATAATAAATGAATAATCTTTAAACAAAGAACTATATCAGTTATTACATTACATTTCATTTCATCATATCATCAGAGTGTACAACAATATACAACATCAAATAGTGCAGCGGAAAAAGAAATACTATATACTAGTAATACGCCATGCCATCCATCTTGCCTCCAGCAACTCCTGAATATCCAGAATATCCTGATAAACCTTACTCTTGACTGCCCGTGTGAAAATTGGTGGGCACCCAGAGTTTAGGAAGGAAAACAATAAACTCCAAGTCAGTCATGTGACTGGTGTGAGAACTCAAAACAGTTTATTTATCTTTAAAATCAAAATAGAGGAATATTTTTAAATTCAATTCGCAATGCTTTTAAAAATGAGACTACCATAAGGCCTCCCGCACACACACACATGCAAACGCAGAATCGGAGGAGATTTCTCCTTATGATAGTCAAAGATGCTTGATACGCATTTAAAAATAACATTTGATATTATTACTAGTGCATAGTGTAGGAAATTATTTCGAAAATAAAGATATAAATCTTAGCCAACATAGACATTTCGAACTATGCCTACTATAGCTACCATCCAAACAGTGGTGACCACCATAAGTGAATGGCAGGTTCTACAACTAATACCGTACAAGTTTCGTATTGGGAATTGGATTTCCAACAAATGGTCAGGCCAACGAACTTCCCATTGCCACATGAGAATGCCTCTGGAAAGACATCCTCGAGAACCAAACCGGAACTCTGCCAACACAAGGCCGGGTTACCCCTAACTGGGTAACTACTGACACGAGCACGCCATTCCCCGATCGTAAACGACCTTTCTCACGGGATCCCGATAACCAACAACCACAAAGTAATAAATTCGTAGTAACCACAAAGGTTAAATATCTAGGCTCCATACCATGATACAACCTCTATCCAGAAGGAAATGTACATACCCTAAAGGGTGCTACCCCTCATAACCTTGCTGCATCTTTCCTGTTTTGACCATTTCCGGGGTGTGAGGTTCGACGAAGTCACGTCCACAAAAACATACTTTATACAAAAGCCATGCTTTGGGTCAACAAATGATCAACACAATGATCACCAAGATAGACGATCAAATAAACGATCCTATCACAATAATCAACACAATGATCATTTCAGCAACACTCAGCATGTCACATTACCAAATTGGGAATATATCGCTGATAACTTCAACTATATAACCTCTGAGCTCGTACGTCTCAGAGAAGGGCGTTAAGCTAAAAGAATAAATTCTTCGCCACCAACAGAAATATATTTGAAAGAAATCGGCTTTATATCTCAACTTGTAATGTCAGACATACTATCCATACAAGTCTGTTCCGGGCTCGAACAAAACCGAAGGCACTTACAAAGAAGTCCTTGCAATCCGGATATTCACAATCCTGATCGGATTCACCATCACATATGGAGAACTCTATACCGAAGCAACTCAGTGCAGAGACAATCGACAGGTCATCCTATCGCTCTCGCAAATACCGGGTCTTCAACACCGATCTTCAAATGCAATTCATAACGACGTATCACATATTCGGAATGGGTTATACGACCCCATGGTCCTTTCCCGGTTAACCCGAATAGTGAGCGCTTATTCAAAAATAAGTGTGGCATTCACATTCAAACAAATCATATCCAATACCCATTCAAAGGGAAATATTGATAGTCGGTTATTGAACTATCTATAGATATGCACAACATCACTAGATTCCAAATAATTTTCCAAATTATTTATTTTCCAAAAATATCTTTACTAGATATATAATTTCACACTTCAAAAATAAATCAATATTTATTTTTAAACAAATTCCCCTTTCCTTTATAAATTCCTTAGTGAATTTATAATCCAAAATATCTATGAATATTCGATTTCGATTATTCATTTCAATTTACCTTCAAAAAGATAAATTCTAAATATCACTTCATATTGGAAAACAATTCCATACTTATTTAATAAGTAATTCACAAATTTTATTTATTTTCAACACTTGGAAAATATTCAATATACTTAAATCAAAATTAAGTACATATTTCATTCTTTAAGGAAATCATTCTCTTAAACATATTTATTTGGGCCAAAACGAATGTTGCGTAAAACATTGTTACGACAACCCAAAATCACTAGTATAGGGATTCGAAATTAAAGTAGATATATAAATCCCAATACTATACAAAACACTTCCTTTCGGAAATCATTTACTATAACAACAGTGTTATAGTCCACTATTTCCTTTTCATTTCTCGAAAACGTCTATTTCAACAATTTATGTTGAAATCTATGGTTTTGAATCTCAACACAATTAAAATTTCGTTAGATCGTTTTAATTCTATTTCAAATATCACATTCAAAACAATTTCTTTAACATCTTATTCACTATTCAAAAACGTGAATATACTACGTTAACAATTTCATCCTTTTATTCATTTTAATTCAAAGGATTATTCACTATTCAAAAACGTGAATATAACTCCATTAATAGGTTTCAACAATTTACTTATCAAAATAAGTCATTTGCGAATTTATAAAACAACGTTTATAAATTCCATTTCTATTTATTTATAAAAACTTCCTTTTTATAAATTCTTTTATTAACATATTCCAGTTTATAACTCAATTATAAACTAAAAGTTCATATTATAAGTCAAATGTTTATAAAACGATTATTTTACAAAATCGTTCTTTTAAACTTCATAGTTATAAATCTTATAACTTATAAGATTCAATTATTCATCCAAATATATTCTTTAACAATTTCACAAAATTTATGAATCTTACTATTTATAAATTTCATTTATAACTTCATCATTTATAATTTTATAAATTCCATTCACTTATGCAATCTATTTGCACTTCATTCAAACACTTATAAAAACTCGTTTTAAAATGTCCATATTTCAGTTTATAAATATCCATTTATAAATCTCTAAATATAATTCAATTTATATTATTCTTTTAAAACGTCTTAAATCTCCTTTATAATTTCACCATTTTGATTATTAAAATAATTAAATTTCATAAATCCTATATTTAAACTTTTCACAATAATTCTAAAATATCTCGATTTAACTATTTTATAAACTCAATAGCATCATATTCTCAAAAATCATAATTTTTATAACTTTAAAAATTATAAAGTTTATTTATTTAAAATGAATCAATTCCAAAAATATTTTATAAACGTATACTTTCAAAAATCACTTTGAAATCATTTTAAAATTCCAAATTTGGTCTAATGATGCTACACACCAAATAGTCAATCACGACTACAACGATATCATATATCAATATGAAAATCCATCAAATATCAAAATATCTGAAATCAAATAGAAACTGTTGAGGAATCCAGTTGGATCCCTCCAACCTGTTTTCCTGCATCCACAAACATTAGCACAATACCAATTTCGCTCCAGTACGAAATTATCGCGGTATATGTTCTTATTAAATATTATCCGCTTAATAACGGCGTAATAGGGTCTCATCCGCTAAAAAATGCGGGGAATCAATAACTGCAATATATACATATATAATACCAATTTCACTGTTTATGAAATATTCGCGGTATATGTTTTTAATAAATAACATATGCTTACTAACGGCGTATAATGTCTATTTTAACAATCAATAGATATCAATCATCATTCAAACATGCATTCAAATATTTTAAATCTAACTATTAAAAATAAAATCGAAACTGATTCGATTGAGTGAGAAGTTCTCACCTTGGTTTTATTTCCGTTTTAGCGATTTATTTCGAATAAAATTAAACGGACGTTTAATTTTACCCAAAATTCTCACTAACTCCAAATGACTCCAAACCATCTCCATCACGTAGTGCTCGTCCATACGATTCCAACGCAACTGGTTTCGCGCGTTTTCGACCTCGTATGAAAAAGTTATGAATTTTTGAAGTTTAAACACGATTTTATAACTTAATTACAACATAAACTAAAATATTTAAACCTACAGCTAACACAAGCCGTTGGATCTTGCATCAGCTCATCTGGACCGTGCCCCCACTCTCCCTCTCCCTCACGTTTCTTCCTCTACAGGTTAAGGCCGTCTTCATGAAACCCATCACATATAGATTAGGGTTTTATTATACTCCTTCATCTCTCGACTATACTTGATCAAACTACCACCATCGCGAAGCCCTCGAACCCCCCTATACTCGGCCTGAACCTTAGAGAGCTCGGCCCTCTCCTCCTCCTCATATGGCGTGCGTGACTGGCCATGAACGGCCTCGTTTATCTCCCCCTCCGTTGCACCAAAATCCATCATCACCGTATGGATTTAAAGCCCTCTTCATGCTCTTCAATGTTGTAGTTAACAACTTTGGCTAATTCTTTATAGATTGAGAGAGATTGAGGGAGAAGTGAGATTAAATTCTGGCCTTAGAAAATGGGGGTGGCGGCTATGATATTAGGGTTAGGGTTTGGAATGATTTTTCTAAATTATGAAGAGGTGGGTGCTATTTATAAAGAAAAATCGAACACTATTCATCCGGAAATTCCGAACTCCGATTTACGCACCGTAACCAGCGTTTCTAGGGTTTACCCCGCGTTCCGGACACAATGGAACAGGTTTCGGAAGCTATTTCGGACGTATGTGCGAGTTATGGCTATAAACGCTCAATTTGAATTAAACCGATTTAAGCAATTTTCTAGGCGTTTTAATTCGTACCGGACAAACGGTAAATCCAATTGACTTGAAATTTGAAACCTTACAATAATATCACATTATGGATCCGATGAAACTAGTTTCGTCGAAATCCGAGACTTTTTGAAAAATGGCTATTTTCACTCGCCAAATTTAAATTAAAAATAAATCGATGCGTTTCGAGCTGCCACGATCAAACGGTAACTCCGATTGACACGAAATTTGAAATCCGGTAATAACTAACTATTATGGATCCAATGAAACTGGTTTCGTTCAATTCTGAGACTGTTCAAAAATTGGCTATTTTCACTAGTCGATTTAAATATTAAAACATTCAATTTTCACAAATTAACTTTTAATTCGATTTTAAAAGTTCTAAAATATCGTTCTAACTCCCATATGATAAAATAAAATTTCCCAAATCATTTTCAATCATATTTA
This sequence comes from Allium cepa, assembly GCA_030765085.1. Lineage (NCBI taxonomy): Eukaryota > Viridiplantae > Streptophyta > Magnoliopsida > Asparagales > Amaryllidaceae > Allium > Allium cepa. The sequence continues at coordinate 58,336,276 of CM060935.1, forward strand.
ACCCAAATTTCAATTATTTCCATAATTTAACGTATTAAATTATCGATTTAATTATTCAATTTAAATCCAATAATTCAAATAAAAATTTATTTGACTTATAAATTCACTTATTAATATTTAAAATTAATTAAATATTCAAATTTAAATTAATTAAAATTCTGGGTCGTTACAGATAGCGTGGGCCTACCCATGTGCCAGAAGAAGTCTTCCAAGATCTGAGTGAAATATCAGCCTCCTACGCCTATAAATAGAGCCCAGAGCCTACAGAAGAAGGATCTTTTGATTCTCGAATGCCCAGACTCTACCGGATTCAATTTTGCACTCCATTATTGCTGTTGTACTCGAATTCTCAACTGTAATTCACCTCAATCGATTGTAATCGTCAAAAGAATATCAATAAAATCATCAAACTTCATAGTGGACGTAGGAAACACGCCGAATCACTCTAAATTGTTATGTGTCTGTGCGTTTACATATCCTTTTTTTTTTGAAGTTTTGTTAGGTAATCCACATTTTACATTTCTATTCTTCATTTTTATCTCTTCAATGACTTCTGAAGATTGTTGTACCATTTTTGGTACAAACACTTTGGTGCTTTCACTGAGACAACACAGCTTTTCTCCTGCTCCTTGGATCTACTATCGATACTGGATTGCATAAATCCAAGAAGAAGATCCATATCTCAAAGGCAGAATCCTTCCAACCTATTCAGATTTCATAAAACCTCGAAAAGGACTTCACTTATCATAATGGTAAGCACAAGGACCACCTCCACCGCTGCCGATCAAGAAGGACGAGATGGATAGAATCCCACGCATTTTCCTCCATCCAACCAAAATGTTACCGGACCCTTAGATCCATCAGGCCCGGTTACAAGACAAGAATTTCATACGCTGCTTCAAGAGTTGACCTAGAGTCGGCAGCAATTGATTGAACAGCTGCGCTAGTGCTGAACTGACTAACTAGCTGAATCGCCAAAGGCGTAGAACATCAAGAAGAGATCATGCTTCTCATTCCTCCACAGAAAATTCAGCCTCGTCTGACTACCACCACATATCCACCCGTCCCCGGCTAGATGGGAGTTACACACAACAACCGGACATCAGCCTGCAATGACCGTTGGACAACTAAGAGTTGGCCCATCGACCAGTTTCTATACTGGACCCTCCTCCCGATGGGTTGTTCCCCGGAATCAGTCAGATCTGAACCATCATCAGCATGGTCGTACTCCTGAACCCTATGTCCCAGAAAACTTTGAGCCAAGGAGGCGAGAAATGAGCCATCGACGGCGCCCGGTCCAGCCTCGCATTGTGGAACCCGACCAAACTTTGGCTCAGTGTGCACAGAAATACAGATGCCGGATATCCCAACTATGATTTAGCAGAGGATTCGAGAAAGCCAAGGTCTCGTTAATGACGACCGGGGAATCTTCTAGAGACATACTCCTTTCACAGACGAGATAATTTATGTTGAACCCCCTCGATGATTCAGGATGCCAACCCTACTAATGTATGAAGGAAATTCTGACCCTATTCAACATATCCTGAAGTATGAATGGTCAATGAGTGTTGCGAGAATTGATGATGCAGTGAAACGCCCAAGTTTACCCATTTCTTTGGAGGGCATTGCTACCATGTGGTTCACAATATTGCCAACTCGATCCATTTCATCCTTTGACCAGGTGGCTACTAAGTTTGTAGAGCAATTTCGTATGCATGTTGCGAGGCCTAAAGATGTTAACAATCTATCTAGTATCACCCAAGTTTCCAAAGAGACACTCGGACGCTATTTAGAGAGATTCCATGCTACGTGTGCAGAAATTAGTAATCCCAACGACAACTCAATCTTAATGGCATTGTCTAAGGAGATTGACCCAGATTCTGAGTTTGGAAATTGGTTGGTTGGGAAACCTCCCGCGTCATTGGACCGTTTCTACTCCACTGCCCAATTCTTGAGATGGAAGGACGCAAAACAGTCTAGGAAGCAGGATGACGCGGGACCCAGTATGGAAGGGATACAAAGTAATGTTGCGGTTAAGCAGTCCGAAGAGGGTTTCGGAAAATTTCAGTTAAATATACAGAACAAGACAACTCAGCAAAGGAACAATGGCAATCAAAATAAGATGAGAGATCAAAATCATGTAAACGACGTAGGGCTCCTATGTTCGATAACTACACTCCCTTGAGTACGTCGCTAGGAAATGTGTATTTGCAGACCTACAATACTATGCAATACAAGAAGCCTGCTTCGAAGCCATCATCGGAGAGGCAGATCCAGACGGGAAAGTTTTGTAGGCTTCATGAGAGTTATGGCCACAACATAAATGAATGTCATCATTTGCAGGATCTCATCGAGAAATTAATTAGAGAAAGGAAGTTGGATCAGTTTGTGCGGGAATCGCAATCAGGAGGTGCAGGACCGTCAACCCAAAATCGTGTACCGAATCAAGAAAGGCACGTGGAACCCACTCTTACCAACGGGAGGTTAGTTATAAATACAATAAGTGATGGTCCTCATCCAGCAGATCGAAGCTAGAGGGAAATGGAATCGTATGCCAGCTCAATCTGGCATGTGGACTTCGAGTGTTGTAGTAGTTGTGATGATGGGGATCCGGCCAAGCAATAAAGGACGATGACAGATGACATCTTATTCATAAATAGAGACGCTAATAAGGTCAAAGCCCCCACTATCGATCCACTAGTTGTACCTACCCAGGTAAGTCCTGCTTGGATGAAGAGGATCCTGATTGACAGTGGGAGTTTTGTGAATATTTTGTTCCAACGAGCTTACGATTTGATGAAGGTGGAAGCCAAGGATTTGAAACCTTGTCAATCTCGAATGCATGGTTTCAATGGAAGTGCTACTATACCCACTTGATAGGTGGAACTACCAATGGAATTGGGGAATGGAGAAAGCTGGAGAGTCTGGATTTTGCAGTTTGTGGTTTTGGAAATTGATTCACCTTATAATGCCTTTTTGGACCGACCGACCTTTGCTGAATTTAGGGCAGTTGTTGCCCTGTGGTGCTTGAGTCTGAAATTCCCCACCGATCATGGGGTCGGAGTCGTTCAAGGAGATCAGGCTGCTGGGAGAGCCGGTTATGTTGCTGAGCTGCGCGGGGCGTGACGAAAAGAGAAAGAGAAGGGTGTAGAGGAATCTCTCTACGTCCATTTTGCCGATAATTGACAATTGGTGCTTGGGCCCAGGCCCGGGCACTCCAACCAATTCCAGAGGGATCTTGACCCAAGAGAAACTGAAAGTAAAGTTAAAACTAAAGATAGTCAAGCTTTCCCAGCCGAACTGGTGATCGATGTTCTGATCGATGATGAAGGCGATTCAAATGTGATAAAGGTTGGATCTCAGTTAAGCCAACAAACGCAACAGGAATTAGTTGAATTTCTCTGGGTGAATCTTGACGTATTCACCTGGATGCACTCTAACATGTGTGGGATCTCTCCGGACATCGCGAGCCACACATTGAATATTAACCCGCAGTGTATCCTGGTCAAGCAGAAAAGGCGTGGTATGGAACCAGAGAGATTTGTCGCCCTTAAAGAAGAGGTCGATAAGTTAAAATCGAATGAGTTTATCCGAGATGCTTTATACCTGGAGTGGGTACCCAATATAATACTTTTCCGAAAGCCAAATAGGAAATGGAGAACGTGTGTTGATTATTCTGACTTGAACAACGCTTGCTGGAAAGACAGTTTTCCACTTCCCCGAATTGATCAGCTTGTAAATTCAAATGCTGGGCACGAGATAATATCATGGATGCTTATTCCGGCTAAAACCAAATACCTATTCACTTACCTGACCAAGAGCATACTAGCTTTGTGACCGATCCGGGACTCTACTGCTACAGAGTCATGCCCTTTGGACTAAAGAACGCCGGAGCAACGTACCAACGCCTAGTCAACCGGATGTTCGCCAACCAGATCGGGAAAGCCATGGAAGTATATGCAGAGGACATGCTAGTAAATTTAAGATTCTCCACTGATCATGTAAAAGACTTGGAATCGATGTTCAACATCCTTCAAGAATATGAGATGAAGCTCAATCCCCTGAAATGTCATTTTGGAGTCGCATTTGGAAAATTCCTTGGGTACATCGTCAATGCTCGAGGAATAGAAGCAAATCCCAAAAAGATCTGGCAATCAGAAAGCTACAAACTCCAAGAACCATAAAGCAAGTCTAGAGTCTCAACGGGAAAGTAGCAGCATTGAGCAGGTTCATTTCAAAGTCCACCGATAAGTGCATCCCCTTCTTCGATCTGATCCGAAAAGGAAAGCGAAACTTTGAATGGACCATAGAATGTGAATACACATTCAGAGCACTAGTTCAACATCAGAGCACTAGTTCAACATCTCTCCACATCGTCAATTTTGTCAAAGCCTATTGACCACGAAATATTATACCTTTACCCGGCGGTATCATAAAACATAATCAGTGCTGCCTTAGTTCGAAAGGAAGATCGAGTGCAGAAACCGGTCTCTATGTTAGTAAACGACTAACCGGAGCTGAGAGAAATTATCTAAATCTAGAGAAATTGGCTTGTTACCTAGTCATTGCCTCAAGGAAGCTACGTCCATATTTCCAGGCTCATCCTATCACTGTGTACACCGATCAGCCATTACGATAGGACCTTACGCTGCTTGAGACGTCTAGTAGGTTACTCAAGTGAACATTGAATTGAGTCAGCTTGATATCACTTATACTCCAAGGAGATCTATTCAAGGACAAGTCCTAACAGATTTCATAGCCGAATTTACCGTTCCAGAGGACTTTCCAGAGACCAGTAAATCTCTCGAATACATCTGGAAGCTGCATACTGATGGTGCATCCAACGATCGGTGCTCAGGTGCTGGGGTAGTACTCGAAACCCCCGAAGGCCGATCCATATGCTGTGCCTTGAAATTTGATTTCTATGCGACCAATAATGAAGCTGAATATGAAGCCTTGCTTACTGGATTGAAGCTCTCCCGCGATCTGAGAATTATTGCTGTGGAAATTTATTGTGATTTCCAACTAGTCGTATGCCAAGTTTGGGGTGAATATCAGGCCAAGGATCGAAGACTAGCTGCTTATCTAGCTCGAGTCCAAGGAATACTTGATCAGTTTGACTATTATGCCATCTTTTACATACCCCTGCGAGCGCAACCAAAAGGCTGATTCATTGGCGAAGCTAGATAGCACAGGCGAAGCTCATCAAATAGGACTTGTTCCTGTTGAAACTTTATCCTCCCTAAGCATTGATCAGATGGAGACAGACTTTGTATTTGAAACCACTCCCAGTAATGAGTCGTGGATGACTCCGTACCGAAATTACATCGATCATTGAACGTTGCCTGAGCGTAGGAGTGAGAGAAGATAGATTCTTCGAAAGGCCTCGCGGTTTACCGTTCAGAATGGAGTAGTGTATAGAAGAGGATATTCTGTTTCTCTCCTTCGATGTATCACACATGATGAAATAAAACGAGTGTAACATGATGTACACGAAGGAGAATGTGGCAATCACACCGAGGGGCAAGCTCTCGCTAAAAAAGTACTCCGATATGGGTATTATTGGCCAACTGTAAACCGTGATGCAGCAGACTGCACTAGGAAATGTGATAAATGACAGAAACATGCTCGAATTCCTAGAGCTCCACCTATTGAGATAACCCAAATGGTCAGTCCATGGCCATTTGCAGTATGGGGCATTGATATCATTGGCACTCTACTTCTGGACAAAGGTGATGCGAAATATGCCACTGTCGCAGTTGATTACTTTACCAAGTGGGCCGAAGCTGAACCTCTTGCAACAATCACGACGAGAAGGTGATCAACTTTGTAGTTCACAACATTATCTTCCGATTTGGTCTCCCACATACCATCATTACTGATAACGGAGCCTAGTTCGACAGTGTTGATTTCAAGGATTTCTACCGTCGATTCCATGTCCATAAGAAATTATCTGAAGTTGCACAACCTCAAGCGAATGGCGAAGTTGAAGCTGTTAATAAGGTTATCAAGTCGATTCTGAAGAAACGACTGGAAAAAGCTGGGGGCAAGTGGGTTGATGAACTTCCTATAGCTTTATGGGTTTATCAAACGACCCACAAGTTTGCGCCGGACACACTCCATTTTCTCTATCTTATGGCTCAGAAGTCGTCATTTTGGTCGAGATGGAAGTACCTTCTCATCCGTGACATACTATGATCCAAAAACAAATGCCATATTACTTGATGAGTCCCTGGATCTATTGGATGAGAAGCGTGAAGAGGCTGATTTGAGGGCAGCCGCGTATCGGAATTGAGTCGCCCAATTGTGCAATAACAAGGTCCGACAACGAACCTCTAAACTTGGCGATCTCATTCTCAATAGAAACCAAATTGGGAAGAACCGTATGTGATTACACAAAACCTCGAAGATGTCACATTCAAGTTATCGACCGTTGATGGTTTTACTTTAACGAGAGCCTGGAACGGTGAGAGTATCCATCGCTACTACACATGTCAAGCTTTATTTATTTAGTTTATTCTTTTATTTGCAATTTGTTTCTGCATTTTGAAATGTGAATTTGTAATAAGGCAACCGACTTTGCCGTATTTTCTCATTTCAGCAATAAAATGCCATCTCTTCGAGTCAAAGCTGTGATTTATTGAATGTGGCATGCCACCATCACGACGCACGAAGACCTAAGTTCCATCATACAATAGGGTTTATTCAAATAGGGAGTGACTTTGATACGACCGGCCACTCGCTAAGTGAAACCCGAGCTCGGGGGAAAATCACTACACTAAAGCCAAAAAGGATTGATACACGACAATCCTTTAACTAACTCCAAACTCCCAGAGTGCAAGTTAGAGTGTGAACACATAGGAACGGGCTTGATGAGGGTGGATCCTTTCACCTAACGACCTCACTTGTTAACTCGAGGTGGATATGAACCAACCGTCCACGATCCCGATAAATCCATCATTCCCAGAATGCGAACAAAATCCTAAAAGCCTAAACAGATGTGACTGACCATTTTTCAGCCAACGCCAAATTCGCAGAGTGTGAATCGGAGTATAAACATCAACTCTAGGTTCCTAGAGTGCGAAACAGAGTATAAACATCAACTCCAAATTCCCAGAGTGCGAATTGGTGTATAAACATCAACTCTAGGTTCGCAGAGCGTGAACCAGAGCATAAACGTCAACTCCGACTTCCCAGAGTGTGAATTGGAGTATAAATGCCAAATCCAAGTTCTCGAAGTGCGAACTTGATTACATACATCAATTATCTTCGGATTCCCAGAGTGCGAACCAGATTATCGATTGTAGATAACTCTGAGTCCCCGGAGTGCGGACAAAGTATGAACACCCCTTGAGCGCGAACGACCACTCATAGACTAATTTAAGTCCCCAGAGCGCGAACATATGCTTAAAACTTCAATAGGCGTGATTGACCGCTGAAATATGAATGCAGATCCCTGAAGTGCGGATGTGACCACTTATGAGTAAGCGAGTGTGATTCGACTGCTCGACTCTCACTTGTTTTAGCATCAGTCCGACGATGTTAAACTCGAAGAAATAGAGATGAATTGCGATCACTAGCCGATCTTTGCAACTTGTCCCCGGAACTAGGGGCAAGACTTAAGTGTTAATCACTAGCCGAAGCAGTGCAGCGTCAAAGTCCAACTCGATCTCCAATTATGACTTGTGTTTATGATTTCGAGGCTTGGCAAATAAAAGCAAATTCAACCCAAAGGTTGAAACTCCGCAAGTGCACTGAACTGAAATTCAAACGTTGCAACACTTAAGTATAAAAGACAGAAATAAAAGTTGAAGTAAGAAAACAAAATTTCATTTCAGCTAATTGTAAGTGAAGATTCATATGCAAGTTTCCCAAAATTCCTACTAGCAGGGGCCGAACCCGCATCTATACATGGCCTATGAAAGGAAAGAAAAAAACAAGTTCCTAACTACCAAAAAATGCACCGAAGAGGCCTATATACTCCCTCTTCTTCTTTGGCTTCCTCTTCGGTGTGGATCCGCTGGAGCCGCTAGTGGTTTTTCGCTTTGAGATTTTGCCCTTTGGCGGATCGTCTCCAGATGAAGGCATGATTTCAACATCCTCCTCCGAACTTGAATGTAAAGGAATGCTTCCTACGGGAGGGGTCGGAGGAGTCGGATATGCAATAGGGGGCGGAATGGGCATACTGGTATCAATAAATGTACCTTCAATGATATCATTCTTAGCGGAGCTGGGCCAGGTGCCGCCATTCCTCCCCTAGAACTACCACCATATGCCGCTGCCTCTAACTCAGCATTGATTTCAGCCAGTATTTCTTCTTCACGAATAGATTGGGCTTTGCTGGGGGCAGCAGTGGTCTTTTTTGAAGCACCAGAAGCCAGCGCGAGTCCACTAATGACAAATGGCAAGTCCATGAAGGGGTCACTATGTCGACCTAGAAGCTCATTCATCATCTACTCGTCGAAAGAAAGTGAGCTCCCCTGCGTTCCTTTGATTGGCGCGGTCATTGTCGTAGTGGTCGCTTCAGTAATAATGGCCTCCTGCAGTTGATGTAATTCATGGATTGCAGGAGGCGCTGTCGGTGTAACTCCAGTCACTGAACAAAGAAAAAAGTTAAATTTTAGTAAGCACTTCAAGGCGAGTCCCTTATTTCGAACACACACAAGATTTTTTCAGAGTACCTTCCTCAGTTTGGCTCACGGATTGCTGAGCGGCTTTGGAGGTGTGCTCTTTGATGGGAGACAGCTGTGGCTGTTCTAGATTGTAGGCTAGGACAGACTGGAGTTCAGCCGTGTAAATAGGCTCAGATCGAGGTGGTGAAGTAATCTCGGAACTTGTGGTGTGATGCTCAACACCTAAGCCTTCCCTAATCTCCTAGTGCTGTGTGCCTAGCTTCTCCTTCTCATGTGAGATCATCGAATCGTCGAGAATCTTCTTTTCATCCTCAGTGATCACATGATTGTCCAGCTCGAACTCATCGAATGATCCATCCAGATGCACCGCCTTATCCTCCTCGATCAATAGGTTCCAGGCATTATAAAGGTGTGTCGAACAGTTCTCGAGCCAAGCTAGATTTCTATGTTTCAACACGTTGGCGTTGTAGGTAACGAGAAGTTCCTCTATATCGGCCACCAGCCTGGATTCCGCCGTCCGAACTTTTTCCTCGACATCAGCCTCCACCGCACGGACTTTTTCCAAAGCCGCATCCCTTTCACCCTGAAGCACCACAGCTTGATCACATGCCTCTTGGGCATAAATATCGGCAGCATCCTTCTCTTTAATGATCTTAGAAAATTTGGACTTAAGCTCATTGAGCTCTTTGAGGGCTGTGTCTCGCTCGGCAGTGACGGTGATATTCCGATGACCCATGTCCTCCATCATAGCATAATGCTCCTGCCTCATCCTATCCATGGCCGAGTTGGCATCATCGGCCTTTTTGAGAGCTTCTATTTTAGATTTTTGGGAAGACTCGGCTTTAGTGTTGAGCAACTGCATAATCTGGTCCTTCTGTGGAGCTCTTTCTCCAACTTTCAATCACAGCAGCTCGCTCAAAAGCCACTTTCGATGATTTTCTCGCGGCTTTCGCCCACTCCTTAAACTGGAAGTAGATATCTACAACATAGTCATGAACGGTATTCTTAGCCTCCGTCGGAATTCTCTTTAAATGCAGGGGGAAAATTTACCCGTCGAAACAGATGTCGAAAAAATCTTTCTTTAATTGAGCAAGTTTGTTGCTCCTTTCCCCATAGGCTCGGTGAGAAACTTCTCTGAAATTATGGGAGCCGCTATTTTAGTTCTACGTTGCTGAGTTTTAGACCTTGGAGCATAGGAAGATGGCTTGTGCCATGAAGTTTCTAGAGGGCGTGAAACGTAGACTGGAGGCTGTACGGGGTTTCTAAGAGGAGGAGAATGAGATCGAGATCGGTGTATGTACTCGCTGTCTCAGTCATACTGCTCCTAACTAGAATACCCACGGTTATAATCCCTATCCGCCTCTCTTCTGTACCGCTCATAATATGTAGAAGATCGATGAGCTTTCCGAATACTGCTTAGCATCGATTCTCTACCAGATATTGTATCTGCAAAGTAAAAGAAGAACAGAGTTAGTAATTTCTCGAAGTGATCAACCTATGGTCAGAAATCATGTAGTGTTGTGAAGTGTGTATGTATGTGCAACCCCCCGACCAACCGGAAGTGTCGGCCACGCTAGTGGAAAGAGACTCACTTAAATCTAAAGCGTGTTGAAGTTCCTCCCATCCAGCATCATGTGGTAAGGACACGTAGTCCGGGATTGGGATATTGGCGAGCCCTTCGAAAAGATTTTCCACCCGCAGGGGAGAAGCCTCCAAAACTCTAAGTCCAGGAATGGGCGGGGACATGACCACAGTTTTCCATCTCCCGGATTTGGGACGTTTAAAAGCGGCTGCATTGCCTTTTCTTTTCCCTTGGGATCTTGAAGGGTACCGGAGATCCCAGCCGCAAGTTCATCGTCGGTGGGAGTTCTCTCCGAATCAACCTTCTCGGTTATAACAAGTTGGGGTATCTTACGCTTAGCTCGTTTCGTTGAGACGGACCTGAGCGTTCCCTCAAGCCTAATACTTTGGTTCCGCTCAGTCAATCCGACGATTCTCAAGTTCCTATCCATCAGAACCGAGTCAATGTTCCTTTCTTCGCTCGAAACTTCTTCGAGTACCCGAACTATCTTCTTGAAGTGCACACCTTCGGGACGTGGGATCGCAGATGTAAAGAAAAAAGTGATATAAGTTCGGCATCAATCGTGATTATCATAATAGCTACTTGAGAAGATTATGGTACTTACGTCTGGCTAACCATCGGCTGGAAAATCCCGGGGGACGTCGGACATAGAACCATTCCTTTTGAAGTAACTTAGCCTGGTCCAAGCCACCATTACTATTTGGCAATTTCTGACCGCTTCCAAGAATGTGAAAGATGGGATATCTCCCCGACTCTTAATGTTGAATAGATATCTAATCTCGATCGGTATTGGTAGCCGAAAGAGATGCTCCATGAACACGATGAATAAACTGCTCAGCAACGCATATCCATTGGGGTGTAGCTAAGATGGAGCGATCCCAAGGAAAGACAGCACTTCCATGATATATTGGTTAAACGGAGGAAGTGTCCCAGCCGCGCAGCATGATGGTTGAATGCGGTATACCCTTCAGGTGGAAGGTGCGGTCATCCATTGACAAAGCAAGCCTCGGGCATATCTGTCCAAATATGTCTTCAGAAACATTGGACGGCACAGAATCTGGAGGAGTATAGGTGAAAATAGCCTCTGGTATCTCATTCGGGGCTGGATCTATAATCTCAGCCTTGATGGCCGGAATCTCGATTGTTGTAGGGAGAGAAATCTGAGCTTCATGTTGCCGTGAGTTTGAAGGTTCCATAACTAACTAAATTGAGAGAAACCATATTAGACGATAATAAGCCCGTGCATCCCCCAGTGTGAAGTGTGTGAATGTGTTTTGCAATGCGTTCCCGTATAGTACTTAAAAAAATACTACAGAGTTAAAAGAAAGCATGCAAACGACAAGATTTTGAAATCCAACTGCAGTGACCATCATCGCTGACCATCACCATCATGCCATCCAGATGTTAGCGATCGATCTAAGTTAGAATTCGTTACAATTTTATTAATTTATAGTCCCATCAACGAGCTTCGAAAGGCAGTCAAATATGTTGTTCTATAGTTAAGTTCAGATATGCAGGAATGAAGCTCGCCGGAGTCAAGTGTTCAAATAGGCAAAAGTTTTCCAAATTCATCAAATTTCGGCTTGGAATCGATCACCACAGTTCAAGTTTGTATCAACCGTGGAGGCTTCATTTCGTATCGATCATGTTAAAATCGATACGTCTCGTATCGATCAACTGATTCATCTTCGTATCGATCCCCTGGCGTGCAATTCGTGTCGATCAGAGCATCAGATTTCGTATCGGTCAGATGCCACTTCTTCGTTTCGATCTGCCAGCAAGGAGCCTTTGTATTGATCGCTTCGAATTGATACGAAAACTTTGTCATTAGTCGATACGAAGACTTCCACTTGACCATTTCGAAGTCCAGCTATCCTGATCGATTTGAAATGGGCCATCACCTCTTCATCCTCCATACGAAAGCAGGGCTCAGTCGTTCGTACAACGATTCCTTCGTGTATGTCTGTCATTCTCCTCCAAACAACAGAGACGCCATTGCTATCTCATCAACCTCGCTTCGACCCAACTCTAGCACTAACGACGCTGGAATCGACCATGAGTCTGGATGATTTGGTGTTAAGATCGGATCTCGTCATTTTAGATTGATTCAGATTGCTCGATTACCTGGTTTAAGGATCTAGGTTAAGAAATTAGTGAGTCGTTCGAATTGAAGACGAAGGCAAGTTTTTCTTTTTCCCTTGTTCTATCGATTCAACGGCAAGTAAGTGTCTTTTTCCAAGCTTTTGGAGCGATACGAAGGCAGAGAGCAAGAATGGCAAATGAGGAAAAAAATGGCTAAGTCCAGGCGTATTTATGGATTCGAGTGTGAAGGAAAAAGGCAATTTGCCTCCCAGTCAAAGCGATCGGTTACCGCAGGTCCAACCCTAAATCGATTCGAACAGGCTATTCTTATCCACAAACTTGAGCCTTCGTCGATACGAAATTGTCAACGGGGATTTTTCTAAGTCATCAGGAGCCATCGATACGAAACTGTTTTTCATATTGGTTGTTTTCGACTCCATCCACGGTGCATCTATACGAACTACACCGTTCGAATCCATCATGTCAGGCCTCCAAAGGACTGTATGCATCGATGCGAATTGACCCTTCGTATCCAACATCACAAGGTTCATCGATACGAAGCGCGCCATGAAAGCTGTTCTGAAAACATTAAATTCCATCAATACGAAATTCCTATTTTGTATCCATCAGCGCTTGACCCGTAAGAACACTTTTCATCGATACGAAATAGCAACCTAATGCCCACTGCAATGGACTCCACCAAAACTCGTATCCATCGGCGCGAATGATCATTTTGTATCTGTCGTTGTGAATAAAATCGATACAAAAATAGCCTTTCAACCTTTTACATTGATTCAGGAGAGGATCGATACGAAGGAACATTCAAAAACAACCATCGAGAGTTGTTGCAACTCGAATTTCACATCGGTTCAGGAGAGGATCGATATAGAATTCAATATGAGAGAACTGACAACGACTCGTGAATGTGCAACGTTGAGAGTCAGATTAACATATATGCATATATGTCAGACTAATATTAAATTTTCAACATCCACAGGAATTGGATACTCATCTGATAACGATTACAACGATAAACTGCCAATCACTATCATACAACAATCAGTTGCCATGTTACAGGGTACAATAGTTGATGATCAGCATTTCACACTACTGAGGAAATCAGTCAAAGATTACAGCTTTCAACAAAAAAGCGATAACTATTCAAAGTGAAGATTGCAGCTTTTCAAAGCACATCATGTTTCCATAAGACGTACTTTGGGAGGCAAATGTTATCCCGCCTTTTGGCAAGGGCGAGATATCAGGGAACTGGCTAAAAACCAAGGATCACTCGTCTCAGATATCGAGTACGCACAGGTTCACTATGGATATCAACGAATTTTGTTCGAGTCCGGATCAACTACAATTGACAAGATATGACGAGCGAAGCCATGAAAGCCAACGTTCCAAATTTCAAGTCAATACGAGTTCATTTTCTCAAGTTATGATCGATGCAAATTGAACGAAATAACCCTATTTCGTATCCATCGTCTTCGTATCGATCAGAACGGCAACAACTTCGCATCCATCTTTGTGCCGGAGTTCGAATCGGTCTAGTTCATATCCATTGTCAAGCTTCGGTTTGCATCGTTCGTACTCGAATCCATCTCGGAGCAACGGTTCGTATTGATCGACTAATGCCTACTTCACAGCCATCAACTACAACACTGAGGTTTACTTCATATCCATCCATGTATGACTTCCTTCGTATCAGACTTGTTCGAACCCATCAAATAGTCACACTTCGTATCCATCAAGTAACTACCTTATTCGTATCCCTCGAAGAAAGCCCTGTTCGTATCTGTATGTCTTCGCTAGTTTGTATCCATCATGGGACCGTTGTTCGTGTCCATCAAGGCCTAACGAAGCCATTTTCTATTCGTATCCATCTAGTCATCAGCCATTCGCATCCATCAAGTGAGGACAACGTGGATCGATATGAACAAGACCCAACAATCGATACAAACTACATAACTCCCATCGATACGAACTACGCAACTTCCATCGATACGAATTGGCAACGGTCTTCAATACGAACAAGGTGAGTTCTTTGGGAATGACTCGGTCAACTTGGTGTAAAAGGTTGATCGATCCAAAGAGTGTGCACCACGTCATCACCTGATTACATGCAACGATCGACTCAAAGCTATCGATTCAAACAAAATGGCCTACCGAGAAACTCCGACTCGTATTGATCATAACCCGAGATCCACTAGTCCAAATGCAATAAAATTTTCATAGGAGCATACGTACAAGCTAAAAATGTTCACAACAAGTTTCAACTCCATTGGACAAAATCTTGATCGATACGAATTACATTCGTATCGATCATGAATCGAGTCAAAACTTCATGGGATCAATTACGTGGGCCCATCAACGTGTCAGAAGAAGTATCCCGATATCTGAGCGAAATATAAGCGTCTTGCACCTATAAATAGAGCCCTAGGGCCTGTAGAAGAAGGATCTTTTGATTCTCGAATGCCCAGACTCTGCCGGATTCAGTTTTGCACTCCATTATTGCGGTTGTACTCGAATTCTCAACTGTAATTTGCTGCAATCGATTGTAATCGTCAAAAGAATATCAATAAAATCATCAAACTTCATAGTAGACGTAGGCAAATGCCAAACCGCTCTAAATTGATGTGTGTCTGTGCGTTTACATTTTTTTTGAAGTTTTTGTTAGATAATCCACATTTTACATTTATATTCTTTATTTTTATCTCTTCAAAGACTTCTGAATAGTGTTGTACCCAGTTTTGGTACAAACAATGGGTACGCTTCTGGAGGGACGCCTCGAGAACTTAACCAGCTCTTTGCCAACACAAGGCCGGGTTACCTTTGTAACTAATTAACTACTACATGAGTATGCCATCCGCCGGTCGTCACCGACCATTATCTGAGGGCCCTCAACACCAACAACCACAAAAGCACAAATTTGCATTAACCACGTAAGTTAAGTATCTGGGTTCCATATCATGATACCACTTTTATCTAGAAGAAAATGGACATACCCTAAGGGGCGCTTCCCCCAATAACCTTACTGCATCCTTCCTGTTTCGACCATTTCTGGGTTGTGAGGTCCGATGAAGTCTCGTCCACAAAGCTACGCTTTTCACAAAAGCCTTGCTTCGATCAACAAATGATCAGCATCAATTCGTATGCCACATTTCCAAATTGGGAATGTATCATTAGTAACCATCAACTACATAACCTCTGCTAAGAGAATAAATTCTTCGCCACCAAACAAAAATGTATTTGATAGAAACTAGCTTTACATCTCAAAGTGTAACGTCAAACATACATCCATACAATTCCGTTCTGGGTTCGAACGGAACCGAAGGCATTTCAAAAGAAGCCCTTGCAAATCTGGATAATTCCTAATCACGTCTGGACTCCCCATCGCAAAGGGTGATCAAATCTCTATACCGGGGCCATTCGGTGTAGAGACATTCGACAGGTAATCCTTTCACTTTCGAAAATATCAGGTCTTCACCACCGGTCTTCGAATGCTATCCATTTCATCATATCATTATTAGGAATGGGTTATATGACATAAAGTCCTCTCTCGGCTAAACCGAATAATGAGCGCAAAATTTAAAAAGCATATGGATATTGGGATAGTTAAGTCACAACTTTTAACCCAAAACCATTTCTTTCAAATGGTTTAAACAAATTTCCATTTTTAAATCTTTTAAACAAAAGATTCACCCTTTTAAATCCTTTTCAACTTGAAAACAAAGTTCACCAATCTTTCACAAAGATTCATTCATAGCTTTCAAAACAATTCCATTTCAAATCTTTTATACAAAAGATATACGTTTAGGATCCTCTTAAATTTGAAAACAAGATTCAATAATCTTTAACAAAGATTCATTCATAGCTTTCAAAACAATTCCATTTCAAATTTGAAATCCTTTCAACAAAAACTAGAAATTCTTTCTCCATATGAAAGCTATTATCATTTGAAAACAAATACTTTTCATTTCGGAAAAATCCGTTTACATTTGCTCAAGTTAAAGCCCTTCAAGTATATACTTGGGTTAAATTTAAATTCCCAAAATAATACGTTTAAAGATACTTAAAAAATGGTTTTATACACAAACACACACACACACACATTCTATAACTTGTATAATCTTTTTAAACCATAATTTCTAAACATATATTTATAGAACTCAACTTCAAATCTTGAATTAAATTCAAATCAAACTATTTTAATTTCAAAACATTAACCGGTTATTTAAAATAATTTTTATCTTTAAAACTCCTTTTCAAAATCTTTTCATATTTAACCCAATTCCATTTCCATACCATTTTTGGATTCAAAATTCAACTTTTAAAACTATTTCATTATTTTGAATAAAATGATATTAAATTCAAATTATCTGTGACTTAACTAATTCCTCGTGAAATCCATATTTGTGTGTGTGGGGTGTAGTCCAGGGGTTTTACACAATAGTGCAACTCATCAATCATTACAGATTCAAGCACAGCAATATCGATAAGCGGTATAATCTTATAACGCTTATCTTTATTCATTGATTCACAGGTAAATAATATAAATTTATCATAGATAAAAAATTTACATTCATCACATCTCAAATCAAAATAATTAATATCACAAAGCATCACACATCAGGTATACCAAACAATTCAAAGCATTTCATACAATCCAAAAATCTATAAGTATGACCAATTAATCACCTGATTAATTTAAATCAGATTAAGTTACTTATGAATAAATTTCTAATCTTGGTTAATTAACATTAATTAATTACAATCCATTTTAATTAATTATCCTCTAATCATTTATTAATAAGTTGACTAACCTTTAATCATTAATTAATTAATCTTAATTAATAAATAAATCAACCTTTAATCATTAAATAATTAACCTTTAATCACTAATTATTCTTTAATTAATTATCCCCATTTAATTATATTAATTAATTAACCTTTAATTAGTAAATCAATCCTTAATCACTTTCATTAATTAATTATCCTTTAAATTTATTAATTATCCTCAAATCAATTACCTTATTTAATTAATCACATTAATTAAATACTTTTAAATAAATACAATAAGTGATTATCCCTAATCACTTAATCAACTTTAACCATTAATTAATTACTTTTAACTAAGTAATTGCCTTTAGGTAATTATTTACCTTTAATTACTTATCATTAATTAATCAACCTTTTAATTTAATTAATAAGTCAACCTTTAATTATTTGAATATTCTTTAAGTAATCACATTAAGTAATTAACCTTTAATTACTTACATTAATCTACCTTAAATTAATCACATCAATTAATCAATTTCTAATTAATTAATTATCATTGAAAATCTTACTGATAATCCTTTGGAAACAAAAATCGTTAACATATAATTTATCTTAAAACCTTTAAGTTAATTTAAAATCGAAACAATATTTAAGACAAATCATTTATCTTTAAAATCCTATTTAAATATCCTTTGAAATAAATTTTATTTTTAACATATTAATTATCTTAAAATTCTTAAGTAGATTGAAACCACCATATTTTAACTACTTTAATATGACATTTAAATTTAATTTAAATGACTTAAGAATTCATTTTTAAAAATTAAAAAATTTAAAACACTTTAACTTAATTTATCTAAAATAATTTACTTAAATTTTAACTAATTCCAACATAGTAAAAAACATTTATTATAAAAAAGGTTAAAACTTGATCAAATTTAAATTGGATAAACTTGTTTTAAATTTAATAGTCAAAAACTGTTATGTTATAACCCTGGGACCACTTCGGTATCAACCCGGGGCTAAAGTAATTTTCCTCGAGAAAAACTTCGGGTTAAATCTCAAAACCCTCGAGTACAAACATTTTTCTCTTTTTAAACTTTGTTTATTTTAAAAATTTTAAAACTGTGCCACACACTTGTGAACGCTCAGCACAAACCCAGGCCAAACACACTTTCCCCTGAGGTTCACTTCGATCCAACTTCCTTCTTCTTCTTCTTCTTTTTCTTATAGACTCCAAAATGCATGTGTACATGCACAGAAGATTGGAGCTTCTCCGATCATCGCTCCGACCACCTACATGCCGTCTACGACCTCGACTATTAGCACAACCACCCAGGTCGACGAATTTGACCAAGAATTGAAAATGAGTAACTTTATCACCAGGCATTCGATCCCAATCAACCCAAAACACCCCGCCGATGACAATGCCGACCACCTGAGCTCGCGCCACCCCGCCCACAGCTTCACCACATGATAATACATTATTCCCCTCGGGTCCGATCGATGATAGTCCATTCACGACGAGGAATTTTGTTTGCAAACCTCAAAGAACAAAACATCCCTAAAACCTTATTTCCAACCATATCGTCAACAACGATGGTTGAAAAAATACGATTCCATTTTTGCATTGATCTACTACACCCAAGCCTCCTTCCACCATGACCACGACGCATATGAACTCGCCGATGAACGGATTTTGGCAATAATAGGGTTTCCGTTAAACTACGCATTTCACCTTCAATACCAACCTAAAAATTTTGATTTCATTATCAAAATTTAACATTTTCGAATACAATTCAAATTATATAATAAAATCATGGAATTGCTAACATCAAATTTTTTGACTTGAATGTGTTTTTCACTGATATTTCTTAATTCCGGCAACCTTCCCTGTTAATTATACTTAATCTTAATTTTTAAAATAAGTTTTTGTTATTACAACCAGATTCCTTTTAGAAATCATAATCTAAAATCTAATGGTTGAAAAGAATTTGATTTTTCTTTAGTGGATCATAGCCCGTAGAACAACACAGATGTGTAAATATACATACATACAGACATGAACATACATACATACACATATATATATATATATATATATATATATGCAAGCAGATTCTACATCAAATCTCAAGGATGACACATGCATTAAAATATCAAAACATATTAAGCTTTTAAAAATAGGAGTTTGCTCACCTTGCTTTAACGCAGAGAACAATATTTTTCTTTTTATTTGATATGGAAGTCTTGCTTGAATCTGGAACTTTTGTTTTGCAGCTTTGTATTGATTTAATCTGTTTGTTGTTGATGCTAAATCTAGATCTGGAACTTTGGAATAGCCACTTGATTTTTAATGAATTGCTTTCAGATTTTTGAATCAGGTTGAACAAATCAAATTTGTTACATTCATATTGATTTCTTTTTATCCTTCTTCTCGGTTTTTTATTTTGTTCTGGTTTCATTCCTATCTTTATTTGATCTGGTTTTTGTTTTTCAATTTGGAAGATGAGAAGATTTAAGAAAAACATCTATAGGATGGTTTAACAAATTCTCATTTTTATATAATTCAATTTCAAAAGAAGAAATGATTTTGCCACCTGTTTATCTTTGAATATTACTTTGTTTACATTTGTTAATTCATGTTACACTTGAAATTGTATGTTCTAATTTTTATACACTTGTTAAAAATAAGCATTTTGTGTTTAAATCCTTGTTTTAAGTAGTTTTATAATTTATGTTTTAATCCCTTGTTTAAGCTTTTAATTATTTATGTAGATTATCTATTCTATATTAACATATGTTTTAAACTTTTATATATTTACAAACTATATATTTTTTAAAATAAAATGTTCTAATCTTTATAACCAATGCTATTTTTAAACTTAGTTTATTATACTTTTAAATGTATGAATGTTTATATTTACACCTTTTCTATTATTTATATTAGCATAACTTTTTTTAAAAATAATTTTAAAATCTAATTATATACTATAAATAATCATATATACACACACATATATATATGTTTAGATTCTTATACATTTTTCTTATTATTTATATCTACACAGATTAAAGAAAAGTAATTTGAAATCAAATTATATATTAATAAATAAACACATATTTATATATATAAGTTCTTAATTATAGAATTTAATTTTTAACTTTTGAAAATCATTTATATCAAATTCAAAATACATCTCACAAAATATATATTACATATGTTTATTATAATTAGAAGACAAATTTCTATTAAATTTAAAATATAGATTTTAAATCCAATTTATTCTCAATTTATTTATAAAATATTTGAATTTCCAAATCAAATTCTATTTACCATATGTTTAAAATATTTACATATGTATAATGCATGTATTTATATTTTTTATATTATTTTCTAAATAATTTATTCTTGAGTTTCAAATTCAAATTACAATCTATCTGTATAAATAAACAGGCACATGCCTTATTTAATTTAATAAATTCAAATTAATTCACCATTAAATTCACAATTACCCAATTTATATTTGGCTTAAAATCGGGATCGTTATAGGTATCCCATGATATCGACAACCCTAGTTAAAAAACAATGTAAAATTTATTTTGAAAATGAAATTTAAAACAAGAGTTTATTTTAAAACAAAAACAAATAATATTTTTAAGTCTAAAACTTCTTTTTGAAAATCATCTGAGAAGATAATTTTAAGGCTAAAATATTTTGAAAAACAGTTTTGAAAGTCATTTTGAACAGTTTTACAAGTCTCTTCCTATAGAATATCTCATCACATCAGGACTCGAGAACTTTACAAAACTAGGATGCTCGTGGGTTTGTAAGCCACTTGTCGTAGTTTGTAAGCTAATTGTCGTAGGTTTGTAAGCCACTAAGAGGGTAGAAATGGGTTTCATCCTAAATGAAATCTTGTTCTTGATACTCATGATTCTTCAAACTTGATTTCTTCATTCTCGATCTTTATACTGTACAGCCTTCAATAGTCAGTACCCGCCTTATATATATTCTGCATAATGACATTCATATATATCTAGACAATAGTGTTAGTATATAAGTTACAGTAAGTTGCAAAGGCTGTTGTCATCAAAACCACTATCTCCAGTTCCTAACAATCTCCCCCTTTTTTATGATGACAATCTTATAAGATATACTTACCACTTCGATCACACCATAACTCCTCTTTAAACCAACAACTCCCCCTTACTCGATGCCTATTATTGTATATAACTTAATCTTACACCAACAACTCCCCCTTACTCCAAGCCTGTTATTTTATATAACTTCTCCTGCTTTGTCATCAACAAAAATAACCTATAAACCTTGAACTTATAGATAATGAGATATCACATAAGAATAATAACATATGAAATATAGCATCCTAACTGGAATTCATATTTCTATTCACCGAAGATTGTTTTTAGAAGAACATTAATTAAGGTTACACTTATATACAAATTAACAAACCAATATATAATCAAGAAAGAGAAAATGAAAAAGGCTTTAACGAGGACCCTTAACTATTGGTGATTTATGGATCGAACAATTTGGATAGTGGAGACAAATTTTCCATGTTGTTTGAACAAGTTCCCATTAGAGTCAAAAAGCACCTATCCAATGCAAATCACGCCATCGTCTTCGTCCATATGAACATCGGGATTCGGCAAAAGATGTTCTTCTTCTTGATCTTCTTAAGGTTCTTCTAGAGGCTCTTCTTCTCTGAAATCCATGGTTTGTGATGATTCTTCGATGACAACGGAATTGGCATGGTTATCCATAAGGAAGTTTTGCTAATTACTAAGGATTCTACCTTGCCTATCTTGTTCTCTTGCGATTCGCAGTTGACGCACTTGAATCTCCGTCATCATTTGAAGCAAAGCTTTCATCTTCTCTTGCAAATTGATGAATCGTACGTGTGTGGTATGTTGAAAAGGACCAAAATGAGAAGAAGGTTCATTATTAGAAGAGGAAGCCATTAATTTACTAGTTTTAGAAGTTTATTACAGAGAATGGAACAGAGAAAAGGAGCAAAGTCGAAAAATATAAATATATAACTTAATAACCAATTTTAGAGGTAAATTTAAATTTGAAAATTTTGGCCTATATGTCGACATGGGGGATGGGTCATGTCAACATGCCCAGTTCAATTTTTGAGAAATTTTTATTTATGTTAGTTATTAACTATACTTGTATTATTTAAAATTTATATTTCGGTTAATGAACATATACCTAATTCTCTTCTAAATTTAGTAAAGTTTTGTTCATTTAATGGTTTGGTTAATATATCAGCAATTTGTTTTTCAGTATTAATATATTCAAGAGTTATGACTTCTTTACTTATATTATCTCTAAGAAAATGATTCTAATATCAACATATTTTGTTCTAGCATGATGAGTTGGATTCCTAAATAGATTTATTGCACTAGTATTGTCCCAATAAATTGGTGATTTAGTTATAGTTAATTCAAAACCTTTTAAAGTTTGTTGCATATATATAACTTGAGAACAAGCCAAAGCAGCAGGTATACATTCTGCTTTAGTTTTTGACAAGGATACAGTATTTTGCTTCTTATTAAACCAGGAAACCAGAGAATGTCCTAGAAAGTGACAAGATCCACTTGTACTTTTTTCGATCCGATTTACAACTAGCGTAATCAGCATCACAATATGAAATTAAATCAAATACATCATTTTTAGGGTAAAATAAACCATAATCTAAAGTATGTTTTATATATCTTAAAATTCTTTTAATAGCTTTTAAGTGAGTTTCTTTAGTTTTAGATTGGTATCTTGCACAAAGACAAACACTGTGCATGATTTCAGGACGGCTTGCTGTTATATAAAACAGCGAACCAATCATTCCCCTATACAATTTTTGATCAACATCTTTTGATTTATATTTTTTACTTAAAGCTACATTAGTTGTCATTGGAGTTGGTTTTCCACCAGAAGTGGTCAATCCAAATTTATTAATTAAATCCTTAGCATATTTTTCTTGACTAATAAAAATTCCTTTATCTAATTGTTTGATTTGAAGTCCTAAAAAGAAACTTAGTTCTACCATATGACTCATTTCAAATTCTTTAGTCATTATATTGGAAAATTCTTTATTCATTATGTAATTAGTTGACCCAAATATTATATCATATATATATATATATTAATTAAATATCATTTTTGTTTCTTTTAATAAAAAGAGTTGTATTTATTTTACCAATTTCAAAACTAGATTGTAGGAAATAACATCTTAGTCTTTCATACCAGGCTCTCGGAGCTTATTTCAGACAATATAATGCTTTCTTTAATTATATACATGGTTTCGAAATTTATTATCTTCAAAAGGTGGAGGTTGGTCAACATAAATATCTTCTTTTACAAAACCATTTAGAAAAGCACTTTTAACATCCATTTGATATAATTTGAAATTATTATAGTTTGCGAAAGCAAGTAGAATCCTAATAGCTTCTAGTCTTGCTATGGGTGCAAAGGTTTCTTCTTGCATAGCAAGAATCCGTGAATCATCAGATGATGCTTTCTTTGGATTTTTAGGTTCAATAAATGATATAAAAGCTGCATTACTCATACTATTTTATTGATTTCTTGTTTTAACTATAGATTCAATACTTCCTGGTATATTTTCTACAGGATGATCTTTTAATAGCCTAATTCTTTTATTAGGTTGAATAATTTCACAATACTTTCATTAGGTTCATTATTTAAAGTTACAAATTTTTCTCCACCTTCTATTTGTACAGTATCTTTAAAATTTTCATCAAAAGATACATGCGGTTTTTCTTCATTAGTGTTTGTTCTTAAATTATAAACTCTAAATGCTTTACTTTTATTAGAATATCCGATGAAGATACCTTTGTCGGATTTAGGTTCAAATTTATCTAAATTATCTTTTGTATTAAGAACAAAATACTTACTACCAAAAACTTTAAAGTAAGCTACAATGGATTTATTATTGCAAAGTAATTCATACGGTGTTTTATTAGTTAATGGTCTAATTAAAATCCTATTTAATATTTAACAAGTTGTAGCGACTGCTTCAGCCCCAAAGTTTACAGGTATGTTACTATAAGAAAGTATTATTCTAGCACACTCTTGAATCGTTCTATTCTTACGTTCTATCAGTCCGTTTTGTTGCGGAGTTCTTGGAAAAGAGAAATTATGAGTAATACCTTTTTTATCATAGAAATTCTTAAAATTTTCATTTTCAAATTCTCAACCGTGATCACTACGAATAGTTTTTATTTTTAAAGAAAGTTGATTTTGAATTCTTTTAACGAAATTCTTAAATAATTCAAAAGCATCGCTTTTACGTTTAAGAAAAATTGTACAAGTATATCTGGAATAATCGTCTATAATTAAAAAAAAATATTTATTGTGATTAATTGATTGAACTGAGATGGACCAAACAAATCTAAATGAAGTAATTCTAGAGGTTTAGAATTATAAATCATATCTTTCAATTTAAATGAACTTTTCTTAAGTTTTCCCAATTGGAAAGCATCACATATATTATCGACTTTAAAATTTAACTTGGGAAGACCTCTAACTAAGTTAAGTTTTGATAATCTAGATAACAGTTTGAAATTTATGACCAAATCTTTTATGCCAAATTCATGTGTCACTTGTATTAGCCAAAAGACATAAGTTATCATTTGAAACTTTCATATTAAGAGTTAAATGTTTTTCTTCCTAATTCTGTTAAAGATAATATATGACTTATTATCTTTGATGTGACACTTATCTTTTTCAAATTTAATTTTAAATCCTTTATCACATAGCTGAATTATACAAAGTGGATTATATTTTAAATTCCTAACTAGCAAAATATCATAAATAAGAGGAGTTTTAGAATTACCGACATTACCGATGTCAATCACATATCCTTTTGAGTTATCTCCAAAGTTGACCAATCCACCATCTTGATATATAATGTCATTGAGTATCTTGGGATTTCCAAACATATGCCTTAAATAGCCGCTATCAAGTATCTATTTATTTTTCTCAATTTACACAGTTTATTCATTGGTTGTTGATTTTTAAAAAGCCATGTAATATGTCTGTTCCTGCATAACAAACCAATTCGATAGATAACTTGATTTTTCATAAAAACTGTTTGTAGACTTTTGATACTTTGATGGAATGCGTAAATTCAAACTAGTATTAACAAAATTTCCTAAAATGCCATTTTTAGCTTTTCAAGTTTTAGATTATGAAAACTATGAAAACCTATGCTCTGATACCAATTGAAAGGAATGCGGATTAAGGATCTTAAGGCTAATTTAACACTAGAGTGGGGTGAATAGTGTTTAATGGATTCTAAGACTTATATGAACTAATTAAAAAATTATGATATAAACAAATGCAGAACTAATTATAAGACAATCATAGAATCAAACATAGATTTAGAAAGTAAATAAAAAGCAGCAAAAGGAAAGAACACACTAGATTGTATACTTGTTCGGATTTACCCTACATCCAGTCCTGTACCAAGACAAATCACCTCATACAGATTTTTATAATACCAATGTCGAGATTACAATCCTAAAGGCCTTGAGGTACCCTCCTGTCTCACGAGTCCAAGGCAAACTCTCTTTATTTACAAGACTCAAGATCACCCAATTGATTTCCAGACACAACCACACTTTATAGAGAGACTTGATAAACTTTTGATTACAAATTGATCCTATAACTCTGAATAGCACTTTGATCTTCGAGAGAGGGCAGAGAATCAAACATGAATGAGATTCTAATTTGATTCACTTGAGAATTCTATAGAATTTCGGCACGATCTTAAAAATATGAAATTTTAGAATATGGATTTGTGGAGAAGAAGGAATGAAGAAAATAATTTGTTAAAAAATTCGTCTGTGAAGGCTATTTATAAAGCACTAACGGTCATAACCATTCGTGAAGAGATTTAAACGAATAGACACTTCTTTTGAAAATTGAAACTTTTGAATTCAATGGCCATCATGTCGACATGGGGTATCTCATGATGTCGACATCCCTAGTCAAAAAAAACAATGTAAAATTTGTTTTGAAAATGAAGTCTAATACAAGAGTTTATTTTAAAACAAAAACAAATAATATTTTTAAGGCTAAAACATATTTTTGAAAATCATTTGAAAAGATAATTTTAAGGCTAATATATTTTGAAAAACAGTTTTAAAAGTCATTTTGAATAATCATTTTAAAGAAGTTTTGCAAGCTTCTTCCTGCAAAATATCTCATCACATCAGGACTCGAGAACTTGTACAAAACCAGGTTATTCGTGGGTTTATAAGCCATTTGTCATAGGTTTGTAAGTTACTTATCGTGGGTTTGTAAGCCACTAAAAGGTAGAAATGGGTTCCATCCAAAATGAAGTTCGAAATGAAGATTTTCGTGCTATTATGAAGTTTTAACAAAACTAGACACTAATCTTGATATCTTGATCTTGATACTCATGAGTCATCAAACTTGATTTCCTCATTTTTGATCTTATACTGTACGGTCTTCAACAATCAGTACTTGCCTTATATATATCCTACATAATAACATTCATATATATCTAGATAATATTGTTAGTATATAAGTTATAATAAGTTACAAAGGTTGTTGTCATCAAAACCACTATCCCAGTTCCTAACATTTGTATCATTTGTACATGATGATTTCTTTCTGCTTTTGAAATGACTGTAAGTATTTCTTTGTTGAGTTTTGAAGTGCAGAACTTTATAAAGAAATATAACCTTAAAAGTTCATATATAAGGACTAGTATCTTATGATGAAGAGTTGACAAGTCTGTATATGATGTAGAAGTGTAAAATTGCAGTTTGGTATGTTGTTGTTGTCATTTTATTTCAAACTGCAACTTGGTATCAGTTTTATATATATAAAATTATCAGTTTTGCTATAATTTGTGGTGGAATAACGTATAAGTGAACAAAAGTGAATTTTAGTCAAACAGTTACTGGTATGAGTTTGTACCAATTTCATGCCTCTTTTGATATGCATGACAGTTATTTAGATGATTAAATTTATAAAGCCTGATGGTTATCATTTTTCATAAATGTAGGTATCAATTTTACTCTATATAATGTTAAGAACAACTTATCAAATCTAGAAGCTTGAATTTTAATCATACAAGTACTAAGCATGAATGTTGCATTATTTTTGATTTTTCGTTTGTTATATATTATAGTACAGTAATTTTAATTCGTTGGCGTTTATGATATATGTAACAGCTAATGGGTATCATTTCACATGAATATAGGTATAAGTTTTGCTATAAATAACAATTGAAATAATGAATTAATAAAATAATCAAGTATAAATTTCAATCATATATGCAGGAGGAAAAAATAGTAAAAGTTGCTGCACACTACCGGTATTAGTTTCCTTTGCAAGTAAAAACATATGTACTATCATAACAGAACATTAAGTGTGACAGAAGTTAAACAAGGCTACTTTTTGCACTGTTTGACAGGTGTACGTATTGCTTTGAGCAAATTGACATAAAACCAACAACTGTTTGCAGCAGTATCAAAAAAAGTACCATGTAGTACTTTTAACACATTACCTTAACTATATATTACGGCAAATGAACATAACATCAGATTTTGCAAACGAATTCGGTTCTTTTGTTTTCTTTATTCTTCTAGGCTTGACATATATTTGGACAGACTCCGGCTGTACAGCCCGAAGTTTTACAAGTATTTTTCACTTTTAATTATAAAACTATGGGGTTTATTATATAAAAATCTAAATTTTTTAAATTGATTAAAACATTTCCCAAATTTTTAATTAAAGGACAAGAGTTCTGAAATTTTAACTTTGGTTAAAGATAACTCTAATTGGAATTTTAAAAAATTTTAATTTCTAAATCTTTTATATAAGAATTATATATGTATAAGATTTATTGTGAGGATGTTTACTTATATTGGTAATAACATTTATTTCCTTTTTTGTTCTTTTTAAAATGAATTATATATACTAAAATTTAGTAATAAATTTCTTAGAAAATGGTAAATAAATCCGAAGAATGTAAACAAATTTTATTTTAGTTAAGTAATAACTTTCACAATTTACAATGTATTAATAAACTGTTGAATTACGCGTTTAAAGGGCGCGTTATTTGATGGGATAAATAACGTATAAGAAAACGTATAAAATTTAAATCCGTTATTTTCGTTTTATTTTGGACTTAAATTTTGCGTCTATGGTGCGCATTTCAAAAATATATACCTTAACTAAAAATAGTTAAATAAATCAGTAAACGTGCATTTTCTAGTAGGAGGGAAGCATATCCGTTTTAATTTTTCCTTTAACTGTGACTGGCCATTTACCTTTTAAAAAAAGATATCCCGTTTCTCATTTTACTGCAACTATTTATTTAGTATAAAATCTTTCATTAAAGTAACGTTCAAATCCTATCTTATTGTCGTTTCCTCCAATATCAATGCTAGTTTCTTCTCATTATCAAACATGTTCGCAAATTTGTCCAAATTCCACTTCCGTTCAAAGACAAATATATTCACTTCCCTTTTCTCTTCTGTTTTAAATAGAACATTATCCATAACTTTTATTACCGTTTCGTAGCAAGATCATCTCTTGCCGTTACTTTGCTTAATTCACTCAGCCTATTTAAGAATATAAATCACGCACCTGTTGAAAAGAGATCCTATACTTCTTTAACATCCATACTCTATTGCCAAAACAATCAACGCAAAGTAAAATTTCAAAAAAAAATGTAAACAAAATATGCTTTAATTAAGGAATAAAATTTGGAAATTTATAGTGTATAAATGAACTGGGTAATTACACGTTTAAAGGACGCATAAATTGATGGAATAAATACCGTGTATATATATAAGAAAACGTATAAAATTTAAGTCAGTTATTTTCGTTATATCTTGGGCATAAATTATTGTGTTTGTTGCACGCATTTTTATTATATTCACTTTCCTTCTGATTTAATAGAAGCGTTATCCACAATAATTTATAACCGTTCACATTCTAATTTTTGTCGTGCACGTTTAAAGGAGAAAATTCAACCGTGCCTTGCCATTTCTTCCATTTGTTTGATTCGTATATAATCGTTTGACTCTTCCAGAGAGCTGTTTAATTTCTTTTAAAACATGATTGAAATCCCTAGGAGTTTCCACTTTCCCTTGCGTAATTTAGTTGCTGATTTTAATTCATTGGCGTTTCAAATAATAAATATATCTCTCACCTCAATCAACATTTACACGTTCACACCCAAAATTTTCCATTTCCATTTAAAGCTAATTGATTTCTTGCCTTTTCCCTTCACTAAAAATAATCGAGTTGCCTATTTAAAAATTTTAGGTTTAACATTTCATGCTTCCAAAATTCACGCTAATCTCCTCTGGAAAAAAAAATCAATACCCTCTGCGTATATTTGTCTCCAGATCTCCTTGCCGTTTTTCCTTATATTGCGCAATCTCATTTTCTCTTATATAACCCACACCTTCTTTTCATTTCTCACCAAAATTTTCGACTTTCATCTTCCTGGTTTTGTGCACGAGCTTCAGTAAATTCAGGTACATAGCTGCATCCCTTCTTCCTTCTTATTTTTCTCTTTTTTTTTTTAGTTTTTCTCTATTTCCTATTGTTTGTTCCACCATGCTCGGCTACTCCACCACCACCCTCCGCTCCTTATTCTGTCACCGACCTCACACCATGAACCATCCCGTGACTTTGTGCGGGCCAACGTTCGAAAAAAAAGAGGGAAAACAATGCATGCGCCACCTTTTGACATCAGCCCAAAGGATTAAATCTCGAGTGCATGCTCGTATATAGGTTTGAGCCACCTAAGTTTAATCCTGCCTTAATTTTTATCAAATGTTTGCGTTACAGGCTTTGAAAATATGTGTATATATATAATAGGGAAGAGAGCCGCATCATTTTGCATTTTTGCTCCTGCATGATTGGGTCGTTAGCCACTGATTTGGCATGCTGCTGCATGCGTTCAGTTTAAATATATATATATATATATATATATATATATATATATATAAAGGGAGAAGTAAATTATGCGTACATGTCAGGAATGAATATATGAGCAAGCATAGTGTTGTGTTGTCCAACTAAAAACTAGGTTGAAATTACCCTTTTGCATTTCTGAAGTAGAAAATGTGAGCCACCTGTAACTTGTGTAACCAGTCCTCTACGCCATGACGTGAAGTCTCAGGAGAGCATGCATTCGGGTTTTGAAATTTGGCAAGGGCCGTGCCTTTTTATAAAAAGAAAGAAAATAATTATTATAATAAGAGGGTTAATAGAATAGTAGGGAGCCACCTGTGTTTGTGAGTAGAACGTCCTGAGCATTAGCTTGTTAGGATATATAGTGAATATAGGTAGGTAGATACATGCAAGAATAACAGTCTTTACGCGCTATGAACAGATCCATATGAAGTATTGTATACTAAGAATAATTATGAAGTATTAATACATAAACCACATGTTGCACTTAGTAATAAAAAAAAGAAAAAAAAAGAAAAAGAAAAATAGAAAAAAAAAATAATAAATAAATAAATATTGCATGCGCCACCTTTATGTATCACTGTCGTAAATTACATTATTGCCCACATAAGATTTGCCACCTTTTTATTAACATGTCATAATATTCTGTAAAAAGGGTAAAAAAAATATAGAGTATAAAATTTATTTTGTAAATTTTGATTTGAAAAAATTAAATGGGCAGGCTGAGTTTTTGTTTTAATAGGTCAAGTTGTGTGGTGAGTGGTCGAGCCATTGTGTCAATTTCCTTTAATTCAGTCTTCTTTCAAATTTGCTGTGTTCGTGATAAGATTTGAATACTTAGTTTTATTTAATTACTTTGTTCAAGATTTGAATCAAGTCGTTGCATCCACTGAAAATTGATCTGCCTTCTATACTCTTCTTTCGGGGTAGATATCGTTGTTTGAATAAATTATGCAGCTTCGAAAAGGTGAATATTCTCACCTGACAAACGTACTTATATATCTGTAAATTAATAACAAGTGTAATTGTAGCACGATTTTATTTCATTTATTTGACTGTGATATAATTTGATGATGTTAAAAATCCCGTTATTAACCCCACATATCATCAGTTATATTATATACTGTTTTATTTATGCTGTTACACTATTTATATAATTACTGTTTATCACACTGCAAGTTCCATGTAGTATAGAATCATTACGGGCTGAAATGATAGTCCTGAACGATATTTATTTATTTATTTGGTTTATTATATAACTTGGGATTGCAGGTTCGAAATGATAGAACCCAGATTTATTTTGTAAATTACGGATTGAAATGATATATTATCCGTATCACTTGACCTAGGTAAGAAAATATTATACAGACTCTTGGTTTTATATATATATATATATATATATATATATATATATATATCTAGAAATATTTAAATATTTTAAAAAAAATCTAAAATGTTATTACACTTTGTTTAAAGTGGATTTAAATGATTTTTTATAAGTATAGTGATATTTTTCAAGTTAAATATATAAATAAATAAATGTTCAAAATTTAAAGTATAAATACATTTTGAGAAATTTGATATGTAAAATAAATGGAATTCTAGCTAAGAAATAAAATATGATGTTTTGGTAAAATTTGAATATAAGAAAATAAATAAAGGGTAAGTTGGCTATGAATTAAATAGTTAAATAAAGTGAATACTTAAAATGGAAGTTGGAATATATCTAGATTTAGAAATGTAAAGTGGTATATGATAAAAAGGGTAAGTTAAGAAATTAATTAGAAATTTAGTGGTAATTGAACTTAATTGTAAGAAAATGCATAGAAATTTCACATTAAATTTTAATAAGTAAATATATATTTGCAAAATCTACTTTATAAAAATCATAAATTATTGAGTAATTTAGATGATTATTTAAAATTTATGATTTCATAAGTCAAAATATAGGCATATATTTTGCTAAAATTATATTTAATTTACTCAACCCCGTTGTAAAGGATAGTCCGCACTTTGCAAGTGCTGGAATTGATACAAATGAACTAAAGTTAAATCTTTGGGATTTATATGGGATTTTGAATTATACTTCACTTTTAAATAATTTCAACTATAGTATTTTATCGAAACATAAAACTATTTTGGATTTATAACCATGGGTAATAATAACGATCGGTTGGCAAAGAGACCGGGATCGGATATGAGCATACTCTCTGTCGATACCGAAAACCACTTTGACAACCGTGTACGCGGTGGAGATTCCAAAATGAAGGAGGATGGTGGTGACGTTCCTTTGAGGTAAATACGTGGACCCGACTCCCATGAGTTGGCATAAGGTGGCTAAAACAGGAGCGATCGACGGATTAATGAGGTAGCACCTCTGATCGGACGCACTTCTTCGTATGCCATTCTATTACTTTTGTGATTGCTTGGTGCGCACCGTTGATTTGGAGTGTTGTTCGAGGTGGGCGGTAGTAGCAGCTTCGCGTTACCACCGGTCTGGAAGCGTAATTGGTATATCTACACTGACATTGCCTAGTTGTGCCGTGTCACCTACCATGGCGAGCCTTGTACGAGTTTGTTTTTCTCCCGTAGCCCGTGTGGTATCCTCTGGTGGCTTCCCGATCAGGAGGGACTATGATATTGGATGGACGACTGGGACTATTATTGTGTTAAGGGGGAGATTGGGTAACTCCTTAACGCTATTTAAAAGTAAGTTTATTTTAACATAGACACTATTATAATAGCGAAATTATTACTACATAGTAAATAGTTTAACGGGTCCTTAGAGGATGGGCAGTCCCAAGCATCCTTTAAGTTACTTGCTCTATATTACAGTACGCTTGAATTATCTTACACTGTATAAGTATGTATGTCCTGACTCGAGTGTTGTGTTTATTTCTTACGCTCGGGTCATCCTGAGTTGCAGTTCAGTCATCATCCCGGAGCTAGGACTTCTGTAGATCACTTTCAAGCTGCTGACAAATTTTCCTTTCAGTTCCTTATCTAAATTTATGAAATCAAGACCATTGAATATTTAGATTTTCTATTGTTGTTTCAAACTGTATTTGGGTTTAAAGACTATGTGGCTTCATGAACCACTAAGTTATTTTAAATTCCGCTGCGAGTATTCTGAATTTCTGTGTCTGTGATTTTGTGATTATTTATTTACTGTATATTCTGAGATTTGTCAAATTTTATTTGCAACACGGTATTTTGAACAGTTCAAGTCCGACATGTGCGAATGCGAATGGTTGAAAATATCGGGTCGTTACACCGACGGTGCTCATCATATACTAATATTGCATGCATAATCTTCACTCTTGTGGATAATATTTGCTCCTTTTCGATTTTGATTGGTATTCTGCTTTTGTTGAGCGAAATGATAAATATCATTGCATATATTCCACAATCAAGCTTGTTTGAACCAAAATATATTGTTAGTATTAGTTTGCATCAGTTGTATTATCAGGTTTATAATTAATATAAAACATTGAATTTCAAAGATAATGGTACAAGTATATAGTATGTTTTGAATTAGAATATTTAATAGCTTTACTAACACGCTTAATATTAGTTTTTGTATGATTTTTTTGTGTTCGTAGTTATTATTTTAAGATTTTTTTTGGTAAATATTTTGTTTTATTTTTGATTATATAGGTATCATTTTTGTTTCTGTAAGTATCATTTTTTTCATTTAGGTATCAGTTTTGTTCGTATAGGTAACTATTTATTTCTGAACTAAATGTTTATTGAATTGAAAGAATATTTTTCAATATTTTTGGTATGTATCAAATTCAATCAAATATTAAAGGCATATAATAATTATAGAAGTATGTATGAAATATTATAATAGAAAAAGATAGATAGTTTGAATAATGAGCAACTTTCAATTGATTATGGCTAGTAGTTTCAACTGTACTGTTCATTTTGTTCTCCGTAGATATCATTTTAACTAAAAAACTTACGTTTCTTCTCCTTGCTGTGCACACTTTATTTGATGTATATTGTCTGGTTTCACCTTCATGTCTTGTTTGTCATTCTTTTTCCAAGCGTCTTTAACCATTTCTTCTTTTTCATGTCTCTAATAAAGATAATGATAAAAAGTTAAGTTATATTC
This sequence comes from Allium cepa, assembly GCA_030765085.1. Lineage (NCBI taxonomy): Eukaryota > Viridiplantae > Streptophyta > Magnoliopsida > Asparagales > Amaryllidaceae > Allium > Allium cepa. Next base: position 58,370,481 of record CM060935.1, read on the forward strand.
ATCTTTTTTAACTGTATTAAGTAAAAAAAAATTAAAAAACAAAAATCTTATATCAATTTGATAGCTTCTTTTAAATTGGAATTGTTTCTTTCATTGTATCTTTTTGGGCGTTTAGAATCAACATGACACCATTGCATTGTTGGGTTTGTTAAAATCACTAATGTCTAGTGGTTTTCACAATGTAAAGGAAAATATACACTTTCTGCAAATTTATCCTGTATAATTGATTCTAGCATAGGCAGGACTAGACTTTTTTTGACACCATTTATATGACAAACAATTCCTTTCTGTTTAATATGAAAATAGGTTATGATTTAATAAATGAAGCAATTATTATGTACTTGCATAAAAAAGTTTTATTTACCGTCATTGTAGTTGTGAAAGCATAATTGTGTTCTGCTAGTCCACTTCTTGAAATATACCAATCAATAATCAATATTAAAATCAAGAAAGTATAAGTTTTTTATTGATTAAGTAATATTAAATAGTAAGTAGTATCACTAATGTTAATAGTGGCTATTGATAGGTATAAAAATAATAAAGCATCAAGTCAATTTAAACATCCTGTGGATTTTGGTACCATATTTGCTTTTATTTAGGTATCAGTTTTGATGTAAAGAAAAAATTAAATTTATATACCTGCCCATTTGTCTCGTTTTCTTCCAGTACATGTTTTAGTGCATTTTTTGTTATGACACAACCTCCTTTGATTGTGTCGTTATCTTCCCATGCCACTACACTATTATAACAAAAAAGATTTATGTAAGTTTGATAAACTTATTATCATATTTAATATTAGTATACATATTTGTATACTTACTTCTGTGATGATGTCGTCAATGAAAAAAAAGTTTTGATCACATTTTGTAGTCCTACATAGACAGATCAAACATTTGCAGTATCAAAGCCCTATCTTTGAAAACGTTGGCTCTGTCACTACAAGTGGCTTTGGACAGTTCTCTTCTTCACTTTTGTTTCCAGCAGCTTCGTTTGTTTTCTTCAGATTTTGGCTTATTTGCAAAAAAATTTGGTTTCAGCCCATAGTCAAAGTCGTCGCTTTGTTTCTTCACACTTCTTCTTGCTTTCAACCTTTGAATATAAGAAGCTATCATTCTTTGCGTCGCTTTGATTCTTTTGCCAGTTGATTTTGCCACTGTTTTTTCCTTTTCTCGCAGCAAGTTCTACAGGTTTTTCTGCACCTTTTTGTTTAGTTTTTTCACTTTCAAACTTTTGTGTGTCATATAGTTTGAAAGTTGGAGGAGTGAAGTCAAGCACTGAAACGTTGTAGGGTACATTTTGCTTTTTTATTGTGATATTCTCTTCCAGATGTTGAGTATCTTTTGTTTCATCTTGCCACACTTGACTTTCATTTTCCACTTCCACTCTTTGATGCATTTCAGTTGGAGCTTGTTTTTTTCTTCATGGTCACATTGTATTTCTTCATTTTTTTAATTTTTTGACCAATTCACTTTCTATTTCGATGTGCCTATTTTTCTCCGTTTCTACTGTTCTTTCTGCTGATTTCTCTACATCTTCTTCAACTTTTCTTTCTTTATTTTCTTCATTTTTTCCTATTTCCATTTCTGTACAAGTATCGGTATTCGGTTTCGTTGCTAAATTATCGCTTTGTATATTGAAACTGTCATTTTTCTCTTCAATGTTTTCTTCATTGTCTTCTTCAAATCAGTTTCAAATTTCTTAGTACTGTCTTCAGCCTGCGACCTTTTTCCTCATTTTCTTTCAAATTCAACTTAATTTCCCTCAACTCTTGCAAATTCAGAACTTCTTGCTCAGCTTTTATTCTCATTTTTTTTCTTTTCCAATTCTTTTTTTATTTTCTTTGCTTTATCTTCCAAATCTTTGATATGCATTTGGAAGATTCTAGTACTTATGCCTTCCTCGAATAAACTTGCGCTCTCTTCAGTTTCTTCCAACTTTCATTTTCTTTTTTCTTTTTTTCTTTTTGAAATGGTACTTTATATACAACAAATCATTGTGACAACATATCACATGTCAATAAACGTTCGAATCATGCTAGGCAAGTTTCGAACTTGTGACCTCTCGCACCAAAGCCAAATCACTTAACCACTAGGACAATGGCGCTTGTCAACTTTCATTTTCTTCCTTACTTTTCTTTCTGAATGGTGGGCAAATCTTGTTCTACAATTATTGTTTGAAGAAGACTTTCTTTATATGCGCTGGGATTCCTAATTTCTTTCACCTGTACAATTGGTATTGGAAATTTTGTTTTAGTTTTAAGCTATGAGTTAACTTTCAATTTACAATGATTTATTGAATTTTTATTATAAACAAAAGAGGATATATCCTAAGATAAAACAAACAACTAAAGTTTTAGTTTGTGATACTATTAGTATCAGTTTCAAGCATGTAAAACTATGGTATTAGTTTTTGCTTTCTAGTATAAGTTTCTGATACTATTAGTATCACTTTCAAGCATGTAATCATATTGTATCATTTTTTGTATTCTAGTATCAATTTCAAGCACGTAATCATATAGTATCGGTTTTTCCATGCTACTTGTATCATTCTCAAGTATAAGGAAATATAACATAAGCTTTTTCCATGTTAGTAGTATCAGTTTCAGGTATAACAGAACATAATATCAGCTTTTTGTTATATTATTATCAATATCAGTTTCATGTATAACAAAAAAAGTATCGGTTCATGCACACTATAGTATTAGTTTCAGGTTATAGAAGAAAAGATGCACAATTAAACTTTATTCTACATAAGAGTTAAAGTATATTGATTAACAAAAATTACATGGAATTTTAACTTACATCACCCTCTTTGACATTGTCAAAAAATTCTTTAACTGCTTTGTCTTTAAGTTTCCTCAAATCCAATTTTGCAAATCGAGGTAAAGCTTCAGTATAATGTTGTCTTTGTTGAATCAGTTGTAGTTTCTCACATACGCGATACTATTAACATGTAAAGAACTGATTAGATATGGTTGTTAAAAATAATATACATTTGAAATAATAATATTTTGATTAACTTATCTTACCAATGGAAGCATGGAGCATCCCGACATGTTTCTTGGCTTGTGGATGAACTTTTTGACGAATTTATTGAAATTCTTCTCTATTGTTAGAGGCCAAGAAACTGATCGCACTATTCTAAATCAATTAAGAATGGTAGAATTCCCTATCTTAATTTTTGCTGGTTGTTTGGGAAGAAAATGTTAATAGTATTTCCATTACTATTAACAATGGAAAGTCCTTTCCATACTGCTTTTTTTCTTTGCTATTTCTTGCATTTTTCTTCTTTAAACAACAAAATTTCTTGTGTTGAAAGTGAAATTGCTAATGTTCATTTCTTTTAATGGTAACAAAAAAAGCAAGCTTTTGTCTCTTGTTGTTACTTTCATTCTTTCTTTAGCACTGGCATAAAGCATCCAAATTGTGCCGATGCCTTTTGCATTCTTTCATCATAATTTTCTCTTCATAAAAAACTTTGAACAAACTATAGAATGGAGTAATGTCCATTTGGTTTTTAGATAGAGCATATTTTGATTTATCATTTTAACCATTTTGAATACTCCTTGTAAACCACATCTATAAGCAGTCTCTTTCTTTTTGTCGATAGATTTTGATATTTTCTACTCTTCTGCTTGCGATCTAACTTTGATCCATGTCAGATGTGGATTTACAAAATCAACATCATCCTATTATTTGAAATAAAGGGAATGATTTATTTGTGAAAAATTTTATGTTGAAACATAACAATGGGTTGGGTATCAGCTGCAATGAAATAGCTTCGATCAAATATGTAAGGATTTCAAGTTTGTTGTAAGTAGGTATCAGTTTTTTGTTAATAGGTATCACATTTTTATAAGTAGTCATCAGGTTGTAAGTAAGTATCAGTTTGTTGTAAGTATGTATCATTTTCAGAAAAAACTGAGTTGAACCAATTATTTGTAAAACAGTTTATCAAATTATTAGCTTTCAACTTTACTGAAACATACAGTAATTATTGTTCCTTTTAAATTTAATTTTCAATTATTAAAAATTATACAAGATATAATTTAAAAATTGAAAAATAACAATATCGTACTAAAAAATTGGAGGTATCATTTTTAGCTTAGTATCAGTTCTCTAATAATTTTCAATGAAAACAATTTACCAAACTAAAAGTATAATCTTTAGACAGATATAAATTGGGTATCTTTTTTCAAGTATTGGTATCTGTTTGCTACAAATAAGACTTAAAATTAATTTCTAAATTACAGAGAATCCATTCCATATAAACAGACGGCGGTGTCATTTTTTTAGTCTGTTAGTATTAGTTTTATCTTATATGTATGCGGAAACAATTTCTTTAATTATAAAGAACCAATTTAAATTAGAAATTTAAAATTAAGCCGACAGATGGATTTTTTTTCATCCAATATTTTAGTATCGGATATCAAGTAAATGATACTGACTATTATTTTAAAGCTTTAAAGCCTTTTCTTTTACCAAAGATTTACAGGTGTCATTTTTGCAATATGTATCATGTCATAAAGTTATAATGCATCTAATTTTACCAAATTGAGTTGTTCTTCTTCTAGTTCTTCATCTGCAACTTTTTTCCTTCTCCTTTCTGAGCTTTTTCCTGTTTAACATTTTTGATACTATTAGAATACATTAAACAATATGAAATTGTTAGTATTATTTTCATAATTTGTAGTATCATTTACCTGAGTTTCTGTTTGTATTTCCTTCTGAATCATTTTATTATTTTTTCTTTTTGTTCTTTGTTCTTTTTTTTGCATATTTTCTTTAACTAGTTTCTTAGTAGCTATTTGTTGCTACATGTTCTCTTCATTATTCTATCCAAAAAGTTCAATGTTACTATAATGAAACTATTTTAACTTTATTATACTTGATTATAATATCAGTTACCTTCTCTGGTATATTTTCTCTTATTTCTGGTTGGTTTTCATTTGTGATATTTTTTCATGTCTTCTCTTTGTTCTTTTTTCTTCATTTTGCTTTTCCTCTTCTATTACTGAAGAGTTTTCTATGTTTTTACTTACTGCTTTTTCCTTTTATTGTCCTTGCTATCATTTCCACAAGAGGTAGGTTTTTGTCTTCCGTCATTGCGTTTTTCTGTTGAATATCTACGATAGGAAGTATTTCGATATTTCAATTTTCAATTTGTTTAGTTGGGGCGGAATTCTAACTCGAGACCACTCAAATCAAAACCCCACAATCACAGCGGAAGACGAGATCGTGATAAGAAGTGTTAAACAACCTATCAATAGCTCAATTCCAATCTCAACCAATCCAAAAGCAATCACTATCCCAAAAAAAGCAATATAGAAATCAAAGCAATAACGGAAAATGAATCACATAGCGATTTATAGTGGTTTCACTAACATTGTGATAGTGTACATCAACTTTAAGAGAGAGCTTTTATTAATATTGATGAGAAGAGTACAAGAGTTTGAATACAATAAACAAAATTCTAATTAGAAACTAATTTGTGGAGAAGAGAATTGAAAAAAATCAGATTTTGATAAACCATAATTTGTGGAGGCTAATCTTTTGTAGTTGCTTGCATGCGCTCCTAGATCTGGAACCTGAAGCTTTCTTATATAGGAGAATAAAAACCCTAGGCAATGTTTCGAAATTTTCCATGCAGATATCGCAAATCTTCACGCCAAGTCTACATGTAGTAGCGCCAAGCTTGCTTATATATGAGCATAGAAACCCTAGGCATATCACAAATCTTCACGCCAAACCCTAGGCGATGTTCCAAAACTATCTACTATGTAGTAATATACGCTATTATAATAATGTTTGAAGTAAAGTAAACTATTAAAATAGCGTTAAGGCATTACCCATATCCCCCTTAACACATTTTATAGTGCCAATAGTCTATACATTATTGTAATACCTCCTGATCGGGAGGCTATCAGAGGATACTCCATAGGTATGACACAAAACAAACTCGTAGTGGTCTCGATAGGGTAGGTAACATGGCACAACAAGGCATTGCCAAGGTAGATATACCAATTACGCTCCCAGGCTGGTGGAAACGATAATAGGCACTGCCGTCCACCTCGAGCCATACTCCCAAAAAAAATCAAATGTGCGCACCAAATCAATCACAAAGTAACAGAATGGCATACGAAGAAGTGTGTCCATTCGGAGGAATGACCTAACTTGGCCCGTCGATCGCTCCTTTTTTAGCCACTTTATGCCAACTCACGAGAGTTGGGTCCACGCATATACCTCAATAGAACATCGTCACCATCCTGCTTCATTCTGTAATCTCCACCACGCACACGGTTGTTAAAGTGGGTTTCGGAGTTGGCAGAGAGTATGACAACTTCCGATCCTGGTTTCTTTAACAACCAAACATTATTATAACACCGCAGTCATTTCAAAATAGTTTATACTTCAAAACCAATATATCATTGTCCATTTCAAACCATATCAATACGATATCATTTCCATTTCAAAACCAAATATGATATCATTTCCATTCAAATATATATTTATTTCCAAAATCGTAGCACTTCAAAGTTATAACACTTTAGAAACCAAACACTTAAAATTATAACACTTCCAAAACATAATACTTTGAAATTCATAACTTTGAAAACATAACTTTCATCATTTAAACAGTTTATATATTAAAATAGTATATATAATAAAATAGTTTACAAAGTAAAATAGTTTATATAAAAGAGTTATTAGTTAAAATAGTTTATGTTAAAATAGTTAGTATATTAAAATAGTTTATATTAAAAATAGTTATATTAAAATAGTTTATAGCAAAAATAGTTATATTAAAATGATTTATATTAAAATAGTTTATATTAGTTTTAAATATAAATTAAAAATACTTCATATAATTAAAATAGTTTCCTCAAATTTCACAAATCGATTCAAATCAACGGAAATTCCAAAAAAAATTCAAAGTTAATCAAATCTCAAATCATCAATTTCAATTTATTTCAGTTTCTAAATAAACAATTTCAAATTATATCAGTTTCAAATATAGATTTGAATCATAAAATAAACCATTTCAATTTCAGTATATTTCAAAGCTTAAAATACTCCACAATTTCAAAACTAAATTTGATAATTTCATATATTTCTCAATTTAACTTCATTATTCTTTATTTTTGAAATATTTGCTTAACAAAGCACAATATCAATTAAATAAAACATCAAATTTCAAATCACTAAATATTTCCCTTAGTTTATTTAAACTTGAAATATTTGTTTAAATCACCTTAAACAAAATTAAATTACAAAATCATATCCTTTAAAAAATCTCAAATTAAATAAGTGCCAAATTGATTTAATTCAATGGAATTCTTAACTTACTACAATTTCAAATAAATTCAAATTTATCTTTCCAGCCTTACCTTATAAAAATCATTAAAAGAATAATATGTATAAATTTAGATAAACACATAATCATATCATATTTTTAATTAAATCAACTTTATTTAATTACGTATTATTATTACTTATTTTATAATAACTAATTCATACATATTTTAAAATAGTAAAACTATAAGTAAATCTTTAAAATCATAATTTCAAAACTAACTTATAGCTTAAAAAATTTCAAAATATAGAATTTTAAACTTTATAAAATAGATTAATATAATATCTTAAAAATCAATATTTATTAAACCATATATTCCTTTCCAAAACCATAGAAATCAATTTCAAAATATTTATATATATATATATATATATATATATATATAGACCGATGGTGTCTGTATGTAATTTTCTATCCTATGGTCAAGTGATATGGATATTTATTATTTCAATCCGCAATTTAAATATATATGGGTATATATCATTCATCCCGCAATCCCAAATTCAATTCAATAAAAATCGCTTGGGTTTATCATTTCAACCCATAATGATTTTATCATATTCTACAGATCGTTTGGGTATGTATCATTTCAACCCATAGTGAATTTTATACTAACAAGGAACTTGCAGAGTGATAACAGATATGAAAATAATATAACAAGCATATATCGTCAATGTGCAAAATAGATAATGGTGTCAGATGTCATAGGAAAATAGATAAAGATAACAGCATATATAGCAATGTAAATAACTAACAGCAGCATATTACAATTGTCGTTTCAATTGAAATCAAATTTAACAAATATAAGAACCTTAATCATGAGTGATTGCTCACCTTTCGAGGTTAAAGAAGTTTAATACACAACAAGCTACGATTGAATCACGACTAGACTATCGACCGATCTGACAAGAAATCTCGAAGCGAAGTAAGATTGGCACAAATTTTTGACGGAAAAGTTGATAACAGGATGATAATGAATCAATTTGGCTTGATTTAAACCGAATAAAACATATACATTATATATTACTAAAAAATAATCTATAATTTGAAACACAAATTTAATATAAATCTATATATAAATTTAAAATCAATGAATAAATTTTAAAACAAATCTCTATATAATATAAACTATATACACATATATAAACTCATGTATCTTTCTTTTATATTTAAAATCAGTTTAAACATATATACATATTATATTCTTGAATCAATGCATTTATATACTTAAACTATCACAAACAGTCGTATATACTAACAGATATTATAATTTATATAAGCAAATACTCAATCACAACATGTATACAACTGACCACATATAAAGCTTACATAATATTAACAAAATATCTCTACCATGTTAAAACTGTTAAGAACATATATGAGAACTAAATCAAGCAATATGTATCGGTATAAGTCTATGTACATTCATATTTAACAAAACCCAAACTATTATATAATTAAGTAAAATATACATAAAAGATTACACTATGTACATATAAATACATACCACTTACACTGTTATATATATTTACAGTCGAACTGTTATAGCTATATACATAAACATAAACAAATTTTTAATAAACTACTATTATTAAAACAAGTATATATACGCATAACAAGGAAATCATACTTGTACATACTGCCAGAAAATAGACCATTTATAACATATAAACCGTAAAAGAACATGTGCGACAATCTATATTTATATATAATTTTTATATAAACTTTGATAACTTTATGTACTTTATAATACGCAAACTGTAAACTTATAACTATATACATACAACAAATCATATGGCTTACACTATATATGCTTCATATATAAAACATACAGACTCAGATATATTCGGATATAACCAACATAACTATATAACTATATAACCCGAAGTAATAAACTACCATAGTTTGATACAACCATATACACACACACAACCCAAAACTATTTCAAAATCACTTATATGTCCATACTTAAAATTAACACTAATATATATATATATATATATATATATATATATATATCTCAAATCAAAAAAAACTACAAACCTTTCAAAACAGTAATAGAGCAGACCATATATATAACATATATAAGATATAGATATATAAGTTTATACTTATGCAAACATATAGATAAATTTTTAAAATACTATAAATTTATAATATATATATATATATATATATATAAACATCTTGCATGCTTGGTCCTGGCGAGGACGAGGCAAAAGAGGGAGAAGAGAGAGGATGTGGCTAGCTGGGTGGCATGGGGTTGTAGAGCAGTAGCGACTAAAGGAGCGGTGAAGGTTGTTCTTTGGTTTTCTAGGGGAGGCCATGGTCACCGGCTGTTGATGCTTGGATCTGGAAGTGGATGGGGTCGGTCAGCCTAACGAGCTGGGGAGGAAAGGAGGTTAGGCGGCGTGGAGATTGAGTTGATGGTGGGATCGAAAGCGAACAAGGCCGATGAGTACTTAGGCAAGAGGGTTCGAAATGAAAGGGAAAGGTGAAGAGATGTGTCAGGCTTTACAAAAGCAATAACAACTAGAAAAGAAAAGAAATGAACATGAAAATGTAGAAACGTGATTTCCAAGAAAAAAAAGAATATGAGCAGTAGAGAAAATGAAAAGACCCACAAATAAACGTAACGCACCAATAAATAACGAATTGAATGGCCATTGATTCAGCAAAAGTTACTAGAGCAATTTATTATATTCTTGGGTTGCACGGTTAGATTTGAAAAGCAAAGGAAAGTCAAAAGGTCACAATTTTCGGCACCGTTACAACGGTCTGTTCAATCATTCCGTCATGCACCGGACCTCAAAATACAGAAATGAATATACCATAAAAAGCAGCATGACGAGGCGATCAAAATGGTATACAGATATCAGTGGTACGATCACCCTATCAATAGTCGATAATTGGTACTGAAGTTGCTGCTAATTTACTGAAAATAAGATAAACGGAGTAATTGCAGTCAAAATTGGAAGAAACGAAATATGACGTCTTACTAAGAAGATGATTTACAAATTTACTATATAAAAATATTCAGGTTTGGAAAACATTTTATTATAATCAAATATTAACTATTTAAATTGAAATAAAATTACACAATAAAATAAACTTCAATATTATCAGATGAAAATTTACCAGTTGCTATGTTACAGTAGACGTATACCAAATATTAAATTTTTATTTCCAAATTCTATTTTTAAAATTTCACAAAATTTCAACTAAATATTATTAAAACCATTGAAATTTACAGGTCGTTGCACTCTCCCCCACTCAAAACTTTTCATCCCCGAAAAGGAAGGAGGTAGGAGAATAGAAACACCGCAAAGAAAATTCTTTGAAACAAAATAAATAATTAATTTAAACCATACAAGTTTCAATTTAGGTAAATTAATATTCAATAATTTGGGTTTAAATTCAAGGTATTTCATTAAGTTGGTTTAATTTCAATTTATTAATTTCTTTCAAACAAAATTTATTTTATTTATCTCATTTATTATTCAATTAACTTATTATTCTATTTATCTCTATTAACATTTTTATAATCAAAAATTAAGTGTATACTATCCAATTACATATTATAACTTCTGAATGATTAAGGTAAGTTATATTAGAATGTAACTGGGTATTATATAGGTAAATTTTTAATTCAATTTTTTCAAATTTAAATATTTATTTAAAAATTATGACTTCATTCTAATAATTGAAAACATTCATTAACATAAATTTAAGAATTAAATTTCTGATTACCCATTAGAGATAAGTATATGCACACACACACACAGATATATATATATCAAATCAATTCTATAATCATATATTTACATATATAAATCAAATCATACTTAAGAAATTGAAGTCAAATTCATTTTCCAAAACAAAGGTGAGCAAAGCTATTGAATGGTTTCTCCACTTTGAAACTCGAAAATGAATGTCGATGATGTGGCCGCCATCACCGAGATTATTTTCCAAAGACAAAGAGAATAGCACTGATTTAAACATTTAAATATCTTTAGAAAACAATTTCTATTTAGAATGCTTTAGATAATATACCCTTTTTTAAAATTTAAAACCAAAGTTTGAGATCACCGGAAATTAAATTCTCAAATTTCAATTTAAATTCATTTCAAATCCAAGTCAATTTATAAACCAAGTTTTATAAATTCATTTATCTTCATGATGGAATAATCAGTGGTTTACAAAAAAATAAACGAAAATCAAATATTATCATTTTAAACATCCAATTCATTTAACTTTTGAAATTCCAGAAAGTTTATTCATATATAATATAATCATAGATAATTTGTTTCATTTACTAAATTTGAAAATAATATTGTGTCAGTTTGCCATGTTCAAGTGTTTTGGAAATTATATCGATAGCGTTGATCAAACAAATCTAATGAAAACCCAAATCAACATTAACAACACAAACAACACAACACATAAAACAATATAATATTAATAACAAATACACTCTCTCGCTCGATGATACACAATAGATTATAGAACAAGGATAGAGATTCTTAGAGACACCCTAATCAAGAAGGATTCTAGCTAAGAAGGTAGGCTTGAATGAGAGATAAATAGATTACAAAGAGAGAGAAAGAATGGATAGACTTCCATAAATCGCGGGTGACCTTACCCGGGTGAACTGAAACTTCAAGAATAAGATCGATGCAGAATTCAGAGGCAAATCGACATCCGATCATCAGAGATAGAATTCAGGCATAACAAGAGATATCGGTATTTAAACCGAGGATATATGTATTGTAACGTCCTGCCTTTCTATACGCATTGAATCGACGATAAACTACACACGTTAGACTTAAACCATACATAAGGGGGGATTGTTATGGGGTAAATAAGAAAAGCAGAGAAAGAAAAACAAAATAGAATCTTGCAGCGGGATGATAAAATATAATAATTAAATAAATAGTTCATGAAGCTGTTTTACAAAACATTTGCTTATACTTATACAATACATATCAGAGTTACACATATCAGAGAATAATAATAATGCAGCGGAACAATGTGAATGTAGTGGAATAATAATACAATAATAGTAATAAAATCTTCATCTTCGTTCTCCAGAAATAAAGTCTTCAAATCATGAAATGCTCAGACTGACCCGAGCGAATTGAAAAGACAAAAGACTCAAGTCAGAACTAAAAGATCTCATGTAAGTTAAATTAACTGTAAATAGTATGAGTGGAACAGCGTCACGGATGTTTACGGGATTTGACGTCTCCTATCCAGCGTCTAACGTAAGTGCATTAACTTAAGAGATGCTCGGTATTCACATCTCCTAAGGATCCATTAAACTATTTACTATGTAGTAATATTTCGCTATTATAATAATGTCTATAGTAAAATAAACTTACTTTTACATAGCGTTAAGGAGTGACCCAATATTCCCCTTAACACGTAATAGTCACAGTAGTTCATCCAGTATCATAGTCCCTCCTGATTGGGAAGCCACCAGAGGATACCACATGGGCTACAGGAGAAAATCAAACCTTACAAGGTGCGTTAGGGTAGGTGACACGGCACAGCTAGGCAATGCCAGAATAGATATACCAATTATGCTTCCGGACCGGTGGTAATGCGTAACTGTTACTACCGCCCACTTCGAGCCACACCTCCAAAATCAAAAAGGCCCAAATCAATCACAAAGTAATAGAATGGTATCGAAGGAGTGTGTCTGATAAAAGGTGCTACCTTCTTAGCCCGTTGATCGCTCCTGTTTTAGCCACTTTATGCCATTTCATGAGAGTCGGGTCCACGTATATACCTTAAAGGAAACACTGCCGCCATCCTACTTCATTCTGGAATCTCCACTGCGTACACGGTTGTTAAAGTGGTTTTCGAAGTGGGCAAAGAGTATGACAACTTTCAATCCCGGTCTCTTTAACAACCAAACATTATTATAACACCACGGTCATTTAAAAATAATTATACTTCAAAACCAGAATATATTATCCATTCAAAGCCATATAAATACGATATAATTTCCACTTCAAAAACCTAATCAATATGATATCATTTTTATTAAAACCTAAATCAATATAATATCATTTTTATTTCAACTATATCCCTTTTCCAAAATCATAGCACTTTCGAATTTATACACTTCGAAACCAAACATTTGAAATTTTACACTTTTGAAACATAGTACTTTGAAATTCATAACTTCGAAACATTTCAATTTCGATAAAACATTTCAATTTCGATATATTTCAAGGCTTTAAATATTCCAAAATTTAAAAACTAAATTTGATAATTACGATTCAACAATTAAATTTTATATTATTTAGTTTTGAAATATTTTACATAATAAGTCCATTATCATTTAAATAAAACTCAAATTACAAATAATTAAATATTTCCTTCAATTCATTTGTACTTGAAATACTCATTCAATTCACCTTGACCCCAAAATCAAGTTATAAAAATTATACCTTTTAAAATTTTCAATTTATTAAATTTCACATCAACCCTTTTGAGTTTAATTCTTAAATAAATTTAATTTCAGATAAATCTCCAATTTATCTCTCAACCTTAATTTATTTAAATCATTATAACCTCTATATTAAAGTACGATTTAAATACTTAACCATATTTTATTTTAATAAAATCAAACTCCGTGATTAAACTTATTTTTACTAAACAAATTTATACATAGCTTAAATTCAAGAATTTAACTATATATAAAATAATATTTATATAATATCAAAAAAATCAATATTTATTAAACCGTATATTTCTATCCAAAACCATAGAAATCATTTTCAAAATATTTATATATAGACCGACGGTGTGTGTATATAATTTTCTATCCTATGGTCAAGTGATACAGATATTTATCATTTCAATCCATAATTTAAAATAAAAAATACGATTATTTATCATTTCAAACCGCAATTCCGAATGAAATAAAAATGCATAACAACTTGCAATTTATAACAATATAAAATAAAACATCCATTCATCCAATATCAACCATCAAACATTTATCACAATCATCACCCAATTCAAACAATAACATTAATTTAGAACAGATAATAAACAACAGGTATTTACTAGCAGTTTATATTCAATAATAAGTTAAATAACAGTTTATATGCAAGAATAAATTAAATAACAATTTAATTCTATAAATTCAATTTAACTAGAATGACGATAAAATATGCCAAACAGTCATAAATAAATTTCTAATCACATCAGAATTTAATTTAACACACGTAAGAAATTTTAGAAGTTGTGAGTGGGTTAAAACACTAACCTTTTGAATGTAAATCCAATTTAAACCTAAAAATTGAAAGGTCTCAGAATTCCTCCAAACCTACGTCTAAATGTCCGAAATTTTAATACGAACCTAGCAGAGAAAACCGCGCATGAATTGGACCTCGTACGTAAAAGTTATTAATATTAGAACGAATGAATTTTGAAATTAAAGTAAAAAAACAAAACAACACCTACCTATCCACAAGCGCCACGTCGGCATCAATGCATCTTCCCAAGACAAAATGCGAACCCAATTTCCTGAAGCTGCCTCCATCATTTCGTCCACCGACGCGTCGATCTCTGGTCAGATCTGAAGTCGTCGCCCATCTCCCTACCTCCGGCCGCCTACACGGAGGCCACGCGACCGCCTTCTGTCGCATCGATCGGCAGAAAAAGCCCAATCCGCCACCGATATAATGCCCTAGCTCGAATTTTTCTGAAAATCTGGCCGTCGATTCGATGCAAAAACTATACCGATGAACTCCCCATCGTCCACTCTACAATACCCCGAAATAGATCGAAGATTGGACGATTTTGGTCGCAGCGTGATGAAGGGCCGTGGATAGTTCATCAATTTTCGGCCACACCGAAATCCATATTGTAACGAATCATATATTTGACTTGTGCTCTTCGAGTACTTCAAATCCATATATAATTCGATACAGTTTGAAGAGATTTAATTTTAGGCTTTAAATTTAATTTGAAATTGCATTTTGGGATTTAGGGTTCTGTCTGCCATTGAAGAGGAGAAGGAAATAGAATTGTACGTATGGAAATAAGGAATAAGAAGTAGGCTAGGGTTTATAACATGGTGTATATAGGTAGAACATAAATAGAGATGAATGGACACGATTTATTTACACGCTGAACGATAAAATGGCCCGAAAAGCCCGTTTCGACTCCGGAACGAAATTGGATCAACCCATTTATCAAAATAGATGTTTTAAAATATCTTAAAATCAATGAAATAGGTCACAAGCCCAAATTCCATCGTATGAAGAAGTTATGCCAAAATCAAGTTATTTCAAATTGATTTCGATTAAATTGATTTCAAGGCATTTCAGGCCCGTACGATCAAACGACAAGCCCGATCGCCACGAAACTTGAAATCCTATAATAATTCACAGTTACGGATCCGATGAAACTAGCTTCGTCGAAATCCGAGCCAGTGGCCAAAATGGCTATTTTCCAGTTAATTAAATAAATTAATAATTAATTAATTAATACACTTTCAACTTTAACCTTTAATAATTTACACTTCTGTCAATTTTGATTTCTTAACCATTCATAAAATAATTTTAACAAATTCAGCTGTCGATTTAAAATCAATAACTTCATCAATTTCGGTGTTTAATTTCAATCACTAAATTCAGAAATTATAAATTACATTTTCAATAATTCCATTTAATTTGACCTTTCACCCTATTATTTAATCTATCATTATCAAATGGATGAAATTCACATTGGTTCATGGTTTATTACATAATATTCTCAATTTTCAACTTAATTTCCATTAACGTAAAAATTAAATATTAAATTTCATTTATTTGCAATTTATCCAATTATTGAATTTTTAATTTCAAATAAATTAATAAATCTTGATTTTTCATTCTGTAAATCAACCAATTGTCATATTATAAATAGAATTAACATTGGTTACACCTTATTGAATTAATATCTTCACTTACAAATCAAATCTACAATAACCGCAATAGTTAAGTGAATTGATTGCGATTGATTCCCAATTAATTTTTAATATACTAAATGATGTGTAACCTATAATAATATTAGTCACCATTTACCTAAATCACATATATAATACCTTTAAGTTATTACTTTCAAACAAATATTATAATTACCTCCAGAACATTGATTTTATTCAATTACCAACTATTATAATTTAAATTCATTAATTAATTCAATGCTTACATTTGTTTTCTTTTATTCGATTTGTAGCTAAGTATAACTTCTACATTATTTCCAATTTACTAATTACCATCTATTATACCTTACAATTGTTCAATTTATTGGGATTGCGCTAAATTAGTTATTTATTAACTTGCATTAACATTCTTATATTTCATTCTCGTTATAAATTCATTAACAAATTATAAATTCTTATTTATTCCGGATTTAATTACCAAAATCTAATTAAATTAACAAAATTAATTAAAATAAATTACGGGTCGTTACACTCTCCCCCACTCAAAACTTTTCATCCCCGAAAACGAAAAGAAGGAAGGAAGAAAAATTAAGTAAACAATACATCTTATCCAAAAATATTAACTTTATAAACGAATAAATTTACAAAATTAATTAATTTAAATACAATATATAACCATTAAATCTTTTTATACTCAAAATAATAAAATTTGAAAAATATTTTAGAAAAAGTTTCTAAGTCTAAAATTTCGGCAGAGTCTCCTTTGTACGGAGAGGCTCGAGAGAAAATATAATATCAAATATAACAGTATACAACATATATTTTCCAAAATAATATATATCCCTACACTGGAAAACAATATAACAGCGCTATAAAACCGTAATCCAAAAACGTACCTATCTGTCGGGCAATTAACGCTTATTTTGTGAAACCAAAAGCAGTAGCAATTGCTTCCATAACATGTATTTCACTTATATAATCCAAAAAGAGTTAATAATTATATAAAGTGAAATATTAAAGTTATTCCAAATAATTCAATATAAAGCAACAATCATTGCAACCAACATATAATCATCATATAAAGTTAGCACAAATCAATCATCCATTCATATCAAACAAATAGTTGTTCAGGTTTAAAACTTAAAATTGTACAGGAAAATAAATTACTAAGTGCACCACTTACTCGACAGTCTTAGATGAAGCTAAATAGATTATTCATACATCCTAACAAATTTAAAGTATCTTTTCCCAAACAACCATAAACCAAACAAACAACATTCCCAAACAATAGATCTAGTTCATTTTTATCAATTTCATTTCATAACATTTGTTGTTAGATTTCCTTTTCATTCATATAAAGATTTATCTTCTTAATTTACATTTAACTTCTTACAATTTTCTATTTATTTTCATTTATTCATATCATGTAAATTTTCTTATTATTGTATTGCATTCATTTATTCACTACTTAATTTCATTTATTTACAGTATACATGTTACATTCAATTTTCTTAGCATTCCAATTCCTTCACTTAAGTTTATAATCATTTATTTATAATACTTACCCTTCTATTTATTTAATTAGTAGCCTTTCAATTATACTTAAGTTTATAACAACTACAACATCAAATTCTTGTTTATTAAAGAATTTCATTGAACACTTTCATTATTTCAAATTATTACTTATATAATATCCTATTACATTTCTTATTAAACATTACAACTTTTAATATTTGGTAAGTTACATATATGTTTTTAAGGATGTAATTGAAAGTTACACAACTTTATTTTATTTCTTTTAATTAACTTAATGTTCAATACTAATAGCCTTGTTTCGTAGGCTACAATTTTAAATTTCTTTTAATCCCATTAATAGCCTAGCATTAAATCTCTTATTTCATTTAGAGGTTCCAGTTATTAATTACTTACATACCATTTCACTACAATAATTGAAGCTATTAAAGTTAAGAACTAAATACCGGGTTTAATTTTCAAATCATTTTAAAATAATAGATACACTTACAAAGTATATACCCAATTATATTTAAACAAATTAAAATTAAAATTTGTTTATCAAAATAAATCTGTAGTAAAACTACTGCAGTGCCTTCCCACTTCGAAACTCGAAAATGAATGTCGATAACGCGTGCACTCATCACCGAAATTATTTTCCAACGACAGAGAGGGGAGTACAGAACTTATTTCTTTTCAAAGTTTCTTTAAAACTATTCTTCCAAATTATATTGAAATATTTATGTCAGAAAATACTTCTAATAATATTATTATTATTATATTCCGAAATCATTCAAAAGAATTTTCAAAACCCCGAAACTTAAGTTTTAAAATTTCCAATCAATATTTATAAATTTCACTACCTAACAACCAATGCATTACAACCAAATATATATCATTTATAAAAAAAAAATTATATATGGAAAATATAATAGGCAAAATCAATTCATTTATCTATTCAAAACAAATATTGTGTCGGTCTATCCTATTAAGTGTTTAGAAATCCCTATTGATGTCATAACGTCCTATGCACCAACCAGAATTTATAAATACAAAATGAAACAAATTAACACGGTATAAAAACCTTTTTATAACACTAACAAATACGCTCTCTCATATATATACACTCAGCGACTCATCACAGGGTATTACTACCCTATTGATAAAGAGTTAGACCCCACAAAGCTAAGGTTTATCGCTAAACCAAAGCTGTGATACCAGATGTAACGTCCCGCCTTTTTGTACGCTTTAAATCGACGATAAACCACACACGTCAGATTTAAACCATACAGAAGGGCGGATTGTTATGGGGTAAATAAGAAAAAACAGAGAAAGAAAAACAAAATAGAATCTTGCAGCGGAACGATAAAATATAATAATTAAATAAACAGTTCATGAAGCTGCTTTATAAAACATTTGATTATACTTATACAATACATATCAGAGTAACATATATCAGAGAATAATAATAATGCAGCAGAACAATGTGAATGTAGTGGAATAATATAATAATAGTAATAAAATCTTCGTCTTCGTCCTCCAGAAATAAAGTCTTCGAATCCTGAAATGCTCAGACTAACCCGAGCGAATTGAAAAGACAAAATACTCGAGTCAGAACTAAAAGATCTTATGTAAGTTAAATCAATTGTAAATAACATGAGTGGAACGACGTCAGAGATGCTTACGTGATTTGACATCTCCTATCCAGTGTCTAACGTGAGTGTAGTAACTTAAGAGATGCTCGGGATTCACATCTCCTAAAGATCCATTAAACTATTTACTATGTAGTAATATTTCGCTATTATAATAATGTCTATAGTATTTTACTTTTAAATAGCGTTAAGGAGTGACCCAATATTCCCCTTAACGCGTAATGGTCCCAGTAGTCCATCCAATATCATAGTCCCTCCTGATCGGGAAGCCACCAGAGGATACCACACGGGTTACGGGAGAAAACCAAACTCGTACAAGGCACGCTAGGGTAGGTGAAACGGCACAACTAGGCAATGCCAGGGTAGATATATCAATTATGCTTCCAGACCGGTGGTAACGCGTAGCAGCTACTACCGCCCACCTCGAGCCACACCCCCAAAATCAAAAGGGCCCAAATCAATCACAAAGTAATAGAATGGTATCGAAGGAGTGTGTCCGATAAAAGGTGCTACCTTCTTAGCCCGTCGATCGCTCCTGTTTTAGCCACCTTATGCCAACTCATGGGAGTCGGGTCCACGTATATACCTTAAAGGAAACGCCGCCACCATCCTACTTCATTCTGGAATCTCCACCGCGTACACGGTTGTTAAAATGGTTTTTGGAGTTGGCAGAGAGTATGACAACTTCCGATCCCGGTCTCTTTAACAACTAAATGTTATTTTAACACCGCGGTCATTTCAAAATAATTATACTTCAAAACCAGAATATATTATCCATTCAAAGCCATATAAATACGATATAATTTCCACTTCAAAACCATATCAATACAATATCATTTTTATTAAAATCCAAATCAATATAATATCGTTTTTATTTCAATTATATCCCTTTTCCAAAATCATAGCACTTTCGAATTTATACACTTCGAAACCAAACATTTGAAATTTTACACTTTTAAAACATAATACTTTGAAATTCATAACTTCGAAACATTTCAATTTCGATAAAACATTTCAATTCGATATATTTCAAGACTTTAAATATTCCAAAATTTCAAAACTAAATTTGATAATTTCGATTCAATAATTAAATTTTCTATTATTTAGTTTTGAAATATTTTACATAATAAATCCATTATCATTTAAATAAAACTCAAATTACAAATAACTAAATATTTCCTTCGATTCATTTGTACTTGAAATTCTCATTTAATTCACCTTGACCCCAAAATCAAGTTATAAAATTATACCTTTTAAAATTTCCAATTTATTAAATTTCACATCAACCCTTTTGAGTTTAATTCTTAAATAAATTCAATTTCAACTAAATCTCCAATTTATCTCCCAACCTTAATTTATTTAAATCATTATAACCTCTATATTAAAGTATGATCTAAATGCTTAACCATATTTTATTTTAATAAAATCAAACTCCATCATTAAACTTATTTTTACCGAACAAATTTATACATAGGTTAAATTCAACAATTTAACTATATATAAAATAATATTTATATAATATCGAAAAAATAATGTTTATTAAACCATATATTTCTATCCAAAACCATAGAAATCATTTTCAAAATATTTATATATAGACCGACGGTGTCTGTGCATAATTTTCTATCCTATGTTCAAGTGATATGGATATTTATCATTTCAATTCGTAATTTAAAATAAAAAATACGGTTATATATCATTTCAAACCGCAATCCCGAATAAAATAAAAATGCATAACAACTTGCAGTTTATAACAATATAAAATACAACATCTCATCCAACATCAACCATCAACCATTTATCACATTCATCACCCAATTCAAACAATAACATCAATATAGAACCGACAATAAACAACGGCTATTTACTAGCAGTTTATATTCAATAATAAACTAAATAACAGTTTGTATGCAAGAACAAAATTAAATAACAATTTAATTCAATAAATTCAATTTAACTGGAATGATGGTAAAATATGCCAAACAGTCATAAATAAATTTCTAATCACACCAAAAATTAATTTAACACACATAAGAAATTTTAGAAGTTGTGAATGAGTTAAAACACTCATCATTTGAATTTAAATCCAATTTAAACCCAAAAATAGAATGGTCTTTGAATTTGTTCAAACCAACGCCAAAATGATCGGAATTTCTATACGAACCAAGCAGAGAAAATTGTGCATGAATTGGGCCTCGTACGTAAAAGTTATTGATATTAGAAGGAATGAATTTTGAAATTAAAGTAAAAAAAAAAAAAAAAAACAGCTACCTATCCACAAGCGCCACGTCGGCGTCAATGCATCTTCCCAGGCCAAAACATGAACCCAATTTCCTAAAGCTGCCTCCATCATTTCGTCCACGAACGCCACCAATGCGTCGATCTCCAGTAAGATCTGAAGTCGCCGCCCACCTCCCTACCTCCGGCCACCTAAACGGAGGCCACATGACCGCCCTTCGTCGCGTCGACCGACGTGAAAAAGCCCTAGCCGTCGTCGATATCATGCCCTAGGCCGAATTTTTCCCGAAAATCTGGTCGTCGATTCGACACAAAAACTATACCGATGAACTCCTCATCGTCCACTCTACAATATCCAGAAATAGATTCAAAGATCGGACGATTTTGGTCGTGGCGTGATGAACGACTGTGGATAGCTCATCAAATTTTGGCCACACCAAAGCCCAGATTGAAAAACAAGTCATATATTTGACTTGCGCTCGTTGAGAGCTTGAAATCCATTTATAATTTGATATAGTTTGAAGAGATTTAATTTTTGGCTTTGAATTTTATTTGAAATTGCATTTTGGGATTTAGGGTTTGTCTGCCATTGGACGAGGAGAAGCAAATAGAATTGTAGGTATAGAAATGAGGATTGAGAAGTAGGCTAGGGTTTATAATAAGGTATATATAGGTAGGTAAGAAATAGAGATGAATGGACATGATTTATTTACATGCTGAACGATAAAAATGGCCCGAAAAGCCCGTTTCGACTCTGGAACGAAATTGGGTCAAACCATATATCGAAATAGATGTTTTAAAATCTTTTAAAATCAATGGAACAAGTTTCAAGCCCAAATTCCATCTTATTAAGAAGTTCTGCCAAAATTAAGTTATTTCAAATTGATTTCAATTAAATTGATTTCAAGAGTTTCAGGTCCGTACGATCAAACGAGAAGCCCGATCTCAGGAAACTTGAAATCCTACAATAATTCACCGTTATGGATCTGATGAAACTAGTTTCATCGAAATCCGAGTTAGTGGCCAAAATGGCTATTTTCTAGTTAATTAAATAAATTAATAATTAATTAATTAAATCACTTTCAAATTTAACCTTTAACAATTTACACTTATGTCAATTTTGATTCCTTAACCATTCACAAAATAATTTTAACAAATTCAGCTGTCGATTTAAAATCAATAAATTCATCAACTCCAGTGTTTAATTTCAATTTCACTAAATTCAGAAATTATAAATTACAATTTCAATAATTCCATTTAATTTGACCTTTCATCCTACTATTTAATCTACCATTATCAAATTGATGAAATTCACATTGGTTCACAGTTTATTACATAATATTCTCAATTTTCAACTTAATTTCCATTAACGTAAAAATTAAATATTAAATTCCATTTATTTTCAATTTCTCCAACTATTGAATTTTTAATTTCAAATAAATTAATAAATCTTGATTTTAATTCTGTAAATCAACCAATTGTCATATTATAAATAGAATTAACATTGGTTACACCTTATTGAATTAATATCTTCACTTACAAATCAAATCCACAATAACCGCAATAATTATGCGAATTGATTACGATTGATTCCCAATTAGTTTTTAATATACTAAATGATGTGTAACCTATAATAATATTAGTCACCATTTACCTTAAATCACATTTATAACACCTTTAAGTCTATTATTTTCAAACAAATATTACAATTACCTCCAGAACGTTGATTTTGTTCAATTACCAATTATTATAATTTAAATTCATTAATTAATTCAATGCTTACATTTGTTTTCTTATATTCAATTTGTAGTTAAGTGTAACTTCTACATTATTTCCAATTTACTAATTACCATCTATTATACCTTACAATTGTTCAATTTATTGAGATTGCGTTAAATTAGTTACTTATTAAATTGCATTAACATTCTTACATTTCATTCCCGTTATAAATTCATTAACAAATTACAGATTCTTATTTATTCCAGATTTAATTATCAAAACTTATTAAATTAACAAAATTAATTATCGAAAATTACGGGTCATTACACTCTCCCCGACTCAAAACTTTTCGTCCCTGAAAAGGAAAAGAAGGGAAGAAGAAGAATTAAGTAAACAATACATCTTATCCAATAACATTAACTTTATAAACGAATGAATTTACAAAATTAATTAATTTAAATAAAATATACCAATTTATAACCATTAAAACTTTCTATACTCAAATTAATAAAATTTAGAAAACATTTTCAAAAAAGTTTCTAAGTCTAAAATTTACGGAAAATTTCGACAGAGTCTCCTTTGTACGGAGAGGCTCGGGAGAAAATATAATATCAAATATAACAATGTAAAACATATGTTTTCCAAAATAATATATATCCCAACATGGAAAAACAGTATGATAGCGCTATAAAACCGTAATCGGAAAATGCACCTATTTGTCGGGCAACTAATGCGTATTTTATGAAACCAAAAATAGTAGCAATTACTTCCATACCTGTATTGCACTTATATAATCCAAAAGGAGTTAACAATTATATAAACTGAAATATTTAAGTTATTTCAAACAATTCAATATAAAACAACAATCATTGCAACCAACATATAATCATCATATAAAATCAACACAAATCAATCATCCATTCATATCAAACAAATGGTTGCTTGGGTTTAAAACTTTAAATTGTACAGAATGGAAAATAAACTACTAAGTGCACCACTTACCCGACAGTCTTAGATGAAACTAAATAGATTATTCATACATCCCAAAAAAAATTAAAGTATCTTTGCCCAAACAACCAAAAACCAAACAAACATCATTTCCAAACAATAGATCTAGTTCATTTCTATCAATTTCATTTCATAACATTTGTTGTTAGATTTCTTTTTCATTTATATAAAGATTTATCTTCTTAATTTACATTTAACTTCTTACAACTTTCCATTTATTTTCATTTATTCATATCATGTAAATTTTCTTATTATTGTATTACATTCATTTATTCACTACTTAATTTCATTTATTTATAGTATACATGTTACATTCAATTTTCTTAGCATTCCAATTCATTTACTTAAGTTTATAATCATTTTGTGACGAACCGGAATTTTGGGCAATATCAATTTAATAATCTGTATTAATAATTAAATTGGTTTGATAATTTTTCTTTATAATTTTAATTTAAATTGGTAAATTTAATCTTTTAAAGGTTAATAAATATTCAATCTGGTAATTTTGATCAATATCTTTCTAATAATTTAGAATGGATAAGAATTTATTTTTCAAAGCTAATAAAATTTATTCTATTTATAATATATATTTGATATATAATAGGGAAATCTTTTGTTTTAAACTAAAGATTAAATTTTCAAATTGTAATATATATGTTATAATTTGGAGTTGTTTTAAAATTTAATCTATTGATAATTTATATATGTATATTGTAATTTGAAGCTTTGTTTTAAAACTTAATATTTTTCAAAAGTTAATTTAAGATTAATTCAATTGTTTTAAAAATATAAAATAATTATTCATTTTAAATATGATAATTTAAAAAGGATTTAATCAAAATTTTATTTCTGTTTTCTTTAAAGTGTTTAAATTAAAATGGTTATAAATATATGTGTATAAAGTTATAAAAAAACTTTCTTTTAAAATAATCTCTTAAATTAGAATAATTTGGAAATGTCAATAAATAAATTTACTGAACTCATATTTTACATAAATATAGATACAAATTCATATTTCACAATTTAAAAGAAAATATATAATATATTTCTTTGATTTTTAAAAGTAAGCTATTTATAAAATAAATGTTTACAAAGGTTTCATACTTGTATATTTATTTAAAATTCAAAGTTTATTAACATAAAAACATTTCATATGCATAAAAATATTTCATAAATGCATATATAACTCAAAATGATTTAATTAAAGGAAATTGAACACTAGTAAATCAAAGATAAAACAACTTTAACCCTTATAAACTTTTTAAAATATGCTAGTGACATTTGTTCAAGTTTTTCAACATGTGGCAACATTTCTATTTTAATTTTTAAATAAATGTTTAAGAAGAAAATTAGTTTTTCACAAACACTTTCATTCCTTTGCCTTCATTTCTTAACTCAAACCAGAAACCATTTTTCAAAACCTGAAAATTTGAAACTAAAAGCAAATGCTACCTCAGATCTGAAATTGGAAATCAAATCTGAAGTAAAATCTGCAAAATAAAGCTCTTCATATCAATTAATCTGCAATTCAAATCTTCTGCAATTCTAAGGGATTTTCAACAGCAACAGCAGTTACAACCTTTTAAAATCATCAATTATAAAGCATGCAAGAATTCAATTTCTTCAGCAAAGCAAAATCAAGCATTTTTCCAGATTGAAGATTTCAAGGCCTGGAAAGTACTAAAACCTGCTCTGCAAATTAAATTTGTGAGTAAATTTCTTTAAAAACAGTTTGATCTGGTTTTACTTCCATGCATGTGATGACAATGACTTGTATTAAAGTTCTTTAGCTTGAATTTATATGAATTGGTATGTATATGTTGTGTGAGCTTGTCTATTTATATGCATTCAAGTGAGTTTTCTGTTGATTTACTATGAATGCTCTGCTTACAAAAAATTTCAATATCTACGAATCAAATCCATATTAGCCTTAAGTATTTAAATGAAAATTGTTTGTAATTGTATGATGAAGATTATAAAATAGTTCCAGGAATTTTAAATACCACAAATCATGTTTAAAATAAAAATTAATAGAGAAACTAGAATTTTTGTTAAAAATCAACTGCTTTAAATTCTAATTTGAATTACATGCATGTAATCATGATGGAAAATCGTGAATTTTGATATACATTTTGTAATTTTTAGTTGAGAAATTAATGTGAATTTTGGGTTTGTTCGATTTGGGTGTTTTGGTGATTTGTCGTTGATCGACGTGATGATCGGGGTTGTAATCTTGATCAAAGCTTGTTTTTGTGTTGTGGATGATGGGAAAAATGTTCATGAATTTTTCCATTGACATTGCTGTTGGCATTCGGTCGTATTAGGGTTTTGGTTGCTGTTTTTGAAGGCGACGTATCAGAGGATTTTGCGGCGTCGATTCGTGACCGAAGACGTTCCCGTTAGGGGGGATGGAGGCTCGTGGTCGAGAATGTTCTATGGTAAGGTCAGCGAAGTTCGACGACGTCGTGGTGGTTGACCGTGGGGTGTTTTATGGAGGTGATTTGCTGTAGTCTTTCGATGCGCAGGGTCGAATTTTTGTTTCACGTAGTGTTGTGTGATCTGAGAGTTCGAGGAGGTTCGTGTGCATTCATGTGAACGTCGGCGAGGGTTGAGACGACTTACGGTGGCCGGAGGCGTTGGGGCACGTGCACGAGCGTACGTTGTACGCACTGGGAATCATGGTTTGGGGAAGACGAGTTTCAGCTCGAAGTTTTGCTCGCGTTTTCATGGATATCGACTCGAAGAAGTGGTGTCTGGGTTTTAACTCGGGGAAGGCTCGTGGAGTTGCCGTGCTTGTCTCGAGTTTAGGGTTGTTAGCTTTTTAGTTGGTACTGTATAATGATATAAGTTGCAAAATTAACTTGTTGAAATAAATGAAATCAAGCATTAAATTATAAACAAATTTTATAAAAGAAACTAAATACAAAGTTAAAACTTGTTGTTTAAAAATAAATGTAAATCAAACTTTTAAAAGTGATAATTGAATTTATTTAAAATTTAAAATTTGTTTAAAATGATTTCTATTCGAAAGTAATTTAATTTAATTAAATTTTGAATTTTAAATTTAATGAAGAATGTTTTGAATTTAGTTATTAAATCAAAGTTTCAAGTAAAAATTTTAAGCAATGTTTTAAAAGCCTAAGTTTTCAAATTTTATTTAAAATGAATAAGTTTGAATTAGATAATGAAAGTGTTTTAATTTTTAAAATGATTTCTAAATGTTTAATTTTATTTTCAAATAGGGTTAAGGTTATAATTTTGCAACCAATAAAATAATTTGGCTTTAAAGTTATTAAAATTTAGTTAATTCAAATGATTAAATTGTGAGAATAATTAAGATTAAATTGATCTTAACTTTAGAATACTTAATATGATTTGTTAATAAGTAAAGGATTAATTAAGATAAATGGTTTTCTTAATTAATTAAGGATTTTGAAATATAAGAAGTTAATTAATTAATTATTTAATTAATTTTAAAATGATTAGTTAATTGTTTATTTAATTTTAAATAATCACTTAATTATTAATTAACTAAGTGTAATTACTAAATGAAGTAATTAATGTATAACTACTTAAAGTAATTAGAAAAGAAATTACTTATGGAAGTAACTAGTGGAAATTACTCATGGGAGTAATTAAATGGAAGTGGTTTATGGATAATCACTTGATGTTATTAATTAAGGAATTAATTAATATAATTGTTTTGAAGTTAATTAAATAAAGAATTAAGGGTTATTTAATGATGGAATTAATTACTTGTTATAATAATTTATTAAGAGAGTAATCATCTAATGAAAGTAATTAGAAGATAATTACATATGTAAGTAATTAAGGGATAATTATTTAGTTAATTTTAGTTAATTAATTAATGTGATTAATTAATTAATGGATGTGATTAATTTAAGATTAACTACTAAGTGTAATTAATTAATAAAGTAATTAATTAAGGATTATTTATTAATTTAATTGATTAATAATTACTTAATGAAATAATTAAAGGTTAATTAATTAGATTAATTAATTAGATTAATTAATTAGATTAATTAATCAAAGGGTTAATATAATTTATTAAGGTATCAATTAAGATAAGTAATTACAAGTTGCTAATTACTGTTTATGATTAATGAGATGATTAATTACAAGTTAATCATTTAATTAATTAAAGAAATTATTAATTAATAAGAATCATTAGTTAATATAATTAATGAGTTAATCAAGGTTGATTAATAAAAGATGATTAATTAATTGTGATTAATTAAGGTTTAATGTAATAAATTGTAGTCGATTAATTAATGGAAGCAAATGAAGGATCAGTAATTATTATAATTAATGATAGCAATTAAAGGATAATTACTGTATATGGTTAAAGCTAATTAGTTGAATTATAAGATAATTAATCAAGGAAGATTAATTAAGGAAGATCGTTAAGAGATGATTAATTTATTTATTTGGAATAAATAAATGAAGAAGGATTAAGGTAATCCAATTGATTTAGAGTTAATCAATTCTGCTTTTGGATGATTGATTGATATTGGATGATTGGTCGATACTAGATGATTTGGATATCTACGATATGTGATATGCTGCTTTGTGAGATGAATGTTTGATATGAATTATCTATTGTGATAATATGATTCATCTATCTGTTCATATCATCCTGAATATAAGTTTAATTTTTTAAACCTTAAACAACTTGGACATTAAAATGGCGTTTGGTTTCGGTGAGACCGGAATCGGGTTTCCATATTTGGTTAATCCGAAAACCACATCGATCCAAATTAAACGTTACGTTGTGAATCCAAGTGGAGCTTAGTGAAGACTCTAAGTGTTTGCACAAAAAATGGACAAACACCTCCAAGTCGTATGAATTGGTTGATTTTATGTTGTTTCTAGTGATTTGGGGGATATACGTAAATATATGAAAAGCAGGGACTGAACTGTAAAAGACACACAGATTTATAGTGGTTCGACCAGAACGTGCCTACGTCCACTTTATATGTTATTCTCCTTTTTCTTTCAGATTACAAGTACAAAGCTTGGTATACAAGTATATGAAAGTTGTTTGAAAGTTCCTTCCGTGCTTGAGCTCTCAAACTTGTCCCTCATTGTTGTACCCCTGCCCCCTTATTTATAGAGTGAGGCTGGGGGCAGGGGTCTTGTACGTATATAGCTGCTGGTGGGCCTGGGCTGAAGCAATCTGATCTGGCATATCTGGTTCGGCGAAGCTTGGTTCGGCCGTGGCTGTGTGGAGCTTGGTCCGGTGCTGCCTTGGACCGGTGATAGTGACTTCGTCTCTTGGTCCGGTGGTAATCTTGGTTCGGTGGGACCACGATCCGGTAGTGCTCTGGATCGGTGGAGAGAGGAGATAGATGGTTTGGTATGGAGGACGTTTGGTTCGGTTCTGCATGGAGTTGGTTCGGTGGTAGGAGGGAGCCGGTCCGGAGGGAGTTGGTTCGGTGGTGGGAAGGGGCCGGACGAAACACACCCAACACTTGCCCCCCAAAGGAGGGCATGTGCACGCACATGTCGTGCTTTGCCTTGAGCTGGGGTGTTCTTATCCGGCCTTTAGCGCCGAACCAACCGGTTTGGCTATTGGTATTTGCTTATAAATAGGGCCTGGCGCCTCCGTTTTTTCCATCAGCCAAACGACTCCTTTGCCGAATCGAAATCCGTGCCGAATCAGTGTTAGCCGAATCAAAATCTCTGCCGAATCAGGTGAGGATCTTCTTCGTCGAATGAACTTTATCTCCATTTACTGAATGGGCTCGCGGTCCTTGAGTACCGAATGAGCTTGAAAACCGAATGAGTGCGAAAACCGAATGAGTGTGAAAACCGAATGAATGTGAAAACCGAATGAGCTTGAAAACTTTTATTTTTGCGAATGAGTTTTGAATTTGTGAGCGAGTCTTCAGGCTGCATGTACCTATTTGCTTATGTTTCCATATTCCTTGTTCTAATTTGTTCTTCCGGTGTTTGCAGATAATGTCTCACAAAGCAGAAACTCGATCAGATAAACGGAAGTCTAAGGGCGAAGGAGAGTCCTCCTCCGTGCCTCCAGCCCAGCCAAGACCGGAACGTCATGGACCTGCCCCGAGGTCGCTAGTAGATGGGTATGGCCCCCAGGAGCTTCTGAATTCTCCGCCCGATTGTTTTCCTAGCTCCCTTAGGGAGGAGCAGCTTGATCTCATCTCTCGTTCCTTTGGGATTGACAGGGCTCGCATGCTGTTGCCGGGGGACGGAGTGATGCCGTATAATCCCTCCTAAGGATATTTTGCATACAGTAGGTACCATTGCATGTGTGGGGCCATTCCTCCGATTAATGCATGTATAGTCAGCTGCATTACCTATCTGAAGGTGGCCCCTCTCCAGCTCCATCCCCATTCTTATGCTATCCTGGTGTGCTTATTTGTTATCTTCCAGAGGAGGTATGGGCGCCCCCTTCTAACCGGGAAATCCGATACTTGTATAATCTGAGAGGCTACAAGAAGGGGTCTCCGTATGTTAGTTTAGAAGCGGCCGTGCCCTTCAAACCGGTCTTGGACTTATACTCAAAGTTCACCGTGTTTAAGAAAGAATGGTTTTTTATCAAGGACGATTCTGTCTCCTTCCGCCTCTTCACTTCTGGCTGTAAGTTGAACTTTATTTACAGTTTCCTTGTTCCGACCGTAGTGCTTCTTCTGATATGCTTCGATTTCTTGCTAGCGACAGGTGGTTTTGCAGTCGTAGAAAGTGATTCCCTGGTCCAGATGGCTGCGGAAATAAAGGCCATTTCGGGACGGGACAGGTCGGCTTCTTTCCTGATCAGGAATGCTAGTCTCCTGGAGCACAACTTGATCCTGCCACACCAGTCCGTGGTTAAGTAGAGAGATACGGCTGAGGAGAAGGCTAAGGGGGTTGACAAGACTGGGGCTGGCGCCGATCCATTCTCTGAGAGTTCTCCAGCTAAGGCGACTCCAGCGATTCAAGGTGAACTTTTGACTTCTGCAGACTCCATTTACGACAGGGACTTAGGAATATTTTATTCGCTTCCGTCCTAGAATGAGATTCAGGACTAATTGCAGTATCCCACTCCTCCGCAGGGTTTGTATAACAGATGTGCCTTCTCACTCTTCTTAACTTAACATATTTCTTGAATTATGGATCATTGTATGTTCGTAACACTTGGTTTCTATTCCAGGAGCAGGTAAGGCGGCTAAGACATCAAATATTCGGCACCGCCTCGAACAGTATAAGCTACTTAAAGCTTCTGCCAAACCAAAGCCGCCAAATAGTCGTCCTGGGGATGAAGTTAGATATCGCCCTCTTCTTGGAGTTATTGAAGAAGATATGCAAAAGAGGAAGAGGGGCCGATCTTCGTTTGAACCTTCACTTGGCCCTCAGCCTCCAGTCCAGCCTATCCATGATATTACTGAGGAAGATTCTGGGTTTATGCCTTCCCCCCATCTGTCCGAAAATCCAACCGTCACTCCGATAGTCCGCCCAGGTTTGGATCGCAACCCATTTGCCGGCCACCCGGATCTGGACCCGAGTTTTCAGGATATCTCTTTTGATGAGGTCACGGGTGAGCATCTTCTTCCCCACAATCCCATGGTATGGATGCTTGATGAGGCTAAGTCATTAGACCTCGATTCGCTTACTACTCGGATTGTGACCATGGGGAACGAGGCCAAGGCAAGCATCGATCGGGTGGCTGAGGAAACCAAGAGGCTAATGGAGCATCACGCTCGACTGGCCAGGGCTGGGGAGGAAATCGGAAGTGCTAACATCCGGTTGCGGCTACAGGTTTCTGATCAGGCCAAACAGCTTGCCGATCAGGCTATCCAGATATCTCAGTACGAGGCAGCCTCCTGACGACTAAAGAAAACCATGGAGGAGGCTAGCAAGGCTGAGTTGCGAAAGATGGAGGCCGCCTGCAAGGAGCGGATTGACATAGCCATTGCTACGGTGGACGAGGTTCGGAGGGCGGATCTCGAGCAGGTAGAGGAGTTATCTGGTAGGCTTGAGGCCGCAGAGCTTGCTCAGGCCAGGCTAAAGGAAGAGATGGAGGAAATGAGGAGGTCTCTCCAGGCTGACCGCTTGAGATATCGATCGGAGAGGGATGTTGCCGTTGCTAAGTTGCTGTCCTCCGAGGCCAGGGTGAGGGAGCTTGAGGAGAATGAGGGGATGATGGATGAGATCTTGCAGGATATGTACTTCCGTACCTGGAAGCAGGGTAATCTATCTTGAATGGATGACTATCCCCGAATCATGGCTAGGATATATCTCCGGGCTTTGGAGGAGGCCAAGGCTGATGCGGATAAGGAAGGTGGAGCGGCATTCAGGATGGATATGGTTACCGCCCAGTTCTCAAAGGAGGAGAAGGTAGCGGTGAAGGAGGGGATGCGGCTACTTGCTGCGGAGGAAGCCGGTGTGCAGTTGGGGGATGAGGACCAAGAAGCGGGTGCTGGTGAGTTTTCCCTTTTTAGCTTTTCATAACTTGATCGTTCGCTGTTTATCTGATGGATTCTTCTCCTGAATTGGACAGGTGAGACCTCTGGTCAACATGCTGGGAGTTCCGATCCAGCAACCAAGTAGATTCGGAGAGCTGGTTCTGAGGCGTAGTGGTTAGCACTTATGCAGCTGGTTATTTTATTTGGTTTTCTTGACATTCCTGTATATGCTAGTTCAAAATATTAATGCACTTTCGAGCTGTAATTATGTCATTGAACGACCTTGTGTAAGTTTATAACACAAGCTGATTCTGTTATATTTTAAATGCTGTTATTATTTTGATGTGCTGCATAAGAAGTATAACTATGCATGTGCCTGTGATTTAGTTGTGTTTGATGCTAAGCTCTTGCTTGAAATATAATTCATGTTTTGCAATGTTGGTGT
Source organism: Allium cepa (assembly GCA_030765085.1). Lineage (NCBI taxonomy): Eukaryota > Viridiplantae > Streptophyta > Magnoliopsida > Asparagales > Amaryllidaceae > Allium > Allium cepa. The sequence goes on from CM060935.1 coordinate 58,403,784, forward strand.
GATGTATGAATAAGTTATAGTTACATGTTTATGTACAAGAGAAGAGAGTACCGCCCTTTATGTTTTAGTTGCAGGGGGTAGCATTGAGCGTCTTGTGTAACTGGTCATGGATACAACTGAGTGCCTAGTTATCCAGTTTGCGGGCTCCGATCCTTATGAGCGAATGTCTCCTAGTCGGTGTCCTGTACTTTAGGGACCGTTACACAGGATAGGAGAAAGTATTTAAATGGAATGGAAATATAGGAAAAGTAAAACTTCCAACCACGGAAGGCCGTCGATGTGCTTAAGTTCGTGGAAAACGGGTTTTGTAGTCACTTTCCCTAGCTGTGGGTCATGGAGACATTTGTCACCCATCTTACGCCTCCGCGGGGAGTTTTCTTTTTTTTTTATACCACAGCCGCACTCAAGACACATCGGAGCCGAGATCGCGCACAGTAACTACCCGAGCCATTATGGCCCGTAATCGTGGGTATTATTCGATTTACTGTGGCCGGCTAGCGTGGGTGCCGATCGTCAACCGTGAACTACCCCTGGCTAGCCACACCTTATGTTGGGGCTTAAAGTAGGTTCACAGTTGTCGGCGAGCCGAGCGCCGTAATGAGCTGCCATCGGCTATAGTCGGCCTTCGTAATGGCTTATAATCGGCTCATTACAGTTGGCTTTAAGGGCAGTCGCGAGCAACGAGTTAACCCGCAGCAGAGGGATGCTGGAGCAAGAGTGTATCATTGGCGAGTGCATAGAATCGCATAGTACCTGTTAGGCCTTGTCCAGATGAGGTCGTGCTCTGATGTGGCTTGAATGGAGGTGCCATTACACAGAATTTTGTTCAACAGAAAAGGATATAGTCAACAAGTAGCCAAGTTATAAAGGAACAAGTTAAAAAGAGACAAGATTTTTTAAAGTGGTTCGGCACGAAAATGCCTACGTCCACTGATTCTCTTTGTTAATTCACTTCATATGGGCAGTACAAGTTAAGAAAAGTATCGACGTAGGTGTTGGATGTTCCATGCCCTCTGGAACACCTCTCCGTCCACTATTGACAAAATATAAGCTCCATTGTGGAGATCTTTATGGATTACATAGGGTCCGTCCCAGATTGGATCTAGCGCTCCGGAGCGCGGGAAGATCCGCTTGAGGACGAGATCTCCTTCCTGTAAGCTGCGGTGCATGACTTTGGAGTTGTATTGTGCTGCGAATTTTTGCTTATGAGCTGCTGCTTTGAGTGCTGCATCGTTTCTTCTCTCCTCAATTAGATCCAAAGACATGAGGAGGAATTCTTCATTCTCTTCCGGGTTATAGTGGATCCTACGGTGAGAGGGCACTATAGCTTCAACTGGGAGCATGGCCTCCGATCCGTATGCCAAAGAGAAAGGGGTATGCCCTGTTGAAGTCCTGTAAGATGTGCGATAGGCCCAAAGTGCCGTAGGAAGTTCGTCCACCCAAGCGCCTTTCGACCTTTCAAGTTTCTTCTTGATTAAAGTTTTGAGAATCTTGTTGGCAGCTTCGACTTGTCCGTTTGCTTGAGGATAAGCTACAGATGAGAAGCTTTTGTGAATTCCGTGCTCTTGGCATCAATCGGCGAATTTTTCGCTGTCAAATTGAAGTCCATTGTCTGATATGATCTTGAGTGGGACTCCGTACCTGCACAGAATATTTTTGATCAAGAAGTTGATAACTTTTGCCGAAGATATTTTATTTAGAGGTTCCGCCTCCACCCATTTGGTGAAATAGTCAACCGCCACTATAGCATATTTGGCTCCGCCTCGGCCCGCTGGCAGTTCGCCAATCAAGTCAATTCCCCATACTGCAAAGGGCCAAGGGCTGGTCATTTGAGCAATCTCATTTGTGGGTAGTCGAGGAATCTTGGCAAATTTCTGACATCTGTCGCATCTCTTGAGGAAGTCCAAGGCATTTTTGTTTAAAGTGGGCCAGTAATATCCATATCGGAGTATCTTCTTGGCCAGAGTCTGCCCTCCAGTGTGATCTCCGCAACTTCCTTGATGGATGTTGGATAAGACTTCCTTGACTTCCTTTCCAGCGATACACCTTAATAACGGATTAGAGAAGCCGCGTCGATAGAGGATGCCTTCCTGTAATGTGTAGCGGAAAGCTTTCCTCAAGATTTTCTTGACCTCGCTACGCTTGTCGGGTAGTGTGCCATCTTGTAAATATTTTCGGATATGGGTCATCCAGGTTTCTTCGTCGATCGCAGTTATCAGATTCACTTGCTCGAAACTTGGTGCCAGCTGTTTTGAGATGGTTAATGCTTCGAAAATAGTGATGTTCTTCATACTAGCTTGTTTTGCTAGTTCGTCGGCCTCTTGATTCTCTTCTCGAGGAATGTGTTTGATTAAATAGTGATCTAATTGATTAAGCAGTAGCATGGTCTTCTTTAGATACGCTGTGAGTTGTTCTCCTCGAGTCTGGAATTCTCCCAGTATTTGATTTACAGTAAGTTGAGAATCACTGTGGAGACATAGAGAACTGACTCCAATTTCCACTGCAAGTTCTAATCCGGCTATCACTGCTTCGTATTCTGCGTCATTGTTGGTGGCAGCGAATTCCAATCTTAGGGCGTAGTGTAGCTTCCTTCCCCTGGGGGTGATTATCACAACACCTTCCCCCGAGCCTTGTTCGTTTGACGCTCCATCTACGAAGAGATTCCACTTGATATCTTCTGGTATTTCAGATTGGTCCTTACCTTCATTAGTAGTGAATTCGGCAATGAAATAGCTATGTCTTGCCCCTTGATAGCGGTGCGAGGATGGTAAGTGATATTATATTGACTTAGTTCGATGCACCACTTAAGTAATCGCCCAGAAGTGTCGGGGCGATGGAGCACTTGCCTTAGCGGTTGATTGGTTAAAACTCTAATGGAATGAGACTGGAAATAGTGTCGCAGTTTCCGTGACGTGATAAGCAAACAGTATGCTAGCTTTTCAAGTTTAGGGTATCTAGCTTCTGCCCTTGTGAATCTCTTGCTTACAAAGTATACGGGTCGCTGCGCGCGGTTGTCTTCTCTCACCAAAGCGGCGCTCAAAACGTGGGACGATACAACAAGGTATAGGTATAGTTCCTCGCCTTCATTCGGAGTTGAGAGTACCGGTGGTCTCTGGAGGTGTCCGATTAAGTTAAGGAAGGATGTCGAGCATTCGTCGGTCCATTCGAACTTTCCTTTGTCTTTCTTTAGAGCTTCGAAGGAAGGGATGCATTTGTCGGTTGCCTTAGAGATGAACCTACTTAGGGCGGCCACTTTGCCGTTTAGGCTTTGCATCTCTCTTCGAGTGGATGGTATCTTGATATCTTGCAAAGCTCGAACTTGTTCGGGGTTTGCTTCAATCCCCCTGTCATGAACGATGAATCCCAAGAACTTTCCCGATGATACTCCGAAGGAGCACTTTAGAGGGTTCAGTTTCATTCCATATTGGCGAAGTACTTGAAACATTTCGTCCAGATGGTTTATATGGTCGTTGGCTTTCCTCGATTTTACCAGCATGTCATCCACATAAACTTCCATAGATCGCCCTATCAGTTCTGCAAACATATTGTTGACGAGGCGCTGATAAGTAGCTCCGGCGTTTTTAAGTCCAAATGGCATTACCCTGTAACAGTACAATCCTCGGTCAATGATGAAGCTAGTGTGGTCTTGATCGGGGGGCGTGCATAGGGATCTGGTTATATCCTGAGTATGCGTCCATAAAGGATAAGAGTTCGTGTCCGGCTGTGCTGTCTACGAGTTCGTCGATTCGGGGGAGTGGGAAGCAGTCTTTCGGACAAGCGTCATTTAAGTTAGAGAAATCGATGCATGTTCGCCACTTCCCATTAGCTTTCTTTACCAGGATCGGGTTGGCGATCCATTCTGGATAGATTGCTTCACGTATGAAGTCATTGGCAAGTAAGTTCTTTACTTCTTCCTCGAGGGCTGCTGATCATTCTGCCCCCATGCTCCTCTTTTTCTACTTCACTGGCACCTTGGTGGGATCTATGTTCAGCATGTGGCATGCTACGTCTGGGGAGATTCCCGTCATATCAGCGTGCGTCCATGCAAATACATCCATGTTACAGCGAAGAAAATCAATGAGTTGATTCTTTAATTCTCTTTTTAATTGAGACCCGACTCTCAGCAGTCTACTTGGGTCGTGTTTGTCTACAGATACGAATTCCATAGCCTCTGCAGGCTCGGCGGTGGCCTCCTCCTCTTTGTCCCTGGGGTCTAATTCGTTGAAAGGATCACTGGTATATCGAAGAGGAGGGGCTTTCTTTAGTTGCTATGCTTCCAAGCTTTTCATGCAGAGAGTAGTCTCTGCAATTTTCCATTTATCTTTTCTGCGGTTATTGCGAAGTTCAGTTACATAGCAGTCTCGAGCAGCGTCTTGATCTCCCTCTATTTCTCGTATTCCGTTATCGGTTGGAAATTTCATCTTCAGGCACCACGGGGCTAGGACAATTTGGAAGTCGGACAAGGCCAGTCTTCCCAAAAAGGCGTTGTAGGCCAAATGGCTTTCTATTAGCAAAAACGTTTTTTTTTCGCACAGCGGAGCGAGGATGACTTCCTATTTCAAAAAAAAGGTCCAGTTGCCCGAGGGGCATCTTCGCATCTCCAGTGAAACCATGTAGTGGTTTGTTGCAGGGAGACACATCCTTCATGGATAGCTTCATTTTGTCGAAAGCATGCTTGAAGAGGATATTCACCGAGCTTCCAGTGTCTATTAAAATTCGAAAAACTTTGGCTGGTCCGAACCAGGCAGAGATGACCATAGGATCCATGTGCGGGTACTGTCTTCCCTCTAGATCGCGCCTACTGAATGTGATGTCGTCATTCTCTTTCCGTTTCAGGTGGCGTTCTTCCATAACAGAATTAACGCAGCCTTCAGCATTCCTCGGTGACTTACCGTATCTTTCCATCTCTGCCCAACTTCTGTCGGCGATGTGCGGTCCTCCTGATATGGTGTGGACCACTATCTTCTCTTGACTAGAGCCGCTGGTGTTGCGATTTCCCCCGCCTGCTTCTGGGGAGGTAATCCAGGATTCTCATTGGCAGGAGTCGAAGTCCTGTTCTGGCCTTTTACATAGCGCTCCAGTCTCCTCCTTCTGATGTGTTCTTCAATCAAGTCCCGGAGATGGTGGCATTAATTGGTATCATGTCCGTGGGATTCGTGGAAGCGGCAGAACTTCCCAGATTTGAGTGCGCTATCTGACTCCTTCTTGTGCGGGAGGCGCTTGTATCTAACTTCGTCTTAAGTGGCTAGGAAGATGTTTTCGATCGTTTCATTCAAAGGAGTGTAAGAGTCAAATCTTGGTCCTGGTCGATATAGGCACTTTTCTCCCTTTTTGCCCCTAGCATTGTCTCTAGAGTCATTTCTTTGAACATCCTTTGCTGCATCAGGGAACCTGTCTGTAGCCGTCTTAGCCTGTTGCCCTGATTGCCTCTCAGTGGCAGCGTCCTCAAGTCTCATATACTTTCCAGCTTCATGGAAGAAATCAGGTAACGTAGCTAGTTTTTCTTTGGTTAGTCTTCTAGCGAATTTAGTATCTGGATGTACACCACTGCAGAGGGCCATTAGGATAAGTTTCTCGTCGGCATCTTGGACTGCGGTCGCCGCGGCGTTGAATCGGGTTAGATATTGTTGCAATGTCTCTCCGGGTTTCTGTTTGATATTAGATAAGGAATAAGCGTCCTTGGGTTGCTCCACATGAATGCGGAACTGACTGATGAACTTTTCTTTCAACATTTCCCATGAGCTGATGGACCCTTGGGGTAGGTGGCAGAACCAGGAGGTAGCTAGATCTGCCAAGAATAGTGGGAAGCATTTATATAACACTCCCTCTGTTGCTCCGCTCATGAGCATATGCTGGGTGTATCTCTGTAAGTGTACGATGGGGTCAGAGGTTCCCTTGTAAGGTTCCATTGTTGGCATTTTCCATTCCCGGGGGGTGATGGCAGTTTCGATATTGCGGGTAAAGGGGCTGGTTACCCTAGCGCCTATTCCCCGTTCCCTTTGCTCCCGTTGGACGCACTCTCTGAACAATCGCGCCATCCTCTCATCAGAACCTGGAGCGGATAGAAATGAGTTTGGTTCTTCTCTGCGGGATTGAGTCCGTCCAGACAACTTGTAGGGATGGTATCGTCTGTCACTCCTAACATTCTCCAAAGGCTGCCTCTGTTCTTCTGGGGGCATGCTGGGGTCAGCCATAGTTGGCCCTTGCCTTGATCTTCCCCTGCTGGGTTCTGTTCTCAGCGCTTCCTCGGGTCCAACTTCGGGCTGGACTCCAGCTCGGCCCCGTCTACTGGTGTTTTCATGGTTAGGTAGCATGACAGGCTCAGCTACATCCGACCCCTGCCTGGCACCTCCCCCGTCGGGTTCGGTTCCAAGTGGTTCCTCGGGTCGGAATTTGGGCTGAGTCCGGGCTCGGCTCCTATCATGGCTATTTCTGTTGTTAACTTCTTCGAAGAAGAAAGGTCTTTGTTGCCTCCCAGATCCTCCAGATTGGGACTCACCCCATGATTTAGTGTTGCGGTTGGATTCTTCAGCATCCCTTAGGCGTGACATGAGTTGGTCCACCAGGGCTTCTTGTTGAGATGCGAAGCGGTTAGTTACTTCAGCCACAACCCTGTCTAGATCTGCCCTAGTAATCGGTTGTTCCGCGGCAGAGGCTGATGGAATTTCCTGATTTTCATCTGGTATTGCTGTTAAAATGGGATGATTCTCTTGATTCGGGGCCACTGAATCTGGGATACTGCTAGTTGCGACGTTCTTTCCTTTGTTAACATCTCTCCTATGCCTGGAAGTCATGTTGTCAGGGCGAGGAACGATGCTGTGAGGAAGAAGGTTGAGTAAGAGAAGCTGTAGCTTTTAGCTCGGTTCTCAGTGAAAGCACCAAAAATGTTTGCACAAAAAATGGACAAACACCTCCAAGTCGTATGAATTAGTTGATTTTATGTTGTTTCTAGTGATTTGGGAGATATGCGCAAATATATGAAAAGCAGGGACTGAACTGTAAAAGACACACAGATTTATAGTGGTTCGGCCAGAACGTGCCTACGTCCACTTTATATGTTATTCTCCTTTTTCTTTCAGATTACAAGTACAAAGCTTGGTATACAAGTATATGAAAGTTGTTTGAAAGTTCCTTCCGTGCTTGAGCTCTCAAACTTGTCCCCCATTGTTGTACCCCTGCCCCCTTATTTATAGAGTGAGGCTGGGGGCAGGGGTCTTGTACGTATATAGCTGCTGGTGGGCCTAGGCTGAAGCAATCTGGTCTGGCATATCTGGTTCGGCGAAGCTTGGTTCGGCCGTGGCTGTGTGGAGCTTGGTCCGGTGATGCCTTGGACCGATGATAGTGACTTCGTCTCTTGGTCCGGTGGTAATCTTGGTTCGGTGGGACCACGATCCGGTAGTGCTCTGGATCGGTGGCGAGAGGACATAGATGGTTTGGTATGGAGGACGTTTGGTTCGGTTCTGCATGGAGTTGGTTCGGTGGTAGGAGGGAGCCGGTTCGGAGAGAGTTGGTTCGGTGGTGGGAAGGGGCCGGACGAAACACACCCAACACTAAGTGTAAGAATTATTCGTCAGTATAACTCTGGGGGTAATTCCATGATGGGTTTGACAGAGATAGTACTTATAGGTTCGAGATGGTGATTTAGAGTGCAAGGGCTATGTTTCGCATAGTGTTGTGTGATCTGAGAGTTCGAGGAGGTTCGTGTGCATTCATGTGAACGTCGGCGAGGGTCGCGACGACCTACGGTGGCCGGAGGCATTGGGGCACGTGCACGAGTGTACATGGTGTGCACTGGGAATCATGGTTTGGGGAAGACGAGTTTCAACTCGAAGTTTTGCTTGCATTTTCATGGAGATCGACTCGAAGCAGTAGTGTCTGGGTTTTAACTCGGGGAAGGCTCGTGCAGTTGTCGTACTTGTCTCGAGTTTTAGGGTTGTTTGCTTTTTAATTAGTACTGTATAATGATATAAGTTGCAATATTAACTTGTTGAAATAAATGAAATCAAGCATTAAATTATAAACAAGTTTTATAAAAGAAACAAAATACGAAGTTAAAACTTGTTGTTTAAAAATAAATGTAAATCAAACTTTTAAAAGTGATAATTGAATTTATTTAAAATTTAAAATTTGTTTAAAATAATTTCTTTTTTAAAGTAATTTAATTTAATTTAATTTTGAATTTTAAATTTAAAGAAGTATGTTTTGAATTTAATTATTAAATCAAAGTTTTAAGTAAAAATTTTAAGTAATGTTCTAGAAGCCTAAGTTTTCAAATTTTATTTAAAATGAATAAGTTTGAATTAGATAATTAAAGTGTTTTAAATTTTAAAATGATTTCTAAATGTTTTATTTTATTTTCAAATAAGGTTAAGATTATAATTTTGTAACCAATAAAATAATTTGCCTTTATAGTTATTAAAATTTAGTTAATTCAAATGATTAAATTGTGAGAATAATTAAGATTAAATTGATATGAACTTAAGAATACTTAATATGATTTGTTAATAAGTAAAGGATTAATTAAGATAAATGATTTTCTTAATTAATTAAGGATTTTGAAATATAAGAAGTTAATTAATTATTTATTTAATTAATTTTAAAATGATTAGTTAATTGTTTATTTAATTTTAAATAATTACTTAATTATGAATAAATTAAGTGTAATTACTAAATGAAGTAATTAATGTATAGTTACTTAACGTAATTAGAAAAGAAATTACTTATGGAAGTAACTAGTGGAAATTACTCATGGGAGTAATTAAATGGAAGTGGATTATGGATAATCACTTGATGTTGTTAATTAAGGAATTAATTATAATTGTTTTGAAGTTAATTAAATAAATAATTAAGGGTTATTTAATGATGGAATTAATAACTTGTTATAATAATTTATTAAGAGAGTAATCATCTAATGAAGGTAGTTAGAAGATAATTACTTATGTAAGTAATTAAGGGATAATTACTTAGTTAATTTCAGTTATTAATTAATGTGATTAATTAATTAATGGATGTGATTAATTTAAGATTAATTACTAAGTGCAATTAATTAAAAATGTAATTAATTAATAAAGTAATTAATTAAGGATTATTTATTAATTTAATTGATTAATAATTACTTAATGAAGTAATTAAAGATTAATTAATCAGATTAATTAATTAGATTAATTAATCAAAGGGTTAATATATTTAATTAAGGTATGAATTTAGATAAGTAATTACAAGTTTCTAATTACTGTTTATGATTAATGAGATGATTAATTACAAGTTAATAATTTAATTAATTAAAGAAATTATTAATTAATAAGAATCATTAGTTAATATAATTAACGCGTTAATCAAGGTTGATTAATAAAGTATGACTAGTTAATTGTAAGTAATTAAGGTTTAATGTAATTAATTGAAGGATCGGTAATTATTATAATTAATGATAGCAATTAAAGGATAATTACTGTATATGGTTAAGGCTAATTACTTGAATTATAAGATAATTAATCAAGGAAGATTAATTAAGGAAGATCGTTAAGAGATGATTAATTTATTTATTTGGAATAAATAAATAAAGAAGGATTAAGGTAATCCAATTGATTTAGAGTTAATCAATTCTGCTTTTGGATGATTGATTGATATTGGGTGATTGGTTGATACTGGATGATTTGGATATCTATGATATGTGATATGCTGCTTTGTGAGATTAATGTTTGATATGAATTATCTATTGTGATAATGTGATTCATCTATCTGTTTATATCATCCTGAATATAAGTTTAATTATTTAAACCTTAAAAAACTTGGACACTAAAATGGCGTTTGGTTTCGGTGAGACCGGGATCAGGTTTCCATATTTGGATAATCCGAAAACCACATCATTCCAAGTTAAACGTTAGGTCGTGAATCCAAGTGGAGCTTAGTGAAGACTTGAAGTGTTAGAACTATTCGTCAGTATAACTCTGGAGGTGATTCCGTGATGAGTTTGACGGAGATAGTACTTATAGGTTCGAGATGGTGATTCGGAGTGCAAGGGCTATGGTCGTTGACTCTAAGGGTGATTCCAAAATGAGTGCAACGAGATAGTACCTTCGATTTCGTTCGAACCCGAAACGAATTTTTATGGATTGAATGCTTTCAGAACATCGTCAGGTGGACGATGAGCATTTTAAGATAGACATGTTCTATAAAGGTAATCGTAGCCTCAAGCCTCATCAACCGGGAATGGCTAAAATAGGGGAGGTGCAGCAAGGCTAGGTGGCTAGCACCCATTTTAGGGTGAGGTCATTCCTGTCTAGATGTCCCTTTTTATTTCGGCTTAGTGGGTGGTTGGTCGTGCCAACTACGGGGTGATATTACTCGGGACTGTTCAGTAAGGAATGGTCCCGGCTTTGTGATGTAGGGGATTGGGAGTAATCCCCGGTATTGTGATCTAGGCCACGTACTGTGACGGGTGGTACCCCGGTAGCCCTGCCATTGATGGAAACCCATTCTTCCTACGAGACCCTATGATTTTGTTTGTATTACCCACTTTTGTGGCTAGTAGCTGGAATTTAATAACGTAACAATTTCGGCTATTTCTTATTTACTTGAAAACCCTAGACACTATTATAATCTCACAGGATTTCCTATCAAATGTTTTGGTTAGCGTAAGGTAAAAACTTTTCCATATTTTGGAAAGTCTTACGGGATACCTTTTCTTTTCAAAGGATTTTCTAAAGTTAAGCAATTTTAACCCGTTTACTCACACCAGACCCCTGTCTGAGCCGAGTGTTTATTTTCTGTTTTATTAAACTCTTGGGTAATCATATTATGTATTAGTAGTCGAGGGATTCAGGTTTTCTTGACGAATTCTGGAGGAGATATGGAGCAGGAGGCTTCCATGTGTAGATATATTATGGTTCCGCTGTGTTTGTATGGTATATGTATCTTGTGATATCTTGAGTTGTATAGTTAGACATATGTTTATAACTGTCTAATATGTGTTGAATAAGTTGTGTACTCTGATGTAATATGATACTATGTAATATTTTATGTGATATATTATATTTCATTCGTTCCGCTGTGAGTTATCTGATATTGTTGTGTTTCTTCTTTTCTTATCATTTCTTCTTCTATCCTTTTCTTTCTTAAATAGTGACGCGTCTTTCTGGTGTTAGAAAGTCGAGTCGCTACAGCTGGTATCAGAGCACTAGATTGAGTGAATACCTAGGCTCTGGAGTGGTGTCTTTCTTGAGAGAGCGTACTTGTATTTATATATATATATATATATATATCTATATCAACCTGATCTGTTGGGTTTATCTTATTCGGGATTGCTCAGTAAGGAATGGTTCCGGCCTTGATTGTAGGAGGTCGAGAGTGATCCTCGGTACGGTGATCTAGGCTCCGTACTGTGACGGGCGGTACCCCAGTAGCCCTGCCATTGTTGGAAATCCATTTTCCCTACAAGACCCTACGGTTTTGATTTGTATTACCCACTTTTATGGCTAGTAGCTGGAATTTAATAATGTAACAATTTCGGTTATTTTCTATTTACTTGAAAACCCTAGACACTATTATAATATCACCGGATTTCCTATAAAATATTTTGGTTAGCGTAAGGTAAAAACTTACCCGTATTTATTTGTGGGGAGTCTTACGTGATGCCTTTATTTTCAAATGTTTTTCAAAGTTAAACAATTTAACCATTTACTCATACCAGACTCATGTCTGATCCGGAGTTTATATTTTGTTTTTCATAAACTCTTGGGTACTCAAATTTTTATGAGTAGCCAAGAGATAGGTTTTGGACTTTGATTTCTGGAGAGCTTGGAGCAGGAGTTTCCAGACGTATGTAGCTATTTATCTAGTGCCATTGTGTTAGTTGATGTGTACTGTATCTCTGATGTATATAGTGATAGATGTATGTATAACTGTCATGTGTATTGATATAGTATAACTCTAATATATGTAAAACTATGTAATAGTTATATGATATATTATATTTTGTTCCGTTCCGCTGTGAGATTTTGATGTTGTTGTTCTTTCTTTCTCTTTCTTTTCTATTTCTATCCCTTTCTTTCTTAATGATGATACGTCTTTGCGGTAGTAGAAGGGTGAGTCATCACAGTTGGTATCAGAGCATAGGTTGGTGATAACCTTGGCTCTGATAGGAATCACTCATAGAATAGAGTCAATAGTACTCTAAAATGAGTTTGAGTGTATTAAAAGATATGAGCGTGTATTTGTTAGTGAATATAAAATTGTTTTTTTATTGTGTTGATTTATCTGTTGAGTGTTTATGGATTCTGGTCGATGTGTGGGACGCCATTTCATCGATAGGGATTTCTAAACTCTTAAAGAAGGTAGACCGACACAATATTGTTTTTAAAGTAGGGTAAATGAAATAATTTTACCCAAAATTATATTTTGTCATAAAAGAAATATTTTTCTGAAAATTATATACATTTGAATGTTTGATTGTTAATACTATATTCGAATAAAAAATTAAAATTTGATGGCTTATTACCAAATAAAATTGTCTAAGTGTGGCTTAAATAAAAAGGAATATAATTAAAATTAGATTAAACCAGAATTTAAGTCCCGGGAATTTGAAAGGTGTTTAAATGAATTTAAACAAAAGGATTTGGGAATTTGAAATCTTGGAAATGTTTGAAATGTTTTTCCAAAGATTTGAAGGCAATATAGGAGTATTGTTTTAGAAAATATGGTTGAATGGAAATTGTTTTGGCAAGAATTTGTGAAAGTAAGGAAGCACTGAACTCACTTTAGTCGCTGGAAAATAATCCTGATGATGATGGCCACATCATCAGTATTCATTTTGAGTTTCTAAAGTGATGGATTGCTACCAGGATAGTTGGCCATGATATTGTTTGGGCATGTTGGGTATACAAGTGTTTTAGAAATTTCAAAAGGAAAATTTGTTTTGGTGAAAACAAGTGTTTGGAACTTGAAAATTTGATTTGACATACCACGTGGATATGTATAGTTATCATTTCAAAATGGTTTTGGAAATGAAAACGGGGCAATTGAATTCTAGGAAATTCTATTCAGATAATGTGGAAGTTTAAATGAATCAACTATGGGACTTATAGAGTAAAGTTGATATTACTAAGTAAAAATTGGGAATTTTAATCCGGGAATTAAAATTTAAGTTAAGTAAATGAAAATGAAGAAAATATATTTAAGTTTAACCTTAGATAAGTTAAGTAAAATTGAAATTGAACATTGGATTAAATTGAACTAATTGAAAGGTGAAATGAAAATTTATACCTTAAGATAGTAAGTGGTATATATAATCTGAAATTGTGATTATAAGATGAAATAACTCAAATAAGAAATATAAGCTTTTAAGTAGGTAACTAAGTTTTGAGCTCTATATTGAGAAATAAATTTAAAAGAATGGTAAGTAGCTAGATTTGACTGAAGTTGAGTTAAACTAAAACTGAATTTAAATGAATTCAGTCGAGATTAAATAATTTTGAATGAAATAAAATTCTTACGTAAATAAGTAAATGTAAACCAAGTAAGCCTTGAATTGGGTTAAAATAGAATTGGTGTGAGTTGTAAACAAATCTAACTCAAGCATAAATTGAATAACCTTATCATAAATAAATTCAATAATGAATTGTTAATGTAAATTAAAATTTAGGAATGGATAAAAGAATAAATTACTCGAATAAATTAGTAAATAGTTAGGATTTGATAAAGGAAAATCAAATCAAAGATTTACATGGAAATTGGTGAAATAGAATAAACTTAAGTTATTGGATTGCACGGTTTGAAGAAAATAAATGACTTAAGTAAATTGTGAGATGGTTATTTAAAATATTGATTGACAAGTTAATAAAATGGTCTGGAATCAAACTTTTTGAAATAAAAGATAATGCAATGAAAAGATTGTGAATAAATTAAAATGGTTTGAAATTAAGTGTAAATTGAGTTGGAATCAATTTAAAATTTGTTATAAAGCTTAAGTAACTATTTATTCACAATAATATTGTCGAATTGCATAAGAAAATGGGTCGTTTGAAGTAGATGAGATTAGATAAAATTCTATGAACTATTAGAAGCAAAATAGGATGATTTTGAAATCATTTGGAATGAATATGAGTTTGTTATGCTTAAATGGATTATATATAAGCAAGTAAGTTATAAATCACTTTAACTGAAGGGAATGATTTTAGAATTGGTTAAAATTAATTGTAATAAGTGTTGAAACCTTACAAATGTGCTTATGGAAATATGTAATGCTAAACAAATGGAGACTCTGCCAAAACTTTTCAAAATTTGAAAACTAAAAAAAAATAAAAATTTAGCAACAAAACAATTTCAAATTGGAGATTGAAATAAACTAGTGGATGAAACTAATTTAAAAATAATGATGGAAATCGTTTATAAATGGAAGATAGTCAATAAAATTAAATATTCAGAGTTGAAGATAAATTGAATTCACATGGAATTGGAAATTCAGATTTAAAATAAGAAAAAAATAAGAAGATTAAGGCTAAAGTGGTAGAGTAATAATATAAGAGTACATATAATGCTTATATTAAACTTAAGAAATGAATGGTGAAATTCTTAAGTAAAATTTGATATTGAGAAAATTTCCAAGTAGATAAGAAATTAAAATAATGTGAATAAAAGAAATTGATATAGTTGATAATCAATGGATATAAATACGTAGGATGTACGTATATTATGTTATTCGCATAACAATTTGATCCAGATTCGAGCATAGAATTTCGAGATAGTTATATCGATTCGAGTTAGGATTTTTCACTCGATTTTCGACGACGAACTATGGATATGGATTTTGATTGATTCTGGAAATTCTCTATCATAGTTGTGACTATGCCAAGAGAATGGCAGTTTCAGATCAAGAAACCAGATTTGAGTCTGTACTAGGGAGTCGGGTGGATGATACTAGTTCAGAAGTGAAATTGTGTGATCGAGCGAGAGATCGGATTTGGTATAGCGTATGAGTGGTATATGAACATCGTACGGGCTTGATTGAATAGAAATTGAAATTCTGTAAAGAAGTCAATAAAATTTGGAAAGAGTTAATATTGTAGATTTCAGTATTGAATTGCCAGAATGGATGTCTGGAATTCATTGTGTATTCCATATATTCCATCTAAGGAAATTTGTTCATGATCCATCATTTGTTGTAAAACCGGTAGTTTAGGGATTTGGAAGTCAAATCAAATTTGACTATGGTCAGGAATCCGGTTTGGATTGTTGATCATCGAGAGACAACTCTGGATAGTTTTGGGAAAGCTTATCCGGATTTGTGTTCGGATAACAAGTGATGTTTGTTAGGATAGTCTGTTTGGTTATTTGTTAATGTATGAAGGACATCTATGTTTGAATGGTTGGTATAAAATCTTTTAAAATTATCTTTGTTTTAAATTTTGGGGACGAAATTCTTTTAAGGGGGGAGGAATGTAACGACCCTGGATTTTTGGCCTCGTTTATTTTAATAAGTATTTAATCTAATTAAATAAAATGTGAACTGATCATCTTAAAATGAATATGATTTTGGAGGTAATCACCATTTGTTTATATGGATTGGTATTTTAAAAGGGGAATTGATTTGAAATTTTTTAAAATAAATTGTCTTAATAATATTTATAATAAAATTTGTCTTTTGTAATTAAATTAAAAACACTTTACTTTGTTTACATCTGATAAATATACATATGAATAATAATGTTTAAAATTTAAAATCTAATTCTAGTAATATAAAATACAAATGTAAAATATGAGTCAAACTTATGTATAATTTAAATAAAATACAAATGAATTATAAAAATGAGAATAAATGTAAATATAACTTATGAATCTAATTCAAATATTAATGGCTAAAATAGAAAATAGAAAATATAAACAGATGATAATGTTCAATATAAATATAAATATAAATATTATATATTAGGCAAACACATGTATATTATTTAATAATTGGTAGCTAAAATAGGGATTCAAATAAATGTATAAAGCTAAAAAATAAGCACAAGTATAGAATAAAATTAGTCAAAATATAAAATATAAACCAGACATACACAATCACATGAGTTATTCAAGAAAACAAATAATAAGACAAACATTTGTATACAATCTTCACATGCAAGATAAATATCTAATTGCATAAGTACATGTCTGCATATAATATATTCACACGGCAAAACATAATAATAATTATGTAAACATGTTATGAGGCCAAGGCATTTATTGCCATCAGCTCAGCATGCATTTTGTCATTTCAAATATGTATAAAAATCTGAACATGTTATAAACAAAATGAAGAAAACAACAGTCCAGTTAAAACCTTCCCTCATACACACCTATTATCTTCTATATAATTGTGTCATCCTTCTTTTTAGTTCATTCAGGAAAAAAAAAAGAGAAACTCTGTTAACCAGAGAAAATAAGAACAGAAAAAAGAAGAAGCAGATTCAACTTGTACTCAAACTAAAGACAGTCAATCTCAAGACAATTTCAAGTTTCTGATAATCTACATCAATGCTTTTTGTTTACAGGAATTAGGTGCAGTTGAGTAAACTTAATTTTTAAGAGTTTTAAGTTAATTAAAACAGTTCAAGCTCCATTTATAAACTGTTGGTATGTGCTTCAGTTTGCGTATGATTTTTGTATGTTATGTGTTCTTTGAAAACTTGGTACAGATTGCATATTGGTTCGAATACTCAAACTATCCTTATTTTAAAGCATTAATAAGCTTTGATTTCTCAACAAACAAGATGATAAACTTCAAATTAAGATTTGTTAGAAAGTTGATTAAACCAACTTATAAAGAATACCACTGTAATATTAATGTACAGGAAAATCAAGTGACAATTGGAAATATTCGATTGCTGCAAAATATTGATTCAAGACTATACATTGAATTCATATTGTAAGTTATGATTTTTAAAACTAAAAATAAGATTTTTAGATTAGTTTTTAAAGAGCAGTTTGAACTTAAGTAAAAATTACATTTTTATGAATTTCAGACACTATAATCAATTTAAACAGTTGAAATTGGGTATGTAGATAGTTTAGATATCAGTGATTTTGAGAAAAATATACAATAATTTTTCCATTGAGTAAATTTGAGAAACATGATCATTGTAGGGTTTTACTTCAAGTTTTAAACATGCCAGTAAACGAGATGAGTTCGACATCTACGCGTGATCGAGCTTCACGCAATTCAAGAGGGAGGAAGCTTGTCGTGTTGTCGGGGTGTGGTTGAATTTTAGGCATCTCCGGTGAAGTGAGGAGCGGTGGTGAGGTGATCTTGTTGATTGGTCTGAGTTTTGTATTTTGGGTCGAAATGTAGATATTCGATTCGACAAATTTGAGCATGATCCGAGTTTTGTTTTCGTGTTTTTGAGAAATTTGCGACCTGCTGATGATCCTGGGAGATCGCAAGAGCTTAGCGTGCCGCCATGCACGTGTACGGCGAGGTGGATGAAGTTTCGCGTCGTGTCAGTGGGTATTCTCGAGTAAATACTCGAGTCGATCAGATGTTTGCTTCGGGTGTTTGATCATGTGCGCGCGTAGGTACCTGATGTCTTGATTTTACTTCAGTTTTTAAATTTAAACATAATGTAAATAAATAAATAAAAAAGAAGGAGAGAAGAAGAAGGGTGTGCGTACAGGAAGGACACGGTGATTTTGAGGATAACTCGAAGTAATACTCGAGTTTAAGAAAGGGGAGGCTCGGGATTTTAGTAAAGGGCAGTAATGAATTTTCAGAGGTAAGGTTAAGGAAAGAATTTCATCAAGCTTAGTACTGGGATCTTGAGAACTGTTAAGTAGTTTCAAGTTAGAAGCCTGACGATGTTTAAGCCCTTAATTAATTATTATTTTAATCAAGTAATTAACATAGTTAGGTATAAGTTAAGTAATTACTTAACGTCAAATTTGAAACTGATTAACAATTAAGTTTGCAGTTAGTAGTAATTTGATTTTCAAAATTTAAAGAAAATTCTTTTTAAAAGATAATTACTTACAGGAAGTAATTAAGAATGATTAACATTTTAAATCTTAATTAGAGTTTGGATTACGTAATGTTTATGTGATAATTAAATAGTAGTTGACTACCCAAGTAAATTAATCGATGATTTGTAGGTAAGTAGTTAAGAATAATTAAAGTATAATAGTAATTAAGGATTAATGAATGTTTAAGTGATAAGTAGATTGTAATTAACAACTTAAGTTAATTTATGAATGATTAATAGTTAACTAATCGAGTTATTTTGACTAAGAATAAATAAATGGTTAAGTAAGTAATTAGCGGTAATTAAATGCGTAATTAAGTTTGATTAATAATTAAGACTATCAATTAAATGATTAATTAAAGTAAATAACTGGGTTAAGAAGTAATTAAGTGATTGATAGTGTGAAATAAAATAATTATGTAATTAAGATTTAATGATTAATTAAGAAATCATTAATTAAACAATTTGAAATGAAATAAGTAATTATTTGTTAATTAATAATTAATTAAACAGAGTTAAGTGGTTAACTCTTAGGTAATTAATTCTAAATTGAATTAATTACAAATAAGACATAAAGATGATTGCTTACGGATTGTTATGTTGAATATCTGGTTGTGATATTTATTTGATGATATTCTGTGATGCTCGGTGATATGCTGTGTTATATTTATGATAATTATGTATGATTCATCTGTAATAAATGCTATGTTAATTCAATTGTTGAATTTAAATTATTTAAACTATTTAAGTAAATTAGACAACTTGGCCTTTAAAATGGCGTTTGGATTTCGATGAGACCGGGATCGGAAGAATCAAATTTTATTCTCCGAAAACCACATCGATCTAATTTAAACGATAGGTCATGAATTCTGAAATAAAGATCGAGATGGTGTTTTCAGAATGCAAGGGTTATCGTCGTTGACTCTGAGGGTGATTCCAAAATGAGTGTGACGAGATAATGCCTTCAGTTTCGTTCAAACCCGGAACGAACTTGTATGGATTGAATGCTTTCAGCACATCGTCAGGCGGACGATGAGCATTCTAAGAAATATGTTCTGTAAAGGTAATCACAGCCTCAAGCCTCATCAACCGGGAATGGCTAAAACAGGGGAGATGCAGCAAGGTTAGGTGGGTCATGCCCAAGCAGGACAAGATATTTTCCCTGTCTAGATGTCCCTTTTTATTTCGGCTGTGTAGGCGGTTGCTAGCTACAACCGTAGGGTTTATCTTGTTTGGGACAGTTCAGTAAGGAATGGTTCCGGCCTTGTGTTGTAGGGGGTCGGGAGTGATCCTCGGTACGGTGATCTAGGCCACATACTGTGACGGGCGGTACCCCAGTAGCCCTGCCATTGTTGGAAATCCATTTTCCCTACGAGACCCTACGGTTTTGATTTGTATCACCCACTTTTGTGGCTAGTAGCTGGAATTTAATAATGTAACAATTTCGACTATTTTCTATTTACTTGAAAACCTTAGACGCTATTATAATATCACCGAATTTCCTATAAAATGTTTTGGTTAGCGTAAGGTAAAAACTTACCCGTATTTATTTGTGGGGAGTCTTACGTGATGCCTTTATTTTCAAATTTTTTTCAAAGTTAAACAATTTAAACCGTTTACTCATACCAGACCCATGCCTGACCCGGAGTTTATATTTTGTTTTTCATAAACTCTTGGGTACTCAAATTTTTATGAGTAGCCAAGAGATAGGTTTTGGACTTTGATTTTTGGAGAGCTTGGAGTAGGAGTTTCCAGACGTATGTAGCTATTTATCTAGTGCCACTGTGTCAGTTGATGTGTACTGTATCTCTGATGTATATAGTGATAGATGTATGTATAACTGTCATGTGTATTGGTATAGTATAACTCTGATATATGTAAAACTATGTAATAGTTATATGATATATTATATTTAGTTCCATTCCGCTGTGAGAATCTAATGCTGTTGTTCTTTCTTTCTCTTTCTTTTCTCTTTCTTTCCCATTCTTTCTTAATGTTGATATGTCTTTCTGGTAGTAGAAGGGCGGGTCGTCATAAGAAGTTTGTCTGCATCTGGAGTTGAGTTCCATATTGATTTGGTTCCAGAAGCGATATTGGTGGATAGCCAGGTAGTAGGATGGTTCCTGGAGAGGAAGAGTTGGTGTAGCAGCTCAGTAATCTTTGGAATTTGGGTTGGTCAGATCTAGTTTTTGAGTTGGATTCTGCTATAAGGTTGTGTGACCGAGTCAGATGGGTCACTCAGATTTTATGGATTTGATTAACAAATTTTTTTCCTGATATATTGCATAAGTTTGTATTCGTGTTCATCAACAATATTCTCATCTATTTCAAAATCAGAGTTGTGAAGCGGAAGTGAGGTAGCAACTGTATGAGGAAGGAAGCAAGTTCAGTTTGCTATTGCTTGGGAAGTAGAGCTTGTGTTCTGGATTTTGACAGATCTTGGAAGACTTTTCTGTTGGATAGGATCCAGAAACTGGTTTGTTTTGGTCTAGTTGTTTCTGGAAGCATCAGCATTGGTTGAGCTGATCAGGAAGAAGGTGGGCAACCCAGGATTGTCTGTTGAGTTATACATATATGAGATAAGGAGTTTGGAATTCGAAGTTGGAGACTTCATTGTTGTTAAGATTTCTCTGGTTAACAGAGCAGTAATTGGGTAAGATTAGATGGCTAGTTCTGAGGTATTTAGGATTTCTTATCTGTGTTTTTGATAGGATAAGATTGAATTGCCTGTTTGGATAACTGGGATCCATTGTATTTCACGTATCTCTAAGGGAGTACGTGTACGATTCATCATTGGTTGTGGAATCTGAAGTTCAGTTAGATTTTGGAAGTTGTGCTAGACTTGAGTATAGTCTGATGTTCTGTTCATATTGGTGGATCTAGAGAAGAGAGAGGGCTCTGGATCATAGTGGTGTAGTTAGTTTAGCTTTTGTAGAGCGAGTCTCCCAGTGATTTATACTTAGAAAACTCTAAATAGTATTAGAAGATTTATTCTGATTTGTGTCAGGATAATCTGTTAGGTTGGTTTGTTTGATTGATTGCTATGGTTGGTAGTAACCGGATGTTATGTATGCTTTGCTATTTGAAATTGAAATCTTTGCTGGGTTATTAAATTACCTTTGCTTTTAAATTTCGGGGACGAAATTCTTTTAAGGGGGGAGGAATGTGACGACTCGGAATTTTGGGCAATATCAATTTAATAATCTGTATTAATAATTAAATTGGTTTGATAATTTTTCTTTACAATTTTAATTTAAATTGGTAAATTTAATCTTTTAAAGGTTAATAAATATTTAATCTGGTAATTTTGATCAATATCTTTCTAATAATTTAGAATGGATAAGAATTTATTTTTCAAAGCTAATAAAATTTTATTCTATTTATAATATATATATTTGATATATATTGTAATAAGGAAATCTATTGTTTTAAACTAAAGATTAAATTTTCAAATTGTAATATATATGTTATAATTAGGAGTTGTTTTAAAATTTAATCTATTGATAATTTATATATGTATATTGTAATTTGAAGCTTTGTTTTAAAACTTAATATTTTTCAAAAGTTAATTAAGATTAATTCAATTATTTTCAAAATATAAGATAATTATTTATTTTAAATATGATAATTTAAAAGGGATTTAATCAAAGTTCTATTTTTGATTTCTTTAAAGTGTTTAAATTAAAATGGTTATAAATATATATTTATAAAGTTATAAATAAACTATCTTTTAAAAATAATCTCTTAAATTAGAATAATTTGTAAATGTAAATAAATAAATTTACCAAACTCATATTTTACTGAAACATAAATACAAATTAATATTTCATAATTTAAAAGAAAATATATAATACATTTCTTTGATTTTTTAAAGTAAGCTATTTATAAAATAAATGTTTACAAAGGTTTCATACTTGTATATTTATTTAAAATTCAAAGTTTATTAACATAAAAACATTTCATATCCATAAAAGTATTTCATAAATGCATATATAACTCAAAATGATTTAATTAAAGGAAATTTAACACCAGTAAATCAAAGATAAAATATCTTTAACACTTGTAAACTTTTTAAAATATGCCAAGTGACATTTGTTCAAGTTTATCAACATGTGGCAACATTTCTATTTTAATTTTTAAATAAATGTTTAAGAAGAAAATTAGTTTTTCAAAAACACTTTCATTCCTTTGCCTTCATTTCTTAACTCAAACCAGAAACCATTTTTCAAAACCTGAAAATTTGAAACTAAAAGCAAATGCTACCTCAAACCTGAAATTGGAAATCAAATCTGAAGTAAAATCTGCAAATAAAGCTCTTCGTATCAATTAATCTGCAATTCAAATCTTCTGCAATTCTAAGGGATTTTCAACAGCAACAGCAGTTACAACCTTATAAAAACATCAATTATAAAGCATGCACGAATTCAATTTCTTCAGCAAAGCAAAATCAAGCATTTTTCCAGATTGAAGATTTCAAGGCCTGGAAAGTACTAAAACCTGCTCTGTAAATTAAATTTGTGATTAAATTCTTTTTAAAACCAGTTTGATATGGTTTTATTTCCATGCAGGTGATGATATTGGCTTGTATTAAAGTTCTTTAGCTTGAATTTATCTGAATTGGTATGTATATGTTGTGTGAGCTTGTCTATTTATATGCATTCAAGTGTGTTCTTTGTTGATTTACAATGAATGCTCTGCTTACAAAAAATTTCAATATCTACGAATCAAATCCATATTAGCCTTAAGCATTTAAATGAAAATTGTTAGTAATTGTACGATGAAGATTATAAAATAGTTCCAGGAATTTTAAATACTACAAATCATGTTTAAAATAAAAATTAATGGAGAAACTAGAATTTTTGTTAAAAATCAACTGCCTTAAATTTTAATTGAATTACATGCATGTAATCATGATGGAAAATCGTGAAATTTGATATACATTTTGTAATTTTTAGTTGAGAAATTAATGTGAATTTTGGGTTTGTTCGATTTGGGTGTTTGGTAATTGCCATTGATCGACGTGATGATCGGAGCTGTAATCTTGATCGAAGCTTGTTTTTGTGTTGTGGATGATGGGAAAAATGTTCATGAATTTTTCCATTGACATCGGTGTTGGGATTCGATCATAGTAGGGTTTTGGTTGCTGTTTTTGAAGGCGACGTATCTGAGGATTTTGCGGCGTCGATTCGTGACCGGAGACGTTTGCGTTAGGGGGGATGGAGGCTCGTGGTCGAGATGGATCTATGGTAAGGTCGGCGAAGTTCGACGACGTCGTGGTGGTTGACCGTGTGGGG
The DNA here is from genome assembly GCA_030765085.1 of Allium cepa. Taxonomy (NCBI): domain Eukaryota; kingdom Viridiplantae; phylum Streptophyta; class Magnoliopsida; order Asparagales; family Amaryllidaceae; genus Allium; species Allium cepa. The sequence goes on from CM060935.1 coordinate 58,427,068, forward strand.
TTTTATGGAGGTGATTTGCTGCAGTCTTTCGATGCGTAGGGTCGAATTTTTGTTTCGCGTAGTGTTGTGTGATCTGAGAGTTCGAGGAGGTTCGTGTGCATTCATCTGAACGTCGGCGAGGGTCACGACGACCTACGGTGGCCGGAGGCGTTAGGGCACGTGCACGAGTGTACGTTGTGTGCACTGGGAATCATGGTTTGGGGAAGACGAGTTCAGCTCGAAGTTTTGCTCGCATTTGCATGGAGATCGACTCGAAGCAGTGGTGTCTGGGTTTTAACTCGAGGAAGGCTCGTGCAGTTGCCGTACTTGTCTCGAGTTTTAGGGTTGTTTGCTTTTTAGTTAGTACTTTATAATGATATAAGTTGCAAAATTAACTTGTTGAAATAAATGAAATCAAGCATTAAATTATAAACAAGTTTTATAAAAGAAACAAAATACAAAGTTAAAACTTGTTGTTTAAAAATAAGTGTAAATCAAACTTTTAAAAGTGATATTGAATTTATTTAAAATTTAAAATTTGTTTAAAATGATTTTTTTTGAAAGTAATTTAATTAAATTAAATTTTGAATTTTAAATTTAAAGAAGAATGTTTTGAATTTAATTATTAAATCAAAGTTTTAAGTAAAAATTTTAAGTAATGTTTTAGAAGCCTAAGTTTTCAAATTTTATTTAAAATGAATAAGTTTGAATTAGATAATTAAAGTGTTTTAAATTTTAAAATGATTTCTAAATGTTTTATTATATTTTTAAATAAGGTTAAGGTTATAATTTTGTAACCAATAAAATAATTTGTCTTTATAGTTATTAAAATTTAGTTAATTCAAATGATTAAATTGTAAGAATACTTAAGATTAAATTGATATGAACTTAAGAATACTTAATATGATTTGTTAATAAGTAAAGGATTAATTAAGATAAATGATTTTCTTAATTAATTAAGGATTTTGAAATATAAGAAGTTAATTAATTATTTATTTAATTAATTTTAAAATGATTAGTTAATTGTTTATTTAATTTTAAATAATCACTTAACTATTAATTAATTAAGTGTAATTACTAAATGAAGTAATTAATATATACTTACTTAAAGTAATTAGAAAAGAAATTACTTATGGAAGTAACTAGTGGAAATTACTCATGGGAGTAATTAAATGGAAGTGGTTTATAGATAATCACTAAATGTTGTTAATTAAGGAATTAATTAATATAATTGTTTTGAAGTTAATTAAATAAAGAATTAAGGGTTATTTAATGATGGAATTAATTACTTGTTATAATAATTTATTAAGAGAGTAATCATCTAATGAAAGTAATTAGAAGATAATTACTTATGTAAGTAATTAAGGGATAATTACTTAGTTAATTTCATTTATTAATTAATGTGATTAATTAATTAATGGATGTGATTAATTTAAGATTAATTACTAAGTGCAATTAATTAAAAATGCAATTAATTAATAAAGTAATTAATTAAGGATTATTTATTAATTTAATTGATTAATAATTACTTAATGAAGTAATTAAAGATTAATTAATCAGATTAATTAATTAGATTAATTAATCAAAGGGTTAATATAATTAATTAAGGTATCAATTAAGATAAGTAATTACAAGTTGCTAATTACTTTTTATGATTAATGAGATAATTAATTACAAGTTAATCATTTAATTAATTAAAGAAATTATTAATTAATAAGAATCATTAGTTTGTATAATTAACGCGTTAATCAAGGTTGATTAATAAAGTATGATTAATTATTGTAATTAATTAAGTTTTAATGTAATTAATTGTAGTTGATTAATTAATGGAAGCAAATGAAGGATCAGTAATTATTATAATTAATGATAGCAATTAAAGGATAATTACTGTATATGGTCAAGGCTAATTACTTAATGATAAGGTAATTAATCAAGGAAGATCGTTAAGAGATGATTAATTAATTTATTTGGAACAAATAAATGAAGAAGGATTAAGGTAATCCAATTGATTTAGAGTCAATCAATTCTGCTTTTGGATGATTGATTAATATTGGATGATTGATATTGGGTGATTGGTTGATACTGGATGATTTAGATATCTATGATATGTGATATGTTACTTTGTGAGATTAATGTTTGATATGAATTATCTATTGTGATAATGTGATTCATCTATCTATTTATATCATCCTGAGTATAAGTTTAATTGTGTAAACCTTAAACAACTTCGACACTAAAATGGCGTTTGGTTTCGGTGAGACCGGTATCGGGTTTCCATATTTGGATAATCCGAAAACCACATCAATCCAAATTAAACGTTAGGTCGTGAATCCAAGTGGAGCTTAGTGAAGACTTGAAGTGTAAGAACTATTCGTCAGTATAACTCTGGGGTGATTCCATGATGAGTTTGGCGGAGATAGTACTTATAGGTTCGAGATGGTGATTCGGAGTGCAAGGGCTATGGCCGTTGACTCTAAGGGTGATTCCAAAATGAGTGCAACGAGATAGTACCTTCGGTTTCGTTCGAACCCGGAATGAACTTGTATTGAATGCTTTCAGAACATCGTCAGGTGGACGATGAGCATTCTAAGATAGATATGTTCTATAAAGGTAATCGCAGCCTCAAGCCTCATTCCGGGAATGGCTAAAACAGGGGAGGTGCAGCAAGGCTATGTGGCTAGCACCCATTTTAGGGTGAGGTCATTCCTGTCTAGATGTCCCTTTTTATTTCGGCTTAGTGGGTGGTTGGTCGCGCCAACTACGGGGTGATATTACTCGGGACTGTTCAGTAAGGAATGGTCCCGGCTTTGTGATGCAGGGGATTGGGAGTTATCCCCGGTACTGTGATCTAGGCCACGTACTGTGACGGGTGGTACCCCGGTAGCCCTGCCATTGATGGAAACTCATTCTTCCTACGAGACCCTATGATTTTGTTTGTATTACCCACTTTTGTGGCTAGTAGCTGGAATTTAATAATGTAACAATTTCGGCTATTTCTTATTTACTTGAAAACCCTAGACACTATTATAATATCACAGGATTTCCTATCAAATGTTTTGGTTAGCGTAAGGTAAAAACTTTTCCATATTTTGGAAAGTCTACGTGATACCTTTTCTTTTCAAAGGATTTTCTAAAGTTAAGCAACGTTTACTCACACCAGACCCCTGTCTGAGCCGAGTGTTTATTTTCTGTTTTATTAAACTCTTGGGTACTCATATTATGTATGAGTAGTCGAGGGATTCAGGTTTGCTTGACGAATTCTGGAGGAGGTATGGAGCAGGAGGTTTCCACGTGTTGATATATTATGGGTTCCGCTGTGTTTGTATGGTATCTGTATCTTGTGATATCTTGAGTTGTATAGTTAGACAGATGTTTATAACTGTCAAATATGTTTTGAATAAGTTGTGTACTCTGATGTAATATGAAGCTATGTAATATTTTATGTGATATATTATATTTCATTCGTTCCGTAGTGAGTTATCTGATGTTGTTGTGTTTCTTCTTTTCTTATCTTTTCTTCTTCTATCCTTTTCTTTCTTAAATAGTGACGCGTCTTTCTAGTGTTAGAAAGTCGGGTCGCTAAACATTTATTTATAATACTTACCCTTCATTTATTGTGATGACCCGCAAATCCGTACTCCTTGAATATACACTAATCTCCATAGATTAACTCAAGACGAACAGAAATACGAATTATCAATGTTTAAAAAAAAAGTAGAAGAAGAGAGGAGAAGATAGAAAGTAGAGAAGAAAATGGAAAATAGAACGGAACAGAACACAACACAACAATATCAGAATCTCACAATTCGTAGCGGAACAACATATAATAATAAATGAATAATCTTTAAACAAAGAATATATCAGTTATTACATTTTATACATTACATTACATCATCATCAGAGTGTACAACAACAACAACAACAAACAGTGCAGCGGAAAAAGAAATACTATATACTAATAATACGCCATGCCATCCAGCTTGCCTCCAGCAACTCCAGAATATCCTGATAAACCTTAACTCTTGACTGCCCGTGTAGAAATTGGTGGACACCCAGAGTTTAGGAAGGAAAACAATAAACTCCGAGTCAGTCATGTGACTGGTGTGAGAACTCAAAACAGTTTATTTATCTTTAAAATCAAAATAGAGGAATATTTTTAAAGTCAATTCGCAATGCTTTTAAAAATGAGACTACCATAAGGCCTCCCGCACACACACACAATGCAAACGCAGAATCGGAGAAGATTTCTCCTTATGATAGTCAAAGATGCTTGATACGTATTAAAAAGAACATTTGATATTATTACTAGTGCATAGTGTAGAGAAAAATTCATTTCGAAAGTAGAATATAAATCTTAGCCAACATAGACATTTCGAACTATGCCTACTATAGCTACCATCCAAACAGTGGGGCGCCACCATAAGTGAATGATAGGTTCTACAACTAATACCGTACAAGTCTCGTATTGTTTCTTTGGATTTCCAACGAATGATCAGGCCAAGGAACTTCCCATTGCCACATGAGAATGGCTCTGGATGGACATCCCCGAGAACCAAACCGGATCTCTACCAACACAAGGCCGGGTTACCCCTAACTGAGTAACAACTGACCGAATATGCCATCCCCCGGTCCTTTGGGACCTTTCACCCGAGCGCTCGTAATCAATTCACACAATCATAAAGTGTTTTCAACATGAGTAAGTATCTGGGCTCCATACCATGATACCACCCTTTTCCAGAAGGAAATGCACATATCCTAAAGGGCGCTACCCCTCATAACCTTGCTGCATCTTTCCTGTTTTGACCATTCCCGGGGTGTGAGGCTCGACGAAGTCACGTCCACAAAAACATACTTTATACAAAAGCCATGCTTTGGGTCAACAAATGATCATAGAAATGATCACCAAGATAGACGATCAAATAAATGATCCTATCACAAATAATCAACACAATGATCATTTCACAGCAACACTCAGCATATTACATTACCAAATTGGGAATATATCGCTGATAACCTTCAACTACATAACCTCCGAGGTCGTACGTCTCAGAGAAGGGTGTTAAGCTAAAAGAATAAATTCTCCGCCACCAACAGAAATATATTTGAAAGAAATCGGCTTTATATCTCAATTTGCAATGTCAGACATACAATCCATACAAGTCTGTTCCGGGCTCGAACAGAACCGAAGGCACTTACAAAGAAGTCCTTGCAATCCGGATAATCTCTAATCACGTCCGGACTTCCCATCACATAGGGAGTCTCTATACCGTAGCTACTCGGTGCAAAGACAATCGACGAGTTGTCCTTTCGCTTTCAAAAAGATCCGGTCTTCAACACCGGTCTTCAAATGCAATTCATAACGACGTATCACATATTCGGAATGGGTTATACGACCCCATGGTCCTTTCCCGGTTAACCCGAATAGTGAGCGCTTATTCAAAAATAAGTGTGGCATTCAAATTCAAACAAATCACATCAATTACCCATTCAAAGGGAAATATTGATAGTCGGTTATTGAACTATCAATGGATATGCACACATCACCAGATTCCAAATAATTTTCCAAATTATTTATTTCCCAAAAATATCTTTACAAGATATATTATTTTCAATACTTCAAAAATAAATCAATATTTATTTTTAAACAAGTTCTCCTTTTCATTTATAAATTCCATAATGAATTTATATTTCAAAATATTTATGAATAAACGATTTCAATTATTCATTTCAATTTATCTTCAAAAGCATAAATTCTCCAAATATTCACTTTATATTGGAAAACATTTCCATACTTACTTATTAAGTAATTCTCAATCCATTTATTTTCAACACTTGGAAGATATTCAAATATACTTAAATCGAGATTAAGTATATATTTCATTCTTTAAGGAAATCATGCTCTTAAACATATTTATTTGGGCCAAAACGAATGTTGCGTAAAACATCGTTACGACAACCCAAAATCTCTAGTATAAGGATTCGAAAATTAAAATAGATATATAAATCCCAATACTATACAAAACATTTCCTTTCGGAAATCATTTACTATAACAACAATGTTATAGTCCACCATTTCCTTCTATTTCTCGAAAACATCTATTTCAACAATGAATGTTGAAATCTATAGTTTCGAATCTCAACACATTTTAAAACATCGTTAGATCGTTTTAATTCTATTTAAAATATCACATTCTAAACATTTTCTTTAACATATTATTCACTATTCAAAACGTGAATATACTTTGTTAACAAATTTCATCATTTCTATTCATTTTATTTTAAAGGACTATTCACAGTTCAAAAACGTGAATATAACTCCATTAATAGGTTACAACAATTTACTTATCAAAATAAGTCATTGCGAATTTATAAAACAACGTTTATAAATTCCATTTCTATTTATTTTATAACTACTTCCTTTATAAATTCCTTTATTAACCTATTCGATTTATATCTCAATTATGAACTAAAAGTCGACATTATAAGTTAAACACTTATAATTTATTTGTTTGCCAAAAATCGTTCTTTTAATAACTTCACAAAATTTATAAATCTTACTATTTATAAATTTCATTTATAACTTCACCATTTATAATCTTATAAATTCTATTCACTTATGCAATCCATTTTCACTTCATTCAAACACTTATAAAAACTCGTTTTATAATTTCAATATTTCAATTTATAAATATCCATTTATAAATCTCTTATATAAATCAATTTATATTATTATTTCAAAACGTCTTCAAAGTCCTTTATAATTTCATCATTTTGATTTATAAAATAATCAAATTTTATAAATCCTATATTTAAACATTTTATAATAAATTCAGAAATCCCAATTTAAACTATTTTATAAAATCATTAACCTATATTTCTCAAAAATCAATCTTTAACCGTATTTCTCAAAATCGTAATTTTTTATAACTTTAAAAATTATATCGTTTATTTATTTAAAATGGATCAATTCCAAAAATATTTTATAAACATATACTTTCAAAAAATCTCTTTAAAATCCATTTTAAAATTTCAAATTTGGTCCAATGATGCTACATACCAAATAGCCAATCACGACAACAACGATATCATATATCGATATGATAATCCATCAAATATCAACATATCTGAAATCAAATAAATACTGTTGAGGAATCCAGTTGGATCCCTCCAACCTGTTTTCCTGCATCCACAAACATTAGCACAATACCAATTCCGCTCCAGTACGGAATTATCGCGGTATATGGGATTTAAAATATTATCCGCTTAATAGACGGCGCAATAGGGTCTCATCCGCTATGCAAATGCGGGAAATCAATAACTCCAATATATACATACGCCAATATATATATTGCTAATATATATAATACCAATTTCACTGTTTATGAAATATTCACGGTATATGTTTTTAATAAATAACATCCGCTTACTAACGGCGCATAATGTCTATTTTAACAATCAATAGATAAAAATCATCATTCAAACATGCATTCAAATATTTTAAATCTAACTATTTAAAATAAAATCGAAACTGATTCGATTGAGTGAGAAGTTCTCACCTTGATTTCAATTTCGTTTTAGCGATTTATTTCGAATAAAATTAAACGGACGTTTAATTTTTACCCGAAATTCTCACTAACTCCAAACGACTCCAATCCAATTCCATCGCGTAGCGCTCGTCCATACGATTCCAACGCAACTGGTTTCGCGCGTTTTCGACCTCGTATGAAAAAGATATCAATTTTACAAGTTTACTCGATTTTTATATAAACTAATTTACAACAAAACTTTCTTTTAAAACCTAACTTTTAATCACGGCCACTAGATCTCTGCCACCTTCATCCAGACCACACATTCCTTCCCTCCTTCTTCCTCTCACGCACGTTATACTTACAGGTATTTGGCCGACACATGAACCCATCCTTCCAAATTAGGGTTAATAAATTCGGCCACCACACTCGACGATAATTCGATCAGGGACCATCATGTCGTGCGCCTCCATCCCCTCAATGTTCGGCCAGAAGAGCTTCGAGCTCGGCCACGTCGTTGCCTAGGAAAACGCGCCGTATACGAGCACGAACGCAGGTCATTTCCCTCCACTTCGTTACTCCAAAACCCATCATCTCCGTATGGATTTCAAGATCATCTCGTGCTCTACGTCTTTGCTTCAGAAAGTTTTTGATAATATTGCATGGATTGAGAGAGATTGAGGGGAGAAGATCATTAATTTCTGGCCTTTGAAACTAATTGTGGCGGCTAGGGTTTAGTCTTTTTTTTTAATTTATGAAGGGGTAAGGGTCTATTTATAGGAAATCGTTGAACACTATTCATCCCGGAAATTCCGAACTCCAATTCATGCGCCGTAACCAGCGTTTCTAGGGTTTACCCCACGTTCCGGACACAATGGAATAGGTTTCGGAAGCTAATTCGGTCATCTGTGCGAGTTATGGCAATAAACGTTCAATTTAAATTTAAACCGATTAAACGATTTTCTAGGCGTTTTAATTTGTACCGGACAAACGGTAAATCCAATTGACACGAAATATGAAATCTTACAATAATATCACATTACGGATCCGATGAAACTGGTTTCGTCGAAATCCGAGACTTTTTGAAAAATAACTATTTTAACTCGCCAAATTAAAATTAAAAACAATTCGATGCGTTTCGAGCTGCCACGATCAAACGATAACTCCGATTGCTACGAAAATTGAAATCCGGTAATAACTAACTATTACGGATCCAATGGAACTGGTTTCGTCCCATTCTGAGACTGTTCAAAAATTGACTAATTTCACTAGTCGATTAAATATTAAAATATTCAATTTTCACAAATTAACTTTTAATTCGATTTTAAAAGTTCTAAAATATCGTTCTAACTTCAATATGATAAAATAAAATTTTACAAATTATTTTCAATCATATTTAACTCAATTTTTAATTATTTCCATAATTTCACATATTAAATTATCGATTTAATTATCCAATTAAATCCAATTATTCAAAATAAAATTTATTCGACTTATAAATTCACTTATTAATATTTAAAATTAATTAAATATTCAAATTTTAATTAATAAAAATTCTGGGTCGTTACAATCTTCCCCCCTTAAAAGAATTTCGTCCTCGAAATTACTATGTAAGAAAAGTTATAGAATTTATTAACTTTCCAAAATCCATAGTTAAACTTCTTATAACAACTTTACTAAGTTTTCAAATCATACTTAGTTATCTTTTCAAAAACAACTACTATTGTTTAACTTTCAATTCCAAAATCAAAGTTAAAGTTTTCAAAAAAATTTCAATTTTCTCAAATTTTTCTAACGCCTTAAATTTCCGGAAAAATTCGCCATAGTCTCCTTTGCGCGGCTCGATCCGGAAAAAAAATGACAGTATATATATCACAAATATACATCTCATCAAGTAATGAGGCATACCGAAGGGAAAAAAGTATAAAAGTACGATATTTAATCCGAGATATGTACCTTATATTTTATTAGCGAGCATATACGGCTAATATAGCGCGAAAGCGAGCTCCAAATGCGAAGCAAACGCGATCCGCACCTACTAAACACTCAACAACAACATGAGAATCATGTATATAGACAATAGTATCGATATACAACATATAACAACATAATAACTATATATGCCAACATAGCAAATGCAACAAAAGCAATATATACAACCATCAACCAACTAACATCCAACTAATTCATAGCCAATAAATATTCATTCATATTCTCTTTAATATTCAATGAATGGTTTTCAATTTAATCACATTTGATTCATTAACATTGGATTTACTAGCATTTATTTTCAATTAGTTTATATTCACTAATTCATATTCAAGTTGGTTCACTTCCAATTCAAATTCAATTCTATTCAAGATTCACTTAACTTCCAATTGGATTTTAATTACTTTAGCTTCCAATTTCATTAACTCAATTTCATTAACACTTAATGAGTTATATACAATCAACTAACAATCATATAACAACCAATGTATATCAATTGCAACCAAATTCTTTTGCTTATATTCATTCAATTTGGTTTAACACCATCACTTTCAATTGGTTTAATTAATTGTTTTTTATTCAGTTATTCAACTTCCAATAACATAAGATTTTAATGAATTACACTTATATTCATTATTCCATATCAATTGATTCACATTTAATCCATTAATTCAATTCAATTACAAAGTTGAATTTCATTACATAACTCAAGTTCATATTTATCACTTAACTTTATTATTTTACTTTGATACTAATATCAACTTCATTCAACATCTCTTAAGTTATATTTCATTTTATAAACATTACTTTGTTTTACATAACTTAAATTCCCACTTATGAATCAATTCAGATTCCAATTCTAAAGTAAATTCCCATTTAACTTTAGATTCATTTTTATTTCAACTCATATTCATAAATATATTCATATAGTTTCACTTCTTATATATATAAGTTTGTTTCACAATTGTAAATCACATTAATTATAATTCAATTCTTATAATTCTTTTGCTTATACAATTTATTCTTTTATTTAGATTATTCAAACAACTAAACAATCAAACAATCTACTTATATATCCTTTAATAATTCTGAAAAATTATTTCTTCATATACAAAATATACTCAAGGTAAAATTATTTCATTTACCCAACTTTAAAACAATACTGTGTCGAATTGTTTTGTACAAGTGTTTAGAGATCTCTATCAACAACGTTAATTACTCGTATTAATCAGAATCCATATACCACTCAACAAATCAATCATCACAATATAAAACAATTTTATATTCACTAACAAATACGCTCTCATAGCTATTATTACACTCAAACTCATTCTAGAGCACTACTGACTCTATCTCTAATGAGTAATACCCAACAGAACCATGGTTGTCACTTAACCATATGCTCTGATACCACCTGTGATGACCCGCAAATCTGTACTCCTTGAATATACACTAATCTCCATAGATTAACTCAAGACGAACAGAAATACGAATTATCAATGTTTAAGAAAAAGAAAAAGTAGAAGAAGAGAGGAGAAGATAGAAAGTAGAGAAGAAAATGGAAAATAGAACGGAACAGAACACAACACAACAATATCAGAATCTCACAATTCGCAGCGGAACAACATATAATAATAAATGAATAATCTTTAAACAAAGAACTATATCAGTTATTACATTTTATACATTACATTACATCATCATCAGAGTGTACAACAACAACAACAACAACAACAAACAGTGCAGCGGAAAAAGAAATACTATATACTAATAATATGCCATGCCATCCAGCTTGCCTCCAGCAACTCCAGAATATCCTGATAAACCTTAACTCTTGACTGCCCGTGTAGAAATTGGTGGGCACCCAGAGTTTAGGAAGGAAAACAATAAACTCCGAGTCAGTCATGTGACTGGTGTGAGAACTCAAAACAGTTTATTTATCTTTAAAATCAAAATAGAGGAATATTTTTAAAGTCAATTCGCAATGCTTTTAAAAATGAGACTACCATAAGGCCTCCCGCACACACACACAATGCAAACGCAGAATCGGAGGAGATTTCTCCTTATGATAGTCAAAGATGCTTGATACGTATTAAAAAGAACATTTGATATTATTACTAGTGCATAGTGTAGTGAAAAATTCATTTCGAAAGTAGAATATAAATCTTAGCCAACATAGACATTTCGAACTATGCCTACTATAGCTACCATCCAAACAGTGGGGCGCCACCATAAGTGAATGATAGGTTCTACAACTAATACCGTACAAGTCTTGTATTGTTTCTTTGGATTTCCAACGAATGATCAGGCCAAGGAACTTCCCATTGCCACATGAGAATGCCTCTGGATGGACATCCCCGAGAACCAAACCGGATCTCTACCAACACAAGGCCGGGTTACCCCTAACTGAGTAACAACTGACCGAATATGCCATCCCCCGGTCCTTTGGGACCTTTCACCCGAGCGCTCGTAATCAATTCACACAATCATAAAGTGTTTTCAACATGAGTAAGTATCTGGGCTCCATACCATGATACCACCCTTTTCCAGAAGGAAATGCACATATCCTAAAGGGCGCTACCCCTCATAACCTTGCTGCATCTTTCCTGTTTTGACCATTCCCGGGGTGTGAGGCTCGACGAAGTCACGTCCACAAAAACATACTTTATACAAAAGCCATGCTTTGGGTCAACAAATGATCATAGAAATGATCACCAAGATAGACGATCAAATAAATGATCCTATCACAAATAATCAACACAATGATCATTTCACAGCAACACTCAGCATATCACATTACCAAATTGAGAATATATCGCTGATAACCTTCAACTACATAACCTCTGAGCTCGTACGTCTCAGAGAAGGGTGTTAAGCTAAAAGAATAAATTCTCCGCCACCAACAGAAATATATTTGAAAGAAATCGGCTTTATATCTCAATTTGCAATGTCAGACATACAATCCATACAAGTCTGTTCCGGGCTCGAACAGAACCGAAGGCACTTACAAAGAAGTCCTTGCAATCCGGATAATCTCTAATCACGTCCGGACTTCCCATCACATAGGGAGTCTCTATACCGTAGCTACTCGGTGCAAAGACAATCGACGAGTTGTCCTTTCGCTTTTAAAAAGATCCGGTCTTCAACACCGGTCTTCAAATGCAATTCATAACGACGTATCACATATTCGGAATGGGTTATACGACCCCATGGTCCTTTCCCGGTTAACCCGAATAGTGAGCGCTTATTCAAAAATAAGTGTGGCATTCAAATTCAAACAAATCACATCAATTACCCATTCAAATGGAAATATTGATAGTCGGTTATTGAACTATCAATGGATATGCACACATCACCAGATTCCAAATAATTTTCCAAATTATTTATTTCCCAAAAATATCTTTACAAGATATATTATTTTCAATACTTCAAAAATAAATCAATATTTATTTTTAAACAAGTTCTCCTTTTCATTTATAAATTCCATAATGAATTTATATTTCAAAATATTTATGAATAAACGATTTCAATTATTCATTTCAATTTATCTTCAAAAAGATAAATTCTCCAAATATTCACTTTATATTGGAAAACATTTCCATACTTACTTATTAAGTAATTCTCAATCCATTTATTTTCAACACTTGGAAGATATTCAAATATACTTAAATCGAGATTAAGTATATATTTCATTCTTTAAGGAAATCATGCTCTTAAACATATTTATTTGGGCCGAAACGAATGTTGCGTAAAACATCGTTACGACAACCCAAATTCTCTAGTATAAGGATTCGAAAATTAAAATAGATATATAAATCCCAATACTATACAAAACATTTCCTTTCGGAAATCATTTACTATAACAACAATGTTATAGTCCACCATTTCCTTCTATTTCTCGAAAACATCTATTTCAACAATGAATGTTGAAATCTATAGTTTCGAATCTCAACACATTTTAAAACATCGTTAAATCGTTTTAATTCTATTTAAAATATCACATTCTAAACATTTTCTTTAACATATTATTCACTATTCAAAACGTGAATATACTTTGTTAACAAATTTCATCATTTCTATTCATTTTATTTTAAAGGACTATTCACAGTTCAAAAACGTGAATATAACTCCATTAATAGGTTACAACAATTTACTTATCAAAATAAGTCATTGCGAATTTATAAAACAACGTTTATAAATTCCATTTCTATTTATTTTATAACTACTTCCTTTATAAATTCCTTTATTAACCTATTCGATTTATATCTCAATTATGAACTAAAAGTCGACATTATAAGTTAAACACTTATAATTTATTTGTTTGCCAAAAATCGTTCTTTTAATAACTTCACAAAATTTATAAATCTTACTATTTATAAATTTCATTTATAACTTCACCATTTATAATCTTATAAATTCTATTCACTTATGCAATCCATTTTCACTTCATTCAAACACTTATAAAAACTCGTTTTATAATTTCAATATTTCAATTTATAAATATCCATTTATAAATCTCTTATATAAATCAATTTATATTATTATTTCAAAACGTCTTCAAAGTCCTTTATAATTTCATTATTTTGATTTATAAAATAATCAAATTTTATAAATCCTATATTTAAACATTTTATAATAAATTCAGAAATCCCAATTTAAACTATTTTATAAAATCATTAACCTATATTTCTCAAAAATCAATCTTTAACCGTATTTCTCAAAATCATAATTTTTTATAACTTTAAAAATTATATCGTTTATTTATTTAAAATGGATCAATTCCAAAAATATTTTATAAACATATACTTTCAAAAAATCTCTTTAAAATCCATTTTAAAATTTCAAATTTGGTCCAATGATGCTACATACCAAATAGCCAATCACGACAACAACGATATCATATATCGATATGATAATCCATCAAATATCAACATATCTGAAATCAAATAAATACTGTTGAGGAATCCAGTTGGATCCCTCCAACCTGTTTTCCTGCATCCACAAACATTAGCACAATACCAATTCCGCTCCAGTACGAAATTATCGCGGTATATGGGACTTAAAATATTATCCGCTTAATAGACAGCGCAATAGGGTCTCATCCGCTATGCAAATGCGGGAAATCAATAACTCTAATATATACATATGCCAATATATATATATATATATATTGCTAATACATATAATACCAATTTCACTGTTTATGAAATATTCGCGGTATATGTTTTTAATAAATAACATCCGCTTACTAACGGCGCATAATGTCTATTTTAACAATCAATAGATAAAAATCACCATTCAAACATGCATTCAAATATTTTAAATCTAACTATTTAAAATAAAATCGAAACTGATTCGATTGAGTGAGAAGTTCTCACCTTGATTTCAATTTCGTTTTAGCGATTTATTTCGAATAAAATTAAACGGACGTTTAATTTTTACCCGAAATTCTCACTAACTCCAAACGACTCCAATCGAATTCCATCGCATAGTGCTCGTCCATACAATTCCAACGCAACTGGTTTCGCGCGTTTTCGACCTCGTATGAAAAAGATATCAATTTTACAAGTTTACTCGATTTTTATATAAACTAATTTACAACAAAACTTTCTTTTAAAACCTAACTTTTAATCACGGCCACTAGATCTCTGCCACCTTCATCCAGACCGCACATTCCTTCCCTCCTTCTTCCTTTCACGCACGTTATACTTACAGGTATTTGGCCGACACATGAACCCATCCTTCCAAATTAGGGTTAATAAATTCGGCCACCACACTCGACGATAATTCGATCAGGGACCATCATGTCGTGCGCCTCCATCCCCTCAATGTTCGGCCAGAAGAGCTTCGAGCTCGGCCACGTCGTTGCCTAGGAAAACGCGCCGTATACGAGCACGAACGCAGGTCATTTCCCTCCACTTCGTTACTCCAAAACCCATCATCTCCGTATGGATTTCAAGATCATCTCGTGCTCTACGTCTTTGCTTCAGAAAGTTTTTGATAATATTGCATGGATTGAGAGAGATTGAGGGGAGAAGATCATTAATTTCTGGCCTTTGAAACTAATTGTGGCGGCTAGGGTTTAGTCTTTTTTTTTTAATTTATGAAGGGTTAAGGGTCTATTTATAGGAAATCGTTGAACACTATTCATCCCGGAAATTCCGAACTCCAATTCATGCGCCGTAACCAGCGTTTATAGGGTTTACCCCACGTTCCGGACACAATGGAACAGGTTTCGGAAGCTAATTCGGTCATCTGTGCGAGTTATGGCAATAAACGTTCAATTTAAATTTAAACCGATTAAACGATTTTCTAGGCGTTTTAATTTGTACCGGACAAACGGTAAATCCAATTGACACGAAATTTGAAATCTTACAATAATATCACATTACGGATCCGATGAAACTGGTTTCGTCGAAATCCGAGACTTTTGAAAAATAACTATTTTAACTCGCCAAATTAAAATTAAAAACAATTCGATGCGTTTCGAGCTGCCACGATCAAACGATAACTCCGATTGCTACGAAAATTGAAATCCGGTAATAACTAACTATTACGGATCCAATGGAACTGGTTTCGTCCCATTCTGAGACTGTTCAAAAATTGACTAATTTCACTAGTCGATTAAATATTAAAATATTCAATTTTCACAAATTAACTTTTAATTCGATTTTAAAAGTTCTAAAATATCGTTCTAACTTCAATATGATAAAATAAAATTTTACAAATCATTTTCAATCATATTTAACTCAATTTTTAATTATTTCCATAATTTCACATATTAAATTATCGATTTAATTATCCAATTAAATCCAATTATTCAAAATAAAATTTATTCGACTTATAAATTCACTTATTAATATTTAAAATTAATTAAATATTCAAATTTTAATTAATAAAAATTCTGGGTCGTTATATTAGTATCCTTTCAATTATACTTAAGTTTATAACAACTACAACATCAAATTCTTGTTTATTACAAAATTTCATTAAATACTTTCATTATTTCAAATTTTTGCTTATGTAATATCCTATTACATTTCTTATTAAAAATTAGAACTTTTAATATTTGGTAAGTTATATATATGTTTTTAAGGATGTAATTGAAAGTTATACAAGTTTATTTTATTTATTTTAATTAACATAATGTTCAATACTAATAGCCTTGTTTCATAGGTTACAATTTCAAATTTCTTTTAATCCCATTTATAACTTAACATTAAATCTCTTATTTCATTTAGGGGTTCCAGTTACTAATTACTTACATTCCATTTCACTACAATAATTGAAGCTATTAATTAACGGAAGTTAAGAACTAAATATTGGGTTTAATTTTCAAATCATTTTAAAATAATAGATACACTTACAAAATATATACCCAATTATATTTAAACAATTGAAAATTTATATTTGTTTACCAAAATAAATCTGTATTAAAACTACTACAATGGCCTTCCCACTTCGAAACTCGAAAATGAATGTTGATTTTATTGAATTACCAATTATTATAATTTAAATTCATTAATTAATTCAATGCTTACATTTTTTTTCCTTATATTCAATTTGTAGCTAAGTATAACTTCTACATTATTTCCAATTTACTAATTACCATCTATTATACCTTACAATTGTTCAATTTATTAGGATTGCGCTAAATTAGTTTTTATTAACTTGCACTAACGTTCTTACATTTCATTCCCGTTACAAATTCACTAACACATTACAAATTCTTATTCATTCCAGATTTAATTACCAAAATGTAACAACCAGGTATTTTCAACCATTCGCATCCGCACATGTCGGACTTGAATTTCTCAAAATACCGCGTTGTAAATAAAATTTGGCAAATGTCAGAATATACAGTAAATAAAATCACAGATCACAAACACAGAGTAATAATAGTGCAGCGGAAGTAAAAGAAATAGTAGTTCATGAAGCTATTATATAAATATATTAGAGTTAAATAAGATACAACAGAAGAATTAAACTACAACAGAAGTCTAAATATGATAATCAAGCACAAGCTGAATACAATACTGGAATCAACAGGATAACTGGGAATGAAATAGATAAACAAGCCAAGCAGATAATCTCCAGCGATTTCAATCTCCAGAAAGTGGAAATCCAAATCTGTAAATAACTCAAGCTGACCCCAGCGTAAATAAAAATACAAACGCTCGAGTCAGGACATACATACTTATACAATGTAAACCAACTCAAGTGAACTGTAGTAAAAGTACAAGTAACTTAAAGGATGCTTGGGATCGCCCATCCTCTAAGGATCCTTTAAACTATTTACTATATAGTATATTGCGCTATTATAATAATGTCTAACAGTAAAATAAACATACTTTTAAATAGCGTTAAGGCTTTACATTTTCCACCTTAATACAAATAATGCCAATAGTCTATACAATACCTGCATATCTCCTGATCGGGAAACTATGAGAAGATACTGCATAGGTACGACACAAATAGAAACTCGTAGTAAAGGCTCGATATGCTTGGTGACACGGCACACAAGGCAATGACAGGGTAGATATATCAATTACGCACACGGGCGGGTGGTAACGCAACAACCACATACGCCCACCTCAGAACACATTCCCAAAATCGGAGTGGCGCCCAAACAATCACAAAAGCAATATAATGGTATCAAAGAAATACGTCCGACCAGAGGAGCTACCCCTTTTGGCCCGAGATCGCTCCTGTTTTAGCCACCTTAAACCAACTCACGGCAGTTGGATCCACGTAACATACCTCAAGAACGTCGCCACCATCCTACTTCATTCTAGGATCTCCACCACGTACACGGTTAGTCAAAGTGGTTTTCGGTATCGACAGAGAGTATGCCCATATCCGATCCCGGTCACTTTGCTAACCAATCGTTATTATAACCGGTGGTTATAATTTTAAAATAATATTTTATACTTAAAATATAGATATCATTTCAATCCAAATCTTTATCAAATAAAGATTACATCATTTCCAAAACCATTTAAATATATCAATATACCGTATCTTTCAAATTCAAATATTTATCAAAATAAATATCAAGTCATTTCTAACCATTTCAATATATTAAATTATTATATCTTTCAAAACTTCCTTCCAAATCATTTTAATATATTAAAATATCATAACTTTTCAAAGATTCATTTTCAAAATATCATATCTTTCAGAACTTCTTTTCAAATCATTTTAATATCAAAACATCATATCTTTCAAAACCACATTTCAAATCATTTTAATATATCAAAATATCATATCGTTTCAAAACCACATTTCAAATAGTTTTAATATATCAAAATATCATATCTTTTCAAAACCACATTTCAAAACATTTTTAATATCAAACTATCATATCTTTCAAAATATTTAATATATATCAAAATATCATATCTTTCCAAATCTTCAATTTCAAATCATCATATAAGTTCAAATCCAAATATTCAACTTTAAATACCTTTTAAATTCAAAGATATCATTTATTTATTATCATTCCAAATCACCTTTTAAATAGCTTGTATTTTGATCAAAATAATTCATTTAAACCATTTAAAATTTAAGTTTATATACTTTCAAATCAAGTATTCAATTTCCAAAGTTTTAAACCATTATGAGTTCATTTACTAAGTTAAAACCATAACGTTGAAAATTTCAACCTTTCACAGCATTCAGAAAAAGCTGTTGAAAGTTATACTTGACAACATTTCAATTAAACCATTTAAACATTATAAAAATCATATTTTAAATTCAAATATGTTCATTAAAATACTCTTTTAATTAATTATTTTTTGTAAAGCAACATTTTATAATTAAATCGAATTTCGCAAATCACCTTAGTAAATTCAAGTTTAAACATTCCCATTTTTACATTTAACACTTTATTAACATTTACATTTTCAAATTATCATTTCACAAATTAAAGTAAATTTCCAATTTATTTAATTAACTTAAACCCTTAATTAAAACCAAATTCACATTTCCAAGTCAAGTTCATTTTTTTAAAATTACACTTTTAGGCATTCATTCATTTAACCATTTTAATACATAGAAAAATCAATAATACTTTATTAATTCATTTAAACTCAAATTTAATCAAATCATCATTTTACCATTTTCCAAATATAACTAAATTTCTATTTCATTTATATAAATTAAAATTCCCTTTTTAAACCAAAACCCAAATTTCCATACTTTAAGTTATATTTCAATAATTCAACTTAACCATTTATTTATTTAACATTTTCCACTTATACAAAAATCATTTATCCTTTATTTAAAACACTTTAAAATCTATTTAAATCAAATTATCATAAATTTACACTTAAACCACTTAAAATTTTATTTTTATAACTTAAACGTCATTTTAAAAGCCAAGGTCCAAATTTTCAAATTTAAGTTATATTTCAAAAATTCACTTTTTACCATTCATTTGAATTACATTTTTAACTTCCAGAAAAATCCAAAATTTCTTTATTCAAACATTAAAAATCCAATTTAAATCAAATTTCATAAATTTTCACTTTTAAAAATATTTAAATTATTCAAAATACTTTATAAAATATAACCACGGGCATGTATATAGTTATCTAATCTAGGTCAAGTGATACAGATATATATCATTTCAATCCGCAGTTTAAAAAGAAAAATCTGAGTTCTATCATTTCAAACCCGCAATCCCAAGTTAAAATAAAATAAATAAAAACCGTTCAGGCCTATCATTTCAGCCCATAACGATTTTTCCCTATTCTAAAGTCTATTCGAGTATGTATCATTTCAACCCATAGTGATTTTAATCTACAGGGAACTTGCAGTGTGATAAACTGATATAAATAACAGAATAACATGATATAATAGTAACAATGATATAACAGGTGTACAAATAGGGTGAACATCATTTGATCATAACATAGTCAAGTATAGCATGATAATATAGTTCTACAGATTCACAGGGTGTCAATTTACTAATATATAAGTACAAAATGTCTGGTGAGAAATACTCACTTGTATAAGCTGGAGATGACAAACAACTACACCCAACAGAGATCCACAAAAGCATGAGAGCACGATAATGATTTGAGTGTGAGAGAGACAAGACTAAATGCCTTAAATACATAAGGCAAAACAATTCAAATATACATTAATAAACACTACACATACTTTTAAACAACTTATAAATTCAAGCACAAAAAAAATCCAAACCAGTTGCACTTGCCTCCATCTAGCATAGGCTTAGCCATGGCTAGAAAATACACGACTAAGGCTAGCTCCAAGGTCTAATTGTGGACTTATAGGAGTCCGCCTATCCTAGGGAAAGTGGTGCAACATTTGGTGATGCAAAATCTAACATTACAAGGCAATAGCAAGGATTCTAGGCAACTACAAGACTCGGCCAAGGCCAAGGAGGGAACGGCCAGGCTTCAGGGGGTCGGGTGGTGATGTGGTAGGGTGTGTTAGGTCTGGAATAGCAGGTGGTGGTGGTGGTGTATGGCTGGCCTAAGGGTGGAAGATGATGGTGGATGGAAGCAATAGATGTTAGGCTAGACTACATATAGGTGATGTTGGTTCATTTTAAGGTGGTTCTTCATCACTTAGGTGCACGTCAAGGACATGGAAAGGGCTGGAGGTAATGTTGGTCAGAGGGAATGGTATTGGAGGCAGCCAAGGTGGAGGAGGAAGAGGAGACGAGCCATATAGGGACGAAGACAAGTGCAAAATTAATGAATTCAAGCAACAAAAGTGAAAAAAAGAAATAAAGTTTTACCAAAAATCTTCAAAAGAGGAAGGCCGAAATTTTTTCTTCAGGAATGATAAAAAGAAAGTTTACGTGAATGAGAATGAAGTATGCGGCTGAAAGAAGTGGGAAGTAATGGCCAATTGAATGAAGAGTTAAGTTAGAATGTGAAAAGGTGAAATATAAAAGGCCTTAGGAAAATAAAACGCCACAAACCTTTTCGAATTTCTCATATATATTTATATACATTTAAATAACAGAAATTACTTATAATTTCAGTTAAAATTCGAAAATATAATAGATAAACAAAATATTAATAATTAAATATTAATTAGATATGATTAAAATAAGAAAATAGCACAAAGTAAAACTAGTCTAGAAAATTTGAAATTAAATGGAACAAACTTTGAAAATTTTATATGTACATGAAAAATATTTATAAATAAAGATAAGAACATAAACTAAAAATGCATTCACAAAAATGAATAAATAAATTTTAATTAAATATAATTTAACTGAAGAAAATAGCAGAAAAATAGAAACTAGCCTTTAAGAATAAAAAATAAATTCAATAAGCTTTTTGAAAAATCTTATCATCACTTTAAAAATATTTAAAAGACAAAATATATGTAAAATAACATATAATACAAATTAGAATAAGATATGACAAATAAAATATTATTTATATAATTTAAAATGATGAATATTGTTAAATAATTCAATATACACACAATATTGTAAAGGATATAATTTTCACAATTTAAATCCAATTTCAAAGAAACAAAAAGCAGTATTCATGATATTAAATATATTTTCATAATAAAATATAAAATTTAAGAATTCAAATATTTAAATTTAAAACTTAAAAGTCAAAGCTTGACCAGTTTTGACCACAAATCCATTTTTCAGGAAAATATTCGATTTATACCAGTTTGAAATTATAATTCATATACTAATCAAAATTTATATTTTAAAATGAAATGTTTGAAATAAAACAAGTTTAAAATAACTTCATAATAAAATAAAGTCAAATATAAATTATATGCAAAAATCTAGGGTTGTTACACAAAATCTTATTAAATTAGCA
Organism: Allium cepa; assembly: GCA_030765085.1. Taxonomy (NCBI): domain Eukaryota; kingdom Viridiplantae; phylum Streptophyta; class Magnoliopsida; order Asparagales; family Amaryllidaceae; genus Allium; species Allium cepa. The sequence goes on from CM060935.1 coordinate 58,449,389, forward strand.
AAATTAGTTACCGAAAATTACAGGACGTTACATAAATCTCCGGTAAATCAGTGCCTATTGTAAAAGAGTTTCACCCCTTTACAATCATTCAAAGATTGGCGGGATCGCCGATTTATTATTGAAATTATTCGAAGTGGAGTTATGGGATACTTCGAGTACGAATTGGGATGAACAGAATGGATTTCAGAATGAATGGGAGAGTTCCAAAATTCAAAAGAAATCCCGATCAAAGGGAAGGAAATTCAAGCTCGAACGAAAGTATTCTGTAAATAAATTTACCATATATGCTAATTTTTGCCTAGATCCAAAATTCTGATGCCACATGTTACATCTTGATATTTTCAACCATTCGCATCTGCACATGTCGGATTTGAATTGCTCAAAATACCAGATTGTTAATTATATTAGGAAAAACTCAGCATATACAGTAAATAAATAAATCACAGAATCACAGACATAAAGTAATATACAATACGCAGTGGAAACAAAAGAATAGTAGTTCATGAAGCTACTATATATATAACAGACTTTTGTAAGATAAATAGAAGTCTCATATAAAATAGTCAAATACAAGATCAGAATACAACACTTGAATCAACTGAATAACTTGCAAGCTGAAAAGATGTAGATGGATCTCCAAACGAAGCTCCAACTCCAAAGGTGAGTCTCAAAGGCTGTATCACTCAGTCTGACCCAAGCGTAAAGCAAAACACAAAACACTCGAGTCAGGATTAACATTCTTATATCAATAAATCTGACTCAAGCGAAATAACAACTAAAATACAAGTAACTCAAAGGATATTTGGGATAACCATTCTCAAAGGATCCATTAAACTATCTACTATGTAGTAATAGTAATGTCTAAAGTAAAGTAAACTATTAAAATAGCACTAAGGCGTTACCCATATCCCCCTTAACACATTTTATAGTGCCAATAGTCTATACAGTACCGTAATACCTCCTGATCAGGAGGCTATCAGAGGATACTCCATAGGTATTACATAAAATAAATTCGTAGTGGTCTCGATAGGGTAGGTGACATGGCACAACAAGGCATTGCCAAGGTAGGTATACCAATTACGCTCCCGGGCTGGTGGAAACGATAACAGGCACTACCGTCCACCTCGAGCCATACTCCCAAAAAAAATTCAAAGGTTAGCATCAAATCAATCACAAAGTAACAGAATGGCATACGAAGAAGTGTGTCCAATCGGAGAAATGACCACACTTGGCCCGTCGATCGCTCCTGTTTTAGCCACTTTATGTCAACTCACGAGAGTTGGGTCCACGTATACACCTCAATAGAACGTCGCCACCATCCTACTTCATTCTGTAATCTCCACCACGTACACGGTTTGTTAAAGTGGGTTTCGAAGTTGGCAGAGAGTATGACAACTTCCGATCCTGGTTTCTTTAACAGCCAAACGTTATTGTAACACCGCAGTCATTTCAAAATAGTTTATACTTCAAAACCAATATATCATTGTCCATTTCAAAATCAAATCAATACGACATCATTTCCATTTCAAAACCAAATACGATATCATTTCCATTTCAAATATATATTCATTTCCAAAATTATAGCACTTCAAAGTTATAACACTTTCGAAACCAAACAATTGAAATTATAACACTTCCAAAACATAATACTTTGAAATTCATAACTTTGAAAACATAAATTTCATCACTTAAACAGTTTAGATATTAAAATAATATATATAATAAAATAGTTTATAAAGTAAAATAGTTTATATAAAAGAGTTATTAGTTAAAATAGTTTATATTAAAATAGTTAGTATATTAAAATAGTTTATATTAAAAATAGTTTATATTAAAAATAGTTATATTAAAATAGTTTATATAAAAAATAGTTATATTGAAATGATTTATACTAAAATAGTTTATATTAGTTTTAAATATAAATTAAAAATACATCATATAATAAAATAGTTTCCTCAAATTTCATAAATCGATTCAGATCAACTCAAATTCCAAAAAAATTCAAAGTTAATCAAATCTCAAATCATCAATTTCAATTTATTTCAGTTTCTAAATAAACTATTTCAAATTATATCGATTTCAAATACAGATTTGAACCACAAAATAACCCATTTCAATTTCAGTACATTTCAAAGCTTAAAAGGTTCCACATTTTCAAAACTAAATTTGATAATTCCGTATATATCTCAATTTAACTTCATTATTCTTTAGCTTTGAAATATTTACTTAACAAACCCACAATTAAATAAAACCCCAAATTTCAAATCACTAAATATTTCCCTCATTTTATTTAAACTTGAAATATTCATTCAAATCACCTTAAACAAAACCAAGTTATCAAATCATACCCTTTAAAAAGTTTCAAACTCAATAAGTGCCAAATCGATTTAATTCGACGTAATTCTTAATTTAGTACAATTTCAAATAAATTCTAACTAACCTTAACTTATAAAAATTGTATAAAAAATAATATGTTTAAATTTAGATAAACACATAAACATATCATATTTTTAATTAAATCAACTTTATTTAATTACATATTATTATTACTTATTTTACAATAACTAATTCATACATATTTTAAAATAGTAAAACTATAAATAAATTCTTAAAATCATAATTTCAAAACTAACTTATAGTTTAAACAATTTCAAAACATAGAATTTTAAACTTTATAGAATAGATTTATATAATATCTTAAAAATCTATATTTATTAAACCATATATTCCTTTCCAAAACTATAGAAATCAATTTCAAATTATATATATAGACCGACAGTGTCTGTATATAATTTTCTACCCTATGGTCTAGTGATACGGATATTTATCATTTCAATCCGCAATTTAAATATATACAGGTATATATCATTTCAACCCGCAATCCCAAATTCATTTCAATGAAAATCGCTTGGTTTTATCATTTCAACCCATAACGATTTTCTCATATTCTACATATCGTTCGGTTATGTATCATTTCAACCCATAGTGAATTTATACTAACAGGGAACTTGCAGAGTGATACAGATATGAAAATAATATAACAGGCATATATCATCAATGCACATAACAGATAATGGTGTCAGATGTCACAGGTGAACAGATACAGATAACAACATATATATAGCAATGTAAATTACTAACAGCAGCATATTTCAATTGTCATTTCAATTGAAATCAAATTTAATAAATATAAAAACGTTAATGGTGAGTGATTGCTCACCTTTCGAGGTTAGAGAAGTTTGATACACAACAAGCTACGATTGAATCGTGATCTAGACTATTGACCAATCCGACAACAAATCTCGAAGCGAAGTAAGATTGGCACGAATTTTTTACGGACAAAGCTGATAACATGAATTTATGATAACAAATCAATTTGGATTTATTTAAACTGAACAAAACATATACATTATATATTACTCAAAAATCAATCTAAAATTTAAACAAAAATTAATATAAACCTATATATAAATTTGAAATCAATAAATAACTTTTAAAACAAATCTCTATATATATATAAACTATATACGCATATATAAATTCATGTATCTTTTTTATATATTTAAAATCAGTTTAAACATATATAGATATTATATTCTTGAATCAATGCATATATATACTTAAACTATCACAAACAGTTATATATACTAACAGGTAATATAATTTATATAAACAAATACTCAATTACAACATATGTACAAACTGACCAAATATAAAGCTTACATAATATTAACAAAATATCTCTACCATGTTAAAACTATTAAGATCATATATGCGAACTACATCAGGCAATATGAATCTGTATAAACCTATGTACTTTCATATTTAACCAAACCCAAACTATTATATAAGTAGGTAATGTATATAAAAGATAACACTATATACATATAAATACATACCACTTACACCGTTATATATATTTACAGTCGAACTGTTATAGCTATATTCATAAACATAAACAAATTTTTAATAAACTACTGTTATTAAAACAAGTATATATACTCATAATAAGGAAATCATCCTTGTATATACTGATAGAACATAGACCATTTATAATATATATACCGTAAAAGAACAAGTACGACAATCTATATTTATATATAATTTTTATATAAACTTTTTATAACTTTATATAGTTTATAATACACAAACTGTAAACTTATAACTATATACATACAACAAATCATATGGCTTACACTATATATACTTCATATACAAAACAAACAGACTCAGGTATATTAGCATATAGCCAACATAAATATATAACTATATAACCCAAAACTGTTTCAGAATCACCTATATATCCATACATAAAATCATCGCATATATATATATATATATATATATATATATATATATATATATATCATATAAAAAAACGCAAACCTTTCAAAACAATAGTAGAGCTGACCATACATATAACATATATAAGATATAGATATATAAGTGTACACTCACGTGAACATATAGATAAAATTTAAAACTATTATAAACTTACGATTTATATACATATATATAAACATCCTGCGTGCTTGGTCCTGGCAAGGTCAAGGCAAAAGAGGGTAGAGAGAGAGAGAGAGGATGTGGCTAGCTGGGTGGCGTGGGGTTGCAGAGCAGTGGCGACAAGAGGAGCGGTGAAGGCTGTGCTTTGGTTTTCGAGGGGAGGCCGTGGTCACCGGCTATTGATGCTTAAATCTAGAAGTGGATAGGTTCGGTCAGGCTTTTGTGATGGGGAGGAAAGGAGGTCAGGCGGCGTGGAGGTTGAGTTGATGGTGGGATCAAAAGCGAACAAGGCCGATAAGTGCTTGGGGAAGAGGGTTCGAAATGAAAGGGAAAGGTGAGGAGATGTATCAGGTTTTATAAAAGCAATAACAACTAGAAAAGAAAAGAAATGAACAGGGAAAAGTAGAAACGTGATTTCCAAGAGAGAAAAAGAATATGAACAGTGGAGAAAACGAAAAGACCCACAAATAAACGTAACGTACCGATAAATAATGAATTGAATGGTTATTGATTCAGCAAAAGTTATTAGAGCAATTTATTATATTGCTTGGGCTGCACGGTTAGATTTGAAAAGCAAAGGAAAGTCAAAAGGTCACAATTTTTGGTACCGTTACAACGGTCTGTTCAATCATTTCGTCGTGCACCGGACCTCAAAATACAGGAATGAATACACCACAGAAATCAGGATGAGGAGGTGATCAAAACGGTATACAGATATCAGTGGTACGATTGTCCTGTCAATAGTCAATAATTGGTACTGAAATTGTTTCTACTTTATCGAAAATAAGATAAACGAAGCAATAGCATTCAAAATTTGAAGAAATGAAATATGACGTCTCACTCAGAAGATGATTTACCAATTTGCTATATAAAAATATTCAGGTTTGAAAAACATTTTATTATCATCAAATATTAACTGCTTTAAATTCAAATAAAATTACACAATAAAATAAACTTCAGTATTATCAGATGAAAATTTACCGGTTGCTATGTTAAAGTAGACATATACCAAATATTAAATTTATTATTTACAAATTCTATTTTTAAAATATCACAAAATTTCAATTAGATATATTATTAAAACCATTGAAATTTAAGGGTCGTTACAGGTGCAGATTTGCTGAAGGGTCAGACGTCTAAATTTATCCTTAGACGTCTAACTCTGTTAATTCAGCACACTTCACCTTTTCCCTTATAACTTACACCTCTGAACTCCGATTTGCGAACCGTTTTCTCTGTTATGAAGCTACTACCGACCTCTACAATGATTCATATAGTGTCGTCAAAATTTAACACTCCACCTTGACACTATATCCATCTCCAACTCCAATAGTACCATACCATCAACAACAACCGATAGCACCAATTATCACTTCTTCTACCTTCAGCCAAACACGAATGCTTTCCCAATGATCTTCGATAAAGCCACCACCCATTCCCCTCCCCCAACGAGCTCAGGCAAATCCATGCCTGCTAATGAAATGTTGAAAACATACAAATCGTAAGCTATCTCACCAAAGACTAGCACTTACCAAGAAGATAGAACCTCAATCTCTCACGATACTCTTCCTCATCTACCACCAAGCTCCTCCCTTATCCGTGCCACCCCATGTCACCTAGCACTTCGCCAAGTGAATCAAGTTCGAGCAATGCTCGAACTTCCCTACCGGCAATGCCATAGTGAACATGTCTGTCGCGTTATCCTTTGTGTGCACTTTTCGAAGATATACTTTCTTATCTTCATCCATGGCTAGTAGAAATGACTCTCGCACCTCAATATGCTTAGTCCGTGAGCTAAACGCCAAAGTCTCTGCTAAGTGAATAGCACTCTAGCTATCACATCAAACATCAATACTATTGTGCCTGAATCCCAAATCACACATTAATCGCTTCAAATAGAGTGCCTCCTTTGCTGCCTCCACCACGGCTATCAACTCCGCTCCATAGTAGATTGAGAAACTACGGTCTATAATCTTGATCTCTAACTTATGGATGTACCTCCAAGTAGGAAGACGTGTCTGAAAGTTGATTTCTTCGATCCCTATCACCGGCGTAGTCCGAATCACAATAACCAATCAACTTGCAATCCATCGTCTTACTACCGCCAAAATCAAGACCATGAGATGATATGCCTTTAAGATATCTCAGTATAAGTTTCACAGCTTACCAATGCGATTTTCCCGAATTAGCCATATATCGACTAACCATCCAGACGACATTTGCAACATCGGACGTTGTACAAACCATTGCATACATTAGACTTTCAACCGCACTTGCATTTGGCACTTTTGCCATATAAGCCTTGTCTTCTCCCATGATAGGTGATCATTTACTCGAAAGCTTCATATGGAAAGGTAAAGGTGTATTTGACGCCTTTGCATTCTCCATGCTAAACCGGCAAAGCACTTTCTCAATGTATTCCCTTTGAGTTAGTTTCAACTCAAAATGCTTTCGATCTCTTACAATTTCCATACGCGATATCCTTCTTGCTTCTCCAAGATCCTTCATTTCGAACTTCGATTTCAAACTCAGTTTTAGCTTGTTAATTTCATTCTTATCCTTAGAAGCAATGAGCATGTCATCCACATACAAGAGTAAGTACGTCCAACAATCATTTTTCAACTTCGTAAAATAAATATAAGCATCTTTAATGCTTCATAAAACCATTTTCAAGCATAAAATGATCTAACCTCTTGTACCATTGTCTAGATGATTGCTTTAAACCATATAGATTTCTTCAACTTGCAAACCAAATTTGACTTACCATCCACGACAAAACCTTCCGGTTGCTTCATGTAGATGTTTTCATCCAAGTCCCCATGCAAGAATGCAGTCTTCGCATCAAGTTGCTCCAACTCCAAGTCGTGAGTAGCAACAATAGCAAGTAATATCCGGATAGTAGTATAGCGCACAACCGGTGCGAATATCTCATCATACTCCTTTCCCTTCCTTTGTGCAAACCGTTTAGCCACTAGCCTAGCTTTGTATCTACCATCATCCTTCACCTTGTGTATCCATTTGCCCTAATAGCTCGGTTTCCTTTAGGAAGCGGAACCAAATTCCAAGTTTGATTCTTCAACAATGATTGCATCTCTTCCTCTATGGCACAAATCCATTTCGAGGTGTCACTTGACTTCATGACATCATCAAGGTCCATCGGTTTATCTTAGACCACATGAAGAGCATAGTCCAAATTATCACAAAAGCTAAGATAGTTTCAATCACCGTATCTTTCGGGTGGTCTTATACTACGACGACCAACCCGAGTAGCAATACCATCACCCAAACTCCCTTCGGCTCCACCTTGAACCGAATCTTCTCTAGAATCATGCACATCACCAACACTACTAAAGGCACCTGTGGATTATGTGATGTAACATCTACCGCTACTTCCTCACCAGCATCTCCAACTACTCTACTCTCTCTACTCCTTGGACAAAATATGAAAATAATTTCCTTCTCCTTTGATTCACCATGAACCAAATCCGGAACATCCGATGAGATACCTTTTCCTTGAACATCACTGGCTCATCAAAAGTAACATGACGAGAATTCATTACCTTCTTCGTTTTTGGATTCCAAATCTGATAGCCTTTTACTTCGTCCGTATAGCCAAGCAAAATCCCTTTGAAAGCTCTAGGTTCAAACTTATCATTTCCTAGATCATGCACATAAAAAGGGCTACCAAACACACGAAGATAACTCAAGTCAATGCTCTTTCCCTTCCACACTTCCTATGGAATTTTGTTACCAATAGTTGAGCACAGAATTCGATTAATAATATGCAGTGCGGTTGACAAAGCTTCAACCCAAAATCCCTTCGCCAAACTTGATGTCAATCTCAAGCATCGAGCTTTCTCAAGTAGAGTACGATTCTTCCTCTTCGCAACACCATTCAACTGCTGATCTCCAAGTGAAGTAAAATGCCTCCGACTATCATAATGCTTGCAAAACTCCAAAAATTCTCCAAAAACATATTCTCCGCCACTGTCAGACCTTAGAACATTCAAAGACTTTCCACCTCATTCTCAAAAAGAGCCTTCCATGCTTTGAACAATGCAAATACCTCCGACTTGGACTTCATTACATATACCCAACTTTTCTAGAAAAGTCATCTATAAAAAAATATAATAGCAAGCTCCATCTAAAGAAGCTACAGGTGCCGGTACTCAAACATCTGTGTGAACATACTCAAGAACCCTTCTCGAATCATGCTTTCCCTCAACGAATGAAACTTTAGTTTGTTTCCCCATGACGCATTCTTCGCAAAACTCTAACTTGTTGAAACTTTCTCCATCGAAAATCTCCCTCTTCCGAAGAATGTCCAAACTCCTCTCCGAGACATGACCTAACCTCAAATGGCGGAACCTAGTCGCATCCATGCTACAAGAACTATCAACTCCTATACAAGTTTCATCTTCTACGGTCACTCCTTGAAGAAAATAAATACCATGAGTTCTAGCATCCTTCATCACCACAAGCGCAACCTTCGAAACTCGCAAGTTATCTGTAATAGCCCGCAAATCCGTACCCCTTAAGTCGACACTATTTTCCAACACATCAACTCAAGGTGAACGGAAATACGAACCTTAGGGTTAAAGAAGAAGGAGGTAGAAGAAGAAAGTAGAAAACAACATCAGAATCTAACCATCGCAGTGGAATAAAATATAATAGATAATAACAGATCTTTACACAAAAGAAAACTATATCTATTTTACACATACGTCACCAGAATACATCATCAGAGTTCAACAACATCAATAACATACAACCGGACTGTCATATAACTTGTCCTCAAAACTGGATACAAAGCGGAATAATAATCAAGTACGAAAGTACGTATCGCCATCCAGCTTGTCTCATGAGCTCCACAGCATCATATTATGTATTCTATAATACTCGGTCTGACCCGAGCATTATAGTTAAATAACACCCGAGTCAGTCTGGAATACCAGCATGAGAAAACCACACTCAACTTGATTGTTAAAGTTTCAAAAATCCTTTTGAAATCAAAAGCATCTCGTAAGACCACGCCACAAATAAACATGCCGGGTTTTTACCTTACAATAGCCAAAGCACTTTTTATCAAAATCCTCTGATATTATAATAGTGTCTATAGAAAGTAAATAGAATCTAGCTGAAATGCTTGCATCTCACGTTTCAGCAATAGTTGGGCACAATCAAAACCGTACAAACGCGTATGGAGAATGGATTTCCAACTAATGACTAGGCATTGGGGTACCACCAGTCACAGTACGTGGCCTAGATCACCGTACCGAGAATTACTCCCAGTCCCCTGCAACACAAGACTAGGACTACCCCTTACTGGATAATCCCGAGTAAGATCACCCCACGGTTGGGATCAGCAACCGCACCACTAAGCAAAATAAAAGGGACATCTAGACAGGGACGACCTCACCCTAATGGGTGCTACCCACCTAGCCTTGCTGCATAACCTCTGATTTTCAATCATTCTCGATTGGTAAGGCTCGAGGCTAAGCGTTACCTTTTTAGAACGTTTCACTTAGAAGTGCCCACCATCCACCTGACGATGTTCCGAAAGCATTCAACCATACAAGTCCGTCCTGTGTTCGAACGGAACTGAAAGCACTAATCCTACTACATCCGTTTTGGAATCATCCTCAGGATTAGTAGTGACTAGCCCTTGCACTTCAATGATCCATCTTCAAATCCAAACTCGTCTTGCGCACGAAAACGTACAAAGTGGATCGAAGTGGTTTTCGAGAAATTAATCCCGATCCCGGTCTCTTCGAAAGGATCAGCGCATTGGACAATATTGATAATCGATTATTCAACTATCGAATAACATTCAAAAACAACCATAAAACATAAATAATTGCCCAAATTATTTATTAATCTCAAAATATCTTCACAAGATATATTTCCACTTCTCAAACCCTTTGATAACAGTTTTCAAACCACACTTTCCTCATGATAAATTTTCAAATATTTATTTCCATTGAAAACACCAAGTACAGATATTTAAAATTTCTAAAATAGTTTAAAACACTTATTTATAAAACATACTTTAACGTTTAAATTGAAAATTACTTCAATACTTTATTAAAAAAATATATATATACTTTAGGAATATTTAAAATAAGGTTACTTTATAAAATATAAAACTAGATTTTCTCTTTTTAAAACAACATACCAAGTCATCTTTAAATAGTTATCACTATAATATATTTGAAAAATACTTACTCCAGAATTTAAACATTTAGAAATAATAAATTTTATAAACATGCTTTTTAAAACAACAAAATTTATATTTAAAAATATACTTTGAAAACGTACTTGGCTATCCACGGAAATATACTTTTCTTTACATCCTCTAAAAATAAATCACTATTTATTTTTAAACAAATTTACCCATTCCTTTAATAAATTCTCACCGTGAATTTTATTCTTTCAAATATCCACTGATATATTACTTCACTTTTATAAACCCAGTTTATAAATTTTATAGTCACGTTCTCCTTTAAATTTTCAATTTCAAACACTTAAATCAATTTCCAAATTGATTTCCAAATTACTCCATTTTGGTATAAATTCCTTTACTTACTCAATTTATTCAAAACCCATTAATTCCAGACTTTATTCCTTAACTGTGATTTAAATTCTTTTTAACTGAAATACCAATTTCATATTTTTCAAATTTCTTCTTTATCCTTTCAAACAAATTCAAACATTGAATTTCAAAATAAATTCTTTATTTCTTGAAATAATATCACGTGAGATTAAAAATAGAATTACTTATTCCCATTTATTCAAAAGCCCATTTTCCATACTTGGGATTTTATTTATCAGAATTCACAAATCACATTTTATTCTTTCCAATTCATTTTAATTTATTCAAATTTATATGATTATTTTACACAAAATTCACTCTTTTATTTACCTTTTAGAAATCCTATTTCTATAGATTTTGATAACTCAGTTCTCCAAAATATTTTAAAACAACCATAGTATTCAACATTTCCAATTATCAATATAATTCATCACAGGATGGCAAATATTATATCACATAATATTTTATCAAATCTAAATAATGTTGAGGAATCTAGTTGGATCCATCCAACCTGTTTCCCTGCATCCACAGATGTTAGCACAACATAAAATACCAATTCCACTTCGAGGTGGAATATCGCGGTATATGAGATTTAAATATGATGTCATCCGTTATTATGCGGTGCATAGGGTCTCATCTGCTATATAATGCGGGAAATCAATCACTCCATTATATACTATATACTACCATATATAATACTGCACATCAAAACTATTCAATCATTCAATCAATTATTTAAATTTAACCATTTAAATTTAAATAACCCAGATGAGTGAGATTAACTCACCTTTGATTTGTATGTAATCAATTTCCAATCCAGCTTGATTTCTTTTCAAATTTCAAACCTTGAATAACATTATGTAGTTTATTAATATTCGAACTGATCGAATAGTAAATTTCTACTTATTTATTTAATTTGAACTAATAATTTAATTTTAAACTAATTTTCTTTTAATAAATATATTTTTGGAAACTAAAATAATTAAATAAGTTAATTAACCAAATAAAACTCCATTATTTAAAATTTACAAGTAAGCGAAAATGTGTATTTGTACATTCATTTTATTTTTGAGAAAAAAATAATCTATATAGACCAAAATCTAATCTTTATACTATTTCTTATGCTGTTCCAAAGTCCTATATATAAAATTTCTATTTTACTGTAAAGAATAATAATAGTAATTTACTTTACTGTATATATACACACACATATATAAATCTACAAATTTAAGAAAATAAATTGTGTTTACAAAACCTACTATCACTACATTTTTTTTCTAACCTATACACATATATATTAAATTAGATTTAAACTCAAAAATAAATTGCTAATAGATATACCTCACACCGCCTCTCTGAAACACGGCCAACATCGGCCACCGCTATGACTTCTTCATGCGACTTCATCTTTTGTCGAAGCTCATCCCTCGATCACCTTTTAGCACGGCGCCTCCTTGCTCCAAAACCTCGTGCGTGTGGTGATGCTTGATTGCGAACCTCGACAGCACCCAGCTCTGATCCCTTGCCCTATTCCATCGCTTAGTTCGTATCGTAAACTCTAGCAATCACGACCCCCTACTCGATCGATCGAATGTTTGTTAGTTTAAACTTTTTTTTCTTTTTGAAAATCGATTTCGATTTAGGGAAACCCTATTTTTTTCAATTGGCTCTGGTTGAGGAGGAAAAAGATGAAGAGGGGTTCAGCCTTCTATTTTCTTTTTAAAGCTGCCATTTTTTAAGGCTTTTATTTCTATTGAAATCATTGAACTTTTAAAAGGAAAATGAGGGGAACAAGGATGAGATGTTAACGTGCCTAAATCAACAGGCTATAATGACTTTGAAAAGAAAGGGAAAAGTTGTGATGTGATTAGAATTCAGTTGGGTTTTGACTGGAGTATATAATTATATACTTAAGTAAATTCAAATTCTAAATTTAAATTGTCTCGAATTACGCAACTCAAAATCTCGACCTCCTATCAAGGTGTGCTACTGGACGTTTACAATGTTATACCCCTATTCCGAACGCAATGGAAAAGTTTTTAAAATCCTGATTTGATTGTATGGAAAAGATAGCTTTTTGTGACCCGGTTATTATATTGAATTCGATAGCGTTTACCTATCGTACAATCACAAGACAACTCCGAACACTACGAAATTTGAAATCCGATAATAGTACACTATTACGGATTCAATGAAGCTGGTTTCGTCGAATTCCAAGACTATGCCTTGAAAGGTTATTTTTAAATTCAATTTAAATGATATATTTTTAAGACTGAACAAAACACTATCAAATTCAACTTTAAAAGCTTTATTATCTTCAGAACTATCAATATAAATTTTACAAGCCTTCAAAATATTTTTAACAGGCTTAAAACTCCAAATTCAACATTTTACCCAACTTCAAATTATTTAATTCAATAATTTAATTGTCAAATAAATAGTGATATTTGAACTCATTAACTTTTAGATATTTAAAATCAATTAAATATTCCGATTTCAAACATCCAAAATTCCGTATCGTCACATTCCTCCCCCCGTAAAAGAATTTCATCCCCGAAATTGCTAGTTAGGAAGACTGGTTCAATATCCGTTTACTATTTCCCAGAACCACAAAGTTTTTAACAATACCCAAAACCATCCTTGTCCTTAAAGACATTACACACTTATTAATTTCCTAAACTCCTCCATAACCTCCAAACCATATTACTTACTCAATCATTTCAAATTTAAATTTAAAACCAAATTCAAATTATCAAAAAATTTCAAAAATTTTCTAACACTCTAAATTTTTGAATTTTTTTGCCAACATCTCCTTTGTGCGGCTAGCTCGTTACAACTACAACATGCCTCTACGGGCGCCCAGATTCCAAAAGGAAACAAAAAGCCAAGTGGCTAGATCAAAAACCCAATCAAATTTCATACAGAAATTTAAACACATACCTTTTTATCGAGCAAATTCAATTTTATCTTATGAAATCAAAACCAATTTTCCTTTTCCTTCATAATACATGTATATCCAATTTAACTATATCCAACTACAGATTCCAAAATCATTTTATACACTTCTTATATTTATTTTCACTTCACCACCTTAGTTTATATCTACTTCTAAGCAAATTGGTTCTCCCATTTCCATATGAATTCAATTTATCTTCAACTCTGAATATTGAATTTTATCTTTCATTTATAACTAATTCATATCACTATTTTAAATTAGTTTCATCTACTAATTTATTTCAATTTTCAATTTGAAATCGTTTTGTCGCTAACAAAAAACTTTCAAAAAATTTCTAACTCCCGAAATTTTCGAAATTTTTTGGCAGTCTCCTTTGTACGGAGGAGCTTTTGCAATTTGACAAGAGATATAGATATAAATATATATACATCGACCCATACAGTCGGAAAAATAAAAAAGTTCATATTTCTTATTTTTATTGTGTAGGCGTACCTCTATTTAGCATTTTTAAGCAAGCGGCTTATTATTTAGCAATTAGTGAGACCAAAATCCTGCCAAACGGCCTTCAGGTACCTGTGCTTACTCATTTTAAACATGTAAGTTACATATTATATGAAATCTAATAATATGTCATTTGTTTAAATAGTGCAAACATATAAACTTTATAACAAATGATGTTGTAAATAAATATTTACAAGCAATTATAAGTTTTCAACCTTCAACTTCCCATTTTCAATGATTTATATATTATTCCAATCAACTTTGAATGGTTCCAATCCATATTCTCTTGCATTCAATGTATATTCGCGCACATCATATTCATATCCATTTAAAATGGATATTAACTAATTTATTCTCTTCCATTCGTTTCTTTACTTGGCTAACAACAAATGACATGTTTTCTACGCTAATTCGGCAACGTTCAATTAGTTACATAGCCACTTAAGCATACCTTTGTTTAAAATTGATTCCAAATCAATTCATTCACTTTTTATCAATCCAAAAAAATTTATTCACTTTCCATTTGCAACAAACTATAATTTTCATGCAAATTTTAGTGATATTTATTTACCAATATAGTCACTTAAGCCTATAATTACTTTAAGTCGATGACTAATCCATTTATCACTTTTTACTGATCCATATTCAATTTTTATCAATTCCAAATCAATTTATTTATTTTGATTTATTCACTATGCTTGTTTATGTATGTTTACAACAACTACAATCTTGTTCATTTAATCAAACAATTTCATACTTTTTGGTTATTCTAAATTAATTTCAAACTATTTATTGATTCACACTCAATTCGCATTTAATTTCGCTTATTTATAAGTCGAACTTTATTTATGACTCAAGTTTCATATCCATATTTTAAATTACAAGTCCATGTTAATTTCAAAATTTCTGAACTCGAGTTTATAACTCATTTTTAATCAAATTTCAATATATTTGATTATACCAATAATTAAACCAATTCAGTGATAACTCAGGTTCTTATTTAACTTGTTTCTAAAGAGTTGAATTCGATTTGCAATATCAGTTTATACTTCCATTTTCCCTTTTTAATTCACAATTCAAGTTTATTTATAATTCCAAGTTTATAATGTATATACATATTCATTTCTAATTCCATAACCCAAGCTCATTTGAATAATATTTCGAAGTCATATTCCATTTATTTGTACTTGAATTGAATTTATTCACAACTTACGTCATTTCTGTTTCAATTCGTTTTTATTTCACTTGACCACATTCAAAATATATGTGTTGAGATCCATTTATATTATCCACATTCGATTAGTTAGTATTTCAACTTGAATTTCATTTAATAGTTTCCATTTAATTTAAGTTCCAAATTTAATTAACTAATTAATTTATCAAACTAGTTCGCCTCCGATTTTTAATTTAACTCCAAATCATGATTTTTTTTATTCCAAGAATTTTCCATTTTATTTCCTAAAGTTGATTTCATCTCAATAATTTCAATGCATACAATTCATTTAATCAACTCATCCTATTTAACTTGCTTAAGTTAATTTTCCATTCTCATAATTGGAAATTACATTCCAAAGTTATAGATTCAAACTCAATGTTTTATAGCTCCATAAACATTCACTGAATTCCTGATACAACTTGCTTTCCTCAAAACAATACAAAACAACCTTGGTAGCAATCCGTCACGTAAAAACTCGAAAATAGACTCTAATGATGTGGCCAGCATCACGAGAATCATCCCCGAGCGACTAAAGTGAGTTCAATGCTAAATCACTTTTCGAAACCATCTTTAAAACACTTCCATTTGGAAGTTACTTCAAAATAACTTTCAAAATGCTTTGAAAAACAATTCTAACTTTGTAGGATCAAAAACCTGCAAATATTCAATCCAAATCCATTTTCAACATTTCCAGAAATTTCTGGGTTCAAATTCTAAATTCTAGCCTCAATTTTACTTTTATTTATGATTTTATTCATAACTCAATTCTTGAAATTTTCTTTTTAGTTCCTATAATCCAATTTAAGCTTTATAATCTCAGTTCGATCATACTCTCAACAACCAAACACATCAATATACTATAACAATCCAAGAAAATCAATTCTTTTATATCAAAATATATTTTGGGTAAAATTATTTTATTTACCCTTTTTCAAAAGCCATACTGTGTCAGTTTATCGTGTTTCAAGAGTTTAGAAACTCCTGTCGATGACATGGCATCCCACACATCGACCAGAATTCGTAAAAACTCAACCGATAAGTCAACACAATATAAAAACAACTTTTATATTCCCTAACAAATACGTGCTCCTATTTATTAATACACTCAAACTCATTTTGGAGTACTATGAACTCTATTTAGTGAGCAATCCCCATCAGAGCCAAGGTTATCACCAACCTCGCTCTGATACCAATTGTAATAGCCCGCAAACACATACCCCTTAAGTCGACACTATTTTCTAACACATCAACTCAAGGTGAACGGAAATACGAACCGTTAGGGCAAAAGAAGAAGGAGGTAGAAGAAGAAAATATAAAACAACATCAGAATTTAACCATCGCAGTGGAATAAAATATAATAGATAATAACAGATCTTTACACAAAAGAAAACTATATCTATTTTATATATACATCACCAGAGTACATCATCAGAGTTCAAAAACATCAATAACATACAACTGGATTGTCATATAACTTGTCCTCAAACTGAATACATAGCGGAATAATAATCAAGTACGGAAGTACGTATCACCATCCAGCTCGTCTCCTGAGCTCCACAGCATCATATCATGTATTCTATAATACTCGGTCTGACCCAAGCATTATAGTTAAATAACATCCGAGTCAGTCTGGAATCCCAGCATGAGAAAACCACACTCAACTTGATTATTAAAGTTTCAAAAATCCTTTTGAAATCAAAAGCATCTCGTAAGACCACGCCGCAAATAAACATGCTGGGTTTTTACCTTACGATAGCCAAAACACTTTTTATCAAAATCCTATGATATTATAATATTGTCTATAGAAAGTAAAATAGAATCTAGCTGAAATGCTTGCATCTCACGTTTCAGCAATAGTTGGGCACAATCAAAACCGTACAGGCGCGTAGGGAGAATGGATTTCCAACTAATGACTAGGCACTCGGGTACCACCTGTAACAGTACGTGGCCTAGATCACCATACCGAGGATTACTCCCAATCCTTTGCAACACAATATCGGGACTACCCCTTAATGGATAATCTCGAGTAAGATCACCCCATGGTTGGGATCAGCAACTGCACCACAAAGCCGAATAAAAGGGACATCTAGACAGGGATGACTTCACCCTAATGGGTGCTATCCACCTAACCTTACTGCATAACCCCTGATTTTCAGTCATTCCCGGTCGATGAGGCTCGAGGCTAAGCATTAAATTTTTAGAACATTTCACTTAAAATGCCCACCGTCCACCTGACGATGTTGCGAAAGCATTCATCCATACAAGTCCATCTCGGGTTCGAACGGAACCAAAGGCACTACTCCCAATACATCCGTTTTGGAATCATTCTCAGGATTAGTAGCGACTAGCCCTTGCACTTCATTGCACCATCTTCAAATCCAAACTCGTCTTCCTCACGAAAACGTACAAACTGGATCGAAGTGGTTTTCGAGAAATTAATCCCGATCCCGGTCTCTTCGAAACGATCGGTGCATTGGCCAATATTGATAGTCGGTTATTTAACTATCAATTAACATTCACAAACAACCATCAAACACGAATAATTTCCCCAAATTATTTATTAATCTCAAAATATCTTCAGAAGATATATTTCCACTTTTCAAACCCTTTGAAAACAGTTTTCAAACCACACTTTCCTCATGAAATAAATTTTCAAATATTTATTTCCACTGAAAATACCAAGTACAAATACTTAAGATTTCTAAAATAATTTAAAACACTTATTTATAAAATATACTTTAACACTTAAATTGAAAACTACTTAAATACTTTATTAAATATATATATATATATACTTTAGGAATATTTAAAATGATGTTACTTTATAAAATATAAAACTAGATTTTCTCTTTTTAAAACAACATACCAAGTCACCTTTAAATAATTATCACTGTAATAGATTTGGAAAATACTTACATCAGAATTTGAACATTTAGAAATAATAAATTTTCTAAACATTCTTTTTAAAATAACATAACTTATATTTAAAAATTTACGTTGAAAACGTACTTGGCTATCTTGGGAAACATACTTTTCTTCACATCCTTTAAAAATAAATCACTATTTATTTTAAACAAATTTACCCATTCCTTTAATATATTCTCGCCGTGAATTTTATTCTTTCAAATATCCACTGATATATTACTTCACTTTTATAAACCCAGATTATAAATTTTATAGTCACATTCTCCTTTAAATTTTCAATTTCAAACAATTAAATCAATTTCCAAATTGATTTCCAAATTACTCCATTTTGATATAAATTCCTTTACTTACTCAATTTATTTAAAACCCATTAATTCCAGACTCTTTTCCTTAATTATGATTTAAAATCTTTTTAACTGAAAATACCAATTTCATATTTTCCAAATTTCTTATTTATCCTTTCAAATAAATTCAAACATTGAATTTCAAAATAAATTATTTATTTCTTGAAATAATATCACTTGAGATTAAAAATAGAATTACTTATTCCCATTTATTCAAAATCCTATTTTCCATACTAGGAATTTTATTTATCAGAATTCATAAATCACATTTTATTCTTTCCAATTCATTTTTAATTTATTCAAATTTCTATGATTATTTTACATAAAATTAACTCTTTTATTTACCTTTCAGAAATCTCATTTCTATAGATTTTGATAACACAGTTCACCGAAATATTTTAAAACAACCATAGTATTCAATATTTCCAATTATCAATATAATTCATCACATGATAGCAAATATTATATCATAGAATATTTTATCAAATCTAAATAATTTTGAGGAATCCAGTTGGATCCCTCCAACCTGTTCCCTGCATCAACAGATGTTAGCACAACATAAAATACAAATTCCACTTCGAGGTGGAATATCACGGTATATGTGATTTAAATATAATATCATCCGCTATTATGCGGCGCATAGAGTCTTATCCGCTATACAATGCGGGAAATCGTTCACTCCAATATATACTATATACTACAATATATATTATTGCACATCAAAACAATTCAATCATTCAATCAATTATTTAAATTTAACTATTTAAATTTAAATAACCCAGATGAGTGAGATTAACTCACCTTTGATGTTGTATGCAATCAATTTCCAATCCAGCTTGATTTCTTTTCAGATTTCAAACCTTGAATAACATTATATAGTTTATTAATATTCGAACTGATCGAATAATTAATTTCTGCTTATTTATTTAATTTGAACTAATAATTTAGTTTTAAAATAATTTTCTTTTAATAAAAATATTTTTGGAAACTAAAATAATTAAACAAGTTAATTAACCAAATAAAACTCCATTATTTAAAATTAACTAGTAAGCGAAAATGTGTATTTGTACATTCATTTTATTTTTGAGAAAAAATAATCTATATAGATCAAAATCTAATCTTTATACTATTTCTTATGTTGTTCCAAAGTCCTATATATATAATTTCTATTTTACTAAAAAGAATAATAATAGTAATTTACTTTACTGTATACACACACACACACACACACACACACACACATATATAAATCTACAAATTTAAGAAAATAAATTGTTTTTATGAAACCTACTATCACTACATTTTTTTCTAACCTATACACATATATATTAAATTAGATTTAAACTCGAAAATAAATTGCTAATAGATATACCTCACACCGCCTCTCTAAAACACGACCAACATCGGCCACTGCCACGACTTCTTCACGCAACTTCATCTTCTTTCGAAGCTCATCACTCGATCACCTCCGAGCACGGCACCTCCTTGCTCCAAAACCTCGAGCGAGCGGTGATGCTTAAATGTGAACCTCGACAGCACCCAGCTCTGATCCCTTGCCTTATTCCATCGCTTAATTCATATCGTGAACTCTAGCAATCACGACCCCCTACTCGATCGATCGAATATTTGTTCGTTTAAACTTTTTTTTTTAGAAAATCGATTTTGATTTGGGGAAACCCTATTTTTTTCGATCATCTCTGGTTGAGGAGGAAAAAGATGAAGAGAGGTTTGGCCTTCTATTTTCTTTTTAAAGCTACCTTTTTTTCAAGCTTTTATTTCTATTGAAATCATCGAACTTTTAAAAGGAAAATGAGAGGAACAAGGATGAGATGTCAACGTGCCTAAACCAACAGGCTATAATGACTTCGAAAAGAAAGGGAAAAGTTGTGATGTGATTAGAATTCAGTTGGGCTTTGACTGGAGTATATAATTATATACTTAAGTAAATTCAAATTCTAAATTTAAATCGTTTCGAATTACACAACTCAAAATCTCGACCTCCTATCAAGGCGTGCCACTAGGCGTTTACAATGTTATACCCCTATTCCGAACGCAATGGAAACGATTTCAAGTCCTGATTTGATCATATGGAGAAGATAGATTTTTGCGACCCAGTTATTATATTGAATTCGATATAAAATTTCTGTGTGTTTACCTATCGTACGATCACATGACAACTCTAAACGCTATGAAATTTGAAATCCGATAATAGTACACTATTACGGATCCAATGGAGACAGTTTCGTCGAATTCCGAGACTGTTCCTTGGAATGCTATTTTTAAATTCAATTTAAACGGTATATTTTTAAAACTGAACAAAACACTATCAAATTCAACTTTAAAAGCTTTTATTATCTTCAGAACTATCAATATAAATTTTACAAGCCTTCAATATATTTTTAACAGGCATAAAACTCCAGATTCAACATTTTACCCAACTTCAAATTATTTAATTCAATAATTTAATTATCAAATAAATAGTGATATTTGAGTTCAAGCAAAGAAATTAACTTTTAAATATTTAAAATCAATTAGATATTCCGATTTCAAACATCCAAAATTCCGGGTCGTCACATTATCACTCTCAATAATGATCTTACTACCTAAAGAATCCAGCTGCTCCAAAGAGATAAGAGACTTCCTAAGTCTCGGAACATAGCGCGCCTTAGTGAGAGTACAAACCACTCCGTCAAACATCCGAATTTGCACGGAACCAATGTCTTTCGACTTATAAATAGCACCACTTCCTATAACAATTGAATTTCCTTCTTTGTAGATGTAAGAAGAAAAAAAGTTTATATTTGGCGTCATATGAGAAGACACCCCCGAATCGAGAAAAATTTTGCTACCCGAAACATTTGATGCTACCACCGACAAAACATCTGCATCTTCCTCACCAACTCCGCTCTCCACCACTACTGACGAAGATGCTACTCCTTCTTTGCCTTCTCCTTATCCGGACACTCATTCTTCCAATGACCGGGCATCTTACAAATATAGCACTTGCCTTTTCTTTTCTTCGACTTTTCTCTCCAACTAGAGTTCCTTGATTTAGAATGCCTCCGGTTCTTCTTCTTCACATACCTCTCCTTCTCCACAAATAAATCATGACCATTACTAACACCACTACTTCCATCACCTAACTCCATTTGATCCCACAACTTCTGACTAAGAAGACCCGTCTTGACATCATCAAGAGTCAATGTATCCTCGTTATAAATCAAATTATTTGAGAAATCTGTATAGCGATCTGGCAATGAACACAA
The DNA here is from genome assembly GCA_030765085.1 of Allium cepa. Classification (NCBI taxonomy): domain Eukaryota; kingdom Viridiplantae; phylum Streptophyta; class Magnoliopsida; order Asparagales; family Amaryllidaceae; genus Allium; species Allium cepa. Next base: position 58,471,692 of record CM060935.1, read on the forward strand.
CAATATCATCGCCTTTTTCTCTTCCTTAATCTTCAAATTGACCTCCTTCATCTTCATTAGCAAATCATCAAAAATGTTCTAGTGCGCCTTTAGCGAAGTACCTTCCTTCATCTTATACGTGAAGAACGTTCGCAATAAGATCAAATGATTTGTCAATGACTTCTTCATATACAACTCCTCCAACTTGTCCCAAATACCCTTAGCGATTGTCTCATCATTAATTTCAAAGATAACATTCTCTCCCATAGCAAGTTGAGGTGTAGTGAATGCCCACTCTTCCATCTCCTCTCTCTCAACATCCGAGATGTCCGCTGGCAATAAATGTGTATCAAACACTACCCGATGCACCTGATTCCTCCTTAGAACCGCTTTCATCTTCCATTACCATTTTTCAAAATCATTATCGCCATTCTACTTGTCTATTACCAATTGTGATCCTAAAGCTGCGTACGAGCCACGTACATAAGGAGTTACACCACTTGGATTACCCATTAAGGAACCACTAGAGTTGTTACTTGATTCAGGCATTTTTACAACCACCTACCACCATCAAAGCTCCGATATGAAGTGTTGGGGCGAAATTCCAACTCGAGACCACTCAAATCGAAACCTCACAAGCACGGCGGAAGACGGGATCGTGATAACAAGTGTAAAAACATCCAACCAATAACTCAATTTCAATCTCAACCGATCCAAAAGCAATCACAATCCTAAACAAGCAATATAGAAATCAGAACAATAACGAAAAATAAATCACACAGCAATTTATAGTGATTCCACTAAAGTTGTGTTAGTTTACATCCACTTTAAGAGAGGGCTTTTATTTATATTGATGAGAAGAGTACAAGAGATTGAATATAATGATCAAAATTCTAATTAGAAATTGATTTGTGCAGAAGAGAATTGAATAAAATTAGGTTTTGATCAACCCTAATTTGTGGAGGCTAATCTCTTGCAGTTGCTTGCACGCTCTCCTAGATCTGAAACCTGAAACTAGCTTATATAAGAGAATAGAAACCCTAGACAATGATTCGAAATTGCCCCTACAGATATCGCAAATCTTCACGCCAAGTCCACACATGAAAAACAGACGAAAGTTGCCTCAGACGTATGGCCAAAATGGTCAAACGTCTGACTTGAGTTACTGAAAAAGTTTCACTTTAACTCAAACGTCGTACCATTTGGTCGGACGTCTGACTAAAAGCTCTGAAACCTATTCTGCACAGACTCGGACGTCTGATCATATTGGTGAGACGTCTGGCCTCTTTCTCTGGAACAGGTCTGGCGTAGATTTGCTGAAGGGTCAGATGTCTGAATTTTTCCTCAAACGTCTGACCCTATCAATTTAGTTCACTTCACATTTTCGCTTATAACTTCCACCTTCGAACTCCAATTTCCGAACCGTTTTCTCCATTTCGAAGCTATTTCCGACCTCTACAATTCTCCATATAGTGTCGCCAAAATTTAACATGTTTCTCCACTGTCGATGAAGCTAGGTTTTCTACTTATCGAAAATTTGATTGTTGTTTGTTTTGTGGTGGTTTTTCGTCGACTGTCGATGGTTGTGGTTGTGTTAGAAATGTCAATTTGTTTCTGCTTTGCGGTGCCATTTTTTTCCGATCAAAAATTCATCAATGCCTAAGGGAAAGAATGAAGGAGGAAGATGAACGAAATGATTCGCTTATTTTGTTTTAAATCGTAATTGGGCTTTGGGCTTTGGGCTTGTGATAAAAACTTTATGCACATGTCCTTTTGACTAATTATTTACAATAATTTGTCCTTTAAATTTTTTTTCTCTTAAATATAAACTGATAATACCATGAAGGATGATGAAGAATGAAGTTGTGCGTATGTCAACCTCCCAATGTCACAGCACAAGTAAAAAGACAAAGATGTAAGGGAATTGTTATCTACTATAAGTAATCTTCAATACAACTATTTCATCGAACTTACAATACCCCACTTACATTTGAACAATATTAACAGAAATTATTTATACTGTATCAATGATTTATATAAAACTAATTTATTTTATGTGAGCCATATATTTGTGTCTCCTTTAGCTAACATATATGAGGCATTATTACACTTAGTTTTCAACTATGCATTAGGTTTTTCGACTGCATCATTGTCAGATCTACATAGGTAATAAGACTACCAAGGTACTGCTCAGTCAACGATATCATATTAGGTTATAATTAATTACCAATGGTCAGAATTTGGAAAGTTTTAAAAAAAATTAGTTCGGATAGAAGGGAAAACCAAACTTAAATTAAAATGCTAAAAAATGTTGATGACCATTCTTCATAAGTTGTTGATCTTATAGAAAAAGGTACTGTTTGTATTGGTGGAGGATAAATAGTGGTTCATGAAGGAAACAACTAATGTACAAACTCATCGTTACATTGTTTAGTGCATGCTACATCGAAAAAAGTCTACCAGAACTGTAGATACCATCTCTACGTGGTTGTTTTCAATGAAGGTGATATAAGATGATTCCACTGTTTATTTACTGAATGTTAAATTGAGGAGGGTGTCCCCTTTTTTATTCTGTCTTTGTACATTGAATTTCCATATTGATAGCACATTTAATTTAAAGATGATAAATTTTTTATTATTTAAGTATATCTTTTGTAAATATTTTAATACAAATTTTTTATTTGACAGTAATCTGTATTTTTGAAACAAAATACCAGTACATATTAACTGAAAGTTTGGGCTATGGAAAGAATGTTCTGCGATATGAAATAGAAATATAAACAGGGCCATATTTGACTTTGCTATGTACATGAATGATGAAATAATTAGATATGAACCGTTAATGCGAAATGGGTCCACTATCAGAAGAGAGTATATAATTGAGATTTTCTCCACTCCATGCATCAAATTATCTTATTGCTGTCTATTTCAATATACATACATACATATACACACACACATACATACATACATATACATACATACATATATAGACACACACATACTTTGCCTAATTTGTTTTTTAGTTAAAAATACAAATGGCTAAAAACATTTGAATCTGATATCGTATACATTTACACATAACTTTTCATGCAAAATACTTTTGAACAATGCATGTCTTCACATATCCATAAGATTGCACAAAAATAAAATTTTATAAACTTATATTTGCTTGACACAAACTACCAGTATAACATGAGTAAGGAAAAAATATGAGCTAACCTTCTATAAGCACATATATAAAATACCATGTCATATTTTTACTGTATAGTTATTTGAGACCAAAATAAATTATACTAGAAAATGAGTTTATGGAGAATACATGCAACACAGAAAATTAATTTGGTATAGACTATAGAAACAGAAGGAGCTTTCAAACGTCTATTTTCTAATGCTATAATTTTACTTCTTAACCTCTATTTTCTAATGCTATAATGTTACTTCTTCTCCTAACCACGACATGATGTGTCAAATAACTTTTCCACTTGGTCCAACTGTTATAAGTTGAGCATTAATACTTTGTGAAAGGGAATAACTTAGATTACCCCACACACATGATTTCAATCAATTTTTTTGAAGCTCAATACTAACTGGTGCACATAGACAATGAATTTTCTCTAGCAATTTTTTTAAAACTATTAGGTACACAAAATACAACAAAATATTAGTAAATTAATTATGTGTATGGCAAGAAAGAGTTCCATCCCAGTAATACTAAAATCTGCCCGTGTGCGAAGCAAAGACCACACCCCAGTAATGAATTATGACGACAAGTAGAGGATGTGCATTGAATTCTTCGATTTGAACAATGCTCACCTAAAGGACTATTTATTATCACCATACACGGATCAACTAGTATACGCTACATTTATGGACAAGATGTTATCCTTCATGGATCCATATTCAGAATATAATTAGATCGCATTCCATGACAAATTAAGGAGCATACAGGGCTTAGACTTATACTGTACGAAGAAAAAATGTTTACCAAAGGCAGATCAAATCTCAATATAAATATGAATAGGTTCATTTCCTTTCTATATTATCACATATTATACCTGATATAAATGAGACAAGTATGTGGCTCAAGGATATGAAAATCAAATACAACCATATCTCACAAGCAAAGCGGGTAAAAAGGGCATTCTCCAGCCCATCTAGGACTAAAGGAAATTTCTCAAAAAAATTGTATAGCTGTGTAGTTTTGCACTTTATAAATACGAAACAGTGTAACAATGCAATGTGTCAATTTTCATTCTTGCTCAATAAAAATATCAAATTCCTTTATGGTATCAGAGCGAATCACTGCCTAACGACAATATCTTAAAGAAAGGAGAAAATCATCAGAACTCTTATCATCATCTGATCCAAACCTAAAGTGCTGCGCCTCGCCAAGTTTTGAAAACTCTTGCTGCATTAACACTCCAAATTGGATCTTGAAGAAAAATATCAAGAAATCAATCATTCTCAAACCAAGAAATTCATCAAACAGATCACATAGCATCAAGAGAAAGTGCCATCCAGCAAAGTTCATCAGGATATCATTCATCATCTGAAACTTTGCAGTTGCATCATACCTGCGTCAGTAATATTTTTTCTGACTTAGTAACTGAAATCTTGATTGAGTTCTAAACTGTTTATTGACGGTTTTTTTGTCTCTGTTCGCTCAAATTCTTCATTTCTGTGTTCTTAGTGTTTGTTTCCATCATAAGTAACGAATCCAACACTGCATCATCAGAGGGTGCAAATAACTCTCAGCAAACCTTTACGGCAGCTAAGAATCTCATTAAGACCATCATCAGCACACAGAGCCAATTTGTGACTATCCATATAGATGAAGACAATTATTTACTATGGAGGCTTCAGGTTGAAACTGCCATTCAAGGTTATGGGCTTGAAGGATACATTCTTGGAACCATCTCAATCCCACCAAAATTTATCACTGTTCAGGAAAAAAAAGTTGTCAGTAATAAGGAATACACAAAGTATCATAGACAAGACATACTGATTTGTTCTTGGCTATTGTTGTCCATAACCACAAAACTACTGTTATATGTAATATGATGCAAGATTGCTAATAAAATACGGACAATAGTGGAGAAAGTTTTTAACACTCAGTCTGCAGAAAAGGTTATGTACCACAAAAGAAAACTTCAAAATATCAAGAAAGACAATCCTACTATGGGGGGATACATGTCCAATATTAAAACAACATGTGATGTTCTTGAAGCACCAGACCATAAAGTTTCAAATTCAAAACAAATCTTGACCATACTCAATGGTTTAAGTGATGAATATGAATCAATGGTTGTTGCGATAGCTTCTCAAAAGGTCTTGCCATCTATAGATGATGCAATCTTACTACATTTAATCTTACTGGCACATGAAGCAATAATAGGTAATAAAAGACCACAAGAATCATATTTCTCTATCAACTACATAGCTAACCAAAGAAATAAGAATCAAAACAATAGTAAAACTGAACAAGCAATTCAAAGAGGTGGCTACACTAAGAGATCAAGAGGAAGAGGAAGATGGGGCAAGAACAACAAGCCAAAATGTCAGATCTGTGAAAAAGTGGGTCACACAGCAGTAAAATATTATTTTAGATACTCCAGTCAGAATAACAACATCCAAAGAAGCAGCAGCTACAATGTTAATATGGCATAAAGTAGTGACAATCAAAATTATAACAGCACAAAGGACAGAGTTCAAATGATATTGCTAAGACTGAACACATTAAGGATGAATCTTGGTATCCAAACTTAGGGGCCACAAATCATATTACTAACAACCTTGATAATTTGAACCTTGGATGCAAGGAATACAGAGGTAATCAAACAATTTGCATAGGGAATGGTAAATGTGTCAAACTTTCTCATACTGGCAATGCCTATATCAGAGGTAAAAGGCAGCTATTCTTACATAATTTATTAAGAGCACCAAAAATCAAAAAGAATCTTATTAGTGTATTTTGGTTTTCTCTTGATAAAAATGTATATATTGAGTTTTATCCTAAATATTGTTTAATCAGAGACATATTGACTAGGGATATTCTGTTGCAGGGTGATACAAAAAAGGGCTTTACAAATTCAAATCTACCAACTACAACAGGGTCACAAAGGAACAAAACCACTGTAACTTGTGTATAAAAAGAAATAGTAGAGATACATTTGATCTTTGGCACTACAAACTTGGTCACCCAAGTAGTAAAGTTGTAAGGCAAATTCTTGTTGAAAATAAAATAATGTTTGATGATATCTATTTACCCTATGTATGTACTTATTTTCATATGGAAAAGAGTAATAAGTTAGCATTTAATGACTCATCAACACAATACACTAAACCATTAGAATTAGTTGCGACTGATTTATGGGGTCCTGCAGCCATATGCTCTGATTTTGGATTTAGGTATTATATTTCATTTGTAGATGCACATTCAAGATATACTTTGATATATTTTTTAAAAACAAAATCCGAGGCATGTAATGCAGTCATATGTTTTATAACAATGGCCAAAAACAAACTAATTCTCAAGTTAAAATCATTCAGTCTGATGATGGGACCGAATGTAAAACTCTCAGCAGCTATTTTCAAAAAAAGGGAATCATACACAAAACTACATATCCCTATACATCTGAGCAAAATGGTCTAGTAGAAAGAAAACATAGACATATTGTTGAATCCTGTCAAACTTTATTAGCTCATGCCTCAATGCCATTAAAAGTTTGGCCTAAAGAATTCAATACAGCTGTTTATCTGATAAATATGCTGCTAACAAAGATTTCTTCAGGGAATCAGTCCTATGGAGAAGTTGTATAAGGTAAAACCAAATTACTTTAGCTTGAGAACCTTTGGATGTCTTTGTTTTCTTTATACTAGACCATATAACACAAAAAAGTTGAATTTCAGATCTAAATCATGTACCTTTCTAGGGTACACTACAAACCAAAAAGGATACAAATGTCTTGATGACAGTGGAAAAATCTTCGTAACTAGACATGTTGTTTTTAATGAATGTGTATTTCCTTTTAGCAAATCTAAGGAGAAAACAACAATCAAAGTCTACAATCCAAAAAAATCCATACCTAACTTACCATTTACATTGAGATTGAACATCATATAAGGGCAAAGGAGGCTACTGAGAATCGGAATATATAATCCAGAGAATCTATTCAACAAGACCCAGATTGGACAGACAACCTCAATCATGCTAATCCTTCACCTGCAGAGCCAATAGAAAATAGAGAACAAGGTCAAGTAGATAGTCATGAAGATGATTCTTAAAGATCAACAAATGATAGTAACAAAGAGGACTTACCTCATAATAATGCTCAAATAAGACCTTGCCGCCCTATGGTTACAAGAGCCAAAAGTGGCATCTTCAAACCAAAAACTTACACTGCAACCATAAGTACTCAGGAACTAGTTACATATGATAAAGCCGTCAAAGACAAAAATTGAAGAAATGCCATGGGTGAAGAATACACTTCCCTTATTAAGAACAGACTAGCAGCAAAGGGCTACACTCAGCAATATGGTTTGACTTCAATGAAACCTTTTCTCCAGTGGTCAAACCATCTACAATCAAACTTATCCTTACTATTGCACTACACAAAGAGTGGGACATAAGGCAATTGGATGTCAACAATGCATTCCTCAATGGTGTTTTACAAGAGGAAATTTATATGGAACAGCCATAGGGTTTCAGTAAAAATGAAAATTATGTGCGCAAATTAAATAAGTCTATTTATAACCTTAAACAAGCTCTAAGTGTCTAGATTGATGGACTGAAATCAACATTTACAAATCAAGGATATCAGTCTACCAAATTAGACAACTCAATTTTCATCAAAATAAATGATGTGTCAATTGTCTATATACTAATATATGTTGATGATTTAATTATTACAGGTAACAACAGAGAAGAAATCAATCACATCATCTCTTATTTAAACAAGCAATTCTCTGTAAAAGATCTTGGAGATATCAGCTACTTCTCAGGCATTGAAGTCAAAAGGAAAGAAAACTCTAAAATAATCTTATGCCAAAGAAAATATATTCAAGAGCTACTAGACAAAAAAAATGAGTGATGCAAAGCCACTACCAACTCCCATGATGGGCAGTCAACATTACTCTAAAAACAGGGGAGAAGCCATACTTAACATTAAATAATATAGAAGTGTTGTAGAGGCATTACAGTATGCAACATAACATGACCTGACATTACTTACAGCGTTAACAAAGTCTCTCTATTTTTACAGAATTCACTCGATGAGCATTGGAGAGCTGTGAAGAGGATTCTCCTATACTTAAAGGGAACACTGAATTATGGCCAATCATACAAAACATGCACCAACTTGAACATAGTATGGTACGCAGATGCAGACTAGGCTTTATACCTAGATGATAGAAAATCAGTAACTAGCTAAAAGTATATATGTTGGAAATAATCTTATCTCATGGTGTTCGAAAAAAAGCAACTATATCAAGATCAAGTACGGAAGCCGAATATAGTAGTACATAAAGTGCTACTGTAGAAATCATTTGGCTATAATCTATACTGGGTGAACTAAAGCAAAAATCAGATACTATACCAGTTCTATGGTGTGACAACCAAAACACAGTCTATATATTTGCTAATCATATACTTCATTCTCGAACCAAACACATAGAGATAGGCTTATACTTAGTTCGAGAACATGTTCAGAAAGGAAAGCTACAAATAAGTCACATACCTACTACTTACCAACGCGTAGACATTCTCACTAAGGCACTATCAACAAGGACTTTCAACAAGTTCAGATCTGACCTAAAAGTCGAAGATGATCGGAAACAAGTTTTCTGTTACTACTTCAAATTTGAGCAGCAGCTTAAAGCACCATGAAAGCACAAGCTTAACTCGAGAACTTTCTATGGTTTCCACTTACCGAAGCAAGGAATTATCAAAAGACACCATATCACAACCTCTGGAATCATCGAAGAGAATCAATAAAGACTTAAAGCCTTAAGGAGGATGTCTCATGTCAAGATCTAGTATAATCGAGACATTTTTTTTAAAGCGATTTTGGAAATTTTCGTCATCTGATTGCAAACCAAATCCTAGGGTTATGTTTGAAGGGGAAATGAGATAAGCGGCTCAAAGATACAAAAATCAAATATAACCAGACCTCACAAGCAAAGCGGGTAAAAAGAGCATTCTCCAGCCTATCTAGACCTAAAGTCAATTTCTCAAAAACTTTGTATAGCTGTGAGGTTTTGCACTTTATAAATACAAAACAGTGTAACAATGCAATGTATCAATTTTCATTCTTCCTCAATAAACAGTATCAAATTCCTTTAGTTATATTCTGAATATCAATCAAATCATGTAGAGAAACAACATAAACCAAACTAACATGAAGATGTCACCATAGTTTTCAAAGCTAAACCTTATGTAAGGTCGTGAAAATAGAAGAATATAATGTATGTCAAAAGGTTTAACATCACATATGGTAGTAGTTCTAAAACAAAACTAAATTAGGACAAGATGCACATAACGACACTAGGTGTACATTGGGATTAACATGATAAATGTAGGATGAGTTTAATACATACACATAACCATGAATAGCATAGTGAATCATAATCATAAGCTATTTTCTACACGACATTAGTATTGTATGCGTCATATATACACATGCATATTTGTTGTCGTTGATCTTGCATGTACACTGCTAGGTTATCACTGATTCCTTATACATATATTCGTAGTAACTAACATTTGACGGATGTTTAAGTTAAGTGTGTCGCTAAGAAAATCCAGGTTTCTTCTTCCTAATACCATAAAAAAAATTAAATGTAGTAAAAAAATTGTGCTTTCTAGTACCAAAGTCATTTCACATGGCAATCAATCATCGTGTTAACTTATTTTGTATGGTGAATAACCGCCGACCAACACCATTTTCTTTTGGATTTTGAAATGATTTTGAATTTTAGAAATGCAGTGAAAAAGAAGGAATGATTTCTTGTATTATTCTCAATGACTGTTACAAAGTATCTCTTCTGTATTTATACAGTTACAAAGCAAATGAAATAAAGATAGCCTTATGGGCTGGATATAAAACTGCAGCCCAATACCGTAAGCTATAGTTGCAAATTACAAAGGCTAGTAATATACATCAGAACCCTTATTTCTCATTTGTCTGCTTTATTTCCCCCTTTCAAATAGATTAGGGTTTCACTTCTCTCAAATTTTCTTCGATCTGGAAAAAGAAACGCAGAAATTTCTTCAAAATTCTTTAGATCTGAAGCTTTATTAAGTAATTGCGAGCAGAGTTAAGAGAGAACTCAGGAAGATCCTTGCTGAGATTCATGTCGGTGATGAAATTGATAAAGAACTGGCATGAATCTGTAGTGAAAAGAGTAGATCGGAGAAATAATTGTGCAGCAGCATATGAAAGGCATACAAAGAGATTTTTTTCCAAACAGCTGCAGTTCCTCGGCTTTCAGATTAGATCCATGTTAGAAAATATACTGGCATGGATCTGAGGAGAAAAGAATAGATTTGAGACTATAGTGTTTATACTCCAGTATCAGAAAACAGACATGACAATGGGTTTTGGTTATTGCTGAAGCTCCTCAACTTTCAGATCCTTTCTGAATCTTGTGAAGTTTGAAGCAGACAGAGGCTTGGTAAGGATGTTAGTGCATTGGTAAGTGGTTGCCAATGATTAATACTCAGATTGTCTTTTCACACTTGCTTATTAACAAAATACAAGTCAATTTCAATATGCTTAGTCCTCGATGAAGAATAGGATTAGCAGTTAGAGATATAGTACTTAAGTTGTCGCACCACAATACTGATTTGCTACATAAGTTGATTTGTAATTCTCTCAATAATGACTACAGCCATATTATTTCTACTATGGCACTTTCCATGCTTCTGTACTCTGCCTCTGTACTGGATCTAGAAACAATGGGTTCTTTTTTTAAGCTCCAGGAAACAGGTTTATCACTTAGATAGATGCAGTATCCAGTGGTCGATCTTCGATCATATGGATCTATGGCCCAATCAGCATCTGCAAATCCATTTAGATTAAGCGTTTTTCCTCCTCTAAGAGTTAGATCATATTTTAGAGTAGCCTTTAAATATCTCAGAATCCTTTTAACTGCCTTCCTTGTTTATTAAGAGGTTGATGCATAAATTGACTCACTTTATTCACAATGTATGAGATCTCAGGTCTTGTAATAGTTGAATATTATAATGCTCCTACAATGTTTCTGTATTGTTTATCATTGCTAATTGGCTCACCTCTGTACTTGGATAGTTTTAAATTGCTTGTCATAGGTGTAGGAAGAGGCTTCGCCAAGTCCATTTTGGCCTTGCATAAGATTTCACTAACGTATTTTTCCTGACTTAGTTGCAAAACTGAATCTGACAGTCACTTCACGTCAATGCCTAAGAAATAATTTAAGTATCCCAAGTCTTTGATTGAGATCTGCTTGTCAAAATACTGAATAATGGTGTTGATTGCCTTGTTGTTGTTTCCAGCAATTATGAAGTCATCCACATATACAAGAATGAATGTCACTACATCCTTGTCATTTTTATGAATAATGAATTATCTGGTTTTGTTGGTTGATACTGCAATCTCATAAGTGTTGCTTTCAGTTTATCAAACCACACCCTTGGAGCTTGCTTTAATCCATAGATAGCTTTGTTCAACTTGCACACATAATTATTTGACGGCTTGTATCCTTGTGGTTGAACCGTATAGACCTCTTTCTTAAGTTCTCCATTAAGAAATGCATTGTTAACATCCAGTTGACTGATGCTTCATTTCTTATGTAATGCAATAGTAAGAATAACTCTTTTGGTTGTTGGTTTCACCATTGGTGAGAAGGTCTCATTGAAATCAAAACCATACTGTTGTGTATACCCTTTTGCAAAAATTCTAGCTTTGTACTTTGATATGGTTCCATTAGGATTCCTTTTTAATCTATATGTCCACTTACATCCAATGGCATTTTTATCCTTAGGTGGGCTAACAAGTTCCCAAGTTTTGTTTTTGATGAGTGCATTATATTCTTTATCCATTGAGTCTTCCAGTTTTCACTAAGTATGGCTTGTTCAAAGTTTTCTGGTTTATCATTGGCTAGAATAGTTGTGTACACCTTAGGCTTAAATATTCCACTCTTTGACCTTGTAGCCATGTAATGACCAGTTTGTGTTTATTTGGTTTGATTGTAAGATGTTACAGTAGTTTCATGTTCATTGTGTGTGCTTGATGCTTGATTTTCATTATGTTCATGATGACAGCTTTGCCCTGTGCTTTCAGTATTCAAAGGAGTGCTGGTGATGTGCTCTGACATATCAGCTTCATCATGATCTGATATGTCTTGAGTTTGGCATGTACTCCTTTGACTGTTGTCTTTTGAATATGTTGTTATAGCTGGAATAGATGCAGGTTGATTATATACTTTCTGAGTTGGTTTTTTCTTGTTATCTGCAAACAAAAAAATTCTTTCATTAAAACCACAAGTCTTGAAATAAAAATCCTACCTTTACTGTCAAGGCATTTGTAGCCCTTATATTTGCTGGCATATCCCAAGAATGTGCATGGTAATGATCTAAAACTTAGTTTATGTGCCTTATGTGGTCTTAGGTTGGAAGGCAAAGACATCCAAATACCTTTAAACTTTGATAATATGGCTTTATTTTGCACATAATTTCAATTGGACTTTTATGATTTAAGACCTTTGTGGTAAATCTATTAATGAGATAAACAGTAGTATTAAATGCATCAGGCCAAAATTTTAGAGATGGTGAAGCCTGGGCAAGAAGTGTGAGACCAGTCTCAATAATATGCTTGTGCTTCCTCTCTGCTAAGCCATTTTTATCACAAGTATAAGCACATATGGTTCTGTGTAAAATGCACTTTTTGTGAAAATACATGTTGAGAGCCTTGTATTCAGATCCTCCATTTGTTTGAAATGTTTTTACACGGCAATTAGTTTGGTTTTTAGCTTGAATGATAAATTGTATTACAACCCTGTATGCTTATGACTTTGTCTTGAGAAAGTATATCCAGGTAAACCTCGAATAAGTATCAACAAAAGAATTGTAGTATTTGAAACCATACTCGGAACTAATTGGAGCTGGACCCCACAAATTTGATGATGTTAGCTCAAGAGGTCTATGATACACAGTAAAGGAGTTAGTAAAATCAAGTTTATGATTTTTGCCTGATTGACAATGAGTACATATGTAAGGTAGAGATATATCACAAAATGAAATATTATTGTCTATTAGAACCTTCTTTACAATTTTCTCACTTGGATGACTAAGTTTATAATTCCATATATCAAAAACATTATTTCCTCTATCTGTTGCATTACATTCGGTATAGTTGCATAAATTTCTTGAGTTTTCTTATTGCTTGCAGTTAGATAGATTGAATTTGTATAATCCATTTTGCACATCACCCTGTAAAAGAATATTTTTAGTTAGTATGTCTCTAACTAAACACGTTTTAGGATAATATTCAAAGTAAATATTATTGTCATTGGCAAATTATGAGACAGTAATAAGGTTTTTTCTTATTTGTGGAACTCTGAGTAAATTTTTCAAATACGAATATCTTTTCCCTTGAATAATGCCACTTCCAATATGAGTAATGTAGACAGACTCATTATTTCCCATGTATACTAATTTGTTACCTTTGTACTCCTTATTGCCTATGTTCAGGTTGTGTAAATAGCTAGTGATATGGTTTGTGGCACCTAAATTAGGATACTAACTCTTGTTTAGAATGTCTTCAGTTCTTGCCACCTCATCATTCTCCAGGTGACGAACTTTAATACTTCCAGAGGTACTTTTTGTTTCAGTTTACATTTGAGCAATGTTTACACTTGGGTTCATGATTCTTTGATTTCCTATATTCTGATTTTGCTAGGTTTTTTGAGTATCATATTTGAAATAGCATTTCATGGCTGAATGTCTATTTCTTCCACATATTTGACATTTGATTTTATTGTTACTGTTCCACCTACCACCTCTACTTCTTCCTCTGCTAGATTGGCCTCCTCTTTCAAAATGTTGATTTGATCTGTTGTTTGTTTCATTTCTGTTAGATTGTCTCTGATCTTGATTCTTGTTGTTGAAGTTTGCAGCATAATTGATAGTATAATCTGTTTCTAATGATTTCTTTTGCTCAATTATTCCTTCATGTACCAATAGAGTAGAATGAACATATTGAATAGATGATAAATTTTTCTTTGATGAGATCACTGCTACTACATATTCATATTCCTCATTTAGTCCATTGAGGATGGATAGGACTTGTTCTGTGCCTGAAACTTTATGGCCTGCAGTGCATACTAAATCACAGCGAGTCTTTATCTTTGATAGATATTCCCTCATTGACATATCTTCTTTCTTTTAATTTTGAAGTTGCCTTTTGTATTGCATAATTCTTGCTGCAGACTGAGTGCTAAAGATCTGTTCTATAGTAGATCATATTTCATAAGCTGTATTGCATCCCATTATTTGTGGTAATAAGTTTGTACTAATAGATGATAGAAGCTAAGAACTTAAGAGACTATCTTGTCTCTAATAAGCAATATGCTCTTTGTTTTCAACCGAGTTGCCTTCACTGTCGTTCAGGAATTCTGTTGGAATGGTAGAGTTGGCAGAGATAAATTTGTTGAGACCATATCCTTTGATTGAAGTTTGCACTTGATATTTCCAGTGGAGATAATTGCTTTTGTCAAGATTTGATGTTATCAATTGGCTGTGAGGACTGACTTTAATTTCAATCAGTTCTTATGTAGCCAGTTGTTGAGATGTTGATGAGTTGTTGGGGCTTGTAGAATCTTCATCAGCCATGATCAGGCAGTGAATTCATATGATATAGATGATGGATTCTCTAATTCAAAGAATGTTGCACAGAAAGAAACAAAATATATTTCAAGAAGAGAAAGAAAAGCTTGAAAACAAGAACACCTGATCTTGAATCTTCAAAACAAGAAGGTAAGTGCAGTCGTTAACCCGCGTGTTGATGCTTTGATTGGTTTCTCTGGCATGACATTTTTCTTTTTGAATCTTTTGATGGTGTTTGATGATTTCTTGAACTAATTTCTTGCTTGCTTTTCTAAAAAAACTAATCTTGTTGCAGCCAGATCTTATATGTGATCTTTGGCAAGGCACAAGATTATTAAAATCCCAAATGATAATGATTCCTTGATCAAATGATGAAATACTGTCTGATGATTATTGAAAATACAGTATGCCACTAGGTAGTCAGCTCTGATACCATATTGGATTTTGAGATGATTTTGAATTTCAGAAATGCAATGAAAAAGAAGGAATGATTTTTTTGTATTATTCTCAATGACTATTACAAAGTATCCCTTCTGTATTTATGTAGTTACAAGACAAATGAAATAAAGATAGCCCCATGGGCTGGATATAAAACTGCAGCCCTATACCGCAAGCTACAGTTGCAAATTACATAGGCTTATAATATACATAGAAACCCTCATTTCTCATTTGTCTGCTTTATTTTTTTACATGGCCATCAACAATCGAACTACTGTTGTTCGATGGTTGATTGCAGTGGAAAATAGTGTTTGTCGACGGTTGTTCGTTGTACAAAAACAAGTTGAAAATAATGTATTTGGCAGCCTCTTAAAAATTCTGGTATTATGAAGAGTATGGTGTAAAAATTTATGTATATTTTAGCAAAGATGGAAAATGAGGTATCTTTAGCAACACACTAAGTTAAAGTTTTGTGTTAATTGTACATCGGTGATCTTTATTCCATGGACGGATAGTGTTTTAATGTAGCTTAAAATAGTACTTTGTAGAGATGGATCATGTGATAAACAGGAAATGGTGTTGATTAATGAACGTTGGACATGATTTTTGAAACAGCCTGTGTGTTGCGTCCTAACATTGGGTTTTATATTTTAGGTGGTAAAGGACAGGATGGATTGACACGCAACTAGACATCGGTGGTACACATACTGGAAGATTTGGATAGTGAAATATATTTTTGGTTGATCAATGAGTGATTTTGTAATATTAGTAAAGATGGAATTGTTGGTGTTTCCTAAAATAGAGAAGCACATAAATGAAAGGTAAAGGCATATAGCTTATTGTTGGTTTAGTGCAAGATGCATCAAATGATGCTAATTTACTTTTTTTAAATTTCATTCCCACGTCAACATGCACCTACATGCATCTTTTCTTAGGGTTTCGAACTATATTGTACAGGCATAAGCAACACTACTGGAAATAACTATAGCAGCACCAAAATAGAACAAACAAATGCTGCCAGAATGAAGACAATCAAATTTGTATATCGACAAACTGTTCATCAATAAGTATATTCCATCTTTCACTTACCCACTACTGTCTAATGATTACTCTTGTATATTTAAATAATTGAATCCATCAACAGATGCATAGAACTTACAAACAGCTGCAGTATCCCGTATATTCTACCACTGTAAGTGTTCGAATTTCTAATTTACACTTTAGAATTTTAAATTTTACATTTAACTAAACCAAAAAACTTTAGTCCATATATGATTTAATGTGTAATGTTAGTATAAAATATTGATCTAGTAACATGACACTTATTAAGATTGTTAAAAAGTGAAAATCAAAATTAAAACTGTTGGAGTTCCTAAATGTAGAATGAATGGAAATATACAAAGTCCCACATCACCAAATTGTTGAAAGCTATATTGGTTTATATATGATTTTCTCAAGAGGAGGTTGGGGGCCTGGGGCTCCTAAATGTATGCTTCGTTGTGAGGAGGGAGATCATGCATCTCCACTACACACGCGCGCCGCCGCCGTCTGACCGGGTCGGGGTTTGGGTCTAATATGATACTCGTATTTTTACTCCAAACTGGACCGAGCTTTCTGACAGTTGCAGGCCATACGAACAGGTGCGACCCGTCAAGCAGACACGACTGTTTGAAGGGATGCAGACGAAATTATAAATATGAGAGAATACTAATCACATTCTCATCCCATTCCAATCTAATTTCTTCTGCTTTTTTGATCTACAGCTCAATATTCCATATGTATATCACAGAGTTGACATACTCATTACAAACTCATGCAGATTACGTCTGTTGTATCTTGGGAGAATTTTGAAATAAAATTCTTAAGGAAATTGTTACGACAAGCCTCAGACGGAATTTCCTATATATACTGGTTAGATTTTCTGTAATCTTTCCCGTTTATAAGTTGTATTATTTCTTATAATAGTTTAACGTTATTGTTGTAATTTATTTACAACGTAACATATAGTTATAATTATCTAATACAGAATTCCAGTGCAGTGGAATTCTAATTGATAAACTTGTGTGACGAGTTTATTGTAGCGTGCTATCTGTTTTAGTACACCAGAAAGATTAACATCTTAAGAATTTTATTGTTTTATACTAAAACAGAGATGGCAACAGTTGACAACGTGAAAATGGATAAGTCCAACTTTTCAGCGGTTATTTCTGAATGCAATCTGGTTCAGAATCCTAACCAATGGTGGGTAGATACAGGCGCTACTCGTCATGTTTGTTTTGAGAAATCCATGTTCTCTAATACAAGAAATTCGATCATGAAGAAAAACTCTGTATGGGTAATTCTGCAGTTTCCATGATCGAAGGCAGTGACACAGTAATCCTCAAGTTTACTTCTGGAAAAACTGTTAAGTTGAATAACGTGCTCCACGTTCCAGACCTACGCAAGAATCTCATCTCTGGTGCAGTCCTATCAAAGAAGGGATTCAAAATGGTGTTTGAGTCAGACAAGATGGTTCTGTCCAAAGCTGGAATGTATATCGGAATGGGTTATTTATGTGATGGCCTATTTAAGGCAAATGTAGCCGTTGTCGGCAACAAAAATACGTGTTCTGATTGTGCTATTAATGAAATTGAAGTTTCTTATTTGCTTGAGCACGAAATTTTGCTATGGCATGATAGATTGGGACACATAAATTTTCACAAAATGAAAACATTATCAAACTTGAGATTAATTCCAAAATTCCAAATAGATAAGAACTACAAATGTGAGACAGGTGTAGAAATAAAAATGGTCAAACAACCATTTAAACCTGTTGACAGAAGCACCGAACCATTAGGTTTGGTACATACAGATTTATGTGATTTTAAATCACTACCTACAAGAGGTGGGAAAAAGTATTTCATTACTTTTATTGACGATTATACGCGATATTGCTATGTATATCTTTTAAATAGGAAAGATGAAGCAATAACAGCGTTTATAAAATACAAGGCTGAGGTAGAAAATCAGTTAAATAAAAAGATCAAGATATTAAGATCTGATCGAGGTGGAGAGTATGAATCACCATTTGAACAATTCTGTGATGAAAATGGAATAATTTATCAAATAACAGCTCCATATTAACCACAACAAAATGGTGTAGCCGAGAGGAAGAATAGAACGTTAAAAGATATGATTACTGCAATGCTTTTAACTTCTGGTCTACCGACGAACTTGTGGTGGGGAAGCACTAAATATGTCTAATCATATATTAAATAAGGTTCCTCACAATAAAAAGGAACAATTCCATATGAGATATGGAAAGGACACAAACCAAGCTTTAAATACCACAAAGTGTGGGGGTGTTTGGCAAAAGTTCCAGTTCCGCCTCCCAAGAGAGTCAAACTTGGACCAAAAACAGTAGATTGTTATTATCATGGGCCAGCCCAAAATAGTAGTGCCTACAAATTTTTGGTATTCAAGTCTGATATAACTAATATTCATGTAAATACAATCATGGAATTAAGAGATGCCTCATTCTTTGAAGATGTGTTTCCGCACAAAAGGAATGAAGGAAATAATGTCCCAAAAAGGACAAGGGAAGAATCAAACGATTCGCATGAAGATGAAGCTCATCACGAAATTGAGGATGCTGAACCAAGAAGAAGCGTAAGGGCTAGAACTTCCAAAACATTTATTTCAGACTTTTTTACATATGTATTAGAGCACGAACCTCAAACATACAAGGAAGCAATGTCATCTTCTGAATCCTCATGTTGGGAAGAAGCAATCCAAAGTGAGATTGATTCAATTCTAAGCAATAAAACTTGGGAAATTGTTGATATTCTACCAGGAATAAAATCGATTGGCTGCAAATGGATTTTCAAGAAGAAAATGAAATCAGATGGCTATATCGACAAGTATAAAGCCAGATTAGTAGCCAAAGGATATCGTCAAAAAGAAGGAGTAGACTTCTTTGATACATATTCGTCGGTAACATGAATAACATCTATTAGAATGTTAATAGCAATTGCATCCATCTATAATTTAGAGATTCATCAAATGGATGTAAAAACAGCATTCTTAAATGGAAATCTCGGTGAGGAGATTTACATGGAGCAACCTGAGGGATTTATTTCCAAAGGAAATGAAAACAAAGTCTGTAGATTAGTCAAATCATTATACGGACTAAAATAAGCTCCAAAGCAATGACACGCAAAATTTGATAGTGTCATGATGAGAAATGGTTTTCGTATAAATGAATGTGACAAATGTGTTTATTATAAACAACTTGGACAATCATATATGATGATCTGTCTATATGTGGACGATATGCTAATATTCGGTCCAAATACTCAAGTAATTGAGTCCATAAAGAAAATGTTGATCAACAATTTCGATATGAAAGACTTAGGAGTTGCGGACGTTATTTTGGGAATCAAAATAATAAGCACACCTAATGGAATTGAACTATCTCAGTCACACTATGTGGACAAAGTGATTGAAAAATTCCAAGAGTATGGAATTAAAGGAGTGAGGACACCTTTTAATCCATCGGAAGTACTGCATATAAACACTGATGAGAGTGTAATGCAACTGGAATACTCTCGTGTAATAGGATGCTTAATGTATCTGATGAATTGCACCAGACCAGATATTGCTTACGCGATAAGTCGATTGAGCAGGTATACAAGCAATCCAGGAAAGGAACACTGGAAAGCACTAATGAGAGTGATTGGATATTTAAAAAATACCACAAATTATTTCTTACATTATGGAAAATATCCTGTCATCTTAGAAGGATATAGTGATGCAAATTGGATTGCTGATTTAGAGGAATCAAAATCAACGAGTGGTTATGTCTTTACCCTAGCAGGGGCAGCAGTGTCATGGAAATCTACTAAACAAACATGCATAGCTCGATCCACTATGTAGGATCTAGATTAACCCTAGAGGGGGGTGAATAGGGTTATAGCAAATTTTCTCGATTTAGACATAGAAATAAACTGCAGAAATAAATATGCTGAAATGTAAATCACACACAAAATTTACCCAGCTTTGGCAACCCCTGCCTACTGCTGCATTCCCAGATTTCTATTAAAATTAAACAGTCTCCCGCTTACAAACACTCTAACAGACTCGCAAACCCTGCTCCCGCTTACAAACACTCTAATAGACTCGCAACCCCTGCTCCCGCCTATAGAGTTTTGAAAACTCGCGAACCCTTCTCCCGCCTATAGAGTTTTGCAAACTTGCACACCCCGCTCACTGAACTAATTTTAACTAGACAATCTTACACTACCTACAACCTAAGTGGTGATTTACCAAGGTTTGACAACCTTAAAAAGAGAATTTAAATTTAAAACAAATTTGAAAACAAATTAAAACTAAAACCCTAATAACAACTAAAACCCCTTTTTAAAACAAGGCCGGCCCATTTGTATCATTCTCTAGCCCATTCTTTCTTCTTTTGCTATTGAAAAAATTACGGCTGATCCTCTTTTCTCTGGCTTGAAGAAAATGGCGGCCTCTGTTGTATCTTCGTTCGATTATTGTCCAAATTAGGGCTTTCAGTAAATTCGATTCTCTGGTTTTTTGTTGCTCTTGCTCACGGCTTCTCTGATGATCGGCGGCTTGCTTTACTTGAGGTTGTTCGCAGCTGCTCCTCTGTTGATCGTATTGTGATGATGTCGGCCGCTCCTATTTGATCGAGTTCACTGTTTGCTTCGGTATGTAAATTCCTTGTTTGTGCTTCTTTGATTTTCGTACTCGAACTCGATGATCTAATTTGCCGATGATGATTGATATTTAAAGGAGTTGAATTCCTTGAATTTGTTCGTATCAATTCGAAGCTTTCCTAATTTTCGCTTTCCTGATTTCTGTGACAACTTGATACTCACGGATTAAATTCTGTAGCGTTCGATTTTCTTGAGTCATACGGCAAAAAATTTCCTCTTTTAGTTTGCTTTGACTTTTTCAAAAATTGCACATACTTTTTTTAATTTTTGACAGTATACATTCAACGAATCCCCTTCTTGACTTCTGTATGTTTCCATGATTTCGACTTGGACTTGTTTATTGCTTTCGACTTCGAGTCTGCAATCATCTTTATCACTGAACTATTTACTGACTTGTAGTGTTTGATTCTTCTGGCTTCACTGTGAACTTTGGCTCTGGCCATCTTTGTTTCAGTGCTTCTCGGCATTGAATTTGTGATGTTTGACTGCCAATGGCTTTGACTTGGTTATACTGCTATGTACTTGTCATCTCTGCACTGTTAATTAGTTGATCTGATTCATCATGCATTGTTTCACTTTTTGTTGTTGCCAGTTTGCCTTGTATCACATTGTGCATGCATGTTTTCCTTTGCCTGCTCACTGAAGTCAATGCTTGAATTATTGTAGTCGAGTTGCTTCACTATAATTTAGTTTGAGCCTTGTTGTCCTGTGTCTGATCACGTATCAATGTGCACAGAGTTGTTTGCTGTCATTAACACTTCCATGTATCACTTGATTGACTCATGTATTGTAGTCTTCATGTATGTTGGTTTGTTGAATTCACTACTGGTCTCTGCTTGAACTTCTGGCCTTGTACCTGTAGTTGTATTCATGTACATTGCACTGTGGTCTTTGCATCTATTCTGGTTGGTCTGACCTGACTTGATGTTGTAATCTTCCTTGTTGAGTTCCTGTAGTCGCATTCACTTCATTGTCACTGCTGAAGTTGTGCACTAGTGGTCTTCATTTGGTCTGCACTTGCATGCATTGCTGTTTGGTTGTATTTACACCCCTTTCTGTTGCATTTGTGTTTCTCACCATGTTGCATGCATTGAGTAACTGATCTTGGTCGAGACTTGATTCTTTGATGTTGTGGTATTTGCTGTTATATCACTTCGAATTGCATACTTCTTGTAGTCTTCAGTTTGTACTTTTGGTCTTTGCATCCTTTCACGTTGATTTTTGAAATTTCACTTGAGTTGAGTCCAGTTTCAAAACTCGGGTTTGACCTTGTGCTCGTGACGTGATTTTAAATATATTGCACGTGAGTTGAACTCGGCTTTTCATTTGGGTTTGACCTGTGCTCACCTGTCCCTGTAGCATTATCAAGTGTATATCGATGTGCACGGCCTTGTGGCATGTACAGTGATACACTATGCATGTCACATTGTTCGTGTATGATGAATTCAAATGTGAATGATGACGAAAAACCCAAATAACTGAGGCAAATCATATTTTCAAAAATCATATTTCGTTTTATATTGCAAAAATATTTCTTTTTCAATTTTACCGCGTTAGTGAATATTTTTGTAGATTGCTCAGATGCTGGATTCTAACTAGAATGAAGTTGAAGATAAACTACGAGTGTGAGTGATATGTAATGAGGAAATTATGTAAACTGAATTGTGATGTAATTAGAAACAAAATTGTATATGTACAGTGAGAGCTTGAATTTGTACTATTCAAAATTGTAATAAATATTTGTTTGAATAAAATTTCTGTTTGAATTCAAATTCTGTGTAATTTATTTTATTCAACAAATATTTATTTAATCTATGAAAAACAAAATAGTACATTACCAAATAAATTTAAATGAATATATATGTTTATTATCATCAACCAAAAACATATAAGCGCATATTCAACACACTATGGAATCGGAGTTCATCGCTTTAGATAAAGCAGGCGAAGAAGCAGAATGGCTTCGTCATTTTTTAAAAGATATTCCATTTTGGCCTAAACCTGTACCGGCCATATGCATACACTGTAACAACCAAGCTGCGCTAAGCAGAGCGCACAACTTTGTGTATAATGGAAAGTCACGACATATTCGTCGACGCCATAACACAGTTAGGCAGTTACTCTCAAATGGATCTATTTCCATAGATTATGTGAGAACAAATGATAACCTAGCGGATCCATTTACTAAAGATCTACCAAGAGAGAAAATTGACTGCGCATCGAGGGGAATGGGTTTAAAAGCCTAAACCAATAATAGTTACCTTATATGGAAACCTACCCTAGCGACTGGAGACCCCACAGACTAGGATTAATAGGCAAACCAGTTCTGAGTAACTCAAGACGTAATGCATTGCGGGGACATAGTCCAACTCCATTCCTATGGTGCACAATATAAATGCATGCCTACAGAAGTATTAATAGGTTAAAACTATATTTTTTAATGATGATCATATCTTGGAAATAACAAGTGGGGTATTTGTATGATACTCTTAATGGTTGCGATCACCTATGTAAGTGTGAGCTGGGTCGGCTCTATGAGAATTTTACAAGGCTTTAAATTCTCGATAACACTTGCAGAACCAAGTAGTGTTCAAGACCAAAATGAACACAACCAAGAGATTGGATGAGAAGGGAATCAATGCTTCGTAAAGCTTATTGTCTGGATATACAATAAAGGCCGACGGTTCAAGATGAAATAATTCACCGATTAGCCAAGTAGATCCGATAAGTTTTAACTAGGGAAAGTTCAAAGTGAAATATCTACTTATCCACGATAAAGCATTGTTCCATATGTACTCTGTGATATTTCGCTTCGTGTGGGGGGGTATGTATATTATCATTCATGTGGGGGATTGTTGGAATTCCTAAATGTAGAATGAATGGAAATATATAAAGTCCCACATCGCCAAATTGTTGAAAGCTATATTGGTTTATATATGCTTTTCTCAAGAGGAGGTTGGGGGCCTGGGGATCCCAAATGTATGCTTCGTTGTGAGGAGGGAGATCATGCATCTCCACCACACGCGCGCGCCCCGCCGCCGTCCGTCCGACCGAACCGAACCGGGCCGATCTCGGGCTCGGGTTTGGGTCTAATATGATACTCGTATTTTTACTACAAACTGG
Organism: Allium cepa; assembly: GCA_030765085.1. NCBI lineage: Eukaryota > Viridiplantae > Streptophyta > Magnoliopsida > Asparagales > Amaryllidaceae > Allium > Allium cepa. Next base: position 58,495,812 of record CM060935.1, read on the forward strand.
ACCAGGCTTTCTGACAGTTGCAGGCCATACGAACAGATGCGGATCTGTTCGAAAGCGGACGCGGATTGAATAGGCGCAAACAGTAGCGGGTGCAACCCATTAGAAGCAAACAGAACAGGTGCGGCCGAACGCGAGCAGGTGCGACCCGATTGAAGAAGATACGGTGCATACAGTACCAGGCGGTGCTATGCGAGCGGGTGCGAACTATTGGACGCGAGCAGATGCAAACAAGTAGCAGGCGGGTGCGACCCGTTAACGAACAGTAGCGACCAAAAGGCAACGGGTGCGACCCGTCAAGCGGACGCGACTGTTTGAAGGGATGCAGACGAAATTATAAATAGGAGAGAATACTGATCACATTCTCATCCCATTCCAATCTAATTTCTTCTGCTTCTTTGCTCTACTGTTCAATATTCCATATATATATATATATATATCACAGAGTTGACATACTCATTACAATCTCGTGCAGATTACGTCTGTTGTATCTTAGGAGAATTTTGAAATAAAATTCTTAAGGAAATTGTTACGACAAGCCTCAGACGGAATTTCCTATATATACTGCTTAGATTTTCTGTAATCTTTCCCGTTTATAAGTTGTACTATTTCTTACAATAGTATAACGTTGTTGTTGTAATTTATTTACAACGTAACATATAGTTACAATTACCTAATACAGAATTCCAGCGCAGTGGAATTCTAATTGATAAACTTGTGCGACGAGTTTATTGTAGCGTGCTATCTGTTTTAGTACACCAGAAAGATTAACATCTTAAGAATTTTATTGTTTTATACTAAAACAGAGATGGCAACAGTTGACAACATGAAAACGGATAAGTCCAACTTTTCAGCGGTTATTCTGAATGCAATCTGGTTTAGAATTCTAACCAATGGTGGGTAGATACAGGCGCTACTCGTCATGTTTGTTATGAGAAATCCATGTTCTCTACATACAATAAATTCGATTATGAAGAAAAACTCTATATGGGTAATTCTGCAGTTTCCATGATCGAAGGCAGTGGCACAGTAATCCTCAAGTTTACTTCTGGAAAAACTGTTAAGTTGAATAACATGCCCCATGTTCCAGACATACGCAAAAATCTCATCTCTGGTGCAGTCCTATCAAAGAAGGGATTCAAAATGGTGTTTGAGTCAGACAAGATGGTTCTGTCCAACGCTGGAATGTATATCGGAAGGGGTTATTTATGTGATGGCCTATTTAAGGCAAATGTAGCCGTTGTCGGCAACAAAAATATGTGTTCTGATTGTGCTATTAATAAAATTGAAGTTTCTTATTTGCTTTAGCACGAAATTTTACTATGGCATGATAGATTGGGACACATAAATTTCCGCAAAATGAAAACATTATCAAACTTGGGATTAATTCCAAAATTCCTAGTAGATAAGAACTACAAATGTGAGACATGTGTAGAAGCAAAAATGGTCAAACAACCATTTAAATCTGTTGACAGAAGCACCGAACCATTTGGTTTGGTACATAAAGATTTACGTGATTTTAAATCACTACCTACAAGAGGTGGGAAAAAGTATTTCATTACTTTTATTGACGATTATACGCGATATTGCTATGTATATCTTTTGAACAGTAAAGATGAAGCAATAACAGCGTTTATAAAATACAAGACGGAGGTAGAAAATCAGTTAAATAAAAAGGTCAAGATATTAAGATCTGATCGAGGTGGAGAGTATGAATCACCATTTGAACAATTCTATGAAGAAAATGGCATAATTCATCAAACAACAGCTCCATATTCGCCACAACAAAATGGTGTAACCGAAAGGAAGAATAGAACGTTAAAAGATATGATTACTGCAATGCTTTTAACTTATGGTCTACCGACGAACTTGTGGGGGGAAGCACTAAATATGTCTAATCATATATTAAATAAGGTTCCTCACAATAAAACAGGAACAATTCCATATGAGATATGGAAAGGATACAAACGAAGCTTTAAATACCTCAAAGTGTGGGGGTGCTTGGCAAAAGTTCCAGTTCCGCCTCCCAAGAGAGTCAAACTTGGACCAAAAACAGTAGATTGTTATTATCTTGGGCCAGCCCAAAATATTAGTGTCTACAAATTTTTGGTATTCAAGTCTGACATAACTGATATTCATGTAAATACAATCATGAAATCAAGAGATGCCTCATTCTTTGAAGATGTGTTTCCGCACAAAAGGAATGAAGGAAATAATGTCCCAAAAAGGACAAGGGAAGAATCATAAGATTCGCATGAAGATGAAACTCATCACGAAATTGAGGATGCCGAACCAAGAAGAAGCATAAGGGCTAGAACTTCCAAAACATTTGGTTCGGACTTTTTTACATATGTATTAGAGCACGAACCTAAAACATACAAGGAAGCAATGTCATCTTCTGAATCCTCATGTTGGAAAGAAGCAATCCAAAGTGAGATTGATTCAACTCTAAGTAATAAAACTTGGAAAATTGTTGATATTCCACCAGGAATAAAACCAATTGGCTGCAAGTGGATTTTCAAGAAAAAAATGAAAGCAGATGGCTCTATCGACAAGTATAAGCCATATTTGTAGCCAAAGGATATCGTCAAAAAGGAGTAGACTTCTTTGATACATATTCGCCGGTAACACGAATAACCTCTATTAGAATGTTAATAGCAATTGCATCCTTCTATAATCTAGAGATTCATCAAATGGATGTAAAGCCAGCATTCTTAAATGGAAATCTCGATGAGGAGATTTACATGGAGCAACCTGAGGGATTTATTTCCAAAGGAAATGAAAACAAAGTCTGTAGATTAGTCAAATCATTATACGGACTAAAACAAGCTCCAAAGCAATGGCACGCAAAATTTGATAGTGTCATGATGAGAAATGGTTTTCGTATAAATGAATGTGACAAATGTGTTTATTATAAACAACTTGGACAATCATATATGATGATCTGTCTATATGTGGACGATATGCTAATATTCGATCCAAATACTCAGGTAATTGAAACCATAAAGAAAATGTTGATCAACAATTTCGATAAGAAAGACTTAGGAGTTGCGGACGTTATTTTGGGAATCAAAATAATAAGAACACCTAATGGAATTGAACTATCTCAGTCACACTATGTGGACAAAGCGATTGAAAAATTCCAAGAGTATGGAATTAAAGGAGTGAGGACACCTTTTAATCCATCGGAAGTACTGCATGAAAACACTGATGAGAGTGTAATGCAACTGGAATACTCTCGTGTAATATGATGCTTTATGTATCTGATGAATTGCACCAGACCAGATATTGCTTACGCGGTAAGTCGATTGAGCAGGTATACAAGCAATTCAGGAAAGGAACACTGGAAAGCACTAATAAGAGTGCTTGGATATTTAAAAAAATACCACAAATTATTCCTTACATTATGGAAAATATCCTGCCGTCTTAGAAGGATATAGTGATGCAAATTGGATTGCTGATTTAGAGGAATCAAAATCAACGAGTGGTTATGTCTTTACCCTAGCAGGGGCAGCATTGTCATGGAAATCTACTAAACAAACATGCATAGCTCGATCCACTATGGAATCGGAGTTCATCGCTTTAGATAAAGCAGGCGAAGAAGCAGAATGGCTTCGTCATTTTTTAGAAGATATTCCATTTTGGCCTAAACCTGTACCGGCCATATGCATACACTTTGATAACCAAGCTGCGCTAAGCAGAGCGCACAACTTTGTGTATAATGGAAAGTCACGACATATTCGTCGACGCCATAACACAGTTAGGCAGTTACTCTCATATGGAACTATTTCCATAGATTATGTGAGAACAAATGATAACCTAGCGGATCCATTTACTAAAGGTTTATCAAGAGAGAAAATTGACTGCACATCGAGGGGAATGGGTTTAAAAGCCTAAACCAACAAGATTTACCTTATACGGAAACCTATCCTGGCGACTGGAGATCCCACGGACTAGGATCAATATGCAAACCAGTTCTGAGTAACTCAAGACGTAATGCATTTGCGGGGACATAGTCCAACTCCATTCCTATGGTGCACAATATAAATGCATGCCTACAGAAGTATTAATAGGTTAAAACTATGTTTTTTAATGATGACCATATCTTGGAAATAACAAATGGGGTATTTGTAGGATACTCTTAATGGTTGCGATCACCTATGTAAGTGTGAGGTGGGTCGGCTCTATGAAAATTTTACAAGGCTTTAAATTCTCTATAACACTCGCAGAACCAAGTAGTGTTCAGGACCAAAATGAACACAACCAAGAGATTGAATGAGAAGGGAATCAATGCTTCGTAAAGCTTATTGTCTGGATATACAATAAAGGCCGACGGTTCAAGATGAAATAATTCACCGATTAGCCAAATAGATCCGATAAGTTTTAACTAGGGAAAGTTCAAGGTGAAATATATACTTATCCACGATAAATCATTATTCCATATGTACTCTATGATATTTCGCTTCATGTGGGGGATATGTATATTATCATTCATGTGGGGGATTGTTGGAATTTCTAAAGGTAGAGTGAATGGAAATATACAAAGTCCCACATCGCCAAATTGTTGAAAGCTATATTGGTTTATATATGCTTTTCTCAAGAGGAGGTTGGGGGCATGGGGCTCCCAAATGTATGCTTTGTTGTGAGGAGGGAGATCATGCATCTCCACCACACACGCGCGAGCGCCGCCGCCGTCCGTCCGACCGAACCGAACCGGGCCGGGCTCGGGCTCGGGTTTGGGTCTAATATGATACTCGTATCTTTACTGCAAACTGGACCGGGCTTTCTGACAGTTGCAGGCCATACGAACAGATGCGGATCTGTTCGGAAGCGGATGCGGATTGAATAGGCGAAAACAGTAGCGGGTGCGACCCGTTAAAAGTAAACAGAACAGGTGCGGCCGAACGCGAGCGAGTGCGACCCGATTGAAGCAGATACGGCGCATACAATACCAGGCAGTGCGATGCGAGCGGGTGCGAACTGTTGGACACGAGCAGATGCAAACCAGTAGCAGGCGGGTGCGACCCATTAACGAACAGTAGCGACCAAAAGGCAACGGGTGCGACCCGTCAAGCGGACTCGACTGTTTGAAGGGATGCAGACGAAATTATAAATAGGAGAGAATACTGATCACATTCTCATCCCATTCCAATCTAATTTCTTCTGCTTCTTTGCTCTACTACTCAAATATTCCACATATATATCACAGAGTTGACATACTCATTATAATCTCGTGCAGATTACATCTGTTGTATCTTGGGAGAATTTTGAAATAAAATTCTTAAGGAAATTGTTACGACGAGCCTCAGACGGAATTTTCTATATATACTGATTAGATTTTCTGTAATCTTTACCGTTTATAAGTTGTACTATTTCTTACAATAGTATAACGTTATTGTTGTAATTTATTTACAACGTAACATATAGTTACAATTACCTAATACGGGATTCCAGCGCAGTGGAATTCTAATTGATAAACTTGTGCGACGAGTTTATTGTAGCATGCTATCTGTTTTAGTACACCAGAAAGATTAACATCTTAAGAATTTTACTGTTTTATACTAAAACAGAGATGACAACAGTTTACAACATGAAAATTGATAAGTCCAACTTTTCAGCGGTTATTTCTGAATGCAATCTGGTTCAGAATCCTAACCAAAGGTGGGTAGATACAGGCGCTACTCGTCATGTTTGTTCTGAGAAATCCATGTTCTCTACATACAAGAAATTCGACCATGAAGAAAAACTCTATATGGGTAATTCTACAGTATCCATGATCGAAGGCAGTGGCACAGTAATCCTCAAGTTTACTTCTGGAAAAACTGTTAAGTTGAATAGCGTGCTCCACGTTCCATACATACGCAAGAATCTCATCTCTGGTGCAGTCCTATCAAAGAAGGGATTCAAAATGGTGTTTGAGTCAAACAAGATGGTTCTATCCAAAGATGGAATGTATATCGAAAGGGGTTATTTATGTGATGGCCTATTTAAGGCAAATGTAGCCGCTGTCGGCAACAAAAATATGTGTTCTGATTGAGCTATAAATTAAATTGAAGTTTCTTATTTGCCTGAGCACGAAATTTTACTATGGCATGATAGATGGGACACATAAATTTCTACAAAATGAAAACATTATCGAACTTGGGATTAATTCCAAAATTCCAAGTAGATAAGAACTACAAATGTGAGACATGTGTAGAAGCAAAAATGGTCAAACAACCATTTAAATCTGTTGACAGAAGCATCGAACCATTAGGTTTGGTACATACAGATTTATGTGATTTTAAATCACTGCCTACAAGAGGTGGAAAAAGTATTTCATTACTTTTATTGACGATTATACACGAAATTGTATGTACATCTTTTAAATAGTAAAGATGAAGCAATAACAACGTTTATAAAATACAAGGCTGAGGTAGAAAATCAGTTAAATAAAAAGATCAAGATATTAAGATCTGATCGAGGTGGTGAGTATGAATCACCATTTATCAATTCTGTGAAGAAAATGGAATAATTCATCAAACAACAACCCCATATTCACCACAACAAAATGGTGTAGCCAAGAGAAAGAATAGAACGTTAAAAGTTATGATTACTGCAATGCTTTTTACTTCTGGTCTACCGACGAACTTGTGGGGGGAAGCACTAAATATGTCTAATCATATATTAAATAAGGTTCCTCACAATAACACAGGAACAATTCCATATGAGATATGGAAAGGACACAAACCAAGCTTTAAATACCTCAAAGTGTGGGGGTGCTTGGCAAAAGTTCCAGTTCCGCCTCCCAAGAGAGTCAAACTTGGACCAAAAACAGTAGATTGTTATTATCTTGGGCCAGCCCAAAATAGTAGTTCCTACAAATTTTTGGTATTCAAGTCTGATATAACTGATATTCATGTAAATACAATCATGGAATCAAGAGATGCCTCATTCTTTGAAGATGTGTTTCCGCACAAAATGAATGAAGGAAATAATGTCCCAAAAAGGACAAGGGCAGAATCAAACGATTCGTATGAAGATGAAACTCATCACGAAATTGAGGATGCTGAACCAAGAAGAAGCGTAAGGGCTAGAACTTCCAAAACATTTGGTTCGTACTTTTTAACATATGTATTAGAGCACGAACCTCAAACATACAAGGAAGCAATGTCATCTTCTGAATCCTCATGTTGGAAACAAGCAATCCAAAGTGAGATTGATTCAATTCTAAGTAATAAAACTTGGGAAATTATTTATATTCCACCAGGAATAAAACCAATTGGCTGCAAATGGATTTTCAAGAAGAAAATGAAAGCAGATGGCTCTATCGACAAGTATAAAGGCAGATTAGTAGCCAAAGGATATCGTCAAAAAGAAGGAGTAGACTTCTTTGATACATATTCGCCGGTAACACGAATAACCTCCATTAGAATGTTAATAGCAATTGCATCCTTCTATAATCTAGAGATTCATCAAATGGATGTAAAAATAGCATTCTTAAATGGAAATCTCGATGAGGAGATTTACATGGAGCAACCTAAGGGATTTATTTCCAAAGGAAATGAAAACAAAGTCTGTAGATTAGTCAAATCATTATACGGACTAAAACAAGCTCCAAAGCAGTGGCACGTAAAATTTGATAGTGTCATGATGAGAAATGGTTTTCGTATAAATGAATGTGACAAATGTGTTTATTATAAACAGCTTGGACAATCATATGTGATGATCTGTCTATATGTGGACGATATGCTAATATTCGGTCCAAATACTCAAGTAATTGAGACCATAAAGAAAATGTTGATCAACAATTTCGATATGAAAGACTTAGGAGTTGCGGACGTTATTTTGGGAATCAAAATAATAAGAACACCTAATGGAATTGAACTATCTCAGTCACACTATGTAGACAAAGTGATTTAAAAAATTCCAAGAGTATGGAATTAAAGGAGCGGGGACAACTTTTAATCCATCGGAAGTACTGCTTAAAAACACTGATGAGAGTGTAATGCAACTGGAATACTCTCGTGTAATAGGATGCTTAATGTATCTGATGAATTGCACCAGACCAGATATTGCTTGCGCGGTATGTCGATTGAGCAGGTATACAAGCAATCTAGGAAAGGAACACCGGAAAGCACTAATGAGAGTGCTTGGATATTTAAAAAATACCACAAATTATTCCTTACATTATGGAAAATATCCTGCCGTCTTAGAAGGATATAGTGATGCAAATTGGATTGTTGATTCAGAGGAATCAAAATCAACGAGTGTTTATGTCTTTACCGTAGCAGTGGCAGCAGTGTCATGGAAATCTACTAAATAGACATGCATAGCTCGATCCACTATGGTATCGGAGTTCATCGCTTTAGATAAAGCAGGCGAAGAAGCAGAATGGCTTCGTCATTTTTTAGAAGATATTCCATTTTGGCCTAAACCTGTACCGGCCATATGCATACACTATGATAACCAAGCTGCGCTAAGCAGAGCGTACAACTTTGTGTATAATGGAAAGTCACGACATATTCGTCGACGCCATAACACATTTAGGCAGTTACTCTCAAATGGAACTATTTCCATAGATTATGTGAGAACAAATGATAACCTAGCGGATCCATTTACTAATGGTTTATCAAGAGAGAAAATTGACTGCGCATCGAGGGGAATGGGTTTAAAAGCCTAAATCAACAAGAGTTACCTTATACGGAAACCTATCCTAGCGACTGGAGACCCCACGGACTAGGATCAATAGGTAAACCAGTTATAAGTAACTCAAGACGTAATGCATTTGCGGGGACACGGTCCAACTCCATTCCTATGGTGCACAATATAAATGCATGCCTACAGAAGTATTAATAGGTTAAAACTATGTTTTTTAATGATGACCATATCTTGGAAATAACAAGTGGGGTATTTGTAGGATACTCTTAATGGTTGCGATCACCTATGTAAGTGTGAGCTGGGTCGGCTCTATGAGAATTTTACAAGGCTTTAAATTCTCTATAACACTCGCAGAACCAAGTAGTGTTCAAGACCAAAATGAACACAACCAAGAGATTTGATGAGAAGGGAATCAATGCTTCGTAAAGCTTATTGTCTGGATATACAATAAAGGTCGACGATTCAAGATGAAATAATTCACCGATTAGCCAAGTAGATCCGATAAGTTTTAACTAGGGAAAGTTCAAAGTGAAATATCTACTTATCCACGATAAAGCATTATTCCATATGTACTCTATGATATTTCGCTACGTGCGGGGAATATGTATATTATCATTCATGTGGGGGATTGTTGGAATTCCTAAAGGTAGAATGAATGGAAATATACAAAGTCCCACATCGCCAAATTGTTGAAAGCTATATTGGTTTATATATGCTTTTCTCAAGAGGAGGTTGGGGGCCTAAGGCTCCCAAATGTATGCTTCGTTGTGAGGAGGGAGATCATGCATCTGCACCACACACGCGCGCGCGCCGCCGCCGTCCGTCCGACCGAAACGAACCGGGCCGGGATCGGGTTTGGGTCTAATATGATACTCGTATTTTTAATGCAAACTGGACCGGGCTTTCTGACAGTTGCAGGCCATACGAACAGATGCGGATCTGTTCGGAAGCGGACGCGGATTGAATAGGCGCAAACAGTAGCGGGTGCGACCCGTTAGAAGCAAACAGAACAGGTACGGTCGAACGCGAGCGGGTGCGACCCGATGAAGCAGATACGGCGCATACAGTACCAGGCGGTGCGATGCAAGCGGGTGCGAACTATTGGACGCGAGCAGATGCAAACCAGTAGCAGGCGGGTGCGACCTGTTAACGAACATTAGCGACCATAAGGCAACGGGTGCGACCCGTCAAGCGGACGCGACTGTTTGAAGGGATGCAGACGAAATAATAAATAGGAGAGAATACTGATCACATTCTCATCCCATTCCAATCTAATTTCTTCTGCTTCTTTGTTGTACTATCAATATTCCATATATATATCACAGAGTTGACATACTCATTACAATCTCGTGCCGATTATGTCTGTTGTATCTTGGGAGAATTTTGAAATAAAATTCTTAAGGAAATTGTTACGACAAGCCTCAGACGGAATTTCCTATATATACTGGTTAGATTTTCTGTAATCTTTCCCGTTTATAAGTTATACTATTTCTTACAATAGTATAACGTTATTATTGTAATTTATTTACAACGTAATATATAGTTACAATTATCTAATACAGAATTCCAGCGCAGTGGAATTCTAATTGATAAACTTGTGCGACGAGTTTATTGTAGCGTGCTATCTGTTTTAGTACACCAGAAAGATTAACATCTTTGGAATTTTACTGTTTTATACTAAAATAGAGATGGCAACAGTTGACAACATGAAAATGGATAAGTCCAACTTTTCAGCGGTTATTTCTGAATGCAATCTGGTTCAGAATCCTAACCAATGGTGGGTAGATACAAGCGCTACTCGTCATGTTTGTTCTGAGAAATCCATGTTCTCTACATACAAGAAATTCGATCATGAAGAATAACTCTATATGGGTAATTCTGCATTTTCCATGATCAAAGGCAGTGGCACAGTAATCCTCAAGTTTACTTCTGGAAAAACTGTTAAGTTGAATAACGTGCTCCACGTTCCAGACATACGCAAGAATCTCATCTCTGGTGCAGTCCTATCAAAGAAGGGATTCAAAATGGTGTTTGAGTTAGACAAGATGGTTCTGTCCAAAGCTGGAATGTATATCGGAAGGGGTTATTTATGTGATGGCCTATTTAAGGCAAATGTAGCCGTTGTCGGCAACAAAAATATGTGTTCTGATTGTGCTATTAATAAAATGAAGTTTCTTATTTGCTTGAGCACGAAATTTACTATGGCATGATAGATTGGGACACATAAATTTCCGCAAAATGAAAACATTATCAAACTTAAGATTAATTCCAAAATTCCAAGTAGATAAGAACTACAAATGTGAGACATGTGTAGAGCAAAAATGGTCAAACAACCATTTAAATCTGTTGACTGAAGCACCGAACCATTAGGTTTGGTACATACAGATTTATATGATTTTAAATCACTACCTACAAGAGGTGGGAAAAAGTATTTCATTACTTTTATTGACAATTATACGCGATATTTCTATGTATATCTTTTAAATAGTAAAGATGAAGCAATAACAGCGTTTATAAAATACAAGGCTGAGGTAGAAAATCAGTTAAATAAAAAGATCAAGATATTAAGATCTGATCGAGGTGGAGAGTATGAATCACCATTTGAACAATTTCGTGAAGAAAATGAAATAATTCATCAAACAACAGCTCCATATTCACCACAACAAAATGGTGTTGTCGAGAGGAAGAATAGAACGTTAAAAGATATGATTACTACAATGCTTTTAACTTCTGGTCTACCGACGAACTTGTGGGGGGAAGCACTAAATATGTCTAATCATATATTAAATGAGGTTCCTCACAATAAAACAGGAACAATTTCATATGAGATATGGAAAGGACACAAACCAAGCTTTAAATACCTCAAAGAGTGGGGGTGTTTGGCAAAATTTCCAGTTCCGCCTCCCAAGAGAGTCAAACTTGGACCAAAAACAGTAGATTGTTATTATCATGGGCCAACCCAAAATAGTAGTGCCTACAAATTTTTGGTATTCAAGTCTGATATAACTGATATTTATGTAAATACAATCATGGAATCAAGAGATGCCTCATTCTTTAAAGATGTGTTTCCGCACAAAAGGAATGAAGGAAATAATGTCCCAAAAAGGACAAAGGAAGAACCAAACGATTCGCATGAAGATGAAACTCATCACGAAATTGAGGATGCTGAACCAAGAAGAAGCGTAAGGGCTAGAACTTCCAAAACATTTGGTTTGGACTTTTTAACATATGTATTAGAGCACGAACCTCAAACATACAAGGAAGCAATGTCATCTTCTGAATTCTCATGTTGGAAAGAAGCAATCCAAAGTGAGATTGATTCAATTCTAAGTAATAAAACTTGGGAAATTGTTGATATTCCACCAGGAATAAAATCAATTGGCTGCAAATGGATTTTCAAGAAGAAAATGAAAGCAGATGGCTCTATCGACAAGTATAAAGCCAGATTAGTAGCCAAAGGTATCGTCAAAAAGAAGGAGTAGACTTCTTTGATACATATTCGTCGGTAACACGAATAACCTCTATTAGAATGTTAATAGCAATTGCATCCATCTATAATCTAGAGGTTCATCAAATGGATGTAAAAGTAGCATTCTTAAATGGAAATTTCGATGAGGAGATTTATATGGAGCAACCTGAGGGATTTGTTTCCAAAGGAAATGGAAACAAAGTCTGTAGATTAGTCAAATCATTATACGAATAAAACAAACTCCAAAGCAATAACACGCAAAATTTGATAGTGTCATGATGAGAAATGGTTTTCGTATAAATGAATGTGACAAATATTTTTATTATAAACAACTTGGACAATCATATGTGATGATCTGTTTATATGTGGACGATATGCTAATATTCGGTCCAAATACTCAGGTAATTGAGACCATAAAGAAAATGTTGATCAACAATTTCGATATGAAAGACTTAGGAGTTGCGGACGTTATTTTGGGAATCAAAATAATAAGAAAACCTAATGGAATTGAACTATCTCAGTCACACTATGTAGTCAAAGTGATTGAAAAATTCCAAGAGTATGGAATTAAAGGAAGGAGGACACCTTTAAATCCATCGGAAGTACTGCATAAAAACATTGATGAGAGTGTAATGCAACTGGAATCCTCTCGTGTAATAGGATGCTTAATGTATCTGATGAATTGCACCAGACCAGACATTTCTTACACGGTAAGTCGATTGAGCAGGTATACAAGCAATCCAGGAAAGAACACTGGAAAGCACTAATGAGTGTGATTGGATATTTTAAAAATACCATAAATTATTCCTTACATTATGGAAAATATCCTACCGTCTTAGAAGGATATAGTGATGCAAATTGGATTGTTGATTCAGAGGAATCAAAATCAACGAGTGTTTATGTCTTTACCGTAGCAGTGGCAGCAGTGTCATGGAAATCTACTAAATAGACATGCATAGCTCGATCCACTATGGAATCGTAGTTCATCGCTTTAGATAAAGCAGGCGAAGAAGCAGAATGGCTTCGTCATTTTTTAGAAGATATTCCATTTTGGCCTAAACCTGTACCGGCCATACGCATACACTGTAATAACCAAGCTGCGCTAAGCAGAGCGCACAACTTTGTGTATAATGGAAAGTCACGACATATTCGTCGACGCCATAACACAGTTAGGAAGTTACTCTCAAATGGAACTATTTACATAGATTATGTGAGAACAAATGATAACCTCGCGGATCCATTTACTAAAGGTTTACCAAGAGAGAAAATTGACTGCGCATCGAGGGGAATGGGTTTAAAAGCCTAAACCAACAAGAGTTACCTTATACGGAAACCTACCCTAGCGACTAGAGATCCCACGGACTAGGATTAATAGGCAAACCAGTTCTGAGTAATTCAAGACGTAATGCATTTGCGGGGACATAGTCCAACTCCATTCCTATGATGCACAATATAAATGCATGCCTATAGAAGTATTAATAGGTTAAAACTATGTTTTTTAATGATGACCATATCTTGGAAATAACAAGTGGGTTATTTGTAGGATACTCTTAATGGTTGCGATCACCTATGTAAGTGTGAGCTGGGTCGACTCTATGAGAATTTTACAAGGCTTTAAATTCTCAATAGCACTCGCAGAACCAAGTAATGTTCAAGACCAAAATGAACACAACCAAGAGATTGGATGAGAAGGGAATCAATGCTTCGTAAAGCTTATTGTCTGGATATACAATAAAGGCCGACGGTTCAAGATGAAATAATTCACTGATTAGCCAAGTAGATCCGATAAGTTTTAACTAGGGAAAGTTCAAATTGAAATATCTACTTATCCACGATAAAGCATTATTCCATATGTACTTTGTGATATTTCGCTTCGTGTGGGGGATATGTATATTATCATTCATGTGGGGGATTGTTGGAATTCCTAAAGGTATAATGAATGGAAATATACAAAGTCCCACATCGCCAAATTGTTGAAAGCTATATTGGTTTATATATGCTTTTCTCAAGAGGAGGTTGGGGGCTTAGGGATCCCAAATGTATGCTTCGTTGTGAGGAGGGAGATCATGCATCTCCACCACACACGCGTGCGCCGCCGTCCGTCCGAACGAACCGAACCGGGCCGAGCTCGGGCTCGAGTTTGGGTCTAATATGATACTCGTATTTTTACTACAAACTGGACCGGGCTTTCTGACAGTTGCAGGCCATACGAACAGATGCGGATCTGTTCGAAAGCGGACGCGGATTGAATAGGCGCAAACAGTAGCGTGTGTGACCCGTTAGAAGCAAACAAAACAGGTGCGGCCGAACGCGAGCGGGTGCGACCCGATTGAAGCAGATACGGCGCATACAGTACCAGGCGGGGCGGTGCGATGCGAGCGGGTGCGAACTGTTGGACGCGAGCAGATGCAAACCAGTAGCAGGCGGGTGCGACCCGTTAACGAACAGTAGCGACCAAAAGGCAACGGGTGCGACCCGTCAAGCGGACGCGACTGTTTGAAGGGATGCGGACGAAATTATAAATAGGAGAGAATATTGATCACATTCTCATCCCATTCCAATCTAATTTCTTCTGCTTCTTTTCTCTACTGCTCAATATTCCATATATATATATATCAAAGAGTTGACATACTCATTACAATTTCGCGCAGATTACGTCTATTGTATCTTAGGAGAATTTTGAAATAAAATTCTTAAGAAAATTGTTACGACAAGCCTCAGACGGAATTTCCTATATACAATGGTTAGATTTTCTTTAATCTTTCCCGTTTATAAGTTGTACTATTTTTTACAATAATATAACGTTATTGTTGTAATTTATTTACAACGTAACATATAGTTACAATTATCTAATAAAGAATTCCAGCGTAGTGGAATTCTAATTGATAAACTTGTGCGACGAGTTTATTGTAGCGTGCTATCTGTTTTAGTACACCAGAAAGATTAACATCTTAAGAATTTTACTGTTTTATACAAAAACAGAGATGGCAACAGTTGACAACATGAAAATGGATAAGTCCAACTTTTCAGTGGTTATTTCTGAATGCAATCTGGTTCAGAATCCTAACCATTAGTGGGTAGATACAGGCGCTACTCGTCATGTTTGTTATGAGAAATCCATGTTCTCTACATACAAGAAATTCGATCATGAAGAAAAACTCTTTATGGGTAATTCTGCAGTTTCCATGATCGAAGGCAGTGGCACAGTAATCCTCAAGTTTACTTCAGGAAAAACTGTTAAGTTGAATAACGTGCTCCACGTTCCAGACATACGCAAGAATCTCATCTCTGGTGCAGTCCTATCAAAGAAGGGATTCAAAATGGTGTTTGAGTCAGACAAGATGGTTCTGTCCAAAGCTGGAATGTATATCGGAAGGGGTTATTTACGTGATAGCCTATTTAAGGAAAATGTAGCCGTTGTCGGCAACAAAAATATGTGTTCTGATTGTGCTATTAATAAAATTGAAGTTTCTTATTTGCTTGAGCACGAAATTTTACTATTGCATGATAGATTGGGACACATAAATTTTCGCAAAATGAAAACATTATCAAACTTGGGATTAATTCCAAAATTCCAAGTAGATAAGAACTACAAATGTGAGACATGTGTAGAAGCAAAAATGGTCAAACAACCATTTAAATCTGTTGACAGAAGCACCAAACCATTAGGTTTGGTACATACAGATCTATGTGATTTTAAATCACTACCTACAAGAGGTGGGAAAAAGTATTTCATTACTTTTATTGATGATTATACGCGATATTGCTATGTATATCTTTTAAATAGTAAAGATGAAGCAATAACAACGTATATAAAATACAAGGCTGAGGTAGAAAATCAGTCAAATAAAAAGATCAAGATATTAAGATCTGATCGAGGTGGGGAGTATGTGTTGAATATGCGCTTTGCGCTATATGATTTTTGTTTGATGATAATAAACATATATACATTCACTTAAATGTATTTGTTAACGTACTATTTTAATTTTTCACAGAATAAATAAATATTTGCTGAATAAAAATAAATAACACAGTTTTTGAATTCAAACGAATATTTTATTCAAACAAATATTTATTACAACTTTGATAGTACAATTTCAAGCTCTCACTATACATATACAATTTTGACTACAATACATGACATTTCACATTTACATCACAACCTCACTACATATCACTCACACTCATATTTTTGTCTTCAACTATAATCCAGTTTGAATCCAGCATCTGAGCAATCTGCAAAAATATTCACTAACGCGGTAAAATCGAAAAAGAAATATTTTTGAAATTCAAAAATAAAAGATGATTTTGAAAATATGATTTGCCTCAGTTATTTGGGTTGTACGTCATAATTTAAATTTGAATTCATCATACACGAACAACTTGTGACATACACAGTGTATTACTGTATATGCCACAAGGCCGTGCACACCGATATATACACTTGATTGATTTACAGGGACAGGTGAGCACAGGTCAAACCCAAATGAAAAACCGGGTTCAACTCACGTGCAATAATATAAATGACACAACTCTCAGCACAAGGTCAAACCCGAGTTTTAAAACTGGATTCAACACAAGGCAACATGACATGAATGCAACGAAGACCAACAGCCCCAACAGAAATATGAAATGAATCAAAGCAATGATCAGAGAACATGCATGAAGACTGAATGAAATGCACAGCATGCATTGTTGAATATGTGTTACAGTGGTGATGCAAGTGCTAACCAGAATGAAGTCCAATACAATTACAACTGACTACATGCAGGAGAACAAACACAACACTGCAGCCAATTTATACACTATGAATCAGAGATTACAAACTCGAGTGTGCAAGTGAACATGACAGGAAACAGTTCAATATGAACTGATGAAACAGTACCAATGAACAGTGACAACATACAAGTCAGACTAACATAATGCAAGACAGTAGTCATAAATGGAATAACAACATCGAGCCAGAGCCGTCAAGTTCAAATATCACACAAGTACAGGCCGCAACAGTATGCACCAGTTCAAACATTTATCAGAGAATATATGGAAGGGTCAGTGATACAAGGCAATACACAAGAGCATACAAGTGCAACACAAGAAACAGATAGAAATGAACTTATGAAGCAGTGCAAGTGCAAATCACCAACTACAAGACCTCAAGTGATATGGTGAAGCAGCATGTAATGACATTATATACAAATGTAAAGAACAATGGTGATGCACTGCAAATATCCAGACAGCAAGCACATGCATCCAAGTACAAGCTCGTGTCGAAGTTACCGAAGTCAGCATGAAATTTTACAGGGCAATCAACAGAGATGATCAAGTGACCAAATTTAAAGCTAACACACACACACACACACACACACATATATATATATATATATATACATGATACAAATGCACAAGTACAGGCTGATCAAAATTTAAAAAATGACCAAAGCCAAATGTGACAGTAGTTTTAAAAAATCAAGTCAAAGCCAAGTACAACAAGAAATAATCAAACAGCCAAGCAAATTGAACAAGTCACAGGGGAGTTCAATATCGTAGTCAAAAACCAGTGCTACCAAAAGTCAAGAACATAGCCAAGAAATTCATCACGAAATCAACGGAACAGAGAATTTTCAAAGCAAGTCAATCATCTCAAAGCACATGGTAAACAAATGTCTCGAATTCAAAGCATATTGCAATCGGGTCAACAGAGAGATTCACGGCCATAGTCAATCAACACAAATTCAAAGGCCGAAGCCAATTGTGAACCAGTCAAAAATCAAAACCGCGTGTGCCAAGCATCAAGTATACGAATTTGACAAAGTCAGATTAATCATCAATCGTTCAAGCATAATCAAGCGGCAGAGAAACGAAAATGACAAATTCAAACATGATTATACGAACGAAAATAAAGGAGATCGAACTCCTATAAATACCCAAAATCATCATCGGCATAAAGCATCGAGTTCGAGAAAGCCAAAATCAGCAGAGCAAAAGGAATAAAACACATACCAGAAAATTACATACGAACTCGATCCAAAATTGAAGAGCCGTGCGCTAATAGAAGAGAAACGAAGCCTACAACTATCTGTATCAAGCGGCGACTTCAATTTGCACAAACCCTAGTTTGGAAATCAGGGACGAAGCCCTAAATTCAGAACTGAGAGGAACGAAAGAGAAGAACGGCCGCCATTTTTCACAAGGAGATAAAGGAACGGGCTAACAGATAGTGAAGGGGGCCGACCTTGTCTATGTTAAAAGGGGGTTTTGTTTTTAGGCTTTAATTAATTAGGGTTGTTTATCTTTTAATTATTGTTTAAATTGTTTTTACTTTTAAACCGTTTTTAATTTTCTAGTCGTGTGACTAGGGGACAAACTACGGTGTGTAGTTTGGGAATTCGCAACTCGGTGGTTGAGTTGTGGTCAGGGTTTTGAGCGTAGAGTTAGATTAGTCAATAGCGGGTATAGCAAGTTTACGTGTGTAAGCGAGGGACTATCTAATTTCTAGTAGAAACCTTGGGGGCAGCACGTAGGCAGGGTTTTGCCGAAGCTGGGTAAATTCTGTGTTGTTCTGTTTTTTCTGTTATTTATATTCTGCAATATCTGTGCTGCTATTCTGTGATCTGAATTGAAATTAATTGATAAGCTTCCGCGATTAATTTTAATAATTTACACTATCACCCTATTCACCCCCCCTCTAGGGTGAAATCGATCCTACAAGTGGTATCAGAGCTAGGAACAAAAGCCGTTTTTGTTTTAAAAATTTGATTTTACAAAAACCAATTTTTTTTAAAAATTCGTGTTTCAAAAAAAAAATTGGTTTTTGTTTTAAAAATTTGAATTTTTAAAATGGCTTCTTTTAATAATGCTTTTACAGAAGGTCAATCCATAGTTAGACCACCAATGTTCAATGGTGAATATGCTTATTGGAAAAATAGAATGCAAATTTTTCTGAAGACCATTGATGCTTGGAATATTGTTGAGACAGGTTATAGAATACCAACTATAACTGTAGATAATCAGGAAATAGAGAAACCAAAGGAATAATGGACAGAACTAGAAAATAAATTACAAAATACTAATGCCAAAGCTATGAATTCTATTATCTGTTCATTGGATCAATTTGAATTTAATCGTGTCTCACATTGTCTAACTGCGCAGGAAATATGGCACATACTAGAAGAGACTCACGAAGGAACATCTCAAGTCAAAGAATCTCGCCTTGTAATGCTAAGCAGCGAATACGAGAACTTCAAAATGGCGAAGGAAGAAAATGTCAAAGAGATGTACGGACGACTCTCCAATATCGTATACAAATCAAAAGCTCTCGGAAAAACATACACCGAATTAGAAATAGTCCGGAAAATCCTCAGAGTCCTTCCACGAAGCTTTGAAGCAAAAGTAACTGCCATACAAGAATCGAAAGATTTAAAACAACTTAAAGTTGAAGAACTCATCGGAAATCTCACCACTTATGAGCTAGAAATGAAATTCAAAGAAGAGCGTGAAGGAGGTGACACTCAAAAGAAATCAATAGCTCTCAAAGGAACAACCAAAAGTGATGATGATAACGATGAAGATGATGGAGCAGCAGAATTGGAGCTGTTAATAAGGAAATTCAAAAAATGGAATCAAAAACATGGTAATTCAGCTCGAATTCAAAAAGCAAAAAGCAGAATAGCCAAAGCACTAGACTACTCGGAAGAACAAAAGTTTATTTGTTATAATTGCAACAAACCCGGCCATATCAAGCCCGATTGTTCACAAATTAAATCCAGCCATGGAAAGAAACAGAAAAAGAAAAGTTTTGCAGCCACTTGGGATGAAATAGACGAGAATGATCAAAGCACTGGCAGTGAAAGCGAAAAGGCAGAATTGTGTCTTCAAGGTGATACAACTGACAGTGACGATGACGAGCCAAGTGAGGTATCAAAACTTACCCATTCTGAGTTGCTTATATATTTTCATGAAGTAAACGGTTGTTTTGAATGACTTAGGGAAAAATACGCCAAACTTGAATCTCAAAATGATACTTTGATATAATGTAATAAACAACTTGATCAATTAGTTAAAACCTATCAAAGTAGGATCCCTAAGTGTGATAAGTGTCCAACATTTGAAAAGGAAATTAAAAAATCAGAAATCAATATAAAAACACTTGAAAATGAAATTCTGATTTTAAAGGAGAATGAAAATACTAGGAGAGAGAATTCTATTAAAAAGTGCACACAATTGTTAAACGAAAATGAATCTCTCAAATCACAAGTCCAACAACTGTCTACTATTTTAGAAAAAAATTCCAAAAGTGAAAAATCATTAAATATGCTATTAGGAAAACAAACTGTTAATACGGTTAGACAAGGACTTGGATATAATAATTCGAAAATTGTTGAAAACAAAATTAATCAAGTTAATTCTATGTGCACAATTTGTAGAAAATTTGGACACGATCACAATAATTGTTGGTATAGACCCAAACATGTGAAAACTATACCGATTTGGATTCCAAAAGGCACAAATATAAAATCTCTCAAAGTTAAACAAATTTGGGTGCCAAAAGGAACAATTATAAATAGTTTTGGGTCTTTACAAAATTGTTTTTCGAAATATTCTGCCACTAACAATCATGGACCTATAAAAACAAATAGGTCACATAAATCATTTCTCGTGTAGGTGTGGTGGCAGGCTAAGGAACAACAATAGTGTTCTCTGGATTTTGGCTGTTCCAGAAACGCAACGGGCGACAAAGCAAAGTTCCTTAGCCTAGTATAAAGGTGACAGAATCACAATGGACAACAACGAAAAATATCGTAAAGGTAAAACAGGTAATGGTATGTTTTAAACGATATATTAAATGTGATAATCTGCACCATATTCTGAATTAAAATCAGCCAATATTGAGATTGATGAAAAGATGATGATTTTTGATTCTGACTTATTCAAAATAGTTGGCCAATTATATTCTTATGCCAAAAACACTATAAAAATCTCTAAATTCTTTGAGTTACTTCATATATATCATTTTGGATTAAAAATAGTGTTTTTGTTGGATAATACATTTGGTTATAATATGGCTAACTCTTTATTCACGGTTTTCTGATTATTTACACGGCTTCAATTCAGATTCAAAAGAATGTCATTTAAATTGCTGTTAAAATTGAGTTTGAAATTTTTGGTGCACACTTCATGGTTTGGTCAATCAAATTCAATTAATGCTGATTTTGAGTGAAAGAGAAATTCAGATGCAGATTACACTGGTAATCTAGTTGATAGAAAAATTACTTGTTGAACGTGATTTTTGAGACATTTAGTAACTGCATCGTTTTTCAAAGAAAATATCTGCATATTCTTCATTTCAAATAATTTTCAAATAGCAGAAAATTTTCTTTTAAAACCCCCTGGAGAAAATCATTTTTGACAATATTTTCAGATTAGTCATTTTGAAAAATTAATTTCATAATTATTTTTGAATTGATTTTAAATGACTATTTTGACTAATCTGACTCCCTAATGTTTATCAAAAAGAACAATAGTGATTGAAAAAGCGATGAGTGTTAATATTGATCAAATATTATGACTCGAGACGGTATAATTAGTAAATTTCTTTAGAAATTTAAACAAGAGTTATAAAACTGTTTGTTGGTAAAAATTCCATGATCATCTCTATATCTATCATATTTCTAACGACCATCACTCATCAAAATTCTATATAGTTTGTCGATATGTGGTATTTTAAACAGGAATCGTTCGTTTTTCATTTTCACATTTTTTTTTAAAAATAATAATAATAATTAATTAATTAATAATAATAATAAATGAATACCAAAGTATTCACTCTCATTTAAAAGTCCTCACGGTTATGCATGGGTGAATTACTTGGAATTTGTTATGTGCTTCCATGCTCATTTAAAAGTCCTCGCGGTTATGCGTGTATGGAACGCATATCAAAAGTTGATTTTTAAAATAAACAAGTTGATTCTAATCCCATTTAAAAGTCCTCACGGTTAGCGTGGTTAGAAGATACTTGAATTCATTTTTTTAAAATAAAATTGGAATACTACTAATCTCATTTAAAAGTCCTAACGGTCATGCATGGTTAGTAGTTATTCAAATTCCTGATATAAATATACCACAAATAGACACAACTGTATGGTTTTATATGATGATATCATTCCTATCATTCTAAAAGTGGAATATGCGCCTAACAAAATATTTATGATTTTTTTTTTATTTTTTATTGAAATTTAATATTTATATTCAATTGAGTTTTAATGTTGGTTAATATCGATAACTTTATCTCTATTTTCTCTAACACTATTATTCTTTTGCTGATAACAAAAGGGGGAGAGAAAAGTTAAGATTTTGTCAAATAGAATCAAGCAAAGGTCAAATAATTTTCCATTTGCATATAGGCTCATTTATATGTTTTTATTTGTATGCATATATGTAGGGGGAGCTTTGTGTAGAGAGGAAGCATTTGTATAGGGGGAGCAATTAGGATATATCTATGATCAAATACATTTAACATATTCAAAATCTTAAATATATGTTTGTTATCATCAAAAGGGGGAGATTGTTGAATATGCGCTTTGCGCTATATGATTTTTGTTTGATGATAATAAACATATATACATTCACTTAAATGTATTTGTTAACGTACTATTTTAATTTTTCACAGAATAAATAAATATTTGCTGAATAAAAATAAATAACACAGTTTTTGAATTCAAACGAATATTTTATTCAAACAAATATTTATTACAACTTTGATAGTACAATTTCAAGCTCTCACTATACATATACAATTTTGACTACAATACATGACATTTCACATTTACATCACAACCTCACTACATATCACTCACACTCATATTTTTGTCTTCAACTATAATCCAGTTTGAATCCAGCATCTGAGTAATCTGCAAAAATATTCACTAACGCAGTAAAATCGAAAAAGAAATATTTTTGAAATTCAAAAATAAAAGATGATTTTGAAAATATGATTTGCCTCAGTTATTTGGGTTGTTCGTCATAATTTAAATTTGAATTCATCATACACGAACAACTTGTGACATACACAGTGTATTACTGTATATGCCACAAGGCCGTGCACACCGATATATACACTTGATTGATTTACAGGGACAAGTGAGCACAGGTCAAACCCAAATGAAAAACCGGGTTCAACTCACGTGCAATAATATAAATGACACAACTCTCAGCACAAGGTCAAACCCGAGTTTTAAAACTGGATTCAACACAAGGCAACATGACATGAATGCAACGAAGACCAACAGCCCCAACAGAAATATGAAATGAATCAAAGCAATGATCAGAGAACATGCATGAAGACTGAATGAAATGCACAGCATGCATTGTTGAATATGTGTTACAATGGTGATGCAAGTGCTAACCAGAATGAAGTCCAATACAATTACAACTGACTACATGCAGGAGAACAAACACAACACTGCAGCCAACTTATACACTATGAATCAGAGATTACAAACTCGAGTGTGCAAGTGAACATGACAGGAAACAGTTCAATATGAACTGATGAAACAGTACCAATGAACATGCAGTCAAACTCAGTGACAACATACAAGTCAGACTAACATAATGCAAGACAGTGGTCATAAATGGAATAACAACATCGAGCCAGAGCCGTCAAGTTCAAATATCACACAAGTACAGGCCGCAACAATATGCACCAGTTCAAACATTTATCAGAGAATATATGGAAGGGTCAGTGATACAAGGCAATACACAAGAGCATACAAGTGCAACACAAGAAATAGATAGAAATGAACTTATGAAGCAGTGCAAGTGCAAATCACCAACTACAAGACCTCAAGTGATATGGTGAAGCAGCATGTAATGACATTATATACAAATGTAAAGAACAATGGTGATGCACTGCAGATATCCAGACAACAAGCACATGTATCCAAGTACAAGCTCGTGTCGAAGTTACCGAAGTCAGCATGAAATTTTACAGGGCAATCAACAGAGATGATCAAGTGACCAAATTTAAAGCTAACACATATATATATATACATGATGCAAATGCACAAGTACAGGCTGATCAAAATTTCAAAAATGACCAAAGCCAAATGTGACAGTAGTTTTAAAAAATCAAGTCAAAGCCAAGTACAACAAGAAATAATCAAACAGCCAAGCAAATTGAACAAGTCACAGGGGAGTTCAATATCGTAGTCAAAAACCAGTGCTACCAAAAGTCAAGAACATAGCCGAGAAATTCATCACGAAATCAACAGAACAGAGAATTTTCAAAGCAAGTCAATCATCTCAAAGCACATGGTAAACAAATGTCGCGAATTCAAAGCATATTGCAATCGGGTCAACAGAGAGATTCACGGCCATAGTCAATCAACACAAATTCAAAGGCCGAAGCCAATTGTGAACCAGTCAAAAATCAAAACCGTGTGTGCGCCAAGCATCAAGTATACGAATTTGACAAAGTCAGATTAATCATCAATCGTTCAAGCATAATCAAGCGGTAGACAAACGAAAATGACAAATTCAAACATGATTATACGAACGAAAATAAAGGAGATCGAACTCCTATAAATACCCAAAATCATCATCGGCATAAAGCATCGAGTTCGAGAAAGCCAAAATCAGCAGAGCAAAAGGAATAAAACACATACCAGAAAATCACATACGAACTCGATCCAAAATTGAAGAGCCGTGAGCTAATAGAAGAGAAACGAAGCCTACAACTATCTGTATCAAGCGGCGACTTCAATTTGCACAAACCCTAATTTGGAAATCAGGGACGAAGCCCTAAATTCAGAACTGAGAGGAACGAAAGAGAAGAACGGCCGCCATTTTTCACAAGGAGATAAAGGAACGGGCTAACAGATAGTGAAGGGGGCCGACCTTGTTTATGTTAAAAGGGGGTTTTGTTTTTAGGCTTTAATTAATTAGGGTTGTTTATCTTTTAATTATTGTTTAAATTGTTTTTACTTTTAAACCGTTTTTAATTTTCTAGTCGTGTGACTAGGGGACAAACTACGGTGTGTAGTTTGGGAATTCGCAACTCGGTGGTTGAGTTGTGGTCAGGGTTTTGAGCGTAGAGTTAGATTAGTCAATAGCGGGTATAGCAAGTTTACGTGTGTAAGCGAGGGACTATCTAATTTCTAGTAGAAACCTTGGGGGCAGCACGTAGGCAGGGTTTTGCCGAAGCTGGGTAAATTCTGTGTTGTTCTGTTTTTTCTGTTATTTATATTCTGCAATATCTGTGCTGCTATTCTGTGATCTGAATTGAAATTAATTGATAAGCTTCCGCGATTAATTTTAATAATTTACACTATCACCCTATTCACCCCCCCTCTTGGGTGAAATCGATCCTACAGTATGAATCACCATTTGAACAATTCTGTAAAGAAAATGAAATAATTCATCAAACAGCAGCTCCATATTCACCACAACAAAATGAAGTAGCCGAGAGGAAGAATAGAACGTTAAAAGATATGATTACTGCAATGCTTTTAACTTATTGTCTACCGACGAACTTGTGGGGGGAAGCACTAAATATGTCTAATCATTTATTAAATAAGGTTCCTCACAATAAAACAGGAACAATTCCATAAGAGATTTGGAAAGGACACAAACCAAGCTTTAAATACCTCAAAGTGTGGGGGTGCTTGGCAAAAGTTTCAGTTCCGCCTCCCAAGAGAGTCAAACTTAGACCAAAAACAGTAGATTGTTATTATCTTGGGCCAGCCCAAAATAGTAGTGCCTACAAATTTTTGGTATTCAAGTCTAATATAACTGATATTCATGTAAATACAATCATGGAATCAAGAGATGCCTCATTCTTTAAAGATGTGTTTCCGCACAAAAGAAATGAAGGAAATAATGTCCCAAAAAGGACAAGGGAAGAATCAAACGATTCGCATGAAGATGAAACTCACCACGAAATTGAGGATGCTGAACCAAGAAGAAGCATAAGGGCTAGAACTTTCAAAACATTTGGTTCAGACTTTTTTACATATGTATTAGAGCACGAACCCAAAACATACAAAGAAGCAATGTCATCTTCTGAATCCTCGTGTTGGAAAGAAGCAATCCAAAGTGAGATTGATTCGGTTCTAAGTAATAAAACTTGGGAAATTGTTGATATTCCACCAGGAATAAAACCAATTGGCTGCAAATGGATTTTCAAGAAGAAAATGAAAGCAGATGGCTCTATCGACAAGTGTAAAGCCAGATTAGTAGCCAAAGGATATCGTCAAAAAGAAAGAGTAGACTTCTTTGATACATATTCGCCGGTAACACGAATAACCTCTATTAGAGTGTTAATAGCAATTGCATCCATCTATAATCTAGAGATTCATCAAATGGATGTAAAAACAACATTCTTAAATGGAAATCTCGATGAGGAGATTTACAAGGAGCAACCTGAGGGATTTATTTCCAAAGGAAATGAAAACAAAGTCTGTAGATTATTCAAATCATTATACGGACTAAAACAAGCTCTAAAGCAATGGCACGCAAAATTTGATAGTGTCATGATGAGAAATAGTTTTCGTATAAATGAATGTGACAAATGTGTTTAATATAAACAACTTGGACAATCATATGTTATGATCTGTCTATATGTGGACGATATGCTAATATTCGGTCCAAATACTCAGGTAATTGAGACCATAAAGAAAATGTTGATCAACAATTTCGATATGAAAGACTTAGGAGTTGCGGACGTTATTTTGGGAATCAAAATAATAAGAATACCTAATGGAATTGAACTATCTCAGTCACACTAAGTAGACAAAGTGATTGAAAAATTCCAAGAGTATGGAATTAAAGAAGTGAGGACACCTTTTAATCCATCGGAAGTACTGCATAAAAACACTTATGAGAGTGTAATGCAACTGGAATACTCTCGTGTAATAGGAATGCTTAATGTATCTGATGAATTGCACCAGACCAAATATTGCTTACGCAGTAAGTCGATTGAGCAGGTATATAAGCAATCCAGGAAAGGAACACTGGAAAGCACTAATGAGAGTGCTTGGATATTTAAAAAATACCACAAATTATTCCTTACATTATGGAAAATATCATGCCGTCTTAGAAGGATATAGTGATGCAAATTGGATTGCTGATTCAGAGGAATCAAAATCAACGAGTGGTTATGTCTTTACCCTAGCAGGGGCAGCAGTGTCATGGAAATCTACTAAACAAACATGCATAGCTCGATCTACTATGGAATTGGAGTTCATCGCTTTAGATAAAGCAGGCGAAGAAGAAGAATGGCTTCGTCATTTTTTAGAAGATATTCCATTTTGGCCTAAACCTGTACCGGCCATATGCATACACTATGATAACCATGCTGCGCTAAGCAGAGCGCACAGCTTTTTGTATAATGGAAAGTCACGACATATTCGCCGACGCCATAACACAGTTAGGCAGTTACTCTCAAATGGAACTATTTCCATAGATTATGTGAGAACAAATGATAACCTAGCGGATCCAATTACTAAAGGTTTATCAAGAGAGAAAATTGACTGCGCATCGAGGAGAATGGGTTTAAAAGCCTAAACCAACAAGAGTTACCTTATATGGAAACCTATCTTAGCGACTGGAGATCCCACGGACTAGGATCAATAGGCAAACCAGTTCTGAGTAACTCAAGACGTAATGCATTTGCGGGGACATAGTCCAACTCCATTCCTATGGTGCACAATATAAATGCATGCCTATAGAAGTATTAATAGGTTAAAACTATTTTTTTAATGATGACCATATCTTGGAAATAACAAGTGGGGTATTTGTAGGATACTCTTAATGGTTGCGATCACCTATGTAAGTGTGAGTTGGGTCGGCTCTATGAGAATTTTACAAGGCTTTAAATTCTCTATAACACTCGCAGAACCAAGTAGTGTTCAGGACCAAAATGAACATAACCAAGAGATTGGATGAGAAGGGAATCAATGCTTCGTAAAGCTTATTGTCTGGATATACAATAAAGGCCGACGGTTCAAGATGAAATAATTCACCGATTAGCTAAGTAGATCCGATAAGTTTTAACTAGGGAAAGTTCAAAGTGAAATATCTACTTATCCATGATAAAGCATTATTCCATATGTACTCTGTGATATTTTGCTTCGTGTGGGGGATATGTATATTATCATTCATGTGGGGGACTGTTGGAATTCCTAAAGGTAGAATGAATGGAAATATACAAAGTCCCACATCGCTAAATTGTTGAAAGCTATATTAGTTTATATATGCTTTTCTCAAGAGGAGGTTGGGGGCCTGGGGCTCCCAAATGTATGCTTCGTTGCGAGGAGGGAGATCATGCATCTCCACCACACGCGCGCGCTCCTTTGCCGTCCGTCCGACCGAACCGTGCCGTGCCGGGCCGGGCTCGGGCTCGGGCTCAGGTTTGGGTCTAATATGATAATCGTATTTTTACTGCAAACTGGACCGGGCTTTCTGACAGTTGCAGGCCATACGAACAGATGCGGATCTGTTCGGAAGCGGACGCGGATTGAATAGGCGCAAACAGTAGCGGGTGCGACCCGTTAGAAGCAAACAGAACAGGTGCGGCCGAACGCGAGCGGGTGCGACCTGATTGAAGCAGATACGGCGCATACAGTACCAGGCAGTGCGATGCGAGCGGGTGCGAACTGTTGGACGCGAGCAGATGCAAACCAGTAGTAGGCGGGTGCGACCCGTTAACGAACAGTAGCGACCAAAAGGCAACGGGTGCGACCCGTCAAGCGGACGCGACTGTTTGAAGGGATGCAGACGAAATTATAAATAGGAGAGAATGTTGATCACATTCTCATCCCATTCCAATCTAATTTCTTCTGCTTCTTTGTTCTACTGCTCAATATTCCATATATATATATATATATATATATATATATATATATATATATATATCACAGAGTTGACATACTCATTACAATCTCGTGCAGATTACGTCTGTTGTATCTTGGTAGAATTTTGAAATAAAATTCTTAAGAAAATTGTTACGACAAGCCTCAGATGGAATTTCCTATATATACTGGTTAGATTTTCTGTAATCTTTCCCATTTATAAGTTGTATTATTTCTTACAATAGTATAACGTTATTGTTGTAATTTATTTACAACGTAACATATAGTTACAATTATCTAATACAGAATTCCATCGCAGTGGAATTCTAATTGATAAACTTGTGCGACGAGTTTATTGTAGCGTGCTATCTATTTTAGTACACCAAAAAAATAAAAAAAACATCACGATTAAAGCTGAAAGTTTGCTAGAGGAGAACGGTATATAGCTGTAACGACCCGCTATTTTGGACCATTCAAACCGACAATAAAACCGTACATGTCCGACTTGAATAATTCAAAATACCGAATTGTTAATAAAATTTTGGCAAACTTAAAATATACAGTAAATAAATCAACCACAGATCACAAACACAGAGTAATATAATGCAGCGGAATAGATAAAGAATAGTAGTTCATGAAGCTACTATATACATCAGAGTTTAAAATAAATACATCAGAATCTCTTGAATACAGAAAAGTCTTCAGTACGAGCCGATGACTTCTCTGAACCAGTCAACTAGAAAGCTGAAAGCTGAAACGATAGTTGGATCTCCAAATGAAGCTCCAATCTCCAAAGGTGAGTCTCTAATGCTGTATTACTCAGTCTGACCCGAGCGTAAAGCAAAACACAAAACACTCGAGTCAGGATTAACATTCTTATATCAATAAATTCAATTCAAATGGAATATCAACTGAAATACAATATAACTTAAAGGATGTTTGGGATGTCCATCCTTTAAGGGTCCATAGAACTATCTATAGGGTAGAACTATACACTATTACCCCGAGGTTATTCACTTAATTTATACTTCAAACCCAACAGTCAATTTTACTTCGAATAATCATATTTCCCAAACTAGTACCTATATAATGAGAAATGTATACAGTACCGTATTTCAATTTCCTTAACTTAACAAATTGTTCACATCAACCTGACCTTCCCATTTAAATTAAATCAAACCCCATTTAAACTTTTCCTAAAATAACCACTTAAATTTATAATTCCCAAATTTGAATCTGATATCCCTATTTCCCCTTTTATTTCAATATGTTTCCATACTTTAAGTATTTGATATTTCAACTAAATTTTTCCCAATCTAGTTTTCTAATTAGAATTTCCAAATCTAGTTCAAATTAAATTTCACTTAATTCAATTTGTTATCTACATAACAAATTCAGCTATCTGGGTTCCAAATACGTATCCAAATCTCTAAACCATTTAATTACAATGTGGTTCATAGCTTAAATATAACAATCTAAATTTAACAGTTTCATATAGATTCTCGATTTTACATCATTATTGTTTTGTCACTTCAAATTGATTTAAATAATAAATCCTTACCTAAAAACCATTTTAAAATAACCCAAATTTATCTCCCAATCTAAATTTTCAATATTATTGCAAAACTATTCGAGATAAAATTTACATAGATATTTATCATAATTTTTTGTATTTAGTCAAATCTTGATTAACTAGATATAATTAACTCTATATTTATCATTACCCTTTATATATGTATTTAAGAATTTACATTTAATAAGACCATATCTTTCTTATCATATGGTCAAGTGTTACGGATATTATCATATCAATCCGTACACTAAATGTATACGGGTGGATAGCATTTCAACCCGTAATCCCAATTTAATTAAATGAAACCGCTTGGGTCTATCATTTCAACCCATTTCAATTCAACATCAACATAACACAGGGAACTTGCAGTGTGATGACATGGATGGTGTCAAAGTAAATAAACAAGCAATAACAACAATCAATAACAATTCAATAGATAAATTAAATAACCCCGAAATAATCGTATTACTCGCATTGTTATTTGTGTAATTATTTCTAGAATCTACATTATCATTTCAGGTAGATTAAGATTTATTACATTACAGTTTTCACTTGTCGCTCCTTTTTAAATTTCAGTTTAAACTACAACAATTAATCCAAACTACGTTCAAAGGTGTAAAGTATAATTTATCAATTTCTACGACCATAAATGGGTCAAATTTAACTAATCAAATCTTCATATGGCGGGTCAGGTTTTAATGAATCAAGGTCCGTCATATATAATCCGTTTTAATTTATAAACTATACTACACCAAATTAAATTATCAACTAGTTATCGCTTAACAATAATAATTAACGTCCAATTCAACAACAATCAATCCATCAATCAATTATCAACCAATCTGTATTATTATCACATAAATAATTAACCGATAATGGTGTCAGGTGTCATAGGTGAACAGATACAGATAATAGCAGTCATAACAGTATAAACAACTAACATCAGCATATTTCAATTGTCGTTTCAATTGAAATCAAATTTAATAAATAAAAGAACGTTAATCGTGAGTGATTGCTCACCTTTCTAGGCTGGAGAGATTGGACAACGAAGCTGATTTGAGTTACGAATCAAAACGAAAGAAAGAACGGCGCAAATCCGACGATCAAGGCTGATAAGGAGAAATCGATGAATTTTAAATCAGAATTTTGATAGAAGAAACAATGATAGATTCATTTATTATTATCATAATTCCATTAAATCGATTTTTAAATCCAATAAATAAAATAAATCATCATATATATGTAAGATGGAAATAAATGTTTGAATATTATATTAACCCATATTCCAACCCAATATCCAATGCAATCAACATATTATTTAATATAATCAGATATACTTATATAATATAATATAGAGTGGTATGCTTGCAGCAACCAAAATATGCAGACTATATCAACGAATATGTGCACAGATTGAAATTTATTATAAACTGTCGAAACTATTGAAAATATACGGTTGATAGTATAGAATATTAATATACGTGTTATATGCAGACTCTCATATATATCTTACACAACCTATATAAATAGTTATATAGCAACTCACACAGACTTCACAAAACATTTATTTGCAGACTTGTAGTATATGATATATACTTTATATTTTCAGAACCAATGCAAGGTAGAACTGCCTAACGTAAGTTACAAAACAGCATAAAACATTAAATATAAGTAACGTATCCATAAAATATTATATTATATTTAATATAAAGTAACGTGTCTCAACTTTATGAATGGATACATATAACGTAAATATACTATGGATCCTATCTATGCATGCAGACCAGACAAACCCAACTCCAATATGTATATACCGGCCTATCACCATAGTAAACCAAATATTTAAAACATTGAAGTATTACTTAATCCTCACATGGCATGCAGACTAAATAGTTTCAATATTTTAATAAAGTATGGGCTATTCCCAAGGCTTCAGGTATCTTGTGCGTTGTTAATATAACTATTGCGTGTATATGCACAATCAGTAATCCCTACAAATACATACCAAAGAAAAACATTTTATTACAAAACAAGTTGATTACGTAAGAAGCGATCGGTTAGTATTTGTTTAGCATCTACTGAATTAGTTGTGTGATAAGGTTTGTCAAAATTTCTTATATAACTTTATATCCTATAACGACAGAATTTACAACCTTCACTTATGCTACAAGACAGAACCTATATGCAGACCCCACTTTTAACCAAGACATGCAAAACCAAATATATATATACTGTAACAAATTGTAACCATAGAAATGCCGACCTCACCTATAATAATATGCTAACAACAGTTTTGTAAACTCATTATAAAATTATATAAAATTTTGCAACACTAATATACTAACAATATACTATAGTTTTGCAAACAGTTTGGTAACCACTAATTAAAATATGCAGAACGCTTCAAAACTGATGTACCCTACAGGTTTGTAAACTTGTTTCTAGAAATCATTATTTTACAAAAACCCATGCGTTTCTTTCAGCAATTCCAATTGAATATCTATATGCTAAGGCTATTGCCAAACTATCCTAAAGATATTCATATAAAATTTAGCAGATACTTTATAAACTTATATATACACTTTTCATACAAATATATATATAAATAAATAAGCTTATATTATAGAATATACAAATGGTATATTATACAAAAGTATATAAAGGAGATGCATGCTTAGATAAGAGATGGAGGGAGGATGAACTAGCGGGGAAGAAGGACGCTATACCTGGCCAAGCTAGAAGGGGGGGGGGGGGGAGAAATGCTCACAGCATGGAGGCTAAACTAGTCCGTTTCCAAACTGACGTGCAAGAAGGTGAGGTCGATGTCAGTTCCAAGGCGGAGGGGCGGCACTGGGGTCGGCTAAGGCAGAGGGGAAGATGCGAACGACCACAGCCGGTGTTTGCCATGCTCGGCAAGGCGGGGATCGAGCGGCGGCGGTGTCTGGACGGAAATGACGTTGTGGTGGTGGAGGAGCAGGTCATAGGTAGGCTCCGGCCTGGGGACAGACCAGGGAGAAAGTGGTCGGCGGTTGATGCTACTCTGATCGGTAGGGGCTGTGGCCGTGAGGGGATGGTGGTCGAGGGGCCGATGGTGACAGGCGGAGGCTGGAGCGGGTTGTGGTGGCATGGGCTTCGGCTGAAGGAAGGGGTCGGGAACGAAGATGGGTTTTATAAAGTTGGCCAAAAATTTAAGAAATAAATGGAACAGAGAGAGGAGAGATCTAGAGTGAAAAGCAAGAGACGCTGTGATATATAATATATATAAGAATTGAAAAAAAGAAGGTAACATGCAGGTTTGGAAAAGGAGTTGAGCAGGTTCCAGGCTGAAATAAAACGTATAAATATATGAAATTCATTTCAAAGGTAACAGCAGGATGCTTGAATGACGCAGATGATTAAAGCAATTTATTGCTTGATCGGACCGTGTGTTTCAAATTAGAAGTGACCCGAAAGTAACGGTTGGAATCTTTGAATAAATGCTGACATGAATGCTAGTGGCTGTTAGTTTTCAAACAGTAGACAAATGAAAAAGGCATATGCACAAACCGGTCCCAATTTTACGGTACCGATACGATGCACTGTTTTATTGTTTCCGTCACATACCGGACCTCAAAATACATAAATAAATATACAGCTAAGATCAGCATGACGGGACGATCAAAACGGTATACTGATATCAGGGGTACGATTATCCGATCAAAAATCGATACCGGTACCCAAAATGCTGCTATTTTGTCAGAAATAAGGTAAATGGAGCAGATGTCCGAATTTGGAAAAACGAAAGACGACGTCTCACTCAGAAGAGGGTTTAGAAATTTTGTATAAAAAAAATATCCAGGCTTGAAAATAAATTTATTATCAGCAATTTATTAGCTAGCTTGAATTTTATAGAATTTCACAATGAAATAACTTTGATAAAATAAATTTAAAATTTAAAATCTGCTATGTTTAATTTGACGCAATCCAATTTTTTTTTTTTTTTATTTGCAAATTAATTTATTTAAATTTTCACTAAAGTCCAATTAAATACGTAAATAAAACAATAGAATTTATTGAATTCTTACAGGTCGTTACAATAGCACGACACAAATACGCCACAATTAAATGGTTCATAAATTATATTGATTTCTCCCCAGTATGATACTTCCTGTACACATTCATCTATCTGATCTCATTTTAGTACTAAAAAGTGCAAACAGACAAAACAATCGATCTCTTAGTACACTTCAAACTGCGCCTCAAGGACACAGAGAACTATATACGTAAGGCAATGCTACATGCTACATGCATGAAATTCTGTAAAAACACACCCCTACATATGTTAGGAAAAGAAAGAAAAATATGTTAAGTCCTACTATATGACTCATGATAATTAACTTTTACATAATCCACCTTCTAAATCTTGCATAGAATTACAGTAACCACTGGCATTTCCACCAGTTTTCCACATCTGTATTCATAGCAGAAGTTGCAAAAAAGCATATTAAGTAATCAGACAAAATGGTGGTAGTGTTTCAACACAAGGACTAAATGAAAGATAACTGGACGCACTCTGCTCTTTAGATAGATAACAGCACCTGACACTACAAGGGATTAACGATTTCCGACGGCCCAAAACCGTCAGTGGCCGTCGAAAGCCGTCGGGCGCCGTTGAAAAAAGCCGTCGAAATATACTGCGTCGGAGAGCAGTATTTCCGACGGCTTCCGACAGAGGGTGTCGTACATGTTTTCGACAGCTTTCGACGGTTTTCGACGGCCGTCAGAAGCCGTCGGAAATAATCTGCTACAGGCCGCCGGAAGCCGTCGGAAATTTTGACCTGTAAGCTGTCGGAAACCGTCGGAAATCTGCTTTTTTTTTAAATTTCGCTGCAAATATTGCCTTCCAACCACATTTTTCTTCCAAACACTATTATATCAATACTGCACAATCCAGTATACAATATTCTAACCAAATATCAAAACTCAAACTACACAATATTCAATAAACACACAAATAAATAAAATTACATCAAAATAAAATATATAATATACATAATCATTCCTACATTAGCAATAATCCTAACAATAAGTGTTCTACCATGTTATTAATACACAAATTGATCAACATCCTTATCCACATCCTCATACAACACACCGTCTACCAAATGTATCAAACATAATTGTACATAAATCAACAATTACCTACACCATCTACCAAATCATTCAAAACTAAAACAAAACATACCTGAACGAGCAAGCAAGCAAGCAATGAATCAATCTCCTCCAGATCCAGAGCCAGCCGAGAAAGGGAAGCGGTCACCAAACTGTTGCATGTACTCTAGCAACTGTGTGGTCTGCATGGTCTGTTGGCGGTTCTGCTCCTCCAGCTAGGATAGTCTAGTCCGCAATTCTTCTATATCTGCTAGATCGCTCTGAGCTCTACTCCGCCGTCCCCTACTCTGACTACTGGCCCGCAATAATTGAAAAATGAATAAAATCCAAGTTTATTGTTTTGAAAAGCTCAAAATGTCATATTTTAAGTATTGTAAGAAAAAGTAAATTATTTACCGCTAGATTGTCAAATCCGTATCGTCGACCATGCTCTGCTGGATCCATAACGGACTCAAAAATAGCGTCCTCCTCATCGGTCGTCAGCTGATCTCTACCCATATCAGCAAGGAGTTTAAAACAATTACTAATAGTGAATAAAAT
Organism: Allium cepa; assembly: GCA_030765085.1. Lineage (NCBI taxonomy): Eukaryota > Viridiplantae > Streptophyta > Magnoliopsida > Asparagales > Amaryllidaceae > Allium > Allium cepa. Next base: position 58,532,026 of record CM060935.1, read on the forward strand.
GAAATATGCTTACATGGCTTTTGCTAGATTTATCGTCCTGCCATGTATACGAAACAGTCCCGTCTGGATTAACATGCTCGACAGCATGCGTACGGGTAAACACGTCCATATAGCTGACAGGACCATGTGTCTCGGCTTCCTGAAGTTGATTGTTACATACAATTATTATACATTTAAAATTATATAACATAAACTATTTACATTTATTATTCAGTAAATTTACCAACTCCTGCTGATACTGTTGAAACGACTTAAATCCTCCGCGATAAGTGACTGGATTCTTATTTCTATTTGCAGAGTTTCTATCCGACTCTGCCTGTACATTCAAAATTTGATATATTATTTTTCGATCACATCAAATTAATAAGTCAAAAAAAAAATTAGTGTACTTGCAGTTGCCACGTCCGTCTCCCAGTATCTCAACCAAGCTTGCCATACACTCTCTCCCATCCACCGTGGTTTCTTACCAGATTTCTTAATCTCAGATATCGTGGCCTTATAGTTCTTGTGCATCTTCTTCATCCAGTATCCTCGTGCCAGCATCATATCGTCTGTCTGGATATCTATCTCAACCTGTGTTTCACGATAAAAAGTATAAAAAAAATTACACTTTAAACGATAGTTAAACAGTAGAAAAATGACAAAAACGAATTAAAAATGGAAAACAGAAAAATATACATACCAGGACATCCTGCCATATACACTCTATGATGTGAGGAGGGATGTTATCCCACTTTGGCCAGCACGAACTCATCCTACTGCGATAAGAAGCCCTAGAGACATCGAGCACAAAGCAGGTCGAACCCCTGTTTTTAAATACGATATAGATAAGTACGTACGTATATGATAAAAAAATTAAATGCTGAATAAAATTTAATTCTTACCCCTCTGCTCTAAGCACTAATGAAATTACTGGACGTTGTGGCTCTTGCGATGGGCCACTGCCATCGCCTCCTGACGATCGGGAAGAGCTCCTACCTCTATATGACATAATGATAAACCTGTGACATATATACACATCATTATATAAGAGAATAATAACATGATAATGAAATACATTTCATATGAAAATGACATCAATTGTATAAATTTCTTAATTAAGGATTGAAATGGAAATAGAAATGGAAGTGTGTTATACCTGATTCATAATGGGTGTACTCTTCCGACGATAAGCAGATTTCATTGCATTTTTAATATAAATTGATAAATAAATGACAAATGGAAATGACATAAAACATGTAAACAATGGAAAATGGATTTGGTTTCATAGTTACATCAATTTCATAATACATCAAGAATTCAACATAGTTACATCAATTGGAAAAAAAACAGATTCAGATTTATATCAGTCATCATCGTCTTCTGATTTAGATTCGGTCTCGTTTTCTACGATATTTTCCTCTGCATTGTCAAACGCTTCTACCAAAACATTTGATTCATCGATCAAAGGACCAAAATCTGTATGATCGTCTGTAATTATTATATCGTTATTTTGCTCAAGATCTGCCTGATAAGCTTGTTCGTCGGGAATATTCTTCCCGTCGAATGTGAATCTGGCCTTTGTTTTAAAAACTGCAGACCAAACTGTTTTATCTCTTTTTAGAGAAGGATAAGGAGCGTAATAAACTTGCAATGCTTGTTTGGCTAGTACAAAATGATCATACTTATGATAGTGCAATGTATGCTTTATTTCGATAAGATTATAATCCTTGTGCACATTAATTCCAGATCCTCGAACATTGCTAAACCAATTGCATCTAAATAGAACCGCCTCCTCCGCGGGTCGAGAGGAATTTGTCAGTTGCAAAATTTGTGTTAGAATGCCATAAAAATCATTTAAGTGATTTTCTGGATCGTCACAACCTTTAACAAATACACCCGTATTATTTGTTAATTTTTCTGCACCGTATTCTTTGGTGTTAAATTTATATCCATTGGCGAAATATATTGGATATGTATTGACCACTCTTTTTGGTCCCATCGCAAGATGTTTCAACCCTTCATCAACAACACAATTTCTCGGCTGATAAACGTAATTTGAAAACCAGCCGGAAAATTCTTTACTGAGATCTCCTTTCGGATGTTCACGTTCATAAACACTGTTTATATAAACAAATTATTACATTAGAATATACACGCGCATGCATTATAGAAAATAATAAAACACAAATTATTATTTCGGATTACCTAACAAACGGTGCAACCTCGGCACAGTTTAGAAGAATATAAGTGTGTGCTACATGAAAATCTCTATCGTCTAGCCATATTTCTACATATTTTCCAAAAGGCCGACCATGTTGTCTAAAAATAGATAACATTGCTTGAGAGGACTCTTGTTCGTGGCCTTCATCATTACGAGGAACACTTTCAAATGAAAGATTCACATGGTCACTGAAATAGTGAGAGAAAAAGAACGAAGCTTCTTCTTCGATGTAAGATTTACATATCGAACCTTCAACTCATGCTTTTTGCCTCACTTTTTTCTTTAGATGATTCAAATATCTATGCAAAATTATTTTATATTAATTTAATCTTTCAAATGCAATTAAATTACGTGATAACATATTACATACCTCTCAAATGGATACATCCATCCATATTGGACAGGACTTCAAAGTCGTGCTTCAGATGGGAGATGAACAGGTAGATGTTCCATTACATTAAAAAACCTGGCGGAAATATTTTCTCTAATTTGCAAAGCAATATAGGAATGTTCACTTCAAGTTTACGTAAACGTTGCACTTTTAAAGTAGTCGAACAAAGCTCTTTGTAAAACATACTAAGCTCCGTTGCTACCTTCCAAATTTTTAATGGCAGTAGTTCTTTGAACATAACGGGAAATAAATTTTCCATCATTATGTGACAGTCGTGACTTTTCATTCCGCTCAATCTACCATTTTTAAAGTCAACACATCTACGAAGATTTGATGATATCCCATCAGGAAATCTTAACCCTTCCACCCATTTTAACACAGCTTTAACTTGATTATTATCTAATTCGTAACATGCTTTGGGTTTTCTACTGTCATTTGGTTTCATATGAAGCTCAGAACGTTTGCATAATTCTTCTATATCACGTCTTGATTTCAAATCATCCTTCGTCTTTCCTTTCACATTCAAAATTGTGTTAAAAACGTTATCAAATACATTTTTCTCATTGTGCATCACATCTATGTCATGACGAAGCAGAAGATGTTTCCAATACGGCAACTCCCAAAAAATAGTTTGTTTGCACCAGTTATGAACAACTTATTTGCCTTCAATTTCTTTTTGCTCGCCAGTTTCATATATCTTTGGATAGTCCCTAACAAATTTATATATGTCTCACTACAACAAAAACACCCTTTAATAGCGTTTAAAAAATGCTATTAGAAGCTATTATAATGTTTTTTCTTACGCTGTATATTAACATGTTGTAACAGGTCAGTGACCTATAACAGCAACATACAAAACGCTATAAGAGACGCTATGGATAGGGACATTTCATAGAGTTTTATGAGTGCTGTAAACATGACTTTTAATAGCCTTGGAAAGTCGCTATGAAGTGAAACTATAGCGTTTTCATGACTACTATGTAAAAACAGGCTGGCACACATATGAAATATACAACAGCGTCTATAGACGCTATAGAACACAATATTTTACAGCGTTATCTGCTGCAATAGTACATTGTATGTATAAGTACATCTACTTTCTATAGTGGGTTGCTGTCTTTTATTGCGTTGTTTTTTTGTTATGAGAATTGTTTATAGCACTATCATAATGCTGTAGTATATAAAACTGGAAAAAACAACCTTTCCATAGCACAGTTAAAACGCTATAAATTTTTATCCCTGCGGTTTTTTTACTAGGTACATCCAAGCTTACAATTCTACTAATATATTATAAAATTTCAAAAAACACAATTATCACATAATGATGTACGTAATCAAATGAAGACATAAGCCAAACCACAATATATATTTAAATATATATCCATAATATTCCATACACAAAGTTTCAAATATTTGTGATCTTAAAAAAAACAATACATACAACCATAGCTGACCAAAATGATACATCCTAAAAGCAAAGATATATGAACGTCAATACAAAATACGTTAATCCAAGCATGACCGATTTGAAAAAGAATGAATGCAGCAAAATAATTTTTCCTTCCTTCCAGCTTGTAGTAACCCCGGTATCATCATACAGCACCTGTCAAAACGAAGCACATAAGTTATTTTTCAAATCCAAACATCATCCGCAAGTTATATAATTTTTCATAACAAAAAAGATAAAGACTGTTAGTACATCATTTTAACTAAATAGACTGCAGTACGTCAGTTTAACTAAACAGACATTGACGTGAAAATTATAATTGTTCTACAATTAATCACATGTGCCATATTTTTTATCATAATTGTTCTACAATTAATCAAATGAAAATTATATTAATAATAAATTAAATGTCAAATGTAATGATATCGATAATAATATAAATAACTTTTACCGCTTGAGGTACATTTGCTTCATCCCGGCTTTCTTTTCTCTGTCAAACAAATATAAAAACAACATTAGCCCAGCACTACCTCTCCAAGGTACACTATATACAAAAAGGAAATGGATATCCACAAGTGCACATTTCATGTGGCTGTAGTGATAGGATTTCAGGTGAAACAGCAAAGAAAATTTTGCAGTTTTGTGTAAAATTTTCAGGTGAAACAGCAAACAAGGACAGGACACAAATTTTTGTACAATTTCAGGTGAAACAAAAACAACATTACCATGCACACTTTTCATATCTTTGTACGAGGACAGGTGAAACTTTTTAGGTGTACATCTGTTTTTTATGATTATAAAATATAAACAACTGAAATGTGAGTATGGTCATATATTTGGGCATGCAACTCAGAAATTTTTGAAGAAAACAGAACAATAATGAATGCAGCCAACAAATGTTAAAGATGAAATCAATTATAAAAGAAATATAATACGAAGATAAGAAATTTACAATAAACTTAATCTCAAACTTAATCTCTTCTTTTTTTCTATATGCTAGCAACAATAAATGAATTGAATAGTGCATTATGCGCTCTTTATTTTCGACTATATTGCAGCACCAAGCATTAATCTTGGTGTAATATTTCTTTGCTTTTAGATGTGTGCATATATAAATAGCTTTTGGTTTAATTATGACAGAGCTGAAAATAAGGAAAAAGAAAGTGTGAAGTAGTGGAGTGAGTTTTACTGATAATTAAGGGAAGAAGAAATCAAGCCCATCATCAACAAAATTGGAAGATATATATATACACACACCCAGGTACCGTGTACATTTTCTGATTTTAATGCTAGAATTAACCTATGATTTCCAATTAGTAATTTTTTTTAATATCCTTACTTATGGTTTTAATGTTAGAATTAAATATATTTTGAATGGTAGAATCATATTTTGGAACCGACTGCATAGCAGATTCAAACAAAGCCAGTTAAATGTTTTGAAATCTTGCTTTAAAAGCTTTCTTTCTTTTGAAATATTGTATTTATGTTTTTGTTAAGAGGACTTGCTTTCAATATTCAATTTTGAATGGGAAATTTGATGTGTATTTGTCCAGAAGATGATATCATTGAAGCTTTCTAGCTACTCTTTGTTTATTTCTTTTTTGTATTTTCTAAGTTTCTAAAATTAAAAAATACTTTAAGATCTCTTATGTTAGAAAAGAAATATATTTCATTATCAAAATTTATTTAATCCGTTTATTCCTAGACTTTTTTCTCAGTATTATTTATTTTTCTATTAATAAGTTGTGTGTTAAACATAGGTTTCTTGTATAATAAGAATTTTGGCAGGTTCATTAAAACGTAGAAATGAAACCAAAGAAATAAAATTTATGGTTTATAACCAATAAGATATTTTTATTTTATTTTACTGGCATTTTGCGATTATTAAACAGGGAAATGACTTCTTTGAACTAAACGAATTCCTTAACCAATAAGAGTACCTTGAACTAAATCTTTTCTTCTCCAAACTTTAAATGAATTCCTATTAGATATTCCAACAAAATGAGGCCTCTGCACATTATCTTTCAAATTACCCTGATGCATACTTTCCTTATATTCATTTTTCCCATTGTCACCAAAAACTCTACTGTCTTGCATATCCAAACTTTTCATTTTATTGTTACCTGAACAGTATAGAGTTTCATGACCAAATACTTTGCATTTACTATAGATTTTAGGTTTCCAGTCATATTCAACTTTAACATATGGACAGCAATCACCAAATCCATCAATTGCAATAAATTCAGGGAGCTCCTGATCAGGTGACACCTCCTGATCAGGTTGCACCAGCATTTTGTTTTGATAATAAGTTATTGTTGTATTTTACTATTGGCAAGAATCTTAATTTCATTTCAGAAGTGCAGTTTTCTTCTCTTCTATAACTTATCTCATTTGTTAACAATTTTGTTATGGATCTCTAAAATAAAAATAGGGAGAAAAAAATTAACAAAGCACTCTGTCTTCATTAAGAAAAAGGAATTTGTTTCCACTATGAGCTTTGAAAAATATCATTTGGGAGCTGCTTTAGCTGTATAAAAATTACAAGTGTTCTAGAACTTCCATTAAATGAATTTTGCAACTGTATAGCTAATTAGTAAATATAAACACAGTTTATACCTGAATGCATCCCCATAAAGCAACTTGGAATTCCTTACTTAGTAAATATAAAAACAACTTTGAAAAATTACTTAGTTTAGAAGACTATAATTGTTATGAAAGTCGAACTTACAAATTTAATTTTTAATTAATTTTTTTCTTGGTGAACTACAACTTCAGACCTAGTTTCAATTCAATATCTTATAGTTCAATATCTAACACAGATTTTTTTTTTCTTGCTGAAATATCTAATTTTTTTCTTGCTGAAATCAAACGCAAATCATCATACAATCAAACACAGGTTTTTAATCAAAATACTAGTTAAAAAAATCGATTAACAAAAGACCGTGGATTTTAATGCAAAATTAACATTGATTGAAATTAAACAAAACTACTATACCTGAAAGAGTGACAGAACTCACAATGATACAGAGAGACGACTTTGGAGTGTAGGATTCTAAGAAAGACAGATTCGAACGCATAGGGTTTTGATGAGAAAATGGGGAGTTTTCAACTTGTCATTTTGAAGATTAAAATGCATTATTTTTCATTACAAAAATATGAAATAATTTCCTACAATAAGGTAGTTTTCAACTTGTCATTTTTCTTCCCTAGTGCTTATGATGTAAAATGTAATGGTTGTTTGAGTGTGGCCTGTTTAAAAAAAACATTTACGCTATATTTCTAATATCAATGGATCAACATGATAGTCATCAACTATCCCTTCAACCTCAGTGGTCAAAATTGACACATGATTATTATTTTATAATTTTAACTTCATCTTCAGATTTTAACTGAAATAACCAGTGGTGCAGCAGCTAACTGAAATTTAGTTCACCAAGAAGTATAAAAATGTAGGAAGAGTGTGGCATAGATGAATATTACATAGAGGACAACCAAAAAATCAAATATTTTACCTCAAATTAGGATAATGAGATAGAAGTCGGAAATAGTGTGGGAAAATAGGTCTAGCAATTGGGACGCTATGGAAGTCTCGTCAAAGGTAGAATTGACCATCCAACCCTACGCACCAAAGAAACTCTAGACATTGGCGTTCAAGAAAAATATTCATTTAGGTTTCTCTAACTGGAAATAAGAAAGAATCATTAGAGGGAGTTGATCTAGAGGATGTATTGAGCTTTAGCTTAACAAAGAAATTAGGAAATTGGAATTTAGGGTTTTTTTAGATGAAGAGGATAAAGGGGCTTTGGCATTTACCTTAAAAGAATAAAACAAGAGGGATGGAAATATTTTTACCGTCTAGCTTTTCAAGCATTAGGATTTTAAGGTTTTGCTTTATCAGAGCGTGTATAATCAATTTCTTACCGCTTGGTAAATTCTAGACAGCATGAAGATATTCAACGTTGTTCCATTTTACTATGAAACAGGGATTTTCTTGTAGTGGATTATTATAATTTAATTTTTTTTTTTACCTTGAAGTAGTATCAGGCAGATCAAGAACTGCAGCATTACTGTCTAGTCCATAGTGTTCATTGCTGCTGGATCTTGCAATTCTGATAAAGGTATCAAAGCTGCAAATAAATTGGATAATAGTTGGAGCATAAATTTAGAAAAAAATAAATTACACCAATCCATTGAGAACCATAAACAAAAACACAAATTGTTAAGTTGACATAATACTATTTATGCACATTAAGTGAACATATCACTTCCTTAACTAATAACCTATACATAGATGGAAACATGATAAGTAGACATAATACTCTGGAACAAGGTCTGAGAGAGCTTTGCTAAACATGAATAAGTTGATATTGTTATTGCAAATAAGACATGAAACAAAGGCAACAAAAGCTGTGTTAATGATTCTTTAATGCCAGTTATTATAACCTAATGCTTTTTGCTGAATCGCTGAATCATAACAAACAACATGGGTATCACTATGATAGTTCTGAAGGTCAAAATCACAGATTAGGCTCTAGCTTCATTGTTCTAACAAGCTTTTTGGGTGAAAAATGAAGAAAAAATAAACATAAACATTCATTTTAAAATCCAACCATCTAGATTCATAAAATTAAACAAGAAAACTAAAGACATACCACCTGTCTAAACTTGAGTTTTTTTGCAACGTTCATCATGTTAACAATATTTGAAGAACTATCGTGACAACCCAAGGGTTTGGAAGAAGTGGGAAGCCAAGCTTTGCTCCACAGACCTACTTGAACGCAGCACCAGGAAAAGGCAAGATAACGAGCTGCAAATTTAACATTTGAGATCAGTTCCCATTTGCATTAATTAACTATATGTTTGCGGCAAACTGAACATGTACTGTTACTATGAGAACATGTATTCACAAAATGCCATTAATAGTCCAAATATACAAATATGATGTGGTTAGAATCAAAAACGCAGTAACTCAACTGCTCTTTCTTCAAAATTAAAAAAATAGAGGTATTGATGCAAAACGAAGTTAGAAGTACTTTGTTTTCTCTCTGAAGTACTTAATCAAATATTTAACCTATTAAAAAGATCTGAATAACCATTAACCCGTTTCGCAGTCTGCCCTTTTTCTTTTCCACTGTATTAGTTTTTGTATCTTCTATTATTTTGAATTCCCAACACTTAATAGACACATCTAAACAGCCCTATAAACTTCGGTGGGCTAAAGTTAATTAATTGGAACTCAGGCTCTGCTATGAACTAGGATATTGCAAAGTTAAAAAACAATTAAAGCCGTCTTATGAATTATTATTCCTAAGAACAAGTTAAGAGCAGGGTACTAAACTATTTGAATTTCTATAAAATATCATAAATGCTTGCTTAATTTAAGAATTCAAGCAAGTTAAGGGCACCTTCATTTATGATACCACACAAGCTACTTGCTTAAAAATTTCAACTACACTTCAATTTACAGTTTATAAGTAAGACTTGGTGCTTAATTATACCGTCCCTACAATCTTCAAGTCTTAATATAATGCTTACTAACAACCTTACTAGTTTTCAATTCAATCCTATGGACAAATTGTTCGTTTCATATTTGAAAAATATGCATCACAGGGGTAAATGGAACTTCAGCTTCAACTTAACATACACTGCACCAATACTCACCTATGAATAGAAGCTGACATAGCAAACTACAAAACCATCCAAGCAACAATACTATTTGACCATATCTTTTGCTCACTAATGCCTTCATCAATCTCCAATGGTACTACTTCTACTCCAAAAAGGTATAGCAAGCTCTTTATCTTCATTACATTACCAAGAAAAAGAAAAATCCGAACCTTTCATATATTTACAGGTTAGAAGGGAAGATAGAAATAGTTACAGGTGGAGTAATGAGTATAGAAGTAACAGCAAAGCTTTTCTGTTCCACGGTGCAAAAGTAGTGATAGCTGACATTAAAGGCACAAAAACAGTTTCATAATTATTTACAAGATATACCATACTCGGTGCGTACGTAAATATATTAACATAAAACTAATACACTAACAACCAATTAAATTCAATCAACAATGTCACTTGAGTGAATTACTGGAATAATAAAAACACAAAAACAGTTTCAGGTTCAACATATTTGATTTTTTAATCTAAGCCCTTTCTTCTGAATGGCTAACGAGTAATGGGAATTATGGCTATGCATACATACAAAATTGAAGTTAATAAATTTAAAAATATCAAAAAAGTGAACAGATGAAAATGCTAAAACACTTGCAATACTGTCTACTAATAATCTCAATCTAGGACTAAAATGGATTATTACTTAAAGTATAACATTAAATATGGTAGTAGTTAGTATGAAAATCATTTTAGCGTGCTGATTATAACTTAGGGTCAAAAATACTCCAAAACAAATCAATCAAAATGTCATAGCCTCATACCTAAAAAAACTTGGCAATGAACAAATCTAACCTGATTCAAGTACCAAATAACGATTAAATCTTAAAAACGGGTTACATTTGTCTAGTCCCACAATAATTATAATCAGTAGGCAAAATTGGTATAATCTATACATCACCGTAATCTAAAGGAATATGGGTAGTACCTGAATGTGAACTAGGTCTACTTCAGAGTTTCAACGTCCACAAGATTCGGTCAATTTTGCGCTACGTCTAGTCAATCATCTGAGACGGACGACGAAGAACCACATCAGATAAAAGCGGCCGAAATTGTTGAGTAGACGAATAATACTACTTCAGATGCAGTAGACGAATAATATTACTTCAGATGCAATAATTATAACCTGTGACCAGAATACCAGTGATGATTTAAAGCCGAAGATAGTTCAAATGCAATAATTAGAGGTTAGATTGGCGAAGAAATGAGAAAACTAGGGTTTTCCTGTTGAGACGGTGAAGGGAGGTGCGTTAGTGTTAAAAATTGGATTAAGAGAACTGAACAGATCAGGATTCCAAAGGGATCAGCGAAGAATAGTGATTTTGGTAGGAGGAACTTAGGGTTTCGGAATTGGATCAGTGGAGACGATGAAAAGGGATTTCATGCGAAATGCTAGAATAGGAAATGAGAGGGAGATGAAAATTTTCAGCGCGAACATTTTTATCATTTTGGATTAGAACTTAGAAGTAAACATATAGCGTGTATGATGCGTAATTTTTAGTTGTGACTAACTAAAAAATTAACTAAAGATAGCAAGTTTTGTTAGGAAGCTATCTCTCTATGCTATTGATGGTGAACTTTCTTGTAGTGTCTTCGCTTGACCATATCATCGGTGGTTGTCTGGTTTCTACTCTATTAGCTAAAAAGTTTTTCTTGTCTCCTCTGAAGGGATGATTTACATGGAAAAAATATCGATGACAGTCAAACCACGAAATTTTCTTACCACGAGGTAAAGAAAACGCTCGTGTTTCATCCATGCAATATGGACATGCTAGACGACCGGCAGTACTCCATCCCGAAAGCATTGCACAGGCAGGAAAATCACTTATAGTCCACAACAAAGAAGCAAACATATGAAAAAAATTCTTCTTGGACACATCGTATGTTTCTACTCCTTCGTTCCATGGTATTTTTAACTCCTCAATCAACGGTTGTAAATATACATCGATTCCTTGTGTCGGATCGTCGGGGCTAGAAACGACAACAATAAGAAACATATATTGCGTTTTCATACACATCCATGGAGGTAAATTATACGGTGTGACGATAATGGGTCAGGATGAATATTTAGAATCAAATTGAAAAAATGGAGAAAAGCCATCCGTACATAATCCTAATCTAACATTTCGACTCTCCGCTGCAATATTTGGATACGTTTTATCGAAATGCTTCCCTGCTTCTCCATCAGCCGGATGTGTCAACGTATCCTCTTCCTCCGTTCTCACGCTACGCCATCTCATATTAGATGCAGTTACAGAGGATGCGTATAATCTTTGAAGTCTTGGAGTTATGGGTTAGTAATGCATACGCTTGTACGGAACTTCCTTCCCCTTCTTTTTTCTTGGTTTGTATCTCTCCTGGTTACAAACTTTACAATTTCTTAGGTTTGCGTCTTCTTTCCAAAACAACATGCAGCCTTTTAAACATGTATTTATTTTCTGATAAGGTAAACCAAAAGCCGACATAAGTTTTTTTTAACTTTATAGCGATTTTTGCACATTAGATAATCGGGCGACATATGTCTTTTTGCAGCTTGTACAACAGCCGTAAATCCAGCTTCAGTGATGTTGTATCTTGACTTCATCGTAATGTATTCTGCGATTACTGACAGCTGAGTGCCGCTTTTGAAACCATCCCAAATAGGTTTCTTAGCAGCATCTAGTAAATCATAAATAAAAAATTGCTTCAATATTAGGTTCTTCAACATTTCCATCGTCGTCGTCAACTTCAACCATAGGAAACATTGATCGTGCTGCATTTTCGACCATATTTTCTATACGGGTCGTCGAAACTATTTCGTTAACGACACTTTCAGACTCAACAGAAGTATTTGCTACAACTTCTCCATGCCGATCCGAAACATAATACTCGGGTACGAAAGCGTTTTGGCACAAATGAACTTTCATAATATCTGGTAACAAATACTTCAAATGTCTACACCTACTACACGGACAACGAATTTCTGGATCGTTTCCATTATTACTTAAAGTGAATTCAACAAACACGTTTGTACCATTATAAAAAACTTCTTTTATTGAGCCCCTTAGTCCTTTTCTTTGGTACATCCATCCCTCCGATCAACAAAATAATCAATCATTTTTCCTATTTGACAAAATGAGAAGTTCAAAATTTAATATTTATTTTCAAGAATACAAATTCAAAAAAGATTATTTTCATGGTCGTATAATATTTGAATTTAAAGAATAATTTCACAAATTTAAAAATATTTTCAAATAGGGGACATTTTATTTTTTAACGTATCGATATAAAAAATTGTAATTTTTTTCCATTGGTCAGGCATCCTACTTCCCATTACAAACACAGTAAGCATTTATATTTCGTATATTACTTCGTCTCAAACGATTCAACAAAATTTCGACAGCATTTCCCTTTTGTTTCCTGCATTGTACACAAATGCGTGTACGCAGGAAATAAAAAAGAAAAGTTAGGCCGAAATTTTATGAACCGTTTGAGACGAAGTAGTATACAAAATGTAAATGCTTACTGTGTTCATAACTTGTCCAATACAGGGACAAATCCAACAAATATTGTACCAAATGAATATAAATGGTCGTTTTTTGAAAAAAAAACTATTTATACAACGATCATGTACAACACTCGTCGGACGGGGCCAAAAACTCTCTAAGGGACATTCGACAAAATTACATGCGCGCATCTTAAGAAAAAATATAGTTTTACTCACTGTTCACACACTGCTAGAAACGGTTCTGATAGCGAGGGAATATAGCAACAGCTAGCGATGGCTAAAAAATGCGGCCGTCGCTAGCCGTCGCTATACGAAATATACAGATCTCCTTCCCGCGAGCAGAATTTTCATTCTTCCCACCAAAATTAAACCTTCCTTCCCCCAATCTGCCACCCCCCGTCACCGCAGCCGCCGCACCGCCTTCCGCCGCCTCCAAATCACCCAAATTCGTCTAGGTATGCTTCTAATCTCTATTTTGAATGTAAATTTAATGTTTTTAGGTTTAGTTTAAACCCTAATTAAATTATGATTTGTTATTAAATTAGGATTTGTTGTTAAATTAGGTATTAGTAGTGTTGTTAAATTAGGTATTAGTAGTGTTGTATGTTGATTTGGTAGATTAATTAGTTTATTATCATGAAGTTAAATTAGGTATTAGATTAATTAGTTTATCATGAAGTTGAATAAATGGTTGATGTAGATAATTAGTGTTGGCGATTAACATGGTTTGTTGTGTTAGGTGAAAAATTAGTGTATATTAATGATTAACTTGGTTATTGATAAATTTACATGAAAGTATTTCATAGTTTATGAAATTGATAAATTACAAATTTAAGTTGTTAAGTGAATTTAAACTGACAAATTTTTATTTAATAATTAGATTTTTATTGTTTTCTAATTATCTATTTGATAATTAGATTTTGTTGTTTTATGATTATCTTCATTGATAATTCTTCTATTTATCTTGTTGATTTAGCGACGGCTAGTGACGGCCATATATTTTTCTCATGGATGTGTATGAAGACACCGTATATGTTTCTCACCACTGTCATTTCCGGCCCTCATGATCCAACCCAAGGAATTGATGTTTATTTACAACCATTGATCGAAGAGTTGAAGAAACTATGGAATGAAGGAGTCGAAACTTATGATGTATCAACGAAAAAAAATTAGGTTATTCGCTTCTTTGTTATGGACTATTAATGATTTTCCTACATACAGGATGCTTTGTGGTTGGAGTACGGCCGGTCGTCTAGCATGCCCTTATTGTACGGAAGAAAAACACGAGCATTTTCGCTACGATATGGGAAGAAAGTTTCATGGTTTGATTGTCATCGGTGTTTTCTTCATCCCAATCATACTTTTAAAAGAGATAAGAAAATTTTCATAGCTAACAGAGAAGAGAATTTGAAACCACCCAATGTTTGGTCAGACGAGGAAATATACGGAATTGTAAGAGACTATCCAAAGATACATGAAGCTGGAGTCCAGACTGAAATCCCAGGAAAGTCAAACATTCATAATTGGTGCAAACAAAGTATATTTTAGGAGTTACCATATTGGAAAGATCTCTTACTCCGACATAATATTAACGTGATGCACAATGAAAAAAACGTGTTTGATAATCTGTTTAATACAATTTTGAATGTAATGGGCAAAACCAAGAACGATTTGAATTCAAGGCTTGATATAGCAAACTATTGTAAGCGCCCGGAGCTTCATATGAAGCCTAATGACAATAAAAAACCGAGAGCATGCTATGAGCTAGACAATAAGCAAGTAAAACTCGTGCTAAAGTGGGTGGAAGAATTAAGATTTTCCGATGGGATTTCTTCCAATCTTCTTAGATGTGTTGACTTCAAAAATAGTAAACTGAGTGAGATAAAAAGTCACGATTGTCATATCATGATGGAATATTTACTACCCGTAGCTTTCAAAGAACTGTTGCCCGTAAAAGTATGGAACGTTATAACAGAGTTATGTTTGTTTTATAAACAGCTTTGTTCGACGACATTAAGGGTGGATCATATACGTAAACTTGAAGTAGAAATACCCATATTGCTATGCAAACTGGAGAAAATACTTCCGCTGGTTTCTTTAACGTAATGGAGCATTTACCTATTCATCTTCCATCCGAAGCACTTCTTTGAGGTCCTGTGCAATATGGATGGATGTATCCGTTTGAGAGTTAAATTAACATGTGCAATGTTCATGTCAATTTCAAATTCAAATTTCAATATCTAAATATGTAATAAATATCTTAATAGGTACTTGAATCATCTGAAGAAGAAGATTCGACAAAAAGCCCGAGTTCAGGGTTCGATATGAAAATCGTATCTTGAAGAAGAAGCCTCATTTTTTTTTTCTCACTACTTCAAGGACCATGTGAACTTACCATTTGTAACTGTTCCTCGAAATGAGGAAGTCATTGAACAAAATTCTTCTCAAACGATGTTATCTGTTTTTAGACAACATGCTAGACCTAGTGGAAAATGTGTGGAAATATGGTTGGACGATAGAGACTACCATGTAGCACACACGTATGTTCTTTTAAATTGTGTCAAAGTCGCACCATTTGTCAGGTAATAATTAATTCACTTGTAATTTACTTGTACGTATATAATAATTATAACACATATTACGTATATGCAGTATCTACGAATCACAGTATCCATCTGGCGATCTCAGTAAACAATTTGCCAAATGGTTTTTGAATTATGTTTATGAGCCAAGAAACTGTGTCGTTGATGAAGGCTTAAGACATCTTGCGATTGGACCCAAAAGAAATGTGAAGACTTATCCAATATTCTTCGTCAATGGGTTTAAGTTCAACATGAAAGATTACGGGGCTGAAAAATTAACATATAACAGCGGGGTATTTTTCAAAGGCAGTGATGATCCAGATGAGCATTTAAAAGATTTTTACGGCGTCTTAACACAGATTCTAGAGTTGACATGTTATGTTGAACCTTTAGAAAAGGTTTTTTATTTAAGTGCAATTGGTTCAGTAACGTTCCTGGTTCCGAAATCAACGTGCATAAAGAGTATAAACTTATTGAAATAAGGCATACATCACACTACTATAAGTACTATCCTTTTGTATTATCCAAGCAAGCGTTACAAGTTTATTTTTTTTCTCCGTATCCATCTTTGTAAAGAGATAAAGCGGATTGATCTGCTGTTTTCAAAACAAAATCAAGGTTTACATTTGATCGAAATAATATTCCAGATGAAGCAGCATATCAAGCCGATCTTGAACCAAATTCAGAAATAATAATAACTGATGATATTGATGTAGGGCCTTTGAATGATGAATCGAACGTCTTATTTGATGCATTCGAAAGTACCGAAGAAAATGAGATAGAATACGAGACTGAGTCTGAATCAGAAAACGATGAAGACTGATCGTTATTGATATAATTGTTATGTGATGGTGATTGAAACATGCTATGTAATAGTAAATTTATGTAATTGTTCTGTGATGATCATTTAGTTAATTTTTATCCATGGTTTTTACTAGTAAATTTTCATAATTGTTCTGAAAGTGATTGAAACATGCTATGTAGTAGTGAATTTCTATTATTGTTCTGTGATGATCATTTATTTAATTTTTATCCATGTTTTGTACATGTAAATTTTTTATAATTGTTTCTGTGAAAGTGATTGAAACATGCTATGTAGTAGTGAATTTATATAATTGTTCTGTGACGATATTGTTTTTCTATAGTAGATATGTCTGGCAGGAGACGAAGTATGACAGGCATGTCATCCCCATCTCCCGGTGCAGGTGGTAGTGGCACTACACCGGACTTACGTACGATGGCAGAAGTTGTTTCGAAAAGTGCTGGGTAAGTATCAATTTTATTTAAATTATAAGTTTTAAAATCAACTAAACATGTATATCATAACTTTTTCAGGGGCTTTGAGGTGGAGCCATCAGATTATATTCTATAGGTTTCGAGGAAGGCTTTTCAGAGCCGGATGGATGGTTGTTGGCCTCGCTGGGACGACATCCCCCTTCATGTCAAGAACGCAATACAGGCTGATTTACTTGTAAGTAGTAGTTTGAATTTCAATTGTAAATTAATATAATCTATATAACTTAAATTAATTTTAATTTACAGGCTACATTCCGCATTGATCCTGAAGACATAGACGTTTTCTTAAATCACTGGAACAAAAGAATGAGGAAAAATTACAGCGATACATTGTCCAAGGCTAAGAATTCAGGCAAAAAGCCGAACTGGATGGGTGACGGTGTATGGGCTGATTTTCTTCGGCTTTGGGACACTCTGGCAGCAAAAGTAAGTAATACATATTTTCTTTGTTATTTAAATCTAATATAAATCTCGCAAGATATATACGTGATAATTTATCTTAATTTGTAGGAATTATCTGCTCGGAACCGGGCTAACAGGAATAAAAATCCTGCATTGCACCGTGGTGGCTCCAAATCCTTCCAGGAGGATAAGAGAGAGCTGGTAATTAAATTTATAAACTGTGTTTACATTTTATTAAAATATTTTATAATCAGATTAGCAATAATATTTATATATTTTCAGGCCGCGAGATACAACCGCGAGCCCACTATGGCCGAGTTGTTCAAGGTGACGCATGCCGTGGAGAGGACTGATGAAGAAGGCAATGTTTTGTACGAGTGGACGGATGACAAATCCCAATCCATAATGGTAAACTAATTTATGGTTAATAACAATATTTTGTCTTGTTTTATTTTCAAAAACTTGAAATTTGGTTTTTATCGTCTAAAACAAGTGTTTGTAATCGCAGGAGAGGTACGAAGCTGAGTTGGCTCGGGTAGCACAGTCCACTGGTCGGGAAGAGCTTACGCTAGAGGAGGCGAACAATATCTGGAATGCTATTATTGACCCGCCTTCTCGGACCAATGTGCGGTATAGCCATGTAAATCTGGAGGTAAATTTTGACATGTACTAATATATAAATTTACACATGCATATGAATAGTTAAATAATTTTAATAATATTATATATATATATACTAATATATAAATAATTATGAACTATTTTACAGGCGATGAGATTGCAGAGTGCATACAGGAGGTCCCAGCAAGAGGAGGAGATTGCTCAGTTGAGGCAAACAGTGGATGAATAAATGATTGGAGGAAGAGTTTCTTCGAGTAATAGCTGGATGAGCGGATTGCAGGTTATTTGCAACAGCATGGGAGGATGCCTGGAGAGGATGGCAGCGATGGTGAGGAGTAGGTATGCTTGTTTGCTCATGTTTCAGTTTGGTATATACACATTTTGGTTGGTTTGGTGTATATATATTTCAGGATATTATATACATGTTTTGATGACTTGTAGTTGTGTTAACAGTTTGTTTGGGTTAATGGTTTGTAGTTGTGGTTGGGGAACTATGCACATATTTTGGTTGGGAAACTATGTACATATTTTGATGACTTGTATTGGTTGACATGATATGTATTGCTGTTGGGATTGTATATGATTTTGTTTGGTTTTGTTGGATTTTATATTGTTTGAATGTATAGTGATGTTATATGATGGATATATGATGGTTATAGTTGATGAATATAGTGTATAGTGGCTGTGATGATGGTATTCGATGGTTATTGTTTGAAGTGTATATGGGCTGTGCAAGTGCACAGAATTTTGTTCAGTATAGCGACGGCTGGCGACGGCCATTTTGTTCAGATTAGCGACGGCCATTTTGTTCAGATTAGCGAAGGCTAGTTAGCGACGGCCATTTTGTTCAGATTAGCGACGGCTAGCGACGGCCATTTTGTTCAGATTAGCGTCGGCAATTAGATGTTGGAAAATTTCCACGTGACACATTTGCAATCGTGAGCCGTCGCTATTTATGTGACGGAGCCGTCGCGATTCTATTGAACGACGAGGTAAATAGCGACGGCTTTTAGCGTCGGCTAGCGACGGCCGACGACGGCTAAAAGACGTCGCTATCAGGTGCTGTTGAAGTGACATTTACAAAAATATATATTAATTTAACACATTTATTCGACGTATTACATCAACTTAAGGCTCGTTCGACGTTTTTTTGTTGCATAAGTCAATACGTGCACAATATAATATTCCTAGGTCTTACATTCATTTTATCTTATTTCAACTAACACAATACAATGATAGCAGCGCTACACACATATACAATCGTACAATCAAGACATACACAACGATTTACATACATACGAACAACCACAAATTATACACGTTTTTCGCAATTTCACGATAAAAGATGAAAAAGAAATACCATGGAATGTTAGAAACTGTTATAACACTATTGGAAACAAATTCAATCAACAATTAGCCCTAATTTATCAACTTATGTAAATCTAGAATTAGGGTAAAAACTGAATTTTTGGCGAAAACAAGAGATTATACATGTGCTAGAGAGCAATAGACGTTGATTGCGCAGCCGGGGAGGATATGAAAGCTCGAAATTTATGATTGGAAGGTTGGGGAAGAGATTGGGGGATTATTAACCTAAAATTTTCGTAGCGGAATGAGAAAGAAGAGGCTCGGCCTGGGGCTGTAAATCGTAAATTTCCGACGGCTTCCGACGGCCGCCGACGGCCCGTCGGAAGCCGTCGGAAATAAGCCGTCGGGAGCCGTCGCCCTTCCCTGCCGATTTTAGAGCATTTTCTAGTAGTGTGAATGCAAATGTTTATGTAGTCTAATGTTGCATAACCAATGTAGGTTTTAAAAAATATGTTATGAAACAGTTTTCATCACAAAAAGAGACGGTATTAGTACATAACATCAAACAAATTCAATAACATAATAGACACGTAAAGAAATCATTATAATCAATGTCCACACCATTATTAAACTCCAGCACAATTTACTGGTTTTAGAGGTACATCAACATATCAAGCTGTGTTACAATAGTTGCAGAGATTTCAATCTAGTCTTTGCATTTAATTAGCATTGTTGCACCTTTTCTAGATCATTGACATATTGAGCAGTACATGAACTCGCACCTATCTGCTTTTCCCGGCCCATTGTTGTGCATCTTACAGTTTGCATTCAGTAGTGCTTCATCCACGTATCTGCACACTCCCTAATCGTCATGCTTGCCTCGTTAGCCATCATATGCAGCACCTCTTCGATTCATACCTTGTTGACTTCTACAGTTCTCGCTGAGATGCTTAGCTCATGAAACAAGGCTCCTCCATGTTGCTTTGATTCGGCTCATTAGAGTTCATCTCAACCAAGTTCAGTGCAATTTAATGATCGCCTGAGAAAAGAAACAACTCCCTGTATTATTAATTTATTATAGTGTGAAATAAAATAAAATTCTATAGCCCTAAAATGTGTGTGTGTGAAGAAACTGTCAGCAGACCTTATTATCATGATACTCGTTAGAAACCTTAGATGCTGGAACTATTCCTACTCTAGAAAAGTTTTGCATGGTAGTAGAACGATCCTTTGTAATGCCATTATCTATTAACATTAGTCCAATCAATGTTTTCATAACCGGACCGTGAATAAAACCGTGATGACTCAAGCTTCGAGCTTTCGAGTGTTCGATCGGTCGAACCGTCAAGAACCGCACACACTCTTTATTGAAAATTCATACATTTAGATGCAACGTATCAACCATAAGTACACAATAAATCAACATCTTCAATAAATATATACGATATTAATTCATAACCCACACATTAATTCAAATATGAAAAATTAAATAAAATTTATTATACTAGCTGCACTGATTACGAACATAAAACGGACGGAGATTTGAAAACATATTTTGAAACGAAGAAATTGAGCATATGAGAGGGTTTAACCGGGTTCAAATAAAGGGTTAAACCACCAATTGAAAGGTCGAACCAAGATTCTTGCATGAAGGAGGTTTGATTGACTTCCTGGCCTTCGATCTCCACGGCTCGGGGTTATTCGCGGTTCAATCGTGGCAGGGTCGGATTATGAAAACTATGAGTCCAATACATTGAATTATGTACAAAAAGAAAACCGACATAAAGGGTATTATAAACTGGTTGTTACTACAACTATTAGCTATTTTATCGAACATCTTCACCTTGGTCTTTTCTCTCAAATCAGTAAACGTTTGCTTCAGTTAAAGGCCATTTGAGGATGGCCGTTCCTTACAGATTTTCTGGTATAACTTTTTGTACAATGTATGGTTGAATAGTTTTTAGCTGCAAAATGTGCATGGTAGCTGCACAAAATATAGTTTGGGATGGCACATGGCATGATCACGTACCTGTACTTTAACAGCAGTTCAACTTGAGCCTAGTTTTAATAGGCCCATATGCATTCGAAGCTAAGCTTCATGATTTCATGTACAAAATTAATGATGCTCTACAAAACATCACATAATTTTTTTCATCTGAAAATAGAACGAAAATTTGTGTAAAAATATAATATAACGAATTAGTGCATACTTATAAATATTTTGTATATTAATTAATAACCATATGAAAAATAATCTTACAGGCTGCTTGCCCGTAACAGATAGCAAAATAAGGAGTCTTCTCTGTCAGAAATTCTTTACTGTTCGATCTTTCATGATTAATGATGATCAATTCAAGTAATAGCCCAAAGATCACCAATACCGAATATTTCACAAACAAAGCTTAATATGATTTTTTTTTTTTGTTTTTGTTTAAGATGATGTACCTTTATTAACAACGGAAGATGTAATGGCTGTCATCTTCTTCTTCTGACTTTCAATAATTACTCTTCTTCTCAGAATTCGGTTTCTCTCTCTAACCCTATTTCTTTATATGTTTCCTGATGGAGAAGAATACATCTATATATCAAGAAAGAGAGGACACAATCCTATGTATAACATTTAACTCTAAATCTGGTACGTCCATCATATACCAATTCAACGCTTAAGATTAATCACATACCTAATGTTCTAATTAAAGAACGGTCTATTTATGACTTAATTAATCGGGTCACATTAAGATTAGAAACTGCATAACGTTAAAGGTAAATGAAACGTTCTATTTACGACCTAATTAATAGGGTCGTATTAAGATTAGAAACTGCATAACATTAAAAGTAAATGAAACGATTGTAGTTTCTAATAGCAGTTTTCTAACATTCTCCCACTTGACCCGATTATTCATAATATCAAGTGTTGAACATCATACTAAGATAAATTGCTGAGAGTTATGGCGGTTGTGCATTATTAATTCAATGCATTCCCTTCCATATATTACAATACCAGCGATCCATCATTTTATACTCATGATTTATATAAAACAGCATAATGGTCCACATAATGTCTTATATCATAATGATTAAACATAGTATCTTTATAAGACTCTTTCTTGTTTAAAATTACATAAAGTACATACTACCACATTAAAACAAGAGACACATAATTGTATATCAGAAACACACAAAGGAGCTCAGAATGTCACACATCAATTATTATTAATACAACCAAGACCCATTCTTTGAACATATTCCTTAAATTGTCTTGGCTGTAACCCTTTCGTCAGAGGGTCTGCAATCATAAATTCTGTCCTGATGTGCATGATTGACCCTCTTTGTTTCTGAACCTCATCTTTCACAACAAGATACTTCAGTTCCATATGTTTGACACCTTTAGAGGACTTGTCGTGTTTTGAGAAAAACGCTGCTGCAGACTTATCACAATAAATTTTCAGCGGCTTGCTAATGGTGTCGACAATCGCAAGTCCTGAAATAAAGATCCGCAACCATAATGCATGAATTGTGGCTTCATAACATGCCACAAATTTTGTATCCATAGTAGATGAAGTAACGATAGTTTGTTTCGCACTTTTCCATGATATGGCTCCTTGAGCAAACATAAAAAGGTAACCAAAAGTCGATTTTCTAGTATCGATGCATCCAGCAAAATATGAATCGCTATATCCAATCACCTCCAATTCATTGGATATACTATACATGAGCATGTAATCTTTTGTTCCTTGTAAGTACCTTAACACTTTCTTTGCAGCTTGCCAATGTTTCCTTCCTGAATTATTTTGATACCTCTCTAACATACCGACCGCAAAACTGATATCCGGTCTAGTATGGGTTTGAGCATACATTAGGCTACCAACTACAGATGCATATGGAATTGATTCCATTTCCTTTCGTTCAACATCATTCTTAGGACATTGCGTGAGATTGAGTTTATCACCTTTCTGTATAGGAACTTTCCTAGGTGAACACATACTCATTCCAAATCTCTCTAGAATCCTTTCAATATATCCTTTCTGAGACATTCCCAATATTCCTTGTGATCAATCACGAAATATTTCTATTCCAATCACATAGGATGCCTCTCCCATATCTTTCATTTCAAAGTTCGTTGAGAGAAATTTCTTAGTCTCATTCAATATGCTTAAATTATTTACAGCAAGCAAGATGTCATCAACATAAAGGACTAGATAAATAAACTTGCTTCCACTGATCTTTTGGTATAAACAGTGATCAACCATATTTTTCGTAAAACCAAAAGATGTAATAATGGTATTGAACTTTATATACCATTGTCAGGATGCTTGTTTAAGCCCATATATTGACTTCTTAAATTTACACACCAATTGTTCTTTACCTTTTATAGACAAACCCTCAGGTTGATCCATATAAACATCCTCATCAAGATCTCCATTCAGAAAGGCTGTTTTCACATCCATTTGATGCAATTCCAAATCATAATGTCCTACTAATGCCACTATTATTCTTAGTGAGTCCTTTTTAGAAATAGGAGAAAATGTCTCCTTGTAATCAACACCATCTTTCTGAGTGTAAGCATTAGCAACAAGTCTAGCTTTATACCGTTAGACATTACCACTAGAGTCGTGTTAGGTTTTAAAAACCCATTTGCATCCGACTCTTTTACAGCCATGTGGTAACTCAACGAGATCCCAAACTTCATTCTGTTGCATGGATTTTAGTTCTTCTTTCATGGTATTAATCCATTCCTTTGACTCTTTACTTTCTACAGCATGTGAAAACGAAACTGGGTCCTTATTGATTCCTATATCATAATCTGATTCTTGCATATAAACCATACAATCATTAGAAATAGCTTACTGACGATCTCTTTGAGATCTTCTTAATGCTACTTGTTGTGGTTCATGCATATCAGCATTATGTAAGTCATTTCCTTCAGGAAGTACTTCTTCATTTATATGTTGTTCATCATCATGCTGTTCTCCAACAGCTGGAACAACATTTGGAGTAATAGTAGATGGAGGAACTATTCTAGGCAATGTAACATTTATCCTTGTTTCCTTTATTTCCACTATTTCTCTTCTAGTACTCCCACTGACTTCACTAATCTCAATGAATCTTGCATTACCAGTTTCTATAATTCTTGGACTTTAATTAGGACAGTAAAATCATATCCTTTAGATTTTTCAGGGTAACCTAAAAAATACCCACTAATCGTTCGAGAATCTAATTTCTTTTCATGTGGATTATAAATTCTCGCTTCCGCAGGACAACCCCAAACATGCAGGTGTCTTAAGCTAGGTTTCCTGTTAGTTCATAACTCAAAAGGAGTCTTTTGAACAGCTTTACTATGAACCCTATTCAGCAAATAATTAGCGGTTTTGAGAGCATACGACCACAAATTCTTAGGTAGTGTAGAATTTGACATCATACTCCTAATCATATCTATTAACGTCCTATTGCACCTTTTTTCTACACCATTTTGCTGTGGTGTACCTGGCATTGTGTATTGCGCACATATGCCATGACTTTCGAGGAATTTTGCAAATGGACCTGGACACTAGCCTGACTCATTATATTTGCCATAATATTCACCACCTCTATCAGACCTTATGATTTTTACCTTTTTATCTAATTGCATCTCAACTTCCTTTACAAATGTCTCAATGACATTCACAGATTGAGATTTTCCTCAAGAAAATAGACATAACCATAGCGAGAAAAATCGTCAATAAAAGTGATGAAGTACTTTTCTCCATTAAAGGCTGGAGTGTCCATAGGTCCGCAAATATCAGTGTGTATTATTTCAAGAAGCTGGCTTCTTCTAGTGGCTCCTTTCTTATTATGTTTGGTTTGTTTACCTTTAAAACAATCCACACATAATTCTAGATCACTAAAGTTCAAATTTGACAAAATTTCATTACTTACTAATCTCATCATTCTTTCTTTGGATATGTGACCTAGTCTTGCCATAAGAAAGTAGAATTTTCATTCAACATGCTACGTTTGCATCCAACATTATTTATTACATTCAGCAACGAAGTCGCATAAGTGTCATTCATTTTCAATTTATATAAACCATCAATTAGAATACCAGAACCAACATTATCGGTATTCTTATATAAATCAAAACAACCAGATCCAAATGTACATCTAAAACCAGAAATATCCAACTTACTTACGGAAATAAGGTTTTTAGATAATGAAGGTACATAAAGCGTACTATATAAATCTAATACATGTCCACTTTCTAGAATTAGACGATAAGTCCCAATGCCTTCTAATGTGGATTTCATTCCGTTTCCCATAAAGAGAAAACGATCTTCATTTGGATTTATGGTTCGGATCATAAGAAATCCCTACATATTATTGGGGACATGAGTTGTAGCACCAGCATCAAGCGACCATGTATTAATACGAACTTCAGCTAAATTTGATTCCAAACATGCGAAAGATAGATGATTACCTTTCTTTTCGAACCAAGCTATCCTTTTCGAACAGTCATTTTGATAATGTCCTTTCTTTTTACAGAAATAACATCGAACATCCTTTAGTTCCTTCCTTTCCTTATCTTGTCCATTCTTAGCAGGTGTCTTTTTCTTTTTGAAATGACTTGATTTTCCATTCTTTTCTTTACCATCTTTATTACTTACAAAACTTACTGAGTGATTCACTTGATTTTTCAAACGTCCTTCTTCCTGGACAAGTCTACCGGCCAATTCACTAACATTCCACTTATCCTTTATAGTGTTATAGTAAATTTGAAAAGGTCCATATTCAGAAGGTAGCGAGTTCAGGATAAACTAGAAAAGCAAAGAATCCTCTACTGTAAGTCCAAGGGAGTTTAACCTTGCTGCAAGATTAGTCATCTCTATAATGTGCTCTTGCATAGTTCGTGACCCATCAAACTTCATGGTCGTGAGTTATGCCATAAGAGTACCAGCGATTGACTTATCAGCTGAACGAAAACGCTCTTCCACAAATTGCATATATTCCTTAGCACTTTCTGTTTGAAGAATTGTTGACTTGATGTTGTTAGCAACAGTCAACTTAATAAACATGAGGCTCAATTTGTTACTGCGTCCCCATCCTTTATGGTGTGGTTTTTCTGTCTTGGTACTAGCTATTGTAAGAGCAACAGGTTTATCCTCAAGGAGTGCCAAGTCAAGATCCTGAACACCTAAATGGAAATTGACTTGTTCTCTCCATTTGGAAAAATTAACACCAGTGAACAATGTAACATATGAAGCATGTGTTTTCATGGGAACTACTGCAAATTAAAAAAAAATGAAATAACCGTAAGCTCATAACTAACGCGATTCAGATATGTACATAATAGTGTAATATAGCACTCCTTTAGGTAGATACTATCCTATACTTAACATAATGAAATACCAAAACATAAATAAGTAATAAATATATTCAATTAAATAAAACTGACATCTTTGGATGATCAATATTTATTTAATCAAGATATCTATTAAACCTCATCATGTCAATAGTTATAGAACAAGACTTTCCTTTGGGTAAGTTCTCAGGTTCTACCATTAGTGACGCCAGTTTTTTTTTGGTATTATTATAACTGGCAATTTATATCAATAATCATCATGTCACTTATGCACTAAATGATTATTCTGATTTTGACCACCTTGGTGATTAACAAAATCATAAATCTCATGTGCATAATTGACTTATAACACATACTTGATTAAACATCATGATTAAAGCATAGAACAGATCAATTGCAATCATAGGAAATGTTCGGTTATTGATTGGTGGCTCTGATACCAAATGTCAGAAATTCTTTACTTTCGATCTTTCATGATTAATGATGAACAATTCAAGTAATAGCCCAAGGATCACCAATACCGAATATTTCACAAACAAAGCTTAATATGGTTTTTTGTTTTGTTTAAGATGACGTACCTTGATTAACAGCAGAAGATGTAATGGCTGTCATCTTCTTCTTCTGACTTCTAATAATTACTCTTCTTCTCAGAATTCGGTTTCTCTCTCTAACCCTATTTCTTATATGTTTCTTGATGGAGAAGAATACATCTATATATCATGGGAGAGAGGACCCAATCCTTTATATAACATTTAACTCTAAATTTGGTACGTCCATCATATACCAATTCAATGCTTAAGATTAATCATAGACCTAATGTTCTAATTATAGAATGGTCTATTTATGACTTAATTAATCGGTTCACATTAAGATTAGAAACTGCATAACATTAAAGGTAAATGAAACATTCTATTTATGACCTAATTAATAGGGTCATATTAAGATTAGAAACTGCATAACGTTAAAAGTAAATGAAACGATTGCAGTTTCTAATAGCAGTTTTCTAACATGCTCGCCAACTGCTTTATAAAGCACTATACAAGAATATACATGTACTTGTAACCGACTATTGTGGAGGCATTTTGATCATCATCACCATCCTATAAAAAGGAATTAGAGGTCGCAATTAGATGGGTAAACTACAATTATTTGATCATTAGTAATAGATGTAGTTATGAACTGTACATGCTAAGGAGAAAAATTGAAAATTGGGAGATAATACTAAATACATATCCAGAATCCGGTATTTAGTTGGATCGGTTGGAGTTTTTGCCTGAACACTTCCATACCAATTTTTACTTTGTATCAAAGGACCATGGTACGTGTAGTAATCAATTTGAGTACACAAATCTATTTTACATACTGAGTATGACCAACATGTACAGAACATATGTTCTCGTATATTATATAAGTATTAGGTAGCAAATTATAATGTCATAAAAAACACTCAATACCCTTACTTAAATGATGATGCCTCTCTTCTGTCTCTTCTTCAGGTGAACTTGGCCAGCTATACGTTTTGCAGGGTCATAGGGATGCTCATTGATAGTGAATAAAGTGAAATAGGGTTGTATAAAGGCTGGCTGTATATTATCTTCAGCATGCGGGTTTCAGTGTGCGGGTCGTATTTGTTTTGCTCTGGACCTATCCGCAAACCTATTTTCATATATTTACTTGTATAAATACAATATGCACTCTCTGTATTTCAATCAAGTATTCAAAAATAATACAAGCTTTATACTTTCTTTTACATGGTATCGGAGCTCAAAGAAATTGCTTAATAGCAAATTGATCAAATCTTTTGAATTTTCTTTAATCTCATTAGAACAATTTCATCATTTGAGATATCAGTTACATAGTTTAAAAATTGTGCAACAAATCTTGAAGATATCATCATTTGGAAGCAGTAACTGTACCAAGAAGGGAGATATCAAAGATAAACTCATCATATATCATCCCTCTGGTTGCTACTGCTCCATCAGTTCATCAAGATTCTTACTTACTCACCTGAAGTGTCGTGCTTAAAGCCATTTGTCAGATCTGGATCATCATCCAATTGAATCTGGCTGCACCTCATTTCTGATCTATTTACTTTTTTCCCACTTTTCATCATCTAGCTTCTTGATAACTCTTCATCACCATGGCAGAAGGAAGGAGTGATAATGCCAATACACCTCATCAAGAATCAAGAACTACTCAGCAACAATCCAATACCACCCAAGAATTCATCAAGTCTATAATCAAGCCACAAAGTCAGATCATTACCATACAACTTGATGGATCCAACTATTTTCTTTGGAAATTAAACATTGGGACTGCTATCAGAGGATATGGGCTACAAGAATATATTCTTGGCACTTTTACCACTCCTTCAAGATTCACTACAGATCATGAATGAAAATTAGTAAGTAATGCTGAATACACAAACCATGAAAGATAAGATAGTTTAATTAGTTTTTGGTTACGACCATCTATCAATGCCTTTCTATTTCCACAGTTAGTTAGGTGTAAAACCGCACATAAAATCTGTAACACCATTCAACAAATATTCAGTTCTCAATTTGCAAGTAGGATAATGCAATGTAAAAGGCGGTTGCAAAATTTGAGAAAGGATAATGTTAGCATGAGAGAATATCTTTCTAAGGCCAAGACAATTTGTGACCAGTTAGCCTCTGCTGGACATAAGGTGACGAACACAGAACACATATTATGCATCTTAAGTGGATTGGATGAAGAATATGAAGCGGTAGTTGCCATAATATCATCTAATAAAAATCTACCATCACTACAAAGTGTTCAATCTATTCTCACTTCCTATGAAGGGAGACTTGAGCAAAAGAAACCAGCAAATTAGGACTACATTGCTAACTATGTATTGGTAAATAAAAGTAAAAATTAAGAAAGAAATCAAGGCAACAGAAACCAATCAAGCAATCCCAGAGGTGGTCAGTCATGCAGATTCAGGGGAAAGGTGGTAGATGGAATTTCAATAAGAACAACAAACCAAGATGCCAAATATGTGAAAAATATGGTCATACTACCAATAAGTGTTATTTCAGATTTGATGTCAATTTTACACTAGCACAACAAGGTAACAATAATTCAAGATCTCAAAACCCCAATGCCAACATGGTCAGTGTGCAACAAGAGTCAACATCAGATAATACTAACACAGATATAACAAAAATCGAAGACATACATGATGATAGCTGGTATCCAGACTCTGGGGCAACCAATCATGTGACAAATAACTTGGGCAAATTAAATCTTGGCAACAAAGAATACAAAAGTGCACGGTTATTATATATGGGAAATGGTAAATCTGTAAACATTTCTCATGCTAGAACGCAAGCACTAGTGGAACCAGATAGTTATATCTTAATAATTTGTTGATGGTTCCATTAAAAAAAATTAATGAGTGTGTCATAATTTTCCAAAGACGATAAAGTCTACTTTAAGTTTCACTCTACATATTGTTTGGTAGCTAAAGAAGTTCTTTGCAAGGTAAAGAACATAAAAGGCTACACAAATTTGATGTTCCAAATTCAAGAAATAGCAATTTATATCAAATTTCTTCTCTAGCCTCCCATAATATATCTAATTTTTGGAAAAACATTTAAAATGTAATGAGATTTTTAATTTAGGAATAAATATAATAGTTCATTCTGGAAATTGTACTTCTTTTTAGCATGACTACTGGATTTCGGTATTACCTCTTACATTGGAATTTAAAGAGCCTTTTGAAATCTGTAATTTTAAGTTTGCTTTAATTAATGAAGTTTGTTCTCTGATAATGATCCTCCTTGGAATTTTAGTTTGAATAGAATTTTAGTAGGTTCAACTATTAGCAACTTTATTTGCTTTATGCAAGATTAAATCTTTATAATATTGATAAGGATAATGATACAATTTGTTGGGAATGAGATAAGAGTAAGAAATATACTTCTAATTCTTTTTACAGATTTATTAATTTTTCAGGTACAATAAAACAACTCATTTAAATTTATTTGAAAATCTAATGCTCCTCCTAAATTTTTTGGCAAGGCCGACGGTTTTATAGTGGACCGACCACTTTTATTACGAACGTAATAAAGATTGAAGTACAGGAGTAAGGTAGAGGCACCTTAGCTACTAAATAAGAAAGCAGTAAAATATAGCGCAGGAGTATGACAGACAAGTCACAGCTACTAGTTATAAATTACAAGGCTAGTTCTCCTCAGAAGAGGAAGAAACACAATCGCTCTCAACCACACGGGTAGGAATCAGAGATCCACCTCCAAGAAGACCAAAATAGGGGCGAAAAAGAACAGCAAGAGAAGGATCATAACTATCAACGCCAGAAGTGTAAATAAAGGATCGATCCCAGGCAGAATCAGCTAGAAGAACAGAATTAGATTGCGCGTGCATTCCATCCATGTCAAGAACCAAGGAATCACCAGTAATTTTATAGAAGAGGCAGCGAAGATCAAGAAGGTCATCAGATACATATCTGAAATAGGAGTCCTCCACAGGATTGAATCTCATATCTGAACGTAAATCAACCCAACTATGTTCAGTGTCAGCCCAAACAACACGATTCTGCACAGCAGACGAAACATCAGGAACAGGGGAAGAAGGTCGTGCTAAGGAGGGGGAAGGAACAGGGTCAGACGATTGAGAAGCAACCAGATTGACCTTGGGTACCCATTTCTTAAGCGGTGGCCTAGGCAGAGGGATCTTTGGAGCAGAAGCAGAAATAACTGAGTGCAAGCATGCAGAAGCTATATGACCAAAAGAGTGACAGGAGGTACAAATGTCAGGGACCCATCCATACCGAACTCGCACATCCACCACATGTCCAACAGCAAGCTGGACAGGAATAAAGGTAGGAAGAGGCTTATGGGGAGTAATCTCAATCAGAGCCTTGGCATAAACAAGCTTATCACGCTCCACAGTGTTGGAGTCAAAACACTTCAATTTACCAACATTGCAAGCAAGCCAATTCAAACCAAGAAGCGGTTGAAGAGCAGAAGGAATTTGAGAGAAATAAACCCATACAGGGACAGAAAGAACCTGTTCACGTACTCTAGCAACCGTGGGAGACCAAGGGGTGATAATAAAGGGCTGACCATCAAAGAAGGTAGGCTCAGACCCAAGAACACGGCTACGTTCCTCAGGGGAGGAGAACAAAATGTAGTATAAGGAATCAACCAACTTGATTTTAAGACCACCAAGAAGACGCCAGGCCCTACGACAAACAGCTGCCACATCAAGAAGACGATGCTTTGGGTCTAAAAAGAAACCAACAACGTAATCGGACCAAAAGTCCACACCGGCTTGAATAACACTGGGGGGAGGGATCTTAACTCCATTTTCTTCAAGTATTTCGAACTCAACTGGTTCATAAACACCCGCATTACGGGGCATGGATTTAAAGAGAGAAGACCAAGATTTGGGGACCGTTGGGCAAGTAACAACTGGGCGACACCCCACCACACCAGTAGAGGCCACAGGATTGGTGCAATTTGCGACAGAGGGAGAATGCAATTTATCACCAACAGCAACAATGATTGGAGAGCCACAGTCATTGACTGGAGAGCCACACGGAATTATGGACTCCTGGCAATCAGTCGATGACGAAGGAGGCTCAATACAAACTACTGCAGAAGGCTCTGTCGGAGTAGCAACACACAAAGTGCTAAACAATCTAGTATCACTGAATGATGGTCCAGAACCCACTTTGTCATAAATACAAGCACTATTCGTGCTACAATCAATCTCAACAGACTTACCCAATCCAGTATCATCTCCAGACAATCCACCATGATCACGCGCTAAAGCCACTATTCCCTTGACTTGCTCCCCAATAACACCACAGGGAGAACCAACGGTACCAACAATGGAACCAGAGTTAGAGATAGGTAGTTTACCTGACTGAAACAGATCAGTAGACACAGCAGAGATACCGGCAGAAGTATCAACATTGCGGCTAGAGCGAGCAGAAGATTCAAGGGGTGGAAATTCACGGGGAGAAAGGAGATCTGGACGGGCGACATTATCAATAACCATGGCACCAAAACGGCGTCCAGAACGAGTAGACGAAGGGGAGAGCAGACGCGAAGGCTTGTGAAAGGAATGAGGAGTGGACATGAAAGGGGGGGAACAAACAGAGAGGGGCAAGAATCACGGAGGGGAAAACAATCGCCTGGAACCAGAAGACATTTACTCCTCCTAAATTTAAAATTTACATGTGGTTAATTATGCATGGAAAACTTAATACTATAAAATTCTTAAAAAGAAAAAACATTCATAATGAAAACAAATGTTATTTTTGTAATCTACATGTTGAAGATATAAAACATATATATATTATGATTGCACGGATTCTTATTACATTCTAAATAATGTTCTTAATTTTTTTAATTTTAATACAACAACTAAAATTTTGAATTGTGACTTTTACTAGAATAATTTTAGATTTAGGTTCAAAAAGATTATTAAATTTTTACTTGACACTTTATTCATTATTATTAGTTGGTATATATGGTTCGAAAGAAATCAGAGAATTTTTAATAATAATAATAGTCATCTTAACAAATTAATTACTACAATTTCTTCATTCTGTTTTAATTGGATTTCTAATCCCAAATTTAAATTAGCTAAAAATAATCTATGTAAAGGGTATCTTAATAAGGTTAGTTATAATATTAACTTATTCAAACATAATAATTATATATTTAACATTAACAGTACTAATATTATTATTTTTCTAATACATACGATGATCTAAATGTTAATCATAACTTACTTATGATTAAGGATTCATAAGAATCTTCTAAGTTTTGTTTTAATTTTTGTTCTTGTCTTTGGTGATACTAGTTTATAGGTTTTTTAATTCTATTGTTTTTGTCTTGTTTAGTCTTATTTAGGTTTTATTTCCTTCCTCATCTATGCATATGTATGTATACTACTTATATAAATATACACATATATGCATACTTCTTAATTTTTCTCTAGTCATCCTTCAGATATGGTATGGGTGATAGGGAATCAGTCTCTTTTTGTAGGTTTTCATGTCTTCAGATTGTAGGATCACATATTGTAGAGAGGCCATCAGAGTAGAGTTTTCCACTCAGGATTACTTGACGTTCCATCACTGATGCAGGATACTTTCTTTTGCTTGGCACTTCTTCCTTTGTTCAGAGTCTTCAGAATAGAGCTTCCATTCAGCATCACATTTAGTTCCACTTCAGAGTAGATGCTTCTTCATTCCTTCCGATCTAGATTCATGGAGCTTACTTTGTAGTTTGTGATGCTTGAAGCTCTTGTTTCAGTTGCACGAAGCATCATTTTCTTTTGTTTCTAGGCACTCCTAAAACCTTAATATCGGGGGGTGGCCATGCCGGAACTCGATATCGGGGTGTGAGGGGCGGTGGCATTGCTGGAACTCATCTTAGGGGTATCTAATTTTTTCATTGACACTTATATTTAGTTTTGTCACCTGCTAGCATGTTGGCAGCACTTTATTATTGTGATATATATAATTGCATGTGTGTTCTCCTCTATTTACAGAGGATCGCACATTTTTCTTAAAAAATAAAATAATGAAAAATGATGTCATGTTTCTGAAATTAAAAAAGCTGAAAATTTTGATGTATGACATTGTAAGTAGGGACATCCCAGTATGAATATAATTAAACATGTCTTAAGCAGTTGTGATATTACTCATATAGTAAAATTCCAAATTCTTACACTTGCACATTTTGTCAAATGGGCAAGAGTCACAAGCTTGTATTTCCAGATTCAAAGACTGTTTATAAAAAACCTCTTAAACTTGTTGCTACAAATTTATGGGGGCCAGCCCCTATACATACTGATTATGGCTATAAATATTATATCTCATTTATTGATGCCTCTTCTAGGTATGTATGGATTTACTTTCTAAAATCCAAATCTGAAACTAAAGAAGCTGTGTTACAATTTATTTCTAATGCCGAAAGGCAGACAAACTGTCAACTAAAAGTCATACAAACTAATGGTGGCAAAGAATTCTTACCGCTAAGGGGTTACTTTCAAATGAAGGGTATTACAAAGAGAGTCACATATCCATATACTTCATAATAAAATTGTCTTATAGAGAGAAAACATAGTCATATAGTTGAAAGTGGTTTGACACTGTTAGCACAGGCATCTCTGCCATTGAAATTTTGGCCAAATGCCTTCTCTATTGCAGTTTATCTAATTAATAGACTGCTAAAAGTTGTAAAGCTTAAAAGTCCAATAGAAGTGCTATTCAATGTCAAACCAGACTACCAAAGATTGAATTTTTTTGGATGCCTATGCTTTCCCTATTTAAGACCATACAACACACATAAACTTGAGTACAGATCCAAACCATGCACCTTTTTAGGATATGCTACTAGTCAGAAACGATATAAATGTCTTGATAGCAATGGCAAAATATGTATGTATATATCCAAACATGTTATATTCAATGAGCATGATTTTCCTTTTACCAATGCAGATACCAAAATAACTCAAAAAATATGCAATTCAAAGCTTTCAATACCTCAAGTATTACCTTCACCGCAAGTTGTCATACCAATTAATAGCATTGGTCATCATGAAAGGGGTGACATTAGTCCTCAACACATAGTGCCTACAAATGAACCAGGTCAAGAATATGTTGATGCACCAATAAGTCCAAACAGCGTGATGCAAGATACATATCTTCACCCAGACCCCTGTCAAGTACTGCATGACACACAGTCATATAGTACTCAACTACAAGTCAATAATGACGAAGAGAGACAACCATCTATAGCTGCAAATACTGGACACCATAAGATGACAAGAGAAAAGTGTGGGATATTCAAATAAAAAACATACAGCATTGGGTCTGAAATCACTGAACCAAGCACATATCAACAAGCAACCTTGGATGATAATTGGAAAAATGCTATGAAAGAGGAATATAATGCACTGATAAAAAACAAGACATGGGATCTTGTACCCTTACCAGTGAATAAAAACATAGTTGGATGCAAATGGAAATTCAGATTAAAGATAAATTCAGATGGCTCAATTCTTAAATAAAAGGCAAGATTGGTGGCAAAGGGGTATTCACAACAAAATGGATTTGATTTTAATGAAACATTTCCTCCTGTTGTGAAACCTACTACCATCAGAGTCATATTAACAATTGTCTTACATAAGAATTGGCACATCAAACAATTAGATGTCAATAATGCTTTTCTTAATGGTGAATTGCAGGAGGACGTGTATACGGAGCAGCCACATGAGTTCACAAAAGGAAACAAAACTCAAAATCCTGCAATATTTCACTATTACGGATCCGATGAAATTGGTTTCGTCAAAATCCGAGACAGTGTCCAAAATGGCTATCATTACACTCAATTATAATATAAAATTTCTCATTTCTATTTATTCAATTTTAAATTCAATTCTAAATGTTAAAATCTTCATTCATATTTAAATAAGATTTAAATTAACATTTGATACCATTTTCATTCATATTATTTTCAGAATTCAATTATTCAAATAATTTCAATATTAAATTTAAACGATTTAAATTTCAATAAATCACCATTTATAAATAATTCACCATTTATTAACCATTTTTATTCAATAATTACATTAAATTTGACAATTTAAAATAGTTAAAAGTACGGGTCGTTACATATATAGTTTCAATCCAAATCACAGTGTCATAGGTATATATCATTCAACCTATTTCTAAGTTTATTCGAAATAATTCAATTTACATTATTATATACTGTAAATAATATACATGATGATACAAGATATATCAAAATAAATAGACATCAAAATCATCCAAAATATCAACCAATAGCATGCATCGTAATCAATTATCCAAATAGTCAATATAATTCACAACAATTTTGTAGTTATTAATATCGGATATTTTACTGGCGATTAAATTCCAATTTCAAATTTAACCGTCAATTTTAACTTTTTAACATTAATTCAAATGACAATTTAGATGATAATTAAATTTATATCACTTCATAATTTCAAATTTAACTAGCATAAAAATATTTTAGTACGTTGTGAGCGTTATAAAACACTTACCTTTTATTTGAAACCGAAAATATTTCAGCTTCAAACAAATGCCTCTTCAATTCGATAAAGCCTTCGTTGATAAGATTCTAACAACGCTTGTTTCATCCAACCTCGACCTCGTATGACAAAGATATACAATTTATGAGATTTCATAATTATAATATAATCAATTTACATTTCCCTTTTATTTATTTTTTAAACTTTGCAAAATATCCAGGCCATTGATTGTCAAAAAACAGATCGTGGCCGCACAAGTCTTCTTCATACTCCATATGCTCCAACTACTCGTGTTCGCCTACCCAACGAATGCAACTCGTGTTCGAACGTGCGCCATACGCGAGCAAATAACGGTGACGACGATGAGTTTCAGGCGATCATTGCCGTAAGGATTTGAAGCTTTCGTCGCCCTCTATGACTTCTTAGTTGAAAGATTTTCACGAAAGCTTATGGATTTGGAGAAAAATCGAGGGAAAGATGATGTAATTTCAGCCATTTAAATAAAGTGGAGGCGGCTTCGTTCTTTGGCTAGGTTTTTGGAGAGGCTACGCGTATATATATATGCGTACACACATTATTTAATTATTATTATTTTCTCTATTCAAGTACTTTCCCGGACGAACACCAAACGAAGCATGTCGTCTAACATTTATAATGTTTTACCCCTATTTCAAAATACATGGAACATGTTTCAAAAGCCAATTCCAAAGTATACAGGAGTTACGACATTAAACGACTGAATTTAAATTAAATTCTTTAAATTATTTTCAACCCGTTTCACCTTCCATGAGCAAACGATAAATCTGACTGCTACAAAATTTGAAATTTGATACTAATACACTATTACAGATCCAATGGAACTGGTTTCATCGAATTCCAAGACTGTGTCTCGGATTGCTGTTTCGACGTGATGATTAAATTGAGCAATTTTCAAAATCGACAAAATTACTTGAAATTCCAATTTTAAAAACTTACAAACTCAATTATAATTCAAATAAAATTTATATCCATATTATAAACCATTTTGACTCATATTAAATCAAAATTTCAATTATTTACCCTATTTAAAATATTAAATTTGCTATTTTTTAGTATTAAATTAATATGATTAATTTTCAAATTTGAATTTGTTGACTTTTAATTCCATTCAAAAGTCCGCCATCATTACTCTAATTTAAATAGAGTTTTAAATCAACTTAGAAATCATTTTCATTCACATTTACACCAGATTCACATATTTACCCAATTTCAAATACTAAATTTACCATTCACTAAATGTATTCAATCGCTATATTTGAAATTTGAAACCATTCTACTAATTCAACCAAAATCTTCTTATTCAAAATCAATTAATATTTCAAATTCAACATTTAAAAATAAATTAAACGTACAAAACCAAACGACCAAAATTCTGGGTCGTTACATTAATGCAATAATTCTCTCTAACATTTAACGTTACAAAATTATTTTGAAAACTATTTTTACCGAAATATACATTTTGCAGGCTAAATTAAACTGGATGAGGACATGCAGAAAGTGCCTATTTTTCAACAAATAAGATGCATCTAGAGGGCTTCAAAAAAAAGATTAGTTAGGCAAATATTGAAAGCGAAGAGCATAGATGAAAGGATTAAGCTCAAACCCGGTAATGTCGAAAATATGAAAGATTGGAAGGATTTTATAAAAAAAATAGACTCAAAGTTTAAGGTAAATATAATAAATTCAATTGTACGTAATAATTATAATTAATTAGTGTATTATATCTTTTCGTCTTAGGCACAAAGTGATCAATCCAAAGCTATTAGAAGTGTTCAAGTGTCACATACAGTTAGTCGCAGATGAATGACTCGATTAGCGGAAGATATGGTGAGAAAGAACAATTAGATTAATTAATGTAACATGTTACGGTTTTTTATATACAACCATTCATTTTATTTATTATTCTTAATATAGAGAAAGGAGAATGATGGCCACATCTCCATTTTTAGAGCTCAAATTTTGGTTAAATCCCACATTCGAAAAAAAGATAAATTAGAATACATGTCCAAGATACTATTGTAAGACACTGCAATATTGATAAAAATCATATAATATTGTCTTTCTAACATTTATTGACATTCTGTCTATTACTTATAAATATGTAAAAACAAATGTTAATTTTTGGAGGAAAAGGTTAAAAAAATTGAAAGTGAATTGCAATCAAACTCAATAAGTAGTTCTTTGAGAGAAGGTGCTATCTCCCAAGTGCCGGGACATGATAGACTTGGACGACTACGAGCAGTGTGAAGAGGTGAGAACTATACCAAGTCCTTGCTCTTACATACAAGCTAAAGTTGCGAGAATCTCACAGTTGAAAGAGGAGGTCTGCATGTTAAAGGAAAATCCGGTATATAACATATCAATCTTTATTTGTTATTCTAATTGTGTAGTAATATTAGATATAATTTTCGATTTTGTTTTTTCATATGATTTTTTTATCCATATTTTGTACAATTTTATTTTTTAGGTTAATGGATGTCGGAGAGAAGAATCCATATCTTAGGTAAACATCAAATTTATTATTATTGTGATATTATTTAAAATTTAATTTTAGATATGGTAATTTACTTAATACGTTTTTAATTAATTGCAGAGCAATTATGGAAAAACATATGATAAATGTGATTTATTGGATTGGAATTGAACTGATGAAACAGTTGCTGAGAGAATATGCCTTTTTATGGAGACCAACAAATAGTATGATACATGTTGAAGAAGCTATTGGTAATAAAGTAGCTTGGCCAGAATCAAAAGTGGTTGCCGAGAAAGCTAAAGCCACATCATTTGTTACTAGTCATGTTAACGCAACATCTCATGTGGTAGTATGTTTAAATCAAATTGTAGTAACTTTTTATCAAATTTATTAACTAAAATATATATTAAAAGGATCGCTTTTCTTTTCTTGTTTGATAGAGTAGAAGGCCAACTCTCAAAAGTAATTGCAAGCTGATTGATGTTGGTGGAACATGAGTAATAGTTACGAAGGAGTTGTGGCTTCAACTAATCCAAATGAAATGGTCCATTTCGTTCAACTTGGAAGAGACATTGTTAAAGTTTGGGTAGTGAATGCTATAGTTCCCAATGCAGTTCCATTGAGACTAACATTTGATCTTGTCTGTATTGGAGATGCTATAGGCTCTAGAGTAGCATGGCCAGCCTCAAAAATTGTGATATAATCAAGTTCTAGTAAGTACAAATTATATCTTTTATAAATACAAAATTTAAAGATGTATACATATTTGATTGTGTGATTTAATTCTTGACATTGTACCTCTTTCTTTTATATAGGTAACGTTGTTAAAGTTTGTTAACTGATCAGAAGAAGAAAAAGCTATTTTCGTCCTAACTGTAAGTTTAAAACTTTTTATAATTCTCTTTATCTTGTTAATCATTTGTTATCCAAAATTTTAAAGCTGAATTTATGTTGAAATATTTTTATTCTTTTCTACTTTCAATTTGCTTGCATAGTTATTTAACTATACCATATGTTTTACTACATATTAAATTACACTATTAACATGACTTTCCTAAAACATTGTTATCGATATTAACATTCACATACAGTTTAAGAACTTCTAACTATCAGGAGTACTTAGCAAGACATAAGGAAAATAAGATTAAACTCAAATACCAGGCAAGAAACTGAACCAAAAATAGTGATTGGATAAATTGATTTACCACTGTAGAGGCAGCAAGGATAGTATAATTTTTGTCTTGATTTCTTACTAACAGAGACCTAAGAAGATATCCAATGATGCCGGACTACCTTTATGGGACAGTTTTCATTTCACGCTAGGGAACATTAAGCTTACAGGACATATATCTACTCTTTTTCATCGTGTCTGAAGAATTATATCAGAATTCCACTACTGTTAAAAGATGTACTAGCAGTATAAGTTTTTGATTGCAAACTCGTGCACTTGTTACCTATTATTTCTGTATCTCTATATATTTACTGGCTTTCTGAAACAATAGCTTATCGGCATTTGCAGTGACTGGTTAGCCCTTCTAATTCTTTTTTTTTCTAGTTTTTTACAGGCGTTGCTAAAGTATGAAAAACATAAAATTCTTACTGCAAAGCTCCGTTTACCTGTACCTTCACTTCAGAAACCTATAGCTGTTGAGGTAAGTTATTTCATTTTGAAACATCTGTAATGCAGACAGATATCTATCTTTTGAGTACTGTACTTTCGGTAACATTGTGCTTATCATGGTTTTTAAACCACTATTTTCGTAACCATTGTAAGGCTATTCAAAACTGCCAGTTTCAGTTCAATAAAAAAATATCAAGCGTTTTCCTAGTATCAGTTTTATAGTCAGGTTTTAATGTCATATGCAGTGGTAATCTGTAGAAATTGAAGTGAAGTTTTACTGGTTCCATTTAATTGTGAAGCTTGTCTGTGTCACACTGGGTAGTAGTGCAGGAAGTTGACGTAGGTTAGGTGGACATTGAGACTGAGAAAACTCAATGCAAAAACATGTAGTTTGACTATATAGTCACTTCTATTATTATTATTATTTTGTTGGAACCTATCCCTTATTTTATAAAGGGTGATTGTAACCAGGGTGTGGTTCATGTGACAAGCACACATATATCCAATCAGGGGTAATTTCATTCAATCTAACTTTGCAATTTTCTTGCATTTGCTCGTTTGAAATTTCAGTCATCCAAGATACAACATTTTTTCATCCCTAAGTCAATGGTGAATGCTCTCATGATTGAAGAACATCGACTTTAAGATTCACGGTAGTTTTTTTCATAACACCTGAGGTTTACGAGTACAAAATAGATACAAGACCATTCATGTACATCAGCTGCCTGTTCAAATGCACAATAGCAGCAAACCCTTGCATATGCATCATATTTTAAGTCCTAGCTGCATATTTTTTCTTCCTTCAGGACCTTTTACTTTATGAATATATGACATTACTATTACTAACACCTTGACTGTTTATTTGACATTAACAAGACCAATATTGCTGATGTTAGGGAAAAAATATTAGAAGCAAAGTAAGAATAAGTGAACCATTTGACTGCTTTGTAAGTAACTTGTGGATGCAAATATGTATGAAATATTATGTATGGATACGGAAAAGTTGATAAAACAGTACGTGTGAAATACTAAGTATGGACAGGTGAAAAGTTATTTGAATGATATGTATGAAATATTGAGTTTGGATATGTGAAAAGTTCTCATCTGCGAAAATGTTATATTTAAATGCAGATAAGAAATGA
Organism: Allium cepa; assembly: GCA_030765085.1. NCBI lineage: Eukaryota > Viridiplantae > Streptophyta > Magnoliopsida > Asparagales > Amaryllidaceae > Allium > Allium cepa. Next base: position 58,574,124 of record CM060935.1, read on the forward strand.
GAAAATATATGTTATATATATATATATATATATATATATATATGAAAAAGCTGAAACGATGATAAATAAAATCAATAAATTAATATTACTTGTAATAGTGTTTCATAAACGCAGTTGATTAAAAAGCGCTATAGAAACTGACAATGGGATGTAAGAAATATGGATATATAACACTATAATATAACTGAATAAACGCTACAAAAATATGTATGAAATGCTATACAAGTATGATAACAAATGCTATAGAAATATCACATTAAATGCAACATGTAGATAAAACGCTATAGAAATATGCAAACAAATGCCATTTGAAGTAACCATTGGATAATATTTCCTATGTCGTTTTTGTTTAATAACAAACAGGAAATTCTATATAAAGAATTCATTTTTCATAGCGTTTTTATTTCTACTATGTAAAGCTGAAGGTCTAACATAGCATGTCGTTACACGGCGTTCACTAAAACGCTATGGTAGGATGTAATAGCGTTTTCTTAATGCTACGAAAGCCTCATTTTGTTGTAGTGATTCCTTTTACCATATTATGTATAAATGTAAGTAGGACATATATATACATATATTACGGTACTTACATATTTTAATACAAAATTTGGACAACAAAGGAACATGTTAATTCCATAGTAAATATTAATTTGTCAATTAGCCTAATTAAAGAGAGAGTGAAACAAAAAGTTACTCTGTTTACATTTTTGACCCCATCATTCCCTAGTTAATTATTTATGTTAAGAAAAAGAAATAAAAGATTTCTTTCGTTAGCCTTTTACATACTTATTTACATACCTTTATGTGCTACTCATATGCTGTCCTTATCATTGAAACACAAGAATGCATTTGATACATTCATCATATAAGTTATTTATTTGAATTAAATTTAAAACTCCTTTAATAATGAAATAAAATAAAATATTGATTTTATTTAAAAGGAACTTATAAAAGTTCTTAGCATATTTAGACTGCCTAGGCCTATCAAAGGTCCATAATAGTAAGAATTTTTTGAAATTCACTCATTTTTTCCATTGCGGGATGGCCTAAGTGGTATCAGAGCACAATAGCCTATGCAGTCTAAACTAGTCATGTTAAGGCTAACTAATTAAGCTTACGCACTTTGTACGTGATAGAGTTAAGGGTACGCCCTAGGGGCAATTATGTAACTTGTTACTATATCTAACTCGTTGACCAATCTTGTTGAAAATAAATGTATTTTCTTTCTATTATATACTTGCTATAATGTGGTTATATTATTAATCAATTTAATTAAAAGTATATTTATAGAAAATCCACTAATGGTATGTTTTTTGTAGTAGTTACAAAGTGTTGTAAACGTGAGTAATTTATCACAATGAAACAAATATACCATTTTTAATGTTTGTAGTCAAGATGCATTAAGACTGGATATCGATGTATCCACTGAGACTAGAGTATGTAACACTCTGCAAATGTTGGGCAGTGTATTACTCATGACTGTTGGGGGCACAAGGGGTAGCGTACTGATAGTTATTGGATAACTATGGAATGACTCACCGATAGTTTTCTATTGGTTAATATAACTAAGATCAAGCAGAGAATATCGATGTGACTAATTTACAAAGTTCTCTCGACTTGAGAATACTATCGACGTTCAATGTGAAAGCTCCGCTTTGATTATAGTTAAATCGTGGCACGACGTCCATCGAACGATTATAGTTGGGCAAGTGGAAGCTTTGGAAGTGAAACACTATTCAAGAGAGGATTCGTCTCCTCGGTTATATGAGGTTAGTATCACAATCAACTTAAGTCAACTCAAAGTCAAAATCTCTGGCCAAAGCATTTCGATTAATAATGATTGTTATTATTAAACCAAAGACTTTGTGTTTGGCATATAAAGTTGAATGTGGATAATATTGAAATTTTGAAAATTATGAAATTCCATAAATCAAAAGTGATATAGTTTTGACGAAGTGAATTGGTATAAATAATTGTCATTATTAGGCACCACTTATAATAAGTAAAATTAGATTTTATCAAAGGATGTGTAAGCGATAAATTAGACCAAAATGTCACACTACCTGCTAGTGGTGTGTGAACGTTAATATTCTAATAGTTTGATATTAATTGCCGACTGAATTTACCCCTTTGAGTCGCACAACCGTAATGCTGAATTCTTTGAAAAACCACGTGATTAAAGTAATTTATAAAATGTTGTAAACTGGTTAAATTAATTAATATTTGAGAAATATTAACTATTATTTATTTTATGTTTGGAATTTTTTTAATTATTTTAATGCATTTATAAAAGTTATATTTACGTGCATTGATATACGATATTGATGTAGTTTAAAAATAATTGCATGAAATGATATATGGAAATTTTATGTCATGTGATGACATGCGTGTAAAGAATGGATTGGAGAGAGAAACAATCAAGGAAATTAATTAGGGAAGTTTTAATTAAAGAATGAGAAAAGTTTCATTCTTTTAAATAAAATATATTCTCTAATTCATTATGTATGTACAATTCATTCTTTCACATTCAGTTTGTTTTTTCTCTCCTTCTAACTTTTCATGACATAAAAGAAATTCAAAATTACAACTCCATATGTAAAATCAAAAAATAAATAAAATAAAAGTCGTTCATTTATCTCTTGTAAGGATAGGATAGGGATCTTGAAGATCTGAGGAGATATCATTATTCAAGGTATGATTTCTAGGCAACATCCTAAGGGAAGTCCATTTTCAAGATGTGCTTCAAGGATTTGGGTAATAAGGTATGTTTTTCTTCAATAGATAATGATATTTGATGTAATGTTTGTTGAAAGAGAAATTTAACTATCATAATTTGTATGTACATATCATTGCCTCATTTAATTTGAAAATTGTTAGTGTAGCTTGAATTGTTTGTTGATGAATCAATTGGTGTTTTATTTAATAAATCAAATCTAATATTTGTATATTTTTGAATATAATGTTTTGTTTTGAAACTATGTTTTAAACATTCAATTTAAAGTCTAATTTTTATATTGGAAATTTTGTATGTTCAATTTATCAATTGGGTTCTTATTTTGTTAAATTAAAATTAAAATTTGTATTTGTTTAAATAAAATGTTTTATTATAGATCTATATTGTAAGCAATCAATTCAAAGTATAATCCTTTAGATCTAAAATTTTGCATGTTCATATTGTTTTGATTGGATCTTACTTTAACAAATTAAGTTAAAATTTACTTATGAATATTACAATGTTTTATTGAAGATTAATGTTTTAAATCATATAAAACAAAATGTAATTTTAGATTCGAAAGTTTACATGTATGTATGTAATGACCCACTATTTTGTACCATTCAAATCGACAATAATCCAAATATGTCAGACATGAATAATTCAAAATAACAGATTGTAAATAAATTTGGAGCGAATAAAATCAATCACACAGAATCACAGACACAGAAATATCAGAATAACTCGCAGCATAATATAAAATACCATAGTAGTTCATGAAGTTAGTATAACAAAGTCTCAAAACAAATATATAATATCAGTCTGAAACAACATAATAGAAATCCCAAATACATAGAAGTCCACTAATACAAGCTGAAATAGAACAACTGAGATAGATAAATAACTAGACAGATAACTAGATAGGTAGAATCTCCAGCTTGCTCCAGAAAGAGAAATCCAAAGCTGTTAATACTCGGGCTAAACCGAGCGTAAAGAAAAACACAAAACACTTAAGTCGGGACATATATACTTATATAATGTAAACCAACACAAGTGAACTGTAATAAAGCACAAGTAACTTAAAGGATGCTTGGGACCGCCCATTCTCTAAGGATCCGTTAAACTATTTACTATGTAGTGATATTGCGCTGTTATAATAAAGTCTACAGTGAAATAAACTTACTTTAAAATAGCATTAAGGAGTGACCCAATATTCCCTTTAACACGTAATAGTACCAGTAGTCCATCCAGTATTAGCATATCTCCAGATCGGGAGACTACCCTAAATACTCCATGGGTTACGGGAGAAAAACAAACTCATAGTAAAGCTCGCTATGGTAGGTGACAAGGCACACGAGGCAATGCCAGGGTAGATATACCAATTACGCTTCCGGGCTGGTGGTAACGCATAACAGCCACTGCCGCCTATCTCGAGCCACACTCCCAAAAATCAAAGGGATGCACCCAATCAATCACAAAAGTAATAGAATGGTATCGAAGAAGTGTGTCCGATCGGAGGAGCTACCTCACTTGGCCCGTCGATCGCTCCTGTTTTAGCCACCTTAAGCCAACTCACATGAGTCGGGTCCATGTTCATACATAATAGAATCGTCGCCACCATCCTACTTCATTCTGGAATCTCCACCACGTACACAGTTGTTAAAGTGGTTTTCGGTATCGACGGAGAGTCTGTCCATATCCGATCCCGGTCTCTTTAACAACCAATCGTTATTATAACCCGTGGTTATAATTTAAAAATAGTTTATATACTTCAAAAATCAAATATCATTTCAAATCCATTCCAAATATCAACATATTATATATTTTCAAATCTCATTCACTTTATTTAAATTTAAATACCATTCCAAATCATATTTCAAAAATGGTTTATATTTCAAAACAAAATACTCCATTTAAACCATTTAAAAATGAAGTCATTATATTTAAAAATCAAATATTTAATTCTCGAAAATTTAGCCTTTTTAAAGTTTATTTATTCACTTAAATTTATTAAAACAGTGAAAATTCAACTTTCGCAGCACTTAGAAAATGCTACGGAAACTTATGTTTGAAAACAATCCATTTCAGCAAAAGACAGCATTTAAAATGCTGTAATAGGTTTTAGTTTCAAGTTTAAGTTTTCTGCAACTACAACACTTACAAAGTGTTGTAATAGCCCTTAGTTCGTTTATATCAACTACAGCACTTAGAAATGCTGTAATATCCTTTACTTCAGAAATGATAGCATTTCTGAAGTGTTGTTAATTAAATTTCAATTTTTCAATACAATTTCATAAACAATTGAAATTTAATTTAAACCATTTTTAACTTATAAAAATCATATTTTATTACTTTAAAATGATCATTTAAATACCCTTTAATTTATGATTTTATAAAGTGAAATTTTCATATAAAAAATCATATTTTAATAATTATTTATTTATTAAATTCAAATATATCAATTTCTATTCTTTATAAATAAAACTTTAACTTGACACTTAAATTAAAATTTCCATTTCAAAATATAACTTATTTCCATTTTATTTATTTAATTTAAAATTCACTATTAGCCAAAAATTCTCAAATTTCAAATTTAAGTTATATTTCAAATTTCAACTTAAATATTTATTTGTTTCACATTTTAACTTCTACAGAAATCATTAACACTTTATAAAAATAATTTTTAATTCAATTTAAATTAAAATATTATAATATTTACATTTTTAAAATACTTTAAAATTCTAGAAAATATATATTACCCACGGATTTGTATATAATTTTCTATCGAGGGTAAAGTGATGCGGATAATATATCATTTCAATCTGTAATTTATAAAGAAACCCGGGTTCTATCATTTCAAACCCGCAGTCCCAGGTAAAATGAAAGAAATAAAAATCACTCAGGCCTATCATTTCAGCCCATAACGATTTTTCCCTATTCTAAAGTCCGTTTGGGTATGTATCATTTCAGCCCATAGTGATTCTATTCTACAGGGAACTTGCAGTATGATAAACAGATATAAATAACACCATAGCATTATATAGCGGTAATAGATGATATGATAGGTTTATTAACAGGGTGAACATCATATAAATCATATCACAGGCAGGTACAACATGATATAGCAATTTACATATTCACTTAGTGCCACTTCACAGTTTATATAATTAAATATGTCAAGTGTGCTTACTCACTTGTTTCAAGCTTGAGATAGCAAGACAAAGCACACAAACGAATCGCGAAAGCACGATAACATGACTTTTGACTTGAGTGGGAATCGTACCAAGCTAGCGATCTTGTGAACAACACATAAAAACAAGACAAATATAAATGCAATTTCAACCCAAATATACATATTGAAACAATTAAAAATAAAAGAAAAATGAACAAATTTATTTTTGACCATTGCCTCAATCTTCACATGCTCGGCCTAGGGGTCATGTGTACTAGGCCATGGTTGTGATTTGGGCTAGGATATGCATGCATGCACGGCTACAAGTAGTTGAAGTGGTGGAAGTTGCAACATAAAGGAAGATCAAGAGTTTAAGGCAAATAAGTGGGTTTTTTGTGCACCATATAGGTTCGGCCTGACATGGATTTGGCTCGGCCCTTACAAGGTTAAGGTTAGGTGGTGTCTGGTGTAGCGGCTAGAGGTGGCGGAGGAGCAGGTGGCGGCGGCTAAGGAGGTGGACAAGGTGAAAAATGAAGGGTATGGGCATGAAGGAGCTCGGCTATGGCATTAGTTGAAGGGTTTGAGGAGTTTTGTGGTGCATCCATCCAAGACAAGTCACGGCCTAGTCAAGACAGAGGGAAAGGAGGGTGAAGTGGCTGTGGATGGTGTTGGAGTTGGTCAGAGAAGGTGGTGGAGGGCAATGGTCGAGTAAAATCATGATGGATCCAAGGGAAAAATCAGGGAAAAATCAATAAAAGTGAAACGAAAAAGTGGAAAAAGGAAAAAGACATTACCACTTTTTTTCTCAGATCTAAACTTGCTTGTATTGTGAAGTGAGAAGAGATGTATTTTACGTGAAATGAAAAAAAAGTCATAGATATAGGCTTGGGAAAGGTTTGTCAAAACATGAAGTGGTGAGTAGATAAAAAGACAAAAGAAATGAAGAGTTTTTGCCTCCTCAAATTTCCCTTTTCTTATATGCCAATAAACTAAAATAAAATCATGTAAATAAAATAAAATGAATAAAAATAAAGTGAAAATGAAATAGATAAATAAATTTTAGAAAAATATAGAAAAATATAAGAAAATAGTTATTATATGTAAACAAGTATTGAAAATTGATAACAAAATATAACTAGTTTTTGGAAAAATAAATACAATACTTAAAAATGTTTTAAAAATAAAATCTTGAACTAAAATAAATTTTAAAATATTTCCACAATGATATAAAATCAAATTTAAAAATATTTCAAAAATCTATGGTTGTTAAACTCTCCCCCACTCAAATCTTTTCGTCCTCGAAAAGAACGAACAAGGAAAATAAGGAAAGAAAACAAGATAGAAAGCAAATAGTACCTGAACAAACAATTCCGGATTCGAAGCACGAATGCTCTCCTCCGTCTCCCAGGTACAATCTCAATCATCAGTACTCCATTGTACTTTGACCAGACTAATAGATTTCCTTCTGAGTTGCTTCGAACTTCTGTCGACAATACGAAGTGGCTTCCTCTCGACAGTCAGATTAGGCTCAATATCCAAACTATCAAGAGCAGAAGGCTGGAAAATAAGAGATGGATCATGAAGATATCGGCGAAGATGTGAGATATGGAATACGTCATGCACTACAGAAAGCTTTTCGGGCAAATCCAGGTGATAAACCAAAGAACCAACTCTTTCCACAATGCGGAAAGGACCAATGAACCTAGGAGAAAGCTTTCCTCTACGACCAAAGTGAATGACATTCCTTGAGGGAGAGACCTTAAGGAAAACCTGATCACCAACAGCAAACTCCAAACTCCGCCTACGTCTATCAGCATACTTCTTCTGCTTATCCTGAGCAGCTCTCAACCTTCTCTTAATAACTCTCTCAGAAGCTTCCAAAATCACATCAGGACCAAGAACCAAACGATTACCGGATTCAATCCAGCAAGATGGAGATCTATAAGGTCGTCCGTAAAGAGCAGCAAATGGAGGCAATTTAATACTGGCCCGAATGAAATGATGGAATGAGATAGATAAAGAGATTAAGATAATGCTTAAAATAGAAGGTTAGATTATACCTGATAGCTATTATTATAGGTGAATTCGACAAGATGGAGATGATCTTTCCAAGATCCTCCATAATCAAGCACATAAGCACGAAGAAGATCTTCGAGAATCTGATTCACTCTTTCCGTTTGACCGTCGGTCTGTGGATGGTAAATAGTGCTTAGATTTAGACAAGTACCCAGAGATTCCTGAAAAGCTTTCCAAAACTGAATGGTAAAGATAGGATCATGATAAAAAACAATGCTGAGAGGAACCCCATGGAGACGAACGATCACTCTCATGTAGATCTCAGACAAGCTAGAAGCAAAACGAGTAGACTTGACCGGAAAGAAATGAGCAGACTTGGTCAGTCTATCCACAATAACCCAGATACTCTCATTACCCCTCCGAGTCCTCGATAAACCATCGATGAAATCCATGGAAACCTGTCCCACTTCCAATTGGGAATCTCATGAGGCTGCAACAAACCAGGGGTTTTCTGGTGATCGGCTTTGACTTGCGAACAAGTCGCACACCGACTAACAAAGATAGAGATATCCCGCTTCATCCCTCTCCACCAATAAAGTATCTTTATATCCTGATACATCTTTAACACATCAGGATAAATAGAAAGTCTGGATCGATGATTCTCCCGAAGCAACTCCTTCCTCAATCCATCAACATTCGGGACACAAATCCTGCCATTAATCCTCAAAATCCCTCTATCATCGATCTGAGCACCACTACCACTACTACCACCACTACCAACCCTGCTACGAACACTCTCCTTCATCAATCTAAGCATCTCATCCTTATCCTGCTTAGCTGTGATAAGATCTAAAAGAGGAGAAAAAGAAAAAACAAGCTAACACAACAAAGCCTTTTTCCGACTCAAAGCATCGGCCACAACATTAGATTTACCAGGAGTATAGCTAATATCGAGGTCGTAAGATGCCAGAATTCAAGCCAACGAACTTGCCTCTGATTCACATCCTTCTGGGAGAAGATATATCTCAGAGACTGATGATCGGTGAAAAGCTCAAACTTGGTTCCCAGAAGATGATGCCTCTAAAGCTTCAAAGCAAAGACAAAAGCAAGCAACTCTAAATCCTGAGCAGTATAATTTGCCTCGTGGATTTTCAACTGACGGCTGGCATAGGTAATAACCTTACCATCCTGCATGAGAACAGCACCCAAACCCTCACGACTAGCATTAGTGTATACTGTCAATCCCTCACTTCCATTCGGAACGGTAAGAACTGGTGCGGAAGTTAGCTTGCTCTTTAACTCATCGAATGCAGCTTCACACTTCCTATCCCAGATAAACTTAGCATTCTTACAAGTTAAAGCACTGAGAGGTGCAACAATTCGAGCAAAATTCTTGATGAATCTCCGGTAATAACCGACAAGGCCAAGAAAACTACGAATATCAGATGGATTCTTTGGAGTTTTCCAATCCTGTAACGGAATAGGGAGAACATAAGGACAACCGAAAAGATAGAATTATTAAATGATAAAAGAAAAGAGAGGAAAGAAAGCTTACATTGATCACAGTGATCTTGACTGCATCAAGACAAACTCCATTGCCAGAAACAATATGCCCGAGAAATCGGACTTCATCTTTCCAAAAATGGCATTTAGAAAATTTAGCCTTCAATTGATGATTTCTGAGAGTCTCCGGAATAGATTTCAAATGCGGCTCATGCTCTTCCTTGGTCTTAGAGAAGACAAGGATATCATCAGCAAAGACTAGAACAAATTTATTAAGCACATCACGAAAGACACGATTCATCAAATCAACGAAGAAAGCAGGTGCATTAGTCAAACCAAAAGGCATGACTAACCATTCATAAAACCCACTCTCGGTGCAGAAAGCGGTCTTGGGAATACTTTCCTCAGCAACCCTGAGATGATGAAAACCTGTGGCAAGATCGAGCTGAGAGAAAACAGTGGCACCATAAAATTGATCAAACATATCGTCGATGTGAGGCATTGGATATCTGTTTTTCATAGTGAGCTTGTTCAGCTCCTTATAATCAACACACATCCTCAAAGAACCATCGGACTTGGTGACGAAAATCACTGTTGCTCTCCATTCAGAAAAATTTGGCCTAATCAGACCTTTGGAAGCTAAGTCCTCAATTTGTTTCCTTAACTCAACCTTCTCGCGGGGTGCCATTCTTTTAGGAGGAAGAACAACAGATCGAGCACTAGGAATAAGATCAATCCGTAAATCAATTTCCCGCTTAGAAAGTAAAGAAGTGACTTCACCAAATACATCGGGATATAGTCTTACTATAGGAGTCGAATCAAGATCAATACGAGAAGAATCCAGAGAATAAATAAAAATGCCAGCAAAATCCTGAGGCATGCGACACTGAGTAATTAAAGAATCATCCTTATCTCCAACAAGAGTGACAATTATGGATTTGCAAGAGATACGGGCATCATGATCCCTTAACCAATCTTGACCAAGCAATAAATCAAAAGCATCGAAACCCAGAAATAGAAATCACCAGAAAAACGATAAACAGAATGGAAGAGTTTCACTCCTCTACAAATCGTGTTAATGTTCGCGGGACCCCCAACAGGATTAGAAACACATAAAGGAACAAAAGCATACTCAGGAGAAAGGAGATGCTCAAATTTATCACACAAATCAACAGAAATAAAAATGTGGAAAGCTCCAGTATCAAATAAAACACGAATTGGATGATGGAATCAAGTAAATGTGCCCTGAAGAGTACCTTAGTCATCACCAGGAGCCGGAGAAAGTGGAGGAACTAGAGAAGATGCAGTGGAGACAGCAAATACACCAGAAGGCTTACCCTTCTGCTGGGTAGGGCAATCCTTCCTAAAATGACCTGGCTGGAGACAGATATGGCAGAGATCGCACCTAGCCAACTAAGCAGGTGGAGGAACAGTGCACCAGCTAAATTAGGACAGCTAATTGCATAGTGTCCCTTCTGATCACATCTGAAGCAGGTGATGGAAGAAAGATTAAATGGTTGCCTCTGAGAAGGAGCAGATGATGAAGATCCCAAACCCGAATGCTTGTGCCTATTCTTCTTCTGCTGGTGGAAATTAGTCTTTCTTTTCCTAGAATTAGCAGAGGAAGACTGAGATGAAGGAGCACCAGTAGCAGCAGGACCCGTAGAAGTAGGGTTCTCATAACGGATAGCCATATCCATAAGCTAGGTAAAAGTGGCATGAACATGAGAAATGAGACGACTATAGTACTCAGAACAAGCACCAGCAATGAACTTCTCATTCTTATTGAGAGGAGTGTCTACCAGGCTAGGACCGAACTTGGAAAGTTCATTGAACTTCCTCTCATACTCAGAAAAGGACATGGTACCCTGCTTGAGATCCATGAATTCACGATAAAGCTGAGATTTCTCGGCTTCTGGCTTCCATTTCGCCACAAAAGCCTCCTTGGAAAAGAGATACAGAACAAACTTGAGATAGATTCAAAAGAAAAGGAAAAATAGGAACAGAATTCAAGATAACACAAAGGATACCTAAACTATTCCCAAGTAATATCAGCCTCGACGGTGTTAGCCGTAACAGACCCCCATCAATCTAGGGCCAACTCTTACAACTGCCAAGCTGCTAACTCACGCTTCTGGGCATCAATAATCTCAAGACCAGTAAATATCCTCTCTAGACTCTATAACCATTACTGAGCCTCAATGATACTCTCTGAACTAGAAAACATGGTACCACCAAATTGAGTGAATTCCTCGTAGAGAACAGTGAACTTAAAGGATGCAGCAGGTTGAGGAGCTGAGGCAATACCACGTCCCCTACCTCTGGCATTTCCTCGATTCATCCTGAAAAATTAAGAATGAATTTAGGACAAGGTATAAAGATGACAAAGACAAGATAAGATAAAATTCACTTGGATGAATATCCTAATAAAGGAAAATACTAACAAGGTAGATACGAAAGGAAGGAAGTTTAGAAAATTGCTTTTAAAACAACAAAAAATTTATATCAAAATAATCTTTGAAAATCCTTTGAAAAATCATTTTTAAAATCATTTTATACTTTGAAAATATGTTCTCTCACAGAGATATGATTCTGAGATTGATTTCACTCATTCTAGGGTATTTCTACCCTATCTCTAATGAGTTTTTGCTCCGTAGGCTAAGGTTTTTCTAAAACCAATGTTCCAATACCAAATGTAACGACCCACTATTTTGTACCATTCAAATCAACAATAATCCACACATGTCAGACTTAAATAATTCAAATTGTAAATAAATTTAGAGCGAATAAAATCAATCACACAGAATCACAGACACGGAAATTTCAGAATAACTCACAGTGGAATATAAAATACCATAGTAGTTCATGAAGCTACTATAACAAAGTCTCAAAACAAATACATAATATCAGTCTGAAAACAACATAATAGAAATCCCAAATACATAAAAGTCCATTAATACAAGCTGAAATAGAACAATTGAAATAGATAAATAACTAGATAGATAACTAGATAGGTAGAATCTCCAGCTAGCTAGGGAAAGAGAAATCCAAAGCAGTGAATACTCAGGCTGACCCGAGCATAAAGCAAAACACAAAACACTCAAGTCAGGACGTATATACTTATATAATGTAAATGAACTCAAGTGAACTGTAATAAAGTACAAGTAACTAAAAGGATGCTCGGGACCGCCCATCCTTTAAGAATCCGTTAAACTATTTACTATGTAGTAATATTGCGCTATTATAATAATGTCTACAGTAAAATAAACTTACTTTACCTAATACTACCCTTAACACGTAATAGTCCCAATAGTCCATCCAGTATCAGCATATCTCCAGATCGGGAGACTATCCTAAATACTCCATGGGCTACGGGAGAAAAACAAACTCGTAGTAAAGCTCGCCGTGGTAGGTGACAAGGCAAACGAGGCAATGCCAGGGTAGATATACCAATTACGCTTCCGGGCTGGTGGTAATGGATAGCAGCCACTACCTCCCACCTCGAGCCACACTCCCAAAAATCAAAGGGGTGCACCCAATCAATCACAAAAGTAATAGAATGGTATCGAAGAAGTGTGTCCGATTGGAGGAGCTACCTCATTTGGCCCGTGTTTATAATTTAAAAATAGTTTATATACTTCAAAAATTAAATATCATTTCAAATCCATTCCAAATATCAACATATTATATCTTTTCAAATCCTATTCAGTTTATTTAAATAAATACCATTCCAAATCACATTTCAAAAATGGTTTATATTTCAAATCAAAATACTCCATTTAAAACATTCAAAAATGAAGTCATTATAACTAAGAATCAAATATTTAATTCTAAAAACTTTAGCCTTTTTAAAGTTCAATTATTCACTTAAATTTATTAAAACAGTGAAAATTCAACTTTCGCAGCACTTAGAAAATGCTACGGAAACTTATGTTTGAAAACAATTCATTTCAGCAAAAGACAGCATCTAAAATGCTGTAATAGGTTTTAGTTTCAAGTTTAAGTTTTCTGCAACTACAACACTTACAAAGTGTTGTAATAGCCCTTAGTTCGTTTGTATCAACTACAGCACTTAGAAATGTTGTAATATCCTTTACTTCAGAAATGATAGCATTTCTGAAATGCTGTTAATTAAATTCCCAATTTTCAACGCAATTTCATAAACAATTAAACTTTAATTTAAACCATTTTTAACTTATAAAAATCATATTTTCTTACTTTAAAATGATCATTTAATACCCTTTAATTTATGATTTTATAAAGTGAAATTTTCATAAAAAATCAAATTTTAATAATAATTTATTTATTAAATTCAAGCATATTAATTTCTATTCTTTATAAATAAAACTTTAACTTGACACTTAAATTAAAATTTCCATTTCAAAATATAACTTATTTCCAATTTATTTAATTAATTTAAAATTCACTTTTAATCAAAAATTCTCAAATTTCAAATTTAAGTTATATTTCAAATTTTAACTTAAATATTTATTTATTTCACATTATAACTTATACAAAAATCATTAACACTTTATAAAAATCATTTTTAATTCATTTTAAATTAAAATATTATAATATTTACATTTTTAAAATACTTTAAAATTCTAGAAAAATATATATTAACCATGGGTCTATATATCATTTTCTATCCTAGGTAAAGTGATACGGATGATATATCATTTCAATCAGCAATTTACAAAGAAAACTCGGGTTCTATCATTTCAAACCTGTAGTCCCAAGTAAAATGAAAGAAATAAAAATCGCTCAAGCCTATCATTTCAGCCCATAACGATTTTTCCTTATTCTAAAGTCCGTTCGGGTATGTATCATTTCAACCCATAATGATTCTATTCTACAGGAAACTTGCAGTGTGATAAACAGATATAAATAACACCATAGCATTATATAGTAGTAAAAGATGATATGACAGGTTTATTAACAGGGTGAACATCATATAAATCATATCACGGGCAGGTATAACATGATATAGCACTTTACATATTCACTTGGTGTCACTTCACAGTTTATATAAGTAAATATGTCAAGTGTGGTTACTCACTTGTTTCAAGCTTGAGATAGCAAGAAAAAGCACACAAATGAATCGCGAAAGCACGATAACATGACTTTTGACTTGAGTGGGAATAGAACCAAGCTATTGATCTTGTGAAAAGCATATAAAAACATGACAGATATAAATACAATTTCAATCCAAATATACATATTGAAACAATTAAAAAAAAGCAAAATGAACAAATTGATTTTTGACCAATGCCTCAACCTTTACATGCGCGGCCTAGGGGTCATGTGTGCTCGGCCATAGAGGTGATTTGGGCTAGGATATGCATGAATGCACGGGTACAAGTAGTTGAAGTTGTGGAAGTTGCAACATAAAGGAAGATCAAGAATTTAAGGCAAATAAGTGGGTTTTTTGTGCACCACATAGGCTCGGCCTGACATGGATTTCGCTCAGCCCTACAAGGTGAAGATCGGGTGGTGTCTGGAGTGGCGGCCAGAGGTGGTGGAGGAGCATGTGGTGGCGGCTAAGGAGGTGGACAAGGTGAGAAATGAAGGGTATTGGCATGAAGGAGCTCGGCTATGGCATTAGTTGAAGGGTTTTAGGAGTTTTGTTGTGCAACATTCCAAGACAAGTCACGGCCTGGTCAAGACAGAGAGGAAGGAGGTTCAAGTGGCCGTGGATGGTGGTGGAGTTGGTTCGAGGAGGTGGTGGAGGGCAATGGCCGAGCAAAAGCATGATGGATCCAAGGCAAAAATCAATAAAAGTGAAAAGAAAATGTGGAAAAAGAAAGAACACATTACCACTTTTTTTCTCATATGTGAACTTGCATGTCTTGTGAAGTGAGAAGAGATGTTTATTACATGAAATGAAAAAAAGAAGTCACGGCTATAGGCATGGGAAAGGTCGGTCAAAACGTGAAGTGGTGAGTAGATAAAAAGGCAAAAGAAATGAAGAGTTTTTGCCTCTTCAAATTTCCCTTTTTCTTTTATGCAATAAACTAGAATAAAATCATGTAAATAAAATAAAATGAATACAAAATAAAGTGGAAATGAAATAAATAAATAAATTTCATAAGAATATTGAAAAATATAAGAAAATAGTTATTATATGTAAACTAGTATTGAAAATTGAAAACAAAATATAACTAGTTTTTGGAAAAATAAATACAATACTTAAAAGATGTTTTAAAAATAAAATATTGAACTAAAATAGATTTTAAAATATTTCCATAATGAAATAAAATCAAATTTAAAAATATTTCAAAAATCTAGGGCCGCTACAATGTATTTCGAGTTTGTATTCTTTTGGAAATTAAAAGGAAAAGGAAAATGTTTTGGAAATAAATCCAAATTTTAATTTGATTACTATAGTGTCTAATTTGTATAAATTAGAGATATTTTATTGAATATTACATACGTACAATTAATGTTTTGACAATAAACCTACTTTTGAATTGATTGCTATAAAGCTCTAATTTTTATTAAGTAGAAAGATTTGATTTAATCATATATACACATGATTAACTTTATATGTATGTTTGCATATATAAGATTTATTACATTATTCCATTTTATCAAAGTGTGATTAGATTTCTTTTCAAAAATAGGAAACTACTTAAATGAGGCAATAAAATATACGTACAGTTATTTTCCACTATTTATATCCGTATATTGTGGTACCTATAATTTATCATTTATATGCTGCATTAATTAAGTTTATGTAATGGGAAATTGGTTCAATCATCGTTGTTACCCTTTATTTATTTTCCAATTTTTCTTTTATGTGATTATCTATCCATTTAATTTGTTTATATTTCTACACATTGCCATCAATTGATAACACCTATCATGTTGCAATTATAGAATTTACACCATAATATATTTGTTTATACTTACATTCATGTTATACACATGTTGCTAATTAATGACATTCATATGATCAATCAATTTAATTAAAGAGAGAGAAATGAAAGATTTTTTTTTCATATAAATTTATGCTCCATCATTAATTGAATATTTAAGAGATAGAAAATGAAAAGTTTCCTTCTCTAAATAAATTAATAAGTTACTATTACACACAAATATGTACGTATAAGTATATTTGATGTACTCTAATTTACATACATATTAAATTAAAGTAAAAGTTTACTTATAAAATTAAATAAAATATTGATTTTATTTAAAAGAAATTTAGAAAAGTTCTAAGTACATTTAAATTTCATAGGCCCATTAATTATGCAAAATGGCTAATTTATTTGAAATTCACTAATTTCTTCCGTTGTGGGCTGGCCCAGTTTCTTCAATTGTATCGGAGCCTAATAGCCTATGCGGTCTAAATTAGTCATGTTAGGGTTAAATAATTAAGCTTGCGTACTTAGTTCTAGAAAGGTGATGCTTAGGATTGGAATTGGGTAATCAAGTGCCCAGTCCTACCTGGTTACCCGCATGGCCTGAAAGGTGAAGTAAGCCTAAAAGTTACCCTTAATAGAAAAGGCAAAATTTAATTGGGCCTTAGGCTTATTTTGAAAATAGTTTTGAAAATTAAGACAAGATTTCAAATTTAAATGTTAAATTTGAAATAAAAACATGTTTATTATAAAAGATTATAATATAACATAAATTTTCAAAATGTTTGAATATGTAATGAAAAGTTCAAAATGTTTGAAACTATGTAAATATTAATTTCAAAATTTTAAATTATTAAGATTAATAATATTAATTAATTAAATGAGTTAGTTAATTAATACTTACATGCATGTATTATATATTTTGATATATTTTATGTTATTTTAAAGTGTTTAAGATAACAAAAGCATACATGTATGTATATAAGATAAATTTTCGAAACTAATATAATTTAATTAAAAAAATTAATTAATAAAGTAATTGAAAGTTAGTTAATTAACTAAAAATATGCATATATATGACATATGTGTCTTACTATAAAGGTTATTGTGGATATGTCCAGTATAAAAGTTGTATTGGAATACTAATTTAAAAATAATTAAATAAGATTTAATTAATTGAAATTAATTGAATAAGATTTAATTAATTGAATAAGATTTAATTAATTAAATAAGATTTATTAATTAAATAAGATTTAATTAATTAAATAAGATTTAATTAATAAAGTGATACACATAAGATAATTGTATAAGTTAATTAAAATATAAAAGTTATATAATAATGAAACTTATATAATATGTGGGTATAAACTAAATATGGAACATTAAAGAAACCCAAATAGACTTAAGGAATAAATACATATGCAAATATACGTATACTGTGATTTTTGATGTGTCTAACACTTAAATCATGATGGTGTTTCATAAGAAATACATTATTCCATAAGTCGATATCACTCAATATAATATTATCCTCTACCATATATATATTAATAAATTACTTGCATAATTCTTAATTATTGAGCAAACTCAAGCTAGGGATGTTATATGTTGTATTATTAATATATCAAATAGATGAGGTATATATGTATTTTTTGAGCAAACTTAAGGTACATATACTATACTTAGGCCATTACGATTTGGTGGGTACGAGTGAATAATCTCTTTCGATTTGTTGAGCAAAATCAAGATCGAAATGAGATTAGGACAATGAAAAATGGATTAGGAGTTGTATGTGATACAATCGATAAGGATTTATCCATCATTTGTGAAGCTATGATTTTTTGAGCAAATTTAAGATTAGAACACTAAGACAGACGAGTCCTAACACCTACTGGTGAAGTCGAAGGACTTTTATGTTTCATCTTAGGGTTTGGAGAAACATAAAAAACTAGTGGGAGCCTTATTAGAAAAATGAAATGGTAACATTTAACCTTTCTAATGTTGTAAGAGCATATGCTAAATAATGTTATAATTATCTACAATGATAAATTTGTACATTTAATGTAATTGATAAAATGTTTATTAATTAACATATATAAACGAACTGAATTGAAAGTTGACAAATGGAAATATAATACCCACTATTAAATTCCTATCGCATGTTAACGTTTGTGCACCCGTGCAAGTGCATGATTTTACAACTACTGAATACATTCGTGGTTTGGTCACTTGCGTATTTATTTGGTTAAGACCATGTATTGTATTCTATTATTTTCGAACTCTAAAACCAATCCAAGACTATGGATATTTGATCCATATATAATTGCATATAAATGTTGTATGGTGAACGGTCAAAGTTTGTGATGTACAATATTTCGATGAAATTAGTTCATCCAAAAAACCAAATAAACCTTGGTGCAAGATCGAGTATTCAACTGATTGATTAAAAAGGGTTCATGTTATGTCAATATAACACAAGACCAAAATCTATAAGATAGATCTAAGAACTTAATCGTTGAAATGTCATTTTGATTGGTTTACGTAAAGTGCAACATAGTTGATGTCCTTAAATGTTAAGAATAATCGAATGCGCTTTTGTAAGAGTTTGTTATGATATTGTAATAAGGTTTTCTTTTGAATAGTTTAACCATTTGAAAGGAAAACGAATGTATAAGAATAGATGAAATTTAAGGTACAGTTGGGATGAAGAGAATGAATAGTCACTTCTGCTTCATAGAGAAACATTGAAAATGGGAATTGTCATAATAATTGATACTTAATATTGAAATAAGAAATACAATTTCAATTTTGAATCATATAGAAAATTGTTTTCTTTGAGATTTATTTCTTTGAGCTCAAGATATTTGATCAACAAACTCTCCAATGTAAATAGTTATAGTGTATGAAATAAACAAATTGTACTAAGTGAATGACGGAACTTCGAATTTAGTACATTATTATAGTAATGGTGGAAATGGTTGGAAGCATGCTATATAGCACTTATTAATTGCATCATAGTGCGAAAATTGTTTTCGTGACACTTACCATACATTATTTATGAAATAATGATTATTTTTTAGTATCGATTGAAAATAATAATAGACATGGCTATATTTCAATATGAATATTATGAATATTCATTAAAGAATAAAACTATAATGCGGTATTTTTTTTCATAACAAAAGTGATGCATTGGAAAATATAGAAGTATCTAATATTATTTACAGCTACTTTGAAATCATTGATTGAGCTATAGTTTTGAAAAAATAATTTTGTTACATGATTTTGAATCATATGATACTGGTTAATTATATCTCAAACAATTAAGGGTTATGCACTATTCAGTGGAAGTATCATAAGATTTGATGAACTCATCGGATTGATACATATAGATGTATATAATCGTAAGTCTATTAATACCAAAACGTTTCCATGTACTTCTTCATATTCACTGGTGAGTTATCACAGACATGGACATGTGTATTTGATACACATGTAGTATGTCTATGGTAAATAGATAGAGTATAAAACGGAAGTAAATAAAAACATGCAATAGAAATGATTCGATCTGATCGAATGAGTGAGTTTATTGAAAAAAGTTCTAAACGCACCTAAAAACGAAAAAAAGATTCGATCTCAAAAGTCACTCCCTCATGTGATACATAATGATGCATCGATAAGGAGTAATTGAACTTCGTCGGACAATGTATGATTAATTATGAGCGAAGTTTAGTTAGTTTCTTTCTATAAGGTCATGTACTTAAGAGTAGCACACAAGGTTAATATTATTTCATCTAAATAATGGTTTACAAAATCACACAAGATGAGGTTTATAAGAAACCCCAACATATCATAGGCCAAGGAGTTGGCGGGTTATGCGAGTCGAAAAATTGCATGTGATAATTGTTCGTAACAGATCTTGTATGATTTTTCCCAAATGAATTTATGAAAGGCTGTAATTGGATGACATATCTATGTTTTGAACATAAGTTTTGTAAATTATAACCAAATCATTTTTATAAATAAAGAAATTCATAAAACATTTATAAATACCTATTTTGTTGCACTGAGAAATAATTGTTGTTTCAAGAAATATCACCTTTATTGTGAAGAAATTTCTTTGAGGAATTACTTGTAGTAAAATGGAAATGGATATCATCCATAGATAGAACTGATTAGACGGGAAGAAATGAAATTAACTAACCTAAACAAACACAATGCATTAGAGTGTTTAATAAATATTCTCACACATTGAAGAGAAACTATAAGTTTCTTATCAATGTCCAAAATATATAATCCTTGGTTGTTCGATTAAACCATTAAGAGTGTTGACTCTATGGTATGATGCACAAATCTAAAAGAATTTCAAGTACATTATCAAAATATGATTTTTGGTAGTCGTAACCGAAGGGATGTGATCCATCGGCCACGATTGTGTCTTTATAAGCAAGACTAATGCAGTTGGAATTAATAAGCAATGTTGATTAGAATAATATCACAAATTTCAATTGTTGAAATTAGCACAATAGACTAGGTATTCAACGTGCTCAAATTAATTTGGATTTACTCACAAAGTTACCACTTAGTATGACTTTATTTTTGGTACATATGTATTGAAATAGAAAATTCTAAATAATGATTTAGAATAAGCTGTTTACACATAATAACCAAAAATGTCTCGAAGTCAGTAGGAGCGATATTATGTTTGTGAGTCTTTGGATATGATACAGGAAATGATAGAAAGTATCAATTTATAAACATTAAATTGAAAAATTATTTTGATAGAAATATCTAATAGTTTGATTATCACTCAAAATGTAGAGGAAGCGTGTGTTCATAAGGAAGAACGTTAAAATGTACATTGATATTTCTAAACTATAACAACACTTTGTTGATTTTAACGATGTACTTGTGTTAAAATCAACCTTAGTTGCTTTAATACTCAACTTGTGATTGTAAACGATGTCTTTTATGGTGAGTATAAAAGATATTAGGAATGTCCCAAATCAATATGCAAGGACACCTTATTAAATTGTTTAATATGTAACATGTGAGATTAGTTCCTTATGCATTGGCGATATGAATTATCGTGCATGTTAAGCTGTCTACGATAACGTAATTTGTTTATGTATTTGATACATGAAGCAAATATCAAATCCAAATTGATATCACTAAACTATTGTTTGAAATGTTCTCGTGTATTTTAAATACTAGAGAATTGTTTCTCGAAACAAAAACTCCTTATGAAGGAGTGTTCAGACTCAAACTTCATAAGCGATATTGAGTAAAATATGTCAATGATAAATTCAAGTTAAATATCTTTAAGTTTGAAATGTTCCAAATGAAAGAACGTGGTTGATTCAATAAAAAAGGCTAAGTGCATCACCTTGAATAGCGCCGCAATAATAACAATGTATATAAAAATGTAAATGCACAAATTTATAACCAACCTGATTGTAAATGTTGAGAATCTCATAACGTTGTTATATAATAACAATGTCATGATATAGTTTGTAACAGAACTTATAGCTCACTAGAAGTCGAGAGACATACTCCGAATTATTCCACATGATAAAGCAGTTTATCACAATCGGAGAGAGTTGATTGACAGAATAGATAATTAAAACATAGTAGCATACCCGTTCACAAAAGGACCAACCCAATTGGTTTTGAGAAAACCGATTAAAGAAATTGGAATAAGGTTCCATAATTGACCCCAGGTACAAGTAGGATATTGATAGAGTTAGGGGTATGCACTAGGGGCAATTATGTAATTTGTTATATATATCTAACTCGTTGACCAATCTTGTTTGAAATAAAGGTGCTTCTTTCTATTATATACTTGATATAATGTGGTTATATTAATTAATCAATTTAATCAAAAGTATATTTAATAGAAAATCCATAAATGGTATGTTTTTTATAGTAGTTACAAAGTTTTGTAACTATAAGTAATTTATCACAATGAAACAAATATACCATTTTTAATGTTCCTAGTCAAGATGCATTGAAACTGGATATCGATGTATCTATTGAGACTAGAGTACGCAACGCTCTACAAATGTTGGGTGGTAAATTACTCATGACTGCTGGGGGCATCAGGGGTTACGTACTGATAGTTATTGGATAACTATGGAATGACTCACTCAATAGTTTTTGTTGGAAAATATAACTAAGGTCAAGCACAAAATATCGATGTGACTAATTTACACTGTTTTCTCGACTTAATAATACTGTTGATCTTCAATGTGGAAACTCTGCTTTGATTATAGTTAAATCATGACACATCATCCATCGAATGACTCTAGTTGGGTCAAGTGGAAGCATTGGAAGTGAAACACTATTCAATAGAGGATTCGTCTCCTTGGTTATATAAGGTCAGTATCACAGTCAACTTAAGTCAACTCAAAGTCAAAGTCTCTAACCAAAGCATTTCAGTTAATAATAATTGTTATTATTGAACCAATGACTTTGTGTATGGCGTATAAAGTTGAATGTGGATGATATTGAAATTTTGACCATTACCAAATTCCATAAATCAAAAGTGATATAGTTTTCGCGAAGATAATTGGTGTAAATAATTGTCACTATTATGCACCACTTATAATAAGTAAAATTGGATTTTACCCAAAGATGTGCAAGCAATATATTCGGCCAAAGTGTCGCACAACTTGCTAAGTGATGTGTGAACGTTAATATTCGACTAGTTCGATATTAATTGTTGACTGAATTTACACCTTCGAGTCGCACAACCGTAATGATGAATTCTTTGGAAAACCACATGATTTAAGTAATTTATAAAATGTTGCAAGCTGATTAAATTAATTAATATTTGAGAAATATTAACTATTATTTGTTTGATGTGTGGAATTTTTTTGTAATTATATTAATGCATTATAAAAGTTATATTTACGTACATTGATATACGATATTGATGTAATTTGAAGATAAATGCATGAAATGAGATATGGAAATTTAATGTCATTTGATGACATGTTTACAGAAATTTATGCCATTTAATGACATGATTTTTGGAAATTTTGTCATTTGATGACATAAATGTAAAGAATGGATTGGAAAGAGAGAAACAATCAAGGGAATTAATTGGGAAACTTTTAATTAAAGAATGAGAAAAGTTTCATTCTTTCAAAATATATTCTCTAATTCATTCTGTATGTTCAATTCATTCTTTCTCGTTCAGTCTGCTTCTTTCTCTCCTCCTAACTTTTCATGAAAGAAAAAAATTCCAAAATTCTTTTAAATCCATATGAAAACATCAAAAAATAAATAAATAAAAAGTGGTTCATCCATCTCTTATACGGATACGATGAGGATCTTGAAGATCAGAGGAGATATCATCATTCAAGGTGTGACTTCTAAGCAACATCTTAAGGGGAGTCCATTTTCAAGATCTGCTTCAAGATTTTGGGTAATAAGGTATGTTTTTCTTTAATAGATTACGATGTTTGATGTAATGTTTGTTGAAAGAGAAATTTAACTATCATACTTTGTATGTGCATATCATTGCCTCATTTAATTTGAAAATCGTTATTGTAGCTTGAATTGTTTGTTGAATGAATCAATTGGCGTTTTATTTAATAAGTCAAAACTAATATTTGTATATTTTTAAATATAATGTTTTGTTTTGGAACTATGTTCTAAACATTCAATTTAAAATCTAATTTTTAGATCAGAAAGTTTGTATGTTCAATTTATCTACTGGGTTCTTATTTTGTTAAATTAATATTAAATTTATATATGTTTGAATACAATGTTTTATTATAGACCAAAAAGTTACATAAAGTTAATAAACCTTATGAACAGTTCAATGGAGTCTGAGAACAATTTTCTGGCATCCATACTCTTTGCCTTTTCTTTCATCTGAATTTAGCTCATCCCTACCGTGCCTTCTCCTTGACTTTCCCCCTCCGCTCCTTCCTCGCTTCTTCGTTGTCTTCCCCTCATGCCACCATAAAAGAAATCGTTAGTTGTTTCTGTTTCGCCAGATCAGCGTGAATCC